>OX388269.1:7532272-12422373 GCA_947579855.1 Anticlea derivata
AGTGTTCCGGAGTTTCAAATTATCACTCAAGTCGCGTTTGTAAATCTGTAAATAGAACAATAATATAGTAGTAGTTTTATGAGCTTGTTCATAATGCCTCGCACAACCGCTTTCACAATGTCCGTTAAAAAGCGTTCTATTAAAACATAATTATGTTTTAAAACTAAAAAAACGGACTTCAAGAACGGAGGAATTTGTTGTTTGTGAACAAAAAAATTACATAATTTTTCCAGTTATTTTGATTTTAAATCCAAACAACTGGATTCTTTGGGACCAAAACGAAAGTATATCCCTTCAAATAATCAAAAAAATCCAAATCGGTTTATACTTTTCATTTTGTGTGACAATGGGATAAAGTTGGTCATGTTCTGGTTCGAGGATGTCATAGGGTCGTTAATCATTTGTAACATTACCTCCTGTTTGGACAGTTCGTCTTTCAACTCGTCGATTTTCTTAGCTAAGAGGTCTTTTTCCTCAGCAATCTGCTTCTGCTTCGCGGCGACTCTTTCATTGGCTTCTTTCAACTTTTCCATTTCGCCGGGGATATTCTTGTCTTTGTGCTGTTTTATTTCCAAAACTATAGCCTTCACCTTGTCGAACGAGTTGGCCACTTTTGTAATGAAATTATTTTTGATTTCAATCAGACCTCTAGAAACATACAATTTTCGAATGAAAAGTGGGGATTTTTGCTTGGTTCATTGTGGTACAAGTAGGATTTAACACTATCAAGTAGACCTAAAAGCAAGACTTATTTTGTAAGTGCTATCAAGGAATCGAAAAGTGGACCCTTTTGATTATACTCCTAATTTTACCGTCTCGCACATCTACACGTACTTAAACTGGTGAAGGAAAACATCGTGAGGAAACCAGTAAGTAATCCTATAAGCGGCGATGGGCTTGCCACCTGTCGTTTATGGAATACTCACTACTGCACAATGTGGGCATGTGCCAAATTTTGACCGTGTGCCTCTGACTAAGACATCTTCAAGGATCTGATCGCCTGTATATCTGAGAGGATGTCTAAGTACAAAGTTTTTTTTTATAGATCAGACTAAACTCCTTAGTAGTCGAGTTTACCTGAACATACAACCAAATCATGGGGTCATCATGAGATTGTGTACGATGTTTTCGTCGTACAATAATTGGTAATATAAAATGTGTTTTTAGCCGTATCTAAGAGTAAATAATCCAGTTTCAATTGTTCAGTAAATTATTCACTCCGCAGCAAAATCTTCCGTCTGCGCTGCTAAATAAAAAAATATCTTTTTCCGCCTGGTAATTCGGCTTTTCAACTTTCTAGTCGAAACCACCCCAACATCAGCAGTCGGCCTTTCACTCTTGCTAGTCCAAAGCATCCCAGTAGTGGGCATCAGTATACCTGTATTTCTTGACAGTTTCGTTCTTGGCCTCCTGCTTGCCTTTCAGTACCTCCTGCAACGGAGCCAGACCGTCCTGCAACTCCTGAAGCTCTTGCAAATGCTTCTCGCGATCAGCCTCGAGTTGCTTCTTCGTCTCTTGGAGATTGACTAGGTCTTGCACCTGATAATAAATAAACAAGTTTCACCGAATGCTTTGCTTGGATTCAAATTTATTCAGAAGACGTTGCTATTAAAATTCGACAGGCCTCATAGCTCAGTTGGTAGTAACTCTGCCTTCTGCGCTAGAGGTCGCGGGTTCGATTCCCCGCACTGGACAAACATTTGTGTGATAAACACTGATGTTTGTTCTTTGCCTGGGTGTTTAATACTTATTATTATTAAGTCATTTATTTCAGGCAACACAGCAAAGTACATGTACTTTGTTGTATACTTATCTATTATGTATATCAGTTTCTGGTACCCATAGGCTATGCTAAGTTTGGGATCAGTTGACCATGTGTGATAATGTCCGGAATATTTATTTATTTATTAAAATTCATTGACTAGGTGATCCGGGTTGGGGTGGATGGCACAAACAAAGGGAGGCCTATTCCCAGCAGTGAGTGAAGCCAGACTGCGGATGATGCTTATGACTAGCATGGTAAACAAATTCTGTTAAAAAGTAATTTGGTTCAATCACCCAACAGTCACATAAGCAGTCCTGATCCAACACTATAATGACGCTAGTGGGTTTCAGGAACTATAAATTCCATGGTACCACAGCACCAAGACCCGGAACAAATAATTGACCCGCCGGCCGCGGGGATCTAATCCGCACCTCTTTCATCTCAATCACTCAATCACTCAATATGCACTCGCCAAGGTTTCTCTAGTCCACTAAAGAATGGCTAGGCAAGCTACACGCCACAAACGTTTCCATTTGAAGCATCGTATTACGTGTAACAGTAGTTCTAGATGAGATACCAAGGTTCTCAATGCCAAACTCAAAATTGACTTTATTCTCATACATAGATACAATTTCAAAATAAATTTTAAATGGCATATAGCACGCCGGCAAACACGGCGTACGTACCTTTTTCTGCACATTTAAAAGCTCCTCCTTGATCTTATTTTTCTTGTCAGACATGGTTTGTAGTTTCTTGTTGTAAGCGTTGAGTTTCTTCTGAGAGTTCTTAACTCGAGTTCTGAGGGTCGAGAGCTTCTGCCTCAGGTCTGTTTGCTTGGAGGTTGCCTCGTCGAGGGACATTTCCATGTCAACCTCCGCGCATTGGGTCTTCAAGTTTTCTAGCTATAAATATCAATAACAAACGAAAACATAACATACGAGAATAGAATAGAATAATTATTTATGACGATTTATTATTTTATCGATCGACAAATTGATCGAAATTTTTGAACGTTTGTTTAGTATGACATTACATTACATTTCTTTTGCATGAAAGGATGAGGCGCACTTTAATCTTCTCCCTACACTGATTCTTTCACCGATGGACGGTAATAGGCCCTTTTCAGGGCTACCTCAACCTGATCACTGCACTGACCTAATATAGGATGACCAAGAAACAATCAGTGCCACGAAAGCAAGCAAGCACTTACGTTTTTGACAATAGTCTTTGTGTCAGTCATGTTACGGTCCAAGAGAGGCATTTCACCGTGTATCTGTTTGGCCGTTGCCATCTTCTGCTCCGGCTCGATGAGACTCATTTGCAGCTCTTCAATGGCTTCCGTGCAAGCTTTTATTTTCTGAAATACATAGGCACATCAGTAAATTATTCCTGCACAAAATTCCTGAATTCACCATGCGGTATTTACGTTCTGTACCTTCTTTTTACGCAGTCCAAGTGCGAATCAGCAGCGGATAAATAAGAAACGATATTAAAAATTGGTAACATTTACATACATTTATTACATGGTTTTGAGGATTTTTACTGTATTTAATCCAGAAACTATCTGTCGTAACGTATGTAATCTACCACGGAGGTATACAAAGTGATATATAGTTATGTATGTGTATTGGTGGTAGAATAAGCCCCTTTCGGCATAGTATACATATTATGAATAACCTTGTTTTTGCACAAACTCTACACTTGCAACCTTTTGTCTACAGAAAAATAGACAAGAAATCAAATTTGATGTCGAAAAGAAAGATATTTCTACACCCAAATGTAATTTTTGTCGGATCGGTCCCACAAAAGAACCACAGATTTCTTACCGTATCAGTCTCAATCAGTCGTTTCTCCAATGCGGGAATATCTTTCTCCTTCAGTACAGTGATCTTCTCGTTGAGCGACTTCATACTCAGGAGTTCATCCTTCTTTGCAGAGTTTCTCTGCAGATCCTCCGTCACCTTCTCCAGTTTAGACGGAACGTTCATCACTTGGGTGGTCAGTTGGGAAATGAGGTCTGTCACCTAGAGGATAAAATCTAATTTTGAATGAAGTTCAACATTTTATTTTATTTATTTATTTAGAATACAGTATAACATCATAACAGGTTTTTTATATCCCTAAGGCGATACCATATGTTATTAGTAGGTACATTATAATAAATAGGTACAATTAGATAGGTACTAATCGAAACATTTCGTTTCTATCATTATCTGTGCAAGTTGTAAGAGTTTCGGTAGGTGATTGAAAAAAATATCCACGCTTTTCGCAGACAAGATATTGAGCAGATAGACAGCGAGTGACATGGGGGCAAACTTAAGTAGGTTGGTCCTACAGTGCGGTACTTCCAGCATGGCGGGACATATATTATAAACGCTTGACTAAATTATGTGTTAGATTTTTAGTGAGACTAGTTTCGTGTGAAGTGTACTACGCTTTTCCCTTAGTATGGGTTAACACTTTAAATACAAATAAGATAGAGTAGTAGCATTGCTTATTTAAATGGATTTAACTCGATAAAAGTATGTCCACCTCTTTCTTTTGCTTAGTGTTAGAAAAGGACAGGACGAGAGTTATCGAGCCGATAAACTTAATGACTGATTATGTATAAGACTAGTCATTGAAAAGGCTTGGATAACTGCAACGTTTCCCTGTAGGTGGAGCTATTGGCGTTTCAAGCTGAGGAACATCCCAAAAATTTCGATCGGGCAAGGAACTGACTCGGTGGCGCAGTGGTTCGTGCATATTTTTTAGGATATTTCTAAAGATGCATGACAGAATATTGACGAAACAGGTGTATAAGGCGAGCGTGAATGGGACCGTTAGAACAGGAAGACTTCGGGGTACGTTTATGGACTAAATCTGTGACGTTTTCGAAAAATACCAGGTAAAGAGTACACTAAACCAACGAACATGCATGAGGGTGAATGAAGCCAAAAAGGTATGTCAGGATTGTAGAAAGTCCTCTCTCTGGGAAATGGGCGTGATTTTATGTATTGTACTTCTACTTACGTCGTTTTCGTTGTCGAAACCGCGGTTGCACAACGGACAACAACTATTGTCATTGAGTTGACTCTTGTACTTGGCGAAGATGTACATGGAAGACTGCAGTATATTTTGTTCATCCTGAAAAACAATAATTAAGTTTTACACTCAACAATTTTAAAACTGTTGACTGAACTTTAAAACTAATTAAAAACCGTGCTCCTCTGAGCACGGTTTTTAATAAGTTTTACTTAGTTAACCATCCTCTGATGGTTT
This sequence comes from Anticlea derivata, assembly GCA_947579855.1. NCBI lineage: Eukaryota > Metazoa > Arthropoda > Insecta > Lepidoptera > Geometridae > Anticlea > Anticlea derivata. The sequence goes on from OX388269.1 coordinate 7,537,299, forward strand.
GTGTATTTCTGAAGAATACTGCAAATGGGGGCTTCAAGGATCTTATCGTCTGAACATCTGACTATTCTTGGGGATAAAATTCGTGATTCTATCTATATCTCTGAAGATTAGATATATATTTTTAGAATGTACCTGTTAAAAAATTTTTAGGGTCAGGAAAAACATTCCATCTTACCCGGACAAAATAATAACGAATCCATGACACCTAATACATCAAAATCGGATGAGTAGTTTAGGCGCTATGGTGGAACATACGCAAATACTAACATACATACATAGACTGCTAAAACATAACCCGTCCTTTAGGTTTTGCCGCAGTCTTGTTAAAAATCCTACTAATATTATATTAACCTACAAATATTATAAATGCGAAAGTTTGTGAGGATGTTTGGATGTTTGTGGTTCAATCACGCCCAAACAGCAGGACGGATTTGGATGAAATTTGTTACAGTAATAGATTATAGTCTGGAATAGCATAAAGGCTACTATTTATCTTATTTAATCTTTAATGCACACAAAAAACAATGTACAAAAGGTGGGCTTAATGCCAAGGCATTATCTACCAGCCAGCCTGATTGGGTAGAGACAGGAGGTTGGCGTGCGACAGATTGTTTAACTTCCAACAGATTGTTTATCTTCATAGGTACCAAGCAACGAAGCCGCGGGCGGAAGCTAGTCAGTAATAAACATCATACCTGCAACTTCTCAACAGTAGTGGTGTATTTAGCGAGGGTATTGTCGTAGGACTGTGTGCCGCACGCCTTGTACATCTTGTCTTCAGCTTTGGTGAGCTCGCTGCGTTTCTCGTTCAACAAATCGCGCACGTGTTTCCTCTCGGTCTCAAGTTTGGTTGACTGTAAACAATAGGCAGTGATAGACATACGCCCGTATTATACCGATAGGTATCGGTAGACGTTTACTACCACCGACCGACAACAAGTTGCGTTTCACAAACTCTTTTACTGTCTTCAATCTACGAGCATTCTTTAAAAACGGTGGTAAGTACCGAGCCTTCCTGAATCGCTTCGAGGTTTTTTTAACGGTCCGTAGAGAATACGGATCGTAACATACATATGGCCCTTTTAAGGGCCACCATACCTCAACCAGGTCACTGACCTAATATAGGTGACCAAGAATGAATCAGTGACACGACAAGAAGAAGAACATATATTACATATCTAGCGTTTCATTATTTTTATTTATTGTTACTTTCTCAATAGCCTAAAATACAAAACCAAGTAAGGCCGCTGTTATATAATAAAAAAGATAATAAAAGACTGATTTTAAAAAGTCCGGCATCATAATCTGAATAAAAATTGGTAATTTTGATACATATCTTTTCGCTCATACTCTTCTTTTTCATAATAGAATAGGCTTTATTCTATTAACAAAGAAGAAGAGTATTAGCGAAAAGATACGTATCAAAATTACCAATATTTATTCAGATTTTGATCTTTTGGGATAGTATACAAACCGTGTATACGTTTTACTACAACTTACTTCAATCTGCCTCTCTTTCAGATTCTTCTTCATAGTATCGACTTGAGAGCGGATATCGCATTCAAACTTGTTTACAGACAACGCGAAATCTTTCTCAGGTACACTTCCGAGAATCTCCGTCAATGCCACCTTGTGCTTGTTCATGAGAACCGCTAGTTCTTTCTCCTTCTGCTTGAGGATACCTTCGACCATGTCTCGCTCTTGGATCTTCGCTTGCTGCTTTTGTAGTTTCGTGACCTGTGGTAGAAATAAGCATTGTATTCGGGCAAAGATAATATGGTAGAATTTATTTGGGATAGAATAGTTTTTGCCTCGACTGGCAGGTCAGCGGGTTATGTTTTACGCGTATTTTTGTATTATAAGACTACCACTCACTCACTGACTGACTCATTGACTTTGTTCACCCAGATACAAGGGGTAGGGTAGGGGGGGGAAAACTTTAGTACTATTGGATAGAGGGTGCTCTGGTACCGTACCTACGATACGAGAAAAATCCGCATGTGTATCTCCGAAACTACCTTTCGGACAGGGGGGGCGCTCGAACTTAAGTTGTGCAAAACCCCCCTCCAGATTAGGATCCGAGAAAAAAAAACATGGAAAACTTCACAAAAAGCGTCAGAGCCATGTGCCTAGTGGGAGGTACAACGACTTTCGATCCGAGGCTCGCGGGTTCGAACCCGGTTTGCGCACCAATGAGTTCTTCTCTACATAAAATGTAAGTAGGTGTAATTAAATTACCTTAGTAGTCAGGTCTTCTAAATCGTGTTCATGTTGATCTATTGCTTTCTCGTCATCATTAATTTCCTGTTGGCACTCTTCCGGGTTTAACTCCTTCTCAGCAGCCTGATGCTCACTGAAAACGATTATTAATATGAAATATCGAATATATTTATACCGCGCGTTACACACGGCACCGCGGTCGTCATTCTAGTTAGTATGATTGGATACTAAAATAATCAAATACATGCAAAATCCGATATATTTATAACTAAAATATAATTGCACCTACGTTTCGGCGTCGTTCAGTTTCTTTTCCAGAGCCTCCAAGCGGGTCTTCGTTTCATTTGTAGCATTTATCTCTTTCTCTAGTTTGGTCAATTCTCTCTTGTTCTTGTGGATTTCCGTGTCCTTGCTGGATATTTTTTGTTTGTGACGAGACTACGAAATATCAATTTATTTATTCACAACTAAAATAGCAGTATAGGTATAATTCTGTGTCTGGGTGTTAAATATATATCTATTATGTATCAGTCTCTGGTACCCATAGTACAGGCTATGCCTAGTTTGGGATCAGTTGACCGTGTGTGATATGTCCGTAATATGTATTTATTTATTTATAATTTTATTGTTCACCATAAGAACAACGAATCCTATTAATATAAAAATGTGAAAGTTTGTGAGGATATTCGGATGTTTGTGGCTCAATCACACTCAATAACGGCTTAACGGATTTCGATAAAACTTAGAATATATAGAATCTTTACCTAGAATAGCATATAGGCTACTTTTTATATAGATACCACGCTAGAACAAAATACAGGAAAAATTACTATTTCCTACATAATTTTCTGGGTATGTTGGCAAACCTGCATATTTCTATACCGCTATTGTTACTTACAAGTGCATCCCTGCTTTCATCAACCAGTGCTTGCATTTTCTTCTCCTCAGCATCAGCTTCAGCCTTTTGTTCATTCAGTTCCTGTTTTAAAGCATTCATCTTTTCCGTGACAGTTTCATAAGCCTTTTCAAATTCCTCATCAGTGCTCACTTCTGTCAGCTCTTCGATTCCTAAAACGAGAGAGTTTCGTGCAGTTAAAGATCTGGCAGATTTAACATAAATAAGTATGAAATGAATAAAGAACACGGAAAGGAAAAACTACGTACTATTTCCGTGGTATTTTTCCAATAAATTCCAATGTGTTAGAAATCATGGATTTTGGGGAATGTGATGTACAGTCGCGTGCTGAATTACTCCGATCTCTTAGTTATTTATTATAGCAGGTCAGCCTGTGAGAGTTGACCTTTGCCCAGTGACACACAACACGGTCATAGTATTTGCTAAGACGGATTAGCCGTCTTGGCCTAGTGGGAGGTGCCACGACTTTCGATTTGTCCCTAGGTTCAAATCTGGTCACGAAATCAATGTATGTGCGTAATTACACGAGCTCAGATCGGTGAAGGAAAACATCCTGTTTTAACCCACGGCTTAGTCAACTCTAAACGGATTGACCATGTCTTTCCTGTGGATAAGGTTTACTAGGCTGACAGGATAGTATAGGTACTGGGCAAGCCTACTCCAACGTGTCCCAGGCACTTCAGCATCCTGTAAATGAGAAAAAAGTCTACCAGACGCTGTATAAATCATCTAGAATAGCTGTAATGAGGCCTTCCTTATCAAGACAAATTTGAAATTTAAATTAACATACCTGCGATATGGGCAGTTTCCACAATCATCTTATTCTTGTTATCGATCCTCTCTTGGTTCTGACTCTCGAGCAGGACAAATTTGTTGAACTTCAATTCATTGTTGTTTTTTTCCTTTGTGAGTTTGTCTTCCTCTTTGTTGTATGAAGTATTTTTCTTGACGCTTTCATCTAGCTCCTTCTTTCTAGCTTTGTGGGTCTCTTCATAGGTGTCTGTAAAGCAAGATAAACATTACTTAACAGAATAACCCAAAGAGGTTGTATGACACACTCTCTTGGAATGAAAGATACTATACTAAATATAACTTTACAAAAATAGACCTCACTTGGTTTAAAGTTTAATTTGGCTTTCTGTCAAGTCATCCCTGACTTCAAGTATGAATATAATCAGAATAAAAGTTGTTTTAAAATGTAAGTTCTTTGTTAAATATGTATATAAAAGACACATTCAATTTATTACTAGAGCTGCCCATTGGACATTATAATCCAGTATTTGAATTTTTCTTACTTATGTTTTCTTGTAACTCTTCCGTTGTTCCCTCAAACATGTTTTTGATAGCATTTGTTAGCTCCGTTTCCTGGGCTTGGCAATGCTCCATCCTGTAACAGAATTGATACACTCATAAAATCTAAAATTTAGTCAACAATCTTGAATACTATGTGTCAAAAAAACCTTAGATTGGCTTGCATCACTGGTTAGTTTTTGGTCATCCTGCATTAGGTCAATGACTAAGTTGAGGTTGAGGCCTTGAAAAGCGCCAGAGACTGGGGAGGAGGAACGAGTGTGGTGACAGGATTGTTCTTCAAGAACACAGAAGTTAGACAATGCTGACAAAATTTAATTTAATCGCCATTCAAGTGTGACAGAACCATTTTACACAAATTTGAACCTTAAATCTTTGAGACCCTCACCTTATGTCAGTGCCCAAACAAAATCTCAGTGATGGCACAGGGCATTATATGAATGAGGCTTCTGAAATCTTGGGACAGCTGAAATATTATTATTGGTTCAGCACCACTAGCTCCATCTACAGGGTTTTAAAAGAAACATTCAGAATGCTGATTAAATCATAATTTACCTGAGTTTTATCTTCTCCCTCTTAGATTCAAATGACAAGAGATCATTCTCCAAAATTTTGATAGCACTAAGCTTCTCACTGATTGGCTTCAGTTCCTGGGTCAGCTCGGTCACCTTTAGTTCTGCTTCAGACATTCTAGTTTCTGTGTTGACTACTTCAAGCTTCTTTTTGTCCAGATCTTGCTTCTTTTCAGTCAGGAAACTAACTTCTTGGGCTGAAATTATAAGCTGAATGAATGAATGGCTTCTAATACTAAAGGGCTTTTTAAAGATAGGTATCAATGTTGCCATCATACCTACATACATCCCTTACTTAACATAAAAAAAGGGGAATAAACTATTTTAGCCAAATACTACCACCCATACCTAATCTAAAATTATCTTGCATGGTGTTAATTTTTGTAGATAAATTATATTTTATGTCAATTTGTGATCACTCATTTATATAAATTATATTTAAAATCAATCCCACTTAGAGAAATTGGTCCAAGTATACTGAAACAGACAGGAAAAGATTTCAATGGACTTTAGTCATTATTGTGCAAAAGCACAGATTAGGACATCCATCGACTGGAAACATGACCAAATAAAGTTTTTTAACACAAAACAGATAATCCGCTCTGGAAATCTATCGGGGATTCAACTTACCAAGTAAGTTCAAGGTGTTAGCATACTCCCTTCTAATTTTCCTCATTCGGTCAAAGCAATCGCTGTATTTGTCAGCATCAAATATTTCATCAAATCTTTCCTTCACCTTCTTGCCCTCATCCAGAGGCCAGCTTGAGTCTTCTTGGTGGCAGAATATTACAGAATTCAGAATGGCTTTAGAAACACCTATAAAAAAGTTAATGAATTAACATTTTAACAAACAAAAGGTAACTTCTTGGAATAAAAAGTTGCAAGTAATGTAGGTATAAGACTCAAACATACCCAGTTCTTCATACATGACAAAATCCAGGTCTGCACATCTCGAGGATATGTCTTTAGTTGTTCCGTTCTCATCAATGGTGGAAAGGAATGACTCCAGCGTTTGAAATTTTGACTTGTTTTTCAATGCGGTTACCTTCATTGATCTTGATACCTCTAGCTGCTTATCCTTTGCATTGACAATCTACAAAAGAAAAATATTGCATGAGTCTATGCTCCCAGTTTATAGTTTACAGGCTACTAGAAATAATGGAAACATACCTTCAACTTCACCTGCCCTAGAACTTCAGTGGATCTGTTGACTTTAGCGTCATGGACAAAGCACTCATTCCGGCTTCCTGGCGGCATTTGCCCCGTGACAGCATACCGTAAACACTCAATAATTGTTGTCTTACCACAACCATTTTGACCAAGAATCAGAGTCAAAGGCCTATCAAACGATATGCGCTGTTCATCACTATCTTCAGGCCCGAAACTTCGTATACCTCTAACTGACAACGACTTCACACCGGCCATAATGAGCTGATAGAAGGCAGTAAATGGATTTATTTCTGGTCCGCGCTAGCAGAATACGTTGCATTCAGTAAAAGCAACAAAAATACCGGTGCTGCAGCAGAAAGGCGGACGATTTTGACATGGCATCGAAATCGAACGAAAGCGCGGCGTCCTTTTTTCTACCACAGACAATAAAATAACTACATACAAATACAACTACCAGTGTTTCCACTTAAGATTTTGGTTATGCCCTAAATTCTTTGGAAAATATCCCTAGAAATCCCTATAAAGTTTTTGAAATTTCCTAATTTAGGGCGCATAAATTAATAAAAGAGTAATTCTTTTTTTTGCAAGTATACATGCGAATATACGCTGTAAAATATTTCTTTACTTCAGTGTTTGAAGATGGTATTTCAACATTGGCCTAACAGTAATAAAAAAAATCCTTTTGTCGTGTTACTAATTTCTAATGTCATTCGGAACAAAGGTACTATACACAAGGTAAACCAACTTTTGGTTGATTTATACCTAATACGTAACTAATTTGTGGAATTCCATAATAGGTAGCGCTTTATAGCATAAAATAAACAGCATTACCACATCAAGTTATTTTCGCCCTAAAATTCCCTAAATCCCTATTGCAATAAGGAAAGCCCTAAGTCGTACATGAAATAACTAGTTTCGCCCTAAAAAACTAGTCTCGCCCTCTTTCGCTTTTTTAGGGCGAAATCCCTAAAAGTGGTAGCACTGACACAGTACTACATACAATTATATTTTTAAATACTGACATTATACTGATGAGAATGACGACTATCAGGATTTGAGCAGATTACACACAGTAAAAGTTCCCAATAATTCGAGTCAATTAAAATGTATAACTTGTTCTTCATATTTAGCTGATTATTAAGCCAAGATAGGCATACCAGGTACTGACTGGTATTGCTCTCAGTTCTTCATTAAAAGTGTTGTCCGATTTTTGAACATGATTTTTTTTGAACAATTTCAACCATTTTATAGCATTGTGCACAATGGCCTCATACATCTATAGAAGATGATCAAACAGCGTCGTTTACGGGATCAATAGGCACTTACGTTCATGGCTTGTAAGGCCTATGCGGGAGCGACAGCTACGACCGCAGTTCTTGCAGTGAAATTGTGTGCCTGTTGATGGTAAGGGAAGAGCAGCACGTTGATGTCTCAAGGTGCGCTTCTGAGACAGCAAATTAATCCACGCTTGGTCATGAGCAACAACGCCATCGCGAAGAGTTTTCCTCCAACTGTCTCGGTCGTCCGCCTTTTCCTCCCACTTGGCCGGGTCTATACCGAATGTGATCATGTCACGTTTTGCGCTGTCCTTGAACCGCAGCATTGGCCTGCCAACAGGCCTCTTGGCGTTGGCTATTTCCCCTAGCAGAGTTTTTCTAGGCAAACGAGATGGATCCATCCTGTGCACGTGTCCCAGCCAACGCAACCGCCGCGCTTCAATAGTGCGGTTATGCTAGACAGCTGTGCTATTTCAAGAACCGTCTCGTTTGTCACCTTATCCCTCCACGAAAATTTCAAGATGCTCCTAAGGCAGCGCATATGGAAATTTTTCAATCTCCGCTCCTGTTTGGCATACGACGTCCAGGTTTCAGCTCCATACAAGAGAATGGTTAAGATGCAGGTCTGGTATACAGTCATCTTAGGTTTTACTGACAGATGTTTGTTGTCCCATACTCTTGCACTAAGCTGTACTCCCGAACATCGTAGATGCCTTGCCAATACGAATGTTAATCTATACGTCAAGCGAGAGATTACTCGAAACGGTAGACCCCAGGTAGCAGACACTGTCAACAACTTTCAACGTAGAGTCATGTAATGTGATCAACGGCTTATCGTCAAATCCTTGTGACAAACCACGGTTTTTGTCGGATTTATAGACATTGAAAAGAGTTCGCATGCTCTTGCAAACTTGTCCATCATTATCTGAAGTTCTTCCTGGGAGGTAGCAACAAAAGCTGCATCGTCAGCAAACAGAAGGCTGTTGACAAAAAGATCTTCGCAATGTCGACGTGATTTTAACAGGGAGATGTTAAATAATTTTCCGTCCGTTCTGGTGTACAAGTGAATACCCTGAGGTGTATCTCCAAAGGCAACCTTAAACAGCATTGAAAAGAATATACCGAACAGGGTAGGAGCCAGAACGCAGCCTTGCCTGACACCTCGGCACATATCAAAGGGTGCTGAAGTATTACCGTTATAAACAACGGATCCCTTCATGTTAAGATGGAATGATTTGACTAGAGATAGAAGTTTTGGAGGACAACCAATCAAGTCCAGTACAGTGTATAGGCCCTCCCTGCTGACTGTATCGAAAGCTTTGTTGAGATCAACAAAAGCAACAACCATAGGAGTTTTTTGCTCACGGCACTTTTCTTGGAGCTGTCGGAAAGTGAAGACCATATCCGTCGTGGAGCGACGCGCACGGAACCCACATTGTGCCTCAGTATATACACGATCAGCAAGCTTCTGTAGTTTGGCCAAGATGATGCGACCAAGGAGTTTTCCAGCAATACTCCGCAAAGAGATGCTGCGGTAGGAGTTACAATCACCGCGGTCACCTTTACCCTTGTACAGAGTTACTATGTCCTGAGGAATGCATTCTTCAGTCCAGCACTTCACAAAAAGATTGTAAAGCACGGGCGCAATACATTTAATCTTCACTACCTCAGCTAGTATGCCATCACTGCCTGTACTTTTGCCACGCTAAAGTTGTTTGATTGCAGTGTGAAATTCTTCAATCGATGGGATCTGATCCAGTTGATCCAACGTGGGAAATCTAGAAATGGAATCGATAGCCGTTGGATGAATGTCTATCGGCTTAGAATAGAGCTCGGTGTAATGCTCTACCCAACGATAAAGTTGACGATTTGCATCGTTAATAACAGTGCCATCAATTTCCTTAAGAGCGGCTGTCATGGATGGTTTCGGACCGAAAGCTTTTTTGATGCCTGAATAAACACCAGCGAAGTTCCCCGAAGTTGCGCAAGATTGTATGCTGTTGCAGAGTTCTAGCCAGTAAACATTCGCAAAATAGCGAGTGTTGCGCTGAAGAACGGCTTTTGTTTTAGCCAGCTCTTCTTTTGTTTTGTTGCTGGGGTGCATACGATGATGAGTAGCAGCCTGGCGTTTGGCATCAAGAAGAGGTTGGAGATGTTCGATATTGTCCTGGAACCAGTCAGTTTTAGAGGATTTCCGATACCCAAATGTCTCTGCAGCGGTTTCTGTTAGAAGTCTGTTTACTTTATTCCATTCCTGGCTTGCAGATTCATTAGGGTCCCAGGCAGCAGTCTCTTGTCTGACTAATTTATCGAAGGACTCAATCATTTCGATACTCTGTGGCGATGGAACTTTGAGCTTTTTCCTGCCGACGGTACGAGCTGAATGTATCTTCTTTGGGATACAAGAGACAACGGTGACTACAAGGGAGTGGTCAGTATCGCAATCTGCGCTGTGGAAAGTGCGAGTATGAAGAACATCACGCAGATTCTTTTTCCTCGTGAGGACAACATCTAGTTGATGCCAGTGACCTGAACGAGGGTGTTTCCAAGATACCTTGCGCATGAATTTGCCTTTGAAGAAGGTGTTGGTAACACACAGCAAGTTCCGTGAGCAAAACTCAAGGAGTCGTTGTCCATTTTCATTCATATTTCCGATTCCGTGCTGACCCAAGCAGTCTGGCTAAGATGTTACTGATTGACCTACGCGCGCATTGAAATCGCCCAAAATAAACAAGCAATCACCCGACCGAACCGCACACACTGTCTCACTTAGTTGCTCGTAGAAGTGGTCTTTTGACTCGGGAGAAGATGTTAGCGTCGGAGCGTAGGCAGCGATAAGGGTTACGAAACCACAGTCAGTGCTTAATCGACATAGCATAATACGTTCCGACACTCCTCTTGGGCACTCAAACGCATGCAGTAGGTCGTTTCTTATTGCAAAACCTACGCCGTGTTCGCGTATTTCGGCTGAGGTTTTGCCTTTCCAGTAGAAAGTATAGTTGGCTTCTCGCAATGAGCCCTCATCTGAAAGTCTGGTCTCTTGAAGAGCTGCTACTGTAATATTGCGTCTCAGAAGTTCTGCATCAATAACTGCAGTTTTGCGAAGGTGTTGGTCGCTATTGGAGCTTCCATCGGTGTTCGGGAAGCCTGTCCTCATAGTACGGACATTCCATGTCCCAAATCGCATGGATTGGCGATGATTGAATTGGTATTTACTATTTTTCTTGACAGCAGGTGAAACAGGTAACGGCACCGGCTATCTAGCCATACTAGTGTTCCTTCCACCCATAAGAAACAAACCAGCACCGAGACGGACAAGTACCTGACTGGCCGGGGGCTTCCCGGCTTAGAGCGGGCGATAACTTGTCAATGGGCCTACGATGGACCCTCCCACTGTCGAGAGTGACCCTTGGCGTCCGCGCTTACGTCTATCTGTTTAGACTTATAATCGGTAACTGCCAATCTCCGTGTTGTTTTCCACTTTAGCAAGCTGAAGTGGGTGAAGTGACCTCTCCACGGACGCTGCATCGCCTGGGACGCGATTAAGATAATGTAGGCATGCCCAGAACCTACACCACTCTCTCGACCTCACCAACTGAATCCACAGGAATGACAAGTCATTACGTGCAGAGTTGGCTTGTTTGCAGGTGCTTGCGGCTGCACCAACACCGGGTTTGTTTCAAGTTTACCGTCTCTAATTCTACATTTCTCCAGTGATAACACACTCCTTATGAAAACCAAACGGCCAGGACGAATCTTCTACAATCCAAATAATACCAACAAGTCCGGGCAATAAGGAAAGCCCTAAGTCATTAAACATTGTGCAATATTGTGACAGGCCTCATAGCTCAGTTGGTAGTAACTCTGCCTTCTGCGCTAGAGGTCGTGGTTTCGATTACCGCACTGGACAAACATTTGTGTGATGAATACAGATGTTTGTTCTGTGTCTGGGTGTTAAATATATATCTATTATGTATATCAGTCCCTGGTACCCATAGTACAGGCTATGCCTAGTTTGGGATCAGCTGACCGTGTGATAGGTCCGGAATATTTATTTATTTAATATTGTATAATCGATTTATAGTTACGAATAACATTCTTACCGTACCCTACTCTACCACAGCCAGATGCCAGTACTGTCAGTGTCAGGTCAGTTTATGTCAGTAGAAGACGTAGACGGTAGACCAGTCTACGGTAGTAGATTTATCATCTGTGGTAGCTGGTAGGTACCAAGCAGCGTTGCCAGAAGGTTACTTTTGTAACCTTTTAGGTGATTTTTGACTCCATCAGGTTACCTCTCAGTTACAATATTACTTCAAAAGGTTACTTTTGTGTCATTTCATTTTTAATGAAACTAACATGAAACGGAACGCAATGATGGCTAACGCAAAACTTCGTTCGTAAGGCAGTGAGTGCAACTCCTTAAAAACAAGTCTGTCATTTTTTAATCTTACTACTAGAGGAAGAAATAAAAAATGTTATTTTTCACACTAAAAGGTTACCTTTTTATGCATTTCCGGTAACTTTGGACAAGACGCGGCTGGCAGCACTGGTACCAAGTACCAACCAACAGTCAACAGAAAATAGCTTTCTTTCGTTTCGTTTTTATTTTTCATCCCGGTTTCAAGGTTTTGGCCTTGTGAATTATTATTTTCTCTATGAAACGTATAATAATTTAGGGAAATAATGTAATCCTCAAATCGCTCTGTAAATTATTTGTGCGTGCATAGTAAAAATCACTACTGTTTATGACCACAGTGGCTTCGTTTGGTTGCAGATCAAAACGCTCGAAGCAAGGAAACAAAGCTTGTAAGTAAAAATTCCTGACACAAAATTTAGCTTTTAGAACTTCAGTTTATTTAATCTTCAGTTTAGTTTATCTTCGAAAATATGTAGAACTTTAGCCTGAACGAAGGCCTGGACCCTCCTTTAGAGCATTAATTATAAGCCTATCCAATAAAGGTAGAGGCTTTTGGGGTGATAAATCAAACTATAGACTTACTGTTGAGAGATTTTGCTACTTATTATCTATCTAATTAAATAGAAAAACATAGCTCTTGCATTTAATTCACAAAATTTTGGACAAATGCTAAGGTGTAAATAATTTGTGTACTAACAACAAAGTAGTCTCACATCAATATACATGATGCATCATCAATTTTGCATGAAAGGAGCCTCGCACCTTAACCCTTTCACAACACTGATTCTATCACTGATGGTCATAGGCCCTTTTCAGGGCCACCATACCTCTACCTACTGACCTTATGCAAGATGACCAAGAAAGAATCAGTGTCACAACAAGCAAGCAAGTCAGCATAAGAAATGAATACCTATGCAAAATCAATGTTATTTTCAACAAACAGAGTAGTTACAACTTACAAGGACAAACACAAAATCGGAAAAATATGTCATGATCTGTATTACAAAGTTCAAAGTAGAGATTGACTAATTTAAAACTAAAATATGTCCCTCTACTGTGTTGACTCTAGTGTATCAATGCTCACTTCAATGTTTAGTCGAGGAGCATTCAGTTTTAGATGAGACAATCATTACCAACAATTATTGTTGAAATATTCCCTTTCTCAAAGTGGTACAAATAACATCACTTTTGCTTTAGTAGGTATACCTAAACCACTGATCAAACATACAATAATACCTAGTTAATATACAAAACAAAAGTTATTATAAATAAATGTATGTATAGCTAGCAAAGTACTCTGAGTAATCAGCAAGCTGGGTATGATCTATGAAATTAGATTCATACAATAGTAGTTTCACAGTATTAACAAAATATCTACATTAACAGCGTCCGAAAAGACAAATCATTGTAATTTGAAAACTATCAAGACCCAAAAATAACATCGGAACCTCCATCTAGGTCAGGTTGTCCTTTTACATAGGCCTCCTGCAGATTCTGCCATGATGCGGACCAGACATGCTCAGACCATCCTTTGGCATAGCATGGGTAGGACAATCTACCCTGGATGTTATTTTATCCCCCATTTATTCATAACACCAGTAGTGTTCTCATTTTACTGTGGTTGAGTAACACACTGAAGGTCAACCAGTGACACAATGTGAATCATCTGAGTTGGTATTTGTATTGCATCAGGTTTTATTTGTCATTTATATTCACTCAACTACCTATATCTTTTTATACTGTACTTGTGGAAAGCCGAGCGATTATGTTTGTGTGTTTTAATTTTCATACAAACTTCATACCTCCACTGCTCTCCTTTAAGGATTGAGTTTCGGAAATTCAAAGGGTAGCTTGAAGCTACACTTTAAATTTCATACTCCTAGGGGCTGTATGTTTATTGTCAGTCAGTAACACAAGAGTTTTATACATATATGTTGATGATGAAACTGATAATGGGGATACTTTAATGTGTTGCAATGAGAAGAGGTACCTGTGCTAGTTTTGTTATCTCCAGTTGATACATAACAGAATGGCATTATAATGTTTACCAGTTTTAGCAGAAAAAATAAAAATATATGAAGAGTTTGTGTAAAATATACTCCTCAACACTATAGGTACACTTGGAACCAGAGTCTTACAAGTTTATTGTTTTAGGAATGGCAACACTATACAAGATGGCATCCACCACAATGATTGAGACTGTCACCATTATAAGACCACTTAAGGTAAGTCTTGAAATTCCATATAACAGCAGCATGATCTGTTCTATGCACTAAGGTACTAAGGTACCTCTAATAGCGAGAACTCCATCCCTCGGTAATAAGCGATTGAAATTGTCATGTAGGTAGGCATGACAGGATCTTATAACCAAATTTTCAGAAAAAAAAAAAACTGAAAATGGCTGGAGTCCATAACAAGTTACAACGAAAAACAAGTTACCTACAATGACAATCTAGGAAATCTATGCACCAACATGCATCATCAGTATGGTGTCAACCCATCAACAGTTTAGCTCAACCCCAATGCTGTGCAATGCACATACAATTGAACATAGCATATCAAATAATGCACCTTCTTGCTCTTATTACAAAATAGATCAAGTACCACCGTAACTTAATAATTCGCCAATAATCTAATTTAAAAATCCTTTACTCGACATTTCTTCGCGAATACCGTCAAGTGCAGGCCTCGTATTGGATTAGCCAGTCACTTGCGTGCTGTAGCGAAGATCGGTGCGATACAATGCAAACTCACGGGAATTTGACAGCCAGCTACCTGTGGCAACCCGGGGAGTTCGCGCGTCGAATGCTCGGCGAGCGGCCCTCGCCCGTCCCTCCTACGAGAGACATCTGGCCGTTACCGCAGCAGCCTCTTTCCATCAGCACCTTACACGTCGCTTATATGCACGATGATCCTCTTCCACGGAGGTCAGCTACCCTCCCGCCCCAATCGTACATCTCCACAACGCTACCAGAACACGAGTATGCAGCTAGACCTCGAGTGTGTACGGTCGGCACCAACACCGACCCACCGCCTACCATTCTCTCTCGGCTGAGACGCTTACTCAAACGCGACGAGAACGCTAACGAGACATGCTTACCGCCGCCTGGCCGGCTCACCGCAGTCCCAATAGAGACTACCTTCGAAGTCAAAGAAGAAGAGAATCCAGCGAGAAGAGCGCTAACCGGGATAAAGAAAGCTATGTCTGGATCAAAGTATAGAATCGCGCCTGAAACCGAGGCAGTTGGGAGTCCCAAGATAGTTTACAACGTGCCCAAACCCGGAGATCGAATGACGACGACATTTGGTGCTCAGGAGAGGCAGTGGTGGTGCAAGAAACCTTCGCGAGCATCGTGTACGAAAAAACTGCGGGCAATCAGTGGTTGGTGCCACACCTCAACACGGCAACATCACACCTCCAGGCGACAGCAGCATCCACCCCGGCTGCAAATCACCCAGGTGTGATCCCCAGTTCAAGGACTTTAAATGTGAAGCTAAAGTTGTCCGTGTTGTTTTTGAATCTGAGCGATTTGTGTTGATACTGTGCTTAAATTATTAGGTACAATGTAATGAACGCTATAATGTATTTGTCTTGTAGAACGATCGAAGTTCAAGTAGCGTTTTTCGCTAATAAATGTGTCTCCATAATCTGTGTTTTGTTGGCGCACGTCACGGGGCGGGATTGGGGCGCGGGAGAGCATAGGGCGGGCGGCAGTCCCGCGTCAAGCGCCGTTTGGTCCGCCCGCCCTCGTACACTCACTCGCCCAAGACCATACCATACATTATTGTCTGTATACCGAAGGGATCTTTCCCCTCAAGATTATACCACACTTCGTAAACTTACGTGTTTCTTGAAGTGTTCAATGTGCTGAGGTGAATTTTTTGGTGTAAAATATTACCGGCGCAACCCAATGCGCAAATCACGCAAACGTAACCGAAAACTAGGACGGCAAATACTTTTTACCTTTTAAAGCAAAATAGTTAACTCTGAACGTGACTATTGAGTCTGTAATTATGTAGGTGCACGAAGCTTTACAGAGAATAGGTTTTGGTAGAAAGGAGTTTGAATTAAACAGCCATAAACTATCCAACTAAAGCCGTGTTCAAACGATGTGCGATATGTCATCTAAAGTTGTCATTGTACGTCATTTTAAAATCTCTTCTATGATTTAAGAGCTGCTCTTGTCGGTGTAATGATGCAATTTCCTCCATTTTGATCTTTTAAATGCGAGCTCCTTTACTTTAAAATTATCCTTACTAAGTCTTTTGAATAAAGTTCAACTTCAAACCAAAATAGACTTTATTTAGTACAGGGAAGGATCATTTTGAAACAAATTTTATATGACATATCGCAGGCAGTTTAAACACGGCTTAAGTATCACTTAAAATGCAATCAATAAAAAAGAATTATAGTTTACTTACATAATAATCGTTGTTTTTAGAAATAAGTGATTGGATTTGATGAAAAAAAAAGTTCTTTATTATTTCACCTATCAACTACACTGATCATTTTTTTCAACATTGATTTTAGTAGGATTATAAAAAATATAGTTTTGTTACATTTTTTGTAAATGTTGTAGCCCGTATCTTTTTGCCTCAGTTATAGTCAATATATATTGTTTAGGTACAGACAGCAAAATGAATTAACAGAAGTAATTGAAAAACTATAAAAGATTAGTTCCTATCGTGTTATCCGATAGGCATCTTGCTTTGATTTAGCTATCTATATTATAGAGCTTGGTTATAATATTATACCTACAATTCATACGAATCTTAGAATAACTAGAAATCCAACCAAACCCTGGGCCTGCAGCTTTCTCTATTAATGGTTTGAAATGCATTCTAACTGATCAATTACGATTTAATTTCAATTTGATTCGTAATCGTATCAGTATATGCATACAATGCAGTCTGCAATGTTTCACTATTTACTTTGACTGTTGTAATGTAAACTTTTTTTTTACCACTTTTTAAAAAACATATTTCTCCTTTTATCTTTAGTTCAATCTGCCCGCATGGGAATTGAGCTAGAGTTTGGTGTTTCCCTTGGTGCGTAATTGTCATGGATGGAAAAGGGCCTAGTGGCATTTCCATATTTTCCCTTTTCTCTTATCGCATTAGAGCTATATTAGGTCTTAGATTTTTGGCAAGTTCATTCGGGTGAGTGCCGATTGGCATAGGATATAATTTTCCTGTTTGACTGTTTGAACTTCCAAGTTGTGATGCAGATAGCGTTACCACCACTTTTCGCTTCTAAATGCAGATCCGTCTTGTTCCTCCCTTTGATGTTTGTTTGCATTTTATTATAAGTACAATACAATGGGCATGTGAGTCATCATTCTCACAATCACGTACTTTATCCACATTCGTGCCCTAAATCTACAAACATGGATGTTATTGTTACATCTTCATCTTCGTATTTGGGGCCTCATGTAAACACATCCGACAGGCAATAGAGATGTATCATGTATTATTTGTATTCGCTATTTTTAGACGATCTTTTGTGATAGATTACTTTCGTAAGATTATAATGGTCAAAAAATACACAACCGCAATTGGCTGACTCTTAATATCGAACCGAAGTTACGACAAAAATAATGCAACAGTATCCCTTTTCCTTCCCCGAGGTATTCCGGTTTCATCTTGAAATAACATTGATCTACTCTCATCATAGACTGAACAAGATTTGTTCAAAATCGTCCCAGATTTACAGCAGTTTATGAGTTCACTAAAAAAACAACAATGCATATAGTTCTAGAAAAAAAAATATTGTAGGCATATTCAGTAGCGTTATTCTGTGACATACTTCAAAACAAATGTCCACAACCCTTGGAAAATCATAAATCACGCCGCTGTATGTATTCATAGGTGAAGTTTTCCTCCGCATTTCTATTAAATTGTTTGTTGACCCAATTTACCGTGCGTGCTTCACATACATAGCACGACGTAACAGCGTTTTTGTCCAGTCCAACATAGGCGGCACAGTGCGGTGCGACCCCATTCTAGGCTCGTTATCCCTTAAAACGCAAGCCCACAGAGGCATGTTCCTCTGACCTACATATGCAGAAAGTAATCCAGGAAACTTTAATCCACAGTATAATGAACACGCCGCACAACAGTCGTACCTACTTGTAGCCGACCTGGGTTATCAGTGACGTTGCAATTAAAGTCGAAGTGAGCTTACCGCTAAAGCCACGGAACTGAGAAACCAGTGGATGATACTTATTTTCAAATCCTGATATAATTGATATATAGGAATTAATAGTTCATGTTGGTACATGGCAGGGGTGGCCCAGGCTGAAGAATAGACCCCTCGATATCTACCTACCCGTGGATGTCGTAAAAGGCGACTAAAGGAAGAAAGCTAGGGGTAGCAGCGTCCCTTATTTTAACAACGATAGCTCTATCTGCGCTCGCCAACCCGCATGCTCAGTGTGGTGTGTATGGGCAAATTCCCCCCACATCATAGGAAGTCGCTCTGGAAATCTGTGAGTAAGGCCTATGTTCAGCAGTGGCTGAAATGATGATGTAGGTACATGAATTCCATTCAAAGAAACATCACTTGCTTCATACACTGGCATTCTAACTTCGAAATGCTATTTAGTTATCTATTACCAAAAGAGGCCAAGTTAAACTACAATGATGAAAAAAGGTTGTGTTTAGTCCTTAAGGTGCTTTATTTACACTGTGCTGACGAGCTCATTTATCAAGCGGTAGGCGGACCCGTGCAGTCCCGCAACCCGAGCCTTTCAATTTCTTTTCAAGTGGCATAATCGATCATCTTTCAATCAGTTACTTACTGCATTTACGTAGTAGGTACCTACTATCACTCCCTCTATGTCGCAGTGTGGAAGGGTCAATTATTATCCGCATTGTCGTCGACTCAATTGACGTTGATGAATTACCTCGAACTCCGCGACGGCAGGGTCGCTGACTTAGCGAGGTTTTGCAGATGTTGAACTAATTATCTAGACTGAAGAATTATCCTGATAACCTGCGCTAACTTTGAAGTAGGTTTTGACAGTATTTTACTTACTATAATTTACGTGATAGAGCTTCGCATTCCGCAATAAGTTTACAATAAAGACTACTGCTATCCAACACGAAAATTTAATAAATTAAATTGTTTGGATATAGTGTAAAAAAGTTCAGTCCATAACACATTGGGTAATATTATAACACAATAATACGGGCTATCTCGATCGTAAATTGAACACTAACAACAAAAGTGTCACAAGATTATTGTTGGTGTGAACTGGTGAAGTGAAGCTTTCTTACCTGGTGGTATGACGGTGTGAGTCGGGCACGGAGTCGCGTGGTGGCGGTGGTCAGGTAGCGGTCGCATGCAGGGGCGCGCGGGCGCTAGCCCGGGTGGGCACCGCTCCAACCCGCGCGCCCAGCCGCCGCCCGTACTGCCTCCGCCGCCGCAGTTTGCCACGGAGCAGGACGAGATGCCGGCCAATCAGATCGCACAGGTTGTTGTTGAATACCTTTTTGCTGCATCTACAAATGTTATAGCTTTATGAGTTGCATGCCATATTACCTATATCTCACCTGGTGCCGGAGTTCGCTACGAAACAAGACAACGATGATATATTATTGATGACCTAGAGTTTATTGCTGATTGCCCAGCATATTGCTATCACTATTTATATGTCTGTTTGTCTTATATCTTCTTGTTTTATTGTGACACAAAATAAGCTAAACTTGTCAAAACGTCCCGGTAAATTGTTGAAAATGTGAATGAGTACCATGGTTATGCGCTGGCGCTTGTTGCATGTTCCATGCTCCATGCTCCTTTGTTCACACAACCGCCTTTGTTTGTATAAGCTGGATTAATCCTCTCACTGTGCGAATATGCACATAGAAAGGGTAGGTAAGTAATGTAAGTCCGTAATGTACATTATGTACGCTCTACCTTTAATTACTCCCAGTGCATTAAAACCAGCCAATGTATAACTGTCTCTTTATAAGCATGTCGACGTGTATCAGCTAGTCACTAGCTGCTAGTTAGTCTGTAAGAATGTGACATCAGGCTTTATCATTTAAAACTTCTCCTTCTCTCTAAACGCCTCAAAACTTTTTAGTTTAATGTTCCGTCTTTACAATCTACATATTTAAAGAACGATCGTTACCTAAAAGTTATCTAGTATCGTGGGAAAGTTAGATTATGTGGCACTTAGAAAGAATTAACTTGAATTATAAGTCAGATTTAAATATGAGGCGGTTAGCTCGTAGAGTATTTTGCATTTTAGAACAATGAGCTTTTGTGAAATATGTAGTTCTATTTTTCACAAAGCGGCCTCGCCTCGTGCTATGGAAAATTGTATAGGCCGCATTGAATCGCAGTTCCAGTATTAAACAACTAAAGCGCGCTGCGTTGTGTGAGAGCGGAAATTGGATTCTAGCTTCTTCACTTTAATTTCCACTCGTTAGGTGGGTTTTCAATGAGGTGCGGTCGCTTTTGAACTCTGCCAGGAGTTAAACATGTGCTTAATGCACCATTTGGAAAAGAAAGAAGGAAAAATAAATATGCTCACGACTTAAAATTCGTAGTACATACTTCCATGCTTAGGGATATAATAAAAATAATAATAATTCATTTATTTCAGGCCACACAACAAAGTTCATGTACAAATACAGAGCCTTTAGAAATATATACATTAAAAACTAAAATACATATAATATTCATACTTAAAAATAATATTCTTCCGGGCTTATGCTTCTTTGGCGCATCCCTATAGCGTCGTTATACGATTGCTGCAGGCCAGAAGTCGGGAGAGAGGAACATGTCAAGATGCTTTTGCAGGCACCTTCAGCACGTATTATTTAAAGTTCGTCTATCTAGAGTCTAGAGAACTTCAACGCCTGGAGACGACTAGTCTTGACGACTCCAGGCTCTGCAGATGTAGCTGTATAGTAGACGGGTCCGCTCTCGAGGTACAACTGTGATGTCCAACTGGTTGTACTACGGAGAAGTAAAGTTACTCATAGTTCAACTCTTTTTCTCGGCTCCAAAACCGAGTCCTCTCACAAAATGGAGTCCGAGTCCTCTCACTCTTGACTGGCCTCATAGCTCAGTTGGTAGTAACTCTGCCTTCTGCGCTAGAGGTCGCGGGTTCGATTCCCGCACTGGACAAACATTTGTGACTAACACAGATGTTTGTTCTGTGTCTGGGTGTTAAATATATATCTATTATGTATATCAGTCTCTGGTACCCATAGTACAGGCTATGCCTAGTTTGGGATCAGTTGTCGTGTGAATATGTCCGGAATATTTATTTATTATTATTTATTAAAACGAAGCACCTCCTCCCCTGACGTTTTAGTATAAATCCCTAAGCATGGAAGGCAACCTCTCAGATCTTCAGGTTTTCAGATCGTTGATGATGTCTTAGGGGGGTGTCAGAGGCACGTCCAAACATTTTGGATCATGCCGATATTTTGCAGTTATTCAGTGATTCAGTGACAGTGAGTATTCCATACGTGACATACGTGCTTCTTATGAATACTTACTGGTTTCCTCACGATGTTTTCCTTCACATCTTAAAGCACGTGTTAATGCGCACTTACATTTTTCGATCAGAAAAACTCATTGCAAGTCCGGGTTCGAAGTTCAAACCCACTACTGTCGGGGTAACTCTAAATAAAAAAATACATGAAAAACTATAACAATAAAATTTACTCTTTCACTTATGAAAACACTATCACTGTGTAACATAGGCTACATTTAATTATGATAAAAATAACTTTTCATTCCGAAAACTCAATATTTGTAAATCAAGTCGGATGAAAAATCACCGCTTGGCAATAGGTCCTATGTAACTATTTTCTAATCTGTAAAAACTGTCCGTGGCTTTATCACAGAATAATTTAATATTATTAACAGAGTTTTAAGAGAAAATCCATTTTCAAATTTAGGCGACAAGTGCATGTAGGTCTCGCGCGCTGAGTCTTCCGTACACACGTAACACGGGGTCGGAAAATCAAGTGTACGAGGTGACATGACTCAAGTTAGGAACATACTTGAATACGCGCACGAAGTTGTGGACGGGTCAGCTAGTAATTTATATCGTGGAAAACATATTTCAAGGTTTCGGTAAACTTTATAAACTATGAATGCTATGTCGGGGTCCCCTTCGCATTAAGAATGACCGGGATCGCCACGTGGTCTTGCTTTACAAACTTAATGAATGAATTCCCTCTTGCTGACAGATGCTTCCGCTTAGCCTGCATCAATTGATTAATGGAATCGGGCCCTCTTTTATTCACGTTTTGTTTGTATTTGTTTTTGATTCATAAGCTAACCCATGGTTTTACCAGCATAATTTTAAAACGTCTGTGTCTAGTGTACTGTAGGTAAGTACTAGGTAGACACTTGAACAGAGACAAGTTTGAGGGGCGTCGCGTCGCGAGACGTGAAGAGGGCTCAGTTTGTTACATCGCGCATGAGGGAGACTCAAAATGCTAGGGTAGACGAGATAATACTCGAGAGTATTGTAACAAGAAAGGATCGTGCCTGGCTCTCCGCGTGTCGAGACTCTTAGCCGTCGGTATCGCTAACAGCTGATGGCGGTCCCCGGCGCGTCGGGCCCCGATCGATGACCGCACCCTGCGCTACCCCGCCTCACCTCTAGACACCCCACATCCAACTTTCCCGCTTTTCTTTCCCTCGGACGCCTTAGGCACCCGCGTCTTACCCGGCTCGCCCCTGTTTTATGATTTGTCTCGCATCGCGTGTCGTAGGTACACGCCCCGAGCGTGATGGATGACAAACTTGGATAATGACACTCGCATACTTGCTCACAAATTATAGATCACGATTCTCCCGTTATAATTTGTTGAATCGGTGAATTACCATGTTGACTTTATGGACTACTGAACCAGCCTTCGTTATAGGTTTGTCGAATTAACTGATTTAGAAAAGGCGAAAATTCTTTCCTATATTATGTAGAATGACGTAAAAGCAGATCCTCGGCAAAGACGAAATTTCTTTCATCAAAATATACAATCACGGCAAAATGAGTTCCTCCATGAAATGCGACTTAAATCGATTTGTTTCGAAATTGAAGTAAATGGCACAGTCATGTAGAAATTGATGTGTTCATTGTTCTCTTTAAATGTGAAAGTGAGCTCAGATGGCACCTCATAAGCTAGATACACAAGTACATGTAACATAAAGCACTTTTTGTTCGATTGTACGACTACTAAGAATATCTCGCGACGCTCGCTGCTGTCTTCAATTCATTCCTATCGGGGACTCAATTTCCGTTGTTGAATTATGTATTTACTTTGCGAACAATGTTACGCAGTGAAGAAATAGGCTCGTAGACTTTAACCCTTTCGTATCTTGCGTGTGGTCTATTTTGTAATATTATTTCGAATGTATTTCATTATTTACGATACTGATCAGAAATATAAACTAAAAGGGCAGTTATTCCCTCAGCTAGACTTACTACACACAATTATATAAGTATCTACCTATATGATAACATTAAACAAAACAAAGTTATTGGTATATAGGTAGAGAAGTGAAATGGTCGAGGGCTGAGCAACACATTCACTTCCCGCATTTTTAACAATGTCGTTTGTCCATCAGGCCTCCGCCTGCAACACTGCATCGCCCGACTCGTGGTCGCAATTCGAGAACCTTTATTCCTCAACGGAAAATTATAAATAAATAAATAAATATTCCGGACATATCACACACGGTCAACTGATCCCATACTAGGCATAGCCTGTACTATGGGAACCAGAGACTGATATACATAATAGATATATATTTAACACCCAGACACAGAACAAACATCTGTGTTAGTCACAAATGTTTGTCCAGTGCGGGAATCGAACCCGCGACCTCTAGCGCAGAAGGCAGAGTTACTGCCAACTGTGCTATGAGGCCAGTCCTATTATAAATTACGTTCATAAGAAAATTATTGCCTGTTCTTTATTTCACAGAAGATTGTTTTTTTATAGGTGATTGCACTAATATGCGGCCTGCTCGTGGTAATCCTTATGGTGCTGGGGCTTGCGTCAGCGGATTGGCTGATGGCAGCCGGCTGGAGGCAGGGTCTGTTCATGCACTGCATAGACCCCGGCGCGCCCATGCCTCTACCCTTCGACATCACAGCCCAACCGGGGTGCTATGCCGCTAGACCTGCTACGTACATTAAGTAAGTTTTGTTGACTCTACAGCGTGTTCCGTAAGTAGTTCTAGTATACCGTCCCGAAAGGGGCGATATACTAAAACTACCTACTATTCAACAAACATAAAGTAAAAATATTTTTTTCAAACCTTTAAAGTTGTCTTGGTCTTTTTATCATCTTTTTAAGTAATTATTCAACAGGCTGATCGAGCCCTGAGGGTTCTTTTCTACATACGTCATCATCATACATTTACAGGCCTCATAGCTCAGTTGGTAGTAGCTCTGCCTTCTGTGCTAGAGGTCGCGGGTTCGATTCCCGCACTGGTCAAACATTTCTGACTAACACAGATGTTTGTTCTGTGTCTGGGTGTTAAATATGTATCTATTATGTATATCAGTCTCTGGTACCCATAGTACAGGATATGCCTAGTTTGGAATCAGCTGACCGTGTCTGCTATGTGCGGAATATTTCTTTATTTATATATTTATTTATTCATCATCAGCCTGTAGAAGTCCACTGCTCTAGACATAGGCCTCCCAGAAATATCCTATAATTTTATTGAAATAAACACCTTTTGACTTTGTAGGGCGGCAGCGGGACTGTGCGTGGCGACATTGGCAGCTGACGTTTGCGGCGCCTTGCTCACGGGCTTAGGACTTCGCTCCGCCGACCATAGAACCAAGTTCCGCTACTACCGATTTGCGGTACTAGCCATGGCGCTTGCACGTATGTACTCTTACTCATAATCAGTCACTTAATTTTTCGGCCCGATAACTCTGTCCCTGTCCTTTGTCCCTTCCTTTATTATTGCTTTTCATCAGGACCAAGGGCTAAGGAGCTTTTGGTTTGATAATAATGTTAATAAAATGTTTATTTATTTTTTCAGTTATGTGCATTTTAATAGCGCTGGTCATCTACCCGGTCTGTTTTGCTGCGGAGTTGAATCTCGGTAAGTTTTCTTCACTTTATTTGGCGAAATCTTTACAGATGTTATAGAAAAAAAGTTTGCGATGATTGTAATCACGCCTCAAGTTTTGTTCATCAACAAAAAATATATAAATAAGTAACACCCAACAAACAGTCACATACGTAGTCCTGAACCCACTGAATAGAACATGCTAAAGATGCTATGAGCAAAGTTGGTGCCTCAACGATAATCGAAGCACCAACCAGACATCGCGAGATCTCATTTCGGGGTGAACCACTAGTGTTTATACAGATAACTTGATCGTTATTCTCCTGAGCTATATATTAGGATTTAGGGCCAGGCCACGTAGAATGTCTGCTGAATAGAAGTTTGTTAGCGAGAACTGGAGTGAAACAGAGCAATATAAATGCGTAGGATTGAGTCCGTTCGTTGTTATTATTAAACTAGAATAGTTTAAACCCGCTGCTTCACTTCGTGGTTTATAATGTTAGTGGGAAGTGGGTCATTCATGTCCAGCCGTGTCGGCCTAGTGGGAGGGAGGTAACCCAGTTTCGATCCTAAGGTCGTGGCTTCGAGATTGTGATTAATGAGTTTTTCTATTCGAAAAATTGATGTACGCTAACACTTAATAGGGTGTACGAAAATATCCACGATACCAGTAAGTATTCAAAAGCGGCGATAGGCTTGCAACCTATCACGTATGAAATACTACAGCAAAATTTGGGCATTAACTAAATGTAATGTATGGAAGTGCATCTGACTACTCTATCAGATATCTTCCGGCATCTGAACGCCTGGATGTCTGCCATGCTTGGGGATAAAAGCCGGTAACCTGTTCCTCTTATTTCTTTATTTTCCTTAAGGTTCGTCTCTGTAAATTTATTTTATAGTTATGTAAGTAGATGCGTGGCACAGTAGCTGCCGCGATTCTCATTTGGGTGCCACTGAAAATCAGCGCTGCACTGGCCACTGGGCTGATGCAGCAAATGCTGAGTGGCAACCTTTTTTTTCGTCACTTATTTTGTCAGTAGTATAAGTTTTTAAAATTATTATCTCTGTATGTGACGGGAAATAAATTATTTTCTTTCTTTCTTTCTTTCTTTCTCTCCGTGGTCTGGTGCGAGGTCTTTCCCTGGTTCGAGATTATTTTAATAATGTAAATATTTTGTAGGCAACAGATCTGTGTGGGAGTTCGGCTGGGCGTACGGCGTGGGCTGGGGCGCCGCCATTTTCCTGTTCGGGGCTGTTGTGCTCCTTCTCTGCGATAAGGAGAGCGAGGAGCTTTACTACAAGGAGCGAAAAGTAAGTGTTCAGAAACCTGGAGCTAGACAGCCTCGAAAAGTCCCGCTGCAATTGGCGGAACTAAATACCTAAAATAGTTAGTTTTTAATTCTAGCATTTGCTAGCATACTCACTTTAAGAGCCAAATGTGGTGTTTTTTTTTCAAGACCTCGATGTCTCTAGAACCGCCCACTTATTTAAAAACCCGCTTGAGAATCGAATGCAAAATAGGAATTGTTAATTTCAGTCACGAGTGCACAGAAAAAATATGGGCTCTTAGCACTCAAACTAAGCGATATATTTAAGTTTTTTTTTTTTTTTTCGGACATATCACACACTGTCAACTGATCCCAAACTACGCATAGCCTGTGCTATGGGTACCAGAGACTGATATACATAATAGATAAATATTTAACATCCAGACACAGAACAAACATCAGTGTTTATCACACAAATGTTTGTCCAGTGCGGGAATCGAACCCGCGACCTCTAGCGCAGAAGGCAGAGTTACTACCAACTGAGCTATGCGGCCAGTACATATGGCATTTATTTAATACTTTATTGCACACACATAGTACAGTTGCACAAAAGGAGGGCTTAATGCTACTGGGCTTAAAAACCTGTTATGATGTTATACTGTATTCTAAATAAATAAATAATATTCTTATCTTTGTACCCATGTGTAGACTGTTGGCAAACCTAATAAATAAATAAAATAAATGTACAATTGTTTCAGGTGGTGAGTGCGGAGCCTGGCGGACGCCCCTAGGGCCGAGGCCGCCTGCCCGACCTGGTGCCGTGAGCGCGCACCGGCCAGCCGCGCCGCGCCCAGGGCCATGTGGATCTAACCTCCACCTGCTAGCGCACTGCGGACGCATCCTCGCACAACTCACTCCACGCATCTGAAAGGTTAACATACTAGCCAGTACGGATAGTGTCAGGCTTGGCCCGTGTATCTGAAAGGTTAACGTAATACTAGCCGATACGAATGACAGGCTTGGCCCGTGTATCTGAAAGGTTAACGTTATACTAGCCGATACGGAGGACAGGCTTGGCCCGTGTATCTGAAAGGTTAACGTTATATTAGCCGATACGGATGACAGGCTAGGCCCGTGTATCTGAAAGGTTAACGTAATACTAGCCGATACGGATGACAGGCTTGGCCCGTGTATCTGAAAGGTTAACGTAATACTAGCCGATACGGATGACAGGCTTGGCCCGTGTATCTGAAAGGTTAACGTTATACTAGCCGATACGGATGACAGGCTTGGCCCGTGTATCTGAAAGGTTAACGTAATACTAGCCGATACGGATGACAGGCTTGGCCCGTGTATCTGAAAGGTTAACGTAATACTAGCCGATACGGATGACAGGCTTGGCCCGTGTATCTGAAAGGTGAACGTAATACTGGACGATACGGATGACAGGCATGGCTCATGTATCTGAAAGGTTAACGTTATACTAGCCGATACGGATGACAGGCTTGGCCCGTGTATCTGAAAGGTTAACGTAATACTAGCCAGTTCGGATAGTGTCAGGCTTGGCCCGTGTATCTGAAAGGTGAACGTAATACTGGACGATACGGATAACAGGCTTGGCCCATGTATCTGATAGGTTAACGTAATACTAGCCGATACGGATAGTGTGTCAGGCTCTGGCAGTGTGAGAAAAACGTCGCAGGACTTATGCGAGTCTGACATAGAAGATGGTTCATAACATGTATACGATCTCGAAAGGGTTATTCTATCAACAGTTATAAATAATATTAGTACAATATAACAATCTTTTTCGCAAAACTTTCTCACATAGCTGTTTTTGGTATTTTAATCATCATTATAAATACCATAAACAACTATTCATAAAATGACGAATTCCCAAAATTCGTAGACAAAACTTTATTGCCAATTGGGTGTGCCCCCTTTCGGGGGCTTTCGCGGTATACATTTTATGAATCACCTTGTATACGAACCAGATTCGTTAAACGAAAGTGCACAAACACGCTCCAGTGCTGAATGTTTCCCTATAATTTTACCATTTGTTGAATATTTTCATCATCATGTCAGCCGTTGGACATCCACTGCTGGAAATATGCCTCTACCCCATATATTTCCAGAAACAATCATTTGGGGGGATTTGCCCATACTCGCCATTCTGGGCATGCGGGTTGGCGAGCGATAATAAACCTCTTGTTGTTTATAGTGAACGCTACTGCCCATCCCCAAGCTTTATTCCCTTTGCCGTTTCTTACGATATCCATTGGTATAAATGGAGGGGCCTATTGTTCAGCCGGGGGCCATAATTTTATCAAGTGACAAGCATTAATCTACTTTTATTTGTAGCTAAGACGCTACATCCATTCTACTTACTGTATGAGATTTGTTTTTTGTAAAGGACAAATGGCGAACCAATAGACTGAAAATAGACAACACTGGTAAACAGTTTTCAGATTATCAAAGTTGTTGAATGTGGGGACCTAACTGGCAGAGTTATTATACATTATCTACAATCGCACTGCAATCATACAATAAGCGATTAGCGTCGTTATTATTTTATTCATAGTACTTGGGCTGATTAAAATTATTCAGATAAAATTGTAACAGTTATGGCATAAATAAAATAAAAAAAATATTCTTTAAAATAACACTTTTTGGTCTATTTCAGTGCAAGTGCTATGATGCGCTTTTGTATTATATTTTATTTAAGTTACGTTTGTGCATCACATTAGTTTTATGCATATATTTTATTTTCTGTTAGTTTTAAGTTGTGACTGATAAAATAATAATCGGTGACATCCGCCTTTCGAGGCATACGTGTTATGCTTTTACTTTTTTAATTATTTTTCTTATCGCGCTTCGCCCTCGCGATGGGCGGTGCATTCATCTCACTGTCCGCAATAGCGTACCTCGAATGTAATCCGTTCCAAAGAGGTTTTTATTTATTCGCTTTAATTTATTCAGTTGTTATTTGTAGGTAGTTTCGGTTGCATCTTCCTTGGAGCGTGTGGGTGTGTGCATTTGTGTGCGAGTGTGTGTTTGCGGGTGTGTGTGTGTGCGGATGTGTTCGCGTGCGTGTGTGCGCAGGCGGCGGCTCGCGGCAGGCGGCCGCTCGGGTAGGCGACCTTAACGGACTCTACCGCTCGATATAAACCTCTTACTCTGAGTTTTGTAATGAATCTGTAACTAGTGATAGTGCACAATTAGTGTAGTGTTTCGAGTGGACTAGCGGAATAACCGCGACAGGCTATGACGGAGGAATTAACGTTTAGAGTTAACCTTAGTAACGCTATTGTGTAAAATCTATTTTATTAATGTTTATACAATGGTCTATTTGTATCTATTGACTGTATTGTGTTTATGGTGATACGTAGAATCTCAGCATTGATTTGAAATTATGAATTTGAAAATATTTTATTTGGAATTGACGAAATTATTAAAAAAATATATACATGATATTTTTTTAATGTTTATCTTAACGTATTGTAGATACCGATCTATTATTTTAGATGTAACGATTGAAGTTTAGCAGCTTAGATTAAATGTAAGTTTAGAATATCATCTGGAGGATTCTGCCTAAGTAATTTAACTAATAAATTTATGTAATCTGAACGTAATTTGATCTTTGTTACATTCATGTGAATCATGGTATTACGTGGCTGGTATTTATGGCTTTAATTTTGGTATGCAACCTTTTAGTATAGCTTACTTTGTATTTTGTTACACATTTTGTACGCCGCCATTATACTCGTTTATTCCCCAAGACACAACTAACTGCATGGCACAACCAGTAGTGCTATAAAATTGTATTTAATCGTATGTGTCAGCTCTTTCTGAGAACAGGTTGGTTTAACACAATGTTTGCTTTGTCTAAGTGAAAGTTATTTATTTTAGAACTAACCTAGCACGTAGCTATAAAAGCGGCATCTACCCAATAAACTCTATTGCAGCCTTTAGTCAGAGTGAATTAAACTAATTCTATTAGATATGCAACAATATATATCGTTATTTTTAAACCCGGCGCGCCGATTGATCACATCAAAGTCTATAAACGTAAAAAATACAAGAAATACTAAATTTTTATTCTCTACACGACGATTCACACATACTTTTCTACTATATTTTCTTTGACTGCGATTTAAGTATGATCAAATATTTATTTCTTGTAAAAGGTTTATGTGATTGTTTGACGATTGACGTTTGTGGATCATGATTGGATCGCAAGGCTCAGGCTTAACCAAGCTTAGTCGACTTCGTGTGGAGGATCAAATAGTTTTTTTTTTCTTGTATAACGATTTTGTGTTTTTTTACGTTTCTGGATCATGATTGGTTCGCGTACGCTCAGGCTTTTAATTGTAAAATAACGGTGTAAATCCCTTAGTATAATTATCTCATTATCTCTCTTATCATTTCATTATACACTACCACGACACTAGATGTTAGATTATGCTTTCCGGTATTATTATTTAAAATGAGTTTTTTAGACAGCTAAATATTTATTTTAAAGATTCCACACTTAATTAAATACCAAGATTTTGCTGACGATGTTTGTTACGCGTATCTAAGGAGGGTTTTTATTTTATTTTTATGACAACCCATGTAAGTTGTATGAACAGCTCTGGGATACCTGAAAGTAAAGTTGCCTGTATACTACCCAAATTTTATAATCGCCCTTTAATCGTACAATCAACTTGCTTATTCATTATTGTTTCTCAACCCTATTTTACACTGTATTCATGGTCTGATCTTAATTTTCTTTAAGAGAAAATACTTATTTATGGATCTGGTTTTATATTTGTGTAACTGTTTCCAAAAAAAAAAAAATATTTAACCCGAAGCCGAAGATTTTCACGAGGTGGGATGTGGACTCTGTAACTCAGTTGGCTAAAGCATCCCCGTACGGACATTTTTAGGACATTATAAAATATGTATCTTCTACCCAATTTATTTTTGGTTGTGACTGAAAAGCTATTTTTAAAATTGATACCAGTGATTTTAAGTCTAAGAATGCACTTAAATTTGTGTCGAAACCTAGTATTTACGTGTCATATTTATTAATCGAATTTTGTGGAATTTCATTATGAGCGCAGGGTCGCTATTCGCGTTCAATTAATTTATTGACTCTTATTATTACCTACCGTATCTATAATCTATACACAGTCCGTATGTTAAAATACTATTGTTTCTCTTAGTCATGGCCTATCATGATTTAAAATAGAATAATAAATTATTAAAAATAAAGCCTAATTTACGTAATTTTTTAATTGCTAGTTATGTAAAATAGGCTTTATTCTAGTTTGTAAATTCCATACAAATTAACTGCCATTTAACAAGATAATTTATTTGAGTCAAATTAAGTCCTTGTATATTAATTATTATTAATAAATTTACGTAAACTAAGTAAGTTTTAAGTAGAATCCAGCCCTTTGTATTTACAGATAATGTGTGAAAATACTACCTTCTTACTATTTTAGTGTGACATAGCAATTAGAGGAAGAATGAAAATCTTGTAATCTAAAATGGTTGCTTTTGAGGATTACTTTTGAGGAATTATTATTCTAAGGATTATTATGATACGCGTTCGATTCATATTTATGCAATTCATCTGATCGCTGATCATCATGATGTTAAGGCTTTCTCAACCCACTGCTGGGCATAGAGCTCACTTCGCTAATGCCATACACCTCTATGATGCGCCAATCTGACCCATATTTTGTCTGCGCCTGCGTCAGCGCCAATCTGACCCATGTCATCGTAAGTTCCTATTTTCGTCACAAGGCCACCACTTGGTCAGCAGCTTGTTTCAACTGCCGTCACGGGTCCTGCCCACATTAGCAGCAAGGCAATTCCATGTATGTGCAATTCTCTATGGAAAACTATAAATTAGATGCTGAATAAGAATAAATGAGAACGCGATTCATATTCTTAAAAACACAACCTTACTTCACATTTAGGATATCATCCAAGATATCCCACACGGTATGGGGTAGGCAATTAAACAACCTCAGTTCACATGTAGGGGAAGTACCTACCCTAAAAAAACTATTTCATCAGTGTGATTTTACGAATCTCCATAGAAAACTATGAATCAGATGCTGAATCAGAATCGAACGCGAATCATAAATATTGAGTCCACAATAAGTGACCATTTTAAACATAGCAATTCGAACTTACGAAACTTGACCCCTATACTTACGAAAATATTTAAAAAACCTCTGGTTTCTTCAATCATTTTAAAATGAAGTTGGTTTTCATTTGTTTCTCTAACTGCTGTTGTCCGCCATTCCGTGTTTCCATTTCCTCAGCCAAATTATGAGTCATATCAAATGGAGTTGAATAAAATAATAATAGTAAAATGATGTGTTTTCTTTGACATTAGTGGCAACCAAAGGCAATAAAGTAGTAAAAACTAGACAATTAAGTAAAGACTTAAAGAAAATATGTATAGTAGTAAAAAACTACTCTATTGTCTTTGGTGGCAACACACCTACAAGGCTAGGTAGCTCGTCATTCTCTTAAGAAAACAGTTTTTAATAAAGTATGGGTTTATTTTAAGTTTTTATACCTACATATAATAATAACATGTTCACATACACATTTTTAACTCAAAAACAGCACAATTAGCTCGATTAGGCACTATTACTGGTTTTTTTTGTTAGACAAAGTTCGCATACTTAATTCAACTTTATATCAAAATCGGTCCAGCCGAGAACTGTAATTTAAATGACACAACATAATTTCTAAACTTAATGGAATATAATGAGAAAGTATCAATGTATTAGACGTCAACCCCAGTAATGGATTTGATGCTTTTGAGAAGTCTAGCGTTTCCGTCCTTGTAATCAACAGACGCAGCGTTCATTACGGTCGTTTTGAGCCGAGCTTCGTCCTGGAACAATAAAAAACTCACTACAGAAATCTGTTCTAGATGATTTCTACAGCGTCAGGTGGAACTTTTTACTCACTAGACGCTGGGACTTGTTTTAATATGGCTTGCCCTCAAATCAGTGGTGCAATTGCGTAAGCATAATGGCAATGAAGTTCGTAACTTTGAGGATGATTTTATCAATATTAGCGACATCTGAAGTTTTTCAAACATGAAAAGGAAAAAGCTAAGATCTTGAAATTTTCCCTTGTCAAGTTTGGAACATTTTTAATGTTGCTAAGATTGTTAAAATCACCTTCAAAGTTACTATCTTCATTACGCTTACACAATTGCACCACTGCTCTAAAACCATTTCTGAATGAACATCCCCAATATATTTATATCAGAATTAGCAAGTTGAAGTGGCAGTGGGCAGGCCATATAGATAGATAGAAAATGCTTTATTGCACACCATAAAAGTACAAACATTAACAAAAACAATAAAAACTAAACTATGTGATGAACAATGGGTGGCTTTATCGCTGAAGTAGCGATCTCTACCAGATATAGATCATATAGCTCGCAGAACTGACCAACCGTTGCGTAGTAATGGCGACCACGAACCGGGCGACGCAGTGTTGGAAGGCCCAAAAGTCATACTCAAAATTGACTTTATTCAAGTAGAGATAAGTATCATTTTGAAATACACTTTAGATGACATATCGCACGGCGTAAGCCGGGACCTCAGCCACCAAACAAAAATGACTTACACTATAAGTTTCCATCTTAGTACGGAACTTGAAAACGAAAGTCTTGAACTTGACTTCCTCGAAGACCGCCGCGTATCCAGTCTTGTCGTTATCGAACATGCTGCCCACATCGGCCGCTGTCCTGCCTAGAATAGCTTCGGCTGCTTCGTTGAATGCTGTGATCCGCTGGTCGCCGGTCGGGTCTGATACGTTGGCCTGCAACAGAGGAAATCATTACTTTAGAATTAATAACAATAATAAATGAATAATAATTGTTACATTTGCTCGAAAGCAGGCTCTAAGAGGCGCACTTTAGTAATTTGGGGCCATACATCGACCTGCTAACTGACATGATGCTGGATGACCAAGACACAACCAGTGACACGACATGCAGCATAAAGCCGTGTTCAAACAGCGTGCCATAATGTTACCTGATTTTTTTTCAAAATGGTTCTTAGAGTTTCAGATTTGAGGGCATGCAATATAGCTCAACGATATTGCAAGCTCCTAAAAGTCAAATACAAAATTAGCTTTATTCAGAAGACGTAAGAATCATATTCAAATAATCGCACGCCATTTGAACACGGCTTAATATTATAAATGCGACAGTGCGTGAGGATGTTTGGATGTTTGTGTTTCAATCACGCCGTAACTGCAGAACCGATTTCGATGAAACTTGGAATACCTATACAGATTTATTTACCTAGAAATTAGAATAGCTATTCATAGGCATTATTATATAGGCTATTATAATATTTTTTATCTAGGTACATACCACGCGAGCAAAGCCGCGGGCACAAGCTAGTGTTATCAAAATTTAGATAGCAGGAGACTCCTTTGTCAAGGGGAAACTAAGACGTTTCAATGAGTGAGATTGTATTGAAATAAACGCCTTTGGACTTTGACTCACCCCCAACAAAATCCTATACTTGTAATTCGGGTACTCCCGATTACATTTCTCGCAGCGAAACAGTCCGTTCTCCTGGTCGACCAGTTTCTTGTTGCACTGCTCTTGGGGGCAGGCCTTGTATACAGCGTTGTCCGTGAACATGAATGTTAGGACACCTAGTAGGCTGTAGTAGTCCCCTTTGTCCCCGGAGCCAAGCTGCTTGCTTTCCGCTTCGGAGAATGTGATCCACTCGTTGCTGCCGCCGCCGGAGTACATGCCCGATCTAAAATGTTTGGAGTTTTAGCTGTTAAAGACGGGCGATTGAATTGCGATTGAAACAATTGAAACTTTAAACGTTTTGTATAGCAATAAAGGGTTTGACAGAAATGGTTAATATAGGAAAGGGTCTTATTATATCAACTTAGAGAAAGAAAACGAGCGTGGAAAAAAATAAAATTAAACGATTTTTACCCCGGAAAAAAATAAAAAAAAAATAACACCCAACAGTCACATACATAGTCATGACCCCACACTAGGATTCCCTGTGTCGTGGCTATCAGAAACTACGAGTACCGTAGTACCGCAACACCCAGACCCGAAACAAATGTTTGCATGTTCTGCAAATATTTGTTTCGCGCGGGAATCGAACCCGCAACCCTTGCGTCTCAGACGGGCAATCACCCAATGTTTTTGGTTGTTTTATCATCATTACAACTAATTACTAAGAGTACGAGAAGTTCGAAATCAAGATTACTACCTAAAACAGCTGCATAATTGAGTGCGAACTGATTTTACAATAAAACAGCAGAGTTTTTATAGTGTATTTTCGCGTATTAGTCAAATTTCCTAAAATAAAACTTTATCACCTATTGGGTGAAGAGTTAGCGGCTTTCCGGATAGTATACAATAGTATGAATCGCCGTGTGTCAGAACTGAGTACTTTCGTGGTTGTTGAGTTCTATAGTACTCTTATTTTCTGATACCCACGACACGGATAGTTTGGTGTCAGGACTATGTGACTGTTGGGTGCTATTATTATTATAGTAAGGACCGTATATCCTATAGATAGGACATACGGGCATACCGTAGCTTTAAATAGGATACTCACTTGGCGGATATATTGACGACATCCATATCAGATCCGCCGTTGTCGTACCAGCCGCGCAGCTTGTGAGCTTCAGGCAGGTCCGGGTTGAGTCGCACCATGGTGCTCGCCAGACACGATAGGGACTTGCTGCCATTGAACTCAGTTAGCCGGGAGCCCTGTTACATTAATAACATTCAACAACATTTCAATAACATTTAGAATATTATGTTTATTAGAATTATTACTATTTATTTATTTTTAGTTACACATATAGCTTAATAACTTTGTATTCCTACCTACTACTACTAAGTCTAAAACTAATACAAGTTAATATTTACAAAATACACAAGTAACAGTTGAGCCATCTAAAGACCGTTACAAACGATCTATAGATAGCTCAACTGATCCAGATCACTACCAGTCGGAAGCGTCCCCAAGACGCTGGCGGAATTGCCACGCTGGATGGCAATGCTAATTCGCTAAGTCTTAATTTTTATGTTTTATAATTTTATAATAATAGTTATTTCATATGTCACCCGAGCGTTAATCTCTTGATTATTACCTATTCAAGTTTCCTCGATACAGGCTAAGCCTAGTGAGGAAACTGACAAATATTTCTGCTTGTTTAAAATTGGTCTGTGAAATAAGTTACTACCTACTGTATTAAGTTTGTACTTTTATACTTAATGTTCTGTAAAACCTTGTTTCACAGTAATAAACTACTCTAACTTTTCATTTCATTTTCATTTCATTGGTAAAGCTTAATTTTTTTATCAACCAATCAGTTAGTGCGCGTAGATCTAAGCAAACCAATGTTTTTGCTTTACTAACTTATAACAATAATATTTCTTATTATAGCTTACTAGAATGTCTCGGCAGTATAATGAAATAGTAAAGACGAATATTGAGCTAGATATTTGTAATGTATATAATTACAAATATCTAGCTATATATAATTTGTATAATGTGGGGGCGTCTCAGACGGGCACTCGCGAAAATAAAAGGTAATGGCAACCACCCGATGGACCGACGATATTTTGAAGTCGGTGGATGGAGAAGGCTCAAGACCGTTCGTCGTGGTGCTCTTTGGAGAAGGCCTATGTCCAGCAGCGTACTTTCTCAGGCTGATGATGATGACACTTTGAAGTTATGAGCCCAAACCAAATTGTGTTACTCGAGTTTAATAAATAATATGTATAGGCCTCGCCTTGACTGACACCACAGGATTAGTACTTCCATCAAAATTCTCTGCTTCAGTGCCCCAAAGAGTCAAGACAACCTGAAAAAAATAATCAGTAACAGTCAGAAAAAAAAAAGAGAGGAGAGTTCTTATACATAAAAAAGAGAGGCATAAGATATGAATTGCCAGATATGTCCACTTTTTTCAGTTTAATATTAGATATTGGCCGACTACTGCTAATTAAAAGGAGCCATTTCATTCCGGGCCTGGTCCATGTACACTACATAGAAAAATTAGGAAAAAATAGGAGATTACAAGAAAAATACAATTTCATTAATTTGAAGACAAATTCGATGGTACAAGAATAGTTCTTCTGGTAAGTTTTTTACTATGTGAACACTATTTGAAGGCCGCCATGTTGGTTTATAATTGGCGTTTCACATGACATTGACATATTTTTCATGTCATGTTGTTTGATTTGATGTTTTTTTTTGTCAGATAAATGTAGGTTGTCAAAATGACTTTCACGCACGTCCATCCACCATATTTTTGTAGCCCTGTGTGTTGCTCTCTTTGTCGAAGAAAATCTTAATGTACCTTAGAACGAAGTCAATTTAAATAAAATAACCAATTAAATACGTTTACTTTATTGCTTAGCCATATTTTAGAGTAGTGTACACAGTGCAGGCCCAGGCTCCATATATTGATGAAACGTCTCTTTTTAAGGTACTTTCAAAGAGAACAAAACCACTATGTTGGTAATAAAAAAAAATAGTATTGCTCGCGCCCTGAAGCTTCCGTACACACACAACACAGGGACGGAAAATCAAGATCTCAAGAGTACGAAGTAATAAGAGTTGGAGAAACATATTTGAACACGCGGACGAAGTTGCGGGATTTGAATGAATGAATGAAATGAATGAATTGATTACCCACCGCGCCACCAGATGAGTCAACGAGCGTCACTTCGCGTTTCTTCAGTAATTTCCCGGTGGTTCTGGCCGTGAGCTCCTGAACATCCGCTGCTCCTTTACAAACTCCAATAACATCTAAGAATCAAAAGGAAATAAAATAATTTATAATAATAATAACACGATTTATCTTCAATCTTTGCTTAAAATTGTTAGGGAGCAATGGGGTGCGTGAGACAAACGGCTAATAAATTCACCACCATTAAGTTTTTTTTTAATCTAAATAAAACCGTCCCGCGTTGAGATCGAACGGAAGCGGTTAGCGCATTAATTTAGAGGAAGATCGCAGCTTTCCCTAGATGAATGCGCTAACCGCTACGCTATCGAGGCACATTTCGTCCGACCGAAATTCATTGCATAATATGGTGTATGCAAATCCTCAAAAATCCGCTTACATAATACATATAATGTGATTCATAATTGTATACTTATCCGAAAGGGGCTTATTCTAACAAAAAAAAGAAAGAATATTAGTGAACAACCTCTGCTCAAAGCGAACTTACCTAGCAATGAGTCGGGCGTTTTGTTTCCAATCTCATTGATGGCCACAAAGTCGTACTTGATGGTAGGCACAGAGGATGCATCCTCCATGCACTCGGCCACAACGGTATCTGCCGTGAATGTCATCTCGTAATCATTCTTCAAGCTTGAGAACTGCTTGTTCGCTGTTTTGAGCTGGCAACGGCTTATGTAGTATACTTTGTCAACCTGCGGAATACAAATTATAGTTTTTTTTACAACTAAGGTAGCAAGCACCTTACGGCCCACCTGTTGGTAAGTGGCTACCGTAGCCTATGAACTTTGAAATACCAGAGGGGCACAACACACGCGTTGCCAAACCTGCTGAGAGAAAGTAGCAGTCTCAAATAGTTATTCTCAGGATTAAAATACGCCTCGTGAATGCTTCTTTCGTGCTCATGTCATAATATCTTCGAATTTATAGGTTCTAAGATATGTCGGTGATGATGTTTTCTTTCGCCGTTTAAGAGCACTAGTAAACCGCATATTTTTCCGAATGGAATATCTATTAGAGCAAGACCGGGATTCGAAACCACGACCTTTGGATCGGAAGGCAAGGTCACTACCACCACTCCACCAGAGTGCTCTCAATGTTTATCGACATCACGCGATGCAACATTACGTGACTAGTAATCAGCTGTACTTTTTTTTATACAAAATAGGCTAAAGTTTGACCCAGTCTAAAAAGTAAAAGTATGTAACAAAAAGTAAAAAATATTCTATTGACATAATAAAGATACCTATAACAATCTTAATAGTATCCATAGTCTCACCTGATGTTATGTGATGATGTGGTCTATGGTGTAGCATGTTTGCCTAGAAGAAACCTATTCAATCTGGTCTTATAAGTAAGTACTAATAAGCGCTATACACACCTGTATCATGTCATAGAATTTTTCGCACTCATTCCTGAAGGCGGTAGCTCGGATCTCACCGCTCTCATCACACAGATCCATACTGAACAATTTGCCCTCCCCTTTGGCATTACTCCATGTACGAATCGGCGATTTGGTCATCACACGAGCCTTTACCACCCACCTGAGGAAATTTACAGCTTGATTTATAAACTAGCATGCGACCATGGCTAAGCTTGCGTGGTACCTAGATAAAAAGTAGCCTATATATGCTATTCTAGGTAAAGAACTCAATCTATTCTAAGTTTCATCGAAATCAGTTGAGCTGTTACGGCGTAATTGAATCACAAACATCCTCACAAACTTTCGCATTTAAAATATTAGTAGGATAGTAGTGGTGGCCGTTTTTGTTACCATCATATTGAATGTCATTTTTATATTGTGTTATGATAAGTTTGATTGTGTTTATGGTAACAAATTAACCGTTTTTCTATTCTATTCTTGTAGTAGGATACCAGCATGTAAAAGAATTAATGTATATCTCTTATCCTTTTCTTGATGATCATAAATATTCAGTAGGTACAGCAAGTGCATAAAATACTTGTTCTGATAAGGACTGAGGCTAGCTATTGGATGTGTCATTTGTGAAGACAGCAGGCTGGAGTCAAGATTGGGCCCGGCTGCAGGACGAGCTTTCTGAGCTGGGGCTGGACTTGGCATGGATCTCTGTACTGGCTGCATGACTGGCTGTGGCGGAGCTGCAGCAGACTCCTCGGTCCAGGTCTGAGGGTTGCCAAGCTTCTTGCCCACTTCACTACCAGGAGACAATATTGTCAGATCCAGTATTATCATCACACGCCTGAAAAATAATAATAGATATTTTTTGTAGGTATGTATAAAATCTAATCTATTCTAAGTTTGTTTGCTAAATTTTAAACTTCATTATTCATTGAAATTGCATATTTCAATGAAAATCATAAATCTGGTTGTAGTTCTTCACAATCAAGAACATACAGGCAAGAAACCATGACTTGGTTATTTTTTTAATAATCCTTTTACAACTCTATAAGTAACAGAGTTGGAGTATATTCAGTCCCAAATTTTTTGTCATGTAATTAATTGGATATTTTGTTAAAATATTTTTCTTTAATTCAGTCACCGAAAATTAACCGTCAAACAAATTTTTAATTCAGTCAGTCATAGCTAGGCCAATTTCACGGCCACCATACCTCATCCTGGTCACTGAGGATGACCAAGAAAGAATCAGTGACACGAAAAGAAGAAGTTTAATTCATTTTTAATTGTACCTAATTTGCTAATGGATAACTTTAGCACATCGCTTGGGAAAATTAATATTCAATGAGATACCATCGACTTACTTCTCCCCTTTGCCAGTGTTTTTCAATAATGAGGTGACAAATCGATCTATCTGCACGACGGAGTAATCCGACAGCTCCCCGGTGATCAGTTTGTCGTTTAGTTGCGTTGCGAGCATCGCAAAACTGTGCGAATGTTTTCCATCAGACACTAGAAGTCGAAACCGCTCGTTGGCACCGCTTCCTTGTATTTTCTTACTACCAAGCACTTGCATTACCGGCTTCTCAAAGTGGCCACCATTCATTATCACCTGGAAACAGTTTGATATGATTAAACCAAAGAAACTTGCAGAATAGCATCAAAGTGGTGCTATGCAAACACTGCTTACCTCCAAAGATCCTTCGGACAGTGATGGTGTCATGATTACCCCGCTGTTTATTTCGAACAGTAATCTAGCTATTTAAATCTGATTTCTAGCACCGCTGAATCTCGCCAAAATGTATAAAAACAAATTAGTGATTTGCCGGCCAAGAGATTAAAAACCAACCAAAACACGCACGGTAATAGAATTGCCGGGAAACCCGCCCGCCCGCTCGTTACAAAAACAAAACAGACAGCCAGTGTCAGTAGTCACAGTCAGCCAGCTGCTGACAGTGACATGTTGACCATACGTGACAATATGACATATTTATTTGACACATGACAAGACATCAAAAGCATGCATGACACGCACGACGACGTCAACAATTTGTTGGTACTTGTGGTAGGTAGGGTTTTCTTCAATTTTAGCTTAATTTCATCACAAAACGACTATTTTTCTATTTGTTTCGTATGTAAATAGACGAGTTAGAGAAACTAGAGATATAACAAAATATACAATTGAAACAGTGCAAGCTTGTCAAGTTTAAATTAAAGACGTAGTACAATTAGGGATATAAAATATTTTGGTACGAAGTGCAAATAGGAAAAGGCTGCGTTGTGTTTATAAAGAAATTTACATAAATTCGACAAAACGGCAGGCCGAAACAGTATGCGGAGAGCCCGAGATGGCTATCAATACCAGCCCGTTCCCAGGGTTGCGACGGACGAGGCCATTGAACACGAAAATGAAAGAATGGCGCAAGCACTCAGCGGAAAGATTTCATCATTGAAAAGTATATCAATAGAGCTAGGCGATGAAGTGCGTTACCAAGACAAACTATTACGTGGACTTGATGACGACGTCGATAAGAGTTCTGGCTTCCTCGGTAAAACAATGGGACGAGTACTGACCCTAGGCAAAGGGAACCACAATTACTACATATTCTATTTGTTTCTTTTCTCAATATTTATATTTTTTCTGTTGTATATTATTCTGAAGTTCCGGTAATATGCTGTGATCCAATCATTCCCTTGTAATATGTTGTACAGTGCAGTGTTTGTAATGTAAAATAAAAAAACTTTGTTTCTAACCATTTTTTATAATTAATTTTAATATGCTCACTTTTGTCCTCAAGCATTATAGATAACATCGGCAATCATATCTTTGAAGATGTCAAAGGGGAAGTCAGAGGCATGTCCAAACATTTTGGTACATGCCTGAATTTTTCAATAGAATCCGTATGTATGCAATGAAATGAATTTAGGCAGATATTGATTAGTTTCAAATATTAAACATTATTAATTTTTTGATACTGACCCCCTTATTCATGATCACTCTTTGGGAAATATGGCTAACAATAATAATTAAACAAATTGCTAAGATATTTAATTATTATAAAAATAATGGCAGTTATTGCATCCCTAGAGTAGGTATGTAGATAGCTAACAGTCAAAGTACAAATCTTTTATGGCACTACAATAATCCTCACCAACAATATCTTTGGAAACTGAGATATAAAGAATGCAAGGAATCTTCAGCAACTCAGCACAGCTCCTAGCCGAGTCTAATAGCAAAGCCACTATGCCACATGCGCTATGCAAGCTATTCATCCCATAATAAGTGCTTAAATCATCTAAAATAATTGCTGACGGAACAATCTGCCAATCCGGCAAAGTGGACAGGCTCTCCAGTAGTGAATCCAAAGTCTTTGCATACAAAAAACTTATCATTTTCATATATTGTCTGTTTGTTGACGTCAGTTCCTGT
Organism: Anticlea derivata; assembly: GCA_947579855.1. Classification (NCBI taxonomy): domain Eukaryota; kingdom Metazoa; phylum Arthropoda; class Insecta; order Lepidoptera; family Geometridae; genus Anticlea; species Anticlea derivata. The sequence continues at coordinate 7,580,093 of OX388269.1, forward strand.
GACAATTGAGGCAGTTCATCCAGTTCATCACACATTATGTAGAGGACTTTACCAGATTTTGCACACTTCAGTGCTTCTTCAAAAAGTTTCTTTCTGTTTGTTTGTGTATCATCAAAATAGAATCTGCAGCTTACTTTATTTACTTCCATTATTGCAGTATTGCTTTACTATACTCTTTGTTTCCACTTAATTGTATTCTTACTCAGCCAAGCAAGCCTTATAGCCTCAGCCTCATTGGCGTAGTGTTATAAACTCATTGCTCTTGGCCTCATTGAAGCAAGCTGTGACTGAATCCCGTGCGTTTTTTATGACTCTTGTGTATTGCTCTTGCTTGACGGTTTTCTGTAGAGAAATTCTTAGACGTGTAGGGAAGTGAGTGAGTGACCGGCCTTAATAGTATTCCATACTACACTAGTAGTTATGCGACGCGCTACGGGAGACAAAAATGTACAGCTCAATGCACGACCCGATAATCCACTACCAAATAAGATAAAAGCTGTGGCACGGATTATTAAATAAAATAAATAAATAAATAACCATTTAGGGATGTTACGGAGGTGGTTTAACGGAACCGAAGTCGGAGTCGGAGTTTTAAATTTTGGTTTATCGGAGTCGGAGTCGGAGGCGGAGGCGGAGTGGCAGAAGAGAGATTAAGAGCAGAGTGTCAAGGGGAGGACAACTCTGAAGTGAGTAATGGACGACAAAAAGTACGTGGAGGGGAGTTCCCCGTAAGACATGCATAAACCTGGTTGTGCTGACCGCGGCCGCCGCGCGCCATCGCCCGCTATCCGCTATGCTTCGACCTCCGGCTTCGATTGAAAGTTTTGGAACAGAAGTCGGAACCGGAGGTGTAATATCAATCGGAGGTTCCGAAATATCGGAGTCGAGTCGAAGCTTCGTAACATCCCTAAAACCATTTATTTCAGGTAACATTAATATTATTGGCTACTAGCTTCGGCCCGCGGCTTCGCTTGCGTGGTACCTACATAAAAAACCACATACACATAGCCTCTAAGCTATTCTAGTCAAAGAACTCTTTATATTCCAAGTTTCAACATAATCGGTTGAGCCGTTACGGCGCGGCGGTCAAACATAATACATTTTCTAATTTATCAATGTTATTCAATTCAATTTATTTTAATTACTTTACATTTAATTTGATTAATGCCTCTAGTTTAGTTATTAGGTCGTACAATATAGGGTTTCGATGTGACCGACTATTTTATTGTTTTATTTGGGAGAAGGAGCAAAGGAAGTCTTGTCTGTATTGCCGGATCCGTTGGAGCTTGATCATGTCAACTTACTGATTCAGTTAAGAAAGGCAATTTTCGTCTCATTGAAAAACAAGCACTCACCTCTCAAAAACACATCTCTCAGCTAGAACTTTTATCCTCTACAATTCGGTGCCATTGCTGCGAATCTATGTTCAGAAAGTAAAGAAAAATAAATTTGGCAGCACTAGTCCTCAATTGCTTTTGATTTGCAAGTAGGTATGCTGATGCCGGGGCGTTTACTTAGATAGGTAAAACAAAAACAGGTATGTACTAATTCAAAGTAAATACATTTATTTTTTCAAATTATTATAGTAAAACATAGAAAAACAAAAAAATAAAATACACTAAACCATACATACCTACAATCTAGGTACCTACTATTAGTTACATATTAGATAAATTAAAAATATGATGAGTAATTAAAAACTACAAATATACAGATTTAAACTTCCAAATCAAGCAGGCAGTTATTTAGAAAATTCATAAAAAATTCATAAACTGTTTTGGGATCAAATCATTTCAAACTCAATGAATCAACTATTTTAGGTAGCAATCTTGATGCCGATTCTCGCATGTTTATTAATTAGTTATAAAGATGATAAAATACCAAAAACAGCGAATCTTAAAAATTTTGGGATAATTTATTTTAATATGAATTATAATTGGGATAATTTATATATGAATCACCTTGTATAGGTCGCGTCAGGTAAAAAGAACGCTGGAAGAAAGTGGAGGGGTGTTTGCGCACGGGTACACTCGCGCACGAAAGTACTATGCCTATCTATTTATTTTTGAACTAGCCTTTCGCTCGTGGCTTCTTATATTGGTTATTGGTAGGTAGATAAATATATCACCAAATAGACCGATAAATCGTCTAATGCGCAGCTTGATCGCCAGTGTTCTTTTTACATGACGCGACCTATATAAGGGTCCTTCAAAAGTACCGCCTGGAATGGGTCAGTGGGGTGTTAAAATTTGATGGAGATAAAATTTACGATCAACTCCAAACTTGGTATACACACTTACTGCAACGAGACACCTAGATAGTTTTCCCAAACTACCACTAAAACGGGTGGAATGGGGTGCCAAAATTTGTATGAGATTGATCCGAAATAAAAACGGGACCAACCAACCATCAAACTTACACTTTCGTATTTATAATAATAGGAGGATAGTGAAGAGCCCTTTGGGTTTTTTTAATGATCAGTTTTTCCTACTTCTTGCAATGACTTACATATTTAAGTACCTAGATATTAACATTACATAGTGAATCAATCTTAAATTGGACATGATATTGCAATATATTAATTTTTACATAAAAAAAATTATGTAGATACCTCCTTCTGGCCTTTTTAATTTAAAAAAGTTGTTTATGTTATTTTAAGAAGAATTATACCTACCTACTTGACTATCGAGGAGTAATTGAAAATATTATATTCAAAAAGTATGATTGTTCCCCAATTGATATAACCAGTGAATTATTCAACAATGTACCATGTAGTCATGTATTACTATTATTCCTAATTTTCCACATTTACATTTTATTTCTGAGTATAAATACCAACTTGCATTATTAAGTTACTAAATAAACAGTTATAATCGCGCGCTAACTAATATAAGTTCCAATTGTGCATACTTTAAGATCAACGAAAAACTTTTGATCATAATTTGGAGAATCTAAAAATCCAGAAGCTTATGTACATGTCTGTACAGCATCACAGTTCGAAACTGAGCTTCGAACCATCATGTCAGTTGAATGATATCGTCAATGTTTCCAAACACACAACACTTGCTTCACTCCTGAGCTTTGCCTGCTTCCGTGATGGATTCGTATTGTTCCTTGTCCAGCTCCGTCATCGTCAAACTGCCGTCAGGTAAGAGAAGTACAACACGCCTCGTGCCGCCTGTAAATAAAATATAATAAAGGTTATATGAAGAGTGAGTTTCATGTATATTATTACGGCTAAGGGTCAGCTCTCACCAAAACGCGAGCGACGCGACGGAGTAGCAATACAAAACAATCATCATAGTCAAAGTTCGCTTTCGCGCTTATACAAAAAAAGTGTACCTTGTAGTGTAGTCAATAAATAAATATATATACGTAAAACATCCAACACTTCTGTCACATACATACAGTCCTGAACCCACAGTAGGGTTCCCTGTGTCGTGGGTACAAGAAACTGAGTACAGAACACCCAGACCCAGAAAAAATATTTCCAACTCTAGCAAACATTTGTCCCGCCGCCGGCCGCCGGGATATAGCATGCAACTCTTGCGTTTGAGCCGGGCAATGCGTCCATCACACTGAGATATACATTGGAAAGTTTCATGTGCCTGTAATTTCACCAGCCTGTGTCGTGGGTACAAGAAACTGAGTACAGAACACCCAGACCCAGAAAAAATATTTCCAACTCTAGCAAACATTTGTCCCGCCGCCGGCCGCCGGGATATAGCATGCAACTCTTGCGTTTGAGCCGGGCAATGCGTCCATCACACTGAGATATACATTGGAAAGTTTCATGTGCCTGTAATTTCACCAGCTATCTCATCCTTTAAACGGGAGCTTGGCGCTTAGCGGCTGAATTTAGGCAGTACCTCCTCTGTTGAACTCTGCACAAAGAGACATCCTGCTCTTGCGCGTTACTATCATTGTTCGGGCATCAGCTGATCTAACTCGTATCTGCTGGATAATACGACTATTTACCTGGAGATGGTAGGTCTGCTTGCAGCAACTGCGCAATGACTTGCGTGGCGTCTTCGCCAGGCTCGCCCTCGACTTGCACGGCGACTTGCTGTAACGCCGGCGCGTCTTCACCGCCCGGCATCAGCTGAGCCAGCTGCGCCGGATCTAATGCCAGCACATCCTGTACAACAAATATGCACGGTCAATCAACAGATCAGGGCGTCCAACATAAAAATAAACAAGCGCTTTACCGCGTGACTGAAGCGTGCAGGATAGCGCGGAGGAAACAACGCTAGCAATCCATTGGCAAAATCTTAACTTCAGCTATACAATTTTTCGCGCGCGAGGACTCCACGCGCAGTCCTACTCACACTTTCAGACGCTGGTTCTTTCGCGCGCGCTACCCTCGAGCCTCGTTTAAACGGCATGCTATATGACTATAACATGTCATATGAAATTCGTTTGAAAATGAACCTTACCTCTATTAAATAAGGTACATTTTGAGTGTGCCATTTAAGGGTCTGAATATATATATATCCCTTCTAACGCCACCCTGATTTTGAGAGGGCGGCACGTGTGCCATTGTTGCAAAATGGCCCCCAAATTTGCAAAATTATATTTCACCCTGTCACAGAAAACTAATATTTAGAGCTCTTTTGTTCATTACACATACCAACAATTGTATATTTTTTGTTTCCTTTTGAAATTTCCTACTTTTTGGCGTTATTTAGTTTTTAAATAAATTTACCAAGTTGGAGTAGACTACAGGTGAAAACAATAGAGACACCAGTTGAGCAATTCAAATTGGTTTATTTTACTAACATACTATCTTTATTTATGTTTTTTATCTATTCTCAACTTATCTACAGTCACAGGAATACATATAAATAACATTTTATATAGGTGTACATACAAAATTAAAAAACCTTTTTAGATTTAGTCAAGCGCGGCGAACCACCGACAATAGAAACATACTGAAAAATTGCCGTACTTTCAGATTTTTTTTAAACACTAAAAATCATTAAAAGCACACTTTAATTGGTCTTTGCAAACAAATTATATATTTTTTATGAGTAACATGCAAAAAGATACACGAAAATACCATAAAATATTTTAAAAATACTGAAAAGAAAACCGATTGCCATATCTTGCCAAATTAGTAACTTACGCGCTACAGCATGTAGTAAAAAAACTGTTGCTCTATCATACAATGTTTACAGTTATTCTTATCCTAAAATAATACGGCTAACGATAACAATCATTGCCTCAAAGCATCCCATTGAGATTTTTTGTATACGACCCACTTGTAAACACTGTAAATCGACACGTGAAGGTATCCGCCATGGTACCTAGCGTTGTCAAAAACATGGATACGCCTTTGTGAGACAGAGAGAATTTCCGTAGACGATTATAGAAATTATATGAAATACTTTGATTAAGTTAACTATTGTTAACGTTTATGTTACAAATAGAAAAGTTCTTAAATAAAACTTGAAAAAAAAAGGATAATTAATAGTAAAATCGTAATTCGGTAATTGGAGCGAATCATGAAAGTCATGTCCATACTAGTTCCAAATCAAATGTTGAACCTTGTTGACCCGAAATAGTACGAGTGCCAAGCACCCGCTGCGGGTTGGTTATTGTTTGTTTTTGCCAAATTTTGGTATTTGTGAGTTCTGGGATGTTTAATTATGTTCAATGGAGTAATAGAGTAATAAATTAGTTATTTTGGTTGAATGTACAAGGAGACAAGTCATAAAACTATGAAAAAATCCAAATATTTGTAACGTCGCGCTCCACTGCCCACCAAATTAAGCTTTAAATTACAGCTGAAAGCATTATAAATCGCATAAATATGTTTTAAAATGAAGAAATACTTATTTTTTTTTAATTTTATAACTCTTTCAAACACTTTTCTATTCATAAAACTCTTTTTTTGTAATCACAAAGATGCGCGGAACCGACCATTGAGTGACTGATTTTGTTTATTTTATTTTGCTTGACCCGAGAAGATGAAAAGGTAGATTTAAATTTATATACCTTGCTTTGTCTTTTCTGATAGAGCTGGGACTCAGAGAATGATTTGCCACAGAGAACAATAAATAGTTTTTAGTCGATTTCTAGACCACTTATCTTTGCGTCCTTATAGGGTTGATGGCAAAGATGCCATTTTTTTTTGCCCGTATCAGGTCGATTGGCGTTAGAAGGGATATCCTATAATTGAAATTGAAAACTAACCATTTTCAAAAGACGTAAGGATCATTTCTAAATAAATTTTATGAGATAACGCAAGTCTTTTAACACGGTTTCAACGTCATTCACGCGATAAAGTGCGTGAGTGTAAAGGTGGCTAATGATGCGTCCAGAGAGACATTACTCAATCATTCTCTGGGAATATCTCTGACAGGTTGTAAAAGCTGCCTTGCTCCCTGTGGCTGAGTCACTTATTCGTAACGATGATCATCAAGCCTTAATTGATAATTTCTGATTAAGATTTATTGAAACACAATATCACCTGTCCGTCCTCTCTGGTGACGTACATGACGTCTCCCTCGCCCTCCGCGCCGCCCTCCTCCGCGCCCTCCACGCCCTCCGCGGCCACCAGCAGCGTCTGCCCGGCCTCGTTCTCACCCGCGACCTGTAACCACGCATACTTTATATATAAACATGTGAAAACAAGAGAGATTTATCAATGAAGTGTACAAGAAAAAGCTGTTTTAGCCACACCATTCATGGATTTCCAAATAGCGGCTTACCGAAAAGGGACACTTAGTCTAACGAAAATGACACTTCAAAGCTTTATTGACTAAAAATAGTATTCATGAAACTTTCTCATATTTTTGAAAGACCAATCCAACAATGTAAAACACAGTAAGGTATGTCATGAGTGGTGTTGATATTTTACAGTACCCTGAAAAACTTTTTCTCAAATATATTATTTCATTACTTTGTAGGCGTTACGTAAGTACCATTATGTATTACAACGCTACCATTATGTATTATCGTGCAATTCAGCATTAGTATAATTTTCAACATGATAGCACTAATAGCCTGCGAGTAAAACAGATGGGCGGACAGAAATTCAGACTTGGGAAGCCTAAAGAGGAGAGATGTAAGAATGAGATTGAGAGTGTAAGAATGTCACCTGGTAGAGAACGCCATCTTCGCCGCGGATCATGATGGGCGGATGGCTCGAATGCAATAAGTTGACTTCGTCGCCATCAGCATCCACGCCGATGCCTTCTTCTAATAACTGCTTCACTGTGGTGCCTTCTACTTTCACTTGCGTCTGTTTAGAAAAAAGTTGTACTAATTATCACCCACCAGTCACATACATAATTTTCTCTGACCCCCCGGGTAAATGAGTACCATGGTACCACACACAGCACCCATACCCGAAACAAATATTGTTCTATCGCAGGAACCCACACCTCTCACTTCTCAGCTGGGCACTCACCCGCCACGCTACCGAGATGTCGTAAAAGAACGCTTCTCATTAATTAATCGAGCCACCTCAAGTTAAAGTTATAATAAAAATATAGAAATTCATAATAAAAATCTGGCATGAACTAAAAAACAAAAAAACATCACTTCAGTTTTAGTAAAGTGACTGTGAATCCTATTAAAATCACAGTCAGTTTAATCACATCAGTTTTTTAGGGAGACATCTGGCCCTGAACAAATGTAATTGTCTCAAAATAAAAAAAAAGGTTTAAAAAACTTACACCATCATCATCTGTGAGCATTGGCAATGATGGTTGCGCCATATCACCTTGTACAAGCATTCCAGTGGTACCTCCAGGAGACATTTCCACCTGGTAATAAAATACAACATTCAAAATATATTTACAGTTTGTCCCATACATTAGTCTGACTAAAATGAAGGTTAAAATTCGCGATTAAAATGTATAATTTTTTAACCACTTTCAACCAAAACGAGTATTTTCTTGTCCGGTTACAGTGATAAGTTTTGTAAGAACTATCATCTAAGCATAGTCGGGTGAACGAGTCTTTGAACGCACGACTCTTCTAGGCCTTGGAATATTATTCTCAAATGTGGGAACTTACCTTCATGAGCATAGTCGGGTGTACATTGGACGGCGGCGTTACAGGAGGCGGGGGTGTAGGCGGAGGCGACGGCGTAGGCGGAGGCGATGGCGTAGGCGGGGGCGTAGGTTCGTTCTCAGCCCGCGCGAGTCTTTTCCCGGTCTCTGGGCAAATTGTGAGCGGCCGCTCGGGACTTGGCGGCGGGATGGGACCCAGGTCCCGCGGGAACGGGTCTTCTAAGCCGTCTGACGTGTCGGATGATGGCTCGTCCTAGGAGTAACAAAAGTCAAATTCAGTAAGTAAATAGTGCACGAGGAGGCATTTGACTGGCCTCATAGCTCAGTTGGTAGTAACTCTCCCTTTTGCGCCAGAAGTCGCGAGTTCGATTCGAAGAAGAAGAAGCGCTAGCTAACTAGTACTAGCGCAAGGTAACCAATGGGTAGAGAAACTGATTCGTCTAGGCTTGGTCGCGAGGAACAGGCGTAGCTTTGAATAGTTTTTAAACCGTTTCAAAGTGATCCTAGTGATTTTATTGAAATAAACGCCTTTTGACTTTGACTCTGTAACACACGACACTTACCTCGAAGTCAAATAGTAGCTGTGGTACACTCCTGTCTCTGACTCGCACGACGTTGCCGGCCGCGGTGGAGACCGCGTAGCCGCCTCGGCCGCGGCCGCGCGCCGCACCGCCACGCCGAAGCAGACTGTCACCCTTGGGAATAAAACACTTTGTAAATAACGGATGTATAAAATATACGATCAAACTATCGGCACTTTTGAAACACTATTTCTATTGCTATAGGTCACATTTTTTATGAGCTAAAGGAATGGCCTTCTACATGTGATCAAAGATAATAATTATAGAAGAAAGTTTGATGTGATTGAGTGAGCGAATTGAAGTATCGCAGAGAAAACAAAGCGATTATGAATTGAAAAAAAAAAAACAACAATTAGTTTTTTTTTTTTTAAATAACACCCAACAGTCACAAACATTGTCCTGACTAGGATTACCTGTGTCGTGGGTATCAGAAACTACGAGTACCATGGTACCACAATACCCAGACCCGGAACAAATATTTGCAGAACATGCAAGCATTTGTCCCGCAGCGGGAATAGAACCCTTGTGTCTCAGTCGGGCACTCGCCCACTGCGCCACCGAGGTCGTTGAGAGATTCTTCATCAACCAATCCTGGTATTAAAAGAACATACCTGCTGAAGTTTCTTATTCTGCAGAATGTTGACAGGCGAGCCGGAGGCGGTGCTGCCGACCGGCCGCTGTATGGTGCGCTGAATGATCTTCTGCCCTGAAGGGGTGATAATAGTCTTCTCTGTAACTTGCTGGCCGGCCGGTCCGTAGGTTTTCTTTACCTGTATAATTGAACATTTTTAAAACCATCTCATGGAATTATTGAAAATATCCACAAATCTACTAGAAAAATATCCATCCGCAGCCCGCGGCTTCGCTCGAGCAGTACCCGGATGAAAAGTAGTCTATGCCCTTCTGAGGAAGGACATACCAAAATTAAGATCAGTTCAGCCTTTATGTCGTGAAAATGTTCAAGCAGACAAACCAATTAGAAACTGATTTCCTAAAGATCTGAAAGGTCTGCTTAGGATTAAAAATGAAGAGCCTATTTTATTTATTAGATGACATGAAACCAACTTTTCTCTCAATGTCTATCAAGTGTGACAAATCGGCCATTCAACTGTGACAAATAAACGGGGATTACGGTTTTTCCAGGCATATTCCAAGTTTATACTCACATTCGCCACCAACCCAGGGTCCTTCTCCGTTACTTTAAGGAGTTGGGCTGGCTGCGATGAGGTCAGCAGGGGGACAATGCACAATACACCCCAACGCAGGACGTCAGTGCAGATCTTATTCCCCCACTTAGAATTATAAATTAGAATTACTCACATTCGACGCCAAATTGCGAATTGGTGATTTCTTCACTTCATCTTGTTTCTTCTGAAACAGAAAAGTCATTGTTACAAATAATTAATACAACCTTACAGCTTTTATTGTCTGTTTCATATTCGTGGTAAAAACATGCACATATTTAGTCCAAATACACAGTTTGTAGGGAGATCTACCTGTTTAGCGGCCAATATCTGTTTTCTGATGACATCTTGGTCAATATTCGCGAGCCCGGGTCCTATTTTGCCGGGTGAGTCAATTTTCATAATTCCTGAACTCTTTGACATTATGTACACACCTGTGTAAACAAAGAAAAATTATCACCTTAGAAATGAACTCTAGTAGCATTTAAACTTATGTCTAAGGATTAGTTATCAAGCTAAAAATTATGAACTGTTATTTACAGCCTAATGTGATACACAACTGCGATCAAAGCAATCAATATTTCTCCGAGATGAGCAGGGTAATGGGTTCTTACTTCTTACATTGCCAATAAAATGACCTTCTAATCAGCGCCGACGGATGAAGTGACTAAGTGACTTATTTGCTTAATAATTGAAACTCAACTTTAATTACTTATTGATAAAGTTGAAAAAACAAATTTGATCGCCTCTAGTCTTTGAGCCTCACGGTATACAAAATCACACTGATTTCAGCCGTGTCTAAAATTAAATAAGGCTGAGTTTCAATTGTTTAGCGAATCAGTCGCATAGGCGCCGGCGCTGAGATGGCGACGAGTAAGGGACTCGTTACTTAGCTGTTGATGCTAGCGCCTCTCTTATTTATGTTAGGAGAGAAAAGAACAAGATAATAGCCAAGCTTGGATCATGGATAGGCATAGAAGGATCTTTATACGGGAAACCGGCAATTATTTGTAGTAAGAGCGTTTTCACCTATGAAGAAATTATCTTCTATCAAGACGGCACAACAGCTCATGGGAAAGCAAATGTATCAAAAATGCGCGCGCCCCATAGTATTGTCCTGCGCAATATCGTGTATCAGGGCGATATAAGATATCGTGGGCGTGAAAACACTTTAGGAAGAGAACACTCTCATGGCTAACATTTCTACCTTATGCATCACTCGGAGGAATATTGGGCCAAGAGTAGTACCTGTACTGAGATTAGGCATATGTTTGGGGTCAACTTTGATGACGCCTTTGATGTTCGGCATTCCTTTCCCGCTCAGGCCGAGGGATTTGACCAGCTCAGGGTCGAGGGACGCCTTTGGTGATGACTGGCCATTCACCACTTTCTTCTCGACTGTAACTTTAGTATTCTTAAATTAGGGCCTCCCGCGCAACACTCATGCAACTAACAGGAGCGCGCGCGAATAAAACACCCCAACCAAAAGCAGTAGCTTGCTTGCTTGTCGTCTCAGTGGTTTTTTCTTGGTCATCCTGCATAATACTGTGATTTGGTTGAGATAAGGTGGCCCTGAAAAGGGCCTATGACCGTTGGCGGAAAGAACCAGTGTGGCGAAAGGATTAATGTACGCTTCTTAGAGGCTCCTTTCATGAATCAGTTCGAATACTTAGGTTCTAGTTAAGTTTGCTGATTACCTCACGATGTTTTCATTCAGCGTTTGAGAGCACTAGCCTAGCGCACATAAATCCAGATGGAAAATCCATGGTGCAGGACCAACGATCTTTGGATAGGAAGACACTATCACTCCACCAGCGCTCGTTTGTCAGCTAGGGATTTGCATTCGGATGCACGATAAATAATATTATGTTTGCTATCTTACATTTATTATCAGCACCATCAGAGTAATCGTCATCGTCACTGGAGGCTTCTCTCTTTATCTTCTTAGGCAGAGGTTCGCCCTCCTCTGCGCCGCACCACGCCTTCACTTGATCCAATGCGCGAACCTTGCTCGTACGCTGTAGTCGTCTGAATCAAAACAAAAACATGAAGATATGTTTTTTACCTAAAAATACAGTGAGGCATAATTTTACAGGTTGAAATAAAATATGAAGTCAACAAACAAGTAAGCTGGTATTTCATGTGATTTAAAAATAAATGAACATTGAAGTCAATAGCAGGTCATCATCATCATCATCATCATTTCAGCCGTAGGAAGTCCACTGCTGAACTTAAGCCTCCTTAACTGACTTCCAGAGCGACTTGCAACAAGGACCTATACTCACAACGCTGGGCACGCGGGTTCGCGTTCGCAGTTAGAGCTATCGTTGTTAAAATACACACAAAAAATAAATAAAAAAATACAGCCGACTTGAGAACCTCCTCCTTTTTGAAGTCGGTTAAAAAGGGTACGCTGCTGCCAATCCCCAAGCTTTTTTCCCTTAATCGCCTCTTACACATCCATAGGTAGGTAGATATAGATATGGTGGGACACAGACATAGCAGGTATTTTATGGAAATCACAAAAAAAAAAACTGAATTGTAGAAAGTACATTTACGTTTGGTATAAAGTAGAGTCTTACCCAGTAGGAGTCAAGGCTGGCGTATCCGATTTCTTGACCACTTGCTTGACGATCTGTGGTGTTGGGGTATTGATTTGCTTGACCTATGGAGAGAGTAATATGTCAATGAAATTATTCCCAAATTACCTTTAAACTCAACAAATAAGGTCGGCAGACTGATCTAGGTGAAGTTAAAGTTTGCCATTTAAACGCATTTTGTGCCGAATTTGGCAAAAGAATTTGCCGAAATTGAAAATGTATTACCTGAACTGGGTGCTGTTGTTGTAGTTGCTGGGCCTTCAAAGCCTTCAGTTCCTTCTGCCGCGAGAGTTGCTTCTCGAATGCTTCTAGAAGATGCTTGCAAGTATCCATGTTCTCCACCGGCTCCCATGTGTTCTGCTCGCTAGGTGATCGAAAATTATCTTGTTATTGAATTGACTACGTTTTCTGAGGGTCTTAAATGGTCACTGATGGGAAATCATTATATGATTCGCACAGAATTAAAATTCAGCATTAGAAGCATTTATTCATATTTTCTATGGAGATTTGTCTGCTCACATGGCACCCAGATATAAAAAGCCTGTCACATATCGGCTCCTTAACTATATCCATGCAAAACATGGATATATTTTCAATCACGTCGATCCATTGCTCCGTTTCTTCGCAAAAGAACGACAAACAAACACACTTTCAGATTTTATAATAAAATTTTCAATTAAATGAGAAGTATGTCGATCCATTGCTCCATTGGCACCTTCGCATTTATAATATTGAGTAGGTAGGTAATATGATTTCTTCCAATAAAGCTTACTGATTGATTTTTAGCCATTTTGGGGAAAAAGGATAGCTCTGCTGTTTTATTTTCTTTTCACATGTTTTGTTGAGTTTTAGTGTGTAATCTCGGTGGTATTTTAACCATTAAAGCTTAGTACCTTAGCATGATTAGGCAAATATAATGGTAGTGTATTGTGATTTTCGTATTGGACCGAAAATGCAGTTTGAAGTTTTGAAGAACCAAAACCATTTTCATTCATATCTACTTGCGATTGGCAATATTGACTGTAAAAACAGCAGACGCCATAAAATGAAAGAAAAAATAAAGTACTCACTGTGGGTATCCCTCCCATTTGAGCAGGTATTCGTACTGCTTGCGGCGCGGGTTGAATCGTTTGGCGAGGATCTTCTCGACGACATACTGGCTGGCTTCGGTCGCGTCGCCCAGCCGGTCCGTGCGCCGCGCGATGCGCTCCTCGGGCGGCACTCGCTCTTGTGCGTTGCGGACAGACTCGTTGGATTCCTGATACCATAATATTAGTTAAAATAAATATAAATAACACCCAACAGTCACATACAAAGTTCTGACCCCACACTAGGATTCCCGTACTCGTAGTTTCTGATACCCAGGACACAGTCCTGGGTATCAGAAACTACGAGTACCATGGTACCCCAACACCCAGACCAGGAACAAATATTTGCAGATCATGCAAACATTTGTCCCGCAGCGGGAATCGAATCCGGACCCCTTGCGTCTCAGTCGGGCACTCGCCGCTACGCCACAAAGGTCGTCAAAGTTCAATTACTACAGAAAAGCTTCGCGACTTTCGACTTCATTTATTTTCATACAAACATCAACATCTTTATATGGCTTTGTATATGGCAGCGCTTTCCACGCACATACCTACACTTGTTTCCTCTCTTTCTGTCCACCTCTATGGTTTTTTTTATTTGTGTGTGTCATACTTTTGTTCTTGTTGTTGTGTACAGTTTGCGTGAATAAATGATTTCTACTTGCTACTTTCTTTATGTAAAGTGTAAATACCCAAAGTCAATACAATCATAGCCCTAACCACCCCACACTAGGATTCCCTGAGTAAGTTGTGGGTTTTAAAAACTACGAGTGTAATTTCCCCTTATTTGATCTATTCTACAAGCTGTTCTAAGAGTAAATTGAGTAACAAAGCAAAGTGATTGGGTTAGAAGCATGCAAATGTTAGTTCCAAGGAAATAATTGCCATCGAAACCAATGATATTCATAATACCTTGAAAGATTTCGCACTATGAGCCACCTTAGTGACCACTGGTTTAACAAACTCATCACTTTCTTCACCAGAGGGATGATAGTCCTCATCCTGCAATAAACAACCGTGTTAGTCAATTCAAAAGGCGTTTATTTTGGAAAGAAAGAAATAAATAGATCAAGCGTAAAACCACAATGATCACCTTCTAACACCAAGCAAGAGTTTTAGGACAAGTATGGCTAAAATATAGATAAAAATATATCAGTGATCTCACCACTTTGGGAGTTTTCCTAGGTCTTCCACGTTTCTTGACTTCAGATTGAGGTGTTTGAATAGGAACAAGTTGATCTTCAGTCTTCAATTCCATCTGAAAATGTATCAATATCAAATTTGGTGGTTGTGCTTAGCATACAATTGTATGGTCCTGTTACTTGATTCTGAATGAATAATGTTGGTGTGTCCATCATAGGTTGCGCAAGACTTAGTGCATAGTTTAGTAAAATATGAATAGTCAACTTAGCCCAAAATCACAAGAAATCGCGCTTTTGACGGGCGTCAAAAGCGCATTTGAAAATGGTAGTGTGCGGCTCTAAGTTGTTATCATTAAATAAAGACGGTCAAGTGCGAGAACTCGCGCCCCGAGGCTTCCGTACCATTGGTCGTGGGTTCGAATCCCGGTCGTGCACCAATGGATTTATAAAAATTAATAAAAATTCTTAGTGTAGGAATTGACAAACTTATATTTGTGGTTGCTCCGTAGTCATTGTATGACATTGACTTGCAAATGTAACTTTGTTTCCTAAAAAACTTATAAATTCCTCAATTTCAGACTTTCCCTTTCATTGTGTTACAAAAGCTCCTAGCATTCCAAATTTCAGAATTGTGAGGTTGCTGGAAGTATCCTAGAGGTTTTTGATTTTTGCCATTTCCATACAAAAATTATACATTCATTGCCATATCTTTTTAATACATTATGCTAAAGCTTTGATTTTTATACGGTACCATAAGGCCATAGACCTTAATAGGTGGTATAAATTTCAAGTTGATACCTTTAGCCGTTTCTGAGAAAAAGGGTTTTGACAGACGGACAGACAGACAACAAAGTGATCCTATATGGGTTCCGTTTTTCCAAATGAGGTATGGAACCCTAAAAACCTATGAAACAAAACTGAACTTACAACTTTGGCATGTGCAAACTTAGAGAGGGCCTGCACATTGCTTCCGGCGGTGATCCAAGCTGTCCGCTGAGCCTCTGCCATCCGACACCACTGCTGGTACAGCTTCCAGCTATTATCTGTGCTGACAGTAGACCCATCTCTTGCTGATGAGCACTTCCATAGCAAAAATGCCCATACTTGGGCTTTGCTTTCATTCTGAAAATGTTTGATTCATATTTAGCAAACATTGGGACATTGACTTAAGACTTGGTGGCCCCAGCTGAAGTATAGGCCCAATCTACCTACCCGTGGATGTCTTAAAAGGCAACTAAGGGAAAAAAACTACATGATACGAATTTGCTATGGAAATCCATAGCCATGGGAGGACTTCAGCAATGGACATCCTCTAGCTGAAATGATGAGGGACTTTGACAAACAATAAGAACATGGAATGGAGATTAGGGAAGATGTCTACCATACTTGGTAGTTACAGTGTATATTTTATATGTAATGAATTGATACTTACACTGTCTCTGACAGGGGATTTGCCTGTGCAATTGCTAGCTTCCTTGTGTTCTGTAAATTCTTCAACAAAATGGAATGCTGAATGGCACTGGCCACAGACCAAAACATCTAAGGTTGCCATTTGTTCGTGGGCCTCTGCAATAAATACAAAAAAATATAAGTTATGTCTGTAGCAATCAGTCCGAGCAAAATAATGGATGGTCAGAAATGAAAAAACAATCATTTTTTTATCAATTCTTGCCTATAAAATTATATCAATTCTGTAAAAAAAAAACACTCCAAGTTTTAGGTTATGTATGCTTTGTTTACAAACATTGAATTTGGGTCAAGTATAGATATTTCAAATGAGATAATTTATGGGAGAAATCAATCCCAGAAGGTACGGGGATTTTAGACACAACTGATTTTCCATTGTTCATGGGAGCTGTAGGTCTACATAGGTAAGGTGTCTGTCTAACAACTAGTCCACTTAGGTGGTACACCCACTTTGGCTGCCTTTGAAACACCAGCTATGCATAGTTATAGGTTTTTATCAGTTCATATGATAAAAATAAGAGAGTCACCTTTCAATGCAGCGGGGTTCTTTGCAACTTCTTCTGGATTTCCCATCGGCACATCCTCTGCTGCAGTCTCACCTTCCTCCATCGAGGTCATGTTATGTTTATCTCCTACCCCTGATAAAATAACGTGAGAATTAGTGAAAGCTTGAAGCTATGACATATTTTCTGCAAGATTGAATAAGACCGGCGCGTTCCCGCCAAATCACTGGATGAACCAAGCGGCTAGCGGAGTCTATTAGTAATTCTTCTGGGAGGAAAGGAGTAATATAAACAGGAGTTATTGATAGGTTACCTGTTTATATTTTATCAGAGTATTTGATGCACAATAATAAAACAACATAAAAATTTGAATGTATACTGCCATCCCATGACAAGCTCGTCAAACAAAATATTTTACGCTTAAATGATGCTTCCTCATACTTCACTTCAATATCACACATTTTTCATTGTAATTCATACGCAACGGTGGACATGAGAATGTCACTCAGTCACTTACCAAAACAAAGTATTTTTTTGGAAAATTTTAACTTTTGCAGAACGCAACGCAAAACAAATCACTTTCAACAAGAATCGAAATTCAATGAATGAAATGAATTGAAAAAATGCTTGGCCTACACGCCACATGTGCCACCTAGTGGAACACCGAAAATCTACGTTCTCAATTCTCAAGCACGTTATTTAAGCCAATGGCGTGGCAGCTAGCATATAATTTGACCAATTGTATAAAAGGTCAATTTCGAGATGCTGTAACAAACTTAACAATTCATTGTTGACAAAAGATTTGGCCAACATTTTAGTTTGGCCACCACTTTGTGCCCACATTATTCAAAATTCTATGCAAACTTTTTCTTCACACACATTTCTTTGCCTGTAGAACTACTTTGTTCATAAGCTCAGAATACAGAACAAACAATCCGAGTTCTCAAGATCGATCAGCAACAAGAGGCCAATAATTTATTAGTATTACTTACAAGTTGTTTGTTGTTGTAATTAGAAATAGGTAATGATGAAAAAAAACTTATGAAAATAAAGCCTACGTAAATAAATACCTATCAACACCCTAGCTCCTCCTCCTCCGTCGTTCCTTCATTACTGAAGATCGTGACCCCTTTGTTGCAGCTTGTTAACAAGCTGCATCAAAGGGGTCACTTGCTTGTCTCCACTGGTTTCTGTCTGTCTTATGCCCATTGGAGAGCTGCGCTTACTGGTATCTCTAGGTGTTCGGATACCTGGTCCGTCCATCATTTGGGGCTTCGACCTCGGCCTTTACCCTCAACCTTTCCAACACCCTACATACCTACTTTTTTATTTATTCTGAGAAGTGATTTTTAAACCGATACGATTGCTTACGCGAAGTAAAGGAAACTCTCCAAAACAGCCTTTGTTTACTGTTGCTCTTTTTGAACAGAGGTAAGTACCTACCTACTAAATATTGTTTGTGCCTTATTAATTATCTTTTATTTAATTTGCCATTCTTTTTATTTCTATTATTGTGTTTGTTATTGTCCTTTTATCGGAATAGAACTTTCAATTCAACCATTTGGACATCGTTTTTTGTAATTTTATATCTAAGAAGGTACATACAAAAAAGTATGGATAATACAAATAATTTAACTTAAAAATATGTATTATGTAAGTACTTGTAAGTAGGCTTGGTATTTTCATTGAACACGCAGGGATCTGCATGTTCAAAGACAGAGGTAGACGAAAAGCACAAAGGTAACGCTTGCTCATCTACGTTTGTTCTACCTTCTAAATGGGTTACGTTACCTTCAAGCTGTACATACTGAACCACCATTTTAAGAACACTATACAGTTACTTGACAGATCAGTAACATGAAAGTATGTGCCTCTACTACACGGTACTCTGAAAAATAACCAAAGCATTGTGCATTTATATTTTTAGCATGAAAGCTAGTTGTAAGTCTATGCATGAAAGAGTTAGTTGACTCTTTCGCTCAAGTACATGCTGCATGATCTTGTTTACTCTGCCTTGGACATTATTAATGATTATGCTATAAGTAACATGATTTTTTTGTAATGCTATTTTCGTATCAGCAGTAATGTAGCCAACGTAACGACTTCATTGTTAGAATTAACTAATAATATTAACATCAAATGCGACATTTTATATCCCATAGACAAAAATAATATAGCTACTTTTCTAGCGCCTTTCTTTTATGTTTTTTTCTGAATAAATTTCAGTAAACGCATAGAAATAGAGGGTACAAATGTATCGTTTATTTTTCCAGAATCTTTATACCTAATTATTAAATTAAAGCACAGCTGGTTTTTGGTATAGTGCTTTTTTCACCTTGTCCAATAGTAGCATCACTAAAATATTCAAAATGAAAACAACATACATCAATAAAAAATATTTTAATTACTTAACTATTTATTTTGAATGAATAAGTTAGACCTGAAAACCTAACGAATGTTCATAGTTTATGTATTACTAGCTTCCGCCCGCGGCCTCGATCGGGTGGTACCAGGAGCTGTTCCACAACACTCCTCAATCCTTATCAGATTGCCTGACTGAGCTGAAACTTTGCATACCTGTCGGTGTCCGATGACAGTATATTATTATGATGACAATGACCTTATCTGATAATGGAGTCAGGTGCTGCTTCACAGAACTCCGCAGAAAATTTACTGATTGAGCTGAAACTTGGCATACATCATTGAAGCACTAACTTTTAGCAGACATCGCGAGATCTCAGTTCGAGGCGAATCGCTAGTTACATTTTTACAACACGGAAGCAATAAACGCTACATACCGCATTCATCATTAAAAAAATTATTTAAAACGACCGAGGCTTATCATTTTAAATCTCGCGAGTTTTATGGATAGTGACAGCGATACAGGACCTACTAAAGTTTTACTTTTGGACTGACATGACGCATCCTATTGGTCTGTGCATGACGGTCTAGCGACATATAATTCAGTTGAGTTGGCAGCACTCACGCGGCAGACATTTTTTAATCAATCAGCTAGCCGTCTGGCCGTACCGTGGGTTTTGGGACGCTTTTATTCGCGCCGTCTTTTATTTTCTAGTATAAATTTCTAAACAGTGATAGAATACAGTAAGTTTATCGACATTATAAGCGTGGGCCAATTTTTGTAGCTGCTAAAAGTGTTAATTCAGCGCGCAACTTTCAGATTATGTCGGGAATAGCCAGTGCACGTTTGGCCGAAGAAAGAAAAGCTTGGCGCAAGGACCATCCTTTTGTAAGTTGCAGTGGTTGTTTGTCGATCTAAGATTGGTGGACGATTAACCAGCGTTCAATACTTTTCAGGGATTCGTTGCCAGACCAATGAAGAATCCCGATGGCTCTCTCAATCTGATGACATGGGAGTGCGCTATTCCCGGAAAGAAGGGGGTTAGTATATAATAGCAGTTCATCATCATCAAGAGCCTGCACAAGTCCACTGCTGGACATAGGCCTCCCCAGAGTTCCATGACGAACTGTCTTGAACCTTATCCATTCGCCGCCCGTAACTTTAACAATATCGTTGGTCCATCGGGTCTGCGTCGCTCAGTTCGTGGTCGCCATTCGAGAACCTATATTCTCCTATGCTTGTCAGTTCTGTAAGCTATACGGCCTGCCCACTGCCACTTCGACTTGCCAATTCTGAGAGCTATGTCAGTGACCTTGGTTCTAAAGGTTCCCTCCTTTTTAATATTATCCTGCAGTGAAACTCCGAGTATAGCTCATTCAATATTAGCAGATCAGCCTACAGAATTGAACAGACTCACACTGAAGTCTAAATACCATTCTGTGAAACAGATCATCAAAAAATAGATTGGCACCAAGCAGTGTTTCTTCCCTGTTTTTTCCTGGCTTGGTTTCAAGGAACAGGTTAGCTTCACCTAGTTTCTAAGATGTTTCAAAGTGGTCCTAGTGATGTAATAGAATTAAACACCTTATGACTTGACTTTGGTACTTATTACCTTCCTAATAACTTACATCAAAAGTAATTGTGAAAGTTGTAAGCAAATTGCAGAGAAATAAATACTTTTCTCCAAGGCTTTATTACAGAATTGTTCAAGTCTCTCTTTCTAATTAAGGTTTATCACTGAAACCTGAGCTTAATGTTAAACAATTAAAATTTTCCAGACCCCATGGGAGGGTGGTTTGTATAAGCTGCGAATGATCTTCAAAGATGACTACCCATCAAGCCCTCCTAAATGCAAGTTTGAACCGCCACTGTTCCACCCTAATGTATACCCATCAGGCACAGTATGCCTTTCACTTCTTGATGAGGAGAAAGATTGGCGCCCAGCGATTACAATCAAACAAATCCTGCTTGGCATTCAAGATCTGCTTAATGAGCCGAACGTGAAAGATCCAGCACAAGCTGAAGCCTACACAATCTACTGGTAAGATATAAAAAATGGTTACATCATGTCTGAATCTTAAGTTACTATTGGCTTTCATGCATGGATTTGATCATGTAGCACCTGGATATTAACTAACCTATGTCACATCGGGAATATTGCAGCTTTATATCAGTGCAAGAATTTTCAAAATTGCATCAAACAGTAGTTTCATAGATTACCTCCTACAATTTTTTTTGTTTTATTTTCCTTTGTTTATCTACGAAAGTGATCGTAGATAAACAAAGGAAAATAAAACAAAAAAAGGACAGCACAAAATAGAAATATTTGGAAGGGGTTGGAGGAGGCCTTTGCCAGAGGGCACACAGATTGCAAAACATAGCAATTTTAAGCGCATTATGCAGTTCTTCGGTTGTTATGAACCAAGGTGCATTAGAGATGGAATTTTGAAGTATCTGGATGATGTTTATATTTGAGCTAGCGGCACTAGCCCGGAGTTGAAGCCCGTAGGTCCATATGGTCTTGATCACCGCCTTATAGATCAGGATCTTATTTTCTAGTGTTAATTTTGAAGACCTCCCCATGAGCCAATTTAGGTTTCACCTACAAATAACCATAACTCCTTATAATAGTGTAGATTGAGTTTGTAACATGTTAATAAGATGCTGATATTTCTTTACAGCCAAAATAGACTAGAATATGACAAGAGAGTCCGCGCTCAGGCCCGTGCAATGGCTGCCACCGAATGAAGTGAATTAATTTCCATAGGTTGATTATTTTCGACAGCCACATTTCACTATGGTAACAATAAGGTAAAAACCTCAAAATATTGGTATACATACATAGTGCTGAAGTCCTGATGCACTAATTCATTCCATCATTATTAATAATAGAATAATGTGATATTTCTATCACCCATGTTGCAATGTGGCTGGACACTAGTAGCTATTAAGAATAATTGATATAATCACTAAATTGTCTTCAGTGATTAATTCAATTTAAAATACATTTCTGATACTAAAGGGAAATTCAAATATACATCTAGGCCATTTTGTCCGTTTGCTGATCACTTTATATTAGAACTTATTGTACCATTTAAGGTTTTATTTATTTGTATAATATCAGCATTTGTGATACAGTATTGGTAATCTGGGAATGAATGGATTACATATATAAAAATGTAAAACATCTGTGTGCAAAGCCTTGCATTTTTCAATATGACACTGTATTTGTTGAGATCTAATATGCTACATTATAATTTTAAAATATTTTTGTATCTATAAGTTAGTAGTATCGAACAATAAATTTCTCAAAGTATTTGTTTTTTTAAGTAACTAAATCCCTCTAATATAAGTATGAGGTTTGGGCTTATGTCCTTCCAGCTTTGTCAGTATTCAAAAGAACCGCCTGCAAGCCAGGCACCAGAGGCTAAACCCAGAGACACAGGAATCGTAGTTCTCGCGAGTAGATGCCAGGGCGATGGGCCACACAAGCCAGAGGCCCTTTTCTGCAGCTCCTAGCCAGAGATTTTGTGGGCTAGACAGTCCCACTGTAGTCCCGATAATGCACGTAACAAAAATTTGAAGCTAAATGGTGTCCAATTATAGGTCTTGCGTTATCATGATGTACCTACATTAACGTGTCGTACAATATAGGGAATTGCTAGGTTTGTTTGAAGCAGCGTTGCCAGACCGTCCTATTAGGGACGGTTTTCCGTCCTAAGTCCTATTTATTGTCGGACCGTCCTATCGTATCCCTCCGCATAGTCGTCCCTTTTAGGACATCGCCATCAAAAATATTTTTTATTGGAAAACTTTGCTAACATATTTATTTCTTTATTACTGTGACTACACGCGAGTGAAACCACGCGGGTGCAGATAGTATCTATTAATAAAACAAAAAGGCCACGTCCATTATTGGTTTTTTATTCATCAATAAACCAATCAACACAAATTGAATATATTCGAATAGAGATCTCCAGCCATTTAATTTCTGAACAAAAAAATAATTTTTAGGAGCCTCCAATTTTGAGAAAACCACTTTTCAATTTTCGCAGTAACTCGTTATTATGGTAGAATGTTTGCGGCCTGAACAAAAAATGTTTTTTTGTTCAGAAATTAAATGTCTGGAGATCTCTACCCGAATATATTCAATTTGTGTTGATTGGACTTATTGATGAATAAAAAACCAAGCTCCATATAAAAAGTGGGGCGTCCCTTTTCACACAACTCACGGTCCGAAAGTCCGAAGTCCAAAAGTTAGTTAAAGTTACTGCACTGAGTACCAGAGTTTGCATATAAACCGGAGCAGTGTTGGATTTCGTAGTATAATTATGCTATTTGTACCATTATTTTATAATGTGTAGTATGTAGTATCGTAAGGCCACTATACTACGCGAAAATACCATAATTTTATCATCATGTTGGACCGACTTGTCCTTTTACTTTTAATAGATTAATTACCCTACAATATCAGGAATTTCTGTGTTTATGGCAATACCAAATCAGGCAATGCCTCAATTTGACTGAGTCGACTCCCAGTTGAAAATTGTGTAGGTAGGTACCCTTATTTTTTTTTGTGTACCTACTTTTACTTTTACTTACTTTTTTGTTACCTTTCCTTGGTGGATTTATATTTTTGTACCTATGTATAATAAAACAATAGTAGCGTTTATAAGTAGATAAACGCATTTTATTCCAATCCAAAATAAAAACGCAAAATAAAGAAACGTAGTATAATTTTGAAAAAATAGTATAATTTTAATTTCCATAGACAATAATTTTCTGATGCTCTGAATCCAACCCTGAACCGGAGTTACTGCCATGCCAGACTAGTATATACAAAATTACTCTATGATGCCAGAGCTGGCAGCACTGGTCTGAACATAGAGTAATTTTGTACATAGAGTAATTTTGTATGTATATGGGTTGGAATTACTTTGAATGTTTTTGTTTTGAGTTGATGAATTGAGAAAAGAAACATAGAAATCGGAAAACACACGTAGACCGACCGTGGGACTTAAACTGCTTGTGTGGTGCTTTAAATAGTTTTCAAACTCTAATAGTACTTCGAGCATTCTTTGCAATAATCTTTCAAGATAGGATAGGTTATAATAATTGCTTGGCTAAGCATCAGTTAAAGAAATTATGGCTGATGACGAGCAAGATCCAAAGGAGTACCGCTGGGAGACAGGCTATGAAAAGACTTGGTGAGCAATATAATGGGATTTTTTACACTTTTGTTTAGCACATATTGTACAAAATACATTGCTCGCAGAACTGACGGCTCCGGTACGGTACTAGCGGGGCAAAAGGTTCTTGAGTAGAGACCATGCACCCGGAAGCGCAGCGTAGGATGGCCCCCTACTAGACGGAACGACAACCTTATAAAGGTCCACTAATAAGGGTAGTGAGGCCGGTGGAGGCCTGCCTCACGAGATCTGTCAATTTGGAAATTATGGGGGAGGCCTATGTTCAGCAGTGGATTTTAGCTGAAATGATGATCACTTTATCGACATTACCTCTGTTTAATAATTGTGTTATCGTAGGGAGGCTATAAAAGAAGATGAGGATGGTTTGGTGGAGGGACTTGTGGCGGAGTTTGCCCAGAAAGCTGCCCGCAAGGCTGCAGCACGCAGGCATGGACCAGTCCGGCTTGGGATGATGAGACACTTATTGGTGGCTATTGATTGCTCCGAAGCAATGAATTCCCAGGATTTGAAACCATCAAGATTTCTGTGCACATTGAAGGCTTGTATCCATCAATATGTTTGAATAATTTGAATCTGTTCATTGAAGCATTTTTTTCAATTGCTTGTTTTTTTTTCTACATCTGCACTTCAGTATTAGGCACAAAATTTGTTTGTATGTGGGGGGCAATAAATCTGGAGCTATCTACTGATCCTATTCTATTATTTTATTAATAGAAAGCTACTCAATGCATGAGTTATAATGGCTTATTTTTATCTGGGTATGCATGGTACCTGGTACATGGTAAAAAAGAGGTGGGTGAAAGCTAGTTTCAAATAAAAATAATATGCAGACTGGTCTACTCAGGCACATAAGTATCTTTTGCATCCAGTCCATCCTAATGTTGCCAGGTAAAGGTTGCTTTTAGTGATTTAGTGATGTATTTTGTATGTGTAGTAATCAGTAAAGTGTTACAATTTTATATGCCTTCATTATTATTTGCTTGTAGTGTCTTTTATAACTTGTTGTTCTAGTTATTTTATGATAATTTTGATAATCTTTGTGTTTCAGCTTTTTGAAAAGTTTATTGAGGAGTTTTTCGATCAGAATCCATTAAGTCAGCTTGGTATTATTACTATGAAGAACAAGAGAGCTGAACGACTGACAGAGCTCTCAGGAAATGTCAGAAAACATATCAAGGCTATACAAGGGTGAGTGATATAATTGCCAATACTGGAATGAGATTTTATCATTAAGATTAAGATCATTAGATTTTATCAAGCAAAAAAAAAGCCTAAAAAAGCAAAAAAGCCTCTGCAGTCCCTATGGACTGCAGAGGCTTTAGCCATGTTGGTTATAGCTTGACATTCACCAGAATATAAACTAAACTATATCTACTTAACAGATTAAGTAGATAACTATGCCCACCTCTTTCTCTTGTTTACTGTTAGAACAGGCGAGAAATATTAAGCCAATAAAATTACTGAGTGATTATGAATCCTATTCATAATCAGTCACTCACTTTATCTGCTAATTGTCTCTCAGACCTCATATTTATTCCTATTTAAATGTTTTCCGTTGTTTAGCTACAATCAGCCAATCAGCTACATAAATATTAAAAAATAATTATATTAATCTATTTGATCATAAAGTTTATTTTCCTCCACAGCCTAGCAAACATGACACTTACTGGAGAGCCATCCCTTCAAAACACCTTGGAGGCAGCTGGAAGAGTGCTCAGGCCTCTGCCCGCCCATTCCTCCAGGGAGCTACTCATTCTCTTTGCATCACTGACCACTTGCGATCCAAGCGATATAAATACAACTATTCAGGTAATAATCTTTGTATTTTTCATTATTATTTAGATCGTTTATGTTAATCTACCTTGCCTAGCACCATCACTAAATGGATGGGTCACCGCTAGCTAGACCTAAAAACTCCCAAATTGCCCACTAGCTCAAAGAAACTTATTAGTATTAAAAGAAAACGTGTTGGCCTAGTGAGAGGTATCTCAACTTTCGATCCCAAGGTCGTAAGTTCTAACCCCGACCGGGTTAGAACTCACGACGAATGCGTTATATGTTCAAAACATTTAAGTGCACAGTAACACGTGCTTAAAACGGTGATGGAAAACATCGTGAGGAAATCAGTAAGTATTCTTCTAAGCGGCGATAGACTTGCAACCTGTCACTTATGGAATACTCACTACTGCAAAATGGACATGTGCATAAATGTCTGGAGCTGCCTCTGACTACCCCCTTAAGAAATCTTCAAGCGATTAATTAATCGCCTGAAGATCTGAGAGGTTGTCTACCATTATTGGGGATAAAGTGGTATTTTTTTCAATTGTACATTAAAATGTTCATATTTCAGGCTTTAAAAACAGGTGGTATCAGATGTTCCGTCATTGGACTAGCAGCCGAAGTCAGAATCTGCAAGAAGCTGTGCAAAGAAACTGGAGGTGATTATGGGGTAAGTTCTCTAACAGACAAACAGACGATATGACGTCATACCGATAAATTCCGGGTACCCAAATATTTCCCAAATATTCCATAAATACGAGTATAACGGTAGAGGAAAACCGAGCCTCCCAGTTCATTGTACTACCGAAATATACCGGTATGACATAACGGTACCGATTTTTTTACCGGTACCAGTACCTGTAACCTCTACCGCTTTCAGTCACTGTCTAATGACTGTAAGTGGTCGGACACGCACTTATTTATTTATTTATTTAACAAAAACCACAGCCCTTAATCTAATATACAATAAAAAATTACATACTAATTCTTAAGGCCAGTAATGGAGTAAATCCATTACTGGCCTTAAGAATTAGTATTTTAGAAAAAAGAAAATATTTTTACCGACATTCATTTCGTCAAAGAAAACAAAATAGTTGTAGTTGTACACAATTTTAGTCCTCCTCCATAAACTTTAATATATCTCTTTTAAAAGTTCCTGTGGCAACTTAACTTAAGGTGAGAGTTAAATTGTTTTATGATTTTTGAATTTTTTTTCTCAATAAACGCAAAACGCACAGTTTTGATTTTTATGACAAAGATAACTTGAGCATTTTATTTGCCTAAATCCAAGACATAAACGCGATTGGTAAAACTTTTCTCGATACATTTATTTTAAGTTGGGTCCTCTGCTTCAGTTTTTCGAAAATACTCTGAGACTATCGAACAAAAATAACTTTTTTCACATTGGGTACCTAAATCCAACACACTTTTAAAAAAAATACTTAGTTTTTAAGATAATCGGTATTTTCTTATATGTCGCTTACGTCGATTATTTTCAAGCGCCTTCTAACGCTTGCTATCTCTTTCCGCATTCAATTATAGTACATAGCGCTGTCACTTTCTTCACCCCGCTCGACATTTTATTTTGATTTCTGTATCGCCTTAACTCATTTATGTGGTGTGTTTTGCAGGTTGCCCTAGACGATTGCCACTATCGCGCTCTACTGCTGGAGCAGACGGCGCCGCCCGCGCGCGCGCGCTCGCTGGAGGCGGGCCTGGTGAAGATGGGCTTCCCGCACTGTGCGCCGCTGGAGGCCGCCACGGACCCCTCCTCCAACGCGGACCCGCCGATTGCCATGTGCATGTGGTAAGAACATACCTAGATGATTTATATACGTTTACTATCCATGCATCATATTTTAAGTTTTATTTAATTTTTATATAAGCATTAGGTACATATTTCATCAAGTGTCGCGTGTGCTGCCCTTAGATCATTTGTTGAAGCTCACATTTGTCTTTTTTTTTACATTTTTATAAGCTCTTATTTATCTGAGATTATAATTAGATTATTTTTCTTTTGAGCCTCACCTAGTTCGATCGGCACCACACTGAAGCTTTAAATTCCATTTTGTCAAAAAGGATCTTCGAAAAAAATGATAGGCACCAAGCCGTGTTTGTTGCCTGATTCTTCTAGGCTTGGTCGCGAGGAACAGGCTTCACCTAGTTTCTAAGACGTTTCAAAATGATCCTAGTGATTTTATTGAAATTAAAAAAAAAAAACCCAAAAGGGGCATATTACCCAATCAGGCTGGCTGGTAGATAATGCCTTGGCATTAAGCCCACCTTTTGTACTTTGTTTTTTGTGTGCATTAAAGATTAAATAAAATAAATAAATAAATATTCTATAAAGAAATAAATATTCTAAAAGAATAAAATAAATAAAGATTTAGCAAATACATTTCTGTGACATTGTGGAAATAAAAAGGTACGATTATTATGAAGTTATCTATATTTAAACTAGTATGTATTAAAAATCCTATTTTTCTCAAAATCTCAACTGTTCCCTCTCCTGTGCACTACCTTCACATCGTCTGTCCACAAACACAAAGGTTATCTGGAAGATAATGCTTTTTAGCATTAAGTTCGCCTTTGTACTATTTTTATGTGCAATAAAGAATTTTCTATCTATCTATCTAAGTTAGCTAGGGAACATTAATATAGGTATGTTTTATTTGCAAGGAAATTATTTTTCAAAGTGTTCTTCAATTTAGTAGAAAACCTCGCATCAATCACGCACGCGTTGTCGACCCCGAACCCCCTCCCCCCTAAAGAGCTCTGGCAACCTTACTCACCGCAGGAACACAACACTATTTGAAACCAAATAATGTTAAGGTTGTCTGGAAGAAATCGCTTTTTTAGCGATAAGACCGGCCATTGTACATTTATGGTCTTTAGTTTTAGTTTCTGTTTTTTTATTTTATATTTTTCAATTTGTAAGGTGTACAATGTGTGAGGGGCCGTGGTGGCCCCGGCTGAAGAATAGGCCCCTCCATATCTACCTATCCGCGGATGTCGTAAGAGGCGACTAAGGGAAAAAAGCTAGGGGATGGGCAGCAGCGTCCCTCATATTAACAACGATAGCTCTAACTGCGCTCGCCAACCCGCATGCCCAGCGTGGTGAGTATGGGCAAATCCCCCCACATGATAGGAATTCGCTCTTGTCTGTGGGGGAGGCCATGTTCAGCAGTGGACGTCGTACGGCTTAAATGATGATGATGATGAATGTTATTTGGCTGCGATCTCTGTAAGGTGGAGGTACCTAAAATCTCGCAAAATCGCATGCCTAATATGGGTGTATTTTGCAGTCATCTCGAGGAGGGCGAGGAAGGCGTGAGCGGTGAAGGCCACCTGTGTCCGCAGTGCCGCAGCAAGTACTGCTCGCTGCCTGCGCAGTGCCGCACCTGCGGCCTCACGCTCGCCTCGGCGCCGCATCTCGCCAGGTTACATTTGAACCTTTTACATAGAGCCTATACTCCACGACACAGGTCATCCTAGTGTGGAGTTTAGAGATCCTACCTATCCCTTGATTTGTATCTTCTTCTTCTCGAGTCAAAGACTCCCTCAAACTCTAGTCGACCAGTATGTGGCAACCTCAATGGCCCTATCTGTTGCATCGTTTAGATCCTCCCAAGTGCAGGTGGTCGTGCACAATGGGCAGGAAAGCAGGTGCCGCATGTCCTGTTCAAATTCAATTGATTTGTATAATTTGATAAGGAATGTTTAACATAATTTGCCCATTACAAAATATTGCGGTAAGGTAAGTGCCTATGTGGTTTTGACACCCACGACACAGGGGTTCCCTAGTGTGGGGTTAAAGCTATGTTCGTACTTACCTTTGCCTACAAATAACTGCATATAAACCTACAGACCTAAATGTGTTAAATCCTACCTACCTACTAAGAAATTTTGTACAAAATTGTATGTTTCAATAAACTTATTATTATTATTATATAAATAAATAAATATTCCGGACATATCACACACGGTCAACTGATCCCAAACTAGACATAGCCTGTACTATGGGTAACAGAGACTGATATACATAATAGATATATATTTAATACCCAGACACAGAACAAACATCTGTGTTAGTCACAAATGTTTGTCCAGTGTGGGAATCGGACCCGCGACCTCTAGCGCAGAACTTACTACCAGTCAATTCAATTTTCAATTTCAAAGCATCTTGTATTTGTGTTCCGTTATTAATAGCTAGCTTCTGCCCCCGGCTTCGCTGGCGTGGTAACTACATAAAAAGTAAAATTCTGGGTTAACAACTTTACCTATTTCGTTTCAACGAAATCGTTGAGCGGTTACGGCGAGATTGAACAACAAACATCCTCACATGCCCTAATTCCTTTGTGCACACATTACAAAAGGAAGCTACCCTCCTTATTTTTCTAAGACTTCTAGTTTGGCCTGTGAGTTGATTGTCAGTCAGATAGTTAACGTAAGAGTTTTACTAGTTTAAAAAAAAAATATTAAGCAACAAAAAAATTGATTACAAGGTGGCGAGTGTTGGCGACCGTTTGAACTCTGTTTATCGTTTTCAGGTCGTATCACCACCTTTTCCCCGTGGATTCGTTTGAGGAGCTCTCGAACGAAGGACAAGCTCAGTACTGCTTTGCATGTCTCAGGAATTTCACAGATGTTGATAAGCAGGTAAGTTTTTTGGTAATCCTCTTGTGCATAAATGCAGGTAGATTACGGAACCTTTGGCAGGAGACGATAATGTACAGCCTTATAATCTCAACCCCTTTTGTACAGCCAATAATGCACGGCCTGATATTCCACAGGCTAATAAAACGATCGGTTTATCAGGATATACATTATCAATACTCAATGATAATGTACAGCCCAATAATAAGAAGTTACCAGTCGCTGTTGGGGAGTGAAGACACTAACTTGTCTGCCCAGATCAAAATTAGATGCTTGTCCTGTAGTCGGAATCGAACCCCATGCGTCTCAGTCGGGCACTCGCCCGCTGCGCCAACGAGGTCAAGTTTACTTTGCTTCCGTATCGCTGGTAGGTAGGGCACAGCGAGATTTTCGGAGGTACCTCCGCCTTACAGAAGATCGCAGCCAAATAACATTATTTGTTTCAAATAGTGTTGTGTTCCTGCGGTGAGTAAGGTTGCCAGAACTCTTTAGGGAGGGGTTCGGCAGGCAACGCATTAGCAATGCTCCAGGTGTTGCTGATGTCAATAGGCGTCGGTAACCACTTACCATCAGGAGGGCCGTAAGAAAAAAACCCACATTTATGTTAGAAAATGTTGCGTACAGATATTCCGGTGCGGGCGTTGCCGCGAGCACTTCTGCTGGGAGTGCGAGAGCGTGGTGTCCACTACACTGCACGTGTGCCCCGGCTGCGCCGCGCGCCCGCACCTCTACCAGCGCCTGCCCGACGCCTCCTCACACGGGGCGTAGCGTACCACTTCATCACTTCTTCTTCTTGTCGTGGCAAAGTCAAAGTCAAAAGGCATTTATTTCAATAAAATCACTAGGATCACTTTGAAACGTCTTGGAAACTAGGTGAAGCCTCGCGACCAAGCCTAGAAGAATCAGGCAACAAACACGGTTTGGTGCCTATAATTTTTTTCGATGATCCTTTTTCACAAAATGGAATTTAAAGCTTCAGTGTGGTGCCGATCGAACTAGGTGCGGCTCAAAAGAAAAGTAATTTAATTATAATCCCTAAAAATAAGAGCTTATAAAAATGTGAAGAATAAATGTGAGCTTCAACAAATGATCACTGATTCTTTCTTGGTCATCCTGTATTAGTGAACCAGACATGACAATGGACTTTCAATTTCGACACTGTGAGATGTAGACACATCAGCGGAAGCTGCTCGTCTATAATCAAATAAATCAATTAGGTCAGTGACCAGGTTTAATAATAATAATATAAATTTTATTTCAGGTAACTTCAGAATAGTACAGATGGTAAAAAACGAATTCTAAAACCCATAGAAATATATACCTTAACCTAAAATATATAAAATAGGTTAAGGTGTGGTGGCCCTGAAAAGGGCCTATGACCGTCAATGAAAGAATCAGTATAGTGAAAGGATTAAAGTGCGCCTCTTAGAGGCTCCTTTCGTGCTACTAATCACTTCAGCCGTAAGACGTCCACGGCTGAACATAAGCCTCCCCCCATCATCATTCCGGCCGTTTGATGTCCACTGCTGAGCATCGGCCTCCCCCACAGATTTCCGGAGCGACTTCCTATCACGTGGGAGGAATTTGCCGATACTCACCACGCTGGGCGCGCGGGTTGGCGAGCGCAGATAAAGCTCTTGTTGTTGATAGGGAACGCTGCTGCCCGTTGCTTTGTAATTGCGATAATGTCTTATGATTACCGTATGGTAATCAATAAATATATAAATAACACCCAAAAGTCTCATACATAGTTCTGACCCCACACTAGGATTCCCTGTGTCGTGGCTATCAGAAACTACGAGTACCATAGTACCACTAACCAACTATTTACAGATCATGCAAACATTTTTCCCGTAGCGGGAGTCGAGCCCGCACCCCTTGCGTCTTAGACTGGCCCCATGCGTCACCAGTAGTCAATAAAATATTATCTATTTATCAGCCTGAGGAACTGGACATAGGCCTCTCCCAAAGAGTGCCACGACGCATAATAGGGGGTTTGAAACGTAGTCCACTACGCTGGTTTATCGCGTGTTGGGAGGTTGTTCGCCACAGCCCGGGCACAGTAAACAACTATATTCAACACCACAATAAATGAGTATTTTTTTCTAACGAAAGATCTTTTAATGTTATTCATGAGTCAAGGGTATTAATTTCAGTCATTAAATAGTCCCTGAGATTGAATTCTAAATTTTGTAATTAAGGTGCAAATGAGAATTTTTATTTTAAGTTAAGTAAGTAAGTTTTGTAGTAAGTAATATAAGCAATATTCAAATACAAACCAGTTTTCATTCAATCCTAAACAGACCTAGATTTCAAATTCCATAGTTCGGAAGTAAGGTTCAAAATTATACAACGTAAATATCTAAGAAATAGTAGTCGATTTATTTATATCACAATATGGATCTTTTCTATTTGTAATAGAAAAATAAACGTTCTTATAAACTAATTTGTAGCTTCCTAACTTTATTTAATTTTAATAATAAAAATAACACGGTCATTTTAAATCACAGCTCAAAATCTCTGCAAGTGTGTGCTAACCGTCTGACATGACAATTCATTTATAAAACTGTATAGGTCGCGTCATGTAAAAAGAACGCTGGCGGTCAAGCTGCGCAATGGCGATTTATCGGTCTATTTGGTGGTATGAGGTGCGGAAAGCAAAGGTCGACTGACGAACCAATGGCGCACCGGCAAGCATGCGGCGCGTGACCCGCCCGCCCCGCGCCGCACCTCATACCACCAAATAGACCGATAAATCGCCATTGCGCAGCTTGACCGCCAGCGTTCTTTTTACATGACGCGACCTATAATCACACATTTTTATCCATTTTACAAGGAAAAAAAACAAAGTTCTAGGTAAGTCGGTTTAAAACTGATTCAAACCTAAGGCGTTAGTTTACCTACTTGTAATTAAAATATGTTTTGCAACTTCAAATTATTTTAAAATTCATCTTGAAATTCTAATTCCTAATATTTGAATAGTTGGTACTCGTACATTTTACAATGCGATGTTGCTGTTTAACCGGCCAGTATAATATAGCAAGGAATATATTTATTAATTGTACAGTCAACACCAAAAGTAAATGCAGCATTCGAAATTAATTAAATGAAAATCGAATTATTGTTTTTAAAATAGTGAATATGTCAAAATTATTGATATAAATTTAAAACTACAGTGCAATAAATAATTTCTAAATTGCGAAAAATCATCGTCATCTGATGTTGACTGTAGGTAAGTACTTGATATCCCATAAATGGCAACAATTTATCTAGTAAATAACCATCACATCAAACATACAAGACACGGTTGTAAATGCATTCATTCTTATTTAGTATTCCGACACAATAGTGTATAATATACCTATAAGGTTTCGCAATATTCGTAATACGAGTAAATATTTTAAAATTTCATCATTTATAAATATGTAAACCGCGTATATTTGAAGCGAACGGATGACAGATAAAGCTTTAGCAAAGATATAGAGACATATTGTCTTTGCTTTAGCTAGGTAACCTTGGGTTTATAAGTTCCGGTTTCACGTTGATCAGATCAAAAAGGACATGTCAACTTACAAGTGAACACGATTTTGTGTAAATCTTGCTAAAATATTTGCTACATTAACTATTATCGACCGAAAAAGACCCTTCTGTCTGTTCTCTTATGACACCATCACAGTACAATGCGCCGGAGCATTATTTTGATAAGCATTTATCAACCACAATCTTCCGTCCAAGGCTTCGCTCACGTAGGACCCGGGTAAAAATTAGCCTATATTACTCAGCGATAGTGTAGCATAGTTAAAACATTACGGTGTCTCTCTTTTAAGATTCACGATTTCACGATTAGATCAGTTGATTAAAAAAAACGGGTTTCAACAGATTTTAAAGAGTTAACTCACATCAATTTACTAAACCATCTAATTTAGTGTATACCAAAGATAAGACAAGTTATAACATTACGATTACGGTGTCTCTGTTTCACGATTAGATCATGAAACAGAGTTACGAACGATTAGATCAGTTGATTTAAAAAAAAAACGTGTTTCAACAGATTTTAAAAGAGTTAATTCACATCAGTTTTCTAAACTAATTTTGGTCATTGAAGAGGCTGAAAAAATTATAGTTTGATATTATAATAATCTCAGTTAATTTAATTTTAAACAATATTTCTTTCAGCTGTAAGACGCTTCTGAACTCGGTAAGGTAAACAGTATAAATACATTTTCTTGGTTACATATCACTTGCTTTTACACCGTCATGGGTATTGATCACAAACAGGCTTACGCACTAAACACTTAAACGCGCTGGCTGCTGGCCACAGGCACCATCTTCTTACGAGTTTGCCATAGGATGTTAGACTTCTGGTAATACTGTTCTATTTGCAGCAGAGACTTGCCTTTCGTCTCTGGTAAGAGAAGGAATAATACAATCGTGGCCAGGGCGGACGACGCACCGAAAAGACCGAAGACTCCAGCCATGCCTATGCTATTTTTCATTATTGGGTATAGTTTTGTAAACCCGAAAAGTACAGCATTGAAAAGGCAGAAAATGTAGCCTCCGCACAGACCGCGCACTTTGGTCGGTAAAAGTTCGCCTATCATCAATCCGGGTAGTAGGAAGAATCCTAAAGTATTAAAAGCTACGTAGCTCAGTATTAGGGCTGGTGTGGTGATCCCTTCTCCGGGGCCTTGGGAGAGTATGAAGGCTAGGGCGAGGGTGCAGGTGGCTGTTCCGATGCCGGATATCATGACGAGGGCTCGGCGAGTGAGCCGCAGTAGGAGGATGCAAGCTAGTATGGTGACGACTAGCCTGACGAGTGCGCTTGCGTTTGCCGCCGACTGTAATCAAGACACACATTATATGAATAACCTTGTATATGTAGATACTGAATAATATATTTAAGATTTGCATTAAAATTTACTCAAACCAATCGTTCCTATCCTATTAATATTATAAATGCGACAGTTTGTGAGGATGTTTGTTATACAATCACGCTGTAATGGCTCAACCGCTTTCGATGAAACTTTGAATATAAAGAGTTATATACCTAAAATGGCATGTAATGCTACTTTTTGTGTGGGTACTAGGTACCACGCGAGCGAAGCCGCCGGCGGAAGTTATTAGTAGATACCTACCTAAATAATTACGAAATTCCGAAAAATTTATCATACTCTGATGCTGACTTTTTATTATTATAACGTACTTTACACACTTTACATACTAACTTACATTCTGCATAATTAAAACCATTAAGCATTATCCAGATTAGTTACATAATAAGAATTTGCATGCATAAGTAACCCAAATCACAGATAACATAATACTCCAAATCTATGCTAATTCATGCAACTTTTCTAAAAACTAAATGCTTAGCCCCTTCGTCCACGGCGCGACTCAAAAGGAACGCGACTGAAACTGTAGTCACTTATGAGTAGCCTGACTGCGATAGCACTAGTATTTCAATGCGCGTCCGTCCACGGCGCTACTCAAAAGGAACGCGTTTGTAACTAGTCTCCTGGCGACTCGACATGCTGGTCGCCAGGCGACTGGTTTCGAGAAACTGTTGAAAAATGAACGAATAAAAAGTAATTTTAAGTGATTCTGACGTCTATGTGACTGGAGAAGTAATATTTCCATGTCATCGTTCGAATTATCACTAGTCATGTTAATTATTTTCGTTTTCAAAACTTTGTTTACATAAAATCGTGTACTGAGTGACTGAGTTTCAGGAAATTCCAGTAGCGTCGTGGACGAGTCAGAGTTTCCAATCAGTCCGCAACTCTAGTTTCTAATGAGTTCCGTCACTTTTGCGTAGCGTCATGGACGAAGGGGCTTACATATTACCTAGTTTATTAAAAAGGTAAATATCTGATTCAGATTTAGATTCAGATTCTTTTATTACGAAAATGGGTTACAAAAAGATGTAAAATTAAAATAGATCTGCCATAGTCAGTCTGTTTTTGCAACTAGGTAACTTATATTAGCTTTAACAATTCAGAGTAAAAAAAACCATAAAGTGTTTGATTGATAGGAATAGCTTTGGAACCAGGGTCTTATTATATTGGTCATGAATGTAAATTTTTGATACTCACCGTAGGCTTCATCGATCCACCGGCGTCTTTCACGATATCGACCGCGTAGAATATAACCACGTAGCTTCCCGATAGTATCTGCAGCATGTTGAATGCGTTGATGAGCAGCAGCGGCTTCAAGACCGGAGCCCTCGTCACAGTGGTCAGGAATGTGATGTTCTCGTCACCTCTCGCCTTCTCCTTCTCCCGCGCTGAGATCAGCTCGTGGAGTTCCCGTTGCGCCTAGAAATGAAAAGGTATTTAGCTTATTTTCATTTTGTATGTCACGATTTTATTAGTTTTTCTATTCATTTTGATTGGTTAATTATTGACATTTGCTATAGTATCGTAAATTTGCGTAATAAAGCGTGATTCTACCTATCGTTCATTATTATTAGTACTCGGACGTACAACGTTTATTGTGTCACTGTTTGTTTACCCAAATAAATAAAATAAAAAATAAAAAACGTTTTAGGCTGGTCCTTACCGATTAGCTGGACCGTACCTTACCGTTTGGTGTACCGTAGTTAATTTGACAGAAATTTTCTTAAGGTATGCGGCCAGCCTTAGGTAGGTATATGTAACATTTGGCTTCCGTCATGGCTTGACTTTTGCCATGCCATGCTAAGCCATGACTTTTTCACTTCCCGTCCCGACGGACGGCCTGGCGGCGAAGTGAAAAATTCACTAAACAAAGGCAACTCAACCTTAAAATTAGTTTGGATACGGCTGAAATTACACTGCGTTTTGTTACCAAAATAATTGAAATTGGAGTGTTTTCCCAGGTGTCAATCAATGTGAAAACACGTGCGTGTTTTATGTAACGATAATATTAATGTAACCTAAATGAATGACAAGACTACGTAAGTTGGCAGTAACGAAATGAAAACAAATGATATTTTTGCTCAAACCGATATTTAAATAAATATGACGAAAGACTTCGTTACTATGCCAATTAGGCTTAAATACTTTCTAAGAGGTATTTTAATTTCGCTTTCTTGGTACGCTAAATAGCTGTTTGATATGAGTAAAATCCATTAAGTAATATTGTGTATACCTACAATCGAATTAAAATGTTTTTGTTCGTTTAAAAAATTCTAAAATTTTCAAAATAAGCCCGGTTTTAGATTAGACGATCTACCAAGTTTATATAAGTTTATTAACTCGTGACACTGCAACGGCAAATTAGAATCATAAGCTTCCGTATGGCATCTCACACATCATATGTTTTATTATCAAAGTTATGAGGAAATTGACCGAGTGCTCTCGACCATAAAGCGTTTGATTGTCACGGTCATATTTATCTAAGATTCTGTGCATATCGCTTTCTACTCGTGTGATAAGCATGCGGTTTGTTTGGGTATCGTATCGAGACATGATTGCGAATAGTGATAACCGATACCGTCGCATATCGAGTATATAGGTACCTAGTATATACCGGAATTAGAGATAAGTAGGTACACAGATATACAGTAATACAATGACTTTATCAATACAATCTGAATAAATATCTCAAAATCAGTGCTTGTTGCCAGTCATCACATATGGCACGGAGACTTGATCGCTAACTATTGGTCTCATACACAAGCTCAAAATCGCTCAAAGGGCTATGTAGAGAGCTATGCTCCTAGTTTCACTGGGTGTTTTAATCCAATATGAGGAAATCCGTATAAGAACCAAGGAAATATTATGATGAAAATAATGATTTTATCATGACTAAAGCACCTACTTCGAATCAATAACATTGTCAAAATTAAAGTGATGTTGAGCAAATACCTGTTACTTTAATCATGATAAATGATATGATATCCTGATCAACGACACTCACGTGTATAAGTTTGTTTTTATTTAGTATCAACATATTAACTAGTGTTTCGCCCGGAGCGGAACTGAGATATCGCGATATCTGGTAAAAGTTGGTGCTTCAACAATCGTTCTTTAGCATGTTCTAACTATCTAATAACAAAGATAATCTGATATGAACTACGAAGTCATTGAAATTTTGCCAAATGGAAGGTCAAGTCGTATTGGTTTTGTAGTGTTACCTACTATTTTCGTTGCATCTCAAAAATCATATGACCTAGAATACAAATTCAATCATTTTGGAATGTATGATATGAACTAAGCTCATTCGCATAACACAATTCGTTCATTCATGTATTTGTGCTATAACTTTTTTATACCCCTTTTTGGATCCCATTATTTTAAAAACGCCTTGGCGGATTTAGCCTAAATTCTTACCAGCAAATTCTGTTAGAGTAGGTACCTACTACTTCGTCAAGATTTCGTACTAAATTTTATGCAGGTCGGATTGACGCTGACGGTCTGAAAGTTGTTCTCTAACTAATAGGTAATATACAACGCCGATTCCTCTAAATTGTTTGAGTGATCTTCGCTCGCTCGATCAAAAACACCGCGGCAATTAGCGAATGTTCGAGTATGTTACCTACATAGGTAGGTACCTACTCGACAATTCGTTAATTGCCGGCCTAATCATTTTAAGTGTTTTGTTTGTAAGTAATCATCCACAATGTTTTTGCAGCATTGAAGAAATACTTTTAGGCTTCTTGACAAATTAAAAACCCCACAACAATATTTTGCTGTTCCTGAAATAAATAGGAAACGATAAATAAATAAATAAATGGGTGCGCGTTGTTGTGCACCTCATCAGTGCTAGTGTGGTACGGCGGTCGATCAGCTCGGTCACCACGGATTATCGTGCACTAGGGCTGCCGGAAGAATATCCCGCCACGCTAGCCTTAATGACATCATCCGCCGGGCTCTTACCTGCATTAACGTCCCAGCCATTCTCGAACCGAATGGTCTTCTACGTGATGATGGTAAGCGACCTGACGGTATGACTTTGGTCCCTTGGGAGAAGGGTAGGCCTATGGTGTGGGACGCTACTTGTGTTGATAGACTAGCGCGCACACATCTTCCGG
The DNA here is from genome assembly GCA_947579855.1 of Anticlea derivata. Lineage (NCBI taxonomy): Eukaryota > Metazoa > Arthropoda > Insecta > Lepidoptera > Geometridae > Anticlea > Anticlea derivata. The sequence continues at coordinate 7,619,699 of OX388269.1, forward strand.
GGACATCAGTTAGGGCGGGTGCGGCGGCAGATTCGGCCGAGGATCTCAAAAGGCGCTAATATGTTAGTCTTGATAGGGCTTACGTATTTGAGCCTTTTGGGGTTGAGACCCTGGGTCCGTGGGGAAACGGGGCCCTCCGGGTTTTCAAAAAGATATCAGGACGTCTGATCGAAGCGACGCGTGACCCGAGAGCTGGCTCTTATTTGGCCCAGCGAATTAGCATTGCCATCCAGCGTCGCAATTCCGCCAGCGTCTTGGGGACGCTTCCGACTGGTAGTGTTTGTAACGGTCTTTAGATGGCTCAACTGTTTCTTGTGTATTTTGGAAATATTAACTTGTATTAGTTTTAAGTTTCTTTCTGTAAATAAAGTATTCAATGTTATAGGAAACGTGCAAAACATGTATTTTTCGGCGTTTATTTTGGTTAGAAAATCTGACCAATCTTGTTTTCAAAAGGTGAAATCAAAGATAAAAGTCTGAAGTTTCATGTCACCAATTAAGAGGCTTGTAACTTTCACAGAAACCAAGATGAATTTTTTAAAGCAAATTTGCCTAACAGGTGCACTTAATAAATGAACTGTGTAGCGTCTTTTCCCTTGTAGTTTTTTTATGCTAGGAGAAGAGTAGAGAAAGATTTAGACTAGAGTCATAAAGAGGTACTTATAATTGATAATTTTCCAGGGATAATCTAAAACTTCTGAACCGATTCTAAAAAATATATTAACTAAAAGAAAGCTAACTACACTATCCCTGAGTGATATAACCTAATTTTATGACGGTACAACGCAAGCGAAACCTTGAGCTAACGCTAGTAATACAATTAAATAAAGATGGATAAGTAGCATTAGGACACAAATTTTATAAATTTCATTGAAGTCTTCGTAGGTATCGACTTTTTTTACATCAGACACGGGGATGCATATGTTGCAGTTCAGCATCATAGTGGGTAGGTATTTTGTTTAGATTGGCCTCTGCGTGGCCTCTACTAAGGCAAATAAATGATTGGATTGTTTTTGTGTCGCGTGATTGGTGTTGCCGTTGATTGGTTGAATTGTCCACACGTTCCAGAAGTCTTCCAATTGGCATGTGCCTTCCTCGTTGAGCTCATTAGGCCGTTTAATGGGAAGGAATCACATGGAACTCGATTGGGTTTGATAAACGCCACTGTAAGGTATCAGTTTCATGGAATTTTTTGTACTCTGACGTTATCTCACTTGTAAGGTGAACGGAAAATAAATATTCCGGACATATCACACACGGTCAACTAATCCCAAACTAGGCATAGCCTGTACCATATAGGAAGTTAGGGCTTCATGTGTAATTAAAACAAAGCAATGGCTTTTAAGAAATAACGAATTATATTAGCCAATTTAATTTTTCACTAGAAAGATCATACGACTGTACGTAACTAAGCGTATCAACAACAACCACGTGACGACGACGTGTCAAACAAATAAGAAGAAGGCGCGCATTCGTTTAATTCAAGAAGGTTAATTCAGGATCGAATAAAGATTGATTTTTGCAAACCAATATGTAAAGCAAATTATAAAATAAAACCAACACGCCCCCTCAAAAATTAATCTCAAGTTATACAAACAAAATAAACCTAAACAGAACATATTAACTTTCTAGTGTTTGCTGGGAAATACATTATGGTCCAACATTTGTTGCTATGGATTAGGGAAAACCCAGAAAACCCTAATCAGACCATTTACGTCTAATTAGTATTATAATTTAAATTAATATATAAATATTTACAACATGAACCACTTAATATTCACTGAGTGAACTTATTCTAAACCCATTTTGCTTCTCATCTTTTGGAAAGTGATAGCAGGTAATGGCTTAGTCAATATATCCGCCAACTGTTCACCTGTGGGAATGTAATTTAATTTTATTACATTTTTCTCAATCTGTTCCCTAGAAAAAAGATATTTGATATCAATATGTTTGGTGCGTTTGTGATTAGTTGGATTGTTTGCAATACTTATGCAGCCATTATTATCTTCATAGATGATTATAGGTTTTTTAATGTTCATGTTAATACTATCAGCTAGAGATTTAAGCCACAATGCTTCCCTAACTGCTTCAAACAATGCCATATATTCAGCCTCAGTTGAAGAAGCGGCAACTGACATTTGTTTCTTTGTACTCCAGGTTATAGAACATTGCTCAAAGAGCTTAAATAAAAACCCAGTTGTACTCTTCCTGTCTTTTGTATCATTACCACCCCAATCTGAATCTACATACCCACACAGAATGTTATTGTAGTCACATTTTTTATAAGTTAACTTTAAATCAGTTGTTCCCTTCAAGTATCTAAGTACTCTTTTAAGACACAGCCAGAGTTCTTTGTTATTTTTATTTGTATATCTACTTAGGATATTAACACTTGTACTTAAATCTGGTCGGGTGCACAACATGACATACATCAAACAACCTATAACATTTCGGCATGGGGCATCATAGTTTTCATCAAAGTTTAATGCTTCGTAATTCAGTTTATTTTCCAAAGGGGTATTGACAGGTTTACAATCGTGCATATTAAATTTATTCAGTACTTTTTTGATGTATGCACTTTGGTCTAAAGTAATTTTATCATCAGTTCTGATGACTTTGATACCAAGAAATAATTTTATTTCTTTTAAATCAGTCATCTCAAATTTACTTTTTAAATATCTTTTAAAATTGTTCATTGTTTCAATTTCACCGCATGCAATCACCAAATCATTAACATACAGTACTATATATATTTTTTATGCACATCTCCATTGTTTAACATGTAAATACACCTATCTACTGATGATTTTTGAAATCCCTTTTCTTTAAGTGATTGTTCAAAAACTTCGAACCAACACCTACCTGCCTGTTATAATCCGTACAATGATTTATTTAATTTACAGACATTATTATCTTTGTTAAATATACCCTCAGGGACTTTCATGTATATTTCTTCTTTTAACTCACCATTTAAAAAGGCGGTTTTAACATCCATATGATGAATCAATAAATTGAATTGATTGGCAAAACTAATTATGAATCTGAAACTAGCTATCCTTGCAACAGGTGCAAAGGTTTCAGTATAGTCCGTTAGGTATTCTTGACTAAACCCCCTCGCTACAAGGCGGGCTTTGTATCTAAAAGGATTTCCAAATTCATCATTTTTGATGGTGAATATCCATTTACAGTCTACAATGTTTTTATCATCTGGCCTTGGTACTAATGCCCAAGTTTTATTTACCCATAGATAATTTAATTCATCTCTAATGGCGCTTTCACACTGAGATCTGTCGTCTCGAGTTTTAATTTCTGCATACGATTTCGGTAGTTCGTATTTAATAGACTGAGCACACATTGCATAATCATTATCATATTAATTGTATGATTTAGATATACATCTTCCCTCTAGCCTGTCACTTCTTCTTAGTTGAAGATTATAATCTGTGCTTTCTTTATCTTTCGATGTAGATAAATTATCAGAAGGTGTATCTGCTGCTTGCTCCGATTCAATTGTCATATCATGGTTTGTTTTGCGAATTTTATTCGGACACACATGTCCATCAGATTTAAATGTATCTGATTTTAGACTGTCAGAGTTTCGAGACTTTACAGGTACTGATTTAGATATTTCATCTCTATCAGTTTCATTTAGAGAATTTTTAGTATTCCCCTCAGGCTTAAGTACAGGCCTGGACACAACAAAATTAGTCTCGTCCACAATGACATCTCTAACAACAACATATTTTTCGCATTCCGGGTTCCAAACTTTATAACCGTTTGGTTCATAACCCAACAAAATACCTTTCCATGATTTATCATCAAAATTGGTCTTACCGGTTTTTTATGTACATAAACCGTTGAGCCAAATACCTTTAAATATTTTATTTTAGGTTTTCTATCGTGCCACATTTCGAATGGTGTTTTTGAACATTTCAAAGCTTTAGTAGGGGTCAAATTGATCAAATACACCGCAGTCAGTACTGCGTCACCCCAGAAAACTTTTTCTAATTTAGCACAGTTTATCATAGATCTGGCTTTTTCGGTAATCGTTCTAACCATACGTTCAGAAACGCCATTCAATTGCGGAGTTCTCGGAACTGTCAAGTGGTAAGAAATTCCTTTCTCAACACAATACATTTTCATTTCGGTAGATAAATATTCTCCACCGTTATCGCTGTACAAGTTGACTAATTTTAAATTGAACTTAGCCTCACTTTTTGCAACGAAATCTTTGAAAGCAGCAAATACGTCTGATTTATACGTTAATAGATACGTAGCACAGTAATGAGTATACCGGTCAACAAAAAACACAAAATAATTTTTGTTGTCAATAGGTGGTGGAGTGATAGGGCCGCAAACATCCGAATGTACAATAAACAATGGTCGCTTAATATGAGTTTTATCTTTAGCCTCATTGAACGGCAGTCGACTCTGTTTCCCATTTATGCATGCCTCGCATAACTCATCATTCGGCACTACGGTATCAATTTCATTTACATCTTCAACCATTTTATTATTTTTCATTTCTATGAACTTATTTTTACTAATGTGACCAAATCGTTCGTGCCATAATTTATAATTATTTTTGTCACTATTGCATACTTGGGAAATAAGTTGACTTTTCACAGATGCTACAGAATCAACAGCAATCAAATTATTTTTCAACATACCTTGCATGATGGTTTTGTTACCCTTACTTATACGGACACCATGTTACCATAAAACCAGCGCGTTGCATTTTCGATACAGACAGTAGATTGTATGGAACCCCGGAGCAGAAGAGCACGTCCTCCAAAACTCCTTGAATGCCCATATTGCTGGTTACATGGAGAGTTCCCTTTTTCGTAGCTGAAATAAATTCAACATTTTTAGCAATCGAAATTTTCAAAGGTGTATGCAAGTATGTACTGTTGATAAAAAAATCTTCTCTATTTATGATGTGGTCCGATGCTCCAGAATCCAACTAATTATTTTATTTTCATGATCATCCTCTTAATGCTCTCCCATCATAAAGGCAAAGCCGGAGAAATCATTTGTAGTGGATGGTTGATTAGTCTCAATCGCCTGGATCGTCCTCATCCTTTCCGTAGATTTTTGTTGCTATCCTCCGACAAGGTTTCTATCGCAGCTATGACACCATCATAAGTTGCCGGTAGTGTGAGCAACAAATGAGCAACTTTGTCGGTTTCTTGCAATTTTGCTCCAGCAGATAATAATTCCGTGATTAGATCGTCGAAAATGGCAAAATGTTTCATGAGTGTGACGTCGCCTTGCAGTTTAAATCCCAGTAGCTTTTTACGTAGAGCTAATTGCGTCGCAATACTTTTCCGCTCATAAAGTGCATCTAAACTTTGCAAAATCTCTTTCGCCGTGATTTTCACAGCACAGCAAGACATCCTCGCACGACACATTTCCATTGCACATCTCTGGTGGAAACACAGTCTTGAGTTTCGTATCGACTTCACATGATCCATTTTGGACAAGTTCGTAACAAATCACTTTTTGGATTTTAGAGTGCAGTAAATCGCGTAAACTGGGCCCATAACCTATAGGAAGTTAGGGCTTCATGTGTAATTAAAACAAAGCAATGGCTTTTAAGAAATAACGAATTATATTAGCCAATTTAATTTTTCACTAGAAAGATCATACGACTGTACGTAACTAAGCGTATCAACAACAACCACGTGACGACGACGTGTCAAACAAATAAGAAGAAGGCGCGCATTCGTTTAATTCAAGAAGGTTAATTCAGGATCGAATAAAGATTGATTTTTGCAAACCAATATGTAAAGCAAATTATAAAATAAAACCAACATACCATGGGTACCAGAGACTGATATACATAATACATATATATTTAACACCCAGACACAGAACAAACATCTGTGTTAGTCACAAATGTTTGTCCAGTGCGGGAATCGAACCCGCGACCTCTAGCGCAGAAGGCAGAGTTACTACCAACTGAGCTATGAGGCTAGTCGACATTATATAAAATATTTTATAAATGTTGTAAATGTTGACATTATATAGGTACAGTCAACCAATTTGATTTGCAGGCCACTTTATAACCTTTCCATACTAAATCTACGGCGCAACGCGTCAACGCTCGCTTGACCTGCCGCTAGATGTGCGTTATATACGACTAGTTATATAGACTGGCCGCATAGCTCAGTTGGTTGTAACTCTGCCTTCTGCGCTAGAGGTCGCGGGTTCGATTCCCGCACTGGACAAACATTTGTGACTAACACAGATGTTTGTTCTGTGTCTGGGTGTTAAATATATATCTATTATGTATATCAGTCTCTGGTACCCATAGTACAGGCTATGCCTAGTTTGGGATCAGTTGACAATATGTGATATGTCCGGAATATTTATTATTATTATTATATTAGTTGTCCCGCTCGCGACTTCGTCCACGTTTGTTTACCTACCTAGACTATTTTCCATTATCCTTACCAAAGTAGGTACTAACACTTAATAGGCAGCTATTTACCTTTTATTTTTTTATTATTTATTCTACATTTTATTAAAGAAACGGTTACAATTTTTGATTTTATGCCCTAAAAACCACGTAGGGTTTGTGTGGACACTCACACTCGTCGGAACCTAGTTGGTTCTTTCTTTCTACTTATACCTACCATCACCGTCACCGTAACCGTAACGTTAACCGTAGCTGTAACCGTCACCGTCCCGTCACCACCTTCGTCACCGTCAGCATCATGTCAAAGTCAAAGTCAAAAGGCATTTATTTAAATAAAATCACTAGGATCACTTTGAAACGTCTTAGAAACTAGGTGAAGCTAAGCATGGTCACGGAAGGCTCCCCACCCGATGGACCGACGACATTGTGAAGTTTGCGGGAAGTGGGTGGATGGAAAAGGCTCAAAACTGTTCGTCGTGGAACTCTTTGGGGAGGCCTATGTCCAGCAGTGGACTTCTACAGGTTGATGATGATTATTAACCCTCAAGGCCTGCTTTTCATTGAACAACAAAGGACTTTCAAAGAAACTTTCAACCCCCATTTCATCCCCTTCAAGGGTGACTTTTCGTAAAATTATTTCGTATTAACAATTTTACAACTAATTTTGATGTCTCTAACTTCAAAAACATAGGACTTCCCATATAAACTTTCATCACCTATTTACACACACTGTTTTTCAAAAAATGCTGTCAAATGCATTTTTTATTTTTAACAATTTACCTAAAACCCGATTTTGATGTCTGTAACTTCAAAAACATAGGACTTTCATACAACCGTTCAACCCCCATTTTACCCCTTTAGGAGTTGAATTACGCTAAATCCGTTCTTATTGCACGGTTAAACCTCTTAAAGAATGTCTGCCAAATTTCAGACTCCTCGGCCCAGTAGTTTCCGAGCTTTCGTGATGAGTCTGTCAGTGAGTACGTGAGTGAGTGGACTACTCCTTTATATATATATATAGATAAATATAAAGTTTAATACCAATTAATTTAATACCCACCAACGGTAATATTGTGTACAAAAGACCAAGTATGATGACAGATGTTTCTAGCTACACAAACAAAACTAGGTACCTACCGAGAAAAAGTAATAAAACTATATTTTATCATCTCATTGGTCATTAGACGATAAGAAGTAAGATAATGTGATAAGTACCTTAACCTAGCTAGATGCTTAACTTGCTATAGGTAGGTCGCTCTATGCATATTTATTATTCATGCATCGAAAAACGTGACCTTTCTAAGTACCTACCACTGTGTAATTTTCCATCGTATTTTCATTTCTGTCACGAAACACGCTGCCGATAATTTTATCACTTTTGAACGTCAAACAGAACTAATAAAAGGTGCTGTTCTATTAAAAAATACAACTGAATTGAGAACTCCTCCTTTCTTGAAGTCGGTTAAAAATATACTTCTCAAAAAAATCGAGCCACCTGGTACCTACTTGTCACACTTTAATATGTATAATGTCATGACGAACTCACCGTATCCGGGTCGCCTCTCAGTCTCGACATGGCAGCCATAGCGTCGTGGAACCGACCCCGGCGCGCCAGCCAAGTCGGGCTCTCCGGAGAGAAGCACAGAGCAAGGAAAGCTAGCGCCGGCAACACAATCGATAGATGTGCCACCGACCGCCACGGCAAGGCTCCTCCCAGTGCGTAAACGTAGAGAACGCCTAACGAGTATGCGACGAATGGTGTCCCAATGAGCAGCCCTCTTAGCCTAGGTTCTGAGATCTCGCCTAAGTACACCTGAAAAAGATAGTTGAGGTCTATAGTCAAGACAAGACTTTTTTTTCTGAATGCCAGTAAGTTATAAGAAATGATTTTTATAATACCGATAGAAAAAGGAATCAGGGAAATCGAACCCGCGACCCTCCCCTAGATGCGCTGACCGCTGCACCACCGAGTCAACAACAAATCGTTCAGTCGACATTCTTTGGAATGATCCTCGGCTCGAAGCGTCAATTTTCTTTAGATTTAGCGAAGGAAATAGATTTTTCAAAGGAAAGCTTCCTCTGTAGTTGGAGCTTTAGGCGCTTCGAGCCGAGGAACATCCCAAAAAAATTCGATCGGACGAAGAGTTAACTCGTATCCCCATATTATCTAGTGGAGGATCACAGGTTGTTTGCATGCAAGTAATAGATACTTGGGTAACCCTGCTGTGTTTCTCATCTCTCATCTTTGTTTCGTTTCACATAATAAACATATCTGCTCCAGCTTATTAAAAACATTGAGTGTCGTAGAACAGAACTGCCCCATAAGGAAACTCAGTGTGTTGGAAATAGTAGATGAATGAGCGGTAACATTTTATTGTGATTTTCAACATTGTTATAATGATGTGTGACATTGTACCTATATGTGAGCTGAAGTAATTTGTTTTTATGTAAGCTTTGTACATACTGTCTTGTTATGATGTTCTCGGTAGGTATATTCCCATGTTACTGTCATACATAAAGTATCTAGGTACGTCTAAGTAAAGTCCGTATAAGATTAGACGAAATCTACCTCATTTATACAATGGTGTTGTCTTAAATATATTCTGTCACGGAAAGGTATTGTTATTTGCGGTGAATTATCTAAATTAGCATCATAACGGATATTTTAATGTATTAGTTCAGGAACAGTGTTAAATATAAGACTTCGCGAGTTTGTGTAAACTGTGACACACAGATGCCAGATTGCCGGTGATGAAATATGGCACTAGTAAAGTCCGTTTTCGTCCAACCACAAGATAGAACTATAGTCACCTGTGAAGGAGCGGCCATGATGCCCACGGCGAACCCACACACAACTCTTCCTAGCAGCAGTAGCGCATGGTGCGTAGCAGTGCCTATGATGATCCACCCCACGATAAGCGGCAGTGTGCAGGTTTGTAGTGTCCGCTTTCGACCAATGGCTTCCATGATTGGACCGGATAGCATAGAACCGAGTGGTGTCGCCGCTGAGTGTATGCTTGCTATAACAAAATACGAATTATAATAATAGCGACTGTTTGGTCCAACGAATCAGTATTGCCAGCCAGCGTGGCATAGCATCAATTGAGCTATTTATCATATAATATCAATAGTCTTTAAATAGTATAAATTAACTGTTTCTGGTGTGTTTCGTAAAATTGTTGTAACTATGTAGATCTACTTGTTAAAGTATTTTCTGTTGCTAATTAACGATATTTTCTCCTAACTTGTTAATTTAAATACTGTCTAGCGCAGTAGGTTAGGCAGGTATATCTACGAATTTTATATGTAGGTAACTCTTTACACAAGGTAATCCATAATATTTATGCTAGCTATCCCCAAAGGGTTTTCTGAGTACACCTACTGCCTACGGCATAATTATAAAGTTGGTTCTACAACTTTTGGAAACTGACATTTTGGACATGGGCAAAATGCAAATTCCCCCCACATGATAGGAATTCGCTTTGGAAATCTGTGATGTTCAGCAGTGGACGTCTGCTGAACATCACAGATTGCTATCATCTATTTTGATATCATCAATCATTTGAATGATATAATACAATAATCTTGAAATTGAATCTTTTCAGAATGCAGTAAAAATATGAACTGTAGCTATAAATTTGCAAATTGCAAAAGTTGCTAACCTCATATCACCGTTCCAAGGCGTGTTACGATTGCTTCTTTGAAAATTTACTTGTATTCATTGCTAACAAGTTTGGCGTGCTATATTTAGAAGACGATACAGCTGCAAATAAATTTATTTATTCTTACAAAATTATTTAGCGATAATTTTCTGTATGTTTATAGTTTATAATAAGTACCTAAGCCAAGGTACCAATTTACTAAGTACCTACTTTAAAATTAATATCTAACTAACGACACTTAGGTAGGTAGGTAATTGGTGTAAGGCTAACTCTTATGTATGAATGGCGGAAGTTATTCTTACAAGAAATACTATTATAAGCCCTACCTAAGATACCTATCATATTTTGTAATTAAAATATCAACTTGCAAACCGGGAAGTGAAATAAAATATCTAACGAATTAAAAATGATGTGGAATTTGTGTCATGTAGGAAGCAGACGCTAACCTATAAACCTACATAAGTGATATACTTACTTAATACCTACATACAGCGATACACTTAATACCGAAATCCAGTAAATACTGCTTTTATATCACATAGTACGTACCTACTCGTTTGATTGATCCCGTTTAAGTATTATTTTTAAGGGTTATCAAACCTTTGCCTATAAAATTCTACCGGCAAGCGGTAATGCTTGAAAGTTGCAATTCTGTTCCGGTTTGAGGGCGAGCGAGGTAGCCGGTGAAATAACAGGCACATGAGAATTTGACTTTGAGGGATGACAGCGTACCTAATATAATTTATACTTAGCAATGAATCGAGCGAAGAACTCTCAAACAACTTGGACGAATCGGTGTTGTATGTTTATTTGTTAGACCATAAGTTTCTAACCGTCAAGGATGGAATTTAGTAGGTCAACAGGGTGTAGGTAGCTACTACCAAAGATAAAAGACTATACTAAGTAGAAAAATTCGTTCCATCAAGATTTGCTGGTGTATTGAAGGGCTAAGAATTAAGGGATTCAAAAAATGGTGTAAAAGAAAGTGAAGAGAAATCTCAACCACTGAACTCACCAATCCACGATCCCATTTCATCGTCTATCCTCATAGAACTGTTCTCCACCCTGAGTTGCGGTAGTGCTACCGCTGAGAAGCCGATGGGGTGGCCTGCTCCCGCCGCCAGGATTAGCACGGCACATGTGATGAGACACTGTAACAACAAAGTTCGTATGGGCATCCAGAGTAAGAAAACCAAAAGTAAGAACATTAGCGAATAAGACATTTTTTACAACATATTTACTGTAGGAATAGATATTGATACCTACTCGAGCATATTTTACTTCTGCAACAATAATTATTGCAGTACCAACTGGAATTAAAATTTTGAAAACAATTTTTGAGGAGGATGTGGGGCACAGCGAGATTTTCTCGTTCTGAATTGGAGCAGCCTGCCTGGGGAGGTACCTCCACCTTACAGAAGATCGCAGCCAAATAACATTATTTATTTCAAACAGTGTTGTGTTCCTGCGGTGAGTAAGGTTGCCAGAGCTCTTTAGGGGGGAAGGGGGTTCGGGGTCGGCAACGCGTGCGTGATGCCTCTGGTATTGCAAGCGATCATAGGTGGGCCGTAAGCTTGTCTGCCACCTCTGTTGTATAAAAAAAAAAAAAACTTTCAAATTCCTGAATATTTACAAGATTAATATCAACGTCTTTTTTTGTTATCAACCTCTTTGCGTTTTGCTTACCTACACTTTCGAATAAAAAACAAAAGTAAGTATGAAATCCATTCATCATCTATAATAACTCTTACGGTACTGACTGACTGACTGACAATCAAACGTAGTGGTTTTGTTCTCTTTGAAAATCAACGCAGAGCCTAAAAAAAATCCTAAGAGTATGAAATTTGCAGGGTAGCTTCCTGTTGTAGCGTATGGGTGCACAGAAAGGAATTCCCGACACACAAGGTTAAAGTTTATGTAAAAATAGCGACAACTGAACGAAGTCGCGGGGATAAACCATACTATACCAACGTCGACAAAAAAAAATTCGGCAAGTCGTGATTTCAAGAGATGATGACGTTTTTTAAGATTTACGGGACAAGTAGCAGAAAATAAATTAATATGGGACCACCCCGGGATCATACTCTATACACCAGCGAAAGAATTATCAAAATTGGTTTAGTATTGGCGGAGGTATCGAGTAACATAGACCCAAAAAAAAAAATACAGCCTACTTGAGAACCTCCTACTTTTTGAAGTCGGTTAAAAAAAAAAACAATACTTACCTCAGAATATAGTATTCTGAGACTTACCTACTATAATTTTTATATACCTACAAATAATTTTCAATAATTTTCTCAGATTTTATTCCCTAACCATTTCAATGTGTGCCATGTAGGGCTTGCAATCGAATATTCGACACATTTTTTTATTCGAATATTTGTAATAGCGATATTCGAATATTCGAATAATTTCAAGTATGAGAGAAAGCCGTAATCTGAAGCATTTATCCTTCTCTAAACTAGGTATTTTTAGTTTTTCTACAATTTGAGCATTATTACTATAACAACTTTCGTGAATCTGCACTTTCTTAATGTTTAAACGGGAAATGACTTAGTGAACTAAATTATCGGATTTTATTTGATACATACTTTTTTTAAATATTTGGTGGTTTTGATAACTAAGGTTCACCGTAAGCCCTTTTGGAGCATTCCTAAGCGGTTTTGTGATGATTTCCTGCAGTAAAAACTTGTTAAAACTAACATTTAATAGTTTCGAATAATATTCGAATACCACCCAAAAATGGTCGAATACTATTCGAATACTACAGTTTCGAATAATTGCAAGGCCTAGCTCAGTTGGTAGTAACTCTGCTTTCTGCGCTAGAGGTTGCGGGTTCGATTCCCGCACAGGACTAACATTTGTGTGATGAATACATTTTTTTTTAGTGCAGATATCATTAAGAACTTCCGGGTCCAGTGACGTACAACATCTAAGATCTATGGACGGTAACCTTTTGTTCGGTTCGACTTGATTATGTTTTGTATTTTGTTTATAATACTAGTAACATGATGTTGCAAATTCAACATCCCAACACAAAGTACCTCATGTGCTGATGCATGCTCGTCATTTGATAGTAATTTGCAAAATTACCGTGAATTTCCTGAATATATCATAAAACCACTTTATCCATGCCTACCTACCGTACCGTATCAGCAACTAATTGTAATAAGCTAGTTTTTACCTAAATTGAGGCTGCAATTTATTTGTACTTACATATAAGTGTCTCATATAAGTACATTTTTTTTTAGTTCAGTGTAGCGCGTCTGTCGTTCGAGCACGAATAATCCACGATAGCGTTACGCTAACGATACTATAGCAAATTTTAGCAAAACAAATTAAAAGATTTCAAGCATCGCCAATGTCATTAAATTTCACACACGGTCAACTGATCCCAAACTAGGCATAGACTGTACTATGGGTACCAGAGACTGATATACTTAATAGATATATATTTAACACCCAGACACAGAACAAACATCTGTGTTAGTCACAAATGTTTGTCCAGTGCGGGAATCGAACCCGCTACCTCTAGCGCAGAAGGCAGAGTTACTACCAACTGAGCTATGAGGTTAGTCATTAGCCAATATTTGACTTTTATTTAATATCGTAACATAAGCGTCATGCTATCATGTATTTATTCGTGCTTGGGTCATAGGGATTTTGACGATAAAAACGTATCATAAAGTGTAGTTGGTTTTACGGCAACACTGCATTTCACGATACGCTTTTAGCGTTACAATCCTAGACTCACTGCTCAGTAGAAGGTAAACGTATTTGTTTAGCTAATAAGGTTCCTTGTTCGAATTCGGGGACCCTAAGACGAATCATAGTCTGGACAGATGGTAGAATAAGGTACATACATTGAACATTGTACCAAAGTTATTATACCTACCTTCTATATTGGTTAGAAAATGCTTAAGATGCCATTTTGAGAGTTAATCTTAATTGTGCCTCAACGATCATCGAAGCTTGTAACAGACATCCTGGCCCCCAATTCTACTAATTGAATGACTTGAAAATAATTATCGCATGATAATGATCGCATCATTAACTTTCAGTTACGATTGTCGCCACCTTCGTTTCTTTGATTTCATTGGTCCATTGGTTCCACAATGACTGCCATTTAAATACGACTGTGATAGCAGAATACCAAAAGTGTCAAAAGTGGTCATTTTGCCATTGAACCATTGTAATTTTGAAGCCATTGAATTAGTAGAATTGGGGGCCAGACGTCTCAGTTCGGGGCGAATCACTAACACCTACCTACATAAGTGTACCTAATGTAAGAACATACCTAATTAATAGGTAATTAAAATTATTAATATGCACATGCCTAAAAAGTAAAATCAGTCTAATATTCATATAAATTTGAAATGCGCGAAATTATGCAAATGTATTTTGCGTTTGTATTGAGGTCAGTATCACCTGTCGCAATAGGTTTGCCATTCCTGACATGGCTCTGGCTGACATTTTCTTGAATGGTTTGTTGCCAACTTAAATGCCACTTAGAGATACCTAATAACTCCATTGAAGGTTTTGTTAGATGTGTTTTTCCAAACTTGACCTAGCTACCTCCTTGAAAGTACAAATAAAGCTCAAACAGAATACCTACATCGCGAATTGGCGACTGTGGTCGAATATTGATGCATTCACCCTTGACATGTTTTCTGTACCTGTACCCCTCTGCGCTAACATGAATGTTATCAAGTTTCTCATATTAATGGGCATTAAATATCTAAGAGGACTCTTTTTCTTTTGAAGTTGTTTTTCAATATTTTATACGGTGGTTCATAATATTATTATGTATAGATACTTATAACTACCAATTGGGTGTAATAAACCCGACCGATTCTCACCTACCGACGGTCATAGGCCCTTTTTAGGGCTACCTGGTCACTCAACCTGGTCACTGACCTTATACAGGTGACCATGAAAGAATCAGTGACACGACAAGCAAGCAAGCATTGTTTGGGTATGTGTGCAATTTGAACAAACATGTCAAATTTGCCATCCAGAGTCTGTTTTTCTTCGCGCAACAAAGTATCCGGCCTGCCGCACTAATTATACCTATAATTACATAAGGTAAAAGTTATTATCACACAAAGTTTAGTAGGCCGATGAGCAGTTGTTTGTGTATAGAGTTTCTCAAAGAAATCCGAGAAACTGGTCGTTGTCCAACCTGTCAGCCATCTTTGCGATTTTTTTTTGTATTCTTTACAGTTGTGGTGGCAAACAAGCATACTGCCCACCTGTTGGTAAGCGGTTACCGAAGCCTATGAGCGCTTGCAATACTAGAGTAGGCATCACGCACGCATTGCCGACCCCAGAACCTCCCCTTTAAAGAGCTCTGGCAACCTTACTCACCGCAGGAACACAACACTATTTGAAACAAATAATGTTATTTGGCTGCGATCTTCTGTTTCAGTTAGTAGTCATTATTTCTACCTAGGTACTTACTACCTATCGTTGATTCAGGTCATACCAATAGGTATTTTGGTAGAGTCGTAGAGAAATTTGGCAGTTAGCCAAAATGATAGTGAAAGAAAACATCGAGAAGAATTTGTTTATGCCGACATAAAATTACACTAAAATGTTCTATTATTTAAAAGTGCAATTCATTGTTTAGTTAGCTGGTAAGTAGAAGGTACTTTCATTCGATAACTTCGAAGGTCAACGTGGTCTCATCAGTCTGGTAAAGTGAGTTTTAGGTCAAAATGCACGATAAGTCTGGATTATCTGAACAAAGGCTATCGAGGCAGGCCATCTGCGAGTAACACTTTGGATAGCTACCTAAATATTTAAATAAATAGCTAAGTAGGTAGGTATATCATGTTCTCTCTGCATTTTTTATTTACTCAGGCACCTATGCGTGGATGACGAGTATTTGAGTAGATATTCGTACCCAGGCACGAGTATTTGAAATCTGGCGACATGTCTCTTTTCAGCATATGTACTTATGTTTGGTTATAGAACGTGAGCTAACTGAGTAATCACACAAACTGTTGCACTTATGAGGACTATTGGAGAGCCATACCTGGAACGTTAATGTATGCATTCATCTAGTACCTACCTAATGCAGAACTATCCCACAAACAACTGAATCGGGAATCAAGCTTCGATTTGTCAATTTTCTTTGAAAACTTTTTATGAAACAGATCCTTAATAAATAGAAACACTACATTTAAAAGCATAAACTTTTTAGCCATTTTTGAAAGTTGTATTCTGTTGTATAGCTCTGCCGTTTTATTTTTCCTTATCTCGTGTTTTGTTGAGTTTTAGTGTGTAATCTCGGTGGTACTTTAACCATTTAAGCTCAGTGTGCTTAGAAAGAGTTTTTAAACTTTGCTATCGAATTATACGCTAGCGTCCTATACGATTGTGTTTACCTTATTTTGTATGGAAGTACAAGTATGCAGGTCCTTAGCACGAGTGTAGGCAAATAGAACGGGAGTATATTGTGATTTTCTTATTCGACTAAAAAAGAAGCGGTTTGAAGTTTTGAAGCAAACGGCCAACATTTTTATTTACTTCAGACTGGCAATATTGACTGTAGAAACATCAGACGCCAAAAAATTAAAAAATAATAATAATAATAAACGTAATAATAAAAACACACCTGGTTGAAAACGCCTCGTACTGACGAGTAGGTCTCGCCTTTGACGTACGGTGGGAGAGTCGCCGTAGAGCTGATGCTGCGGAGGAAGCTCTGCAGAGCCTCGTATTCATCTGCCTTCTTCTCTTCTTTGGTGGCAATCTGCGGCATGCGCTCGTCAAGCATTGCTTCGTGGGCGCCATCACTGCAGAAGAGAAGACTGGATGTGTAAATAAATAGGATTTTGTTGGTCTTGACAGACAGACAGCAGTCTATATCATAGAACGAACTACACTTGGAATTTTGATTTACTGACCCCGTGTACCGTGTGTACGGAACCCTTAGGGCGCGAGTTCTAGTACATGACCTCCTCTATTTAATTTTTCTTCGCTAATATTTTTCTTTGGTCCATAATTACTACTTATTATACACTAGCTTCCACCCGCGGCTTCGCATCTACGTGGTACCTACATAGCCCTATATGCTATTCCATGAATATAACTTTATACCTATATACCAAGTTTCAGCGAAATCGATTGACCCGTTACGGCGAGATTGAACCACAAACATCTAAACATCCTCAAAAACGTTATATTAATATTAATAGTAGGATAATGATTACGAATCACCTTGTATTTATGAGTGACCTTACGAAAGTGAGTTTTTATCAACATACCTTGGCAATGAAAGCGTCAGTACAGCCAAATCTTAAAATAAACTGATATAGGTTAGGTAGATAGGTAGTAGCAAATAGTGTAAAATAGATAGGTACGATACTGATTAATCATTCTGAGTCCACTATTACGAGATTTGACTAAGCTTGACCGGTTGTATTATTGTTATATTTAAGAGCTCTTGCTTTGCTTAGCTCTTGTCGGTGTAATTATGCAATTTCCTCCATTTTGATCTTTCCAATGCGAGCTCCTTTACTTCTAAATGTAAATGTTAATTAATGTTCTAAACTTGATTCAGTTTGAGAATTCCAGACTCGGTAGGGAAAAACAAAATAAGTCTTTGATCAGTTTGATTTGAACCAAAACATTATACCTAGGTGAAATCGCAAACTCATCTAAACACATACCTACTTCTCTACCGGACAAAGTACAAAATTCAACAGGTTCTAGAATATGTTTAGTTCTTATTATCGTTCCAAGAAAAATGATGGGGACAAAGTCCAGATAATATGTAAACAGTAGGTAACCAAACAGTTGCATGTCACTACATAGCTAGCTACCATACTCCTATGACATTTCTATACGCAGAATCGAATAAATTACTAATGCTAATAAACCCGTTCAACAAGGACTCCTTACAGACAAACAAAAACAATTTAAATCAGGGACACATCGATTGGAACTCTATGGTCAACAACGAGCATCGAGATGGTTAGTTGTTACAGACTAGCCCCTCTGAGGAGGCTTGTTCTAACAATGAGCCTTTGTATTGTATATGGATATGGGCTATAAATTCAATGCTGCTGAACAGACCATAGTTAGATACAATTGCACCGCGAACACATCAAGCTTTTTGTTTACTGAGATTGACCACCCAAATGTATTGGAATAACACTCAAGAAACATAATTACTGCGTTTAATTTTTAAATAAAAGCAAACCAACTTCCGGTTGTGTGTGAAGCTTTTCGACCATGGCCTACCTTTGCACTTTCACAACCCTGAAATGTCTTTTGAAGTAAAATGCGTATCCAAAACAAAACATCACCATTTTTTCCTTATGCAAGTTGCAAAACACAAGATGAAATCGTTAATCTCTACAAAGCGTCCTGTTTCCAGAATGCGAAAGGGCGACTGACTTGGATGCGATGAGTTACACTTTTATCAAATTTATGAGTAAATTAACCCTTACTTTAATGCAGTTCCTAGTAGATTTGTTGACTGTCGGTCATTGCCGGAAGATAGATGTATTTTTGGAGCACAAATTAATACAATGTGGTTCATATTAATACCTATGCTATCCCCAAAGGGGTATATTCTAAACCCAATTGGCAATAAAATTCTACGACTTTTTATAAATACATCATTTTTCACTAATAAACACTATGCAACAATCTGTTGTTTTGGTCAAATCAGTTTAAACTAATTTTAGGTAGCAATCATAATGTCAAACTTCTCGTATGTTTAAGAATTAGTTAAGTATAGAGATGATTTCTACCCAATCAGGCTGGCTGGTAGATAATGCCTTGGCATTAAGCCCACCTTTTGAACATTGTTGTTTTTATGTGCAATAAAGAATAAATAAATAAAAAGACTAAAATCAGCTAACGTGAAAAATTTTAGAAAAAAATGGCGATTTTGTCTTTTTGGACTAATATTCTTGTTGATAGAATAAGTACCCTTCGGGATAGTATACATTTATTGAATCTCTTTGTTTTGTAAACTTACATACAAAATGTAGGTAGAGACAAGAATAGAGGTAAGAGATCTATATAAAGGATATCTATATAAAGGAGTAGTCCATTCACTCACTCACTCACTGACAGACTCATCACGAAAGCTCGGAAACTACTGGGCCGAGGAGTCTGAAATTTGACACAGACATTCTTTAAAAGATGTTACCGTGCAATAAGAACTGATTTTGGAAAATTCAGCTCCTAAAGGGGTGAAATTGGGGTTGAACGTTTGTATGTTTTTGAAGTTGGAGACATCAAAATCGGGTTTTAGGTAAATATTTTTATAAATCTTGGGGAAACCGCATGGGATTTATCGTGTCACTGTTTCTTACTTCGCCCTTTCTGTAGAAACTCAAATCTACTACCCACTATGGTCCTGAAGATTTGAGAACCAAGGCCGTTCGTTGGAGGAGACATATGTCCAGCAGTGGACCTCAGGCTGATGATGATGATGCTGAAGTACGGCTGTGAGTGAAGTAACGTATCCCAAAAAAAAACTCATTAAATACAGTATGTTACGAAAGCTGTTAATTTATTACTCATTCGCAATTCTATGTAACTTGTCATCATGAATTTGCATTTATATGTACCTAGTAGTAGAAAAAAATCATACATACATAAAAAACACACCTCGTGATACTTCGCCATCATTGCGTCATTTGTTGTAGGGTCTATTTAGTCTTTTGAGAGCTTGTCACGCGCAAAAGTTGGCGTAGGACAGAGGAAATTTGGCGGCACCGGGGGGTGACCGGCGCCTACTGACAAGCCTAGAGATGGCGCGCGCGGAGGTCCCGCGTGCTTCTCGCAAGAGATATGCGGAACCAAAAGAAGATGTGGCTCTACTAGCCAACGACGTCGGGGCCATGGATGAATGCGCAAGCGTACCCACAGCTCCGACCAAAGTCGCGAAGATGGACCCCGTTGGGTTTTAGTCGGTAAGAGTCCGACATAATCCTTCCGTTGCCCCCGCAACGGGAGGATATCCATGAGGATTTCCCAACGATAAAAAAAAAACAAAGGACAGAGGAAATTTATACGAAGCGAGTTCGCATAGCAACGCGTTACTTTTATGTGGATGTGGGCCACCTTAAATCGAAGTCCGTTGGATGGAATTCAATAAAACATATCAGACTCAACAAAGAGTTCTTTGGAATTAGTTCAAGGATACAGTCACTGGCCTAGTAGACTTTGTTGGTTGTCGTCAAGCATTTTCCAATCGTGTTGAGGGGAGTGAGAGTGAGAGAGGTACTTGGTAATTTGGGAATAAATACTTAGTCAAAAAAGGAATGGTCACACAACTTTGAAACACCAAGAATGGTAGACAAAGGACATCCGAGATCTCCAGGTGATCAGATCCTTGAAGATGTATACGAAGATTTAGAAGATGAAGAACACACTTTGCAGTAGTGAGTATTCCATACGTGACAGGTTGCAAGGCCATCGCCGCTCCGGATCGAAAGTTGGGGAACCCCCATTAAGCCAACACGGCTAAAATATAAAAGCTACAAATCAAATAAGAGTTATAAGTACCTACATAAATAAAAATTCAAGGGAATAAGAAAAGTATTTCGAAGAATTTCTACCTGAAAATAAATAGAAATAGTCTGACTTTTATGCCCAAGAAAGGTTTCTACCTGCTCTATCAAAAATGCCTGGCGTGCAGACAACAGCGTTCATTTGTGCGGTCGCTTCGTTTCTAGCAAGCGACGTTATGAATTCTTTAGGAAACTTGATGCGGGTTGAGAAATGCACAGAGCGGTTGATACAAAATATCCGATTATTTAGATGACAAAAAGGCTTGATACTGAATATGCTCTAGCTCGAATGATAACAAAATTATAAAAAGGTCATTAAAAAATAACAATGCCTTGGTTCCTTGCATGGTCTGAATGAAGTACAGACAGAGCTATTACTATAATAATAACAGATCGAAATTAAAGATTTTAAAAGAGAAGACGTTTTAAAATAATCCTTTGTGATTTCAATAAATAAATAAACATATTTACAAATACACATAATATACACATATATACACTTTGACAAATATTTGTCAAAGGGTATATAATTATGTGTGTAAAAGTTATTTAGAACCACATGAATCTCCTTGCCTAGAGCATTTTTTTACATTAATTTTTGTCTCTATAATAAGTAAGAGACTGAAAATGATTTAATTTTGTTTTAAGTGGCCTTTAGGATGTCTTTTGATGTACCTATAGGGTATGTATAAAAATATTCAGCTCTATGTTACAAAGTAGTAAGTAGATATTTTGTGTACCTATATTTTTATAGCAGTCGTTTGGTAGGTATTCGGTAGAGTAGGTACAGTTTTGGCCGGTTGAACAAACTTATCAGCTGTTTAACGCAAGCTTACCCTTGAATGCATAATTGAACTCTATTGAAGGTTTATAACAACTAGGTATCTACTTAGAGCTCTTTTTGTCAAAGAAGTCTCTTTACCAAAAAGCGTACTGAATTTAGTTCTATTTTTTGTTTTTTATTCCTTCAATAAAATTAAAAGGTCATGGCCATAGTTATCAAGTCCCACGTCATAGATTCACGATGTATCGTTAGAGGGTTAATGAAGTCCTTACTAACCAGAGTTCAGGTTTGTAGGCTGTTTACAGTACAATTTATGTTAAACTTACCCAGTCTTTTTATCCTTCATGTTGATCGATCAATATGCGATACTATAAAACTACTTATTATTTAGGAGATCCTATTAAACAGCCTTTCACTTAAAAACTAGAACACGTGGTTTTAGAAAGTATCTTTCATATAGAGTAAAATATTAGCACCAACAGGCCGGTTTGTTTTGTGATTTCAGGAGTGAGGTTTGTGAATGAAAGCGGTCGATACGCGTGGGCGACGCGACGCCGACGTGGGGGTATGCGCGGCAGCTACTGGTGGAGTAGCGTCTGGCGGGCGAAGTGCCGAGTGACTGCGATGCCCGTGATCGCTTCAAGCGAAGCTTGCAGTCTACGAGCCCCAGCTGCCAACATGACGTCAGAAACAAACATTTCAAACCCGTGGATAACTTGTACTTCCATGTTCGATAAATCAGATGAAATCGTTGCCGATAATTAATCGCAAGTCATCCGGCGAATGACATTGGGACTAGCTGTTGATATTATGTTACCAAATCTACAATCAATATTTTTGCGAAACTGGTATAAATCGTTCCTTAGAGGCACCTAGTTAGTACCTACTGAAAGAAGGTAATAAATAATAATGTGCTAATGTTTTTTTTAGATGACGACGTGGCGGTGACTTTTCGTGCGCGTGCCTTTCCGAGACGCAAAGGGTGCGGGTTCGATTCCCGCTGCAGGGACAAATATTTGCATGATCTGAAAATATTTGTTCCGGATGTGGGTTACTCGTATTTTCTGGATACTCACGACACGACTCCTATTGTGGGTTTAGGACTATGTATGTGACTGTTGGGTGTTATTTTTATACAAATAATTGTCCGTGTTTTGATTTATCATCTTGCATCATCTACTGTAACGATGACTATTATTTTCAAGAATTTCTGTTGCGCAACCGGTCAATTGATATATCAAAAAAGTTAAGTGTTACACACAAGGCGTTATCCAATTAAATAAGTAATAGGTCCACAAGTAGACTATAGCAGATAATGTAAGTGATTGTTCAGACGACTAAGTGGATAAAGTAGACAGGGAAATAATCTATGGCTATAAACGTAGTAAGGCGGTTAAAGGAAAGTTAGCTACCATATCGTTATCGTTTTTGCTGAAGTGGTATAAGAACGAGTAATACTAGTATAAGTAGTTACCTAAATAAAATATATGCGAAGTAATGAAGGCGAAGTAATGAAGTAGGCAGATAGTCATAGGTAGAGACAGTGAAAATTAAGCTGAGGTATTTTAACAAATACCTATTTTTGAAACAAAGGTAAGCCTTGACCAACATTTACTTAAGAATAAGAGTTTATTCCTTTGACAAACATACACAGTAGAAAAAAAAAGTAAAAGTATGAACAATACTTTTTTTTTACAAATCAAAGTTGTAAAAACAAACGTAATAAAAACGCTAATTGGGTGTAGAATATTTTAACATAAAAAACACAAAACAACATACCTAAGCAAAAGTCGAAATTTAATTATTTGTTTTCGTCGCTAACTGTCTGCATCGATATGAGGAAAATAATTCCGAATGCGCGGTACCTATTTAAATATAGCTAGAGGTATAAAATAAAATACCTAACGTTCTTTTAAGCTAGAGTTATATGAACCGTACAGTATGTCCGTCTTTAGGCCCAGAGCAAGAATCCCATCTAAGTAGTAGTAGTTTAAGTAGTTGTAAAGAAGGGGGTGAGACAGGGAAATATTATTTCTCCGAAAGTGTTCATATTTTTTTTTTTTTTTAATTATGTCCCGGACATATTCACACGGTCAAGTGATCCCAAACTAGTATAGTATTATGTTTTCTGTGCCTGTACTATGGGTACCAGAGACTGATATATATATATAAATATATAAATATAATAGATAAATATTGAACACCCAGACACAGAACAAACATCTGTGTTTATCACACAAATGTTTGTCCAGTGCGGGGATCGAACCCGCAACCTCTAGCGCAGAAGGCAGAGTTACTACTAACTGAGCTATGAGGCCATTGGATGACTGATTGACTCTCCATTGGAGGATGTTTCTGGGTCGGACATGGCATGGCATTGGAGGGTGAGAGATTCACTCACCCTCAATTTGCAGATGACATAGTCATCATGGCAGAATCGCTTGAGGACCTTAGCACAATGCTCAGAGACCTGAATACCGTTTCCCAACAGGTGGGTCTTGAAATCAACATGGGCATGACAAATATAATGTCCAATGCTCATGTCACCCATGCCGGTAGGTACATGTTGGGTGGGACTGATAGAACGATAGACCACAGTCAAGCCGTAGACCACTATGTCTATTTGGGTCAGTCGATTCAACTATGTAGGTACCTACTCTATCTTTGACAAATCCAGCTCGGATTGCGTTTGGGAAACTTCCGTCATTATCTTCTTGTCGCAGAGGCCTACCACAGACCCTCAAGACGAATGTCTACAATCAGTACGTTGCCTGTGATACCATATGGCACTGAGACTTTGTCGCTAACTATTGGTCTCATACACAAGCTCAAAGTCGAGCAACAGTCTATGGAAAATAGGAGAGAGCTATGCTCGAAGGTCCAACTTCGACAAAGAGGTCAACCGACGAATCCAACTCGGATTAAAGGTTTATTACTCGGAAGTAAAGGTTCTCGAATGGCGACCACGAACCGGGCGACGCAGTGTTGGAAGGCCCCCCACCCGATGGACCGGAGATATTGTGAAGGTTGCGGGAAGTCGGTGGATGGAGAAGGCCGTTCGTCATGGAACTCTTTGGGGGAGGCCTATGCCCAGCAGTGGACTTCTACAGGCTGATGATGATGATGCTCGAAGTAAAAATCCGGAACGAGAAAATCCGCCGAAGAACCAAGGATATGGCGACATGGCAGGCTCAGAATTCGCAAGTTGAAGTGGCAGTGAGCAGGCCATATAGTTCGCTGAACCGACAACAGTTGGGAATAAAGGTCCTCGAATGGTGACCACGAACCGGACCACGCAGTGTTGAAAGGCCGATATACCGACGACATTGTGTTGCGGGAGGGAAGTCGGTGAAGACTCAAGACCGTTCGTTGTCGCACGCTTTGGGGACGTCTATGTCCAGCAGTGACAAAATGAACCGTATATTTAAGACCACTGCACGTACTTACGAGCTATATGATTGTTAGTAGGCATGTCTTAGGTATGTAACATGGATTGTCAATTCTCAGAATTGACAATCCATGTCACGGTGCATCTGGTCCTAAAGGACCAGATGGCAGACCAGACCATGACCAGACATGACCAGATGTTCTAAAGAACGAGAGTCAGTGATGGTGGATATATTGTATTGGACGACGACATTGTGTTCCAGCAGGCCTAGTAATGAGCAATGAGCATCCTACACGTTTTGTCTACAGACTGTCTACAAAGAGTACCTAGTACAAGCTTAGTACAAGTAGGTACCTACCTAGACAAAAAAAAAGTATTATGAACAAAAAGGAAAAAATATCAAAACTTCTATTGAAATCAGAAGATTTGTGCATAGTAGGTATTTTTCAATTAAAAAGAATGAATTTCCTAAAGTCGTAGAACAAACTTTATTGCCAATAGGGTGTAGAATAAACCCCCTCCGGTATAGTAGAGTAAGTATGTGGATCACCTTGTGCATCTCTTCTTTTGACACCATAATAACAAGCTCTCGGCTCTCGGACTCTAAAATTGTTTTGGTCAAAGGGTTTATGTGGATTTTATTGTTAGCAGAAGTGATTCATCTGGCAATGACTGATTGTAATACGAGTGATTTATGTAGCTACCTAGCGAGAACTACGTATGCCATGCGGTCCAATTCATAGTCACTGAAATAGTACCACGCCCGGGGAAGGCACCATGTAACTACCCCAGCGTTTGTATTATGTCAACAACTTTGCGAAATGCTATTTGTCAAACTTGAGCGTACACGTAATCCTCGCTAGATAATTCTTTAATATATAATTAGTGGCTTACCAAGGCTGTGCCGATGATGCCGGGGCGTTCAGACGACACGACACCGACGACACGGCAGGCGACCGACCGACCGACGGCGGCGATGCAAACTGATTTTGGAGTCTGATTTGAGACCAAAAAACAATAAAAAAAAATAAGAGTGTTGTATGCAAAAACATATTTCTACCAACCACATGGTAAACTTTACGTATTTCAGAGTACATATAACTAGATAGAAAAACAAGTTTGTTCTAGGAAAGTATACCTAATCGTACATGTAATGAGTAAGTACCTAACCGTTAGTATTTTCCTTTCAGACTGGGTTCATTGTTTGCTTTTACTGCAGGCTTGGAAAGCACTTATGGATTTCAATTAATCGCCAAGTAGGTCAGTACTTAGCCTTATTGAACGCGAATATGGGAAAGTAGTAGGTATAATAGGTACGTTCTGAATGCGGTCACGCAAACTAACATTTATAACACTCATTGTTATACTTTTTCGTACCTACTCCTAAAACCGGAAGTTCAGAATCATCTGAACTAGAGCTTGATCTTGCCTCATAAAGCATCAGCTTAATCAGGCAAGATCAAGCTCTATTATCATCTAAAAAAAGGAAACAAAATTGGTGAAATTATTGACTATCCACATGACATAAAACTACACTTACACTGCCCTCACTCTTATCACTCAAACTCAAGTGTTTTCGGATGTAGCGGAGGGGGTAAACTGCACTCATAACGTCATGTTCTTTGGACTTCTTTAGTACATAGGTATCCGGTATCCTATCCGATGGTGGTTCATCTGTATAATCCGAAGATATAGTTTTCACAGTAAACTTCTCCACCTACAAAATCAAAATAAATAAAAAATAAGACAAGATATACAAAAAAAATAAGCATTAATCACACTAGTCATCACAACATCGAAGCATATACCTTTAAAATTACAGCATCTGAATCACAGGTGTCACAGGTAGGTACATGTTGACAACAAAAAGTAGAGTAGTCCATTTAGCATGTAGGTAAATATGGGTCTACTTTATAAAAGACCTCATTTCGAAGGTGCTGATGCTGACCCCAACCAACTATAGATACGGCCGAAGGATGGTGTTAATTGGAAGATACCGGATGACCCGTTACATTTCCTAAAATAACACTTTATGGTAAACAATGCACCCGATGTGTGTCATACAACGCAAGTTGATTCCTATAAAACACACGCACGCGAGTTGAGATGGATAAACCAGGATTAGCAATCGAAGAGTCAACAAAGCCCTTTACGAAAAATCATGGCACTTTCATTCAAGTTACTCGGTGCAGTTCTTCTCCTAGTCTTCATGGTGATTATTCAAGCAAAGCCCTTGGAAGATTCAAAATCTGTAGCGGAATCTGATGGCGAGATGATGGAAGCCGCAGAATCACAGAACCCCTTCCTGCCAAGATTCGCTATGAGGAAGTTAAAGGAGAGACGGGAAAAAGCCAGGGCGCAACGGAGGAACCAAGCAGGACAAGGACTGATGAGGAAGGATGTAGGCTATCAGGGAGGCTGGAGACAGCCATATGGAGTCCCATGCCCACATTACGTGAGTACCTACACCAAGATATGCTTAGTTTTTTATATCATGCTTTAGCACATCTCATCCTACTTACAAATAGGGGACAAATAGGGGAAATCTCAGCTACGGAAATATCAGGTAAAAGACGCGATGGGTTTTTTGGGATGCTTTATCTTACAAGCCATTGACACCGTTTTCATTTTCCTCTTAACGATATTGAAACGAATAATATGTAAGATTTGCATTCAAATAAAATTTAACTCTCTTTATTTTATTCTCTATGATAATAATTTTTCCGGGAAATGTTCAATAGGGTAAAACCTAACATACAACTTCTAAGAAGATGCGAGCTTGTACTGGTACTTTGTAGGAAATCCCAAATTTTGTACAAAGTGCACTTTCTAAAACTCGAACAACTATTTGTTTAGACGACTAATTAGTACCTGGTCGTGAACGGTTCTTTAACCCAGAATAATTGCAATATTTAAAGGAAAGTCACCAACATAAGCTCATACTGTCCTTGGCATTCATAAGATAATCATCTAACAGTTCACTTTTTACAGAAAAAATGAAGACGCTTTCGATTTTGGTGTTGACGTTGGGAATTGTCGGTGTGATTGCGAATCCAGTTTCAAAACAAACAATAAAGAGTGAAAACAATAATTCACCTCGGGCAGAAAGCAGTGAGTCACAAACAAAACATGGAGACGTTATAAACACCTCAAACAAAGGCGATCAGGAACAAAAGAAAGATACACTAATTGAAAATCCTGAATCGCCCAATATCATCGACACCAGCAAGGATGTCGATGCAGACGGAAAAGTGGAAATTATAATCGAAGAAAATCTTGTCAGTCCGGATGATGATAGCCACATACTGCCAGTGGACAAATGTGAGCACGACCAAGATAAATACATCCCAGAAAATCTTGGAGCTCCCAATATCAATACCGATAAGGATATTGAAATTATAATCGAAGAAAATCTCGTCAGCCCTATTGATGAGAACCCAGAACGGCAAGACTCTGCAGACAACTCACCATTGTCAGGGGACTTTTCAGGTGAACCACTCCCACATATGCCAGGAGCCATTGAAGATGCCCCACCAGGGATCATCGGTGAAGGCCCACAAATGCCTAATTTCATAGATGACCATCAAGTATCCGGGGAATTCGGTGGTCCGCAATTCCCAGGGTTCATTAATGAAAGGCCGCAACTACCCGGATTTATTGGAGGCATCCCACAGTTTGCAGGGTTTATCGAAGGCGGTCAGCATATGCCAGGATTCAATGACCATGGTCCACAACATCCGGATAATGAAGACGACTTACCGATTGATAAAGATTATTTTCGAGAAGACATGCAAAAAATCGAGCATGAAATAATGGAGACAGCAGCAGGCTTCATTCCCACGCCACTGGTGTTCAGACGGAAACAGAAGCCAAGGAGACGATTTGCCACACGCCGGCACTTCAGAAGGAATCCCTATAGGAGACACCAATTTTTCTATCCGTACAGTTACTACGCGTACTATCGCCCTAGCTCTCTAAGGTTTTACTAAGATTTGTATGTACTTGCCATTAGTATTATTATCTTATTTATTTAATTTATATAAACATATGTATGCGTACCTAAATACATAGAAAAAAAAGGAAAATAAATACTTTTTTCATAATATATGTTTATTTCTACAACCTTTAATATATAAATGCCCGATTTAATAATAATGGTAATATCAATATTATATTAATTTACCTACTTATCTATTTACATAATATGTAAAATATTTTAACTTACCTACCTACTTACTTTTAGGCATGAAACAATAAAATAAACTTTGTTTGTTTGTACCTATAAAATCGTATTACACCCATGGCAGTCGGTCGAGTTATAATAATGATTTCAGTAATAGTATGGACCGATGTCAACATTAATTTAATCGTATTTTTACACACCATCATCAACAGCACAATAAATCCGTATACTAAGATAAGATTATTACAATTTAGAATCTATACAAACATCTTTGATTGACCTATCAGTTTCACCATCATTTGGATTAGGTAGAGCTCTACTGAAAGAGAGAACTATCACTGAATAAATAGATAAATAATTGAACTCATAGTCCGTGTAACACCGCAGCACCGCTCACTGCTCCCGAATGCTCGCGAGCCGGACCGAGCGTCGCGGGAAAACGCATACTCATTTCCCCGGCCCCACCAGAGCCTCGTCCATCAGTTCGTCATCGGTGATCCCCGGAGAGTTCGAATGAGGGGAGGGTACCACCAGCGGGGAAGGGGCGGGGCTTTTAGCCAGCTGGAGCGCCAAAGCGGGGGAATTGGGGTACACCGGCCGAACTGCCACCACCCCCGAAACTTTACTTCCTGAAGACGACGAGAAATCCAGCAACATTTCAGCCGCCTCCTGAGGTGTGGTTGCGCCACTGCGCGCGACCGTGCCACTCGCAGGCGGCTTCATGCACGAATCTGCACCTTTTCTATCTTCGCTACCTTTCGGTGCCGCAAAACCTTTAGACGCTTCCGTCTTGAAGTCTAGTGGCATCAGCGGAAACGTTCCCGAGTAATCTTTAGCCTCCTCTTTCGTTCGCTGTGGACTCCCGCTTTTGGAGATACTGTCCGCAATCTTGGTAAATTCTATAGGGCGGTCCGGCTCCTTCCCCGGTGGAAGTTTCGGGCTCATGCCTCCCATATTCATCAGCGGCTTTGGTACGTTTAGAGGGTATGCGGACTTTTGCAGCGGATCTGTCGTTCGGCCGTCGAAATGCGGAAAAGGATACTTTTGCTGGTCCATTGTACGTGAGAAATCGTTCACCATGGATCGACCGTCGTACTGCGACGACGGACTGCTTTTATCTGTAGCATTCTGATTCTTTAGTTTTGGAATCTGGAATTTACTCGTGTCTAAGGGTTTGATCAGGCCTTCGACGAGAAAATTTGACGTCTCCTTCGGTTTGTAGCCGTCGACCTCATCCCTTGAGCTCGGGCTGGAGTGTCGTTCAGACTTGGAGAATATAGACGACTTTTCTGAGTTGCTCATGAGTTTCGTTCGGACCTTCTCCCTCTCTCTGTCCCGCATTACTTTGGATAGATCGCCGCTTCCGCTTTTTGGAGAGCCGGAGCTGGATTTAGAAGCCGATTTGGAGAGGTTGATCCCTGCACTGCTACTGGTGCTCGAAGATTTGTAAGGCGCTTTCGTCACGTTGGGATTGGTCGAGGAGTCCGACGGACTCATGTTAGCTTTGGGCGGAGTGGAGCCAGGTGTGACGCTCCCAGACTTGGAAGATTGCATCGCTTGCGTTTTCTTAGAAGCGGGTCCGCTTATGACGCCCGGCTTGAGTCCAGTGTGAGTTTTCGGGGAGCCCTGACTCGGCGGCGTGAGCTGAGGCGACGACTGCTTGCTGGAACTGGAGCTACTATAGTTCAACTTCGAGCTACTGCTGCTACCCGATGACTCCTTACTTCTGGTTTTGTTTATCGTTATTTTCATTCCGTCGGAGCTCGGCTTCACCATGTACTCTTGGTTTTTGCTCTCGCTCGTCTTGCTGCTCACGTTTTTTGGATCCGAGAAGTTTTTGGAGCTGCTCGAGGAGCTACTGGACTTCGAGCTCATGTCTATTTCGGTTCCGCAGTGTTGGGCCGATTTTAGTTTGTCGATCACAGCACTGAGAGAGCCCTTTCTGTTGCGAGCCGCGCTGGGCGCGTTGGTTTTGTTGACCTCGACGTTAGGCGGAGATATCAGCGGCTCGGTCAAGGGACTATCGCACGTGACGGGAGTTATTTCAAGCTGTTTCAGCTTCACTGGGTTTTTTAACTTCGGGCTACTTCGGCCCGAGCTGGAAAAATTTAGACCGGAATGTTTCTTTTCCTTGTCTCTCGAGGAGACTGAGCTGGAACTGTAGCTGTCTTTCGATATCTTCTTGGACAGGTCGTACCCAGTGGTTCCGGATTTCCCAGAGGGAGACCCGGAGGCGGCGGACTTCAGTGCGGACATGCTCGGCTTCCCCGATCCTGAAGAACTATGTTTCGGGGAAGAGACGCTGGGGTTTTTTGGACTCGAGTAACCTGTCAAGTGTTTAGGGCTGTTTTGTACCGGCGAGTGTCTCGGGCTGCTGTGGTGACTGGAGGTACCGGACTGCTTTCCCAGACCTTTCACAGAACTTGGGCTTGGCGATTTGGTTATCGATACTGACCGGCCGTGCGTAGGGCTGGGACTAAATTTTCTCAACAGCGAATTCGGTGATGTTGAACGTAAAGGGGATCCGTCTGTTGGTTTGATGCTGACCGACACGGGTTTTGTCAGTGGATCCTGCTTCGGGGGTACCTTTTCCGGCGGGCCCATGGGGTCGTCTCTACGGCGCTTTTTCTTCTTCTCCTTGCTGCGTTCCTCCGACTTGCTGGACTTCTTGTCGGATCGCAGCCTGTCATCCATCGACTTCATTTGCGAGGAGGTTATGGGAGTGATGGTTATGGAGCTGGGTAGAGCTGCCGGGGCTGCTGCAGTGATGGGTATGATCTCTATACCTGGGCGTCTGTCTAAACACAGCATTGAGGATATACTCGAGCCGGACTGTGTGCCGCCTGAACCGGTTCCTATCGGGGTAATGCTGACGGAGGAAGGCATGTACGGTTTACCTTCAGTCAGGTCGAGTAGGAGGGACGATGCGCTCCTACTTCTAATCTCAGCTTCTTTGCTTTTGAGCTTTTGCCGTTTGTGATCAGACTTCTGAAAAGAAGACCTGAAACGAAAGAACACAAGGAATTAGTAACATTTTTCGTAACCTATTTCTTAATGTCTAGTATACATATCATTATTATCAACCTGTAGAAGGCCACTGCTGGACATCCATTCATAGTTCCACAACGAACGGTCTTGAGCCTTTTCCACTGACTTCCCGCATCTTTAACAATGTCGTCGGTCCATCAGTGGGGGCCTTCCAACACTGCGTCGCCCAGTCCATGGTCGCCATTCGATAACCTTTATTCCCCAACGGTTGTCGGTTCTGCGAGCTATATGGCCTGGCCACTGCCACTTAAATGTTTTCTAATTCTGGGAGCTATGTCGGTAACTATGTACTGGTACAGGTATGTCGGAGTCTTATATTTAACGGATCAATATCAGTGGAAGTTTACTACCGCACATAACGTGTCTGCTATCGATAACGAGTCGTGTCTTGCTTGCGTTTCACAAGCTCATTTTATTATCGTCAATCTACAAGCATCTATAAAAATAAAATATCACAACTAACCTCAGCATATTGTCTTCAAGGTCAGCATCGTTAGAATTGTCCATATCAGATGACGTCCTATTATCCTGGCTCCTAGCGTCCGTCGCGTCCATACCAGAAAGCTCCAAATCCGACACAAACTCGTTCTGCGACGCAAGCGACTCTCGACCATCATCATTTGTGGAATTACTATTATTCGTATTGTCGTCGTCGTTTACATAAGCGTCAGATTCGCTTTCACTATCCGAGTCCATCATTTCGGCGATGCCGCCCGGCTTGCCCTTCTTCTGTCCGGGCCAAACGTCAGAGTCAGATTTACGTTTTTTCGCCTTCCGTTCAATCGTTTCCGTCTTTATGTCGTCTTGGCACATTAGCGATAAGTGGTGCTGTTGCTCAGAGAGGTATGAACCTGGGGAGAATATTGGAGACAATGAGTTCGGAAAGAAAACATAGCATTGTGTGAATTTATCCTCTTTGCTACTAAGATCTTAGGAATGTTAATCAACGGTGTTTACCTCATTGTCATATAACGAATAAAAACTATCGTTCGTTTGACATTTACTCTTCCGAAATTCTTTGAAACATGAAACAGCCAAAAAAGGACGACGTTATCAAATCTGTGACTTTGTGTGTTTTTTAACACACAAAACGAATGACAGATTATACTCAGTCAAATGTCACATGACCAATGACCATGAACCTACATGGCATGCGTGCGTCATAAAATTTATTTGCTCATGACTGACGTCCATTTCGTTTGAGAGGTTCAATATGGATGACGTTTTATTAAGTAGCTCTTTTCTGAGAAAAAGTAAATACTTAACCCGAAAATTCTGAGCAAAATTCCTAATTTAAGAAGGTATTCACATAAAAAAACCAAGAGTCTAAACAACTTGGAGTCGGTTTTATTTTTGTTTTTAAAACGAAATTATAGTAACAAGAGTAGCTTACCTCCTTGGTGGGGGTGGTTGACACTGTTGGGGTAGAGGGAGCGTTGAGCGCCCGGCTCGTGCTTCACGTGGTCGCCCCCGGGGTCGATGCCCCCGAGGCCGCAGCTAAAATTTGCGTCCAAAGCCGAGTACCCGCCGTTCATTTGTTTTGTGGATGCTTCGCGCTCCCAGATTTTTACGAGCGATCTGAAATGAGAGTTGAATTGCAATTATAGGGCGCTTGCATTTCATATAAGCCGCACGCATAAAGCACTATTTTCTACGAATTTGAACCATAAATCTTTGAGACTATCAACTTACGTCACCGCCTAAACAAAAAGTTGTGCCTACAGCTAAGCATACTATGAACGGAATTATTAACTTTATGTGGCGACTTAAAAGAGACGTTTCATCAATATATGGAGCCTGGGCCTGCACTGTGTACACTACTCTAAAATATGGCTAATCAATAAAGTAAACGTATTTAATTGGTTATTTTACTTAAATTGACTTCGTTTTAAGGTACAATAAGATTTTCTTCGACAAAGAGAGCAACACACAGCGCTACAAAAATATGGCGGATGGACGTGCGTGAAATGTCATTTTGACAACCTACATTTATCAGACAAAACAAAAACATCAAATCAAACTACATGACATGAAAAATATGTCAATGTTAATTATAAACCAACATGGCGGCCTTCAAATAGTGTTCACATCGTAAAAAACTTACCAGAAGAACTATTCTTGTACCATCGCATTTGTCTTCAAATTAATGAAATTGTATTTTTCTTGTAATCTCCTATTTTTTCTTAATTTTTCTATGTAGTGTACATGGACCAGGCCCAGAATGAAATGGCTCCTTTTATTTTTTGGTCACTCGCCTACGCTAAGGTCAGAGCGTTCTTCCCAAAACGGCTTAACTGTACTTGCTAAGCATAAGTAAGGCCTTCTAACATATATTCTAGATCATTTAAACAATGTCAAGGGGAACTTTTTACTCAAATACAGGACACTTAGTGCCTGGGACAAGTTTAGATTATTCAACACCTATTCCATCCTTTCTAGGCGGAAAGGATGGAATAGGTGCCTAATTCATGGAAAGCCTAATTCACAGGAAAGTCATGGTTAATAGTAGAGTGCAGATTGAGAAACAAAAATCCTAGCAATCATCTTTACTAAGTTTTGTATTTATTAGGAGTAGGATTAGTAGATGGATATATTACCTTAAGGTTATAGGAATAGAGTGGCTTTTCTGTAGCACCCGGCTGATGTATTCATCGATATGCTCCCTCGCGGGAGTGTTCAGTGAGTAGACAGAGGCTCGAGGCGCCGCGGGGTCCGTTAGATCTAACTCCACGGTAGCCATACTCTCGTCTAACGGGTGTTCGAGCGAGATGGAGATATGTTGCCAGGATAGTGCGCTCACTTCGAACATTAGCGTGCTTTCTAGCTCCACAACTGTGAATATAAATGTTTATTGTTAGACAAATATCTACCTTTGTATGAAGAGAAGATGGCAGACTTTTTAAAGGGTGAATAATCCATCATAAGCCTGAAGTTCACTGCTGCATATGCAGGTTTTCCCTAAGGACTACAGTATGGGGTTCTTCAAAAAGGGCGTTTTGAACTTTTTAAGAGGTCGGCAACGCGAGCGCGATGCCTCTGGTATTGCAAGCGTTCATAGGATACGGTAACCACTTACCAACAGGTGGGCCGTATGCTTGATTGCTATTATAGTTGTATTAAAAAAAATGCAGACACGCCAGCAGCGGCGGCAGTGACGTCACCGTGCAGCCGCTCAGTACACTATGCTAGGGTAGGCACCTTGCTTGGCCTGCGTGCGCACACAGCTGGCGAGGAGCGTGTTGAAGAGCGCCTGCTGCCGCAGACACGCCAGCAGCGGCGGCAGTGACGTCACCGTGCAGCCGCTCAGTACACTATGCTAGGGTAGGCACCTTGCTTGGCCTGCGTGCGCACACAGCTGGCGAGGAGCGTGTTGAAGAGCGCCTGCTGCCGCAGACACGCCAGCAGCGGCGGCAGTGACGTCACCGTGCAGCCGCTCAGTACACTATGCTAGGGTAGGCACCTTGCTTGGCCTGCGTGCGCACACAGCTGGCGAGGAGCGTGTTGAAGAGCGCCTGCTGCCGCAGACACGCCAGCAGCGGCGGCAGTGACGTCACCGTGCAGCCGCTCAGTACACTATGCTAGGGTAGGCACCTTGCTTGGCCTGCGTGCGCACACAGCTGGCGAGGAGCGTGTTGAAGAGCGCCTGCTGCCGCAGACACGCCAGCAGCGGCGGCAGTGACGTCACCGTGCAGCCGCTCAGTACACTATGCTAGGGTAGGCACCTTGCTTGGCCTGCGTGCGCACACAGCTGGCGAGGAGCGTGTTGAAGAGCGCCTGCTGCCGCAGACACGCCAGCAGCGGCGGCAGTGACGTCACCGTGCAGCCGCTCAGTACACTATGCTAGGGTAGGCACCTTGCTTGGCCTGCGTGCGCACACAGCTGGCGAGGAGCGTGTTGAAGAGCGCCTGCTGCCGCAGACACGCCAGCAGCGGCGGCAGTGACGTCACCGTGCAGCCGCTCAGTACACTATGCTAGGGTAGGCACCTTGCTTGGCCTGCGTGCGCACACAGCTGGCGAGGAGCGTGTTGAAGAGCGCCTGCTGCCGCAGACACGCCAGCAGCGGCGGCAGTGACGTCACCGTGCAGCCGCTCAGTACACTATGCTAGGGTAGGCACCTTGCTTGGCCTGCGTGCGCACACAGCTGGCGAGGAGCGTGTTGAAGAGCGCCTGCTGCCGCAGACACGCCAGCAGCGGCGGCAGTGACGTCACCGTGCAGCCGCTCAGTACACTATGCTAGGGTAGGCACCTTGCTTGGCCTGCGTGCGCACACAGCTGGCGAGGAGCGTGTTGAAGAGCGCCTGCTGCCGCAGACACGCCAGCAGCGGCGGCAGTGACGTCACCGTGCAGCCGCTCAGTACACTATGCTAGGGTAGGCACCTTGCTTGGCCTGCGTGCGCACACAGCTGGCGAGGAGCGTGTTGAAGAGCGCCTGCTGCCGCAGACACGCCAGCAGCGGCGGCACGTGCGAGGGATGCGTGAACGGCACTGACGTCACGGTGCACGCGTTCAGGCCGCGCGTCTCGCACACGAAGTAGCACTGCATTTGGTCCGGGAGATTCTGTTAATACAAAAATTCAGACTATTAAGCCAGTCCGTTATGTTCGTGAGTTACTCACAGCATACCCCACCATAGGCGCAAAGTAAAAAAAAGGCGCACGATTTGACAAGGAGGCATCCCGAAGCTTGGAGACAACCTCTCAGATCTTTAGGCGATCAGATCCTTCAAGAAGTCCAAGGGGGGTAGTCAAAGGCACGTCCAAACATTTGGCCCGAGCCCACATTTTGCAGCAGTAAGTATTCCATACGTGACAGTTTGCCAGCGAATCGCCGCTTATAAGAATAAGTTAGTACAAACCACAAAAAGTCCTTTGCTGAGATTCAGCTCGATAGTTTTGCCGGGTGTCAGCTTATTGTAAGCCTGTTGCGCCACCAAGCCCAATAGAGGCTTGGCATTACTCCAATCGGCTGCCACTTCCACCTGAAATCAATATTATATTATTGTTATGTGGCATTCAAATGTTTTTTTTTCCTTTATGTGGATGTGGTGTCACTACTGCCGTAACTGGCCTATTGTGATAGCCACTTGTTGCTGTGCTGCCCCTTTAGATTAGAAGGCGTTCAAAGTTCACCGCAAAGCACAGCAGCTGTTAGGAATTGAAGGATTTTCTTTGGGGTGAGTCTTAATATTTATATATAACTAGCTTCCGCCCGCGGCTGCACTCGCGTCGTACCTATTCCAGACTATAATCTATCTCTGTACCAAGTTTCATCCAAATCCGTTCGGCCGTTTAGCCGTAATTGATCAACAAACATCCAAACATCCTCACAAACTTTCGCATTTATAATATTAGTAGGATAGGACAGGATGTAAGAATAGTTTAGCTAGATTCGAATCTACCTATCGATCTCTCTCCATAAGAACAGCCGTTTGTAAAAACAACACTAATAATAGATTTGCCAAGCGCGTGTGTTAGGTATAAAATATCACTTTTAAAACGATATGCAATCGACATGCCATGCATCTACAAGTAGTTATGATTCCCAGAAAGAATGAATTTACGAAATGACTAAATCTTTAAAGAAAAATAGACTATTTTTACCTGTGATAACTGGTTTAGCCAGTAGACATTTGGACACTTGACCAACAAAAATGCAAAAAGTTTATGAAACTTTGCAATAAAAGACCCATCCAACGTACATAAAATCACGCCTATATCTCAGAGGGGTAGGCAGAGACCACGGCTTTCCACTTGCTACGATCCTGACATACCTCTTTTGCTTCATTCACTCTCATCACACTCCTCATACATGCTCGTCGGTTTAGGGTACTCTTGACCTGGCCACGATACCCCACAAAAATAAAATCAAGCAAAGTATTATTTATTATACTCACTTCAGTCGTAGCATAAATGAGCTTTGCCAGTCCAGCACATAAGGGAGTCGGTTGAGAAAGTTTCAGTGTGAAGCAAGCGGGGAGCATTGCACTGTTTTGTGGCACTAGTTGAGCATACACTGGATTCCTGTGAAACAATAAAATTGATGTTACTTAATAGAATGTGTATTGGAGAAAGTTGTAAATAAAGATTTAGATATGCGAATACTTAGGTATTTTATTTTACACAAAAAATAAATTTCATTTTTTTATGGCTACTGCTGTATTCTCAGACAATATTGCCAGTAGTGTTATGTCAAGTACAAAAATTCAGTGTACCGCGTTGACCTAGTGGGATGGGAGGTAGCCCATCTCCCACTTTTGAACCGAGGGTTAGGGGTTCGAATCCCAATGGGTATTTCTATTCTAAATAAAGACGGCCAAGTGCGAGAGCTCGCGCCCTGAGCCTTCCATACCATTGGTCGTGGGTTCGTATCCCGGTCGTGCACCAATGGATTTTCAGTTAGGAAAATGTAAAAAAAGAGGTCAGAAAATCAAAATTGTGTAGGAAGTGGCAAACTTAAATTTTGCGGTCGCTCGACATGGCTCTGCACTATCAAATTTGCGATTTTGTTTAGGAGTTGACGTAAGCTAACAGTGTCAAAGATACAACGAACAAATGAGGTCATTCAATGTCGATTCGAAGTAATTTCTAATACTCAGCAACTTTCGCATTCATAACAGCAGTAGGATTCTAATTTAATTAGGATAATCAATAGTTCTTTACCCTTTGCTTGACTGCTGCCTGTTAGAAATAATAGGCGCTAGTTGAAGTTTGTTCGCCGCTGATCCTTCTAGTAACACCGTGGCAGAATGTCCGATCTGTGTGTGTGAGGGTACGACCAGCGAAGCTAGACCACTGGAGGCCTGGGGCTTGCCGAGAGTAAGAAGCTCAACTGTGAGTGGCTGTAGACCTTTATCCTTGTCCAGTAGCTCGTATGGCGAAACAAAGTAGGTCAACTTCATGGCATGACCTGGAATGAGAAACATAAGTCTGATATAAACACCCAACAGGCCGTGGTGGCCCCGGCTAAAGAATAGGCCCCTCCATATCTCTATCCGCGGATGTCGTAAGAGGCGACTAAGGGAAAAAAGCTAGGGGATGGGCAGCAGCGTCCCTCATTTCAAAAACGATAGCTCTAACTGCGCTCGCCAACCCGCATGCCCAGCAACCCGCGTGGTGAGTTTGGGCAAAACACCCCCACATGATAAGGAATTTGCTCTGTCTGTGGGGGAGGCCATGTTCAGCAGTGAACGTCGTACGGCTGAAATGATGATGAAACACCCAACATTCACATACCTATACTTTTACGAAGTTCGATGTGTAACGTTTGCAAACAAACCGCGCAATGCCCATACTTAACCTAAAATTGACAGAATTTGCATTTGATATTACTCCTTCAATAAAATTTGATATCAATTCAAACATTTGACATCGAATTTGGCTGCAGTATAATCTGAACCTCAGAAACTACGAGTCTTACAACACCCAGAACTTGAGCCTTCCTACTTTAAAACCCTTTCTACTATATTATCTTTGCGACTATGAATTTAGGTTGGAACGTTACCTACCTCCTCGCCGTTTCTGCAAGAAGCCAATAGGGCTCTTGTGAACCTGCGCCCACGGGTCTTTGATGAAACTCTGGAGCTGCCTCATTGTGCAAAGGTCTTCTTCTAAACTCTGCAGTGCGCTAAATGCTTTGCATTTCACCTGAAATGTATTTATGGTACCTATTTGAAAGTGGAAGGAAAGTTTTTATGTGTACAATAGAATGTACGGCTACTACGTTTCCTTAGTTACCCGACTACGGAAAAGTGGAACTAAGTAAGGAAGGGTTATCTTTTTAGCAGTCTATGAATGTATGTTTGTATTAACGTATGTTCCACCGTAGCGCCTAAACTACTCATCCGATTTTGATGAATGAGGTGTCAATCGATTCTTTATTATTGTCCGGGTGACATAGGCTAAATTTTTTTACCCGACTACCGCAAAGCCAAAAGGAATGGTTATGTTTTTAGCATTATGTTTGTTTATTTGCCGTTTCAATCCAAAAGAAGGGGACTGCATCAATTTCATCATCATCAGCTTGTAGAAGTCCACTGCTGGACATAGGCCTCCCCTAAAGAGTTCCACGACGAACGGTCTTGAGCCTTCTCCATCCACCGACTCCCCGCAACCTTCACAATGTCGTCGGTCCATCGGGTGGGCCTTCTAAAACTGCGTCGCCCGGTTCGTGGTCGCCATTCGAGAACCTTTACTACCCAACGGTTATCGGTTCTGTGAGGTATATGGCCTGCCCACTGCCACTTCAACTTGCTAATTCTGAGAGCTATGTCGGTGACCTTGGTTCTTCTACGAATTTCCTCATTTCGGATCTGCATTCCATCTTTCATTTTGCATCAATTTAAGAGTTGTCAAATCAGGTTAGTTTAGGATAATGCAATAACAGAATCAACACTAGTAACTATTTTGATTACTGCACGTAGGGTAAATATATCCGTTTTCTCGAATGTACCTAGGTGCATAATTTTGATTTTATTATTATTTTTTACCTTTTTCTCTGCATTGAGTTGGTATACAGCCGTCAGTCCCTCTAACTGCGAAGTGAAGTCGGCAAAATCACCCTGAGATATACACTGTACAAGTTCCTCACAGCTTTGTTGTTCAATCTGAAATGCAATTGCATTATGAAACATTATTTATTTTGAAATCAAAGCCAATATAATTTTATTTCATAAACAGGTCGGCTCCCGATACGCGACGTGACGGGCGCGCACTTTGAAGATAGCGATAGATTTTATAGAGCTTATTTCTTAAACTATAAGGTGCATATTTAAGTTAGAGCGTGAAAGTGATCAGAGGTAATTACGTTACACCTAAATACGTTTCAATCAACCTGTTAACACTATAGTTTTACCTACCTAACTCTCCTGATCCTGTCCCATCCGCCTTAGAATTCGCGTACCAATTTCCTTACCTGTTTCCCTAATTTTTTTATTAAAACGAAAAAACTAAACAAATTAAAATTGAAATGGCAAATGCACAAGTAGTGCGAGCCACAAAAAAAAACCACTATAGTTTGGTGTCACTGACGACTTATACCTAAAATGAAAATAGTACGTCAAGTCAACGGTAACAATTGAGTTTGACACGAGACTGATTACAGTTTTGTTAGCGTGAGAGTGATTTTTTGTACTGAGAAGTGATGCATATTTAAATCATCAGCGTTCACAAACATTGTAACAAGGGATAAACAGTTACTATCTAGTTTATGTGATGGGTAGAAAAGAAAACATTGATTTTTAGTTCCATTACCTTTCCTTCATGGTGGATCTTAACATCTTTGATTCCACCAGAAGTTTCAACTATAATCTCCAAATAGAACATGTCTGAAGATATGAAGAGATTCACTCCAGATGTGCCCACCACAAACTTTAACCTGCAATACACCAAGTCCTTTAGATTTTGATGGAAATATAGTGGAAAAATAGTGTATTCCAATCACAAAGAGTTAATTTATTACAAATGACAATCAAGGGGGTGAGTGGGAGTAGGCACAATAGTTTTCACTCTCACTCGTGCATTGAAAAAGCATGTTACACATGTACAAAATGAGTAACAGTAATAGTCCACCAGAGGCACTGTTATGGATTCCATACATAAACACGTGGATCACGCTCACAAGTGAGTGTAAAAACCATGGTGCCAACTCCTAGTCACCCCTCAGCACTCCCTAAAAGGTTGAATTTTGGGAGGGCTGGTATTCTAAAACACAGGGAATCTTAGTAAACTGTGAAGACACTGGATGTCAAGCCTTATCAACCCCTGTGCTAAACAAATTTATTATATAAATTAATTCTGTGCATCTTTCTTCCTTTTTGTTTTTGATTTAATTGTGTGACATGTAATATACTCTTATCTATGGATCTTTGTGGTGTCCGAATCAATAAATGAATTTAATTTAAATTTAATTTAGTGTGGGGTCAGGACTATGTATGTGACTGCTGGGGGTTATTCAAGCATACATTTTTGTGGTGGATTTTAGTACAAAATATAATATTAATAAATATCTGGCAAACTGGATGTTAGCTAACTGCTAACATCCAATCTGTATAGAAGTAACTTTAGTTCTTAAGAAATTTATCACTGATCCAAACATTTAATTACATAAGTGCTTAGCTATCTATTGACTGAACTGTAGTTCTGTATATTATTTAGTTAATTCAAATAGCTTACCCTAGTTGCCTAGAGAGACACTCAAGCCTCTCAATAAGGCTTTGTAGAGAGCCCACTTTGATACAGTGCTGTAAACTGTCCAGACACTTCTGCAGGATCATGCGGTCTTGGCTGTCTATGGCCCAGCGTTTATCCTAAAAAAAATATTATTACTCTATAAATCAATGTCCCAAAGTCCTGCTTCGCTATTATAGTTTAGCATAAGAGTTAGGAAGTTGTTGATGACCAAATCATATTACACCCTTGACGAAGCACTCGCTGATGATCTAAATATTATGCCGAAAATGTAATTAGATTATATAGATTTTTAAATTCTCTTACTTTATTGTATTTAAATATAATTATTATGTACCTACTGCTGTAACTTTTTTAATTGACTTTTCCAAGTGTACTATAACTGTATCTTTATGGAATAAATGAACTGAACTGAACTGAACTGAACTATAAGGAGCTGGGCTGGCTGGGGTAACTGCACAAAACACCCCACGGCGGGAAGTCAGTGCAGGTTTAACCACCCCCAATTAGAATGTCACGAATAATGTTCTAGGAATTTGTTATAAAATACAACAAGCATAATCTCAAGATATTTTGTTCTCATCCCTGCTAATCATAAGGATAATCCATGTAGTTGATTCATGGAGACACCCTGAAGCTTTACATTTAATTAAATAAATAAATAAATATTCCGGACATATCACACACGGTCAACTGATCCCAAACTAGGCATAGCCTGATATACATAATACATAGATACATATTTAACACCCAGACACAGAACAAACATCTGCGTTAGTCACAAATGTTTGTCCAGTGCGGGAATCGAACCCGCTACCTCTAGCGCAGAAGGCAGATTTACTACCAACTGAGCTATGAGGCCAGTCAATGTGTGTTAAAAGGAATTATGTGAAAAGGATTATAAAAAAATATGTTGGCACCAAGCCGTGTTTGTTGCCTGATTATTCTTTGATGAGGAACAGGCATAGCTTCATCTAGGCTAAGATTCAGAGACATGCATGAAGTCATTGAAAAGCTTATAGTCTCATAATCTATAGTCTATAGACTTCTCAGTTGAATAATTATATTCATTTTGTTTTGACAGAAGTGTAAGTTCAGGCTTAGTCTCTTGAACTTAGTCCTAGTTTCTAAGACAAGTGACCCTTGTAATTTTATTGAAAACACTTTTTGAATTATATG
This sequence comes from Anticlea derivata, assembly GCA_947579855.1. Taxonomy (NCBI): domain Eukaryota; kingdom Metazoa; phylum Arthropoda; class Insecta; order Lepidoptera; family Geometridae; genus Anticlea; species Anticlea derivata. The sequence goes on from OX388269.1 coordinate 7,663,086, forward strand.
AAGACAAGCCTGTCAGTGGTCATGATCAGTCAATAGTCGCTAGTGATTCCAATGATTCCTTATTAAGGTGTCTCTGTGAACAATCTATAGGGATTATCCCTATAGTCAGTTTACAGGCTGATTCTTCTAGGCTTGGTTGTGAGGAACAGGCTTAGCTTCACCTAGTTTCTGAGACATCTTTTTACTTTGACTCTGTGAGGGACAGAAGAAAACCATCATAAGACGCTTGTTGAAATATACCTGCGAACGAACTTACCAGCATAGTCATTCGAACCCCCTTGGAAGTTTCTGCCAAATTTTTGTACTGTGATGTTTTAGACCTCAATTTTTCCATGAGGATCTCTTTTTGAAGCTCCTTGGATTTGTCGAGCAAACCATTTGCTGTCGACATCATTATAGAGCTGCCGTCCGTCATGGTGTTAAAGCAGATCAACTTCTAAACAAACACAAAATAATCCCAATGGCAATCACTAAAGTTCACCAAACATCTGGATTTGAGGTAAATACACTTTATTTTAAAAGTTCTAGAACACATTTATTAGGATTGTCATTTTCTTGTGGCACTCTTCTATGCTAATCTTGCACTTTCTTAAAAATCTTCTTTACGTAGATTTTCGCATGCAGTAAAATATAAATTGAAAATCTTCACGCGATGCGTGCGCTCGTGTGATGATGCCATTTGTAAATTGATAATATTGTTAAGCGGAAAAATGTAGTACGTAGCTGTCACAAAATATCCCAGCGTTGGAAGACGACAGAGATAGTATTAGCGCATTAGCGAAAAAGAAAAGAAGGATATAAAATAAAGTAGAGAGAGAGAGAGAAAATAGTACATTTTGAAATGGCTGGTTAGCCTGACAAATATGTCAGACAGATGTCAAATTCAAAAAAATAACTTTTTTATAATTTTTCTCTTGCTATGGCATCTTAGGCTGACTACCTGTCTTACGCTTACATTAATTTATTACATAGTTTTTTTCTTCTTACATAGATTCCTAAAGTAAAGTAACTTAAAAATTTATTGCTTGAAATACATGTAGATAGGTACAGAAATGTTAATGTTATTATAAAATGGAATCAATGTATTCTGCCATGTTATGGTGTGCCATATTTCATTTAACACTAGATAAATAATTAAAAATAATGTCAAGCTCAAATTAAAAATTCACAATAAAACAAATTGAAAAGAAAAAAAAACAATCAATAAATTAGCTAAACAGATTGAATAAAAAATCCTTCTCTCACAATTTCATTTTTTCGTCACGGTCAAGTCTTAGGCCATGTTCAAACGGCGTGTTCAATGTTAAACATAAAATTGTCTTTTATCAGTAAGGCTTTTTTTATTACTAAAATAAAATGGCTTTTTTTAGTAAATTTTTACAAAAATCGTTGAGGGACCTTTTGACGGTAACCTGAAATAAAATAGTTACGATATCCCGTAATTATTTTAGTTCACTTCGCTTGAGCACTTTACTCAAACAATGTGGTACAGTAATTAACCACTAGATAACCAATAAATGAGAAAAAACCTTATGTTAGTAGTTAGGTATTCATACTACCTACTCAAAAGCATCTAGTTTTCGAGGAAGATAAGTGGAACTTCAACTGAAAATTAGGCAGGTATCTTCCTACTTAATTCTTTGCCTCGTGTCGTGAATTATTTTGAACATCCGTCACGTTCACTAAAGAGGGATCAGCGGGGGTAAGGCGAAAATGGGCGAAAACTGACAAAGTCTAGTAAATCTAATTATGGATGCTTTCGCCTCTTGTAACAGTCCCCAAAAGTTACAAACTTGCTTCTTTAGTGCCTGGTACCCTCTACCTACTACACAATAGACCTACGAAAGATAATGGATTACACCGTTATGATGGAAGTTGAGATTAGAATCACAACCAAATCTAATCTAAGGTGATTCATACGGCGACTGTCTAATATGACGGCATCTATCTGTCTGATATGTCTTGTCTAGACGCAAGGGGTGCGGGTTTGATTCCCGCTCCGGGTCAAATATTTGCATGAGCTGAAAATATTTGTCTCGCATTTCTGGTCTGGGTTTGAGGTACCATAGTTTCTGATACCCACGACACGGGGCATACATATGTGGGGTCAATTGTATTGCATGTGACTGTTGGGTGTTAGGTAGGTATTAACATTATTGTTATTATTTACTGGCCTCATAGCTCAGTTGGTAGTAACTCTGCCTTCTGCGCTAGAGGTCGCGGGTTCGATTCCCGCACTGGACAAACATTTGTGACTAGCACACATGTTTGTTCTGTGTCTGGGTGTTAAATATATATCTATTATGTATATCAGTCTCTGGTACCCATAGTACAGGCTATGCCTAGTTTGGGATCAGTTGATCGTGTGTGATATGTCCGGAATATTTATTTTATTTATTTTATTTATTATACTAGCTTCCACCCGCGGCTTCGCTCGCGTGGTATCTACGAGGATAAAATGTAGCCTTTGTTCTATTCCAGACTACAGGCTATCTTTGTGCCAAATTGCATCCAGTTCTGTTCAGCCTTTCTGGCGTGATTGAGTTACAAAAATCCATCCATCCATACAAACTTTCGCATTTATAATAATGTTACTATCTAATCACCTTTTATACCATTTAACGTCTACTAGCTTCCGCCGGCGGCTTCGCTCGCGTGGTACCTTACATAAAAATAAGCCTATAAGTTATTCCAGACTATAATCTATCTCTGTACCTTTCATCCAAATCTGTTCGGTCGTTTAGCCGTGATTGAACCACAAACATCCAAACATCTAAACATCCTCACAAACTTTCGCATTTATAATAGGTATTAGTAGGATTTCACTTCTATCAGTTTTATTACCTCTTTGTTGCAGTTCTTTGTACTTGTAGTCAGGTATCTATAGGTTGATAGAGTTAGGTAGGCAAACGTAACGAGCGAAACCTGCGCTTGACGCATTGAAATGCATTTTTTTGCATTTAGGCTGCGTTACAACCGGAGATGTGCGAGGATGCGTAGCGAGGGACGTGTTTGTAAAGAACCAATAGAATCGCTTCATTTACCTCGCCTCGGTCAGCACAGCTCTGGTGGAAACGGCTCAGCGGAGCTAGATTTTTGCGCATACAAAACAAGCGAGGTATGTGTGCGAAGGATGTGCAAGCTGTAGACCCGGCTGACACATAGTTTTTTGCTTATAACTCTGAAACCTCTTTGGAACCTAAATTTTGAATTGGATTTTCAGATTGCACCAATTATGCACTAAATATTTGCATACTCAGAATTCAGAAATTCGTTATGTGTAAGCTGTGTATGTGTGTGTAAGTGTAGACATACACACTGTGTACGAGGGATGTGTTGCGAGGAATGTGTGTTGAGAAGGATGTGTTGCGAGGTTTGTACTGTAACAGCCAGTCCATAGACGGAGTTTGTTGGAACCACACATTAATGCGCCTTTTCACAGCTCCGCTACACATCCTCGTAGGCACATTTCCATCGCACATCTCTGGTGGAAACGCAGCCTTACCCAGGTGGGCGAGCACCGTGTCACTCACTCTGCTACTCTACGCTGGGCACCTATTCTTCTTGTGATTGCTTCGTTCGTTCATCATGACACTGTTTTTACATGGTCATCCATGGGCGCCGGGGGGTGCAAGGGGGTGCAATTTTACGTGGCTTTGAAAAAATACAAAGAAAATATTTTCTTTTTATTATCATAGTCACTGTTTGAATATTTTTTTCAATTAATACCGCGGGCGCCCATTCATCGTTCATTATTTTATATTTTTAGTTTTAGAGCTGGGTTGAGAAAATCTCACGTTTCCGATCGGATATTTTAAAATAGCTCTGCAGTACCATTGGTAAAAGAACCAGTGTGGTGAAAGGAGTACAGCGCGCGTAGAGGACCCTTTCGTGCACTTGTCCCGTTTCGTAAATTTTTTAGGTCATCCTGTCTTAGCCACCCTGTTTTCAACATCTGAGAGCCTTTTGTGCGCATTTCTAAATGGAAGATCGTTGACGCACTACGCTGGATTCGAACCAACTACCTCTCTAACACCAGAACACAAGTGCTCTATAATTGTGGTGCCGCAACCTTTCTGAATAAAAAAAGCTGCAATGTGCGATAGGAGCCTGCGAGGCGCATTGAATCCTTTTAACGTAGGTCATAAAGCTTTTTAAAGCCACTCAGTACCTGCCTAGATATAGGTAACCTCATACACACTGACTCAATCATGGACCAGAGTCCATATCAAATCGGTTCAAACTCAATTATTTAGCTGTTTTATGTTTGAAATCTTGATATCGAACTTTTCGTATGTAACATGATAATTCGAAAAACTTACCTAATAATTTTTTTTCTTGGTATAATAGATAGATAAACTCTTTATTGTACACAGAGGTAGAAAATTACAAAAGGGAGAAACGAAAAAAAGTTACGTACAATAGGCGGCCTTATCGCTAAAAGCGATCTCTTCCAGACAACCTTTGGATGGACAGGATAAACAGATCAAATAAGACGGAGGTGTACAAAAAGTTTAACACTACAATACGTACTATAAAAAATAATAATATAGTACTAATACATAAAACCTAAATATTACCTAACTATTTGTAAATAATAAGCCCCTTTCAGTGTCGCCGTGGCCCCGGCTGAAGAATAGGCCCCTCTATTACTACCCGTGGATGATCGTAAGAGGCGACTAAGGAAAAATAGCTTAGGGATGGGCAGCAGCGTCCCATATTATCAACAATAGCTTTATCTGCGCTCGCCAACCCGCATGTGTACCGTGCTGAGTATGGGCAAATCCCCCCACTTGATTGTTTCTGTAAATCTATGGGGAAGGTCTGTGAACGTCCTACGGCTGAAATGATGATGATGAAGCCCCTTTTGGGATGGTTTACTTACATATAATGAATCATCTTGTAGTCACCTTTTTCCAGAGAACCAGGACTAACTCTTCAAAGTTCGTCACAGCAGTAACTTGAAGGTTACTTATTTGATTGCATATCAAACTGACCTGACCTATCTAGATTTACTTACTGCTAGTTTTCTTATTCAGTTTATTGGCTCAATTTAAACTTATTCATCTTCGTTGGTTTGTTTTGTAAACAGATATTGCAGACTAGCTGAATTCCGCGGCTTCGCACGCGTGATCTACAGTAGGTCGATAAGGATAAAAGCACTTTGAGCATTAAAAAGTTTGCCCTACTAACAATTTCCGAAGCATGCACACCTCATTTATGCCCTTTTTAGGAGCAGTTTTGAAAAACCCTAAAGTACGTATTTCATTATTTGACTCTATAGTATTTGTACCAAGTTTCAGATAAATCTGTTCATGCGTTAAGATTTTCCCATACAAACATTGACACCTCATAACACCCTTTTAAGGGGTAGTTTTGAAAATCCAAAAAATCAGTTTTTTCTTATATCTATCATAAATTATTTTAATTTGGTTCCAAATCTGTAGAATAATATTTTTCATACAAACGTTTTAACCCCTTTTCACTTTCTTAGGGGTTGATATTTTAAAAATCCCTCCTTAGTGGATGTGATTGGCATATAGGGCAGCTGCTGCTACTGTCCTTTCAGCTTTATCGCTTCAGCGGTTTGGGCTGTGCGTTGATTCCACGTTGCGGCCTTGTTCTTTTATATATACTGACATATATATACAAATTAAGTAGTAGGAAGTATTATAAAACGAGGTGATTAGTGTCTTGTGTTAGTGTATGCAAAAAAGCCGTGCACAGATACTTACAAAAAATATTCAACCTTCGTTATTTCGCATCGTACGCTACGACAAAATCTAGAATTGCTGTATATACCTATTCTATTAATATTATAAATGTGAAAGTTTGTGAGGATGTTTGTGGTTCAATCACGCCGTAAAGCATCCACCGGTTTCTGTTTTCTTAATCTGGAATAGCATATTGGCTACATTTTATCCAGGTTACACGCGAACTAAGCCACGTGCACAAGCTAGTAGGTAGCTATAGAGTAAAAGCCAAATCAAGGTTTGTTTCTACAGTATCTCACGTCCTAAATAAACTGTCTAAAAACTTTAGGTACCCAGCCGGGTTTTACTTATTCATCATACAGCAGCAGGTAGAGAATTGAAAGTGGGTGATGTAAGTGTCTCTAAGTAGGAATGATAAGTAGTTTTTCAAAGTTAGTTTTAAAACTATAAAACCCGTTTTTTTACTGTATTATTTATAGGTTACCTAGTCATAAAGAAAGTTAGTGTATATAAATTTATGTTTGGAGAATGTAATGTCATCATCATATACATTTGTAGATGTTTAGCAGTAAGCGTCTGTCGTAAGCTTACTGCTAATCATCGGCCTCCACAGGTTTCCAGAGCGACTTCCTATCATGTTGGATGTTACCATACTCACCACGCTGGGCACGCGGGTTGGCGAGCGCAGATATGACGCCGCTGCCCATCAGTCGCCTCTTACATCCAGGGATAAAAGAAATCGATGGGCCGATTTTTCAGCTGGCACCACCACGGCCAACCAGGTTCACGCTGTATCGGTTCGTATGGCTTAGAACAAAAATCGTTTTAGAATGTATGGACAAAGCTCTTTCATATGACACCTCATTTCATGTTTTTTTATCCCCCATTTTAGACCTCTTTATCTTAGCAACCACTTGGCCGATTTAACTCATAAGTATTCTTACCAGCAAAACTTAAGTTTTTTAGTTTTTAATTTAGTACCTACAACCTGTTGACATACTAAATTCCATGTATTTGCATGCTCTAACAAATATACAAGCAAACATACAACGCCGATTCGTCCAAGTTGTATGAGAGATCTTCGCTCGCTCGTTCGATCAAATACTTACTTACTATATGTAAAACAAATTTTGCTGATTGATATAAATCAGCAAAAAGCAATGTGCTTTTTATTATGATTTATGAACCTATAGGTAGCAGACCTCAGCACCAAACCAATACGTCCAATATTGACGTCGTCAATAAAACAATTGATTAGACGAAGGAACCGATCGTTTATCGGTGTAACTGAGGCGAATTTACATAATTTGCCATAAAAACCTACTGAAATTGAAAAGGAATGCCTTCATTTATGACCGGTTGATGGAAACTGTACTTTAAACCAATGAAGTGATTGAAACATTGCGTGTAAATGCAGCCAGTGGTCTGGATATGAGGCCTTCGATTGAATATTCAGACTCAAGAGTCCCAAATCCGTAATGATCGTCAGTTACTCACTTGACAAGGTGAGACGTGATAAGTGAATAGCTTACCGTTTTTGTGCGTTTACCGACGGGCACTAAGGATTATCCACATTGAACAAAAAATATTATAGCACTATGTAGGTTTTTTATACAACTAAGGTACCTAGCAAAGGGTCATTCCATTTCAAACGTAACACTTGTTACACACACTTAGAGTAGAATTTAGGAAATCCGGTGAAGAATATTTGAAATTAAGATCGATTTTAAGGAACTGTGGAGTAAGGAGTGGTTGGGTAACCATAAAATATGCTTTCTTTTAAAAACATTGTTCAAAAGCAACGTAAATGTGTACGACCTGTAACACTTGTTACATGGAATGACCCCAAACAAGCATCCGGCGGCCACCTGTAAGTGGTGACCGTAGCCTATGAACGCTTGGCCATTTAGAGCCTTGTTGGCGTAGTGGGAGCTACCTTGAATTTTGATCCGCACGTCGGAGGTTCAAACCCCGGTGGATTTTTCTATTCGAAAAAACATCTTAGCTCCATACGTGCTGGCTGACTATTTCTTTCCTGTGGATACGGTTGACTAGGCTGAGAGGATGGTGTAGGTGCTGGGCAAGCCGACTCTATCATCTATTAATCATCTAGAATGTATGTAATAAGGCTTTACTGGACGCTTGCATACCAGTAGTGCAGTGTACCTACAAAATTATTTAATAAAATATCACATATTCACATATCACAATTGACAGTCCTCATAGCTCAGTTGGTAGTACCTCTGCCTTCTGCGCTAGAGGTCGCGTGTTCGATTCCCGCACTGGACAAACATTTGTGTGATTAACACAGATGTTTGTTCTATGTCTGGGTGTTAAATGTTTATGTATGATGTATATCAGTCTCTGGTTCCCATTTTCTGGCTATGTCTAGTTTGGGATCAGCTGACCGTGTGTGATATGTCCGGAAAATTCAGAAATATTTATTTATTACATGACCTACGTTGTTCAAGCCATGCTGAGTTTAGCATAGGTAAGAGTTAGAAAATTACTGATGACCAATTGTACTGTCTTGTATCAACCTACCTGAGGCTATGCCTAGTTTGGGATCAGCTGACCGTGTGTGATATGTCCGGAAAATTCAGAAATATTTATTTATTACATGACCTACGTTGTTCAAGCCATGCTGAGTTTAGCATAGGTAAGAGTTAGGAAATTACTGATGACCAATTGTACTGTCTTGTACCAACCTACCTGATGTTTATAATTATGTACTTGCCGTAAACTTTTTTATTCATTATTATGTGACTTTTCCAAGCGTACCTTCTATTTTATCTTATTGGAATAAAATAAATGAACTGAACTGAACATATAAAAGTCTTTACCTACTTCCAAATATACTTCTTAGGTACATTTTATCTAAAGCCATAGTGATGAAAGTTTAGTTATCTTGTATGTTTTTATTCTGATAAAATAAGCCCTTTCATGGAAGCTTCGCAGTTATTAAGAAAGTTTAGCAATGTCGCCAAAAGCCAATTTGTAGAATGCGGCTGAATTAAAGCTAAGCTAAATCCAATCCAGAGTTGAAGGCGTGATAGATAACATCAGGGCTTTATATGTATTTCGCTCATGACTTATTTTATTTTTAGTTGGCTATTTTCTCATCATATCTAAAATGAATTATAAACAAGGTGATTCATATAAAGTATACTATCCCGAAAGGGACTCTTATACACCATTATACAGGCTTAAGCGAGGTCCACCTTTATTATAAGCACTGGCAAAGAGTGGAACGATCTGCCAGCGTCTGTTTTCCCGGATGAGTACAATCTAGGAGTCTTCAAATCTAGAGTGAATAAGTTCCTTCTGGTAAAGCGTGCTCCATTTTAGGCCACATCTCACTTGCAAAAGTGAGCTGGTGGTCAAACATCTAAACATCTCCAATAAAAAAAAAAAAAAAGGTAGCGCACAGCGAGATTTTCTCGCTTTAAACCGGAGCAGCCTGCCTGGAAGGTACTTCCTTACAGAAGAACGCAGCCAAATAACATTATTTGTTTCAATTATTGTTGTGTTTCCGCGGTGAGTAAGGTTGCCAGAGCTCTTTAAAGGGGATCTCGATGGCGAATTCTCGCACTTAAGAGGCTACAAAAATCATAATAAATTGTCGAGTGGGCGGAGTGATGAAAGTGACAGCGCTATGTACTGTAATTTTATGCGGAAAGAGATAGCAAGCGTTAAAGGCGCTCGAAAGTAATCGACGTAAGCGAAATATAAGAAAATATCGATTATCTCAAAAACTATCTATTTTTTTTAAAAGTGTCTTGGATTTAGGTACCCAATGCCTTACAAAATATTTAAAAAAAGTTATTTTTGTTAGATAGTCTCAGAGTATTTTCGAAAAAACTGTTGCACCCAACTTTAAAAAATAAATCTATCGAGAAAAGTTTTACCAATCGCGTTTCTGTCTTGGATTTACGTAAATAAAATGCTCAAGTTATCTTTGTCATAAAAATCAAAACTGTGCGTTTTGCGGTTATTGAGAAAAAAAAAATCAAAAATCATAAAATAATTAAACCCTCACCTTAAATCAGCTAATTTTAGTATTTTTATCGAATATATTAGATAGAGATAGCTCTAGGCCTATGTTCAGCAGTGGACATCCTACAGCTGAAAATGTGATGATCATTTTGCATATAATTTAATGTTAAACCCACCCACGCTATAATTTCAGTCACATTCAATGTTCGGTGAACCCGGTGCTGAAAATGGTTCCTAGTGAATTATATTTCTATAGATAATAGATTTCTTATGAGTTTCTTATTACCCATCTATCTTAATACATATTACATTCTCCTATCAATTCATTTCGTCTTCAGACGCATTACTAAGCGGCAATCTAAGATTATCTGCTTCATTGAAAAGAGCTTTTAGATCTCATAAAAGGTGAAATTATGTATCAAGGAAGAAATTCTACCGTAGAAAATAGTTCCATTTAGTACTACTTGTGCACGCGGCTTTGCTTGTGTGGTACCTAGATGCCTATATGCCTTAAATATATCTGTCTATTCCATGTTAGAAGAGGAAGGGCACAGCGAGATTTTCTCGTTCTGAATTGGAGCAGCCCGCCTGGGAGGTACCTCCGCCTTACAGAAGATCGCAGCCAAATAACATTATTTGTTTTCAAATAGTGTTGTGTTCCTGCGATGAGTAAGGTTGCCAGAGCTGTTTAGGGGGAGGGGGGTTCGGGGTCGGCAACGCGTGCGTGATGCCTCTGGTATTGCAAGCGCTCATAGGCTACGGTAACCGCTTACCAACAGGTGGACCGTATGCCTGTTTGCCACCTCAGTAGTATAAATAAAAAAAGTCTTACAGAAATCGGTTGAGCCGTAACGACATGATTGAAGCTTAAACATCCAAAAATCTTGAAAAACTTTCTCATTTATAATATTAGGAGATAGTACATGATACCACGAAATCGTTAGTAATAATAAATGAACTCAGAACTGATTATCATACAGTGAACGACGTGAGCGACCGCAGAACATAGGTTTGTCACTTGGGATCTCGATTTTCAGACCCCATTTATATGAATGGTACGGAAGCCTCATGTCGCGAGTCCTACTGGCACTTGACCATCTTTATTTAGTGTCTTGGTATGGATCAAGTCTAAAGTCAAAGCTACTTGTAGCTACGAGTATGAAATTATGAATTAGGTAAAAATAAGAAAAAGGTAACTTTACCTTCAGTTTTCGGAAGCTGCCTTATCTTATATCCTGAATAAAATAACAAGAGTTCATATGAACAGTTTATTACAATTTAAATGTATGGTAAAGTGTGTCAAATAAACGTTTTCTATTGTATTCTATAATTAAGAGATAAAACACAAAGGAACATTTTATTTTTTGTAAGTAAAAACGTAATAAGTACGAACATTTTTAGTAAATTAATCCCTGACCTTGCTCTTCCAAGTCTACTTAATTTACATTCAAAATTGAAAAGGAACACTTTTCAAAGTGTATTATAATGTTCTGTTATGTGCTAGCGATATCGATTGAAATTCGAGTTGACTGTACCTACCGACACGCTCATTGTTTCGACTACTTATGTGATTTTTTATATTACCTGCTCGTCAATGGCATATTATGTGTCATGCAAACCTTTCCTAAAGTAAGTCATTACAGCCCTAGCCGGGTCATAATGTTGTACTGAATTTCATTATTTCCCATGGGACATAATGTGATTTGAATTTGGAATGCAACCCATGTAGTTGTGCTTGATCGAGGTTGGTTTCAAAAATGTTTGGGTGCAATGAGATTTTATTCTAATTATGCTGTATGTTAACATTTTCTTTGCACTGCCTACAAATTAAAAAAAACAAAAACATGAAAACTTTTTACGAAATTCATTTTCACCCGCGCACGAAGAAGGATAAATCCTTCTTCGTGCGCGGGTGCGCGAATGTCGAACTGACCACTACAGAATAGACTACAAAAAAAGAAAAAAGGCGCCAAGCGCTCAAACTGCTGTGCTGTTATCTACACCGAAATTCAGTTTCGATTGAAATAAACTTCTAGAAAATGTCAAGTGACGACGACAGTGATTTTGATTCGACTCCAGAATGCATACAATCTGAAGCCTCTGGTATAGTTGGAAACGTACTTCCAGAAAAATCATTTCTTTCTACTTAACAGTCATTGTTTTCAATTGCCTCGCAGAAAGTATAAAAGTAGAGGTTGCATCGCGGGCTTAAATGTGTATTTGTCTTGGGCGATCTTGAACCCCTCGTACTCAGGATTCTTGTTAACCATAGAATCCCTCGTTCTCGGGGTTCAATATAGCGCCCTTGACATAATACACTACTTTAAGCCCTTGTTGCATAATCTACTATTATTTTATACCTCTAGCTATACTTAAATAGGTACCGCGCATTCGGAATTATTTTCCTCATATCGATGCAGACAGTTAGAGACGAAAACAAATAATGAAATTTCGACTTTTGCGTAGGTATGTTGTTCTGTGTTTTTTTATGTTAAAATATTCTACACCCAATTAGCGTTCTTATTACGTTTGTTTTTACAACTTTGAATTGTAAAAAAATAATATTGTTCGGTACTTTTACTATTTTTTCTACTGTGTGTGTGTGTCAAAGAAATAAACTCTTATTCTTAGTGTGCTAGCTCAGGATTCTTGCCTTAACTCCCTCGCTCCGCTCAGGAGTTAACCATAGAATCCCTCGTTCTCGGGGTTCAATATAGCGCCCTTGACATAATACACTACTTTAAGCCCTTGTTGCATAATCTACTATTATGCATGTAAGGGAAAAGAGGAATGCAGAATAAATAAAACTTGAATAGAACATTCATAGTCTTTATTAATCCGTAATAAAAACGTTGAACATAATAAATAATTAGTAGTTATTTAAATCACAAATGTGTAATTTGCAGGTACATTTCTAAATAACAATATAAATTATTATTCGTTAACAGTAATATCTAAACCTCTCTCAATTTATTTATTCTAAATATAGTATTTGAAAAAATATAATGCAAGTTGCACGAGAGTAGATACACATAATTTAGCCTATTAGTAAAGGCGTAGCGTATGCTACGCGGCATAGCATGTCTACGCGGCGTAGCATGTCTCCGCTCGTAGCATGATTGCGATCAAAGTAAACCACGCCATTTAGCCTGTTGTTTTCTTAGCAAGATTTGCGAGATTCACAATTTTGTTTTATACCAGAAAATAAAGGTTGTAAACAATATTATTTGCAAAGGACCGTGTTTACTGGTTGCGGGACGAGGGGAAGTTGGTCATGGAGCGCTTGGAGCCGATGGGGAAGTGAGATAGATCGATCTCGTCCATGGGGTAGTCGGGTCTGTAGCGTTTCTTGTCGAAGCTGGACCTGAAATGCAAATGAACTGTAATGTGTGGTATAGGTGTATTTACAGATAAAAATGGCCTTGAGCGAGATGTGTGCAGGTTATCTCTCGTTTGTTGGTTTCACTAACAGAGGGCCTGGTCAAAGTAGTCAACAAAATTAACGTAGTGGTTTGTTTTGGACAATTGCTTTTTGTTGATTCAACTTTAGCGTCACAGTGGAGCGCGTCTATCTGTCTCTGTTTAGTGTATGAAATACATTAAAGCCGCGTTCAAGCGGCGGCGGTGTGCGATATGCCAAAATCTAAATATATAATAATGATCTGTGCCCTTCTCTTCATCGCCTGATAGCGGCTGATGGCTTCCGAGGATCAAACCTGCTGTGACGACAGCAGACATTTTATGGCGAGGCTGAAAAGCAGCTAAGCCCTCGACCATTTCACCTGTCTACCTACATACATACCAAAACTTGTAAATTACCAATTGTATCTTTAAAACTGTGTGTAGGATTCTTGGTGAATAAATGCCATTTTTTTTTTAATTTAAAATGTCTACTGAATTAAGTCAGTTTTAAGTTTTACTTTTAGGGGCTAGCGATATCGTTGAGCTATATCGCATGCCCTCAAATGTCAAAATTCAAACTGTCTATACGTAAGGATCATTTGAAATATATTTTAATCCCATTTTAGATGGCATATCGCACACCGTTTGAACACGGCTTCAAACAGAAAAGTTTTAAAAAATAAACTCATCATGTCAGGCTGCTTTAATAAATAAATATCCGCTTACGCCTTGGATTATGAGCTGAAGTAAATGTAGATTATTTTTTACAACTTTAACAAACATGTAGTTTTTAAGCCGGGTGTGTTGTTTTTAAGCCGATTATCCCGCTACAATACAAATAATACTGGTGCAAATTATATTATGAGATATAATCGCACGACGGCTGATAGAGGTGAGTGGAAGATAAAAACATGTTGTGCCGACCCCGCATGAAGTGGGATAACATGCGATGATGAAGAGATATAACATTCTACACACATAATTCTCAAAAACTTTAGCGTGGTAGTAGATAAACGCAAGATTTTAATTTTTTCTATTTTATTTATTGAAGACCTCAGTGTAGTGGTCGAATACTCGGCTGAGACACTAATGGTGCAGGTTCTACTGCTAGAAATATTTCCCTGCTCTGCAAATAATTGTCCTGTGTAAGATATCGTAGTTCTTGATACGACTCTGAGAATGGTAATGTTGAGTCTGGGTTATATTAAAAATGAGTGTTGGATATTTATTATTTACCCTCTTATAGTCGGAATTAGACCGTGGAAGAAAATATTTAAAGGGTTGATTTTACCTTGTGGGCACATTACTAACAATCAGATAGGTTCGGAGTTTGGAGGATTTGTTGAATTGTTATTTTAGGATTGTATTTGCTGAATATCATAATGAAAATTTGCATCACAATTTATGAATACCATCTTTAAGGCATCGTATGCGTAACATATTTTAATTTGGTCTCGGTACTGTGAGCATGTGGCACAGAATAATAGGCCCCTCCATATCTACCTAACCGTGGATGTCGTAAGAGGCTACTAAGGGAAAAAAGCTAGCAGCGACCCCTTATTTCAGAAAAATAGCTCTAACTGCGCTCGTCAGCCCACACGTCCCAGGTGGTGAGTATGGGCAAATTCCCCCTAAATGGGGAATTCTCCTTCTGTGGGGGACCCAATGTTGAGTAGTGGACGTCATACGGCTGAAATGATGATTACTGTGAACTGATGAGATTTAGAAATTCAAGTATTAAGCAAGGCATTATAACGCAGGTTTATCTGTAAAGGAAAAAATAATTCTAGCGGGAAAATAAATTGTTATGATGTACAACATAAAGTGCTTTTTTGGTCTATCCTATTACGCTTCCATAATGGCCATGGATAACACAACGGTGGGAATCATTATAACAATTTTAGCGATATCCAAAACGGTTAAAACTAGAACCGGGGACAGCTTATCGAAAACTTTTCCCTTTTCAAGTTTCAACCGTTTTAGATATCGATAAGATTGTTAAAATGAACCCCACTGTTGCGTTATCCATGGCTACAATGCTAGCGAAATGGGAGGGCAGATTATAATTCTGCATTTATTTCATATTAATTCATAGTATTAATTGTTAATGTAATAATTAAGTCATCATCATCGTCAGCCTGATGAAGTCCACTGCTGAACATAGACCTCCCCGAAAGAGTTCCATGACGAACGGTCTTGAGCCTTTTCCATCCACCGACTTCACGCAACCTTAACAATGTCGTCGGTCCATCGGGCGTGGGGCCTTCCAACACTGCGTCGTCCGGTTCGTGGTCGCCACTCGAGAACCTTTGTTCCCCAACGGTTGTCGGTTCTGCGAGCTATATGGCCGGCCCACTGCCACTTCAACCTGCTAATTCTGAAAGCTATGTCGGTAACCTTGGTTCTTCTACGGATTTTCTCATTTCGGATTTTATCACGCAGCGAAACTCCGAGCATAGCTCTCTCCATAGCCCGTTGGGCGACTTTGAGCTTGTGTATAAGGCCAATAGTTAGCGACCAAGTCTCAGTGCCATATGTCATCACTGGCAACACGCACTGATTGTATAAAATAAAATATGTATAAAACTTTGTTTGAGCATCATTTAGGTAATTTTGATGTTGACTGTGCTACACTAGGAAGGGGTCGATAAACATAAAAAAAAATAGAAATAGATCAGTCAAAGAGTGTAAGGCACATGTTATTCCAGAGTATCAAGGTGTAGGTAGTTTGTCCATCTAGATTTTTCAAACCGTGCGTTGGTACCGTACGAAATAGAACGTGTTTTATCTGACGAAGAGTGTTCTGACTTCTGAGTGACGTAGAACACGTCTTACACTGGAGTATCAAGGTCTAGGTAGTTGGATCCGTACAGGTGGTAGAACCGCTTGATGGCATACGGGAACGGCATGTTGGAGCGGTCGATCTCGTCCATGTTTCGCTTTGCCACGAAAGTGTCCAGGTTTGATCTAAGAAAATGAAAGAAGTCTTATTATAAGGGTCGTAAACGTGAACATGGTTTGGCCCAGTGGGAGGTTTCCCCGACTTTCGATTCGAAGGTCGTGGGTTCGATTCAGTTTGTTTGGCTAACTAAGCTTTCAGTCCAAATATAATGTAATAAATAACTGAAGTTGAATAAGATGTGAAGCTCTATAATCCCGGTTATGCACGTTTGTATACAGTCAATAAGTAAACCGTCTCTAACTAGTCCAAACTTACCGATTCGAAATGCACGCGGTTAATTGTTGCAAATTAATCGTGCCGATTAACTGCTTTTAAAGGTTTCTTAGGCTGACTTGTTAACAGTACCTACTCGGGATTAGCTGAACTCCGAGCTATATTGACTTTCGCTCATACCTACCAATGATACTTATTTAGTTTTAAGGGTTCCGAAGTCTAACAAAAAGTTTCACCATGTCTATCTGTCTGTTCGTAGTCAAAGCAATTACTCGCAAACTATTCAATCATAGTCAAAAGGTGTTTATTTCAATAAATCACTAGGATCACTTTGAAACGTCTTAAAAACTAGGTGAAGCAACGCTTGTTCCTCGCGAACAAGCCAAGAAGAATCAGACACCAAACACGGCTTGGTGCCTATAATTTTTTCGATTAGCATTTCCACATAATGGAATGTAGAGCTTCAGAGTGGTGTCGATGGAACAAGGTTAGGCTCAAAGTAAAAATAATCGGGTATTAAATCAAATCAAATCAAAAATCAAAATAACTTTTATTTCGGAACAAAAAACAGAGAACGAAAAATATAGAGAAACGATAACAACCGCAGTAGTTATAAAAACTGTGTCGCGAGTGTTAACGCCCTCCTCCGAAAATTACAGTTCCTACTTACAAATATAAAAATACTTGTGTGTGACTGTGTGTATGTGTGTGTGTGTGTAAATAAATGCTTATAAACATAAAAAAAAGACAAATGGTGATCTTCGTCATATGTTCTAGAGATGTATTTATTATATCGTGATGAAATTGATTTACTCGAACTACTTCCATTTACTGGAATGGGATAGGCCGATTCAAGGTTCCGGAGTGTTTAATGAAAGTGTGATCCCATGTCGATTGTCGACTGGTGAAATAACGAATAGTGTTTTGACGCGTGTGGACAATCACAGCTAATGAAAACGAAACATTTCCCATGAATGTTTTTTCGTTAATTTGATTGGTAAACGCACTGATAAGCTGTAAAGATTTATTGTGTTCAAATGTATTATTTTCGGTTGAACAGGGACAGCGTATAAAATGTTTGTATGTAACGGGTAAAGATAGGTGACTGATTAAATTAAATGTGTGAGTGAAATCGTTATGACTGAACGTGGTATTCTTAGTCGATAATGATTTCACTCCAGCTGCCTCCTCAACTCTCTCCTCAACGCCTGCTTCAGGAATTCCTTTCTTAGTACATCGCTACACACTAAGGACCACACTTTCCAAAAACTTGATGGTTAGTACCTCTGCGTTGTCTGTCAGTCAGTGAGTCAGTTACTGTTTTATAACACCTATACATAGATTTATATACCAAAACTTGGTTTTCTGTAATTATGTATTGTATCTTTATATCTGTATGTAGGAATTCTTAGTGAATAAATGCCCTTTTATTTTTATTTATTCATTTATTTTATTTAGGTAATGAGGAGTGGTTTTGGTACCCGCTTGATTAAATTGACAGTCTTTGCATTATGCAGAAAATTGGTTTCGTATTTATTTACAAGAAATCTGTCTGTTTTGACTCTGTCTGAGTCTGTTTTGCTCAGTTAGGTAGGTACATGTGGAATAATTGAATACGTGCAGTTCTCGCAACGTTTCAAGATAAAAGCAGATCAGATAAAAAAAGATTGAAGTACTTTATGTGCTGAGGAATATTACGCTTTAATACAAAGGTTAGTACGATGCAAGCTATCCTATTGTAGTACAAAAGCACAATTCATATTACCGGCGACAATAAGCCTGCATAGGATTCCATTAATAAATGCCTCTTCGAATTAGCACCTATCTGTCATTTCTACCTGGAATAAGGTAACCACTAACGACTAGATCGAATCGACAAGCAATTAGTCTACACTAGAATAATAGTCTGTCATTCAGAAGATACTATTAGGAATTCTGAATCGTTATTGCAATTTATTTTCAACTCAAAATAGAGGACTGAATAGAAAACAGTAGAAAACAGTAAAAAATTCGAAGAAGCTCGTTCTTTTAAACGCATCAAACATTTAAAGAGTTATCTTTGTTGAAGTTATACAATTTCTTAATTTGTATGCTATCCCGAAAGGGGCTTATTCTACACCCAATTAGCAATTTTGTACGACTTTTGGAAATTCGACATTGTCCATCGAAACAACACCACGCACAAATCTGCTGTTTTGGGGTAAAATGAATTCAAACCCAATGAATCAGCTGTTTTAGGTAGCAATTTTGATGTCGAGCTTCCTGTACGTTTAATAATTCGTAATCATCATCATCATCAGCCTGTAGAAGTCCACTGCTGGACATAGGCCTCCCCTAAAGAGTTCCACGACGAACGGTCTTGAGCCTTCTCCATCCACCGACTTCCCGCAACCTTCACAATGTCGTCGGTCCATCGGGTGGGGGGCCTTCCAACACTGCGTCGCCCGGTTCGTGGTCGCCATTCGAGAACCTTTACTCCCCAACGGTTATCGGTTCTGCGAGCTATATGGCCTGCCCACTGCCACTTCAACTTGCTAATTCTGAGAGCTATGTCGGTAACCTTGGTTCTTCTACGAATTTCCTCATTTCGGATCTTATCACGTAGTGAAACTCCTAGCATAGCTCTCTCCATAGCCCGTTGTGCAACTTTGAGCTTGTTAATAAGTTAATAATTCGTAATAAAGATGATAAATAACCAGAAACAGCTGATTTAAATACCTACCTATCGATCGGAAAATAGGCAAGTTGTGAAATTACCTGTCGATTTCATCGAAGTTGCGCTTCGTGTAGTCATCGTTCATGTTTCCGTAGAGATTCGTTTCGTACGGCGACATTGAATATTTCCCGTTTTCTTTCGCCCTGTGAACAGTTAATGAGTTACAAAATGCACACAAATGAAATTTTGTTGCTATAAATTAACTTCATAGAACTTCTTCTCAGGTATATGATCAAACAGACCTAACCAAAATACCATCTAGTTTTTTATATTTTTTTTCATATTATAAAGTAGCGGCGATGGGCTTGCAACCTTTAAAACCTGTGTCACGAATGTAATGCAAAATGTGTGCATGTGTTAAAATGTTTGGACGTGCCTCCGACTACCCCCTTAGACATTTTTTAACTTAGGGATCTGAGAGGCTGTCTACCATGCTTGGGGATAAAATTCCTGAAAAAAACCCTGTAAAACTAAGTAGATCAGATAGTTCGTTCATACGATAAGAGAGAAATTAAATAGAAAATTTCGAAAATGGTTGAATTTGAGCAAGCCGGCCCTGTTCCCTTGGTTTTTATAATTCACTAACTTCCGCCCACGGCTTCGCTCGCGTGGCACCTAAATAAAAAGCCTATAGGTATGCTATTCCAGACTATAATCTATCTCTGTACCAAATTTCATAGATTCCAATAGAATTGGCATTTACAAACACATTATTAGTAATAGCGGTAAATACCTAGTTAAAACACTGTGACTTTTCTTTCAATGAAACTGACACAATGAAAAAACAAAACTCTAAAAAGCCGTTTTAAAACGGCGTGCAATATGTCATCTTAAATTTATTGGGAAATGATCATTACATACTACGTCTTATGAAGAAAGTTAATTTCGAGTTTGACTTTGAGGAGCTTGCGATATTGTTGAGTTATTCCAAAGATAATAATAGTAGAAAAATTGTCTTTGGTTATTCGCACACCCTTTAATCTCAAACTCGAAATGGACTTTATTTAGTAGGCGATTTGTATGGAAGTGATCCTTCTGTACGACGACCGACAGTACCTACTAATCTGTGGTAGAGGGTGGTAGAGGTGAGGCTCTTTTATACGTCTCGTTTGAACGCAGCTTTAGGTACCTATATCTATTATCCAGGCTCTTTTATACGTCTCGTTTGAACACAGCTTTAGGTACCTATATCTATTATTCTTATTGAATTCATTTACCTTGATATGTAATCCAGCATTTTTAGTAAATTGTTTCCATACGAAGATCGCGGGTTATCAGGAAAACCAGCTTCAAACAAAGGATGCATAATTCTGTTCTTGTGACCTAGAATTACATCAAATTCCAGAATAATGTTAGATGACTTTAGGAAGAGTTATGAAAAACTTACCTACTTGTTGAAAATTACCAACCGAAGATGCTCTTTCTTACTGGTGTGTTTTGTGTGTTAGTTGGCGTCAGGAACCACTTAAATACCCATCTAATAAAACAAAAATTAAAAGGGTGTAAAATCAAAGGAAATAAAAGAGAAGTCTTCATTTATATTGCTAGTCTTTATTAGTACTTCAAATTCAACACCGATTGATAACAATAAACTTTTAATATTGATAGTAAATGAAAATAAAATTGGTACTCGAGGGAGGTATCACATAGTCTCGTTAAAGAAAACGACAAGGGTGAAATAACTACTTTGTATCTGTATAACACTTTCAAACAAAGTTTGCTCCTCCAAGGGGATCTAATTGACGTACAAAGTTGCCTCCACCCAGGGAATCTAAGTTTCGTACGAAGTTTCCGCCTCCCAAAGAATCCAGATTCCTCTTGACAAGGTTGGGGCCGCCGAGCTGGTCGAGGTTCTTCTTCACGAAGTTGCTGCCGCCAATGGAATCCAGGTTCCTCACGAAGTTCCCGCCTCCGAGAGAGTCCAAGTTGCGAACGAAGTTGCTGCCTCCGAGTGTGTCCACAAATCTGGCATACTTTTTGTCACTTTCCGCTTCCCTTCCTAGGAGAGTAGACCCACCGATACCGTTCAGGTTTCTGCCGAGAAGGCTGGTGCCACCGAGGTTGTTCAAGTTTCTCCCTAAGAGGCTGGATCCACCGAGATTGTTCAAGTTCCTGCCCAGTGAGTTACCTCCCAATCCCCCCAAACTCCTTCCCAGCATAGAGGTTCCACCTAGACCGTTCGTGTTCCTGCCGAGAAGGCTGGAGCCACCGATACCATTCAGTCCGTTGCGTCCTTGGAAATTATCATACTGCTCCAAGAAACGGAGAAAGTCTTCAAACTCTTCTGCTTGCTTGTATTCTGCAACAATACGGCTTTAGTCAAGATTCGCCTTAGTAATATGAAAGGTTTGTAAGTGCATTAAAGTGCATGAAGTAAAAGTGTACTCACCATGATGTTACACAAATACAGTGCACAGAGTCGGGACAACGTCGTGCTGGAACATTACATTGTGTGGAAGTGAGGATTGCTGATTCTTCGAGAGAATGTCAAGAGATGCATAAAGTGCTGTTTAATAAACGTGTATTTACAGGATTATAAAATTGCTGGAAGGGTAAGAACGCGAGTGCTATAATAGTGTTATGGGAAGTGACGACGTGATTGCTTGGGAAATACTAAAGTAAGTATATCAAACAATCGACTTTAGAATATATTATTTTTATGTAGATATTATGTGATTATATATTTGAAAGTAAGTAATTTTCAGCAATGATCGGAATATTCAATTCATACATAAAATAATTCTATTCTAATATCGATTGCATTGTTTTATTGTGTTGGGTTTAGTTTAGGTTCCGTGAACGTGAATATTTTGGGTAAGACCAGTGCCAGGGAGCATTCTTCAATGTTGTGTTAACATCACATGTGCGGGAATTTACATTCAAATAACATTAACGTTGTGTAAAAGTTCGTAAAGTGTGCAACTTTGTACCAGTTTAATAGATCTTACCGTTAGCATCGTAGTGTTTGCCGGAGACCTCGCCGCTTAGGTCATTTTCCTGTTATAATAAGAATAATAATATTTATAATCTGATAATGAAAAGGCACAAATGTTTTTAGGAAATTTGCACTAAAGTCGATGTAAAATTGTTCAGTTTATGTATATGGTGATTCATGTGTATCATCCCGAAAGGGGGTTATTCTATGAACAAAAAAAATAGTATTGGCGAAACAACATCAATATTTCATTTAGGTACATGGTATTTGTATAATCTTTACAACAAATTACTAAACGGAAGAGAAGTTCGGCATCAAGATTGCCACCTAAAATAACTGATTCATTAAGTTTGAACTGATTTGACCGCAGATTTTTTCAATCAAAAATGACGAATTTACTAAAGTAGAAGAAAGAATGTAGAACAAACTTTATAACCAATTGGCTGTAGAATAAGCCCCTTTAGTGATAGTATTCTATTTTATGAATCACCTTGTATGGCGTAACTATCTCGTAGATCCTCTACAATCTACATGAGCCCGGTTAGGTTGATCTTTGTAAGTAGTACCAAAATTTATTCAATCACTATTAAGCTACATGAAGTACCTATATCAGAAGTACGGTAACCTTTCTCGTAGGCCGTAAAACATGAGAGTGTTACTTTATACTGGAGTTTACTGTAAAATATACTTTTCAACTAGAAAACCCAGCTACCCTTACATCAAACAAAAACATTACTTCTCCTTCCTTCTCGGCAGTCGGGTAAAAATTCGCACGATGAGAATTGTACATAACTTTTACCCTAAGGCCTAGAAAGTTGCCATGAAGCTTATGTTTAGTTTGAAAATTACTTTGAAAGTTTAGTTAACAAAGGGATAGTTAGTGTTTGGTACATCATTTTGTTTGTTTATTATAAGTTATTATTCACCTTTAGTAGAATTAAGCCCAGTGGCTTGGAAGATTTGCTTTTAATTTCAAATTTTGAACAAGAAATTCATTTTGTGTTTAATGATTTGAAACTGATTGGAGGCTTAAATTGTTATTAGATTTCGACCTCGGGGAGCTTTTGTCGTTTATAAATGTTTTTTTTATCACAATACGTTTTGAATTCTGTGTAGTGACGGATTCTCAAACTCAAAAGCAAGCAACCTACAGCTAACAACGTTGTAATCCGTTTCATTTTGTATTCACTACCCTTGAATTTAATATGAAAAGGGTGCTTATAATTCACAAAACCGCTTTATACACAAGCACAACACGTGAAAATAGAGTTCAGTATTATACAAGGTGATTCATAATATGTATGCCATGCCGAGATCGTCGAAATCATCGGCTTATTCTACAACCAATTGGCAATAAAGTTTGTTCTACGACTCTTGGAAATTCGAAATTTTATATCAGCATCAATTAATGCTGATGTTCGAGTCGCAACTTGACCGCAGGGGGCGAGGCTAAATGCTTATGGCACGTGCTGTTTTCGCTTAGCAAGTTTTGTTTTAAAAGCATGTACAACGCCTTTCAGCACCACGACTCGTGCATTTTGCAAAACCTGCGCTAGCACCGTTCAATTAAAGTTGAAATTAGAACGCACTGCACGATTCCAAATACGAGGAAAGCATAACCTTCTGTACTGTGTCTCGTGTGACTGGTTTATTCTTGGTCATCCTACATTAGGTCATGGTGGCCCTGAATAGGGCACATGCCCGTTTGTGAAAGCATTTAAGTGCGCTTCGTAAACAATATTATGAACTTTTTTTATACTACTAAGGTGACAAACTACCATACGGCCCAACTATAAGTAAGCGGTCACCGTAGCCTATGAGCGCCTAAAATACCGGAGGCATCACGCACGCGTTGCCGACCCCGTACCTCTTCTAAAAGAGCTCTGGCAACCTTACTCACAGCAGAAACACAACACTTTTTGAAACAAATAATGTTATTTGGCTGCGATCTTCTGTAAGGCGGAGGTACCTCCCAGGCGGACAGCTCCAATTTATAATGAGAAAATCTCGCTAACAACTTCTAAAACTTCTATATAATCTACTTACCCTGTGTGGATCAGCGCTGCAGCAGACCATTAGAGCTGCCCCAGCCACGAACAGTGCTCCAGCAATGCCACGCATTTTATTCCTGGAATAAAAGTGTGAATTAAAAACCATTTTATGAGAATACTTAGATGGGGTATATTTGTTGGATTTATTCCTCAGAATTAGCAAGTTGAAGTGGCAGTGGGCAGGCCATATAGCTCGCAGAACCGATAACCGTTGGGGAGTAAAGGTTCTCGAATGGCGACCACGAACCGGGCGACGCAGTGTTGGAAGGCCCCCCACCCGATGGACCGACGACATTGTGAAGGTTGCGGGAAGTCGGTGGATGGAGAAGGCTCAAGACCGTTCGTCGTGGAACTCTTTAGGGGAGGCCTATGTCCAGCAGTGGACTTCTACAGGCTGATGATGATGATGATGATGATTCCCGGACTTTTTCAAATCAGCTGTTTTTGGTCTTTTTGTCATCATTATAACTAACTAGCTTCCGCCGGCGGCTTCGCGCGTTTAACCTGGATAAAAAGTAGCCTATATGCTTATTTAGACATATAGCTCTATCAATTCCAAGTTTCATAGAAATCGGTTGAGCCGTTACGACGTGATTGAACCACAAACATCCAAATATTCTCACAAACTTTCGCATTTACCTATAATAATTATTAGTAAGAAAGAATAGAAAACGTGCAACGTTCGACATCAGGATGGTTACCTGAAATCACTGAATTATTGACTTTGAACTGATTTGACCACAAACAGCTAATTTTTTAACCGACTGCATAAAGAAGGATGTTCTCAAGTAGTCGTTCGCTTGTATTTTTCTATTTCAATAAAACAATTTTTTTTAAACTCTGCTAACTTTATTGACTACTGGGTGCAGAATAAGACTCTTTTGGGACAATAAAAATATCCGAATCACCTTGTAAACTTAGGAGTATCTTCTGCTCGTGGTACAGCTATGAAATATTGCTATACCCGGAAAATAAATGAAGATGTATTGGAACCAGATTTATTGTTTCTATTCTGTACCAACCGTTAACCGGATCATTATCTTGAGTTCCTATTTGTAACAAAGTGTGGTTATAATAGACTAGGGACTCCCTATTGGAAACCAGACTCGGTTAGATACTCTCGAACCATTAGTAGTACAATAGTTTGCGGGAGGTACACTCCAAAGGGAAAGGGATTGATGAAATTATTAATTAGGATGCCAATTTATAATGTTTATTCCTACAACTATTTATCTAGACTTTAAACTGAATTCCAGTATTGTTGGATAAGAATGGATTTTCGCTGAAAAAAAAACGTAAAATCTACTCTCAAGCCACAATTGAGCGTGCATCGTGATTTACTTAAATTTTTCACTGAAGAGTGGTCGAAAAATATTTGCTTCTGCATACTACCAGAATACGAGCCTATGACAATATCTTCCAGGATATTAATTCCCTAGGAGATCTAAGAGGATGATTACTAATGGATACTTGAGAAGCTATTCCTATTGCTTCCTGCCCTTCTGGGCAGTCAGGTAAAACCAGGGAGGGTCACAAAGGTTTGCAGTCTAATTTTTAACTTATTGATTATTCATCATCATCAACATTTCACCCGTTCGACGTCCACTGCTGAACATGGCCTCCCCCACAGACAGAGCAAACTGCTTATCATGTGGGGGGATTTGCCCATACTCACCACGCTGGGCATGCGGGTTGTCGAGCGCAGATAGAGCTATCGTTGTTAAAATGAGGGACGCTGCTGCCCATCCCCTAGCTTTTTTCCCTTAGTCGCCTCTTACGACATCTACGGATAGGTAGATATGGAGGGGCCTATTCTTCAGCCGGGGCCACCACGGCCATTACTATTATTATTGATTATTATTATAAATTTATTATTTATTTGGCTGGTAGCACAGCTGAAGATTAGGCCCCTCCATATCTGCCCGTGGATTTATGTCAGTTGACTAGGAGAAAAAGCTAGGGCATGGGCAGCAGCGTCCCCTATTTTAACACTAACTGCGCTTGCTATCCCGCGTGCCCAGCGTGATGAGCATGGGCAAATTCCCCCCACAAGATAGGAAGTCTCTCTGGAAATCTGTGGGGGAGGCCTATGTTTAGCAGTGGACATCCCACGGCTGAAGTAATTATTATATTTATTTTCTATTGATACGGTCTTCAAAATAGTGCGTTGCCCTGAAAAATGGTTGATTGTACAACAACTCTGCTCATTCTATGAAAATTCATGAATGACATAAACAACAATTTTATATAAGATGTAAATAAAAATTACTCGGAAAAAGATATAAAAGAGTGCTGTATAAATGAATGGCCGATATATGACTCAACGAAGTTACACATCGCCAATAAATAATTCAATACCCCATCCGATACCAACTGTAAGGCGGTAAACGCTCCTCATATTTTCAATTAGATTTGTTCGTTCAATTGATGTGAATTTTTATCGTGGATTAGTTGAAAATTGGAATTGAGTAATACAGAATCATGATGAATTGGAATTGAATAAAGTAAGGTCGGGGCTTATGAAAGACATCAACGCGCTTCCACTTTCGTAATCATTACAATTTACTGGTAATCAGGTTACTTTTGTTCCGTGTACAACATTATGTTTTACTAAGTACATTGTATTTATGGAGCAAATTATGGCCTCAAACCTTAAGTGCTTTACAGGATAGGTTTTAAGGCATATCTAAAATGTAGAGTTAAAATTTACACATTTTACATCTAGTTCCTCTGGAAAAGCGGTTACTTAATTATGCAAACATTGTGACCACTGTATTTCCGTAGATGTAGCTTTACTCCAAATACACTATTTAGTCATGACAATTTAGTGCGCTAGAGGTCGCGGGTTCGATTCCCGCACTGGACAAACATTTGTGACTAACACAGATGTTTGTTCTGTGTCTGGGTGTTAAATATATATATATTATGTATATCAGTCTCTGGTACCCATAGTACAGGCTATTCCTAGTTTGGGATCAGTTGACCGTGTGAAATATGTCCGGAATATTTATATTTATATTTTATTTAGTCATGACTAAACCTATCTTTACCTCTTCGCTAAGAAAAAATATGCTGCTAAAAAGTTACTTCAGACATGATTATTATTTTTATCCCGATACTTAAAAGGTCGTCGAAAGAAGGCTGTATGAAAATATACTACACGTGCAAGTAATCACGGAGCTCTGTTGATCCAGACCAATTTTTAATCTATTTATAGGTATGTTCTTATAAAAAATATATAAGTCGCATTCGATCGCCCGCCTGTGGAGGTACCTCCGCCTTACAGAAGATCGCAGCCAAATAACATTATTTGTTTCAAATAGTGTTGTGTTCCTGCGATGAGTAAGGTTGCCAGAGCTCTTTAGGGGGGGAGGGGGTTCGGGGTCGGCAACGCGTGCGTGATGCCTCTGGTATTGCAAGCGCTCATAGGCTACAGTAACCGCTTACCAACAGGTGGGCTGTAAGCTTGTTTGCCACCTCAGTGGTATAAAAAATAAATAAATAAATCGGTAGCTATTGATATGATAACGAACTCTAGGGTACTAGGCGGGTTCCGCAACCGGACGCAATGAAAATATTACTAATAATACCTATAAATTATTCATTGAATCCGTATATTTTTTTGCATCTTTTGTACATGTAAGTAATGCTATGAAATTACAATCCTATCCTACTAATATTATAAATGTGAAAGTTTCTTTATTCTTTATTGTACACAAGAAAACACAGATTACAGCAATAAAAAAGAAAGGTATGTACAAAGGCGAGCTTAACCCTAATTAGAGTTTTCTTCCAGCAAACCTTTGAGGCTAGAGAGAAGTGATTATAGAGTTTGTAAGATTGTTTAGATGTTTGGATGTTTGTGGTTAAATCACGCCGTAACGGCTCAACCGATTTCAATGAAACTTGGAATAGGAACAGTTCTTGTACCAATATAGCCCGTATTACAATAAAATTTCTTTATTTTATAATATAACTCACTTATTATTTTATATAATCTATATCCTACTAATATTATAAATAAGTTTGTAAGGATGTTTAGATGTTTGGATGTTTGTGGTTAAATCACGCCGTAACGGCTCAACCGATTTCAATGAAACTTGGAATAGGAACAGTTCTTGTACCAATATAGCCCGTATTACAATAAAATTTCTTTATTTTATAATATACCTCACTTATTATTTTATATAATCTATCTACTATGTACTTACTCTTTTTTATTTATCTACCTTCCCATACTATAACTATCCATATTATATACCTACTATAAATATTATGTTTATTGATGTTCGTCACGTCACGTCACCTAGGCCCCGTCTGAAAACCAGCACCGCACCGTACATATTATGTTCGGTGCAGCTTTATGCTGAGACAGGACCCATTTGCCCCACACAACGCATACCTACTCAGCCTACCTACCACCTCACCTACCTACATGTTTTTGTTTTCATGTGTGTTTTGTATTACTTAGGTATAAGTATTCTTCTTTGTACCTACCTACTTACTGCGTTTTGGGTCAAATAAGTAAATACATTTTCTTTCTTTCTTTATTTCTTTTCGTAGTATATTATATTTTTTGTAGGTACCACGCGAGCGAAGCCGGGAGCAGCGTTAGGTTGTTATCCTCTTATGAAAAGAGGATTAGAAAACAATAATTCACATCTTCGAAACACAAAAGATGCTCGAAAGAAGCTGATTTGTTATTGAAAATCTCACTTGATGCTTGCGACGAGTTTGTTTAGAACAAAACTGGTACATAAAGTCAGTGGTATTTCTGACAATTTAATTGGGTTTTACGGGATTGCATATAATTGCGGTTATCCTGTTGGTGCAGAAGATTTTGACCCGCCCGCGACTTACTCCGGACTCGGTAACATCGTAAACTTGAGATCTCTACTTTCCTCTTCTAGTGCTACGTGTGAACGGAATCCTCAGGGTGCGAACCCTATTCGCAGTGACCGGTTTAATTTCAAAATAGATTTATTTCCTAAAAATGAAATGTAAAACCTTGGTAAAGCCGCGGAATAAATATCAGTACTAGTAGCACGCGCCCGCCACAGATAAGATAATAGTAGCTACACTTTGACTTTGGTTCTGCTAATTTCAAAAAGTGAAATTTGATGGATATCGAAATCTACTATGATCTATTTTCAAAGTTTTTTATTGAAATTGATGAAATAATAGGTAAGTATAGATTAGTAAAGTATAGATTAAATAAAGAAAATTAACCAACTTAATTTTAAAATACTATAAGGCCGCTGAGTCTCTCTGGTTTTCTCAGAAACAACAAATATTTAGTTTATTAATTCCCTCCAATTTAAAAATAAACAAAAAAAAATATGTCATACTTTTATACGCACCGCCTACTATCAAAAGATGTT
Organism: Anticlea derivata; assembly: GCA_947579855.1. Classification (NCBI taxonomy): domain Eukaryota; kingdom Metazoa; phylum Arthropoda; class Insecta; order Lepidoptera; family Geometridae; genus Anticlea; species Anticlea derivata. The sequence goes on from OX388269.1 coordinate 7,692,456, forward strand.
TCATTATAATGAAATAAACTTTTACAATAAATACGGACTGACCTGTGCTGTGGTGACTGGTGGTGGAACAGTTGCCTGGCTCGGAGGCTGTGGTGTTGTGTGGCTGAAGCCGCCCTGCCCGCTTATATATCCGGATCGTGGGGCGGCCGCACGGCCCCCGCCCTCCTCGTTAGCCTGTGCATCCCAATACTTATTACAAACATTAATTGATCAGCAAACTAATTGAATGATTTTTGGACTTCATTTTAAAACAACTTCAAATGTGGTAAAATATGTATTTCCAATAATCCTATCCTACTAATATTATAAATGCGAAAGTTTGTGAGGATGTTTGTTGTTCAATCACGCCCAAACGGCCGAACGAATTTGGATGGAATTTGGTACAGAGATAGATTATAGTCTGGAGTAGCATATAGGCTACTTTTTATGTAGGTACCACGCGAGCGAAGCCGCGGGCGGAAGCTAGTAATTAATAAATATTAGATGGCTTTTCAGTTTTGTGCGCTCTTGAACAAATGACAAACCGTTGGCGTTGTTATGCCATAATACGGTTTCCACTTGTTCAAAAGTTATTCTCATTATTTAGGCTCAATTTTATTCAATTGTGTTTCTGGAAAGAGGATATTATGCAGGAAGGACCTTGTATTGTATCCGGAACACCTGGAGGTGAAAATCGTCTGTTATAACACAGAAATTACATAAAGGAAATTGGAGAGCCATTGGTGGCTTTAGGGTTGAATATTGCAATTACATTTCGTAAAGAGAATTTAATTGACCATTTTGTGAGTACACAACAAGAAATGTTATTTTTTTTAAGGCTTGACTATGGGACGCCGCTTTCCTTCAACGTTTGATATTTCAAAAATATTGAGCGTGGATCCGATCATCTTGACATGTCAATTGTGTGTCTTGCTAATCTCGTAACCAGGTCACGGATCACGTTTTATTTCTCTGTAATGCTTTGTAATGTTGTATGCAACTAAAAATAAATTTTGACTTTTTTAATACTGATCTTATTTTTTTCAAAATCGAGTCCGTAACTCCTAACATCACTTTTCGATTACGCCGATTTCGCCTAAGTGGCCCTGAAAAAAAACTCACCCTGTATACCGGTATGTTCTTATTCTGATCTGAGGAATAAAACATGTACTGAAGTCCTAACTTGGGATATATTGTGAATCTACGCTTTGAGTTTGACTTTTAGGAGCTTGCAATATAGTTGAGCTATAATTATGATATATATATGACTCATAATTCAATGTATTGAAACGTAGATTCACAATATATCCCAAGTTAGGACGTCAGGACATGATTTATTCCCCTAATCAAAATAAGGAGGAGAAGGAGGAGGTAGGGCACAGCGAGATTTTCTCGTTCTGAATTGGAGCAGCCCGCCTGGGGAGGTACCTCCACCTTATAGAAGATCGCAGCCAAATAACATTATTTGTTTCAAATTGTGTTGTGTTCCTGCGGTGAGTAAGGTTGCCAGAGCTCTTTAGGGGGGAAGGGGGTTCGGGGTCGGCAACGCGTGCGTGATGCCTCTGGTATTGCAAGCGCTCATAGGCTACGGTAACCGCTTACCATCAGGTGGGCCGTAAGCTTGTTTGCCACCTCTGTTGTATAAAAAAATAATAATAATAAGAATTGACGGTGTGAGCTCCTAAAAATCATACTCAAAAATAAGTTTATTGAAAAGATGTAAGGATAATTTTTCTAATTTTAGATGACAAATCGCACACCGTTCGCACACGGCTTTAATGAGATATTAGTGGGGTTATTTGATTTGATTATATGTTGTTTGATCCTATAAAAGTAAGTTGTATTTTATTCAGAGCACAAAAGGGACACAACAATGTTTTTAAATTTTGCGGAAGAAGTTTTAAAGGATCGGAGTTCAGTTTAGTAATTTGGAAAACATACCTATGTATGCCAACAATATAAATGATATTGAAAAGAAAATCCAAGAAGCTATATGGAAAGTTTGGTCTAAAATAAATTGAATCACCGAGCCATCAAAGGATCTGTCATAAACAGATTTGCATCCTAATTTAATGTTTGCAAAAATATTGCCCTTAGATTTGACCCCAGCCCATAGATAGCTACGGATGAATGTTTTTCATTATCATTATCAGCCTTATGAAGTCCACTGCTGAACAAAGGCCTCCTCCAAAGATTGCCACGACGATCGGTCTCGAGCCTTCTCTATCCACCGACTTCCCGCAACCTTCACAATGTCGTCTGTCCATTTTTTTTTTTATAAATATAAATATTCCTGACCTATCACACGGTCAGCTGATCCCAAACTAGGCATAGCCTGTACTATGGGTACCAGAGACTGATATACATAATATATATATATTTAACACCCAGACACAGAACAAACATCTGTATTCATCACACAAATGTTTGTCCAGTGCGGGAATCGAACCCACGACCTATAGCGCAGAAGGCAGAGTTACTACCAACTGAGCTATGAAGCCTGTCCATTGGAACGAAAGGAGCCTCTAAGAGGCGCACTTTAATCCTTTCACTACACTGATTCATTCAGCGACGGTCATAGGCCTTTTTAGGGCCACCATACCACTACCTGGTCACTGACCCAATACAGGATGACCAAGAAAGAATCAGTGAAACGACAAGATGAGATCGGGGGATCTTCCAACACTGCATCATTTGGTTCGTGGTCGCCATTCTAGAACCTTTATCGCCCAAATAGCTTCACAATTTAGTAAGTGTATCTGAAGTATCCAATTCTGTCAACGTCTACGAAGTGCTACAGCGTAATGCTTTGCTACGTGCTCGTACTGCTAGGTCAACCGACAAATCCAACTCGCTTAGGCAGCGTTTGGGAAACTTCATCATATCTTCTCGACGTAGATACCGCAGAGCTTCAAGATAAAAGTCTACAATCAGTGCGTGTTGCCCATGATGACAGAATGATGATAGAATTGACAACCGTCAAAAAAAAGGATTAAAGGTTCTCGGATGGCGACCACGAACCGAACGACGAATCCGATGGACCGACGATATCGTAAGGTTGTGGGAAGTCTGTGGATAGATAAGGCTCAAGACCGTTTGCCGTGGCACTCTTTGGGGGAGGCATATGACCAGCATTGCCCTTCCTCAGGCTGATGATGATGATGAAATCCAATTACGGATCTGGTTTTTCATGAATCTATAGCATTGGAATCAGGACTCGGTAATTAGTTTTACCTGCAGTGTAGGTGCAGTTTAAAAGTTTGTTGACACAAACGAAACCAATCTAACTGACTCGGGAACAGTAAAGTTTTAGACATTCCTCTGACTGTAAGCGAAGGTTGATTCAAATACCTGGTTCTGAAACCGTGAACAGAAGTTGCAACCGACATCCAAAGATTTATGAATACGCTTTGATACAGTTTGCAATCGACAACGTCCCGAAATAGTAAGTCCGCAAGTTATAAAACAAGTTAAACCTAAATGTAGAGTTCGTGGCGTAAACCTGCGTTTAAGCATCTTGAAGGGTGTATTATATAATATCGTTTTAAAAACAAAAAAAAACAGACACCAATTTCGGGGCCTACTGTTTTTTTGGGATTTTTCGGGGGTAAATATTTTTTTCCAGAAAGTAGCTAGGTACTGAATAAAAACTAATTATCCACATTTAACCTCTCAAACAGAATGCACGTAAGTCATGTCAAGAAATTTTATGACGCACGCATGCGTAGGTCCATGGTCATATAAAATTTTAATCAATGTGATGCGTAGTGCATATTATGTACTATTTGATGATGTACATTTGGGAAGATCCGCTGGAATCGCATATGCGCACGAGGTAGTACGTTGTCGTTTCATAACTTTTATAGTAGTTTTTTTAACTTTTATGAACAAAAAAGACATCCCATATCTCTATGATGGTAAAAAAACCATTGAAAACGGACCATTCGTTACGGAGTAATCGGTGTATAAACATAAAAAAAACATACATAGTCACTGAATTGATAAACTCTTCCTGTTTTTGAGTCGGTTAAAAAAAATTGATATCTCCTGGTATGGAAAATGCTGAAAGTCAAAGTGACACTTGGTGTGTAATTTACACACGAAGCGGTCACTTTTATAAACATTTGCATGTCTTTTAAATGTTTGATGACTTCTGGCGCGTATGCTAAGCACGTCGCCTCATCTTTATTAAGTTAGGGTTACTTTCTTTGATATTTGCGTCACGGAGAACGAGCTTTTAATTGAGGCTTACACGTTGATTACTGCTGATGACTGGTTGTCCGTTTTGCTCTAACGATAGAATAGAAGAAATTTTTTGACGAACACACAAGAACACAGTACGGGCATTAACCCGACTACGGAGGGTAATGCGTTTAACAGTCTTTGTATATATATGTTCATCTGTGCCCTCGTAGCTTCATAACTGGTCATAATTTTACGAATTAAATGTCTAATGAAGTGTCTTCTTTGTCCGCGTGTCATAGGTTAAATGACATAGGTCAGTAAACTTTGGATCCATGAAAAAATAAATGAAGATGATGCCAAGTCATCAATCCTTGTAAACCCGCAGGCTTATTGCGTATCTCTAATTATTTTCAGTGAATTGAAATGAAACGTCATTTGAACGTCAGTCTGGCTTTCAGCTGACCATTTCGTATCATCTATCTACCTGACGTCACCATTACCATTAGGATCTCGGTGATCTTCAGTGAGTGAACTATCGATTTGTTTTCCTATAATGAATACGCAGGAAACTATGAGCCGCGTTGGCCTAGTGGGAGCTACCTCGACTTTCGATCCGCAAGTTGTAAGTTCGAACCCAGTCGTGAACCAATGTATTGTTCTGTTCGTAATATTTATGTGCGCATTAGCACATGCTATAACGGTGAAGGAAAGCCGCGGCTCACACGTATTGACCATGTCTTTCCTGTGGATAAAGCCGACTAGGCTGAGAGGTATACGTGCTAGGCAAGCCTACTCCACCTTAACATATCCCAGGCACTACAATGACTCGTAAGTGAGTAAAAAGTTCCACCTGACGCTTTATAAATCATCTAGTATAATGTGACAAGGCCTTTTTCCGACTACGATATTCAAGGGCAGGAACGAGAATGGCAGTGTGACAACGTAATATCGGTGGCAACATATTGGCCGAAAACTAAGAACAAGTGACACGCCAGAAGTTTCGGGATTATTGCGTAAGTATAAAGATAGTTTACTCGCTCAAACCAGATCAAAAAACATTATCCGAAAACATTATGTGTACATGAAAATAAATATTAAAAAACCCAAAATACAATGCACGAATGGAGCCTTTAAGAGGCGCCTAATCCTTTCACTACACTGATTCTTTCAACGAAGTTCATAGGCCCTTTTCAGGGCTATCATACCTCGACCTGGTAACTGACCTAATACAGGTGACCAAGATAGAATCAGTGACACGACACGCAAGTTGAAAATGTACAGCTTATACTGTAAAATAACATACATAGACACCGAATTGATAACCGTTTTTTGGGATTGGTATAAACACAAAGAGAAGCAAAAGGGAGCAGCTCTTGGATATGTTTTTGTGTTATTCGATACCTCAAATTTCAGCCAAAATTGCAATACATAAAATGGAGACGTTAAAAAAATTAATGCTCCATGATTAGCCCTTTTACCGAAATAATGATTTATTTCGGCAAATTAATAACCACTTTCACAAATAATGATCTTACATCCTGATTTATGCGTGGCCACAACGATGCGATAACGAGTTATCTAAAGTAAAGGAATGTTTATCTTTAGGTCCGGGGAAGTTTGGGAGTGGGACTTACATATTATATTTATAACTAGTTGTCCCGCTCGCGACTTCGTCCGCGTTAGTTTACCTACCTAGACTATTTTTTATTATCCTTACCAAAGTGCTAACTTTTGTTATGCAGCTATTTACCTACTTCTACCTACCGTCACCGTCACCGTAACGTTAACCCTAACCGTCACCGTCCCGTAACCGTAACCGTCACTGTCACCGTTCCGTTACCGTCCCCGTCCCGTCACCACCTTCGTCACCGTCACCATCATGGTCACGGAAGGCCCCCCACCCGATGGACCGACGACATTGTGAAGGTTGCGGGAAGTCGGTGGATGGAAAAGGCTCAAAACTGTTCGTCGTGGAACTCTTTGGGGAGGCCTATGTCTAGCAGTGGACTCCTACAGGTTGATGATGATGATTATTAACCCTCAGGGCCTGCTTTTCATAAAACTCATACACTGATATCTTATTACTTATAGCTCTTAACCTGATAACCGATTTTGATGTCTCCAACTTCAAAAACATAGGACTTTCATACAAACGTTGAACCCCAATTTCACCCCTTTAGGAGCTGATTTTTCCAAAATCCGTTCTTATTGCACGGTAACATCTTTTAAAGAATCACTGTTCCAAATTTCAGACTCCTCGGCCCAGTAGTTTCCGAGCTTTCGTGATGAGTCTGTCAGTGAGTGTATACGTGAGTGAGTGGACTACTCCTTTATATATAAAGATATAGCTTTACAAGGCTGCGCGTAGGTATGTGATAATTTTCCTCAACAAACTGTTATAAAATACGTGTTGTAGCTGATTAACTAACGTAAAGTTTATTAAGTACATATTATGAATCACCTTATGATTAGGTTTTAACTAATATAAACATTACCCTCCTTCCTTCTCGGCAGTCAGGTAAAAAACCAAATGTCAAAGCTTTCAGTAGCTTCGGAAAATCGATAAATCTAACCAAACACTTAACCAGCGGTTATCCTGAAAAACTGGTTCGGTTATGGTTGGTCCTGAGTAGCGTCGCGTTGCATCGAATATCGGTTAAATATGGCATCGAAGCAGATTTTGTATGGAGATTGGTTGGCCAGCCACGTAAGGGAGTGCATGAGAGTACGGTCGATATTACAACCATGCAAAATAAAATTATTTTTATGGACAAAGTTCGTATTTTCTGTAATGTAATTGTTTAGTTTTAAAATGTTGTGCAAATGTGTGTGTTTTAGTCGCAAATAAATGAATGTCTATGTCTACAAAGTGCGATGCGACGGTAGTCAGGAGCGACGGTTCAACAGTACCTACCTACTATAACCGCCCACGAATGTTTTAGTGAATTTTGAAGGAGGTCAACGGTTTTATCAGCTTCATGACGAATGGTAGTGGATGCGTTTTGAGGCAATCCTATTATCTAGAGTGCTCTTCAGAGTTAATAACCGCACTTCATATGGACACTGATACAAATCTCAATGTGGAGTTTTACAATAGTCGACGCGACAGCGAATGCCATTATGCAGCCATTGGAAAGTGACATTGACCCCATTGTCCCTTATTAGTTTATGTTCCTGTTGAGTCTTATTGAGAGAGAGATGAAATTGTTTACTGGCTTATAATTAATTTAATTTTACATAGACATCAATATGTTCACTCTAATGGACGCCGGAGACACGTCGTATAAAGACCCGTACCCGCAACTTAGCGATTTCGTACTAGACGGTAACGTAAGTTGAAAGTCCCCAAGATTTAAGGTTCAAATTCGTGTAAAATAGCGCTGACACGCTCGCATTTGATTGGCAATAAGACGTCATGGTAGGGCTCCTGTTCGAATTTACGTAAACCCGCCTACCCAGACGAATATCGCATGGTATTAGGACAAATGTTTGCATGCAAACATTTGTCCCGCATATTTGTACCGGGTCTGGGTGTTGTGGTACCCTACCATGGTACTCGTAGTTTCTGATACCCACGACATAGAGAATCCTAGTGAGGGGTCAGGTGTGAAGCATTTTATTTTATTCTGAATCCGCGCTATAGCCGCTATCTACTTTACAAATACCCCTCGGTATCTCTTGGTGAAATTTTCTATCACAGCGGAATTTTACAAATCGTATGGAGTCGTGTCGGTAATAGAAATGGGGAGTCAACGTGCAAATGCTACTGAATGATGTCACGAGGACTATTGCGTCAATTCAATAAAATTGAACTGATATAAAAAGTATTAACACGCTACGCTTCCTGTGGAGGTGCCTAGAAGTAATTTAAAACTGAACCTAGTTCTCATAGTCATAAAAATAAATAGGTACCTCACCAACGATAAAGATGATAGTCTAGACACAGGGTCACGTATCATTTTTTTGTTTTTTTTATACAACTAAGGTGGCAAACAAGCCTACGGCCCATCTGTTGGTAAGCGGTTACCGTAGCCTATGAGCGATTGCAATACCAGAGGCATCACGCCCGCGTTGCCGACCCCGAACCCCCCCACACCTAAAGAGCTCAGGCAATCTTACTCACCGCAGGAACACAACAATATTTGAAACAAATAATGTTAGCTGCGATCTTCTGTAAGGCGGAGGTACCTCGCTGTGGCTTACCTCCTCATAAAACAACATTACAATCAACATTGTATCATTGATAAAGAATTTGGAATTAGGATTAGGAATTTGGGAATTAGGAATCCGATTCCTAATGGTCACCGGATAATTCAAAAGCAAAAAAGAGTTGGTTATTTTTTGGACTATGTATGCGACTGTTGGGTGTTTAAGTACTAAACTCTATATTATTTATATTATGTTTAAGTACTAAACTCTATAATATACAGCGGCCCAAAGTGGCTAGCGTTGGTGACCGGCCTCAAAGGAACTTGTTTGATTATTCCGATCATGGCTTAACTCTGGATGCGTGAAGCGATACGAAGAGATTTTACACAGATCCCTCGGGCTTAAATCAAATTTAGGAGATCCGTGTATTTTCATCATATTTAAGTTTAAATTCATAAAGTAACTTTTTTGGTTAACTTGTATTTTGATGTCAAAGAGACCAAAGAGAATAAAGCCTTTCACACACGGCAGCTATAATGTAAAAATGTATATTATAGCTAGATACATCTCATTACATCTTTCCATAGAAACTGTCAGAAGATACGAAGAAAAAAGAAGAATAGAATAGAATGATCGTTTATTTTAGCAAGAGATTACATGGCTGATTAGGTGGTGAGCACAAAAGTATACACATTTAGACATACAATATAACTTAAAAAATATTACATAGTTTAGGTATACCTAGGTACATAACATTATTATATTAAAAAGTTTAGGTATATCGACTCGTGTGTCCGAATGCTAAAAAAGGTGTTCAGCTCAGATTCAGATCAAAAGATATATTATAGCGGCCGTGTGTGACGCGCTTCAAACTATTCGAAAGAGACATTGGTTCTTATAAGCGAAGACAATTTCGTAGAAAAAAATATCTTTGGTACGTAAATAGCCTAACATTTTTTTTTTTTTTAAGGGGGGAAAGTGCCGTCGCATTTCCTTTCCGCCATGGGGGGTGGCGGAAAGGGGTATGTGGGGCTCGAACCCACTAAAAACCCCCCTGTGAGCAGTCCTCCGCCTGGTTGAGGCGAGATGGGGTCGTGTTAGCATTCACCATCTCGCCTCAGCGGTAGGCCCGGATTTGCCTTAACCGAGCCACTGCGTCTGTGCCTTGCTCACTAAGGCCACTCCTCAGACTTGTGGGGCCGTTAAGAAATAGGCGGAAAGGTCCCCCGACCTTCCGCCGATGACCCCTCTACAAAGGGAGGAGGCGGGCAAACCGCCTCCTTCTCTCCCCTGTTCTTCTGCGGCGTAGCAGATCTGCTTGGGCATCGTTCTCCCTGACATAAATAGCTATAAATAGCCTAACCTAACCTAACCTCACGATGTTTGTCTCCAAGCATGCTAGACAACCACAGATCTCCAGGCGATCAGATCCTTGAAGATATGGAGAGTAATCAGAGGCAAGTCCAAACATTTTGGCACATTTTGCATTAGCGAATATTCCATACGTGACAGGTTTCAAGCCCATCGCCGCTTATAAGAATACTTGTTTCTTCACGTTGTTTTCCTTCACCGTTTTAAGCAAGTGTTAATGCGCACTAAAATTTTCCGAACAGAAAAACTACATACATACATAAAATCACGCCTGTTTCCCAGAGGGGTAGGCAGAGACCACGGTTTTCCACTTGCTACGATCCTGACATACCTCTTTTGCTTCATTCACTCTCATCACATTCCTCATACATGCTCGTCGGTTTAGGGTACTTATGACCTGGCCTTTTTCCAAAACGTCACCGATTTGGTCACTAAACGTACGCCTAGGTCTTCCCCTTCCAACGGTCCCATTCACACTCGCCTTATACACCTGTTTCGTCAATCTTCTTTCGTTCATTCTCTCTACATGACCAAACCATCTCAGCGTACCTTTCTCAATCCTCATCACTACGTCTTCTTTCACCCCACAACGCTCTCTTATCACACTGTTCCTCACTCTATCTTTCAAAGTTACTCCACACATACTTCTTAACTCATTCTTACCAGCTAATTTTGATAGTACAATTTGTTGACCTACTTAACTCCATACTAATCGGATAGATGGTTCGAAAGTTACGCTCTAACAAATCCTACTAATGTTATAAATGCGAAAGTTTGTGAGGATGTTTGGATGTTTGTTATTCAATCACGCCGTAACGGCTCAATCGATTTCGTTGAAACTTGGAATTTAAAGAGATATTTTTATTTTTTATTTTATTTTTATTTATTTAGGACAACAACCAATTACACTTAAAAATTACATAACAAATTTTATAGAATAGATGGTTCTTAAAGTATAATCAGCCCCGTTGTCGACAAATTAGGGTATACTTAAAAAGGGGCGTTGTGTAAGAGTGTGACATATTTATTTACCTAGAATAATATATAGGCTACTTTTTATGTCCCACGCGAGCGAAGCTGCGGGCGGAAGCTAGTATAGAATAAGAATACATTTTATTAAGAAGCTTCTTGAACAGGTACGAGTACGAGTACAGAAATAGTTCAATGAACTTAGGTCTAGCTAGAAGGTATAACTCAGGCCTCATAGCTCAGTTGGTAGTTACTCTGCCTTCTGTGTTAGAGGTCGCGGGTTCGATTCCCGCACTGGACAAACATTTGTGACTAACATAGATGTTTGTTCTGTGTCTGGGTGTTAAATATCTATTATGTATATCAGTCTCTGGTACCCATAGTACAGGCTATGCCTAGTTTGGGATCAGTTGACCGTGTGTGATATGTCCGGAATATTTATTTATTTATAACTTTCTAGAAGACGGCAGAAAAAGTAAGTACTTAGTAGTAAGGATGTAGACAAGGTGATTCATAACATGTATTCCATCCTGAAAGGGGGCTATTCTATCAATGAAAAGGAATAATATTAGCGAAAAAAAACATCAATATTTCATTTTATTTTTTAATTTTTTTCACAATCTTTCTCAAATTATCTGTTTTTGTAATTTTTATCATGTCTATAACTAAATGCTAAACGTACAAGAAGATCGGAATCAACATTGCTAACCTGATTTGACCCCAAAACAGCTGATTTCCGCATAGTTTTTTCAATGAAAAATGTCGAATATCCAAAAGTCGCAGAACAAACTTTATTGCAAATTGGGTATAAAATAAGCCCCTTTCGGGATGGCATTCATATTATGAATCACCTTGTATAACTAAATGAGCTCTAAAGTTTACACTAGTGTTCCCTGTGTCCTACTCGTGAAGTTTAGTCTCTCCATGATGATGTAGTTTTGCAATAGTTAGGTAGGTATAGATAGATAGATAACACTTTATTGTAAACCACATTAAACTTAACACATCACGATTGAATCAATAAAATCTAAGAGTGATCTCTGTGAGATATAGGTAGGTATATAACATAAATTGTTACTTTTGAGGTTGGCTGTTAGAAATTGTTTGTAGCATTAAGCCCTCCTTTTGTGCAACTGTACTATGTGTGTGCAATAAAGTATTAAATAAATAAATAAATATACAACGCTGATTCGTTCAAGTTGTTTGAGAGATCTTCGATCAATATATGGTGCGTCTCTTGCAATCATATTTTTTGCACTAACACACACTTAAATTATTAGGTCACAAAATAAAAAATATTTTCAATTAATTAAATTGGATATCTGCATACTTTGAAGGTCGTATTTTGACCCATGTCTCAAAACTTGATAACGGAGTGCTAGATTCTGATGGAAATGAGAAAAGTTTAATAATGAATTCCCTTTATAATTGATTGATAAATCGACGTCTCGAATTCTCGGATTAAAGCAAGTTAGGAGATTCTTTTTAATGCAAATAGTCATCGAAAATCATGTCCAAAGGGGAGATTACCAATAGGTATATCAAGAAATACTACTTTCTTAGTATTAGTCTAGTCACTAGCTACATCAAGAGAGGAAGTAAAGGAAAACACACACACACACACACAAAGTACGGCATGGTTTTTAGGAATAATATGTAAAATGTAAATCCGTTATTGGCTGTTAGTTTAGTTATAAGTTTCACATGTTTTCATTATAAGAGCTGTGGATTTAGTTGTTTTTTTTTTTTTTTTTTTATACAACAGAGGTGGCAAACAAGCTTGCGGCCCACATGATGGTAAGCGGTTACCGTAGCCCATGAGCGCTTGCAACACCAGAGGCATCACGCACGCGTTGCCGACCCCGAACCCCCTTCCCCCCTAAAGAGCTCTGGCAACCTTACTCACCACAGGAACACAACACTATTTGAAACAAATAATGTTATTTGGCTGCGATCTTCTGTAAGGCGAAGGTACCTCCCCAGGCGGGCTAAAAATAAATAAAACGTTTGCATCAAAGTGTAAAAACTTTTCTCTTGTCTACTACAGTTAAACAAAACGTCGTAGCACATGCTACGGGTCGTAGCTCGTAGATTGTAGAGTTGCCGTATCCTATACTTCTTAACTCTAACGCTCTAGACTGATTCGCGAGTACCGACTGATAACTGTCGTGAACTCGGTTTCTGCCATGACAAGAGGAAAACCCTCGATCCTTCAAATATTTAATTCCGAAGTATTTACCGAGCTTGAGCCGAGCACTGCAGTCTGGGTCGGTTCACACGGAAAGTATTGGGTGAGCTTTACTGGGCGCGATGGATGATGCATGACTGTGGAGCGGGGAACTAGGATTAGTATGAAAGAAATGACACACCAAAGCGATTGTAGGATATTTATTTTCTCGTTGTTACACTAAGTACTTTATTTACTACCATGCTACATGAACCCTACTTCCTAGTAATTATCTAACAATGTAGATTGGGATGTAAAATAATGTAATAAGCTGGAATAATATACAAGGTGTACATAACATGTATACCATCCCAAAGGGATGTTATTCTATCAACAAAACAGATTTGAGCAGACAGATTTTGGTTCTTTGAATACCCACTACCAGGAACTAAATATTCTAAACATTACTACTCTTACAATTACTATTAACATACAAACGTAACAACTAACCCTTTTCATAATCAGACACTAAATTTATCGGATTGATAACTCTCGCCCTATCTTTTTCCGCTCCGTATCAGAAGGTCTATCAAGGAAAATGACGTAGCTTCTACCAGTAAACAAAAGAAAGAGGCGGAAATACTATAATCGAGCCGATAAAGTTAGTGAGTGATTATGAATAAAAGGGTTAGAGGGTACTGCCGAAAGTGTTCAATCCCGGGGTTCCTTTGGCAGTGAGATCTTGAACTGCATTAAAACGATCAGGTAAATCGCTATCATGCTTATAGCCTGCAAATTAACAAACAACTTGAAACTCACTCAACTCTTATTGGGTTTCATAAGGCAACAAGAGTTATTGTAAGCTAAAATAACTGTTAAATGCTATACACGGGATTTTACTTTAAAAATAAACTCATATTCTTACCAATAAATCTTGATACACCCGATTGACCTACTAAATTCCATGCAGATCGCATTGACGGTTCGAAAGTTATGCTCCAACAAATAAACATAAAAAAAATAACGCCGATTTTCCCAAGTTGTTTGGGAGATCATCGTTTTCAATTCAACAAGTTTCTGAATATTAGAATAGTACAGTTCAGCCGATGGATCTTGGCAAACGGCGATATGCCTTCTGAAGCTCGTTTCAAAATAATCCTTAAGGTAACAGAATAAAGTTGAGGCAATTTTGAGTTTGACTTTTAGGTGCGGCGTTATCGTTGAGCGAACGCTGTCAAATGTCAAATTCAAAATTGACTATAGCAAGTAGACGTAAGGATCATTTTGAAATAAATTTTAAGCATATTTTGGATGACATATCGCACGACAATTGAACGTAGCTTTAGTCGGTGGGCGCAGTGGTGATTTTAGTTCCTAAAATATCTATCTATTGCGCGAGATCCGGCGGCCAAACTCTATTACAACTTACTGATGTTAGCAGTTCCCTATTGACGTTTGCGTAACCTTTCAGGCTTACTACGGCGGGGTTCATTTCAATAGCTTGGATGAAGTGGTCAACCTGCAGATAATTAAACGACAAAATGGTGAAAAGTGCAGCTTTGTAAAGGAAGCGAGCAAAAAACTAGGGTGAAAGACGTGGCAACGTGGTCGTAGCTGCGAGGGAATATAGTTGGGCGGCTTATATCGCAAAAACCCAGTTGATGGGTCATTGAATGAAAACAGTGGGCAAACAGACCACGAGGCCAGCCGCCAAAGCGATGGGTGAACGATAAAAAGGCGCATAGGGCCTTGACTGGATGATGAAGGCAGCCAAGCATGGAAAAAGCTGGAAAACTTAATTTAATTTAATATTATATAAGATTGACATTAATGATAAATTTATATTTTTTCGAATTTGTAACTTATTAGTTATTATGTAATTTGTAATCTAATTAATATTGGTTTAAATCTTTGTATTTATAATGTTTGTATGACCTGATAATATGTCAGAATCTAGTGATCTGTACTCTAAACCTCACCATCTATCAATGTACCTAGGTTCACGAACAATAGATGAATTATGAATTATGAGAGGCCTACGTCCTAAAATTGACAAAGGAATGCTCAAGATGATCATGATTATGATGAAAGTGAAGCGAGAGAAGAATATAAGCATCATTTCGATAAGAGCAGGAAACCAAACAATACCTTCTAAGAAAACTGGAATTGATTATTTTACTTGAACCTCTTGAAAGAAAATAGTACCGGTTGGCCAGGAATTGTTGTCACATACCTCTTTTTGTGTAGGCCGATCTACAGCTAAAACGTCAACGGAGAGTAATGTATCTTGAACACCGGCAGCTACCTGCCAAAACATTGATGTGTTTAGAGACAAAGCAATATCTATAACTGTAATGGTATGTATAGAGAGTGCATAAATCTTTATGTAGAGTTCTTGCAGGAATATTTTCGTTATTCTCTCACTTTATATTTATCTTTTTTTTTTATACAACAGATGTGGCAAACAAGCTTACGGCCCACCTGATGGTAAGCGGTTACCGTAGCCTATGAGCGCTTGCAATACCAGAGGCATCACGCACGCGTTGCCGACCCCGAACCCCCTTCCCCCCTAAAGAGCTCTGGCAACCTTACTCACCGCAGGAACACAACACTATTTGAAACAAATAATGTTATTTGGCTGCGATCTTCTGTAAGGCGGAGGTACCTCCCCAGGCAGGCTGCTCCAATTCAGAACGAGAAAATCTCGCTGTGCCCTACCTCCTCTTAAAACATCATCATCTCATTAGTACATCAGAGGAAGTTTGAAAGTAGTAGAGCGCCAGTGATAGAAAAGTTGAGAACTAATAGGTTAGCGTGGTATGGGCAGGCATGAGGAGGGATGAAAGTCATGTAACGAGAAGAGCGTTAGGTATAAATATGGATGGATAATAGAGGAAGGCTATAGAAAAGATGGATGGACTGAATGCAGGATGACTTGAGTAAGAAAGAACTGAGTGCGGAGATGACGGCTAACATCTTAAAAGTGAGTGTAATAGGTAAACATGTTGTGCACACATAATGTGGGACAAGGGCAGGAAGATATTGATGATTTGAATTCAAATTACTTCATGCAAATTGTGTTTTAGCTAATCGTAACATATAAATGAGAACAAGGCTCGACCTTTTTTTATTTGTTACCTCAAGAGTGGACTTATGCGAGCAGTCAACAAAGATGAACAGTAGGGTCGAGCAGTAGGCCGCGTCTACGAACAGGCCCATCTCCTTGAAACTAAACCCGAAGCCGTGGTCCACGATCTCAGATAGCGCTCCGTAAACTGCTATGGTTATGTTGGCGAACCTGCGTTTGCAAGAAGTCCATGGTATTTGTTCGAGTCAAAATGAACACGCAGTAAATATGCACTTTTGCTACGAATGCAACTATGCACACTGCTCGCGATTTTGGAATGGCGAGCGAATGTGTAACCAATTCGTGTTCGACCGTTCTTGAGACATCGCGGGCTCAAAACCATTTTTTATCTTTTTATCATCTTTATAACTAGTTACTAAGCGTACTAGAAATCAAGATTCGAAATCAAGATTGCTACTAAAACACAGTGGTTTTTCAAAAAGACGTAGAAAATAACTTTATTGCTAATAAGGTGCAGAATAAGCCCCTTTCGGGGCAGAATACATTTATGAGATACCTTGTATACAAGTTAGAATGTTTATTGCCAAACTAATTTCAAAACCTGGGCGCTATGAGAATCATAATAAACTGTCGAGTGGGCCGGACGGAGTGAAGAAAGTGACAGCGCTACGTACTATAATTGAATGCAGAAAGAGATAGCAAGCGTTAGAAGGCGCTCGAAAGTAATCGACGTAAGAGACGTATAAGAAAATATCGATTATCTTAAAAACAAAGTATTTTTTTTAAAAAGTGTCTTGGATTTAGGTAGCCAATCCTATTGTCTAACACAATATTTAAAAAAAAAGTTATTTATGATTGATAGTTTCTGAGTATTTTCGAAAAAACTGTTGCAGAGGACCGAACTTTAAAAAATAAATCTATCGAGAAAAGTTTTACCAATCGCGTTTCTGTCTTGGATTTAGGTAAATAAAATGTTCAAGTTATCTTTGTCATAAAAATCAAAACTGTGCGTTTTGCGGTTATTAAGAAAAAACGTTCAAATATCATAAAACAATTTAACCCTCACCTTAACCGTTGCAGTAACTACGGGCTGAATTCCTTGTCCTTGAGTGTAACTAACATGATAGTCCGAATCTAACGAATAGGAAAGCGACTGATTACACCAATTTCGCTCTATTCAACTTGAACCTGCGACATTTTAGAATCAATAAGATACCTTCGAACTTGCTTTCAGGTGTTTGCAGATAGAATACTCAACTATTTGCGGCGACAAGTTTTGAACATTGATCCATCCGAACTTAAGATTTGGGATCATTACTTTGAATTTCTTGGAAATAGTTCAGCTTCCACAAAATGATACTTACGACAGGAACTTAAATTGGGGATCAAATAAATGTTCCTATGTGATGAGGCCAGACCAGGCCATGAGGCCCCAGTATTAGATAGATAACAAACGACAAATATCAGAGGCCCTATTCTGAAAGGTCAGTGACTTCACACTGCTCACTTTTCGACCGTGAATAGTGAATAGATTACTAGTTTTTGTAGGCGCCGTTTTCTTGACACCGTACAAAAACGGTAAGCTATTCGTTTTTCACGGTCGAAAAGTGAGACTCAGAATGTTAGTGACTTGTCATCGGTGAGTGGTGAAAAGTGAAGTTTACCGGTTTTTGTAGAGGCGCTTTACGTGACACCGTACACAAACTGTAAACTATTCTCTTTTCACCACTTACCGGTTACAAGTGAGTAACTAACGAGCATTACGGACTCGGGCCTCAGGCTTCAGATGGTAGCGCGACGTCGCGCGTGTGGTCTGTTCACATATGGTTGCGAAGTTGCGTCCTGGCGACAGAACACATACTAACGCTCGATTTACGCGCGAATTTTTTTGGGATGAAGATGTTTTTTCTGTGTCTAGGTGTTAAATATTTATCTATTATGTATAGGTATCAGTCTCTGGTAGGCTATGCTTAGTTTGGGATCAGTTGACCGTGTGTGATATGTCCGGAATATTTAATCATTTAATTTAATCATTATGCAAAGATTGTATTGGCCTCCCCCACAGACAGAGCGAATTCCTTATCATGTGGGGGGATTTGCCCATACTCACCACGCTGGGCATGCGGGTTGGCGAGCGCGGTTAGAGCTATCGTTGTTAAAAAGAGGGACGCTGCTGCCCATCCCCTAGCTTTTTTCCCTTAGTCGCCTCTGACGACATCCGCGGATAGGTAGATATGGAGGGGCCTATTCTTCAGCCGGGGCCACCGCGGCCAAACCGCGGTTTTGAATCTATGCACACGTAATTACGCGATTTGCAAATCGCGGCTGATCGCGCGACTATCTGGACGTAGCCTAGAATACACGTATGGTACAGAATAGGTATATTAGGTAGATATTTGTATGAGACTTACATAAACAAACAGTAGGTAGAGTAGGTGCGCGCATAAGCATTTCCTAGCAACTGCAATAATTCAGACAGATTGAGCCATAGATAGCGGTACCTGGCAATTAGCCTCGCAGAACATTCTACGTGAACATCCTGAAACAAAAATTACAGACGAGGCTTCATTTTCGAGGCCAATTTTATGATGATTTGCTAAAATTTGCTGAGTGAACCACGTGTTAGGTGCTAGTTTGCAAGCGAAAACCCGTTTGAATCTTGAACAAAAAAATTTTAGACTGGCCTCATAATTCAGTTGGTAGTAACTCTGCCTTCTGCGCTAGAGGTCGCGGGTTCGATGATTCCCGAACTGGACAAACATTTGTGACTAACACAGATGTTTGTTCTGCGTCTGGGTGTTAAATATATATCTATTATGTATATCAGCCTCTAGTACCCATAGTACAAGTTATGCCTAGTTAGGGATCAGTTGACCGCGTGAATATGTCCGGAATATATATATTTTTTTATTATTTTTTTAAATTTAAATTGTCCATTTACCCTGCGAAAGCACTCCGAGAGGCCTTGCGAAGCGATCTTTATACCCTTGCAGTTGATGTACCACAGTGCACAATTCATGTTGATCATCGTGATAATGTGGTAGTATGCTGTCGTGTGTCTCAGCAGGAATCCGTCAAGGAGAGCGCACAGACTGAGCAGAAAACACACGGCGAGCAGAAGACAGCCCACACTGATTATAACGATTGTGGTCTTCAGATACGGGAACTGGAGGTTTTCACCTGTCACTCGGTAGTATCTTACCTATGGAAACAAAGTCAAAGTCAAAGTCAAAAGGCATTTATTTCAATATAATCACTAGGATCACTTTGAAACGTCTTAGAAATTAGGTGAAGCTATGCCTGTTCCTCGCGACCAAGCCTAGAAGAAACAAATAAACAAATAAGTGTTTACGAGTTGCATTTTATTAAAGGTATTTGCCCACAACCCCGTACCATACTATGATAGTGCTATGAACGTACGCCCACTAGAACGTATCATTAGATTCTCGTCGCGAATTCACTGTCGGAATATTTTTTGCATGTGCCGATACGGGTGCGTTCATGGTATGGAGCGTTGGAGTGGGAAAAGGCCTTTATCCTTTCGCTACACTGGTTTTTTACCGACAGTAAGTGGCCCATATCTTAACCAGGTCACTGATCTAAAGTAGGAAAAGGGTGACCAAGACAGAACCGGTGACGCATTAAGAGTAAAAAAATGAAAAAAATAATTTACAAAGAACTAGCTTGCGCCCGCTCCCATAAGTTAATAATAAAAATATTGATTATTTTTCCTCTCTTGAATGTAAATTGGAACAATATACATCTCTCTATGATGATATTATTATCCTAGGTGATTTTAATACATGCCTTCTTAAAAATGATGCTCGTGCCAATAAACTTCTTAATATGGTCACATCTGTCAATATGCATGTGCTTCCACTTTCCGCTACTCATCATGCACCTCACTCTATTCCCTCTCTACTTGATATCATTCTAGTCTCGGACATTGACCGTGTGGCCACACACGGACAATTAACTTCCTCTTTCTCTTACCACGATCTTATTTTTCTTTCGTATAAAATTCGTTCTCCCAAGCGGAAGACTAAGTGTCTTCTACTCCGTAGTTATAAAGATATCAATCTGGAGTGCTTGAAGTCCGACGCTGTTAACATAGACTGGACTTCAGTAATTGATGCCGTTAATGTAGATGATAAGGTTTCTGGTTTTAACAAAATAGTCACAAATCTCTTTGATATCCATGCACCTTTTAAGCGTGTTAGAATTAAACACCCTCCTGCTCCTTGGTTGACTCAGCCTATAAAAAAGATGATGTCGAAGCGTGATCTTGCTAAAAGACTGTATAAAAAGTCCCCTTCTGAGGTGAATTTGGCGTCTTACAAGAAGCTCCGTAATCGTTGCAGCAAGATGTGTAGGGATGCGAAAAGACAACATATTCACAACACCGTCAATAACTCAAGTCCTTCTCAGATGTGGAAGTTCCTAAAGACGCTTGGTCTGGGAAAAAAGGCAGGGACTGATAAAGTTTCTTTTGATTTAAATGCTCTAAACTCCCATTTTGCTAAACCTCCTTATGACTTTGATAGCCGCATCAAACATTGCACTTTAGATGAACTTTCACATCTGCCCAGGCCTGATTGCCCCTCTTTTAATTTCTGTGAGGTTGCTGAGTTTGATATAAAAAAAATACTATATTCTATCTCTACGAAAGCCGTAGGCACAGATGATATCAACATCCAGATGCTACTGCTCCTTTCTTCTGAACTTGCTCCAGCCATCACCCACATAGTAAACTTCTCTCTCGAGTCGAACTCTTTCCCTTCTGCTTGGAAAACCGCTTTTGTCACACCTCTTCCTAAAATCGCAAATCCTACCTCTGTATCCCAGTTTCGACCAATCTCGATTTTACCTGTCCTCTCTAAAGTATTGGAGAATGTGGTCCATAAACAACTATCCTTTTTCCTGTCCCATAACAATTTGTTGAGTCCATTCCAATCTGGCTTTCGTCCTGGCCACAGCACTGTCAGTGCTTTAACTAAAGTTTCTGATGACTTACGCTGGGCCATGGACAATAAACTTCTTACAGTTATTATTTTGCTTGATTTCAGTAGTGCATTTAACTCTGTTGATTATGATATCCTTTTATCAATCTTATCCTCCCTTAACATATCATCCTCAGCAATATCCTGGTTTAGTTCTTATCTTTCCGGTCGCTCGCAGTGTGTTCGCTCAGATGAGTCTTCATCCGATTGGTGTAACTTAACGGCGGGCGTACCTCAAGGTGGTGTTCTTTCGCCCTTACTTTTCTCGGTATTTATCAACACCATTACTCATGTTATTTCTTCTCACTATCATCTTTATGCCGACGACTTGCAAATTTAATGTCACTTCAAAGCTGATGAGATCTCTGAAGGAATCGACCGAATTAACTCTGACCTGTCTAACATCTATACCTGGGCGAAAGCTTACGGTCTCCTGGTCAACCCATCTAAATCTCAAGCAATGATTGTGGGTAGTCGGTACATGCTAAACACGGTTGCTCAGTCTACACCACCTCCTGTGTTATATGATGGTATCTCGATCCCTTACTCTGATAAGGTTAAGAACCTAGGAGTAATTTTTGACAGCCGATTGTCCTGGTCCAGCCATGTTAACGAAGTCAGTAAAAGGGTAAATTTCAGTTTCCAGTCTCTCAAGCGCCTTCAAAAATTTTTACCATTTGATACTAAAATTACTCTTGCTCAGGCACTGTTATTACCTCTCCTTGACTATGCTGATGTTTGTTTCCTAGACGCCATGGAGGATCATTTGAACAAGCTTGAGCGACTCCAAAACTTGTGCATCCGATTTATCTTCGGTTTGCGCAAGTTCGACCACGTATCGGAGTACAGATCTCAGCTGCAATGGCTCCCCATTCGTCGACGTCATGATCTTCACGCTATGTCTTTCCTTTATAACATTCTCAACAATCCCGTCTCTCCTTCTTACCTCACTGAGCGATTTGATTTCCTTGTCCCTCGTGGTGAACCCTGCAGATCAATCCTGTCCCTTCTTCTCAAGACTCCTACTCACTCATCTAGCCGATATAGTGGTTCTTTCACAGTGCACGCAGTCAAACTGTGGAACTCTATTCCCCATGCAATCCGCGCTAGCCCTTCACTTGAAGTTTTCAAGGCAAAAGTTAAGGAGCACTATCTCTCTCTGTAAATATTGGTATTGTAGGTATATATTTAATATTGTATAAGTAGGTATGTATTGTTTAAGTAAGTATATATTCGTTATGTAGGCATATATTGTTTATGTAGGTATGTTCTTGTGTCGTTTGTTTATGGTAGTTTATTTTAGTTAATTTACAGTTGTATTTTTCACTTCATTTATTATTGTTTTTTTTATCTCCTAAATTGTTGTACACGTTGCATCTCCCTATATTATCAAATCTCTCTAGCCCCAAAGGTTTGCTGGAAGAAAACTCTTGTTAGGGTTAAGCTCGCCTATGTACATGACTTTTGAAATAACCATTTATGTATCATGTTTCTGTGTGCAATAAAGAATTACAGAATTACAGAATTAAGTACTCTATTATATGGAAAAGTTTGGAGTATGGATTCTAGTAGGTATAGTCGTCAAACCGTTTGCTTCGTAACACAAGTACCTAATGATGAAATTGGTGACCAGAAAGTATTTTCTGCGCCTCATGTAATTTCACAATTTCAATATCCAACACAAACAGATTGAATATACACAGGTAGATAGATAATTTGCCAAAGTTCAAATAAATTAAGTTCCAAAACAAATAGCCACTCAATTACTACAGCCACGGTACGGTAGGCCTCACCTGAAACTTTCCCCAATTAGTCTTGTAAATAGCGACTTGGTGGGCTACGCCCCAGCCCACGAACGGGATCCAGAAGTGCGGGACCAGAAACACAACGAACAGGATCGAATAGATGTACTCGTCGAATCGACGGATCGATCGCAGGATCATGATCCGCTCGTAGCCCACGATCAGAACGACAACGGTGGCGGCGATGTAGAAACATATCGCGTACATGGTGGCTGTCGACCTCCAGCTGAACGTTATCGTCCCTACAAATACTTTGTAAGTAAATCATTAAACATACAAAAATAAAAATATACTTGAAATATCAACAAAAAACACAGTTGTGTGGGAAAATATCATTTTTTGGGAAGGGCCTACGGTTGTTGCTACGAGCTGTTACGAGTTCTACGAACTTTATTTTTTCGTCCATAATCAAAATCACTTAGTCACTTACGTAGTCCCAAGTCGGGATGAATCCTAGTGTTAGAATTCGCTATGTAATATTAGAAACTACGAGTACCACGGTCCTACAACACCTAGACCCGGAACAAATTTAAGACATAAAAATAGGTATTTACAAACCATACAAAAATTAGGCACGCCGCGATCGAACTCGCACTTCTAGCGTCTCAGCCGGCCACTCGCCCACCAAGCCAGGCCGTCAAAAATATCCTATGGTGTTTTTGACAAAAACCAAGTTGGTTTTTAAATAAGTCACAGAATGAAAAGTTAAGATCACTAGCCAAAACATATTTCAAGTAGAATTAAGGTCACCTGGACGTGACCTAGTGATTGGCATCACCGCCAGTGCCCTAAACAGAACCAGCAGCAGCTTGTGATCCCGATAAAACTGGTCGTGGATCTCACAGGTATCGCCGTCTTGAGACGAAAGCATGTCTCTTTGCTCTTGCTCCTGTGAAAAAGTAGATATTGAAATGGTCTAATTAAAATAACACCCAATAGACACATAGTTACGACTCCATTCTAGTATTCACTATGTCTTGGCTATCGGAAAGTACAAGTACCAGAACACTCAGGCCAGATACAAATATTTCCAGATCATGCAACATTTGTCCAACCGCCGCGGGGATCAAACCTGCACTTGACCTGACGCAAGAAGTGCAAGTTCTGCCCGCCTTGCCCCGAGGTCGTCAGCAGGTCGTCTACAGCAGGAAAACGCGGCTTAGTTAACTCCGCATATATTGACCATGTCTTTCCTGAAGATAAGGTTAACTAGGCTGAGAGTATGGTAAAGGTGCTGTGCGTGCACGGCTACGCCACATGTCCCAGCCACTACAGCGTCCTGTAAACGAGTAAAAAGTTCCAGCTGACGACACTGTATAATTTATCTTGAAGAGATGTAATAAGAGAGAGTTTTATACAATTATCGTTTTCTATCAGCCTAATTTAGCTCATAATTTATACCTGCAGTGCTATTGTGTAAGTGAAATGGCAATGAAGTTCAATGAAGGCTCTAGAGTTTAGACTCACATAATCTTTCTGCGTCCTTTCGTATAGCTGATTTTGCTTTCTAACATGCTTCATATCATTCTGCAAGTAGGTGTTATTCAGGCCTTCTTCGAACAAGTGATCGGGAATCATGTTCGGGCGAGGTCTTTACACCTTCAAGAGGTAATATAGAGTGGGTAAATGCTGCCAAGTAATGGTGAATGGTAGGCTATCGTAGGCCGTTCCAACCGTCAACTTGATTAATGACCTACGTCGCACAACTCCTTGACACTATCGAATGGTAAACAAAGGTAAACGTAATTAAATTTTAACGTAAACGCCAAGCCGCTTTTCGAATATCAATGTTGACCACGACATTGATATTACAGAACCATCATCATCATTTGAGCCGTAGGACGTCCACTGCTGGACATCCTCCTCCTCCTTAGTCGCTCCCCCATAGTTGAGGATCGTGACTCCGCGCAAGTATGCCCCGTTCTGTGATTTTTCTCCATATGCCACGATCCTCGGCTTGATGAAGAGCGATGTTGACGGGCATGTCAATCTGTTCTGAGACCTGGTCAGACCATCGATCATGACTGCTGGACATAGACCTCCCCTAATAGATTTCCAGCGCGACCGACCTTGTACGGCCTACACCCAAACAATCATTTGGGGGATTTGACGTACTCGCCAAGCTGGGCATGCGGGTTGGCGAGTGCAGATAAAGCTCGGTGTGCTCTATCGGCTTTACAATGGTGAGTGTTCTGAGGAACTATTTGACCTCATACCCGCATCGAGGTTCTACCATCGGACCTCGCGTCACCGGAATAAGGCTCATCCACATCTCATCGACACGTGGGTATCTCGAACCACTCGCTTTACGAAATCCTCCATACGTGCAAATTGTGGAATGAGCTTCCTTCC
The DNA here is from genome assembly GCA_947579855.1 of Anticlea derivata. Lineage (NCBI taxonomy): Eukaryota > Metazoa > Arthropoda > Insecta > Lepidoptera > Geometridae > Anticlea > Anticlea derivata. The sequence continues at coordinate 7,717,518 of OX388269.1, forward strand.
GAGGTTTTCCCGCTAACCTACAACACGAAGAGCTTTAAGAAAAATACTTAAAGATTTCTCCAGGGCAGACAACGCATTAGCAATGCTCCAGGTTTTGCAGATGTCAATAAGCGACGGTACCCGCTTACCATCAGGTGGGCCGTATGCCTGTTTGCCGCCGTATAACATAAATATATTAATAATAATAAAGCTATTGTTGATAGGGAAACGCTTGGCTTTTTTGCCTTAGTCTTACGACATCCACGGGTAGTAATGGAGGGGCCTAATCTTCATCCGGGGCCAACATGGCCTAACAGAATAGAAACAAGTAATCCAGCTGTTCTGTGGTCGGTTATACCCATCTGTGAGTAAAAGGTAGTTTTGTATGAGATAAAACTAAAGGACATTGGGCAAATTTGTATGGAGCCAGGGCCCCGATTTTTTTTAATCCTGCAATAATGAAACTTTCAGTTTTACATTGTGCTAATCGTGTAGATTTCAAATATGTGCGGCTTTTATTGTAAAGCAGCCGGAGTAAAGAGATATAGGTCCTTAAAGTTTTTTATAATACCTGGTTGACAGTGTACGAAATGTAATTATTTTGAACATTACAATATTTATTTTCAATTCTATGTTGTTATTAGTTTAAAATACTGACAGATTTACGTGAAAAGGGAGGATATTACTGGATCCTGTACGCCTGGACCTCTTCAGGTCGGAGGATGTCTACCATGTTAAAGTATTTTCATATTCAATATCTACCTACCTATATTATGGTTATTAAATAGTACCAAGGATGATACTCTGATATTACCTATTAAACCTAAATAAAAAAAAATGAATAAACATACAATTTTTATTTCAGATTAGCAGTAACCAATGGTATTTAATTAACTGTTATATTATTGATAAACTATGAAATAAAAAAAATACTACTTGAATAATACACAAAAATCAGTCTTTACAAAATATACCTACAGCATTTAACAACTTTTTCACTATCAATTTTTTTTCATTCACTGTTGGAATTTGATAACCATGATGATAACTAGCCCCTTCTGGATTGTTAATAACATGCGATCTTGCTCGTAAGACCTAAGAACCACATCCACGGCACACTCTTCGATGTTCAAACCGTCTAACGGCAGCTTGTTTCGCAGGAACGTTTTGCACCAATGTCATTTTTTAATATCTGTAAAAATAATAGTTATTGTCATTGTAGTTAGGTACCTCATTTAAAATATACCTACTGATAAAAAAGTTACATTACTAGCAACCCCTTTCAGACTTTCGTACAACTAGTTATGCTCATTTTTGCGGCTGCCGAATTTTATATGATGCATCTTTAGGAGAATGCATGCACATGATGCACACCAAACAAGCAGAGACACGGCAGGGCGTTGCGTTGCAATTTAACTTTTAAACAAATAGCGCTGCGCTCTTTTCCTCATCGTACCGCGTTCGATGTGTGGATCTCCTGAGGCTTCATCATCAAGAACCTGTAGGAGTCCACCGCTGGACATAGGCCTCCCCCAAAGAGTTCCACGACGAAAGGTCTTGAGCCCTTTCCATCCACCGACTTCCCGCAACCTTTACAACCAACACTGCGGGGCCTTCCAACACTGCGTCGCCCGGTTCGTGGTCGCCATACGAGAACCTTTACTCCCCAACGGTTATCGGTTCTGCGAGGTTTCATGAATCGTAAAATAATATTACTTAGGAAAATGCAGAAACTTACCTGATGTGGTTAACCAAGACACAGTATTAAGGATTACCGGTGGCTGGTCTTGTACCAGGAATCGTCGAAATCTTGAGCCTCAAGCAATAGTGCAATTGGCAATTAAGAATTTCCATTTTTTACTCAAAAACTAAAAACCGGTATATATACAAAAGTACTCTGTGCTAAAAACCGAAACGGAATCTGCAAGTCACAAATGACAATGGTTTATTGTGACAGTCAAAAACAATTGATTGCGGGTAGGGTTTTGTTTCGCTGCACTATACCAATCGAAGAAAAGCGTTCGTAGTAAGAAGGTAGCATAAACATAACACGGAAATGACTATTTTCAGCGTTTAATATAACTCCACTGCTTTAGAGCTTTTCATGACTAAAACTACTACTTTAAATTAACAAAATGAATTAATTAACTCATCAAATAACTGCAGGTTGGGGCCCACGATTACCCATGTCCTTTTGGTTCACTGTTCAATAAGTACCTATCTACTTTCAGGCTGTTTTTAGGGTACCAAAGTCTGACTAGAAAGCCTTATTAGTTTCCCCATGTCCACCTGTCTTCATTGGTGCTATCATATTGAAATTTTGCACGGAAATGCATTATGGTGACGCCAACTAACTAGTATAGTATTATGTTATATGTGCGCCAACTAAGTTACGGAATAAAAACTTTGACAAAAAGGTTTACCTCCCTTACCTATTTAGTGGGTGTGGACAATGGGGTGTCGTTGGATAGGTCTTCAAAATATTAGGTGGTTTCATGAACACTTTTTCGATAAAGAGATCCGTTTAATAAATACGAAGCTTTGAAGTGGTCATTTTCGTTAGAGTCGAGAGGGGTGAGAACCCCTCTCGACTCTAACGAAACCGACTCTCCCTCCATCACGTATACCCAAATACCGGCTAAACCGCTATTTGGGTATACGTGAAGGGTGATCAAAATAGTAGCATATAAATTCAAATTGACTGGCCTCATAGCTCAGTTGGTAGTAACTCTGCCTTCTGCGCTAGAGGTCGCGGGTTCGATTCCCGCACTGGACAAACATTTGTGACTAACACAGATGTTTGTTCTGTGTCTGGGTGTTAAATATATATCTTTTATGTATATCAGTCTCTGGTACCCATAGTACAGTCAGCATCAGAAGTTGATGATCAAATTTAGATTGTCAAAACTAGTGATTGAAGTTTGTATCAAAAAGTGATAGCATAACAAGGTGACCTTTAATAGGTGACTGTAAAATGTACCACAATTGAGATGATGACACTAACCCCATAAGTTCATGATAATTTCTTAGTTCAAAAATACATGATTAGAATTATTTTCAAAAATCCGTGCCTGCTAAGATATCTAAAAGTAGCTGATGTTTATAGTAACCAGATAAAAGTATCAATATACCATCAACCTGCCTTTTATTTTATACTGAAATTGTTGGGCAAATAGTAGGTAATACAAGGTGATTCATGACATGTTACAAGGTGATTCATAACATGTATACCAATGAAATAAAAAAATAAAAATATTCCGGACATATCACACACGGTCATCTGATCCCAAACTAGGCATAGCCTGTACTATGGGTACCAGAGACTGATATACATAATAGATACATATTTAACACCCAGACACAGAACAAACATCTGTGTTTGTCACAAATGTTTGTCCAGTGCGGGGATCGAACCCGCGACCTCTAGCGCAGAAGGCAGAGTTACTAACAACTGAGCTATGAGGCCAGTCAAATGCATCAGTTAATTGTGACCCCACGACTTTATTGCGCCAAATGTTGAAAAGTAAAGATATTCACGTATTTGAGAAACAATTTTGCATAAGTTAATTGTGACCCCACGACTTTATTTCGCCAAATGTTGAAAAGTAAAGATATTCACGTATTTATGAAACAATTTTGCATCAGTTAATTGTGACCCCACGACTTTATTGCGCCAAATGTTGAAAAGTAAAGATATTCACGTATTTGAGAAACAATTTTGCATCAGTTAATTTTGAGCCCACGACTTTATTTCGCCAAATGTTGAAAAGTAAAGATATTGACGTATTTATGAAACAATTTTGCGTCAGTTAATTTAAGCCCACGACTTTATTTCGCCAAATGTTGAAAAGTAAAGATATTCACGTATTTATGAAACAATTTTGCATCAGTTAATTTTGAGCCCACGACTTTATTTCGTCAAATTTTGAAAAGTATAGATATTCACGTATATAAGAAATAATTTGCATCAGCTACTTCTGGAGCCGCGATTTCATTCGAACTGCATTTTATCATTACATATGGAGTTTCAGACATTCATGAACTCAGAAAAGATGTTTTATCATTTACTTCTGGAAATAGTAGTCACTTTTAAGTCATCACGTACTTTTGGAATATTGGGAAGAAACTCCTAAAGTAAAATATTTTCAATCAGGAGTTTTGAGACATGTCTGATCATCAGCTACTTTTGATGCTGACTGTACAGGTTATGCCTAGTTTGGGATCAGTTGATCGTGTGAATATGTCCAGAATATTTATTTATTTATATTTATTTAAATTATCACACCTAGGTATTTGGCTTTACCAGTTTATGAGTAGTAGTCGGATATAAATGTAAACGGATCAAAAAAGCCTCGTACTAAATATTTTTACTGCAAGCGCAACTACTTATCCTACCATGTCGCAAACGCAGATGTGGTTCCTAAGCCGGACTGACTTCGGAAGCCTTCACTGTGCGTGGTCCGACACGCGCTTGGCCAATTTATATATTTTACCTGTCGAACCTTAGTGAGGAACCAAGGACAATAACTATCATCCTATTCAACTAATAATAAAAATGCGAAAGTTGTGAGGATGTTTGGATGTTTGTTATTCAATCACGCCGTAACGGCTCAACCGATTTCGTTGAAACTTGGAATAGAGTTATTTACCTAGAATAGCATATAGGCTACTTTTTATGTAGGTACCACGCGAGCGAAGCCGCGGGCGGAAGCTGGTACCTTATAAGCACAACATCGCTAGTTGAACGAAGTCAGAGCTAGATGGCGCCACTAGTAAATTAGAACGCGCTATCGTTGCGTTGTGGCATATGAACCACCCGCCTCGGATCCGCTTGTACCGTCAATCACTTGTTTGATAAAAACGGTGAAGGAAAACATTAAGATTTTTTAAATCACGCAAATGCTTCATAAGCATTACACGTGTAATGAACATTTAACCAATTCTAATCTATATTTCTTCAAAATTCCTCTACAATGCCAGATGTAATCAATCACTCTTAGAATTAATATCTAGTAGAGATGGGTCGTACTTGCTCTTTCGCGTACCAGGTCTATAACATAACGTATGGTATTTCACAATAACCGGGTTCTAAAATTTGGTACTAAATACGTGAAAGTATTACTTAGACCGCGCGAGTTCACTGCGCAATTCCACAGCGCAAGTTCACCGCGTCTCCAAGGACGCGCCGCGCCGGTCGGGTTGCGACCGCCCGGCGCGTCGCGTCCTGGGTGCGCGGTGGACTTGGTTTAAAAACCTGGTTGCGTACATACGAACCACCTCTAATATCTAGGTACATAATATATCTACCTACACCTAGCTTTCATGTTGCTTAGAACTTAGAAGACACCTTATCATGGCAAGGTTCTTCTTGACTTCATCGGCCAATTTATAAATTTCCATTTCTGTCTCCCACATTTTGGGTAACGAATATGTTAATTACGTCTACCTACATCCATGCAATAAATTAAAAAATCGCCGAGTGAAGTACGCTTACACTCTGGGACCAAGCGATACCAACTCGTTGTTTTGTTTTACACGGTAAACCTAAGCACTTCCTGAATAATATTTAGTCGTTCATAGTTAAATTGCCTAGTTATTCGTATTACTTTGCTGTGTTGCCTGAAATAAATGACTTAATAATAATTACTGTTATTTACATAAGCTAACTTTGTAATGTTTGACTTATTTACTCTAAGGATGGACTTAGCTCGGTTTTTTCATGCGTATTATATTAAGGGGTCTTAATGAAACTTTATATCGTGTATTATACATATAATACAAAAATATCACAGATTTATTTTCACATTATATGTACATTATGTGTACTTACAAGTAGATTTCCCTGTTCATGTTAAATCACATTATATTATTATATGTGTTTGTGACGGAATTATGTGTATATTTTTGATGATTAAAATAAGTTTTAGACGTTACTGTACCTACGCAATAAGTAATTTTTTTTTTAATAACCTAACATAAGAAAGATGGAAGGGCTTTTTTAACATTTTATTTTCTGGTAATTTCTTACCTATTTTAATTAACCTACTTAACTTCAAATATGTGATTGAAAACATAAAATTACCAATACTTAAAGCTTATTTACAAGTTGTTAACATATTAAGTATAATAACTTTAAAATACAAAACAGACCTTTTTATAAATTTCAACATCAGTTTTCTATGATTTTAGTCTATCAAGCTGCGCCAATAGATCCTTGTCGGCGTCGGTGGTCGACGCGCCAATCTTGTTGCGCGCCACTGAAGGAGCATTGGCCATCTGAAATTATATACACGTAAAGTTGAGTTGTTAATCTGAATAGTACATCAACCTAGGACGACCTTACTACAAGATGATTCAGAACTGAGTTGTATGGAAAATTAAAAATGTTTTTTTAATTCTCCATACAACTGGAAATGGAAATCGTCTCGGTGATTTTTTACATTTTAGTAGACCATAGTTAGATCCAGGTCACCGGTGTATTAGCATTACATTATTCTAATATATTTCAATAAAATCACTAGGATCACTTTGAAACTAGGTGAAGCTATGCCTGTTCCTCGCGACCAAGCCTAGAAGAATCAGGCAACAAACACGGCTTGGTGCCTATCATTTTTTTCGATGATCCTTTTTTACAAAATGGAATTTAAAGCTTCAGTGTGGTGCCGATCGAACTAGGTGAGGCTCAAAAGAAAAGTAATCTAATTACGGCGGTAATGGCTATTGCCTTCTAGCCTGCCATACTAGTTCGATGTGTACTTTGCAATACTTTGTTTGTTTATTTCACATTAGTATACTATACCTAATATACTGATGGGTATCAATAGTTGTTTACCAACTACCTTACATTATGTTATCACAATAGTGATCAGTCAATAGTAACACAATAGTAATAGTAGATACAGTCGATTTTGCGTTTAGCTCATCTATCTTCAATCTATGAGTATCTGTAAAATGATTAAATACCGAGTAACCCCGAATCACTTCGTTATACGCAAAAGCCGAGATTTTTGTAACCGGCCGTAGCAATTACGGATCGTATTTTGAATATTGGATTGTGCATTGTTACCTTTCCGCTGATTTCAATGCCAATCTCGTCAAGCACTTTGTTTATGACTCCTTCAGTCTCCTCTTCTTCATCAGACTCGCCCATGATATCATCCAGGGTGTCTGAAACTATCACAAAAATAGCTATCAATGATAGATAGATAGATTATATCTTTATTGTACACCAAGATAACAAACAAATAACAAAAAAATGAAGATCAGTCACAAATAAGCGTTACAATGGCCGACCTTATCTCTAAAAGCGATCTCTACCAGGGAACCTGTGAACCAATGAATATTGCTTTCTTTAGGTAAACATTTGCAAAATTTAATATGGTGTAGGTGTTTATAATATTTTAACATTTATGTGACCTAGTTAGCCATGTAGGAGTTTCCCCAACTTTCGATCCGAAGGGCGTGGGTTCGGGCGAACCCAGTCGTGCACCAATGAGTTTCAATTTAATTCATTAGAATTACAATAATTTAAAAACTCATTCACTCAACTATTTATTTTTGTTTCAAATTTTTTTTACTCATACGGTATTCAATCTGTGACATTCCCCTAGATACATGGATGTTTTAACCAATTCGAGAATCTTTAGGTCTTCCAATCGGCTCAGTCTAGTCGAAACTCTTCAGCCGAATATTTTTGACTAGGTAATATAAAAATTCATAATTCCCACAGCAAAAAAAAAAACAAACTTACTCATCTCATCGGTCATATCCATCCTAGCATTGGCCTGCTTGAACGCCTCCATGTCTTTGGCTATTTGGTGAGGGTTCATCACCTTGTTGATGTTGCCCATGGTCTTAGCAGTGGTGCCCATCGCACCAGCTATTGCAATGTTGGCTCCCATTGCTTTGTTGTGTATTTGGACACTAGCAATCTGAAAATAAAGTCGATATTTGGTTGTTTAAAGCTCTATAATTCATGTAGCTTGTCGTGTCACTGATGCTTTCTTGGTGATCCTGTATTAGAATTAGAGTGATCCTAGTGATTTTATTGAAATAAAAGCCTTTGACTTTGACTTAGATCAGTGACAAGGTTGAGCTATGAAAGACTCAGTGTAGTGAAAGGTTTAAAGTGCGCTTCTTAGAGGTTCCTTACAAGCACAATGGATATTGAAATTTAAGAAGTTTCATATATGATTTTATAGAAATACATGTTCAAAATTTTTTATTCAAATTTAATTTGACAGACTATAGATAGCAGTGAAAATGTACCTTGCTATTAGCTGAATAAATCCTGTTTTTCTGTGCCCTTAATTGAACAAGCTGTTTTGCTAATATTTTGCATCCTTCATTGTTGCCCTCGTTTGCCATTTTTTTTATTTCCATCTCCTGAAATAAGAGTAGGTACATACAAAAATCAGTGATTCCTGTAATTAATTTTTTAATTTCACTGGTATTTTTTCAATCTTAAACAACCTACAACCAGCCTACCTACCCCATTGTTGTTCTATTATCATAAACTAACATAACTTGACAGATCCAAAATTATAGTCATCGGTCCAATTACATAAATTATTGTGTAATTCCAATCTTTATGAAAAGGATGGAATACCCAGTGTTTCTTAATGTGTAAACAATCCCAAAATCTATCCACAAAAAGGAAAAATATTAACAAAGAAAACAGAATTTTAATGTTTTTATTTGTACAGTTTTTTTCTTCTTTTTCATATCAATTGTTTTTGGTATTTTTATTAGTGTTTTAAAAAAATAATACATTTACTAGTAGTATGACATCAATATTGTTACCTAAACCAGCTGAATAATTGAGTTTGAACTGATTTGACCCCAAAACAGCTGATTATTGCAGTGATAAATGTTCAATTTCTGAAAGTCTTAGTCCAAACTTTATTGCCAATTGGGTGTATAAGAATAAGCCCTTTTCAGGATATTACCTCCTCTATACATTATGAAAAACCTTGTATTGTATTCCCATCCCTAGACCTATCAAATTAGGTTCTAGTTTAGGATAATACAACAAGAGAAACTACACCAAATTGAGACAGAACATGACTATTATTATAATTAGGATTATAATAATAGTCATGTTCGCTTGTCTGTGTCACTGTGCAGCCACGGATGAGGCCAGGACCACATCGGGTCTGCGGGCCGTGATCGGAAGCGGCTCCCAGACACCGCTGCATACAGGGATACTGAGAGAATGTTACCAACGACCCAAAGTCCTGCTTCGCTATTTTAAGGAGCTGGGCTGGCTGGGGTAGGGTTAGCATAGGGGGACAATGCACAAAACACCCCACAGCGGGAAGTCAGTGCAGGTCTATCCACCCCCGATTAGAATTAGAATTAGAATTATATGACTATTATTATAATTAGGATTATAATTAGATTACTTTTCTTTTGAGCCTCACCTAGTTTGATCGGCACCACACTGAAACTTTAAATTCCATTTTGTGAAAAAGGATCATCGAAAAAAATGATAGGCACCAAGCTGTGTTTGTAGCCTGATTCTTCTAGGCTTGGTCGCAAGGAACAGGCATAGCTTCACCTAGTTTCTAAGACGTTTCAAAGTGATCCTAGTGATTTTATTGAAATAAATGCCTTTTGACTTTGACGTCAGCTGTTTAGATGCACAGAAGTGTTATGAACGTAATTGCCTCGCATCTCAAACAGGTAACTTCGCCTTGATCCATCGGCCGAATTGTAACAATGCATATTTGCATAGACAGACCAACCTTCTAATATTCATAACTAGCAGCTACCAACTGCTTCGCTCGTGCGGTATCAGATTAAAAAGTAGCCTGTTTTTCCTTGGCAATCTCCATACCAACTTTTAAAATTGGTCCAGCCACTTAGTCATGAAACGGTATCAGAGATAAAAGGTTACTTCTGCATTTAAGATATATGTGTGATCTCACAGTCAAAGCATGAATGTACCTACTTACCTAGATGAGTCATAGAAGTAAACAAAAGCATATACTTGTGTTTCTAGGGCTTTCTTTTGCAAATTTATGGTAAGTACAGCTAAATAATGTGATGTGATTATGCATTAGTTTAATAAGTGTATAAAAACCTATGTAAATCTATGTATTTACCCGTATGCTACAGATTGTTAAAAAATAAACAGATCAAAACAGAGGTTTTACTTACGAGTTTCTTTTCTTCCCTTTCCAGAGCAGCTTTGTCTCTGTCCAGATCTCTTCCAGCTTTGCGAAGCTCACGATCATTTTGCCGTTGTTGCTCTAAAGAATATAATAAGGTTCTCACTCAGGTTCTCGGGAGAAATAAAAAATTAGGATAATGTCCTTGTCGGGAAAGATTTCTCAACCATTTTAGAAACGTACCTTTGACTGTTGGTTCCTTTCTGAAGAAATTCATGATATTATTGACGCAATTCAATAGTTTTGCATTTCTAAGACCACGAGAGACGAATTATAAGCTAACAAAATAACAATTCTAAAATAATTTTATGAATTTGTAATGCACTTCTCCGAAGTTCCGTTCCACAGACTATTAGGGAATACCACAGACCAGTGTTCACAACCTGAAGTCAGGCACCTATCGTACCAGGGCCGTAAAATTATCGTATAAGGATCAAAATGGATCAAAATTATCGTACCCAACAGGTTAATGGCTACATATGCTAGAATATATCAAAAAATCGAAACATGTTGCAAATGCTTCATAGTTGAAATCTTCTATTTAAAAAAAAAATGTTCGACGTTTGGCACAGACCTTGGCCCCAGTCCACTTTGATAAACGCGCCAACATTTCGAATGTATAAAGAAGAAAATAATGTTTAGGGATATAAACAAATGAAAACAGGCATATTTTATAAAAGAGACGTTTCATCAATATATGGAGCCTGGGCCTGCACGGTGTACACTACTCTAAAATATGGCTAAGCAATAAAGTAAACGTATTTAATTGGTTATTTTATTTCAATTGACTTCGTTCTAAGGTACATTAACATTTTCTTCGACAAAGAGAGCAACACACAGCGCTACAAAAATATGGCGGATAGACGTGCGTGAAATGTCATTTTGACAACCTACATTTATCTGACAAAACAAAAACATCAAATCAAACAACATGTCATGAAAAATATGTCAATGTCATGTCAATCGCCAATTATAAATCAACATGGCGGCCTTCAAATAGTGTTCACATAGTAAAAAACTTACCACAAGAACTATTCTTGTACGCATTTGTCTTCAAATTAATGAAATTGTATTTTTCTTGTAATCTCTTATTTTTTCCTAATTTTTCTATATAGTGTACATGGACCAGGCCCAGAATGAAATGGCTCCTTTAATTCAATAGTACCTATCTATAATAATATTTGCGAGAACAGAATACACAAAATTTCTATGTAAATCAATATTTGTGTCACAAATACCTATTGAAGAAACATAACATTCAATATACAATTTTTATTCTTTTGCTAATCCTAATATGTTCCTAAGAAAGAAATGAGCCAATGGATGGCGCTGACAGTTAAAAAAATAACTGTACCTAATTGTCATGTTGGAAATTATCGTACAATCTGCGTACGATAGTAGTGTACCATCGTACATCGTACGTCGCGTCGGTCGTAGTGAAATTATCCCACATGTACGATATGTCATGATACGATATGTCATGTCATTTCATTTCATTCATTTCATTCATTTCATTCATTTCATTCATTTCATTCATTTCATTCATTTCATTCATTTCATTCATTTCATTCATTTCATTCATTTCATTCATTTCATTCATTTCATTCATTTCATTCATTTCATTCATTTCATTCATTTCATTCATTTCATTCATTTCATTCATTTCATTCATTTCATTCATTTCATTCATTTCATTCATTTCATTCATTTCATTCATTTCATTCATTTCATTCATTTCATTCATTTCATTCATTTCATTCATTTCATTCATTTCATTCATTTCATTCATTTCATTCATTTCATTCATTTCATTCATTTCATTCATTTCATTCATTTCATTCATTTCATTCATTTCATTCATTTCATTCATTTCATTCATTTCATTCATTTCATTTCATAACTTTCCAAACAGGAAAATTCGGAAATTGGTTAATAAGTTCCCAAGACTTGGGAACTTAATATATTAAACTTGTTATTTTGATACTTGTATCTAAATAACAAAAAAAACTACCAAAATAATAAAAAAAACTGTTTAAAATATTTTATTTTCGAGAGTAAAATCGAAAAAAAATCATAAAGCTAAAGTCACTTCATTCTTATTAACATTTCACTTTTAAATTAATTTAAGAGTTATCGAAATGTTAGGCAAACTTGTTGCTCTTTGTCGGTAGTATCATACATTTTCACAATTTAAAGTGAGCCTGATTCAAAAATGATTTACAGATTACATTCAGTAAAATTAATTTAAGACATTAAACACAATAAAACTAATGGTCTTACTCTACCTATAGGTACTTACTATATGAAAAAAAAAGACGAGACCAACACAAAAATAAATAGGTAGGTACCTAATTAGGTTGACAATGAAATTAAATCGACTTATTATGAAAGTATTGGAGCACATCAATAATTTTATACGTGACACAAACAGAAATGATTTAACTTCTTTTACGTACCTAACTAAACTTTAGAACGAATATACAGATAAGAACAACACAAGCCTAGCAAAATTAATTTAAATTGGTAAAAAAAATGGGTGCTTAAGTAGGTAACTTTAAGCATGAAGTAGGTAGGTACCTAGTTAAAAGAGATTCACCACGACCATTTCGGCTTGTACAGATTGAACGCCCACCTGTCGGGCAGAGCTGTGTGAGAGAGGCTCTTGAATACACTTTCTGACCAATCAAAAGGTTTGACTGCGTCTTTGTTCAGCAACTCTAGCTTCTCCTCCGCCTCTTCTTCCTGCTGTTGCGTCACCAAGTCTCTGATCTCCAGCCCGTTGATGTCTGGCTTATCGTTGAACTGCTGGGTGTAAATAGGTGCTACGTTCCCTTTGTTGAGTTGGACGGTGGTGTTGGCCTGGATCTCCGTGTAAGGTGGTCCGCCAACCGCAACGAATTCCAGTGCTTTTGAGTTCAGGGCTCCTATTAGAAAAGAAATCAATGAATTATTTTATTACCTATTTAACTAGTTTTAGGACGTAACAGATGAAGCTATTCTTGTTAAAATAGGGGATTGCAATCCCCTACCTATTTTCATCCATCAGTCGCCTCTTACGACATCCACGATCCAGCAATAAATCAATGGCCTTTTTTGAAAGACAAACATTATCAGTAAACATACTATGAATGCAAAAATATGAAGATTATGGCCTGGACATTCTCGCACTTGGCACTCTACACATACAGTCAACCAATTTGATTTGTAGGCCACTGTAGAACCTTTTCACACTAAATCTACGGCGCAACGCATCATTGCTGAATCTGTCAGATATTACGATATGACGTTTTATCGATTTAGTTTGTTACGGTTGCTTCTATAGTGGCCTACAAATCAAATTGGTTGACTGTACATGTTACCAAGAGAGAACCAATGTCACAACAAGGACAAGACGACAAGCGAATTTTGATATCCACAAGCGTCAGTGTCGGTTAATTGCGTACAACGTAGCGAGTCAGTATGATGTGGCGTCTCTATACAAACAAGATTGCTTGTTTAATCATGCAAAACAAGAGTACCTACGTAAGTAAAGTCGGTCATCCATATCGAGACGAGATAAGCATTATATTTAGAATAAATAATTATGGTACCACAACAACCAGACCCGGAACCAATATTTGCAGATCATGCAAACATTTGTCACGCAGCGGGAATCGAACCCGCACCCCTTGCGTCCCAACCTGGCAGTCGCCCGCTACGCCACCGAGGTCGTCGATAAATAAGTGCCAACTCACCACTGACGATCTTCGTATCAATAACACCGTACGCTTCTTTGCCATTCTTGACGATGTCCCCGCGCACTCCGAGCACGGACCAATAGCCGCGCTCGGACACCACACAATCCACGTCGTCCACGCAACCCGTCTCGTTACTGGATCGGTTCATCGCAGTCACGTTGTTCTGCCTCATCAGTTTTATTATGCTGTCTAGTGACGTAGCGTTTTTGTATCCGCGTTTGAAGAGGACTGCGCGCGGTGATTCCATCTCGGAGAATATTTGACCGTGTAGCTCTTCCATTTGCTTTATGTGCGTGGCTTCTGCTATATCCTGAAAAATAACATAAAAATATTATTTGACTAAGCTCTAATTAGATCTATTGTAGATGATTAATACAGCGTCATGTTGAACATTTTAGTTGCTTACAGCAGTAACAGCCCGCTGTAGAGCCTGGGATTTGTTTAATAGGAGTAGTGCATGTCCAGCAACTATACCATCCTCTCCGCTAAGTCGGTCTTTACTACAGAAAAGATATGGTCAACAAGCCGCTGGTTTCCTCATGATGTATTATATTCCTTCACCGTTTTGAGCACAAGTTAATGCGGATATTATTTTTTCGAAGATTACAATGAATTGGTGCACGACCGGGATACGAGACCACGATCTTCAGATAGAACGTCGAAGTCCTCCCACTATGCCAACACGGCCCGCGGCCAAGAAACAACAGGATCATTATTTCTGATCTTTAAGGGGCATAACAAAAGTAGCATATCAGGAGAGTGCGTTGATGTCTTTTGTACCTACGTAATTTTGGTAGCGTAGCAAAACTTGTAGGCTCGTAGATCCTTTGCGTAGATTACACAATATCCTTTAACTAATATTATAATAAATGTGATAGTGTGTTTGTTTGTTGGTTTGTCCTTCTTTCACGTAGCAATGGATTGATTAAAGAGCCGGAGAGATTGACTCACCTTAAAGAAAGGTAGACCATAGTTAGCCCAGTAGCCCTTGTCAAGGATGGCATCGGACAAGTCTGCGGAGTGCGTGAGGCCAGGCACCTGTTCAATTAACGCGACCAGGCCTTTAGTGCGGCCTGTGCTGGCGCGGTGCACCACTGTGTGTCTCACATGCCTGGAACACAATGAGATTTTAAGCAAAAACGGCTTATTCGTGTCGTGTAGTAATGAGCACCGTTGTGATGAAATCCATCCTTATGCTCGAAGCGTTCGAGAGATTACGTCACATCTGGGCCTCACAACTCGGGACCATGTGTGTGGTTGTCGCGAGTTTTCGCCCGAGATGTGACGTCGTCTCTGTCATTACCAATGGATTTAAGCCATAAGGGGGCTAGTTTAGAGGCTTTGAGGCCAGTGACCGTTGATGAAAGAACCAGTGTATTGAAAGGTTTGCAGTGCGCTCCGGCTATTAGTGCACAAGTGTTTAGAGGGAGATAACAAAGAGCGTACGATCCACACGTCACAGAAGAACACTAATTCTCCAGGTAAACTGTTTTGTGGCATTTTAGGGTACTTTTCATAAAGTTCCTTATCTTACTTGTTGATCGTGCTTTCAGTAACGACCTCATTCCTGAAAGTCTTCACGCCAGTCTGCGGGGTTTGGTGAAGGTGCTCGAATCTGCTGAAGTCTACCACTAGCCACTGCTTGCTGGCGGTTCCGGAGTTGCTGCTGGCGAGGATGTGGGCCCAGGAGCTCACGTTCGTGGCGAGGTGGTTGGCTGCCGAGACGCGGGGACTCACTGGGATCTGAAAAAAAAATATAATTTATTTACATGACTATGCATGACGTGATAAACACAAATCAGCATAAGAAAACGGGTAATACGAACTCTATGTGTATCTACGTAGTAATCTCATTGCCTGTTTTTATTTTTTTTTATTGTTGCCTTGGTAGTGCCTGCTTGGTTAGGAAACAAATGTTGTAAACCTTTGCTTGTTGTTTATGGGACAAATAAATCGTTTTTCTTTCTTCTTTCTTTCTGTGGCACCAATTATTATATTAGTGCCATGAGTTTAGGCCTTATTACATCTATTCTAGATGATTTATACAGTGTCAGGTTAAACATTTTTTTACTCACTTACGTGCCTGAGACATGTTGTCTTAAACTTCCAAAGTGAGGGGAGTGAAAAAATTCACTCCTCTAAAAATGACAGGCATAGATTGATAGCGCATAGAGCGTCGTACGGTATTTGAAGTCGAAGTTCTACGAAGTAAAAAATATAATTTCCTATTTTTACTTTATCTTTTGTTTAGGTCAAATATTTAATACTACTCTGTATGTACGGTAGGAAGTGAGAACAATGAGAGTATCAAACACATTATTCCACAAGCCGGTACCGTTATCTATTGTCGAAGTTTTAATTCAGTGCAACATTGTGTTCGTTGTTTTAAAAGCAAAACCAAGACTTATTGACCATTCCGTACAATACAATACAATATACTACGTACTCATCCTATAGGATGGTATAGGTAGGTATGTCAATATATTGGCACGTTTCGACATACCTACCTATAGGTACCTATTGTTTATATCAAGGTAGCATATTGAGTCTCTTTTATTTTCAGAAATGAAAAAAGTGCACGTTTATTCTTCTTATTTATAGCTACAATATGGCCAGCGATTCTTGTGACAAGAAAAAGTGGAAAATTAAAAAAAAATCTCTAATAAACCCTCATTTGATTATTTAGTTTTTGTTTAATTATTGTACATATTAATTACATAGAAAAACTAGAGGAGTTATTATTAAACGACATGAAAACTTCATAAAAAACATCATTGAACGAAAGGTAGAAGGAAAATGAGGAAGAGGAAGACCAAGAATAAGTTACATGAGCCAGATAAAAGAGAATATTGCCGTCATGTCGTTTAAGGGGGTGCAGGAGTTGGTATTGTTAAGATCAGAATGGAGGAAATTGCATCAGTACACCGACAAGAGCTCTTAAATTAAAATAATAATAGAAAGATTTATAATAAGTTGCCGTGGTTATAGAGACCTTAGTGAATGGAATGACTCAGTTGGTAGTAACTCTGCCTTCTGTGCTAGAGGTCGCGGGTTCGATTCCCGCACTGGACAAACATTTGTGATGAACACAGGTGTTTGTTCTGTGTCTGGATGTTAAATATTCATCTAATAAGTATATTAGTCTCTGGTACCCATAGTACAGGCAATGACTAGTTTGGGATCGGTTGACCGTGTGTGATATGTCCGGAATAAAAAAAAATGATATTAATGAAAACTCACTTGCTCATTGATGCTGACATCCTTCCACAGCTTTTCATTATAATTCCTCAGCGTTGTGCCAGTGACGGCCATCTTGTGTTCGTTGCCCCTCACCACGTAGAACTCGTCTTGGCTGGTCACGGACCCAGGGTAGCCGGAGAATTCCACTGAGGTGCCCGGAATTATGTCGGAGCTTTTGGAGGTGAAGTGATAGTTCAGCTTGTATCTCTTCAGGATACGGGTCATTGATGTGTAACTGGAATAAGACATGTTTTTTGTTATCATCAGTTACATGTATTTGAATGTTCCGTATCAAAATATAAGCTCAGTCTTTAAAAGTCGTGAGTGGAATTTCTATAATATCGGTCGGATTTCAATGTGAGTGAAGAGAAAAATATTTTACGACTAAGAATACCTGGGTTAAGCTCGTATATGGAATGTGAATGGTATTGTGACAAAGCGACCAATGCCATAGATGCAAATAAAATTGACTGATTTAATCGGTCCGAAGCATAATTTTAGCCTTTAATCAGTCTATTAGCGAGTCAATATACATCACTGTATATTGACATAACTAATAAAGTCGCCTGCACTAAGATGTATACATTTCATAATTTTCAAAATCTTTTCACAATACAGAAGATGGTAGGACACGTTTGGTTAGGTTAGTACATGGGTACATGTTTTTAGTTTTTGCAGGTGACTGTACTATAAGCAGAAGTGCGATTTGTGTCGAAACTCACTTCCCAACAGCATTCTGCGCGACGAACATCCTCTGCGTTGCAACTCCTGCATCGTTAGTCTCGTTGACAAGCCTCAAGAATGCGCTCGACAGGTCAGGTAGCTTGTCCAACGTGCTGTTACTAATAGATATGTTGAGCTTGTGCTGTAGTTCCGCTACTTCGGCTAAGGAGTTCAGCCAGTATAGGTCGGATATATCGCTCTCGTACTCCCGTGTGCTGCGTTCTACCCCGTGCTGCCACCCGGTGAAGATGCCGTTAATCTGCGTGTAATACAGAGATACCTGGAAAAATAATGGCTTTAGAATAGAAAACGTTTATATGACATACACACAAAAAACACAGTCAATTTAAACATTTCAGTCAAAAAATATTGTCGTCAAAATACTATGCGAGCAACTCATAGGATTTGGGTTTTTTTTTTTTTATTCTTTTATTTTAATAAGGACTTTGTGTCACTTTGTGACTATGCCAGCCCTGTTACAACTTGCATTTATAATTCTTACTTACTTACTATATTATAAACTAATTTAAAAAGTGTCGTATAAAATTATGATTCTTGAAGACGTCATAATGAATTTGTTTTAATTATGTAATAAAGAAGGTCAAGTGCGAATAGAGCTCGCGCCCTGGGCTTCTGTACACACGTAACACGGGGTCTAAAAATCAAGATCTCAAGTGTACAAAGTGACATGATTCAAGGTAGAAACTTTGGTAATTGAACACGCGGACGAGGTCGCGGGCGGGCCAGCTAGCTATTGAGCTTTACCTCTACTGAATAAAGTCATTTTGATATTTGATTTTCAATTAAACTCAAAATTGAATTTATTATAGACGTAGGGATCATTTAGAAATAAATTTGAAATGACATACAGCACGCCGTTTACACACGGCTCGATTCTCTACAAGGCTAACGCCCATGACGTTTCAGTATTAGGGCGTAAGACAAAATTTTACTCACTTGATGCCAAAACGGGTCTTCGCTTGCGTGGTCTGCGGCGTACTTCTTCCAGATATTGACAGACTTGTCCAAGGCATCTTTCAGCTTGTTGCATTGCTTCTCCAAAGGTGTGTCTTCGCATTTGCCCCGGATGGTGTTCTCCAAATGCGTGTGGATAAGGTACCAAGTTAGAGCGCCCTCGACAACGCCCGCCGCGTACGCTTGGATCTCGTCTGGGTACGTGGAATTCGTCTCCACTTCTAAGAGCGACCAGCTAAAACGAAAACGACCCTTCTTTAGCGATGCATTTCAAGGCTCAATGTTTTTTTCGACATTCTGATAATTCTCGCTAAAGGGCCGATAAGAAAGTGTGTTTTCATTAAATAATGTTTGATAAGTTGTCTTATATATTTATAATTAACGTGTTCTCTTTCTGGTCACGATAAACCAGTTTACGCCCTACATTTGGTCAAGGCTTGCGATATGACATCCAAAAGTTATATAAAACTGAGTTTGACTATTAGGAGCTTACGATATCTTTGAGCTTAACTTTAACGCACACTCTCAAATATCAAACTCAAAATGACCGAATTCAGTAGAGGTAAGTTTATGACATATTAAGGTCATATCGCATGCCGTTTGATCCATCCGTCATATAAGACATCCATCTAATTAATCCTATCCTACTAAGTAATATTTTAAATGTGAAAGTTTGGATGTCTGGATGGATGATTGGAAGAATGGATGGATGTGTGTTACTCGATCACGCCAGAACGGTCGAACGGATTAGGATATGGCACAGAAAAAGATTTTAGTCTAGAATAGTATATAGGCTACTTTTTATCCTGGTATCCACACGAGCGAAGCCGCGGGCAGAAGCTAGTTTCTTTAAAAAATCAACGTACCCCGTGGTGTCAACGTCCATTCTAAAGTAGGCCCGAGCCACTCCTGTTGGTATATTAGCGAGTTCGTTGCTTTGACCCCAGTACTCGATACGGTATCCGGTTTTCTCTGAGTAAAACACGGTTGCTGCGTAATTGCCATCCAGTTTTAACCTGGAAACGTAACAAAATAAAGTAACGAATCAGTGCTATGATCATAAATAAGTAAATAAAGACGTCGTTATTTCTAATGATATACAAACTACAAAATAATGTAACTAAAGTAGAGTTGTAAAATTTTAGCAGTTTTCGGGATATACCCGAACTAGGTACAGACTCGTATTCTTAGATGTGGTGAGCGGAAATTTGAGGAGCAGAATTTTAAAAATTAACAGCCCTTGTGATGAAAGTAATGCCTGTCTAATGTTTCTGTGTTAAACTCACCAGCGGGCACAAACTAGAATATATCGCCACCACAATGAAGCTCTACATTCCATTTTGTGAAAAAAAAACCATTAAAAATGATTCGCACTAAGCCGTGTTTGTTGCCTGGTTCACCTTGTTTCTAAGACGTTTCAAAGTGAGCCTTTCTAGTAATTTTATTAAAATAATCATGTTTTGACTTTGACTTTGAATCTCACCTTTCAATTTGTCCGACAAAAAGCGCCAAAATTGCCAGTATTCCGAGAATCCCCAGGATATAAGAGCTGATCTTCGTCCTCAGCCATGAGGCTCCAACAACTTTCAGTACCGTACTCATTTTCCAGATTTTATTGGAACTAACGATACTTTAATTAAACTATAAAATGTAGAATATGTTGAGAAACTTAATAATAATGAAGTGACAGTGCGTGTAGGTAATTTTCTCTAGCGGGAGAGTGACCATCAAAAATTATGGTAAGGCCAGGTGTTCACGGCTGGCCGAGTCTTGCTCCGACTGCTGGGCGCGGAGCCTGCATTGGACAGCTTCGTCTGTTGTGCTGCGTAGCTTCCAAGCTTCTTAATAACTTTAACCCTGAAACAAACATTGAATATTACCACACATTAAAATAAATGGGAAAGTCTTTAGATTTCATTAATGTTTCTGAAACAAAACTAAATGATGACGTATTTCTTGATGATAAGAATAAAAGCGAGCGAAGATCTGTGAAACAACTTGGGCGAATGGGCGTTGTATGTTTGTATGTTTATTTATTAGAGCATCATTTCCGAACCGTCAATCCGATCTGCATGGAATTTAGCAGCACCAAACATTTTTGTTGGTACAACCTGTTGTTGTACTAACAACATTGTCTGGTAAACATAAGAATTAAATTGGCCTAGGGTTTGCTAAGATATAGGGGTCTAAAAGGAGGTTTCAAAAAAACCAAATACCTATATGAAGCGGGGTGTGCTAAGAGTTTAGTTTATTCATTCCAAAACAATCTTTATGTTTATTCTAGGCCATAATGGCTTTAGAGATACAACGGAAACAGTGAAATTTGAAATCATACACCCCATTTGCTTAAGTTTCAATGACTTCGTTGTTAAGGAAAGATTGGTTATTAGTGAGAACATGCTAAAGATGCGATTTTCAAAGTTTATCTTATTTGTGCCTCAGCAATCATCGAAGCATTGACTTTTACCGGAAATCTTCAGATTTCGGGCCCAACCACCAGTATGTAGTGTACAATAGTATACGTAATAAGTTTGTATAATGTATTTTGCGTTGATTAATTTACCTGCGTTCATCAAATTGATAAGACGGTTTATGCTATGCTTTATGCTAAAGTTGCATTGGCAACTGCACTGCCCAAAAGTTGGATAAACCTTGAAGGAATGTCGGCGGATGACCTTAGTTTACGAGATGAGGTGTAGACTCGTCTTGTCTTCGAAAACACTACCTATAATTTTAAATGATTGAAATGGGCGAGGGCAATTTTTCGCTCCCCTCACATGACATCAGATAACTTATTTTCATAGAAATTGCTGCCCTTGGTTTTTTTATTCCTTTGTATTTGTATTCCCCTAGCGGATAGCCAGCGACCCCGTCTCATTCCGGCAACATCCCATTCGACAAACCTTTTTTTTAAGTTATAAAAAGCTAAGAAAACGAATAAAAATATGCTGTTTCATTAGATGATGCAATAACCTTGTAAGTACCAACGCAGTAGGAAGTAAATTGTTGATGTTATGTAGGACAGTGTAGGGCAATAATTGTCGGCACTTTATTAAAAGACAACAAAGCAATTGAGAATACTTAATGCACCGAAGTAATCGCGTTCTTGTTAATTTTTATTTAAATATGTACATGAACAACTTTACAAATGTGAATGCGCTAAAGACTCTATACGACGCATCGGTGAGAAGCCATTTAGAGTTTAATGCTGCGGTATGGGCACCACACGAAGCCAAGTACAGTCAAATGATGGAGCGTATTCAAAAATAAATTCACCAGATTTCTGTATTGGAAGCTATACGGCGTCTATCCATTCTTCCCGTTGATGTATCCATCCTTGTTTGTCATAGGCATGGTTGGATACAACAAGCTGGAGGTGAGGAGAGATGCAGCGCTTGCTCTATATTTGGTTAGGGTATTACGTGGGATGATCGCGAACCCAGGCGTCTTAGCGGAAATGCGGCTGAATGTGCCTGATGAATTCGTGCACCGACGGAGGCGGCCCGCTCTATTGGATGTACCAAGAGGAAGGACCAACCTCCTGAATAAGGCACCTCTAACGCGTTGCATCCACACACTCAATCTAGTAGCGGAGAGAGTCGATCTTTTTACTGCCCCCTGAGCGAATGTCGCAGGATGCTGTTATATATTCCATGCTATTCTAATTAGATTTGACATTTTGTATTATTTGACATTATTATTGATTGACGAATTATAATTAATAATTTTGATAAGGTAGGTGTGACATTATGTAATTTGTATTTATTGTGGAAAAATTTTATTTATTTATTTGACATATTATATGGATTGACGAATTTTTCTATTTACTTGTTATTTATTAGGCTTGACATTATGTAATTTGAAATTATTAATTGAAGATTTATGTTTGTTGTTTCTTAACTAGTAGGTATATGCTATGAATAAAAATTAATCTTATAAAATGTTTGATATATAATAATAATAATTTAAATGATAATGGTACACTATATGGTGCATTAGGTGCTCCTGTAAAAATTGTGTAACTTTTCGTAAATAAAATAAAATAAAAATAAACATAATGTAGGTATCAAAAAACATATACAAAGTAAGTACCTTTATTTTAATACGAGTATATTCGTTTGCAACGGTCTTAAATTAAGAATGTTTCTTGTGTATTTTGTGAACTAATATAGTTGTTAATACTTGTTAGTTTTATATTTTTCTTTCTGTATAAAACCGGTGGTTCGCAAAATACGAAAGAAAAAATTACCTTTACTAATTTAATTCATTATGTAAAAATGCAGAGAAAATTGCTGCAACAAATCAACTTCGCTATCGATAAAACAGAAGCTAGTAGCGCAAAGGAAAATCCTCATATCCATACGTGCCTTATCGGTACATCGATACCTATATAAATACCTACATAGAAACATATGCCCACAAAACTTACAGCTATGGGCCAAAACGTTTGTATGAGCTAGAAATATACGAAATAAACAAATATCCACTATATTTGTTTATTTCGTATATTTCTAGCTAGAGCAATGACAGTGCGTGTGTCGTTGGGGCATAATATAATTCAATTCAATTCATTTATTTCAAACCTTAGGGACTTTGGAGAATAGTTACGTCAATTTTTACATGAAATTATTCAGAATATAATACTAAAATTAGGTCGGTAGGTACATAGTATATTTGCAGCTGTATATGGCTTTGTCACATTATTGTGTAATCAATAATAATTACAATACCTCTTTATAATCTAAAAAGAATAAATCTGACAGCTTAGTCCATATAGTGTATGGGTACAGCGTTGAGCAATGAGAGTGCGTGTGACGTTGGGGATATTCGTGTATAGGGACAGGGTTGAGTAATAAGGCTTGTATTTAGAGACAAGACTCAAGCATTGATCTGTACTTAAATCTCTATTTGAGTCGAGATTCTAATTCTTCAACAGTACTTATGTATGGATTCAATGATCACAGTTCACCTGAGTAAATGCTTATTCTGAAACGTCAATCAGACGAAATCGGTGCTTGAATTTAGATTTCATTTGACATGTCAATCAAATGACATTTTCGTTCCGTTACACGTACTTTGATGCATATTTATACTTCACTTTATTGTTCTATTCTCTTTCTACCCTGGCTGTTTGAATTTCTGCGTAAAACGGATCGAAAATTATAAATAAATCAAAATGTAAACGAGAACATTTGAGTACAGATTTGAGACTCGATTCAGCTGAGAATAGTTTAAGTACCGTTCTTGAATAAAAGCTATGTTTGAGAAGAGATTCAATACTTAAGTAGAGTTCAGCTGATCTGTGATTAAATCTAAGTTTGAGTCGTGTCTCTGAATACGAGCCTAAGAGTGCGTATATCGTTGAGGTGTATAGCTTATAGGTACATACCAGCTTAAAACTCTTCAAATCCTTCACGACTTTTTTCTACAGAAATAAAGCAGTTTGTTTGAAATTGATCCGAGTACCGGATATTTTGGATACACTGCACTCAACAATTGTGTTGGTATGCTACTCCTGTAAGTTCTAGTAACTACTGATGGTAAGAACCAGCAGTCAGATAGAGATACGTTATCAAAATATCAATAAGATACATTAATGTTAATAAATGTTTAAGGATAGTGCCTCACGTCGTTATCTTAGGTAGTTAATTACTTTCGCTAAAATAGAAACAAAACAAAGGTAGCTACCTATTTCTGCTGTTTATTTCTACATAGTGATTCACAATATGTATACCATCCCCGAAAGGGGCTTAATCTATAAACAAAAAGAAATAATATTAACGAGAACTAAAAAAAAAACTTGTTTTTACAATATTTTTATCCAAATGCTCGGGATTGGCAAGTATTGATCAGTTCGGCCAAAAAAAAAAATTGTAAATTTTGAATTTTTCTAATATTTTTTTGTTTTTTGATAGAACAAGCCTCTTTTGGAATAGTATTTTAGTTACGACACACGTTGTAGTATGTCTGTGCGAGAAGCTATAATTACACCAGTGATACCTACCTAAACAATTTCGAAATTCCGTAGAAGACATCTAGGTACTTACGACGCTGACTGTAATTTATTTGAGTATAGGATTATTATTTTTTCTTTGTTAGAAGTAGGTATATTATGGTGTGTGTTTATTTCCCTTACCGAAAAGCAAATAAGCATATTTTTTCCAAAAAATCACATGTCCAAATTTTCGCCAACGTAAAAAAGTCAGATGATCAAAACCTTGAACAACTTATGCTGAAGACCTGTCCAGTTGCCAGGCTAGTCGCACAGAGAAGTTTACTTATAGTTTCACAATACAACCTTAACTATACATGTAGGTATAGGAAAATGCATTGTAGCTACCTAATACTCTACACGTGGAGGCTCACGAGCCTAGCTACAGCTCCTGTAACTATGCAGAGTTTACATAACGTTGCAACTTCCTATATCATAAAGCCGTGTTCAAACAGCGTGCGATATACAAAATGATTCTTATCTCTCATGAATAAAGTCAATTTGGAGTTTGACTTTTAGGGGCTTGCGATATCGGTGACCTACATCGTCGCACTCAAATGTCAAACTCAAATTGTAAGGATGATTTTGAAATACTCTGAGTAACGGTCTATATTCCCTATAAGTCCTGAGAAGTAACTATACCTGCTGGGAACCGTAAGCTCTAGAGCAGACAAACAGATGCAAAGGGCACTTATCTTTATGATATTCTCAAGAACATTGCAAATAGATTTCATTGCCTATAAAATGTACTACCTAATGCCTGTCTGAAACTGCTTAAAAACGCAAACGCTAGTAAGTACACGCATATTGAAAACTGTATGTATGTACAGAAAAGGATTTCCTAATTTCAATTACCTCTCGTCCCCCTTATGGGTTACTTGAACCTCAATATGATACATAGTTACAAAAATACATTTCAGCATACTTTATCTAAACATGTACCTACATAATTATTATCATTTCAATCTAATGCTGTTATAACTTTATCGCTATCGATTTTTCAAGAGAAATGATAAAACTAACGATTAAACAAAGAAATGAATGATGAATAAAATAGGGTCATAGATACAAAGAGATACGCTCTAAGAAGCCGTGTTGGCCTAGAGACTTTCGATCCGAGGGTCGTGGGTTCGCACCCGGTCGTTTTCCAATGAGTTTTTCTGTTCGCAAAATTTAAGCGTGAGGAAACCAGTTATTATTCTTATAAGCGGCAACGGCAATGGGCTTGCAACCTGTCTGTTATGGAATAATCCTGCAAAATGTGGGCATGTGCCAAATTACTTGGACGTGCCTCTGTCTACCCTTCTTAAACATGTATATTCAAAGATCTGATCGCCGATCTTATTTTATTTTTAGATACGCTATAGCGCTATGTACATCCTAAATACCTTCCTACTATTATTTACCGCTATCATGAATACGAGATGATTAAATCAATGATCGAAGCGACGCGTGACTCGAGAGCTGGCTCTTATTTGGCCCAGCGAATTCGCATTGCCATCCAGCGTGGCAATACCGCCAGCGTCTTGGGGACGCTTCCGACTGGTAGTGATCTGGATCAGTTGAGCTATCTATAGATCGTTTGTAACGGTCTTTAGATGACTCAACTGTTTCTTGTGTAGTTTTTAAATATTAATTTTTATTAGATTAAGTTTCTTACTGTAAATAAAGACGTTATAAACTGAATACGAGTATTCTCAAATTACACTTCCTATTGTAAAACAAGAGTAGGAAAAACTCTGAGGCGGACTACTTATCTGTTCGCACCTAGGTCGGATCACAGGCTTATTTCAAAAGCGGACACTTAGCTGTTTTACGAAACGACAATTATCAGGACTTACCGTGAGATGATAGGACTGATTGCGTGTAATTGGAATCCCACGGTCAAGGCTGGCACGGAATAGATATTTAACACTTATCAAGGTACTAGTTTAATGCGAAACCACGAATATGATAAAACTGTTCTATTATTTTTGGTTAGTAACTGCGATTAGAGCCTCACTGTTAAGGCTGATAAAGAATACTTTATCACTTAACAATTTATGCAGTGGAAATCAAAGTTTCAAAAGTTTATTTGAACATTTATAAAGGTACAGTAAAATATTGGGAAAACGATGATGACTGCAGTAGTTGTTAAAACTGTGTCGCAGCCACCAACGCCCACCTCCTTAGACTAAGAACCGTTTTAAAGAAGAGTTTGTTCCTAACAGAATACAGGTAGGTACTATAGATAAGAAAAAATGAAAAAAAACTTTATGATAATGGATTATAAGCTACAAGAAATAGACATGTTTTAGAGAAATGAGAGCTTAAAGAAGTATGTGTGGAGTAACTTTGAAAGATAGAGTGCGGAACAGTGTTATAAGAAAGCGTTGCGTAGTTAAAGAAGACTTGATGAGGATTGAGAAAGGTATGCTTAGGTATGGACATGTAGAGAGGATGAACTAAAGAAGAGTTACGAAACAGGTAGATGGCCAGCGTGAATGGGACCTTTTGGACCTTGCTTACCCTCACTCGGTGTACGTTTATTGACCAAATCGGCGTCGTTTTGGAAAAGATAAGAGTCCCATAAAACATTGATTGAATGAGCATTGATAGCATGCTCCCATGAATTGAGCATGTATGAGGAATGTGATGAGAGTGAATGCAGTAAAAGAGGTAGGTATGTCAGCATCGTAGGAGGTGGAAAGCCGTGGTCTCTGCCTACTCCTCTGATGAACAGTTGATGATGATTTTATGTATATTAATAAGTTATAACGTGAAACTATGAATAACCAACTTCAAAAAAGTCGTAGACACGATTTTTCCATAACGACTTGACTGGCCGTTAAATCATTTTCAAAATTTTTACTATTTTTTTAAGGTTATAGTCCCGTAATTGTTTTTAGATTTAAACAACGTAAACATTTAAATTTATATAAAATTAATATTATTTCATTGGTTGAGCGAGCGAACAGAGCGAATGTCTCTCAAGCAATTTCGACGAATCGGCATTGTATATTTCTTTCTCTATTTTCAAAGTTTATCTTGATAAAATGTCTCATCATCGAAGCACCGACTTTTCTTAAAACAATCACTTGTGTTGGCACTTTGTCGAAATTATATTTTTATGTACCTACTTACCATTTAATTTTGGTGATGAACCTCTTCGAAGTATAGAACGGAATTCCCTTATTAGGTATGAAGTCTGTTTTGTTTAGTTTTTAAAACGTAATGATTCGTAAGATAACAAACTGCGACCTCTCGCAGGTTCAACTAGTATAGAAATAAGATGGGAACGTAACTTTTGGATCATGCCGAGCTATTTTGGAATCGCTGAGCAAATTCGTATTTTATTATTAAACTAGCTTCCGCCCGAGACTTCGTTCGCGTGGCAGACAAAGTAGCCGGTAAGGCAAAGCATTTATCAAATCTCAAACACAGATATTTTGAAAGATTCGATCATGATTTAGTGTCATTTATGGCTCAGACCGACTCCCATTCAGTCATGTCTTTTATTCATTTAAATATATTACTAAACTAGCTGTTACCCGTGACTTCGTCCGCGTTTTGCGAATGATGATTTGGTGGGATGATTTGACGCATATGCTGAAATACGTATTTCCAACATGAAATATGAATTTTCAGATCCCTTACTTGAGGAGTTATGGATTGCCTATACGAACTTTCAATCCTTATTTCACCCCTTCAAGATTATTTTTTGAGACAAAAGATAACCTATGTCCTTCCCCAGGATATACCTAATCTATCTCCTTGCCAAAAGAGACGTTTCATCGATATATGGAGCCTGGGCCTGCACTGTGTACACTACTCTAAAATATGGCTAAGCAATAAAGTAAACGTATTTAATTGGTTATTTTATTTCAATTGACTTCGTTCTAAGGTACATTAAGATTTTATTCGACAAAGAGAGCCACACACAGCGCTACAAAAATATGGCGGATGGACGTGAGTGAAATGTCATTTTGATAACCTACATATATCTGACAAAACAAAAACATCAAATCAAACAACATGACATGAAGGATATGTCAATGTCATGTCAAACGCCAATTATAAACCAACATGGCGGCCTTCAAATAGTGTTCAAATAGTAAAAAACTTACCAGAAGAACTATTCTTGTACCATCGCATTTGTCTTCAAATTAATGAAATTATATTTTTCTTGTAATCTCCTATTTTTCCATTTTTTTCTATGTAGTGGTGTAGTACATGGACCAGGCCCAGAATGAAATGGCTCCTATCCGTTCAGCTGTTTAGTCGTAATGAGGTATCAAACAATCAAACAGAGTTACTTTCGCATTTATCATAGATGATATGGATTGGAATTGAATTTTGCAAGTACGACCGGATGCGTAAACAAACCGAAAGTAAATCAATAGAGTTGAAACGTTCGCGAGTAGTTGGTACATTCGTGTTTATGATGATACTCTAGTGCGGTTAGAACATTTTCGCACTAGTGTTTAAATAGCAACTGGTGGCTATTTTTACTGGACCAATATATCGTGTTTTTCAGAAAATGTTATTATACTAATCTGTATATATAAAAGAACAAGGCCTGATTCCACGATCAACGCACAGCCCAAACCGCTGAAGCTATAAAGCTGAAATTTGGACAGTAGCTGCCTTATATGCCAAACAAACATATTATTTTCTTACAAACTTCGAACCACTTTCAAGGAGGTGTCAATAAATGGTGTAGCGCGATATAACAGCGTATGTAACAATTTAGACCATCCTATCCTACTAATATTATAAAGGCGAAAGTTTGTGAGGATGTTCTAAATGTTTGGATGTTTGTTTTAATAACTAGTAATTATAGTAATTAATAACTTTTTATAGTTTCTATGTTATGTTATATGAAACTATAAAAAGTAATTAATTATAAGCTTCCGCCCGCGGCTTCGCTCACGTGTTACCTTAGTACGTAAAAAGTATCTTATATGCTATTCTAGGTAAATAACTTTATATATTCCAAGTTTCAACGAAATCGGTTGCGCCGTTACGGCGTGATTGAAAAATAAACATCCAAACATTTAGAACATCCTCACAAACTTTCGCATTTATAATATTAGTAGGATAGGATGGTCTAAATTGTTACATAGGCTATGTTATATCGCGCTACACCATTTATTGACACCTCCTTGAAAGGGGTTCGAAGTTTGTATGAAAAAAATATGTTAAGTGCAAATATTGATGTAATCTTTGCAATAATATTATAATAACAATAATGAGATACGGGAGTCAGCTATTTCTAAATATCCAGTTTAAAGAACAAGAAAAAATTATTGAAGTTTGAGTTAGAACAAAAGTTAAAGGCGTAGGCTCCTTTCTCTATACAAATTAAAAAATCTAACTTGACAGCATTATCTTTCAAAGAAGAGCAGTGAAAACATATGGTTAGAAATATCAATAATTAATTCCAAGTAAAGAATAAACCTGTTTACCTTCTTAAAGTACCTGCCTATCTGCTAAATAAACACATTTAAACAGTTATCATTAAACAGGATTTAAATACTAACTAAATATTTTTAATTGCTTGGAATATATTCTAAATACGTAAAGAGATAAAAATAATCTGCGCGTTTCACGTCACGTTACTCTCACCAGCTAGTAAAGTACTAGCTAGCTAAGTATGTACCTATTACATAACTAAAGTGTACTCTGTCTAATGTATCACGACTTAAGCCGTTCACACGGGGCGTGCGTTATAAATAAATAAAGAAGCTTGACTTTTAGGGCTTGATTTTGAGCTTGACTTTTAGGGGTTTGCGATATCTTTGAGCTATATCGCATGCCCTAAAATGTCAAACTCAAAACTGACTTGTTTTTTTTTTTTATTAGCCTTAGCCCCTTCGTCCATGACGCTACGCAAAAGTGACGGAACTCATTAGAAACTAGAGTTGCGGACTGATTGGAAACTCTGACTCGTCCAAGACGCTACTGGAATTTCCTGAAACTCAGTCACTCAGTACACGATTTTATGTAAACAAAGTTTTGAAAACGAAAATAATTAACATGACTAGTGATAATTCGAGCGATGACATGGCATTATTACTTCTCCAGTCACGTAGACGTCAGAATCACTCAAAATTACTTTTTATTCGTTCATTTTTCAACAGTTTATCGAAACCAGTCGCCTGGCGACCAGCATGTCGAGTCGCCAGGAGACTAGTTACAAACGCGTTCCTTTTGAGTAGCGTCGTGGACGGATGCGCATTGAAATAATCGCAGTCAGGCTACTCATAAGTGACTACAGTTTCAGTCGCGTTCCTTTTGAGTCGCGCCGTGGACGAAGGGGCTTAGGGCTCTTTTAACAATATTTTTAAACATATCACACGTCATTGAATTACCACTTTTATATTTTTGAAATATTGTGCATGGCCTGGACAATGCAACCTCCATTGACCCCAACCATTGGATCCAGCCGGAAATTCCACACGGCAAAAAACTGTCTGCCGAGGGATGCGGGCCTTCAAGTTTTTTCTAGTCATTATCATTTGTATGGATGTCGTGAACAGATGTTTTATTTTTAGCTAGCCGAGATTTCGATTCGAGTATTTAAATGAGGGAACATTTTATGAACTTATAACGAGAATTATAATAACTAAACCGGTCCAAATAAGCTATATCTGCTAGAGTTATTTTTACGATTCATAATCAGTAGACACTCACGTACCTAATAATACGTAACATTTTTTTTATTTTAAAGGAGACATCTAACCTAACACTTTCCATACATAATAAAGAAATTTAAAACCACTTTCTCCTAATATACTTCAGTCAGACAGAGCAAAGTATCTTGTTGATAAAGAATGTAGAAAATGCGATGGGTGAATGCGCTCCTATTGCAAGTACATTTCATTCCATGCATAACGCATTTCGTGACTAGAATGAATAGATAGATGACGGATCAGTGAACTCATTTGCACCCTGATCCAAACCATGAGATTCGACTGATTTCCTACTATTTTAACGACTGAAGTCGGGTTCAAACGGCATTTTCTTAGTAGGAGGTAGGGCACAGCGAGATTTTCTCGTTCTAAATTGGAGCAGCCCGCCTGGTGAGGTACCTCCGCCTTACAGAAGATCGCAGCCAAATAATATTATTTGTTTCAAATAGTGTTGTGTTCCTGCTGTGAGTACGGTTGCCAGTGCTCTTTGGGGGTTGGGGGCTTCGGGGTCAGCAACGCGTGCGTGATGCCTCTGGTATTGCAATCGCTCTTAGGCTGCGGTAACCGCTTACCAACGGGTGGGCCGCATGCTTGTTTGCCACCTCAGTTGTATAAAAAAAAAAAAATACGATATGCACTTGATATGTCATATAAAACTCCATTCAAATTAAAGCCTATTTTGAATTTGACATTCAAGTGTTATATAGCTAAAGATATCGCTATATGGCACACCCTCAAGGATATCGCAATTTCCTAAAAGTCAAACTGAAAATTAACTTTATTCAAAGGATGGAAGGATCGTTTCGGAATAAATTTGAGATGAGATATCGCACGCCGTTTGAACGCGGCTTGATGGCCGTGAAAAAACCTGTGTAGTGAAAGAAGTAAAAACACAAAAGATATCTTTAATACAAATATCTTTTTTTTATTATACAACTAAGGTGGCAAACAAGCATACGGCCCACCTGTTGGTAAGCGGTTACCGTAGCCTATGAGTGCTTGCAATACCAGAGGCATCGCGCACGCGTTGCCGACCCCTCCCCTTCCCCCCTAAAGAGCTCTGGCAGCCTTACTCACCGCAGGAACACAACACTATTTGAAACAAATAATGTTATTTGGCTGCAATCTTCTGTAAGGCGGAGGTACCTCCCCAGGCGGGCTGCTCCAATTTAGAACGAGAAAATCTCGCTGTGCCCTACCTCCTCCAAACTCTCTGTTTAAGTTTTGTTTGTGTCACAATTAAAACGTCGAACGATAACAAAGCCATCACGTGTAGGTATCAGTTTATTTGTCGTGCGTTCACAAATCGTGATTTAATTTAATTTCAAAGTGGCGTTGTTCCCCGTTTCTCTGCTATGGTTATGGCAAAAAACCATACGAGGTAATAGGAAATAGAGATCGAAAAGATAAAGTTAAAGGTACTTACAGCGTTGGTGGTGTGACCACAAACACACAGTGTCGGCGTACTCAACCCATCGGGATAGAACTGTAGATTGCGTTGGACAACGGTCGACCTCTGATCTAGACCGCAACAGATCTGTAACAAGACGAAAACCATATTTAGAAAAATGTATTACTACAGACAACCGCCTCTGTCCAGCAGTGGACTTCTACAGGCTGATGATGATTACTACAGAAAATACAATGTCAAAGTCAAAGTCAAAAGGCATTTATTTCAATAAAATCACTAGGATCACTTTGAAATGTCTTAGAAACTAGGTGAAGCTATGCCTGTTCCTCGCGACCAAGCCTAGAAGAATCAGGCAACAAACACGGCTTGGTGCCTATCATTTTTGTCGATGATCCTTTTTCACAAAATGGAATTTAAAGCTTCAGTGTGGTGCCGATCGAACTAGGTGAGGCTCAAAAGAAAAGTTATCTAATTATAATCCCTGTTGTCCAATAATTATGTTCTAAGAAACCCTCGCTAAATAACTATGGAAAGTATTGGTTCGCCCCGAACTGAGATCTCACGATGTCTTATAAAAGTTGGTGCTTCGATCGATGAGGTGCAATTAATGCAAACTTTGTAAATTAGGTTTCTTAATTAGGTTTCTTAAATATAAAAATTGTGTACAAAGTAGGTATGTTATCTATTCCGAAACCTGTTTCGTGATGGGCCTGGTGCCTGAAGTAGGTTCTTTTAAAAACATGTGTTACAGGTCACCAGGCCCTCCCTCCACAGTTGTAAGAAAAGGTTTACTTGAAAGTACATGGCTAGATGTTACTTCTAATGTGTGTAAATGTAGCATGTTCTAACTAATAACCAATGTTACATGAAATACGAAGTCATTGAATCTTTACCAAATGGGAGCTCACGTTATATTGTTTACTGGTAAGTTAAATATTACTATTTTCGTTGTATACCTACCAAAAATAATGGAATGTATGAACAAAGTTCTTTCTTACTATACTATACTTCACTACTATACTTCATGTATTTGTATTTTTTAAACCCCCTTTAGAACTATCTTTAGAAGGTGTCTTAGCAACCTCTTGGCCGATTCAACTCATTTTCTTACCGGAAGATCTTTATAGTACAACCTGTTGACCTACTAAATTCCATGCAGATCGCATTGACGGTTCGAAAGTTATACTCTATCGAACAAACATAAGACGCCGATTCCTCCAAGCTGTTGGAGATCTTCAATTACTTAGCTTTGTTGAATCCTTTTCCACCAGAGCTAAGCTAAGCTAGAAAATAAAGCAATCCTATTGGTGGATTTTTCCTCACTCACCGCATAACTATAAATCGCCCATCTCTGGTGGCCGTTGGTATCACCTCTCTCTGGCAACAGCCCAAGCCGAGGTCCGTACCTAAGTGGTGCCCTTGCGCTCGTTGCCAAAACCTAACCTTTTTTCGGCAGTAGCGCCCTCTGCGCTCGCCTAGCCCGGTGTAGCTGGCAGTGGTCGTAAGAGACCCACAGAATAAAAATCCGTTCGAAAAAAAAAAAAAAAAAAAAAAAAAGCCATTGGTATCGCGAAATAAACAATGGGACTACCTACTAGATTGGTCCGGCACATTATCTAGCTAGACGCATCTTAATTATGCAATAAAGTTCCACCCGATCCTAATAACTAAGGATGAGATTTATTATAGCCGTTTGTAAACATAGGTGATGTCTGAGGGAGTAGCGCGAACTTTGCAAATTTTTTAATAAATCACAAGGATCACTTCGAAATGTGTAAGATGTCACCTGTTCTTCGCGATCAATTCTAAGAGTCTGAAAATAAGTTATTTTTAACTATTAAAACGCTTTTTTTTTTAAAAAGAGGGAGTGTCCAAACAAAACACATGCTCGATATATATATATATAGATACGTAAACTTTATATGTTTCGCCTATGGAAATCGAAACGAGTGCCTCTGGACAACCGATTCGGTACTTAACTCACATGAGTTAAGTACCGAGTTTTGTATGGAACATGGGTTTTGTATGGATTATGGATTATAATATTATAATCCATAATCCATACAAAACCCATGTTCCATACAAAACCATACAACACCCAACACGCTCCACAACAGGTTACACGACTTTGGTTGCTCTCTAAAACTGCACTGAGGCCCGAGACCCTAGTCTGTAATGTCAGTGAGTTCTCACTTTTCGACCGTGAATACTGAATAACTTGCCGTTTTTGTATGGTGACACAAAAATTGTCCTCGCAAAAACCAGTAATCTATACTCTTTTCACGGTCGAAAAGTGACTTTGACCACGGGGTCCCATCCCAAGGAAAACAAATATTGTTCAAACTAATGTCAATAGATGGCTTTACGGGTATAGATTTGTTATTGAAGTATGTGAAAAATAATTATTAGGTCATGAAACAAAGATTTTATAATATCATAAAATACCCATAACACGGAATTTTTTTTTACTAGTATAGTATTATGTTATCTGTGCTTTGACTTTGAATAGTTTACGGAATTTTTTTAGGGGCGCTTTTCGTGTCACCATACAAAATCTGCCAGCGAACATTACGGACTCACTTTGCCTCTAGTTTTATGGTTGTACAAGATGAATAGTGACCGCGCGTCGCGGTGGGCCGGCTATGTTATGACATTAAGGTTATGATAACAAAGGTAAACCTACACCGTCCAAAGGTAACAATCGCCTGTTTATAGCTACGAGCTTTTATTTTCATTGATAATGGCCGTTTCGAGTCCGATGTCGCTATGCAATTATTACTGCGTTTTATCTCTACGTCTTGACAATTTATCTCAAGTTGTGTTGTAAATTGTAACAGTAGGAGAGGCGTCACAGGCGTGTTGGCAAGCACATAGAAA
Source organism: Anticlea derivata (assembly GCA_947579855.1). NCBI lineage: Eukaryota > Metazoa > Arthropoda > Insecta > Lepidoptera > Geometridae > Anticlea > Anticlea derivata. The sequence continues at coordinate 7,753,298 of OX388269.1, forward strand.
CGTAGAAACTTGACTAAACGGCAAAAAATATCCTTACCTCTGCTGAATAAAGTTAATTTTGAGTTTGACTTTTAGGGTGTTGCGATATCGTTGAGCTATATCTTACGCCCTGTCAAACTCAAAAGTGACTTTCATCAGTAGACGTTGAAATAAATTTAAGAGATATTTTAGATCGATATATTTAATCGCACGCCCATTGAACACGGCTTCAATTGAATGTAAAGTTTGTAGTTTATTAAGAGGCTTGATCGTTTACAATAAGTATAAATAAACTATCAAAACCGCTTGGCTCAAGCCAAATCTATGAGCTTGCCTCAAACCCTCAAGTCGGATCCCTCAATGGCTGACTGTTCCATGGCATAATATACCTTGGTAATTTTTATTCTTTACACGGTATGATGCCGTGTTTGCCTGGCTTAAGAAATAGGCCCCTGCATATCTACCTTCCCGTGGATGTCGTAAAACTAAGGAAAAAAAACTAGGGGATGGGCAGCAGCGTCTTTCAGCGTCAGCGTCTCATCTTTGTGGCAATAGGGGACACTCGCCAACCCGCGTGATCAGCGTGGTGAGTATTGGCAGATTCCCCCCACATACAGGATCGAATTTGCTCTGGATGTCATCACTGAAATGATGATGATGTTGGCACGTTGTGAAAATATGCTTAATTATGTATAAATTAAATACTAAGTATAATAAACATCGCTCCTAACATCTGTAGAGGAATATCGTTCGTTCGAATTCGAAAAGTAAACTGTTTTGTGAGCTACCGATAGAATCAATACAATTACTTACCTACAGAGTAAATAGGTACCTACCTATTCTGTCTACACGTGTATTGTATTTTACCTAGTAGCCGATAAAGCATTTTTAAAGATTTATATCTGAATAAGGTGGAATTTCACAATTCAGTACCTATTCACGAATCAGTTCTAACTTCTAGTGACGATTTTTTCGCTTGTTGTTACGTCACAACGGTTCATAATTCATATTCCTAATTTATTTTTATTCATTTATTTGCACGGTGATTGAACACTATAAGGCTAAGGACTCACGAAGCGGTTTTCACCCGCGCCCGCCGCGGTGGCGGAATGAAGTTTTATTTTCAAAACTCACGAGACCGGAGTTTTGTGCGGTTACGCAGCCGTCGCGGTTTCGATTATCGCTCCCAAACTTGGCGGTTGATTATCGCAAGATGGGCGGTTGCAAGACGGGCGGTTAAACGATCAGTCGGTCGCCCGCCAACTGATCGCAGAGCGCGCGGGTGCAACCCGCCGCGGCTGCGGGACCGCGACCCGCGCCCGCCGGTACAAGATAACCGCCGGCGCAGCGGGACCCGCAAACAATCACACACGCCGCGGGCGTAAAACGCGTCGTGAAATGTGCTTTAATTTTTTACATAAATATCTGTATTCTAAAGGCTAAAGGCTAAAGGCGGGGGCCCGCAACCACGGCGGGCGCGGGTGAAAACCGCTTCGTGAGTCCTTAGGCTTAAAGTCAGGTACTACAGTACAGGTATAAAGGTTTTTTTTTATTAAAAATATTGGGATAGCTCAATCTGTCTTAGGCCCAGTTTGTGTCATCATATTGTTATCGTCACATTTAAGCAAGTCTGAATAAAGGTAGGTAATTACTATTTGCAGAAATCCATTTGGTAGGAATTTACTTCTCATGTAGTATTTTAAAAATATCCTGTAAATAACCAAACCTTGTAACCAAACCTTGTATTTTTAGTTAGTTAATTTCACTCAACTTACTGACATTATTTTCACAGAAATTGCTGTCATATTTGATTCTTTTTTCGTAATTTTTCCCTCTAAATTCCACTCCCTGTACGAAAACGACGATACCAAAACAAGTAACTTTGTAGACACTAGTCACATCACTGTCCGTGACAAACGTTATGATCTGAACTAAGTTAGTAGGGCTGCCTTAGGACCTACGCCTTTATGTTATTCTAGGTGGAGAATCTATTCCAAGTTTCATCGTAATCAGTGGAGCCGTAATCAGTGGTTGAACCACAAACATCCAAACATACTTACAAACTTTCGCATTTATAATATTAGTCAGAAGTAGGATTCTGGATGAGTCCAGAAGGATAATTTATTTACTTTAGTTTTGTAGGCAGCCCTACTAATAACACGTGCTTTATCGGACGCGGAAAATTGTGACGTTTTGCTAATCAATTCCAATTTATTCTAAACTTGATAGAGTCGCGCGGATATTCATTTGGAAATGTAGAAGGACCACATTTTTGTACCGGTTTCCTTGGAGTCGCTCTGTCTAGGAAGATTACTAGCTCATTAAAGGACATGTCTGACTGGACACATGTAGGTATGTATTAACACTCTCCCTGCTAGCAATATATAAAACTTTTCCATGCGCTACGCCTCCTTATCAAGTTCCAAAGGAGCTTTTGCGTGCAGTATTAATTTATTTGGGGACTGCCGGCGGACTCCATGATAGGGAGAGTGTTAAATGTAAGCTTAGATCATAAGTATATGATAAGTATAGTTTTTTAAAAGACTTAAAAAAATGATAGATAGATAGATAGATAACTCTTTATTGTAAGCCACATAATAATTTTAACACATCACAATTAATTCGACAAAATATAAGTAATAATAGTGGAATACAATGGGCGGTCTTAAATGAGAAGGTTATCAACGCGGAGGCTATTACATACTTCGCAAAGACTGGTCCGATTGTTATAATTTTTTATTTTTTTCTCTATTGTAGGGATTAGATTTCGATGTGAGTTATATGAGTATTACAAGTATAATAATTTAAGATAAAGCCTTCTTCCTTTTTATCATTTCTAAGTAACATTTTAGACTAGCACTTGGTATGTAATCTTAGGACCTATCATTCAAACAAATCTTGTTTACAAAGTTTGACTGATATGAAGAAGATCACTCTTTGTCGTAGAAAATCCCCCATACCATCGAATTATGTGAAGTCGGTTTTTGTTAATTAATTCTAAGTATGTATCCTTAATTGGTAACTGTTATTGCGTAGTTGTATAAATACCTACTTACCTATAAAATAATTGTAGGTTATTAATTTATTATGGAGACATGACTAGATGAATTACTAGGCATTTACTTTTGTTATTGCAATTTCCTATACTAACTTGACAGCGATAAAAATTTAGCCGTCTTTGTCGTTTTGATCTCTAAGAAACGGCATATTAGTTTATTCTAGGATAAATCAACACTAATATCTCTTATCTTCTCGTCTCTACATTCGGCAGATGCCGTTTTTTTAGCCAAAATATGCTACATAATTGCTCAACAGATAAACGTTTACTAAGTAACTGGAAGCTAGTCAATAATCATTAATTTATCTTTAACTATCTTCCACCCGCGGTTTCGCTCGCATTTTACCCGGATAAAAAGGAGCCTATATGTTCATTATATAGCTCTATTCCAGGTTATTTACTGCATAAATCCACATTTAATTGTTATCCGTTCAGTGTTTGCGGCGTAAAAGAGTAATTCATCTTCACATAGTACATACATCTATACATACAAAATTTTGTATTTATAATATTCGTGGGGTTTTAAGCCATAAAATCACAAGGTAATGAAAAAGTAGTGAACATAAAAAATCGGTCAAGCCAGCATACAAACCCGTTCTATATATAAAGACCACGTGTAGAGAGGACATTGCTCGGAAGTCGACGACGGCTACGGGAATTTGGGGTCAAGCGCCCTTCCACTACTTCTAGACATTGCGTTATTTAATAAGGCCAAAATTCAAGGATAATTAAAACTTATACGAATCTTAAGGGGTGCCTTCGTAGAATGTAATCACTTAGCTCTAAATATCCTCCACTTCCAACTAAAGAGAAAGTGAGTTCGGTGAAATCGCGGGCACCTACTTAGGTTATATGATACAAGGTTAAACAATTTCATGGAAAATTCTCCTATCTCGGAAAACTCAATCGAGAGATATCTGTCCGTGAAAATCTTGAGCAATACGTAATGACTAATAATCAAATAAATAATGCTACTTACGATTGCATTGGTTTTCCTCTCGAACGTAGAAATAAGCCTTTGAAGTGATGAAGGAAAGGGACTACATTTGAAAAGGCACTGATTAGGGCTTTCGTGGGTCGAACTACAATTAGCCCAGCAGCGACACGACCACACTTGTTTACATCTAAATGACGAGTGAGTGGTAAGTTTCCTTCCATTCAGTTCGGTCGTAGCACGCGTCGCTGACGTGACGCGCAAGGGAGCGCAGGCGGCGCCATCGTTTGCTTAAACAGCGCCTGATACGGATAAATTGGCCAAGTGCGTGACATACAACGCTTAGTGAAGACTTCCGAAGTTAATTAGGCTTACAAAAATTACCACTTCAAAAATTCATATTTATTATACGGATCTCTGTCGAAAAAATGTTCATGAAACCACATAATATATTTGAAAGACCTATCCAACGATAAACCAACCCAAACTAACCCAAACCAAGGGGTAGGTGCAAATAAAAAATACCCCACTTCTTATGTAGGAGAGGTACCCCTAATTTTATTTCATATCCTATGTAGTATGCGTCACCATTATGTACTTTATTTTACTACTATAGTGTCTTTGGTATTAACAGTGCTTATTACAGCACGATAGCACTAATTGTACAAACGGACGGACATGGCGAAACTATAGGTAGGTAAGTAAGGGTTCCTAGTCAGACTAGGAAACACTAAAAATATTCATTCATTTCAGCCGTAGGACGTCCAATGCTGAACATAGGCCTCCCCCGCTTTCCAGAGCGACTTCCCATCATGTGGGAGGTACTTGCCCATTACTCGCCACGCTAGGCACGCGGTTTGGCGAGCCCAGTATGAGCTATCGATGTTAAAATAGGGGACGCTCCTGCCCATCGCCTAGCTTTGTTTCTTTAGTAGCCTCTTACGACATTCACGGGACATAATACCTCGGGCAGGCACCTATTGTATGTACCTGATTATCTACTTACTACAATGTATTCGGTAAAACGTTTATCCTAAATGTACAAGTAAAACAAATTAGTATTGTTGTAGGAAACAAAATTACCTACTAACTTATTATTTAATTTCTCTAAAGTTGATTACTCACTCAATTTCTCAGCCTAAAACTTGATAGCCTATAGACTCGATTCGAATAAATAACTAAAACTTAAATGAGTACTACTAAAACTAAGTATTACTAGAAAAAATAACTGTAGTAGTTTGGCATGGGTTGGATATTTCTCTCCCACGTAAAAGACTTTGGTATATAATAATATAATATAATAAGTAGTATGAAAATGCCATCTGTTGGAATTATGTGACACTAGTATGAAAATGCCATCTGTTGGAATTATGTGACAACAGATCTCGTAGTGCTCAGGTGCTACGCCACTACGTGCTACCATCCTTGGTGCTACACAGTATACAACACTGAGTACACATTTTGATCATTTAAATCTACGACAGATGTCACCTCAAGCGCTGTTATTTTTTCGTACAGCTACATATTTTCTGAAGAATGCTCTGAACTTCGCCGCGTGACCGCATAATGCACTTCATGTCACCACATAAGGTTCACTATTGCCTATCGCGCTGTAAAAAGGTTAACTTCAGAGTATTCTTCAGAAAACGGCTGAACTGTCCTACTGTCTGCTTACGTGTCCCACCCAGCTTACGTGTTGTTTCATGTAAATAGTGCTCTCTAGATGTACATAAATATATCTGTGAACGGACTTTGGTCCTATTATATACAAAAAAATACGAACGGCAATAAAATTAGGGTTGCCAGATGTCTCGATAGAAATTCCTGGGAATAAGCCTGATTTCTATAAAAATGTTGCCGTGTGCATGCGATGTACCTACCTAATCTAGTAATATGAATAAATTTAGCTTCGTGTGCTGGCGGTAATTTTTTTAACGTTAATTTGTGAGGGTTTATTTAGTTTTATTAGGTACTCCTACAAATAAAAAAAAATAATTACTACTTTATTATCTTTGATAATACTACATAACTTATTATTTCATTAACTCACCATAAATCCTGATAGATAAAAGACCTGGACATCTGGTAACCCTAAATAAGACGTCATAGTAGATCCCATAGAGTGTCATAGCAAGGCCGGTTTATACGAACATAGAGAGAGCTAGACTAGAGCTTAGAACAAGCTCTTTCACATTCTTTCTCATGCTTTTTCATTATTTCTTTCTTTCTTCTTCTTTCCTCTTCTCAATTTGAAATAAATTTTGAAGTAAGTACATAATCGCACCCGTTTGATTGAACACGGCTTGATACACGGTCCATCACACACATCAAGTTGGTAGGTACCTGTATATCACAGCAGAGAGTTGAGGTGGTTCACAAAACACAAGGTTCACGGACCTTGTGCGTTGCGTGCGTGAGGCAGTGCTCCCCGTGCCCGACCTGCCCCACTCCGCCACTTCATCGTCACCACACCGTCATTCACTAGGTCAACGAACTTCTGATTTGCCTAATACCCATCCACTATATCTCTGACGGTATCTCTACCTACTCTGTGCGGCATTCGCTACATGAACAGATAGTAGATCGGACGAAGGAAATGCCTGCTTATTATTTTAAACCGACGACGCCAAAAAAAGGAGGAGGTTATCTATTCGGTAACTACGTATGTTTTTTCTTACATAAGTACATCGATTACTCCGTAACGAATGGTCCAGTTTCAATGGTTTTTGCACCATCGTATAGGGCATAGTAATTTATAGGTGATTGATCCCATATAAATTGTATCGATATCGGATTAGTAGTTTTTTTCATAAAGGATAAAAAACTTACTGCGCATATGCGTCTTGGTTCTCTTGGTCCTCGCTCTTTAGTTATTTCCAGTTCACGTTGATAAATAAATAAATAAATATTCCGGACATATTTACACGGTCAACTGATCCCAAACTAGACAGCCTGTACTATGGGTACCAGAGACTGATATACATAATAGATAAATATTTAACACCCAGACACAGAACAAACATCAACAACAAACATGTATTCATCACACAAATGTCTGTCCAGTGCGGGAATCGAACCTGCGTCTTCTAGCTCAGAAAGCAGAGTTACTACTAACTGAGCTATGAGGCCAGTCAAAAGATAAACATTGTAGATACCTTTGCCAATCGAAATATGTAGGTACTTTCTAAGAATGTATGAGAAAATATCACAAACCCAATGCAAACACTAGCTTTTGATCGAATTCTTCTCCAAACGATGAAAAAAGGTTTTTTTTTATAGTTTCGAGTTTTTTTCGTTTTTCGACACGTATGGAATACTCACTACTTTACTTAATGCAAAATGTAGCCATGTGCTCTATGTTTGGACGTGCCTCTGACTACCCCCCCCCTTAGACATCTTTATGGATCTGATCGCCTGTATATCTGAGAGGTTGTCTACCATGGATAAAAGACGTGAGCCTCCATTATAATCCTATCCTACTAATATTATAAATATTATAATACTATAATACTAATATTACTAATATTATAATACGAAAGTTTGTGAGGATGTTTGTATTTTTGGATGTTTGTGGTTCAATCACGCCCACAAGGCGGATTTGGAACGGATTTGGATGAAATTTGGCACAGATATAGATTATAGTCTGGAATAGCATATAAGCTATCTATCTATCTAATTTTATCTTCATAGATACCACGCGAGCGAAGCCGTGGGCGGAAGCTAGTCTTCTGTCTAACATTGATTTGGCTTACGCGTGCCGTAGATCTAATTCCAGAGAAGTTAATTTTAGTGTATTTTGAGTAGGTAGCTATCATGAAATTGGTCCAATTTGCCCGATATTGTGTCGTTACTTACCTGCTACTTAAAAACATGTAGGGTCAACCATAGAGTAACAGGCCACATTTAGTAACTGACAATGTTTTCATAAAAACGTTTAAAATTTTAGCTTTGAGTATCATTTACTGTCAAAATTCAAACAAACTGAATTCCAAAAAAATATTATTAATGTTATTTTTGTTTCAAATCAGCCAAGTTATATATTCAGTAATTTAATAGCTTTATTTGCAATCAAAATGTTATTCCATTTTTCAGTAAATTACTTTTTAGTCTCTCTATTTAAAAAAAACTACTTAAATTTTATTTGACCAAGGTACTTCTCTTCTTGTAGTACCACTTATTTCTTCTTAACCGTTTGAGAGCATGATTAGCATAGCGCACATACATTTTCCGATTGGAAAATCCATTGGTGCACAACAGGTTTCGAACTCACGACCTGTGGATCGGAAGGCGGGGGCCTCTACCACCCCTCCACCAGTGCTCTCAATCTCAACGTGCTCAAGTGGCCTGTTAATAATAATAATAATATAAATTTGATTTCAGGTAACTTAATGCCTGGTTTACCCTACCTAGGTATACTTACAAGTTACAATACGGGTTTTAAGAGTAGTGCTAACCCAAACGGAAATCTTATATTTGATTTTGGTATTCTGTTATCTGTGATTTTACTAAACGAAAGACTTTTGCATTAGTACCTACCTACTAAATTTGTAAACTCACAAAAAATCTTTGGAAAATTTCTATCTTAGTCGCCTTTTACGACTTACACGGGTAGGTGGATACGGAGGGGCCAATTCTTCAGCCGGCTGAATTTGCATATGAATAATAAGTAACTTTGTTGCCAATGTTTTATTTACAAAAATGTACAAAAAGCATCAGACGCCACGTGAGCCTGTTCATTCAGAATTCAGAAGCTCCAGCGATCTGAAACAACACAAAACTTAACATTAGTCAAACAAAATTATTTTTATACTAAATTTTTTGGGTTCCGTTCCTCATTTGGAAAAAACGGTCCGTCAGTCTGTCCGTCCGTCTGTCTGTCAAGACCCTTTTTCTCAGAATATTAAGGTCTGTGAGCTTAGTAATAGTTACCTCTGTCAGTAAGCGGGCAGTACTTGATGGTGTGCGCATTGTCCCCGGTGGCGCCGCAGCCGCGGCAACGGTAGCCGCGCAGCACGGGGCAGCGCACGCGCCCGCAACTGTCCTTCAGCATGTGTACGGAATACCAGGATGCAGGCTCGCCGTTGTTCTTGCAGAAAGCACATTCCTGTAAGTAAAGCTTAGTTGGCACTTTGGCAGCTCCAAGCCTCCTGAAACGAATTGCGGAGAGGCTGGACACGGACAGTGTTTTTATGGAACATTGGACAAGAGCCCACATTGTGGTTACTAAGTCTATAATATACTATAAGTCTCGTTTAAATTATTTGATATGGACTATTCATGTGTGTGTGTTATGTCTGAAATAAAGTTTGATTATTATTATTAAAGCTCAAATCATTATCACCATCATCAGCCTGATATCCACTGATGCACAGAGTCCTCCCCCAAAGAGTGCCACAACGAACGGCGTTGAGCCCTGAACCTATACACAGAATGCCCTCAACCTTCGGTTAAAAAAAATAAACAAATGGGTATTTGAACGTTCGGTTTCAAACGGTAATATTTGACTAGGTACCTAGGTAGTTGGATTTGAATTAGAACACGTTTGTGTATAAAAGCTCGCCCACAAGGTACCTAGTTTTACTTTGTAAGGATTGTTTCCATTCCAATGTTTCTAAAATAAATTGTATGGTTTCGCCACGTAAGTACCTGCCACCACGTAACAAAGCAAAACAAAACGATTGTTGGCTTAAAAATAAAAACACTTGTTCATACCAATGACACATCTGGGTTCAATGATATTTTGTCACGTAGTACCTAGTTAGACGAATTTTTGTGTCTAGTGGCCTGTTCCTCAACAAACGCTGATCAACGGAAATTAACTGATCCTATAACTTGAAAGCTTTGAAAATGGAAAAAAGATTGTCCTAAAATAAAGACTGTTAACACTGGCATTCACAGTACCTAGAGTGTATTTGCATAACATTCATATATTTATAACTAGCTTGTACCAGCTGCTTCTCTCGCATTGTACCTATAGGTATTTAGTAGAAAAATCGTACTTAGGACAATTAGTAGGATATTTAAAATAATGCCAAAGTAGGTAAAATTATCATGAGAAATGCCTTACAGATGGAAAATGAATCTGGAGTTGTCAAAACTATAGAATACTAAGTATATTTTACTAAAGTAGGACACACCGAGATTTTCTCGCTCTAAATTGGAGAACTCCGCCTTACAGAAGATCGCAGCCAAATAACATTATTTGTTTCAAATAGTGTTGTGTTCCTGCGGTGAGTATGCTTGCCAGAGCTTTTTCAGGGGAGGGAGGTTTCAGGAGCGGCAAAACGCGCGTGATGCCTTTTCTGGTATTACAAGCGTTCATAGGCTAAGGTTACCTTATACCTTCATAGGTAAGGCTTGTTTGCCACCTTATATGTTTTAAATAAAATTGGGTTCAACTGTTCTGTCTGGTCAAAGCCTACCAATTGCTTCTGGTTGAGAAGTCGCTGCATGCGCAGTAGGTCGGCGTACTTGAGCAGGAAGTCGAACTGCTGCGGAGACAACGAGAGCAGCGCTGCTTTCTGCATCTTCATCATATCTTCAAACTTGCTTATTTTTGGTGACGCTGAAACATCAAGCTTTAACTTATGATCTCTCTCGAGATGAGGCCTGAAATGGGATAAAACGAAATGCCTTAAATGGACAAACAATGGACATAATCCATTGAAGCCAACAATGTAGTTTTACAACAAGCAACCACATCATCAGGTGAGATCGTTGCCAAGCTTTAGCTTTTAAAAAAATCCTTTCACTACTCTGTTTCTTTCACCGAAACGAGACGAGACGTGTAAGAGCCCTTTTCAGGGCCACCGTAGCCTATGAACGCTTGCAATACCAGAGGCAAAGCACACGCGTTGCCGACCCCTTTAAAAATTCAAAACGCCCTATTTGAAGAACCCCATACTGTAGTCCTCAGGGAAAACCTCAGCAGGGAGATCAGCTAGGTTACATAGTATACGTACCACGGGAATTCTCATTGGAGTTCTTCACCATGTGAGGTTCAACTTCGAAGCCTGCTGGTGCTGCTGGTACTGCTGGTGCTGCAGTTGGTTTGTTGGCATCCTGTTCCCTGTCCACCGTGATTTGTGCTTCTAAAACAGCTGGGTCCAATTTTACCGCTTGAAGGGCATCTGTGGGCGATAATTATTCAACACAGTTCATACATAATGTGCTCTGTGATTCATAACCTACAAGGCTACAAGCATAATTCTACCTAGGTAGGTACTTACCTACTTTTCAGTCGGTCTAGTAATTATTTGCTACGCGCTCTAGAATATAAACACTATACGTTAGATAATCTGTGGTTTTTTTAATTTTTTTTTTATACAACAGAGGTGGCAAACAAGCCCACCTGATGGTAAGCAGTTACGGTAAGCCTATGAGCGCTTGCAATACCAGAGGCATCACGCACGCGTTGCCGACCCCGAACCCCCTTCCCCCCTAAAGAGCTCTGGCAACCTTACTCACCGCAGGAACACAACACTATTTGAAACAAATAATGTTATTTGGCTGCGATCTTCTGTAGAGCGGAGGTACCTCCCCAGTTTCTAACGAAATGAAATGATAGATATTACCTTAGATAATAATTACTGTATTACGAACCTGTGCGCCAAGTCAAATCGGAATTCGAATTATTAATTGGCACTGTTACATCCATTATCGTACAGAATTGATGTATCTCACTTCCGGTTTGGCACAACTGCTTTGGAAGAAGCCTCTTAGCAAAGATCAAATCTACGAAATTATAAACGAAAACGTATTTTTATAGACGAAACGCGTAATAGCTTGAACTTTTTTTAGCAATTACTGACAAAAGATTTGCCATGCGCAATAGAACGAATCAAATTGAGGGTAGTCTTTTCTTAGAGTAAGCGAAGCGAGGTAATCTCTGAATGAGCTCGATTTTCTCATAATTGTAAACCCCTTTTTTGTATTTGCCCCCTTTAGGGGATGATTTTGCAAATATGTTGAATGAAACACGTATTTATTTATTTCTTACTATGTCCTTCCCCAGGATATAACCTATCGCCATGCCTTTCATTACGATCCGTTTACAGTAGGCTACAAATCAAATTGGTTGACTGTACATTGGATTTCATCGGCATTTTTTCAACATCATCATCATCAACCTGTAGATGTCCACTACTGGCTATGTCCAGCCTCCCCCAAAGAGTTCCACGACGAACGGTCTTCAGCCTTCTCCATCCACCGACTTCCCGGAACCTTCACAATGTCGTCGGTCCATCCGGTGGGTGGCCTTCAAACACTGCGTCGTCCGGTTGTCGGTTCTGCGAGCTGTATGGCTTGCCCACAGCCACTTCAACTTGCCAATTCTGAGAGCTATGTCGATGACCTTGGTTCTTCTACGGATTTCCTCATCTGGGATCTTATCACGCAGTGAAACTCCGAGCATAGCCCTCTCCATAACCCGTTGCGCGGGCTATAGTAGGTTTAATAGGCAAGTTTTATTGATTTCTTCGTTCTTACGTAACCTTATCGCGACTTCGTCAATGCTACTCTTGCTTGGTCAGTTAACGTCACTGATAACGACCGGCTTTGGCTAATTACTTTGTAAGTAGTAAAAAACATTATACGTAATATTATGGAGGACGTGGATATCTACGCACCTAAGCATAACTACAGTAACTACTACACCTAGGTAAGTTGGTAAGTACCTAAACATAATGGTATTGCCTTAGATAATATTATCTCAGAGTATTGCATTGCATGCGGCGACAGACAACGCTCAGATTATTACCTAAATAATTATTTTATTATAGATGACCTCAGTGGCGTAGCGGGCGAGTGCCCGTGGAGACGCAAGAGGAGCGGGTTCAACTCCGTTGCGGCACAAATATATGTCTGATCAGCAAATATTTGTTCCGGGTCTGGGTGTTGTGGTACTCGTAGTTTCTGATACCCACGACACAGGGAATCCTAGTGTATGGTCAGAACTATGTATGTGACTGTTGGGTATTAAATAGTAGATTATGCAACAAGGGCTTAAAGTAGTGTATTATGTCAAGGGCGCTATATTGAACCCCGAGTACGAGGGGTTCAAGATCGCCCAAGATTTGACGCATTTAAGCCCGCGATGCATACTCTACTTTTTATACTTTCTGCGAGGCAATTGAAAACAATGACTGTTAAGTAGAAGAAATGATTTTTCTGGAAGTATGTTTCCAACTATACCAGAGGCTTCAGATTGTATGCATTCTGGTGTCGAATCAAAATCACTGTCGTCGTCACTTGACATTTTTTAGAAGTTTATTTGAATCGAAACTGAATTTCGGTGTAGATAACAGCACAGCAGTTTGAGCGCTTGGCGCCTTTTTTTCTTTTTTGTAGTGGTCAGTTCGACAATCGAATAAATTCTTTTTCGTGCGCGGGTGAAAATGAATTTCGTAAAAAGTTTTCATGTTTTTCTTTTTTTTTATTTGTAGGCAGTGCAAAGAAAATGATAACATACAGCCTAATTAGAATAAAATCTCATTGCTCCCAAACATTTTTGAAACCAACCTCGATCAAGCACGACTACATGGGTTGCATTCTAAATTCAAATCACATTATTTCCCATGGGAAATAATGAAATTCAGTACAACATTATGACCCGGCTAGACCGTAGGGCTGTAATGACTTACTTTAGGAAAGGTTTGCATGACACATAATATGCCATTGACGAGCAGGTAGTATAAAAAAAACATTAGCTATTGACACAGAATGCGTAAATATATAACTAGTTAATTGTGCCACAACATAACGTAGTATCCCCTATTAGTCTGTGACCACAACGATCACCGAAGCATCAACTTCTACTGGACATCGTGAGATCTCATTTCGGGGCGAACCACTAGTAGGTACTTACATTCTCAATAAATTCAATAAGGCAGGATTTGAATATTTTTTTGTATATTTTCTTGTATATTCTTATGGGAAAATAACATAGGCGTCTTGGACAAAGCATATCTTAAAGCTAGGGGATGGGCAGCGTCCCTCATTTTAACAACGATAGCTCTAACTGCGCTCGCCAGCCCGCATGCCCAGCGTGGTGAGTATGGGCAAATCTCCCCACATGATAAGGGCACAGCGAGATTTTCTCGTTCTAAATTGGTGCAGCCCGTCTGGGAGGTACCTCCGCCTTACAGAAGATCGCAGCCAAATAACATTATTTGTTTCAAATAGTGTTGTGTTCCTGCGGTGTGTAAGGTTGCCAGAGCTCTTTAGGGGTGGGGCGGTTCGGGGTCGGCAACGCGTGCGTGATGCCTCTGGTATTGAATCGCTCATAGGCTACCGTAACCGCTTACCAACAGGTGGGCCGTAAGCTTTTTTGCCATGTTAGTTGAAGGTATAAAAAAAAAAAAAGGTGATGATGATGATTTAGGATTCGTACAATTTCCCTAAAGCCTGAGCTGTAGTACCTAGGTAGGTAGTATGGTAGCGAGGCCGCCGCGCGCCGTCTCGTCACTTGGCGACCAGCACCAGGCCAAGGACAACGATATGTTACAGACTGTTAGCCCCTTCGTCCACGGAGGGACTCAAAAGGAACGCGACTGAAACTGTAGTCACTTATGAGTAGCCTGACTGCGATAGCACTAGTATTTCAATGCGCGTCCGTCCACGGCGCTACTCAAAAGGAACGCGTTTGTAACTAGTCACCTGGCGACTCGACATGCTGGTCGCCAGGCGACTGGTTTCGAGAAACTGTGTGAAAAATGAACGAATAAACAGTAATTATAAGTGATTCTGACGTCTATGTGACTGGAGAAGTAATAATTCCGTGTCATCGCTCGAATTATCACTAGTCATGTTAATTTTTTTCGTTTTCAAAACATTTTTTACATAAAATCGTGTACTGAGTGACTGAGTTTCAGGAAATTCCAGTAGCGCCGTGGACGAGTCAGAGTTTCCAATCAGTCCGTAACTCTAGTTTCTAATGAGTTCCGTCACTTTTGCGTAGCGTCATGGACGAAGGGGCTTAGTTCTTCTAATAATAAAATAGGCCAAGTGAGTGTCGGGCCACGCACAGTGAAAGCTTCCAAAGATGACATCATAATGTTGAATGAAATTATTCGTAGAGCCGTGTAGCCGTTACGAAACCCGTAGACTGTAGAGGCTCTACGGAAAGATGCTTTAAGAAGAAAGAATAAAAAGAGAAAAAAAATATATTTTGGTATTTTTATCACCTTTAGAACGAATTTTGAGCGCTGTGGCGCACAATAACATTTCAAGTGTTCTTTTTTATAAGTTTTTGTGTGCTACCTCTCTGTCTTTGTTTCATTTTTTCGCTCTCTGTGTCTTGCTTTTATTGTGACGTGTATTGTGTGCCAAGTTTGTGAATAAATGTTTGTCTATGTCTATGTCTAATTACATATCGTACCTACCTGCGAGAAGTTCGGCATCAACTGGCATCAAGATTGCAACATATACCTGAGTCATTGAGTTTGAACTGATTTGACCCCAAAACAGCTGATATATGCAATTTTCAATGAAAAATGTCGAATTTCCAAAAGTCGTAGAACAAATTTGATTGCAGGGACTAGATTCATTTGGGTACAGGTTCGATTCCCGCTGTGAGAAAAATGTTTGCATGATCTGCAAATATTTTTGCGTAAGCAAAATGGTAATGAAGATCGCAATTTTAGGGATGATTTTATCAATTTTACCTACATCTGAAGTTTTTCAAACATGAAAACGAAGAAGCTAAGGTCTTGAAGTTTCCCCTTGTCAAGTTTGGAATGTTTTGAATGTCGCTAAGATTGTTAAAATTATCCTCAAAGTTACGATCTTCATTGCCATTACGCTTAGGCAATTGCACCCCAGGTCTGGCTGTTGTGGTACGATGGTAATCGTAGTTTCTGACTGATCTGATACCTACGACACAGGGAATCCTAGTGTGGGGTCTGGACTATGTATGTGACTGTTGGGTGATATACTTATTTATATTTATTGGATCTCGATCTTCGAGTTCAGTTAGCAACTCTCCGAAGTTACCTAGTGTTAAAGTGGTTGTATAACAACCCCGTCACACATAGATAACAGTCGGTTGCTAGGCAACCCAAGAACGTGCCGGGTGCCGGCGACGACGGCTGTGCAATTCTACCCCACCCTCTCCTGTGCTGTGACCTCTAACGGATAAACAGACACTCAAACGAATTGGAACCTTAATACGTTGCGGATTGGGACGAAATTAAACTACCTAGTTGTATTGAGTTATAAAGTTAGAAAAATGGCTTTTTGTACTAGAAACATAAGGTGGATTATCGAATGCCGATTCGTTGTTACATCTAGTGCATTGTAATTTGTAAACAAGGCTACCTACCTACCTACAATCTAGGTTGCTATGAGCGCATAGAGTTTCGTCGGTATAATATTATGCCAACATACATACTACTGCGTTGGTTGTAAAATTATATTTTCCTCTATTCTATTAGGTTTCAGGATTTAGGAAAATAGGTGATTCATAATAATATATTTATACTATTCTGAATGGGGCTTATTCTATCTAGGTACACGAGAGACCCACAGACTACTAAGGGTGGGTACACCTAATCGGTTATAAAGGGCGTCACCCACTACGCTTTGTAGGTAGAGGGCGGTTTGTAGATTTTTAGTCTGTGCTAGGTATTAATTAAAATTACACTACGTATGATTATGTTATCTGTGGTATGGCGAAGGGCCAAGACAGGTACCCAGCTAGGTTTTGCCGCGCGGCAGTATGTCATAAACAGCCCCAGACTCGTCTAAGTAAGAACAGTGTTTCGGTTTGCTTACAAACGAAATGACTTTTTTTTTATATTCAGTTCGTCAAATGTCATTCATAATCACGGAAAAACTTTATAACTTCTTAAATTTTGACCTAACTGTCTTGCACGTGCGGCTTCGCTCGCTTGTTACCTAGAAAAAAATAAGCCTAGGCAAAGAACTAGGTCTATTCCAAGTTTCATCGTAATCGGTTGAGCCGTTACGGCGTGTTTGAACATAAGGATTGAACCACAAACATCCTCACAAACTTTCGCATTTATGTACCTATATTATAAATTTAGTAGGCAGGTACCTACTTTATTAGGATAGTAGGAAGTAGGATAGCGTGCATTTCGTTTGAATGTTTTGAATGATTATGGAGCATGAGGGTTAGGTAATTTCTGGAAAAAATAAATACTTACCTACCCCGCAAATCCCCTTAACCTCAAAAACCCTTATTTATGAGAGTGCTTTCACATACCTACCTAATTAAACAAAGTCCCGAACTTAGTTTCTTTTTAGTTTTTGAAACGAAATTATTCATCAGCATCAGTCATCTTTGCATCAGAGACAGAAAATGCTATCAAAGATTAAAGATTCAATCCCCATGCAAAGCATGATGATTTTACAGGGTCATTGGGTTTAGCTAAGGCACGCAGACATGTCAGCCATTCAGAAAACAAAACAAGGCTATCGTAATGGGTCGACGGCCGCACAAAGTCACCTTTGCCTCTAATAATGAAAAGATAAACCTTCCCCCCCCCTGCCTGGCAAAGTCTCATTCCGCTGCGGTGCCTGATTATCTGGCCTACTGCGCTGTGGAACTGCGAGCCAGTGTTATTTACCTACCTAGCGTGTAAGTATGTGTGCAACAGATAACACAACAACTTACTTAGCTGGTAGTACCTAACGTAATGTATGTAGGTAGGTAGACTAGACATACACAACAATATCTATGTGCAGCTCATGTTATCGGTTTATAGAAGACTACCATTATAATTATTAATTGACATACCTAATAATTAATTATTATGTTAAAGGGGGTGGCACGAATGAACTACCAAAACCGGATCTTTTTTATTTCGCTCAAAGGATTGCTAAGCAAAAGGTCATGGTTTAAGAATCTTCTTTTCGACACAATTTAAAAAAACAGAATGTCATTTAAGTATACCATTTCCAAGAGAAACTTTATGAACTTGATGGTGCAATTTACGTAACAGATGTAGCGTGCAATTTGTCCAAAATGATTTGATTCTTATTAAAAATGTACCTAACTATTTTCCGAAACCTAGCCGCGCCGCCCCATACTAAACTGAAGCATGACAAGCAACTAACAGCTACGTTGAGTTTCTCTCAATAGTCCTCATTAGTAGTCGTTGCGTTGCTTCGTAAACCTGAACTCACATTAATCCTTGGTTCACTGTTCATCATCATCATCTCCCTACCCTTATCCCACTTCATGTGGGGTCGGCGCAACATGTTTTTCTCATCTACTCCCCTCTATGAGCCGTCATGTCAGTATTTACTCCTTTCTTACTCATGTCGTCTTTGACACAATCTATTCATCTTTTCTTTGGTCTACTTCATCCCTCATATCCTTCTGCATGCCAACATGAAGCTCGCAGCGACGGACGCGACCCTGACAGTAGAATGAAGTAGGTACTTAAAAACTAGGGCATGCAATAATAAGAAGGATCTCAATACCGGAACTGGGATACGATATTGGAGCACAGTATTTTTTAAATGAATATGTTTATCAACAACAAACACAATTTGACGATACAAAAGATTTTATTTCAGAGATACGCGAACAGCGCCTATTCAGGCGAATATCGCGATGTAATTATGGTTTCACAGTTTTCACACTAGCTGCGAATTTTAATCTTTTTGTAGATAATAAATAAGTGCTTGATTGTTTTTAAGGTAAACTGTAATTATCAGTTATTCTGTCTTATGCGGCACGATTATGCCATATTAATAAATAATAATAAATTCATTTATTTCAGACACGTCCATACAGAAACATAATTTTAAAGAGCCAAAAACAATACCTAACCTCGAAAGCCATATGTACGGCATTCCATTTCCGCACGACGGGACAGTCAACCCTGTCCAGTATTGTGACGAGGAGGCTATTGGTGCTAACTGGCACGCGGCGCATCAGGGAGCCAACTCGTTTCCGCATGATTTCGTGGAATCCATCTACACCTGATTCTGCACACATTCCTGACGCGCTACAAAAACGAGGCAGCCCCAAAAGCATCCTCAAGCCATCATTGTACTGGACGCGCAGGGCATTGAGAGATTTCAGTGTACAGTTAACCCTGCTGGTGTAAAACGTCTGACAGAACGCTTTAAAAAGGGTTATCTCGTCTCTCTTACACCTTGCAAACCTCCGAGCCAACATGTTACACCTTACTGCCAAAGCTCTGCCTGCGCTCTGTTTCCACATCTACATCATCTTTGAGGTCCTCAGTAACCCAGTGTCCTAGGTATTTAAATTTCGTGACTATATTTAAGGATACTCCTCCAAGGTGGACCAGAGGGATAGACTTAGGGTGCTTGTTCCCTGCCTTAAAGACGAGGAGTTCACTTTTCTTTGTGATAAACCTCAGGCCATGTGCTTCCGAGTACCTCTCACATGTACTCGAATACTCCAATAACACTTCAAGTGCCCTGATCGAGGGACTTAGCAGAACCATACCTATCATCTGCGTAGCTGATATTGTTGACAAAAGTACCGTCTATTGAACATTATTTTACTGTCATAAGATGTTGTTTATTTTCTATTTCATAAATTTATCTGTAGGAGGTTTTGGAGGTCCGATATTTGTGTCTTCATGCCTTACTGAGGGGGAGGGGTATTCACTGCTTAGGACGCGTCTATTCAACTTTCAAGTACGATGCAGCATGCATGGCATGGCGCGGCGGCCGGCATGGCAATGTCGCATTTTCGTAGTGGTGGGTGGGTCATGTACACATGGTTCAGTGCTGCCACACCTACCCTACACAAGTAGGTAGTTTGTAAAATAAATTTATTAATAGACACACCGCATCGGAAGTAGTGGAACAATTTTTTCGTATCCTACCTACTAACCTACTTATATTATTCTTATCTAATCGCCTCCTTTAGTTCTAAATTCATCATTACCTACAAGGCTAATGTATCGAATCGAAGGCTTATATAAATGTCGTGTCGTAGGTCTTTCAAAGAATTATTAGGTAATTAGTTATAGCTATACCAAATAAGTAGATACCTCTAGTCTGTAGAATTAGTCATTCGTCAGGTATGTATTGTGCGAATCAAAATTTCGACTTCCATAATATCATGTGTTGTACCTATAACGAAATATGCAATTCCATAGCACAACTTTTTTGAATTAAAAAGCGGCCTAGTAATACTTACCTACTTAATAAGTATGCCAGCGTCCACCATATCAATGAATAGCAACATCACATAATACCTACGTACGTTTGTACGTAAAGATTACGTAGTTATTCTATCTGAATAATAATGTATATGTGGTGCTTGGTAAGGGTTAGTCCACCTTGTTATTCTATTAGTTATACGATAAAACAAAATGAACAAATAAGATATTTTTTACAAAAACTAAAAACCGACTTCAAATTCCTGAATATTTACAAGATCAATATCTATCTCTTTTTTTTGTTATCAACCTCTTTGCTTACCTACTGAGGATGACACTGGCCACCTAAACTTTCGAATAAAAAACAAAAGTAAGTATGACATCCATTCATCATGAATAATAAGTAATAACTCTTACGGTACTGACTGACTGACTGTCAATCAAACGTAGTGGTTTTATTCTCTTTGAAATTCAACGCAGAGCCTAACCAAAATCCTAAGAGTATGAAATTTGCAGGGTAGCGTAACGTATGGGTGCACAGAAAGGAATTCCCGACACACAACCCCTAAGTTTAAAGTTTATGTAGCAGCAACCGAACAAAGTCGCGGGAATTACCATACCATACAACACTCGACAAAAAAAAAATCGGCGAGTCGTGATTTCAAGAGATGATGACGTTTTTTTAAGTTTTACGGGACAAGTTGCAATCCCTCAGGAATTCAAGTAAAATGGGACCACCCCGGGATCATACTCTATACACCAGCGAAAGAATCATCAAAATCGGGATACTATTGGCGGAGATATCGAGTAAAATACACACAAAAAAAAAACAGCCGACTTGAGAACGGAAGTCGGTTAAAAAAAACCGAATATCACAGCGTTGCGCGCTGTCGGCGTGTCGGCGCGGTCGGGAGACGGTCGGCAATTTCGGAGGGCACCTTCAAACGGTGCCATTGACCGTGGTCAGGGACAAACGGGCCCTGACCGTTTCGGTCGTCATCGGCGCGGCGTGTCGCGTTGAGGCAAAGTTCCGCACTTGGCATCGTGCTGACGTAACAATGCCGAATTGCTCTACTAGTTTAACACTTGCACAAACATGACGTCTTGTTTGAAATGAAATTAATCGGTCAGATTTGTGGAACAGTATAGTGAGCTCCAAGAACCTACCAACATTTTGTTTGTAATACATAAAAATAAAAAACATATGATTTCCAAATATGTTTATTACATCAATTCAATTACCTACATAATATCAATATAATAAAAACATGTAAGTTTTAGCTGATTCATTCACATACAATGATAATATTACTATACGAAAATCGCTACTAGCAAACAAAATTCAAACAATACCGGCTACAGCTAAATAATTTACTCAATATACGCAATACGATATAATTTTCAAGGAGTTGTTGCCTTTGTACTACATTTATTTGAGCGGCCATTTGTAGATTTCACTCTACACCAGTAACTAACGAGTAAGTACCAACCAACCTTAGATAATATACTACTATCTAAGGAACCAACCTACTCTTACTCAAACACAACTCAAAACTTAAATTGAGAACATCCAAAATAAAATTATGTACGTAGGTACTTGACTGTATTAAAACATAGGTAACCTACTTATGTTGTTGATTTTAAAGGGGACAGTAAGGGCAACTACCACAGAGAAACATTCTGGGCAGACTACCCCCTAGGTATCTACTATTTTTAAACATAACACAATATTATTTCTTATTATATCGATTTATTTAACTAGGTATGTCGGTACGTTTCACGTTTTAATAAAAAACGTTTTTGTAGTAATAAATCTCAAATAACCCACCTAATTTTTTTCCTAATCCGAAATATTGTAGGTACATTGAATACCTAATAAAACAACGATTATATGAATATAATATATATATAATATTGAAATTAACTAATCTTACATTAGAGTCAATAATATCCTTAGAGCCAATACGTCACAACCCTTACAATAATATTTAATAATCCTACACAAAATTCGTCACCATAATTATCTAATTAGAAATAACGCATTGCACATGCACAATGCACAACGTAGATAAGCGAGACTCTTGGAGCAAAACAAAAGATACTAACGTAGTAAGAACACGTTTCAGATATTTATTAGTTACTTAGTTCCTTGTTTATCTGATATTATTTGTTTGATTCATATAAAGCAAAGGTTAATTTTTTAGATGAGGATTTTAGAGGAGCGCAATTTTCATCTTTTCATGTAAAGCACATGGTAGGGTAGGTACTTAATTTATTTCAAGAAGCTAAGCTTTATTTCAAGTAACTTATTTTATAAATGGGCTGACATGTATCAAATCGTCAAGATAATGTTATCCTAGTTATTTACAAAACTGTTACTAATATTCACAATAAATACCTACATAGAATATAATCACGACAAGCTGCCAGAATTTATGAAAGATAATCCTTGCACGAATTTAATGACTACATTCAATCAGACTACAAATACATTAGAATATCTACCTACCTACCTAACTATAAGATGGCAATCCAGAAAAATATATTTCCTCATTTAGTCGTCGATGCCCTTCCAATTGGAAAGTGAAGAACACAGATAGGTATTTCATTAACTTCCAACAATACAACATTAATGTACCTACGTAATACAGACGGACATAATATGTACAAAATAGGTACATAATTTATTTAAATTACGTCACGTAATATATTTTCAATGCTTCTAAAAACAGGGGAATTGCATTAATGAACCCTTCGATAACCTCGGTATCAAGAGATTCATTCATTAATCATTATACGTCAGGTGTGCTTGTTTGTAACAGTTGGACTCATGATAAACCTCCTCTTTGTCTGATCACAACCTTCAAATTTATCTTACCCTGCATCCTTTTAATTGAGAACTATCTCCTATTTATTCCTAACTATCTCAAAATCCATAATTTTTACTTCGAACATTTCCTTTATTCACAATAATTCTCATCCTTATTCAAGATTATCCGGCTGTGTACCTACTCCCCAACCAATAAATTCTTTCTTTTTGATTTTTATTCTAGTCGAGTGCCTTGTATGTAAGTACGTAGGTCTGCCTATGATAGCAACAAGAACATAGGTACACTAGGTTACATACACTGAATATTTGTTAACACTTATGTATGATTCCTACACAAAATAGTAACACTAAAAGTCCCAGACCAATATGTAATTGTTTGAATTCATTGTAACCTATTGGAGTTACGAGTATGTTCATCAGTACAAAAGCGTTCATGATTAGGTAATTAAATGACAACTTGAAGGGCATAAAACATGGCATAATCTAATTCCGGATTAGTCGATAGGTATATTATAATCAAATCATTGATATTTGTATTTTCTTTAATTTGTGTTACTAAATTTAATTTTATGACATTAATTATGTTTGTTGATTTTGCTAATAAGTTACCTCTAATATATATCATCTATCTATAACTAGTATTTTATAAAATTAAATGTTGCATGCTGTGAAGGTGATTTTGGTGGATTTTATTGTATGTATGTTGTTACTGTTTGGAATTTACGTAATTATTTTATAGACATCGTTTATTGTTTTTAAAAACAAACCTAATTTATTTTAAAGGCGCAGAAACAATTAGATTTTTTGTTAACATACTATCAATGCTCTGAACTGTAACTAGTATGCAAACATTGTTAACGATATAATAAAATATCTACATATATTGCTTATCTACAAGCGAATGAGATGCAAATCTGATGATTGATACCCTCTGTATGATAGGAAAAGGATTTGGCTGCGAAAAACGGAAGAAAAAGTAATTCCTGTACTTACTAGGTACTTAAGTATTAAGATGGAGCGTGTTTAAAATAAAAAAAAAACTTTTTTGCAGATGCAGATCTTATTTTTTTCAAAATCGAGTCCTAACTCCTAACATCACTTTTCGATTACTCTCACGGTTTCCGATTTCGCCTAAGTGGGCCTGAAAAAAAACTCATGCTAGATAAATGTTGGAAATTGTCTTTTGAAATAAGCTAGATTTAAAATCGCTTTTATGATATCTGTAAATAAAATTATGAGCCCAAAGACAACCAATAACAGCAATAAAATATATTTTAACCGGGTGAACTTCGATAGTATTATTTATACAATACTAGATTCATTTGAATATATGTATAATGTACCCATCTACCTAGGTACATGTTTATGGCAAGTTGAAAAATTAATAAACCATTATAATAACGTCAAGACTACAAACTATGTTAAACTATTATGTACCTACTTCAATAATTTAACAAAAATAATAAAAAAGTACATGGTATAAAATGAATCATGTCCTATATATTTACAAAAATTGGTATCCTGCACAGGGTGGTAATCTGACATGGGGCAATAAGGGTAGCTAGCTACCTAACCTGATTTTGAAAATGTGTTACAATCTGCAAGAAAATACTTAAAAATGTTGTAGATACTGTGTAGGTAAGTACAACATTTTTTAAGATTTTTTGTAGAAATATATAAAAAAGTTAGCAATGGTACGTAGAAATGTTAGCCTATAGCTGCAATTACTAGGATTGCTGCCCTATTTCAAATTTCCACCCTGTATATTAAAATATACTTAGGTACAATACAAAATAAAATGTATGTACCTACATGATACTAAGATTTTTGGCACAAACAATGAATTATGAACTACATTTATCAAGTAATTAACAATGCTCATAAGGACGTCCTCGCAATTTTGAACTAGCTCATACATAATTTATAAATCCTTTACTGAAACTCCGTACAGAAAACTTTATACAAAACTCATAGTATTAGATTCATAACTTCTGTAAGCCAGTAGATATAATTACCCTTATATTGAATTGCAAAATATTATAAATGTATAATAATTAATATATTACAATTTGCAACAAACAATAGTTCAAAAATAGCTAGAATGCATATAAAATAAAAAAAACAACTAGGTATACCAGACTCAATCTTAGGAACAAATTTTAAGAAATCTATAGCCCTGAGTCAATTAGGACGTAGAGAGTGTTATGTATCATTGTATATGGCATTTCATTCATGAATTATATACTTTCTCAACTTTTAAATTATTTATTTAGTATGTGAGTAAGATACCCACACCCAGTATTTTGAAGATATTCAGTAAGTGCCATAGCACAAAACTTAAACCCTCTACAAACAGTCTACCTACACCCCTGAAACCATTGGCAATTTTTTTGTTTGTTACTAACTTGACTTATTAGCGATTTAACGCATTTTGAAGATTGCATTCTTTCGCTGTAACGAAATCGCGTGCTATAGCGATTTCTACAATGCTTTTTTTAAATATATTTTTTATCTTTTGTCTGTGTGCCCGACCATGTCTAGATGCGTCTTTTTAGACTACATCCAGCCTAGATGTGGACCGGTAGAGCATGCTAGCCGCGTCCGAGTTCGGTGCCGCTAACACGCCCTGAAACAGGCCCACATCAAACCAAACACTTTAAGGACCATTCCTAGATGCACTCAGCCCTCATAGAGCCCGTAACGCTCCGGGCGCATTCCATCGGTAGGTGGTAAACATGCTCTCTCACCTGACATGTTTTGCAGTTCGGGTTCGGGACTACTCCCAACAAAAGCCATCAATGGAATGTGCCCGGATTCACTCTGGGCACATTCTAAGAGCGATTACTTCAATGCTGCAAAGCGGGGACCTCTGCGTTTTAGCGTGGTGGTCAATTCGTGCGTTTTAGTGATGCCAAACTTGCCAAAGCCTAAACATCACTAAATAGCAATGACTGATATCAGAATGTATGCAGCTTAAAAGCTACACTAGCTTAAATTTTTGATTGCTGATGCGATTTAGGGCCCAGTCGCTGTGTTGAGCTACCGAAAAACAACTAAATTGCTTACACTGAATTGCTAATAGGAATAAAGTAAAAATTTGAAGGGCAAACTTATTTATTACCAATGCCTACTCCCCTTCTAAAAGACTCAGGTGATGGGTTGAACTTTAAACTACTGATTGAGAACCTGAATCCTAGTGTGTCTTTTCAAATTTTCATCATCATCATCATCATCATCATTGTCATCATCCTCAGACTTCTTCCTTTTTCTAGAGTCAAATCTGACTCCAGTACCTTGGACAACCATTTCACTATTTTTTATAGCAGATATTATGTGTTCCCTGGATGGTGGCACTAATTTGAGTTCATCAATATTTTCACTGACAGATGGTTCTACAAGATGCATAACAATGCGCTCAAGCCGCTTGGGATGCTCAACAGGCACCTCATCCGTTGTCACCGCTTTCTCAGCCTGCTGCTTTTCCCCGTCCACAATCACTGAGTACTTGCGTTTCATCTCTTCCATCATTCTCTGTCCATAGTCTTCTCCAATCACACTGTTCACACACACAAAACTTTGCACCTTTTTTGTGTCTCTATCTATTTCAAGGAAACCCCTTGTTCTCATATAAATAAAATGGCCAGATCTTGACATCAGCCTATAATAAGACTCACCAAATTCCTTACTCTCATCGTACATTTGCCTCAGGACACATATCACCCAACGCACATCCTCCTTGTGCATGAAAACAAATGCTGAGGTACCTGTCACTTCATCAGTCATGTACCCCAGCGCCAGTGATATACTCTGGTCACATTGCACAATCCGACCATCGATCAGATGCCTCGTCCAGTATTCAGAGTATGCTGTAGGAGGTAGAATTCGAGGTGGCAAGTTACTGGACAGCACATGAATCATTCCTATGAACACAAAGTCATTTCCGCTAGATGAAAATGTGCGATTTTGTCTAACTCTTTGGCGTCTAATCACTCTTTCATCTTGCACCTCATTTGCTGTTGCCTTATCTGATTTCCGAAGCATCCCATCGATGCGGCACCTCTCATATCGCACGGGGTCTGACCTGGCTCCTGCTCTCTTAATTCGGATGTTAAAGTTATGATGCTTTTCGTATAGTCTGCTATCACTGCCAGTTTGTAACTCGTGTGGGTAAATGTGTTGATGAAGTATGTCCTTGTCATCTGGGTGAACATAGTTGTATAAATCAAGCCCTAAAAGATCAACATAGCAGTACCCCAACTTCTCCTGAATATTTGGCGACATGATGCATATTCGTCCACGGCAGGTTACAGTGAACATTATGCCGCCGATAAGTTCGAAGAACTTCAAAAATGCAGGAGACCAGGTCTCAATATGGCTGCATTTGATTGTATTGCCAAAGACATGTTCATTGCGGAGTTTATTTGCTGCAAGCCTCAAGACACTAGTTTTGTCAACTTTTCTCTGAGACTGCACGATATCAGATAGAAGAGACAACATTTCGGTGATCAGAGCATTGTATTGGCTCCTTCTTTGTTTTTCTGCGATAATGCGAGATTCTCGATCGCTGGCTTTAGCAGGAGGCATTTCTGGTGAGTGGGAATCGGAGGAGGAGGAATCACCGCAGCTCGTGGTTTGAGTGTCGTAGCAAGTTCCTGTTGGAGGTACGGCAACTGCTAAACTGAAATCCGTGGCTGGCCCAGCAACTGGCAACGCAGCAGCGAGACCTATTTGGCCGACCATCGATTGTAAGCCGAGCCTAGCGCCTGCAGCGCCCGGGGAGGTCATTCCGGTGGCCGATAATATTATTCTTCATAAAGAATGTCCTTGTTTGATACCATTACAAACACTTTATCACTAAGGAACTTTGACTCGCTACATAGTGAGTTAGTTAGTAAATTAGTGACAACTGTGTCACTTTGCACAGTTTTTATTGTTGAATAACACTCCCAGCCTAAGAAAAACCCTTCTAATTTATTAATAACTGCACCGAACAAAACAACAACCACCTCGCGCGCGATGCACAATGTTGCCAACTGCCACAGACAGGGAAGGGAATACTACGTACGTATCCAACTGCCAACTGACAGGTGCTGCCTACCCTGGGTTTTCCCCCAGACTCAGTGGAAAATACCCTAAATTCAACAATATTTGCACAGTTTTTCCCTAAAATTTGTCAAGAACAAAAAAGTTTACCTCTTTTTCCAATACATACTTAAGATCGTAGACTTAAATTGCTAAATTCTAGTGGGTTTTTTTCCTCAAATTGTCAAAAATGTTTCCCCCAAAAAATACCCTAAGAAATTCTTTACCTTAAAAAATACCCTAGGCACCAAAAATACCAAAAATTTAGGGGAAATACCCTAAGTTGTGGACACTGAGTCTGACTGACCGAACAGTTCAGTCCTGTGGTTCAGTCAGTTGGCAGTTGACATGTTAATATTGTACAGCCAGATAAGGCACAGCCTGATATATTGTAACCAACCACTTCGTTTCTGGCGCTTCAGTGGCCGCGCTGCTGCCTCAGAACGCTCGCTCCGTAACACTCGTCTCGCGCGTGGTGAATTACTACTCAAAGCTAACATTGTGCGTTTCATCTTCATAATTATGTAATTACACTACGATAACTATAGAGGATAGCCAGCCCCAGGTTTAGCGTAATTCAATTTGTTGCATTTCATGTAAATGTCTAACGCCATGTTCGCCATCTTGATATCGATAGAATTAGCGTAATCGGCCTGCTGATTTCAATTAGTATACGTGACTTCCTTCGGTCCTTCCTTACAGTAACTAGTGGCATCGTATTATTAGGCTATGCAATTTATCAGTTTATTATTGTGTTCAGTGCACACTGCACAACGAACGTACAAATGCAGCCCAATAATACGTCACTTGTCGTCTTATTAGGGTGCGGAATATCGGTTCTTGCGTTTTTTAAATGAGCTGTACATTATCGTCTTCCTATCAGAGTACCAACCAACCAACGGATATTAGTGTTCTGTGCAACCAACCAATGAAGATATTCAGTCAGGTACTTTTTGTGGTACCACCAACCAACCAACAACTACCAAAAAACCGAGTCTTTCAATTCAATTCAATCAAGCTTCAACGCAAACAACAAACACGTTTGAAAGTTAGCTATAAAGGTAGTCTAGTTTAGAGATGGGTCGTACTTGCTATTTCGCGTACTAGGTCTATAACGTATCGTATCTTACGAGTACCAGGTTCAAAAACCATACTACTACTAAATACTTGAAAGTATATCCTTAAGAATTAAGACGCTGCTCCCTATACCGGCAAATTTTTCCATGTTGAACTGATACTTTAAGGTGGATTCTAAGCTATGCTCTGCTACGCTTTGTATGCTATGCTATGCTAGGTATGCTATGCTATTCTATGAAAAGCTTTGACAAGTTATACATCTCGGAAACCAAAAGGTAAGGGGTTTTCAAAAAGTAATACAAATAGATGAACTGCTGTGTTATAATATTAGAGTTTTATTCATACACTCCAACGATTTTATTTTTATAATAGGCCCCATTGTTTTTGAGATATAACAAAAATACTAACTTTAAGAAAACAATGTAATGTGAGCTCCCATTTGGTAAAGTTTCAATGAATTCGTAGTTCAGGTAAGATTGGTTATAAGTTAGAACATTACTAAATGTGTGATTTTTAAAGTTCATATTAATTGTGCCACAACAATCACGAAAACACCAGCTTTTACCGGACATCGGGAGATCTCAGCTCAGGGATCCACTATTTATAATATGTTTAGAATGTCTCACATCAAACACTTATTTTAGCAGTTGTTATTTACATCCCTCCATTCCGCCTCAAACTAACGTGAAGGTTGAGCCCGACAAGAAAGTAATAAATACTACAAGTATTTCAGTAGGTTTTAAATACTTCAAGTATGGTGGCACCAGCTAAAGAATATGCCCCTCCCTATCTACCTACCTCCTACCCGTGGATGTCGTACGTAAGAGACTTACGACATCCACGGGTAGGAAGATATGGAGGGGCCTATTCTTCAACCGGGGCCACCACAGCCGAGGATACCCGGCAAAAAAACTAAAGTTATTACCACTTAATGCTTACTGCTTTGCTGTACGTTTGAATTAGAGCATAGTGAGATCGTGAACGAAAATCTACACATCAGGTTCACTCACTTTGATTTCCTAATTTATTCACGTAGGTATTCATTGAGCACTTCACATCCATCATTTATTATCAAGACATTGCTAATATCCTTCATTTTTTAACATCAATACATATTCGAACCATAGACTAATAGGAATACTATTCGAACCGTAGACAGCTGTTTACGATTCGAACCTTTGTTTTGGTTCGAATCAAACCAAACAAACAAACAATTCAAACGAAATTGATTGATTGGATTTTGCTTGTTATTTTTTTAGTGCTTTGCCCTTTCGGTCTGGCTATGGCATCTTAGGCCTTACCAAACCACATATTAAAACTGAAACATTGATTGATTGGCGCTAATGTTTTTCCCTTTCGGACTTGTAATATGCAGAAAAGATACAACCAGCTTTAACAGAAAAGGAAATTTATTACTTTGCTAGGTCTAGTCGTTACATAGTGTGTTCGTTCTGTATGCACAGAGAGAAAAAGAGAAAGCAGCCACGTCAATATTGTAGGCGTTTAACTTAGTTTTTTAACTGTAACATCTCTTTTGTGATAACTACGTGTGATAATTTGTAAAAGAAACGAATTCACTCAATTTTTTTTTCATTTCAATTGGAATTAAAAATAAGTAATCTACATACAAAATAGAAAACGCAAAACAAAACGCGACAATACAGGAATTTAAAATAACGCCATAAATCAAGTCAGTACTACCTGTGGTACTACATGCAAACTGTGTTGAGTCAATCACAACGTAGTTCAAGTCATTACCACCAGAAAAACAAGATCATTGGATTTTTGTAAAAAATAATTAAAATTGATTGAAGAGGCATTTATTTAATTTTCCCGTGTTATGGGTATTTTATGATATTATAAAATCTTTGTTTCATGACCTAATTTAGTAATGATTTTTCACATACTTCAATAACAAATCTTTACCCGTAAAGCCATCTATTGACATTCGTTTGAACAATATATTTTAATAAGGGAATTAAATTAGGTACATTGAAACATGGTATCGATTTACAAATAGCAAAATGGGTGCCTACGTAGTGCAGCTGCTGAGACACAGATGGCGCTGATGCGTTGTGTTCAACAAGTCTGACTATGTCATCTTAGTCCTTACCAAACCACAGATTAAAACTGAAACATTGATCGATAGGAACTCTTCTTTTGTGATTTTATTTTGTAGTCATGGCCAAGTTCTGTTCTAATAAGGAATGTTGATTTTACTGAACCTTAAGGGACCTGTTGGTGCCAACCCGAAAAGTGATGAATAATGATACACGCAATCATTTTATTTCACTTTACGCTTTACTCAAACAATATTACGTAAAACATTACCATAATTACACAATACTATTCAAAGTCAAAGGTTTTTATTTCAATAAAATCACTAGGATCACTTTGAAACGTCTTAGAAACTAGGTGAAGCTATGCTTGTTCCTCGCGACCAAGCAAGAATCAGGCAACAACCACGGCTTGGGATCTATAATTGTTTTCGATTATCCTTTTTTTTAATATATTTTTTTTAATTGTTATTATTCAATTTTGAACACGAGTTTTTTTAAATAAATTGAGAGCACAACATCATTTTGCAAGGTTCCGCCAAAAAAGTCCGCGCTTGTAATTCTTCTTTTAATAAAAATGGCTTCTGCTGTATTGCAGTGATTATTGCCAATGTCAAATAATTTATGAATGTCAAGTTTCACCAGTATAATGTTTGTGTGCCAGGCTGACTGACTTTTCAGGGGTTCGCAGTGTCCACAACAAAGGGTATTTTCCCCTTAACGTAGGGTATTTCTTGGTGCCTAGGGTATTTATTAGGGGAAAACATTTTGACAATGTGTGACAGATTCGAGGACAAACTTCCACTAGAATTTAGCATAATAATAATAAAGCCTTTTATTCCGAAACTTACAAATTGTCTTATTACTAATTACCTAAACTATATAGAATTAGCATACAAGTTAGTTAATAATTTAAGTCTACTGAAAAAATACGATTTTGCAAAAAAATAATTTGGGAAAACTTGCAAATATTTATGAATTTAGGGTATTTTTCACTGAGTCTGGGGGAAAATCAAATTTCAGTGCTGGCAGCACTGTGGACACTGCAAACCCGCCACGCGCTGAATCGAAACAAAGATGGGTGGACGATTGTACACGCGATAATGTAGCTTATTGCTGTGACCATAGAGTGGCTTACTTTGTAAAGAAGCGCTAATTATTATTCAGACTTGCAGTTTGTCAAGGTAAACCTTATTCCCATACAAATAAGAAACAAATTAAAGTGCAAAACTTTCGTTCCTTATTTGTATGAAGGTAAGGTCGCATTCCCGTTGCGTGACTGTGTTAGTAAAATATACTTGCACTGGTCGTCCAAAAAAGTCCACTGCGCAATTCCACTGCGCAAGTCCAGTCCGCCGCGGCGTACTCGAGCTCGAGTACGCCGCGGCGGACTGGACTTGCGCAGTGGAATTGCGCAGTGGACTCTTTTGGACGACCAGTGCGCCGCGGCGCGAGACGGAAGGTCGAGGTCGAGGACCCTCGAGTACGCCGCGGCGGACTGGACTTGCGCAGTGGACTCTTTTGGACGACCAGTGCGCCGCGGCGGGAGACGGAAGGTTGGGTTGTGAAATACGAGTACTGCGCGGCGCGTGCGTCTCCTAGGGTGCGCGGTGGACTTGCACCCGAGTATTTTTAAGACGTCTAAGTATCGTGAAGTCGTACTGGGGACGTCTAGTATTATGCGAGAACCTGGTTCAAAAACCTAGTAGCGTAAATACGAACCACCTCTAGTCTAGTTAGTCAGTGTTGGCCGACGTTATTAATTATCAGATTCTGATGAAATGTAACTTTATTAATAACGCAACTAAAAACAAAACCGGATAGACCGTGAAATTACCTACCTGCAAGACTTGTTTGTGTTCATTGATTTGTGTTTTTATTTTATTTTTTGATGAACCGGTTATCTCTGCAAGAGGAAAATTAGTTTTTGATTGTGTATCAGACAGATAGCTAGCTAACAGATAGAGGTAGACTAAGACGAGCAGAGATGTGGTCTAAAGTGCTTTTGTGTATTCTGTTAGAACTTCATATATTACTAGCTCAAGATGGTAAGTTTTATTAATTCTAACAGTTATTATGATCTTAACTGAACGCCCCTCCATCCACATTGTTTAGTTTGTTAACCCTTGTCATACCTTCCTTACCTACTTCCATATAATAATTATTATTGGAGTGACGTTATCTCTACTTACAAATAGGTAGGTACCTACTAAGGGTTTGTTTTTCATTTCATTTCGGTTTCAGTTTCGATTCTATATTTCGAAATTGACGTATGAAATTGGCACTAGGACGCAACAGATCAAAAAAATTGCCTTATTTTCGATGCGTGATTAGGTGCAAAATTCATGCATATTTCAAAAAAAATAATGAAACAGTGCTTAACGCTGCCTGAAGCCTTTCCTAATCGACGAAGGCAAGACACAAGTTTTGGTTGTATGTGCGACAGTAACTTGTCATCATGGATGATCTTTGGAAGCCAGCCTGTTTAACCAGTTGAAAACCGAAGACGCATTAGGTTTAACAGCCTACTGCGAAGAACCTAGCAAAAGTTTTATAAATGTGTGAAAGAAGGCATATTAGTCTGCTGTCATGCTCATAATTATTTTGAGAATAGTCGTACTTTGGCAAACTGAATGTTGCTACCTAAAACTTTGAGTTGGGTTTCAATGTCAACATTCTGCTTGTCAATCAAATGTTTTCTAAGTGATATTTTGGCCTCGTTTACCATGTTGAATTCCTGTCAATTTATATTGCTGAGCTTCAACAGACGAACAAAGAAGTCACTTTAACATTTGGGGTACGGAACCCACCCCCTTATGGAACTGGCAGTGTCAATTTCAAAACCGGCAGTGTCAATATCGAAATTTCAGAATATGTCGGATGATTTTGTCTGATAATTAGAAACATGTAGCTTCAAAATTTCGGAATGGTAGTAGGTACCTCTTCTATGATTTAAGAGCTTAGCTCTTGTCGGTGTAGGTACATACTGCTCGAAATATGATTTGTTTTTTTCTGTATCATACAATTTTTTTTGTTTAGTTGGTGATACCTGCATTCCAAATTCAAATTTTGCTGAAGGGATATGCTCTCTGGTTACAGACTGTGACCCTGCTAAAAAGTGAGATATATTTTTTTTATGTACCTACTAGGTGATAGTTTTGTAGAGTACTTTGTAATAATGCCTGATTTACCCAGTTGAAGTTGGCAAGTAGCAAGCCAAAGAATTTAACCACTTGCCCAGCAACTTACCAACATAACAGCTAAGCTGTTTGTCCCAAAAAAAAAACCACAAACGACACTTCAGCAGTGAACATCCTATGGCTGAAATGATGATGATGATGAAATCAGACTAGAGCAGGAAACGCAATTATTACAACTTGTTATCAGTAGGTAGTATAAAATAATGAATGGAAGTAAATATCTACCAACCGATCAGGTTATCACAAAGTGATTGATATGTATTTAGGTACATATACTATGCCGAAAGGATCTCTTAAATACATCAACAAAAAAAAAGGATATTAGCAAAAAAAAACCCACATCTTCGCCTTGAATCGGCAATGCAATACCAACTACGCCATGAAACGAATGACGCTGTTGCCGAAAATTAGATTATCGGTTAATTTAATAAAACCTTACCTATTATAGAAAAAAAAATTGACAGATTTTTTCCCAAATTTTTTTAAATAAAATCTGTTTTTGGTCGTTTTATCATGTAAATAACTAGTTATTACACGTACGAGAAGATCGACATCAAGATTGCTAAAAGAGACGAACAATTGAGTTTGAACTGATTTGACCCCAAACAGCTCTGACTTTTGCATACAGTTGTTCAATGAAAAGGGTGTTATTTCCAAAAGTCGTAGAACAAACTCTATGCCAATTGGGTGTAGAATAGGCCCCTTTCGGTACAGAATGCATATTATGAATCACCTTGCCAGGCATTTAACAATGAATCCTACTATATAAGTAGGATTCATTGTATAAATGCGCTCGCGTGGTACCTACATAAAAAGTAGCCTATATGCTATTCTAGGTGATTATCTCCTTATATTCCAAGTTTCAACGAAACCGGTTGAGCCGTTACGGCGTGATTGAATAACAAACATCTAAACAGCCTCACAGACTTCCGCATTTATAATATTAGTAGGATAGTCTGGAATAGAACGTAGGCTTCATATATACGTGTCGGTACCAGAGCGAAGCCGCGAGCGTACATTCATGAAACTCTGAAGTTATGACAAAAAACTCATTTTTATTATTTTGTTTACAGGCAAATACAAATAAAAAGAGGACATGACTTCCAACGATGTGGCTTTGAAGGAGTTATAGAAATAGTGTGCTGTCCACGGATGACTGATTCTAGATTTGGTAGTAAGTTCACACTGGTGTCGTCGTTGCATTATCGTAATCTTTTTATTTTATACATCTATTAAAGGCCGGTTTCATCATCATTTCAGCCGTACGACGTCCACTGCTAAACATGTCCTCCCTCAAAGACAGACCAAATTCCTTATCATGTGGGGGGATTTGCCCATGCTCACCACGCTGGGCATGCGGGTTGGCGAGCGCAGTTAGAGCTATCGTTGTTAAAATGTGGGACGCTGCTGCCCATCCCCTAGCTTTTTTCTCTTAGTCGTCTCTTACGACATCCGCGGATAGGTAGATATGGAGGGGCTTATTCTTTAGCCGGGGCCACCACGGCCAAAAAGGCTGGTTTAAACCAAACGAACAAGAGCATTCTTGCTCATTCTTTCTTTCTTTATGAACGGAGACGAAAAAACAAAAGAATGCTCTACGTCTGTTCACACTAAAATAACGTTAATTGTCTGCGATCTTCTGTAAGGCGGAGGTACCTCTGGGGCTTTACATTCCATTTTGTGAAAAAGGATCATTTAAAAAAAATTAAATGTACCAACCAAGCCGTGTTTGTTGTCTGATTCTTCTAGACTGCGTGGAATAGGCGTAGCTTCACCTAGTTTCTAAGATGTTTCAAAGTGATTTTATTAAAATAAAGCCTTTTCACTTTGACTGGTACAGTGGTGGTAGTTGTGGGTTCGAATCATGGTCATGTACCAATGGATTTATCATTTGTAAAATTGTTGCGTGCAATATATATTATACAAGGTTATTCATAAAATGTTTACCACCCCGAAGGGTCGTATTCTATCTAGGTACAAAAATATATTTTCGAATAATTTTTTTTCAGGTTTTTCCCGTACAAGATGGTTTTGGTATTTTATCGTGTTTGGTAACTTTTTGTACGTTCAATCATTACTTATAAAGTGATGATTAAACTAACAAAAAGTTCCACATCAAGACCCAAAACAGCTGAATAATTGAATTGTCTGCTTTGTATAGAAGCAGTGTATATGTGCGCATTAACACGTGCTCATAACGGTGAAGTTAAACATCGCGAGGAAACCCGCGGCTCAGTCAGCTCAAGTATTGACTCAGTCTTTCCTGTGGATAAGGCCGACTAGACTAAGAGGATAGCATATATACTCTCTCTCTCTCTCTCCTTCAGCAAAATCAAAAGGAGTTCGATTAGTTTCCGCTGGGCTAGCCTACTCCATCTATACATATCCCATGCACTACAGCATCCTGAAAGTGAGCAAAAAGTTCCACCTTACGCTGTATAAATCGTCTATAAGTAATGCTTGTAATAGAAAAGAAAAAATAATTTAATCTTAAAATGTAAGAAAAAACTACAAAATAATACTATTTCTTATTAAAGGTACAACAGAAAAGACATCACAGCCAATTAAATCACAAAGGATAGCAGATCAAGGTGAGCGTCCATTGATTTTTTATTTTGATGAATTAACGTTTTGGAAAAAGCCAGGTCAACAGTAGCCTAAACTGACGGCCATGTATGAGAATGTGATGAGAGTGAATAAAGCAAAAGAGGTATGTCAGGATCGTAGCAAATGGAAAGCCGTGGTCTCTGCTTACCCTTCTGGGAAATAGGCGTTATTTTATATATATGTGAATTTTATAGTCAGGCAGGGCTTGTGGGACGAAAGGAGCATCTTAGAGGTGCACTTTAACCTTTCACAACCTTTGAGTATTGAGTACGTGGTCACTGAACTGTCATCCTGGTCATTCTGTATTAGAATGACCAAGAAAGAATCAGTGACACGACAAGCAAGCAAGCAAGGGTTTAGGAGCAATTTTGCAATAATATATATATATATATTTATACTACCTGCTCGTCAATGGCATATTATGTGTCATGCAAACCTTTCCTAAAGTAAGTCATTACAGCTCTACGGTCTAGCCGGGTCATAATGTTGTACTGAATTTCATCATTTCCCATGGGACATAATGTGATTTGAATTTGGAATGCAACCCATGTAGTCGTGCTTGATCGAGGTTGGTTTCAAAAATGTTTGGGTGCAATGAGATTTTATTCGAATTAGGCTGAATGTTAACATTTTCTTTGCACTGCCTACAAATTAAAAAAAAGAAAAACATGAAAACTTTTTACGAAATTCATTTTCACCCGCGCACGAAGAAGGATTTATTCGAATGTCGAACTGACCA
This sequence comes from Anticlea derivata, assembly GCA_947579855.1. NCBI lineage: Eukaryota > Metazoa > Arthropoda > Insecta > Lepidoptera > Geometridae > Anticlea > Anticlea derivata. The sequence continues at coordinate 7,790,970 of OX388269.1, forward strand.
CTACAGAAGACTACTGTACACAAGACTACAAAAAAATAAAAAAAGGCGCCAAGCGCTCAAACTGCTGTGCTGTTATCTACACCGAAATTCAGTTTCGATTCAAATAAACTTCTAAAAAATGTCAAGTGACGACGACAGTGATTTTGATTCGACTCCAGAATGCATACAATCTGAAGCCTCTGGTATAGTTGGAAACTTACTTCCAGAAAAATCATGTCTGTCTACTTAACACTCATTGTTTTCAATTGCCTTGCAGAAAGTATAAAAAGTACTGTATGCAACGCGGGCTTAAATGTGTATTTGTCTTGGGCGATCTTGAACCCCTCGTACTCAGGATTCTTGCCTTAACTCCCTCGCTCCGCTCAGGAGTTAACCATAGAGTCCCTCGTTCTCGGGGTTCTATATAGCGCCCTTGACATAATACACTACTTTAAGCCCTTGTTGCATAATCTACTATTTTTTTATACAACTGAGGTGGCAAACAAGCATACGGCCCACCTGTTGGTAAGCGGCTATCGTAGCCTATGAGCGCTTGCAATACCTGAGGCATGACGAACGCGTTGCCGACCCCGAACCCCCCTCCCCCTAAAGAGCTCTGGCAACCTTACTCACCTAAGGTATATTCGAGGAAAATGATTGTGCATCCTGTGTACTCGTAGATGTGTCAACGTAATTTCATTACTGGTAATTGCGAACAAGCTCTTATTAGAGGAGAATATAGAATATAATTATTTTCTTACAAAACCTACAAGAAAACATGATATACAGACCGATTAAAAATAAAAAAGAGGTGCAAGTTATAAATAAAATTAAATAATTCCAATTAAAATAGAACATCTTTTTAAGATTGTTGGTTGGTGAACCTAGTGAACACATTAAACCATATTATGGTGATTCATAATATGTATACGATCCCGTAAGTGCTTAATCTATCAACAAAATGATAGAATATTTGCGGAAAAAAAAACAACAATATTTATTGTTAACAGTATTTTCCCCGAGCTTTTTCAAATTATCTGTTTTTGTCTTTCTATTATCTTTATAAGAAATTATTAATCGATCGAGTAGTTCGACATCAAGATTGCTACCTAAAACACCTGAATAACTTGTGTTTTATTGAACCGATTTTTATTGAGCTGATTATTGCATAGTGTTTCAATGAAAAATTTTGAATTTCCGAATCGTAGAACGAGCTTTATTGCCAATTGGGTGTAGAATAAGCTTCTTTTGAGATAACGAACATTATTACTCACCTTGTATGTTATTAAAGGTGCTTTAATTTGTTTTCTTTTTGTTTCAGAATGTCAGAAAATATTGGACTCCGCTATTTATGCGCTTGACTTGCACATCTTAGGCGGAGTAGACGCATCGCTTGGTGAATTTCCTCATATGGTGAGTTAAATTCACTAGGTATCTATGGTTATATCTTTGGTTATATGTACCTTCATACTCATATTTCCTTGACCATGCTGCTCAGTATGAACCCCCCATTGTTTTGCCGTTGTTCCTTGTATACTATCGGGATCAACGAATCGTGGTTTCTAATCACGGTGTGCGCTATACTAATCGGGATAGTGCTCTCAAATGGTGAATTAAAACATCGTGAGGATGTTTTCATTCACCATTTGAATCGGAACACCGGCATGTCCTAGAACCTAGAAATGCGAAGACAGTACCATGTAGAATAGAATAATCGTTTATTTTAGCAAAAGATAACATGGCCGACATGTGCACGAAAGGAGCCTATAAGAGGCATTTTAAATCCTTTCACTACACTGACTCTTTCACCGACGATCATAGGCCCTTTTCAGGGCCACCATAACTCAACCTGGTCACTGACCTAATAGAGGATGACCAAGAAAGAATTGGTGACATGACAAGCATTGTTTACCTTTTGACAGATTTTTATAAGTAACTAGCTTCCGCCCGCGGCTTTGCTCGCGTGGTACCTATATAAAAAGTAGCCTACTTATATGCTAGTCCAGACTATAATCTATCTCTGTACCCATCCAAATCAGTTCGGCCGTTTAGTCGTGATTGAACCACAAACATCCAAAGATCCTCACAAACTTTCCCATTTATAATATTAGTAGGATGCCATTAATTAGACTGGCCTCATAGCTCAGTTGGTAGTAACTCTGCCTTTTGCGCTAGAGGTCGCGGGTTCGATTCCCGCACTGGACAAACATTTGTGACTAACACAGATGTTTGTTCTGTGCCTGGGTGTTAAATATATATCTCTTATGTATATCAGTCTCTGGTACCCATAGTACAGGCTATGCCTAGTTTGGGATCAGTTAATCGTGTGTAATATGTCCGGAATATTTATTTATTTATTATAATCATTTGTTAGAAATTATGAAATGTGAATAACGTAATGGGTTATGGGGGACACACAACGGGTTTGCTGTTTTACTTGTAGACGAAATTGGAATTAACTAACCTCAATCTACGTCAGTCTTGTATGTGATAATGTATGTGGATAAACATGGATGATTCCAAATATCGCTAACAGGCGTCCTACTGATATCACGTTAAACTGTACCTACACGGTATGATACCTACTGTACTGTACCTATTGACCTATATCTAATTAGTAGAGGAAAATTATTATTATTAATATCTTTATTTCAGGCTACTTGACATATTACACAAACATGTGTAATATGCCATGGCCCATATTAAAAGCATCCTTTTTAATGGAGCACTTACTATCTGTACGTGCATTCGCTTTATACAAGGTGGTTCATAATTATGTATGCTATCCCAAAAGTGGCTTATTCTATATCCAATTGGCAATTAAGTTTGTTCTACGACTTTTGGAAATTCGTAATTTTTCATTGAAAAAACTCTGTAAAATCAGCTGTTTTAGGGTCAAATCAATTCAAACTCAATGCTGTTTTAGGTAGCAATCTTGATGCCAAAGTTCTTGTACGTTTAGGTAATTACTTAAAAAGATTATAAAAATACCAAATACAGGTAAATTGAGAAAGTTTGGAAAAAAATTATAAAAAAATTGCAAAGTATTGATGTTTTATTTCTCTAAAGTTCTTTCTTTTCGTTGATAGAATAACCCCCTTTCGGGATGGTATACATGTTATGAATCACCTTGTATAGTAATTAAATACTTAAATGATGTTCGGTTCAATGCCTACTTATCTACATTATAAAAACTAAATTATATCATTGTATAAACTGCTTTTTACCTCGTTTTACAGGTGGCATTAGGTTTCGACCGAGGCAATGGCTACATTTTCGACTGTGGGGGTTCCGTGATCTCCAAAGACTTTGTTTTAACAGCAGCGCATTGTATCGACACTTTGGATGGGTAAATAATATACAGCCATACTCTTAAGCCGTGTTCAAACTGCGTACGATATATATGATCCTTACGTCTACTGCGGCCCTAGTCTGCAAATTTTACCATTTTCGTATGGTGTCACGAAAAGGGCGCCAACAAAAAACCAGTAATGTATTCGCTTTTCACGGTCGAAAAGTGTAAACTCACTGGCTTTGTAGCCTAGGGCTTCTGAATACAGTCAATTTGAGTTTGTCTTGCGATATCGTTGAGCTATACAATACAATAACTTTATTTCAGGCAACAATAGAATAAAAAACAGATGGATTTTTTCTTATACTACGGCCCGTATAGATATATACCATAAAGACTAACATACATAATAATATAAATACACAATTAATTGCCACGTAGAAACTGCGACGTGGGACGCGAGTTGTCATTGGTAGTAGGTATCCGCCCGCGGAAGCGACGGAACACAACACCCTTCGGCCAGAGATCTTCTTTTAGGTAGGTCGAAAGATGTTCGGTCGGTACCCTCACCACAAAGGAGTTGAAACTGACTCTGTGGTGGGACTCCAACCGTTCGACCCTCAAACTGATCTTGGTCTTCACGCGCAAGTACTCCGCCACACCCTCCAACTTGACGGTATAATGCACGCGAGACACGTAGAGCTGCGTCGTCGGCACCTCAGAACGCAGCAGAAGATTCTGGCTTTGCGGTGCGGTACCGCACTTGTTCTGACAGGTGTGCTCCTTCTTCTTCTTCCTTTCTACTTTGATGAAGCCCTCCTTGTATACTTGCACCTTGGGTGAAGGCGCAATTCTGCGAACTGGTTCGGATAAGCCTCCACTAGGTTTGTGCAGCGCGGCAGGAAGATGCGCGCCCGCAGATGTCAAACTCTAAATGGACTTTAACAACTTTTTTTTTTAACAAGTAGATGTAATTGATCATATTGAAGCGAATTTCAGGTGACATATCGCAGTCGCACGCAGTTTGAACACGGCTTTATTCCTGTTTGATGTAAACTTAACGTTTATAATAATAATTAAAATTATTTAAAGTACTGACACGCATGTGAACCATCCTACCATTAAGAGTATCGAACGGCGTGAAAAACAGTCCTGTGAAAATGACCGTGTACATTTTGTTTTCACATTTTGTGAATGAATTTGCGTATAGCTTCGACAGTTAGGGTTAGTCGCCTAAGAACGTTTCCTGTAGCTGGCTTTACTGCCCCAGCCCGACTTTCCACCCTGTCCAATAAATCTTAACCAAGCTATTTCAAGCCTGATTAAGATTTTTTTTATAATACCCCAAAAATTTCGACTCCGACGCGACCCGCAACCAAGAACGTGAGCTTGGTTAAATCAAATGTTTCAGAAAAAGCCTTATTACATCCTTCCAAGCCTTCCTCATTCGATTCGCGCTAGTCCTTCAATAGACACTTTCAAGCGTAAAGTGAAAGAACACTATCTGTCCTTATAAGTTTGTTATATATATGTTCTGTATGTATTTATTTATTAAGTATATTTAAAATAATATAATATGTATTTTATAGTATTGCATGTTTTGGTTTCTTTTATTTATTTTGTAAACAATATCTTTTATTTGTATATTTCCCTTTTCATTGTTGTGCACATGTACCCACTACTTTTATCAGCTCTCTCTAGCCTCAAAGGTTTGCTAGAAGAAAACTCTTTGTAAGGCTTAAGCTCGCCTTTGTACATGCCTGTATTTTTATGTTTTATATCTGTATGTTTTCTGTGTACAATAAAGAATTAAAGAATTATTAGAAAATTTAACTATTTAAGTTTTAAACGTATTACTGGCATTACCGAGCCAGTATACACGTCAACATTTAGAGTAAAGGTGTGGGTCATTGCCCGCGAACGGTTACAAAAACATACATAAAACGGTTTTTTTGTAATTTTATGTATTCACGCGTTACGCGTTTTTATCAGCATGATAATTTGAACAGAACTATCGAACTCCAATCTCGATTGGTCTGAAACTCAGAAAACCGAAACAATACATTCAGAGGCAGTAGTCTGAAAAGTCAACCTGTTGGAGTGGGGGTAATGGCCCGCCTTCCGATCCGTAGGTTGTGGGTTCGAATCCCGGTTGTGCATTGAAAATTTATGTGCGCTTTGCCCTAAAACGATGAAGGAAAACATCATGAGGAAAGCGGCATGTCCTTGAACCTAAAAATTCGAAGACTTGTGACATGTGCACGAAAGGAGCCTCTAAGAGGCGCACTTTAAGACTGCTACTTTACAAGTCGCAAGTCCGGCCCTACATGGATTACTGCTGTCACCTCTGGGCGAGAGCACCTGGGTCTCAGCTTGGAACCTTTGACTCAGTCCAAAGACGTGCAATGAAAATTAGCTAACAGACGGTATTAAGCCCTTAACCCTTAGGAGGGACTTGGCCTCCTTATGTGTGTTCTACCATCTGTATAACGGGTTGTGCTCTGAAGAATTATTTGATCTGATGCCTACAGCTTCTTTCTACCACCACATCTCTCGCCATAGGCAGGGGAGGGATTCATCCTCACTACCCTGGAGCCGACTTGGTCGCACGCTCAGGGTGTGGAATGCTGAGGTTTTCCCTAAGGACTACGGTATGGGGTTCTTCATAAAGGGCATTTTGAAATTCTTAAAGGGTCGGCAACGCGTGCGTAATGCCTCTGGTATTGCAAGCATTCATAGGCTACGGTAACCACTTACCAACAGGTGGGCCGTAGGCTTGTTTGACACCTTAGTTCACCTTAGTTAGTAAAAAAAAACTTTAATCCTTTCACTACACTGATTCTTTCACCGACGACGGTCATAGGCCCTTTTCATGGCCACTATACCTCAACCTGGTCACTGGCCTAATACAGGAAGACCAAGAAAGTAAGTGTATTCCTTATGATTTGCAGTGTAGAGCCGACTATAATCCGGACCGGCGTGGTCGAGATCGGCGGCAAAACGTGGGACGATGAGAGTGACGTCGGCATCGCAGAGATTATCAAACATCCGGGCTGGAGCCGCAAGACGAAGTACCACGACTTGGCGCTCTTGAGGTAGGACCTCGGAGGTGTGATTGTGAAGCAAAGGGGTGCGTGTTCGATTTCCGCTGCGGGACAAATGTTTGCATGATCTGCAAATATTTGTTCCGGGTCTGGGTGGTTTCTGATACCCACGAAACTGGGAATCCTAGTGTGGGGTCACGACTATGTATGTGACTGTTGGGTGGTATAATATCATAAGGTCTTACTGCCATTCAAATGCGATCGTGTCAGCACTATTTTACACGAATTTGAACCATAAATCTTTGAGAGTGTCAACTTAGTCACCGCCTAAATAATAATAATAATATTCCGGACATATTACACACGGTCAACTGATCCCAAACTAAGCATAGCCTGTACTATGGGTACCAGAGACTGATGTACATAATAGATATATATTTAACACCCAGACACAGAACAAACATCTGTGAATCACACAAATGTTTGTCCAGTGCGGGAATCGAACCCGCGACCTCTAGCGCAGAAGGCAGAGTTACTACCAACTGAGCTATGAGGCCAGTCATATAAAATCGCAAAGTAAATAATTAGGTAAAATACACTCAATCTAATCTTAAATTCCAGCTTTATAAAAAGATACATAATTTCCGATCTTCTTGTAAGAGTTGATACAATAAATGCCATTATAAACCGTATTGCTGTAAGGTAAGGTGCTGTCTCTTCGATATCATCTTGTTAAAAATTCATAGTCGTGGGACAATAAAATTATACACTCGATTATGAGTTCGCGAATGAGAAAAATAATAGTGATGTCATTGGTTTTTGCCTAGTAAAGTTGCCGTGTTGGCCTTGTGTTGGGATGTACTCGGAATTCGTTCCAAAGGTCGTGGTTTCCAATCCCGTTATCCACCGATTGAGTTTTCTAATCGAAGATAAATCTGTGCTCATTCCGTGCTCAAACGGTGTGAGATATGTCTTATAAAATTAAATTAAAAATGCTTCTTACGTCTTCTGAATACAGTTATTATTATTTTATGTTTTTTTTTACTTTTAGTAGCATGCGATATCGTGTGATATGCGCACACACCCAATATCAAATCCAAAATTCACTTTGTTCAGAATAGGTATCAACCTAAGGATCATTTTGAAACGAATTTTATATATGATAAATCAACGACATATCGCATGTCGTTTGAACACGGCTTGAAACGGTAAAGATAAACATCTAGAAACCCGTCTAGACAGCTCTGTGTATTTCTGTGGATAGGGCCGACTATGTAGAGAGGATACACTGATACTTTCACCGTCGGTCATAGGCCCTTTTCAGTGACAATATCTGGTCACTAACCTAATACAGGATGACCAAGAAAGAACCAGTTACACGACAAGCAAGCAAGGATCTGTTATCTGTTTGTTCCGGCTAATCTCCGAAACGGCTGGACCGATTTTGACAAGACTTTCACTGGCAGATACCTGATGTTATAAGGAGCAGCCGCTAATCTAGAATAGATATTAAACTTAATATCTGTGATTCGTTTTACAGACTGAACAAATCTCTAACGTTCTCGAGTAACCTGAACGCGGCTTGCCTCGACACGAGCGACGCTGACCCCACCGGGCCGCTGGTCATCACGGGATGGGGACAAACCAGTAATACCCGTAAGTATGAATCGTATAGCAGCGGGTGGGAAGCTAGTATAGCTTCCCACCCGCGGCTTCGCTCGCGTGGTACCTACGAGGATAAAATGTAGCCTATGTAGGCTATTCCAGACTATAAATCTCTATGCCAAATTGCATCCAGTTCCGTTCAGTTCTGGCGTGATTGAGTAACAAACATCTATCCAAACTTTCGCATTTATAATATTAGTGGGATTTCACCCATGTGACCATGGTTTAATAATTATCTCGAGAGATAGTGCTCGAACACACCCATAAGGCGCAAAATGGGTACCTCTGTAAAAAAAATAGAGACTGAACCCCATCAAAATTTTAGATTTGAAGGCTTGCCTACCCGGGACTCGATCCTGCTAAATGAGTACTAGTCCTCCATGTAGCATGGCCGTGGGCAACATTTAATTGAAACCTGTAAAAAAGTCTTCTTTGCAAATATCCTTTAAAAAAAACCCTACTGGTCAGTCCTTCGTTTTGCGGCTTTGCGATTTACCTAATAAAGGTATTGGAAAAACCAATTTACCCGTCTCTAATAGCAATTGATTGCAATAAAGTTACATTATTTGTTCACCGTTACAAATGCTCTTTGTAATGCTGAAAATTCTGGTTCTACTTCGGTTTGAAGAATATTTATTTATCTTATCAAATTATTGAAATTTAACTTCTAAGAGAATCTTATCTAAAATTAAAGATCTTATGAAATTGGAGCAGCGAGCCAGCATGTTTATCTTAAAATGCTGTTAATTGGATAATTTACCCGAAAATAAACTAATATGTTTCCATTTAATCTGTATTTAACCGGTCCTATGTAAGTTAATGGCGATTGTCACATAATTACATAAAATTCAAGCAATTATGTACAGTTGTTTACAGTAAGATAAAGATTAATGCACAAGACATTGACATATTCTCAGCTGATAACTGACATGTTTAATCAAGTGTATAAACAAAGTTTTTTTTAGCGAAACGATAAGGATCCTAATAATATTATAAAAGTGAAAGTTTGTGAGGATGTTTGTGGTTCAATCACTCCCAAACGGCCGAACGGATTTGGCACAGAGATAGTCTGGAATGGCATATAGGCCACTTTTTATCTTCATAGGTACCACGCGAGCGAAACCGGGGGCATTTTTAGAATGAAAGATTTCTACCAATGGATACTAAAACTTATGGTTGGGGAACAAAGGTTCTCGAGTGGCAACCACGAACCAGACGACGCAGTGTTGGAAGGCCCCCCACTCGATGGACCGACGACATTGTGAAGGTTGCGGGTAGTCGGTGGATGGAGAAGGCTCAAGACCGTTCGTCGTGGCACTCTTTGGGGGAGGCCTATGTTCAGCAGTGGACTTCATCAGGCTGATGATGATGATGAATGGTTACTAATCCTGTCTATAGGCCTGTAACTATGTGAAGTTAAAACATAGTAATATTTTTGTGTTTGCTAGAGGTCGCGGGTTCGATCCCCGCACTGGACAAACATTTGTGTGATAATCACAGATGTTTGTTCTGTGTCTGGGTGTTAAATATTTTTATATCAGTCTCTTTAGCACCAATAGTACAGGCTATGCCTAGTTTGGGATCAGTTGACCGTGTGCATATGTCCGGAATATTTTTATATATTTTTTTGTGTTGTCCGTTTTAGGGGACGCAAAAAGCACGATGTTGCTGAAAGCGTCGGTGAGTGCTGTGCAGAGCGCCAAGTGCGGCGAGTCTTACAACAACTGGAGGAAGCTGCCGCAAGGCATCGTCGAGAAGCAGCTCTGCGCAGGCGACCCTAAGGGCATTATGGACACTTGCCAGGTCAGTTGACGACCTTGGTGGTGCAGCGGGCGAGTGCCCGACTGAGACGCAAGGGGTGCGGACGCAAGGGGTGCGGGTTCGATTAGTGCTGCGGGACAAATGTTTGCATGTTCTGTAAATATTTGTTCCGGGTCAGGGTTGTGGTACCATGGTACTCGTAGTTCCTGATACCCACGACACAGGTGATCCTAGTAGGGAGTCAGGACTATGTATGTGACTGTTGGGTGTTATGTTATGCAGTAAATATCGTTACCTGCGCATGTACGACCGTGCTGACATTTGCTACCACATCCAATGTGTGGAGTGACCAGAATGGATAAGATAAGGAATGAGTATGTAAGAGAAGTAAAGGTTCGTTGGGGAGTAAAGGCGAACACGAACGCAGTGTTGGAAGGCCCCCCACCCGATGGACCGACGACATTGTGAAGGTTGCGGAAAGTCGGTGGATGGAGAAGGCTCAAGACCGTTCGTCATGGAACTCTTTGGGGGAGGCCCATGTCCAGCAGTGGACTTCTACAGGCTGATGATGATGATGATGTAAGAGGAAGTTCGAAAGTGGCGCCAGTAACGGAAACGCTGAGGAGTAATCAGTTAGCGTGGTATGGGCATGTCATGAGGAGGGAAGAATGTCATGCGACAAGAGGAGTGTTAGATACTGTATTTGTGCGACCAGTTGAATTACTCAGTAGTACCTACCAAATCTACTATTTTGTCTTTGGTTGTATTGAGTCGATTTTAGTAATGCTTAGTGCATTGACAGCCTGGTGCCGCGATTCCTACAAAAACTAGGCAAAAACTACAAAAACTACGCAAACTGCTTTTATCCATAACCATGTTTGCGCAGGACATAATGAATGGAAACATATTATCGTCAGTACATGAGGAACCCAACAGTCACACGTTATCCGTCCTATCTCGCAGTCAAGCTACGTAAAGTGCAGCGAGTCTTACATTTACAGAACTTCTATTTAGGATTTGGATAACACTGGTGCAATTGTGTAAGCGTAATGGTAATGAAGAACTTTGAGGATGATTTTATCAATTTTAGCGACATCTGAAGTTTTTCAAACATGAAAAGGAAAAAGCAAAGATCTTGAAGTTTTCCCTTGTCAAGTTTGGAACGTTTCGAATGTTGCTAAGATTGTTAAAATCACCCTCAAAGTTACGAACTCTATGGCCATTACGCTTACGCAATTCCACCACAGGTCTGACCAGCGATTTATACTTCCAGGGTGATTCTGGCGGTCCCCTACAAACCATAATAAACAGCGACAACGTTTACCGAGTGGTGGGGATCACGTCGTTCGGGCGAGGCTGCGGCTCTCCCGTGCCCGGCGTCTACACCCGCGTCGCCAAATACGTCGACTGGATAGAAAGCGTTGTCTGGCAGCAGCGGTAATGTGGCGTTGTCCTTAATACTACTTTTAATCGATAGTTCGCGCGATCAAACATAGGAAAATGAACATATTTAACGTAGCGTTGTCTTAATACTAGTTTGTTTTAATTGTTGGTTCTCGAGCGGAATGAACGTATTTAATGTGGCGTTGTCCTAATGCCACCTTGTTTTAATTGATGGTTCACGCGATGAAGTATAGCGGTGTGGCGTTGTCCTAATGCCAATTTTGTTTAATTGATGGTTCGCTCGATCAAATATAGCCGAATTAACATATTTTATTCGCGCTTTTATTAATCAGGGCACAACAAAGATTAATTTTGTTTGGGATGGACGTTTAGAGGGATGAACGCGTACTTTTCTTTAGAAAACATATACATATATATTTATATTACAATGTATTCTTTTAAAAATTGAAATGTTTTTAGTATGTTTGATCGTGCGATCAAAGCTTAGCGATTGTCGCATATTCGTGCTCAAAAAAATATCATAAAGGAAATAATTCTATTCTTTAGACATTAGTCGAAGGTCTCAAGGTGTCAATTAGACATAATTAGCAAATTCCCAAACTACCTATTGGTGGTTTGAGGAAGCCATGACATGCCAATAAAGTGCTCAATTTTTGTGATAATCTCAACGAATTTATAAGTTAGTAAGTAATATAAAACTACAATATTATTATCTTTGGTAATATGTATAAGAAACTATTGGTAGAAAACCAAGGGAAACATATGTCTTAATCTTCCCTTTTTAAGTTTTAAAAACCATATAAAAGTCGAGGTAATCGTGATATTTGCATTTTGTATTACTTCTTTTCAGTCACAAATAAACAATGTTTATATTTTCGATGATTGTTAAATCGTTTAAGAAACCTTATTTGCTATATTTGCTTTTTTTTACTTATAGTAATTTTATAAAATGAAGCTCAATCATGTTACGCCGTTTTTGGGATAGTCAAACTATTAGTTAATACGTAACCATTTCAAAATTTAAGATTAAAACATTTATTTATACGATTTTTTTTATATTCAATAATTATTTAAATAATAAAACAACTTGTTTTCTATCTAGCATATTTATTATTCCTTTACATACACTAACCATCGGTCAAAAAAATCAACTCGCCCCATTGTTTCTGAAAAGAAAAATATATCAAGCGCGCAAGGCAAGTTCTATAATACCGTTCAAAAAGCCGCGTTCATACAGCTCGCAGTGTGCGATTAATCTATTTTTTCATATTTTTGTGACACATTCAAAAACCTTAACCTTTAATATGCAAAATAATCTTGGAAAATAGTTCGTCTATGTATATATAATATAAGGTAAGTCGATTTTTTTGATTACTAGTAGCAAAGACAATTACACAGTAGAAATTTTTCTAGTAGCTAAGTTTTTAAAATAAGCCAACTGTGGCTGAATAAGCATTGAATCATACAAATGAATATATTTCTAAGTAACCTTAAACTGTGTAGGTATCATGCGATGAAACTTCCAATCTAAGAACCTATATCTCCAAGAACGCCAGTAAAAATTGTGAATATGGGCGTTAGAACTCCGATTAAAGCGTTGTTTATGATCTAAACATATTTTAGCACAAACCTTTAAAAAAAAAAGAGGGAAAGAGACAAGGAATAGAAACTGAAGAATATTATAATGAGGCTAAAGAATTTATCGGAAATAGAAATTAGGCCCATCATCATTGTTCTATCTCTATAGGTCCATATCACGGTTAGCCATGTTATTATACCAGAAATTAAAAATAAGGCCCATCTCTATAGGTCCATGTCAATGTTAGCCATGTAATTATTCCTAACGTCCTGGCGGCCAGGCGGGGGCACGTGAGCCGTCCATTTCAGGTGCATGCGCGTTACCTTCAACCAGGCGATGGTTGCCGCCGCCGATGTTGACCCCGCACTCCGCGCACCTCCCCACCTCCATGGCGCCGCCGCAATCGGCGATGCAATAGAAGTGGCCGTTCGGACACTTGTACCAATGGCCGGCCTTCAGCCCTATCGCTCTCACTATCAAATCGCGCTCGTGCTTCGTGACGACCCCGGCAACTTTCACCGCCTCCTGTAGCTTTTCCAATGCGTGGATGGTTTCGTTGTCTTTGAATACGGCCGGGTTGAAGACGGCCGCGTTCGCCGCTTTGAAGGCGGTCGACACGGCGGGAATGGCTTTCGACTGCGTATAGGCGCTGTGACTCAGGAGCTTGGCCAACTGTACGATCGCGTTCAAACGTCTGATCTCCAGCTTCGCGTCATTCTGTTGCTGCTGGCTGATTTTGAACATCACGCCCCTCTTAGTTTGGAAGACGAATATTTTACACAAAAAATTGATCTGGTCCCCCAACTCGGCCTTTAGCTGCGTTGCATTGTTCGTCAAATAGGACTGATAGCATTCTGTGATCATGTCCAACATGTTGAGGCATACCAACTCCATATCTATCTGCAGTTTCGATACTTTCTTTTGAGTTTTAACTATGGACTGAAGATTCAGAAAAACATACGACAAGCGACGGTTTTCTGTAAAGACATAAAAAATAAAAATAAAAAAATATACCGGACATAACACACACGGTCAACTGATCCCAAACTAGGCATAGCCTGTACTCTGGGTACCAGAGACTGATATACATAATAGATATATATTTAACACCCAGACACAGAATAAACATCTGTGTTAGTCACAAATGTTTGTCCAGTGCGGGAATCGAACCCGCGACCTCTAGCGCAGAAGGCAGAGTTACTACCAACTGAGCTATGAGGTCAGTCACACAATAAACACATACAGTTAAATGACGGCTATCATTAAACCTACATTTTATTAATATTTATAAAATCGAAATTTTGCTTAATTGTATCTCCAAGAAAATCCTCTCGGATCTCCAGGCGATTCTTTAAGACGAGTCACAGGCACGTGCAAACATTTTTGGCTCATGGCCACATTTTGCAGTAGTGAGGTTTCCATACGTGACAGGTTGCAAGCCCTTCGCCGCTTATAAGAATAATTACTTGTTTGCTTGATGTTTGTATTGATGATGTTTATATTGAAACATGTTATTAAATTATGTTTCACTATCTGTTGCCCGCGACTTCTTTCGCGTTGAAATTTTGATGTGTATATGTGAGAACTGACGGCCTCTTGAGACCATTTCGGTCCATGCCTATGTGCTATACCAGACTATAATCACTGTGCTAAATTTCATACTGATCCGTTCCGGCGTGATTGAGTAACAAACATCCATCAAAACTTTCGCATTTATAATATAAGTAGGATATTTATATTGAAACTAAAACGCCAGTGTAGTAGGTACTTACCATTCAACACCGTTAGGTATTTAGCACGGTAAGATCCCAGATCCGCTCTGAGTTTCTGCAGAGCAGCCGCTATATTTTCCTTGGTTCCGTAAACTTTTGTCTTGATGACGTTTATCTCGTTCTTAAAGATGGCGTTGACGAGGTCTTTGTACCGGCCAGTGTTGATGATGGGCTTGCGGCAGAAGGGACAACAGCGAATCTTCACGGTTTCACTGTCGCCTCTCATTAGATTGTCCATATTCTCCACTTCCATGACGTGCCCGCAGTCTTGCAGTAAGACGAATCTGAAAGAAACACACGCTCTAATGATGTCTGCATTTTCCCTAGGTATAGGAAAGCGGTGACATTCTCGACAAAGGCCAGGTCAAGAGTACCCTAAACCGACGAGCATGTATGAGGAATGTGTGTAAGAGGTATGTCAGGATCGTAGCAAGTGGAAAGCCGTGGTCTCTGCCTACCCCTCTGGGAAATAGGCGTGATTTTATGTATGTATGTACAGGAAAGCGCAGGCCGCTGCGCCATCGAGCACTATAGTCTAACAAATAATTAGATTCACGATTTGACAGTTCTCTAATGTCAAAACGCGTATTAATGTTGCCACATTCAGACCGTCGTCCGTGATGTAACTGATCAGATAGCCCTAAAATTAAGATAATTAACACAAATTGTGATGCCTAAGCAGATGAACGTAGCGCGATTCTGTAGACAGACTACACACTCGTGACTCGCCACGATTAGTGAACGAATGATTTGACTCAATGATTTGGACTCATCAGATCAGTTGTTCGATTTATTACTTCACTAATAAATTTTCGTCAAAACGTGGCAGCACCGTAACTGTCAAAACGTGATTATGATAGACTATAATCGTCTGACCGTACGTAGCTGACTCAAGACGGTAGTTTGTTTGTGGTGATAAAAGATTTAATTCAGGACTGGAAAGTAACCTGTCAGTGTCCTCAAACTCGTCGCCAAGGAAGTCGACCGGGAACTCGTCGGGCTTACACACCTTGCACGGGTTTGCACAGATTGCAGACGGGTGAATATGAATATGAATGTGCGAGCCATGTATCGCAAAATAAATGAACTGGAAGGCTGGAAGGTTACCTGTCAGTGTCCTCAAACGGGTCGCCGAGGAAGTCGACCGGGAACTCGTCGGGCTTACACACCTTGCACGGGCTTGCACAGCTTGCAGACGGGTGAATATGAATGTGCGAGCCATGTATCGCAAAATAAATGAACTGGAAGGCTGGAAGGTTACCTGTCAGTGTCTTCAAACGGGTCGCCGAGGAGGTTGACAGGGAACTCATCGGGCTTGCACAGCTTGCAGACGGGCGAATATGAATATGCGAGCCATGTATCGCAAAATAAATGAACTCGAAGACTGGAAGGTTACCTGTCAGTGTCCTCAAACGGGTCGCCGAGGAAGTCGACAGGGAACTCGTCGGGCTTGCACAGCTTGCAGACGGGCGAATATGAATATGCGAGCCATGCATCGCAAAATAAATGAACTCGAAGACTGGAAGGTTACCTGTCATCATCATCATCATTTCAGCCGTACGACGTCCACTGCTGAACATGGCCTCCCCCACAGACAGAGAGTAAATTCCTTATCATAAGGTTACCTGTCAGTGTCCTCAAAAGGGTCGACAGGTAACTCATCGGGCTTGCACAGCTTGCATACGGGCGAATATGAATATGCGAGCCATGTATCGCAAAATAAATGAACTCGAAGACTGGAAGGTTACCTGTCATCATCATCATCATTTCAGCCGTACGACGTCCACTGCTGAACATGGCCTCCCCCACAGACAGAGAGTAAATTCCTTATCATAAGGTTACCTGTCAGTGTCCTCAAACGGGTCGTCGACGAAGTCGACAGGGAACTCGTCGGGCTTGCACAGCTTGCACGGGCTTGCACAGCTTGCAGACGGGTGAATATGAATATGAATGTGCGAGCCATGTATCGCAAAATAAATGAACTCGAAGACTGGAAGGTCACCTGTCAGTGTCCTCAAACGGGTCGCCGAGGAAGTCGACAGGGAACTCGTCGGGCTTGCACAGCTTGCAGACGGGTGAATATGAATATGAATGTGCGAGCCATGTATCGCAAAATAAATGAACTCGAAGACTGGAAGGTTACCTGTCAGTGTCCTCAAACGGGTCGCCGAGGAAGTCGACAGGGAACTCGTCGGGCTTGCACGGCTTGCAGACGGACGGGCAGGGCTCGCCGCAGAGGCCGCGGCAGGCGTGGCCGCAGGGCAGCGGGCGCGGGCACGGCGCGTCGCACGCCGCGCGATTGCACACCTCGCCGCAGCGCTTCTTACAAGCGCCGTGCGGACACCGCCGCCCGCATTTCTCCTACACCAACATAAATTCAGTTCATTTAATATCAGACATGTTATATCCATTTTGTTAGTAATATAAAAACACATCATCATCATCATCATCATCAGCCTGTAGAAATCCACTGCTGGACATAGGCCTCCCCCAAAGAGTTCCATGACGAACGGTCTTGAGCCTTCTCCATCCACCGACTTCCCGCAACCTTCACAATGTCGTCGGTCCATCGGGTGGGGGGCCTTCCAAAACTGCGTCGCCCGGTTCGTGGTCGCCATTCGAGAACCTTTACTTTATAAAAACACAATTATCAACAATCCTACTTCCTACTATCCTATCCTACTAATATTATAAACGCGAATGTTTTTAAATATGAATGGATGGATGGATAGATGGATGTTTGTTACGCATTCACGTAAAAACTACGGAATGGATTTTAATGAAACTTCACAATAATATAGCTTATACATCAGAATAACACATAGGCTACAATTTATAAAGATATTGTGTGAATATTTAACCCCAGAGTACTTTTTGTATATGATTTTTAACCGCCTTCAAAGAGGAGGTTCTCAAGTCGGCTGTATTTTTAGTTTTGTGTATGTTGCTCGATAGTCAGTAAACCGATTTTGATGATAATTTCACTAATGCACCTATGGAGTATAGAGGATGATCCCGGGGTTGGCCCATATTAATTTAATTCCTAAAGGGATTGCTCCTTGTCTTTGGAATTCAGATATCCTGGATTTTTCACGATTTCTTTTACGTGAGTAGACCTACGTCTATCTATTACGTCTGGTACGCTTAAATTCACCAAAAAATTATTGAACCTTCATAATCAGAAGGTGAAAGAAATGATCAAAAAGTAGGTACCTTACCTTACAAGAACTGCAAGGAGCGCCACAGAGCTGGTTGCAGCGACTATGTTGGCATCGAACCTCACACTGTTTCTTGCATGGCGGACATATTTGGTTGCACGGTTCTTCGCACCTTTAGAAATAAATAATAAATCATTAATGAAAGAGGAGAAACTCATGGCTGAGCGAATCTACTATATTGTCTTTGATACGCATAATCGGTAGCTCATTTTTTTTTATAATGAATGCTGGTACTGAAGATTAATATAATGACGGATAACAGAAGAGAGTGGAAGAGGAAAACATGTTGTGCCGACCCCACATAATGTGGGGCAGGAAGAAGAAAATGAATGCTGGTACTGATTGGTGCTGGCAGTGCAGTAAGAAGAATGAATGCTGGTACTGACTGGTGCTGGCAGTAAGAAGAAGAATAGATAGATAGAAAATTCGTTATTAAACAGGACAAAGACAAGTACATAGGCGAACTTAATGCTGGTTAGTATTATCTTCCAGATAACCTTTCTGTTTGTGGACAGAAGATGTGAAGGTAGTGCACAGGAGAGAGAACTGTTGAGAACATAAAAACGAAAATAAAAAGAATGATGATATGTACTATATATTTACTAATATTTAAAGAGAAATACGAATTTATAATACATACTAGTTTAAAAATAAATAAGAACAATACCTAAATACATAGATATGCATACCATTTTATTATTGTAAGTAAGAAATCAAGAATGAATGGTTGTGCTGGCAGGGCAGTAAGAAGAAGAATGAATGCTGGTACTGACTGGTGCTGGCAGGACAGTAAGAAGAAGAATGAATTGTGGTACTGACTGGTGCTGGCAGGGCAGTAAGAAGAAGAATGAATGGTGGTACTGACTGGTGCTGGCAGATGTTGGCCTGGTTGCAGGTCTGGTTGCAGGGCAGGTGCAGGCGGCCCTGCCGGCAGCGCGCGCACGTGCCGGCGCACGCGTGCCCGCACGCCAGCTGCGCGCCGCACGCCGCCGAGCACGCACCCAGCAGCTGCTCTGGCTTCACCTCACCTGGAATAAACAACGTTAAACAATTTAGGAAAAGGCTATATTTTCTACTAGCTGGTGCCCGCGACTTCGTCTGCGCAGGATTAGTATACAGGGTGAGTTTTTTTCCAGGGCCACTTAGGCGAAATCGGAAACCGTGAGAGTAATCGAAAAGAAGAGGGCGCGATTTTGAAAAATGAAAACTTACTTGACACTTATCGTCATATTTTGGACAATTCACACAATATCTTTATAAATTGTAGCTTATGTGTTATTCTGATGTATAAGCTAAATTATTAAATTTAATAAGTAATAACCCTAAGGGAATACTATGGTTTGTTTTAAATTTTGACTCCGACGGGATTTGAACCCGCAACCTTCCCCTAGATACGGGGATGCTATAACTCACCAACTAAGGTCTAACTTCAGCTGTTTTGGGGTCCAATCAGTTCAAACTCAATGAATTAGCTGTTTTAGGTAGCAATCTTGATGCCAGTCTTCTTTTACGTTGAGTGTTTGATTAGTTATAAAGATAATAAAATTACAAAAAACAGCTAATTGGAGAAAGTTTGGAAAAATATTTTTTTTTAGTTATGTTTTTTTTTCTTTCTTTTTGTTGATAGAATAACCCCCTTTCAGGTTGTCACTCGTTGGATAGCGCGTAGTGTAGAATTACCTGCGGTTAGTGAAGTCATGTTGCAAGGCAGTGAGACGAGGTGTCCGCAAGGGGACAGCAGCTTGCGCAGAGATGGCTCGGTGCATTCTGACGTAAGGCACTCCCTGCCACAAAGCCCTTTGCACTTGTGTCCACAGCCCAAAGTGCGCTCGCAGTTATTCTCGCAATGCATTCTTACCGGCTCAGTCTTGCACATCACTTTAACCTTGTGTTTGCAATCTGGGATTATTTTCTCCACCTGAAGTATAAACCAAGAAATCATGATATTCTAGTACGATGTAAGAAGCACGAAATGCGTGTTGGCTATTTGCTCAAAGGGGATGGATAGGGACTAGTGGTATAATCCCATTTCCCACTAATATTATAAATGCGAAAGTTTGTAGAGATGTGCGGATGTTTGTTACTCTTCCAAGCCGCAACCACTGAACGGATTGACGGACGGACGCAACTTTGAGGAATTTTGTTCAATAAGTATCGTTCATACCCTGTAGGTATGAACAACCGAATCTTATAATATGTACAGAGCTCTTTAGGGGTGGGGGGGTTCGGGGTCGGCAACGCGTGCGTGATACCTCTGGTATTGCAATCGCTCATAGGCTACGGTAACCGCTTACCAACAGGTCGGCCGTATGCTTGTTTTCCACCTCAGTTGTATAAAAAAGAAAAGTAGTTAGAAAAGCTGGTCCAAGGTTTTTAAAACTCTAAAGGGAAGTAGCCTTACGGCCCCACCTTTAGTCAAAGTCAGTATATTCAGTTTATTTATTAAAACTATAACATCACAGGTTTAAAAATCTTAAAATCAAATTCTAATATTTTTTTTGTTTCAAAAAATTACAAGAGTCACTTTGAAACGTAGTGGAGCTTCGCATCTTCCTCGCGACAAAGCCTAGAAGAATCAATACCTACCAAGAATTCAAAAGGCTCGTGTGGACTGGCTTACCATTTCGTTACAATCCCCGCATGGATCCTTACACTGCTTCTTACAGAAGTGTCCGCAAGGCAGCGAGCGCGCACACTTCTTAGGACACGGAAATTTATCGGGGTCGGTGCCGCACTCCGTCGTGAACATGTGCTTGCATGCCATCCTCCTCTTAACGACCTGTTGGGGAACATGTTGCTATGAAATAATAGTACATTATGGTGGTACGTTAAAAGTGTGTAAAGTTGGTGATTACCGCTGAGGCGCCATTGAGAACCGAGCCGTTAGGTGAGGGTCTTATGAGAGCCGAGGACGGTAATCATCAATACACAGTGTATCATACGACGTTTTTCAACATACTTGTGAAGAAAATAATACTAAAAATAACAGTAATTTCACCAGTGTAAACGATTTGTGATAATTGTTTTGCAATGGCGGGAAAAATTAATCAGTTTTCCTATATGCGCGCGCATCTAACAATGGCGATCGGTCATAGACTAAAAGAATGAGGTTTCTTTTTTTGTACTATTGAGCACGGTCTTTTTTGTATCGAAACTATTTTAAGAACAAAGCAACTAAACCAATAAAATAAAATTAAAACTCTTTATCTTACTTGTGAATAATAGCAATGACAAAGTCACAGTTTGATTACAGGTATCATTATGTGCCTAATTGCGGTAAAATTAGAGGCACTTTATGAGCAAGTGTGTTGAAAAGGACATTATACAGTTTGCTCCCTCACCCGATGGACCGACGACATTGGGAAAGTTGCGGGAAGAGTAATAGGTTAGCGTGGTATGGGCGTGTCAGGAGGAGGGAAGAATTTCATGTGACGAGAAGAGTGTTAGATATGAATTTTGATGGATATAAGAGTAGAAGGCCAAAGAGTGCTGAGATGACAGCTGATAAAGGAAAACGGAAGAGGACTAGATGTTTTGCCGACCCCACATTTGTGGGATAAGATGAAGTCACAAGGGATGTTTGTGGCTCTAAACTTGTAGGTGGATTTTCATCTTACCCGCACATCGCAATTGTCACAAGTCTCGTGGCACTTCTTGTGGCACTGGTGATCGCCACGGTCACCTTCCAGGTTAGCGGTGCAGTTGAGTTTTGCTTTTGCGCACTGTTTCATGCAGAGGTACTGAAAAATAAGTGCCATGCCACGTAAGTGAAAGGAATCGACCGCGCCGGCAACCTTATTTTAATGGCACCTCACATCCAAAATGGCGGACAGGTTATAATTATATTCACAAATATTTATTTTAAATCTCACTTAGAAAATACATTTTTCACTATAAAAGTTAATAACCATAGAAATAACATCAAAACAACTAGTCTGTGTAAACGTAGTGCATAAATTCTCTGTGAGTGAACGAAAGAAGAAAGAATCCAAAAATAAATAGCTAATGTAGGATCCTTTTTTACTTTAACCCAGCTTCATCATCATCATTTCAGCCGTTCGACGACCACTGCTGAACATGGCCTCCCCCACAGACAGAGCAAATTCCTTATCATGTGGGGGGATTTGCCCATACTCACCACGCTGGGCATGCGGGTTGGCGAGCGCAGTTAGAGCTATCGTTGTTAAAATGAGGGACGCTGCTGCCCATCCCCTAGCTTCTTTCTCTTAGTCGCCTCTAACGACATCCGCGGATAGGTAGATATGGAGGGGCCTATTCTTCAGCCGGGGCCACCACGGCCAGCTTACAACGGTAAAAAAAGGTTTGTTCTGTATTCTGAGAAAAATATATAAAAACGTTCGCTGGCTAGTGCTGCAGAGAGAGGAATCTCCTGACTATGCGTGCCGAGTCCAGGAGTACCGCTTTCTGTATCTGGCCCTTCACCCAGCCGTCTAGCGAGAGCCTCCTAAAGGTGGGTCCACATTTGTGACATTTCAACGCGCCGTAGCTCCGTAACATGTTACGGAACTTGCTACGCTAAGTGTAAACCAGTCACGGTGACATGTTCTTGCTTTCGTTGGTGGGCCTCTGAGTGGATCGCTGCGTGGCAATAGCTGACATGCCCGCGTGTCAAAATCCGTCCACACTATGTTTTTGTCACGCCTAACTGTTACGGTCACGGAACCACGGCGCGTTGAAATGACACAAATGTGGACGCACCTTAAGGTATTGATCGAGGCTATTCGCTATCAGTCCGTTCAGTGAAACTACTAACTACCAGTTATTGTTATAATTCTTCGCTCACCTTCTCGTGGTCCGGATCATTCTTGACGTGACATTTTAGCAGGCAGCTGTGGCCGCATTTCTCTACTCGGAACTCGCACTTAACCTCGCAACGTACATTCTGCACATCCACGTAGCACAACTTATTTGCCTGAAATAAACAAATATTTATAAAGTCACCCTCTTATTTATAATCACGTAGGTATTAACTTAATCGGCTCGATAATTCTTGCCCTGCTCTTTTCTAATAGTAAACGAAAGATAGAGGCGGTCATACTTTTATCGAGCCGATAAAGTTAGTAAGCAAATATGAATGAGGGGGAAATATGCTCCATAACGCTGAAAAAGAAAGGAGCTACCAACTGAATGGGTAATGAATAGACACAGTTAAAAAAAGTATGTATTTCCATTGAGGCCAGGCTTCGTATTCAGATAGCAGCCTTCAACCTTCCTGACTATAATCCTAGTGTGGGGTCATAGTCACCTTACGCTTGCAGTCGGGGAGCGTGGCTTCTACCATAGTGAGGCACTTGACCGACTATATTTTTATTTTTATTTATTCAAGACAACAAACAATTACACTTAAAAATTACTTATCAAATCTAATAGAATAGGTGGTTCTTAAAGTATAATCAGCCCCGTTGTCCACAAATTAGGGTATACTTAAAAAGGGCGTTGTGTAAGAGTGTGACATTTTAGTAGGTAGGTATATCATAATCATTCATCATTTCAGCCGTACGACGTCCACTGCTGAACATGGCCTCCCCCACAGACAGAGCGAATTCCTTATCATGTGGGGGGATTTGCCCCAATATAATGTGAATGATGTGTTCACATCACTCATATTATTTCAAATTTAGGCTTAAGTTGAAATAACAATATACCAAGAGTGCACTTGGTATATTGCTATCTCAACTTAAACTCAAAAAACCAGACATGATAATCTGGTTAATTGCTTTCCTAAACGAGGCGGGTGAGCTTGCAAAAAATTCAACTTCCATGAAATGGTTATTGAATAACTTAGTTATTCTATGTAGTGGTGCTCGCTCGCCCGCGTTCGTTTTGCAAGGAGTAGGTGCGAATAGGTAACGTTTGCGGGTCTCTCGAGCGACGTGTGAACGACATGGAATATGGTTGTGGATAAGGTTAACTAATTTGTTACAGTCAAATTTATAATGACAGATTTTATATAACATTAATTGATCAAGGAGCAATCTTCTCATTTAAAGTGTATAGTCCTAGTGTGGGGTTATAGTCACCTTATTTTTGAAATGGGGAGCGTGGCTTCTACCATAGTGAGGCACTTGACCGACTATAGTCCTAGTGTGGGGTTATAGTCACCTTATGCATGCAATCGGGGAGCGTGGCTTCTACTATAGTGATGCACTTGACTATAACATTAATTGATCAAGGAGCAATCTTCTCATTTAAAGTGTATAGTCCTAGTGTGGGGCTTATAGTCACCTTATGCTTGCAGTCGGGGAGCGTAGCTTCTACCATAGTGAGGCACTTAACCGCAGGGTCTTCCGGCTCCAAGTAGCAATAGATCTGCATCTCGTGTCCGCACGGCAGCTTTTTCATCACTTTGCGCTTGCACGGACCGCACTCATCGGCGCATTTCTTAGGGCATACGTGCTTTAGGACGCATTGTATCCTGAAAAGAAACAATTGGACAAGAGTCAAGTTAGGAATACTTATACACACGGACGAAATCAGCTTACTTAATTTTATATGACTAGTTGACTAACTAGGCATATAAAATTATGTCCGGCCCTTTCTTTTGTTTACTATTAGAAAAGAACAGGCTGAGAGTTAAGGTACCGACAAAGTTAGTGACTGATTAGGCATAAAAGGGCTAGGTACCTTTCACATTTGCGCGTGCATTTAGTAGCACGCGTAGTATGGTCGCGGTCGTACCCGTGACACATCAAAAGGCACTTGTGGCCGCAATTCGGCAGATTCGTATCACAGGGCAGCAAGCACCCCCCTTCGGGGACATTCTGGAAGTCTTCCAATTTCTCTACCTGGAAGTTGATCATTATTTCAGTTTCACTCGGGGGCATATCGATAGTATAAGAAAAAACTGGCCACAAAACTGACGAAATCATCATCTCGTATTCCCCTCCTCCAAACCTTGGACCGAACGTTATAGATTTTCAACAAACAGTTAAGGCATAAATTACATAGAAACATGTTATTGGTATATTCGATTTTATCGTTAAAAAGTGACATTATTTAGGGAGAAAACAGATGAATATATTAGCACTAAACGTATTATACCATGACCGTGCAATGTAGGTACGTATCAGACACGTAACGGACTCGGTCAGACACTACTGTGCCCACTAGAACGTATCATTGTAGGTACATATATTTTTTTTTTCCGGAGATATCATACACGTTCAACTGATCTAAAACTAGGCATAGCCTGTACTACCAGAGACTGCTATAATACATAGATATATATATATTTAACACCCAGACACAGAACAAAAATCTGTGTTAGTCACAAATGTTGGTTCAGTGCGGGAATCGAACCCGCGACCTCTAGCGCAGAAGGCAGAGTTAGTACCAACTGAGCTATGAGGCCAGTCCATATATTCTTAAGTTACCTTAAATAAAATTTATATTATTATTATTATATATTCTCGTCGTGATTTCGCTGTCAGTCTGGGACCAGTTATGGCACGCTAAGGTGCAGGTGACGGAAAGTTCTAGTTTCATATTTATTTAGGCAAAAGTTTTTTTGGATGGGTCGGGACCACGAACCCGGCGAGGCAGTGTTGGAAGGCCCCTCACCCGATGGACCGATGGACCGACGACATTGTGAAGGTTGCGGGAAGTCGGTGGATGGAAAAGGCTCAAGACCGTTCGTCGTGGAACTCTTTGGGGGAGGCCTTCCAGCAGTGGACTTCTACAAGCTGATGATGATTATGATAATTGGATGACATAATAATCGTCTCACAATCGTCAAATTATCCGTGTGATTTTGGCACTGCAGTACAAGATTGGGGCCCAGTGAATTGTTGCTCTCTAGGGTTGCCGCAATGTTCTTCCATAAATCTGAACACGCTTTCAGTATTTCAATATTTCCAAACATGTAGAACCCTGGAAGAAGACAAAACACACTTTCACATAAAACAAAATAGCATACGGCCCACCGGCTCGGCTCATAGGCTACGGTAACCGCTTACCGTAGCCTATGAGCGCTTGCAATACCAGAGGCATCACGCACGCGTTGCATCCTGAACCACCCCCCCCTGGTGTACCTCGGGTGAACCTGTACTTACGGACAACAAAAGAACGTAATTTAGAACGAGAAATTATCTCTGGGCCCTCCTCCTACTCTGTCTCTTTGACTGTTTGTTACCTTTCGCGACTTACGGCTGAACCGACTTTGATTGAATTTGGTTCTAGATATAGATAGCTAAAACCCTGACCTCAATTTAATCTACAATTTATAAATATACTAGCTTCCACACGCGGCTTCGCTCGCGTGGTAGGTACCTAAATAAAAAGTAGCCTAAGTATATGCTATTCTAGGCAAATAACTCTATCTATTCCAAGTAACATCGAAATCGGTTGATACCGTTACGACGTGATTTAACCACAAACATCCAAAACATAAACATCCTCACAAACTTTCGCATTTATAATATTAGTAGGAAGTAAGATAGGCATTATATTTTACTAGCTTCCGTCCGCGGCTTAGCTCGCTTTTGCATTTATAATATTAGTATGATAGTTTTACCTTCTTTGGCTCTAGACAGGGCGACACAAATTCTGTTTGATGTTCCTAAGAATCCAATTTTATTATCGTCGTTGTTCCTCACGAGCGACAGCAAAATTATTTTAGATTCTTCTCCTTGATAGTTGTCGACAACCGTGATCTTGACTCCTTGCAAATGAGGGTACTTTTCACTTTCCTGAATAAATATACATAAGCTTCAGCGCATCTTTTTATATTTTGAATTTTTATACAGTTAAACAAGTTTACCTACATACTTGGAAAAATGATTGGACATATTAGACGACATGACAAATTCTTAAAGAAGATCATTGAAGGAAAAAAAAAAAAATTAAATATTCCGGACATCACACAGGGTCAACTGATCCCAAACTAGGCATAGCCTGTACTATGGGTACCAGAGACTGATATACATAATAGATATATATTTAACACCCAGACACAGAACAAACATCTGTGTTAGTCACAAATGTTTGTCCATTGCGGGAATCGAACCCGCGACCTCTAGCGCAGAAGGCAGAGTTACTACCAACTGAGCTATGAGGCCAGTCGAAAGGTATATAGGTAGGAAAACAAGGAAGAGGAAGACCAAGAATAAGTAACATGAGCCAGATAAAAGAGAAGATTGCCGTCATGTCGTTTATGGAAGTAAAGGAGCTCGCATCGGAAAGATCAGAATGGAGGAAATTGCATCCGACAAGAGCTAGGCTCTTATTTTTTTTTTAATACTATTCTGTTACAGTGGCACCTAATGCAACAGTGTACGTACCTACCCATACATATTAATATCATTATGATTAAAAAAATATCTACAGGTGAGTTTTTTTCAGGGCCACTAAGGCGAAATCGGAAACCGTGAGAGTAATCGAAAAGTGAAATTAGGAGTTACGGGCACGATATTGAAAAAATAAGATCTTCATTTAAAAAAAGTAGTTTTTTTTTTGTTTTTCACAAAAAATTATTGATGTTTTTTTTTGCATTTCTGTGTTGCATGTTTGATAATAAATAAATAAATGTACAATAACTATGTGTTTAAAGTTGTTGGAACACCTTCAAAACGGCAAATTTATAAATTAAACAATACATATTTATTTATCGAAGGTTTATTATTTCGGTCAGACTATGTGCAAGCAAAGCAATTAATTAGTAAAAAATAACCTTCGGTAAATAAATATTGTTGAATTTATAAACTTATAATTTTGAAGGTGTTCCAACAACTTTAGACACATAGTTATCATATATTTCATTTTTTATTAACAAACAAAGAACCCAAAAAAAAAAAATTACGTTTCAGAAAAACTGTAAATAAATTTTAACTTTTTTTAACGCTGATCTTATTTTTTTCAAAATCGAGCCGTGACTTCTAACATCACTTTTCGATTACTCTCACGGTTTCCGATTTCGCCTAAGTGGCCCTGAAAACTCATCCAGTATATTATATCAAACATTATAAAAAGATTAATTTATATTTATTCAATACTAATTAAGATTAATAATAATAATAAATAACCTACACTATACTGAGCGATGGTGGGGCTGCCAAGATTTTGCCCAGGCACATATAAAAGACTTATAAGCTGTAATTCAGGGTGATCAAGAAGGGACCAGTCACACGAAAAGTATGGTAATTCACCTTCCTCATGTAAAACATTTGGCCCTTGTAGGCGGCGAGAATGGTGACGTCCTCGGCGACATAGCCTTGCTGCATCAGGTAGTGGGCCAGCCCCAACGTCATATCCGCTTCTCGGTGGTTCGTGCGACTCATGTTCTCTTCTACTGCCTGAAATCATTAATGAATGAATAATGAATGAAATAATGAAAATTCTTTACTGTAGACACGTTACAAACCAGTTACGAGAGGTAGGGCACAGCGAGATTTTCTCGCTCTAAATTGGAGCAGCCCGCCTGGGTAGCTCCTAGGTACCTCCGCCTTACAGAAGATCGCAGCCAAATAACATTATTTGTTTCAAATAGTGTTGTGTTCCTGCGGTGAGTAAGGTTGCCAGAGCTCTTTAGGGGGGGGGAGGGGTTCGGCAGGCAACGCATTAGCAATGCTCCAGGTGTTGCTGATGTCAATAGGCAACGGTAACCACTTACCATCAGGTGGGCCGTAAGCCTGTTTGCCTCCGTATAACATAAAAAAAAAAGTTACAGTTCAAAGAAATGACACGAATATTATAAATGCGAGAAACCCTGTCCGTCTGTTTGTCACCTTTACGCTAATAAACGGCTGAATCGATATTGATAAAATCTGTTAAGCGGATAGCTTACACCCCGAGGAAGGGCATTGGCTACTTTTTATCCATAACAAGATTCATCACAAGGTATAGAGTTCGCAGCCGCGTCTGTCCGTTTGTGTCCGACGGTCATAGGCCCTTTTCAGGGCCACCATACCTCAACCTGGTCACTGACCTAATACAGGATGACTAAGATAGAATCATTGGCACGACAAGCAAGCAAGCAAGCTTCGAAACAATATAATGACAATATATAAATCATTTATTTCAGACAATTAACATAGTCCATATCACACATATTATTTATAATTATTATTCCCATGCAGGTGGTAATGGGTAGGCTGCCTGTCAATTGTATGAATTACCGTTCGATGTTGGGACGACGATTCCTCTTGTAAATAAATAAAAACCAACAATCAGTTAATCAATTGGGTGTAGAATAAGCCCCTTTCGGGGTAACACATTAGTTAAGATTGTAAAAGCTAACCTCTTCCTTAAAATCGTGGCTGAAGAAAAAGAGGTTGTTCGTGATGCCCTTCACGTCGGGGAAGTCGTGGACCGAAGGATGGTTCTGAAGCTCCGGGTATATGTGGGGGCAGATAAGGGCAGCGATTTCGGGCCGCATCCGGTGCTGTACGCTCAGCCGGCGACTGTGGATGCCATTACTGATCATGCGCTCGAATAGAGACACTTCCAGTTGGAAATGCTTCGCCAACTTCATGTGAGACGCGGACGGTCTCAGTTGCTGGTGGTCGCCTGTGAACAAACTAAATGTTACAAAAATAGGTCCTGGGGGGTCTAGACAAGGTCTATTTTGGAAAGATCGAATTGTAGTATGGATATGGAATTAGCTGTAGTAGCTGGCAATGTTGGTAGACTAAATTTGTCCGTATGACGTTAGCGTGAAAGGAAAACGAAGCGTGAGGAACTTGTCATACTTCGTGCACCGCCGTCCATTATTGTTTGTTCATTGCTAACTCCTACAACTTGCACAGATAGTGATAGAAACGAAATGTTTCGATTAGTACCTATCTAATTGTACCTATTTATTATAATGTACCTACTTATAACATATGGCATCGCCTAAGGGATAAAAAAAACCTGTTATGATGTTATACTGTATTCTAAATAAATAAATAAATTACTTTCCATCCTAAGGTTGCCTGGAAGAAATCGCTTTCAGCGATAAGGCCGCCCATTGTACTACATTAAGTTTGTTGTAAATTTAAGAGGATACAAAAATAATAATAAATTGTCGAGTGGGCGGAGTGAAGAAAGTGACAGCGCTATAAACTGTAATTGAATGCGGAAAGAGATAGCAAGCGTTAGAAGGCGCTCGAAAGTAATCGACGTAAGCGAAATATTAGAAAATATCGATTATCTCAAAAACTATCTATTTTTTTTTAAAGTGTCTTGGATTTAGGTAAATATTTAAAAAAAGTTATTTTTGTTGGATAGTCTCAGAGTATTTTCGAAAAAACTGTTGCAGAGGACCCAACTTTAAAAAATAAATCTTACGTGAAAAGTTTTACCAATCGTGTTTCTGTCTTGGATTTACGTAAATAAAATGCTCAAGTTATCTTTGTCCTAAAAATCAAAACTGTGCGTTTTGCGGTCATTGAGAAAAAACAATCCAAAAATCATAAAATAATCAAACCCTCACCTTAATATGTAATCCTTGTGTACAATAAAGTGTTAACTATCTATCTTGCCTTGATCCCTTGGGGGCAGCACACATATCTGGAATTGTTAGGCCGGCCTCACACGTTGGGTCTAACGTTTTCGCTAGTTAGGTACCTACTATCAAATACATTATAGTAGAATCCAACGTGTGGATCAAGATAATAGCGTTTGTCCAAAGTTGGCGTCATTGTTGGCAGTCTGGTGGCCCGCATCGGTTTCATCAAAGGAAATATGCACCACCTACCTACAAATACCTACACTACTTCGCTTCAATGTATGTTAAAATACGATTCGCGCGTTTTTTTTTTGCTTTCTCAAAAACAACTCTTTTGGCTTAACGGCCTACTTAGTTAACAGAAGGCAGCTGGTTACGCGGCGCTAAAGCGGCATCACGTTGCCAAGATTCGTCGGTTGCACGTTAACATGGTTACGAACCAATCAAAATAAGATGCTTGCATCCCTCCGTCAGCGATGTGATAATGTGCTGCTCTAAGACCTCAGCCGCTTCTTCTACGATAACTGAAACAAAGCCAAAATCCTTGATTGTAAATGATGATGATCTTCTAGCCAATTTCGGCCATGTCGACTGTGTTATTCTGGACAAAAATATTAACTTTAACCCCATAAAGAGCTCTGGCAACCTCAATATTAAATAAAGAGTTAATATTTTTGACCCTCCCCTTGGGGTTTCAGTGTCGGCAACGCGTGCGTGATGCCTCTGGTATTGCATGCGTTCATAGGCTGCGGTAACCGCTTTCCAACAGGTCGGCCGCAAGCTTGATTGACACCTAAATTGTATTAAAAAAAGGCTTAGTTGTTGCGCAAGAAGAAATCATCTTTTTTTTTTTTTATATACAACTGAGGTGGCAAACAAGCATGCGGCCCACCTGTTGGTAAGCGGTTACCGTAGCCTATGAGCGCTTGCAATACCAGAGGCATCACGCACGCGTTGTTGACCCCTCCCCCTTCACCCCTAAAGAGCTCTGGCAACCTTACTCACCGCAGGAACACAACACTATTTGAAACAAATAATGTTATTTAGCTGTTATTTATTTAGCATGACCGAAGAAATAGTCAGTTGGTAGTATTATAATTTAAATAATTAATAATTATTAATAAATTTCAGGTAACTGAAAAGTACAGATGGTAGATAATAACCATATTCGATGACCCATAGAAATATATTAATTCTAAAGCACACATTATGTCGACATGTGATTCTCGGTGTCTCGTGTCAGAAGTCCGATGAACCGACGATACATGACACCACGCGGCCAGAAACTTGCGTGCATGAACGTGGACAGTCGTTCCGTTGGAACTCTCACCATAAATGAGCTAAAACTCACATTATGGCGAGCATTCAACTACTCAACCCTCATGGTGAGCCGGGTCTTCTGCTTGAGATTATGGTTCTCTGCACACGCAGACGTACCCTCTCTTCCCTTATCTCCTATATCTGTTGGAACGGATAGCCGCTACGATCGGAGGAGAGCCGCGATGTAGTCTTTATGTAACGACAACAAGATGTAACCAACAAACCCCTATTGTCTCTTTAGGCCTTCCACGATGCCTTGCTGTCTCGCCACCGAAGGTGGGTTGCCATATTTGCCGAGACAGACACTGAGGTCGAATCTATGCAAATCATAATCAAATTGACCCTAACAATATTAAACCTTGTAAAAAAGAACATACCGATTGGCGGATTCAAAGTCTGCAACAGCTTGCGCATCCTAGCGGCCCCACTCGTGGTCATTCCGATAATTCTTCTGTTCCTCAGGACCTGCATATCCAGCATCATTCTCGCCTCCTCGTATATTGTCGTGGCAGTGTTTACTTGTTCCTAAAACACATGATGGCGATATTTTACCACTTTTTTGTAATGTAACCTAATAAGATTACAACCTCAAAGCAGGCTAATGGGTAACTTTCTTTCTGCCTCGAGAATAATTTTAAGAGGAGACACTTTGTTCTTGTTTCCTAGTACAATATGTACATTACACAGACATTTTATACTACACTAACTCAAGAGGATTCGTTCTTAAGGGCCTTCTAAATAGAACCAATAATATTAATGCCTGTAGTTAGTAGGCAAGCCCACTCGCCAAAGTCTGGTATGCTACCGGTCGGTCTTGTAAGTTTATTCAGACAAATCTATATATCTATGTAAATGGCATACAATTATTTATTACTTCGATGCACCACAACCGCTTGAAGGGTTTTTTTTACAGTCACATACATATTCCTGACCCCACACTAGGATTCTCTGTGTCGTGGGTAGAAACTACGAGTTCCATGGTACCACAACACCTAGACCCGGAACAAGTATTTGTTCGGTATATTGTGTTCGGCATACATTTTCTGAGACCTGGTCCTCAAGTCCTCTCGAAAAATATTGAAAACTAGTGAAAGCCCTCGCAACTTTTTAGCATTAAGTTTTTCACACAAATTTCAACCCCGGTTTGAATTTTGAGAGTTTCCTTCCTACTTTAGGTTCCTACAGTTAGTTAAATAAAATAAAATAAATAAATATTCCGGACATATTCACACGGTCAACTGATCCCAAACTAGGCATAACCTGTACTATGGGCACCAGAGACTGATATACATAATAGATATATATTTAACACCCAGACACAGAACAAACATCTGTGTTAGTCACAAATGTTTGTCCAGTGCGGGAATCGAACCCGCGACCTCTAGCGCAGAAGGCAGAGTTACTACCAACTGAGCTATGAGGCCAGTCAGTGTTTATAGATTTACTTAAGTGTAATCCTACAAATAAAAGCAATATTTGTTAAAAAAAATTATTTGTCGATACTATACGCTCACCTGTAGCCGGCCAACCTCATTCCTAGCTTCGTTGGTGCGGTGGTTCACCCACGTGAAATACAGCGTCCATCTATCTTTTGTTGGAATTCGACTGAAGTTCGTGTACGGTGTAATTCTAAGATTAATTCTCCTTTGTCGATGCGTACTCATTTCCTGTCAAATGTAAAGATACTTGTTAGGAACTTATTTGTGGTGCATAGAAAACAAAAACGCAATCACACTTCAGACTAAATTATGTAATTCACACATTATCATTGCTGGAAAGAAAAAAAAAACTGTCACTCCGTTTGTTTGTAAGGTTTTCACAAATAAGAGCGGTTTCAGACTAGCGTTTTTTCAGCGCGTTTAAGCTCGTTTTTATAGCACGTATTGGCGCGCCTTCTGTCCCACGCATTACAACTCGTACAAGCGTTGACACGCATATAAGCAGATTCGTTTGCGAACTAATAGTGGTTAATTACGTAGGCCAAATCTTCTTTACGTGCAATTGTTAATGACTAATTATAGACAAAACACGTTCCTCAACAGATTATGAAGATTGTTTAACGCAGTGGTGGCTAAAAGCGCTGATAACGTTGAATTGGGTAATTTCAATAGGTATACATGTGAGCACAGTTTATTTATCTAACATTTTAGTTTTTTTAAACGCCCGTCTGCTTCATATTGTGACTGTTATCGTCAATCGTAGCGCGTAGGTACGTGTAAAATTAGCTTTAGGATAAACAACTTACATTGTACATTGTTTTGTACGAATCCAGCAACTCCAATTGCATTTTGATGTTCCGCTGTAATTGAAAGTCTTGAGTGTTTTTGAATTGAGCAACTAATTGTTTCATCTGTAAAGTTGCTGCTTCCACGGAAAATGAAGCGATTTCGTTTCGATACGCCTTTGTCTCGGCGTCGTTATGTTCCTGATCATCTAACACCACTCCTGTCCTTTTACGGTTTTCTTTTTCAAGACTGGCAAAAGCGTTTTCACCGGCGTCTTCCTCAAATAAATGGCTAATATCGTTGTAAAATTGGCCGTTATGCTCAAACAGCCAATAAAACAAGGGGTCGTGTCTCCCGTTGAGTGCTTCCGCGTAGTAGTCAAGAAGGAGTTGGACTTCATTCACGTCATCAAGTAAGCTTTGCGATTTGACCACTCCATTGAGCAGAACATCGAGTCGCACTAGCGCCTTCTGGAACTCAGATATGCTGTTTTTAAGCTCCATCTTTTGGTCAAAAAAAGCGTGATTCGCTGCGCTATGGATACTTATGTTCCGGCGCAACTTGTTAAGATTGATTTTGTCCATGGCTTCGTTTCGCGACTGGCCGCCGATGCGCACGATGGAGTCCGTAATATCCAATAGAGCCTCCAGGAACTGATCTAAGGCGTGATTCGTGTAGCAGATGACGAGCATGAGACACCCTTCGACTTTTTGCAAATTCTCGAATAGTGTCTTCGCAACTTTTATTCCGAGGTATGTTTTCCCTGTGCCCGGTGGTCCTTGTACGACGGCGAACTCGTGAGTCAGAGCCAGTTTGTAAGCGTCGTACTGACTATCGTTAAAAGATAGTGCATCTTTTTTTGGCCATGTTTCGTCTTGTAGAACTGTAAAGTTCACTTCGTCGTTGCTGTCTTCGTCTAAAATATCCACGATCATTTGATGCAAATCTTCGTATTCTGGTATATTTCGTTTTCCATCGAGGGTTTCCACTGTAAACTCCGTGTCTTCGTTCAAGTACGATGGAGGTCGGGGCTCCGGCTGTAAAACATAAAGTTAATTCATTTTTAAGATATTGTTTCGCTCTTAATTGGAGCAGCCCGCCTGGTGAGGTACCTCCGCCTTACAGAAGATCGCAGCCAAATAACATTATTTGTTTCAAATAGTGGTATGTTCCTGCAGTAAGGTTGCCAGAGCTCTTTAAGGGGAGGGGGGGTTCGGGGTCAGCAACGCATGCGTGATGCCTCTGGTATTGCAAGCGTTCATAGGCTACGGTAACCACTTACCAAAAGGTGGACCATAAGTTTGTTTCCCACTTATAAAAAACATATTGTAGGTATGATTACTGAGGCCCGATCCTTAATGTTCACGAGTTACTCGTCACCAGTGACTGGTGACGAGCTTACCGTTTTTGTACGGTGTCACGTAAAGCGCCCCCACAAAACCCGGCAAGTTCACTTTTCATCACTCACCGGTGACAAGTGAGTAACTCACGGCCCTAGTCTGCAAGTCAGTGAGTTCTCAGTTTTCACTTTTCGACCGTGAGTAGCTTACCGTTTTTGTATGGTGTCACGAAAAGGGCGCCTACAAAAACCAGTAATGTAAATCTCGAAAAGTGAGGACATTGCAGACAAGGGGGGCCCGGGCCTTTCTAAGTACTAGAAGCTTAATACATCATCCGGGGATTCCCTCAACCATAGACAATGTCAACATCTATACTGTGCAGCTTGACTTTGGAATCGGAGCATATGAGTTATCGCTAGATGGTGTAGGTACATAGTAAATTAGGATGCGCTTTAAAATAGTAAGTTCAACCCGAAAAAAAAAATTGATGATTGTGCTGTTACCTACTGTGCTTAAAATTTTTTTTTTTAAATGTGAGAGAATTTGACGGTCCTACGGGGCCCCTTTATGATAAAAACGGTATTGGTTGTTAGGTAGGTACTAACATTCACGTGAACAATGTACTGCTTCATAGCAAGGTGTTGCGGGAACGTTGGGTCCTGCAAAACCTTCAGCACGTGATAATAAGGCTCAAAATACACTTCGCTTTCTATCATGGTGTACGTGTCGTCATTGTAAAGCTGTGCGTTGAAACCTTGTCCGATGATGGAAACTGGTATCTGAAACAGAAGACGAGCCAAATAACATTATTTGTTTCAAATAGATAGATAGATACAAAATTATTCGGCACTACAGACACACACAATTAACATCGATAAACAATTTTACTAAAGTACCTACATACAATATGTAAGTATAAATAATCAAAAGAGCAATTTTTAAAAAGTAGTATCTTAGAGTAGGTAAATTTGTGTGTGCTGCAGTACGACAAATAGGCTATGGCTCAGTGAAATATTTTGCTTCAAAGCAAAAGACGGTCAAGTGCGAGAACTCGCGCCTTGAGGGTTCCGTACCATTGATCGTGGGTTCGAATCCCGGTCGTGCACCAAGGTCAGAAAATAAAAATTCTAAGTGTAGGAATTGACAAACTTATATTTGCGGTCGCTCACGTAGTCATTGTATGACATTGACCGCAAATATAACCATGTTTCCTAAAAAACTTCGAAATTCCTCAATTTCAGACTTTTCCCTTTAATTGTGTTACAAAAGCTCCTAGCATTCCAAATTTCAGAATTGTGAGGTAACTAGAAATACCCTAGAGGTTTTCCATTTTAGCCATTTCCATACAAAAATTATACATTCATTGCCATATCTTTTTAATGCATTAAGCTAGAGCTTTTATTTTTATACGGCACCGTAAGCCCTATTATTTATACCACCTATTAAGGTCTGTTAATAGGTGGTATAAATTTCAAGTTGATATCTTTAGCCGTTTCTGAGAAAAAGGGTCTTGACAGACGGACAGACAGACAGACAGACAGACGGACAACAGTGATCCTTTAAGGATTCCGTTTTTTTCAAATGAGGTACGGAACCCTAAAAAAAGACGG
Organism: Anticlea derivata; assembly: GCA_947579855.1. Lineage (NCBI taxonomy): Eukaryota > Metazoa > Arthropoda > Insecta > Lepidoptera > Geometridae > Anticlea > Anticlea derivata. Next base: position 7,827,624 of record OX388269.1, read on the forward strand.
TTAAGTGTGAGTAGGACTCGCGCCTCGAGGCTTCCTGAGGCTATATTATGCGGTGGCCCACATAGTTCACTGTATGATGAAATTCATTGTGGTTTTAGACACTGAATTTGTGTATCAACTCGCTGACCTTACATAAGTATTATCGTTTTTAGTAGAGAAATAGTAGGTAGGTGTAAAGCAGGAAACTCACCATTCCCTGCTTCAAATAATCCTCCTCGCGGTCGAGAATTGTAGCCGCGATGAAAGTCTTGCAGTTGTCCTGCGTAAACAATACCAGGGAGCCATATATGAATCGTTTGTTATTACTCCAATTGGTACGTTTGAACATTTTGTTATTTTTGACGTCCATCTGCACCAGTGAACCAACTTTGGTTTGGGACACGTAAGGTTTCACGAATCTCACATCGCGGAAAACACTGAAATAAAGTTATCATTACAGTTATTCACAGCATTATTACAGAGAAATACGGAACCATAGTAAGAAATGATTTTACCGGATGTTATCATATCTTTTTTTATTCTGGTTATTTAGGAACTGGTCTGTAAAATAAAAAAAAACAAAGATTAAAATAAGAATTGTTAGCGGCCTAGAGCTTAGACAAACGCGACTTTTTGGCGGGAACTTGAGAAAGTGATGTTGTGCTCTCAATTTATTTTACAAAACTAGTGTTAAATTGAATGATATTATGTGATTATGGTGGTGTTTTGCGTAATATTGTTTGAGTAAACCGCACAAGTGAAGTGAATAGAAATGATTGCGTGTATCGTCATTTTTCGAGTTGGCGCCAAGAAGTCCCTTGAGGTTTTAGTAAAATAGCCACTACTATCATATCTTACTAAAACTGAATTTGACTTGAGTTGACGGTGACTTGACCATGATGAAGTAAAATGAAGAAGAAAGATAAAAAGAACTACGAAGAAACATAAACGTAAGACTTGGCGGTAAGGCCTAGATGCCATAGCCAGCCCGAAAGGGAAAAAACTTCAAAAAAAAAAATTTTGACAAACGCAAAAACAATAATAAAATGGTCCTTAAAGCAACTCTATAGCACTAATTATACAGGGTGATTTAGAATTTGTATATCTACTATGCTGAAAGGGGCTAACCCAATTAGCAACAAAGTTTGTTCTACAACTTTTGGATATTCGACATTTTTCATTGAAAAAACACTTATGCATAAATCAGCTGTTTTGGTGTAAATCAGTTTAAACTCAACAATGCATCTGTTTCTTTATTTAAATAACCTAACTAAAATGGAGTTGGGCAGGTCACCCAGTGAGGCGAGGTGACGTGGTCGTGGATACAGGAATGTCGTTTGTTCAGCAGCGCGATGGGCAGGCGAAGAAGAAATCATCGCAGGCCGCAACTGGATGAGCCTTGCACCAGATAGTGAAAGAGGACAAACAAAGAGAAGACTTCACCCAATTGTGTGAAGTCTGGAGTGGGACGCTCGCTCCGATCAGTGGTGCAATTGTGTAAGCGTAATGGTAATGAAGTTAGTAACTTTCAGGATGAGTTTGTAAATTTTAGCGACATCTGAAGTTTTTCAAACATGAAAAGGAAGACGCTAAGATCGTGAAGTTTTCCCTTGTCAAGTTTGGAACGTTTCGAATGTTGCAAAATCACCCTCAAAGTTACGAACTTCATTGCCATAACGCTTACGCAATTGCACAATTGCACATTCTTATCGCTCTCGTTTCCATAACCTGATCAAAACCCTATACCATGATAGGTATTACCTTGTTTTTTTTTTTTTTTTTTTTTTTTATATATATGTTATACGGTGGCAAACAAGCTTACGGCCCACCTGATGGTAAGTGGTTACCGTCGCCTATTGACATCAGCAACACCTGGAGCATTGCTAATGCGTTGCCTGCCGAACCCCTCCCCCCCTAAAGAGCTCTGGCAACCTTACTCACCGCAGGAACACAACACTATTTGAAACAAATAATGTTATTTGGCTGCGATCTTCTGTAAGGCGGAGGTACCTCCCCAGGCGGGCTGCTCCAATTTAGAGCGAGAAAATCTCGCTGTGCCCTACTTCCTCCTTGCTGGTCGTAGTACTAGCCCTATGGCCTAAACATAATTTATTTAACTCACCCAGTCCATCTCGCAAAGGGCCAAAGCAATCCTCCCTCAGCAATCGGAATTGTACGTCCAGATAGTGTTCCACGTCTTGATATCCGCCATTGACAATGTTCGGTCGGATATAAGGTCTTTTGTGGAGCAAGTCTTCCCGTGTCGGCATTATGCTCAGCTCACGGAAATCTTCGGGAGGAGCGCCCTCCTCACTTCTATACCTTTTAGATGGTCCGACCACCTGATAAAGATAAAACAATCAATTCCGTATAGTTACCTATAAAGTTTGCCAGCAATACTTGCAATAATGTGTGTTTGAAGGGTATGGTTGCCGGCACAAAGGACTAACGCGTGTCTCAGAGCTATGGACGCAATGCAATACGACATACCTTACAGGCTTACGGCCCACCTGATGGTAAGCGGTTACCGTCGTCGCCTATTGACATCTGCAACACCTGGATTTTTACTTTTAACATACTTTAACTATTTTCTAAGTATTATTTTCTGTTATAAAAACATTTCATTAATGATTCAAACATTTAACGATGAAACTTGATAGAGTTATTTACCTAGAATAGCAGATAGGCTACTTTATAACACGCGACCGAAACCAACATGATGCAAACAATCGCGCTTGTTCCATGGTTCATAACCATTCATGTAGTTACCTATCTAAATTACGACTTTATATAAGCTAGATAACTGCTGCTGTTTAGTAGGTATACCACCCTAACCAGTGGTGCAATTGCGTAAGCGTAATGGCAACGAAGTTTGTAACTTTGAGGGTAATTTTAGCGATCTTAGCGACATCCAAAACGTTTCATACTTGATAAGGCAGATATTATTATTTAGGAGGAGCCCGCCTGGGGAGGTACCTCCGCCTTACAGAAGATCGCAGCCAAATAACATTATTTGTTTCAAATAGTTTTGTGTTCCTGCGATGAGTAAGGTTGCCAGAGCTTTTAGGGATGGGGGGGTTCGGGGTCGGCAACGCGTGCGTGATGCCTCTGGTATTGCAATCGCTCATAGGCTACGGTAACCGCTTACCAACAGGTGGGCCGTATGCTTGTTTGCCACCTCAGTTGTATAAAAAAAATATACATATATTTAAACTACTATTATTATTGATAAAATTGTCCTCAAAGTTGCGATCTTCATTCCCATTTCGCTTACGCAATAGCACCCCTGCTGGCACCCCACTACGAAAAGCACGGCTAGAAAGAGCATCCAAACGAGCTATACTAGAAGTAAACAGAAGGAAGGTTCAGGGTCTGCAATGCGTGCGGTGTGCGGATCTGATGCAACTAGTATTGCACCTTAGTTGTATAACAAAAACATACCATACTTATTTTTTCAAAGTTCGCCATTCTTTCCCTCAGCTCGGCCAGTTTGGCACTGCATTCTTCGGGCAGCACGAATCCGTGGCGTTCCTTCAAGCCCTCCAAGCACGCTATCGAAGTGGCTTCCAGCAACGATCTGCACTTGTTCAGAGCTAGCGTCGGAGAAGTATTCACGATGCATTCACAAAAATCAACGAAGTTTCTCCAAAAAGCTTCCTGATTTTTCCAGTACAAGTCGTTTGACATCTTAGACTGTGCGTACGGTAGCTCCATCAGGTAGCTTTTGAAGCTCACGATGAAGTTGGAATTGCAAATATCCAAAAGCATTTTGGATTTTGTCTCGTCAAACGATGACTGACACACTTTAGCGATGATGTCCATAATCACCACGAACACATCGTATTTTTCAATAGGAGACTGTATCAATTCTATGAAAGCACTTCTGCTTTCTAACAGCTTTGCGAGCGTTTCTTTCGTTTCTGATTTCGATATTTCCTCGAGTCTTCTAAAGCCCAGGAACCGTTTTCTAGGAAAGTTTCCCCTTTGGCTATCATTTGAACCACGAGGAATTCCTTGTTGCGAATTGTTTCCCCTGTTATAAGGAGGGTGGTTTTTTCCCCTTGAACCTTGGGGCCTAGGTCTTGACAAAGATCTATCCCGTTGCCAACCTTGAACAGGCCCACCATCCTGTTCCATATCTATAAAATAAAGATTAGTTACTTATTTATTCGTAGATGGACTTTCATTTATTTCTGAAAGTAGGTAAGTATTAGTATTATTATTATTATTTATTTACCTACATATTCTAAACATTTTTTTCTACTGAAAGAACATAACTTATACAAGTATCTACTTATTTATCTACAACTTAGTATTTTACGAAATACACAAGAAACAATTGAGCTATCTAAAGACCGTTGCAAACGACCTATAGATAATTCAACGGATCCAGATCACTACCAGTCGGCGGCGTCCCCAAGACGCTGGTGGAATGGTCACGTCACGCTATATGGCAGAGCTGATCCGTTGAGCCAAAAACAACGAAAATAGCACGCGAGAAGATATGTACAGGTAAAATAAAATATTTTGTTCGTTTCCACGACACGGCTGGATTCTTTCACCGACGGTCATAAGCTCTTTTGGGGCCACCATACCTCAACCTGGTCACTGACCTAATACAGGATGACCAAGAAAGAATCAGTGACACGACAAAAAGAAGTAGAAGAACCGATCTTGATGAAATTTTATTTATTTATTTATTTCACAACATACCTACACCTACCATTACAGGCGCACCCAATGCGATAGTGTACTTAATTTATCTATTCACTACCTTAATAAGTAGAGCCAAGGTTATAGAGTAAATTTGGTACGAGGAAGGCCATATTACACTTCATTCTATCCGAGTAGCCAGCGAAGCCGCGGACAGGTAAAAACTTATACCTACCTTCACGTCGGTTCCGGTGTGGCCCTCGATCTACTGCCTGCTGCGCTTTCCCAAGTCTTCTCCCATTGTTGGAGTTCTCTGGAGCAGAGAACCTTCCACCTGTTTGGGCTCTCCAGCCTCTGTTTCTAGGGCTGTAAGGACCTGTTGAAATCAATGTGTTGTGTTACTTCTGTGCATGATACATACATACTCGTATTAGCCTATCAGCGCCGACGGTCGGTGTGAGAGAAAAATCTACCTTTGTCGGTCGACAAAAATGGTAAATGTTTACTAGCCAAAATTTGTTTGGACTCTTACCCGATATAATATGGTGCACGAACTTACTGTAAGAACCTACCTCAAAATGACCCTAAATGCACATCTGAGTATGTGATAACGTGATAAGTTCGCCGCTCGCCCCGCGCCGGAATCTTGAGATGCAGCCGCTCAACAGTTGCAACAAACGGGTTAGGCATAACACTGTACAATGTCCGATTCTCGGTAGGTTCAGCTGGCGAAAATTACGGATTCTAAGCATTTCCAATTCGTAATTTGTTTATTTCACGAAATTTCCTTTTGTTAATTTTACAAAAAATAAAATCTCTGAACAAATTTTAATTTATTCTCATCATACTTTACTACTAGATACTACTACTACTCGAGTGGCGACCACGAACCGGACGACGCAGTGTTGGAAGGCCCCCCACCCGATGGACCGACGACATTGTGAAGGTTGCGGGCAGTCGGTGGATGGAGAAGGCTCAAGACCGTTCGTCATGGCACTCTTGTGGGAGGCCTATGTTCAGCAGTGGACTTTATCAGGCTGATGATGATACTTATTAAAAAAAGTTAATACTTTAATATTAAAAAAAGTAAATACTTTAATACCTTGCCTTATAGGTATAAGGTCTTAGGACAGATTTAACTACATACCAGGATCGTCTCTATCATCGTCCATTTTTCGTTTAATCTTGAAGCCTTAGTGATTTTCCGAATAGTCTGAAAAAATACGAATAACGATAAAGTAACTAGATACTTCACGCTAGATACCTACCTAATGAGCTTCGTTAAGTACAACCAACAAACTACGAACGAATTATACGTGAAGAAAAAAATATATTCAATTATAATTTTTTTCTATTTTGGTAGGTAGGTCTTTTCTTTAATTCTTTATTGTAACAGCTAACATACAGATAAGTATATAACATAATAATACAGGCATGTATAAAGGCGAGCTTAACCCCACAGTGAGTTTTCTTCCAGAAAACATTTGAGGCTAGCTAGGGAGAGCTGATAAAAGTAGTGGGTCTGGGTACATGTGCACAAGAAGGAAAAGGGATTCAAAGGTACAAATAAAAGATACTGTATACAAAAAAAAAATTTAAATGTACATACTTACCTACTACAATCTACCTACAATGATGCTACATCCACAATTAACACTAGACGAGAAGCTAGGTAATTATAAATAGATATTTCCGACCGACGACGTCGTCGTCGCGAGTGTAATAAATAATCATAAAGTTACTTTGTATATACTGGTAATAATTACAGAAAGAAAGGACATTCTCACATTAAGTAGGTATTAGGTAGTTCCCTCAGAAGTTCCTTATTTTCATAAAAGATTGTGAATAACTCGAATCTGCCAAAGTCTGGAGCGGCTGGAGAGGTAGACTCATGCTTTTGGTGAACAACTACGACAATAGTTTCGTAATTCATTGAATACCCTCGGAAGATCCTTGGTTGCCTTGTTGGTTGGTATGCATAGGCTACATCGTGGACCTCCATTCTAGGTCCATGGTACCTGCCTACTTGATAGGAGGTACCTTGGAATTATAGGTAATAGGTACCTATACCCTCATTCTTAGGCCCTCATTTTTTTATTACCTATTATTATTCTTACATAGATATGTACATACTTGGAATAAACCAACTGCATTGAGTGGCATTATGGTAAAAAATAGTGGAAGTAAGTAGAAACGATCAATCAAAGAGAGAGAAATTGACTTGATTGACTGACTGATTGAATTGACTGACCTCATAGCTCAGTTGGTAGTAACTCTGCCTTCTGCGCTAGAGGTCGCGGGTTCGATTCCCGCACTGGACAAACATTTGTGACTAACACAGATGTTTGTTCTGTGTCTGGGTGTTAAATATATAGATATATATTTAACACCCAGACACAGAACATTTGTATGTCAGTCTCTGGTACCCATAGTACAGGCTATGCCTAGTTTGGGATCAGTTGACCGTGTGTGATATGTCCGGAATATTTATTTATTTATAAATCCACCACTACGGAAACGATTTTGCAATCGACAGTTTGTTGAGCAACTTATGTACAAAACTCAGAATACAGAACAAACGTTCGAAATAAAAATATTAGCCCACCATAGCCATACAAAATAGGTATAAATTATACTAAAAAAATACTCACCTCTTGGCAGCAATAAACTTCTAGAAAGCAATAAACCTCAAAGGGCGACCTGACACTAACCACGCATCACACTCAACTGCAAAAAAATACTGCACCAAGCCACCAATTCTTGGATTAGAATAATTATGTACGATACCACGGATGCTATACCAACATATCTAAATGCGAATGAGTCAATCGCGCAACTCCATTAAAGTACTGCCAGATACGACACCCCAAATTCCTAAATTCTTCTTCTTGTCGTGTCACTGTTTATTTCTTGGTCACCTGTATTAGGTCAGTAACCAGGTTGAGGTATGGTGGCCCTGAAAAGGGCCTATCGTTATAAGGGTCGTTATAAGAATCAGTGTAGTAAAAGGATTAAGTACTTCCTACTACTATTACCAAAGTACCTACTTGTATGTTGCTACGGCCGCTGCCTACAAAGTTGATTCACAGACTACAGGGACAGGGATACTACGGACGGATTGATTGTAAACTACATAAATTACCTACTTTATCGCACAAAATTATTGTATAATGCATAGTGCATGTATGAATGGACGTTTAAAAATAGATTTACTAGAACTATAAGTACTAAAACCAATAAAAAATATTACATAAAGACATGTACAACTTACTATTAAAAAATATAAATTACCTAATTAAGTAGTATTTTTTTTCCTAGATATGTTTATTTACTGTTGTGAAATATCACGAAACATATTTTGAGCGCTGTCCAGATTGGATTCGAATACCTAGTATTGTGGGACAATTCTTTAGCTTGGCAGCACAGTCATAGTTTCTGAGGAATCCGGGAAGTCCCTCCCGTAAAGAACACAGACCAATAGGATCTACGCATGTAAAGAGTCAATGAGACATTTTTTTTTTCGAGCTGTCTATGGCACCTTATTCTTGTCCACCAAGTTTTAACTGTATTTTGTTTGTTCCTTTTGTTACTTAACTTTTTCATTTTTTAGTTATGGTCAAGTTCAGTTTTAAATATTAAGGTATACATAAAATCACAATAATATCCAACTGAACACTTCGTTTGTAAAATAAATTGAGAACACATCACTTCGCAAGTTCCCGCCTGAGGCCTTAAAATTCCTACGTCTCGATTCCGAAATGTTTATGAGTTACCTAGCTTACCGTTTTTGTAAGGTGTATCGAAAAGCGCCCTTAGAAAATCTGTAAGCTATTCACGTCTCGGTGAGCACGGTGAGCAATAAGTAGCTCACGAACATTTCAAATCAAATCGGAAGCTAGTTATTTATATAATTAAATAATTTTAATATGGTTGTCGTCCTATACTTACAACATGTTTGGAAACAGGCAAACTGCGCCTTTTATCGCGATAACTTCGGACTGAAGCGTGACTAGTAGGTTTAGCATACAGCAGGTGATGAAGCTTCGGAGAGGCTAAACTGAAGCGCTGTAGACCCCCAGGAAAGCACTAAAAAAACCACTACTTTCCTGGGGAACTAGTCTCAACCAACTTCACTGTCACTCTGTAAATTAACTGTCAGTGTCAAAATGTAATCATTTTTTTAATTCATACCACAATCCACAGATTTTTGGTGGTGCGTGCGTGCGTGCGTGCGGTATATACAAAATTACTCTATGGTGCGTGTGTGACTACTAGCACAGTGTAGTTATCAAATACAAAAGTGGTACTCTATGACAAAAGTACTGTCTGTGGACTAGCCTAGCCCATAGGAGAGACTAGGAGATCAACTTTGTCTATAGCCTAACCAGCTCGCAGCAGTGCTGTGCGTGCTTGCAATGTATAATGTTTAGCGGTTTGAAGTTTTAAAGAAAACCGCCACCATTTTCTTCTGACCATGGTCAGAAGTCCAGAAGCTCCCGTCTAATGTCGGTGTTCCTGCTGACCTGACGTACACCCAAATTGACACTCTAATTATTTGACACTGGCAAGATTGACTGTAAAAACAGCAGAAGCCAAAAAAAAAAAAAAATACTACCTCTACCTAATAGTCTGTCAATCAATCGGGTCATCTGCAAGCTCGATTCAGAGCTGCGGGTAAGGGCCTCTGGCTTGCGCTATTTGCCCTAGCTTCAACTCTAGAAGCAACTACTTCTAGGTCGCGTGGCTTCGTTGAGATGTCTCTTCCGTGTTCGGCGGCTCATCTCAGCGTTGTTTGTTTTTTTTTTTCCTATGTACCTATGTACCTAATAGTCTGTGGTGTTCTGGCTGGGTAGTATCAAAATTACTCTATGGGTAGTATCTTCCAAGTCTGTGGTTCTGGGATCGCATCGCATGTTGTTTTGAGATTTTTGAAGAGAAAGAGATCATAGAGTAATTTTGTTTATACCAGAAAGAGATTTAAAATACTTCGCTGCAGACAGCAGCAGCAGAACCTCACGTTGTAGGCGCCATGCATGAAGAAGACTCTGCTACAGGCGGTCAGGAGTTAGGCCCCGTGGATAATGCATGGGCTCTGAAAATACCAAAATTCAAACCAGAAGACAATCCACATGGTCTTCTAGAGGAAAGTAAATTCGCCACCTTGTTTCCTAAATACAGAGAGCAGTACCTTAAAGAATGCTGGCCTCTTGTACAAAAAGTACTCAAGGAGCATAACCTAATTGCTGATTTGGACCTTATCGAGGGCAGTATCACCGTGAAAACTACAAGAAAAACATGGGACCCCTATATCATTATAAAAGCAAGAGATATGATGAAACTCCTCTCAAGAAGTGTGCCTTTCGAGCAAGCTGTCAGAGTATTGGAAGATGAAATTGGATGTGATATTATAAAGATCAATTCATTTGTCAGCAAGAAGGAGACGTTTTTGAAAAGGCGTCAGCGAATAATTGGTCCAAATGGAGTTACACTGAAGTCTATTGAGCTACTCACAGAATGTTATGTGCTTGTTCAAGGAAATACTGTTTCAGCTGTGGGCCTGTACAAGGGCTTAGTACAGGTCAGACGCATAGTGGAAGATACAATGAAAAACATACATCCAATGTATAACATAAAAAGTCTAATGATTAAGAGAGAGTTGATGAAAGATCCTAAATTAAAAAACGAGAGCTGGGATAGGTTTCTGCCAAACTTCAAGAGTAAAAATGTCCCCCGGAAGCAGCCTAAGAAGAAGGTAAAGAAGAAGCCTTACACTCCATTCCCCCCGCCCCAACAGGAGAGTAAGGTTGATAAGGAGCTTGCAACAGGAGAATACTTCCTCAAGGATGAACAAAAGAAAGCTAAACGCCACCATGAGAAAGAGGAGAAACAGGCACAAGCCAAAAAGGCTAAGCAAGAGCAGAGACAGAAAGATTTCATACCACCTGATGAAAAACTTGATGCTCCTTCAACTTCAGAAACAACTGTAGACATCAAGAAACTTAAGGCAAAAATGAAAAAGTTCTCCAAACAAAACAAGGGATTGAAGAAAGAGTAGGAACAGTCTTGGCACCGTAAGGTCACCTATACTCATCTGACTTTTAAAAATACATTTTTTTCAAATCATCATAATCATGTTGTTTGCTGTTTAAAATAAATAAAATAAAAACTGTTTCTCCTACTAATATTATAGGACACAATACAGAATGCACCCCCCTGAAAATAATACTGCTGGTGGCCATTGTAACAGCATAAAGCTAATAGTATAAAGTATAAGAAAAATAAACATGTTGATTACAGTTATCTCTTTATTTTCAACAACTTCAATTCAGGAACTAATGAGTTTTTGATTATAAATTCTTTACCATTTATAAAAGGTTGCAATACATTGGGTATCATAATTTTCCCTTTAGGATGTTGGTGGGTTTCTAGCAATGCTATCAACATCCGTGGTACAGCGCATGCTGTTCCATTTAATGTGTGAACATAGTTGTTTCCTTCATCATATTTAATATTAAGTCTTCTGGATTGATAGTCTGTGCAGTTACTGCAACTAGATATTTCTCCATAAGCACTACGGCCTGGCATCCATGCTTCAATGTCATATTTCCTGGAAATAAATACAATTCATCACCACCAACACTAATCATTATGTTATAATCAATTTATTGTTAGTAAACTGATCATAACTGATTCTTAAGTTACCTGAAATAAAATTTATATTTATATATATAAAACTATACAAGTATTTAAAGCTTCATCAAATCAGGTAAGCTTCTGTGATGTGAAGTACAAACAAACATTACACAAAAATTACAACAACACAAGACTAAGGATTTAATTTTGGAGGAAGAATAAGAAACCTTTGAAATGTCATCAGCCCATATTGGGGCCTTCCTACACTGCATTATCATGCCTTCTCATCATTTCAAGTGCATTTTAAAATATTTTGTAGGTTTCAGGAAGGATCAAGATTGCGTGGCATTTTTGGGGGGCCTTTATCCAGCAGAAGACTTCTTCATGATTTTGATGATAAGGATCAGTTAAAATTGATTCATACCTATAAGCAGGTGCTCCTAACTCATGTGGTGGCATATCTAGGACTTGCATATGAAGGCCGAGGGGCTTAAACAACTCTTCTTGAACCCTCAGGATGTACTCCAGCATTTCATCAGATTGATCTGGAGTTGTAACCGCAAACATTTCTACTTTTGTGAATTGATGAACCCTGGTAGAGAGAAAATAGAGGAGAATTGTTTACAAAATAATGAAATTGAATAAACATTTAGAATGATAATTCTATTTAGTGCCAATTAAAACCTGTGTGTTGTATTAAGTCAGAGGGTGGAGGAGGCTTAAGACTGTTCATCATGGCACTTTTTGAGGGAGGCATGCAACAGGGAACTTTCTCCAGCTGATGATAAAATAAACAAAAATAGCCCATAATCATGAGGTCAGGCGTATGATAATGATGATTATATCCTATTTTTACCTGTATATTCCTCTCTCCTCAATTACATTAGATGTCTCGGCTCTGTAGCATCTGCTCACGGCAGCCAGTTTTAGAGGTAGGTGTTGTTTTTTATGTTTTGAGTTCTTGAGCAGTCCAGCAAGCGACATCTCCGCAGTTCCAGATAGGTACAAGTCAGGCCCGTGGTGGTGAGCATCCAAAGAATAAATCTGTAATGTATTTGTATCATTTATGATATTATGATTCAAACTGACTAAGTTATTTCAATACAATTAGAATTCACAATATTACTCCTCATGACGCAACTGCTTGGCATATTTGACAACTTCAGTGATGCAGCGGGCCAGTGCCTCTCTGAGTCACAGTCTGGGTCTTATTTAGTTATATCTGCATGTATTAAAAATAAAAAAGGGTCTGACCTGAGTGCGATCACCATTAACAGTCATGCCACAATTCTCTAAAACATTTCTCGGCAATATATCAGGTACAGATACAAGTTTGAAATTCTCATTTAGGAGTTTAGTGACTGTATACTTTATCAAAGCTTCTTCTAATTCTGCAAGCTCTCCGAGAAAGTAATAACTCTTGTGGCCACAAGTATTCCCCAACTTTTCTGTTCTCATCAGATTCAACCTCTGTGTAATTTCACTGAACTCTAGGGACTTGTGACTAGAATCTTTCTTTTCATTGACCAAATGTTTTATATTTGGATCCACATTTGTTTTAACACTTGGATGAGTCCGGTTCGGAAGAGAACTCAACTCTTTATTTAACTTTTCCATTACAATTTTGACGTTGTTTACGTCTGGTGTTGTCTTGAATAAGTTGTACAGTTCTAGGACTTTATTTATGTCGCCAACCCCTTTCCTGATGTTTATGTTGTATTGAATTTCTTCTGTGTTCTTTTTGTCACAATAGTAACAGGTATCAAAATCCGGTAAAGAAACATTTGAACAGTATCTTACTTTTACAAGCTTATCCAAGATATTTCTTATTGATAATCTTTTCAACATATTTACAGCCACCCAAAATAAATTTTAACCTGGAGTGGATATCTTTTTTAGTGGAGGAAGGAAATAAAATCACAGACAGACAGTTATTTTTTTCTAAATACTTTTTTAAGTTTTTTCCCTTTCGGGCTGGCTATGGCATCTAGGCCTTACCGCCAAGTCTTACGTTTATATTTCTTCTTTTTTTATCTTTCTTCATCATTTTACTTCTTAGTCATGGTCAAGTCACCGTCAAGTCAAGTCAAATTCAGTTTTAGTATGATGGTGGCTATTTTACTAAAACCTCAAGGGACCTCTTGGCGCCAACTCGAAAGATGACGATACACGCAATTATTTAATTTAGAACAGAATAGAATAGGATTTTATTTGCAACAACTTAAATTATAACAGGTATATATATATTATTATTTCACCATAATCACATAATATTATTCAATTTAACACTAGTTTTGTAAAAGAAATTGAGAACACAACATCACTTCAAGTTCCCGCCAAAAAGTACCTCTTTCTAAATACTTTTTTTTACTGAAAAAAATTCACAGAGAATTTTCCAACCCTATTTTCCCTAGACCATAGAGTAACTTTGTAGATACTCCCCAGACTCAATGAAAAATGCCCTCTAAATTCAACAATATTTGCCAAGTTTTCCAATAAAAAGTATAAAGAACAAAATAATAAATCTTTTTTGCAAAATCATACTATTTTGTAGACTTAAATTCTTAAATTCTAGTGGACGTTTGTCCTCGGATCTGCCACAAACTGTCAAAAGGTTTTCCCCTACAAAATTCTTTACCCTAGGCGCCAAAAAATACCCTAGGAGCCATTTCATTCTGGGCCTGGTCCATGTACACTACATAGAAAAATTAGGAAAAAATAGAAGTAAACAAGAAAAATACAATTTCATTAATTTGAAGACGAATGCGATCGTACAAGAACAGTTCTTCTGGTAAGTTTTTTACTATTTGAACACTATTTGAAGGCCGCCATGTTGGTTTATAATTGGCGATTGACATGACATTGACATATTTTTCATATCATGTTGTTTGATTTATGTTTTTGTTTTTTTTTTCAGATAAATGTAGGTTGTCAAAATGTCATTTCACGCACGTCCATCCGCCATATTTTCGTAGCGCTGTGTGTTGCTCTCTTTGTCGAAGAAAATCTTAATGTACCTTAGAACGAAGTCAATTGAAATAAAATAACCAATTAAATACATTTACTTTATTGCCTAGCCATATTTTAGAGTAGTGTATGTTAATATTTTGTATCTGTGGTGTTGGAAAAACGAATAGAATGTGTTCTATCGTGATGGCGGATGGTTTGAATAAAAATGTCACGACAATAATATAAAAGTTTTGTATTTGTTTCCCTATAAAACCCAACAGGTCATGGGCCACAGTGGGCTAGGGCGCAAATACAATTAAAAACCAGTAAAAACAGTGATAAAAAAATAAAAACCAGTAAAAAATGTTTTGTAACACAGAAGACGAAATGGAAAAATTAACGTCATCGAAAAATTTTCATTTATGGAAATTCGAATTGGGGATTTTCATGAAAGCAAATTCACTAGAAGACGTGATAAAAACAACATCCACAGAAAAACTGGATGATCTCAAGGATGCAAAAGCACAAAAAATAATAATGAGTTCCATAGATAGGAAACTCAAACCTCATCTACTCGGCTGCAAAACGGCTGCCCAGATGTTTACAAAAATGTGCAGCATATTTGAGGGTAATAAAGAGATAAACAAATGTTCACTATTACAGGAGTTTTTTAATTTTAAATATAATAACCTATCAATGAGTGAACTTATAACAGAAATTGAAAATCTGGCAATGAGACTGAACAGTCTTGGACAAAAGGTTGATGATGAATTATTAATGTCGAAACTGCTAACGTGTTTACCGACTACATACAAGTTCTTCGTAACGGCTTGGGAATCAACATCAGTTGAAAATAAAACATTAACAAACTTAACAAACCGACTTCTCTTGGAAGAGACTAGAAATGAAACAAAAGAAGAACCAGTAGCATATAAAGCATCTCAAAGTAAAAAATGCTTCAAATGTGGAAAGCCTGGTCACCTAAAAATAGATTGCAAGATGTGCAACATCTGTAAAAAGTATGGTCATGAAGAAAATCGCTGCAGATTTAAAGAAAAACAATGTTCCATTTGTAAGAAAACAAACCATACGGACGAAAATTGTTTATTCAGGAAAAACAAAGGAACACAAAAAAAGGAAGCAGCATTTCTGACAAGTAAAAATGACATTAATGAAACAAAGTTTGTAGTAGACTCTGGAAGTACAGTCCATATGACAAATAATTTAAGACTAATAACAAATTACCATGAAAATAAAACAGACATATCAGTTGCCGACAACCACACCGTGACATCAGAGGGCTTTGGACATGTAAAAGGTACTAGTTGTAGTTTGGAAAAAACCTTGTTTGTTCCCAGTTTGGCACAAAACTTAATATCTGTAAGTTCGATAACAAATAAAAATGGATCAGTGCTGTTTACTGCAAATAAAATTGAAATATTCAAAGGTAAGGAACTTGTTCTAAAAGGTACTAAAGAAAATGGATTATATTACATAGACATCAATAAAAATAAGAATACAGAAGTAAATGAGGAAATAACTTTACTAACAAAGGAAAAAGGAACTGCTCTGGAATGGCACAAGAGGCTTGGTCATCCTGGAAAAGAAGTTTTACATTCTCTGACAAAAGTCGCAGATGGGATTAAAATAGATGGTAGTGAAATAATAGAAGAGAATTGTGAGATATGCATAAAAGCAAAGCAGACATAATACAATAAGAAAAAGAGGTGAAAGAAAACTAGAAATAATAAACACAGATGTATGCGGACCATTTGAAACTGAAACACATGATGGAAAACGGTATTTTGTCACAATGATTGATGACTACAGTCATTTCACAAAAGTATACATAATAAAACAAAAAAAACGAAGTTTCAGGAATAATTAAAAACTATGTGGAAGAAACAGAACGAGAAAAGAATGAGAAAGTATCATGTATCAGGTGTGATAACGGAGGTGAGTACTCAAATAATGATTTAAAGAATTGGTGTATAAAGAAGGGTATAAAAATGGATTTTACAGTTCCATATTTTATTGTTACTTCTTAAATTAATCAATTTATTTTTCTATTCTTATAATATTATTATTTTTTCTGTCTGACATGAATTATTCAATTTTAAATTAAGATGTTTCGAATTGTTGTCTTTTTTATTTTTTTGCATGTTTAGTTATAATATATAATTTTGATTTAATTTATATTGTTATTTAAAAATTGCACGCCTGAACAGGCAGAATACATTGCGACCTTTATAAAATGTATAACATCTATTAAACATGTATTTCAGGCAATAAAAAGTATGATTTATGATTTATGATTCATACACACCAGAATTAAATGGAAGATCAGAAAGATTCAATAGAACTATCCTAGAGAAAACTAGAGCAATGTTGTTCAATAAAAACATGAAAAATGAGATGTGGGGTGAAGCTGTACTGAGCGCAGTTTACCTGATAAACAGACTACCCAGAGATGCACTGCAGAAATGAACACCTTATGAATTATGGCATGATAAACGACCAAACATCTCGAATATACAATAATTTGGAACATTTATGTATTCAAAAAAATGTTTAAAAAAAATGTTTAATTACATTATTGTAGTTATAAAACTTACATTGATGTTACAAATGATATTTACTTTAGCAAGATCTAGTAATATAAAATTTGAGTTATGTTTGACGGACCTTTCTCGTGACCCGAGACCTGGCTCTTATTTGGCCCAGCGCATTAGCATTGCCATCCAGCGTGGCAATTCCGCCAGCGTCTTGGGGTCGCTTCCGACTGGTAGTGATCTGGATCAGTTGAGCTATCTATAGATCGTTTGTAACGGTCTTTAGATGGCTCAACTGTTTCTTGTGTATTTTGTAAATATTAACTTGTATTAGTTTTAAGTTTCTTTGTGTAAATAAAGAAGTTTTCCTTTGTTATGTTTGTAATGCAATGTATAGAAGCATAGATGATTATTTTTAAAATGTTAAAAAGGCTTCATAGGAGAATATGATACAAAATGTAATTTATTATTTATTTAAAAATGTCTAAATAAGATAATTTTTAAAAAATAGGTGTTAATATTTTGTATCTGTGGTGTTGGAAAAACGAATAGAATGTGTTCTCTCGTGATGGCGGATGGTTTGAATAAAAATGTCACGACAATAATATAAAAGTTTTGTATTTGTTTCCCTATAAAACCCAACAGTGTACACAGTGTAGGCCCAGGCTCCATATATTGATGAAACGTCACTTTTAGGGGAAAATACCCTAAGCTGTGGGTGGAGCTAAGAGAGAGACAACAAACACTCCTTAATACATATTCCAGAATCCAGAGTCTGTGCTTTGAGGTTACTGCCGGAACTACATAACATTGTTCTATACTCTATGGTTCTAAATCTAATCTGTGGTCGGAACTGGCAGCACTGGATGGATTTCGGTTTTTCGTTCGCGCCTATTTAATCTATTTAGTTTATTAATAAAAATGTTTACAGTGGCTGTAATCTCGTTCGTTTTACACTACACTACAATAACAAATCAGTAATAGCAGTCTTCATTTCGTTGCTTGCCTATTCATAATTTCCTACAGATTACAGAATATAATGTGTGTTTGAATTAATTTCACCGGAAAGATTCAACATGCCAGTTAGAAATCGAAGTGTGTCGAAAAGCCCAAGAAGTTCAGAGAATGATGTATCACCCAAACGGAAATCATCTCCAAACACTCCAAAGTATGTACTGGTTGGTTTACATGAGTTGTGAGAAGTGAGATTATTTTAGTCAGTGTCATATCACTCGCTACGTCCCACGATTTCTCTCGCGTGGTACCCGAACAAACTTAAGCCAATGTCGCTCTGTAATAGTGTAGCTCTCTCTCAGTGAAATTATTATCAAAATCGGATCAGTAATTCCAGAGATTACCCGCTACATACAAACAAATTTTACAATTTGTAATATTTAGCTTTGTCATTGCAGAGGTGTTCGTAGATCAGCCCGAAATGGAAACCAGTTGAAGATAACATCAATGTTTACATCAAAGAGAAGCCGGAGCCCTAGTCAAAATGATGTGGAAACTGTTTCTGTGAGTTGTGACATGATATGTATTGATATAATTTACTTATTGTGGGACTATTGATGTGTCTGGCCACTGTCTGTGATCTCACATGCTTAACCAATATTAGAGAGTATGGGGCATGAAGCGCAGGAGCATCCTCTTTTGAATTCTATTTCTCATCAGGAACACTTCCTACAGTAACTTACAATATCAAATCATAAGATTTTGCAAAAACGCAAGAAAAAAGTTTTTCATACATTTTCTATGAAGTACCATTAAGTGCCATAAATATTTTGTTGTTAATAAAAATGATTTTATCAATGAGCCATTGTAATAGATAACTAACTTCCAATAACAAAATACAGGATTTAGTTTCACCCTGTATTATGTATTGGCCCACTTCAAAAGGTCTTATCGGCCCTGGATGGTGAAAGCATTCTTTTGATTTGGGTTTTGAATATTATGTAGTTAAGTAAAAGCTGGAACAGGGCTGCCATAGGCACAAAAGTCCTTATTAAAATGTATCTATTCGCAGCCTGATATCAAACTCGCAGATATAATCTGATGATATCAGAGCTCTTTAGGGGGGGGGAGGGGTTCGGCAGGAAACGCATTAGCAATGCTCCAGGTGTTGCTGATGTCAATAGGTGACGGTAACCACTTATCATCAGGTGGGCTGTAAACCTGTATAATATAAAAAAAAAAAACTGTTAAATTCTCAGTCCCAACCACTCAGGTGGTTATAATAATAATATGACTGCTTTGGTACCTACCTAACAAGAAGAGCTGGACCCAACTAAATGTTACTTTATATAAGTTTTTGAAATAAACATTTTCATTTTCATGTCCAGCAGTTGTGTGCCGTTTTTTAAAGCACCAATAAGCTATACAATAAGCTCTCTTTTTTCAGAAAAAACTAAAAACTGACAATAACATTGACCAAGAAACATCCAGTAGCCGTGATTTGCATGACACAAATCTGAACAACTCTGAATCTGGAGAACAGAGCACTAATTCTCCTAGTAAAGGATCAAATAATATCATAATTAAATCACCAGAAAATGAACACCCCGAAAATGACGCCACAGAGAATGAATCTGAGGGTGACACCAAATCAGAAAGGTCTACACTGATCAGTACACCTGATAATTCGAAAGACCAATCAAAAATGGAATCTAATAATAATGAGAAAGAGCACAAAGAACTTAACAAAACCTGTAGCAACATTAATGTAGATCTAAATGAGAAATGTGACACATGCGGTCAATTTTTAAACAATTCTGACATTATTTACTATGAAGGTCATCCGCAGGATGCTGTGGAAGAATTTATAGCATTGACAAATGAAAAATTAGTTTTAGCATCTGGTAAGGACATAACTTGTAAAAGCAGCTTTTGAGCAGAGCTCGCCCTAGGTAGTACTGCCGCCACTGCTTTAAACTGCATGCGATATGTCATTTATTTCAAAATAATCCTTACGTCTATTGAATAAAGTTAATTTGAGTTTAACTTTTGTCTTCTGATGGACTTTGGATGGAAAGTCGAGAAACCTACCACTAAGCCAACACTGGTACTACTAACTTTTTTATTGATAAGTATATACCTGCAAGGTGATTTTGGTGATGATAAAGGTCTTCAGAGGTTTTATCATCATCATCATTTCAGTCGTACGACGTCCACTGCTGAACATGGCCTCCTCCACAGTCAGAGCAAATTCCTTATCATGTGTGGAGATTTGCCCATACTCACCACGCTGGGCATGCGGGTTGGCGAGCGCAGTTAGAGCTATCGTTGTTAAAATGAGGGACACTGCTGCCCATCCCCTAGCTTTTTTCCCTTAGTCGCCTCCTACGACATCTGCGGATAGGTATACAAGGTGATTCATAATATGTATTCCATCCCGAAAGGGGCTTATTCTACAAGCAATTAGCAATAAAGTTTGTGCTGCGACTTTTGGAAATTCGACATTATGGTTGGTGGAGATCCTACAGGACGTGTAGAGAGAGAGTGCAGAGTTGTTATTTACAGGTGTATAATATTTACAATAGGTACATGGTATTTACAGAGAATAATAGAAGATTTAGGAAACACGATAAAGCACACGACCAGAGTAGAAGTAAAAAAGTAAAAGTAAAAGGTAGTCTGACAGACCGTCGTCCGACCGAATCAACAATTCGTTCTATTCTTCGTCGCTATGCCAACTGAGAGGTATTTGAATTTGGCGGCGACGGAGTGATGGTGGTGGCGTAGCTCGCCACATATTCCCCCTGGCCAGACCGTGACTACGGTCGATAGAAGTCGGGAAAGTGAACTCTCCTGCCGCTCCGAGTTCTCTTCTCTTCAGAGGCTGTAGTAGTAGTAGGTGCTGCAGGCTTCGTTATCGGTGGACTTAGTGAGGTAGGATCTGTGGTCGTCTGTGGTTTCAGTAGATGTGCTTCTTTCGACATGTATGCTGGTTTCAACCTGTCGACACTGACGTTGACTATCTTGCCATTGACGTCAAGGGTGAAGAACTTCGGTTGCCTTTCAATAACCTTGTAAGGTCCAGCGTAAGGTGGTTCGAGTGAGCGACGCACGTGATCTCGACGTAGGAATACATGAGATGAGTTGTTCAGATCACGCGGGTAGTAGAAGGGTGACGTAGTGTGCCACGAAGTAGGTCTTGGTGTAAGTTTCTGAATATGCGAACGAAGACGGGCTGCATATTGAGTGACGTCCGCTGTGGTGCAGTCTTCGGAAGGAGAAAGAAACTGACCAGGTAAGCGCAAGGGTTCGCCGTACACCAGCTCGGCTGCCGACGTCTTAAGATCGTCCTTCCATGCGCTGCGGATGCCAAGCAAGACGAGTGGAAGGGCTTCAGTCCATGTTGATGAAGTGTGACACATGATTGCTGCCTTCAGCTGTCGGTGGAGACGCTCGACGATGCCGTTCGCAGCAGGATGGTAAGCAGTGGTGCGGAAGTGGCGCGCACCGATGAGAGCAGTGAGAGAATGGAAAAGGTGGCTCTCAAACTGGCGTCCTTGATCGGTAGTCACACGATCTGGGCATCCGAATCGTGCTATCCAACCGGATACAAGGGCAGCAGCGCATGTTTCGGCTGTTATATCCTTCAGTGGAATAGCCTCAGGCCATCGCGTAAATCTATCGATGACGGTGAGACAGTACCTGTAATCAGAGGATAAGGGTAACGGACCGATGAGGTCGAGGTGTATGTGAGAGAACCTCGATGAAGGGGTGAGAAATGATGATAATGGTGATTTGGTGTGTCGAGTGACTTTGCTTGACTGGCATTGCAAGCATTGTCTAGACCACTCTCTACAATCTTTGCGGATCCCTGGCCATACAAATCTTTGTGTAACCAGTCGCACTGTAGCTGAACATCCAGGGTGATGAAGTCCATGAAGCATCTGGAAAACTTGTTTTCGGAGTTCAGGTGAGATGTAAGGTCGAGGTGGTTTAACAGATGTATCGCAGTAGATTTTTATGTCGCTATCCATAGCTTTAATCTTTCTGAGTTTAAGGGCGGAGCCGTGGAGTAACAGAT
Source organism: Anticlea derivata (assembly GCA_947579855.1). Lineage (NCBI taxonomy): Eukaryota > Metazoa > Arthropoda > Insecta > Lepidoptera > Geometridae > Anticlea > Anticlea derivata. Next base: position 7,849,425 of record OX388269.1, read on the forward strand.
CTTGCAGTTCTGAGTCTGAATTCTGAAATCGTGCAAGAGCTGTGTAGTCGATTGTAGAAATCTCCTCCACTCGAGAAAAGGCGTCAGCGACCACGTTGTCCTTCCCAGGTATGTAGCGTATATCGGTAGTAAATTGAGCAATGAAGTCTAAGTGTCGATATTGTCTTGGGGAACATTTCTCTTTATTCGTAGAGAACGCGTAAGTAAGCGGCTTGTGGTCGGTAAATATTGTGAAGTTACGGGCTTCCACCATGTGTCTGAAGTATTTGATAGCTTCATATATTGCTAAAAGTTCTCTATCATAGGGGCTGTATTTCTTCTGAGCGCTGTTTAGTTTGTGAGAGAAGAAAGCAAGGGGTTGCCAGTCTGCATCTTTGCGTTGCTGGAGAACAGCACCGAGTGCTATATCAGAAGCGTCTGTTACTATGGATAGTTCTGCTTCCACGTCTGGGTGAACGAGTAGGGTAGCTTCAGAGAGGGATGTTTTGCAGTCTTCAAATGCTCTCATTAGATCTGGCGTCATCTCTATTGGATGAGAACCTTTGACTTTTGGGCCAGATAGTAAGCAGTTCAATGGCGCTTGAAGGTGAGCCGCGTTCGGTATGAATCGACGGTAGAAATTCAATACTCCAAGGAAACGTCTCAGCTCTTTCACAGTCTTGGGAGTGGTGTATTCTTTGATGGCTTGAACTTTGGCATCGAGCGGGCGGGTTCCTTTGGCAGAAACTTGATAACCTAAGAAGGTAACTTGAGATTGTCCAAGCACGCACTTCGAGGTATTCACTAGTATTCCGTACTGTTTTAAACGCTCGAATAATAGACGCAGATGTTTCTTGTGCTCTTCCAGTGATGATGAAAATACCAAAATGTCGTCAATATATCCGTAACAAAAATCCATGCCAAAGAGTACCTCATCGATGAACCTCTGGAAGGTCTGGGCAGCATTGCGAAGCCCGAAGCTCATGAAAGGAAAGTCAAAAAGGCCGAAAGGTGTTGTAATTGCACTTTTTGGTATGTCGTCGGGATTCATGCTGATCTGGTTGTAGGCTTTCAAGAGGTCTATTGTCGAAAATACGCAACATCCGGACAGTTGGTAAGCAAAATCTTGTATGTGACGGATGGGATACCTGTCGGGAATAGTGCTGGCGTTGAGAGCGCGATAATCACCGCAGGGTCTCCAGCTGTCGTCCTTCTTTTTCACCATGTGAAGTGCAGACGACCAAGGACTTTCCGATCGTTTGGCTGTGCCGTTTGCTTGCATTTCGTCAAAAACTTTCTTTGCAGCGTTGAAACGGGCTGGATCGAGACGTCTTGGTTTACAAGAAACTGGAGGGCCTGGTGTGGTTCTGATGAAATGAAGAGTGTTATGTTTAGGAGTGGATCTCACACCAGCCGGTCGCGTGATTTCAGGATATTCGCATAAAATTTTGTGAAATTCAGACTCGCCTGTTATTGTTTTTACGGATAAACAATCGCTATATGAATTGCAGTGAATGGCTTTTACAGAGAGTGAAGTGACGTTGTCAATCAAGCGTTGATGTTTACAGTCGACGAGCAAACCATAAAAACTCAAAAAGTCTACGCCGATTATAGGTTTACTAACGTCAGCGATTGTAAAACTCCATCGAAAATCTCGTCGGAGGCCTAGGTTGAGCTGTAGGTTGATAGGTCCGTAAGTATGAATCACTGTGTTGTTTGCAGCTAGTAGGTCAAACTTCGATTTAGGGCAGGACGTCTTGATAACTGATCGCGGGAAAACACACAAGTCAGAACCAGTGTCCACTAGGAACTGCATTTTCGACGCGTAGTCGGTTACAAATAGACGGCCTGATGATGAAGAAGGGCAGTCGTTGGCCGCTACATGCGACCGCCCTGAGAGTTTTCCGCCTTGAAAGTACAGGGCTGCTTGCATTTTATTGCCTCTGATCCGTAGGTGAAGTGGTAGAAACAGTGTGGATGGTCCGGAGGTGGTTGTTTCGGTCGTGAGCGTGAGCGAGAGCGAAATCGGTTGTTCCTTCCTCTTGGTGTTCGTGAGCGTGAACTAGACCGTGCTCCTTTAGCTACCTGTTCCGTGAGCATAGCTACCTGCTTCGTTAGTTCTCGGACTTGGCTTAGCAAATCATCTTCTTCATTTTCCTCCGGCAAAAAAAATGATACTTTTACCGCATTTCGCAGTCCTTCCGACCCGCCGAACTCGGAGCTCCAGAACTTGGCGTCCTGAAAATCTTCACCAGCCTTCGACATAATCACGTCGGTGGTCACCAGTTATGGTTGGTGGAGATCCTACAGGACGTGTAGAGAGAGAGTGCAGAGTTGTTATTTACAGGTGTATAATATTTACAATAGGTACATGGTATTTACAGAGAATAATAGAAGATTTAGGAAACACGATAAAGCACACGACCAGAGTAGAAGTAAAAAAGTAAAAGTAAAAGGTAGTCTGACAGACCGTCGTCCGACCGAATCAACAATTCGTTCTATTCTTCGTCGCTATGCCAACTGAGAGGTATTTGAATTTGGCGGCGACGGAGTGATGGTGGTGGCGTAGCTCGCCACAACATTTTTCACTTTATGCGAAAATCTGCTGTTTTGGGGTCAAATCAGGTCAAACTCAATAAATCAGCTGTTTTAGGTAGCAATCTTGATTCCGAACGTCTTGTACGTTTAGGTTTTAGTTTTAAAGATGATAAAAATACCAAAAAATACCAATTTGAGAAAGTTTGTGAAAAAAAAACCAAAATAAATAAAATGAATATATTGATGTTTTTTTCGCTCCTTCGGGATGGTATACATGTTATGAATCACCTTGTATATGGAGAGGCCTATTCTTCATTCAATGTATTTATTTGATTACAGGTGAGGATGGTGATATCATGGAAAGACCTCAAACCAATATTACTGGATTCTCAATTTTTGACCAGGCTGGGCATCTGGTACCCGTAGACAGGGGCCTTATTGAAACCGATGTTCGGATCTACATGTCAGGCTACTTGAAATCTATTTGCTCTGATTCACTTGACATTGATGAAGAATCAGTACCAGTCAAGGATGTAGGTCCTATTATTGAATGGTAAGAAAATAGAGTCCAATCTAGGAGCTAACACTTTTGCTGAGAGAGAGACAAAAATAAATAGGAACAGCTATTATCCCCAAGCATTGTTACTCCTCTCCTAGGGGCCAATTCACATAAATAAACTTCCATCTAATCACAGTCAGTCTTGTATTACTGACTTAATCTCTGGAGGATCAAGAATAAACTCATATTTAAGACCCTAGCCAGTCTTAAATAAATAAAATAATAAATAAATAAAATAGCCTTTATTTCTACTACCTACAATGAATTTTTACAGATTTGAAACAATTTTCGGTACATACATTAGTTTCCATTTACAAAAAATTACCTAAAATTAGTTACTAGTAATAGTCGCCTCTCTGGCGTAGGCCTCACCCATACCTTTCCATAAATTTCGATCTCTGGCCTGTCTCATCCAGTCTGGTCCACTTCTTTGTCGGAATACGTCCTCTGTTCCTCTTATTGTTGCGTGGTATCCATTCCACTATTATTTTTGTCCATCTCTCTTTTTCCATCCTACAGTCTTAAATGTGAGTTTGAAAATTACTATTAATACTGTTTATGATATAGTTGACAACTGGATTTACTCATTTAAAACATAATAATAATAAATAATACCCAACAGTCACATACATAGTCCTGACCCCACAGGGGCACACTAGGATTCCCTGTGTCATGGGAACCCAGACCGGAACAAATATTTGCAGACTATGTGCAATGTGGGTTGTAATCTTACAACCCACATTATGCTGAGTTAGGGTCCGTTTTGCAGCATTTAATTCATAGTTCACTCTAAGTTAATTCTAATTCTAATTCTAATCGGGGGTGGTTAGACCTGCACTGACTTCCCGCTGTGGGGTGTTTTGTGCATTGTCCCCCTATGCTAACCCTACCCCAGCCAGCCCAGCTCCTTAAAATAGCGAAGCAGGACTTTGGGTCGTTGGTAACATTCTCTCAGTATCCCTGTATGCAGCGGTGTCTGGGAGCCGCTTCTGATCACGGCCCGCAGACCCGATGTGGTCCTGGCCTCTTCCGTGGCTGCACAGTGCAAAATTACGTTCTCTACTGTTTCTTCTCCCTGTAGGCAGCCCCGACATAATCCGCTGTCAGTAGCCCCTGTCTTGTACAGGTGATGGTTTAATTCACAGTGACCTGTGATGATGCCCACCAGCATTCGCAGGTCCTCGCGTTTCATCTTTATTATGGTGTTGGTGGACTTCTTGTCTGGGCCCGGGAGCATGACTTTCGCCTGTTTACAGTCCTTTCTGCTTTCCCAGAGCTTCTGGTGCTCTTTTTCAAAGTGTTCTCTCAGTCTGTTTTTGATTTCCGCCGATGGTGGATTTGATAGGCTCTTGTCCGCTTCTGTAGGAACAAGTTTTGCTCCCTCTTTTGCCAGGACGTCAGCCCTGTTGTTGCCCAGGTTTGTGCTATGACTCTTTGTCCATTTGATGAGCACTCTATGATTCACACTTAGTTGTTGGAGTGCATTATGACATTCCAGTATCGATTTGGACCTGGTGTCTGGTCTTTGAAGAGCATTTATAAGTGCAGCACTATCTGTTGTGAAGATAAATTATTGTGTGCATGCTAGAGCTTTCCCTGTTTCCGGCACAGACTTTAATGATGTCAGTATATCTTTGGCCGCCAGATGTAGACCTATAGTTTCGGCTTGTAAAGCCGTGGTGGTTGTGTTGAGTGGTTGAGCCTTACAGAGTCCCGTTTCAGGGCAGTAAAAGCCACAGCCCACCCCCGTTTTCTGTTTGGCTCCATCTGTGTATATGTGGTATGTGGGCAGCCCAGATGAGGAACTTGAGATACCTTCGGGCTCCGAAGTCACCACTTCGTACGATTTGTTGACCAAATAAGAAGTAGCGATTCTGTCCGTGCCTCGTAAGGCCTCCGGAATGACTTTTGTCGCCTTGTCAAGTATCTTGCAATGATATGTTGTTCTGTTGTCACCTTTCCACTGGTTAGTGGATTTTATTCTTAGTGCTGCTGCCATCGCTTCCTGCTGTATGTGCAGCTGAAGTGGTACCAGCCCCAGTATGACATCGAGTGCCGCCGATGGAGTAGATTTTGTGCACCCACTTGCGAGTGAGCATGCTAGTCTTTGGACCTGTTGTAGCCTATTGATAGCAGTAACTAGGATAGTTCGGGGCCACCAGACTACAGCGCCATAGGTGAGCACCGGTCTAACCATGACTTTGTACATCCAGAGACACAGCTTCGGTTTTAATCCCCAGTCCTTGCCCACGGCACGTGTGCACTGCCATAGCACGTTTGTAGCCTTTGTCGTGACATGGTCAAGCTGCTTGTTCCATAGAAGTTTGCTGTCCAGCCATATGCCCAGGTATTTGACCTCCTTACACAAAGTCAGTCTTGTTCCAAATAGGGATGGTAGGTCTAGTGCCTGCAGTTTCTTCGTTTTGCGAGTAAAAAGAATCAATTCAGTTTTGTTTGGGTTCACAGATAGGCTGTGCCTATGGCACCATGCTTCCACAACACGAAGAGCTTTTTGCATCTTCTCGCATAGAGTTGATTCAAATAGTCCCGATATCATGATTGCTAGGTCGTCAGCATAACCAATTGTAAGGATGCCATCTTTGTTTAGTAGTTCTAAGAGCTCGTTTGCTACGAGTATCCAGAGTAGGGGTGACAGAACTCCTCCTTGTGGGCATCCTTTTGTTACGAGACAACGTGTAATTTCGGAGCTTTCGATCCGAGCCGCCCTGTTGGCCAGCATTTGTGTTATCCATTCGTTCAGGTTCTCATCAACCCCTTTATCTCTTAGCCCCCTTTCGATGCTCGGAAAGGTGGTCTTATCAAATGCACCTTCAATGTCGATGAAAGTGACCAGACATGATTGTTTGTCTTCCAGGGCACTTTCAATCTTGTGGACAACTTGATGTGAAAGCTGTTTCAGTGGATTTGCCTGATTGATACGCGTGCTGGTTTTTGTTGACCGGGTTGTTAGCCAACGGCCCGCTACGGATGTGTCTGTCACAGAGTTTCTCGAGAGTTTTGAGAAGAAATGAGCTCAAACTGATCGGTCTGAATGACTTTGGTTGTGTGTAGTCAGACTTGCCTGGTTTTGGGAGGAAGATTACCTTAACTTCTCTCCACGCCAGTGGTATGTATTTCCAAGCGATGCAGCTCCTATAGATAGCTATAAGTATTGCCTCGATTTTCATAAGATGCCACTCAAGGAGGGCAGGGAATATACCGTCCGTGCCAGTCGCCTTAAATGGTTGAAATGTTCTTACAGCACTAGAAAGTTTTTCCTCTGAGACTATTGATTCAGCTAGTACCCAGTCAGCTTTCTGTGGTGTATGACTTGTACTTGCTTCCCAGCTGGTGTCGCCACTCAACGTGCAGTCCGGAAAATGTGTTTTTAGTAACAGCTCGAATTGTTCGCGCTCTGTTGTTGTATATGATCCGTCAGGCTTTCTCAGAGTGCCTAGTTTGATCTTTGAGTCTCTTGATAGTATTTTGCTGAGGCGCGCCGTTTCGCTCTGGGATGTGATGGAACTGCTGTATTTCCTCCACGAGTATTCGCGGCTACGTTTTATTTCGCGTTTAAAGTTTTGTCTTGCTACGCGGTAGTCCTTCCAGTCTTCCTCTTGGTTTGTGTTCATCGCCCTGTTGAAGTGATGGCGCGTCTTCTTTCTCAGTTTGGCGAGTTCCCCATTCCACCATCTGTCTTTTGGGTGTGAAATAGCAGTGCGCTCTTTAGTTAGAGGGCATGATTTTTCATAGCTGGTTTTGAGACTATTAGCCAGCAACGTCAGTGTGTTTTCTATTTCTGTTGGTGTCAGCTCCACGTTGGGTTCTATCAGTGAGAGTTCTCGTAGCTCAGTATCTAGAGTTGCCGTAAACAATTTGCTGTTCGTTCTTTTTGGGTTACGATAAACGCGAGGCTTTATTTCGCCTGAGTCCAAGTTGAATCTTACCCGTCTATGGTCAGCACAAGAAACCTCTGTGCTGGCTACGTGCCAGTTGTTAATGTGTTCCGCAATGGCGTCGGTGGCCAGTGTTATGTCTATTATGGTTTGGGCCCACGACGTTACGAAAGTGGGCTCTGATCCTCTGTTCAGGATGCTGAGGTTATGTCTTAATATGAAGTCCAGTAGGTCCTTACCTCTTTCATTCGTACTAGGGCATCCCCAGACGGTGCTGTGAGCATTTGCGTCACAGCCCACTATGCATTCTGTTTTGTGTGCTGCACAGTAGAGAAGTAACTCCTCTAAGGCCTGAGGAGGTGCTTCCGCTCCGCCGTCCAAGTATGCTGATGCTATAAGGATAGTTTTAAGCTTACCTTCAAGTCCTGTGTCTAGTTTCACCACGGTGAGGTCATCGGTGCACAAGTGGGTTACCAGTGATGCTGCAATATTATTCGGGACATATATTAAGGAACGTATTTTATTTTGCACTGGAGGAGTGAATACATGACCCCTGAGGGCAGAGAAACTCACCGTCCCGCGGGCAATGTAAGGCTCCTGGACCAGGGCTATGGTGTTCGGTTCCTCTTCGAGAGTTCTTCTTAGGGCAGCGAATCCAGTGATGCTGTGTTGGATATTGGCTTGAATAAATTCAATTTTATTTAGTTTTTGTGCATAGGGCATTTTAGAGTTTCCCGTAATTATGGAAGTATTATTATTATTACGTCTGTTTAGAATTACCCGTTTTTCCTTGTTTAACATCATTGTGAAAGCTAAGTGGGAGAGGGGGTTATAGTGGGTGTTCGTTGCCGAACATCCTAATGCGATTGCGAGTGGGAGCTGCCGGGTGACGCCACAGACCGCTCCTCCTCCATGGACGGGGAGGGCGACATGAGATTGAGACCCGAAAGGTCTCCCGCAATCTCTCCGCCCTCGTCATCCACGCCTAACAGCCGGTCTATGTCGCACTGCGACCCCTCCCACTCGCCATCACATCCGCCAGAACTTGGAAGGTCCACGCCGCCGGATGGCCCCGCCTCGGCTACGCCGCTGCTTGCGCATGGCGCCGCCGGCTCGGAAGCCTCGGCCACAGCTCGGACGTCCCCCGCTCTGGGCTTGCGTAGGTCGACGAAGATAGACGCAGTCTTATAATATAGGCGGCAGTCTCTCTCCCTCAATCTTTCGACCTCGTCCATTGGCACCCCGAAGGCAATTGAGTGGTCGACCTGGTCGTCTGCGATGTTGCGCGATATCTCATGCGCGAAGATCGGCCAGCTCCACACACTCAATCCCACGCGCCCATTTGTGTGGCCCAGATAAGCCTTGAGAGTGCTCACATCCCCTTCCCAATCCGGAGCGAACACTCTCCCTGTCACGTATCGTGGCATTTGGCTTTCCGGGACCACCCTGAACCCCCCCGATCCCGGCCAGAGGCATGGCAGACTCTCGACGGTGGAGGTTAGCCACGCGAGAGAAAACTCATCGCTAGGCTCAGCCCCCCCCTGTCGACACGAGCCATTGTCTCAAACCCCGGCCCATAGTTAGGACCGTTCTGAGTGTCCATAAAGTGCTGCAGATGGCAGCCTTCTATGGCCCTCCTTAGGATAGTGCCGCGAACTTCGTCCATGTTCGGTCCGGATCTGTCTAGAATGATCACCTTAAGGTGAGATTTGACAGCTCCGGCATACGATTTTCGTCCTCGATTCGCGGCGCTACCCCCATCGCTGTGGCCAACACCTGTTGTAGCACGAGCTCCAGCGGTTCCAGCGTCCAGGCGCACCTTCTTGTCCACCGCTGCGGTTGAAGGTGACACGAGGTCAGTGCTCCGCTGTCGCTTGGCACCCCGAGTGCTATCACCCTCTGCCACGTTTCCCTTGTCAGCAGCCATCGCGGTAGCTACGGGATCGGTGCCGCGCCCACGGCCCACAAAGCTACTTTTCCCAACGCCCTTCCCTTTGGAGGTTCCAGGGCGGGGATCAGATGCAGGTGCCGGGGCTATCGGGGCCTTCCCTATCGCTCCCACCGATGGCCTCGTATTAGATGCTGGCGCGGTTGCAGCTTTTGAGTGGGACCCACCCCTGCGCACGGTCGTCCAGTCTTCGACGCACTGCTCCGGTCGGACGCTTTCCTTATTTATTTCGGAGGAAACGTCACGATAACGGGCCGCCGTGGGTACACCCCGAAGCCCCGCGTGGGGGGGGTACGTACCCACAACTGGGGTCGAGACAGGCACAACCGGGGGAGGGGTCCCCTGGGAGAGAGGGCGTGCCATAACCACGCTGACCGCCGGCGCGATGGCCTTCATATCAGGTGGGTATAGCACTCCCTCCAGGAGTTGACGCTTGCACAACTGTACAAGCTCCGCGGTGCGTCGCCTACGCTCCTGCCTAGAATTCTTAGAGCGGCCCGCGCCGCTCTTGAGTGTCGGTTTCATACCTACCGGAGAGGTGCCGTGGGGCGCGGGCCCCCCGACAGCTCGTTTGTCCAACACAGCATCACCAGATGCCGTTAATGCTGCGCTGTCCTGGCTTGCTGCCCTTGCAGCTGCCGCCTTCTTCCTCCTGGTCTTGGAGCACTGCCGGTGGCGTCTCCGCCCTGATCCAGCTGCTGATTCTTGCGCCGAGGACGAGGAGCTTGGTGCCGCACCGCAGGGCGCATCCTGTGTCGTTTTGGGCGTCACTAACGCCGACCTCCCAGTAGTATCTGCTGGAGACGGGGCCTGGGGTCCCACCCCGCCGCCGCCTTCGGTAGCCAACTTGACACCCCCCGGCCCGGATACCGGAGGGCGCCGGGCGCTAGCCGGGTCGCATGGCAAACTCTCATTCAATTTTGTGTCTTGCATGATTAAGGGTACTGCGAACAGAAAAGGGGTTAGCGGGCCGCAGAAGCTGTAGCGAAAAATGCCATTGCCCAAGCGGCATTTTCTTTCCGATTCGCAAGTGACGAGGGCAGGGAAGAGAAGCAACAACCTGAGTCGCCCCTCCCTCTCCACCCTCCCCACTCGCGTTCCGGGTCGCTAGGGCGTGTAGACCAGCGTGCCTATGTAACCATAGATACGCGGAGCCGCACTGCCCCAAGTGCCCTCCCTGCTTTGCCCGGGCTTGGGACCGGCTCCATACCAGCTATTGTAAGCGAAGCAAGCAATGTCTAATATAGAGGCGAGGGATCGTGAGGATAGCTATCGCCTGGCGGTTTCTGTTGCGTCTGTTTCTGAAGGAACCAGACCAATAACGGGAGGACAACCACGTGAAGGCTAACTCACCAGACTTGCCTTAGGGATCTTGACGACTGTTGCGCTCTCCCCTAAGACCTACGCACCTTAACCGTCTTGAAGAGACAGATTAAGGTAGGCTTGTATCTATACTATGCAAGCGGCTAAACTAGTGATGCTAGAAAGCGAAGAGTGCTAGCTAGGCAGTGCAACTATTAAAGCATGGACACAAACCCCCCCCAAACCCACTCTAAGTTATTCTCTGTTCTTAGTTTTTACCTACTCTAATATATATTTTTATTATCACTGTTTTGTTGCAAATAAATAATTATTCTATTCTATGCAAAAATGTCTCCCCCAGTGAGAATCGAACCCCCCTTGCGTCGCAGGCGGGCACTCGCCTTCTACGCCACCGAGGTGGTCACGCATAGGTAACTGATTCATGTTTCCATATTTCAGGTTCATTCATGGATTTGATGGTGGAGATAGAAACTGCATAACATTATCCACGGAATTTGGAGAATATAATCTCCTGAAACCAAGTGATCAGTACAAACCTCTTATGGATAATTTGTACGAAAAAATATGGCTCAGCAAAGTTGTTGTAGAATATTTAGAGGAAAACCACTACCTTCAACCATCCTATGAAGACCTGCTGGAAGTCATAAGAAGTGCTACTATACCAGAGTTGAACAACAAACCTTTGGGTGAGGAGATACTGCACAAACACTCACAGTTTGTCTGCGATCAAGTGGTCAGCTTAGAAGCTGATGAGGACGATGAACCTCTTATAACTCTGCCGTGTATGAGGGAGCTGATTAAATTGATGGGCATCAAATTCGGCAGACGTAAAACCCGCACGAAAATCGAATTCAAGAAAGTAGACAAAAAGGCGTGGACTAAGGCTACCACCACACCGCTGGTTAGGAAAACATTTGAAAGCTTCTTCTCGAACCAATTGGATAAAACAAATGATGAGCTCCATTTGAGAAGGAAGAGGTGTGGGGTGTGTGAGGCTTGTCAGCTACCCGACTGCGGCGAGTGTTTTGCTTGCAAAGCTATGGCCAAGTTTGGTGGACATGGGAGGACCAAGAAAGCATGCGCCCGACGCCTCTGTAAACACATGGCCGTCGACCAGGCGGAAGACTCGGAGCCTGACGACGACAATGACTTCCAAACGGCTGCAGAGAAGAAGCAGCACGACCAAATAGACGACACCGTACCGGTGAAACTTACAGGAACCAATAACAGAAAGATCAAATGGATCGGAGAACCTGTCAAGGCTGACGCGACCAAACTTTACTATGAAAGGGTGGAGATCGATGGCTCCGAATTGTGCAACGGCGATTTCGTTATGGTCGAGTCTTCTCAGACGAATGTCCCCGCGCTGGTCGCGCGGGTAGTTTACATGTGGAAAGAGATAATAAATGCGAAAATGGGATTCTTTCACGCCGAGGTGTTTATACGATCGTCGGACACTGTGTTAGGCGAAGTCGGCGATCCGAGAGAAGTATTCTTAGGCGATAGATGCTCCCACGGCGCCCCTCTGTCTTCCATACTGAGGAAAGCTTGCGTCGAAAAGAAAGATATCCCGGAAGATTGGTTCAAACTTGGAGGTAAGGAGGTGGACGAAAAAACTTTTGAAGACGACGGTAAAACATACTTCTACAACAAATACTATGAGAGGTTCTCGGCCCGCTTCGAAGATCTTCCCGTAAATCCCGAGTGCCCGAATGTATTACGGAAACACAGATACTGTCCGTCATGTGAAAGAAAGACGAGACGAGACGCGCAAAACATTCCAAGAGTAATCAGTAAACTAGCAGAAAAATCAAGTATCGTACCCGAAAATAGATCAGAATGGAGCATGGTTAAGTGGCAAAATTACGAGTACAAAAAAGGTTGTGGGGTTTTCTTGAAGCCTGGGACTTTCAAATTAAAAAACAGCTTCAAAACTCAAATCACTAACTCAAAACCTAAATTGGAGAAGGTTGATGAAGACATGTACCCTGAATATTACAGGAAAAGCGACAACAATTTGCGAGGGTCAAACATCGATACTGGAGAACCTTTCTGTGTGGCTTACATAGCAGCGGTCACTGCTATAGGAGATGGCCCACTCATAGTTCCTCAGGACATTTACCTAAAAGTAAATGTCTTATACAGGCCGGAGAATACAAAGAATAGGTTTCCACAACACGAGGACGTAAACCTCGTCTACTGGAGTGATGAAATGCGAGAAATTCCATTTTCAACCATTGTAGGACCTTGCTACTTGGTGTACGAGCAAAACATACCACAACAAGAATCATTACTGGAGTGGCTAGAAAAAGATCCTAGCAGATTTTATTTCAGAATGGCTTATGACAGCTCCACTGGCAAGATTGGCGACGTTCCGAACCACGCCACAGCTGTGGGGCGGAGGGACAGAGGTAAGGATAAAGGCAAGGGAAAAGGGAAATCGAGCAAGCACACCGAAGGCAAACCGAACAATGATGAAGTGGTGATAAGGCCGTTGCGGACTTTGGATGTGTTCGCAGGCTGCGGAGGGTTGTCGGAAGGCTTGCACCGCGCCGGCGTCGCCGACTGCCGCTGGGCCGTTGAAAACCTAGAAGCCGCTGCCCACGCTTACTCCCTAAACAACAAAAGCTGCACAGTCTTCAACGAGGATTGCAATGCGCTATTGAAAGACGCCATGTCCGGGGCCACGCACAGCGGCGGCGGCCTGCGCCTGCCCATGCAAGGCGAAGTGGAATTACTCTGCGGCGGACCACCCTGCCAAGGATTCTCAGGCATGAACAGATTCAACTCCAGGGAATACTCCAACTTCAAGAACTCCCTGGTCGCATCGTATCTGTCCTACTGCGATTACTACCGGCCGAAGTTCTTCATACTGGAGAACGTGCGGAACTTTGTCGCTTTCAAAAAGGGAATGGTTCTAAAGCTGACTCTACGGGCCTTGTTGGACATGGGCTATCAGTGTACATTTGGGGTGTTGCAAGCGGGCAATTACGGTGTGCCGCAGACTCGGCGGCGGCTCATAATACTGGCTGCAGCGCCGGGGTACGCTTTACCCCTGTACCCGGAACCTACGCACGTTTTCAGTCGGCGAGCGTGCTCGTTGACTACCACTATAGACGGGAAGCGGTTCGCAACGAATATAAACTGGGACGAGTCGGCTCCTAGGCGAACTTGCACCATCCAGGACGCTATGAGCGATCTGCCGCAGATCTGCAACGGCGCGAACAAAGTGGAAATAGAGTACGGCTCGATGCCGGAAAGCCATTTCCAGCGAATGGTTAGGAGCAAGGATGAGAATGCTAAGCTGCGCGATCACATTTGCAAGAACATGGCTCCGCTGGTGCAGGCTCGGATAATGCGGATACCCACCGCGCCCGGCTCGGATTGGAGGGATCTTCCCAACATATCTGTTACATTACCGGATGGGACAAAGAGTAAGGTAAGAACATTCTAGGACACGCCGGTTTCTCAGAGATGATAAGCTCTAATATTGCTAATGCATTTTTCGAGATGAAAAATTCTCCAGCCTTAGGCGCTAGCTTCCGCCCGCGGTTTCGCTCGCATGGTACCTACGACGATAAAAAGTTGTCTATGTGCGATTCCAGACTATAATCTATACCTGTGCCAAATTTAATTCAGATCTGTACAGCCGTTCAGGCGTGATTGAACAACAAACATCCACACAAACTTCGCATTTATAATATTAGTAGATAAGATGGATAATAGGAAGTAGGATCAAGATGAGGTAGTACACAGCGAGATTTTCTCATTCTAAATTGGAGCAGCCAGATAACATTATTTGTTTCAAATAGTGTTGTGTTCCTGCGGTGAGTACGGTTGCCATAGCTCTTTAGGATTTTAGATGCCTCTGGTATTGCAAGGATACGCTCATAGGATACGGTAACCGTTTACCAAAAGGTGGTAAGGGACTAGGGTTAGCATAGGGGGACAATGCACAAAACACCCCACAGCGGGAAGTCAGTGCAGGTAACCTACAACATGAAGAGCTTTAAGAAAATACAAAAAGATTTCTCCAGGGCAGGCAACGCATTAGCAATACTCCAGGTGTTGCAGATGTCAATAGGCGACGGTAACCGCTTACCGGTGGGCCGTAAGCCTGTTTTCCTCCGTATAACATAAAAAAAAAGGTCTAACCACCCCCAATTAGAATTAGAGGTGGTACGCTTGGTTGCCACCTCAGTTGTATAAAAAAAATGTAGGATATTTGTCCCTTCAATTGAGATGTACCTATTATCGTATCATGTATGCAGGTGTTGCAATACCGGTACGAGGACAAGCGCAACGGGCGCTGGGCGGCGGGCGCGGCGCGCGGCGTGTGCGCGTGCGCGGGCGGCCGGCCCTGCGCCGCGGCCGACAAGCAGGAGAACACGCTCATCCCCTGGTGCCTGCCGCACACCGGCAACCGGCACAACAACTGGGCCGGACTCTACGGTAACTCATACACCACATTCACGCTTACACACAAAACACACACACACACAGACTGACACACACACACGCACACATTTATTTTTATATTTGTAAGTAGGAACTGTAATTTTCGGAAGAGGGCGTTAACACTCGCGACACAGTTTTTATAACTACTGCGGTTGTTATCGTTTGTCTACATTTTTCGTTCTCTGTTCCGAAATAAAAGTCATTTTGATTTTTGAACTATTACTGAACTTCAGCACACTTCGCCACGTACCTTTTTTTTTATATGTTACTAGCTTCCGCCCGAGGTTTCGCTCGCGTGGTACCTACATGAAAAGTAGGCCTAGTAGCCTATATGCTATTTTAAGTAAATAGCTCTTCATATTCCAAGTTTCAACGAAATCGGTTTGCCGTTACGGCGTGATTGAATAACAAACATCCTCACAAACTTTCGCATTTATAATATTAGTAGGATACGGAGGCAAACATGCTTACGGCCGTCCTGATGGTAAGTGGTTACCGGCCTATTGACATCAGCAACACCTGAAGCATTGCTAATGCGTTCACACATGATTCTCCACACATTGTTTTTTTTTAATGAGTGATTATTTTTTGCTCACCTGTTTTTTTAAATGTTGAATAATTCTTATTTGATCACCTGTATTGTGTCGGTTAGTGATCAGGTTGAGGTATGGTGGCCATGAAAAGGGCTTATGGCCGAAAGAATCAGTGTAGTGAAAGGATTAAAGTGCGCCTCTTGAAGGCTCCTTCCGTGTACCTGCGTAGGTACTGTCACATGTCTTCAAATTTTTTAGTTTTTTAGGTTTCAGAGCACTAGCGCACATACGGTTTTTTACCGGGATTCGAACCCACGGCCTGGATCGGAAGGCCGGACTACCACCACTCCACCAGTGCTTCTAGTACTGAACTGTATTACAGGGCACTCTGAGGCGATCCTCCGCCGGCGCCGTCCCGTCCCGCCCGCTGTGTGTATGCTGACAAAAGCTCATGAAAATATAATGTTTCAGGTCGCATCGCGTGGGACGGCTACTTCAGCACAACAGTGACGGACCCCGAGCCGATGGGCAAGCAGGGCCGCGTGCTGCACCCGCAGCAGCACCGCGTCGTCTCCGTGCGCGAGTGCGCGCGCTCGCAGGGCTTCCGCGACACCTACGTGTTCGCGGGCACCGTGCTCGATAAACACCGGCAGGTACGCATTCCACCACCGCCATGTACACACTCAACCACACTGACACCCATAGTTCAGTACACAATGGCATAGTTAGGTACACAATGACCCATGAAAATGACCTAGAGTGCAAATACACATACGTGTTCGCGGGCACCGTGCTCGACAAGCACCGCCAGGTACGCATTCTATCACTACCATGTGTGTACACACTGACATCTATTGTTAGGTACATAATGACCCATAAAAATTACCTAGGGTGCAAATACAGATGTGTGGCATATACTGAGATGGTTACAAGTAATACTGATGTTTTAAAATATTGTTCTCAGGTCGGTAATGCGGTGCCACCTCCACTGGGCGCGGCGCTGGGCAGGGAAATCAAGAAGGCATTATTGGCCCGCTCTCAATCTTAGTCTAAGACCAATCAATGTATAGTTATTATTTAGAAACTTTTACAATCATGTGAATGTTATTAGCGATATGGTTGCATTTTTAAATAAAATGACTTGTTATAAAATAACTATTTATTTTTGTTTCACACCTTTAGTTTTACGTTTGATGTTTTTGACAAGGATATCGAGTTCCGTCTCTTGTTTAGATTTTTTAGGAGCTATTGGATTGGGAGCAGGAGTGTCCGCTGGGCGACGTTTTAACTTTTCCTGAATAAGCTTATCCATGTTCTTGGTCTTCTTGAAATTGGGATCGCTGGGATCTATGTTGTATAAATGCGAATTGTATAATGCGGAGAAACGCTCGTCCTTCGTGTTTATTTCGAAGTCGGGAACCGCCTGTTTTTGCTCCATCATTTTCTCCTTTAGTTTCTTTTTCCTTCTAGATTTCTTCGAAGCTCCTTCAGCTTCTTGTATCTTTTTCAAGCTGAAATGTTCTTTTCCGTCATCTTCATCTTCTAGAAGTAGTTCCAATTCTGCTTTTCTCTTTTCGTCTTCCTGATCAGAGTCAGATTGTTCATCAGATATTTTCTTATCCTTTTTAGACTTTCCTTTCTTGAATTCTGGTTTGTTGAACTCCTCGGCGAAGTAAGGATCGTTCATGTCGATATCGGAAGGGACATCATCAGAATCGCTGCCATCAGAATCTGAAGCGGATGCTTTTTCTTCTGATTTTTGTTTCTTTTGCAGTTTCTTCTGCTTTTTCTTCTCCTTTTTCTTCTGCATCAACTTTTCAAAAGGCGTTAGTTCTTTTTTATCTGAAAAAAATATATAACGACTTTACATAGCATATTAGGTATTTGTCGTGTTACTCTATCCCTGTTACTCAAAAGTTGAGTATAGAGCTGGCCTAAGTTAAGCCTCGGTTCAAGGTTTTTCCTCTATCAGAGAAAAGTTTACATGATTATTTATCCCAAAAGCGGCTTATTCTATTTACACCCCATTGGCTATAAAGTTTGTGCTACGACTTTCCGAAACACTATCATTGAAAAATCTAGGTATGTAAAAATCAGCTGTTTTGGGGTCAAATCAGTTCACACTCAACGAATCAGCTGTTTTTGGTAGCAATCTTTATGGCGAACTTCACGTACGTTTAATTAGTTTTAAAGATGATAAAAATACCAAAAAAAGCTAATTTGAGAAAGTTATGAAAAAAAAACTGTTTTCTTTCTAATAATTTTTCCTTTTGTTGATAGAATAACCCCCCTTTCGGGATGGTATACATGTTATAAAAAACCTTGTACAGCCCCACAATAGGATGCCTTTTGGGTTAACTAGATAAAGTAAGTGTCTTCAAATCGAATAATAAAGCAAAATTACCTTCATTCAGTTTCTTCTTGACTAACTCCTCAGCCTTGTCCTTGATGCCTATGCCCCAGGTGATCTCCATTTCCATATCATTATTCTTCTTCTTATTTTCCTTTTTATCAATATCTTGGAGCAGCATTTTGTATTTCTGAATCGGGTCCTCGTGTTCGTCCTCAGAATTTGAGTCTGCCACATTGGGTTTTTCTTCATCTGTAAAACAATCATCAGATATAATCAGTTTACTTAATTATACTAGATTTAAACATTAATAAAGATGACATGAGTAAGAAAGAAGTGAGTGCGGAGATAACGGCTAACAAAAGAGAGTGGAAGAAGAAAACATGTTGTGCCGACCCCACATAATGTGCATGGTTGTGGGACAAGGGCAGGAAGAAGAAGAAGAATAGGCTACGGTAACTATTTACCAACAGGTGGGCCGTATGCTTGTTTGCTACCTTAGTTGTATAAAAAAAAAAGAAGACTAGATTATACTAGATTTATTCTATACCTAGAATAGCATAGTCTATTTTTAACCGACTTCAAAAAGGAGGAGATTCTCAAGATGGCTGTTTTTTTTTTGTGTATGTTACTCGTTATCTCCGCCAATACAGTAGTATAGTATTATGTTATCTGTGGCCAATACTAAACCGATTTTCATAATTATTTCACTGGTGTATAGAGTATGATCCCGGGGTGGTCCAATATTAATTTAAAAAAACGTCATCATCTCTTGAAATCACGACTTGCCGTTTTTTTTTATCGACGTTGATATGGTATGGTTATCCCCGCGACTACGGTTGCTGCTATTTTTATTACATAAACTTTAACCTTAGGGGTTGTGTGTCGGGAATTATTTTCTGTGAACCCATACGTTACAACAGGAAGCTACCCTGCAAATTTCAAACTCTTAGGATTTTGGTTAGGCTCTGCGTTGATTTTCAAAGAGAATAAAACCACTACGTTTGATTGTCAGTCAGTCAGAACCGTAAGAGTTATTATTGATGATGAATGGATGTCATGCTTACTTTTGTTTTTTATTCGAAAGTGTAGGTGGCCAGTGTCATCCTCAGTAGGTAAGCAAAACGCAAAGAGGTTATAAAAAAAAAAAAAGAGGTTGATATTAATCTTGTAAATATTCAGGAATTTGAAGACGGTTTTGCTAGTAAATAAATTAATAATTCCTGTGTACCTTCACTCTCGCTGCTCGACGCCAAATAGTCTTTCAGCTCCAGGTCGTCAATGTTGCCGTTGAGGGCGCCGCGGATGGTTTCCGCGCGGTTCGGGTTGGTGCTGTCCCAGGTCAGCTCCACCTTAGCCTGCTGCAGCGCCGTCGTGGTGAACAGACGCGGCTTGTACTTAGTCAGGTCGGGGATTTTCGTGCACTCCTCACGCGGCTCCTGGGAAAATTAATATTAATTTTAAAATGAAGTAAAATAGTACTGTTGTTCTTTAAAAAAAAACTAACAGCTTACTATTACGCTCGTAGTGGATACAAATACATACAAGGTGATTCATAAATGTACTTGTATACCGAAAGAACAACAAAATTATATTAAATATAAATATAATATAAAAAACATATTAATAATTATTGATCGTATTAGACGTTCGAAATTAAAATTGCTTCATAAAAGATCTAAATATACATAATGGAATTGAAATGTTCGACTGGGAAATAGATGATTTTTTTTTTTAATTTTAAATTCCAAAAGATAAACTTTTTTCCATATAAATGCGAAAGCTTGTGGTTCAATCACGCCGAAACGGCTCAACCGATTTCGATGAAACTTGGATGAGATTAGAGTTCTTTACCTAGAATAGCATAGGTATAATTTTATAGGTACCACGCAAGCGAAACCTCGGGCGCAAGCTTGTTAATTATTAAAAAAAAAATCCGCGATTTTATTTTGTTGGTAGAATAATCCCCTTTCGGGATGGCATTAATATTATGAATCACCTAGTATTGGTACAAACTTTAGGCATCTCAAACATTTCTTTTCTACTGTATATATTTGTATAGCCGATTAGAGATCTCAGTATCGTAAGAGTAGTAATTGTTGCATCACTAGTACAAGTATATTTTTTCTCTGATAGTAGATTAAGTCTTACCTGATCAAAAGTCACGTCATCAGGTATGAATCTCATGTCTAGACGCGTGGCACTGCTCTCATACTCCATGCCGTCGCATTCGCTGTACAACTTGTCTGCTGTAGCCACCGTGTCGCATTCCACCACAGCGTAGAAATACTTCAGCCTGTTCAGTTGGTAGCGGCGGAGTTTTTCCATGTGATATGATGCACCTAGGGAAAAATAATGTCCAATAAAATAAATACCTATAAAACATTCTCATACCGGAAAAAAACCTAGTATTAGGTATTTACTAGCGGCTGCACACGGCTTTGCTAGCTAGGTATTTAGATAGGCTTTGTCCATATGCTATCTGACATTTCATCAAAATCTTAGATGTTTAGTCGTGAAAAGGCTACATACTCGACATACCAGTACCAGTAGTACACAGACATACCAAACCAAGTTACAAATTCAGCGAAAGTTTGTGGTTCAATCACGCCGTAACAGCTCAACCAATTTCAATGAAACTTGGAACTAATATCACCTAGAATAGCTTAAAGGCTACTTTTTATCTGGGTAAAACGCGAGAGAAGCCGCGGGCGCAAGCTAGTACCTCCTAAATAATAGTTACTGCGTAACTATAAGCAATGAGTGAATTGGCTTTCGCAATTAACATAGATCACAGATTTAATGGAATAATTATAGTATTAGGAATATAAACCTTCTTCATTTCCGCCATCATCAGACAAGTCATCAGTTTTCTTGTCGGTGAGTTCGATTGGACCTCGCACTTCCTCCTCCTGCATTCTCTTTAGCCCAAATTCTGACGGATATACCTGACAAATAAACAAAATCATATTATTTTGATTTGAACAATGTTCCCACAGTGATTGATTCAGTTTAAAGATGGTTCATTAGGGAATAACTACGCAGCTAAATATATTTTAGTAACTCACTGTAATTTTATGAATGACACCTCCAGCTGGCACAAATGAATTGAGGAGAACCATTATATCTGTAGCCTTGATATTGTCCCAGTCCAAATTACATACTGCAATCCTGTCAACATTAAAAGTTTTCTTTGAAGAGGCTTTATACGGAGTCAAGAAGATAGGAATAAAAATTGAACCAACAATAGAAAAGCTGTGTTAGCCTTGGTGCACCCAATAAATGCCTGACCTGGCCTTTCAACCATTCAGCTGGCCAGCTGAAAGAAGCCATACTTGGACAATCAGAAATAATAATAAAAAAACATTCACCTCTTGGTGGATTCCTCAGTGGATCCTGCATCAGCGTCAAGCTCTCCCCACTCATGTTCCAACTCACTGTCTCCTTCTTCCTCACTGCTATCCTCTTCAGAAGAACTGTCTGTCTGCAGGATCCCTGAAATAATGATGGTAATGGTGGGTTAAAGAAATGTATTTTGGGGAATACAAGAATTTAAGTAAATTTGTTTTGTATTCTGGACAGCTTTTATTAATAAAGTTTAAAAGTACATTGTTTATCATTATTTGATAAACAATGTACTTGTAAACTAATATATAGGTAATAGGTAATAGATTTATAATTAAAAAAAAAGAGAAAATCAATATTTTGAATATCTCTTAAAGAGAGGGACATGAAAGCAGGGTTGTTTTATGTTGTAGTGTAGGGGTGCACTAAGAATGGAATTCCTGAAACTCAACCCCTCAGGGGCTGCAGCAGGGAGTTGATTATTAAGAAAATAAGATCATGTGAATGATGTCGCACAGGTTTCCAGTAGCATGAAACTGAAACAAACCAAGTTTTATCTAAGATCTGAAGATAAACTTGGATAAGGTTAGTGCAGCCTGCACTGAGTACTACCGTGTAGTATTATAGTCTTTGGTACTACTACCTGGCATGGAGCACAAGAAGAGTCTATGCCCAGCAGGTAGAAAATTTGGCCATGGATGATGATATGATGGTGATCCTAATTAGCTTGTATCAATTGGTTCGATATGGGTCTGTTTCTGGGCATGTTAGCGGCACCGACCTTGGACGCTAGCATGCTCTACCGGTCACCGGTCCATATCTAGGCTGGTAGATAGATGATAGAGTCGGAAGGGAGGTCTTAAGGGAGCTGACATGGTGGGACACACCAACAAAAGCTCCAATAAATATAAATTGTAATAATCCTGACTGGCTGCTTTACCTTCCCCGCGAGCATAATCAATGTCTAAATCGAGTAGGCGCTCCTTAGTCTTAGGGTCAAGTTTCCCGCGAACTAAGGTGTCGTTTTTGAACTTGGGAGGCTGCTCACTCTCCTCATTATCGGTCGAAGGACGTCTTACGAAGCGTCCTGTGGTTATCTGCTGGTCTGTTTTTTCTTCATCTCCCTCGCTTTCTTCATCAGAACCACTCTTTTCCGAGTCTTCGATTTCGTAATACTTTCTCAAATTCTCTGTAGAAGTCTCGTTTACTGGTCGTCCACGTTTATCAACAGTATATTTCACTTTGAATTTATCATCACTGAACATGGACTGGAATCTTTTATCAATTTTTACCTTACGCTCATGTTTGGGAATTTGTCGATAGCGAGGGTCATTTAGATATTTGGCAAAACGACTATCTTTTAGTATGTCGTCCATGATTAAAAGCTCAAAATATTAGAATACGCATACGGTACGATACGCGAAACAAACTTTACTGTAAATTTAAAAGTGTAAATAAAAATTTAACCTCCCTCACCATAATCAAAATAGCACGCGCACGCACACGCCACAGCTGTGGAGCCAGTAATCGGCGCCAGCCGTCAAATGATAATTTGTGATTGTGACAGCGAGCGCGTGAGTGACAGACACAAGTATGTATTACCAACTCAACAAATAAACATTAATTTTTTTTTATGAAAAATTGTTTTCTGACATTGGCAGATTTGGTAAAATTGTGACGGCCAACAAAACTAGAAGTTGAAGAACAAAAAAACAGAAGAAGTCAAGAAGTTCTCTCATGCATTTCGTTTATTTTGCTGTTGTACCACTTGTACCTACTTTACAATTTACCTACATATTTTACATTTGGCGGCGAAAACCTAAAAATTTTGATTATTATTACACCAACATGGCCCTAGAGACCGTGCCAAAAGAGTTAAGAGGGCTCAGGGCCTGCTTAGTTTGTTCCTTGATCAAGGTTTGTAATAATCTGTCTTGTATGACTAATTTATAAGTCTTACTAGGTAAACCTAACAGCAATACCCTGCCCTTTTCAATAACATCAACCCACATGAAGCCTCTTGATTTTAAACATACCAAATAGTATCGTTTTCCTGCGGTGAGTAAGGTAGCCAGAGCTCTTTATGGGGGGAGGGAGTTCGGGGTCGGCACGGCGCCGGCGCGCCTCTGTCTGGTATCGCAAGCGTTCATAGGCTACAGTATCCACTTACCAAACATGGGTGGGCCGTGTGCTTGTTTGCTAACTCAATTGTATAAAAAAAACATGTCTTTGTACATTTCAGACCTTTGACCAATTCCAATATGATGGATGTGACAACTGTGATGAATTTCTGCGTATGAAAAATAATAAGGACAATGTATATGACTGCACTAGTAATAACTTCGATGGGTAAGTATTATAGTAGACTGCGCTCAGTATCAAAATTTTCTGTGTTATTAAGTAACAGTCTAGTCTAGCAGATGGCCCACCTGATGGTGAGCGGTGACCACTGCCCAATACAGCTAGTTGTAAAACCTAGCATTCCCACCTGATATTGCATTTAATCTCACCACCATGTTATAAAGTAAAAGACTAGTAGATGGCACCTGATGGTGAGTGGTAACCACTCCAATTCAATCTCATCACCCTGAGAATTAAAGTTGTCTGTAATTTCACAAGCTTCTTCCTCTTTCAAACTGGAACACAAATTGGAGGCAGAATTGGAATCTTGCCTTACCCCATATGAATGATGGATAGCTTTCACTACACTGATTCTTTCATCGACGGTCACTGACCTAATACAGAATGACCAAGAAAGAATCAGTGACGCAACAAGAAGAAGAAATGATAAAGACTCTTCTGCTATTTAAATCTACATAAATGTTTCTGGGATCTACTTATTACAAATTTGTCATACTTTCACTTTTTTTTCATAGTATGATAGCAGTTATGAGCCCAGAGGACAGCTGGGTTTGCAAATGGCAGAGGATAAGTAAGTGATTGTTTTTTATTAATTACTAGTGGCTTCACTTGCATGCTAGGGTAATAAGTAGCCCTTATGTTATTCCAGACTATTTACTACATACATGCCAAATTTCATTCCAATCCATTCAGTGATAATTGATTAACAAATTGCTTCACATCTTTAAATATAACTTTATAATATTGGATTGGATTAGCTAGTTGGTGCTATTAGGAGAGGTAGGGCTGTATTTTTTCATCATCATCATCATCAGCCTGATGAAGTTCACTGCTGAACATAGGCCTCCCCCAAAGAGTGCCATCACGAACGGTCTTGAGCCTTCTCCATCCACCGACTTCCCGCAACCTTCACAATGTTGTCGGTCCATCAGGTGGGGGGCCTTCCAACACTGCGTCGTCCGGTTCGTGGTCACCACTCGAGAACCTTTGTTCCCCAACGGTTATCGGTTCTGCGAGCTACATATATGGCTGGCCCACTGCCACTTCAACCTGCTAATTTTGAAAGCTATATCGTATGATTATTTCAAGGACAATAAAGCTTGGGACATAATATGATCAAACTTGATAAGTTTTAAAATAAATCATTAATCAAATAACCAAGCTGTGGTTTCTTGCCTGCTCTTCAAGGCTTGGTCATGATGACCAGCCATAAATTAATCTAGGTACTACATTAAAGATGACATTTTAAAGCTACTCAAAATTTTACGAATGAGCGGGACTCTATCTTGTATCTTCACCTAGAATAAGCGTAATATGACACTAACTACGATAAAAATGACATGCTATCACTTTGCTTTCACTGTGAAAAAGAGAAAAGTTAATTATTCATTTTAAGATTTTTCAGAACTGATCTTTATAGTTGAATGTATCAATGAGTTAGAGTTTTAAGTCTTTATAATTTTATTACTATTTCAGGTAGGTTCTGTAAAGGAGTTTATGCAATATCAGTGTCTGGAAGATTACCAGCTGGTGTCATCAGAGAAATGAAAAGTCGTGGCTTAGTGTATCGTCCCAGAGATACAAGCCAAAGATAAGGGTTTAATTAATTGTTTTCTAATATACCTACTTATAATGAATAAACTAAATAACATAAGTGAAGTAGTCTTTTCATTAGGTATTCAGACCACAATTATTGCTATCACTGAATAACTTTTATTTTATCACTACACCATTCTCCAAATGTGTAAAAAGTTCCACTTGATACTGTATAATCATCTAAAATAGATTCAAAAAGGCCTTACTTATAGGGATGTGCAGGTGAGGTATAGTAGAACAATGATACAACAATATTTTTCCAACAAACTTAATTTTACTAGACTCATAATAAAATTTACTTAAACAGTACTCTGTGGCATTATCCTAAATAAAAATCTGAAAGGTTTAAAACTATCACTGTCCAATGTAATTTGATGAATATGTAAAGGACAGCAATTTTCTTATCAAATTAGGCTAGAGCCACATTACCAGGCTAAGCCAAATATTTGCACTATGCATCTCTGTCTATCAAGTGATGAATTATACAATAGGTATCTATGTTACGCAGAATGTGAATAAGTTGTTGCAGCCTGATAAGGTGGCCCCTTAGTTAATCTAATTTACTGCACAACAGAATTAACACCAATTCTCATAATGTGGTGGCCCTGGCTGGATAATAGGCCCCTCCATATCTACCTACATGTGGATGTTGTAAGAGGCTACTAATGGAAAAAGCTAGGGGATGGGCAGCAGCTTGCCCAGTGTGGTGAGTATGGGCATAATCCTCCAACATGATAGGAAGGCTCTCTTGATATCTGTGGGCGAGGCCTATGTTCAGCAGTGGACATCCTACGGCTGAAATGATGATACTCTCTCTAATATTTTAATAATCAATGCTAAACTGTTTCAATTACTAGTCAATCACTACCGGTAAGCTGCATAAAATAAGTTACTATGAATTGTAAGATATTTCCATTCCACATTTTTTAGCTAAGCATCAATGATTATGCAAACATAAGGGTCCAGTGTCAACTGGTGCCAGTTGGAGGGGCTTTGTATTCATGCTCAGTTCCTAATATGTCCTTGTCAATCTCTTTGAAGTCAATATTCTGATGCTTCATGGCATTCTGTTGAAGGTGAAAACTTTATTAGTCATGATGCAATAACATGAAATAAAAGACAAAGGAAGATTTAGACAGTTGAGCCATTTTTCGAATACTATGAAATTAGACTTTTCACAGAGTGGCAATTCAAAACCTAATTTTGTATCAATTGATTTTGGTTTTGTCAGTCATCAAACAACTAAGTTCTTCCAAAAATGGCTTAGCTGTACCTACTTACCTACTTTCTGTTTGTATTACTGGTTTTTTCTTATCAATCCCTAAAGTGACTAATGATAGGACCATAAATTGGGGACTATAAAAAAAATAGGTTTAGATACCTACCACCATATGGTGGTCCTGAAAAGGGCAAATGACCATTGGTGAAAGGATTGAAGTGCACCTCATAGAGACTTCTTTTACAAGCATGTGTCTTAATTTTTTGGTATTAAGACATGCCACCTGTTTCCTCACGATGATTTCCTTCACTGCTTGAGAGTTTATAGCACTTAAATTCTCCGTGTAGAAAAAACTTTGGTGCTACCTAGATTTGAACCGGACTACTAAGGATCAGAGGCAGGTTCACTACCTCCACTTATAGTTTCTCCTTGTAGCTCAGTATCATTAGGATATCTAGTAATTGATATTCTAAGTTAATAAAGATTTGATTATCACTATCAGTACCTTTACGCATTCCTGATAAACCTTGAAAATTCCGGCACACACTGAATCGTCGTGATCGCCTTTCAGAAATCTTTCAGAAAACCAGTTGTTGAAACAGTCGTCGTATTTTTTCTTAAGCTCAGTGCATTCCTCGCCAATGCTGTTCATTTTGTCAGGTTTTATACAGTAAACTAGTTAGGAGTTTATATTGAAATCATTAAATCTTACTCCTGAAAAAAAGGAAACCTCAGCTCTGCACTTGAGCAGAGCCAGTGTTTCCACTTAAGATTTTGGTTATTCCCTAAATTCTTTGGAAAATAGCCTTAAAAAACCCTATTAATTTTTTGAAATTCCCTAATTTAGGGCGCATAATGTATAAAAAAGAGAAAATATTATTTTGCATGTTTAAATGCGAAAATTTAACATAATATAGCTTTAATTAAAAGAGTCAGACGCCGATACATTGTTTTTCAGGTTTTCGCGGCATTGATCATGGAACTATGTAATACTATATTACCTACTATAGACTGGCCTCATAGCTTAGTTGGTAGTAACTCTGCCTTCTGCGCTAGAGGGCGCGGGTTCGATTCCCGCACTGGACAAACATTTTGAAATGAAAATGAAATGAAAATACTTTATTGTACACCTTACAAATTTAAAAATATAAAATAAAACAGAAACTAAAACTAAAGACCATAAAGGTACAATGGGCGGTCTTATCGCTAAAAAAGCGATTTCTTCCAGACAACCTTTGGATTTGTGACTAACACAGATGTTTGTTCTGTGTCTGGGTGTTATACAGGGCGTCCCAAACTTATGGGACATGAAGGGGAAGTACCTTAAATATCGTAGATAGGGTATTTTGCTGAAAGAAGACTTTATGTTACTTTTAAAAGTTAGTAATTCTGCATTCATAGATTTTCTAAAAAATACTTGCTTCGTCTGGGAATCGAACCGACTTAAATGTCAAAAAAAAAATCATCCTACTTCTATGATGCCAATCGAAAGAATAGCTAAAAAATAATAACTTTGCTTAAACAACATAGTATTTTAAAAGAAAGGAACAACGTAAAATGATTGAGTAAAATTTTTCAAACACGTTTTATTTAGGATTATTTAGCGTTTGTTTGAATGCATACTTTAATATTTTTAAAAAGAACTAATATTTTTAAATGTTGTTCTTAAATTTGAAAATGGAACAGTGTGTGCGAGCGTTTGTTTTTGGATTGATCTGTTTAGTCTTAATAATTCACTTACACAAGTTTTGTGTTAATTTATTGCGAACATGGCATATCAAGTAAGTTTTGATCTAATGGAAGTTCTTCTTGAATCTTTCATGTTGTTCCTTTTTTTTAAAATACTATGTTACTTAAGCAAAGTTATGATTTTTTAGCTATTCTTTCGATTGGCATCATAGAAGTAGGATGATTTTTTTTTTGACATTTAAGTCGGTTCGATTCCCAGACGAAGCAAGTATTTTTTAGAAAATCTATGAATGCAGAATTACTAACTTTTAAAAGTAACATAAAGTCTTCTTTCAGCAAAATACCCTATCTACGATATTTAAGGTACTTCCCCTTCATGTCCCATAAGTTTGGGACGCCCTGTATATATATACAGGGCGTCCCAAACTTATGGGACATGAAGGGGAAGTACCTTAAATATCGTAGATAGGGTATTTTGCTGAAAGAAGACATTATGTTACTTTTAAAAGTTAGTAATTCTGCATTCATAGATTTTCTAAAAAATACTTGCTTCGTCTGGGAATCGAACCGACTTAAATGTCAAAAAAAAATTATCCTACTTTTATGATGCCAATCGAAAGAATAGCTAAAAAATCATAACTTTGCTTAAGTAACATAGTATTTTTTAAAAAAGGAACAACATGAAAGATTCAAGAAGAACTTCCATTAGATCAAAACTTACTTGATATGCCATGTTCGCAATAAATTAACACAAAACTTGTGTAAGTGAATTATTAAGACTAAACAGATCAATCAAAAACAAACGCTCGCACACACTGTTCCATTTTCAAATTTAAGAACAACATTTAAAAATATTAGTTCTTTTTAAAAATATTAAAGTATGCATTCAAACAAACGCTCTCATAAACTGTTCCATTTTCAAATTTAACAACAACATTGGTGTCGATTCTGTTGTTTTAGGATTCCTAACATAAATTTTAAGATTTCTTAATTTTCTAAGTTAAGTGGACCTAAACATTATGGTATTCTCTTTACATATCCTAATAAATCCTAAATAAAACGTGTTTGAAAAATTTGACTCAATCATTTTACGTTGTTCCTTTCTTTTAAAATACTATGTTACTTAAGCAAAGTTATTATTTTTTAGCTATTCTTTCGATTGGCATCATAGAAGTAGGATGATTTTTTTTTTGACATTTAAGTCGGTTCGATTCCCAGACGAAGCAAGTATTTTTTAGAAAATCTATGAATGCAGAATTACTAACTTTTAAAAGTAACATAAAGTCTTCTTTCGGCAAAATACCCTATCTTCGATATTTAAGGTACTTCCCCTTCATGTCCCATAAGTTTGGGACGCCCTGTATATCAATTATTTATATCAGTCTCTGGTATCCATCATACAGGCTATGCCTAGTTTGGGATCAGTTGACCGTGTGTC
Organism: Anticlea derivata; assembly: GCA_947579855.1. Taxonomy (NCBI): domain Eukaryota; kingdom Metazoa; phylum Arthropoda; class Insecta; order Lepidoptera; family Geometridae; genus Anticlea; species Anticlea derivata. The sequence continues at coordinate 7,878,657 of OX388269.1, forward strand.
CGGAATATTTTTTTTATACAAAAGGTCAACCAACTTTTGTTCGGGATACGTAACTAATTTGTGGAATCCCATAATACGTATAGAGCATAGAATAAACAGCATTACCATATCAAGTTATTTTTGCCCTAAAATTCCCTAAATCCTTATTGCAATAAGAAAAGCCCTAAGTAGTACATGAAATAACTAGTTTCGCCCTAAACAAGGGCGAAATCCCTAAAAGTGGAAACACTGAGCAGAGCTCGCTACAGTGTTGCCAACCCTGAAATTTGGTTTTCCCCCAGACTCAGTGGAAAATACCCTTAATTCAACACATTTGCACATTTTTCCCCTAAAAAGTATAATGAACAAAAACAGTTAACTTTTTTGCAAAATCATAATTCTTAAATCAAAATATTTATGTTTTGAATTGTGAGATGAGAATTTTAGATTCAAGGCAAACAAAATACAGTGATTCAATTGTCACACGTTCGTTTCGTTCTTTTGAATATCTATTTAACTTTTTTTTTAAACAAACAAAATACAGTAGATAGTCTGGAATTGGATAGCCGTTGCAACGGCCGGCGACTGTTTCTGCGTATAGTCTCAAGAAACCGCAACCATTTCACTTGGCGCTAATAAATACGCTTCCGGTCGTTTCGTTCGTCATAAGAAATGGTTCTAGTTGCATTTGACGGCGTTGATGCGGAAACGACCCAGCACAGTGGAGCTGACTTGTTTGGAACAGTAACAATCCATTTTTTTTGTTAAAAATCTGCCTATAGGTATATGTACAGCAGACATTTATCGAGACATTTTTTATCCGAAAATCTACTGATACCTACAGATAAATCTATATATGGCAGCACTGCCAAAATCTTAGAAAAAAGTTGTGTGCAGTCAGTGCTACTGTCAGTGTCGCTGATTTCCATAGATTATGGAGCCGCCGCTACGCTCCACTCTATCCAAAGATGTGTACGTCAGGTCAGCAGGAACAGCGACATTAGACGGGAGCTTCTGGACTTCTGACCATGCTATCATTTAGTGATGAATTTGTCATTTATTTGTACCTATTTGTCAGAATTTGTACCGCTGTAGTTTATGATATTTTGCGAATTAACAGTTTCCTGCTGGCTTGACGTCAACGCAGCAGGAACAATTCTGTCCCGGGTAAACCGCTGCACATTTGATTAAACTAAGTTTTCCATCATTTAGTGCCTAATTTGTCATGTCTACCTACCATTTGTCATCAATTTTGGTTCAGTAGAAGCGAAGATATCGCGACAATTAGTTTTGGCATTGCAGACCGGAAGTTAGTGATCTCTTCCGGTACAAGTATTTTCACTTGATTAATCGTTAGCCGTAGCTTATTTCCAAAACTGTGACAGATCAATGGATTGGGCATAAACTATTCTTTCGGGTAGTAATCAAGTCTTATCGATTACAACTGTATTTCTCCCAATATACAGTTTGTTAGCAAAACGGACGCCATTTTGTAGTTCGTATTCAAGAAAACTTCAATTACCTTGACGCTTGACATGGAAGGTTTTCAATCAAATAGCTGGCCAATAAGCATAAGGGTAATAATTTTAATATTAGCTTTTAACCAAAACGATGAAGAAACAATAATAGTATTAACTCTTTATTCCTCTTACTTCTTTTCCAAGAAATAATGACATTCTGTTAGATTACTTAGCTACTGCTTTAAACTTCACCTGTCGCATTCAAGATAAAATGTATAGTTGTAGTGTAGGTAATTTGTGCATGGTATTACCAACTGGTCGGAAAAATGTGGACATAAAATTCCATTAATATCCTACTACTTTATCGGCTTTTTCACCACCATGTTCCATGAAAAATTCCTAAATAAACAAGAATGGAAGTTTTGAAGTTTTAAAATGGATTATAAATTAAGGCAATGAATGTACAATATTCGGTGTGGTTTCATTTGACCTAGCGCCGGCACTAGCATAAAATGAACTGGTTGATAGATTTTTTTGTGCTGGAATTTATTGCGATCTAGTAATGTTGCCAGATCGGCCCATGGGGGCTGATCTTCGGCCGTTTCGACATTTACATCCACCGGCCTTTTGATATCATTGGCCCCTAATTTTTTTTTTTTTTCGAACGGTTTTTTATGCTGTGGGTCTCTTACGAACACTGCCAGCTACACTGGGCTAGGCAGCTACACTGGGCTAGACAATTGGCCCCTAATAATAAGTTCTCTGTTTTATAAGAGAATGCCAGTGGCCTGATTTAAGAGTGGAGGGACTTTTGTTTGAGTGGAGGAGTTTGCATTTGAAAACTTGCTAAAAATTTGTTACTGTTGGTCCTTTTATTTTCAAACACACATTGTGTCGAATGGTTTTTCAGTAAACTAAAAAAAACGAAACAGTAAGCCGAATCTTTGGCCGCATGCAGATAAATACCGAGACGATCGTTTCTCTTTTAAGAAAAAGTATGAAAAATGTGGTGGCATCAATATTTTGAGCTATTAACGTAAAAATTAACGTAATTTTTTTTTACATACATACATAAAATCATGCCTGTTTCACAGAGGGGTAGGCAGAGACCACGGTTACACTACAAGCTGATGATGATGATGATAATAGTGAAAGTTAAAATATTTCTTTTATTTCTTAAGAAAGAAAGAAAGAAAATACATTTATTTTGGACACACAAGCACAGCACAAACTAATAAAAAAAAGACACAAGGTACAGGTTACAATACAAAAGGTAGGGAGGAAACAAAACAAAAGTAGGTAGGAAGTAACAAAACTAGGGTATTCATTAGTCCGTGCCGAGGTGCATGCGTGAGCCAAAAAAGGTTCCATCTCAGCATTGATGCCGCACACGAAGTGTAGCGGCGCTGGTTTTCAGATGGAACCCTTTACGGCGACCTCACGATCGCAGTGTGCTTCATTGCTCGCGTTCTTCAGTCGATGTCGGTAGGTAGGTAGGAGTGGTAGATCAAAAAAAAAAAAAAGAATAAGTAGAACTAGAAGTAGAAGTAAACGTATATAGATAGGTAAGTAGGTATAAAAATAGAATTATTAAGTAGTACTTAGGTAGGCAGGTTTAATTTACGAAAATCAGGTAAACAAGTAAGGTGAAGTAGGTAGGTAGCTAGGTAAATAGGTACATAAATAGGTCCGGTCAGCCCAAGCGAGAGCATAGACAAAGTAGCTAAGAAGGAATGTTTTTTCTCTTTTACACTTTTACGGTCAATCTCTACAGTGCGTCATTAAACTCCCTAGTCCCAATCCCATATCTATGGTGCCTGCAGTATTCCTGTAGTATATAGTCTGTGGGTGCCTGTTTGTATGTGTGTACGTGGTGTGCGCGCCCGCGAATCAAACAAACAAAACAAGTTCAAACTTGCTTGAACGACGCGCGCGACCGACGACGGCGACGACCGACGGACGGACACACGCAGATATAATAAAGTTACTTTGTATCTATTGCCATAGTGTATTATATAGTCTTAATAACTCTTTCTATTTCTAGTAGGTAGGGAAGTTATAAATTTAATTATTGGTGGACAATTCACACAGCACCTTTTAACCATAAACTAAGCGAAGTTTTTACTATGGTAATTACAAGGCTGATAAAATACTTAGTTAGGTACCTAAATACTTTAAAAGCTTGCGCCCGCGGCTTCACTCACGTGATAAAAAGTAGGTATATGAGTTTCATCGAAATTGGTTACGTTATTCAGCTGATTAACCATATAATTTAACTCTGCAGTTGCAACCTAACCTTATAATTTCGCCAACTCCATCCGACCATCCATCTCGTAGACAGAGTACTACTTATTAGCTCAAAAATCTTCAAAACTTCCATTCTTGTTTATTTAGGAATTTTTCATGCAACATGGTGGTGAAAAAGCTGATAAAGTAGTAGGATATTAATGGAATTTTATGTCCACATTTTTCCGACCAGTTGGTAATACCATGCACAAATTACCTACACTACATACATACATTTTATCTTGAATGCGACAGGTGAAGTTTAAAGCAGTAGCTAAGTAATCTAACAGAATGACATTATTTCTTGGAAAGGAAGTAAGAGGAAGAAAGAGTTAATATTATTATTGTTTCTTCATCGTTTTGGTTAAAAGCTAATATTAAAATTATTACCCTTATGCTTATTGGCCAGCTATTTGATTAAAAACCTTCCATGTCAAGCGTCAAGGTAAATTAAGTTTTCTTGAATACGAACTACAAAATGACGTCCGTTTTGCTAACAAACTGTATATTGGGAGAAATACAGTTGTAATCGATAAGACTTGATTACTACCCGAAAGAATAGTTTATGCACAATCCATTGATCTGTCACAGTTTTGGAAATAAGCTACGGCTAACGATTAATCAAGTGAAAATACTTGTACCGGAAGAGATCACTTACTTCCGGTCTGCAATGCCAAAACTAATTGTCGCGATATCTTCGCTTCTACTGAACCAAAATTGATGACAAATGGTAGGTAGACATGACAAATTAGGCACTAAATGATGGAAAACTTAGTTTAATCAAATGTGCAGCGGTTTACCCGGGACAGAATTGTTCCTGCTGCGTTGACGTCAAGCCAGCAGGAAACTGTTAATTCGCAAAATATCATAAACTACAGCGGTAGAAATTCTGACAAATAGGTACAAATAAATGACAAATTCATCACTAAATGATAGCATGGTCAGAAGTCCAGAAGCTCCCGTCTAATGTCGCTGTTCCTGCTGACCTGACGTACACCCAAAGATTATGAATTTAAGACAGATGCACTTTCGACTGTTTCGACACAATTTCGATGTCGTAAATGTACGACATGGAAAGTGTCGAGTGTCGACTAATAGTTAGCATCCTATTGGTCTGTGTCATACAGTCAGACTCTAGCAAATACTCAGATCAAATAAAAATTCAGCTAAAGATAAACATACATAAATAGATAGGATCGTTTCATTAATTTAGAGCCAGAAAAAAAAATATATTTCTTTTGAAATGTTACACAATCTTACTTTCGTAATTTTTATGTAAGTATTTTGTCAAGAGATTCAAATCACTAGCTAGCATTTTTCATTCCACGCTTCTTTTTTAACCGACTTCCAAAAGGAGGAGGTTCTCAAGTAGGGTGTTTTTTTTTGTGTGTTACTCGATATCTCTGCCAATAGTGAACCGATTTTGATGATTCTTACGCTGTTGTATAGAGTATGATCCCGGGGTGGTCCCATAATAATTTAATTGCTTAGGGATTGCTACTTGTCCCGTAAAACTTAAAAAAACGTCACACCTCTTGAAATCACGACTTTTTTTGTGGACGTTGGTATGATATCTGGAAATCCCGCGACTTCGTTCGCTTGCTGCTAAATATATACACTTTAACCTTAGGGGTTGTGTGGCGGGTATTCCTTTATGTGCACCCATACGTTACAACAGAAAGCTACCCTGCACATACTCTTAGGACTTTTGGTTAGGCTCTGCGATGATTGTCAAAGATAATAAAACCATCCACCAACCACCACGTTTGATTGTCAGTCAGTGAGTTAGTACCGTAAGTGTTATTATTTATGATGAATGAATATTTTCATACTTACTTTGGTTTTTCGTTCGAAAGTGTAGGTGGCCAGTGCCATCCTCAGTAAGCAAAACGCAAAGAGGTTATATGCAAAAAAAAATCTCTGGCAAAACGATGTGAGCGCGCTTAGTTCCATGGCCCCCCAATTAGTTTCATAACTTTTACTTACTGTTTATACTTCTATGTTTCTTAACTTATTTTAAACTCTAAGGAATTTGAAGTCGGTTTTTAGTTTTTGTATTAAATATCTTTATAACTAAAGGTTCCAACATTTTTTCATAATTTGTAGGCTAATGTTTGTTTACATATTTTGCAGGGCATGTCCTAGTCGATATCAAAAATACTTTTGTGCAAACTGCAAAGTCTGCAAACATTTTGGAGTCCGCTAATCTACCTTGGTGCACGAATGGTTAATTTATTGGCATTTGGCTGTATTATCCAAGTGTTAACCTACAGTTGGGGTGTCCGAGGTTTTGCGCATATTGCAAATAAAACAACGCAGTGATTAATGATATGAGGTAGGTAAGTGAGGTTGGTATAGTACATAGGTACCTACCTAATAGGTATCTAGATTTAGATCAAAAATTTGTTAAAGCTCTCATTTTCTTTTTTTTTCACATTTGTTTATGTTCTTATTTATTAGGGATCATTATTATTTTTCTTTTGAGCCTCACCTAGTTCGATCGGCACCACAATAGATCTAAATTCAATTTAAAAAATATATATATAAATGTGCATATAATAAAAATAATAAAACAAGGATCATCGAAAAAAATAATAGGCCCCAAGCCGTGTTTGTTGCCTGATTCTTCTAGGCTTGGTCGCGAGGAACAGGCATAGCTTCACCTAGTTCTAAGAGTGATCCTAGTGATTTTATTGAAATAAAAACGTTTGACTTTGACTTTCTACCTGGCTTTAGATAATAATTATATCCTACAATTAGTTTGATGTTGCGTGATACTAGTCGTGCGTGCCTACACTGGCACTGTTGTGACAAGTTTGATCCAGTTAGCTATCTCACAGTGATAACGTCACCCAAGGGTTATTAGTCGGTGATTGAAGAAATCTGACTGAATGAATGGTTGGGTCAGAAGCCCTCGAATGACGTCACACGGCAGCTGCTACCGCGCGCGTGCTTATCTCCGTGGGATGAAAGCCGATTACTGCGTAGTAATTTCATAGATTCTGGGTAGTTATTTAGTATCGTTATGCGCAGTTATCGGGAGCTCTACCCTAACTACTTTTATTTACATATGTACTTTTACTTATATCTTGTTTATTCTGTGGTTCGTCTATGAAGGTAGATCGTACACAGCGGTCTACGAGATCATACATTTATGTAACATTGATCAAGTAATTGATCTTATGTTTACCTACTATGTATGTAATGAATTAAACAAATGTAAACACGTAATTCTATAGTTTGTGATAACATGTAGGTTCTGTTATGGTACTTAACAGAACACCTACATGAAGCACAACCACAATCGATTGTGGTACCTACTACCATTAGGTAGTAGGTACCACAATCGATTGTGGTTGTGCTGGGGCATGAGAGGAATATATTACCAGCTATCGGCTATCGGAATGGTACTACTACTATTCATTCATATTACCAAGTTTTTTAACTATTTTAATTGAACAATAATACAAAAACTGTGATTAATTTCTTACTTAATACTTTTATCAAGAAAAAAAATGATTGTACTTGTTTACATATTCTAAAACAAACATCCAATAATTTGCTTTTTACATTAATAAAGCCGAAAACATTCGTGCATGCCAGTACTTTTCATAAAAATTTTTTCGGATAAAATAGATCGTACCTAAAACAAATCGGGAGGGAACGGACCGGTGAATACGGGACTGGGTGACACCGGCCCGAACCCGTTTCGGACTCCCCATACTGATGCCTAGTATAGTATTATGTTATCTGTGCTGATGCTAACCCTTCTTGATGGATCAGCCTGTATATAATCTAGAAATGCAGAAATCTAGCGGAGGCTTATGCGAACCAGTTCGCAGAATTGCGCCTTCACCCAAGGTGCAAGTAGACAAGGAGGGCTTCATCAAAGTAGAAAGGAAGAAGAAGAAGAAGCCCACCTGTCAGAACAAGTGCGGTACCGCACCGCAAAGCCAGAATCTTCTGCTGCGTTCCGAGGTGCCGACGACGCAGCTCTACGTGTCTCGCGTGCATTATACCGTCAAGTCGGAGGATGTGGCGGAGTACTTGCGCGTGAAGACCAAGATCAGCTTGAGGGTCGAACGGTTGGAGTTGAACGCCACAGAGTCAGTTTCAACTCCTTTGTGGTGAGGGTACCGACCGAACATCTTTCGACCTACCTAAAAGAAGATCTCTGGCCGAAGGGTGTTGTGTTCCGTCGCTTCCGCGGGCGGATACCTACTGCCAATGACAATTCGCGTCCCACGTCGCAGTTTCTACGTGGCAATTAATTGTGTTTATTATTATGTATGTTAGTCTTTAAGGTATATATCTATATGGGCCGTAGTATAAGAAAAATTCCATCTGTTTTTTATTCTATTGTTGCCTGAAATAAAGTTATTGTATTGTTTTGTATTGTATAATTAGCTAGCTTGAAGGTCTGCGGCTGGCAAGTTGTGGCCGGCCGCGCCGCCCTGCAGTCTGCGATCGTCTTACAGGCGACACGTGATGTGAACCAATTCTAGACTTTGATACCTGGCCAATAGTAAATGTCAAACAGGTTCTGTGAACTCGCGGCCACTTAATCGTTTATCCACCCATCTCTAACATTCATATGAGTAGGGTAAATACAGCACTCAAGCATCTTGTTGCTTAGAGGAGGTACACCACCCACCCGTACATCCGTCTGGCGCGCGGCCCGCGGCGCAGCGCTGCCAACCCTGAAATTAGATTTTCCCCAAGACTCCATAGACAAGAAAATACCATAAATTCAACAATATTTAGGTATCTACGTAGTTTTCCCCAAAATATTCAAACTTTTTTGCAAAATCATACTTTTTACTGTAGACTTAAATTGCTAAATTCTAGTGGAAGTTTTGCGCAGATCTGCCGAAAAATGTTTTCCCTTAAATAATACCCTAAAAATACCTTAGGCACCTAGAAATACCCTAAATTTAGGGGAAAATATCTTAAGTTTTGGACACTGCCGCGGCGGCCGGCGCGGCGGCGCCGCCGGCGGGGACGCGACCAAACATAGTAGGTATAGGACCTATTTTTACTATGATGTATGTACCTACTCTACTACCTATACTATTGTAAAAAAAATGACTTCAACGATTCTGCCTTTAGAAAAATTACAGATGTACTACCTATGGTCCTTACTGTGTCCGTCGACACAGTAAGGACAGTACCTACATCTGATTGGTTGATTTATTTTTTCTTATTTCTGACCGGTGCCGGTGAAAGGTTAAAGTCAACTTTGAGTTGGACAGTTGAGGGCATGCTATGTTTATAGCTCATCGATATCGCATGGATATAAGATCATTTTAAATTTTGGATGGCATATCGAACGAACACTGCTTACACTAAACAAATTGTTCAGGCTTTGTTTGTCCTTTCCTAAATTAGGAAACTGAATGAGTAGCCGTAGCCTTTGATCACACTAAATACCTGCACTGAAATGATCATCTGAAGTATGTTCCTATATCCATTATAGTTATACCTAACCCATCCTAGTGAATGAAGCAAACAAGCAGACGAAATAAGCAGGTGCATTACAGTCTGATACCCATATATTTGATCATGTCAGTCGTTCGTTGAACCGTCTGGTCTCGTGACAGTCGCCAAGTATTTCTGGGTCGGCCAGGGATACTGCCAGACAATCTATAGACGACGTTGAGACGATGTTATTTGAAAACATGCGAGGATGTTACATCACCGTTCTGCGTCTTTCGTCTGTCTTAAAAATACCTGTTGTTTGGTTAATATACAATCATTTAAGTACACTAAAACGTGTCTGATGGTGGTAAACAGTGGTCTGGCGGATCCGGGATTTTGGTTTCGAAGGGACTTCAACCAGCTGAGGGTCCTTTATCAAGGTCATCATCATTTCAGCCGTAAGTCCACTGCTGGACATAGGCCTCCCCCATAGGTTACCAGAGCAACTTCCTATCATGTGGGGGATTTGCCCATACTCACCACGCGGGTTGGCGAGCGTAGTTACAGCTATCGTTGTTAAAATAGGGGGCGGGCGCTGCTGCCGATCCCCTAGCTTCGCCTCTTACGACATCCAACTAAGGGTAGGTAGAGTAGGGTAGATATGTAGGGGCATATTCTTTGAACGGGGCCACCTTATCACAATAAATATTTTATATTTTTTCGAAAGAGTACAATCTGGGAGTCTTCAAATCTAGGGTCAATAAGTTCTATCTGGGAAAACGTGCTTCATCTTAGGCCACATCTCACTTGCAAAAGTGTGATGGTGGCCAAATGCTTTATCCATTACCATTACGAAAAGAAAAAAAAAAATTGCGCATTGCGAGTAACTTTTTACAAATTATTCAATGACTTCGCCACTTTTTAGTATGACAGATAATTTTATCTCGGTGATTAAACTAAGTGCTATTTGTGTACCTATATAATATGCAATTTGTACTATCTTCGCGCGTTGTAGAAATGTATAACGATTCATTTGAGATTGTTAGGGGTGGTTTTTTTTATAATCAGTGAAGATCCATATTTGATTAAACATAGAAGCTAATACTTTGAAGATATAGCTCTTGAAAATATAGGTTCGCTACTAAGATAATTATTATCTAAGGTTCACTACTAAGAAAGTTTTTTATAGGAAAACTTTAGTTAGCTGAATAATAAAGATAAAACTTTATTTAATTTTGTAAAATAGGTAAGTACTTTCAAAGTTTCTTACAGAATTATGTAAGTTAGTCTTTGCTGGCTGGTTTGTGATTATTATACCTACATTTTGTAATAAAATGTCGGCGGAGGATAAATTAAAGTCCAAATTTGAGACGACATGAGCTAATTTCAACATTTTCAAAAGCATTTTCTGTCCACATATGTAGGTACCTACTTATTATACCACATTCGTATTCGCAACCAAAATAACATAAAATATGCCTGTGATTGGCATTTTTAAATTGGAAACTAGAATCGCTAACCTCAATTTGTACAATAAAGAATAAAAGTTTTGTCTCACAGAAGAAGATCAGACATTACCTTCTTGTCCAAAGTTACCAGAAATGCATAAAAAAGTAACTTTTTAGTGTGAAAAATAACCTTTTTTTATTTTTTCCTGTATGTAGTAAGATTAAAAATTGTCAGACTTGTTTTTTAGGAGTTGCAATCAATGCCTTACGAACGAAGTTTTGCGTTAGCCAACATTGCGTTCCATTTCACGTTAATTTCATTAAAAATGAAATCACGCAAAAGTAGCCTTTCGAGTAATATTGTAACTTAGAGGTAACCTGAAGGAGTTAAAAATCACCTAAAAGGTTACAAAAGTAACCTTCTGGCAACACTGGCCATCGATTTGATTGGTAAAGTGCCCTTGCTGTCTAAAGACGTAGGTTGGGTATGGATGGACTGGGACTGCAGCAGTACTCTTCTTTATATCATCACCTGTCATTTATTTGCACATACATTTAACATGAAAATATAGAAAGATGAAAAATATATTGGAATGACTCATACTCATGTGGATAAGTACACCTACCTACCGCAGACTAGCAGACAGACGGACATAAATCTCCAGCTTTACAGTCTTATTGTTGTTTGTGAAATCTGTTCTGAGCCTCGTAATGTTTGGTTTTTTGTTGAGTCGTAAAATCCATTGGGATTTGTTTGGGTGAGGTCGTAAAGGCACGCCTTGAAAATTAACGAGAAACCTGGCAATGGTCCAGACAAGCGGTCGCGTCAAATGATGAACGTCTACCAGAGGACGTGCCATTTATTCCCAAAGTTACTTGGTACTCAACTGAAAGGAGATATGAAGATCATTCAAACTTTTTTTTTGTTATACGGAGGCAAACAGGCTTACGGTCTCCTTGATGTTAAGTGTTTACCGTCACCTATTGACATCAGCAACACCTGGAGCATTGCTAATGCGTTGCCTGCCGAACCCCTCCCCCCCTAAAGAGCTCTGGCAACCTTACTCACCGTAGGAACACAACAACTATTTGAAACAAATAATGTTATTTGGCTGCGATCTTCTGTAGGGCGGAGGTACCTCCCTGGCGGGCTGCTCCAATTTAGAGCGAGAAAATCTCGCTGTGCCCTACCTCCTCCTTACACAGAACTTACTAGCATGTTTTTTGTTGAAACAACACGCACAAAATCCTACTAGGTAGGTACTATAATACTGACTGGCCTCATAGCTCAGTTGGTAGTAACTCTGCCTTCTGCGCTAGAGGTCGCGGGTTCGATTCCCGCACTGGACAAACATTTGTGTGATTCACAGATGTTTGTTCTGTCTGGGTGTTAAATATATATCTATTATGTATATCAGTCTCAGTTGACCGTGTGTGATATGTCCGGAATATTATTATATTATTACTAAAAATGCGAAAGTTTAGATGGATGGATGGATGTTTGTTACTCAATAACGCCTGGATAAAATTTGGCACACAATTAGATGATAGTCTGGAAAATGTAAAACCATTTGGGAGTGTATGAAGAAAGCTCTTCATATGACTACTTTATACAAGCATTTGCATTAGGAACTTTATTTATTTTTTATCCCACCAAGCCGATTAATATTAATAATATAATATTTAAAAAAAAAAATATTTACAGAAAGAAACTTAAAACTAATACAAGTTAATATTTACAAAATACACAAGAAACAGTTGAGCCATCTAAAGACCGTTACAAACGATCTATAGATAGCTCAACTGATTCAGATCACTACCAGTCGGAAGCGTCCCCAAAACGCTGGCGGAATTGCCACGCTGGATGGCAATGCTAATTCGCTGGGCCAAATAAGAGCCAGCTCTCGGGTCACGCGTCGCTTCGATCAGACGTCCTGATATCTTTTTGAAAACCCGGAGGGCCCCGTTTCCCCACGGACCCAGGGTCTCAACCCCAAAAGGCTCAAATATGTAAGCCCTATCAAGACTAACATATTTGCGCCTTTTGAGATTCTCGGATTATAATATTTCTATTTTTATATTATATTCAAAACAACAAATCTTCACAGTACCTACTTACATTATAGAACTTCGGTTGCTTCGCTCGCTCGATCAATAAATCTTGGGTTCAAGTGTCAGTTCTATCGTGCAACCTAATAGCAGAGCATAATGTTGTAAATTAGAAACATCACGATATTCACGACGAGATCACGAGACACAGTGGCACCGTGCGCCACACGCGTGCGCTCTATCTTCATAGTTACATATTGAAGACATACATTAATCCTAGTCAGTTAAACGTAGGTAATTAATAAATTGCTGTTTTGATAGCATTTAAATGTATAAATTACTACATAGTCTAGCTTAGTCGAACTATATTAGTAGACCAGGTATGGTAAAACCATTTTAGAAAAAACTCTACAAGGTGATTCATAATAATGTATGTATACAATCCCGAAAGGGGCTTATTCTATCAACAAAACGAAAGAATAAAAATATACAATTTAAAAAATAAATACATTTATTGATAGTAATAATAATAAAATTTATTCAGAACAAGCATTCACATAAATCAACTAGTTAAAAATAATTTTACAAATCATAATAGTTTTGTAATGGCTTTACTAGTAACACAGGTTGTTTTGCAATATTCTACACTAAGTGCAAGAATTGTGTTGTACCTACTCGTAAATACCGCGTTACCTTCCAGTGAGGAGACCGAATACTAGCCATGTTGAGGTTAAAGTACCTACTACAAACAAATACTATAAAAATATTGGCTGGTTGCTTTCTGGAAGCAAGTACATTCATGATGAATGAAAAATGATGAATGAATTATCCATCATTCAATAATTATGTGGTAAGTACAAACATTCAGTTTTAATTAAGTAGGTACAATGCAATTTACTAGATTTTAATCGAAACAATTTTCTATGTACTAAATAAATATAGGTTATTTTTTATGTACAGTGGTGGTCATCTAATTAGAAACACCTAGTCACCTGACATTTTTATAAAGTAACTAACATTATTATAGCATTTAATAGGAGGTAATTTTTTTTTCACTACTTTACAATGTACTTTAATATCTCTAGTTTAATTACAAGCAATAATATTTGACAACCAAGACGACAATAAAAATAAATATCAGTGAAACAAAAAGTATCAATATCGTTAGGACTGGCAGAATGGACAACTAATTAGAAACATTGTATGACTTGGTTCGCAATTTGATTTTTTAAACTGAAATACAGTTCTCACAATTGTCAATCACATTGTAAATATTGCCGCCATTTCTAACTCATTACGAAAAGTTACTATTTATTGTTGTTTTATTAAAAATGGGTAAAAATAAGAGCTGTGATGCAGCAACGAAAAAAATTATAGTGAATTTTCATTTAAAACAAAAATGGAGTTACAGAAAGATCGCCGGTTATTTTGAATGTTCCGTAAAGATGATATTTAACGCCCTCGCACATTTCAAACTACACGGAACATCAGATAACGTGCCAAGAAAACTTCGGCCCAGGAAGACTACAATTCAAGAAGACAGGCTTATGCTTCGATTAGCTAAGGCGGACCCCTTTAAAGGATCCAATGTTATAAGAAAAGAGGTATTTTCAGAAGACGATCCTCGACACGTCTCCACTAAACTAGTTCGTAGACGGTTGGTTGAAGGAAAATTGTTAGGAAGGATCGCTAGAAAAGTACCACTACTAACCAGGCAACATAGAGAAAATCGTCTAGCATTCGCTCGCAAATATGGCAGTTGGACTATTCATCAATGGAAAAAAGTTTTGTTTTCAGATGAAACTAAAATTAATTTGATTAATTCCAATGGAAAACGATATGTACGACGACCAATAAACGAGGCTTTGAATAACAAGTACACTAAAAAGACAGTTAAGCACGGTGGTGGAAATGTAATGGTGTGGGGATGTTTCTCAGGGTACGGGATTGGTCCCGTGAGAAAGATTGAAGGGCAAATGGATCAATATCAATACAAAAAGATCTTGGAAGAGACAATGATTCCATATTCCGAGGAAAATTTGCCAGTAACTTGGATATTTCAGCATGACAACGACCCAAAGCACACAGCACGCAACGTTAAAGCGTTTCTTACAGAACAATCCGTGACAGTATTAGAGTGGCCTGCCAATAGTCCGGATTTAAATCCCATAGAAAATTTGTGGCACACTATAAAGACCAACCTGTCGCAGAAACACGTTACTAATATTCATGGACTTAACAGTGCATTTTAAGACGCTTGGAGAAGTATTCCTGTAGAAACTTGTTATAAATTGATTGAATCAATGCCGCGTCGCTGCAAAGCTGTTATTGATAATAAAGGCTACCCTACCAAATACTAATTGTCTAAGGATGTAGTATTTTTAGTATTTTTCAAAACTATTGGGGTTTTGTTCAAATTAAAAATGATTTAAGTAATGATTTTTTTGGTGTTTCTAATTAGTTGTCCGGTTTGTATCTCGTTTTTTATTTTGTTATTAATATAACTTTCAGTTTTAGAAAAACAACCGTTGTTTTCTGTTATTAAAATGGAATAACAATGCAATATAATATCCGATACATCGATTTTAATACGTAGGAACACTCAATGATACGTTAAAAATTAGTTCGAAAGGGAATTTGCAATAAAAATATAAACCCAGGTACGTGTTTCTAATTAGATGACCACCACTGTAGGTACCACGTGAGCAAAGCCGCGGTCGGAAGCTAGTTAATTTTATAAAAATACGCTATTCAATGACTTCAATTCTGCTGAAACCAGATAGGTAGGTGAAATGTTACACTGGAATGTAATAGGGAATTAATAGGTAATTTGGTGCGTAGATTTTTTTGAAATTATTCCAACAGATTCTGCGAACAAGTTGTAACAGGAAAACACGAGATGTATTTTTTCCACGAAACGTGGATAATATTATCAAATCATGAGTCACAGGTTTGGTCACGGGACTTCTTGTAAGTAGGTAGGGTAGGTAACGGAAACTTATGAATTAACTTACTAATTTGAATTGGAGTACACTTAGTTCTTAAACGCGCCATCCAATTTATGCTTTGTAATTTTAATAGAGAAAGTTCATTTAGTTAAAAAAAAAAACAATTTTATTCTGTTGTTTTTAAACCATTATGATGGTTTTTCGTAATTAATGCTAATTAGTTGTAAGAAAATAAAAACATCGGGAAAAAATATGAATTTTGTTGTTCGTTTTGTTTAATAATTTTTTGTTGATAGAAAAAGCCTCTTTCGGTTTCTTCTTCTTCTTCTTCTTGTGGTGGCTCTCCACTACTGAAGGTTAGCTGTCAGCTCAGCGAATTTCTCTCCGTCTTGCGCCAAGCGAAATAGATGTTCGACGCTGGCGATGTTTGTCCACTCCCGGATGTTCCTCAACCATGATTTCCTTCTCCTTCCAACGCGTCGTTTGCCCCTTACTTTGCCCATCATGATCAGTTGAAGCAGTTGGTATCTTTCGTGTCTTAACACGTGACCAAGATACCCAACTTTCCTGCGTTTGATGGTCTGCAACAATTCCCGAGTTTTCCCGACGCGTTGGAGAACCTTCACATTGGAAACTTTTTGTGTCCAGCTAATGCGTCAACATCCTACGGTAGCACCACATCTCGAAGGCTTCTAGACGCTTCTGAGTGTAAGCTTTTAAGGCCTCGCTACCTTACAACACTACAGGCCAAACTTCTTTTCTTTCGGGTTAGTATATCATTATGAATCACCTTGTATGAAAGAACAGCTGTAAGGAATTCTGCTGGTGGGATCTAAGCCATCTAGCATGAAGTCAAGGGACAAATGGCCTCATAGCTCAGTTGGTAGCTTGGTAGTAACTCTGCCTTCTGCGCTAATGGTCACGGGTTCAATTCCCGCACTGGTCAAACATTTGTGATTATAGTACAGGCTATGCCTAGTTTGTGATCAGGTGACTATGTGTGATAGGTAGGTCCGAAAAAAAAAATGATTGCATGATCTTCAAACAGTTGTAATACAAACTGCTACGAAAGCTCTACGGAAAGCTCTTTGATAACACTTTTGGTAGATGTTGGTATATTGAGGGTTTGTGAGTTACACCACCACTACGCCTACGTAACGTACTTATTGCCTAGGCGCCTACTAGTAAGGGGGCGTCCATAAATTATGTGAGGAGTTTTTTTTTATTTCTGTCCCTCCCTCATCTCACCAGGGGGGGAGATGTCGTGAGAATTTATTGAACCCCCTCCCCCATCCCCCAATCTCACGTGAGATTTTTCAAAATGTGGGTTTCTTACGTAAACGCGTTGGATTGTTATTGTAAAAAGTCGCTGCCACTCAGCTCGTCTCGTCTTCGGCTGACAGTGGCGCGAATTCACATTAAATTGAGCCATTTAAATATATATCTATTATGTATATCAGTCTCTGGTACCCATAGTACAGGCTATGCCTAGTTTGGGATCAGTTGACTGTGTGTGATATGTCCGGAATATTTATTTATTTTATTTGGTATGAAACAAATATGGTGGTTTGACAGTCAGTAGATGTTTAACGTCGAAGTATGAATGAAATTATTTTCCTTCGAATGAATTAGTGAATGATCTTAATCGTATAACGATTACGCTTAAGATTAAATCTTAAGCATGTACAATCTGGATTAAATGGACCAAAATAGTATAATGTTTTTTGTTTAAATCAGAAAAAAAATTGCGTGATATTTGCCGAGACCCCCCCTCTCTCCAACGTAAGATTAGAAGAGATTTGACTCGACCCCCTTAAACATCTCACGTAATTTATGGATGCCCCCTAACTTATCTGCAAAACGAAAATCAATGCCAAAGATAACATATCTACTTATAGGCAACTAGCTTCCGCCCATAAAAGTAGCTTATATGCTAGGTAAATAACTCTATCAATTCCAAGTTTCAACCAAATTGGCTGAGCCGTTACGGCTTGATTGAACAACAAACATCCAAACATCCTCACAAACTTTCGCATTTATAATAATTAATAGTAGGATGCTAAGGGCACGATCACACGAGTTCAGTGCTATTTTCGGAAAGTCGGAGCCTGCTTCAGACACATCCATCTTGACGTCTTAAAATAATTCATTAGTCATGATTGCGGGTGGGACATAATTAGTATTAAAGAACTGGTGGGTTATAAGTAGGTGGTACCTACTTATAAAGTATCCTAATGCTATTCTAGGTTAAGAACTAATATATATTCCAAGTTTCAACGAAATCGGTTGAGCCGTTACGGCGTGATTGAATAACAAACATCCTCACAAACTTTCGCATTTATAATATTAGTAGGATAGTAGGATGATGCAACTATGGATGAGGCAAACGTCAGGCGTAGTAGCTATAGGCGTTAACTGTGGTTAGGGCTACATAGGCTGGAAAAATGCTGAGCCAAATTATGTAGAATGTAATTTTTCATACTAAGCAAGCACCGCCATTACCTTGGTCATGCGTGAGGATCAGGCGTAGCTTCACCTAGTTTCTAAGCCGTTTCAAAGTGATATGATACTAATAGTGATTTTATTGAAAAAAACACCTTTTGAATTTGACTTATATAGGAAACTATACCCGGAGGTAGTAGGGCACAGCGAGATTTTCTCGTTCTGAATTGGAGCAGCCCGCCTGGGGAGGTACCTCCGCCTTACAGAAGATCGCAGCCAAATAACACTATTTGTTTCAAATAGTGTTGTGTTCCTGCGATGAGTAAGGTTTCCAGAGCTCTTTAGGGGGGGAGGGGGGAGGGGTCGGCAACGCGTGCGTGATGCCTCTGGTATTGCAAGCGCTCATAGGCTACGGTATCCGCTTACCAACAGGTGGGCCGTAAGCTTGTTTCCATCTCGGTTGTATAAAAAAAAAAAACTACTAATTTGCTCTGTCTGTGGGGAGGCCATGTTCAGCAGTGGACGTCGTACGGCTGAAATGATGATGATGATGATGAGGAAACTACTGCCTATAATTTATGATGGTTTTATCTTTTACGAAAAACCTCGATAACGATGCCCCTTTTAATAGGTTATTCGAAAACTATAAGTGCGCACGTGCTCGGTGCAGGAAAACGAATATTATGTGGGCATCTGCCAAACCTACTAGTATAGTATTATGTTATCTGTGGCCAAACATTCGGACGTGGATCTGATCGCCTGGAGATCTGAGAGGATGTCTACCATTCTTGGGGATAAAAGTCGCGAGCCTCTTTCTACAAGTGATTCATAATTATCTAGAAGCTGCCCCGAAAGGGGCTTAATCAACACCCAAAGGGCAATTAATGTTCGCTGCCTTTTGGAAATTCATCATCTTTCATTATAAAAACAAAAAGGAGTTCGGCAAAAATCGGATATTTAGTTTTTTACCCGCTAATATTCTATAAAGTACCTACCTACTACTACTTATATGTATGTAGGTAGTATATTTGAATTTCCTTGTACATGAATATTTTTTTATATTAGGCTCCCTTGATTTTAGTAAGTTTGTGATTAAAGTTAAGCCTCGGCAATATTATTTTACGCAAAACAATTTTTTTTAATAAAAAAACTTATTATTTAAAAAATATTCTACGAGTTGATTCAATTCTATTTGCAGTTTTAATCGCATTGTACGAAACTACCCCATAGCGTCTGAAGGTTCCCCCGAGACTGTATGAAACTACCCCATACGTGGGGCAGATTCGTACGAATTCCAGATTGACTTTAAGTCATAATTGTGCAATAATTATGAGATATTGTATATACTGTTTTTTTTAATTAATCCCATTTAATTATACTAACACTATATGCAATCAGATCACTTTTTAATTAAATAGGCGAGGCGAAAAAAAAAATGCAAAAACCGTACGACCTTCCCCTACCTGTCCTAAATGTCTACTATTCCAAAAGGCCTATTTATTCTATCAACAAAAATAATGAATACTAGCGGAGAAAAACAAAACATTCAATTCTTTTTTCTAATTTTTTCCCTTACTTTATTTTATTATTATTATTATTATTAAGTCATTTATTTCAGGCGACACAGCAAAGTAATACAGGGCCCATAGATATATATACCTTAAAACTAATTATTTTATGATCCTATGAGAACGAAATGCCTGCATGATAAACGTGACTTCCGAGGAGCTTATCTTTGGTCGGTACTACGGGCTACCTAGGATAGTATTTGTATAATCAAACGTAATTTGTGGGTTACGTTGTGTGGGTATTTTAAACACGCGACTAAACTGCTGCGTAGTCTACGCAATAACATTGAAATCTAATTGCGTTGTAGTTAACTAGTAGGCATTGTGCTTTGATTGAGTCAATGGCTCATTAGTGCGTATCAATTATCATAAACAGAGCCGCTTCAATTTATGAGAGATATGAAACTGAATGCATCCATCACAGGTTATTTGAAAACAAAAATAATAACTTCGTAAGAGTGATATTGCAGTTACAATAACAAAGTACCTAGTGTTTATTTATTGGTGCGGTAATCTTTATCCATTCATGCAATAATATTATCTGGTATGCCCCGGGGCGCTACGCACTTCTTCAGCACGTATAATTTTTTTATAAATAAAAATTGACAACATACATACCTACATACATAAAATCACGCCTGTTTCTCAGAGAGGTAGGCAGAGACCACGGCTTTCCATTTGTTACAATCCACTTGCTACGTCTTAGGCGAAACTAAGCGTGAATTTATGCTTCAGTCAGTGAAAATTATTGTTGCTTAGTTAGACTATCTTATTTATATTCAGCGTAGTTTGCAACACGTTATTAACTTAGCGCACATCAGGCCAAGCGTAAGAAGTGGATAGGTACTTAATCTCAAAACAGAATTAGCGCCGCCGAACCAGCAAAGCTTAAGTTTTATTGTCATTTTGACATAATCAAACTATAAATAACAGAGTGCGGTCTTAGCCAACACCACGGATGCAGTGCGTCATTTAACTTCTTCGGCCAAGACCTATGTTAGTTTGACGCAAACTCTCTACAGATTGGCTTCGAAGATACTTCGCCAAGATTGGTCTTAGAACCGGTGCGTGTTTTTGTGTCGCAGTTTGATTAACAAAACATAATTGCCGAAGCTTGGAAGGAAATACATTGAGGATCAATTTGGAAATTATACCAGGTCTATTTTAAGAGGAATTGGTTGAAGAAAACCTTCTAACCGATCGAAACGTTTAACAATGATTCCAATTCAATACGCAAACTAAATCAACGCAAATCTAACAGTCAAATAAATGACCAATTGATTCTTGAGTTGAGGCCCAGCTAGGTTTGCTACATGAAAAACAATAACGGGTCCGTTTATAGAAATGGTCCGTTATAACGTCGATATTGTGTTTTTACGAACACGCTTTCATTTAGTTTCAAGTGTATACAAGTATAACATATATACCTATACAAGTAGGTATATATGTTATACCGAAAGGGGCTTATTCCCACTCGAGTCGAAATTTCTTGTAAGTATATTAGCTGCTGAAATTTATAAGTAGCCTACAAAGTTATGAAGTAAAAACTTTGAGAAAATCTTTGTCGTGGTAAATAACTACCCATCTCTCGGACGTTTTCATAGAAGTTAGTTAGGATGGTACAAAATATTCACCACATTATTTGGTCTAGAGTTTAGCCCGCAGCTCAACTGTAGCGATTTTCGCCTCCAAAGCCAAATCAATGGGATGAAGCGATTTGGACATGTTTTCAATAGACGATACACGATTCTGGAGGCTGATCAGATGTAGTTCGGGTTGTATTATGAAGCTCTTCTTCTTGTCGTGTCACTGATTCTTTCTTGGTCATCCTGTATTAGGTCAGTGACCAGGTTGAGGTATGGCGGCCCTGAAAAGGGCCTATGACCATCGATGAAAGAATCAGTGTTGAAGATCTGAAAAGTTTTCTATGAGAAAGCTGCTTAACTTTCTTGGCCGTGATCTGCTGAGGCAACGCGCTCTCAACGCGTAGGCTTCTAGGCGTAGACCGTGTTATACTCTGTTTACGCTTCTAGGTAATACCTATCGGTCTTTATCTCTTCAGTGATCGTGACGCAGTTCAGTCCTAATAGTGCTTACATTGGAGCCTATATCAGATAATCGTTTGTTTATGTCGCCTCGCAGGTCATTGATCAAGTTATTTAGACTCACTTATGTCGCAGTCATGCTTCTTACGTTTGTGATCCCTTCTTCGTTTGTGCGCTGTGGCCGCCGTCGACATCAACTGTTCGCCTGCCACACACCGCGAACTTGTCTCGCTCATAATGCGCCAACGCTAAGAGCTCTCACTCTTTTAAATGCCTATGTACACGAGGTCCAACATGTCGACATCTTTAATGATAAAATTTGTATAATATTTAATTCGCTAAGAGTATTTTTAAGTTTAAATTTTAGACAGTTGGCACTTTGGTATATACTGTAAGCTTGCTGTTTTAACTGAAATAAATAATTCTAATTCTAATTCTTATTCTAATTGACTCAGATCAGTACCTAGCGGTTTCCTTTGTAAGTTCTTTAGTAGGTGATTAGTTTATCGTTTCGTGAATGTTCATCGTCAAAAATATGAAATCCAGTCTTGTATCACTATTTAGGTAGTAAAACCCGTGCAATTCGGTTCGTCGTGCGCTTGTTTGGTCATCTTGACTTATCCAATGCATACAAGGTGATTCGTAAATGTATATCATCCCGAAAGGGCTTATTGTATTAGCAAAAATGAATAATATTAGCGGGGATAACAACAAAATATATTTTTTTTCAGATTATTCCCGTAGTTTTTCAAATAAGCTGTGCTTGTTATTTTTATCATCTTTATTAAACGTAATAAATAAACGTAGGAGAACTTTGACATCAAGCTTACTATTCTTCTTCTTGTCGTGTCATTGATTCTTTCTTGGTCATCCTGTATTAGGTCAGTGACCAGGTTGAGGTATGGTAGCCCTAAAAGGGCCTATGACAAGCTTACTTTTAAACAGCTGAATAAATAAATATTCCGGACATATCACACATTGTCAACTGATCCCAAACTAGGCATAGCCTGTACTATGGGTACCAGAGACTGATATACATAATAGATATATATTTAACACCCAGACACAGAGCAAACATCTGTGTTAGTCACAAATGTTTGTCCAGTGCGGGAATCGAACCCGCGACCTCTGGCGCAGAAGGCAGAGTTACGACCAACTGAGCTATGAGGCCAGTCAAAATGAGTTTAAACATAGGAATAATTGAGTTTAAACTGATTTGACCCCAAAACAGTTGATATAGAGTTTTTTTAATGAAAAAGTCTACTACTTTTTCATTGACAACGAACTTATTGCATTAGCTAATCCTTTTTCGGGATAGCATTAGCATTACGAATCGCCTTGAAAGGGCAAGAGATAAGATAATTCAAGTGAGCGATGTCGCGGACAAAAGCTAGTGAATGAAACGCTGCAGACGACGCGCGACGTCCGTCGCACTGGGCTGCCTACTTATATCCGTGCCACAAGTCTGCTCACGCCATACCGGAGCGCTCACAGTGCCGCGCGCACATATTTTTCAGCCACAAAGTTTTAATTATCGTAGTGACCATGAAAGGGTTGATAATTTTCATTGCAGTGTGTTCCCTCACCGCAGCCATGGTCCCTATGGAGAGGGTGAGTAATTGATGTAAGAAGTGAAACAAGTGAAGTGTGAATGGTTTTCACGTATTGATGTGCAGATGTAGAAAGTAAAGATACCAAGTGTGAAATTTAAACACTGATAAATATGTTAATATTGGTCAAATCTATAAATGAATGAATGACATTGGCAAATCTTTTGCTATTTTTGGACTGGTTAACATTCTAAAATATGTTGGTTACCTAGGTAGGTACTTACCTAAAATTTTAAGGGTAATTTTTAATTAGGTGTCTCGACTGATAATCCTATTTTATCCATTATCTAACTATGGTTAATTAAACAATGAGGTCTATGTACTGATGAAAAAAGTTTGATTGAATTTCAAATGATTGACGACACAATACATAAAATTGATACGTTTTAAGGTTACGTACCTCATGAAAAATCAGAAACCCGTGAAAAAGATAGTAAGAAAACAATAGGAAGTGGTGTGTGGTGGTAAATACAGGTGGGAGTCATGAATGAGCTTACGGTCGATCTGTTTGTTCATAAAGTTTTGGTACGGGACCATAGCCATCTCTTCTTTCTTGGCGCCCTTTTTTTTTTTTTAACTTGAGAAATTGCATTTACGATTTTACGCATCCTGCCCGCTGGGGAAGCGGGCAGGGTATGTCGGGCTCGCCTAAAAAACGGCACTACCGACTAAAACTTCACGAATTATGTCAGTTAGCAGGTTGAGGTATGGTTGCGTTTGTGAAAGAACCAGTGTGGTGAAAGGATAAAAGTGCCCCTGAGAAGCTCCTTTTGTGCACAAGGTACGATCTTCGAATTTGTTTAATGAAAGATCTGTACCAACCTAGATCTCCGAAAGATCCTTCGGATTCAGAAATTCGAAGTCTGTTTTTATAATATTTAGTTTTGGCACAGATAGCATATTACTATAGTTTTGGTAACGTCGCGAAAAAGGTATACCTACCCACGCATAGAAAACCTTATAATAGGTAGGTTATAGGTAATAAAGGAAAAAGGTCTAAAATTTAGGAATTTCGATGTTTTTACCCCTAAAATTGGATTAAAATTTGGATCTAATTTTGTAGGAAAAGTCGTTTACGTATTGTTGGTTTTTGCGGTATATTTCCTATTATTATCTTGCAAATAAATTTCAATCTCTGTGGTATTATTAGGTTAGGAGACAAGCTATATTCTTGCGGTCAATATCATACAATGAACTATGTGAGCGACGATAGAGCTATAGGTAACGTAACGTTGTCTACGATCTTAGTTAAATTATCTAAGTCTACGATTTAGATGGTCATTCCAAACGAGACAATTTGCAAAGTGCAAGCCCATCGCCGCTTATTGCAAAGAACTTAACCGTACAGCCGTGTTCAAACGGCATGCGATTATGGCCTTGATAATAAGTCAAATAAAATTCGTTTCAAAATGATCCATAAACCTACTAAACAAAGTCAAATTTAAGATTTGAAGGTGTGCGATATCACAAGCTCCTAAAAGTCAAACTCAAAATTAACTTTATTATAATAATAATAATATAATATAAATTTTATTTCAGGTAACTTAAGAATAGATGTTAAAAAATAAATTCTAGGACCCATAGAAATTTAAATATGAATATAACTATGAATTATGAACTAGATTCCGCCCGCGGCTTCGCTCGCGTGGTACCGATACAAAGTAGCCTATATGCTATTCTAGGTAAGGAACTCTAGCTATTTCAAGTTTCATCAAAATCGGTTGAGCCGTTAGCGGAGTGATTGAACAACAAGCATCTAAACATCCTTACTTTCGCATTTATAATATTAAAAGGATAAATGAGGATCATTATAAAATAAATTTTAGATGACATATCGCAAGCCGTTTGAACAGGGCTCGAACCTATACAAACAAAGGAAAACCGCCAACATCAAACGTTTCTGCTCCACCTTTATTATAAGCACTGGCAAAGAGTGGAACGATCTGCCAGCGTCTGTTTTCCCGGATGAGTACAATCTAGGAGTCTTCAAATCTAGAGTGAATAAGTTCCTTCTGGTAAAGCGTGCTCCATCTTAGGCCACATCTCACTTGCAAAAGTGAGCTGGTGGTCAAACGCCTAACCATCTCCAATAAAAGAATAAAAGAAAGAACATCGCCATAGATTGAAATTTGACGTATCGTGCGCATTGCACGCAATGTATCACAATAGTTGCATCACAATAATGGGCGTGCGACGTGCGTTATTGTACGAGTAGGTACCGAAGTGACCTATCCTTGTTCCCTTCTGATTTTACCAGTAGGTGATTAAACCTAAGATAGTAAGTACATTAGGTATAGTCTTTGATAGTACTTAGCTATCGCATGCACTAAGTGTACACATGACTAGCTTTTGCCCGCGGCTTCGCTCGCATCGTACCTAGATAAAATGTAGCCTATAGGTATTATATATGCTATTCTAGGTAAAGAACTACCTATATATTCCAAGTTCTGAAAAAAAAATATTTTGATATTTTTAGGGTTCCGTACCTCATTTGGAAAAACGGAACCACTTTGTTGTCCGTCTGTCTGTCTGTTTGTCTGTCAAGACCCTTTTTCTCAGAAACGGCTAAAGGTATCAACTTGAAATTTATACCACCTATTAAGGTCTGTGGGCTTATGATGCTGTATAAAAATCAAACCTCTAGCTTAATGCATTAAAAAGATATGGCAATAAATGTATAATTTTTGTATGGAAATGGCAAAAATCAAAAACCTCTAGGGTACTTCCGGTTACCTCACAATTATGAAATTTGGAATGCTAGGAGCTTTTGTAACACAAATAAAGGG
Source organism: Anticlea derivata (assembly GCA_947579855.1). Classification (NCBI taxonomy): domain Eukaryota; kingdom Metazoa; phylum Arthropoda; class Insecta; order Lepidoptera; family Geometridae; genus Anticlea; species Anticlea derivata. The sequence goes on from OX388269.1 coordinate 7,904,696, forward strand.
AAAAGTCTGAAATTGAGGAATTTCGAAGTATTTAAGGAAACAAAGTTATATTTGCGGTCAATGTCATACAATGACTAAGTGAGCGACCGCAAATATAAGTTTGTCAATTCCTACACTTAGAATTTTTAGTAATTTTTATAAATCCATTAGTGCACGACCGGGATTCGAACCCACGACCAATGGTACGGACGCCTCAGGGCGCGAGTTCTCGCACTTGACCGTCTTTATTTTCCGATAGAACTCATTCTTTTTGATGTAAAAAAAAACTGTACCACGCCAGCGATTCCGCAGACGGAAGCTAGTGTGAAATAAATCCGCAACGTAAACCCAACTGATGTGCGGAATAAATACAATTTGCGAAAGCCTTTTATTCCATTACGAATTAAGTGTTATTTACGTAGAAATCGCTAGAAATACGAGTAGAAAATGTATTAAAGATAAGACACAATTATTTCGGCGCAGTTATACAAACAAAACAAACGATGGATAGATGGTCAACGACCTATATACCTACCTATGATGGAATGAAACTTCCTGTTTACTTGGTTCCGAGTCACGCGCGGGCCGCCACCTACACTACCTATACCCAGTGGCGGATTTGCCCTAAGGCCCAGTAGGCCCGGGCCTAGGGCGGCCTGATATTAGGGGCGGCAAATCATGACAAAAAAAAACACGCGCCAATTTTGTCAACCGACTGGTGGTCAAAATGACATTTCAAGACATTTGAAGCGTTGTGTTGCTCTCATTTTCGTAAAAATATTACAAATTAGTAGCTATTATAGTTAATTTCTGATTTCGATTCAGATAAAATTGGCAATAAAGTAAATTCATTATGTACATAGTCTTTAAGATTCTCCTACTATGTATGTACTTACCTAGCTATTAAGAATGAACCTACATAATATTAACTACCTACTTAGAACGACCCACTTTTAGAATTGTTTATGATACTAATATTCTCATGTAAGTGACTCACTGTCTTTATGGGAATAAATGAATTTAAACCTGAAGATGGGTGCTGAGAAAGGGGCGGCACATGACCTGGGGCCTAGAGCGTCCAAGACTGCAAATCCGCCACATACCTACGATGTAATGAGGCGTAAAGTTGTGATTGATGTCGTCATCCGATCGTCTATTACGTTCATTCATGGTTTGCGGTTGCCCATTCGGACTTCGAACGGATACGCTCAAGGGCGTGCGTACACAAATACAAACATCGTACGATGTAGTGTAGGTACGAAGCTCGGGCCGTTGCTTGATAACGGAAATATTTGTGGGACGCCCCAAATTGAAACAGTTCACAAATGATAGCGTGCGTGACGCAGCTTTTCCTTTGGTCTTGCTCTTTTATCTGAACTCCCTGTTGATCTCATAAAAATATTATCTAAATAAATAAACAAATATTTAATCCCCAAGAATAGTAGACTTCAGATATTTCACTATTGCCAATTTTATCTAAATCGAAATCAGAAATTAACTATAATAGCTACTAATTTGTAATATTTCACTCAGATCTTCAGATATTTCCTTAGACTTAGGAAACCAATAATAAATAAATAAAATAAATATTCCGGACATATCACACACGGTCAACTGATCCCGAACTAGGCATAGCCTGTACCTACTATGGGTACCAGAGACCGATATACATATAAAAGATATATATTTAACACCCAGACACAGAACAAACATCTGTGTCAGTCACAAATGTTTGTCCAGTGCGGGAATCGAACCCGCGACCTCTAGCGCAGAAGGCTGAGTTAACCAATAAAGCTTTTAAGCGGCAAGATGGGCTTGCAACCTGTCACGAATGGAATACTCACTACTGCAAATGTGCCACATTTTCGGACATACCTCTGACTACCCCTCCAATGATCTATCTCCTGGAGATCTTAGGGGATGTCAACAAATCTTGGGGATAGAAGTCGTGAACCTTTCCTTTTTTTTACATTACAATTTATACCTACTAGGAATATTATCAAATACAATAATCAAAAAAGGAACAATAATAATCCTTTCATTGGGGACTCCATTTATAGCCAATTTTGAAAGTTGTTTAGCCTTGCAGTTTTATATTAGATATGTTTCTCGTATGTTGAATTTTGTAATCTCGATGGTATTTTCACAGCTTAGGATCTTAGCACGAGCGTAGGCAAATAGAACGGGAGTGTACTAAATGTTTTTCTTTTTTGACTAAAAATTCGGATTGAAGTTTTGAAGAAAACCGCCACCATTTTCTTCTGAGCAAACTTGACACTCTAATTACTTGACTACTGGCAAGATTGACTGTAAAAACTGCAGACGCCATAAAATGAATAAAAAGGAACAATAATAAGTGTGTATGTCTACAGCTTACACATAACGAATTTCTGAATTCTGAGTATGCAAATATTTAGTGCATAATTGGTGCAATCTGAAAATCCAATTCAAAATTTAGGTGCCAAAGAGGTTTCTGAGATATGAGCCAAAAACTATGTGTCAGCTGGAGACCCGGGTCTACAGCTTGCACATCCAGTACTGCCAAACGGCTGCCGCGAGAGCTATGAAAACTAGCCAGATATTTAGTGCCAAATTAGTGCCAAAGGTACTAAAAATTTCAGGCCTGTAGCTTAAAAGGTTTCAGAGATATGAGCCAAAAACTATGTGTCAGCTGGAGACCCGGGTCTACAGCTTGCACATCCAGTACTGCCAAACGGCTGACGCGAGAGCTATGAAAACTAGCCAGATATTTAGTGCCAAATTAGTGACTAAGGTACCAAAATTTTCAGGCCTGTAGCTAAAAAGGTTTCAGAGATATAAGCAAAAAACTATGTGTAAGCTGTAGACCCGGGTCCCCAGCTTACACATTTCGTTACGCCAAACCGCTGATCAGAGGGCAATAAACTTTAGGCAGGATTTTAGCTTATAATTAGTGCCTAAGGTACCAAAAATTTCAGGCCTGTAGCTGAAAAGGTTTCAGAGATATAAGCAAAAACAGTTTTCCCGCCAAAAAATTCAAATAAAGTTATTGAAAATCGCCTCATTGCGACGTTGCCACTTCGCTTAAAAAGATTGTCAAACGACTTTAAACTTTATTTACATGTTACGAAGATTGATTTTGGTATTTGATCATTAAAAAAGTTAATTTGGTTTGTTGAGTTTAGTCTAGGAGCTCGGAGGATAAAATAGTTTTCAGCCAAAACATACCCAGTGCTGCCATCGATGTACCTTGTGTGTCGTACCTCGAAAAAGAGAGATTTATCTTTTACTTCAGTGAACTAGTGTATGTATACAAAATGTTCCGGAATTAGTATATACACATCAACGATAAGTTGAATGACCTCCCTTTTGGATACTTACCTATTAGAGGACATGTATCACAAAAATATTTTTTCATTTTGCAGAAGTCCACTGCTGAACATAGGCCTCCCATAAAGAGTGCCACGACGAACGGTCTTGAGCCATTTCCATTCAGTGAATTACAGTAACCTTCGCAATGTCGTCGGTCCATAGGGTGCGGGGCCTTTCAACACTGCGTCATTCGGTGTGTGGTCGCCGTTCGTAACTTTTTGGTGCTGGCAACGCGCACTGACTGTAGGCTTTCGTCTTGAGGGTCTCTGTGGTAGGTATATTATATGCGACGAAGATGAAGTTTTCCAAACGCTGGCTATGGATAGAATTGGCTGGATATAGATAAAACAGAATCGAAACTATTATGTAGGAGGTATCTTTAACCTATTGAAGTCCACTGGACATACTGTACCTACCTCTAATGTAGGTAAGTTACTAACATTTGTTAGTTACTAGCATAATTTTTGTGATACCTACACAGCTTCTTATTAGGTAGTATCTTCATCTTCTGAATTTGTTGTACTTCTAACCTAGCCGTTATCTCATATGTAAGATAGGTGTCGATCGATCTAGATAAAATAAAAATATATTGTAAGTAATTGGTTAGTACCTACCTACATAATTTGTTACTTCGGTTGAAGTTCCATAGATTTTCAATTTCGAAACTGACGTATGAAATTGGCCTCCATTGTAGCCATCATCATCATCAGCCCACACTAGTCCACTGCTGGACATAGGTCAACCCTAATACGCGCAACTGAGCCCTATGTCCGGCCATTCTCATACACTTTCTGCCCGCGCCACCGCCCCGCATTTCATAGATCATTGCTCCGCCTAGCCACACACTAAAACAGAAATAAAAGTCTGTCAGAAGAATTCAGGTAAGGTATTTAGGTTAATCAAGATACCTTGGTAGGTAGGTAGGTAGCACATATGAAAGTTGGATATGCAGGTATCTATTAGGTACTACCGTGACGTATTTGCTCATTTTGTTCATATCTAAGTTGGCTAGTAAATTATAGATGGTAGTTACCTAGTACCTAGGTACTAGTTATTTACCTATTTATAGTTTTTTGAAGTGTTTTATTACGCATTTAGGCAATTTAGTTCTACCTAAGTTTGGTTAGCTCTAGGTACTAGGAAGCCATCTATTACTTTCGTGACGTGTTTGCATAATATTATACAATCCTACGTACTTTATGTAAGGTACTTACTTATGTAGATCTAGCTAGGTATAGGTACCAAGTATTTATTATACCTAGGTACTACGTACCTACACTTTGTACCTAGACCTACAAAACATAGGGAAGTTGGTAGGTACCTCACATAAGGTAAGTAGATGTGAACCATTTATAAACCACGTCACGAAAGGAATAGATGAGTAGGTTCCTATGTGACATGATGAGTAGGTTCCTATGTGACATGATGAGATATGTGACTCCGCCGTCTAAAGCTAGGTGGCTTCGTATTATTGGAAAAATTATTGCAATAAAATGCTGTGAATGCGCACCCCAACGCGGGACGTCAGTGCAGATCTTATTCCCCCATTTAGAATTAGATGCTGTGAATATGGCTGGCTGTACATTATCAGAGTGTCCACGTCCTTACAGGCTGCCCGATATTGTACAGGCGCGTAACATTATCGTGTCATTCTTTCGTTCTTGAAGTTTGCATTTTTTTATGCTTTTCCCTTTCGGGCTGGCAGTGGCATCTTATTCCTGCCGCCAAGTCTTTTGCTCTCAAATCGAGAGGCTTATGTATGTTTAAAGTATATATCATGTAGGTTAAAGAATTCAGAAGCTTAGATAGGATAAGATGATGAAGTATCACTAAAATTATGCTGGTAACTAAAAAAGAAAAGGCGTCAAAATCTAAAAATAAACAAAAATTTTGTAGTTATAATATTATAATAATACCTACTATAGTTTTTATTTGGTACATCAAAGTTTCTAAGTGGTAGTGGTGGGTAACTCACTCAAAATACCTGAGCTGCAAATCAGCTCGCAGCACGCGCTCTTGAACCGCGCAAGTAGATCTATGAATGATTTCAGATGAATCAGGTAAAGTGAAGCAAACAATGCAATAAGGTACTAGCAATCAGTTCATCAAACGGGTCAGCTTTTCTAATATGGACTTAATAGTGTTGAAAATAATACAAATTGTTATCGTATGAAATCGTTTCTAATCAGGGTCAGGGTAGCATGAATCGCAGATGAAGTAGAACTACTTTGAGCCGTTGAGCTGCTTCAGCTGCTTGGGAGCGACGTGATCCATTTACCTGCGGCTCAGTACCCTGTGATTCGATCTGGATGCGTGTTCTGACTCGAGTTCATCATCATCATTCCAGCCGTTTGAAGTCCACTGCTGAACAGCGGCCTCCCCCACAGATTTCCGGAGTGACTTCCTGTCATGGGGGTGGGGGGAATTTGAAAATCTTTGTGAAAATAGGAGAAGCTGCTGCCCATCCCTTACTCGCCTGCCTAGTACGACATCCACGGGTAGGAGGTTAGGAGGGGCCTATTCTTCAGCCGGGGCCGCCACGGTCACTGACTCGAGTTATCCACCTCTAATTAGTGGTAGGTACACTATGTACAGCAGTGGACTCAAATAGGTGATGATGATGATACTTACATAATGGTTTCGATTCTGTTTTATCTAATGGCCAGCGTTTGGAAAACTTCATCTTCATCCCTTAAAATATACCGCAGAGCGCCACAAGCAAAAATTTAGCGCGATCGGGGCCCAGATTTGTGGCATTGTATTGTTTCCTATTAACACGTAAGTACTCGTAATGTGCGAGCTGACTAAACCTCTGGTTTCTTCATGATGTTTACCTTAAACCATTTTGGCGATCTACTCTCAAAAATTATAACAACCAAAATAACGAACGCGTCACAATATTATACGTAAGTGCCTCGTTATAATGACTAAATAAAAGTTTTTTATCAATAAGTCATATTGAACTAAAAAGCTAATGAGGGTGTGCAAAAAAGTTTAATGACGGTCGATTTTTTTATTACAACGATCTGCGACTCTAAGAAATAGTTCTTTCAACCTCTACACTTATTTCGTCGCTGCAAGTAAAGTACCGCTGGCGTAGCGGTCGAGGCGGTGGACTCAATAATCGTCAGTAACGACGTGCCCTGGATCGAATCTCTTCATCCGAATCGACTTTTTGCGTTTTCTGATCGTTCCAGAATGCCCCAAACAAGAAACCAGGTTGCCGTAGAATTAGAAAATTGACCGCTGAAATACAAAAAGCACAAAACTTGAATTTGAAGCTTCTAAAGGAACAAGACGAAGGATTATAAAAATCTCTTGGCGCAAAATGGGTCACTCAAAGTAGCATTTGCAGAACAAGTAATAAAATTACAAGAGACTGAAACGGAAAGAAATAAGCTAAAAGAGATGATTGAGCGACGAACTGCAGATCTCAATGAATATGAAGAAGCATTAAACGTAATACGTATGCACGAAAATAATGCAGCGCTGTTCGAACAACTACAAAAAACGCTCCAGTTGGAAACCAATGAGAACACCCAAATACTTAATGAAGAATTGGACAATTTAATAAGCCAAATAATTGAGCTCCAAAGTGAAAACATAAAATTAAAAAATTCTAGACACACCGTAGATATCAAAACTGCAGCAAAGACCAAGAACTTAAGTAAAAATATTATAACATTGAATAAACAAGTGACACATGATAAAGACTCACAGAATAGAAAGAAATAGTAGCGAAAAAAGGGAAGACAAAAACAAGACGGACTAAAACGAGTGAATCAATAGCAACAAAACAGGTCGTGACAATAAAGAATAAAGAAGACAACGGGATTACTACGAGAATAGGACTTCGATCCGTAGAGAAGCTAACGACAGAGGAGAACACTGGAAACCAAACGAATAACAGTACCCAAAACCATGAACCCAGACTTATAGCTGAGGTTACCGCCGTAATTTCACAAAATAGACCTAAGAAAATGCTAATATTGTGCGATACATACGGAAAATCTCTTGGAGAATTTATACACTTACATAATAATGACTACCAATCTGTTCTATCCATTTGTAAGCCAGGTGCTCCTATCAGAGAGATTATAAATAACTTGCCGACACTGACAAAGAATTTGACTCAGGGCGATGATGTCGTCGTGATTGCCTCTGACTTCCATCATCAATCAAGACGTAAGTCTACGAGATACGATTACATCGATGGCAACACGGTATGTTTTGGCTGAAAACTATTTTATCCTCCGAGCTCCTAGACTAAACTCAACAAACCAAATTAACTTTTTTAATGATCAAATACCAAAATCAATCTTCGTGACATGTAAATAAAGTTTAAAGTCGTTTGAAGCGAAGTGGCAACGCCGCAATGAGCCGATTTTCAATAACTTTATTTGAATTTTTTGGCGGGAAAACTGTTTTTGCTTATATCTCTGAAACCTTTTCAGCTACAGGCCTGAAATTTTAGGTACCTTAGGCACTAATTATAAGCTAAAATCCTGCCTAAAGTTTATTGCCCTCTGATCAGCGGTTTGGCGTAACGAAATGTGTAAGCTGGGGACCCGGGTCTACAGCTTACACATAGTTTTTTGCTTATATCTCTGAAACCTTTTTAGCTACAGGCCTGAAAATTTTGGTACCTTAGTCACTAATTTGGCACTAAATATCTGGCTAGTTTTCATAGCTCTCGCGTCAGCCGTTTGGCAGTACTGGATGTGCAAGCTGTAGACCCGGGTCTCCAGCTGACACATAGTTTTTGGCTCATATCTCAGAAACCTCTTTGGCACCTAAATTTTGAATTGGATTTTCAGATTGCACCAATTATGCACTAAATATTTGCATACTCAGAATTCAGAAATTCGTTATGTGTAAGCTGTAGACATACACACCAATAATAATCCTTTCATTTTAAATGAATAACGAAAAATGACCGTTATGGACCATGCATGATACAATGCAATGACGCACGTACTAAGTGTCGATAACTTATTTACCCTTTTTATCAATTACTTACTTTAAGCAGATAAAAGTTACAACTTGTATGCGTTCGTGTATTTTTTTCTAGTTGGCTCATTGTTAAAAACCTGTAGCTAAACATGTTGATAAAATAAAAAAATAAAAATCTTAATTAAAGGTTTCACGAAAATAATAAAGCTTCAATTAGAACATTTTCTGTCATTCATTCATCTTGTTCATTCATTAATTTTCTGTTATTGTCGTTATTATCATTGTGTTCATTTTTTGTTTGTTTGTATTGTATTGAAGTTTGTCTGGAAGAGATCGCTTTCTTAGCGATAAGACCTCCCATTGTACATATAAATCTATTTAGTCTATAATCTATTGTAAAGAATTTTCATTCATTCATTCATTCATTTTCTAAAACAAGCTACCTACTCAGCTTTTCAATTACTTAGTTAAACCACAGATAACATAACATATCTACTGGTTAAACTTTTGCTCTGTAAACTATTCCATTATGTAAATATACGTAGAGGTAACCTACTGAACCGTTATCTGAAAATTATGCTGTAAATATTTAATTTTTTGCACCTACAGAATAGTGAAAAAAGCTTAATCCCTTCTAAGGAGGTTTTGTAATTTGAGGAAGCTACGAGTACCTACCTACAAATACAATTGAAATTTCAGCTTTCTAGCTCCACCGGTTTAGGATGAAAACGTTTGTATGTTAAATATATTCCTTAACTTCTAGAATGGTCCCGGAAATTATCAGCCTGTATCTAGCAACCCTAGGTCAGTATGTGACTGTTATTAATTTAAAAGAAGTAAAACAACACCCAGACCCGGAACAATTTGCAGATCATGCAAACATTTGTCCCGCAGCGGGAATCGAACCCACCGAGGTTTCTAGGTAGATACCTAGTAGCCTCATCATCATCATCAACACAACAACCTGTAGAAGTCCACTGCTCGACATAGGCCTCCCCCAAACAGTTCCACGACGAACGCTCTTGAGCCTTTTCCATCCACTGACTCGACTTCCCTCAACCTTTACAATGTCCAAATAGGTCCATCGGGTGAGGGACCTTCCAACACTGCGTCGCCCGGTTCGTGGTCGCCATTCGAGAACCTTTACTCCCCAACGGTTGTCGGTTCTGCGAGCTGTGATTTGGTTAGGTAGGTACGTAAGGCAGACTGTCTCCTTATTTCACCGCAATTCGTCTCGAACTCGTAATACCTACTCGCACCTATCAGTATGTAGGTACCTATTTGGGCACAGCGATGCTATTTTATTTATAACAATTTAGGAAAACCTTCGGCTAACATGAGTAATAATGAAAAAAATGAGTACAATGAGTGCTTAGAGGCTAATTACAAGGAACCATATAGGTATACCTAGGTAAAAGTAACTAGATTAAAAACGAAACAGTCAAAAAAGTAGACGGCACCGTACGTGGTAACAAAGTAAAAATAAGTCGCACAGTCGACTTTAATATTGTCAACATTAGTGGCTAGTGGCACTAATGCGTTAAAACGTCTGCGAAAGTTATGCTCTAACAAATAAACATACAAACTTCCAACGCCGCTGATTCTCTCAAGTTGTTTGAGATACCTTCGCTCGTTTGATCAAAAATAATAACCAATCCTTTTGTTACAGCGAGCAGTGAACACAGAAGAAGACGAAGAGAGACTGAGGGTCCAATCAACGCCAAACACGACAACGAAAAAGAGTACTGTTGAAATCTGCGCGCCAGACACGCCTTGTGGTTGGTCGATCTACAAGCCCCCAAACAAAATATTAGAGATGAATATCACAAATACATAGTAAGTATGTTGATGTCTATCTGGTACAATGCGCGCAGCCAAAGATGAGACCTGTCAGATGCTAGTAGAGCTAGTGTTTGCGCAGGTACAGGTACTATCTACTGCGCAGGTATAACCACGTGATCTGTCAAGTCTCATCTTTGGCTGCGCGCATCCTGCGCAAAATCCCCTTAGTACTAGCATCTGACAGGTCTCATCCTTGGCTGCGCGCATCCTGCGCAAAATCCCCTTAGTACTAGCATCTGACAGGTCTCATCTTTGGCTGCGCGCATCCTGCGCAAAATCCCCTTAGTACTTGCATCTGACAGGTCTCATCTTTGGCTGCGCGCATCCTGCGCAAAATCCCCTTAGTACTAGCATCTGACAGGTCTCATCTTTGGCTGCGCGCATCCTGCGCAAAATCCCCTTAGTACTAGCATCTGACAGGTCTCATCTTTGGCTGCGCGCATCCTGCGCAAAATCCCCTTAGTACTAGCATCTGACAGGTCTCATCTTTGGCTGCGCGCATCCTGCGCAAAATCCCCTTAGTACTAGCATCTGACAGGTCTCATCTTTGGCTGCGCGCATCCTGCGCAAAATCCCCTTAGTACTAGCATCTGACAGGTCTCATCTTTCGCTGCGCGCATTATAAGATTCTTTAAAATTAGTGATTCGCCCCAAACCGATCTCGCGATGTCTGATATAATTTGGTGCTTCGATGATCGTTGAGGCACAATGAAGTTTTTTGGTATGTTTTGTTTTGATTATTATCCAATCTTACCGAAACTATGATCCGAAGATAAGACAAGAATATAATAAGATCCGAAATGAGGAAATCCATAGAAGAAGCAAGGTCACCGATATAGCTCTCAGAATTAGCAAGTTGGAGTGGCAGTAGGCCATATAGCTCGCAGAACAACACAACAACAACTGTTGGGGAGTAAAGGCTCTCGAATGGCGACCACGAACCGGGCGACGCAGTGTTGGGAAGCTCCCCACTCGATGGACCGACGAAATTGCGGGAAGTCGGTGCATGGAGAAGGCTCAAGACTGTTCGTCGTGGAACTCTTTGGGGGAGGCCTATGTCCAGCAGTGGACTTCTGCAGGCTGATGATGATGATGACCTAAACTACGATTTTACCTAATGGGAGCTTAGTAATTATTAGATATCAGCAATCTTGATGCTGAACTTGCCAAAACAAGATAATTTGAGAAACTATAGGGGAAAAAAAATTAAATTTTGAGTTGATGTTTGTTTCGCTAATAAGTATTGTTTTATGTTGAATGAATAACCCTTTTCGGGATGGTATACATGTTTTGAATCAACTATTTAATAAGCAACTTTTATTCGGGTACCGCGCGAGCAAAGTCGTGCGCGAAAGCTTGTATATAAATAAGATGTGATATTGACTGTAAACTTCTTGTTTTTTAGTTGTGAATGCAGTAATGGAACAACTTGCCAGGTTTATGAAGATGACACGGCGGTAAACGCTTTTGTACTAAAGTGTAGGGTACAGGGAGATAAGAGTCACCCTTTGGCCTCGGACTCCACACCACTCCTGAGGCCCTAGTCTACAATATCAGTGAGTTAGATTTTCACGATTCGACCGTAAAAGTGTATAGATTACCGTTTTTGCACGGTGTCACTAAAAGGGCGCCTACAAAAACCAGTAATCTAGTTACGTTTCACGAAAAGTGAGAAGTGAGAACTCACTGACAATCGCAGACTAAGGCCCAGGGCCTCGCCGGTTGACGTCGCTTGTTCAATGTTCATACAGCCCACCGTGCTATGCATTCACGAATATTTATATCGAATCCAGTGCCACGGCAGCCTTATAGAGCTTGCATTCTTTTGTTCCTTTTGTATGCAGCGAACTCTTTTCTTAGCTGATAAAATCGTAAAGCCTTGTTCAAACGGCTTGCGATGTATCCTTCAAAATTTATTTCAAAACGATCTCACGTCAGGTTAGAATAAAGTTGATTTTGAATTTGACTTTTAGGGGCTTGCGATATTGCATAACTACATTATCGCCTTCGTATCTCAAACTCAAAATTGACTTTAATCTGTAAGATATAAGGATCATTTTAAATAAATTTCAAAGGACGGCTTAATCCGTAATCAACAATTTAATGATAAGGTTTCTCATTGTTGCATAAAAGGTGTTGCTTAGTTACTCGTAGTTCCGATGCAGACTTTTCTCTGCTGAAGATTCATTAAAAAGTAACGTTGATGTCTTATCGGAATTAACATTATTAAGTAAGTTAATAAGTAATTGTTGTTGATTTAAAGCATTATATTATTAAACTCATAACTATAAAAATATATTTCTGTGTAGACTGTAGTATTTCTGAAAACAAGTTTTTTACATGTTGTAGGTAATTGATGTAGCGCTGTTTCGCACCAAATTTTTCGCACCACAAGATAAAAGTAATGATAATTGTTTCGTTTCACACCAGCTGTTTTTAAGATTTTCGTTTCAACCCACAAATTTATAAAAGAGCCTAAGTGAACTAAAAGTGTGGAAAGGTACAGTCAGAGATAAAACATCCCTAATAAATCCCTTAATGTTGCGCGTAACTCCTTTACGCTATGCGCTCCTGGTAGCTCGGTAAATTACCTACTTAATTTGTTTTCTTTATAATAAACCTACGCTTTAAAAAATAATCAGTATTTTGCTAATGTTGATCTGACTGTACAAAATCTCTTGATCTCTTTGTGGTGCGAAACGGAAACGAACTTTGAGCAGAAACGCTGACATTTTTTGGTATGAAACGGCAAAAATGAATTTGTGGTGAGAACATGTGGTGCGAAACAGCGCTACACCTTGTTAGACCATGCAATTTGTCTGTGAATAGAGTAGGCACTGACAAAGCAAATCACAGAGACTCCGCATCTTGACATTTTTTCATTATTTAATTGGTATTATAAGCATTTCCTAATTTTCTATTGAAAAAATAATTTATTACTACATCTTATTGAAAATAAATGTACCTATGTACTTACTAGGTGTAAATCATCTCATTATGGTAATATGTAAGTATCTGATCATACAAATATTTCATAAATTTAAATAGTACTTCTTAATTGAATAAGCACGTCACTTTAAAGTTCCTATTTTATTTATTTTTAATGTACTATAGTTTGTAAAACTACTGGGTGTAAAAAATATGTTTAGTTCATTAGTAGTAGCGATAGTATGTTTTTTTTTTTTTTAATGTTTAAGTTATAACTTACATACTACGACTTTTTAGCTTACGCAATTAAAAAAAACCATCTTATCCTTGTTTAAATTCTTGTGTGTTTTTATAAGTTCCCACATTTTTTCAATACTTTTCCAGTTTAATGTATAAATCAATTATTTCTTACACCCCGTAGATTAGATAGGTTAACATTTCGTACAATGAAAAGCTACAGAACTTGACCATTATAATGCTGTATTACCGTCTAACTAGGATAATTTTGTAAAATCTAGATGTGTAGTATAATTACAAAATAAATTAATATTAAAAAGAAAATGGATTTATTAAATCTTCAAGATTCCCCTTAATATTATGAATACTAATGTTTGTAAGAATGTGAAGATGTTTTGTAACGCATTCACGCCTATTGGAATACAATTTGGTATGGTATTGTAGTAAATGACCCGGAATAGCCATTATTAGCCTACTTTTATCCGGGTATCATGCGAGCGAAGCCGCTAGCGGAAGCTAGTTATATTATAATACTTATATTTTGTAAGTATAATTTCTGTGAAGGTAAAAAAAATAGTTTCTAATTTGCTTAAATTAATAAAGTATTGTTTACGCGCCTGAATTAATAGTACATTATGGTATAAGCGTGTTATGTTGGTGATTACCGCTGAGGCGGAGAGCCGAGGACGGTAATCATCAATACACACGTGTATCATACGACGTTTTTCAACACACTTGAGAATAAAATAATACTAAATATAACTGTAAAAACGAGTTGTGATTTTTTTTTCGCAATGGAGGGAAAAATTATTCAGTTTTCCTACGCGTGCATCTTACGCGTGATCGGCCATAGACTAAAAGAATGAGTTTTTTTTTTAAATTTTGCGCACGATCTTTTTTGTATCGAAACTTTTTTAAGAACAAATCAACTCAACCAATAAAAAAAATTAACTCACGTTTGTGAATAATAGCAATGAAAAAGTCACAGTTTGATTACAGGAATCATTATGTGCCTAATTGCGGTGAAACTAGAGCCACTTTATGAGCAAGTGTGTTGAAAATAATACCTATTATGTTTGGAGCGCATGGGAAAACTAAGGCATAGAAGGGTTAAAATCTAATTAATATAAAGGAGTAGTACATTCACTCATTGCCTCATCACGAAAGCTCGGAAACTACTAGGCCGAGGAGTCTGAAATTTGGCACAGGCAATCTATAAGGGGTGTAGACGCCCGCTAAGAACGGATTTTGCGAAATTCAACTCCTAAAGGGGTGAAATGGGGGTTGAAACTTTGTATGCAAGTCCCATGTTTTTAAAGATGGAGACATCCAAATCGGGTTTTAGGTAAATTGACAAAAATAAAAAATGCTATTATAAGCATTTTTTGAAAAACCGCCCTTAGGGTGTGGATGTGGGAGGGGATGAAAGTTTATATGGGAAGTCCTATGTTTTTGAAGTTAGAGACATCAAAATCGGTTATCAGGTAGATAGTTCAAAATAATAAAATTCTTACATAAGTTTTTTTTAAAACCACCCTCAGTTGTTTAAATAGGGGATGAAAGTTTACATGGGAATTCTTCCCCCAAAGGGGATGAAACGAGGTTGGAAGCTTCTTTGAAAGTCCCATGTTTTTCAAGTTAGAGACATAAAAATCGGTATTCAGATAAATAGTTCAAAATAATAAAATACCGATACAAGTTTTTTTGATAAACAACCCTCAGGGTGCGTAAATAGGGGATGAAAGTTTATATGGGATTTTTTTATCTTTTAAGACTATGCAATTGAAAGGACATTGGGCAAATTTGTATGGAGCCAGGGCCCCGATTTTTTTAAATCCTGCAATAATGAAACTTTCAGTTTTACATTGTGCTAATAGTGTAGATTTCAAATATGTTCGGCTTTTATTGTAAAGCAGCCGGAGTAAAGAGATATAGGTCGTTAAAGTTTTTTATAATACCTGGTTGACAGCGTACGAAATGTTATTATTTTGAACATTACAATATTTATTTTCAATTCTATGTTGTTATTAGTTTAAAATACTGACAGATCTACGTGAAAAGGGAGGATATTACTGGATCCTGTACGCCTGGACCTCTTCAGGTCGGAGGATGTCTACCATGTAAAAGTATTTTCATAATCAATATCTACCTACCTATATTATGGTTATTAAATAGTACCAAGGATGATACTCTGATATTACCTATTAAACCTAAATAAAAAAAAATGAATAAAAATACAATTTTTATTTCAGATTAGCAGTAACCAATGGTATTTAATTAACTGTTATATTATTGATAAACTATGAAATTAAAAAAAATACTACTTGAATAATACACAAAAATCAATCTTTACAAAATATACCTACAGCATTTAACAACTTTTTCACTATCAATTTTTTTTCATTCACTGTTGGAATTTGATAACCATGATGATAGACTAGCCCCTTCTGGAGTGTTAATAACATGCGATCTTGCTCGTAAGACCTAAGAACCACATCCACGGCACACTCTTCGATGTTCAAACCGTCTAACGGCAGCTTGTTCTGCAGGAACGTTTTGCACCAATGTCATTTTTTAATATCTGTAAAAATAATAGTTATTGTCATTGTAGTTAGGTACCTCATTTAAAATATACCTACTGATAAAAAAGTTACATTACTAGCAACCCCTTTCAGACTTTCGTACGACTAGTTATGCTCATTTTTGCGGCTGCCGAATTTTATATGATGCATCTTTAGGAGAATGCATGTACATGATGCACACCAAACAAGCAGAGACACGGCAGGGCGTTCCGTTGCAATTTAACTTTTAAACAAATAGCGCTGCGCTCTTTTCCTCATCGTACCGCGTTCGATGTGTGGAGCTCCTGAGGCTTCATCATCAACAACCTGTAGGAGTCCACCGCTGGACATAGGCCTCCCCCAAAGAGTTCCACGACGAACGGTCTTGAGCCCTTTCCATCCACCGACTTCCCGCAACCTTTACAATGTCATCGGTCCATCGGGTGGGGGGCCTTCCAACACTGCGTCGCCCGGTTCGTGGTCGCCATTCGAGAACCTTTACTCCCCAACGGTTATCGGTTCTGCGAGGTTTCATGAATCGTAAAATAATATTACTTAGGAAAATGTAGAAACTTACCTGATGTGGTTAACCAAGACGTGACAGTATTAAGGATTACCGGTGGCTGGTCTTGTACCAGGAATCGTTGAAATCTTGAGCCTCAAGCAATAGTGCAATTGGCAATTAAGAATTTCCATTTTTTACTCAAAAACGAAAAACCGGTATATATACAAAAGTACTCTGTGCTAATTCAATTCAATTTCTTAGTTTTGGCTAAAAACCGAAACGGAATCTGCAAGTCACAAATGACAATGGTTTATTGTGACAGTCAAAAACAATTGATTGCGGGTAGGGTTTTGTTTCGCTGCACTATACCAATCGAAGAAAAGCGTTCGTTGTAAGAAGGTAGCATAAACATAACACGGAAATGACTATTTTCAGCATTTAATATAACTCCACTGCTTTAGAGCTTTTCATGACTAAAACTACTACTTTAAATTAACAAAATGAATTAATTAACTCATCAAATAACTGCAGGTTGGGGCCCACGATTACCCATGTCCTTTGGCACGCAGTTTCTTTATAGAGAGCTAACATTTGCAAGAATTTTATGAAAATTCAACCCTCAAAGGGATGAAACGGGGGTTGAAAGGTTCTTTGAAAGACCCATGTTTTTCAATTAAGAGACATCAAAATTGGGATTCTGGTCAATAGTTTAAAATAATATTTGTTTTGAGCCCTTAGTGGTGTTTAATAAGGGATGAAAGTTTGTATGGGCTAAGTTTATCTTTGAAGACTACATAATTGAAATGAGGAAGGTAGGTTCTACAGACGGTGTAGACATCTGTTAGAAAATGATTTCACGAAAACTCACCCTAAAGGGATGAAATGGTGGTTGAAAGGTTCTTTAAAAGTCCTATGTTTTTCAAATTAGAGGTATAAAAATCGGTATTCAGATTAATATTTTAAATAATAAAATACGTTTTTAGCACTTTTTGAAAAACATCCCTGAGATGTGTAAAAAGGGAATGAAAGTTTAAATGGAAATCACAAAATTCAAATTTGGCAGGCAGGTTCCTCAATGGGTGGTTGGCATCTGCTAAGAAAGAATTTTACAAACATTTACCTCAAAGGGGATGAAATGGGGGTTGAAAGGTTCTTTAAAAATATGTTTCTGAAGTTACGGACATCAAAATCGGTATTCAGGTTAAGAGTTTTAAGATATCCGTATATATATCCGTAGATACCCTCAAGGCCTGCTTTTCACCGCCACCATCATGTAAATAGCTGCATGTAATAAGTGTTAGTAGGTACTTTGGTAATGATAATGGACACGTAGGTTTATACAAACGCGGACGAAGTCGCGAGCGGGACAGCTAGTAATAAATAAGCACCGAACAGTTCAACCGAAACAAGAAGCAATAATCTGCTATTTAAGGTTAAAATCAGTTCTAAGTTTATTTAGCTGTTTTAGATAGCGATGTCGAACAGTTGATGCGTAAATGTTTGGGAAAATCTATTCCTTTCTCGGTGTTATTTTTTATTTTTGTTGATAGATTCATCATCATCATCATCATTCCAGCCGTTCGACGTCCACTGCTGAACATGGCCTCCCCCACAGACAGAGCGAATTCCTTATCATGTGGGGGATTTGCCCATACTCACCACGCTGGGCATGCGGGTTGGCGAGCGCAGTTAGAGCTATCGTTGTTAAAATGAGGGACGCTGCTGCCCATTCCCTAGCTTTTTTCCCTTAGTCGCCTCTTACGACATCCGCGGATAGGTAGATATGGAGGGGCCTATTCTTCAGCCGGGGCCACCACGGCAAGCAAATAAATTTATCTTTATCTTTAAGCCTCTTTCGGGATAGAATGCTAGTTAGCCGCCGGGATCTACAGGCTGATGATGATGATGTTGAAATCGATGGAAAAGTCTATTGGTCTAACAAAAATAATAATTTTTGAGGATTGTATGAATCGCGTAATTACCTACCGCGATCACTCATAGCAGCCGAACCTACGTAGCGCATTCATGATGTGAGCCATTTTACAAATCTTCATAGAAAACTATGAATCTCATTATGAAAGTCTGTAGGTAAGTACCTAACCTACCTTTCTGGTGTAAATAATTTAAAATGAGTACCGAAGGAAAAACTCAGCACTAGGTCAGGAAATCCGTAGAAGAACCAAGGTCACCGACATAGCTCTCAGAATTAGCAAGTGGAAGTGGCAGTGGTCAGGTCATGGCTCGCAGAACCGACAACCGTTGGGGAATAAAGGTTCTCGAATGGCGACTATGAACCGGGCGACGCAGTGTTGGAAGCTTAGTTATCTAAGGTTGGAAGGCCCCCCACCCGATGGACCGACAACATTGCGAAGTCGGTGGATAGAGGAGGCTCAGGACCGCTCGTTATGGCACTCTTTGGGGTAGGCCTAATTCCAGCAGTGGACTTCTCAGGCTGATGTTGATGATGTTATACATATCTATTATTACGTCCATCGATTGTACACTCACTCAGAATGTAAGCAAAACTACCCTCAAGTTTCACCCAAACAGAAAGTTTTGCAGTGTCTTTTTTCATACTTTTGATGACATCAGGCCGTGAGCTAGAAACTTTTCGAAATAGTGAGAATATTAGAACTACTTAGTTATCTTAGATTAGACCTTCGAGTGAAGAAACGAGCCAACTTTGGTATTTTGAGGGTAGATTCGGGTTCATCTTTGTAGCTAGTCGTAAACAAGTTCGAGAACGGGGAGTTTAGTTGTGTGAGTGTAGGCTGTTGTATAAATGGTGCACCTGCGTCCCGGAGTGTTCTTTTCAAACGGAAGACTACGATTGCGGACGTGTTCTAGTAAAATTGAATTTATGGCTTCTATGTCTTATAGTTATAATATGGAAGAAAAGAAACCAATATTGACGAGTGCTGGTGACACGATGGCTGCAAATACTACGGTGAGTTTTGTCCTATCATTCAATTCTTGAGAATTTCGATATCGTCTGCGGAATGTTGTCGAGTTGGCAAGTTATTTGATGCGAGTACCGGTGTTTTTGTTTGTGGTTTATATCATATTTCTACTTCAGAGGAGGATGGCACGAGATGGAGGAGGCCTTTATCCAGGAATGGATAGCCCCTAAATAAATAGAAAAAAAAATGTACACTAGGGAAATACGGCTAATAATAATAATAATATCATATTTCTAGGCAGTGTTGGCCTAGTTGCTTTCCCGACTTTCAATCCGAAGGTCGTGGGTTCGAAGTTCGAACCCGGTCAGGCACCAATGACTTTTCTATTCGATAAATCACGTGCTTAAAACCGTGAAGGAAAACATAGCGAGGAAACCAGGAAGTACTGTTAAAGCGGCGATGGGCTTGCACTTTTGCAAGATGTGGGCATGTGCGAAATGCTCGGAAATGCCTCTGACTACCCTCCTTAGACATTTTCAAGGATCTAATCGCTTGGAGACCTGAGAGGATGTCTACTATTCCTGGGAATAAAATGTGTGGTCCTATTGTTTTTCTTCTTGACTAATTCTTTTTATGACATGTCATGTTGTTGTATATTAATTTCATTGACCTTGTTGTGAACGCTTAATACTGGCCTCATAGCTCAGTTGGTCTCTGCCTTCTGCGCTAGAGGTCGCGGGTTCGATTCCCGCACTGGACAAACATTTGTGTCCGGGTGTTAAATATTTATCTATTATGTATAATTATCATCTATTATGTACTTAGGTACAGGCTATGCCTCGTTTGGGATCAGTTGACCTTTTAGAGATTGTATGGAAGGATGATAGGCCAGGTTATTTAGATGCTGTAAGTTTCCTCCAGTTCAGAAAGAAATAAAGCTACGGAATCTGACTTTACTTGGGTAGAATGGCATTAATAGGTACCTACGCCTCCCTATATCGGTACTAGAGCAAAGATTTTTAACCCTGATCATTTAAAAGCTAAATCTCTTTTATAAAACTATTTAAGAGATCTGAAGATGTATCAAGGATAGAAGAGCCTGTTTTATCATCATCACAATTCGCTTTTTTCATTCTCATCATTATCACTCTATTTTAGTCCACTGCTAGACGTCTCTGAAGACGCGCTACTGAGCCCGGTCTTCCTCTGTTTTTGTGAAAGACTAATTTTTCTCCCTAATTGTAGTGTCTGATAAATTTGTTTTTGTCAGGAGAGCTACACGGCGGAGAAGAGGAATGGATCAGGAAACAGTGAGAGCGTATTCTCGCCGCTGGCTCCGAGCTTCCACAGTCGCAATGCGAACGAGCTGATCAACCTCCTCAACCCACAGGAGCCCAGGACTGCTGACACGGGTAAGACTTGACCTTAAACTTTTATATTTTTTTGATAGTTATCATTTAATTTGATAACTAAATTAATTTATATTTTTTGTAAATTTTGTATTCTTTGTTGTATTTTTGTACTAGCTTCCGCCCGCGACTTAGTCTGCGCAGGATTAGTATGTTGAGTAGCTTATACAAGGTGATTCATAACATGTATACCTTCCCGAAAGGGGGTTATTCTATCAACGAAAAGAAATACTATTAGCAAAAAAAACATCAACATTTTTTAATTTTTTTTTCTCAAACTTTCTCAAATGAGTTGTTTTTTGTATTATTATCATCTTTAGAACTAATAACTAAAAGTACAAGAAGTTCAGAATCAAGGTTGCTACCTAAAACAGCAGATTCATTGAGTTTGACCTGATTTGACCCCAAAACAGCTGATTGTCGCATAGTTTTTTCAATGAAAAATGTCGAATTGCCAAAAGTCGTAGAACAAACTTTATTGCCAATTGGGTGTAGAATAAGCCCCTTTCGGGATGGAATACATATTATGAATCACCTTGTATTAGCGTGGCGTTACCATTCACACAATATCTTAATAAATTGTAGCCTATGTATTATTCTGATGTACCTACCTATAAGCTATATTATTGTAAAATTTCATTAAAATCCATTCAGTAGTTTTTACGTGAAAGAGTAACAAACATCCATCCATCCATCCATACTTACAAACTGTCGCGTTTATAATATTAAGTAGGATTTTGTTGAATTTTGTTCATCATCAGCCTGTAAAAGTCCACTGCTGGACATAGGCTGGCTAAGGTTATATTTTGTTGTATCCCCATAACATAATCACGGCTCGATCAAGTATGACCGACTCTTTCTTTAGTTTAGAAAAGTATGGGGCGATGAAGTTAGTGACTTTATGAATAAGAAGGGTTAGCTAATGTTTAAAAAGTTCCTTAGTTATTTGAAAATATTCTTTATTGTTTTCAAAAGAAGATTAAATGCCCATGGCTCGCAATTTCCACCGAATTTATATAGGCAATGTAGTGCCCCGAAACTCCTACTAAGAAGGAAAATAATGTACTCAAAGAGTGAGCTCCAATCCTATCTTCAAGCTTACTTCATCTAAGTATTCCGTTCGTCGTCTATCGAGGTCTGCTGCTGTGTCAAGGCAGCAGACCTCGACCTGCAGCAGCTGTGTTCCGGTTTGAAGGGGAGGGTGGCTGGTGAATGAAATTACAGACAAATGAGACTTACCGATGCAGTCTTACTCCGCAGCCACACACACTCCACGAGGGAAATAAATAAATAATGAAGGCAGGAGGAACCTTAGTTCGGTCACGTAATTAATCGTCACTCGGCTCGTCGTGCCCTTTGTTGTATTGTGCGCGAGTGGTTTAGGTCCGTACTGAGCATTGCCAACAAGCGAAACTCAAATACGGAGCAAGGCTATGAGTAGTATGAGTAGGGCAGCGTTCTGCTGCCTAGGGCAACATCGCGGCAGTGCTAGGAGCTTAGTGTGGCTGCGGGGTCGTGGTGATGGACGTATTGGAATACCACGTGACCAGTATCATATATGAGGTATTGTGCAACCGTTGCCACTGAAAGAGCTTGCTTGTCATGCTACCGATTCTTTCCCAGGAAAGGGTGACTAATACAGGGTGACCAGCCACCCTGTATTAGTTTAGTGACCAGGTTGAGGTATGCTGTCCCTGAAAAGGGCCTATGACCAAGGTTTCTGCGAGCTATATGGCATGCCCACTGCCACTTCAACTTGCTAATTCTAAAAGCTATGTCGGTGACATTGGTTCTTCTACGGTACTAGTATAGCGCACATTAATTTTCCGAACGGAAAATACATTGGTGCCCGACCGGGATCCGAAACCGCGACCTGTAGATCGGTCACTGCCACCACTCCACCAGCGCTGTATTATTTCCAATAACAACGCAATAGATATATCTGAAGGTGTCCTAGCTGACCTGATGCAGAAGATAGTTCATTGAACCCTAGGTTAGATCAAAGAACTGCTCTATTATCACGTTACGTATGTATAGGTACAGCTAAACTTGCTTGAGAATTTATCAATGAACTATTGTCATTGCTTTGCAGCTCCAACGTCCATTGACATCGACCACATGCTGATGAACCTGCGCATGAACGGATCCGAGATGCAGTTCGATGACGTGGACCAGAATTCGCACTCAAACTACTTCATGGGCGACAACACGCAGTCTATGGGTAAGACAATACAAAATGTCCTTTATAATTATATTCTTCTTTCGTGTCGATGGTTCAGGAGGACTAAAATTCTATGAATTGGACAGTGAACAGCATTCACGGTGAACAGTTCCTTTTTATTTTACAAAAAATATAGTGGGCTTTGTCACGGGAACAACATTTTTTGTGTTCATACGACGCTACTTCTAGTAGCTAAGACGTTTCACAAAGTAGTGAGTTTATTGAAATAAAACACTTTTTGACTTTGACTTGATCCTTACGTCTTTTGAATAAAGTTAATTTTGAGTATGATTTTTAGGGGCTTGCGATATCGTGAACTATATCGCACACCCTCAAATGTCAAACTCAAAATTGATTCGTAAGGATCATTTTAAAATAAATATTAAATATATTTTCGATGGCATATCGCACTCCGTTTGAACAAGGCTTTAGTTGCGTATTGTCCCGTTCGTAAAATGCCACGTCACCCCTTTGAAAGAATTCCCATTCGCAAGAAATCCTTTCTTGCAATGGATTGAAGGACTTCTTGCAATGGGAATTGGACTGGGAGGCTTTGTAGATTTGAACACAGTTTTTTTTTATACTACTGAGGTGGCAAACAAGCGTACGGCCCACCTGTTGGTAAGAGGTTACCGTAGCCTATGAGCGATTGCAATACCAGAGGCATCACGCACGCGTTGCCGACCCCGAACCTCCCCACCCCTAAAGAACTCTGGCAACCTTACTTGGTAATATTTAGGTTTTATGTATTAGTATATTATTATTTTTTATAGTACGTATTGTAGTGTTAAACTTTTTGTACACCTCCGTCTTATTTGATCTGTTTATCCTGTCCATCCAAAGGTTGTCTGGAAGAGATCGCTTTTAGCGATAAGGCCGCCCATTGTAAGTAATATTTTTTGTTTCTCCCTTTTGTTATTTTCTATCTCTGTGTACAATAAAGAGTTTATCTATCTATCTTACTCATCGCAGGAACACAACACTATTTGAAACAAATAATGTTATTTGGCTGCGATCTTCTGTAAGGCGGAGGTACCTCCCGAGGCGGGCTGTTCCAATTCAGAACGAGAAAATCTCGCTGTGCCCTACCTCCTCCTAAGTTAACGTCATTAGTATAAAACCAAATCTTAAATTACTTAGGTATATTATGTATTTTCTGTGGGTTAGGTTTATCTTATTCTGTCTCATGTCATGAGCTTGACCCTTAACTCCCCAATTCCCCGAAAGATAGCGAATGTCTTTTAAAACCACCATCTTATTGTATTGACTAAAGTTGAATAATCATCTATTGATGGCTACAATGCGAGAACTGAGTCGGTTTATTTGATCATTATCATCATCATCATCTTCAGCCTGTCGAACATAGTGTCCCCTGCTGGACATAGGGCTTCCCCAAAGCCACGAGGAACGGTCTTGAGCCTTCTCAACCTTCACAATGTCCTCGGTCCATTGGGTAGGGGCCTCTTCCAACACTGCGTCGTCCGGTTCGTGGTCGCCATTTTGTTTTTTTTTGGAGAATCAGTTTATTGGTTCTAATACTTACTACCATAATTTACTGTTGTTAGCTTACAACAAGTAGGTAATACCTATGGTTGGTTAGGTACTTGGTAACTGTAAAAACTCGACGACCTCTGTGATGCAGTGGGAGTACGCCGACTGCCTGTCTGAGACGCAAGGGGCACCCCTTGCGTCTCGGGTTCGATTCCAGCGGGGCATAGGTACCCATGATCTGCAAATATTTGGTCCCGGTCTGGGTGTTGTGGTGCCATGGTAATCGTTTCTGATACTCACGACACAGGGAATTCTAATGTTGGGTGCTTATTTCTGGAATCGAACTGGCGTTCATAGCCAGGGTCTCATGATGGCCAGCAGGTGTGGGATACCTAAACAGACAATATAAATTTCAGTTTAAGGCCTCGTCCTACTAGAACACGACTATCACCAGATCACGCAACCTTTGCACGATTGCGCAATCAAACAAATTAGTCATTATTGAGTTTCCTTATCAAAGCTCGCGTGATTAGTTCACGCTGTCATACATGTTTACATCGCAGCGCGATCAATTCGCATCGCGTTCTATCAGGACGAAGCCCAAGGTCTTTTATCATAGGAAAAAGGTATTTAAATTCTAGTAAAATATCTTGTGTTGTCTTAGGTAGTGGAAGGCCAGAGTCTACCTCGTCCAATATCTGGGGCGATGGTTCGTCGAGCAGCTCCTCGTCGGCGGCCAGGACTGGCGAAATGATAGACACATTCGACTTCTTTGTCAAAAGTAAGTGAAAATCGGCCTGTTATTTTACATAGCACCATTACTAGACTTTACAAAATTTATAGATATAGAATGCTTCTTTACGCTAATTGAGAGCACTGGTGGAAGTGGTGGAGTGGTGGTAGTGACTACTTACCTACATAACTGTGTGTAGTTATTCTAGAGGAGTTTTTTTTTTTTTTTTTTATACAACAGAGGTGGCAAACAAGCTTACGGCCCACCTGATGGTAAGCGGTTACCGTAGCCTATGAGCGCTTGCAATACCAGAGGCATCACGCACGCGTTGCCGACCCCGAACCCCCTTCCCCCCTAAAGAGCTCTGGCAACCCTACTCGCCACAGGAACACAACACTATTAAGTGAATATATATTTTTTTTTAATGCCATTTTTTATTTTATTTTTCTAGGTCTATCGTCAGCAAACAACTACGTGTCGATGCTGACGCGTGAGCAGCTGTCAGTGCTGCGCTCCATCCGGCCCAGCCTGCTCTACGAGTTCCTGCAGGAGGTGGTGAAGGTGCGCAGCGACAAGCGCATGCGCCGCGCGCTGCCCAATGTAAGTTACTACGTGACGACGCTGACTCGTTCAATGCTGACGCAAGCATTCTGTCAATGCCCCCGCTGACACTGCTGCGCTGCCCAATTCCAAACCGGGTAGGTACGCTTGGTCCAAAACATATCGATATTTTTCCTTTTCATTTTACTCACAAAGTTTCTATCAAGGTTGGCGACCTGGGTGGTGTAGCGGGCGATTGCACGTCTGAGACACAAGGTATGCGGGTTCGATTGCCGCTGCGGGTAATGTTTTCATGATCTGCAAATATTTGCTCCGGGTCTTGGTCTTGTGGTAGTTACCATGGTACCTGCCTACTAGTAGTTTCCGATACTCACGACACAGGGAATCCTAGTGTGGGGTCAGTAAACTAAGTAATAGTTCCATACATAGTGAATGAAACTATTGGGTTTATTTAAAAAAAAGTTAGTTGCTTCGCAACCTGTGCAAGTATGGTTGTAAGTATGATTATTATTGACCTTATATCTTTTTTAGTTTTTTTTGTTCCTAGATTAATTAAACCCGTGTTAATTACCTACAAACAAAAACGTTCGCCGTGGTGGCCCCGGCTAAAGAATAGGCCCCTCCATATCTACCTATCCGCGGATGTCGTAAGAGGCGACTAAGGGAAAAAAGCTAGGGGATAGGCAGCAGCGTCCCTCATTTTAACAACGATAGCTCTAACTGCGCTCACCAACCCGCATGCCCAGCGTGGTGAGTATGAGCAAATCCCCCCACATGATAGGGAATTTGCTCTGTCTGTGAGGGGAGGCCATGTTCAGCAGTGGACGTCGTACGGCTGAAATGATGATGATGAAATACGTTTAAACTCCAGGAGTGCGCATTCTGCAAGAACAATGGCGAAAACGAGGAGTGCTACTCATCGCACGCGCTCAAGGACTGGCGCGGACGCGTGCTGTGTCCCGTGCTGCGCGCCTTCCGCTGCCCGCGCTGCGGCGCCACCGGCGACCGCGCGCACACCATCAAATACTGCCCGGAGAACTCGGACGGAGGTATTTAACTCTCGTTTTTTTTTTTTTTTTTTTTTTTTTTTTTTCGAACGGATTTATATGCTGCGGGTCTCTTACGACCACTGCCAGCTACACCGGGCTAGGCGAGCGCAGAGGGCGCTACTGCCGAAAAAAGGTTAGGTTTTGGCAACGAGCGCAAGGGCACCACTTAGGTACGGACCTCGGCTTGGGCTGTTGGCAGAGAGAGGTTTTTTGAGGAGGCCATCACCCTGACGGGGTGGAAACGCAGGGACGGAACGTCGTCGTCGACCCGGCGGGGTCGGTGTGATGTGTTTTTATGTGTCGGAGTTCGATGAAGGGATCGCCTCCGCGTTAGCGGAGGTGATCCCGTCATCTGGATCTTCAAGAACATGTCTTGGCCTACGGAGGAATTTCTCACTCATTGGGCTGTATCGTCCGCGAATAGGGCATTTAACTCTCGTCTAACGTCCTCTGCTCATTTATACGGCGATCCCCGTCATCAGACAGCGAGCAACTTCAGCAATCCTACTAATATTATAAATGCGAAAGTTTGTAAGGATGTTTAGATGTTTGTTGTTCAATAACGCCGTAATGACTCAACCGATTTCTTTAAAACTTGGAATCTCCCATTCTTCCTAAGTTATGGCTAAGGAAGAACGGGAGGGGGCTCTGCTATAGCGACCACGGAAGACCAGCGCTTTGTTCTATGAACTGCTCTGCCTAGCACATGCTGAGTGGTGGCCATTTTTGTTACCATGATGTTAAATTGCATTTTTTTTGTATTGTGTTATTTTAAGTCTGATTGTATTGGTAACAAAATAAACTTTTTTCTATTTTATTATATTCTATAGCAGATCCCCCAATTCTGGCTTTTGCGCTCACTATAGACTGAATTAGATACTAAACTCGTGCTTGGGGTCTCGGGCGCTCAATACGTTTGCCAAGACGCTGTCTTTACAAAAACACTTGTAAGTTTACTATCTCAAAGGATTTTTGCACATCAGGTTTGGAGCGTTCGGGAAGCTTCGCGGCGCGACGTCGCGTTGGCTCGTCGTCTCTGCTGATGGGCCAGCAGCCGGCCGCGCCTGCGCCGTCGCCGTCTCCTACCGGCTCGATGTCTCATTCTTCCTTGTGGAACACTTTCGGCATGAACTAAATCGTCAGGGGCTGATTGTGTAGTACTGTCTGTAGTAAGCGTTTTTTTTTATATAAAATAACTTGTAACGTTAGGCAGTCCAAACGCAGACTTTAGCCTGTCTTGAGACTCGGCGTACTATAGGTAGACTAAAGTGGGTGCGAATGAGACGTGTGGACTGGAGTCGAAGTTCGTGCAGATGTCTGTACTTCTTGATGTAGTGTGGACGATGGGACTTCTGTCCGCGCATCACGCTGCAGAGCATAAGTCTGTGCCGTGTGAACCCCTCGCGTTAATTCGAGTTTTTGATACAATCGCTACTATCGACAACTCTGTTATTTAATAGCTCGTTTTAACGTCGACAAAACATGATCCTCTGCTTAAGTTTCTGTTTCAATCCTGTTAGGAATAAAGAGTAAGAAGTAGACCCATAAACAGAAGATCATCTTTTATCGCCGTTAAATCGGGCTTTTGAATAACGGGTTATGTATTATGCAACAAGCCCCTGCGTGACGTTTTTGCTGTGGGATTAAATAAATAGAATCTGCATTTCGTGATTAGGTACTTTTGTACGTGGACGTACTAAGCCACTCTTTTTTTAGATAATACCTATAAAATATGCCCGTTTGGAACTCAAGGATAACATTCCGATCTCTTGCTAAGCATGTTCGCTTATCTATTTGTCATATAGAATTGTGAACAATGCATAGCATTGGCTTTACCAGCTAGTTCCCTTATCAATCAAATCAAAGTATGCGGGTCATACAGGATTTGATAACTTAGGATAGTTTATAAAATATCGGAATGGAATTCTATTTTTTTTACTTTTTAGGTTACATTTCCCATTGGATTTTTACAATTGCCTATTGTTATCAATACCACTCACAATTGAAGCTGTTTTAATATACCATGATATAAACATTATTCATCTTTTTACAAACAATCCAATCATTACAATTCCAAATTTAATGAATTTGTTATTTCCGATGATTCATTCAATTTATCTATTTGTTATTACGAATCAATCACCATCTCTTGGCGTGGTATAGAAAGATCTTATGCCCATATGAATCTATTGGACAAAATGCGGTTTTGCTACTGTGTTTTTAATGGACATAGGCTCTTTGGCTTCTATACCACACATTTGAACTCGTTAACTCGGCAATTCTCTTATGTTTATGATTTATTGAGTATACCAATGAAAAACATCGCTATTAACTTTGTGTTTTTACGTATACATTTGAATATGGCTATGTTTAAGGTTTGAAAGTTTATTCAATTAATATATTTGAGCATCAAAACTTTCTTCTTTTATTTATTTATCCAAACATGCCTGTAAGAGTCCACTGATGGACATAGGCCTCCCCGTAGAGTTCCATGACGAGAAGTCCTAAGCCTTATCCATCTCAGACTTTCCTCAACATTCAGAATGTCGTCAGTGGTGGTCTGTGGTGTGCCGAACCACGATCCGGGCGACGCCGTGTTGAAACTCGGTGGCGCCCTGTTCGTGATCTCTATTCGATAAACTTTATTCCCCAACGGTTATCGGTTCTGCGCGATATATGGCCCGACTTCAACTTTCTAATTTAGAGCTATGTCGGTGACCTTGGTTCTACGGATTTCCATGTTCCGGATTTTTTCATGAAGTGAAACTCCGAGCATAGCTCTCTCCGTAGCCCGTTGCGCGATGTTAAGCTTGTTTATGAGTCCAATATAGTTAGCGACCCATATGTCATCACTGCAACACTCACTGGTTGTAGGCTCTGCGGTATCATGACGAGAAGGTATGTAGAAATTACCTCACTATAAACGCACTAATTAGGGTACATTTCAGGATCGTTCAGGAGATTGGGCAAAAATTTATGGAAAAATACAACCTATACATTTAAAACGGTTTATTTGTATAACTATATGGATTATTATATCAACATTAACAGAGTATTTGCTTATAATACAGATTGTTCTAGAAAATAATTTGAATATCTTAACAAATTCATAAAAACTGAACATTATTCTGAGTCAATTAAAGTCATTTTTTAGATTCGAATAGAAGTTAATGGTGATTTCATTTACGAATTGACTTAACCTTAGTATTCACAAGCTGAAAAAACAAAAGGCAGTTAGACCTCTTTATCTCTAGTGAATCTAAGGTTAAATCTTTGATACAAAATTGCTGTTTTAGAAATTCGCCAGGTGGTTCATAAGATGTATGCTATCCTGAATAAATTATGTTTGAAGACTTTTGGAAATTTGATATTTTCCATTGAAAAAACTTAATGCGAAAATCAGCTTTAGGTAGGTAGCAATCTTGATGTCAAACTACTTGTAAGTTTGTTATGGTTATAAAGATAATAAAAATACCAATAATATCTAATTTGAGACAGTTTGGGGGAAATAATAAAAATATGATGTTTTTTTCGGTAATACTTTTCTTTTTGTTGATAGAATAACCACCGTTCGGGATTTTATACATGTTATGATTCACCTTGTATAATAAAAATAAAGCTAAAAGTTTTGGAAATATTTAATTAAACATTTACCTGAAACCCAAAATCTTATCCCGGTAAAATATCGGAAATATCTTAAACTAACAACACATCGGCATCATCCTAAAGAAGTCCACTGCTGTACAAAAGCCTCCCACAAAGTGCCACGACGAACGGTCACAAGCCATCTGGACTTCTCCAGCCACCGACCTTCAAAAATTTCATCGGTACATCGGGAGGTACATTCCTACATTTCGTCGTCCGTTTCATGACAACATGACATACATATAGATTAAATATTATTTAATAATAATGACACCAAAGTACTTTAGATTTAAACAACATAAATTCGAATTTATATCCATAAAATGGATCAATTTTTTTAAACCTTTATAATATACTAACATACTAACTTTATCGGCCTGATAAAAGTATATCCGCTTCTTTCTTTTTTACTGTTAGAAAAGGACAAAGAGGTAGTAACTGATTCTATAAAAGTATCTTAGCTTCATTCTCTTATATAGTTAGAAAAGGACAAAGAGGGAGAGTTACTGATTCGATAAATGTATGTCAAATTCATTCTTTTGTTTACTGTTAGAAAAGGACAGAGTTACCGAGTCAATAAAAGTATCGCCGCCTCTTTCTATTGTTTACTGTTTTTTTTTTTTTTTTTGATAATGGTAAGGCGTTTGGCCACCAACTCACTTTTGCAAGTGAGATGTGGCCTAAGATGGAGCACGCTTTCCCAGAGTGAACTTATTGACCCTAGATTTGAAGACTCCTAGATTGTACTCTTTCGGGAAAACAGACGCAGGCAGATCGTTCCACTCTTTGGCAGTACTTATAATAAAAGTGGAGCAGAAACGTTTCGTTCGACACTGTGGTATGTCGACCACACTGGTACAAAACAGGTTACTGGTATAAAACAGGGCGACAGGGGTTAGTTAGTTGCCGAAAAAGATAGTTACTGATTTATTCAGACTGTAAGGCATCTGAATTGTAAGTTATAAATATTTTTTAACTAAATTATCACATTATAGTGTATTTCATTAAGTATTTTGTTTTATTACTTGTAAGCTATACTGTCCCACGTGAAGACACAAACTTTTATTATTTAAGAATTTGAGTTTGAAAGGCAAGCTGAATACATTTTGGCAAGTGAGATGTAATATAATATATAACAATAATTTAGCCTAAGTAAAACAATAAAACCTTATAGCTACATATTTATTTTGAAGCAGATCAAATCTACCTAAAGTCACAGACTGTAATTTGCAGCACAAGAAATACCAAAAATGCTAACATAAAAAATTGTATAAAATAAAAAAATATTCTTGATAATTATTAACATGAGATTCGATTTTTCCGAGCGAATATATGCTTACGATTATGATAAATCGATTGTTTAAATGCGATTATTTTGGAATGGTTAATTATCCAATTATCTATTAGGAATGTTAAATTTGCCTAGTTGAACCTGGAGGGACAGCTCACTACTGTTATTACCTAGCATATGCCTGCAACTTCGCTCGCGTGGTAGGTACCCCATTAAAAAGTAGTCTGTGTCACTCTCCGGTTCTTCAATAATACATGCAAAATTACGTCGATTCGTTGCTCCATTGGTGCGTTAAAGAAGGAAAAACCAACCAACAAACAAACACTTTCGCATTTATATTTTTTTTCTACGGCGTTTATTTCAATAAAATAACTAGGATCACATTGAAACGTCTTAGAAACTAGGTGAAGCTATGCCTGTTCCTCGCGACCAAGCCTAGAATCAGGCAACAAACACGGCTTGGTGCCTATAATTTTTTTCGATGATCCTTTTTCACAAATAATATGAAGTTAGTAATGATTAATGTCTATCTTTCTGTACGTAAATTAAAATTTATGGATTTGAATTTAGTAAGCGAAGGCATAAACAATATTCTTAGTAAGAGGCGTCAGCGTAACGCTACTCGGAATCAATATGATATCTTTGGTTATGTACAACTATCACCACACTTCATTTTTGTCCCAAAGCCTTCGTAGTGG
Organism: Anticlea derivata; assembly: GCA_947579855.1. Lineage (NCBI taxonomy): Eukaryota > Metazoa > Arthropoda > Insecta > Lepidoptera > Geometridae > Anticlea > Anticlea derivata. The sequence continues at coordinate 7,937,050 of OX388269.1, forward strand.
GATACACTATGGCCCCTAGATTTTAATTACCACTAGAGTTACGCTATTGTAATAAGATTATCGATAGTTTAGAGATTATTTAAATTTACGTCTAAAATTATATATAATTTGTAAACACTTATGGAAGAAAGATTGAAGCATAGGAGGAAGTCCCAGTAAGGAATGTTTATAGTTGAAGAAAAATAGTAACAATGTAAATGTTCCCAAAATTGATTATGTGATTTTGGCAGATTGTAAGATTAATGGTAGCTTATTGCCACCAATGCGAAATATTTTCCCACCCAATGTCGCTAATCAGTTGAAGTTACAAAAAAGCCTCGTATTTAGAGATCACATTTTATAAAATCGATTTTTAGTAAATTTTATATTTTTAATAATAAATATGATTAATTAAAATCACGATAATTTACATGCATAATTTTCCCTAAAAATGGGATAAAAATCCCGATATTTCGGCACAGTTTCATGCGCCATGATAAGTAATACAAATATACCAAATATCTGGGAATAAATAAACACAAATTTTGGTAAATAGTTTTAGCGAAAATTATGTTCATAACCTGAAATATCATAGTTTCAAAATTTTATTTGCGTTCTGTTTGCTTAAATACATAGGCATTATTCATCAAACAAACGTATTAAAACTTTAACCTATCACTTTATTTTTTGACACAAACGACGATATTAATTTACAAGTAAAAAGTAAATTGTAATTTGATAGTAGTACAAAATATCATCAAGCGAGTATAAGCACTGGTTGAGAAACAGAGATCTCACAAAAAGTCGTTCCTAATCCTTATATTTAGGTATTAACAATATTTTAGGGTTAACCCCCTTTGTATAAAGCACATTTAACATCTAGCTTTCTAGCAAAATAAGAAACATTGAATCTAATGGATCTAACGGAACATAGATGTGGCAGAGGAGTTGCTGTGAACAACACTGAACTTTACCGGCATGTCATACGGTTCAAAATTTAAATTATTTGCCATTGTTACTGTTCATAATTTAATGATCCATCAATCAGTGATAGTCATATAGATTTTATGATTTATGACGAAGATAATAAAGCTCAATATTGTAACATACCATCTGCCATATCTCTGCGTAGTAAGGAATGAGAATCACGTGTCACCACAGCCACCGTCGACGCGATGTGGCCTCTCTTTGTCATTCAGCAGGCTGCTCACCTGGAAACGTCGTAAATATGTATTTCAAAAATATTTATCCGCCAAAGAGTTCCATGGGGAACACACATCTTCCATGTCTTCCAGTACTGCGTCGCCAATTGGTGATTCAGTAGTCAATATTTGTTTACTAGAATTTATTTATTTCATTCATTTGTTAACCGGGAGATCTTATGAAATTTCCCTGGCTCAAGTCGATTGAAGGAATTTTTAGAATAGGCTTAGTAGTTCCAGATATTACCCCCCACATAACGATCAATTTTACCTCTTTATAATACTAGTTCAGAAAATGTTTATTTATTATTTATTGTACACAAGAAAAATACAGATAAAAAAATTAAAAAGAAAGGTATGTACAACTTAACCCTAAAAAGAGTTTTCTTCCAGCAAACCTTTGAGGATAGAGAGAGCTAGGTTTATTTTGTATGAGTAAGTTCATTATGAAGATTAGGACTGGCCTCTTAGCTCAGTTGGTAGTAAATCTGCCTTCTGCGCTAGAGGTCGCGGGTTCGATTCCCGCACTGGACAAACATTTGTGACTAACACAGATGTTTGTTCTGTGTCTGGGTGTTAAATATATATCTATTATGTATATCAGTCTCTGGTACCCATAGTACAGGCTATGCCTAGTTTGGGATCAGTTGTCCGTGTGTGATATGTCCGGAATATTTATATTTTATTTTTATTTAGGTACCTTCGTTGTTGTTATGCCTGGCGCGAACCAATCGCTCCGGGTGCGAGTGCGCGAGTTGCGTGTAGTCACGGAACACTTCGTTGTACGTGTCGTCGTTGGAAGACATCTCGCTTTCACGCATCTCTTCGTTGAGTTTCGTGAGTCGCAACCTGCAATTTGAAAGTGAAAAGTGTGAACTTGCTTGCCTGTCGTATAACTGATTCTTTCTTGGTCATTTTTATTAGTGACTAGGTTAAGGTATGATGGCCATGAAAAGGGCCTATGACCGACTGTAAAAGAATCAGTGTAGTGAAAGGATTAAAGTGCGCCCCTTAGAGGCCCCTTTCGCGCACATGTCAAATGTTTTCGAATTTTAGGTTCTCAAGACGATTCTAATGATACTTTAAACATCTAATTTAAATTAATAAAAGAGACGTTTCATCAATATATGGAGCCTCGGCCCGCACTGTGTACACTACTCTAAAATATGCCAAAGCAATAAAGTAAACGTATTTAATTGGTTATTTTATTTAAATTGACTTCGTTCTAAGGTACAATAAGATTTTCTTCGACAAAGAGAGCAACACACAGCGCTACAAAAATATGGCGGATGGATGTGCGTGAAATGTCATTTTGACACCCTACATTTATCTGACAAAACAAAAACATCAAATCAAACAACATGTCAATGTTATGTCAAACGCCAATTATAAACCAACATGGCGGCCTTCAAATAGTGTTCACATAGTAAAAAACTTACCAGAAGAACTATTCTTGTACCATCGCTTTTGTCTTCAAATTAATGATATTGTATTTTTCTTGTAATCTCCTATATTTTACTAATTTTTCTATGTAGTGTACATGGACCAGGCCCAGAATGAAATGGCTCCTTTAAAAATACAAAAGGCCAGATCAAGAGTACCCTAAACCGACGAGCATGTATGAGGAATGTTATGAGAGTGAATGAAGCAAAAGAGGTATGTCAGGATCGTAGCAAGTGGAAAGCCGTGGGCTCTGCCTACCCCTCTGGGAAATAGGCGTGATTTTATGTATGTATAAAAATTTCCAAGTAATTTTTAGATTTTACTTGTTGACCATATTTTCATACATTAGATGGCATCATACATAACCAACGATGGTTCCAGTAAACAGCCGTTATGTTGGTGAGCAGCGATCTTAGGCATAGTGCTGAATGGCAATAGGACGTATTTTATCTTGAACCGCGAACTTGTCACGCTCATAATGCGCCAACGCTAAGAGCTCTCACTCTTTTAAATGCCTATGTACACGAGATCCAACATGTCGACATCTTTAATGATAAAATTTGTATAATATTTAATTCGCTAAGAGTATTTTTAAGTTTTAATTTTAGACAGTAGGCACATACTGTAAGCTTGCTGTTTTAACTGAAATAAATAATTCTAATTCTAATTAAATGTGGGACAAAATTATTAATTCACTTACAAGGTAACGATATCAGCGTTGGCGTGTTCGACGGCGATATCGAGCGGCGTTTGATTCTCGTTGTCCACAATCGCTTGGTCCGCGCGATATCGCAGCAAAAGACACACCTAAGAAACAAAGCAGTAATTTGTACCTAACACAAATTCCATTCATTTTTATCATCCTTATAACTAACTAGCTTCCGCCCGCAGCATCACTCATCACTCGCATGGTACCTACATAAAAAGTAGCCTATATGCTATTCCAGACTATAATCTATCTATGTACCATCCAAATCCATCCGGCCGTTTGGTTGTGATTGAACCACAAACATCCAAACATCCTCATAAATTTTCGCATTTATAATATTAGAAGGATTATTTTTTGTGACATTTGTAATTATTATTGAGTGATTTAATTAATTATATTTTGTATACTAAAGTATTTTGATTAACCTATAATCGATTTTATCAATAAATGACTGTTCAAACTAATGAACATGTTTTTGTTTTAAGATTAAAACCTTTCTTTCATATTTAGTTTAAAAATGTAAGACCGTGCACTTTATACCATATAACTACTAAAAAAATACCTATTATAATCTTAATTTAAATACTTACTTATAGGTAGGTAGTAATTTGGATTGTATAAAATTAATTACAATAGGCAAGCCAAGTCAACATGACCACACACATGACATGATATCAGTCATCGTCATGACATCATGACATGAGTTGTATTATGACTATTATGACAGAGAGCTTACCTGAGCAGTGTGTCCAGCTTCTGTGGCTAGGTGTAATGGAGTTTTGCCGTCTTCGTCTTGCACGTTCAGCTTACTGCCGTTTAGTAGCAGGAACGAGCACGCCATCACGGAACCCTGTCAAAACAATCTGTTATTTCATGGACGATTCAGTCATCGAAGGCATCCGATGGACCGACGATATTGTAAAGGTTGCGGGAAATCGGTGAATGGAGAAGGCTCAAGACTGTTCTTCGTGGCACTTTTAGAGGGAGTTGTATGTCCAGCTGTGGACTAACCCAGGTTGATAATGATGAGCATAAAGGCTACTTTCTTCCATATCCATATTATTAGGTTCTTAAGGTAACCTAATAATATGGATATGGAAGAGCGGGGCCTTCTAACACAAGTATATATTTACTTAAAAGAAGGTCTCAACCTAGATTTAAATATTTGTAAAATTTGGTTACAGCAATAAAAACTTTTAACTTTTTTTTTTTACTTTTTACTTTACTTTTTAATTTTTTGGAAGTGAATCTTTCTTGGACACATTTTATACAATAGCACATTGATACAATCTAAGTAATCATCAATAATATTAATATGCAAATAAAATTTGTCCCGGGTCTGGGTGTTGTAGTACCATGGTACTCGTAGTTTCTGAAACCCACGACACAGGGCATCCCATGTGACTATTGGGTGCTTTTCACATTTTTATAAGCTCTTATTTATTAGAATTTAGATATATTTAGATTCTTATTTTTTAGATTATAATTCGATTATTTTTATTTTGAGCCTCACCTAGTTCGATCGGCACCACGCTGAAGCTTTAAATTCAATTTTGTGAAAAAAGATCATCGAAAAAATGATAGGCACCAAGCCGTGTTTGTTGCCTGATTCTTCCTGGAACAGGCGTAGCTTCACCTAGTTTCTAAGACGTTTCAAAGTGATCCTAGTGATTTTATTGAAATAAACGTTTTTTGACTTTGAGTTTGCTATTTATTTATTAATTAGCTTCCACCCGCGGCTTCGCTCTCGTGGTATCTACTTAAGAGCAACATATATGCTATTCTAGGCAAAGAACTCTATCTATTCCAAGTTTCAACGAAATCGGTTGAGCTGTTACGGCGTTATTGAACAACAGACATCCAAACATCCTCACAAACTTTTGCATTTATAATACATGTACTATTTTTTATTTATTAACTTTATGTGGCTATGGTGTCTCTGCGGCCACAACTGGCCTATTATGATCGCCACTTTTTATTTGTGGAGCCCTGGGCTTTCTAAGTTCACCGCAAAGCACAGCAGCTGTTAGAAACTTAACTTAACCAGCCTCATAGCTCAGTTGGTAGTAACTCTGCCTTCTGCGCTAGAGGTCGCGGGTTCGATTCCCGCACTGGACAAACATTTGTAATTAACACAGATGTTGGTTCTGTGTCTGGGTGTTAAATATATATCTATTATGTATAACAGTCTCTGGTACCCATAGTACAGGCTATGCCAAGTTTGGGATCAGTTGACCGTGTGTGATAAGTCCGGAGAAAAAATATAATAACTGAAGGATTGTACGTGTACTAACACTTAGCACGGCGTGATGCAACGGCGTGCGGCCCCTGAGCGGCGCACAGTTGGTGTCGGCGCCGGCCGCGAGCGCCGCGCGCATCACGGGCACGTTGTGCGCGCGCGCCGCCCGTACCAGCACCGCCTCCGCGGACAGGTTGCACATCTCCTCTGCACCTTGCGATTACAAATAATTATTTATTTATTTATTTAATCTTTATTGCACACAAAGAAAACAATGTACAAAAGGTGGGCTTAATGCCAAGGCATTATTAATTATTATTTTTAATTAAGTCATAAATAATAAAAATATATATTTATTTCTGATAGCATAACACCCTATTATTATTCACATATATTTAATTAAAATCTCATTTATAAAATACATTTTTTACTACAAAAGTACATCTTAATATCAAAAAAGAATAACAAAACAACTTTTATAGTAAAAAATATATATAAAAATGCAGAACCACCGACCGCGAAGCTCGGCTCAAGCGGTCGGTGGCTAGGGCTGCAGAGAGAGGAACCTCCTGACTATGCGTGCCGAGTCCAGGAGTACCGCCCTCTGTATCTGGCCCTTCACCCAGCCGTCTAGCGAGAGCCTCTTAAGGTATTGCTATTATTATTATTATTAGCCGTATTTCCCTAGTGTACTTTTTTTTTCTTTTCTTTTTTCTTTATTTAGGGGCTATCCATTGCTGGATAAAGGCCTCCTCCATCTCGTGCCATCCTCCTCTGTCTCTTGCCCTTTGTGTCCATATTTTTCCAGCCACTGATTCAATGTCGTCTCTCCAGCGACGGACTGGCCGACCGCGAATTCTCTTTCCGTCACGGGGCCACCAGTGTAGTATTCTCTCGCTCCATCTCTCCATAACAATCTGTAGAACTGCTTATTTTTCAAAATATTAAAAGCAATTGGGTCATCAGCAACTCTCGTGTAGAGCTGCGGGTAAGGGCCTCTAGCTGGCGCTATTTACCTTAGCTTCTTTGCTGAAAGCAAAGACTTTCAGGTCACGGGGATTTGACAGAGGCCTCCCTATATAAATAAATAAATAAATATTCCGGACATATTCACACGGTCAACTGATCCCAAACTAGGTATAACCTGTAGTATGGGTACCAGAGACTGACATACATAATAGATATATATTTAACACCCAGACACAGAACAAACATCTGTGCTAGTCACAAATGTTTGTCCAGTGCGGGAATCGAACCCGCGACCTCTAGCGCAGAAGGCAGTGTTACTACCAACTGACCTATGAGGCCAGTATATGAATGCATGATTGTAAAAACCCCCCTCAGACCACTTTTTTCGAATTCCTTTTTATGATGGAAAAATGATCCTTATATCAAAACTAATAGGAATTTATGATTAAAAAAATGAACATGTGGCCTCTTTTGTTTTACTTCATTTAAATACATACAAAAAAAAAATGTATTTAGAACAGTTTTTTTACACCAGATAGTTTTTATTGATTTTCCGAAACTTTTGCATTTGGTCGGAGAGGGGGTTTTTACAATCATGCATTCATATAGTATGAGGTGGTCCATCTGTGGGTAAAAATAATATAATAATAATAATATAATTTTTATTTCAGGTAACTTAAGAATAGTACAGATGGTATAAACTAATTCTAAGACTAATTTAATAATAATGATTATAACGGTTACCTAGTTCATCTGCGTCCTCTCCCTCCGTGGAGTCGTGGTCGGACGGCAGAGCCAGCTCCAGGCCGCGCTCCAGGCCCAGCTCCAGCCCGATCTCCAGCACGGGGCTGCCCGAGTGCGACTCGCTGCTGCTGGAACTCTTCTCATCCACTATGGTCTCGGGAACTGCGGGCGCTGCTCGCACCCTGAAATTTACACATTAATTTTAGTTCATAAAAGAAACCAACTAACTTAGATCATTATTAGGCAGAGCTCTTTAGGGGAGGGAGGGGGTTCGGGGTCGGCAACGCGTGCGTGTTGTCTCTGGTATTGCAAGCGCTCATAGGCTACGGTAACCGCTTACCAACAGGTGGGCCGTATGGCTGTTTGCCACCTGTTATATAAAAACCTACTTGTCGTAAGAGGCGACTAAGGGTACTTGGTACTTGAGTGGACTGATTTCCGCAACTAGGCCGCTGGTGGGCCCCTTTTGCGTGACGGGTGGAGGTTGCTAGTCCAGCCACCCGGCGACTAAGGGTAAAAAGCTACGGGATGGGCAGCTGCGACCCCTATTATAACAACGATAGCTCTAACTGCGCTCGCCAACCCGCGTGCCCAGCGTGGTGAGTATGGACAAGATCCCCCCACATGATAGGAAGTCGCTCTGGAAAGGGGAAGGCTTTATGTTCAGCAGTGGGCATCCTGCGGGTGTATTGATAAACCAACCATTCAATGGCTACCTAAAGCACGAGATACAGAAGCGTTGTGGCGAGGTTTTATTTTGAGTAACTTTCACCCGCGGCTTTGCTCGCGTGGTTGAATCATCATCAACAACCTGTAGAAGTCCACTGCTGGACATAGGCCTCCCCCAAAGAGTTCCACGACGAACGGTCTTGAGCCTTTTCCATCCACCTTTAGAATGTCATCGGTCCATCGGGTAGGCCTTCCAACACTGCGTCATCCGGTTCGTGGTCGCCATTCCAGAACCTTTACTCCCAAACGGTTATCGGTTCTGCGAGCTATATGGCCACTGCCACCTTAATTTGCTAATTCTGAGAGCTATGTCGGTGACCTTGGTTCTTCTACGGATTCCCGGGTTGAATGTGTGTCCTTAATAATAAATTACCTGCGTCTAGCTCGCCGGACGGACCACCGTCTCCCGTTGCGTAGCGGTGAGGTTTGTACTGGGTTCATAGAAGCACCGCCGCTCACTATGTCTTTCACGAAGGACAGGTTCACGTACTTAGCACGTATCCAGGCTTCGCGTACGCAACTGTTACAAATAAAATACAATAAATTAGGAATATTAATAAAACACGAGAGAGCTGCAAATTTAACCTTCTTATTCATAATCTATCTTTATCGGCTCGATAACTCTGTCCTTTTCTAACAGTAAACAAAAGAAAGAGGCGGACATACTTTCATCGAGCCGAAGAAATTACCGAGTGACTATGAATAAAGGGGGAAAAGTATACAATTTTAAGGTTAATCACTGAAAAAGTACAGCCTAAGTGATTTTCTAGGAGTGTGAATTTTGGAAGGTAGCTGTATATTTTACGGGTGCACTAAGAAATGAATTCCCGAAAATTTTACCTCTAAGGGGCGCAACGGGGGTTGAAGTTTATAGGGAAGTATTCTCAGAACCATATTCATCATGATGTGCATAACATCTGAAGGCTGCAAATAAAATCGAAAAAAAAAACATGAAAGTATGAAAACTTACGTTTCGCAATCAGGGCTCGCTCGTTTGATAGCAGTGCCCTCTGTGTTCGCTTCGTAAATTAAATTCACGACTTTGTTCCCAAGTTCAGCCATAACCTGAAAACAGAAGTATCTGCAGAAACTGACTGCTATACTAAGAACTTAGAAATCCCACTGTATAATTAACTAGCTTCCACCCGCGGCTTCGCTCGTGTGGTACCTACATAAAGAGTAGCTTATATGCTATTCTAGGTATAAAACTTTATCTATTTCAAGTTTCAACGAAATCGGTTGAGCCGTTACGGCGTGATTGAACAGCAAACATTCAAACATCCTCACAAACTTTCGCATCTATAATATTAGTAGGATGAAAAGCAGGCAAGCAAAATAATTTTATGAAGTTAGTACCTTTATGATATCGGGTTCCCAATCGTCCAATGTGAGCGATCTTACTTTACTCAAGTGTACACCAAGCGAGCGATGGATCCCCGAACATTCTAAAATACACAATAACGACCTTAATTACTGCACAATAGAATATAAAGGAGCCGTTTCATTCTGGGCCTGGTCCATGTACACTACATAGAAAAATTAGGAAAAAATAGGAGATTACAAGAAAAATACAATTTCATTAATTTGAAGACAAATGCGATGGTACAAGAATAGTTCTTCTGGTAAGTTTTTTACTATGTGAACACTATTTGAAGGCCGCCATGTTGGTTTATAATTGGCGTTTGACATGACATTGACAAAATTTTATGTCATGTTGTTTGATTTGATGTTTTTGTTTTGTCAGATAAATGTAGTCAAAATGAAATTTCACGCACGTCCATCCGCCATATTTTGTAGCGCGGTGTGTTGCTCTCTTTGTCGAAGAAAATCATAATGTACCTTAGAACGAAGTCAATTTAAATAAAATGACCAATTAAATAAGTTTACTTTATTGCTTAGCCACATTTTAGAGTAGTGTACACAGTGCAGGCCCAGGCTCCATATATTGATGAAACGTCTCTTTTCTTTAATAAATATTTTAGCCAGAGAATATTTAATTTACGTAAGCCTTATAAACTTCACAATAAAGTTTAATATTAGAGAAATAAATATTTCTCTAGATACAGTTGGGAAGGTAAATCACTTACCAATACAAAGAGTGATGCCAAGGTTTATACTGGCCCATCGAGGGTTCTGACTGCCGCAGTCGCAGCAGTAGTTGTTGCCAGGAATGCTCAGAAGTTGTTCCCATATCCTGTAAAAGGAGGAAAAACATTCTTGAGTAAAAGATTCGTAACTCTTGAGAGTGAATAGGTTTCTTCTAGGCAAACGTGCTACACCGTAGACCACATCGTCACTTAACATCTAGTGAGATTGCGGTCAAACGTTAGCTTCATCATCATCAGCCTGATGAAGTCCACTGCTGAACATAGGCCTCCCCCAAAGAGTTCCATGACGAACGGTCTTGAGCCTTTTCCATCCACCGACTTCCCGCAACCTTAACAATGTCGTCGGTCCATCGGGTGGGGGGCCTTCCAACACGGCGTCGTCCGGTTCGCGGTCGCCATTCGAGAACCTTTGTTCCCCAACGGTTGTCGGTTCTGCGAGCTATATGGCCGGCCCACTGCCACTTCAACCTGCTAATTCTGAAAGCTATGTCGGTAACCTTGGTTCTTCTACGGATTTCCTCATTTCGAATTTTATCACGCAGCGAAACTCCGAGCATAGCTCTCTCCACAGCCCGTTGGGCGACTTTGAGCTTACGTAAACGTTAGCTTATTTAGAAGTAATAACCACTAGCTCTTCCCGTCCACGACGCCAATTCTCAAGTATTTTAAATCGTTAAGTAAAAGAATAATAATTGGTTTAGGTTATTTTTAGGTTGACAGTGTTACTCGAGCAGTTTCAATGAAAAACAAGAACTAATATTAATACATCATTTTCGAAATGTTTAAAAAAGGATACTATCAACAAAAATACAAAATATTAGAGCAAAAAAAAAACAGATTTTTATTACTTTTTTATTATATTTAAAACTAACTAGCTTCCGCTCGCGGCTCCGCTCGCGTGGTACCTAAATAAAAAGCCTATATGCTATTCCAGACTATAATCTATCTCTGTACCAAAATTTCATCCATATCCGTTTGGCCGTTTAGCCGTGATTGAACCACAAACATCCAAACATCCTCACAAACTTTCGCATTTATAATACTAGCTTCCGCCCGCGGCATCACTCGCATGGTACCTACATAAAAAGTAGCCTATATGCTATTCCTGACTATAATCTATATCTGTCCCAAATTTCATCCAAATCCATTCGGCCGTTTAGCCGTAATTGAACCACAAACATCAAAACATCCTCACAATCTTTCGCATTTACAATATTATTGTGATTATTTAACTTGAATTACTCACCTGACTTTCTTCATAGCGACGTTGACATTCGGCCTGTCGTCCACCGGTCTGCTGTCGTCGGGCACCAACACCAGCTGCGACTCGGGGTGCTCGCGCGACTGCCCTTGCTGTATGGCGGACCGGATCCCGTTCTGAAGCGCACCCACCCAGCAGTTGAGCATTTCTTCCGAATCAGATTGGAGCATGTGGCTTCTGTAAATAAAAAAAACCAGTAAGGCCTTAAAAGGTGTAATATATGACCCCCCCCCCCCCCCCCCAACCCGATGGACCGATGTCATTTTAAAGGAAGTCGGTGGATAGACGTTCGGCGTGGCACTCTTTGGGCTATCTTGCAGTGGACTTTTTCAGGCTGATGATGATGAGTAAGGCATTTATTACATGCATTTTAGATGATTTATATAGCGTCAAGCGTTGTTCAAACGACGTGCGATATGTCATCTAAAATGTATTTGGAAATGATCCTTACATCTTTTTGATGAGTCATTCCCGCTCGGTAACACACTGTCGTCAACACTGTTGACGAATGGGATATAAAAAGTTGCACTCGTTCACAGTGTTGACGAACGCAACTTTTTATTTCCCGATCGTATCCATCTAATACACGAGTCAAGATATTTTTAAAATTTTAATAAAAGAGAAACGGTATTATATAAATTTGTACTTACGACTTTTAAAGCAAAAATCGAACTAAGAAAGTCCTATATGTAATAAAAATTGTTGTTAATGTTTTTCAATTTGTAGAATATAATTTGATGGCTTAAACGAAAAATATTTTAAGCTATAATTAATAAAATAATTATTAGCATTTGTAAAATCTGTATCATCTTTTATTGAAATCTGCTTTTTATATTCTGACTCTTGTACTAGATGGTAGTTACGTTTGGGAAGTAAAAAGTTGCGTTCGTCAACACTGTGAACGGGTGCAACTTTTTATTTCCCATTCGTCAACAGTGTTGACGACAGGGTGTTACCGAGCGGGAATGACTCTTTTTGATTAAGTTGATTTTGAGTATTAGGAGCTTGCGATATCGTTGAGCTATATTGCCCTACCTTATTTACCTTAGAATAAGGTTTAAAATAATCGAGAGTGTAACTTACTTGCACGGAGACAGAACTTCGAAGCAGTACCGCCTCTCACCGTCTGGCACGTGTTTGACGGTACAGAGTCGGAGGTCATCTTCCATCACGGTCACATTCAGCTCACCGGTTCTCTTTCTGAAATCATAATCAATATACATTGATATAAATAAATAAATAAATATTCTGGACATATCACACACGGTCAACTGATCCCAAACTAGGCATAGCCTGTACTATGGGTACCAGAGACTGATATACATAATAGATTAATATTTAACACCCAGACACAGAACAAACATCTGTGTTCATCACACAAATGTTTGTCTAGAGCGGGAATCGAACCCGCGACCTCTAGCGCAGAAGTCAGAGTTACTACCAACTGAGCTATGAGGCCAGTCTAGTATGTCAGATTTATCAAGTAGGATCAGTATTATATACAGCTAAGGTTCTTCTTCTTCTTGTCGTGTCACTGATTCTTTCTTGGTCATCCTGTATTAGGTCAGTTACCAGGTTGAGGTATGGTGGCCCTAAAAAGGGCCGTCGATGAAAGAATCAGTGTAGTGAAAGGATTAAAGTGCACCTCATAGAGGCTCCTTTCTTGCACAGCTAAGGTGGCAAACAAGCATACGGTGCACCTGTTGGTAAGTGGTTACCGTAGCCTATGAACGCTTGCAATACCAGAGGCATCAGTATGGAGAAATCGAGATAGAGATTTGTTCGAAGGAACCATGTCATCGATTTTGGAGTTTTCGAAGTAAACAATGAAATATACAAGTTATACGGCAGTGGTTAGATGCAGTTGGCCTTCCCTTGCGACCCACTTGCAAAAACCTTCAAACCAAACGCTAACAAAACGCGATTCTTACACACGCTTTTTTTTTATTTACTTTTTGTGGCTATGGTGTCACTGCGGCCACAACTGGCCTATTGTGGTCGCCACAAGTTATACACAGTTACACACGCTTTGATTTTACACCAACATACAAAATGAGTCATAATATGAATACCATCCCAAAAGGAGCTTATTCTATCAACAACAAAAAATACTGACGTTGACTGGCCTCATTGCTCAGTTGGTAGTAACTCTGCCTTCTGCGCTAGAGGTCGCGGGTTCGATTCCCGCTCTGGACAAACATTTGTATGATGAACACAGATGTTTGTTCTGTGTCTGGGTGTTAGTTATTAAACTATTATTTAAATCAGTCTCTGGTACCCATAGTACAGGCTATGCCTAGTTTGAGATCAGTTGACCGTGTGTGATATGTCCAGAATATTTATTTATTTATTTATATTGACAACATAAACAAAACTTTCAATTATATTTATCTGTTTTTTTACCATACCTTTTTTAAATCAGCTGTTATTGGTATGTACAAAAAACAGCTGATCAGTAAGCAAAACAGCTGACTAATTATTACGAACGAGTAGTTCAAAATCAATATGGGTACCTAAAACAGCTGAATAAATTAGTTTTGAAATGATTTGACCCCAATACAGCAGATTTTTGCATTGAATGAAAAATTACGAATTTCCAAAAATCGTAGAACAAACCTTATAACTAGTACATACCTATACACTAGCCGATTGTCGTACAAGTAGAACCATCTTCTATTCCAAGTCTTGAAGGCATTGGAGGTCCTTTTGAACAAGTATCCTTGCATTCTTGGTGTGTTCTTCAAACACGGCATACTCAGCCGGCCCTCCTTACTGTCCCCCTCAGAATTAGTCTTGCAACTAGGCAGCACCGTGTCTTTACTGTTCACGATTGTGTGTCGGTTTTCCATTTCTTTGTCCAGTATTTTAGTGTCGTTACGCATTGTTGCAACCTGAAAATGTTTGTTAAAATAGTTTGTTTAAGACGAGGCTTGAAATACAAACCCCGCGCGAGCTCCGCCCACGCAGCCCGCAAAAATTGCGTGCGCTTCGAGACGTTAGTCTCGAATCTTATTTCCATTTATATAATTTTGATACTGGACTGGATAAAAGACTATATAAATAAAAATAAATATTCCGGACATATTCACACGGTCAACTGATCCCAAACTAGGCATAGCCTGTACTATGGGTACCAGAGACTGATATACATAATAGATATATATTTAACACCCAGACACAGAACAAACATCTGTTTTAGTCACAAATGTTTGTCCAGTGCGGGAATCGAACCCGCGACCTCTAGCGCAGAAAGCAGAGTCACTACCAACAGAACTATGGGGCCAGTCAACATATATTACAGCAGTGAATATTTTTTTTCCAACGTGAAACTTGAGCTGTTTCAAATAAAATTGACCAAACACAAAATGGCTTCATTTCCTAAATAATAAAATGTCGAGCGAAAACTATAGGAACATTTAACCATATTGGCAATAAGTTTGCGGAAACGGAAAATGGAAAAATCATATATTATTCACATTCTAAATTGGAGCAGCCCGCCTGGGGAGGTACCTCCGCCTTACAGAAGATCGCAGCCAAATAACATTATTTGTTTCAAATAGTGTTGTGTTCCTGCGGTGAGTAAGGTTGCCAGAGCTCTTTAGGGAGGGAGGGGTTTGGCAGGCAACTCATTAGCAATGCTCCAGGTGTTGCTGATGTCAATAGGCGACGGTAACCACTTACCATCAGGTGGGCCGTAAGCCTGTTTGCCTCCGTATAACATAAAAAAAAAAAATATACTGATAGAATCTAGGCAAATCATCATAAAATGAGCTTCAAAAATCAAGCCTCCACTTAAAACAGTGTCTAATTAATGAGCGAGTAGTATAAAGTGTTTCTAGGGAATTTTCGTAAAGATTAATTAGTCACAAGTCACAATTAGATAAAATGCATCATAATCTGAAGACTCTTTTTATGAGTTGAAGATTTAATTAGTTTATTTCAGCTGTTTGTAATAATTATTACGAACAAAACCTACAAGAGGACTTCAAGTCGGGTTTTTTTTAGTTTTTAAACCGTAATTATTTCTATTTGAATGCATCCATAATTTGATTAGTTATAAGATTGAAGAGAAGAGGTCAAGGTAAAGCTAATTCGGGGTATAAACGTTTGAACAAACATTTACGAAATGCCAAAGCGAATATATTTATTTATTTTACTTAGCGCGCAGTTTGTGTTATAGTCGTGAAGTCACGCAATTTACCATCTGCAAATTGTAGTATCTCACGACATAACGAGGTATATCAGCTAGTTATAAACATCGTGTCACGCGAGCTCACTTCAATTCAAATGACGTGGGTAAGTAATAAATGGAATTAATAAGCTCGCTTATAAAAATATAAAAAAGGTGATTTGAAAAATTTCTGGAAAAAAGCTGAGAAAATAACATATTTTTTTCCGCTAGTATTCTTTCTTTTTGAAGATAGAATAAGCTCCTTTCGCGATAGGATTCATCTTGTAATGATGACATACCTCATCAGCAGTGGATTTGAGGAACGGCTCCAGATCCTCAGACAAATCCGCCCCCTGGTGGTAGTAAGTGCAGCACGCTTGCAGGTACGATTGAAACTGAAACGATGAGGTAGCATAATTATCAGCTCTCAAGACTTTTGCGTCATTAAAAATGTTACAATTCAACTTTCTATGCAGATTTGGAGCTACGTGGTTTTAGTAAATCGACACATTAATCCAAGAGAATATAAAACATCATCATCATTTCAACCACATGACATCCACTGCTGAACATAGGCCTTCACATTTCCAGATACGAGTACAATCATTTGCCCGTACTCGCCGCGCTGGGCACGCCGGTTGGCTAGCTCATTTAGAGCTATTGTTGTTAATATAAGTGACGCTGCTGCCCATCCCCTAGCTTTTCCCCCTTAGTCTCCTCTTACAATATCCATGGGTTCTTAAAAATGTTGATTTTTGCATAGAGTTTTTTCAATAAAAATGCTGAATTTCCAAAAGTCCTATAACAATCTTTATTGCCAATTGGGTGAAGTGTAGAATAAGCCCCTTTCAGGATATGATACATATTAAGAATCACTTTGTATAGCCGAGGCAGAATTCCGCGATAAGCATTCAATATGATTTTCAGTTTAGTATTAGAAAAACAAATCTACAAATAAAGAAGCCGCTATGAGCTAAAAATAGCCCCACTTTATGTATTCGCGATGTGAAACGCCCCATAATTAAATTAATAGTGACTAATGTAGTGTAGTGTGACTTCACATGCAGCTAAGCGGTGATTCATTATCACAAACTTATATATACATTTAGGTACCAAGTTTAGTTAAGTAGCCTATCTTTCCAAAATAGGAAATGGGTCGTTAGCAAACAGGATTTGTTATTTTTTTGGTATCCTTTAGTATCGAATCCTAGAGCACGGTGGAGAGGTGGTAGTGGCCTTCCGATCTACAGGTTGTGGGTTCGAATCCCGGTTGTGCACCATTGGATTTTGCAGTCGGAAAATGAATGTGCGCTATATATAAAAAAAAATAAAAAAAACTATATATAATACGATGTTTTCCGTTTGAGATCCTAGTGATCTCAAACGGTGAAGGAAAACATCGTGGCGAAACCGGCATGTCTAACCTAACCTAAAAATTCGAAGACATGTGACATGTGCACGAAAGGAGCCTCTAGGAGGCGCAAATTAATCCTTTCACCACACTGTTTCTTTCTCCGACAGTTATAGGCAATTTTCAGGGCCATCATACCTCAACCTGGTCACTGACCTAATACAGAATGACCAAGAAAGAATCAGCGACACGACAAGCATCGAGTCCTACCTAATTATTATAAATGCGAAAGATTGTGAAGATGTTTGTCTGTGTGGATGGTTGTGGTTCTACCGATTTAAATGAAACTTGGAACAGATACTTTTACCTAGAATAGCATAGAAGCTACTTTTTATCTAGGCACCATGCGGCGCAAGCTCTTACTACTATTATAAATGCGAATGTTTGAATGGATTGATGGATGTTCGCTACCAAAGTCAATATAGGTAATAGAAAAATATTATCTTTGTTGCTACACTCAATCACGCCAGAATGGCTGAACGGATCGGGGTGAAATTCGGCACAGAGACAGATTATACATATCCTTCTCCTTTATCCTCTTAGGTACCACGCGAGCGAAGCCGCGCGCGGAAGCTAGTTATAAATAAATTTACAATTGCTGACATGTGTGCATAATTGGTATCTAATATTATGTACACCACAATAACAGGTATTTTCATTAAAACCACCATAAAATAATCGTAGCAATGAAAAACCGAATTACGCCAAATTTAAAGCAAAAAATATTATTAGATACCTACATTTGAAGCACTGGTTTCTCGAGAGGACCTCTACACAACACTGAGTCAGATATTTAAGAGCATAGTAAAATTCGCGTTCATGCAACCTTGCAAGTTGTAAGCAAGCAGGTGACTTGCCTTGTGGGAGTGCACAAACTGATGACTTAGTCAATAATATGTGCTAATGACTAGAGTTAGATAGCAGCTTTAGATATGATATCTTTGAAGGAAATGTGTAATAGACAATAATATTTAGGTGTGACAGATATGGTTGTGCCAAAAACGTATGCTACTAGCTTGTGGATAAAAAGTAGCCTTTGTGCTATTTTAGGTAAATAACTCGAGTTTCAACGCAATCGGTTGAGCCGTTACGCCGTGATTGAACAACAACATCCAAACATCCTCATAAACTTTCCCATTTACAATAATATAGTAGGATAGTAGAATTTCAATATTTAACTATGTTATTGGCTAATATTTGACATTAACTACACAATTCATATTATGAATCTACATTACCTTTCATTGACATTAGCCCTTTCGGAATAGAATTCATAAGTATTATGAATCACCTTGTAGTATCGTAATCGTGAATTATTTGTGCTTGGTTCTCTGAGGCCAGAGTCTGTAATGTTGTGTGAGTTGTTCACGTAAGACGCGAAAAGGGAATAGCTTGAGGGTTTTTGTAGGAGCGCTTTTAGTGACATCATACAAAAACGGTAAGCTATCCACATTTCACGTCTCTCGGTGACAAGTAACTCACAAACATTGCGGACTAGGGCCTCAGGTATTGCCCGCGACTCTCGCGATGTCATCGACACAACGCGCTGGCGCAAAACCCGGATTTCTTTGGCCTATCCTGGGTCATCACACAAGGCTTTACCTCAGCGGCCATCCTACTCCACCTTTGATATATAGCACTGGTACCGACTCATGACTCATGCATAATTATGCTCGATAAACAGCGCAAAATAATATGCAGACCAACATATCAGACAACAGTTGTTAGGTACTCAAGTATCCTATCTTTTATTTAGATGCAGTAAATAAAACCACGCATTAGATTAAGAGCCGAGTTGTGATCATTTTAAAGTCTAAATAGGAATAGCTAGCGATAATAACAATGACGCAGGTATTACACACGTAACGTGCGTACATCTCAGCATAACGAAGAATTAATTACCTTGAAGCCGTAATTATTTATTGTGAAACATCTTATTGTGAAACAATCTGCTATTCAAAATATTGTGAATATACCTTTATCGTCTTCCCGCAACTTTAACAATGTCGTCGGTCTATCGGGCCTTCCAACAATGCGTCGCCCGGTTCGTGGTAATTTCACTATGAAGGCTCAAGACCGTGTCTCTTTTTGAGGGAGGCATATGTCCAATAGTGGCCTTTTTCAGGCTGATGATGGTAATAATGCGCGTAGGTAACGTAGTTACTTAATTGTAAACATAAAGATTTAATATTCTGTTCAATACAAAGCGAAAGTGAAAGTCGTATCCTTCCTGACACAAGTGGGTATAAGAGAGAAAGTTTCTTGGTTATTCAACACGCATACGAATCGAATTGGCGCTGGTTACCACTTGACTTTGGCAAGACAAAAGCCTATGCGTTTATCCTTTCACCACTTTGGTTCTTTTAGTATCGGTAAATCGGCCCTTCGACCGCTATGAAATCGAATCGAATCAAATATAAAAATCCCTCATTTTTTACTGATTGATGTTTCTATTCGTAATCCAGTCATGTGATTTCACATTATCTACTGTATAATTTCCAGTGATGTGAGCTTGCTTTGAAACATAAATTTTTCAGCAAAATACTTATTGTTAAACTAGTTTCCGCCCGCGGCTTCGCTAGCGTGGTACCTACCCTATATCACTCTGCGGCATGATTTTTGCATTTGCTCCGTAAAAGACAAACCAACAAACAAACACACATCGCATCCTAATAATCTCTACTATAAATGCGATAGTTGTGAGGTGTGATGTTAAGATGTTTAACGGCTCAACCGATTTCGTTGAAACTTGGAATAGATAAAGTTCTTTACCTAAAACAGCATATGGGCTACTTTTATGTAGGTACCACACGACCGAAGCCGCAGGCGGAAGCTAGTTCGTAGGTAATATAAGGATGTTAGGATTACTTACCGTGGCCAGTATCTCGTGCCGTTTTCTCGCCTGCAGCATAGTTATCTTCTGCACGTGGTCGAGCGCCGTATGCCGGAAGCACGAACGCATCGCTAATAAGATGTTCACAGCCTCCTCTACGTCTCCTGTTTTGTGGCGGGCCACCTGTTACAAAAGGTATCTTCTGTTACTGAAACATTCGCTAAGCACCTCGAATAATGGATATTCAAATACCTGCTTTGAAATTGTTCAATAACGGTTGAAATCAGAACGACAGTGGCTGCAAGATCCCAAACACGAGAAAAAGCCGTTTTTATCCGACTGTTGAGATTAAAGGTAACGGTTTTTGATAAAACTTGAATAATATTTACTATTTAATAAAAAATAATCGGTCAATGTGTGCAGTTTGGAAATTGTATGCTATATGTTGCTTTATGGTATAATTATAAATAAGGGGATAATTTGCTTAACGTGTAAGAGGTACTTTTCTTTATGCAAAAATTTTATTCGTTCCTGTAAGCTACAGATTAGGAGATAAACTGCTTTTATTAAACAAACTGACAGCGTCTTAACCAACCTTCAGCGCGGTCACCAAATAGATGGGTGACCGCTTTTCTTGCTTCGCAGGGCATGCCCGAACCGTTAATCCGATCTGCATGAAAATACCTCCCTTCATGACGAATTTCAAGATTGTAGGTGACCTATGTGACGTCATCGGCAAGTACCTACCCTATAGCTTGTATAACGGGGAATTTAGTATGAAAATAAGCTTTGAAGAGCCGTAGTATATTTTTATTGCGTTAATCTTGGAACACGTACGTAGACCGAGTGTGAACAATAAAGCCCTTGCTTCGCTTTCGACTGCACGTGGGATCAGTTTAAATAGCAAGGAATTAGTAGTATAGACACTGAATAGGGAAACGTGAGAGAAAAACTACGCGGACTCAATCATCGCATCGCATTTACGAGTACCTACATTGCAGTTTATAAGCACTAATGCGCATCGATCGCCTCGTATAACAGACGTCATACGACAGGATAAGGTTCAATTTTGTTCACTACGCTTATTACTACACGTTATTCAGGCTTCCTAATTAGGGAACTGAATGAGTAAGGGAAGAAACCACCTTCCTGAAAGTATTTCCACTGTCCGGAATAAAGAATCCTAAATAGCTTAAGAAATCTGTATTAAGTTGTAGTTTAATAAGCACTTACGTGCAAGTATATAAAAGTGGGAGCTAAAGGGAAGTTCACTAAACGATTGATAAGCCTTAAGATAGACCTAAGTTGTCTTTTCCAACAGAAGTTTAACCTTATTCTAGTAATTTTTTTTATCAGTTTAAAGCCGGCGCCCACGTTATCCAACCATAATCTAAAAACGTAAAAAAAAAACTATTTACAAGAAGGAATGTATAACAAAAAAACTGTTTTGTTTGACCCTACTTGAAACTAGCCATCAAATAAAATATTGTAAGTAGACTTTACACATATGTTTTACAATATGATGTTATGATAAAAAACTAGTAGGTATGTACTTACCTACCTACCTACTAGCCTCACACACCTGAGTTCTGCTGTGATATCTTAATTATCATAAAATGTGTTTCCTTAGTACTAACAAGGAAATATTTAATAAATAATGATACAACATATCTAGTGTACCAAGTAGGCAGCATACATAGGAATGTTTATCACTATACAAGGTGATTCATAACATGTATACCATCCCGAAAGGGGGTTATTCTATCAACAAAAAGAAATAAAATTAGCGAAAAAAAACATCAATATTTTCATTTGAATTTTTTTTTTTTAATTCACAAAATTTCTCAAATTAGGTGTTTTTGGTTGTTTTATAATCTTTAGAACTAAGAACTAAACATACAAGAAGTTCGGAATCAATATTGCTACTCAAAACAGCTGATTCATTGAGTTTGACCTGATTTGACCCCAAAAGAGCTGATTTTCGCATAGTTTTTTAAATGAAAAATTTCGAATTTCCAAAAGTCGTAGAACAAACTTTATTGCCAATTGGTTGTAGAATAAGCCCCTTTCGGGATGGAATACATATTATGAATCCCCTTGTATACCTACAATGCACAAACCATAGCAATTCATGGTTCAATGATTAGGTATGATTTGTTTTGATTACCAACTGGTAGATAGTATTGATATAATTGAATGGAAATACAGATTTTAGTTTGTACCAAAGAATTATCAAAGACAAGAGTATGAGAATGTGTGTAGCGATTCATAAAGTATCAATTAAAAGAGTTTTTACCTGAGAGTTCCTATTCAAAGCTATATCCAGATCATTTGAGATTTTTTCAAAGTGATGTTTGCTTTCTTTGACACCTTTTATATCACTGCAACAAAACAAAGATGTGATTTTAAAATTACCGGCTCAGCAGTATTATGCTATCGGAGTTTCGAGCCGAAGAACATCCAAAGATTTTTGGACTGAGTAGCTCATTTGGTTAGAGCATCCCTGTATCTAGTGGAGGTACACGGTTTTAAATAGCCTTAGTTGGAATCATTTGCGATATTGTAAAAAAAATTGCATTTTGATTGTGGGTTTTAAAACCAAACCTAAAGAAAGTTACAGTAAAGTTACAACTGAGCACAGGATGTGGGGTGTCTGTTCTTTATCAATCAAAGCAGTGAGTCACAGGTCAATGATTACCTTGTCCCATTACATAGTAGTACCAGCCTTAAACAAAGCCAGTTTTTCAATAAATTGCTCTTGATAACAGTCTATGTTTTAATGTACTATTCACATCTTCTAACATAAAAGCCGTGATCTGCAACCCTATAGTGTAAGCAAAATAGCACCGCTAGCCTACTATCGATTAAATAGTCTTGGAATATGTTGGAGTAAACTATAACTTGTTAGATGGAGAAGACTCAAAACTGTGCATAATGGCACTCTGGGGGAGGCCTATGTCCAGCAGTGGACTTCCTCAGATAATGGTGATGATGATTATACTGTTAATAACTTACACTTTAACGAAAGCAGCGAGATTCTTGTAGACAGTCCTGGATGCCTGGTCAAGGAGTATTGAGTGGAACTTGTTCATCTCCTGCATTGCATGAATCATGCGGTTGAGTGTGGCCATTACTGTCGGGTCCTCTGAGAAGCACCCTGTCAGATCCCAGAGAGCATTCGCAAAGGTCCTGTCAATGATAAACATATAATTTTAATGCTCATGCTCATATGGCTTAAATAAATAGAAAAAAATTAAAGGCACATATTTGTTGCCTGATTCTTCTAGGCTTGGTAGATTGCAGAACTTTTTGAGTTTATTTTGTAAAATATTGTTTAAATACCTAGGTACATTAGTTGCAAGTTTATTTTTGTAAATAAAGTTAAAACAATTATGCTAAATACTATATTTTCATTGAAAAAGTATATGTACTTAAGCATCATAAGCTAAGTGGCCACAAATCAAAATTATGTCATAGATTAGATTACTGACACGAAAAAAGCAGCTCAAATATAATACTGCTAGTGATAACATATCTGTTTTTTGGTGTATTCAAAACGAAATTAATTGTTAAATAGAAACATTTCTTGAAATAAATCTTCTTTCAAAGCCAGGCCTTATTACATCAATTCTAGATAATTTATACAGTGTCAGGTAGAACTTTTACATACATACAGGATGCTGCAGTGCCTGGGACATGTTTTTAGATGGAGTAGGCTTGCCCAGCATCTATACCTTATGACCTATACTAGGCTGAGAAGCCTAGTCAAACTTATCCCCAGGAAAAACAGGCAATAAGTGCAGAGGAGCTGACTAAGCTGTGGGTTTACTCACAATGTTTTCCTTCACTATTATTGTCAATGCGCACATACTTTTTTCGAATAGAAGAATCTATTGGTGCTCGGCCTGGAACGAACCTTCAGATCGAAAGTTGAAGTGTCTCCCACTTGGCCAACAAGGCTTGGAAAATCATCAATGAAATATCTTCTAACATGTTCCAGATTATCAGTAGAAGCAGTAGGTAACATTTAGCACACAGTCGGCTACGTAGGTAATATGTAAATAAAACAAAGTAAAAAAAGAGGCCATGGGTTCTCACCCTCTGTGAGTCATGTACGTTTTTCCGGAATCTATCATCACGGAACACGATTTCAGCACTTTATCGAGCTTCTGTTCCAATCCATCGATGCTGGCTTCCTCTGTCTCCAGCTGCTCCCTACAACAATCGTTTCACAGCGCGTAAACAACGAATATCATGCACACACAACACGTAATAATTTTCACTTTCATTGATTACAGAACAAATTACCTAAACTTGGGCGAGTCTCTGAGACATTCGTCGAAATCTATGAGGGGTTTCATTTTAGGACTAAGAAGATAAACTGTGTTTTAGTTGTAACAAAACATTTCGCAATGCACTTTCTTTCGATCCATCAAGACCACAGACAGAACGAAACGAAACGAACACATTTTTTTGACTTCAAGAACACAACACAGACCGACCACAGACTAAATAGGATGCGAGCTATTAAAGACGCGAAGTGTATTTCAAAGCCTGATAGAATAAAACCTTAACGCTTTGGTTCAGACGCGTGCCGCTCGAGCTATGCTAAGACCTGTCCTATCTTCGAGGCTGCCGCTGAGGACCAAGATGGGGGTCTATAAGACATACATCCGCTCACGGCTCACTTACGCGGCACCATCCTGGTATGCGTTGTGCTCAGCCACAAATAAGGCACGTCTGCAAGCGCAACAAAACATCGCCCTACGAGTGTGCACAGGAGCGGGACGCTACGTAAGGAACAAGGTTATCACTCGCGACCTGCAAATCCCCAACATTGAAGACTTCGTGGTGCAGTTGGCACGACGTATGTACGACCGCACCGGCAACTGCCACCACCCTCATCTCAATGCCATAGCCCCGCTTCACACGCGGTCACTGGACGTCCGAAGAACTTGGCGACCCCGAGAAATCTTGGGTGCACCGGACTCCGCGTAGGAGAGATGTTGTGGAACGCAGCCCAACTCTACACCCACAGATGGACCACCTCATACTAGGTGGATTCTGTGAAATCCCCGTGACCTGGAAGTCTTAGCTTCCAGCGAAGAAGCTAGGGTAAATAGCGCCAGCTAGAGGCCCTTACCCGCAGCTCTACACAAGAGTTGCTGATGACCCGATTGATTGACGTCCATCCGCCATATTTTTGTAGCGCTGTGTTGCTCTCTTTGTCGAAGAAAATCTTAGTGTACCTTAGAACGAAGTCAATTTAAGTAAAATAACCAATTAAATACGTTTACTTTATTGCTTAGCCTTATTTTAGAGTAGTGTACACAGTGCTGGCCCAGGCTCCATATACTGATGAAACGGCTCCTTTATTTTTAATATTAGTATGTCTGTGTACACAGCACAGCACAGATAAAATGCTCAGTGCTGCCAGCCCTGAAATGTGATTTTCCTCCAAGACTCAGCGGAAAATACCATAAAATATCAACAACATTTGCACATTTCTCATAAAAAGTGTAACGAACGAACTATTCAAACTTTTTTGCAAAATCATACCTTAATGTGTAAACTGAAGCTTAATTTTAGTGGATTATCTGTCACAAACTATCCATTTTTTTTCTCTAACTAAATAATACCCAACATATTTCTATACCCTAAACAATACCTTAAATTTTAGGGAAAATATAATTGAATAGAATATTTTCATGTGTTCATGTTGTACAAAAAAGAAAGTAGTGGGTAGTGGTCAGGGAGTAATAGTGTTCTGTGGTAGTGGTTTTATTCTCTTCACAAAAGTACTCTGTGATTCTCTTTGCAAACAAAACAAACCTGAAAATCCATGATTTTCATTTTCCACTTTGCAATTACAAGAAACAAATTTACTTTGAAGGCCTATAGAAAGTTAAGAAAGTTATTTTTCGCTAGATAACTATAAAATTAGATGTGCTACTAGCACATCCTATCATGAATCTAGCTAATAAATAATAAAATTAAACGACTCAAAATGAATGAAAAACAACTCAAAATGAATGCAGAAAATACAAAGAAACTCCAAGATGATCATGTCCTCAATGTTCTTCTATGTGCGATTGCAATTCCACTTTCAATGTCCATGTGGATAGGAAACATCATTTACTCAAAATTCATTGCTAAAAATGATGGCTTTGATGGTAAGTTTCCTAGATTTCAATAGTTATACTTTTAAATTCATATTGAATTACAGAATGAAAGTTACAATATTTACAAATATTTTATAAAATACACAAGAAACAGTGTCTGATCTGTAATAGCTAAATTGATCTAGCATGTCCATTCTCCAAGATGCTTGTAGCATTGCCACATTCAATGATAGTGTTGATCTGTTGAGTCAAATAGGAGCCAGCTCTTGGCTCACACTTCACTTCACAGACATTTGTTATGAATAAAATAATAATATTATCTATATAATTATATTCTTTTCAGAACCCATAGTAATATCTCCAGGCCGTTGGTTAGCTTCCTGTCTCATACCACTTCTTATGGCAGTGTATGGTTACAGAAAAAAGAGTGTGAACCTGAACGGGGCTGCATTTGGTGCTGTCATAGCATTTGTTCTTACATTGAGCAATTACAGCTTTCTAGCATGCCTGTTTACTTTCTTCATTACATCTTCAAAAGCTACAAAGTTTCGACCCCAATTGAAAAGAAAGTTTGAAGCTGATTTTAAAGAAGGTATGTTAGAATTGAAAGGTATTTTAGTGTTGGAAGGCCTAGCCCCTACCTGATGGGCTGATGACATTGTGAAGCTCGCTGTGAAGCTGTTGGTGGTACACTTTGATGGAGGCTTATGTTCAACAATGGACTTCTACAGGCTGATGATGTGATCTTAGAATTTGCATAAACCTTGTGCATTTCTTTAACTAGCCTCTGAAACATAAGAAACCCATTTCCTTTTCAATGGGAACATGATCTTGGTGCACAGAGGCAGTTTTAGGTCCTAGAAAATCAAGCTGTAAATACTTTATTTCAAAATAAATCATGCTGTTTTCAGGTGGTCAGAGGAATTGGATCCAGGTGCTTTGCAATGCTGGAATGGCTACTCAACTTGGCCTTTTGTATTTATTGGATGTTGGGGCTTGTGAGCGGCCAATTGATTTCACGAGGGACTACAGAGCTTCCTGGCTCACACTTGGAGTTCTTGGTAAGTATAAATTTATGAAGTCAACCACTTTTATGTTATAAGTTATAATGTAATCCAGGTGATCTACAATATAAATACCAGTTGCAAACAGTAACTACTTTTCTTTGACTTCTGTGACCTCTGAAGACTTGCTTGACTGACCTTGAATAGATTAAATGTGTATATTTATACATATTTATTTTAGTACTGTAGATCCCATTCATCCACCTCTACAAAAGATACTATGTTATATCCGAAAAAGCGATCTGCGCAACTACCTACTTGAAGTTGAAGCTGGCTTAGTTTGCCCGTGAGTACTGTACTGGCCTCAATCAAAGTACAATACAATAATGTAAGCAAATAATCTATATGCAAGTACCTATGATAATTATGAGGTAATTAATATTCTAAATATAATTATTTTCCTGTTTCAGGGGTATTTGCCTGTTGTAATGGTGACACATGGGCCTCTGAACTTGGCTCTGTCCTATCAAACTCCGACCCATTTCTTATCACATCTTGGAAAAGAGTACCAAAAGGTACAAACGGCGGAGTTTCAGTTATGGGTACCATAGCCAGCAGTTTAGGAGGACTTTTGATTGGAATTGCTCAGTACTTGTCCCTGTTCTACTTTGCTGATCAAATGATATGGAGCTATGCACCGCCCCAATGGCCTATCATTGTTTTTGGGGCTCTGGCTGGATTTCTTGGCAGTCTCATAGATTCACTTCTGGGTGCAACTTTGCAATACTCAGGTAATAATATACAGGTGTAATTGATAATTTATTTATTCACTAGAGTAATTAAATAAAGTACAGATCTTCTTATTATAGTAGTAGTTGTATCATCTATTTAGCCTTGCAAGAGAGGCTTGTGAATATTGGGTTACTAATAAACTTACCAATTATTATTAGCATGCACCCACTTATTTTATTTCAACCATAAATAGGTATATTACCATACTTTTGTGGGTCCCTTGATGACTGAGACTAATTTCAGTAAGAAATTATGTGTAGGTGTTTGTTTTTAAACTTAGGTACCTACTTAACTTTAATTTATATTTGTTCAAGGTGTGGACAGTGAAGGAAAGATTGTTTGCCATTCAAGCCCATCAGTGAAACATATCTGCGGTCAAAATATTCTGGATAACCATAGTGTGAATCTCATCACTACTATCATAATGGGGCTGCTGATGCCTACACTCAGTAAAAATCTGTGGCCATTGTTTTAACCACATATAATTTTTCTATTAATTTATTTTTGTTTGTTTATTGTTGTATGTATGTTGGTAATGCATTTGATGATTGCAATTTATTTTTGTAGATGTGGGCATAATAATTGTTGATGAGTTTGTGCATGAAGAAGAACCTAGTTTTTATTACTAAAATAATATATTTTTATATTAGGTACCTATACCTATAGAGCTATAGCTCTGATGGATCTTGGGTGCATCAATGTGACAATATTCTAGGCTAGTCATCAGGGAAATTGTAAAGTTACTACAAACTTCCAATAGTATGTTTGTAGGTATGTACTTATTTAGCTTTTATTTAGTTATAAATGTCTGTGGTTTTTATACATTTTTTTAAATATAACTCATACGTAATTTCGGTCTTTCAATTATATCTCTTTAGCTCAAAGAACGCTTATTATTATTACAAATAATAGTTAGAAATTGTCAACGGTCTGAAAATTATTATTTTACCTACATTGTTAAAGTTCAAAACAATTAAAATGCCTAAAAAAAACAAATTGTTGACTGTACATACGTAGTCTGTAATTTTCTTGGTAGAATGATTATTCCGCGTGTTGCTTAGAAAAATAATCAGCTGTGATCGTAGACAGCGTGATATACTCTGTCTACGGCTGTGATCGATAAATTGACAGTATCTTCCTAGTCTGTGTTATTGACATTTAGATGAGCGAGGACTGGGTTTTTTGGCGGAAACTTGAGCAAGTGATGTTGTGCTCTCAATTTATTTTACAAAACTAGTGTTAAATTGAATAATATTGTGTAATTATGGTGGTGTTTTGCGTAATATTGCGTAATATTGTTTGAGTAAACCGCACAAGTGAAGTGAAATAGAATGATTGCGTGTATCGTCATTTTTCGAGTTGGCGCCAAGAGGTCCCTCGAGATTTTAGTAAAATAGCCACCATCATATCTTACTAAAACTGAACTTGACTTGACTTGACGATGACTTGACCATGAATACTTTGAAAAATAAAGACGAAAGAATAAAAATAACAAGAAAAAAATAAACGTAAGACTTGGCGGTATGGCCTAGATGCCATAGCCATCCCGAAAGGGGAAAAACTTCAAAAAAAAAAAAATGAGCGATGACTGACTGACGTACACACATAGATAGAGTAACTTTTTACGTACACACGGTACACAGCTGAATAGTTTTTTTTTGTTTTCTTTTCTTTGTGTTTTCGTTATCGTTCGTCGCGTTGTTGGAGGACTAGTTGGTGTTGTGCGGATTGAATACAACATGAATCTTTGTTGAATTGATGACTCATTTGGTTGAATTGTATCTGAATTCAATTTCTTCGATTTCTGGATTACCTAGGTATTACTTACTAGATCATCAGAACCAATGTAGTAAGTCTCTAAGCACGTAGGTAGGTAATGGTTGTTTTGATTGAGTAACCATGCCGTTTAACATAGAAGAGAGTCCCATTATAAGCTCAGATGTAGAAAATGATGATACAGGCAGCCAGAGGAACCTGGTTCAAGAAGAGTTGGGTGAGTAGTTTCATGTTTTACTATTGAGTTGCTGTGTTCGTTTTATGGCCACTACACGACCAATACGACCATTGCATTAGAAAAACACTAGACTTGCTTGACTGGCTCCCTGTAGGTAGATTACGTTCTTTGCAATAAGAACAATGGATCTAAAGTTGAAATAAAATATTTGGTCCGAGTGAATGGCTACTTTTTTAGTTACAATATTCTATTCATCATCATCATCATCATTTCAGCCGTACGACGTCCACTGCTGAACATGGCCTCCCCCACAGACAGAATTCCTATCATGTGGGGGGATTTGCCCATACTCACCACGCTGGGCATGCGGGTTGGCGAGCGCAGTTAGAGCTATCTTTGTTAAAATGAGGGATGCTGCTGCCCATCCCCTAGCTTTTTTCCCTTAGTCGCCTCTTACGACATCCGCAGGTAGGTAGGTATGGAGGAGCCTATTCTTTAGCCGGGGCCACCACGTTATAATATTCTATTATATCTGTCAAATCTCTGAAGAAAAGAAATTGAATTGAAATAAAAACTAGAACTAAACCTGCACCCCCTTAGGGGTTAGTTTTAGGAATTTCTTTCTTAGTGCATTCATACAGTACAACTGGAAGCTATCCTCCAAATTTCATGTCAGTCAGTGTTGACTGTCATGTCAGTCAGTTAGTTCAGTTTAAATATTGAAGATCTTTGAATAGCCCTAATTAAAGAAAACAACTTACTAAACAAGAAGCGAAATAACGAATCTCTTTGACTCTAGTGGAACAAACAACAGGATGGATCAAATGCCGCACAGTCCTTGGCATCATGGGGTTCCTTGGCTTCGCCATTGTATACGCCATGCGAGTCAACCTATCTGTTGCTATCGTAGCTATGGTTAACATTACCAAGCCAATAGTGTCCAATGATTCTACTTTGGATGTGTGTCCGGTCAGCACACCTAGCAATACTTCTGAACCAACTGTAAGTTTTTTATTCTAGTCTGTCATTAAGTGAAGCATTACTTCCTAGTTTCTAAGACTTTTTTAGTATAAGCTATACAATTATTGTCTTCAATTTGACTCTTTGAGAAAAAAAAATTGTTTAATTCATGTAAGGCAGGAAATTAAATAGGTTTTGTATCTATTACAAAACCTATTTAATTTCCTGCCTTACATGAATTAAACAATTTTATTTCTTTTTGTGTAGGTTATTTAAAGCATGAAATTTTTATTCTAACATGAAGTACCTTACTACTTTGGTTGGATCTGAATTAAAATATGGTTAAAGAAATAAAGATCAGAGTTCGAAAATGTTGTTATTGAAAATCGAAAGTTGATCATGCATCATCCTCATTCCCCAACGAGTGCCACGAGAATGGTCTTGAGCCTTCTCTATCGAGTGACTTCCCATAACCTTCACAATGTCATGGTTCCATCAGGTGAGGGAGCCTTCCAAAACCGTGTTATCTGTTTTTTCCTTTTTATTCCCCAACAGTTGAAGGTTCTGCAAGCTCTTTATAATCCCGAGAGCTTTGTTAAAGTCCTTGGTTCTTTTTCTGCATACCTTATTCCTATCATCAACATTCAACAGTCTGGAATTTCTTAATTCATTTATATACATTCTGGCTCAAAACCATAATTATTATTCTGCTAACAATACATAACTTATAGTCATATGTTAAATCTGTTTTCACTGGATATTTAGATAACCTTTTACAACTTATCAAAACATATAAACCGGCAAGCCTTGCCGCAAGCACTTTAATTTATATAAAACTAGTGGCTGCCAGCAGCTTTGCTCGTGCGGTACCTGATTAAAAGTATCCCATGCCCTTCCTCAGGAGTTTAGACTATCTCCTTAACTTTGAATCGTTACAAATAGACAGAGTTAGTTTTGCATTTATATTATTAGTGTGATTACTCTTATAGAGACCTGGAGACTTCAATTGGACTGTAGAGCAACAGAGTATAATATTGGGCTCATTCTTCTATGGATATGTGCTGACACAGGTAAGTCACACATGTACAACATTAGATACTCTTTTCAACAGATAAGTGCATCCTAAATACCCAATCTTATCCATTCTTGTATTAACGTATTTGACATGTAATTTAATCTTAGGAATAATATTTACTGAATTTTTTTTTTAAATGTTTGTGCGGCGCCTTCAGTTGAGGCCCAGAGATTAATTTTACCTAGGTTAACATCTGACATTGTATTATGTATAACACCTGTGCCTACAAACGAATAAATGAAATGAATTGAAATTATTATAATATTAGATTCCAGGTGGAAGAATAGCGGAAATGTACGGCGGAAAGCTGGTATATGGTATTGGAGTGTTCTTCTGCGCTATATTCACGATCCTCAGTCCAATAGCAGCGTACACCAACTTCTGGTTTTTCATTGTGGTACGTGCTATGGCGGGGTTGGCCGAGGGAGTTACCTACCCAGCCATGCATGCCATGCTTGCTAAGTGGATACCACCTTTGGAGCGATCCAAGTTTGCTGCGTATGTGTATGCTGGTAGGTTCATCATCATCTTTTTTATTTTATTTTTATAGTGATAATCCCCACTAAGGGAATACTTTGATTTTTTATAATATCCCAATAGTTTCGACTCCAACAAAATCGACGTGCGTGACGCCTCTGGTATTGCAAGCGCACACAGGTTATTACAAACAGGTGGGCCGTATGTTAGTTCGCCACCTCATTTGTATAAAAAAAAGAAAAGATAAATATTACTATAGGGCGCTCGTATGAATAATCCTACTAATATTACAAATGCGAAAGTTTGTGAGGATGTTTCGATATTTGTGGTTCAATAACGGCCGAACGGATATGTATGAAAAGAGACGTTTCATCAATATATGGAGCCTGGGCCTGCACTGTGTACACTACTCTAAAATATGGCTAAGCAATAAAGTAAACGTATTTAATTGGTTATTTCATTTAAATTGACTTCGTTCTAAGGTACATTAAGATTTTCTTCGACAAGGAGAGCAACACACAGCGCTACAAAAATATGGCGGATGGACGTGCGTGAAATGTCATTTTGTAAACCTACATTTATCTGACAAAACCAAAACATCAAATCAAACAACATGATAAGAAAAATATGTCAATGTCATGTCAAACGCCAATTACAAAACCAACATGGCGGCCTTCAAATAGTGTTCACATAGTAAAAAACTTACCAGAAGAACTATTCTTGTACCATCGCATTTATCTTCAAATTAATGAAATTGTATTTTTCTTGTAATCTTCTATTTTTTTTCTAATTTTTCTATGTAGTGTACATGGACCAGGCCCAGAATGAAATGGCTCCTTTGGCACAGAGATAGATTATAGTCTGGAATAGCATATAGATTAATTTTTATCTTCATAGGTACCACGCGAGCGAAGCCGCGGGCGGAAGCTAGTAGTAATAAGCTTTTCTTTTGTTACAGGCTCAAACATAGGCACAGTGGTCACACTACCTATATCAGGCTGGCTCTGTACACTAGAGTTTGCTGGAGGCTGGCCCTTATGTTTCTACATATTTGGAGGTTTAGGAGTTTTCTGGTTCATTGGCTGGTTGTTTCTGATCTACGATGCGCCGCAAAAACATCCCAGGATATGCCCAAAGGAAATAGAGTACATCACACATTGTATCGGACCCAGTCAGGTGAGTCGAAATGTGGCTTGCTTGTTACTAATCTATTGAATATGAAAGGTGAATCTTCAATTAACAATAAATTATTTTGGTAATAAACTACTTTTTAGGGCCACTTCACACTCTTTTGAGGCATATTGACCCTATTGACATATTATTATTTTACAGTGTTGGTAGACTGAAGTATAAAATTGTAACTCAAAATTGTAATGAAAACATCAATTTATGTTATCAGCTAAACCAGTGTGGTGAAAGGTATCAGTCGCATTTTGTCCACGTCATGATATTTTCATACTTCCCCATACTGACCCTATGCAGTGTATAGTATACAAGGAATTAGTGTATACTATACACTGTATAGGGTCAGTATGGGGAAGTATGAAAATATGAGAGATAGAGAAAATTGTTTAAAGGGACAATGTCGTCGAATTTAGAGTAAAGAAAAACTTTATTCATATATTTTCAAAAAAGTTATTTTATTACGAAAATTGACAGTGTAGATTGTAAGAAATATTACCGGGTTCGATTTCCGAGCCTTGTAGACTATTATCTGATAATCTAATGAATGTAGTTTGTATGTTCTTGAAAATCAAGTACATTGTTCCTTTGAATACGTTACTCTATCTCTTATAGTTTCTTATACTGATCCTTCTTAATGGATCAACCTGTATGTGTCTATTGATGACTTTATGTGTTTGCTTGTAATGCGGAACTGCGCATGTAAATGAGTATCAGTTTGTACTGACACTGCTATCAGCGATGTGGGACGCAGCTGTGACTCATTCGTTGACCTCATTGATGTTGTTTGACACTTATTTCGGTAATCTATCTGCTTCATAAATGCATAAACATCAATTTTATGTTATCTGTTTGACTTTTCTATATTTCCCTAAGTTATCCCTCCCGGGCCACTTGATCTACCGATCGTGTGGATAATAAATAAAGAAAGAAATATTTATATCCGGAATATTTATATTTATTTTAAAGAAAGCAAATAATTTATGTCGCGACACGTATTGTAATTTTTTTTCATAAAAATTATTTAAATAAATTTATTGTTAGAAAAAATACCTATATAGGCTGACGTTTTGAATCCCCAAGAATTATGTATGTATACCAAGAATAGACATATCTTCTCAGACCTTCAGGTGATCAGAGCCTTGAAGATGTCTAAAGGGGTAGGCAGAGGCATGTTCGATGCAAAATTTGGCACATGCCCACATTTCGCAGTAGTCTGTATTCCATACGTGACAGGTTGCAAGCCCATCGCCGCTTTAAGAATACTTACTGGATTTCTTCACGATGTTTTCTTTCACCGTTTTAAGCACGTGTTACTGCGCACACGGTGCACGACTGGCTTCGAACCCAGTCGTGCGATACCCACGACCGAGACCTTCGGGTCCAACTTTGGTTCTGTGTAAATCATCATCATCAGCCTGTAGAAGCCCACTTCTGGATATAGGCTCCCCAAAGAGTGTCACAAAGACAGGTCTTGAGCCTTCTCCATCCACCGACATCATCCTAGGTCCATCGGGTGGGGGCCCAAAAAAGGAAATCATGTTTTGAAGTTTTTGTAAGTACATTTAACATGCAATTTATCTAATTTCAGGAGGACAAATCTGCAATGTCGATCCCATGGTGCAAGTTCCTTACCTGTGTGCCTCTGTGGGCGATCCTCATAGCGCAGTGCGGGCAAGCATGGGTGTTCTACACGCAATTTACAGAGCTGCCATCATATATGAACAATATATTGCATTTTGACATCGTTTCCGTGAGTATTGTGTACTATAATTTATTTATTTATTTATCAACAATATACACGGCATTACAGGTGGTACCACCGATGCGCCGTGATATACAAATTTAATAACATTTCAACGAATCCGACGAATCCAACTCGGATGGGCAGCGTTTGGGAAACTTCGTCATATCTTCTCGTCACAGATACAGCAGAGCCTCAAGACGAAAGTCTACAATAAGTGCGTGTTGCCAGTGATGACTTATGGCACTGAGACTTGGTCGCTAACTATTGGCCTCATACACAAGCTCAAAGTCGCTCAGCGGGCTATGGAGAGAGCTATGCTCGGAGTTTCGCTGCGTGATAGAATCCGAAATGAGGAAATCCGTAGAAGAACCAAGGTCACCGATATAGCTTTCAGAATTAGCAGGTTGAAGTGGCAGTGGGCTGGCCATATAGCTCGCAGAACCGATAACCGTTGGGGAACAAAGGTTCTCGAGTGGCGACCAAGAACCGGACGACGCAGTGTTGGAAGGCCCCCCACCCGATGGACCGACGACATTGTGAGAGTTGCGGGAAGTCAGTGGATGGAGAAGGCTCAAGACCGTTCGTCGTGGCACTCTTTGGGGGAGGCCTATGTTCAGCAGTGGACTTCATCAGGCTGATGATGATGATGAATAACATTTCAGGATTCAAGCAAATAATAATTTACATAACATTAAATAATTGAACTTATCCTCCCAATATAATGAACAATATAAATAAAGTTTTTCATATAATATTTTATATAAACTAACTATTTATATTCCAAGTTTCAACGAAATCAGTTGACCCGTTACGGCGTGATCGAATAACAAACTTCCTCACAAACTTTCGCATTTATAATACTAGCTTCCGCCCGCGGCTTCGTTCGCGTGGTACCTATGAAAATAAAAAGTAGCCCATATGCTATTCCAGACTATAATCTATCTCTGTGCCAAATGTCATCCAAATCCGTACGGCCGTTTAGCCGTTATTGAACAACAAACATCCTCATAAACTTTCGCATTTATAAAACTAGTAGGATTTTTTCATTGTGTTATGTTAAGTGTGTTTGTGTTTATTGGAACCAAATAAACGTATTTATATTCTATCTTTGATATTGTTGCAGAACGCGCAGCTTAGTGCGCTTCCGTACCTGACGGCGTGGATCGGCGGTATACTGATCTGTATATTCGCGGACTGGCTTCTAGCGAAGGGATGGATAAACAGGCTCAACAGTATGAAGCTTTGGAATACAGTTTGTGAGTGCCTACCTTTTCAATCATCATCATCATTTCAGCCGTACGACGTCCACTGCTGAACATGGCCTCCCCCACAGACAGAACGAATTCCTTATCATGTGGGGGGATTTGCCCATACTCACCACGCTGGGCATGCGGGTTGGTGAGCGCAGTTAGAGCTATCGTTGTTAAAATAGGAGACGCTGCTGCCCATCCCCTAGCTTTTTTCCCTTAGTCGCCTCTTACGACATCCGCGGATAGGTAGATATGGAGGGGCCTATTCTTCAGCCGGGGCCACCACCTACCTACCTTGTCAATAGTGTTTAGTATTAACATCGAGAGCACTGGTGTAGGGGTAGTAGTGGCCCCGCCTTCTAATCCACAGGTTGTGAGTTCATTACCTGTCGTGCACCAAGGGAATAAATTTAAATATTTGTGCGCTGTGCTAGTGCTCTCAAACGGTGAAGGAAAACATCGTAAGGAAACCGGCATGTCCTAGAACCTAAAAAGACATGTGACATGTGCACGAAAGGAGCCTCTGAGAGGCGCACTTTAATCCTTTCCATACACTGATTTTTTCATCGACGGTCATAGACCCTTTTCATGGCCACCATACCTCAACCCGGTCACTGACCTGATAAATGATGAACAAGAAAGAATCAGTGACACGACAAGAAGAAGAAGAAGTATTTATATCCAGAATGGTCCCATATAATTTCAGCAATATCAAATCAGTAGAACATAAAAGTAAAAAATAAACGATTTTTTTTTTTTATACAACATAGGTGGCAAACAAGCTTACGGCTCACCTGATGGTAAGCGGTTACCGTAGCCTATGAGCGCTTGCAATACCAGAGGCATCACGCACGCGTTGCCGACCCCGAACCCCCTTCCCCCCTAAAGAGCTCTGGCAACCTTACTCACCGCAGGAACACAACACTATTTGAAACAAATAATGTTATTTGGCTGCGATCTTCTGTAAGGCTGCTCCAATTCAGAACGAGAAAATCTCGCTGTGCCCTACCTCCTCTTCAAAAGATCGGATCGAAAATTATCGGATCCTCTGTAAAGAAAGCCGTTTAAAAGCGAACATGTGTTAATTAACTATATTGTTTGTAGCGGCATTCATCCCTGCGTTTGGATTGCTGGGGATCGCGTGGGCCGGCTGTGACAGAACCGCAGTTATGTTGCTACTTAGCATCGCTTCGGCATTCGGCGGTGCAGCATACGCTGGTAACTATACTTCATCATTCCAGCCGTTTGAAGTCCACTGCTGGACATCGGACTCCCCCACAGATATCCGGAGTGACTTCCTCATCAACAACCTGTAGAAGTCCACTGCTGGACATAGGCCTCCCCCAAAGAGTTCCACGACGAACGGTCTTGAGCCCTTTCCATCCACCGACTTCCCGCAACCTTTAGAATGTCATCGGTCCATCGGGTGGGGGGCCTTCCAACACTGCGTCGCCCGGTTCGTGGTCGCCATTCGAGAACCTTTACTCCCCAACGGTTATCGGTTCTGCGAGCTATATGGCCTGCCCACTGCCACTTCAACTTGCTAATTCTGAGAGCTATGTCGGTGACCTTCGTTCTTCTACGGATTTCCTCATTTCGGATCTTATCACGTAGTGAAACTCCGAGCATAGCTCTCTCCATAGCACGCTGCGCGACTTTGAGCTTGTATATGAGGCCTATAGTTAACGACCAAGTCTCAGTGCCATAAGTCATCACTGGCAACACGCACTGATTGTAGACTTTCGTCTTGAGGCTCTGCGGTATCTGCGACGAGAAGATGTGACGAAGTTTCCCAAACGCTGCCCATCCGAGTTGGATTCGTCGGTTGACCTCTTTGTCGAAGTTGGACCTACCTAGTTGAATCGTCTGACCCAAATAGACATAGTGGTCTACAACTTGAATGGTATCGTTCCCAACTTGTACCGGCATGGGTGCAACATGAGCATTGGACATGATATTAGTCTTGCCCATGTTCATTTTAAGACCCACCTGTTGAGAAACGTTACTGAGGTCTCTGAGCATTGCGCCAAGGTCCTCCAGCGATTCTGCCATTATGACTATATCATCGGCGAATCGAAGGTGAGTGATGTATTCGCCATTGATGTTGATGCCATGTCCTTCCCAGTGCAGAAGCTTAAAAACATCCTCCAATGCAGAGGTGAACAGTTTCGGAGAAATAACGTCTCTCTGTCTCACCCCTTTTTGCAATTGGATAGGATTTGTGCTCTGGTCCTGGAGTCGGATAGACATGGTGGCCTTGCTGTACAAACACTTCAACACTTCGATATACCGGTAGTCGATCTGGCACCGCTGTAGTGACCGTAACACTGCCCAGGTCTCGACTGAATCGAAGGCTTTCTCGTAGTCCACAAACGCTAGACATAATGGCCGATTATACTCTTCGGTCTTCTGTATAATCTGCCGAAGCGTGTGGATGTGGTCTACGGTACTAAAGCCTTTGCGGAACCCGGCTTGTTCGGGAGGCTGGAAGTCGTCAAACCTACGGGCGAGCCGGTTAGTGACAACTCTCGAAAACAGCTTATAGACATGGCTCAGCAGCGAGATGGGCCTATAATTCTTCAAGAGGGTGTTGTCACCTTTCTTGAAAAACAGTACCACCACGCTCCTGTTCCACGCCTCAGGCGTTGTACCTTCGAGGATGACGGAATTAAATAGCTTCTGAAGGACTTTAAGTATCGGTGTTCCACC
Source organism: Anticlea derivata (assembly GCA_947579855.1). Taxonomy (NCBI): domain Eukaryota; kingdom Metazoa; phylum Arthropoda; class Insecta; order Lepidoptera; family Geometridae; genus Anticlea; species Anticlea derivata. Next base: position 7,976,120 of record OX388269.1, read on the forward strand.
CGCTTTCAGAAGCTCTGACGTTATTCCGTCCTCCCCCGGTGCCTTATTGTTCTTAAGCTGTTTGAGGGCCGTCCGGATCTCGTATAGGCTGACGTCCGGGATGTCTTCGGTATAGTGCCGGGTCAGACGGGCTCTTGCATCGCTTGCCGTGCTTGGAGCAGGACTTTGCGATGAGGTGTACAGTTGTCCATAGAACTTCTCGAGCTCTCGTAAAATCTCAGGCTTCGACGAGACGACATTGCCGCTATCGGTCTTCAGTTTCGTCAACTGACTTTGTCCAATAGACAGATCTTTTGCGAACACTTTCGAGCCTTTATTGCGCTCTATGGCGCGTTTAATACAAGCTGTATTAAAAAGGCGCAAATCGTGTCGCATGGACTTAGAGATCTGCCTATTGAGCACGCCGTATTTCGACCTGTCCACTGAAGAATGCAGTCTCATTTCGTTTCGCTCAACCATGAGTTTTAGAGTGTGCTCAGAGAGTTTCTGGGTTCTATTTTTACGGTGGGTCTTAAAGAACTCCGACCCAACCGCTTGGACAATTTCCACTAGCCCGTTGTTCAGCTCGTCCACTGTTTCGCATTCAGCCAGGCTTTGGAAGCGATTTTGGAGTTCTAACTGAAAGCTCTCGGGGTTTTGAATTTGGACAGGACTTGGGCGAAGAGTAGATTTCATCAGACGAGACCTTTCCAGCTTAATGTTGATATTCAATGAGCCTCTAACCATACGGTGATCACTGCCGGTTTTGACCCTGTTGATCACAGAGACGTCATTGAATATTTGCTTCTTGGTCGTCATGATGAAATCTATCTCGCTTTTATAACCGCCGGGGTGCAGCCACGTCCATTTTCTGGACGATCGCTTCTTGAAGAAAGAGTTCATCGCAAAGAGTCCCTCCTTCTCCATGAAGTCGACCAAACGCTGACCCCTTTGGTTTCGCTGTCCAAATCCAAATTGCCCCACTTTCAGTTCATCGCCGTTCCTCGTGCCTAGCCGCGCGTTGAAGTCCCCCATCACAACTGTAAAGTGTGTTTTCGAGGCATGCATGGCATTTGAAATGTCATCATACATAGCCTCCACTTCATCGTCTGAGCGTTTTGAGTGTGGGGCGTATACCTGTATGACCTTCAGCGAATACCGTTCGGTGATTCTGAGTATAAGGTATGCCACCCTGCTCGAAACGCTCACTATCTTTACAATATTGTTGACGAGGGACTTATGGACGAGAAACCCGATACCGTGTTGGGATAGCTGATCTCCCTCCCGGTAGTAGAATAAGTTGCCGGAATTGAGGATTATCGTGTCCTCCCCCTCTCTTCGGACTTCTGATAATCCTATGATATCCCAGCGCAACTTACTTACTACTTCTTCCAGCTCAATCAACTTCTCGTCGGTCCTCAACGTCCGTGCGTTGAAAGTTACCAGGTCCAGGGTTCGTGGGGTTTGGTAGCTGGGCCTCTGCCGGGGATTCTTAGCACCCCCTGCTCCGCCGTTACCGTGGCTGCTACCAGTGCCAGGAATAGCGGAGCTGCCGGGGACTGGGGGCCGTCTTTTCTTTGTGCCTATCATATGGGGGGGGGTTGGACCATAACCCACCACGCTGGTCCAGTGCGGGTTGGTGGGTGGGACGACAGAGCCTCGTTCGCTGAACGGCAGGGTGTACCACGAGCCGGTGAGGTTGGCTTGGGTTCCGTAAGTTGTTAATGGAACCCCTTACACCCCAGTGACCTCCTATCATTCATAATATGAATGCCCATACTCACCACGCTGGGCACGCGGATTGGCGAGCGCAGTCAAAGCCATCTTTGTGAAATAGGAGACGCTGCTGTCCATCCCCAAACTTTTTTCCTTTAGCCGCCTCTTACGACATCCACGGGTAAGGGATATGGAGGGGCCTATTCTTCAGCCGGGGCCACCACGGCCAATCACGGAAATTATTGAACTATACTTAGATAGATAGAAAATACTTTACTGCACACCATTAAAGAAGAAAAACGGCACCAATAAAAGTCTAAATCAGTGCTCCCCACTTTCCCCCTTTTTTCTTGCCTTCTATTCTATTCCCTTGGATGTCGCTGTCGACCCATGGTGGTCGATATAGACTACTTTGGGAATCACTGGTCTAAATTATGCTGTTTATCGCTGAGTATCGATTTTTACCAGGCAACCTTTGGATGGAATGTATAACATGTTTTTTGTACCTTTTTCAAGTGACTTTTAAAGTACTTAGCCGGAGCAATACTAACATCAACCACAATTTATAGTGAAATTGTGAAATTACAGATTTATCTGGGGTTTTAAGACTTGATTTCTTAATCGACTCATGTCGCCGAGATTCGAGAGCCGTCTATGTATCATGAATTCATCATTGTTTTAATTATTTTGATCGTTTTTGTAAATATGCTCTTACTGAATTTAATCTATTTAAGCATTAAATGTCATGGTTCTTATTGAATTCTTTTGACAAGTCAGAACTTTTACAATTTGGGCAGCATTCCCCAAACTGTTTTAGCGTAGTTCATAATGGCAGTACGCATAGTGGACTGAAATAAGAGTTTGCCTATCGACAATAGGTTGCAGCATAAAGAGTGCATAATTTACACTAGCAGTGTATTTAATACCTGTCTTTTTGTATTTCAGGTAACCAGATGAATCACATAGATCTATCGCCCCAGTTCGCGGGTACCATGTACGGTATCACTAACGCAGCTAGTAACATTTGCGGTTTTATGGCGCCCTATGTCGTCGGACATATTATCAACGCTGATCAGGTAATTTTAATACATATAAATCAGAGGCGGGTGAGGGCCTGAAGGCCGGATTAGGAAAGCATGAATTGAATAAAAAAATATTTTCTATCAAAACAGATAAACAGACAAATATAAAATGAAAAAAGGTGTACATAAGTAGTATTAACAAAAAACTAGAGCTAGAGACAAAACAAGAGCATTGTTTCTCATTCTTTTTAATTCTTTCTTTCTTTGTGAATGGAGACAAAGCAACGAAAGAATACTTTGTCTGTTAAAAAAAATATTGATAGAGTGGGGATAGAATGAGCATTCGCTAGTCTGATGTTAATCGGCCCTGAGACGCAAAAGGTGCAAGTTCGATTCCCATAGCAAATGCTTGATCTGTCTAATATTTAATTAAATATTTGTCCCCCGTCTGGGTGTGGACTGTGGTGGTACAGTCGCCTGCAATATATACAAGGTGATTTATAATATGAATATTATGCCGAATGGGATCCGATCCTATAAACAAGTGCGAGAACTCGCGCCCTGAGGGTTCCATACCATTGCTCGTGGGTTCGAATCCCGTTCGTGCACCAGAGGTCATAATCGGAAAAAAAAATTGTAAATGTAGGATTTAAAAAACTTATATTTAAGGTTGATCACGTAGTCATTGTATGACATTGACCGCAAATATAACTTTGTTTCCTAAGAAACTTCGAAATTCCTCAATTTCAGACTTTTCCCTTTAATTGTGTTACAAAAGCTCCTAGCATTCCAAATTTCAGAATTGTGAGGTAACTGGAAGTACCCTAGAGGTTTTTTATTTTAGCCATTTCCATACAAAAATTATACATTCATTGCCATATCTTTTTAATGCATTAAGCTAGAGCTTTGATTTTTATACGGCACCATAAGCCCACAGATCTTAATAAGTGGTATAAATTTCAAGTTGATACCTTTAGTCGTTTCTGAGAAAAAGGGTCTTGACAGACGGACATACACTCGAGAGCATAGAAATCGCACATAGCGGAATTTTCCTACATTTTAATTTCGACCCTTATTTTTTTTTAAATTAATGTGATGTTGCAAATATAACTTAAATTAAATTGAAGTACACACTGTTAGCTTCCTAAAAACACAAAATGTCTAGCCTTGACCTTCGAAATCATAACAGTGGCAACTAAACAATAGAATGGCCTAAATTAGCTCGTTTCAGGTAGCTCGGTTTGTGGGACTTTAAGCAGGTATAAAACGATAAGGGATGATTGAAATTACATCATTTGCATACCAACTCCCAGGCAGAAAGGTCCTTTAACGAATACGTCATCTCTCTAAACAAGAAAATGGATACCACACCAGAAGCAGCGTCTCAAGTGGTTGCACTTATCGAAGCTGGACAGAACCAAAGTCAAGTGGCTCGTCAATTAAATTTGAGCAGATATGCTGTTCGACGTGTATACCAGCGATATCAGCAAACTGGTGGCTATACCAGGCGACCAGGAACAGGCCGAAAACGTGCGACAACACAGCGCGATTACCGTTTCCTTGTGAATACATCACTACGAAATCGCCGGTTGAATGCAGTTCAACTCGGACAGCAGCTCCAGGAAGTTAGAGAAGTGGAAGTCAGTCGGTGGACCGTTAGAAGAAGACTAGCCGAAGGAGGTCTGACAGCGCACAGACCAGCAACTGGCCCAAAATTGACCCCAGCGCACAGACAAGCACGCCTTCAGTTTGCTCGAAATCACGTTAATTGGACTATGGATCAATGGCAGGCAGTCCTCTTCTCCGACGAGTGCAGGATGTGCCTTCATGGTAACGACGGACGAGGTAGAGTCTACCGAAGATCTGGTGAGCGTTTTGCTCAATGTTGCATCTCCGAACGGGTCGCATACGGCGGTGGTTCGTGTATGTTCTGGGGAGGCATTTCTCTGGAAGCGAAAACCGAACTTGTCTTCATCACAGGGCCCGATACCGACCGTCGATCGGGTGGATTGACTTCCCAACGTTACGTTGAGGAGATCCTGGAAGAACATGTTGTGCCCTTTTCTGGATTTATCGGCGAAAACTTCGTTTTTATGCAGGATAACGCTAGACCACACACCGCTGCTATAGTACGCCAGTACTTGGAGGAGGTTGAACTACTCGTTATGGCGAAGCCCAGATCTCAATCCCATTGAGCACTTATGGGACGAACTAAAGAAACGAGTAAGAGCTAGAAACGCAGCGCCTACGAGTCTCAGAGAGCTCCAAACCGCGATCAAGGAAGAATGGGACAGCATACCGCAGGATTTCGTAAAAAAATTGATTTCTTCAATGAAACAGCGAATGGAAGCTGTTATTCAGGCTAGGGGAGGCAATACCTCGTATTAATAAATCGATACATTCACAAATTTATTGTTTTTTTAACCTTTTATACCTGCTCAAAGTCCCACAAACAGCACTACTTGAAACGAGCTAATTTAGGCCATTCTATTGTTTAGTTGCCACTGTTATGATTTCGAAGGTCAAGGCTAGACATTTTGTGTTTTTAGGAAGCTAACAGTGTGTACTTCAATTTAATTTAAGTTATTTTTGCAACATCACATTAATTTAAAAAAAAATAAGCGTCGAAATTAAAATGTTGGAAAATTCCGCTATGTGCGATTTCTATGCTCTCGAGTGTACATACAGACAGACAGACAACAAAGTGATCCTATAAGGGTTCCGTTTTTTCCAAATGAGGTGCGGAACCCTAAAAACGAAAAAAAACACCGAAAAAGGCCCAAGTCGATCTTCGACATTTACAATTATTCTGTGTTCTTAAGTATTGCAGCATCATTTTGAAAATTATGAAATATATGCACCTTATTGCAGGCAACTGAACCATATATCCTGGTGTGAACCATATATCCTGGTGTGAACCATGTATCCTGGTGTTACTATTGGGTATTTATTTATGTTTGTTTTTGTCTTAGGAAACCCTGGGCCAGTGGCGTGAAGTATTCTACCTCGCTGCAGCCATCGATCTCGGCACCAACTTGTTCTATTTGTTCTTCGCGAGCACAGAAGAACAGGTAAGAGCCAATTTGCCAATTCAAGCTATACATCCCTTCTTGTCGTGTCACAGATTCTTTCTTGGTCATCCTGTATTAGGTCAGTGACCAGGTTGAGGTATGGTGGCCCTGACAAGGGCCTATAACCGTCGATGAAAGAATCAGTGTAGTGAAAGGATTAAAGTGCGCCTCTTAGAGGCTCCTTTCGTGCACATGTCTTAGCATTATTAGGTTCTATGTTTAGGTTTATATTTAGGTTCTAAGTCATGCCGTTTCCTAACGATGGTTTCCTTCACATAGTAAGTAGTAATATTATATTTTATTTTATAGTGATAACCCCCGCCAAGGGGATAAAAATTTAGGGGAAGGTTGCGGGTTCAAATCCCGGCGGAGTCGAAATTTTTGGGATATTATTAAATATCATAGTTAGTAGTAGTTGGTATCGCATTGCCGATTCTAGGCGAAGATTAGCAATGCTCCAGGTGTTGCTGATGTCAATAGGCGACGGTAACCACTTACCATCAGGAGGGCCGCAAGCATGTTTGCCTCCGTACAAAAAAAAAAAGGTGCGGGATCAAATCCCGCTGGTTGGGTAGCGTTTAAATTTAATAAAATTGTTGTTTGCAGGATTGGTCTCGACCCGATGACGAAGACATGACGGCTTCAGCGCCGGTGGAGAGCATCCTGTTCCCCGACTCATAGTCTACGGTAGACCGGGAACCCGCCGGTGATACCTACTTATAATAACGTATCAACTAATAACCCACTGGACTAGTGGAAACAGTACTTATAAAGTAACTAAGCTCAATTAACTACAGGAAACCCGCGCGACTTCGTTCCCGTAAACTTTTAATACAAAATGCAACGCCCCCTGTCCTTTCACCACACTGGTTCTTTCACCAACGGTCAGTGATAAGATTCGACAGAGCTCCGGTGGAGTTCGTTGAAACTTGGAATATAAATAGTTCTTTACCTAGAATAGCATATAAGCTACTTTTTATGTAGGTACCTCGCGAGCGAAGCCGCGGGCGGAAGCTAGTATTTTTTTTTTCATTTTTTTTTTCATTTCATTTATTCATTCATCATAACAATTTTTACATCGTGTCTGAAATATAAACTTACTTCTAAAGATATACAAGCATGCACAATACAAAAACACACACACTAATGAAGACGTTCACATTACATTTAATTTTCTCATTTTAAAGTCGTCCACTGTATAAAAGCACCCTTCCAGCAAAAGCTTTTTTAACCTAGTTTTAAATATATTAGGGCTGTCAATAGTTTTCATGTCTAAAGGAAGAGAGTTGTAGAGCGTGATACCTACAGCCATGCTTGACCACGTTTAACCTCGGACACAGAGGAGCTTCAATATTCTTTCTTCTAGTATTTAATCTTATAGCTCTTTGTTCAGGAGTTTCATATTTAAACGGATGTCTGACAATATCCATAACAACTACTAAAATATATAGACTGGGAAGGGTCAAAAGTTTCAGTTTCACAAAGTGATCCTTACAGGATTCCCATGGAGGTATCCTCACCATTGTGCGAATTGAAATTCATAAACGATACCAGTTTGTGTGTCAATCACGCTGCTTATTAGAATAACTGAAGAGGCTCAAAAGCAACATGACAATACCCTGAGGGCTGGTATCTACCAAAGCGGACAGGGCAAATCTGTTCATCCTATGAATTGTGTCATAGCAATATCTCATGATTTTATATAATATAGGCATGGCGTTTGGCATCTATATTTACAGAGTATTTGCTTTACTCTGCTTTGGTTGATTCTGGCTCTGTTAATTAAGTAGGTATTAGGTAGTACAAGGTGATTCATAATATGTATTCTATTCCGAAAGGGGATTATTCTACACCCAATAGGCAGTAACATTTGCTCTAAGGTTTAAGGTCTAAGTAGCAGCTATTTCGGGGTAAAATCTGTTCAGCCTCAATTTTTCAGCTGATTTAGGTAGGATGATAAAAAGAAAGTGGACTTCTACTGGCTGATGATGACGAAGATGATGAAGGTCGTGGAAAGCCAGAAAAAAAATATGTTTTTTCTCCTATTTTTTTCTTAATGAACTATCCCCTTTCGGGATAGTATACAAGTTACGGAACACGCTGTATAAAATAAAATAAAACACACCTTATCTCCTACATATCTTGTCATACATCGCCATACTAGGACTCTCATGTTTTGGGTATCAGAAACTACGAGTACCATCGTACAACAACATCCAGACCATATCGATAGAACTACATTAAAAAATACTATGACAATTGTCGTAGTAAAAGCCGCGATTGAACAAAATGATACGGCACGTTCAAAGTTCTATTAATAAAAAAATTGAGTGGATTAACAAAATGAGAACGGAGTTAAGTAACTTGAGTTGATTGAAACAATCTCAGCGACAATCCGTCTCAAACATGAAAAGGAAAAGCTGAGATCGAGAAATTTAACACTTATAACTGTTTATGTGGCGAACATCGAACTTAAGAACTTACTTAGAAATATCTAACTTTTAAGTAGGTACCTATAGAAGTAATCAGTTTTCTAAGTTCCAGTGTATGCATAACATTAGGTACTGGTTTAATCACGAATTCGTATATTTTTGTAGTTTATGAAGAATTTTAATTACCAGTAAGCAGAACGTTATCACCAAAATAAATAAATAATAGACAAATTTACCTAAAATTATTCTAGGAATAAACTCTGTTTTCTACGAATTCAAGTGGAAAACTGAGTTCAGTTTATAATTAGATCGTAAACTAAGTCTGTGATATGTACAAACTATGATAACGGAATGTATAATGGAAGTGGTAGGTAATCAGAATTACACTCAAAGCATTCCCATCCGTGCTACGAAAGTGATAAAATAAAACCTAAGTTTTTAGGCAAGCTACCCCTTAGCGAGCCCTATATTATAACAAATAATTATATTCACGTTGTGACCGTTAGGATGCTACCAATTTTTGACGAAAATTTAATAATGAAGTAATAAATGGAACAACTGATGTAATAAATCAAAATCATTCATTGGTTCACTAATCGTGGCAAGTCACGAGTGTGGAGTATATCATACGCAATCGTGATTTTCGGAAATCTGCGATGAGTGGGCATCACAATTTGTGCTAATACACTAAATTTCAGGGCTATAATGAGCTGATTAGCTCGCAGATCATTTATTGATCTGATCAGTTACAGCACTGACGGTCTGAATTTGGCAACATTTTACGAGTTTTGATGTCAAATCGTGTATCTAATTATTTGTCAAGACTATAGGTATAAATAATGAAACTGCGGTTTGTTACGATAAATCATATTCGCACTATTCAATAAGGTCCATAGCACACACCGATGTTTTTGGCCTCGGCTATCAGCAAGTTAGTTGCATTTGTAACCGACTTCAAAAACCGAAAAGGATCTCATTTCGGCTGTATTTTTTTTTGTTTGTATGTTTTTTTGTTACTCGATATGTCTGCAAATTGTTAAATTAGAAGAAGTTAAAGATTTAGTGACACGTTATGCAAGCAAACAAGCTTATCGTTGATGCCAAAAGTATAGTGTTTGTGTAAATCATTTAGAATGAAATTAATATTTTATCTGTGCTATCATTGATGTGATTTTTTTTAAGAAACAGGTGCTTTTTAATAGTAATAATATCTTTACTTCAGGCTACGTGACATATTACACAAACATGTGTAATATGCCAATAGCTCATATTAATAAATACCTTACGGACTAACATACGTATATTATATAGGGACTTTCTTGATCGTGTGCGCCTCTCTGTAGCGCCGATAAGGCAATGATGATAATGCTACAGCCAAAAGATGTTTACGGCCAAATATTTCATAAAACAATCATTATTTCGGTTATAAAATTAATGATAGTTCAAAGTACGTATAGCCTTATCTCATTATCAAGTTTGATGTAATTTTTTAAATCTGTCTTTGTTTTGCCTGTTTTTTTTGTCACCTTCATGGGTCAATAAGAATTTACTCAAGTGTAAAGTTATTTATATTTAATAATTTATAAAACAAATCAAAATATTACTTTCAGCATTTAGTTAATGATTATCTGCTCATTCGGTCTTCCATCTTCATAGTTCATATAGTCTATAAGTTAAAAAAAGCAACTTCACTTCATAATATGTATACAACCCCGAAAGGGGCTTATTCTATAGGTGTCTAGATATCCTTTTGAAAATACATCATTTTTCATTGAAAAAACACTATTTCAGCTATTTTGTGGTGATAAAAATACCAAAACAGGTTATTTAATGAAGGTTCGGGAAACAATCTGACAAAAATATATGCTTATATTATTTCTTTTTGTTTAAAGAATAAGCTCATTTCAGAATAGTATACATATTACGAATGGCCTCTATTATTCCGTTCTAATTTTACCATTTTATCATTTTTGGTATATAAACATAAGGTAACATTTATTTTAAATTAAAATTAGGTAAGTTAATTAACTACCTAAAAATTAAGAACTACCGCTACCTTTTTCGTAAACACATTCCTTTTAATAAAGCTATGTTATGTCTTTCAGCTTATGTTATGTTTAAGTTGGGATAAGTTCAAAAGCAGTATTCATCACGTGATAATTGTTTTTCAAACTTTAACATATTTTTAGCAGAGTTCTATATTTATTTAATTCTTATTTAAACATCAACCTAATTTTATTATGAAATGCAGTTATAATTATTTACTGCATAGGAACGAACATACTTTTTATGTATCGGAGAGAGAGTTAGTTTTAAATTATTTTTTTCGATCGGAATAAATAATCTTAAGAATCTCCTGCTTTTAACAAATTATATTTTTTAGTATTTTAATCAAAAAATATGAAAAGTAGTAGGTAATTTGCGTACGATTAGTACCTACTTTGCTATAATGAAAAAATGTTTCTAGGATTGTAATATAGTTTGCTGTGATTATTTCTATAAATAATATTTAACAATTGAAAATGTTAAAAGACGTATTTTTGTAGAACAGCTAATAAACTTTTCAACAAAGCCTTCTCTATTATTTCAACCCTGTCATTTTTTTACCTAACATTCGTTTACATAGTCTTGAGCCCACACTAGGATTCCGTGTGTCGTGGGTATCAGAAACTACGAGTATCATGGTCTGAGACGCAATGGGCGCGAGTTTGATTCCCTGCGAGACAAATGTTTGCCTGTTCTGCAAATATTTGTTCCGGGTCTGGCTGTTGTTTCTGATACCCATGACAGGGAAAACTAGTGTGGGGACTATGTGCGTGACTCTTTGAGTTTTATTATTATTATATCGTTTTATTTGTAATTTTAACACACTTAATATTCACTGTTCTAAATAAATAAATTAAGAACTAAGATGAAATTTATACGCTTCGGAAATCTCTTCTTTCATAGCGGCATCTCGTTCCCGCAAGTATTTCCGCAAGACGAAGTCAAATGATCGAGCTAATCTTAGTACTGTAGCTGTAGGTACCAGTTTTTTTCTTATTCTGAGGTAGGTACCAGACAGGCAGATGACAGAGAAGAGAAGATTGACGGACTAAAGCCGTGTTCAAACGGCGTGCGATATATATAATTAAAAAAAAAAATTGTCCTTACACCTGAATAAAGTTAATTTTCAGTTTGACTTTTAGGAGCTTGCGATACCGCGATACGTTGAGCTATATAGAACACCCTTAAAATTCAAACCCAAAATTGTAACGTAGTGGCCCCGGCTGACGAATAGGCCCCTCCATTACTCACCGTTGATTTCGTAAGAGGCAACTAAGGGAAAAAAGCTAGGGGATGGGCAGAAGTGTTCCCTATCGGGTATGTCAGCGTGGCGAGTACCTAGGTATGGGCAAATCCCCCCAAATGATTGTTTGGGTGCAGGCCGTACAAGGTCCGTCGCGCTGGAAATCCGAGGGGAGTTCTATGTTCAGCAGTGGACGTCCTACGGTTGAAATGATGAAGGATCATTTTGAAACACATTTTATACGACATAGCAAGGACATATCGCATGCCGTTGCAACACGGTTCAAATTGGCATTCTGAAAGCACGAATGGGTTTTTGTGGGTCCTAATTGGTCTCACGCCGAGGCGAGGGAAATTATATCTTGCGGGCAAAATGATGGATTTGGGAGAGTTTGACGGCAATCTTTACACTATCAGCGTTGCGGCACGCCCGTGGCCAGGTAGGTAATTGCCACGTGTGAACGACCGCGCGTCAATACTAATATTTGTTTTCGCCCTGCAGTGCATTTTTTGCTACTGCTCCGTAAGACAAATGACAGTGAGTTTGCACTTTACACGATTTCCGTCGCGCTTGATAGCGTTTGTCGTTTTTTGAATTATAAAACTGTATCTACCTATGGAAAAACAAATTACAGTGGGTTTGCGCTTTATACTACATGCGCCACGCTTAATAGCGTTTTACGTTTCATTGAATAACAAAATCGTATGGAAAAGCCTTACAAAGGCCTATCCGAAAAAGTGTCACGACTAACGGTTTTCTTCATCCAAAAGTCTTGGTGAGATTTAGCGTGCCTTTACCAAACACCTCTTTTGTTTTTTGCTCTACGTACTAAGCGAAATCATGTTTTCGCCCAAAGTTTGCTATTTTTATCAGCAATCCATAGAGGTTATGGAGGTTTTTTTATTTTTAGCATTATCGATAGTAAATTGTCTAAGAACCAGGATGGGAGCGTTTATCGATAACGAGGTGTGGTTTCAGCGCAATTATGACAGTCATCAATTCCAGTAACTGCTGTTGCTCGCAGGTGCGACATTCCTGGTACCTACTGATGCGTGATACAAGCAATTTAGATTTCGGGTTTCGGCAATCTAATGCGCTTCGAAAAAACATCACCCTGTGTTACGCAGACTTAAATTTGCATCCCGTGCTAATGGTTTACTTTGAAATATCATTATCATCGGCCTCTAGAAGTCCTCTGCTGGACATAGGCCTACCCCAAAGAGTGCCCGCAGCCTGCACAATAATGTCGGTCCATCTGCTGGGTGCCTTCCGTCACTACACTAGGTCGGCGTCGCCAAGTGATTTTTGTTTTTGTTTATCTACTATGTAGCCAATAACGCGCATTCTCATGGCTTCTAGCGATAGGAATGAATGCCTAGTGATTTTTTCGTTTATATTTTTTGTAAAATATCTATTTGAATCTAATGTAGGTACCTATTTGAATTCATTAGCATACATTATAGACTGGCCATCATAGCTCAGTTGGTAGTAACTCTGCCTTCTGCGCTAGAGGTCGCGGGTTCGATTCCCGCACTGGACAAACATTTGTGACTAACGCAGATGTTTGTTCTGTGTCTGGGTGTTAAATTTATATCTATTATGTATATCAGTCTCTGGTACCCATAGTACAGGCTATGCCTAGTTTGGGATCAGTTGACCGTGTGTAATATGTCCGGAATATTTATTTATATATTTATTATTATTAGGTATACGTGGTTTGAGCGATGGGATTGGAACATTTCCCATTAGTCGGTAGGTAGGTACTTAATTTAGCTGGGTATCCAAAAAGTGAACTGTAAGTGTAGGTCTACTGAGCAAATAAATCATTTGGTTTTCCTCTGAGTACCTACTCTAAGGCCTACCTACCTATAGGGAATCCAGTCGTAGGTAGGTGTATTGGTTTGTTTGTTTGACTCATTGGTTAAATCGCCCAAGGCTCCATCGTACTAACTTTTAGGCCGTCTGCCCAAAAGGAGGGTAATGTTTTCTCACTTATAGGTTATACCTATATTTACGAGCCCGTTATATATTGTTTTTAAAACGTAATAACTCAAAAACCGCCTACGGCATCAACGCAGCGCGTTTTAAAAATGGCATCAGTAATTTTCAAAACGCATTATTTCTCGTCGTAAAATAAAAAATGCCAAGAGAAATTTTAAACCTTTGCGATGACGTCGTAAAGAAGAGTTTTAACAATGGATGAGTTATTGGCGAACCCTTGCAATTAACTGCTAACAGAATGTTTGCCAAACAGTTTTGTTATTGTCCTGTGAAGGTGAAGACTTCACATCTTTCAACCCGTCAATGTGGACCGAAGGGTGCCAGTGTTCAACCCTGCGCCACTCTAAAACGGCTTTCAATGCAAAATGAGCTTTATCACGCTGCATTTAGATTCGATATTGACTGTCGCTCTTTATCTTTTTTTTGAAATTCGATTTCGCTCGTGGATCGTACACAATTTAGCGGCTTTTTATAAACCTTGGTGCATGCAGTTTCTTCAAAGATGAGAGAAAATTGCCCAAATACCTAGTACCTACGTAGATAAAGTAAAACTCCCTCCGAGTTTTTAAAAATTGGGTATGATAAAAAGCGTTGACATTACACATGCTTTACCGCAGTGGGGGGCGCGTTCAGAATAGGCGATCTGTAGGTATTAGTGCGTGATACTTGGCTGGCCGTAGGTATTCCAGTCATGAGTAGTACGTTGGTAGATATGGCCACTATTATTTCTCCTGTGTCTGTGGTACCGAAGGGGCAACAGCGGCGTGCGGCGAATGTGATAAAACTTAAGAAAAACTTTACGAGCCGCCAAAGGCTCTGCTATGTACTAACCATTATTTATTCCATGGCTCTGCGAACACAGACAACAAAGCTTAACGGCCAATGTGTTTATGGCGGTGGCAGTTAACAATATCTTGTGTTGTAAACGATAGGCCATTGCGTGACGGGAAGAATAGAGTAACGGTACCGACAATGTTGTATTGTGATCGATGTTACCACTACGGACGCTTATCTCATTTGTAATGTCTTCTTTCGAAACACTCAATCTATCCCGATGAATCCTTGAATGAACAGGAAGATTTTAAGATTGTGATCCCTTATCAAGTATGAAACGTTTTGGATGTCGCTAAGATTTTTAAAATAACCCTCAAAGTTACGAACTTCATTGCCATTTTGCATACGCGATAGCACCACAGTTCTAAATCCATTTCTGAATGAACATCACCGATGCTTTGATCTCTTGTTTGAGAGCTGGGTTGAGAAAGCTGACGTTTCCGATATTAATAGCCCTAAAGATGAACAGTTTTTGGCCTGCGCAGATAAGGGGAACCTTCGCTGACGCAGATGCATAGTAGGTAGTAGTAAGTACCTACTACCTAACTACAGATAAAGTTGTGATGAAAACCGTAAAATGGGGAGGAAGGATTTTTTTGTAGAATCCCATAAAAAGTGATATATCCAAGCCCAAGGGGGATAAGAAGAATGTATAGTGTTTTTGTATAAAAAGTGTATATATAGGTACTATGTTATTTTTCATTAACTTTAGTCAAAGTATTAGAAAAAAAATTGCGGTGATTCCATGACACTCACAAAAGACTTACAAAAGTACCACAATTTGTTCCGGTCGTGCTGCATCGCCAAATTAAGAAATTTCAAGAAATGTAATTAAAGAGCGGTTTCCAAAAAGCCCTGTTGGTTTCGGTAGCAATAAACTTGCGTTGTCAAAAACACCGGGGTACAACAAAAGGGTTCGTTCAGCCCCTATGGCTACAGGTTCGGAGAAACAGCGGTAGCACACAAATAAACAGCTTAGTGTTTGTGGATGCTGGCGGTGGCTGCGGACCGAAGCGAATCTCGTGTCGTCGGGTATTTTATACTCAATACCATAAGCTCAGTGGTTTTCTCTCAAGGGGGTAAAAAGTTTCGAAATAAAAGTTTTTCTGATAAGTTGAAATCAATGCATATAAAAAAGAAATATTTATATGAATAATATCACTTATCTCCGCTACTGACTGGGACGTGGTTTTTTCGTCCAAGTTCTACCATCATCCTAATGAAAAGATTACGAGAAACCCCGACCACGCAAAAGTATTTTTTTTTCGGCTGAGTATATTTATATATTAACATTACTGTATCTGTAAACCTGACATGCCAATGTTATATGTTATAATAACCAAATGGTCAATAAACGAATTGAATTGAATTAATGAAGAAAGTTATATTTTTCCCTCCATAGTCAGGAAGTACGAATATCCGTAGTTTTATCACAGTAGGATATCCAGAAAACGGTATCAATATTTCTCAGAAAATAACAGAACATAAAATAACTTAACAAAAAATATTACTGAAAGCAAAAGCATCAAATAACGGTATGTTCCAGTAAAAATACAAGATTTTACAATAAATAAATGCTCCAAAACAATAGCGCAAAAAGTGCTCTATTTTGGTCGCGGACCAAAAAGCTCATAAAATTAGTAAAATAGAGCAAATCTTTTGTCTAACATCATTGGTAGAGTCCAGAGGGGCGCTTGAGTCATAAAGTTTTATAAATATTTGTCCGTTAATTGTAACAGTTTTCTAACAGTCTTGTTCAAAATGTCCCTAATTTTTTTATCGTTTACAAAAAAAATTAGATCATTCGAATATTGCATAAGAAAAATAGGCTTCTGGGTAATTTTAATAGAGTTTTATAAACGTGTACCAAAGAACGTTCTATTTTTGTTAAAGGAAATTAAAACGAATACAAGTAGGTAAATATTTACAAAATACACAATAAACAGTTGCGCTATCAATAGACTTACAAACAATCTATAGATAGCTCAATTGATTCAGATCACTACCAGTCGGAAGCGTCCCCAAGACGACGCTAGCGGCATATGACTATGGCTTGGTGTTTGAAATGTTTATACGTTGGGCCAAATAGGAGCTATCGGGTCACGTGTCACTTCGATCAGACGTCCTGACATTGTTTTAAAAGCCACAGACCCAGGGTATCAAACCCAAACGGCTCAAATATGTAAACCCTATCGAGACTAACATATTTTCGCCTTTTGAGATCCTCGGCCGAATCTGACGCCGCATCCGCACTTACTGATGTCTGATGTGAACGCACTAGTGTATCAACACAAGTAGCGTCCCACACCAAAGGCCTCCCATGGTGCCTAGTGCATAAATTTTTCCTACTGTCTGGACTGTCAATCAAGGGTACATATAAAAATAAATATTTGAATCCATTATTTTCTGATGAGCCTAAGAAAACGTAGATAGAGTAGAAGATCCATTCTATAGGAGTCTACCTAATCGGTACTTCTAAGTTTTAACCAACCGTGATGGTTTCTCGAACGTAAAGATTTTCAAAGACCGATCTTAAAAGATCAAACAAAGTCTCAAACCGTTTGACCGTCTCTGGGCCACTAGAGAAAAGCCGAGCCGTATTGTAGTGTATAACGTAGGCGGGCGGGCGCATACACTGCCTGTACGTATGCTAAGTAGCCAGCCACAGATCACTCATAGTTGGTACAGGTCGGCCGCTTTGAAGTCGATCGCTGAACAAATTTATGCGAGCGTCAATACATTAGACCCGGCGCGACAGTATGATGTCAGCCCGGCGTTTGAAGGCGTGTTTCCATTGTAGGTGGAGCAATTTAAAAATGTGTATAATTACTTACTAACGTTAGTAATATCCAAGTATATGTTTGCTCCTTATCTTATGAGATTGACTTTATATTTCTAGAGGTAGCCAAGATTCATCGTAGGTTAAGGTAAACACGTGTATGTTATAGGTAGGTAAAGTGTCTGTATCGCGCAGTACCCCCAGCACGTACAATATACAGAATCCAGATTTTACCTCCTATGCTTAGGGTTATCTGATCTAGCAAGTGCAGCTTCTTGGTAAATATGAATCATATCCATTACGGATTTACGAAACATTTGTTTTAACTCAATATCAAATATACCGAACTCCTATGGGGGATATCTACAAAGGTAATATCAATGGGTAAAAACTCTCTAGATTAACCTATTGTGGTGATCGGTAGTGTGAAAGCTGATAATCCTCTGACTCATATGAAATAATTTATCTGGCAGTCTTCGATGACGCGTTGCGCCGTAAATTTATTGGTAAAGGATCTACAGTGGTCTACAAATCAAATTTGTTGACTGTACATATGGATTATGGTGTGTGAATAAAAATTAAAAAAATGAATATCAAATTAATACTTGCACGATATAAAACCGTCCGTCAATGGACAGCCACAGCAATAATGCGGAGGCACGCGAGAGGACTCGCCGCCAGCCACGTTCAGCGGTCGCGTGCCTCCGGCGACCAGGCGTAGGCCTGAACAGATAGCTCACTACAGCTTTATACTTCGTAACACCTTCAATAAGGCTTGGTGGCTAAGAACAGGCGTAGCTTTCCCTAGTTTTAAGACGTTCCGAGATCCTTGTTTTTTTTTAAATAAACAACTTTTTAATTGATTTATTCAACCTTTCCACTTCGCGTCAACATCTTGCAAGTTTTTTAATAAATGTTTTGCTGTCGTTGCTACTGCAATGTAGCGCGAGTATGTGGTGAATACTTTAAATATCAAGTAATATACTTTGTATATGTATGTACTACTTCTATAAACCGTAAAGAAAGTTTAAACTCAAAATTAAATCTCTCCATTATTTCAATGATACATCTGAATCCCAAATTTCTCACTACAATAAATTTTCGACATACGAGTAGTAACAGCAATAGAAATTACAGCACAAAAGTAAAAAAAACCTAACGATAAACACAAAAAGTGACCTATCTCTAAACGTCCATGCCGTTTTTCCTTTCCTTCCTGCCCCATCCGCGCGCCGCTCTCCATCGCCAGTCGCGCGCCGAGCACACGACGCGGCGCACGCACGTGACATTTCGCGCGATGCAGTGACTGCTCCGGCAGTGCAGTGATAAGTAAACAGTATGGTGATGGTGGCCAGCCCCCAGGGCGCTGCGAACATGACCCAGCCCGGACAGGTTGATAAGAAGCCGGGAGACAACAGAAGGGTGAGTTTTTATTTTAATTCGTTTTATAATTACGTAATTGTAAAGTTGCATAATTGCAAGTAAATTATAGGAATATTATAAAAAAAGAACTACGAAGTAACTCTATCTAGGCCGTGTAAAATTATAGTGGTAACGACATTTTACGCCTACAAAAGACATCAACGCGCGCCCCCGTAGCACCTCCGTAGCACATTCTACGGACATTGTGTTAATTCGTCTATTTTTTAAATTCTGGTTACACAATCTTACTACTAATATAAATGCGAAAGTTCGGATGGATGGAGTTTTGTTACTCAATCAAGCCAGAACGGCTGAACGGATCTGGATGAAATTTGGTTAATTTAAGTCTGGAATAGAACCTAGGCTACTTTTATTGATTATATCTAAGGGGGATAGTCAGAGGCAGATCCAATTTTCACATGTCACATTTTGTAGTAGCATTCCATTGTATGTGAAGCCCTGTTTTCTCACTATGTTTTCAGACAGGAGTTTTTTGCATGCAACCTCTAGCTTGTGCTATCTAATTCGCTATACAAACATTACGTCGGTCACACTGCTGTACACAGCAGCTCTTCAATATTAGCTACTCGAGGTTTTAGCGAGGCTTCGCGAATTGTGTGAAACAAAGAAGTCACGAGCCTCGTGATCTATCTGATGCAGCTTTTGTTGACCTTCTTTCGTAACTAGAATCGGAGCGGCGGAAAATATGAGTTTATATATTTACCCCCTTATTTATCATAATCAGTCACCAACTTTATCGGCTCGATAAATGTATGTAGGCCTGTTTCTTTTGTTACTGTTTTGTACTGTTAGAGAAGACGGGGCGAGATTTATCGAGCCGCTAAATTTAGTGACTGATTATGAATAAAAGGGTAAATCTTTAGATTCATATCACGGCACCAAAAGATTTTCTATTCGTCAAATTTATATGCGCAATACGAGTGCTGTCAAACGGTGAAGAAAAATATCTTTGAGAAATCGGCATGTTCTAGAACCTAAAAAATCGAAGTCATGTGACATGTGCACGAAAGGAGGCTTTAGGAGGCTTTCAATGAGAACTATTTACAGGTAAAGTGTTTTCAATTCAATTCAATTCAATTCAATGCAATTTATTCCATAAAGGTACAGACTTTGGTACACTTGGAAATGTCAAAGTTTACAATACGTTAAAAAATACAATTTAAAAAGTAAAGTAATACCTACGGTACAAAATTAAACAAAAATAAAAATAACCTTATCTTTATAATGTTACAAATGTATCAGCAAAAGCTTCGTCAAGAGTTTAGTATTTGCAAGATGAGACATGCTTACTATTCCCAATCAATCTTATCTGTATTTGTCACTAGCTTGTGAGTCTGGCGATTGGGCTCTTCACACCAAATAATACAATCAGTACCACCCACATTGTATCCCTCTTATAGCCGTGCTCGGACTGTTTAGGTAGCTGGAATAGGGGTGTCAAATTCAGCATGTTTTTATTAGTGTATCTTAGCTTAGTGCAACAGTAGTTGATATTTCCTCTAACAAAGATCAGTATTTGTATTTACACATTTTTACATTGTTTTTAGAATATTTATCAGCATGAGAGAGTTTTTTTAATACTTCCAAAGAAGCATTATTGGAAGATCATCAATATTACTGAAACTACTTGTGCAAATTATTTTGCTACCAATAAATACAATCAACTTTAGCGCCCTTATTGCGCTCTATGGCGTTTTTAATACAATCTGTATTAAAAATATCCATCTATTTTCACGGTTGGTGGTTGGGGACTTGTAACTGAAAGCTCTCGGGGTTATGAATTTGGGCAGGACTTGAGGAAAAAATAAAAAGCTACGTACAGTTTCTGTACGGCTACTTGGGTTGGCCCTCCTTTTCCATGAAGTCCAAACGCAAGAAGAATTTAGATTTGGATAGTGAAACCAAATCCAAATCTTTTGGTTTCGCTGTCCAAATCTAAATTATCCCAACTTTCAGTTCAGTTTCGCGTTGGTTATTGAAGTTCAACAAGACAAAACAATGTGGCTACTGCCTGTCCAATCAAAATTATATTGGGATTTCATTGTTTTTTTTTTTAATTATATTGTCTCTATCGTTGTGCGTTTTGGTTAGCCCTAGGATCCGGGATAGCGCAGTGGTCGGAGTTAGTGGTAGGCGTCGCGTGGGCGCCGTCGTGGGCTAATTGTCGTGGGAACGTTTCCCGTCGCCCACCCTCGCTGCCGTCGCGACGGCGCCCACACTAGCGCCACCGGGACTCGCGCCAGTAGATTATACAATTACCTCTAAAAAAGTAATGGTGGTAATATCAATAATTATGTCTTCACTTCGAGATAGAATCGTCGTCTTATTGGCCCATTTGGTGTGAGTTCCATAGTTAACTTACAAAAGGCCCGTGGTGTTATTTTAGGCCCATCATCCCTGAAATGAGCGAAATTTGGTAGGATAGGTCGCAAAATATCAATTTATAGAATCAATCAACTCAATCAACCTGGTAACGTAAAAAATATTTGATCAGAGTAAAAATTACAAGTAAAAAAATGCCTATAGCTCATAAAATAAGATATCAAACTCAAACAATGGGACAGTTGACTAATTACGACGTGACTAGAGGAAGCTATAGCAGTAGCCGATCCATCATAACTGATAGACGCGGAGAGATAAAGCGTGTGACCGGTAGCACCTACGCTTTTAGCTACCTACAGGTACATACATATAGATACATATACCTAGAGATTGACACATGGGGCCATAATTATATTTTATAACATTTTTTTTTTATACAACTTTTATGGCAAACAAGCATACAGCCCACCTGTTGTTAAGCGGTTACCGTAGCCTATGAGGTATCAGGCACGCGTTGCCGACCCCGAACCCCCTCCCCCCCTAAAGAGCTCTGGCAACCTTACTCATCGCAGGAACACAACACTATTTGAAACAAATAATGTTATTTGGCTGCGATCTTCTGTAAGGCGGAGGTACCTCCCCAGGCGGGCTGCTCCAATTCAGAACGAGAAAATCTCTCTGTGCCCTACCTCCTCCTAAAACATAATTTTACGTGTTAAAATATCGCTAGTAATTTGCGTGTTTTTGCGGATTGCGTGTCGTATTCATACTAGTGCAAATGATTATTGATTATTTTGCACAGATGAAATAGCAAAATGTGATAAAGAAGTTTCACCCCGAATGCATTGTAAAAGAGCACGCATGTAGTCCAATTGGCGGTGGCTCAAACGCAATGCAGTTCATATCAGCGCCTCCTTCAAAACTCTATTGTCTAATATTTTATGCCTACCATATCCAATATCATTCAGTACCGAACCTCACTATTTTCAACAAATTCGCATCTGTGCAAAATGCATCTAATTCCAGCGGCATGAAACTCATTGTAAATTGCAAGGCGATAAGCAGTGACACAGGCCAGATGTTGGATAGGCGCGTGCCGGAAGAGGCGCGTCCGCTCCCACGCTTAGCAGTTGGCACGCGACGGGGCACGCGTGCCAACCACCAGCGTCCGACGATATAGACGCCAATCTCTTCGCCTATAAAAGCGGACGTACTCAGGCATATAATTTTTTCTCGAGAAACGAGCTACGTGATGCGATTGCCAGCTATCATTTGCCACGTTGCGCTAAAAACAAAGAGGATGTGGCTCCTTTGCAAGATTCATTAAGATATTCAGTGGATGCTGCTTGCTTGCTATCAAAAGTCCAAAGCCATTTTTATAATCTATTATTATATTACAAGTCGTGTTGGCCTAGTGGGAGGTTCCCCGACTTTCGATCCGAAGTTCGTGGGCTCGGACAAGATCGTGCAACAATTTTTTATAATCGTAAAATTTAAGGGTGCAGTTACAAACATCGTGAGGGAACCAGTATCTTAAAGCGGCGATGGGTTTGCAACCTGTCACGGAATACCCACTAATGCAAAATGTGGGCATGTGCCATATGTACATACCTCTGATTAACCACCCTAAGGTATATTTAAGGATCTGATCGCCTGGAGATCTGAGAGGATGTCTACCGTTCTTCGGGATAAAAGTCACTTTTTCATTGCCAATTAATAATGTGATGTCTTATATTTTTTTTTTTATACAACTGAGGTGGCAAACAAGCATACGGCCCACCTGTTGGTAAGCGGTTACCGTGGCCTATGAGCGCTTGCAATACCAAAGGCATCACTCACGCGTTGCCGACCCCGAACCCCCCTCTCCCTAAAGAGCTCTGGCAACCTTACTCACCGCAGGAACACAACACTATTTGAAACAAATAATGTTATTTGGCTGCGATCTTCTGTAAGGCGGAGGTACTTACCCCAGGCGGGCTGCTCCAATTTAGAACGAGAAAATCTCGCTATGTCCTACCTCCTCCAATTCTCTGAGAAGAGGCCTCTAGCTTATCTAGAGAAATTTTATTATATTTTCGAGCAATTAATGGCTACTGTTTCAGCGCACATTTACCTATCTACCTATACCTAGTATAGCATCAGTTCATTATGCACACTGCGCTATCATTTGAAGTGCCGCTGGCAAGTGCAGATGCGCCGCCGCCGCCGCCACCAACCTATCCCATTCCGCACAGATATTTTGAGAATTCCCCGAACGGTTGTGTAATCTTCATCACCACACTTGGATACTGCGACAACCCCATTGCTCAATGACTTCCGCGTTCGCTAATCTCAGCATTGTTTTAAATGTTAATGTATGTTTCAACAGCAAATTATTTTGTTTACGTTCAATCGTCGCTTTCTTATTGCGTTCGCTGATATGGCTTTGGAAATCTTCAATTACTAAAAAGTAATTTTATAATAATGCAGGGTGGTATTTTAGGTTAGTATGGCTGGCAGGCAAAACAACTAAGTATTTTGGATTCCAATAAAAATCGTAAAGACAGCGGGTAGAGTCATGAAACGTAAAATAGTCTTAGAATCGTTGAATTTACTTTTAAATAGTGTCTATGCTTTTTCATATCTACATAGCATGTATATTCTCACTGTAATAACGCAGTATTCTGGGTGCCTGCCAGGCAATGTAATAAATTATACATTTGTCTGCAACAAAAACACTGATCGATCTTTCAGATATTTAGACTAGGCTCAGTTTTAGGAGTGCGATATGTCATCTTAAATTTATTTTAAAATGATCCTAACGCCCTCTGATTATAGTTGATTAGGATTTTGATCTTATAGGGGCTGGAGATATCGTTGAACTATATCGGACACTCTTAAATGTCAAACCCAAAATTGACTTTGTTTAGTAGAGGTAATATCGCATTGAATGAACACTGCTTTAGATTACATACAATCCCCGTTCATAATCACTTCCTAAATTTATAGGATCTATAAAATGATGTCCACCTCTTTCATTTGTTTACTGTTAGAAAAGGACAGGGTAGGATTTATCAAGCCAATAAAGTTTGTGACTGATCTAAATAAAGCCTATACTGTTGGTAGTAGTGGTACTAGAGACTTGAAATTTGGAGGGTGTGTCCCTTTTAGTGTGTAGGGATGAACTAAGAAAGGTATCCTCAAAATTCAACCCCTAAGAGTTTGGAGCGGGGCTTGAAGTTTGTATGAAAAAACTACACGCGAACAACCTCCTCCTCCTCTTCCTCGGGGCTTGACTAGTTATGAATAAGTGCATTGAAATAACCTAATCAATGATTAACTTACTCTTTCAATTATTAACGTTGAAGCAAAAGAAGCCTCTGTGACGAGAAGGAAGTGATGCGAAGAACTATTAATTTCTGGTCGGATTTGAGCAATTCGAAGTTCCTGAAAACAAACATACATACCTACATGATTATAGGTGTGTAGGTATTTCTAGAAGCATGCCACGTGTCGTTTGGCGCCGCGACAGAATCTATTCGCATGACTCGCTGTTACGTAAAGTCACGTTTTCATTGTTTCTGTCTGGCTTTCAGTGGAAGCAGTGCAGCTTAAATAAACGCGTACCTTTGTATACAAGTACTCGTAGTATAGAGAGACAAATATAGAATAGATGCCGGCATTTGCTTGTTTGGCTACAAAGAGTTTACATTTAGGTAGAGTATTGTTTGTTCATAATTTAACAAGATTACAATCATCAGCGGAGATCAGGTGTCTCGAAGATAGACAGGTATGTCCAACAAAAAATTCTTGAGTCAGGTTTCTGACTTCCTGACTTTTTGGCGGAAACTTGCAAAAACAACGAAAATACGCGTAAGACAAGAGAGGATAAAAAATAAAAAAAAGCTTCAGTTTTATTGCTCAGAGTAGGTACACTCGTGTAAGAACGATATGCCAGGTACCTTCTTACATATCATGGGCGTAGCAAGGATTGGCTTTAGGGAGGGGCAGGGGCAAAAGCAAGGAAACTTATTACCATAGAAAAGTGTTTGTAATAAAAATGTTCATTACAACATTAAAACGGTTCTGGCGACATAGCTTTTTTATTCTCTGTGATAGTGATAGTTTTTTTTAATTTTGTGCCGATCAGGGCGGGTCAATTGTCCACCTCTGCCCCACCGTAGCTACGCCCATAGTACATAGTACCTATATATTATAGTAAAGTATCTACGTAGCCATTTCGGTGGCACGTGCCGTGACCGCGTCGTCACCCGTCGTGCCGAACGTAATCTCGCCACATGGAGGAAATCATGCCAACACGACCTATCGTGTCTCAACCAAAGAGGTTGAATGACGCATTGCCTTGCCAAAATAGAGCAACCTCTTTCAAGTACATTTTTTTCGGGATTTAGTGGGTATTATTGCGTCTATTTATGTTAACTACTAGGCGAACACATATTTTTGAAATTATTTGCTTTATGCATTTATTTAACTACTAACTTGGCACACAATACTTATCACAACAGAGGCATGATATAGTAATCAATAATAGCAAGAATATAGAATAAAGATAGTTAATATAATAACAATCCGAGAACAGAGGATATAACATGCCGCCTTTTTAATTTTAGTTTTAATTAGGTAGCGTCTATCGGCGCTTCGGTATTGTTCACAGCCCGCCCCTCTCTCACCGGCCAGTAATTTTATCAATAATGTATGTCATACAAAAATCTCGTTCCAAATTCAAATCTCATTACTGCCCGCTGTAAGAAAAGTGCTACTTTGTACAAAACGTGTTTTTCGAATAGGTAGATGGAATGAAAATGTACTTTTCGTCGGTTTGAGGACGTGTCGGGTTATTTGTAAGCACGGGTCGTTAGTTTCCATTTCTACGGCCAGCGGGTATCGCTAGCCTCCGGAAACGGGGTCGGAGCAGGAAGTCACAAACGCGTGCACGCCTCCAGCCTTCACTTTAGCAGAATTATGTGTAGTTGTGTAGTGCATATCCTTAACACGCACGATTTGAATGCTTTAAACGCTTATCTTTTCTATTAATACCTATGTAGTACATAATAGTATATAGTACAAAGAAACAACGTACCTAATCCATTTTGGTACCATAGCAGCTAGTCTAGAATTTACTACTACCCCCCTTAGACATCTTCAATGATGTGATCGCCTAGAGATCTTTGAAGATGTCTACCATTTTTGGGGATAAAAATCATGAGCCTGTTTTTTCCACATTTTTAAGGAGTTTTTAAGTACAATGCTTTGCAGACTTTAATGTTTCCGCGCCTCCTAGCTACCGAATCTATTTAAATATTTGACACATGCCAAACCACCTACACCATTAGATGTGCTAATAGCTAATCGCTATATTGATGGCAATTCTCGATCCTAGCGATAACATTCTATCTAATAGCAAAATCGTGTCTAGTGTCACAGAATAGTGTAGAAGGTATTAACATATTTATGGTTGTAATAACGTCGCGTGTAAGTTGCTATGCTATTGAATACCTAGTCTATGTAGAAGTGTAACTCCCGCGTTACGCATGACTGAGCGTAAGCTGAGACGCAAGTAGATAACGCAGGTAACGTTGGCCATTACACAGGCAACGAAGGCGTGCGTACTGTAACAACCCTAATATCTACTGATCTTGCTCTGGAACTGGCCGCACTCACACACTGATGTTTGTCGTCAATGCATTTTAGTAAGCCAGCCATATTTTTAATTTAAAAACTCACAAAACCTGTTCTGTCCTACGCTGCGTCGGCGTCAGCATCCCAGAATACTCTTAGACACAGCATAAAAACTAGTTCTAGGTTCGGCTGTTCTATGCGCTTAGTTATGATTTTAAATACGCCGCAGTTCGCCCCAAGGCAACCCGGGCATATTTATGAGAAAACACTAACTCATTCATCGAACCATTTTGTCCAAGAGTTGCGCTTCTATCCGCAAATTTATGAACTATGGAAGTCTATGGCGATAACCGCATCACGTGGTAGTCGGCACGCGTGGCGTCACGACACGCGGCCTTCACCTTGACTAGCACGAGCGTAACCAGAGATTATGGCTTTTTTCACGCGCCACTGTAAACGAGTCGATGTTACGCATCACGCCGAACACAGGATGTTATGAAAACGGAAACGGCATCAAATTCAATGATCCCTTTACATCTTAAGATACTCCTTGACTTTTTATTATTATTTCGCGGTTTTCTCGTTGAAATTATCATGGTTACATTCTGGCCTAAGTAGAACCAATTGAAACCCGTCAAAAATGCATTGCTACAAGCTATTTTTAGGATGCTTTAGTTCCTCAAAATTACCTACTTGTTGATACAACAAAAATACCAAAAATACCAGGACTCGATTACTTTTATCACTTTATTTTATGTATGTTAGACTAAGGTATATATTTTATATGGGCCGTTGTTTTTTTAAGTATTTAGCCTCCTGTACTAGACTAATGTTGCCTGAAATAAATGGTTATTATTATTAAATTTCAGGTTCTAGAACCATAGGTAACAACGAAGTAACACTGGTGAACAAAACTCGAATACATCACAATTAATTGGCTTACAACTTCACTGACACTGTACATCCTAGCTTATATAATCTGTGGCAGAGTTCACAACACTGACTCCGGACCTCCGGCCCCGGTGGCGTAGGCGACGCGAATTGAATCACTCTTCCTATACGCATTGACTTCTTTACTGCCATAAAGGTTAGGCGTTTTGTCGGCTCGTACAAAGCCTGCTTTCCCAAAGCACGCGTTGGTCGTTGTTTTGGACTTGTGGGAAACTTCCCTGAGAAAACGCCTGCCTGAATTTAGTAAGTTCGTAAGTCGGCCAAGAACTTAGTTCCCCATTTTTGATGAAATGCTCTTAGTAAGAAATAAAGTTTTCGCATTGTTGAATAGTTTTTTTTAAATTCACAGGCAGAAAAAATATATCAATATCTATTGCTTTCTTGGTCATCCTTCATGAGGTTAGTGCCCAGGTTGTGGGTGAGCCATGAAAATCAATCTTTGGTTGTCGCATCTGCGGGCTATATAGCCTGCCCACTGCCACTTCAACTTGCTAATCTACGAGCTACGGTGACCTTGGTTCTCCCACATAAGATAAAAGATGCAATAAGGCCATATAAATGAATAGGTAGTTAATGTACAAGTCTTTACCGCCAAACTAGGGCTTAGTTTAAAGAGCGTTAATGCCGGCTTTGAACACGACACTTGCCTGAATTAGAATAATAATTATTTTCAAGGATGTCTGCAGATTAGTGCTAAATTAAACAAAAATGCAGCACCAATTCACACTTAACATTTTATTTCGTCTAATTATGCTAAAATTTGTCTGTTTTCCCAACCACATTTAATTTCTCTCTTCCAGTTCTAAAGATTTCATATTATATAACTTTTAGTTATTTTTTATAAGGAATAACTTACACTGCGATAATAATCCATTACCTCACGCAAAAAGGCTCATTCAATCATAAAACCATGTTAAATCCATAGAGGTTGAATGCAAAGAAAATCTTTATATCTCTAAGATTCAAACAGCATTCGATATGTAATATGAAATGAAATTATTTTCAAAATGATCCGTACCTCTACTGAATTTCATTTTGAGTTTCATATTTGACGATGTGTTCAACGATATCGCAGGCTCCTAAAAGTGAAACTCAAAATTATTTTTATTCACAAGACGCATGGATCATTTTAAAATAAAATATTACATGACATATGGCACGCCGATTAAAATGTTCGTTCCAATGACTGGAATAAATCACTAGGCTACTGTGCTCCGGTTACAGCGGTAATCCTTACCTGTACTTATGGTGTTTTTACTAATTGTTACAGAGCAACAAGCCTATTATGGAGAAGAGAAGAAGAGCTCGAATCAACAATTGCCTGAACGAACTGAAGGCTCTCATTCTGGATGCAATGAAGAAAGACGTAAGTAACATCTTACATTTTACCTTTTACGATTATTGGTGTTTATGACGCCGCTTTACGTTCCAAAGGTCGTGAGCTCAAATACCGCTTGTGCACCAGTGAACGTGCACGAAAGGAGCCTCTAAGAGGCGCACTTTAATCCTTTCACTACTCTGATTCTTTCAAACTGTGGAACTCTATTCCCCATGCAATCCGCGCTAGCCCTTCACTTGAAGTTTTCAAGGCAAAAGTTAAGGAGCACTATCTCTCTCTGTAAATATTGGTATTGTAGGTATATATTTAATATTGTATAAGTAGGTATGTATTGTTTAAGTAAGTATATATTCGTTATGTAGGCATATATTGTTTATGTAGGTATGTTCTTGTGTCGTTTGTTTATGGTAGTTTATTTTAGTTAATTTACAGTTGTATTTTTCACTTCATTTATTATTGTTTTTTTTTTTCTCTTAAATTGTTGTACACGTTGCATCTCCCTATATTATCAAATCTCTCTAGCCCCAAAGGTTTGCTGGAAGAAAACTCTTGTTAGGGTTAAGCTCGCCTATGTACATGACTTTTGAAATAACCATTTATGTATCATGTTTCTGTGTGCAATAAAGAATTACAGAATTACAGAATTCTTTCATCGACGGTCATAAGCCCTTTTCAGGGCCACCATACCTCAACCTGGACACTGACCTAATACAGAAGCACCAACGAATTTTCCATTCGGAAAATTTATGTGCGCTGTAATAGTTCTCTCATACGGTGAAGGAAAACATCGCGAGGAACCGGCATTGTCCTAGAACCTATAAATTCGAAAACATGTGACATGTTCTCTATTTCGAATTTTTGAAGGCACATAGGATTTCGATTGGATTTTTATTTACTTGGTGGCATAGTTGGTTATTGGCTAGCCTAACGCGGGTTTGAGTCCTGTCTGTGTTAAAAATTACTCCACCGGCCTCTGCCCCGTGGCCACGCATCCCTTAGGATGGTTCACCAGCCGCCTCCTCAGCGCGGAGTATATGCCCTGGAACTTGGAGACTTCAGTCACGCAGTGCTGGTAGCCTGCCCGGAACCGGTCCAGGCAGCCTTCGGAGCGGAGCCAATAATTAGGACATATCCTAATTATTACTTTATTTATATTATTATCTGTTTACAGCCAGCCCGCCACTCAAAGCTAGAGAAAGCGGACATCCTCGAGATGACAGTGAAGCATCTGGAAGGGCTCCGGTCCGAAGGCTGCCCCGACAGGTTCCGGGCAGGCTACCAGCACTGCGTGACTGAAGTCTCCAAGTTCCAGGGCATAGACTCCGCGCTGCGGAGGCGGCTGGTGAAGCATCTTGAGGGATGTGTGGCCACGGGGCAGAGGCCGGCCGCAGCTCCAACCCCGCCTTCGGACAGCGAAGACGTGGTTCCTGGGCATTCTACAATTTTTATTTCGGGTACGTTTTCATATCTTAATCCTAATGAATAGCTCATAATAAGTGATATCGATACTCTGAGTTACCCTTAAGGTATTAGTTATTCACAGTATCTTCTTTCCTGTCTGCCCCGTTATCCAACATGTATCTAACAATGGATACCTTTATATGGCCTCAAAGCCTCATTTAAGATTGCAATATGTTTTTTTCTGTGGCGATGATTTTCAAAAAATAAATAAATACTTAAATATTGTAGAAGTTCACTGCTGGACATGGGCCTCTGCCAAAGAGTTCCATGACGAACTGTCTTGAGCCTTTCCATCCACTGACTTCCCGTAACTTTAAAAATATCAGGGGGCGCCTTCCGGCACTGCGTTGCCCGGTTCGTGGTCGCAGTTCAAGAACCTTTATTCCCCAACTGTTGTCGGATCTGCGAGCTATATGGCCTGCCCATTGCCACTTCAACTTGCTAATTCTAAAACTGGTTTAATTGGTCAACGTACTATTTCAAATTGATTGCATATACATTGTTCTTAATTTATTTTTAGTGTGTTATTATTGTATGTGTGTCGTTTTCCTACTATAAATATCAAAATACGGGTTATTCCACGGTCTATAAAAATGTAAACTAACCAGTTATTTTCCTCTACAGCTGGACCGGGCTCAGGCGTGCGGCTAGTTCCAACGCGGCTCGCCAACGGGGACATCGCGCTCGTCCTCCCCGCCGGAATGACTACCAGCAATTTCGGAACTGTTCCCAACTTAGTTCCCCTCTCACCACGAGAAGCCTCCTCATCTTCCTCGGAACCCAGATGCTTCTCACCCGTCAGCTCAGGCTGGGGCACGCCTCCCCCCGCCCCGGAGGAACCTGCCCCCCTCGCGTTGGTAACTAGAAAGCCACCCGAGGAGAAACCCTGGCGGCCATGGTGACATTCCTTGGACTATTTTGAACAATGAAATAAGTTGATACTGTGATACGCTTAGTTGTAAATAATGCACAGAGTATTCAAGTTCCTAGAGTAGAATTTTATATTGCAAGGTCAGTTGTGGTCAGTTCTAGGTTTACTAATCTCGCTAAAGCTAGTTGTGCACTAAGAATTGTTGCGTGGTAAAGTCATAGTGCGCTACTAGAATTAAATATTCTAAGTTAGTATTAAATTGTATATTTCACGAGACATCATAAAGCAGTATTTTTATGTAAGCGGATAGAAGTCCGTTGATCCATTAATTATTGTACCTAATCCATCTAAGTTAATTAGTGCCATTTATTTTGCGTCTAGGTATGTTACACTACGTATAATTTAATTTAACACTGATAGAATTCTTTGTGCCTTATACAGCAAAATCGTGAGGTCTTCCAATTTATTCTTAGGCAGCTAGATATCTACATTAACATTATTTGTAATATAGCTAGTAAATTGTAATGAATTAAGTTTAAAGAATTTTATATGTGTCTAAATGCGTAAAATCTTGGCAAACCTAAGTGCTCAAATACCTAATAGTTTAGTTACCATAATATTCTAACTGCCAACAGTCATTAATTGTCTTCCCCATTTAGTGTAATTACACTAGTTACCTTTCCTGGACAGTATAAAACTTAATCATTTAGGCATCCATTTTATGAACCTATTATTTAATTGTAAAACGATAATTCTTGTAAAACAGGCTTTTAACTTGTATTATATCTGTGAAGTGAAGTAGTACGAGTGTAAAACGTTTATACAAGGTGATTCATAATATGTTACTATATCTATTCTGAGAGGAGCTTATTGTACACACGATTGAAATAACGGCTAAAAGTAATAAAGTTTGTTCTACGACCTTTGGAAATTCGTCATTTTCATTGAATAACTCAGCAGTTTTGGGGTCAAATCAGTTTAAACTCAATTATTAACATGTTTTAGGTAGCAATTGACGATAAAAACCAAAAAACAGCTTATTTAAATGTTCGGGAAGACTTCTGTAAAAACCATTTTATTTACCGCTAATATTCATTCTTTTTGCCGATAGAATAAGCCCTTTCAGGAAAGTGTACTATTTACGGAACAGGTTTTATAAATCAACGTTAACGTTATAACGCTACAATAATTAAAAGAAATGTTAGTTATAATATTTTTGCAATCTGTACAGTTATTTTTATATAAACAAAATAAAGTGATATTATGTAAGATTAAGTAGATACTAAGGTATATGTATATGATATATGTATTTGTAAAATAACCCCTACAGGAAATAACTATGCTATGATGTATGAATATATCAAGATATTAAATATGTTGACTTTTATTTGAACACGTAGGTTCACAATTGGTTGGCAGTAAGGTTTGATAATGACATCCTTCCATGCTATAAATCTACTAATATATCCTTGGATTATTAAGCTAGTAAGCTTCCGCCCGCGGCTTCGCTCACCACCACCTATATGCAATTCTAGGTAAAGAACTATCTATTCTAAGTTTCAATGAAATCGGTTTAGCCGTTACGCTGTGATTGAACAACAGACATCCAAACATACTCACAAACTTTCGCATTTATAATATTAGTAGGATAGTAGGATTATCACCACTTTAAGTACCACTAAATAGACATCATTTTTGAATTCAATAAGATCGTTCACGCTCTGCAGAGATAAATGCATTTCAATACGCTTGGAACTTGAATCAAATTATCCCTATCTGTGGCCCGAGCACAAATAAGTCTCGATAGCGTTACGCTAACGAAAGAATCAGTGTAGTGAAAAGATTTAAGTGCGCCTCTTACTGGTTCCTTTCGACGCATGTTCTAGGCCATGCCGGTTTCCTCGCAATGTTTTCCTTCAGCGTTTGAGAGCACTAGACAAATTCCATTTTGTGAAAAAGGATCATCGAAAAATGATAGGCACCAAGCCGTGTTTGTTGCCTGATTCTTCTAGGCTTGGTCACGAGGAACAGGCATAGCTTCACCTAGTTTCTAAGACGTTTCAAAGTGATCCTAGTGATTTTATTGAAATAAATGCCTTTTGACTTTGACTTTGACTAGTATAGCTCACATCAATATTCCCAATGGAAAATCTATTGGTGCGCGACCGTGATTGGAACTCACGAGGGGGCCACTACCACAACTCCACCAGTACTCTCCTGTTCAGATACCTAACCTACATAACATAAGGTAAGGTTTGGTCGAAATTGTAGGGTTTGGTCGAAGATTCGCTACGAGGGTGGTCGTAAAATTTATCAATACCTACATCTATGGTTGCGCATTTGTTTGCACTGTCCCGACACAAATTGAGGGGTATTGGAGGAATTATTGCATCGGCAGCTGTAATTTTCACAATCACTGGCCGTCGTTTCATTATTCAATTTTTGCCTGTCTGGGTGGCGAGACAATATTTTGGCAGAAACCACTGTTTATGGAAATACCATGATGACAGATGCTATAACAAAAGTATCTGTTCTAAGCAGCATAATATACAGTA
Organism: Anticlea derivata; assembly: GCA_947579855.1. Classification (NCBI taxonomy): domain Eukaryota; kingdom Metazoa; phylum Arthropoda; class Insecta; order Lepidoptera; family Geometridae; genus Anticlea; species Anticlea derivata. The sequence continues at coordinate 8,009,804 of OX388269.1, forward strand.
ATATAGAAATAACATAGTAACTAATTCGCCTTTTTACAACAGTTTTATAAAATGTATAAATAGACAAACAGTTGATACTATATAATATTACTGACAATAATAAACAGTTGAGCTATTTAAAGACCGTTGCAAACTATCTATTAGAAAGCTTAATTGATCTAGATCACTAACAATCGAAATATACAAGGTGATTCATAATATGTTAACAATTTCGAAATGGGCTCATTCTATAAAAAAAAACAATAGAAAGTAAAAAATCAATGTAAAAACCTTTTTTTTTCCCCGAATTTTACAAATCAGTTGTACTTATTTGGTCTTTCTAATTATTTAATGTACTTACGATCAGTTCGACATCAGGATTGTTAACTAAAATAGCTGAATCGAGTTTTAGCTGATTTAACTGATTTTTGTATAGTAGTGTTTTTTCAATGAAAATTATCGAATTTCCAAAACCTCTATAACAGACATTACTGGTAATTGTGTGTACTTAGTCCTTTTCGGGATAGTACCTATACATAATATAATTATTTTAGATCACCATAAATTAGTCTTTGACAGTAGTAGCATAGATAATAGTAGTAGTTATATGATAAGAGCAGAATGCATTCAAATCGTTTTTCTTTGAAAATCAAAGTTAATTATTTGGAAGCCTTGGCAAAGATATCGTTTATTAAAATTCATGATATTTGTAAGCTTATATAATGCTGATAATCACTCTAACGATGAAAGTTTACGATATTTGAATTTTATTCATTTAGCAACATCTGCCGCCACCCAGGTCGCGGGCTCCGGGCGTCGCGCGTCGCTCTGCGTCCACTCAAGTTTAGGTCCCATAATTTTGCTTCCCTAACAGTTATTTACAAAGGCTAATTGATCCATCGACTGCTCTCTTAAAGATATTGAGAAATAAAACAGCTGTTCACTTCGGCGAAAATTGAGGAATCTGCGCCCATTTCTTTAAAATCTTTATCTTCCTGCGCGATATGTCGTCTGAAATTTATTACAGAATGGTTCTTATCTCTACTGAATAAAGTTTATAGGAGCTTGCGATATCTTTGAGCTATATCGCACTCAAATTCCAAAATCAGAATTGACTTTCATCAGTTGACGTAAGGATAATTTTGAAATACATTTTAAACATATCGCACACCATTTTAATACGGCTTTACAGTGTGAAAAAATCGGGTCCGGTATCTACAAATGCATGCAGTCTAATATTATAAAATCAGTTACACTTTCATATGAATCACAATTCAGACCACAACGGCATCGCATCCAGCCAGCAATCTGTGTGCCGGGGCCTTCAAAGTCAGGTTGTACGATTGTAAGCATTTCTTATAAATTGAAGTTGTCAAGTGGTCCGTCGGCTTGTCGGACTCCTGCGCCGACGAGGCCGGTGAGTGACGGCTCCTCGTTACCGAAAGGTCGTTGCTTGATTTCTTTTACCCTCTTTGTATTCGTGAGATGGGGGGGCAATTAATCAGTGCTATGACGCGTGACACCACCTAATGAGCGTACAAAGGCAGTGGCTCGCATACAAATAGCTGCATTAGGTATCCGGTAAATAAATTGTAATTTTTATTCATTGAATAATTGATGTAGAACAACATTTATTTTTCAAATAATAGAAATCAATTAATTTTATACACCTAAAAGGACATTATCAAACACAAAAAAAGAATCACAAATTAAATAATAATAATAAAGCTAAATTAATTCTAGGAATGAACTCTGTTGTCTACGACTACAAGTGATTTGATTTGATTAGAAAACAGAGTTCAAATCACCATTAAATAATTTAATAATATTTGTTCTACGTCGCTAAAATAATCGTATATTGGTGGTCCGAATGTCTATCTTTTTGTGCAGACCTCAATACCACCGGAGATAAACATTCTAGGTGGTCAAAGTGATGGTCGTTGTGCATCAAATTCTGAGCAAAGGCTTGCCCACCATGATAGAGTTATTTGTAGTATTTCTATAGGTATTTGGAAAGCGGAGGACAGACAATGCATATGTGGTGCTTGATACTAACGTTTTGTTAAAGTAGGTTTGTGTCTTAGCAAACTCTTTTTGCTCTCTAAGAACTTGTTTCAAGAAACACAAAATTGGATTTTAAGACTTAACAATTAAGGTACACCTGCTGAATGATTTGGCTTAATTAAGTCATTCATTTTATATTGGATCAAATGTTAGAGAACCCAGGGTGGCCCAACATTAGAGCTTTTAATAATAGCAATTGATATAAATGCCAAATTGAGGATCTCCCGTTTGGACTTGAATCATATACTGAAATAAATCGTGTTGGGTACCTATGTATGTATAATTGAAAATAACATTAAAAAATTTGGCCTAGAATAAAAATAAATCTCGTTTTGGAATGTATGTTCCTACAAAGTTTTTTCATATGACACCACCTTTCATGTATTTATGTTTTAGGATGAGGTAGGGCACAGCGAGATTTTCTCGTTCTGAATTGGAGCAGCCCGCCTGGGAAGGTACCTCCGCCTTACAGAAGACCGCAGCCAAATAGCATTATTTGTTTCAAATAGTGTTGTGTTCCTGCGATGAGTAAGGTTGCCAGAGCTCTTTAGGGGTGGGGGGGGTTCGGGGTCGGCAACGCGTGCGTGATGCCTCTGGTATTGCAATCGCTCATAGGCTAAGGTAACCGCTTACCAACAGGTGGGCCGCATGCTTGTTTGCCACCTCAGTTGTATAAAAAAAAAAATTGTATTACTTATGTTTTATAGCCTTTTGGATCCCTTAAACTTTATAACCCCTTGGCCGATTTGACTTATATTATTAGTATTACCAATAAATTTTGATAGTACAACCTGTTTTCCTACTAAATAAGCTGACGATCGAATTGACGTTTCTAAATGTATGCTCTAACAAATAAACACACATCATCGATTCGTCCAAGTTGTTTGAGAGACGAAAGCATTACGCGTGTTAAATTTTGCGTCACCTTTTTTCTATGCCTGTTTCACCATCATCATCATCATCATCATCATCAGCCTGATGAAGTCCACTGCTGAACATAGGCCTCCCCCAAAGAGTGCCACGACGAACGGTCTTGAGCCTTCTCCATCCACCGACTTCCCGCAACCCTCACGATGTCGTCGGTCCATCGGGTGTGGGGCCTTCCAACACTGCGTCGTCCGGTTCGAGGTCGCTACTCGAGAACCTTTGTTCCCCATCGGTTATCGGTTCTGCGAGCTATATGGCCAGCCCACTGCCACTTCAACCTGCTAATTCTGAAAGCTATATCGGTGACCTTGGTTCTTCTACGGATTTCCTCATTTCGGATTCTATCACTGTTTCACCATACATCCACTTATTTTATTAATTTTTTTTTTTTTTTTATAATTAATTAACACATAATAATGTGCTCTAATAATATTACAATCTAGCCATGCTGTAGGCTCATAAGTAATTTAACATTGACATAAATTATTTTATTACATGACCTGCCGATACAATATTCATGATGTCGGTGGTCTGCCGCGGGCCTGTAGTCACGTGGGTTAGACAAAAACACGGAGCCCACCAGCCACCACCCAAGTCGACACGTGCGGTCAGAGCTTTGACAAGAAAATCCTTGTTTTGCCACGTGTGTTATACAAGATGATTCATAATATATGTATCATCAAAAACGGGATATTTACCATAATTTGTGAGTTTATTTGTTCCCCGATATTTCGGCGCATGTACGAAAATTAGATTTTTATTATGTATGCTATCCTAAAAAGGGGTTCCTCCTTCCTGAAAAAAAAAGTATATTAATCAAAATCAGCACATTTTTTAACGAACTTATTTTTCATCTTTATAACTAACTAGCGGCTGCCCGCGACTGCTCTCGCAAGGCAGCCGTTGCCTTTCCTAAGGGCTTAACTTAAATTTTTTTTTAATTTAAAAATATCATACAATTACGTATACAACGAAAAATAAATTAGACGTTGTTGAGCCGTTGTGTGTTGTTCCATGTTCCATGTTCCGTCATGACAATAGATTTTTATTTATATAGATTATAATAAAACACGTACCTACGAGCTTGATCAAGATTGCTACCTTTCATATGAATTGTTGAAAATATGTATATTGTTTTTAAAATTTTCACTCAATATTCATATTCATTTATTGCCAACATGTACATGGATACAGCTTAGGTGTAAGGGTAGCTTAAGTAAGTACATGTACCCTGTAGGGCGCTGCAAATGTCTTGTTTAACATACATTTAAATAATAATAATAATTGGTAACTGGGACCGCGGTCCCAGTTTTGTAGTGGGCCCAGTCGCCTGTATCCTCACTTATTCATTAGCAAACAAATGTCAAATAACAGTGTAGTATAAACAGTCAAAAATAGCATTGCATAAAAACAATTCAGGTTAAGCTAGGTATCTATTTATGATGTCGTCAGTCGTTTATTTATTACAAAAGCTTATCAGATAGGAATTCTTCCACCGAGTAATAGCATTTATTTAAGAGTAGATTTTTTATTTTTTTTGTTTTTTTAATATTCCCCTCACAGTGATTAAAGATACCTACGGGCGTATTATACTTTTTCTTTTCTATCTGTATTAAACAGCACGGGATTGTACATGGCAATTCTTCGTCTAGCGTCACTAGTTGCAAATTTGCAATTACTGTGGCGCTCCGGCCGTGCATGTAGCCTCAAATTAATTGAATTGATTAACCAATTGAATTTAGTGCAATTCACGCGCGGCGCGCGGTTCGCTCAATTATTTCAATTCCAATAGTAGGACCTTGAATTCATACACACGATCTAGAAAAACTAGCTACTTTTATCTAAAGCTGTGTTCAAACAGCGTGCGATATGCCATCTAAAGTTAGTTTTAAAGTGATCTTTAAATATACTAATTAATGTCAATTTTGAGTTTGACTTTTAGGAGCGATACACACAATTTGGCTTTGTAATGAAAAAATAAAATAAATCAATATTCCGGATATAACACACACGGTCAACTGATCCCAAACTAGGCATAGCCTGTACTATGGGTACCAGAGACTGATATATATAATAGATAAATATTTTAACACCCAGACACACAACAAACATCTGTGTTTATCACACAAATGTTTGTCCAGCGCGGGGATCGAACCCGCGACCTCTAGCGCAGAAGGCAGAGTTACTACTAACTGAGCTATGAGGCCAGTCTAAAAATAAGTCGTTGAATTGATAGCTAAGTAGTATTGACACCAGATTACCTCTATAATTATAGTAGCTACTTAAATATATTAGAGGACGGTTGTCTAGACTTGTAAAAACCTCAATACATAATCATATGTTGGTAATTATTTTAAAACAAGTTGGAGTAGGCCATTACAACAAGCCGACGCCTCGTTACAAAATGGCAGCGACATCTCTATGCTTAATTACCCTTGATGTTTTTAAAATAAAACTCTTTTTAATCGAGGGAGCGAAACAAGCGAAAATCTCTCAAAAACTTGGATGATTTGGTGTTGTATGTTTGTATGCATGAGGTATAGGTAGTATTGATGAATGTTTGTTCACAACTTTCGAAGCTTTCTTCAGCAACCTTTATTAGGTCTTCCCTTTTAGTGGGGACCGCCCTACGCTACACTGTCCGTGGTATCCACTCAAGAACCTTCAATATGTATTTTTAATTGTTTTATTCTATGTGGAAACAACGGAAATACACCAATAACACTATACTAAACATCATTATATTTTATGACGACACCGCTATACCTTCAAAATCCAGGCTTTTTTTTTTTCATTATGGTATCCGGTGCGCTTTTTCCATACAAAAGACATCAACGCGCACGCTATTTCTAACTTGCATAAAGCAGCATTCCAACTGCATACTACCTTTATATAAGCAAATATAGCATTAAGCATTAAAATATATATCAATTCAAGTTCTACTACCTTACCTACTCATGATAAGTAGAGACTATTGCATAACAGTTGTAAACCTATAGTATAATTTTTATTGTAAACTTGAATGTGCCAAATAAATAAACTTTATTACTTATTAAAAAATCATCAGCTAGTTTTTAAAGTAGAGACCACTAGGTTATTTATTTTTGATCTATTATAAGTACTGTACGTAGGTCTATAAAATATTGAATTACTTATAACTTAAATAAAAAAATATTTATTTTAGTTCATTGTTCGGTGCTCTACTTACATTGTAATTGAAACAATAATTTATGGTTGGCATTAACAATATTAAACCAATTTTACGTGTAATTAAACTATAAAAAATCGAAATTACGACGTTTTTAATGCCAAAATGTTAGTACCTCTAGAAATAGTCACTTGTAGTTTACGAGCTCTCTTATTTTTTTTGAGAAAAATACCCTTAATAGCAGATTATGTTGATAATACCCTTAATAGCAGACTATGTTTATTGCATACGTTCCTAGCTATGTGCGTAGCCATCAAAATTTACCTACTTCTTTTTACTTTAATGGCATAAATAGCCAATTAGAATAAATTATTAAAAACTAGCTGGTGCCTGCGGATACATTCACGTGGTACCAAAATAAAAAGTAGCCTATATGCTATTCTGGGTATAGACCTCTATGTAAGTATTCCAAGTTTCATCGAAATCGGTTGTGTCGTCACGGTGTGATTGAACCACAAACAACCTCACAAACTTTCGCATTTATAATATTTTTAGGATAATAATTACGTTAATACTTAAAAAACTACTTATAATTTGAAAAATGATAAGTAAATAAACTTAAAATAAAATAAATAAAAATTAGGGATTTTGGCTATTTTTGCTTTGTATGAGTGATTGACCCCAAAGCAGCACAATGAAACATTTCGAATTTCCGAACAAACTTTGTTGTTAATTCGGTGTAGAATAAGTTCCTTTCAAGATTAGAATACATATTATGAATTCTATACATTTATAAAAAACTTGAGGTATAGAAGGTAATGTAAGGTAGGTATAAAGATCTATTTCAGTAAGCAGTAAATAAGAGATGGAGGCCAGGCTGCGGCGTGTAGGTGCTATTTAGCCCTCAAGGTGGTGCGGCCACTTCGTGACTTACCGCCGCGCACGCTTGCAACGAGAGGAAAAGATATAAAAAAATAACGCCCATACGGCCGCCTTAAAAATGTTCAAAAGACACGAGCCACTTGAGATTTGTCTGCAGTGCAAAATAAGCTTTATATCCTTTAGTTACGTTTTAATTTAGCAGGGCCGTGTGGTATACAAATATCAAAAAATCGTTTACTATAATTTTGTATTGCGATGGATTAGGTTACGTTATGTTTGTGGACGATTTCATTATACTTTTGTTTTTTATTTGAAAGAGTGCAGGTGGCCAGTGTCATCCCGAGTAAGCAACATAACGTGAGTTTGCACATGCGTAGAAACGCCGCCGGCAGCGCCGTCTACCTTAAATAGATACTATACGATTTCCGAATGAAATACCTATCGGTGCACGATCGGGATTCGAACCCACGACCAATGATACGTAAGCATTAGGGTGCGAATTCTCGCTAAGACATCATCTGCCACTCCTGAAAGAGAAAAAAGCCACTCCTCATGCTTTTCTCTTCAAGCCACTCCTGTCTCTAACTTAAAGTCGGTTTAAAACATAATTATGTTTCTTCAAGTGACTTTTATGTGTAATTACTATTATGTATTCTGTTGTTAAAATAAATAAAATGCACACGTCTTGGCTTATCTGCCGGCGCACAGCGAGGACAGTAAAGGGCGGTCGTGTACTGGACTCTGCAATTTTGTGTTTTTTTTGTAGATTTCTGATTAGGGACTGATTGTGTGTAGGTACTGTTCTCTTTACACTGCCATACTGCATCTATTTATTGCTGGGAACTTGATTCAATTAAAATAGGTAAGTATTTTATTTTGGTTGATACAGAACACCTTTTTTCATTGACTTTCAGACCTTGCTGGCGACTATGCTTTAGTTAACGATAATCTTGGACACAGTGGTTTCCTTCAGAGTTTTTACGAAGTAGGTATCTACCTACTTAGATAGGAATCTTTAAAAGACTGAAGTACTGAACTTTGGAACAGATTTAAATAATTATTCTATTCTATTCTAAAAAGACTGCGGTTAACTGCAAGGTACTTACAGTCAAGGTCCTCACGCTAGATTTTTATTCACGTTAAGGCGATACAGAAGTCAAAATAAATTGTCGAGTGGGCGGAGTGAAGAAAGTGGCAGCGCTATGTACTATAATTGAATGCGGAAAGAGATAGCAAGCGTTAGAAGGCGCCGGAAAGTAATCGACGTAAGCGACATATAAGAAAATATCGATTAGGTATCTTAACAACTTTGTATTTTTTTTTTTAAAGTGTCTTGGGTTTAGGTACCCAATGCTATTGTCTAACACAATATTTCAAATAACTTAATTTTTGTTAGATTGTCTCAGAGTATTTTCGAAAAACTGTTGCAGAGGACCCAACTTTAAAAAATAAATCTATCGAGAAAAGTTTTACCAATCGCGTTTCTGTCTTGGATTTAGGTAAATTAAATGCTCAAGTTATCTTTGTCATAAAAATCAAAACTGTGCGTTTTGCGGTTATTGAGAAAAAACAGTTCAAAAATCATAAAACAATTTAACCCTCACCTTAACGTCATACAAACAATTAAATTTAGTTTACCAACTTTGCAGTAGTCACGTGACATTTCACAAGCTGCCATTTACATATTTATATAATGCAATCTTTCCGCTGGCGTTAATGCCAATAGAAAATGGATCTTGTCTAGACCCCCAGCTTTAATTTATAGCTCGTTTATAGCAGATCATCATGTGTGGTGCGAGTACGAGTGGCGTGTGCCCGCGGCAGGTGCGATGGACCGGTCCGAGACATAACGCACGTAGCTTCACTTCGCGCTAAGAGAAAGCAACTGGCCTCTGATTTGCCTCTCATTTTATGTAACGGGAATTATGGCCATGGTAGCTCCGGTTGAAGAATAGGCCCTTCCATATCTACCTACCCTAAAGCTAGGGCATGGGCAGCCGCGTCCCGCGATAGCTCTAACTGCGCTCGCCAACCCCCGTGGTGAGTATGGTCAATTTCCTCCCACATGATAAGAAGCCGCTCTGGAAACCTGTTAGGAAGGCATAGGCATAGGTTCAGCAGTGAACGTCATGCAGCTAAAATGATGAACTTAGAATATTCTTGTAGTATCGATGAAAGCATCGACTGCTTCAAGTTGATTTGAGGGTATTTTTCAGGGTTATTCAGTACAATTCGCACTTCCATGCTCCCTTGCTGCGCAGCGGCCGTTCCACTGCGTCGAATCTAGGCCGACACGGACGCAGTGGCGGCTAATTGACCAGTTGAAACACAATCTTATTGACTTAAAGACACGGTTTAAATAACAAAAACACACTGTGACTAGCACGCGTGGAAAGAGGCTTGCCATTCTGTAATTTCAGCCATAGCTAAATAAGGTTGAGTTTCAATTGTTTAGCGAATTAGTCGCTTCGCCGCGACTCCATCCGCCTACACTGATCGTTATCAGTGCACAAGACGCAAGACGCGGCGATGGAGGGGAAACATCGTTTTTACAAGGTTCGTATCGTCTGTATTGTAAAATTATTTGTCTTTAGTCAATTCAATTATAGAGTTTTCCCGTTTTAACACCATTTAAAACAAATTCATTTCGTACATCGAAATGAAAAATTATGGCTACAAATCACTATCAACTAGTGGTTCGCCGTGGTTTTAATCTAATTTAGAGACGATTTACTACGACTAATCTAATCCTAGGCTGCCTCTCTAAAACAAGGTTGAATTTAAAGCTGTTGGTATTAACCTGTTGCGCGCATAATTATTTCGATCCAGTGATGTCATATTCTGAATTGCAATTTAAAATCTGAAGCACATTTATACACATATGAGCATAGATTAACTTTTGAGTAAGAGGTTGTCTCTCGACACCGGCTGTCTCGCAAATCGATTCACGGTCGGTGAGAGCCGGTAATGTGGGGCTCAACTCATGACTTGCACATTGTGGAAAGCCTTTTAAATTGCACAGCAAGGGTTAGCCATCTCACGATTAATAATACATCAAACCTTTGTACTCTCAGCAATTTATCAATGTAACGTAGGCAAGTAAAGCCGAAGATTTCTCAACGGAGCATTACTATGCTTTTAACCGGAGAGTCTCATGGAAACCTTGATTATTACTGATATTTTACTTGGTATTTTGCAGCCGCTTCTCACATTCCCTTCTCTATCTTAAATCTTGTTATAATAACGACCTATTCATAACTCCACACTTAAATGTCGCGGTAAAGAGTTTTACATTTGTAATCCGGCGAAACGCAGGATTGAAAACGTCGTCCTGATAATTACGGCTGGTTTAATTAATTTTCAGATTATTAGTGTCATGATAAAAAGTCTTGTTAAAAATAAAGGTGACATAAAGTGTGCGTTAACTCACGCAGAGCAGCGGGTGCGATGAGAGTCGCCTAAGTTCTTGTATCTTAAGCAACGGAAGACGTTACACAGCGGCCTTAATAAAGCTGAGAAATCACGAACGTCATTTTTTTGACATACGATTTTATGTCAAAATTATCTTCCTGCTCTTATCCCACAGAATGTGCGGTCGGCACAACATGTATTCTTCTTCCATTTCCCTCTAACAGTCGTCATCTCAGCACTCACTCCTTCCACTTTTACACAGTCCATCCATCTTTTCTTTGGCCCACCTCTACTCGTACATCCATCCACATTCATATCTAACACTCTTCGTCACATGACATTCTTCTCTCCTCATGACATGTCCATACCATGCTAACCTATTACTACTTAGCTTTTCTGTCACTAGCCCGCTTTTAAACTTCGTCTTTTATGCTCATTCCGTACTTATTGATTCTTTCTAAGCTGAATAACAATATCGACTATTATTAAGGCTGATGCTTTCTAGGGAACAAGAGTTTTATCTGCGATCCGGTTTCAGCAAAGCACCGGCGACCTTTCTACAAAGCCTGCTTGTTTTTTCATCGGCAAAACTGTCTTATTTACGTTAATTAAGTGAAGTATAAGTCGTGACTAGTACTGTGGTAGTGCCGAGGGTCGATGGGAGACGTGACCGCTGTTTTACTTATACCTGTGATCTTTGTGTCATAAGCTCCTATAGAATTAAGTCGCATCGATAACAAGGCTGGCACTTGGCACCGCAATCAATCTTCCTTTTAGGTCGACCTTCAGAAGCCTTAAAAAATTACCTATATATACGGTCCGATGTAGAATCCTGATTTTGGCTAAAGCTACTAGTCTACTTTCATATTAAAAAGAAAATCTTTTTGCCTATATATTAATCTCAAACTGCCTTTACAATTCAGTCTTCCATAAACTGATGTTTTTACAAGCTTTTATTGCCTTGTATTTTTACGTTTGGGTGAAATCTTGTAATTAGTTATGACAGTTCCTCTAGCCTGATTGAGTTGAAACTTTGCGTAACTTTCCAATGACAAATATTATGGTGACGTTGATGGAGTAAGTAGCAGTTCCACGAAACTCCTCAGCGAATAACAGTAAATTATACGAGTTGGGCTCATTTAATTTAGTTTGATATTCCTTTAGTAATCTAGTAAAAGCCATCAGACCTTTTTATTAGCTTGTTTTGATACATAAAAAACTTTTTAAATACATTTAGGTAAGTGTATGTGGTAGCTAGCCGTGGTGGCCCAGGCTGAAGAATAGGCCCCTCTATATCTACTTACCCGTGGATGTCGTAAGAGGCGGGCGACTAAAGGATGAAAGCTAGATGATGGGCAGCAGCGTCCTAGGAGCGTTTTAGGAGGAGATAGGCCACAGCGAGATTTTCTCGTTCTGAACTGGAGCAGCCCGCCTGGAGAGGTACCTCCGCCTTACAGAAGATCGCAGCCAAATAACATTATTTGTTTCAAATAGTGTTGTGTTCCTGCGGTGAGTAAGGTTGCCAGAGCTCTTTAGGGGGGGACAGGGGTTCGGGGTCGGCAACGCGTGCGTGATGCCTCTGGTATTGCAAGCGCTCATAGGCTACGGTAACCGCTTACCATCAGGTGGGCCGTAAGCTTGTTTGCCACCTCTGTTGTATAAAAAAAAAAAAGTCCTCTATTTTAACAAAGATAGGTCTAACTGCGCTCACCGACCCACATGTCCAAGGAAGTGAGTATGGGCAAATTCCCCATGATAGGAATTCGCTCTGGAAATCTGTGGAAGAGGCAATATTCAGTAAGTCATTCAGGTATAAACGGTATAACTACTTTGCGGGAATTATGCTCGAATTTCGAGTCGTGAAAGGAATTTTAGGCGTAATTTCAAAAAGAAAATCTCTGGTAGCAATTTGCAGTTTTATTTCAAATAGTGTTGTGTTCCTGTGGCGAGTAAGGTTGCCAGAGCTCTATAGGGGGGCGGCAACGCGTGCGTAATGCCTCTGGTATTGCAAGCGTTCATAGGCTACGGTAACCGCTTACCAATAGGTGGGCCGTATGCTTGTTGGCACCTCAGTTGTATAAAAAAAAACCGTTCAGTATTTTCTTTAATTACATTTTTGATAAGTGTATCTTTTGTTTTGTCATGAGACGTAATGATGGTGATTATCATAGATTACTAGGTGATTATTCACTGCAGGTATCTAATAAATGGTTGGACCATCGTTTATTTTAAGCACTTGCAATCCTAATGGCCCTTTGAGTGTTTTAGATACGCTACGCAATCATTAGGTACCATCCTATTTTGAAATATCGCTACCCACAGTTTCATAACTGCACTTATCGAATTAGAGGCACGAATGGTTAGCAAATATACACACGTTTTGAATGGGATCTTCTGTGAGTAGAGATTAGTTTATACACGATCTTTCTAACGTTATATATTAACCCGCGTATTTTGAGTCGAGTGTATTTTTGTAACTACTCTCACACATTGACTGACATTATTTTCGTGGCAATTGCTGTCTAATCTCTCCGACAAAAAACATATTCGTAAAGATCTTGTTTGAGGCGATCCCTTCATTAAACCCCGAGACAAAAAAACACTCCAGGAATCAGACCGGCCCCGCCGGCAGGGTCGACGATGGCGTCCTGTCCCTGCGTTTCAGTCCGTTCAAGGTAATGCCCTGCTGGAAAAAAAATCCTCTGATAATGGCCTAAGCCGAGGTCCGTCTCATTGCCGACGACTTTTTCGCGGCCGCAGCGCCCTCTACGCTCGCCATAGTCTGTTTTCGCTGCATAGGTCTAATGAGACCAAACGGCTCAATTGTCCGTCCGAAAAAGAAAAATCGCAATTTCTGTCATACTTTTTTTTATTACCTATGTTGGAGGAAATCAGTAAGAAATAATCTACATACATAGTTTTTTTTTTTTTTTTTTTTTTTACCGAACATATTCACACCGTCAACTGAACCCAACCTAGGCATAGCCTGTACTATGGGTACCAGAGACTGATATACATAATAGATATATATTTAACACCAAGACACAGAACAAACATCTGTGTTAGTCAGAAATGTTTGTCCAGTGCGGGAATCGAACCCGTAACCTCTAGCGCAGAAGGCAGAGTTACTACCAACTGAGCTATGAGGCCAGTCAAGTTCTTTCTAGTCTAGGTTTATAAAATTGCTAAATTATAAATCGCATAGAACAGCAGAATGCTACAAATAGAAAGGGCTTTAATAAGGGGCAGATGCATAGAATGAATGCAACGATGCAATCAGAACCTTTTCTAGATTCAAAGGCTTCATTTGCCGGCGCACGAGTGGAGTTGCGGCCAACTGTCCGCTGTAGTACGTACTACTGGATAGACATATTCGCATTTTGTCCGCAAACCATTGTTGACTTTATTCTTCAACCAGTAGTGCAGAGACTAAAGTTCGTATCTTTAATCATCGGAGTGTAATTTTGAGCGGAATTTAATTAAAAAATTAATCAAGCTTAGCTGCAATTTCTTTGCAAATAATCTCGGTGTGAGTGAGAAAAAATTTGACGATTACGAATACCAACCGTCTACGCCCAAGCGTCATCATGATGCCCGCCTAGGAATAATCACAGCACTGCTGCCTTGAGCACAAAAACATGTAGCCATCCCTGTTTCCGACGTTAAACATTTTCACTCTACTGACACTGACATCAGACTGACATTAATTTCGTAGAAATCGTTGTCCAATTTCATTATTTTTTAAATCTTTCCATTCCACTCACGTCGAATATAGGTGTATTGACAGACGCTTCAGTAGGCAGCGGCCTGTTGAGTATACGATGATGCGCCCTCAGTAATACCAGTAGCTCGCTGCACGTCTACAAAACGAAGCAATCAAATGCAGTAACTAAGTTTGCACCTACTCATTACAGACCTAAATTATCGTTCCACTTCACCGCACAAAAAATTACCTACTGATTAAGCGAGCGAAGCGAGCGGAGATCTCTCAAACAACTTGGGGAAACGGAGTTGTTTGTGTGAATGTTTTTTGTTAGAGCATAACTTTTGAACCATCAATCGGAATCGGATCTTTCTGAAGTTCTCTGATCTGATGTTATTTCATAAAACTTTGACGCAGACTTAAAGGTTGAATTTTGGATATTCCTTTGTTAGTGACCCGTACAACTTTAAGCTATCCTCCAAACTATGCGTTGAGTGTCAGTCAGCCAGTCAGTAACGTACCTAATAGTTTCGTAACTTTGATGATGATGATTTATGAAGTAAATTGGGTTGTTCCTAAGATTCATGTTTAGGGTGGCAACGAGGCCTTAAAAATCGTTATCATCGCTCTGACTGAATACCGATCCCTCGAATACTTAGCACCAAGGTTGTTATTTGCGATGACTCTGTTTTTTTGCGATTGCGATCCGTAGCCGTGAAAACATTGCTGTCATTGCTGGTTTTTATAGTTATTTTTCTTTGGTCGGAAAGGCGTGACTGATGCCCGGACAGACGGACAGACAGTTTGGTCACGCCTTGCGAATGCTTTTCATGTTACGTCAGGACAAGATCTGGCGACTGAGAAAAGGAAGTCACGATACACTTCGCTTATTTTATTTTATTTGAAAAAGCAAATATTTTGAAACCATCTAAAATAATTTATAAATATATACCTATATATTTTTTTTTTACTATGGGAAATGCGTAAGGCATCCCCTTCGACACGAAAAAAGGCGGAGGGACGTGTCTCCGCCAGCCTTTATTCAGATGCTCCGACTTTGCGATAGGTAATTTTTTTTTATTTATATTTTTCAACCTACATCTCATCAATCATTCCACCTCTACTCGTGTGAAGTTCTTAAGAATTTTATAAACTTAACTGTGCCCATTGAACGCAAACGTTTTTCTCTACTTGGAAAAGGTAGGTAATGTAGGTGTGTACATACATAATCCACCAGCAAACAAATCAATCAGTAGCTGACGTCCATTCTTGAGAATAGAACGGCTTGAATGTCAAGCGTGACTGAAGGATGCTCACGCATGCGCCATACGCGAAGATCTTTGTATTCACAACCATTCAAACATGGTCCATTAGATTTCACCTTCGGAAGGAGTTGTTTGGAACAGGTGGAGGTCTTGTTATGTCGGTGGATCGGATCGAGCGAGAGGCGGCAGGATCTAATTCTCTGCGGGATCAGCGGATCACGAGCCGCGCGTGCGCAGGAGGCGCGCTGCGCACGACCGCGCATAAATTAGAAATGACGCCCGTCACTGCCGCGAATTTAAATGCATAATGCGAAGGCAGGTAGGATTGAGACCCGTGCAATGAAATATTAATCTGATGATATGGAATGTTTCACACCTACTGAACTTATTTTTATCGTGCACAGCTTTTTTTTCGATTTAGCTTGATTTTGAAGAATCGATGCAATGAACTCGATTGATGAATGAACTATGAACTATTAATAATGAATAAAAACAATAACACAACGATGAGTAGGTATATTGTAACATTACCTGTCCTCGCTAGGCTTACAAAAAGTCACTGTAAACAGGTATAGATAAGTGATCTTCATATTTTATCGACGATCTCCGAACAGCTTACTAAACAGTGAAAATAATTCTAGATGTCTTTAGTAATTAACCTCAAACACTGCTCTACCCTGCTCTTATGAAAATTTGGTACTTAAAACATTAAAGAATTGATTAAAATACATAATGTTTTGCTCCGCGTAGGTAATACTCGTAAATCACAGTAGAGTACGTGTTTTCATAGAATAAATAGTAGTCAGTCTGTGGTGAGCGTGCTAGGCTAGAAGCTAGAAGAATTTTGCAGACTTCGATCTTGGATGAATCTTTTAGTATAAGCATTAGTTCGTAGAGTAGGTAGGTAGTTTCTCTCAGTTCTTATGTAGCCGCACAGACTAATATGGGATACTACGTATCGTAGCCGTCATTTTTGAAAGAGTGGAAAACGTGTCTCGTTCCAACTGGACTAATTGATTTGTTGTAGCTGATTAGGAAGCAGGGGTGATGCTTTCATCATATCTCGTAGTAGAACATTTCTATTATATTATCATTGCTCGCAGTCATATAACACAACGATTTTTGAGTAACGGCGTAGACTGAATGATATCTCGCCACTTTGATCTCAACAACGACGCGGCCCGCAACGGAATAGCGGTGCTATGGCAGCATCGTCGTTGGCGCAGCTGCTTCTTCTGGATCATTTCGTACAGCAAGCACTTTAAAAATCGCTACTATAAACTTTAAAAATCGCTACTATAAATCCTGCAAGTTAATAGGCAGTCCTCTTGCCCAGTTGATGAAAGTTAAACAGATGCACTGTGAGTGACCGCAATTTATTCACTCTTTCCTTTAGAGTCATCTCATTCGTTATCTGCGTGCCAATGACGTGCATGCTCGGTGAACTGAGTATAGTCTAGCAGTTGTTGCAGTTGCGACATCACATCGCTTCGCTTGAATCTGCAAATCACATTTTGTGTACGATGAGTGTTAGATACCTAACATAAAGTTAAAGACTAGTAAAGCATTAAGCCCACCAGCTCTTACGCTAGAAGGCTCCGTCCCACGGTCGGCGGCAGACGCGGCGACCGCGCCGACCTCGGGCTATGTCCCGTACGCGCGCTGGTCATATAGGATCTGTGGAAACGTTAATTAAAGAAATAAGCATCAGCGATCATAAGAATCATGGAAAAATAAAATAGTAGGCTCAGGATTGTTATACCAAACATGGTAGGTGGTTACGCCAACGCCATCTATTTAATTAAGCTCACATTGTTTCTGTTCCACATCCCTTTTTGACATTTATCCGGACTCGATTTATTCCTCTACCTGTCCCGCTCACACATACACGTTATAAACTTATACCTGTCGCATTCGTACTATGAATGCTGAGGGAGAGTGAAAAGGCATTTTTGTCTGGAACGCGCCGACTGAAGGATATGATTGAAACTATATTCCTCAAATCACTCGTGTCTCAAGATTCTGGAGATGTCAAAACCAGAAACATACTAGTAGCTACAATCACTCCGTCACAACTCACAACACCAGAGTTGGCCTAGTGGCCTAGGCCGTAGGCTATAGGCCAATAGGCCAACTCTGTACAAATAGGTAGTAGGTAAACTCCCCACGAGTTTTCTCCCGTTTCTTACGCGACCCGGCGCTTCATGCTCCGCAACCCCTAAACACAAAGTGGAGTCGCAAAAGGACACCCAAAACACAACCTGTGAACAATCTTATCTCTCTATACCACACGAGCGAAGCCGCGGGCGGAAGCTAGTACCAAATAAACGTAGAAGGCCATTCAAATTACTTCTTCCTTTTCTGAGCATTAGCACTTACTAGAGGTCGCGGGCTCGATTCCCGCACTGGACAAACATTTGTGATTAACACAGATGTTTGCTCTGTATCATCTATTATGTATATCAGT
The DNA here is from genome assembly GCA_947579855.1 of Anticlea derivata. NCBI lineage: Eukaryota > Metazoa > Arthropoda > Insecta > Lepidoptera > Geometridae > Anticlea > Anticlea derivata. The sequence goes on from OX388269.1 coordinate 8,027,650, forward strand.
CTCTGGTACCCATAGTACAGGCTATGCCTAGTATGGGATCAGTTGACCGTGTGTGATATGTCCGGAATATTTATTTATTTATTTACATACGACTTGCTTCTAGCTAGTTCCAGTATCTCCAGCGGGTGGTGCGCTCGCGCTGGGCGCGGGCGGCGCGTGCCTGGGAACCGGCGTCGCGCGCGCGTTCTCACGGCCTCGCTGACCTGCCCCCCGCACCTCCCGCCTGCCCTCGGTCGTGCGCCTTACCTTACGCCTCTCATCGTTGGTAGCTAATGCCTCCTACCCGATTTTAATAGCTGGTGGGTTTGAGCAAGTAGCTGGCACAATAAAGATCACGCGCTTTGCCGACCCTGAGATATGTGTTGGTAAGTCGCATGTGTCTGTAATTGCACCAGCTACCTCACCATTAAATAAAAGGAGGAAGTGTGCATGAAAAGAGCCTTTAAGACTGGCCTCATAGCTCAGTTGGTAGTAACTCTGCCTTCTGCGCTAGAGGTCGCGGGTTCGCTTCCCGCACTGGACAAACATTTGTGACTAACACAGATGTTTGTTCTGTGTCTGGGTGTTAAATATAAATCTATTATGTATATCAGTCTCTGGTACCCATAGTACAGGCTATGCCTAGTTTGGGATCAGTTGACCGTGTGAATATGTTCGGAATATTTATTTATTTATTTAAGAGGCGCACTTTAATCGTTTCATTCACATTGATCCTTTCACCGACGGTCATAGGCCCTTTTCAGGGCCAACATACCTCAACCTGGTCTCTGACCTAATACAGGATAACCTAGAAAGAATAAGTGATACGACAAGCAAGCAACCATTAAATAAAATAAATAAATAACACGCAACAGTCACATACATAGTCCCGATCCCACACTAGGACTCCCTGTGCCGTGGTAGGTATCAGAAACTATGAGTAGGTACCACAACTCCCAGACCCGGGACAAATATTTGCAGATCATGCAAACGTTTGTCCCGCAGCGGGAATAAAGCTCCTTGAAGCTCAGAAGGGCACTCACCCGCTGCACCACCGAGGTCGTCAAAACGATAAAAAGCATTGCTGTTTGAAAGAACTTGAAAGAACCAAAGGCAGCTCGTTGGATGATTGGATAAGAGATCATCCTACTGATGGCTATTGATAATTTTGCTCCGTAACAGAAGTAGATGGCTTACCAACATAAGTGGCAGTTTGCATGTTTTGCATAAACTCTGTTCATCGCGATGAAGAGTCACGTCCAATTACTTTCGAAAAGCGACTTAACTATTTTCGAGCTTTTTATCCAAGCCATTACTTAAAACGGTTTCACATAAAAATATATACTACAAAGATTCTCGTAATCGCCGCTATCAAGGGTACAAGTATGGCCGTGTAGTTATAATAACTTTTTGAGTATTTCTGCAGGGAATATTTCTCGCAGTCCGAAAAGAATGCTACAGAGGTTCCCACGAAGTATATGTTATGCCATAGGATATTCAACAGTTGCTATGTATTATTGAGATAATAGGTACAAGCCGCTCCCGGCAGAGTGAAGTGCTTTGCCTGTTTGTATGAATTGCAAAACGATTCTCTTGCACATGAGCAAGAAAACTCTGGATGCAACACGGGAACCCTGAATAAGAGGGTAATTTGTATAAATGGACGTAAGTTCGAAACTTGAAAAAAACTATTTCAAAATCCTTTACGTAGTAAATGATTTTGAAATAGTCTTTTTTTCCGTATGGAATTGTCCTTTAGAGACATAACGAAACGCAACTCTGACTATAGAGAACCTGAGGTTACTAGGAACATCAACTATTGTGACTGTTTGGTGACTATTTGTTTTTTAAATAATATTTAAATAAAATCACTAGGGTCACTTTGAAATGTCAAATCAACTGTACTGTTCTGTATTTGTATATTCTAGCGTGGTTCTTCTTTACGTGACAAAGGATTTTGAAATGGTATTTTCAAATTACTTAGGCAAGTGATAGAGTATTCATACAAACTATATAGGTAAACGTGATTGTGTTTATTTGATTGGTTGTCCTTCTTTGACTTCTTCGTTCTACGAAGCAAAAACGGATTGACATGAATTCTTGCGATCATAGACAGTGTCTTATGATATTTTTTTTCGGGTACTGGCCTATGCCACTTCCTACCACGGCTTCGCTAGAATATACAAATACAGAACAGAACAGTTGATTTGACGTTTCAAAGTGATCCTAGTGATTTTATTGAAATATTATTTTTAAAAAAATTTAGTCTCTAAACAAACAGTCACAATAGTTGATGTTCCTAGTAGCCTCAAGGTTCTCTGTAATCAGAGTTTCGTTTCGTTATGTCTCTAAAGGACAATTTCATACTAAAGAAGAATCAAACATAAACCATAGGACACTACCTAGGTACTTAAAAACATTTAATGTTCCACGTATCTTATAGAGCGCGTGCGCAGCGCGGCGCGCATCTTATTCAACTTTGAACGCAAGCAAGCAGAATTCAGGTTACCAGCAGCACCTGAAACTAAAACGGGAGAGAAAAAAGCCTCTCAATATCTTACCCATGGATGTTGTTAGAGGTGTCATTAGAGAAAAAAAACTAGGGGATGGGCAGCGGCGAACAAAGTCAAAAGGCGTTTATTTCAATAAAATCACTAGGATCACTTTGAAACGTCTTAGAAACTAGGTGAAGCTACGCCTGTTCCTCGCGACCAAGCCTAGAAGAATCAGGCAACAAACACGGCTTGGTGCCTATCATTTTTTTCGATGATCCTTTTTCACAAAATGGAATTTAAAGCTCAAAGTCAAAGTCAAAATCAAAAGGCATTTATTTCAATAAAATCACTAGGATCACTTTGAAACATCTTAGAAACTAGGTGAAGCTACACCTGTTCCGCGCGACCAAGCCAAGAAGAATCAGGCAACAAACACGGCTTGGTGCCTATCATTTTTTTCGATGATCCTTTTTCACAAAATGGAATTTAAAGCTTCAGTGTGGTGCCGATCGAACTAGGCTCAACAATAGCTCTAACTGCGCTCGCCAACCCGCATGCCAACTAGCGTGGTGAGTATGGGCAATTTCCTCCCACATGATAGGAAGTCGCTCTGGAAATCTGTGAGGAAGGCATATGCTCAGCAGTGAACATCTTTTGATAAGGTAGAAAATATTAAATTAATGACAGAGTGGTGGCCAACATAGGGTGGTAGCCAATGTTGGTGGATGATATCACGGCAATATAAGACATTTTTACGAGAGGTAGGGCACAGCGAGATTTTCTCGCTCTAAATTGGAGCAGCCCGCCTGGGGGAGGTACCTCCGACTTAAAGAAGATCGCAGCCAAATAACATTATTTGTTTCAAATAGTGTTGTGTTCCTGCGGTGAGTAAGGTTGCCAGAGCTCTTTAGGGGGGGAGGTGTTCGGCAGGCAACGCATTAGCAATGCTCCAGGTGTTGCTGATGTCAATAGGCGACGGTAACCACTTACCATCAGGTGGGCCGTAAGCCTGTTTACCTCCGTATAACATAAAAAAAAAAACGGAATATTGTATACATAATCGTATAGATAGGGCGTTTGAGAGTGGCTAGACCGTTATCTACCCAGCAGATGGTTATATGGGATGCTGGGCCGGGATAGTAAAAAATGCTGGCACTCCTTTATCAGTTTATAAAGGTGCCCATGCCTGTTTTCTATGTGAGTCGACCAAGCAGGCACGTACTGATGGGCAAAGATGCAATCTGTTTGCTTTATGGCTGGTTGGTCGGCAAGCTTTATACTCTTTGATTATATTATAAAACACCTCTATAAGATGCTGTAAGTAAGCCTGTGACTTTGCTCTCAAGGTTTCTCGTAAGAATAGACATTACGAATCATAATGCCTTGCCAATTATACTATGCTAGTTCTGTCTGAGTTCAAAATAAGAGATGCTCATGACTCTCATCCCCGGCGTCCGATCCTAGATTTCTAAGGGACATTGGCTTAGTAAGTTGACTGGTAATAGAGATTCCGTAATTAGTACGTGAAAAATATCAGGGATGGGTCAGCAATGGGCCAAGTTTCTCGGCCCAGTAACTTGTTTTGTGTAAACTAAGCTTTATATGTAGAAATGTATGCAACGATCGAGCAGAATGAAGTCGTTGATTGGAGGTGCAGGGATAATAACTACTCCTCCAATGATATAAATTACACATGTTAAAGTTGAGTAATAAAATCTCAAGCTATAAGTACGATAGTCCTGTAAACGATATACATATGCATTATTGCTAATTTACACTTTATTACTGGCAGTCAAAGTCGAAAATTCTACAGCCAATTGTTAGAGTATTTTTCTTTTCCCAGAATAAATGAAGAAAAACAAAAAGTTTTGATTTCAAATTGCCTGATCGTCTTCCACAGTGTCAGTGCAGGTACCCTAGAAAAACCTCAATAATTATTTCCATCTGCCCTCACCCACGTTCAAGACATCATGATTTTATTTCAAGATCTGTAGCACGGACGTTTATTACCAGTAACTCAAGTTCCATAACTCAAGTAAAGGAACATTTACGTCAAGGCAGTATTTACATAAACAGCGATCGTGGCACCGCGTTACATGTAAAGTAACCCGGAGAATAATAAGTTGACATAAACAACGGCATTCCGCGCACGTAGGACCTCGCGTCTTCATCTGCAGCTACAAAAAGCACCAACTTCATTTACTTGCAGTATTTCACAAAATGCATAATTTACGCAAAAACTTTACGCTAAAAAGAAATCTTTACGACGGTTCTCTCAACCCTTTGTGCCTGAATGCACGCGTCAGACTCGTGAAAGGTTAAAATAAAAAAACTCATCGCATGCGGCCGAGGTCTCTTATTAGGTGAGATCCTGCAAAAACATGCTACCTGCGCCTCGCGTCACTTTGAGAGTTCATAAGGACACCGATTCGACCGCGTCTCCGAAATTGAGCCACCGAGTACCTGCCCTCGAGATGAAAAGGAAGGCTCGATCTAAGGGCTTTGTCAGCGGTAGCCGAAACAAGTTATTTAAATTCGGAGTACGACCGCTACGCCTACGTCTGCCTCGGGTGTCATGGACTTTTTAGGTTTGTTTTCGAAGATATCCAGTGTGATTGCGGTGCGGCATATTGAAATTAAAATGCCACCGATTATCACGCGAATTCCCGATGCGACATCGCGAGAGCGCACGTTACCAATAAAGCAATCATCGCGGCGGTCAGGCCAATTATAGTGTTGCCGACTCATTCGTTGCCGATTGGAAATTAAAAATTAATTGATGGCACTCTCCCGCCAGCCTGCGCCTGCGTCTGGGCGAGGCGTGCCGCCCACCACCACCAGCAAGCGTTTATGCAAAATGTATTTTAATTCAATTTGTCTTTTAAGGTGCCGTTTGCTAAAATCACTGTGATCTACGCTTTATTTTCAGACTGGGAATTAGGTATACATAGTTACACGACGATGCCATAGCTCCTAATCAAATACTCCACCGCTCAAGTCAGGAGCTCAAGCCGTCTCCCTTCACCGCCATCAATGGGACAATCGTCGCTTGTTTACCCGGATTACCTTAAACGATAATTTAAGTGGTCTGAAATCGTGCTATTCCTTTATACGGGGATGCAAATCTGACTTTTGAAACGGAATACCTTGATGACAATGATTGACTTTTAAATGGTTAACACCCAAATCGTATTCGCTGATCAGCAGCGCAGGTCATGGAGCGACGTTTCGCCGATTGCTCATTTAGGAATAATAAAAAGGCACGACAAGCAGGCAACAACATAAAGGAGGTAGGAAAAATGAGCCGTGTTTTGTTTTACAGAGCTATCTTGGTAGAGACCATTTGTACCGGGTGAAGTGAGTGTGGCGAGGTGCGGAGTGCGGATGAATGGCTGGTTGACATGTGAGGCCACGCATACCGATGAGCCGCTCTGAGCCTCTAAGACAGGGGGTCCCAATTATTTCTGTATTCTCCTGTCTATTGTGACGCTACAACCTTTTTCGGCGTAACGAATACCAGAACTTCTTTTTGTATGCCGTATCTGTGGACGTGACTAAATCGGGAGCGGTTTCAACGAAGCGGCCGCGTATAAACTCGCACGTATTAAAGCGAAAAACATCGTTGTTGCAGCAAAAACTATAAACAGCGACCTTAATTAATCGTTAATTGCATTTTAAAGCTCGGACCGTAACACTGAGATAAAATTGTGAGCAATTTAGTCTCAGACCATCGAGATTATTTAAGGCCGGTACGAAGGCGAAAAATAAGTCAGGTTTTCAAAAATCGATTAAGGGGGACATGATTAAGGAGCGGGGTTTTTGTGTTCGCTGTCCGACGACTGGTGGGATTAAGGTTAAAATGTTTGCATACGTGGCAATAAAGCAGTCGCTGGGTAAATAATTATGTTATCGCGCAGGATTTTGTAATCCCTGTAATGCAATAACTCTACTCTCTGCGGCTGGCGGGCAAGGCACATTACACACAGGTAATGCAACGGCCATGGAAGTAAAATATGTTCACTATGCAGTTATCGAGAGAGCGAAGCGAACGTGAAGATATCTTAAACAACTAGGACAAATCAGCGTATGGAATTGAGTAGGTCAACAGGTTGTACTCACATGATTTGCTGGAAAAATATGAATTGAATTGGCCAATGAAATCATATAAAAAAGATAAAGATAAAAGATAAACATGTTTATTTAAACTTATACAGGCTGTTTGGTACATAGTCTGTTATTATTTCTAAAAGATACAAAAGATTCAAGACATAATGTACCTTGGCTGAGCTCTGTCTTGTGTGATATAGGGGTAATGATACAGAGGGTTTTAAAAAAAAGTTGTACAATACATGAGTGGGTTGTCATATGAAGGAACTATGTCCAAAACAATATTTATTTTTATTTTATGCCATATGGTTTTTCGGATACAACGAAAATAAACTAATATAACGTGAGCTCCTATTTGGTCATGTTTCTATGACTTGTTTGTTTTTATTAGTTAGAACACGCTGAAGGTGTGATTTTCATCTTAATTGAGCCTCAATTTCGCGAGATCTCAGTTCTCATATCACTAGTAGTAATATACGACTGGCCTCATAGCTCAGTTGGTAGTAACTCTGCCTTCTGCGCTAGAGGTCGCGGGTTCGATTCCCGCACTGGACAAACATTTGTGACTAACACAGATGTGTGTTCTGTGTCTGGGTGTTAAATATATATCTATTATGTATATCAGTCTCTGGTACCCATAGTACAACGCTATGCCTAGTTTGGGATCAGTTGACCGTGTGTGATATGTCCGGAATATTTATTTATTTATATTTATAATTATGTTGAAATTTGTTTTTTAGATAGGTGAATTTAGGCAGTCAGATGCACAATTACAATCATTGAAAAAAAAAACTACCCATTAATGACTTTTTTAAAGATTTATCTGAGCTTACGTGCTCTATCTCAATAACGAAAGTCAACAAATCAGCAAAAATCGACTATTCGAATCATCGACGCCCACCGGCGCGATTTAATTACGAAATCAATAATCGAATGCATTCAGTTAATTGATTGTCTCTCGATACGACGCCGCTATCGGCTCGCGTGCATCGCTCGCGTATTAAATTAATAAGCATTGCAGAGCAAAACTTAGCTATAGTGCAGAGATTCATCTTACATCGTCTTTGGAAATTGCAAAATCATCTGTTTTGGTGTCCAATAAGTTAAATCTTGAAACTCAATTTTTATAGTTATTTTAGGTAGAAATCTAGATGTCGGATTTCTCGTAAAGTTATTGTTAAATAATTAGTTAAAAAGATGGCCAAAAAAAGAATCTACCTTCAAACTTAATTATTATAGTTATTTTAGGTAGAATCTAGATGTCGGATTTCTAGTTATTGTTAAATAATTAGTTAAAAAGATGACCAATAAAAATCTTGAAAATTTAGATTTTTTTCCTTACACCCTTTTTGTGTCGAATAAGCTCCTTTCGGGATGGTATACTTTTACGGAACACTTTGTATAGTCTGCGACGTAGATTATAGTTTGTGACCTGTAATAGTAGGTTCATGGACAACTTCTCAGGTACCACGCAAGAAAAGCCGCGGGCAGGAGCTAGTGATCTATATGACCACTCAGTAACTAATCAATCATAACCAGCCTGTTTCCTACATTAAGTTTACGAGTTCACGTACTTGTATGGACATTACCATAAAAAAATCTTCCACAGCTCGTTGTAGATCATTAAAATCGCATCAGTGCTAAATATTTTATTAAATGTCGATTCACACCTTTGCCCCAGGGCCAAGTGGGCAGTGGGGCCCATCGACCTTGCTCTTACTCTTTGGAAGAGCAGATTATATATGTAGCGTCCTAGAGAAAAAGTTTCACCTGATGCTGCATAAATCATATAGAATTGGAGGTAGGGCACAGCGAGATTCTCTGGTTCTAAATTGGAGCAGCCCACCTGGGAGGTACCTCCGCCTTACAGAAGATCACAGCTAAATAACATTATTTGTTTCAAATAGTGTTGTGTTCCTGCTGTGAATTAGGTTGCCAGAGCTCTTCAGGGGGGAGGGGGGAGGAGTTGGCAACGCGTGCGTGATGCCCGGTATTGCAAGCACTCATAGATAGATAGATAGAAAATACTTTATTGCACACCATAAAAAGTACAAACATTAACAAAAAACAATAATAACTAAACTATGTGATGAACAATGGGCGGCCTTATCGCTGAAGTAGCGATCTCTACCAGACAACCTTTGGATGGAGTGGACTGGATATGATTATGTATATAGGGGTATATCAGATGTACTTATCTATAATAAATTTTGATATACATTATATATATATATATATAGCGATAAGGCCGCACACAACCTAAAATTAAATTTTACCTCCTAAATATTTTAACTACATATAATATATTAAATAATATGCCTACCATAAAAACAAATTATATATATATATATATATTATACCTATATTAAAATACTCATAGGCTACGGTAACTGCTTAACAACAGGTGGGCCGTATGATTGTTTCCTCAGTTGTATTAAAAAAAAAAACTAAGAAAAGAGGCCTTACTAACTAATATTGGGATGATTCACAAACCTAAACAACAAGAAAACTCCTGTAAGACTCAATCAAGGCTATGTTACTGTATTGGTACCAACAAAATGCAATTTCACACCGTGCCTTGCTTCAAAGCCGCATTGACACGTCGCGTTGTCGTAAATCACACCAGACTCCCACTTCGGTGGTCTGCTCCGACTTGAACACTCAACAATAAAATGCTACTTTAGTAGAACCCCAATAACCCATTGCTATTAGCTGAGCCTGGGTGGTTCCTTTGGAATAAATAAAGTTGTAAGACTTGAAATAAATAAAATCGAAGCACTTAAGAATGCGTATATCTTTCTTTATTGTGGTTTGACCCGAACTGAGATCTCGCGGTGTCTAGGTGATTCGACGAACGTTGACGGACATATAAGATAAAATTTGAAAATCGCATTTTTAGCATGTTCTAATTAATATATAACTAGCTTCCGCCCGCGACTTCGCCCGCGTAGTTCCAACATAGTACATGCCTATATGCTATTCTAGGTAAATAACTCTTTATATTCCAAGTTTCAACGAAATCGGTTATGACGTTACGGCGTGATTGAACAACAAATATCCAAACATCTAAACAGCCTTACAAACTTTAGCATTAAACATAGGATACATAGGTACCTACAAGACATACTGTTTTCGGGACATACGTTGATCATAGCAAGTATGGACTTTTTGGCGGGAACTTGCGAAGTGATGTTGTGCTCTCAATTTATTTTACAAAACTAGTGTTAAATTGAATAATATTGTGTAATTATGGTGGTGTTTTGCGTAATATTGTTTGAGTAAACCGCACAAGTGAAGTGAAATAGAATGATTGCGTGTATCGTCATTTTTCGAGTTGGCGCCAAGAGGTCCCTCGAGGTTTTAGTAAAATAGCCACCATCATATCTTACTAAAACTGAACTTGACTTGACTTGACGATGACTTGACCATGAATGAGATGAAAAATAAAGACTAAAGAATAAAAATAACAAGGAAAAATAAACGTAAGACTTAGCGGTAAGGCCTAGATGCCATAGCCATCCCGAAAGGGGAAAAACATCAAAAAAAAATCATAGCAAGTATGTATGTATGTGTATGTACCTATATCGTGTCAAAACGTAGTGACTTATAATCCACATTGGTGTCAACTATAATCTTTTGCGTGTTTCGTCATCCATCGAACACTTCTGCAACACAGGAACATTGAAATTACCTACCATATTTTATGATCCAAGTAATTTACTGACATGTAGCTACTGGCATAGATATACTATACTTTGCTACAAGCCTGTGCAAATCTTAGAGATAGACATTTCAAAATGCCTAAATGTTACATACCTAGGTTCTACACCTGAAGTAATTACCTACTGCTTAAGTACAAGTGGGTATCTACACTCGAGAGCATAGAAATCGCACATGGGGGAATTTTCTTACATTTTAATTTTGACGCTTATTTTTTTTTAAATTAATGTGATGTTGCAAATATAACTTAAATTAAATTAAAGTACACACTGTTAGCTTCCTAAAAACACAAAATGTCTAGCCTTGACCTTCGAAATCATAACGGTGGCAACTAAACAATAGAATGGCCTAAATTAGCTCGTTTCAAGTAGCGCTGTTTGTGGGACTTTGAGCAGGTATAAAAGGTTAAAAAAACAATAAATTTGTGAATGTATCGATTTATTAATACGAGGTATTGCCTCCCCTAGCCTGAATAACAGCTTCCATTCGCTGTTTCATTGAAGAAATCATTTTTTTTACGAAATCCTGCGGTATGCTGTCCCATTCTTCCTTGATCGCGGTTTGGAGCTCTCTGAGACTCGTAGGCGCTGCGTTTCTGGCTCTTACTCGTCTCTTTAGTTCGTCCCATAAGTGCTCAATGGGATTGAGATCTGGGCTTCGAGCAGGCCACGCCATAACGAGTACTTCAACCTCCTCCAAGTACTGGCGTACTATAGCAGCGGTGTGTGGTCTAGCGTTATCATGCATAAAAACGAAGTTTTCGCCGATAAATCCAAAAAAGGGCACAACATGTTCTTCCAGGATCTCCTCAACGTAACGTTGGGAAGTCAATCCACCCGATCGACGGTCGGTATCGGGCCCTGTGATGAAGACAAGTTCGGTTTTCGCTTCCAGAGAAATGCCTCCCCAGAACATACACGAACCACCGCCGTATGCGACCCGTTCGGAGATGCAACATTGAGCAAAACGCTCACCGGATCTTCGGTAGACTCTACCTCGTCCGTCGTTACCATGAAGGCACATCCTGCACTCGTCGGAGAAGAGGACTGCCTGCCATTGATCCATAGTCCAATTAACGTGATTTCGAGCAAACTGAAGGCGTGCTTGTCTGTGAGCTGGGGTCAATTTTGGGCCAGTTGCTGGTCTGTGCGCTGTCAGACATCCTTCGGCTAGTCTTCTTCTAACGGTCCACCGACTGACTTCCACTTCTCTAACTTCCTGGAGCTGCTGTCCGAGTTGAACTGCATTCAACCGGCGATTTCGTAGTGATGTATTCACAAGGAAACGGTCATCGCGCTGTGTTGTCGCACGTTTTCGGCCTGTTCCTGGTCGCCTGGTATAGCCACCAGTTTGCTGATATCGCTGGTATACACGTCGAACAGCATATCTGCTCAAATTTAATTGACGAGCCACTTGACTTTGGTTCTGTCCAGCTTCGATAAGTGCAACCACTTGAGACGCTGCTTCTGGTGTGGTATCCATTTTCTTGTTTAGAGAGATGACGTATTCGTTAAAGGACCTTTCTGACTGGGAGTTGGTATGCAAATGATGTAATTTCAATCATCCCTTATCGTTTTATACCTGCTCAAAGTCCCACAAACCGAGCTACCTGAAACGAGCTAATTTAGGCCATTCTATTGTTTAGTTGCCACTGTTATGATTTCGAAGGTCAAGGCTAGACATTTTGTGTTTTTAGGAAGCTAACAGTGTGTACTTCAATTTAATTTAAGTTATATTTGCAACATCACATTAATTAAAAAAAAAAATAAGGGTCGAAATTAAAATGTAGGAAAATTCCACTATGTGCGATTTCTATGCTCTCGAGTGTATGTTAGTAATAATTTACTTTCAAAATGAACTAAAAAGACCTTCTCTTGACTCTCTAACGCTCAACATTCACTCACATTACGTTACCACAGCCAGAGATAAAAAGGGGAAAAATAAAAAAAATGTTTATCTTTTGACAGATAATATTTTCAACTTGCCTTTTAATGATGTATGGTATAATCACAACTTTTAATTAACTCCGCCGTTGCCGGTCCCAAGCCCGGATGAAAAAGGAGGAGGGTCTGTCTGGAGAAGAACTGACCAGCCAGAAAACAAACAACGCCGAGCTTCGGGCGGCGGTCAATTAACCCGACACCTCTGCAACAAAGTAGAGCGGTCTGCAGTGGCCATGAGGACTAAATACCCTCAATAAGACTACCGTGGAAGGACGTGGGAGCCCACCACGATGTACTTTCCCAAGAAAAAAACCCCATGAATCTAAGTACAATAAATAGAGCGAGTTCGATGAGCGATCCGGCTATCAACCGGCGCCGTTCGGTTACCGGGCTGAATGGTGTGAAATTGGTTACCGAAGACTCTGCTGGGATGGCTCGCCGGGTCTCAGTCAAAGTTCCTGCTACTGGTGACACAAACACAAACACAAGTATAACAACTCAGAAAGAGAACAAAATCTCAGTACGGAAACATCGACGTATTGCTACCTGGAACGTTCGCGGATTACTGGAACCAGGTAAAATTGACATCATTGAGAGAGAAGCAGAATGTCACAATTTGGCCATACTCGGAATCACAGAAACTCACATGCGGGGCCAAGGCCATTTCAATACTTCCAACGGCAATACCATGTACTTTTCGGGTCGTACAGATTCAAGCAGTAACGGAGTTGGGTTTTGGGTTTCGCGAAAACTGAATGGCTTTGTACTGGGCTATAACCCTGTGTCGGACAGAATCATGACCATCAAATTGAGCACTCGACCTTGTACTTTACATGTCGTACTAGTTTATGCCCCTATATCTACCGCAAAAGACGAAGTTATGGATGGATTTTATGCTAAGCTTGACGAGACTCTCTCTAAAATACCAAACCGGGATATAACAATCATTCTTGGGGACTGGAATGCGAAAGTTGGAAAGACTTTGGAAGATGATCACATCAGAAGTACAGTTGGTAAGCACGGTCTTGGAATCAGGAATGATAGAGGAAACAGACTTCTTGAATTCTGCATCGAAAGGAAACTTACAATAATGAATACCTGCTTCCAGCATCACCACAGACGTCTTTATACATGGATATCTCCTGGCGACCGTTGTCGCAATCAAATCGACTATATTTTAATTAATAGCCGCTGGAGAACTTCAATAACTAATGTAAAGACATACCCAGGAGCCGATTGTGGATCTGACCACTGTCTTTTGGTTGCTGATTTCGCTCTTCGTTTAAAAGCAGTCAGAAAATCCCCAAAAATGAGACCACGCACCCTAACACCCCCCGAGCAAGTGCGTTTTGAACAACTGCTTAAAAACACCCTACTTGAATACCCTCTTCCAAGTGATACAAATACAGATGCTCAGTGGGTACATCTTAAAGAGCAACTTTGGAAGACCACAGACACTGTCACCAACAGTCGTGCTCCAAATATCTGCAGACAAACTTGGATCACTACCGAAACTTGGAACACGATTCTAGATAGAAAAGATCTTAAGTCACAGGGTTTAAAGAATCAAGATGACAGGGATAGGTACTCGAAACTTAATAGGCTCGTCCAGACGTACTGTCGTAGAGATAAGAACAATTTCGTTAAGCGTATCTGCCAAGAAATAGAAGACCATGCCCACAAATACCACAGCGCAGACCTTTTTAAGAAAGTACGGCTATTATCCAAGCAGTTCAAGCCTAAGACATGGGTAATCGAAGATGCTGACGGCACTTCACTCTTAGATTTAAAATCTATAACTGAGAGATGGCGGAAATACTGTGAAGAACTTTATAAAGACCAAGTTCACGCATCTCCTCCAGTACCTGCTTGGAGTGAAATAACGCCTGAACCTATCATCCTTAAATCTGAGATCGCTGCTGCGATATCCTCACTGAAGACTAAAAAAGCTCCAGGGTCAGACCAAGTTACTGCCGAGATTTTAAAAGCTATGGGAAGCTCAGGGATGGATGCTTTACATCAAATATGCAATGACATCTGGCATACAGGTGAATGGCCTCATGACTGGACCAAATCAGTCATCCTTCCTCTACACAAAAAGGGCTCTACCACCAAGTGCGATAACTACAGGACACTAGCTCTTATATCTCATGCTAGTAAAGTTCTTCTGTACGTGATAAATAGCCGGATCCGATATTTTCTAGACTGGCAAATCCCTCAGGAGCAGGCTGGTTTCGTAAGAGGCAAAGGTACTCGTGAACAAATCCTTAATGTTCGTCAGCTCATCGAAAAGTCTTACGAGTTTAACACGCCCCTGATCTTGTGTTTTATTGACTACAGTAAGGCTTTTGACTGCGTTGTTTGGGAAAATCTATGGAAAGTCCTTGACGAGCTGGGAGTCCCCCAACATCTTGTAGCCTTAATCCAATCTTTGTACTACAATAACCAAGGAACTGTGAGAATCGATACTGAGAAATCAGACCCGTTCAATTTTGGGAAAGGCGTGAGACAAGGATGCATTTTGTCACCCATACTTTTCAACGTTTACGGGGAATACATCATCAGGCGAACTTGTGAAGACTGGGAGGGTGGGGTCACAATAGGCGGCACAAAATTGACAAATCTACGTTATGCTGATGATACCACGCTCCTGGCAGCCACCGAGGCAGAAATGGTGAATCTCCTTGAAAAGATGGAACGAATTAGCAATGAGATGGGCCTTAGGATTAATCACTCCAAAACGAAACTGATGGTGGTTGACCGCGCGTGCAAACTTAATCTAAACGGTCAATTAAGCCTGGAAGTGGTAGATAATTTTGTCTACCTTGGCTCTAACATAAGCAATACGGGTTCTTGCGAAAAGGAAATAAGAAGGCGCATAGGTATGGCCAAAAGTGCATTTTCGCAAATGCACAAAATATGGAGAGATCGCAGCATATCTCGTAATACTAAAGTTACGCTTGTTAACACCCTTGTCTTCTCCATCTTTAACTACGGAGCAGAAACATGGACTCTTAAGAAAGCCGACCGAGACCGCATAGACGCTTTCGAAATGTGGTGCTGGAGGAAAATGCTACAGATTCCCTGGAATGCCTTCCGCACCAACGTGTCCATTCTACGGGAGATCAAGGTGAAGTCGAGACTGTCCTCCATCTGCCTCCGCAAAGTTCTGGATTTCTTTGGTCACATAGCCAGAAAAGACGGCGAGAACCTCGAACAACTGATGGTTACCGGGAAGGTAGATGGCAAACGACCAAGAGGGCGCAGCCCACTGAGATGGAGTGACCAAATTCGCTCAACCCTGGACACAAAGCTCCATGTTGCGTTCCACGCCGCTAAAGACCGGAACAGCTGGCGTGATATTGTTCGGAAGAAGATACTTTAACGGGGATTTCACGACCCTCAGTCATGAGGAGTACGACGCGAGGAGGAGGTATAATCACAAACCCATGGCTCTAGGCAGTACTTTGCTTGCTCAGAACAATGCTCATAATTAGGTACAAAGAATTGCGCGCGTATCTATATAACTACACTGCAATCGATGAGCATTGAACACTTCATTACTATCCATAATTACTTTTAGAAATTATGTTATTACGTTTAATTAAGACTCGTGATCTATGCAGCGTTATAATAAGCCAGAAAACGTCATGATTATTAATGGTCGGCTCTTTAATAGCCCATTCAAAAGTTGCGATACTTTATTAGCCCTTAGTTATTATTGTTTATTCTGCGCTTGTAAGTAAAAGTTAATTAGCGAGTGGCTTCTTCTTGTTGAATTAAAAAAAAGCTAATAATATACTTAGTAATTGCGTTTTAAAAACCAAACAATCATAGATATCTACATTTTGTTCTTTGTACCTTCCAAGAACTTAATTATATCTACAACCATCATAAGCTTGATTAAGTCCACTGCTGAACACAGGCCTCCTCCAAAGAGTGCCATGACGAATGGTCCCGAGTGTTCATCATCCACCGACTTCCTGCCAGATTCACAGTCAACACCGCCAAAAACCCAAAAAATTACAAATTGTAAAGTAGAGAGTTAATTAGTACTTTTTAAAAATTTTATTAGTTTATTTTTATATATTTTTTTATCTACCTACCAATACTTTATTGAAGCTGTGTCTCTTCCTATATACTTAAGATGTAAGTAAGTTAATCATCTTTTCATGGCAAAGAACAATTACGCGCCCTCAAATAACCTAGAGTACCTACCTAATGACAAAAGTGAGGCTGTGTTTCTAGTGATACCTCTAGTGGGTGTTCTTTGGGATTTAGAAACTAAATAGAGTAGTAGGTATATTATTGAAAAGCGAGCTATGTATCATTAACTCATAAAGCTTATTGTTTGTGTGTATCGTGTAGTAAAGTGCCGTAATGTCTGGGCGGAATGCGCGGGCGCCGTGACAGATTCCATTTGTCCATTGTCCAGCAGCGCTAACGATTCGGCACGAGAAACCCTCAGTTGCACCACTTTGATAACCACCGTTTTCAATACCTAGGTGAAGCCTGGATTAAATGGAGGTAGTTTTTTGCCTCGAACGTCATGCGATTTTTGTAATTGGTAGACATATAAAGATCGAATCGTATAAAGCGAAATATTCCGGACATATCACACACAGTCAACTGATACCAAACTAGGCATAGCCTGTCTGTACTGTGGGTACCAACAAATGTTTATCCAGTGCGGGAATGGAACCCGCGACCTCTAGAGCAGTGGGCAAAGTTACTACCAACTGAGCTATGGCTCGTATTACCATTGTAACAGATGACTTTAATCTTAGGAGACCATCCCTAACTATGAAATTTTTATTTGCATTCAAAGAATTTGATAAAATTTGGCAATGGTATACTTACAATCTATGATTGGCATAGAAATTTCCAAAGTTAGGTATTTTCAACTTTACCTACCTCAGAGAAATTGATGACTTATGGCGAAGGAATATAAAGGACCTTATTTATTTATTTATTTTACTATAATTAACACGGGTCAGCCAATTACATTAATTAAAGATAATATTAACACATTAACAAAAAAACTCTAATAACACGGTCAATAATAATTACAATGAAGTCAGATGTCAAATACAATAAATAAATTGTTGACCTTATCCAGATTCTCTACAAAAAAATTTGCTTTAAACCAGGGCGATAGGTTGAGTCAGCCCTTGTAACCGCACAATCTATAAGTGGCATCGATTCAATTAGCGCTGGAACAATAGAACCGCCGGACACGCTGCTTCGATCCGGCTACTAAACTTGCGTTCACAACTAAGTACCTATAAGCCTGTTATTGTACTACAGACCAGCGACCGTGAAATTCATCTTCAACTTTAAGATGTAAGGGTGCGTTCTTGTACAAAGCCTATAACGAATTTCGCGTGCGATCTTACGTTACTCTAGTGGTTCGCCCCGAACTGACATCTCGCATTATCTGGTAAAAGTTGTTGTTTCGATAATCGTTGAGGTACAAATAAGATGAACTTTGAAAATCGCAGTTTTAGTATAATATTCTACCTAATATTAAATGAATTATCGTGGTAATTCCGCCAGCGTCATGGGGACGCTTCCGACTGGTAGTAAGCTGGATCGATTGAGTTTTATATAGATCGTTTGTAACGGTCTTTAGATAGCTCAACTGTTTACTTGTATTAGTTTTAATTTTGTTTCTGTAAATAAAGTATATTAATGTCAGCTGAACTATGAAGTCATTGAAAGTTTATCATTTTCGTTGTATTTCAAAAACCATATAGCCTAGAATAAAAGTCGTTCCGGAGACATTCAAAGCAGATTTTAATGACACCCCACAAAAGGTATTTGTATGACTTTTTTTTAAACCCCGCTTTGTTCCCCTATATCTTAGCAACCCTTTAATCCATTTAACTCATATTCAGACCAGTAAATCTTTATAGTACAACTTTTGAATATACCTACTTAATTCAATGCAGATCGAATCGACGGTTCGAAAGTTATACTCTAACAAATAAACATCAAAACATTTATAACGCACTTTGCCCAAGTTGTGTGAGAGATCTTTTTTTCAATAATAAATTCATGCCATACCGGCTGAACTGATTCGGATATAAATAACTCTATTCCAATTATGAAAATCCCTGGAGTTTGTAAACAAATTTATCCGGGTACCAGAGAAAAGACGCGGGAGAAAGCTTTTTCTGTATAAAATAGAATAGAAATAGAATAGAATATAGCTTTATTGTACACCAAAAGAAAATACACAATCAAGGAAATAAAAATAACATAAAAATAGTGTGACAATGGGCGGCCTTATCGCTAAAAGCGATCTCTACCAGGCAACCTTTGTATAAATCATAGTAAAAGTTTGTCTAAGTCACAAGACCGTTGATAAAAGAATCAATGTGGTGGTAGGACTAAAGAGGGTCTGAGAGGCTCGTTTCGCGAAGCCTGTGTTCTTCCGATTCCGCTGTTAACGTCACAGATTTGTAAACAAAGCAATGAATAACTTCATGAATTTATCGCCTTCAGAACGAATAAAATGTTTTAACACTCTGTGGGCAGGGCGTGGGCAATGAAGCTTACATTAGCTTTTGTTAAAGCTGCAATTGCCAATACAAAAACGATAACGTATGAAATATTTTATGATGCCCAAAGATAAATTCGCGAACAAAAAAGTTTATGTACGAACTTATAGTTATTGCAGAATGAAGAAAACAGACAAAAGAGACGTTTCATCAATATATGGAGCCTGGGCCTGCACTGTGTACACTACTCTAAAATATGGCTAAGCAATAAAGTAAACGTATCTAATCGGTTATTTTATATAAATTGACTTCGTTCTAAGTTACATTAAGATTTTCTTCGACAAAGAGAGCAACACACAGGCTACAAAAATATGGCGGATGGACGTGCGTGAAATGTCATTTTGACAACCTAAATTTATCTGACAAAACAAAAACTTCAAATCAAACAACATGACATGAAAAATATGTCAATGTTATGTCGAACGCCAATTATAAACCAGCATGGCGGCTAGACTATTCAAGACAAGAACTATTCTTGTACCATCGCATTTGTCTTCAAATTAATGAAATTGTATTTTTCTTGTAATCTCCTATTTTTTCCTAATTTTTCTATGTAGTGTACATGGACCAGGCCCAGAATGAAATGGCTCCTTTATTTGTATTTTACCTATGTTCAAAGGTTGAAGGGTAATTTAGTTTATAAGAAGTTTATCTTCTACATTATTCCAACAATAAAGTTTAAACTAAAGCTAAAATCAGAGACTAGTGGACTAACCTACCAACTAAAATGTTGGTAGGTTTCTGATTTTATTACAACACGCAGAAATCAAGTTGGCACCTGCGTGGAATGTGCTTCCCCCTCCCACCACACCCCACCACTCTCGTGACAAAACATTACAGCGAGGTGCCTAGTTAACTTCTGCGTGTTGTAACTTGTAATTATGTTATCTGCATTTGGGATATTGTTAACAAATCCTACATAGAGCTGCTAGGTTTTTTCTTCTCTTTCTAAACTTTGAGAGGAAAAAAACGTTTCAGTCGAGTTGGCAACACTTGCATATAAGGTGTCTCTAGGTTTAAAGAGGTGTGACAGGGGTGCTAATATTCTTTAATTTTGCTGATAGAATAAGCCCCATTTCGGGATAGTAAACATATTATGAATCACCTTGTATTTTTATTTGCATTATCTGTCAACAAATCCATGGTTAAAACTTATGGTTAAAGGCAACGAACTTGAACTTAATGGACATCTTCATAAGTGGAGCTGAATGAGTCGATTAAGTATGGCAGACTGATTAATAGCATACTAATAAGAACAAAATTGTAATTATTATTGGAGCTACAAGGTTGATTGATTATCTCCGTTACTTGAAACAGGCCTTCAACTTACTTACCCTTTACAGATGAAAAACAACCAAAGACTGGCCTCATAGGTCAGTTGGTAGTAACTCTGCCTTCTGCGCTAGAGGTAGCGGGTTCGATTCCCGCACTGGACAAACATTTGTGACTAACACAGATGTTTGTTCTGTGTCTGGGTGTTAAATATATATCTATTATGTATATCAGTCTCTGGTACCCATAGTACCTACAGGCTATGCCTAGTTTGGGATCAGTTGACCGTGTGTAATATTAAAATATTAAATATTAAAAGACATATACTTAGCGCGTCTCTTCTTCTGCAGCAGACACGGCGAAATTTTTTAGCGTGTACAAGAGCACTTAGGTTTTAAGTAGAACTTATACCTAAGGTACCTACCTATATTAAGGTTTTTTTTATGAATTCATCATCATCATCAGCCTATAGAAGTCCGCTGCTGGATATTGGCTTCCCCCAAAGAGTTCCATGACGAACGGTCTTGAGCCCTTTCAATCTACCGACTTCCCACAACTTTTACAATGTCGTTAGTCCTTCGGAGCCTTTCAATGCTGCGTCGCCCAGTTCATGGTCGCTATTCGAGAATCATAATTCCTCAACGGTTGTCGGTTCTGCGAGCTATATGGCCTGCCCACTACCGCGAAACTTGCTAATTTTGATAGCTATGTCGGTGACCTTGGTTCTTTTACGGATTTCCTCGTTGAAAAAGAGATCTAATGGAAAATACAGTTAGTAATACAATTCGATGTAAAACAACAAGAACTATATATTTATTAAGTTTTTGTGTTTTACCAGTCTGTCTTTGTTCCATATTTATAACTGTTTCTTGCGTCTATTGTGATGTGTAACGTGTGCCAAGTTTGTGAATAAATGTCTGTCTATATCTATGTCTAATTAAAAGCTAATAATTATTTGTCGTTTCTCCATTATACCACCGTCAAATAACGATTACCGCTTTTCTAAAGAGTAAATATTTAAAAACGATAGTGATAATACTTTAGTTGATGTCCCAATTAGGAACAACTGCATCATTTTCATAGTACCTTAAATAAGGCGAATCGCAAAGTAACCGCTTTGTCGGTGACATCCATTAATGCCTCCTCCAGTCCAAAGGTAGATAAACTGTGCATAATCTGACATGAACATTAACTTGTGTGTCGCTTATCTCTTGTGTTGTCAAGCTTATAAGTACTTGGCTGGTTTCCTTGAATTAGCGCGGAGGGCAGCCCCCTTGATTTGACAATGAGGTGCAAATTAAATGCGCCATCGGAGCTTAATGTTTTGTGATCAAACATCACATTCTATGCCGGGCTCAAACGGCTTGCGATTTGCATATAAAATTCATTTCAAAATTATCCTACCTATATGTACCTACTAAATTGACTCTATTTTGAGTTTGTCGCCGCCGCGACGTTTGCACCAGCTCTGTGCTTGAGACGAAGGGTTAATAATTTGTGGACTACACTTTTAGTTAAGTTTAAGATGGTCAACGGAAATTTGAGGAAAATATCAAGATTTTGTGATTACAGAAAGTGTTAGCGATTGAGCAGACCTCTTAATCGTAATTTTTAAGACTTATTTTTAATTTTTAGAAAAAGCAAAAGAGCTACATTGAGCTCAGGTTTGCGGAACACAGAGTATTTTTGCGAGCATTTTTTGAATTCTATAAAGAGACCCAGCTGTATCCTCATGATTTGTTCCCTAACATTTCAATTAACCCACTATTAAGAAATTAAACATAATGAGTGGTCAACTCAAGGTGCTGATTATAGCATTTAATTTACGGTGCAAACGAGCGCTGTAATTGGCAATATTTAGATCGGGAACGTTCAATCGACGCTCGTTATTGAGTGTCATTGCAGGCGTTCGTAGTAATATTTTTAAAGTGGTGCAGTAATGGTGCGATTTATTTAAAGGATATCTCTCTGATTGAATGAATGAATGAATGAATGGCTTTTATTTGCATGAAGTATAGTACATATAGGTACATGGTCTTTTACATTTATGGAGATAGTGTCATATACTTCGTCGGAGACCGACATGCAAAAATATTAGTCACAATACAAAAATCAAATCAAATCAAAATAGTCTCAAATTAGTCAATAGAAAATCATACAATAAAATCAGAATTAGAAATAAATTAACGTCATTACAATTAACAAAACAATAATAATAAAATAACAGTGACAAGAATATGAAAATAAATAGCGACAATAGCGATTTCCGTGGTACTTAAAATATTTATTATGTAAATACATAAATTTCGAAAATATTGTTAACTAGCTTCCGCCTGCGGCTTCGCTCGCGTTAAACCTATATAAAAAGTACCCTAATGCTATTTGCAAATTAGAGGAGGAAGGGCACAGCGAGATTTTCTCGTTCTGAATTGGAGCAGCCCGCCTGGGGAGGTACCTCCGCCTTACAGAAGATCGCAGCCAAATAACATTATTTGTTTTCAAATAGTGTTGTGTTCCTGCGATGAGTAAGGTTGCCAGAGCTCTTTAGGGGGAGGGGGGTTCGAGGTCGGCAACGCGTGCGTGATGCCTCTGGTATTGCAAGCGCTCATAGGCTACGGTAACCGCTTACCAACAGGAGGGCCGTATGCCTGTTTGCCACCTCAGAAGTATATTAAAAAAAAAAAAAAAAGCAATTAGTGACAGTGGAAGTCCATAGCAAGTATTTTTCATACGATTGAGATCAATCTGAGAAGCCACAGACGCTTTAAAAAGAAGAACCTGTGTATAAAGCGGTTTTTGGCATTGTTTTATCCATATGTATTAATAGCCCATGAACAATAATTGCAAGAACATAAAAAGCTACACGTATCGTGCAGGGAACTCTACCTTCATGATTGACTGAGCACGCATCCGATCCAATCAACCAAATTAGCTGTCAATTCGTATTGAAATCGAGAACAGAAATAAAACACGATCTCAGGTTACCCTATAAGGGTATTCGCCAAAAACGCTTGCAAAAACTCGCTGCTTGTCCGAATGGGTATGCGCACCCGCCAACCATGCCATAAGAGATGACAGCGCGCTCGCGTCTCCAACAAAGAATGATACGAGAAATAATTACGCCCATTGATCGGAGCTCATTAAAATCGACCAATAGGCGTACTGTTGCGGCTGGAACTTCGGAATACAAAAGGAAAAAGAGCTGGTAAGTGCAATTTGCCGCGGCGCCGCCGACTGCCCTTTCTTATATTGACATAATTTGAGTTTGCTACTGATGTATTCAATTAGAGGCATGCCGTTACTCTCGGGAAATTATCAATTAAACTGAGCCTCTACACAGGAGGTCGCGACGCTTGTTAGTTTGAATTCAAAGCCGCGGGTTTCATCACGATGTTTTTCTTTAGCGTTTGAAAGAAAGAAAGAAAGAAAGAAAATTTGTTTATTTGACCCACAACGCAGGTAGGTACAGTAGATAGGGGGTACATAGAAAAATACTTTATAGGTAGGTAATACACAACGCAGTAGGAAAACATAAAAAAGTAGGTAGGTAGGTGGCTAAGTGGTAGGCTAAGTAGTATGCGTTGTGTGAGGCAAATGGGTCCCGTCTCAGCATAAAGCTGCACCGACCATAGTATTATGTACGGTGCGGCGCTGGTTTTCTGACGGGGCCTAGGCGACGCGACGCGTTTTGGGCACGTGTATGAGCAAATAAATAAATAATAATAAATAAATATTCCGGACATATTCACACGGTCAACTGATCCCAAACTAGGCATAGCCTGTACTATGGGTACCAGAGACTGATATACATAATAGATATATATTTAACAACACAGATGTTTGTTCTGTGTCCCAGACACAGAAACAAATGGTCACAAATGTTTGTCCAGTGCGGGAAGCGAACCCGCCACCTCTAGCGCAGAAGGCAGAGTTACTACCAACTGAGCTATGAGGCCAGTCAAAATAAATTTTAAATATATTTTTGGAATAAAAAATACAATAATGCACGGCCGTGATTCGATCCTACAACCTTCAGATCGAAAGTCAAGGTAGCACCTACTTGGCCAACAAGGCTCTTTAAGAAATATAAGGCAGGCATAACTTATAAAAACATCAAAACTGATATGACGCGCGTTGATGTCTTAAATACGGGCGTTCATCACCATCTTTTATCACCATATAATGAAGGTGATTCATAATAATGTATGTTATCCCGATAGGGGATTATCCTACAACCAATTGGCAAAAAACATTGCTCTACGACTTTTGGAAATTCAGACATTTTTATTGAAAAAACTCAATGCAAAAATCAGGTTATTTGATCTCAAATCAGTTCAAACTCAATTATCAGCTGAAAATAGCTGTAGGTAATCTTGATGTCGAACTTTTCATACGGTTAATAATAACATACAAAGATGATAAAATATATAACCTTAAGCTATGGCTTACGACTAAAATTACTTAAACTTAAGATTCATGTTTAGGGTGGCAACGAGACCTTAAAAATCGCTATCATCGCTCTGACTGAATACCGATCCCTCGACAACTTAGCACCAAGATTATTATTTGCGATAACTCAGCTTTAAAAGTCGTTTCGCCCTTAAAAGGGTAAAATTCCTAAAAGTTGAAAGAAGTAAAGAAGAAATAAGTTTATTTAACAAATAAAAACAGACAAAAATTTATATTTTAAAATAAATAGCAAAGCTACATAATAGTTAATAAAGAATAATAAAATAGCTAGTTAATAATAAATAGTTGAAACACTAGCCCTTAAGATCATCGAGTCGTAAGCGCGTGCGCCGCTCGTATGTGACATGCTCGGTAAATTGACATTAAAGATGGTGGCCTCGGATGATAACGCGACTTAATGAGACGCCCAAACAGCCTTACATTACACCCGCCTCATACCAGTACACGGAATATCACTGAGTGAAGCCGTGTTCAAACACCGTGCGATTTTTTTTTATACGTTGGCAAACAGGCTCTCCTTATGGTAAGTAGTTACCGTAGCCTATTGACATCAGCAACACCTGGAGCATTGCTAATGCGTTGCCTGCCGAACCCCTCCCTAAAGAGCTCTGGCAACCTTACTCACCGCAGGAACACAACACTATTTGAAACAAATAATGTTATTTGGCTGCGATCTACTGTAAGGCGGAGGTACCATCCAGGTGGGCTGCTCCAATTTAGCGAGAAAATCTCGCTGTGCCCTACCTCCTCCAAATATTCCATCTCTAATTTATATTAAACGTTCTAACGTCTACTAAATAAAGTAACTTTTGAGTTGGACATTTGTGTGTCGGTGCAGTGTAGCTCAATGATATGACAAGCCCCTAAAAGTCAAACTCAAAATTGACTTTATTTAGTACATATTAGGAACATATTGAAATAAATTTAAGATGATGATAGATAAGATAGATAGATAAATTGTTTATTTGACACACACACAAATACAGCACAGACTGAGATAAAAGCAAACAGAAGATAAAACAGCAGGTAATAATCACACAAAATAAAATAAAGCTTAGTAGGTAAGCAGGTTAACAGTAAAAAAAGACTAATACAAGTAGCAATACAACATACACAAGAGAGACAGCTGAGCCATCTAAATACCGTTACAAGCGATCTATAGATAGCTCAACTGGTCCAGATCACTAACAGTAGACACATTTACAAGAGAGAAAAGCAGGCGCCTACCTCACCCATCAAGTGGGTGCCAACTGGTGGGTGATACCTTCATTTCATGTGGTATCGTCTACGCTGCAGTGGCATGGGTCAAAAAGGTCCTATCTCAGCTTATTGCTGCTCCGCCGAGGCGTAGCAGCGCTGGTTTTCAGATTGGACCTATATGATATCGCACGCCGTTTGAATACGGCTTGACACTCATTTCAAGCGGTCGTTAACTCTGAGAACATTTTTATTTTGTACTCTGGTCATCCTCACGACACTGTAGTAAGATGAGATTGAACTTATTTAGGACGTTTTTTTTGCCCAGATTTGCCCAGACGGTTTTCTCTATTGTTCTTCTTTTTTTTTTCTTATTTATTCTTTATAAATTTCTTCGAACTGTAGACACTGAGTAGGTTTGGCTGTTCTGTACTTTAATCCCTAGGGTTAGACCGGAAGATGACCGTAGGCAACCCTACATCGTTTAATACCAGTATGAGACCATCATACGACTAGGGTAACGCTATGAGCCATCATCATGTATAAAAATATCCCGTCATTTCCACTTCACCCAATTTGCCAGATTTTTACGGTAGAAACGTTTTGGGCATCTGTAACTTTCGACGGTTTACAAGGCACATAAAATACTAATTAGGAACACTTCGGATAACAGTTACATCTATAAAAATAAAGTGATTATAAATCCAGATTTTTATTGAATGTGTAAATATTGCCGCGTATTGCTTAACGACTTGTCAGCTGTGGTTGTGTTCGTATTGCGATTTTATAAATCCGTTTAAACTTCTGTTAGTGAAAGCATTTCAATAAATTATTCCAGAAAATTGTTTTTTATTATAAATTTATTTTCTTTTATAGGTATATTTATTTAAGAGGATTTGTATTATACTTAGTGTTAATTTGATCAAAATGTATATAAACTTTTTACTTTCAATTATCGGTAACCATTACCAAGTTACTTGGGGAGGTTTAAAATAAAATTCTATAAGGAATTCACGCCAGCCCTGAAATTATTACGGTCTTTTTATTATTAAATTTGAAAAAGAACTACAAAATTAGAGCCTGAACGTTTACCTTCGGTAAATTCTCTACAAAGCCGGCACCATTCACTAACTAATCAAGAACTGTTCAAGTGAATCCATGCAATTAGGATTCAGCCCGCCACGCCAAAACAAAACCCTCATGTTCTTGTCTCGCCCCACAAAAAGTGGCAGTGTGCCCGTTATATCTTGAGTTATGACAAGTAACTTATTTTAGTGTGTTAAACGCAACAACCTCGTTTCGAACATAGGTTTTAGTTCAGAAAACCTATGAACGAAACCATAAACACCCTTATACTTGTAGCGTTGTAAACTGACATACACTTACATACCTACTGGATGAAACTAGCACTATAATTATAGGAAGATTTAAACTCAACTACATTTTAACCCACTAAGCCAATTAATATTAAATAGACCTCTAAGAGTTTTTTCTGTTTTAGACATTCTTAAATTTATTATTATGTTAAAGCTCAAGATAAAACACACGGACAGTCTCGTGCAAGAGTTCCGACCAGTTTTTGCGTGGTCCGTATCAATGGAAGGCTGAATGGCTTTGGCGATGGTTTACAAAAAGTGATGCGCCGCGTGTCGCCATTAGTATGTGTGGTGGCATCCGAATGTGAGCATTAATTTATCGATAAGTAATGCTGCAGCGAATGATGCACGCACCGACTCGTGGATTATTCGGGCTCGGCAGCACGCGCGAGCTTCCTGTTTATCGAATATAGGACAGGAGCCAAAGGCAACATAGTACAATACCTAGTGAAGTACCTCGAAAGCGCAAACTTTTTCAACACGCGCTTTTGACTGAAACCAACTAATGGACTGCTGAAATCTGATGTATGATTTGACCTACCCAGAACGCATTTAATGTCTCAGTTGATATTTCCATATCCCATCTCAAGATGACTATTCGCAATAGATAGAAAGTAAAGGTAACATCAAAAATATTTTTATTTACAGAATGAAAATTAAAAACTACTATGTAAAAGTAAATACTTACAACTATTTTATGAAATACACAACAAAGAATTAAGCTATCTAAAGACCATTGCAAACGATATACAGATAGCTTAATTGATCCACTACCAGTCGGAGGCGTCCCCAAGACTTTGGCGGAATTGCCACGTTGTATGGCAAAGATTGATCGGATCTGTATTGGCTCCTCGTCTACATAAGCCAAAATTTTGCCAGGGCTTGAGACACTGGCATATATTGATGACGCTTCAGTTTTTGCCAAATTAAACGGCAACAAACGAGTTGAAAGTCAATGAGATTTTTTGACTTCCGCAGTCCCGCAGTTGACGGACGACCCATCCACCTACTTAATAAAACTCTATCCAACTTATTCGCAGCCTTTTATAATATTGATTGATGTATTTATTAATGCTATTGAAATAAATAATTACAGGATATCATCTTCACTGATTAAATTTGTTTAACAAGCTGATACTCGTTAAACGCATTTTTTATCAGGCAATCTATACGACACAAATAACTCGGTAAAACGCTGTGGTCCGAAAGCACAAAAGTATTTTATCTGTCGACCGGAAAGATAAAGAAAATGTTATCGGCGAAATGTACAGAAAATTCATGTGTTTGGTGTGGCATTAATTAAAATACTTGGCTGGCATTGTGCGGCAGGGCCGCAGCCATTCGTTGCATAACAGTTTTGATAAAACCTCTTTTATCATTCGAAATTGTTGGCCAACGTGCACTTTCAGCGAGAATGCAAAATTTCGGCTACTGAATTTAACAGAACAATTTCTTTCAGCAGGATTTCCGTTAAAATAAATAAGTAGATACTTATTTATCTTTTCGAGGGCAAGTGTTTACTGCAGTGCGTTAGTCTAGTTTTGCTCTATCCTGACGTATGACATGATTGTGCACGAAAGGAGCCTCTCAGAGGCGCACTTTAGTCCTCTCACTGCACTGATTCTTTGACTGACAGTTAAAGGCCCTTTTCAAGGCCACCATACCTCAACCTGGTCACTGATCTGATACAGGATTACCAAGAAAGAATCAGTGACACGACAAGCAAGCAAGCAAGCAACGATTGAAGAAAGAGCATGAAAGCCTCATCATTGTATTTATTTTTTTATCAATTTCATTACTTGTTGCTAATAACTACCATACAAGTTATAATTACACGTTGAAAGGAAAGTATAAAGGCATGTCTACATAATGGACGGTTGGTTTGCATGCCGGCGGCAGGGCATCGACAGCCGATTGACAATGAGCTCTCATTATATTAAAAAAAGTCTCGGACTATAAGGACTCCGGCTCCAATTTCAGCTCATTTAAAACATACGAGTGTATTAAAATGAGGATATTAAAAGTATTCTCTGTTTAATCATTCAGCTCAATGGACAAAGGACTGGGCTGAAATGTTTTTATTGCGCTTTAGTGTCTGCATGTCTTGCTAGATGCGAATGTTGTTCCTACGATATATTGCTGATTAAATTAGTAATCAAATTAGGTAGGTTTAAGACTGTGTACGAGATTAGGTACAACCTACCTATATTTGATCGAGCGAGCGAAGATGACACGAGAGACAACTTGGAAGAATCGGTGTTGTATGTTTGATGTGATATTATAGATATCAAAACAAGTTGGGACAAAACATTCGAAAAAGATTTTATTTTTAGTCTAGGTTATATGATTTTTGAGATATAATGAAAATAGTAAAATTATAAACTAATTTTATTAAAACGTGTACTCCCATTTGGTCCCAGTTTTAATGACCTCGCCATTCATGAGATTGGCTGTTGTGTTGCTGAACATGCTAAAGATGAAGACTTCAAGGTTTATCTTAATGCAACCATTATCTAAGCACCAACTTTTACCCGACATCGCGAGATTTCAGTACAGGGCCAAACGCTAGTTTAAATAAATGTTTTCATTATAAATAATATATCCGTATAATGCCAAATATATCCCGGACTGCTTTGGCTTCAAAAAGGTATATGCTTTGGCAAATATAAACGAACAGAACGATAACATTTTCTTTCGCCCGTTAACAGAAATAAAAGCATTTCACGGTCCTAACATAGAATAGATAGCCTATCACCACACCTTAGCGATACAGATCGACTGATTCTATCCATCACAAAGCTCGCTCCAGGCCCCCAATTCTACTAATTCAATGACTTGAAAATGATAATGATGACACCATTATCATTCAGTTTCGATTGTAGAAACCTTCGTTTCTTTGGTCAATTGGTGTCACAATGACTGCCACTGATAAACGACTGTGATAGCAGAATACCAAAAGTGGCCATTTTGCCATTGAACCATTGCCATTTTGAAGCCATTGAATTAGTAGAATTGGGCCCCAAGTTCTCATACATGAATGCCAGTCCATTAAGGGTGACCAAATGAGCTCAATCGTTACAGACAGCGCCTCTGGAGTGATATGACAATGATTTATACATTGTCGTGGATCCGCCCGTCGGACCTCAGTGCCTCATGCGCGTAGCTTTCTACATTGTAACGAACCGACGGACGATCCACTGCCACATTAATATCTGTCTATAACACGTCTGGTGCCTTGTTCATAGCTTCATTTTAATACTTATTTAGCTCTGCCTTCGATACAATCGACGGCAAATTGATTTGTTTCATGTTTTTATGAAAATCTCATGAATTTATACGTTTTGTTACTGGAGGGGATGGCGATAAGTAATGGAATGAGCGATGTCGTTCAGAAAGGACAGGATGTGGTTTTTGTGTGTGAATTCTTGCAGCACCAAAGTTACAGTAATATCCAATATATGTGTTTCTTTCAATAAATAAACAAAAATAAACTCGCCTTTATTAAATTGCATACTGATATAACTACAAGGTGATTCATAATGTGTATACTTTACCAGAAGGCTTCATCATCATCTCCCTGCCCTATTCCCCCTTCACGTGGGGCTGCACAACATGTTTTTCTCTTCCACTCCCTTCTATCAGCCGTCATATCAGTATACACATTGCGAGAAGGCTTATTTTATAAAAAAACAAAGACGGTCAAGTGCGAGAACTCGCGCTCTGAGGGTTCCGTACCATTGGTCGTGGGTTTGAATCCCGGTCGTGCACCAGTGGTCATGGTCAGAAAATTAAAATTCTAAGTGTAGGAATTGACAAACTTATATTTGCGGTCGCTCACGTACTCATTGTATCACGTTGACCGCAAATATAAATTTGTTTCCTAAAAAAAAATCGAAATTTCTCAATTTCAGACTTTTCCCTTTAATTGTGTTACAAAAGTCGAATTTCCAAAAGCCATAGAACAAACTTTCTTGCCAATTGGGTGGAGAATAAGCCCTTTTCGGGATAGCATACATATTATGCATTCATAATATACATCCTCGTATACATAAGTCCGTGTAACTCGCCTGAGGTAGGTACTTTATGTCCGTGTAAATCGATACCGCTTAGGACAGGTTCGTAAATGATGTTGAGTTGAAACAGACACAAATCGATCAACCTAAATTGAATTGTTGCCTAACACATCCACAATAGTTTGGGAGCGATTGGTAGCTTTGTTTAAAGTAGGAAGAGCCACTCCTTTTAACCTCTTGTTTGCTAACATAGTCCAGGAGTTAAATGAGCAACCGTTTAGCAAATTTTCAATGATTAACTGGCAGCATTACAACGTCAAGCGCTTTCTTGCTGGCTCATTGGAGACGATTACACGAGATCGGCATACCGATCTTCTTATGTTTATTCAGGCAAGAAATCGAGGAGAGCGGAGCCGGCATCCTTGGCAGGCCGCACCCGGTCGCACAAAAACCTGCCCCATTGCAATGCCCAGTTATTTGTCAAAAATTAAATTATGTTCTGATTATTATTTTAAGAATACGTGGCATCCAGAGGCCGAGATCCACGCGATAATGCGACAATAAAATATATATAAATAATTCATTTCGAGCCGCGAGTATTGATTCGCAAGAACGTGTTTCAAATGTTTTATTGGAGGGTATTAATAAATGGAGCAGATGTATGGCCCGTTGTTCTTGCAGTCGCATGATTGCACCCATTGCCAGGTAAGTAATAAGAAATTATCTTCTTTTACTGGGGAGTTCTTTGAGGTGGGTATTAAAATAACCTAGTTTGGAAGTTTTTTGTAAGCACATCCTTAAATTGCCTTTACCTTATCGTTAAATATATATCTATTATGTATATCAGTCTCTGGTACCCATAGTACAGGCAATACCTAGTTTGGGATCAATTGACAATGTGTGATAAGTCCGGAAAATTAAAAAAAAAAAAAAAATGAATCAATTTCTTTAGTGGAATGAAAATACTAACAATGTATCTACTTATTCCAAACACGTAGATACAATATCTATTTTAATTTATATCACTGACCCGCTCGCGCCTTCCACCACATATATAACAAGACGGCAATTAATTTTAGGTACCCTGTACTTAGGAAAGTACTTAGGAAAATAAACTTTGTTTGGCTTCTGTTTTAACTGATTGTATATAGTAATATAATATAATAATATAATAGTCTAATGTTAATTCCAGAAAAATAATGTAAATTGCCAATCACCTTCCCACAGGAACATTTTCCTTTATCAGGTTTAATAAATAATATTATCAGTTATAATGGATCTTAAAGACCTTCATTATGATTATTATGCAGGCATGCCAATCAACGGGTATTAACAAGCAATAATTAAACCATAAACGAACAATAAACATCATTAACCAATAGCAACTTCGATTTGAGGTCAGGGGAGAGAAGAGGCGTTTCTAGAGCCACTTGAAGACCTATCTTTCGTGTTTTGTCAGAACAAAAACTTGAATATCGACGATAAATAAATTGAATAACGACTATTATCCATCTTCATTATACTTATATCAATGTAATTCCACTGCGCATATCTACTATAATAAATTAAAATTATGCGGTGCATATTAGGCTTTTACGTAGTCTTTTGTTTGGACAAATACTTTGTGATAAATCGAACATCAATAATAAATACCTAATACTGACTTAAGTTGTTAAACCAAATCTCAGTGCGATTTGGATGACCAAAAATAATAATTATTTTGAATTGCCTGAAGTCGTCACACACATGGGTCAAGTTCTTATAATCCGAGTTGAGGATCAATTCCTTCTAAGTGCCAACCAAAACGACACAATTCTTCTTCTTCTTCCTATCGTATCACTGATTCTTTTGTAAAAAATATTGAAGACACAATAAAAATCATGGTTCACTCTCTAACATCATGAGTAGACATTACAATTTATATTAATCTCCACAAACCCTGCATAACTTTACCTACTGGTTGAAGGTATTTTACTGAAAAATAGGCCAATTAACGGAATATTTATAGAAGCGCAATGCATCAAAATTAAATAATATGAAGCATCAAAGGCGCCGCGGAATGAAGATTTGCCCCACATAAGGTTGGCATGAATTCAAAAGTCGGACTTGCATTCTTCGAGCTCGACAGAGGCCGGAAAACATGAAAATTTACTTTTAATTTGTGAAAGAACTAGTAGTAGGAGGAACATTGTAATGGAAAGAGTCATGCATCCGAAGGTCTAAACAACCGGCCATTATAAAGTCGGGTTACAGGCAGATCAAGCCCTACGAAAGTCAACTAAGTATGTGCGCCCAAAAAAGAGTCGAATATGGCGGAGGCAAGGGTCGGTTATATGATGGTCTCGATCGTCAGATATTTTAGGTTAAAGCCGGATCACAGGAAGATCTAACCACAGAAATGAATATCGATAAAGAATGAGCGCCTAAAAAGTATAATATGGCGGAGGCAAAGGCACTAAATTTTATGGTTTAAATTGCCGGAATTTGTAAGATTTAGCCGGATTAGAGGCATGCGTAGCCTCACAAAATGTCAAGAAGGCATGAGCGCCGACAAAGCGATGAATATGGCGGAGGCAAGGGTCGGGCATCCGAAGATCGCCGCTGTTGTTTCACGGTAATCGGTTAATTGTGCACCCTTAACGAGAACAAGTACCTACCACCTATACACACATACATCGCGGTTTTAAAGTGTAGTAGGGACGTAAGAGGTACTTTGAGGAGTGAGTACACATTTATGTTAGGTAAGTATTTAGGACCGATGACATTGTGAAGGTTGCGGGAAGTCGGTGGATGGAGAAGGCTCAAGACCGTTCGTCATGGAACTCTTTGGGGGAGGCCTATGTCCAGAAGTGGACTTTTACAGGCTGATGATGATGAAGTATTTAGGACCTTAGTACCTTATAGAAGGAGGTACCTCCGCCTTACAGAATATCGCAGCCAAATAAAATTATTTGTTTCAAGTTTTGTGTTCCTGCGGTGGGAACGCGTGCGTGATGCCTCTGGTGTTGCAAGCTACGGTAGTACATAGGCTACGGTAATATTTTTTCCAGTCTGGTTGCTGTTGTATTCATTGTTCTGATACCTCCTACGACACACACAAGGAATCCTAGTGTGGCGTCAGGACTATGTAGATATGTGACTGTTGGTTGTTATTTCTGTTATCTCTATGGATTGGTGGAACGTCTTTTCTGCGCAGGTTTGACTATTAAATTCAAAATGAACAGGAAACTACATTATTTCAATTATAATAATAAGCTACGATGTAGGAGCATTAAAATTAAAACGATCGCGAGCAAATTCGAAAATCCGTTCTCAATACGAGTA
This sequence comes from Anticlea derivata, assembly GCA_947579855.1. NCBI lineage: Eukaryota > Metazoa > Arthropoda > Insecta > Lepidoptera > Geometridae > Anticlea > Anticlea derivata. The sequence continues at coordinate 8,062,109 of OX388269.1, forward strand.
TTATGCATAAATGCATACTTTAGTGTGGCAACGCTGTCAATAAATATTGAAATCCTTTCGGTTCCATTAGGACCACACACGGAGCGGTGCGTTTGTGACTGCAGAAGATTTTAACAGCGTATTGCAAATATTAATGTATGACATGTGGCGAAGGCAGTTTTCTGCGCAACAATTCGATTAATCCTTGATAATCCTTGATTAAAAATAATTAGCCATTCGCCACGAAGCCTGTTTGGCGCGCGCTGCGCTGACGCTACAATGCTTACAATGTGGTAGCGGCGGAACAAATAGGTATACAATTTCGGCTTTATTCCAAAACATTGCTATGGAAAGCTTATTCGTAGAAAAGCTTGACAGAGAATTTTTAGACAATAATATAAATATACCACACAACAGTCACATTCATAGTCCGTACCCCACACTAGGATTCCGTGTGTCGTGGGTATCAGAAACTACCATGGTACTCTACCATGCTATCATTACACCCAGACCCGGAACAAATATTTACAGTAGCAGCATCATCATCACCATCAACAACCTGTAGAAGTCCAATGCTAGACATCCATCTTTGCATCCACCGACTTCTCGCAACCTTTACAATGTCATCGCCCATCACTGCGTCGCACGGCACAGCACCAGCAAAATATCAAAAACAATAATATACCATCCGCTTTGCTTTCTATAGTCTCAGTTATGTATATGTTTGTGGTCACCAGAACTAATTTAATTTAATGAGAAATAGTAATTGCACTGTATAAGCACACACCGCGATAATATCCATTTGCAACCGACTATCTTATAATAATTAGCATCGTTTAAGATCCTACGCCGATAAGGGTACTCAACTCTACACTTGGGTAGATAGTTAAAAGCTTCAATATATCTGGTTAGAATCATTCATCATCATTTCAGCCGTTCGACGTCCACTGCTGAACATGGCCTCCCCCTCAGACAGAGCAAATTCCTTATCATGTGGGGGGATTTGCCCATACTCACCACGCTGGGCATGCGGGTTGGCGAGCGCAGTTACAGCTATCGTTGTTAAAATGAGGGACGCTGCTGCCCATCCCCTAGCTTTTTTCTCTTAGTCGCCTCTTACGACATCCGCGGATAGGTAGATATGGAGGGGCCTATTCTTCAGCCGGGGCCACCACGGCCTGGTTAGAATAGGTAGTTTTAAAGCAGCCTCTTTATGAACCTAGGTACATATTTAGTAGGTATGACAAAGGTAGTTAGGTAGGTACAGTAAGCACCTAGGTTCGTTAAAAGCTCCTGAGTTATTCGGAAACGTTTAATTATTAGTCACAACTTTCAATAAAGACAATTTCAATTTAGTTACCGAGGGCACAGCGAGATTTTCTCGTTCTAAATTGGAGCAGCCCGCCTGGGTAGGGTACCTCCGCCTTACAAAAGATCGCAGCCAAATAACATTAGTTGTAAATAGTGTTGTGTTCCTGCGATGAGTAAGGTTGCCAGAGCTCTTTAGGGGGGGAGGGGGTTCGGGGTCGGCAACGCGTGCGTGATGCCTCTGGTATTGCAAGCGCTCATAGGCTACGGTAACCGCTTACCAACAGGTGGGCCGTATGCTTGTTTGCCATTTCAGTAGAATAAAAAAAAAAAAACGAATGTTACCCATGTCGTTGTTCAAATTTCAATACCACCAAAAAAAGTGTACAAAGGCCCCCATTGATTGGTCGCTTAGTTTCGGTTGGTAAAAAGTCGCGTCATGGTTCTCAATGTGTGACGGTTCTATTAACGGTTTTTGTCTATGACTTTATTTAATAGCTGAGCAAAAAATCTCCATAATAAGGTAGGTGGTATTCGTAATACTTTTTGTGAGAGTCAAGAAGATTCATACTGAAAATTATACTCAAGCTTCGTGTAGGGACAGTAATACTACAAATACGTAAAATTAGTTTCCTTGTTTGTATGTAGGGGATAATCTCTGGAACTTCCGAACCGATTCTAAATATTATTTCCCTAATTTTATTTGCCCGTATCTTTTACATTGAGTTTTTTCAATGAAAAAAGTAGAATTTCCAAGGTGAACAAACTTTATTGCCAATTCGGTGTAAAATAGGCCCCTTTCGGGATAGCATACATATTATGAATCACCTTGTATATTGATACAAAGTCATCTATAATCCTGATAAGAAGAAGCCCGAAAGGAATCAGAAACGAAGAAAGCAATTATACATAATATAAGTAGTTAACAACAGGGACTTGAAACGGTTGTTAAATTTCGGTATTTAACCAGCCTAAATTAGCGATATCATATTCTCAACCTTTTCATTGGGTATCGTTATTTAACCCATATCTTATTTCGGTACCAAAATCACAAGACGAAGCAGGCGAGAGGCGCCGCTTGGGGAGTGTCATCATTCGAATTGTCTTCGAATTCGAAAGAATCTTCTTCCAAAGCCAAGTTCACCGGTGCGGTTGTGCGCCGTGGTCCCCCACGCGTGCAGGAATATTTGGGTTAAATAACGGTACCGTTATTATATCAATATTTTTCGGTTAACCTCAATTTTTAGTACCCTTATATTTCGATACCATAATATAGTGATACCGATATTTTTTGGATACCGATATATTATTGATATGACGTCATATCTGAAAATAAGGGTATCTCAGTTTTGCGGTAATTCAGTCCCTGGTTAAAAGATTTGTGCGTGTGAACTTGTTCAAGCCACAGAAGCCTTAATTTTTTGCGTTAAGTGCGAATCACATTTACTATTGAAGCATTATCGGCCAAGTAAAAATTAACTCTTCCCATACACGGACAATACAAACACATTGTGAGAACTGCAACTGTATTGAATGGAAACCGATGCACAGGTCCCATTGTGCTACTGAATGACAGGACACTACAGGATGACCGTGGGAGAGCAATCCGACGTGGGAAACCGTAGATAATGGTGTAAAAGTGATGTCATAATCGAATGGGTCATCTTTTTATAACAAACATGAATCGAGAATGAAAATTGTCCGATTGTAGCGGGATTGACATAGCCCGAAAGCTAAGATTGTGGTGAGATTGTGGTAAGATTGTGGTGGTGACAAGGTGATTCATAACATGACTATACCATCCAGAAAGGGGGTTATTCTATTAACAAAAAATAAAAGAATATTAGCGAATAATAAAACATTAATATTTCCAATTCCCTAAACTTCCTCCCTTTTTTTGTGTGTGTATGTTACTCGATATCTCCGCCAATACTAAACGGATTTTGATAATTCATTCGCTGGTGTACCTATATAATAGAGTATGATCCCGGGGTGGTCCCATATTAATTTAATTCCTGAGGGATTGCTACTTGTCCCGTAAAACTTAAAAGGTAAGCAAAACGCAAAGAGGTTGAATAAAAAAAAAGAGGTTGATATTAATCTTGTAAATATTCAGGAGTTTGATGTCGGATTTTAGGTTTTGTAAAAAATATCTTAATATGGTCTTTGTAACTAATTACTACTTAGGTACACGGACGAGGAGTTGATCGAGAAAACAGCTGATTTATTGAGTTTGAACTGATTTGACCCCAAAACAACTGATTTTTGCATAGGTAGAGTTTTCTTTCAATTAAATATTTATATATTATTTATATCAGTCTCTGGTACCCATATAGTACAGGCTATGCCTAGTTTGGAGCAGTTGACGGTGTGTGATATGTCCGGCATATTTATTTATTTAATTAAAAATGACTTATATAATAAAGTCGTAGAACACACTTTATTGTCAATTGGGTATAGATTATGACACTTTTGGGATAGCATAGGTACTATTATAATGTCAAGATTATAAGCTAATCGACTAATGGGTAATCGACGTTTTGTTAAGCAGAGACAAGCTTTTATCCTACCTATTATCCTACTAATATTATAAATCCGAAATTTTGTGAGGATGTTCGGATGTTTGTTGTTCAACCACGGCCTAATGGCTCAACCAATTTCTTCGAAACTTTGAATACTTAGATAAAGTTCTTTAACTAGAATAGCACATGGGGCTACTTTTTATGGAGGTAGGTACCACGCGAAGCCGCGGGCTGAAGCTAGTATCATATAAATTGTGTACTCCCACCATTGATGGATTGTTGATTGATTTTGCCCCTTCCGGGATAGTAGGTAGGTAGGAATACTTGTTACGGAACACCTTTTATACTAAAATGTAGGTATAGCTAGATTCAAACCACAACTCCAAGTAGCATGTTACCAACATTTACGGTTAGCAATTTTATGGGGAATTTTATGAGTTTAACATGTTCATTACGAGTCCTCATTTATTGGCGTGTTTCGTCCTTCGCTGATGAACGTCATCATAATTTAAGTTAATGGCTCCACCACTTTATTTTTGGAAGGTGAATAAGCACCAGCATTACCAAGTAATACCGTCATTCTCATAATACTGGATATATTTTATAATCAGCCATTTGTGGAATTTAATTTTCGATCATCAGTCTTCATCAATAGAAGGTGATTCATAATATGTATTCCATCCCGAAAGGGGCTTATTCTGCGACCAATTGCCAATAAAGTTTGTTCTACGACTTTTGGAAATACGACATTTTTCATTGAAAAAACTCTATTTGAAAATCAGCTGTTTTGGGGTCAAATCAGGTCAAACACAATGAATCAGCTGTCTTAGGTAGCAATCTTGATTCCGAACTTCTTGTACGTTTAGTTATTAGTTCTAAAGATGATAAAAATATTAAAAACAGCTAATTTGAGAAAGTTGTTGAAAAAAAAATCCCAAAAAAATATCAAAAAATTGATGTTTTTCTTCGCGAATATTATTTATTTTCGATGATAAAATAACCCCCTTTCGGGATGGTATACTTGTTATAAATCACCTTGTTGTATAACGTTCAAGATTCAATATGCTTATTTGAGGAAATAATTTTTAGGTTTACCTAAGACAAATTTGTTTTTAGAACTTTCAAACTAGCTGTTTCTGTGAAAGTTACAACCTTCATAATTGAGGACATGAAACTTCGGACTATTTCACACAATTATTTTAAAAACACGATTGGTGCTTTTTTTTGAAAATGCATGTTTTGTACAAAAAATTCTTTGTACCTCAAGGAACAGCACAATATCTTTCTGGGGTTTTTATTTTGTCAACAAGCCTAGAAGTATTTATTTCGGGTGAAAAAAAGTTCATAGCCAATGTTTTGTTTAATCCGATTTTCTATTGAGGCGACCTCGGTGGCACTGCGGGCGAGTGCCCGTCTGAGACGCAAAGCGTACGAGTTCGATTCCCGCTGCTAGACAATTGTTTGCATGATCTGCAAATATTTGTTCCGGGTCTCGGTGTTGTGGTACCATGATACTCGTAGTTTCTGATACCCACGACACAGGGAGTCCTAGTGTGGGGTCAGGACTATGCATGTGACTGTTGGATGCTATTTTTTTTTAACGATCGGTTGCTATACTTTGGCTGATATTGTTATTAATAAAAGACATTGATTTAATTTATGATGAACTCATGAATATGCATAAACCACAATATTCAATCTATAATTCAACTATTTTTTTAATGATTCGCAAGTTACGTGCAAAAAATTTTCATTAACCCTTCAACTCCATCGAATACAAAAGCACCTATAGCTATTTAGACGTCATGAATATGCAAAAATAACAATTACAATAATCAATATTGGTTTTGATCTTAGCTTGATGATGAGTCATTGTGCAGTTATCAATACGTCTGCGCGGAAATGATGGTGCTTTGTTATTGGCACCCAATTTATATCGTAGGGTTAAATCTTTTGTAGTATAATTTTTTATGTATGTATTATTTATTGCCTTACGAATTTATCATTAACTAGCTTCCGCCCTCGGCTTCGCTCGCGTGGTTTTTTTTTTTTTATACTACTGAGGTGGCAAACAAGCATACGGCCCACCAATGGGTAAGCGGTTACCGCAGCCTATGAGCGCTTGCAATACCAGAGGTATCACGCACGCGTTGCCGACCCCTCCCCCCTAAAGAGCTCTGGCAACCTTATTCACCGCAGGAACACAACACTATTTGAAACAAATAATGTTGTTTGGCTGCGATCTTCTGTAAGGCGGAGGTACCTCCCCAGGCGGGCTGCTCCAAATTAGAACGAGAAAATCTCGCTGTGCCCTACCTCCTGTCAAAAAAGGTACCTGCATAAAAGGCCTAGCTATGTGCTATTCTAGGTAACGAACTTTATCAACGAAATCGGTCGAGCCGTTACGGCGTGATTAATCAACAAACATCCAAATATCCTTACAAACTTTCGCATTTATAATATTAGTGGATGTGGAGTGGAGTGACGTTAGTGGACATATTGCGTTTCTGACGACCGATATCGGCCTAGTTTTAAGAGTAGTACTTGAATAGGAAATTAAAAAATATCATTAAAAAACCAGTCAATTTTATTCGCAAAAATATTCATAGCTTACATTTAGACAAAAATGCTCGCGACTCTTTGAGAATCAATTATGAGTACAAGAGTTTAGAAAACATTTATTACAAAAACACACTATCACATATTGGTTTTTAGTTTTTTTTTTAATAATTAAGGCATCGAAATTATTCGTTCTGAAAACAAAAGGATTTTATTATTCCTTACAGATTGCCTCTAAAACGAATGCATACGCAATAAGCAACTTAAAACTAACAAAAAATAGTTAACCGCCCTATTCTCATTGCGTTCGAAATCAAAATGTAAACGAGATAATAATAAAAAGGACGGATTTCAAACTTAAGGAAATTAATATACATATTTGCAGAAAATTAAGCATACAAAGCAAAATAAGAGTTTTTGGCACTATACCTAGGTATGTAGGAATGCTGGCGATGAAAGAATAACATTTTTTCATGACAGTCTTTTGTAGATCTTCAAAACGCAAAAGAATTTAAAAACATTGAAATGAGGCTCTTTTATGGCTTGTACAGTCATCATCATCAGCCTGTAGATGTCCACTGCTAGACAAAGGCCTATCCAAATAGCTCAGTTCCATCCACCGACTTCCCGCAACCGTCACAATGTCGTCGGTCCATCGGCTGGGGCCTTCCAACACTGCGTCACCCGGTTCGTGGTCGCCATTCGAGAACATTTCTCCAACGGTTGTCGGTTCTGCGAGCTATATGGCCTGCCCAATGACACTTCAACCTGCTACTTTTGAGGTACTGATAGGACTCGTAGCTGAAAATGATGATGATTATGAACCGAGGTTACAGTACACGCCGGTTTATATGTCAAGCCTCAGGTTTTATAGTTTGTTGATCCACTCCTCAACCACTTCGATATCGGCCGGGTTATCGTCGTCGCCAGTGTTAGCTGAGCTCTCGGCGAACTCGACGCGGGAAGACAGATGTGAGAATTCAAAGTCCTTGCCTGGCTTGCCGATGTAGGTGTTGGCGGCCTGCCCGTCAACGGACTGCAGCTGATTGGACTTAGTGACGCGGACGAGATTACTGTGAAAAGAGATTTTTCATTTTACTTTGAAATTTACAACAGAAAAATAATAATAATAACAGTTGAAAATTAAGCTAAAATAATATTATACTAGGAAAGAACTCTGTTTTCTACGACTACGACTACAAGTAGAAAACAGAGTTCAGATCACCAACCACAGGCAGCGTGCCCATAAGGCTGGCGACGTTACCTCGTTGGGACACTATACTGATCCTTTGTCGGAGGTAAACACCAGCCCTTCGGACACTGGTCTCATCCACCAGCCTCCTAGATAAAGCATCGAACAGGAGCCACGGCCCTGGGCCCCAAGGTCCTAGCGTCTCAACCCCAAAAGGCAGAAATATGTATCCATCGCCAAGGGACGAATATTTCCGCCTTTTAAGGCTCTCCGCCGCTGCTGCCGCCGCGCCAGCCGCCCTGGAGGTGGACGAAACGTGGGAAGGTGCCAACGTATCGACGCAAGTCGCATCCCAAACCAGCGGCCTGCCACGACTCCAGGGAATCAAAGACATCCCGTCAGGCCTCTTACCGTCGTCACGTGCGATACCGTTCAGCTCTAGGATAGCCGGCACGTTGACGGTGGCGAGGGCCCGGCGGATGATGTCATTGAGGCTGGCGTGGCGGGACTGACGGCCAGCGCTGCGGCGGCAAGAGAGGCCGTGGTGACCTTTTCGGTCGACCATGCTCTCGCAACGACACAGGTGGGGCTCGTTAGTGTTTTTTTACTTATATGCTACTATGTACTTACATTATATGTACATTTAATTATAATTATCCTACTTATATCAGAAATGCAAGAGTTTGTGAGGATGTTTAGATGTTTGTTGTTCAATGACGCTGTAACGGTTCAACCGATTTCGATGAAACTTGAAATAGATAGAGTTATTTACCTAGAATAAATAGGCTAGTTACCTATAGTTTAGAGTGCTCAATGACTAACAGTCGCACAATCCCAATTAGGGTCAGCGCTGACGAACAGAGTGGCCGCGAAGCGACTCATTCGATAAATAATTGAAATTAAATAATGTTGGTCTTTGCCAATTGGCAAACGGACTTACCACCAAATATGCGAAGATTTTAATTAAATACTTTCAATATTTGTATATATACCAATAGCGTAAGAAACACAATTGTAAAACTAATGTCCGAATAAAAGGCTTTATTATTATTATTATAAATAATGTTGAGTTTCGATTGTTTATCGAATGATCACTTCGCCGGCACTCCGCCTGTGAGCGCTGGCCCTAATAATAAAGGACATTATCATTACCTACAAAAAATATGGATTGCCTTATAACTTCTATAAGCATTGTTCAGCTATTACAGCTTGACTGACAACCTCCACACACTCTTTCCCATAAATTTTTTTGTAGGAAGTAGGAAGTAAAACACCCCAAAGGGGTTATGCTTCATGAATATTAAGATAATAATATTAAGATTTTCTTAAAATGTTCTTACATTTCTTTCTCAAGCAACTCCTTGATGACCTGGCTTCCCTTGGCAATGGGCTGGTCCTGTTTGTTGCACAGAATCAGGATAGGGGGGCTGTTACTCTGAACAACTGAATCCATTAAAATTGTGTACAAATACCTGAAATTAAGAAATAAAATATCAGTAAAAACCAACAACTTTATGAAACAATTATTGTTTGAAACTCAAGGCTAATTTCATGTTCGCCAAGATCTATCGTCAAACTGTACTTGTTCAAAAATAGCCTTTATGCTATTAAATAAATAAATAAAACTAATATTCCCGACATCTCACACACGGTCAACTGATCCCAAACTAGGCATAGCCTGTACTATGGGTACCAGAGACTGATATACATAATAGATATATATTTAACACCCAGACACAGAACAAACATCTGTGTTAGTCATAAATGTTTGTCCAGAGCGGGAATCGAACCCGCGACCTCTAGCGCAGAAGGCAGAGGTACTACCAACTGAGCTTTGAGGCCAGTCAAATTAATAACACCCAACAGCCACATAAGTCTTGACCCCGCACTAGGATTCCCTGTGCCGTGGGTATCAGAAACTATGAGTGCCATGGTACCACAACACCCAGACCCTGAACAAATATTGGCAGATCATACATTTTTCCCGCAGCGGGAATCAAACCCGCACGCCTAGTGTCCTCATCGATTCATATTCACAAACTTATTATCTTTTTTATCAAAACGTTATCCAAAATTGGTTTAGCCATACAGCGTGATTAAAACACAATCACCCAAACTCCAACTTTCACATTTTTAAGTAGGTACTTGCATTGTTTTTGTGAGTTGTTTTTGTATGAGCATGATACCTTATCATCATATAAACATGCAAGGCTTTATTTAGGGTTAATAAACTGTACTATCTGCGACAACTGTAGTTATTTATATTATCGACGATTGACGACCTTGGTGCAGTAGCGGCCGAGTGCTCATCTGAGACGCATGCGGCGCGGGTTCGATTCCCGCTGCGGGATAAATGTTTGCTTGATCTGCAAATAGTAGTTTGTGATAACCATGACATAGGGAATCCTAGTGTGGGGTCAAGACTATGTATGTTACTGTGTGGTGTTATTGAACACTCTAAAATTATAGTTTATAAATGCATTTTGTAGTCATCATGCAAAATTCAATTTAGTTTTTTTTACTTACTCAGCCACATCTCTGATTTCCTTCTGAATGGTCACTGAATCAATTGTGTAGATGATGGCTTTAGCACTGTTTTTGTACTGATCAAAGAACTTATTCCTCAGTCTCTCCTGGCCAGGCAAATCTACTATCTTCAGTTGATTCTGAAACAAAATAAATTCATATTCTTTATGTTTATCATCTTTGTACACTATTTTCAACTCATCCGATGGTTTATAAAAGGCCGGTTTATATAAAAAAAATGGATTTGATGAATTCGTTCACCATCTTTGTATTCTGTATCAGAGTAAGGCAAAATTTTGTGTAATAATTCCGAACGGACAAGGGGCAAATGGTATCATGGGAAATTAAAAAAAACGAATCTAGCTTCCACCCGCAGCTTCGCTCGTCGTGGTACCTAAGAGGATGAGAAATAGCCTATTCCAGACTATAATCTGTTACTATGCCAAACTTCATCCAGCATTCAGCCATTCTGGTGTGATTGAGTAAACATTCATCGAAACTTCCGCATTTATAATATTAAGTAGGATATTAATTTACTACTAACTGAGCTATGACTGGCCTCATAGCTCAGTTAGTAGTAACTATGCCTTCTGCGCTAGAGGTTGCGGTTTCAATCCCCGCACTGGACAAACATTTGTGTGATAAACACAGATGTTTGTTCTGTGTCTGGGTGTTGAATACTTATCTATTATATATATCAGTCTGTGGTACCCATAGTACAGGCTATGCCTAGTTTGGGATCAGTTGACCGTGTGAATATGTCCGGAATATTTAGACACTAGATATAGAACTGAACATCACATGTTAGCACTTATGGGTGCGAACAAACCTTTAAGTGGAAAGAGAATAAAGCTTACATTGGGTGTAATAAACTCTTCCACATTTTCTCTCATAGATGTGAAAGTTTGTCGATACTGCGAGTAAGCAAGTCTCACAAACAGCAGGGTCTTTCCGGAGTCCGAGAGTCCAGTCAGCAGCACCGACTTACGGGAGTGACGCCTTCTGGAGAAGCACCACCAGAACACTGCAATAACGATACAGATTTTAATTAAAACAGTTATTATTACAGCTACTGGAAACCTGCACAACTTTATTTGCAGGATGATACATTATACAATCTTCTACCCCCGCTGCAGCCCCTTGGAGGTTGAGATATGAAATTCTTTCCTTATTGCACACCTACACTACCAACAGGCAGCTACCCACCTAGTTTCATTCTCCTAAGAAATCTGGATAAGGCTGGAAAGTCATTCAGTAAATACAAGAGTTTTAAATACCTTTAACAATTATTGATTTAGGCCCTGCTGATGGACAAAAGCCTCCCATTCCTAAGAAATCCTGAGCTACCTCTCTCCTGTCTATTAGTATCTGATAATTCGGCCCGCCATTGCTTTGATATGCCGCGTCGCCTTCTAGCCAAGTAAGGCGCTACTCGGGGGCCCACAGCTCACTTGCCATGCAACAGAGACATACCCTGCCTGCCATATTCCATTACAGCTTTGGGGAGCAGGAGGCCTTGTCACCGATTTTGAATTAGGAACACAGTTCGCTGATAAGGATTCTGTGCGTTCTCTTAACTTTTTGAACCATGCTAGAGTAATACTTCTCAATTTTATAGTAATTTAGAGAGCCGGTGTAGCACAGAGGATTGATCATAATTCTAGGGCTGCAGTATACAATCATGGTCTACTTTATCTTTGTTTCTTGAGTAAAAAGACTTACCGAGTGTGAAAAGGAGGACAATCAAACTAAGTAAGGTTATATATCGAGGATCGTTTAACATCGGCTCCGTGTGAATCTTTTCCTTGATTACTTCTGAATCCATTGTGAAAGACTTGATTGAAATAAAATAAAAGTATTTTACCGTAACAAATGCGGTTTATCTAATTTCGTACTTTTTTTTTGTATTTATTTATTTATCGAGTTTGGTTGGAAATGTGCGATTAGTCTGTGTGTGACAGACGTGACGTGACCACACGACGTGACGTTTTGACACTTGATTGATGACAGTGACAGTGAGTGACTGTCTGCCACATTGACAACAAACGAACGAATGAATGAATCGCTGCAAATAGCATAGTCAGAGTATAACATCTGTCTGCGTTGTTGATGAACTAGCCTCGTGTGAAACACCGTTATTTTACACACTTCGCTACTGTCACTATCATTGTCACATGACATGACACGTGTCATTACACACGTCAGATAGCACTGTCATCATAGTATCGCTCGCGTAACTTTTGTATTATACCGGCCAGCCAATGGTGGCTAATACTAAAGGTATTAATTAATACTATAGGTAGGTAGGTTTTGTACCAATGTACTCTAATATATGAGGTAGGTGCACTGTTAATGGTTTACTGTACACTGTAAGTAGATAGTACTAGTGCCATAATCATAGCTTTAAGACCTCTCTGTAACACTTATTTCTGCAAATAAACATCTTGAATCTTGAATAGTACTCAGTACAATTTTATCATTCTAGGTATATGAGTAGTCCCATTTAGTGTTTGTTCAAGATTCATCAGCATCGATGCTCATTCGTAGACGGTGCATCAGCTATTTATCTAGTGCCCACAGCAGTGCAATTTCACGCACCATGAGTATCGACATTGGAGGTGAGGGACTTTCTTGTATTTATTCTTGAAACTGAAACCGCTGTAGGTACCTCCTTATCTTCACACATTTTTATCTTCCTCAAGGAATGAGAATCAGATACAAGGACAAAGATGAAACATTTCTGGAAAAACATTTGGTTTCAAAAGAACCATTCAAGCAGTTCAAAGTCTGGTTTGAAGAAGCTTGTAACAAGAAAGAGATTTTAGAGCCCAATGCTATGTGTCTAGCTACTGTGTCAAAGTGAGTAAAAGAAGTTGACATCTATTACCCATTTACATAAATAAGATGATTATTTAAAAAGAGCAATTTCTGTTTCAGAGATGGTTTTCCTTCGGCTAGATTTGTATTGTGTAAAGGTTATGGCAAGGATGGCTTCAAATTCTTTACCAACTATGGGAGCCGAAAAGCCAGTGACATGGTAAAGACACCCATATTCATACCAAAAAAAGTTGAATTTTGGATAACTTTATTTCTGTATATTCTTACTCAATTATTTTCTAGGATTCAAACCCTAATGTGGCAGCCACATTCTACTGGGAAGTACTAAATAGATCAATAAGGATTGAAGGACATGTTGAAAAATTAGACACAGAGGAGTCAACTAAGTATTTTCACTCCAGGCCCGTTCCCAGTCAAATAGCAGCTTGTGCAAGTTATCAGAGCACACCAATCAAGTCTAGAGATATTTTGTGTGAAAGGGAATCCGTGTTGGAAGCAGAATATTTGATTCCACAAAAAGAAGTACCTAAACCTGAATATTGGTAAGGAAATTTGTCATATCTAATGATTGGACCCACTGCTGGGTAAAGGCATGGTCTAAGGCTTTTGTTGACCAGTTTGCAGAATGCGTGTCAAGTTTGTCTTGCTATCTCCCCCTGGGCTGGTCTCTCAGCCAGTGTGCTGTAAATAAGTCCGGCCCTATTAAATTTAGCTTTCACTTGTGGAATTGTGTAGTGTTTTTTTAAACAGAGCCCATTGAATGTTCATCCAACACCCATTTATACTGACCCATTCAGCTGAAGTAATGTATGTACAATACAAACATTTTTTTCAGGGGTGGATACATAATTCGTCCGAGATCAGTGGAATTTTGGCAGGGTCAGAGAGACCGCTTGCATGATAGAATTAAGTTCCGGAAAGCCAAAGATGGAGAACAGCCTGATGGGCAACTACTGCATGAGGGTGATGATGGTTGGGTCTATGAAAGGCTTTCTCCTTAGAATATTTTTAATGGAAATGGGTTAATACTTGAAGGATAAGTAAGTCTTCCACAAATAGGTTTAAAGAAATAATATATTGTGCATCACATTTTCTTGGTTATTTTTAATATTTCTCTCTGAATACCACCTGAACTTTTCCAACATACTTCACTAATAAACTGACCATTCTTTTCTAAAGCTTTCTCAAATAGTCTGGTTCCTCCACCCACTCCAAAGTAATGTGATTTTGCTGCTACAAATATGACACCGTTTCTACTTAATCTATCTTCAAATAGTGAGATTAGCTTATCATAGTTACATTCATTGTATATTGTCTCTGATGTGATCATTACATCAAACACATCATTAATTTTTTCATTGAATGATGCCCAATCACCTGAGTAGAACTTGCTTTTTTTTATCTCAGACTCTCTTTTGTCCTCATCTATATTGAGCAGAAGATTTGGTATTGTTACATAATCCAGCACCTCCTTGTTCTGAAACACATAGATAACAAAAAAAATATCTCAATGATAAGAAACTCAATAACATTAAAACTTTCTTAAGTACTTACATAATCTTGAAAGGTAACTTGAGCTGACTTCATAAAGGCGTAAATACCTAGGATCCCAGCTCCACAGCCCAAGTCCAAGACTTTTTTGTTTTTAAATTGTATTTCTTCATTTTGTATGAAATATTCTAATAAATCAATAGTGCACTCCCAAATTTTAAGACCACCTGAAAAACAAATAGCTTGTTATTAAGAAAAAAACAAAAAAAAAAACTGTATTCTGTTATTTGCTAAACACTTAATAGGTACCACCAGGGTAGATATTTATAATAAATCAACTTCTGTATAAAATTAAATAAAATATGTCCAGTAACTAGTATTCTATCCCAAAAGGGACTTAATCCATCACCAAAAGAAAGTTATTAGCGATAATATTGGTTTTTTCCAGAACTTTCTCAAATCTGCTGTTTCTGGTCTATTTATCATCTTTAAAACGAATTATGAAACACTAGCTTAGACACTAGGTACCTTCATATTTTCCTGTCACAAGATCACTGTGTTCATTCTCAGCAAGCTTGACTGCAGTCTTAAAGCCAGTGTCTTCGATGTTTGAGATAGCTTCGCTGACCAAAACATGGCCTATCTCTATGTCACCGCAGGTAACCATCTGAGCATGATTCACTATGCTATCAAGCCCCTTTATTTGTTTTTCAGGAAACACTTCTACACTTTCAAACCATTTAAATTCTTCTTGTGTGTCTGCGAATTAATAATTTACAAATTTTCATATAATTACAAAGAAAAACTAAATCAGTAGCGCTATTGAGTAAGCAAAATGGGAAGACATTCGCAACATTGAAGATCATTTTAACAATCTCAGCATTATCTGATAGATATCAAATATGAAGGAAAGAAAGTTTAGATAAAGAAGTATTCTCTTGTAACTTTCTAAACATTCCATATAATCCTCAAAGTTCGCTCCCAGAAGAATCCCACTTGTGGAGCTATTGTACCAATAGCTCCACAAGTGGGATTCGACCCTGCGATTTTCTCCTAGACAAGGGGATAAGCTAACCAACTACGCGGCACCGTCAGAATCACTCTACGTATATGTTTTATTAATTTGGCTTAGTACATACCTGCATCTGTTTTGAAGTCATCTTCACCTGAAAAGTTAAACCTAAATGAAGTCATATCAATTTGCACGTCTTCGTCGTCCTATTTTATTACAAATAACTGTCGATTAAAATCACCAATTTTCAGTGGAAATCAATGGATTTAAGACTCTCTGTCTGTAGGTTAATTTAGTTAGATCTATTTTTGAGGTTACATTTTTGTTTTTTACACCGGTGATGCTTTTTTTGACATTGACAAATAAGGAAACATGACGTTTGAAGGACGTGACAGTGACGCATAATACCGTGCCTAAGAGAATGAATGGTGTGCGTCAGGTGAGCAGGAACACCGACATTAGACGGGAGCTTCTGGACTTCTGACCATGCTATCATTTAGTGATGAATTTGTCATTTATTTGTACCTATTTGTCAGAATTTGTACCGCTGTAGTTTATGATATTTTGCGAATTAACAGTTTCCTGCTGGCCTGACGTCAACGCAGCAGGAACAATTCTGTCCCGGGTAAACCGCTGCACATTTGATTAAACTAAGTTTGCCATCATTTAGTGCCTAATTTGTCATGTCTACCTACCATTTGTCATCAATTTTGGTTCAGTAGAAGCGAAGATATCGCGACAATTAGTTTTGGCATTGCAGACCGGAAGTAAGTGATCTCTTCCGGTACAAGTATTTTCACTTGATTAATCGTTAGCCGTAGCTTATTTCCAAAGCTGTGACAGATCAATGGATTGTGCATAAACTATTATTTCGGGTTGTAATCAAGTCTTATCGATTACAACTGTATTTCTCCCAATATACAGTTTGTTAGCAAAACGGACGCCATTTTGTAGTTCGTATTCAAGAAAACTTCATTTACCTTGACGCTTGACATGGAAGGTTTTCAATCAAATAGCTGGCCAATAAGCATAAGGGTAATAATTTCAATATTAGCTTTTAACCAAAACGATGAAGAAACAATAATAATATTAACTCTTTCTTCCTCTTACTTCCTTTCCAAGAAATAATGACATTCTGTTAGATTACTTAGCTACTGCTTTGAACTTCACCTGTCGCATTCAAGATAAAATGTATGTATGTAGTGTAGGTAATTTGTGCATGGTATTACCAACTGGTCGGAAAAATGTGGACATAAAATTCCATTAATATCCTAATACTTTATCAGCTTTTTCACCACCATGTTGCATGAAAAATTCCTAAATAAACAAGAATGGAAGTTTGAAATTTGAAAATGGATTATAAATTATGGCATTGAATGTATAATATTCGGTGTGGTTTCATTTGGAGCAGCGCCACCTAGCGCCGGCACGAGCATAAAATGAACTGGTTGATAGATTTTTTTCTGCTGGAATTTATTGCGATCTAGCAATGTTGCCAGATCGGCCCATAGGGGCGGATTTTCGGCCGTTTCGACATTTACATCCGCCGGCCTTTTGATATCATTGGCCCCTAATTTTTTTTATTTTTTCGAACGGTTTTTTATGCTGTGGGTCTCTTACGACCACTACCAGCTACACCGGGCTAGGCAGCTACACCGGGCTAGACAATTAGTCCCTTATAATAAGTTCTCTGTTTTATAAGAGAACGCCAGTGGCCTGATTTAAGAGTGGAGGGACTTTTGTTTGAGTGGAGGAGTTTGCATTTGAAAACTTGCTAAAAATTTGGTCCTTTTATTTTCAAACACACATTGTGTCGAACAGTTTTTCAGTAAACTAAAAAAAACGAAACAGTAAGCCGAATCTTTGGCCGCATGCAGATTAATACCGAGACGATCGTTTCTCTTTTAAGAAAAAGTATGAAAAATGTGGTGGCATCAATATTTTGAGCCATTACGTGAAATGATTAACGTAAAAATTAATGACGTAATTTTTTTTTACATCCATACATAAAATCACGCCTGTTTCCCAGAGGGGTAAGCAGAGACCACGGTTACACTACAAGCTGATGATGATGATGATAATAGTGAAATTTAAAATATTTATTTTATTTCTTAAGAAAGAAAGAAAGAAAATACATTTATTTTGGACACACAAGCACAGCACAAACTAATAAAAAAAAGACACAAGGTACAGGTTACATTACAAAAGGTAGGGAGGAAACAAAACAAAAGTACATAGGTAGGAAGTAACAAAACTAGGGTATTCATTAGTCCGTGCCGAGGTGCATGCGTGAGCCATAAAAGGTTCCATCTCAGCATTGATGCCGCACACGAAGTGTAGCGGTGCTGGTTTTCAGATAGAACCCTTTACGGCGACCTCACGATCGCAGTGTGCTTCATTGCTCGCGTTCTTCAGTCGATGTCAGTAGGTAGGTAGGAGTGGTAGATCAAAATTAAATAAAATAAGAATAAGTAGAACTAGAAGTAGAAGTAAAAGTATATAGGTAGGTAAGTAGGTATACAAATAGAATTATTAAGTAATACTTAGGTAGGCAGGTTTAATTTACGAAAAACAGGTAAACAAGTAAGGTGAAGTAGGTAGGTAGCTAGGTAAATAGGTACATAAAAAGGTTCAGTCAGCCCAAGCGAGAGCATAGACAAAGTAGCTAAGAAAGAAAGAAAGAAAAACTATTTATTCGTCTAGAGAATGTTTTTTCTCTTTTACACTTTTACGGTCAATCTCTACAGTGCGTCATTAAACTCCCTAGTCCCAATCCCATATCTATGGTGCCTGCAGTATTCCTGTAGTATATAGTCTGTGGGTGCCTGTTTGTATGTGCGTCACGTGGTGTAGCGCGCGTATCAAACAAACAAAACAAGTTCAAACTTGCTTGAAGGACGCGCGCGACCGACGACGGCGACGACCGACGGACGGACACACGCAAGCAGAACCTGGCAGATATAATAAAGTTACTTTGTGTCTATTGCCATAGTGTATTATATAGTCTTAATATTTATTTCTATTTCTAGTAGGTAGGGAAGTTATAAATTTAATTATTGGTGGACAATTCACACAGCACCTTTTAACAATAAACTAAGCGAAGTTTTTACTATGGTAATTACAAGGCTGATTAATACATAGTTAGGTACCTAAATACTTTAAAAGCTTGCGCCCACGGCTTCACTCACGTGATAAAAGTAGGTATATGAGTTTCATCGAAATCGGTTACGTTATTCAGCTGATTAACCTTATAATTTAACTCTGCAGTTGCAACCTAACCTTATAATTTTGCCAACTCCATCCGACCATCCATCTCGTAGACAGAGTACTACTTATTAGCTCAAAAATCTTCAAAACTTCCATTCTTGTTTATTTAGGAATTTTTCATGCAACATGGTGGTGAAAAAGCTGATAAAGTATTAGGATATTAATGGAATTTTATGTCCACATTTTTCCGACCAGTTGGTAATACCATGCACAAATTACCTACACTACATACATACATTTTATCTTGAATGCGACAGGTGAAGTTCAAAGCAGTAGCTAAGTAATCTAACAGAATGTCATTATTTCTTGGAAAGGAAGTAAGAGGAAGAAAGAGTTAATATTATTATTGTTTCTTCATCGTTTTGGTTAAAAGCTAATATTGAAATTATTACCCTTATGCTTATTGGCCAGCTATTTGATTGAAAACCTTCCATGTCAAGCGTCAAGGTAAATGAAGTTTTCTTGAATACGAACTACAAAATGGCGTCCGTTTTGCTAACAAACTGTATATTGGGAGAAATACAGTTGTAATCGATAAGACTTGATTACAACCCGAAATAATAGTTTATGCACAATCCATTGATCTGTCACAGCTTTGGAAATAAGCTACGGCTAACGATTAATCAAGTGAAAATACTTGTACCGGAAGAGATCACTTACTTCCGGTCTGCAATGCCAAAACTAATTGTCGCGATATCTTCGCTTCTACTGAACCAAAATTGATGACAAATGGTAGGTAGACATGACAAATTAGGCACTAAATGATGGCAAACTTAGTTTAATCAAATGTGCAGCGGTTTACCCGGGACAGAATTGTTCCTGCTGCGTTGACGTCAGGCCAGCAGGAAACTGTTAATTCGCAAAATATCATAAACTACAGCGGTACAAATTCTGACAAATAGGTACAAATAAATGACAAATTCATCACTAAATGATAGCATGGTCAGAAGTCCAGAAGCTCCCGTCTAATGTCGGTGTTCCTGCTCACCTGACGCACACAATGAATGGTATACGAGGTACGTACACCGAGCGAGCACTCAAGCAGCGAGCGATCGCTTTTAGCCCCTTCGTCCACGGCGCGACTCAAAAGGAACGCGACTGAAACTGTAGTCTCTTATGAGTAGCCTGACTGCGATAGCACTAGTATTTCAATGCACGTCCGTCCACGACGCTACTCAAAAGGAACGCGTTTGTAACTAGTCTCCTGGCGACTCGACATGCTGGTCGCCAGGCGACTGGTTTCGAGAAACTGTTGAAAAATGAACGAATAAAAAGTAATTATATGTGATTCTGACGTCTATGTGACTGGAGAAGTAATAATTTCATGTCATCGCTCGAATTATCACTAGTCATGTTAATTTATTTTTGTTTTCAAAACTTTGTTTACATAAAATCGTGTACTGAGTGACTGAGTTTCAGGAAATTCCAGTAGCGTCGTAGACGAGTCAGAGTTTCTAATCAGTCCGCAACTCTAGTTTCTAATGAGTTCCGTCACTTTTGCGTAGCGTCATGGACGAAGGGGCTTACGCGTGATTTTTTTTGTAGATAATAGGGATGTGGTGTAAAGGAATGTGCCCTTTGTTATATTAGTATATTAGTACTGACGATACGCAATGTTACTGCTTTTTTTTTTTTTAATTATTGTATTTTAATTGGGGGTTTTGTCACAGAGTGACTATGTGACACATAGTATGTGTGTTAGCCCGTTCGTCCACGGAGCGACTCAAAAGGAACGCGACTGAAACTGTTGTCCTAAGCCCCTTCATTCACGGCGCGACTCAAAAGGAACGCGACTGAAACTGTAGTCAGCCCCTTCGTCCACGGGGCGACTCAAAAGGAACGCGACTGAAACAGTAGTCACTTATGCCCCTTCGCCCCTTCGTCCATGACGCTACGCAATAGTGACGGAACTCATTAGAAACTAGAGTTGCGGACTGATTGGAAACTCTGACTCGTCCACGACGCTACTGGAATTTCCTGAAACTCAGTCACTCAGTACACGATTTTATGTAAACAAAGTTTTGAAAACGAAAATAATTAACATGATTAGTGATAATTCGAGCGATGAGATGGAATTATTACTTCTCCAGTCACATAAACGTCAGAATCACATATAATTACTTTTTGTTCGTTAATTTTTCAACAGTTTCTCGAAACCAGTCGCCTGGCGACCAGCATGTCGAGTCGCCAGGAGACTAGTTACAAACGCGTTCCTTTTGAGTAGCGCCGTGGACGGACTCGCATTGAAATACTAGTGCTATCGCAGTCAGGCTACTCAGCCCCTTCGTCCACGGCGCGACTCAAAAGGAACGCGACGGAAACTGTAGTCACTTATGAGTAGCCTGACTGCGATAGCACTAGTATTTCAATGCGCGTCCGTCCACGGCGCTACTCAAAAGGAACGCGTTTGTAACTAGTCTCCTGGCGACTCGATATGCTGGTCGCCAGGCGACTGGTTTCGAGAAACTGTGTGAAAAATGAACGAATAAACAGTAATTATAAGTTATTCTGACGTCTATGTGACTGGAAAAGTAATAATTCCGTGTCATCGCTCGAATTATCACTAGTCATGTTAATTATTTTCGTTTTCAAAACATTGTTTACATAAAATCGTGTACTGAGTAACTGAGTTTCAGGAAATTCCAGTAGCGCCGTGGACGAGTCAGAGTTTCCAATCAGTCCGCAACTCTAGTTTCTAATGAGTTCCGTCACTTTTGCGTAGCGTCATGGACGAAGGGGCGTGACTACAGTTTCAGTCGCGTTCCTTTTGAGTCGCGCCGTGGACGAAGGGGCTTACTTTTTATATGGTAGTGCACAGAGTACTTTTGTATATATACGGGGGTAATGGTTTTATTCTCTTTGACCATCACTAAAATTTAAAAGTATATCTTGACATGTTTTTACCCAGAGATCGATTTTTTTTCTCCTGAAACATGGAATCAGACCCAATATTAGAAGAAAATCTGAGAAAAGTGAGTTCCTCAGTCAATGCGGCGTAGGTAGGTAGGTATTTTTTGAAAATGACGATCAAAGAGAACAAAATTTAACAAAACCACTCAAAACCACTGCGTCTGACGATCGGTCAAGCTACCAATCCGAACGATCTATAGGAACGAACTCTATAGCTGTGTTCTGCTATTCTGGCTCATGCAGTATTACGATTGTTCCATCAACATATCTACGCCATCAAACGTATTGTAGTGTAGGTATTTATATTTTCTTTGAATAGTAACTTAAACCAAATGCATGACTGTATATTAAGCCTCATACACAAGCTCAAAGTCGCGCAACGGGCTATGGAGAGAGCTACGCTTGGACTCCATAGCCTCTTGAAAGCCCGTGAAACTCCGAGCCTCGGGAGTTTCACTACCTACATATTAGGATTCTGTAGAATAACCAAGGTCACCGACATGACATAGCGCTCAGAATTAGCAAGTTAAAGTGGCAGTGGGTAGGCCATATAATATAGCTCACGGAACCGACAACCGTTGGGTAATAAATAAAGGTTCTCGAATGGCGACCACGAACCGGGCGACACAGTGCTGGAAGGCCCCTCAGTGAGGGTCCCTTAGCCGAGACGGACCGACAGCATTCTGAAAGTTGCAGGAATTCTGTGGCTGGAAAAGGCTCAAGACCATCCGTCATGGAACTCTTTGGGGGAGGCCTATGTCCAGAAGTGGACTTCTTCAGGCTGATCATGAGTCATTGCTACATGCTAAATACCTTTCTACTTTATTTATCTTTGATGCTTCTCACTCGTAAACAGAGTCTTCTAATAAATCAAAAAAATGTTTCCTACTGTTGAACGAGTCAGTCAAACAGTTCAGTTCATTCATATATTTGCACTCAAATCATCTGTCATTCAACTATTGATTAATGTCATTCATTTTTTTTTAAATCTTTATTTTCTTTATTTGGGGGTTTTGTCACAGAGTGACTATGTCACCCCTGTAAGGCCATTAAACAATATAACTGCCTTCTTGGCTTCGCCACTATCCAAAACAATAATGCTGGCGAAGTCACATTTAATTACTTAGGCAACTCGTGAATAAAGCTTCACCAGCACTTTCGCCTCCTCGGATAGTGGCGAAGCCTAAGCGACACTATTATAACTACCTATATTAAAATCAATCCATTTATAAACACATTTCATATCAAGCTGTTGCACCTCGTTCCGAACATACTCCGTTAGTACATGATGTACATCCTCATGAACGTCACATCAAGTCACATGCCGCAATTGGGGGAATCAGAAACTCCCATTAAAAATCTAAATTTGTTTGACGGAATATGTCCAGGACGAAGTCTTAGCATTTATACAATAATATTCCGTTTCATAATAGTCTTGTCGAACCATGGGTAATTTTAGACGGTCACGATCCAAAGGAATTTGGTACAAAACAATACAATGTGAAAAGGAGGTTCATTTCAATTCCTTTGGATCGTGACCGTCTATCGAAATATTCACTCCAATTTTTTACTGGCGCAGTGACTGAGCGTTTAATGCAATTATCAAGTTCGAAATCGAGGAGCATAGGTGGTTGTTGTTTGAGACAAAACAAGGACTGATTGGAGACACATAATCTGGCGCCAAACCACACAAAAAATCATCCGCCTTTTCTCTATCTATATGTATCTTAGATGATCTATAGCCTTTAAGCCATTGCATTTGAGCCCAAATCTCACCCGAAGAGGTCACATTAACAATGTTCTCACAAAAAGTTTGCCATGACTTATTCTTCGCTTTACGGATCACCGCCTGCGCATCCCGGATTTTCTGTTGTAAAATATTATGATTATCAGGAGTTGGGTTTCTTCTGAATTTTGTCAAAGCTAATCGTCTTTCAGCAACATGTTTGGACAACTCTTAGTCCAATAGGGCTTCGGTTTAAAGTTACATGGTCTGTCATACTGGGGTTCGTATTATTTTTACTGGTATACAGTCATTAGCAGCATAATCTGTATTATTTATAAAGTTGTCATAAGCAGCTTGGTTCTCGAGGGCAAAATTAAACTTGCTAGATTTAATTCAATTAAATGTTTGTACTTAGACCAGTCAGCCTTCTTGTATTGTCTCTGGGGTTTATCATGATTAGACGATGCTGTACCGATATTAATTTTCAGCATGATGTGGTCACTGCCGAGCGATTCATTTAATGTTTTCCATTGTAAATCAAGTGCAATATCAGATGATGCAAATGTCACATCGGGTGCTGTCTTCTGAACAGCTCCGTTCACTAACTTGATCCGAGTTGGACTTCCATCAATCAAAGAGACAAAGTTACTATCAAGAACCGAGTCATATAATAATATTAGAGTACCTCTCATATTTGTCTTAGTTGACCAGTTTGTATGATGTCTATTAAAGTCCCCAGCAATGAGTGATTTCTGGCTAAGCTGAGAGAATATATTGTCCCAGTCTCTTCCTGAAGTGCTAGTGTTTTTTTACATAAATTATTTCTATATATTCGTTAATATTTCGGAAATCACATCTTTGTGCTTTTATTGACCGATGTATCAATATCGCCACTCCTCGATGACCATCTCCGCGGTATCTCCAAAAAATTTCGTAACCACTTGGTTACGAAATTTTTAGGAGACCGCATAAGTATGCGAAATTTGCTATCTGTATATAGCCAGGTTTCACTAAGTATTGCAACATGTATCTTCTCCTGATTTAGCAGAGCTTCTAGTTCTGTCGATTTTGGTCGAACGCTTTGGCAATTCCATTGATTCATCAAATAGTCATAAAATATCATGATAGTATTCTTACTATCATGATATTTCTTATGACCCATTATTAAGAAATCTTAAGAAGGGAAATTTGACAGCAATGGATATTATTTCTTTAATTAAAATATCTAAACAACGTTGAATTTTTTCACCTAAAGATAAAAAGGTTATTGTTTTAAAAAAAATGTCTTTCAATTTCAAGAACAGGAGAACCCATGAAGAACTTTCCGTTGCTGATCTATAGGTTTGTCTTTCTCTATTCCTCTCCTCAGGTACACTATCTTCTGATGCCGTCTACTCTTAATCATTCGTGATATTCCTCTTTTTATTTTTTGTTTTCTTTCATTTTTTTGGGAGGCATCTGATCTTGTTGAATATTCTTTTTTATTTCCTGTTGCACATTTTCAGATGTTACTGCTGCATAATCTCGTTTTTTAGAAGGTAACGCCAGTAACTCTCTTTCACTAAGGGGAGGGGCAAGGGGTGGTGTAGGTGAAAGCAAGGTAAGTGCTCTCCTGTAAGAGCAGTTAGATGAAGCCATCTGTTCTTTAATATATCTTTCTCTCTTGTAAAAAGGGCATATGTTGGCAAGTGATGGCACTTGCCAATATATGCCCCCACAGGTGTTGCAAGTGAAGGTAGTTGTTTCACAGTTGACATGATTTTTTCCACATTTTGGACATACTACTCTATTAGATGGGCACAGCTTATCAGTGTGGCCATATTTCCAGCATTGGGAACATTGCTTCACGGGGTATATATACGGGCTAATGCTAACCTTTAGGTCAATTAAGTAAACATATGTAGGCAATGTTGAGCCTTGGAAACAAACTCTTACTGACTCACGGTCCTAGGTATATATAAGGGCTAATGCTAGCCTTTAGGTCAAATATGTAAACATATGTAGGCAATGTTGAGCTTTGGAAACAGACTCTTACTGACTCACAGTCCTCCAATTCGCCATTGAAACAATTTCTACCTTTTAGTCTTTTCACCTCCAATATTACCATATCAATGTTCAGGTTCTGCATTATTTCCTCCTCATTGAGGTCAATATCAATATTTCTTATAACTCCATACGACTTATTTATTTCTAACGTTTTTAGGCATTTGAGACCATTCTCGTTAAAAAACGTATTGTTCATCAATTTCTCTGCGCTCTTGTTATTACTCAATTTTATTAAAACTTTGTATTCATTTATATATTTCACCTTTGTTACATCCTGAATGTCCTCCTCCTTTAGATATTTAGCTCGTCTGAATTGTCTAGGCAATTTCCAATTTCACTGGACAAGTAATACAAACTTCATATATTTCATGCGAAACTTCCACCTCTACTCGTGCTACACGTTTACCAGATCTACCGACAGTAGTCCAGGTATCCTCATCCTCTACTCTGTTCCTTTTATTTGCTCTTCTTTCTTCCATTCCTTCCATGTCTGACATCACGATACTATTACAGCTTTTCAAACTCGCCCTGCTCGACCCATACTTATTTTTATTTCCTGATAAATCGCCAAAAAGATCTTGGCCATAATCATGGTCAGGGCAAAGATCCCTGATATTCATTTAAAAAAACAATTCTTAAGCGCTTCACGCACGGCATCTATAATGTAAAAAAGTATATTACAGCACGATACATCCATGTAATCATGTAATGGGTACATCTTTCCATAAAAACCGTCAGGAGACCACACACGGCAGCTATAATGTATCTTTTTACATCTTCGTATCTTCTGACAGTTTCTATGGAAAGATGTAATGAGATGTATCTAGCTATAATGGTCTGTGATATAGTAGTCTGTGATTCATTCGTAGTATTACTTAGTAGTCTGTGGT
Source organism: Anticlea derivata (assembly GCA_947579855.1). Classification (NCBI taxonomy): domain Eukaryota; kingdom Metazoa; phylum Arthropoda; class Insecta; order Lepidoptera; family Geometridae; genus Anticlea; species Anticlea derivata. The sequence continues at coordinate 8,088,375 of OX388269.1, forward strand.
AGTATTCCATAGTTGTCTGTGGATTCATTCATTTCATTTTCACGAACAAATCGTGTCAATTTGGTGCGGATTTGTTGTGAGAATTTTGTTGTATTGTAAGGGGTAAAGTCATCTAAATCCCGTATTAATTAACTATTTAAAACAATGACAAACTCTAAAAAGGTAAAATTTATGTTTTTGTAAATCACAAGTGGCGTTTGACGCGAGCAACGTTCGATAGTGTGCGTGACCCTTCAGTTTTCGTGAGATTTCACCTGTTATTACTGTGTATCATCGGGTTTTCGCTTCAAAAAGTTGTTTGTATAAACGTGATACAGTGTTACCGAGTCGCCAACGCTCTATAATGGCATCTGTAAGTTTTTTAGGTATAAGTCAACATAACCTCAACTTTGCGGCCATAGGGAAGCCGAACGTAATGGCTGTTGTCTACAAAAATGCTTACGTATGCTTTTAGGTCCAAGAATACAAAGACTCGCTTAAGTTAAAGGCGGAGCATTTGATAATAAAAGGCTTCCCCGAGAAGATAGTGAAGCTAAACGAACTGCTGGAGACTTCACACTTCCAGAACCGAGACTTGGCTGATGTTCACCAGGTTTGTTTGTGACTATCTCTATCTCAGGACAAAAATAAATAATAGGCAAATTTTACATTTGGCACATATCCACATGAATTGCAATGTATTTAGATTCTTCATTGATTAAGGAGTAAGGAATTAAATTGACTCAATAAAACGGTCTCTATTATAAAATGCAATAATTTATTTACATAAATTATGTTGCCTTGGAGATCATAGTATAAAATGTTGTTCAAGGCCTTTTTAAGAAAGACTGACAAAAAGACTGAAAGAAAACAAGACTGTTTTTATAAAATTTGTTAATATCAACAATAACAAGATAATAAGTTTATAATCTAAAATACAACTATTTGAATTTTTAAAACAGTTCTTGTTTAAGCTGAGCCATAAAATAAATAAAATAAAAATAAAATAAGTATTTATTTGTTACGAAAGGTTTTACAAGGTTCTTGAGATGATTAAGAAAGTTATTGTATGTAATTTTTTATTTGTAGAATGTACTCATCAAGCCCTTTCTTTGATATGTTCAATTTTTGGTTTTGGGCAGAAATTCGTATTAATTCTACTTCACAGTATAAGCAAGCATCTCTGCTTTCAGGATCTCAACATTCCAATCCCCCCACCGGTCTCCAGTGAGCCCAATGCCAAGCGGCAACGTGTTGAAACATCAGATGTGACATCAAGCAACACTAGCATTGAAGGAACCAAAGTGTATTCCTTGCCTAATGGCACCGTTTCATGCAATAAGCCACTCAGCGACCTTATTCATCTTGTAAAACCACACATTCGGGAATTGGTGGAGGATTCTAATTTGGTGAGTCACAAACTAAAGTCCACCTTATTTACCTATTGTTATGGTTTAAATCACAAAATCGCGCGCCTCTTCACTTTGCACTTCATGGGACTTGCGTAGTTAAAAGGAGCAATATGTTATTTAAGAAATTATGATAGTTTTTCGATTTTGATCCAAATCTCTATAGCGAGGAACGAGTTGAGAGTGACTTATGGACCATAAGGAAAATGATTTGTTATAGCTAGGAATCCTATGATCTTACATGTAGGTATGAATCATCAATATATTGCAACAAAAACTCACGCATGACTGACTGAATGACAATCAATGCACAGTCTAAACCGGAAGTCCTATGACGTCATATCCTATACATATACGAAAACCCGGAACCCCCCTTCCCTTACAGAGCTCTGGCAACCTTACTCAGCGCAGGAACACAACAATATTTCAAAGAAATAATGTTATTTGGCTGCAATCTTCTGTAAGGGGTTCAGGGTACGCTCTTTTTTATATAACTAAGGTTATATATTATTATATAACTTACCAACAAGTGGGCTGTATACTTGTTTGCCAAGCATACAGCCCACTTGTTGGTAAGCGGTACCATAGCCTATGAGCGATTGCAATACCAGAGGCATCATGCACGCGTTGCCGACACCGAACCCCCCCACCCCAAAAGAGCTCCAGTCTGGCAACCTTACTCACCGCAGTAACACAACACTAATTGAAACAAATAATGTTATTTGGCTTCACCTAGTTTCTAAGACGCTTCAAAGTAATCCTAGTGATTTTATTAAAATAAAAACCTTTGACTTTGACTTTGTAAGGCGGAGGTACCTTAGTTACGTCGCTTTTAGCGTTAAGGCCGCCCATTGTCACACTATTTTTAAGTTAATTTTTTCCTTGATTGTGTATTTTCTTTTGGTGTACAATAAAGTTATATTGTATTTTATTCTACCTCTCCAGACGGGCTGCTCCAATTTAGAACTCTCGCTGAATCTCGCTGTGCCCGACCTCCTCCAAATCCTAATCGCGTGATGCCTCTGGTATTGCAAGCGTTCACAGGCTACGGTAACCACTAACCAACAGGAGGGCCGTAAGCTGGTTTGCCAACATAGTTGTATTAAAAAAAAAAACTTATAGCCTGTTTCTTGTTCTTCACAGCTTAAAATGTGGATCTCATTCATGATCCCCAAAATCGAGGACGGGAACAACTTCGGTGTATCAATACAAGAGGATACGCTCGCCGAGATACAGTCTGTGGAGTCTGAAGCCGCTGCGTTCTTCGACCAGATCTCACGGTACTTCATCTCGCGCGCCAAGATCGTCTCGAAGGTCGCCAAGTACCCACACATCGATGACTATAGAAGAGCCGTCAGAGTGAGTAAAAGCAAGCATAATAATATAGTATTATACAAGGTGATTCTTAATATATATACCATCCCGAAAGGGGGTTATTCTATCAACAAAAAGAAATAATATTAGTGAAAAATAACATCAATATTTTTTTATTTATATTTATTTTTTTATACTTCCACACTTAAACTTAGTGCTAGGAGGACTTAATCATTGTGTAGGTTGCGGGAAGTCGGTGGAAAGGTCTCAAGACATTTCATATATTTTTTTAAAAACTTTCTCTATTTAGCTGGTTTTAGTATTCTTATGATCTTTATAACTAATTACCAAAAACGTACGAGAAGTTCGGAATCAAGATTGCTACCTAAAACAGCTGATTCATTGACTTTGAATTGAACTGATTTGACCCCATAACAGCTGATTTTCTTATAGAGTTCTTTCAATGAGAAATAGCATTGCAACTGTCGTAGCAGCCATACGACACAACGGGTCGGACTAGTGTGCACGCGCCAGTGTGTTGTTGTGACGCGCCAACTCTCCGAGAGCCAAGACGGAGCTGATTAAAAATGTGTCATAACGCGTCATATAGATGTGAACAGTAGCCTTCACGACAGAGAGCATGACACAACACGTCAGACAAATGTGAATCTAGCTTAATAATGACTAGCGGCTGCCCGCGATCCGAAATGAGGAAATCCGTAGAACCAAGGTCACCGAAATGGCTTTCAGAATTATCAAGTTGTGGTGGCACTGGGCCACCTCAACTACAGAACCGACAACCGTTGGGGAGTAAAGGTTCTCGAATGGCGACCACGAACCGGGCGACTCAGTTGGAAGGCCCCCACCGATGGACCGACGACATTGTGAAGGTTGCGGGAAGTCGGTGGATGGAAAGGTCTCAAGACCGTTCGTCGTGGAACTCTTTGGGGGAGCCCAATGTCCAGCAGTGGACTTCTACAGGCTGATGATGAGAAACGGCTGCCCGTGACATTACTCAATTAAGCTTCTTCATACCAAATTTCACCCAAACCGGTTCAGCTGTACCGCTGTGTGTATTATAAAGGCACCCTGAATAACTAACAGCTTTTCATTTCACACGGCAGTGCAAGTCTCTTCATCAACGAAGTAACGTTAATTTTCTAAAAAAATATCCTACTTATATTATAGATGCGAAAGTTTGGATGGATGGATGAATGTTTGTTACTCAATCACGCCAGAACGGCTGAATACTGAACGGCGGAAATTTGGCACATAGATGGAATAAACATAGGCTACTTTATATCATATGCTTTTAATTTTTGGAAGTGGGTAGGGCACGGCGAGTTTTTCTCGTTCGGGGTCGGCAACGCGTGCGTGATGCCTCTGGTATTGCAAGCGCTCATAGGCTACGGTAACCGCTTACCAACAGGTGGGCTGTATGCTTGTTTAAACAAAACCTCTTAGGTACCACGCGAGCGAAGCCGCGGGCGGAAGCTAGTAAGCTTCCGCCCGAGTAAGTTAATAGTAGTTTTACAAGAATAACTATGGTTATTCTTGTAAAAGCCGTGTTTGCCTAGTGTCTAGTTGCTAACCTAACTGTTATTGTTTCAGGAGTTGGACGAGAAGGAGTATCTCTCGCTGTGGCTGGTGATGTGCGAGATCCGCAACCGCTACTGCTCGCTCCACGACATCGTCATCAAGAACCTGGAGAAAATAAAAAAGCCTAGATCCTCTAACGCAGAATCTCTGTACTAGTTTGTTCGTCTCACTCAGGATTTTTTAGCCACACAGTAATTATCTATCAACATTCAAAAGTTATTGTATACTATATACTACGGGCCTTTTCGCACTACTTTACTGAATCGCGTATTAATTTCTAGTAATTCTTTCTTGGTCATCCTGTATTAGGTCAGTGACCAGGTTGAGGTATGGTGGCCCTGAAAAGGGCCTATGACCGTCGATGAAAGATCCAGTGTAGTGAAAGTGAGATATGACACATACTAGGATGCTACATTTGTAAATGGTTCAACCAATCACATACTAGGATGCTACATTGTAAATGGTTCAACCAATCACATAATAGGATGCTACACTGTAAACGGTTCAGCCAATCACATACTAGGATGCTACATTTGTAAACGGTTCAGCCAATCACATACTAGGATGCTCACGCAGCACGCATTCTGAAATCCAATCAGTTCATTTTACGTTATTTATAAAGGCGCTGTAAAAAATCTTATACAAATTGCTAACGTTCACGATACGCTTACGTTACGATTCTTCTTACGGACTACGCTAAACAGCCGTAAAACACCGGTTAGTGAGTTGATCAGTCGCTTGAAGCCGTGTTCAAACGGCGCGCGATATTCCACATAAAATATGTTTTTAATAAAAGTAAAAGTGATTCTTGTGTCTAGTAATTATAGTAGTAGCTATATACTCATAGCTCAACGATATCGCAAGCCTAAAAAGTCCAACTATAAATTGACTTTATTTTGTAGACGTAAGGAACATTTTGTATAGCATATCGCACTCCGTTTGAACACGGCTTAAAAGTTATAATCTCACCAGCCATCTTTGTGTAAATAGTTTAATAAGAAACAGTTAGACGTCTTTTTAGTTTAATGCTGTTGCAATGGCACGCTGTAGTCAAGAGAGATTTAAATTCGGTATTTTATAGCGGATGGATTTCTTGAACGATTTGCCACAAATTGCTGGGAATTATACAATGAGCGTATGTTTCCGTGTTTACTTAATCGCTGCTTGCTAAAACGATTTTCTTAAGTAGTGACTTAGGTGCTAGTATGTTCATAGTTTCTTGAAATGAGCGTAACGCGTTTTCGTGTTGTAGTTCTATAGCAATAATCCAGTTGAAAATTTGTTGAGACTGAGTAATAGGAATAAAAATTAAAATGATTATTATGACTACTTAAGTGAAGCGATTCTTACTAACTAAAGGATATTTCAAACTCAAAAAAATGATTTATAAAGTTGTTAAAGTACTTGCTGTAGAACTACAAATAATTGTAAGTTATTGATACCAGTGTTTCTAGAACTCTTCCATAAACTAACTGCATACATAATCTAAGATTACACCTAATAGTCTCATACACGTTGTGTTTCTTTCGATGTTCTATGCGGGTGTTCAAATTGAATCCCTGTTAATAGCATAAGTGTTGACCATGCGACAATGTCGTGTGTTCCGTAAGTGATTAATTGACTTTGCCGTCAATGTGAATTTTAATATGTATGTAACCATTATTGATTAAAATGTTTCTATGAATCCAAAAACTCTTTTCATGTCATTGCTGTTGTGGGCCTTGTAGGGTGATGATCCAAAGAAAAGATGGATGGATTGTGTTACAGATGACATGAATAAGAAAGAAGTGAGTGCAGAGATGACGGTTCTTAGAAGAGAGTGTAAGAGAAAGACATGTTGTGCCCCAAGTAATGTGGAACAAGGGCGGAAAGATGGTGCTGATGTTGTAGAGAAAGTCAGAAATTGATACTTTTCTGGAATTCAGGAGTGCCTCTCATTCACGACAGTACCTATTATGATTTATGATAATGTTGAATCTAAGAAATTTATTTTTCTAAGCCTTAGATTTTTTGTTTTGACATGATGAATTGAGGTCCTTTTGCTGCTGTATTACTCAAAAATACGATTTACCTTGTTTTTTTGGCAATGTGTACGCTTCTATAACATAGACCCAAGCAATATGCTAAAGTTATCACATTTTAATGCCTCTTTTAAGGTATTGTAGGTAATGTTTTTGTGTGCTTTTGTGGCAAATTCTTGGTATGTATTTTATTGGTACACTATTGTATTACAATTATTTGTATCTATTGGTATTACAATTTATTGGTATATAATATTGCCCAGATTTTGTGTTTACGAACACCAGTAAGTATTGTTTCGAAGTCATGGCACAGAATAAGTGACTCATATCCCCATTGCAGATCTTCATAGATAGATGTCTCCACGTTGTGTATTATATAGTCTTTGGATGTCTCCATCGCCATAGGTTAGGGACATGTTTGAAGCAGAGGAGGTTTTATTTAATTCAAACTGGCTTCTTTTTTAAAAGGGGCAGACATCATGACATTAAATTTCAAAATTATATTTTTACGTGACTTTCTTGGTAAGATTTTTTGACAGACTTATAAAGCTTGCTTGTCTTTTTATATATATTTTGCTTTCTAAATATTTTTTGTGCGTTTTTAATCTGGTTATGCAATATTTCTGAAGGTCCTGTACGTGATGGCTAGTGATACCAGTCAGGGGAATTATGGTGACAGCGCGCGGAACAGGCTTGGGGTTGAACTGAACTTCAAGACCTCCAATCATGTTTTCGACGGAGCCGGCGAGAATATTCAATACCACAGCGACTCCGAATCGGTTGCTTCGAGGAAAAGCAAGACGCGGTACATCAATCCAGCTATCTACATCGAGACTGTGGAGGCTTCGCACTCGGTGACATCACTGCAGACGGACTCGTGCGTGGATGACGTCACTCCACACCCGCACAGCACATACCGCAGTAACTCCACTCCGTTCCTGAGCGGCCGTGAGTCAAGCACGTCTTCTGGCAGCGTCAAGAGAAAGTCCTGCAAGCTTGCAGGCAACGAATACCGTCCCGATAAAATCGAGATCGAAGCGGACGTGGAAGAGGAAACGCCTCGGTACGATCAGACGTATAGAGAAGATGGACCACCGATGGATACGTTTAGGTTGTCTGTTGCCTCGCTGTCGACGACCACCACTGCTAAAGAGGAAAGGGAGCGCAATGAAAAGAAGAAGCAGGAGGCGTTCGAACAATGGCTGGCGCGTAAGGAGCTCGAAGTTAGTTCATCCTCTATCTTTTTCGGACTGGACTAACGAACTGGATAACGTGGTAAATGAAGGCGGGGGCGTTCATACACTACGTCGTCCAGTTCATGGTCCAGTTCTATCATAATCAGCCTGTAGAAGTTCACTGCTGGGCATAGGCCTCCCACAGTTCCACGACGAACGGTCTTAAGCCTTTTCCATCCACCGAATTCTCGCAACCTTAACAATGTCGTCGGTTCATCGGGTGAAAGGCCTTCCAACACTGCGTCGTCCGGTTCGTGGTTGCCATTCGAGCACCTTAAGGCTTACCTAGGACTATTTGAGATATTATGTTCACAGAAGCGCGAGAAAGCTCGACACCAGAAGATGAAGAGCCAATCCGTGCCTAGCACTTCGGCAGAACAGCGCGAGGAATCCTACCGCCGCTGGCTGGAGCGAAAGCGATTGCAGGCCGAGCGGCGTCGCGCTGAAGAAATCATGCGGCAGTACCGTCAGAACGAGGAGTTGGAGCAAGAACGGAGGAAGAAGGACAGAGCTAAGGAGAGCAAGCTCACTGCGTGGATCCGCAAGAAGGAAGAGGACATGAAAGGTGAGATTCATTCATAGATATAGACAGACATTTATTCACTAACTTTGCACACAATACACATCACAATATAGAAGCAAGAAACAGTTATAAATAAGAGATGTTTTTTTATACAACTGAGGTGGCTAACAAGCATACGGCTCACCTGTTGGTAAGTGGTTCCCGTAGCCTATGAACGCTTGCAATACCAGAGGCAATACCGAAAGAGTACAATCTAGGAGTCTTCAAATCTAGGGTCAATAAGTTCACTCTGGGAAAGCGTGCTCCATCTGAGGCCACATCTCACTTGCAAAAGTGAGGTGGTGGCCAAACGCTTTACCATTATCAAAAAAAAAAAAGAAAAAAAAAAAGAGGCTTCACGCACCTGTTGCCGACCTAACCCCCCTCCCTCCCTTAAAGAGCTCTGGCAACCTTACTCACCGTAGGACCACAACACTATTTGAAACAAACAATGTTATTTGGCTGCGATCTTCTTGATTTGATCGTGATTTTAACTTTGACAGCTATGAAAACCCGTGAAGAACGCAAAGCAGCCCGCGCCGCAATAGAGGAACAGAGGAGGCGCTCTAGCGGCGAGCAGGCGTACAGGGACTGGCTCAGGACTAGCAAGAACAAACCTCTGCCCGTGCCGCTCAACCAGGGAGAACTCAGTAAGTTTATTTGCTTGAATCCGCATAGTTTGCTGATGGCTTTTCATACAAAACATACTAGAATACAGCGTAACATACGGAGCGATCCCAAAGCTACGCCTAGCTACGTCGTAGCATCTGCGCTACAACTTTACACTGGACTAACTACGCTGTAGAAGACAGCCTTATTTAATTACAGCTTGATACCCTAAGTAGTAGGAGGCCATGTTCAGCAGTGGACGTCGAACGGCTGGATGATGATGATGAGGATGACCCTAAGTAGTTGCCGCAGTAAAAGAGAAATCTGCTATCTAGTAATGTTTTAATTTAGCCGTATAGAACCGTATTCCTAGTCAGGAATGTTTTATGATAAGGTGGTTCATTACGCTTTGGGCGCAAGATAATAAATGTGTTTTTTTTTATATAAAACAAGTACCACGTGATTCATAATAAGTATATTTTTCCGTTTTTTACTCGATCTTTTTCAAATCAGTTCGAAATCGAGAAGTTCAACATCAAGATTGCTACCTAAAAAACCTGATAATTGCAGTAAAATGTCGAAGTTCCAAAAGTCTTCGAACAAACTTGATTGGCAATTGGTTGTAGAATAAGCCCCTTTCGGGGCCTTTGCGTACAATGTACTACCTTGTATATCGTTAACCACATTCCACCATTTGTTCGCTTATGGTCACACGACTCTGTGTTGAAAAACTTGAATTTCACGAACAAGCGTAAAGACCCACCTTAAGTTATTGGTATTCACAAAGCTTTTCTTTTAGTAGGTAATATTATTTAAGAGTTCTTCTTTGGTCAGGTATGCGTGGGTCCGTGTCGCAGATGTACATAAACCCGGTCCCATGGCAGTCCCTATCCTGAAGGCGCATGAGAGTACATGTAACTTTTTTTATCAATATTTACCCAAAAAATCGTGCAATCCCGTGTGTGTTCCTATTTACCATAGTTTTAATGTACGTAATTTATTTTAGAGTAAATTTAAAATTTTTAAATTATTATTTGTAGTCCCGTTGTTGTTTACATCAGGATAGCGATGTAATGTTAACTTGAACGGCTTGAAATAAAAGATGTTCTTTTATATCCTCTTTTATTAAAACCACAGAATGTATTTCAATATCAATAGGGGTCCCTTCAAGTTTAAAATTACAAATCTAACAACTACGAGTACAAAAAAAATTTAAGTCTAAATTTTCGGCACGCGAACTACCTGGTGTTTGAATAAAACTTGAATGAAAAACCTTTGCAGATTACAAAAGAGTGCGTCTTAAAAAGCTGTCCTGTCTAGGTATACTTTCCTAATTCTCTAACAGCCTACTACTTGTATACTTGTATACAAGTATACACAGTGAATCATTATTTGCTTTTCCGTATACTAAATTGATCCTTAACCAAAGACCTGATTTTTTAGGTGTATGTAACTCTAATTCAGTTAGATGAATTGGATAATTCTATCTAGTATTCATACGTCTAATAGTGTATCCATGATTGCCATCTTTATAAAGTGTTTTCCTCTTTCTTCTTCAATAGACTTCTTCTTCTTCCTGTAGCCTTAATATCTCTGATTTGTTCATAAAGTAGTAGGACGGTTGCCGTCCCTTCAGGTCCTTCAGTACTCGTTTCGCGCCAGCCCGGATCAGCACGCGACTGAGTGACTCTATCTTTTCAACTCCCATAGCGTAGTGTAGAGGTGTGCGTTCCAACTGAATCAGAAACATGCTTATTTATTTGGCTGTAAAGTGATTCCAAATTCGGTCAAAAAGTCGGTGGATGGAGTAGGCTCGAGATCGTTCGTCATGGCACTCTTTGGGGCAGGTTTATATCCAGCAGTGGACTTTATCAGGCTGCTGATTACGATGGTGATGATGAACTTATATTTTTGTAAAGGGAGTTTGCTAAGAAGAGTCACATGTGCCTTTGTCGCGGTTTCTATTCCCATCCTAAGCCATCGTAATTTGCAAGACCAGTGGTTGAATCTCTACTGTGGGACCATCATGTTCCGTGACCAATAAGTCAAAGTCGAAAGGATTTCATTCCAATAAAATGATATGAGATAGTTTATTTTGACCAACACAGACAGAAGATACAAAAAATAATAATAGATAAAGATAAAGATTGGGAGACAGGACAATTATATTATAAAAAATAACAACACCTGTATGTACCTATGTAATATTTATGTGCTGATTAGTCTGTCGTACTGTGTGAGCCAAAACAGGAATAGTCTCAGCTTATTGCCGCTTCACATGGTTTTACGACCAAAACTTAGGATAATTGAAATGTCTTAGAAAAAAGGAGAAGCTAAGCATGTTCCTCGCGACCAAGCCCAGATGAATCAGGCAACAAAAACGGTCTATCTTATCAGATCATCATCATCAGCCTGTAGAAGTTCACTGCTGGACATAGGCCTCCCCTAAAGAGTTCCACGACGAACGGTCTTGAGCCTTTTCCATCCACCGACTTCCCGCAACCTTCACAATGTCGTCGGTCCATCGGGTGGGGGGCCTTCCAACACTGCGTCGCCCGGTTCGTGGTCGCCATTCGAGAACCTTTACTCCCCAACGGTTATCGGTTCTGCGAGCTATATGGCCTGCCCACTGCCACTTCAACTTGCTAATTCTGAGAGCTATGTCGGTAACCTTGGTTCTTCTACGAATCTTATCAGATAATATCAGATTAATAAATAGCAGATGATACGTACATTGTCCCCAATACGGAGTAGCTCAGGCACGTTCTGCGCTAAGTACGCCACTATCTCCTCGTGCTGCGCCAGCACCGCGATGTGCAGCGCTGTTCTGCTGAAGGTGTTCTGGCAGCAGATGAGCTTGCGACCTCCATCGGACGCTAGCGCTTGTTCCACAGCCGACACGTCCCCTTGCCGCACTGCGCTGTGGAGAACGTCACGTTTTTCCTGGAAACAAGGATTTTTGTTTTGAATTGATTAGTGACGATTTGGAAAAAGGCCAGATGAAGAGTACCTAACCTAACCTACCTACTCTAAACCTACGAGTACGAAGAATGTGATGAGAGTGAATGAAGTAAAAGAGGTTTTTCAGGATCGTAATAGTGGAAAGCCGTGGTTTCTGTCTACGTCACGGAAACAGCGTAATTTTACGTATGTATTATTTGATATAATAAGAATTGACATAATGTAACAACAGAATCGAAACTAGTGTCTTTAGCTCAGTTCAGTTCATTTATTCAAAAACAATTTACATCGTGTGTGTGCGATCTTCTGTAAGGCGGAGGTACCTCCCCAGGCGGGCTGCTCCAATTTAGAACGAGAAAACCTCGCTATGCCCTACCTCCTCAAAATTATTCCACAACGGTTGAACGGTTGGTCTATCCGGTCATGTCTATATTAATATAAACTAACCTCAAAAGATGGGATAGACGCTAGCATTTTAATAACATCAGCGTTGCCGCGCTCTGATATCACATCGGTTATCGTTGCCCCATCTTCGTCTACCACGTCTAGTATGTGATCGTATCCTTCCATCAGAAGCTCCACCAGTTTTTCGGTATTTCCTGCAACAAACATTTCATAAAAATACAAGTCTTCAAAATAAGGCTATGAAGAGATCTATGCACAGAGTTTCTACGTGATAACATCCGAAATGAGGAAATCCAAAGAAGAACCAAAGCCACCGACAGATTTCAGAATTAGCAGGTGGAAGTGGCAATGGGCAGCCATACATATAGCTCGCAGAACCGACATCCGTTCGGGGATAAAGGTGTTCGAATGGCGACCACGAACCGGGCGACGCAGTGTTGTAAGGCTCTCCAGAAGTCGGTGGATGGAAAAGCCGTACGGTGTACGATGGACAATACGTTTTGGGAATATTTGGGGGAGCCTATGTCCATAGTGACTTAAGGCTGAAGATGATGATGTTGGTGATGAGGTAGGTACAACGACATTGTGAAGGTTCGGGAAGTAGGTGGATGGATAAGGCTCAAGAACGTTTGTTGTGGCACTCATTGGGGGAGGCCTATGTCCAGTAGTGGACTTCTTAGGCTGATGACGATGATGAGGTAGGTACAAATTTCAACAGTCTACCTCTAGCAGCCAAGTGCAAGACGTATCGATCGATCTCTGTCGTGTTTTCCGGCACGTTAGCTTGCGTGGAGACGTCTCTGGCGGTCCTGTATAACTCGTCTCTGTACCCGACACTGACGTCGGAATCTTGGAGAAGTTGAAATAAGGCGTTCCGAGTGTGCTTGCGGGCCGCAGCGAAGTGCAGCATTGACTGTCCATGCTCATCCTGGAAATTACGTTGAATTTCATCAAGTCAAGAAGAATTGGTCACAAAAAAATACGCTCACGACTTTATCCCCAAAAAGTGGATCACCTTGAAGATATCTAAGGGGGTTAGTCAGAGGCATGACCGAACATTTGGCACATGCCCTTATTTTGCAGGAGTGAGTATTCCAGACGTGACAGGTTGCAATCACATCGCCGCTTTAAGAACACTTACTGGCTTCCTCACGATGTTTTGTCCTCACGTGTTAATACGCACTTCATTTTTCAAATATAAAAACTAATTCGTGCACGGGTTCGAACCCATGACCTTCGGATTGAAAGTCGGGGAACCACCCACTAGGCCAACACGGCCAAAAAATATATTAAAATAAAATAACAATTCTGAATAACTTTGATCTTTCATGTAGGTACGTTTACCTACTGCGTGTCATGGGGCCGAAATATCGGGATATAATTTATCTCACAAATCATAATAAATATCCCGTTTTTTGTGAAAATTATTTACAATAACGTCTAAAGTATACGGACGAAATATTAGCGATAGTAGAAAAATACAGTAATATTATAAGGAATTGACTTCTATTCTATTTCTAGCCGTTAGTGTAGCCACTACTGGGCAAATGCTTGCCCCATAGAATATAAAAATATCGCGCAGTCTATTTGTATGCAAGTATCCTTCGAAGCTGTTGATATGTCGCTGGAATCGATACATATAATCCACGCTGAAAACAACCAGCAGTTAGTCAATAAAATGCTCCTACCCTCTTAGCACTACTAAAGGCAGTTTCCGGTCCATCCGGGCTGGTCAGCGGTTGAGGATCCAGTGTAACCACGTCAATAGGCTTATGAGGGCGCGTTGCAGTGCGGGTTGCACTTCTCGGCAGCCTCGGCACGGTTTCTACCGGCACGTGCACGGGAGCTTCCTCGTTTTCTACTTCGGTAGCTTCTTGCGTTATCACGATACTTGATTCCTGTAGAAATATTTTAAAAGATAACAAAACTACTAGTGAGTTTTGATTACTCTTCAATACAATCCAGTTTAATCTTCTGTTACCTGCGTGCCTATTTGCGGCTTCTCGTTCTCAGGGAAATTGTGAAGAAAGCTGGCGAGAAACGCTACTGGATCCTTGGGCTTTACGTTAGCCACCTCGGTCAGACCTTTTATCAAAGGGTCGCCGAGAGCTGTGAACACAGTGCTCATATAAACCTCTCTGTTGACATTAACACTTTCCATTTTAAAAAGTCAGTTTTATAGCCTTACACTGTGCGAGATATCTGCCCTCGTCAGTCCTAAAGATGGGAATGTCCATGTGTCCAGTATCGGGGTCGGGCGGCCCTGAAAGCGATCAATTATTAACAAAGGACTGGCCTTCAGTTGGTATGCTAGTGTGACGTGGGTGTGAAGCACACATGTTTTCCTACACAAAACCGAACACCTGGTGGGTGGAAGGGGGTCTATGACAGGTATGAAGGTGGAGGAAACTGGTCATAAAGCACAATTAGTACCATGATTGATATGGCTTATGTGGTATCGATTGATAATCAAATATTCTTTGTGAATACCGTATGTTTTAAGTAGGTATTTATTATTAAAAAAAACTTGTGTATATTCAACACTTCAAAAAAAACTTGTGTATATTATTCACGATAACACACAAAATAACTATTTCGAGGTAAGGGTCTTATTTCTTTAAGAGCATGTTCCAATTTTGGTTGAAAACACTATTTATAAAATTACTTTCCGTCATCACAAATCACAAAGGACACGCAAATAGCTTTTATTGAAGTGGGCATGGACATCACGCGTGAACTATCTAATGTTGGAAAGACGAAAATGGCTGGTGATGAGAGTGCAATAAACGTAAAAGCCTTTTTGATTGATGTTTGGCGTGAAAGCTTACTTAAAAATATCATGTTGCTAACGTGAACACTCTGAAACGCCAACACACATTCTAGGATGTTTAGTAAATACTGACCTATCTTTATATCTCAATAGTAAGCTTGATGCTCATACTTTGCAGCCATTGTCAGGAAGAGTCGAGACATATCTTTCCAACATTCGATAAAAGTAGTGAATCCTAGTGTGAACTGTGAAGGTGGCTAGTAAAATTAAAGCTATAGTACATTAAAAAGTTATTAAACATGTTTTATGGTTTTTCGCGTTTCTCTGGACTGTTCACGCTGACAATGCTACTTCTCTTCTTTCTAAAGATGTTGTTCAACATGTTAGCAATGTGTGCTGAATTTTGCATCGATAAATCTTTCTCCAGATGAAGTAAATTCGATGAGGCCGTTGCAAAGTCGTTGAAACAACTTGTTTCCGTTATATTCAAGCATTGATAGTTGCTGATTCGGGCTATCTCAGGACTCAATGTCTCACGATATTGTAGGCCTCTCATGGCACACAGATGTTTAATGTTGTCAGGGTCTTTTGAAAGGCCCGGAAAATTTACTATAAGACTAAAACGAATTCCTGCTCCTAAGAATGTTGGTCTGCTTGACAAATGTCCCAGTTTTTGGTCCCACACGAAATCCACCTTCTCGTGTAGGTATGTCATGATGTAAGACAGTTTACTGAATGGCAGGCCAATTTCTCCCGGCGAATCCACCGCAGAAGATACCAACACTCGCACGTGATCATGAACATTGATCCAGATAGCGATTGATTTGTCGTCGTTGACAAAAACTCCTCGGCCGTAAGGCCAATGCTTTCCATGCAGTCGCATACTATCATCGATTTCTTCTCTATCGCACAGTGCAATTAATAAACCATTTGATGCTAAAGCGGCACATATTTCAGATGGTTTTTCCATGACTTCATTTAATGTGTAATAAGATCCACCTTTTTGGTCGGATTCAGGGCTTGACTGCTCGCTGAACTTAGTGAAATCCTCCTGCATTAATACCATTGTTACAATTCGTTCGATTGCTTCTAATTTGCCAATTTTGAGATTGATAGGCAGTTCAAAACCTTCAAGGTTCCTTGAACACTCGATGGTCCCCGAAAGTACAAACTCATCGTTCGGATCGATGTTCAGTTCCACAAGAGGTTCAAAAGATAGCTTCGAGGTTGAAGTTTTCTTGAAATCTGACTTAGGGTGCTGAGGCAAATCCGTATTTATATTCATGTTATGCAGATCTTTTATCAGTGGAGTGAGAAATTCATGGAATACCTCGTACACATAGTAATCGGGCGCAGTAATGCCTCCCGGAAAATCTTCTTCTATTGTTTGAATAATGTTTCTATTGTCTGGCAGTTTTTTAACAGCCGGCCATATGACGTCGAAGAGATCATGATCTAGTTTTGTAATTCTGTGTTTTATTGCTTCGTAAACAGGTTTTTTGAGGAATCTGCCCAATACTAACGGTGGCGTTGCTCTGTTTGATGAAGCTGATAGAGGTGTACGAGCTGGTCTCGCAGAAGCTAAAAGACGGTAGCATCTCTCCAAAGTGTCCAATGCTTCATGCGATTCTAATTCTCGACGTGATGACACCTGATCCTCGGGCACTACACATATTCTAATATTTATATCACGGGCATTACTGAAGAACAAAATCATTCAACGACATCAATCAAAACGTTGATAGTAAGCCAAATCATACAATACCTTTATCGGAGAACATCGCTTGAGCAGCTTCGTCACTTATTCCAAAATCTGATAACAGATGATCAAATGGTAACAAGCTTTGATTCCTACGATAATCTTCTGCGGACCTTCCGTTCTGAAATAAAAATACTGTTACGTCTTCACTTTCTGAATACTGTAATGACTCGTACTTTTGAAGAATTTTATAACTTACATCGTCCAAATCCTTCGAATTGGCACCAAGTTGTTGCATTAAATTATAATAATGACCATTGTCTGGCAGGACAGCAGCGTAGTGTAACGCTGTTCGCCCTTCGAAGTCTACTGCAGATAATGTTTCAGGGAACCTGTAAAGATTTCCGTTTATGATCTAATCTGTCCTCTGAAACATCATTTAATTCGATTTAGTGAGATGACATAGTGGAAGGTAGTCATACTTTGATCCTAGATACTTCATGACGTTTGTTTTCCCAAACACCGTTGCCACATGCATAGGAGTTGCACCGTTTGGAGACATCGGATCCCGAGCAATTGCGAATTTCCGTCTGTCCAAAGCGGCTTGCATGACTGGAATATTTCCTTCCCGAGCTGCTTGGTGGACCATGTTTATCTTTTGCTGAAACAGTTCACATCTAATGATTTTGAGTGCTCCAGTGAATATAAAGCGAAACGAAATTTAAAAAATCTTACCATGTAAGACGCTACGTTGTCCAGGAATCCTTGTAACTCTGAATTCTCTGAACTTCTACCAATTAATCTTGTTCCTTCACCGTTGAGGACTAATGTAGCCAACATCTCCATATTGGCAGTATTTATTAAATCCGTTACTTCGGAATCGATTTCATTGTCCTGTGAATAATTTTGTACGTTTATGATAATGTCGATGTTGTGAAGAAAATAACGGTGATTACTATCGCGGCTATTTGCACTGTTTAAACAGATACTAAGAAGCTAGCAAATCAATCATGACAGTGGTGTTACAAGGTGTCTGTGAGAAATAAAGTGCCACAATGATGCTCATCTAATCTAAAACACCACAATCAACTAATTAATTTACGTTTTACCTTCATTAGCCGGTTGGATAGTAGAGGACGGTACATTACGGATATACTTACTAAAACTAGTACTTCTCCGTGAACTGACTCATCTCTATGAGTTATACTTGCATCTTGCGAATCCTGCTCGGCTTGACCATTAACAAAGCCTTCTATGAGACTCTCTTGAGTATAACGTCCGTTGCTCTCGCTTCCTTAATTTGCAAAATAATCAAAAATATTGAACTTGTCTGGGACCCTCTTATAATTTATTATTACTTATAAGAATTATGTTTTGAGTATTCGTGTGCAGTGCCAGAAGAGATTTAGTTTTTACCTAAATTGGCACTCCCCATGCTAGATATTTCTGCTGTGCTTTTAAGATTAGTGTCACTGTACTCTGATTGAGTATCTCCTGGAACTTGCACATCGTCGTCATCTTCGCTGTTGTCATTAGTGTTGTTATTACCTTCATGCTTTGCGGAATGGTGACCTTCTTCACCATTACCATTATCAATTATTTCTGTTTCATGATGCGTACTTTTATGATCTTCTTCATCGTCGTTATTAGTTTCTACATCATTTTCGTTCTCTTCTTGAGGCGTTTCTTCATTTGGTTCATCAGCTTCATGTACATCGTTTGAAGGGGTTTCAGCAATTTCATTTTCTTTTAAATCTGATTCTTGTGCTGTGTTATCTCCAGCTTTTTCTACTTCTGATCCTTCGTCATTATTTTCATTTTCTTTAATAGTTTCTTCGTCATGTTCAGTTTCATTTTCTTTTGTATCTTCACTTTCAATTGCTTCCTTTTCAGTAGTTTCCTTGTCATCATCTGTTTCTTCATGCTTTGATTCATGGTTCTCTGTTTCTTCTTCTTCAACATGAGTAGCAGTTTCTTGCACGTTTTCCTCTGTTGCTTCTGCATTGTCCGTAGTTTCTTCATTTTCACGTGTCTCTTCATTGGGTTTGACATCTTCGTCTTGAGAGTTCTCTTCCACATCTTCTGATTCCTAAAATGAATAAAATAATATTCATGCAATGTAAACCAATAAGCAGAGCAAACCAACTATAAACTACAATGATGAATTAACATGCAAGTCCATACCTTACTACTTTCATTATTTTCCTTTACTGTTTCACCTGTGCCGTTTTCGGCTTTATGACTTTCATCCAACTCTGGCAAGTCTTTGATCAATTCATGTGTACTGCTAGCTTTCATGACGCCGCCCGTGCGGTTATCTGTGCTCTCAGAAATTGTATTCGTGTTGTTCTTTGACGAAATGTTTTCGTTAGAAGCTCTCAAGTGTCTCCTTTTGGACTTTTTGTTTAATTCTGCTATCACTTCGGTGTCTAACAGCTTCCAGTCCCAGGAAGATGGGTAAGCACTAGAAGGAGTTCTTGGTGCATCCGGCAGTGTTTTGAATAAACTTTTATCTATATCTTGAGGTCGGTTAATATAAAATGCAGCGGTTTTGTTTTTCTAAAATTACAGAGATAAGTATGTTATTAGGTCCTACCAAGCAAGATTCATATATAAATGTTCGTTAGTTTTGTATTCTAATACCAATAATCATGACAATTAATTTATGTAGATGTGATAATGATTCTTCGGACTTGGTCCTATTTTGTGGATCTTGCGACTTATTCAGTACTAGCGGCTGCCCAATGCTTCGCTCGCGCGGTACACGGATAAAAAAGGTTCAAGCTCAGGGTTAAAGCTATCTTCGTACCAAATTTTATCAAAATTGCTTAAGTTGTTTTGTGTTGATAAAGTTACAAACAGAGAGACACAGTTATTTGCGCATTTTTATTAATAGTGTGTAAATGTATTTGAAAAAACAAAAACTTACGTTATCAACTATACTTTCATCAGCTCCAAGGCCGACGAGTGTGTTAAACGTGTGCTGATCATCCCTCATGGCTGCGGCGTAGTGGAGAGGCGTCCGTCCATCGTTGTCGATGTCGTTTATACCTTGGGGGTACCTCTCTGCAAGGTACTTCAGTATGCTGCTGTGGCCGAGACCTGCAGCCTAAAAATAAACAAAACTCGTGACTGCACGAAGCTTCGCTCGCGCGGTATCATCATCTCCCTGCCGTTATTTGCCGCCACTTCACGTGGGGTCGGCACAACATATTTTTATCTTCCACTCACCTCTATCAGCCCTCATGTCAGTATTCACTCCTTTCTTACTCATGTCATCTTTCACACAATCTTTCCATCTTTTCTGTGCATAAAATTTGCAATTATATTTACCTTATGCATAACGGTCATGTTGTTAGTATCCCTGCTGGACAAAGCTTGCGGCGGCACTGGGTCTCCTGAGTGCTTCATCAGACCTTCCAGGTCGTTCTCCACCACCGCTGAGTGGATGTCCTTAATCGTGTTCTGAAATTTAGAAATTGAAAATGTATCATCATCTTCCCTCTAAAGTAATCAAAGTTGTGGCTAAATTTTCATATTTCGTATAACCACAGATAACATTTAACAAAAACATGTTGCAACAAAAACGCCGTTTTAGTTTCTTTATTTCGTTTATTACTACGGTGCCGGTGCACACACAAACACCACGTGAAATGGACTACCTACTACTCAGGATCAATGATTGTAACCTTTGCTGTAAATTATAAATATTTTTTTTAAATATATCTGAATGAATGAATGAAAATGCTTTATTGTACACCAATATAAATTAAAAAATAAAACAGAAACTAAATCTAAAGACCATAAATGTACAATGGGCGGTCTTATCGCTAAAAAAACGATTTCTTTTCTGAGTGTTTATAAAAAAGATATTAACCATGATATAAGGCACAGCCTCCAGGAACTTCCTGACGACAGGCTGGCTGGAAACCTCGCTGAGTAGACGCGAGCCATGGCCCTCCCACACCACGCGCTGCAGGCGCGCCATGTCGCAGTCGTGGCACCATATCCGGATGTTGTGGCGTTTTATCACCAGCCCTGGAGAACACACACTATGGGTCATCCTTTCTTATCAAACAGAAATTAGAGGAAACGAAACGTGATGGACTAAACCCATAAAGATTTTTCTTCAAGGATACAATCTTATTGGATCTGCAAAAAAGTTAAACCTATCCTGTACTTCGGTACTTTCATAAATTTTATGCGATACTACAACCCTTTCTACTATTTTATCCTTAGCGCTACTTTGTACCTACTCTGAGCTCCATTGCTGCTAAAATTTTTCAGGTTGCAATCATAATGTCAAACTTGATGATAAAAAGACTATACACAGATAATTTGTGAAATATCTGGAAAAAAATAATTAAAATGTTGATATTTGTCTTTTCGCTAATAATTTTTCTTTATGTTGATTAAATAAGTTCCTTTCGGAATACTTATATTATTAAATCATTTTGTATTTTCAAATATCAAATATGATTACGGAACGCAAACCATTGAAATCTTGGCCAGAGCTTTGATTTTAAATATTTATTCGAACTTGCAGACTTTGATTGAGCTTTCTGAAACTAGGTTAGGAATATGCAAGTCTGCAGTGCAACGATCACAGTTATTCATAGTTCTCGACGCCCGCCATCTTGTTATTGGAACAAATCGATGACCATTGCCGTATATGCGCCTACTTTGTTTAATAGGTTCCTAATTGTATATCATAAACATGCTTGCGCTTGTGGCTTCGCTCGCGTGGTACCTATATACATTATTATAGGTACCTATATACGTTATTTTCCTAGAATAGCATATAGGCTATTTTGAGCCTATATGCTATTCTAGGAAAATAACTCTATCTATTCCAAGTTTCATCGAAATCAGTTGAGCCGTTAGGTTGATTGAAACATCCCAACATCCTTGCAAACTTTCGTATTTTAATATTGTTAAGATAGAATACTTTCATACATTGGTAATGTATAAAATTATTTTACAAAGATGATGGAGTTGTACTGCTCAATTCCGTCAAAACGTAGTTGTAAGTCTATACGCTACAGAATCGATATCTCAAATTTATTTGTAAAATGTACTTCTTTTGTATAGTCGGATTCATTGGAATCGCATAGTTCAAGGCAAGCTCGATTTAATAGGTAAAAAGGTAAGATCCGTAATGAGGAAATCCGTAGAAAAACCAAGGTCGCCGACATAGCTCTCAGAAATAGCAAGTTGAACTGGCAGTGGGCACTGGCTTGCAGAACCGACAACCATTGGGGAGTAAAGGTCCTCGAATGTTGACCACGAACCGAGCGACGCAGTGTTGAAAGGCCCGATGGACCGACGACATTGTGAAAACTGCCGGAAGTCGGTGGATGGAGAAAGCTTCGTCGTGGAACTCTTTGGGGGAGGCCTATGTCCAGCAGTGGACTTCTACAGGCTGATGATGATGATAATGATGATGATGATCCATGATCACTTACAAACTTTATCGGCTCGATAACTCTCGCCCTGAATGTAACAAAATTATGATGTTTATCTAAAAACTAGAAAAATAATTTATTAAGCTACGTTTTATAGATAATATTCCGGACATTTTTATTCAATTATTTATCATATTATTATCGTATTTTTTGTTAATGTGTTAATATTGTCTTTAATTAATGTAATTGGTTGACCCGTGTTAATTAAAGTAAAATAAATAAATAACGATATAGGAACGTTTTTTTTTACTGTATGTTTATTTTTTGCTCATGTTAATTAGTTATTATGAATTCGAGTTTTGTAAACCTTCCTTAAAAAGTCAGATCGGCGATAGCAACATTCGATTGATCGAACAAACTTTTCAAATCAATTTATATTTACCTACTTACTAGAATTTGTTAAAGTTTTTACGAAACGTTAACGAGTTTAGGTATCAGGCTGGTGCGTGCCTATCACACCATCGAGTCCGTCAATCGAACCTTCGAAAGCGTAATTGAATAGCAAATGTCCTCATTTTAGAATCGATTCATGCTCCTTGTTATTAGGTTACCGGTGTGTTATAGGGTTAGTGATAATCGTTTTAGTTTCAGCTTTTGAAATCTACGAAATTTCCAATCGAACCTTGTTGAAATAAGAGCGTTTTTTCCTAGGTGTAAAATAGTGAATTTGATCTGTTCTTCTTTTTGGTAATAAGCTCACTAATTTTATCCCCAAGAATGGAGACATCCTCTCAGATCTCTAGGCGATCAGATTCTTGAAGATGTCAAAGGGGAGTAGTCAGAGGCATGTCCGAACATTTGGCACATGCTCACTTTTAGCAGTAGTGAGTATTCAATACAATGGTTACGGTAACAATTCATGTAAGAGGCGATGTGCTTGTAGTATGCCATATCTGGAATTACTCTGCAAAAAGTTTGCATTGGGTCTGGTTGGGTCATATTAGTCATAGCATGACGTACCTTTCAGTAATTAGTATTATTGATTCATCATCATCATCATTTCAGCCGGACGTCCACTGCTGAACATAGGCCTACCATAGATTTCCAGCGCGACCGACCTTGTACGGCCTGCACCCAAACAATCATTTGGGGGATTTGCCTATACTCGCCACGCTGGGTTGGGTTGGCGAGCGCAAGGCGATAAAGCAATTGTTGATAGAGAATGCCTTAGTTTTATTATAAGATGTTAATCATTATTATTGATTTATCATTTGGCTGAATAGGTTTTCAACATACTAGTACCTACCTAGCCGTGTGTTTCTAAAACTTTACATTGTTGTTCAATGAGCTCAGAAAGTAAATGTATTCCAAACTAAACATTAATTGAAGACAGGACAAAATTCATAGCTATGTAAACTAATTATGACATACCTACTAAATTTTTATTTTTTTAGTAAGCTAGTAGCACTGAATACACTAGTACCTACAGTGGTTCTTGTAATGAAGTTACCTGTTCGTGGTAAGAATAAACAACTGTCCACTACCCTATCCATCATGTTAGACTGATAACGTTCTACATAAACTCTTCAAGTTAGTGTCAAGGCCGTATTGTATGGTAAGTCAGGCTGAAGTTCAGACAGACACGTTTTAATGTTTAATGCGTTGACGACGATCGATACCATACACCTGCTGGGCTTTCAATTTCAATGTTGGACGTAGAATTGTAGAAGGCTTTTGCTATCGAGTATTGATTATTTAGTAGGAAGATGTGTGAAGTGTTATTCATGATATCTACGAAATAAATATTTATTTGATTGTTATTTATTTAAAGACATGAAACGGCTTCCACTCGATGGACCGACGACATTGCAAGCATTGTTGTGGTCATGTATCGTCTATCGCCTGTTGATGATTTTTTATCATATTTTTAACTAATTATTACAAGAAATTCAATATCAACTGATTTGACTTCAACTCAGCTGATGTTTGTATAGAGTTTTTTTTAAGAAAAATGTTGAATTTCTAAAAGTCCTAGAACGAACTTTGTTGCCAATTAGGTGCCGAATAAGCCCCTTTCTGTGTAGATTTTCAATTGGATTTGCAACTCAAAATTCAAAGCCAATTTGAAAGTACTGGGCATAGAAAACTTAAAGTTACACTAAAAATATTAAAGGGAAATTATTAAAAAACTTAATTTAAATTTCAAATTTCGAGTTAATTTCGTTTACGCAACAAATTGCTTAATGAAGACAGTAAACAAAGCGAGCTCAGAAGCAACAAGTTCGCGTGCCGAGCACCAGATTAGCATAACGGGACTCACAAAACACTCTGAAACAAATCCGTAACACTCCAAAACAAATTCGATAGTACGCCATGCGCTATTACATAATAAATCAAGTTTACGCGTTCCGATGAATAAAATCACGCCATTTCTTACGAATATTTACTTGGCCATTTTTAGAGCCAAGTTAATGAGAAATGTATATTTTTCTAATTAACTTGGTACAAATACGGTCATAGTTTCACGCTTGGGGTGGATTTTCAAAAGAAAAAAGGTAGTGACCTTCCGCCTTCCGATCCACAGGTCGTGGGTTCCCCGGTGGTGCACCAATGCATTAGTGCTCTCAAACGATTAAGGAAAACATCGCGCGAAAACAGGCATCTCCTAGAACCTAAAAATTCGAAGACATGTGCACGAAAGCAGCCTCTATGAGGTGCACTTTAATCATTTCACTACGCTGACCTAATACCTACATCATCATCATCATTTCAGCCGAACTACGTCCACTGCTGAACATGGCCTCCCCCACAGACAGAGCAAATTCCTTATCATGTGGGGGGATTTGCCCATACTCACCACGTTGGGCATGCGCGTTGGCGAGCTCAGTTAGATCTATCGTTTTTAACATGAGGGACGCTGCTGCCCATCCCCTAGTTTTTTTCCCTTAGTCGCCTCTTACGACATCCGCGGATAGATAGATATGGAGGGGCCTATTCTTCAGCCGGGGCCACCACGGCCACGGCCTATACCTACAGGGTGACCAAGAAAGCATCAGTGACACGACAAGCAAGCACTGATGTAAGCGTCATGTTGCTATAAATCATTTATGTAAGGAATTTTAAAGAGCTTTTATAGATCCTACTAATATTAAAATCAGAAAGTCCGTGTGGTTATTTGTGGTTCAGGTGTGTCATAACGGCTAAACCGATTTAGATGAGGCTTGGAATAGATTCAGTTCTAGACCTGATATGTACAACTTCATTTTAGATGTAGGTACTAACCTAAATAAATATTTTTGGTCAGTCCATAAACAAATTAAAGGCCATATAATCAAACGCGTTATTTTAAGAATAGAACATAATAATGAAATGGGCAGGTCCAGAATAGATCCGGCCGTAGCCTGAATATTCATGACCACGCAACATTAAACCCGCCCCCGCCCCGCCTGGCCAAGCCTTTATCTACACGCTAATGGAAACATGCTATGGACCATAAATCAGGACAGACACCTCGATGACATACCTCGGGACTGGGCTGGAACATTGATTGACCCAAAAAGAAATAAACTCTTTTCGTTGGTTGATAACAGGGACATAACATATGACAACCGCGCCCGCCCTAGCGCTGTTTAGAATTTGTGCACTTTTATCATCTACTAATCTACTGGGAGGCACAACTCAGCCATTGAAGATTCAAGCATACTCAAAGTTGCTCCCTAATATCAGAAACATAACAATTAATATTATTTTTTTAAACACCCTAGGATTCCCTTTGTCGTTGGGTATCAGAAACTACGATTACCATGGTACCACGATACCCAGACCCTGAACAAATACATATTTGCAGATCATGCAAAAAGTTGTTGTTGAAAAGTTGTCGCAGCTGCCAAAACCTCCTTAGACTAAGATTCTTGATTCTATCAGAAATACATGTACCTATCTACTATTAGGCAAGAAAATGTTAAATAATAAGATATTTTTTACAAAAACTAAAAACCGACTTCAAATTCCTGAATATTCACAAGATTAATATCAACCTCTTTTTTTTTGTTATCAACCTCTTTGCGTTTTGCTAACCTACTGAGGATGACATTGGCCACCTACACTTTCGAATAAAAAACAAAAGTAACTATGACATCCATTCATCATCAATAATAACTCTTATGGTACTGACTGACTGACTGACAATCAAACGTAGTGGTTTTATTCTCTTTGAAAATCAACGCAGAGCCTAAGAGTATGAAATTTGCAGAGTAGCTTCCTGTTTTAACGTATGGGTGCACAGAAATAATTCCCGACACACAACCCCTAAGTTTAAAGTTTATGTAAAAATAGCAGCAACCGAATGAAGATAAACATACAATACCACAGTCGACAAAAAAAAATTCGGCATGTGGTGATTTCAAGAGAAGATGACGTTTTTTTAAGATTTACGGGACAAGTTGCAATCCCTCAGGAATTAAATTAAAATGGGACCACCCCGGGATCATACTCTATACACCAGCGAAAGAATCATCAAAATCGGTAAAAAAAATGCAGCCGACTTGAGAACCTCCTCCTTTTGGAAGTCGGTTAAAAAAGGATATTTTCTCTACAAGTATATGTGCACCTATGCGTTGTGTGTCTGTAGGTATAAGAACGCCATCCACGATAGGCGATTTTGTAGCATTATTTCGACCGCTGGCTATTTTGCTATTCAAATATTTCAGTAATAAAACAGAACATTGGCTTCGTCATGTCATGCAACACTTAAAGCTATCATGATGAAGCACCGAGTTAATTTATTCCAGGATAAAAAATATTTGATGGTGGGTGGATAATTGCAGGTCAGAGACACGTGGTAGGTGACACCGATAGGCTGGACACTGGTGTGGTAAATGACCTACTAGATAGTAGCACTTATTTTTACCGTGAGTCATATTGTCAGAAAATGAAATCAATATCGTGGCCATAAAGAAAATATCACGTTCATTTTTTAACATTCTGAACGTCTATTTCTTTTCATATTTAGTTGGTATACTGAAAATGTTAATTCCTTTTATAGTCTAGGGTTACACTAAGAAAGTGATCCCTAAAATTCAAATCCTAAGGGGGTACAGTGAGCGTAAGTTTATCGGTATTTATAAATAACACCCAGAGAACGAAGTCACGGGTATTCCAGTAGTTAAGTAAGCAAAATGGATTGTGGGCAAAATTTCAATAGGACATTGTAACAGCCTCTCCAATTAAATTGTGAATTCGTATTAGAAAAAAAAACACTTGCCTCTCTACCAGACAACCTTTGACAAAATCTATGTATTCCAAGTTTCATCGAAATCGGTCTGAGCATATACCTACGGCGTGATTGAACCACAATCATCCAAACATCCTCACAAACTTTCGCATTTGTAATATTAGTAGGATAGGATATACAAGGTGATTCATAATATGTATTCCATCCATTGGCAATAAAGTTTGTTCTACGACTTTTGAAAATTCGAAATTTTTCATTGAACTCTGCGAAAATCAGCTGTTTTGGGGTCAAATCAGGTCAAACTCAATGAATCAGCTGTTTTAGGTAGCAATCTTGATTCCAAACTTCTTGTACGATTAGTTCTTAGTTCTAAAGATGATAAAAATTAAAAAAAAAAAACTATTTTGAGAAAGTTTGTGAAAAAAAAATGAAAATGAAAATATTGATGTTTTTTTTCGCAAATATTATTTCTTTTTGTTTTTAGAATAACCCCCTTTTGGGATGGTATAGATGTTATGAATCACCTTGTATACATGAATATCTTAATGTATATATACAGGAACTATTACGTATTATATAGGTATATTATTTATGTATAGGTACTTAGAATTTAAAGATAATAATTACAATTTCACATCGACAGCACACACAATAAACTTAATTACTGAAGCAGAGATAGGTACGTAACTTCCATCTCTGTTTCAGCATCATATACAAGGTGATTCATAATATGTATGATATCCTGAAAGGGGCGTATTCTACATCCAATTGGCAATAAAGTTTGTTCTACGACTTTTGGAAATTGTCATCGAAAAAACTCTGTGTAAAAATCAGCTGTTTTTGGATCAAATCAGTTCAAACTAAAAAAAACAGTAATTTGAGAAAAAAGTCTAAAATATTGATTTCTTTCTTTTTGTTGATAGAATAAACCCCTTTCGGTATGGTATACATGTTATGAATCACCTTGTATTAGCATCATTAGCTTTTTTGTTTTTTTTTGTCAACATACCGGGCGGATGCTTGTTCTCCCTGGCCATGTTGTCGGCGGTGGGCAGCACCAGCAGAGTGCGCGCGGGCCCGCGGTAGTGTGCCGGCGTCTTGCCGGCCGCGTCGCGCGCGCCCCGCGCCGCCCCCGCGCCCTCCAGCAGGCTGGCCGCGCACGCCTCGTCGCGGCACACAACAGAGTAGTGCAGCGGGGTTCGTCCTTCCTAATGCAATACTAAATGAGAAATCCAAGTAACCAAGGCCGCCGACATAGAGTCTTCAGTCATCTGAGTTAGCAAGTTGACGTGGTAGTGGGCCGGCTAGCTCGCAGAACCGACAACCGGTGTAAATGCTATGCCAGATTATCGAACTAGCGGGATTCGAACCCGCATGTTCGCCTAGAATCGGCAATGCGTTACTAGCTACGCCATTGAACGAATGACTGGCCTCGTAGCTCAGTTGGTAGTAGCTCTGCCTCCAACGCTAGAGGTCGCAGGTTCGTTTCTGGCACTGGACACACATTCGTGTGATTAACACAGATGTTTGTTCTGTGTCTGGGTGTTAAATATATCAGTCTCTGGTACCCATAGTTCAGACAGGCTATGCCTAGTTTGGGATCAGTTGACCTTCGGCAGATAAAATTCCCTAGAATGTAGGTAACTGCAAAATCTGTGACATGTAGTAGATATTTAGGACGACTTTGGTGGCACATGGCGTGGCGGACAAGTGCCTGGTAAATAACCCTGAAGTGCGGTTCAATCCCGTGCCGACTAAATTTTTTGCATGAATTGTAAAATGCAAATACGTTCCGGGTCTGAATGTTTTGTAAGACGTAAGACTTACAGAATCCTTCGTATGCACGAGCTGAGGATGGTTCCTGACGAGGTACTCTGAGATGTCCATGAAGTCATAGAACACTGCTTTGTGCAACAAACCGACGCCGGCCTCGTCGCGACACATCACGAACTTGTTGCGGTTGTAATCTGCTTCTAGAAGATCCTAGAAGGAAATCTATGTTGTACTAGCGCACGCCTGCGGCTTTGCTCGCGTGGTATCTTGATAAAAAGGGTCAGTTTTGAAAAACCCTTCAATACGTATTTTATTATTTGACTTAATGAGTATTTGTACTAAGTTTCAGATAAATCTCTCCATGCGTTAAGATTCTCCCATACAAACTTTAACATACCTACACCGTTACACTTACACCGTTTTAATGTGTCGTTTTGAAAATCTAAAAATACTGTTTTTCCTTATTTTTATCATACATTATTTTCAGTTAGTTTCAAATACTGACTGGCCTCATAGCTCAGTTGGTAGTAACTCTGCCTTCTGCGCTAGAGGTCGCGGTTTCGATTCCCGCACTGGACAAACATTTGTGACTAACACAGATGTTTGTTCTGTGTCTGGGTGTTAAATATATATCTATTATGTATATCAGTCTCTGGTACCCATAGTACAGGCTATGCCTAGTTTGGGATCAGTTGACCGTGTGTGCTATGTCCGGAATATTTATTTTATTATTATTAAATCTGTATGTACAAGGAATACGACTTTTCATACAAACGTTTTAACCCCTTTTCACCCGCTTAGGGGTTCATATTTAAAAAATCCCTTCTTAGTGGATGTGTTTGGCATATAAGGCAGCCACTATCCATATTTCAGCTTAATAGCTTAATAGCAGTAAAGCAGTTTAAGATACATGTTTTTAACTACAACTTGTAGCATGTAGCATGTCGTAGCGTGGTAGAGCTGCTACGGCTTCGTAGCGCGGCTACGATTCTCGTAGGCATCTATAACTACTCGTCTGATCGTATAAACGCTTCGTCTCGTAGTTCATCGTAGAATGTTTCTAGAATAATATTCTAGAATATATTATATTTTACTCCGCTAGATGCCTGTATCCTCATAGAGTGCTGACTACGAGTACTATATTGAGTTCTTGACTCCATTAGTAATTGCTCATCGACTTTAAATAGTAGTTGCTCAAAAAGCTAGTTTGAATCGAAACTGAGACTGAGGTTGAGGCCATATCCATTTGGTGACCGCCATGAATGTTAACATAGGCGATCGACTATTAAAGACTTGGTAAGCTACATCACGAGCGCTTTTAGGTACCTGCAGTTCAAGTAGCGACCCTTTCTCCACAGCTTGGTGCAGTGCATCGCATTTGGCGACTAATGCGGGCAGGTGGTGGGCCAACGGGAGTGCCTCCGCCTCGGCCAGCAGCCGGTGGCCCTGCCCGGCTATCACCAGGCGCTCCAGCCTACCTTCGCCCCCGCCGCGAGCCCACTGGCGCAGCTGGGCCGCGGTAACTAGGCCGACAACTGGGAAATTATAATTATTTTAACCGTTTCAGCCTCAGAAACAGTAACCGCCTCATTTTTTTAAGTCGAATTAAGATGCTTCGTTTCCTTAAAAAATAAGATTCAATCAATCGCACTTATTCAAAAATTTTATGATATAATGAAATTAAAAGAAAAATAGAATTACGTAAATTTGTATTCAGGCAAAGAATAATAATTATAGTTTTATTCTGCACAGGTTTGCATTATTTAAACAAGAGATTTTTTTCAGCATACGGTTATTTTCAAAAAAAATCTGACCGAATAATTGTCATTGTTTTTAGCAGCATATACTAATTAGATTACAATACATCATGATTAAATAAACTAACGTTATCACATACTGCAGCAAACATTTGCCTAGAACGAATAGGCTTGCCAGCGCTGTTGATACGCTACTGGCCGGTGCCGTGTAACTGTTTTATCGTTTCCTTGCGATGCGATAGCAGGAGCTGATTTAGCAATTACCTAACCTACAAACTTTGAGGACTACAGGGCGATCCTTATTTCGCAAAGACAAGATAAGAAGATAGTCAAAATAAAAAAAATATCAAAATAAAACAGAAACTTAAACTAAAGACAAAAACTGTACAATGCATTGTTGTCTTATCGCCAAAAAGCGATCTCTCCCAGACAACCTTAGGATGGTGTGAATTTAAAAACATAAATAATAGATACAATGATAACCAAACAGTATACATACAAATTTATAATGTATAGGCACATAATATATATATATATATGTACATATATAAAAAGAGTGTTATAGTTATTAAGCTTTAGGCTGGTACCAACAGGTTATTCAGCGGTTGCTGTATCGATGATTTTCAGCAAACGATTCTGATTTTTACCAACCAATGCAGACTTTAATTTATTTACTGTATATAAACGCGGCCAAATAGAAAGTTTGTGGTGATTTTTCTATTCCTTCATTATTCATCTTGACCTTTTGTGTGTGACAAAAATAATCAATGATACTACAAACGCTTGAACAAGACTCTTCGTCATTAGGTAGGCTAAAACTTTGGAGAAACTAAAACTAAAGCCAAGCCACCTGTACGCTATCACCGTAAAAGATTGGCGTGAAGATTTATAATGTAACAACGAGGGAAGGGCTCCTATCGGTCCATCTCCTGACCTTACAACTTTGTGGGCTTGCATTTAAATCTATTTACGTCCAAACAGGAGAGTGACACATTTTTTATTTGAGGTATAGTTAAAGATCTTAGAGCGAAGTTTTGTTTTATTTTTTGTTCGGCGGAGGTTATTCGTTGAATGGTCGGGTATGGGTACTTATCTGTTACTTAGATAGTAATGGATAGGTGCCCATACTTGGCTATACTATACTATGATTAAAGATGTTTTGCGTGACTGAGCGGTTGGCTTCTGCCGCTTCTGCTCGGCAAGCATGTATCGGTGGAACAGTGTGCCTAGCTGCGTTATACCTAATATTGTACTATAGTTTCACACAAATTTATTTTATCCTGGATGTCGGATGCCATTTGCTGCTAGCTCGATGTTATACCATACTTACCTACCTACTTACATAGGTTATAATAATGATCTGTGCCCTTCTCTTCATCGCCTGATAGCGGCTGATGGCTTCCGAGGATCAAACCTGCTGTGACGACAGCAGACATTTTATGGCGATGCTGAAAAGCAGCATAGCCGAGCTCTCGACCATTTCACCTGTCTACCTACATACATACCAAAACTTGTAAATTACCAATTGTATCTTTATAACTGTGTGTAGGATTCTTGGTGAATAAATGCCCTTTTATTTATAAAATAAAAATATTATTTATTTTATTTTATTCTAGGTAAGATGAAATAGTAAGATCTCGCTTGGTCCGACAAAAGATCTAAAGTCGGCATGATACCAGTCCGACTCTCAAGGGTGGGGAGGTCTGGAGGTATTCTTTCACTACTGGTAGATAGTATTTACAAACATTTGCCTCTCGAAATGGTTAATTAGATCCACCCTTGCTTTGAGTTACTCAGTGAACTAAGTTGTAGTACTACAAAAAGCGTATAATACCTACAGCTTTTGATATTAATTTTCTGTGTTGTGTGCCATTTGGACGTTTTGTGAGATTTTTATGCAAATGTAACAGTCGTACAGTCGCATGACTAGTTTTTATGTGAATGGGAGCTATTATTAGAACTCTGATACTTGAAAGTGCTAATAGCTGGAATATCTACAGTTAAGAGTGAAATGTGAACGCACTAACCACTTTATATTTAGCTTTTGGGTATTAATATAAGGCAAAGCCGGGTTATAAATACTTGAGCTATTTTTATGGCGGATAATTTTTAATCTTGCGTCTCCAGTTTCTGACCATTTCCTGAAAACGTGGGTAATGGCCCTTAACTGATAAAAAAATCGTGTTATGTCTTCAGTTATACGTGAAGCCATAGGTTTTTTTCATAAGTGGTAACTTTTACCCAATTCAGCTGCAATACCGCCTAGGATACGGCCCACTTGCGTCCATCACCTTAATACATGCATTGGTACCTACCTTGGTCTGGCGCACACCATCGGAAATTTCTGTCAGAAATACTAAAACAGAACAGAAAAATCAATCGGAGGACGTACGGATACTGAAAGTTGGTCGCTGGAACGTACGTCCTTACTGACTGGTTCATTTAATTTTTCTGAAAGAAATTTCTGATGGAGTGCAGATAGTCTCATGTACCTGTGATTACGCCGACTACCCCACCCTTTAAACCTCACCCCGCTTGGTGTCAGAATTTATAGGCAAAGTGGCAGTACATTCCCGAACCGACGCTGCAAAAAGAGCCCTCATGCTTCTAATAATATTTCTAGCACAATAATAATGGTATTGTCTACAAAGGCCCACATGACACCGATACTTTGTAAGGTACAGACACATACATAATGTGTCATGGATTACATTGTAACGTCGACAGGTCGTTAGAGGTGAATAGCCTACGGTCGGCGAACGAACTTTATCGATATCCACGTGCCTATGCCCAACTGAAATGTTGATGACATTTTGTTTAATACCTGTCCGTAATATTATATGTTATGGACAGGCAGTTAATGTTAGTTATGGTTACTTGTAAGTATTACTAAGTAGTTGTAATACCATCCTACTAATATTAATATACCTAAATGCGAAAGTTTGACAACTGGGTGTAGATTATGCCCATATTATGCTTATATTATTATCAATCACGATGTATTGTGTTTAATGGAACTGAAAATTTATTTTTCTACTTTTGGTACCTCAAAGTCAAAGGTTTTCATTTCAATAGACAATTTAATAATAAGCTATTTAAATGGCTAGTTGACCAGAGTCTTTACTCCATCAAAGAGTTTCTAGACAAGAAATTTTAATAATTATATTGAAGCAAATATGTAATATGTATTTTGATAATAATTCAGTCTATTTAAGTAGGTACTATCGTGTTTTTTTTTCATACTAATGTGACATTCATAATCTTGACTTTTTTAATAATAAAATATGTATGACATGATAATAAATTGCTATGTTTACTATATTTTAAAGGTGTAAAATTCAAATTGTTATAGACATGTATTATTCTAATTTTGTAAAACAACTTTTGCATGCTAGTTCATAGTAAAATGTGCTGATCTCATTAATATAATGTAAAAGAGCTACTGCTACCTACTGCTACTTACCACATTTTCGCAAATAAACAAATACAAATACAAATAAAAGATCACTTTGAAACGTCTTAGAAACTAGGTGCATATACCTATAGAAGCTACGTAAAATCAAAATTATTTGTGGATGACACTAAGTTTTCGGTATTCCTATATTTTTTGTTAATAACTTACACTATTTATAAGTAGTACCAGAAACATGCTCTAGTGCAGCCGTAATTGATAAAGCACTAACACTATGTTTAAACTAAGTACATGATACGCCAGCAAATTCAATGAATTCAAAATTGAATTTTTTTGAAAATTTATCTAACTATAATTGTGGATATAAATTTATAATTACCTCTAGCGTCTTAGCCGTGCAGTCGCCCATCACGCTAAAGAGGTCCTCAAAAACTAAGCTTGAAATATTATCGCACTAAAAGTCATTTTCAAGGTCGTGAAGTAATGTAGCATGTATGATTTATTAAAATTTATAACGACACGTAGTCTGGGTACCTACTTATGGCGTGTTTGTTGCAATGCTTACGGTATTTTGCAAAAAATCTTACTCTATCACGCTAAGGTCGTGTCCAGTAAGTGTCGTACCTACTTCATTCGCTGTAAACCATATTACCTTTTTTTTTACTATATTTATATTTAAAATATCGTACATAGCCGCCGTGCTAGGTCGCACCTGTGTTACGGACTGCTTATTTTTGTTACCTCCTGAACGAATCTATTGTACCTACCTATAATCTATGTTAAATGTATCTTGTTCTTTCTATCACAACAATACTACAAGAAACATCGAACAAAATCAATATTCATAAAAAATATTTACATCAAAGTTCTCTACCCACATAGGGTAGAGAACTTTGATGTAAATATTTTTCTGATATATTACCTACTTTTTATTAGGTACCTATGTTAATTTTTTTTTAGGTGTATATAAATTTTTAACGATGTAATAAAGGCAGATAACTAAATGAATGCATGCTTTAATAATTGAAATGTTAATTAAATGTTTGTACGCCCAAGTGGCATAATCTAGCGATCTAGACTAGTCCTATGAACTGACTGTTAAATGTACCTGATTCACAAACAATAAATGAATTACTGAATTACTGAATGTAGCAGACGCCCATTTATTATATTAATTTCGCAATATAAGCTTATCAGTATTACCGAATGACTCTTTTATTTGTTTATACACGAACTGCGAACTGGTTTGACATGCCTCTAAATTTGCTTGTCGTGTCACTGATTCTTTCTTGGTCATTCTATATTAGGCCAGTAACCAGGTTGAGGTATGATTGATGGGTAATCAATGATAAGTGACCAGGTACCTAAATAAAAAAATAATAATATAAATAAATAACAGCCTAATCTAGGATTCCCTGTGTAGTGGGTATCAGAAACTACGATTACCACAACGCCCAGACCCGGAATAATTATTTGCAGACCATGCAAAGACTTGGCCCACAGCAGGAATCGAACCTGCGCCCGCTACGCCACAGAGGTCGTCATAATAAAACAAGTGCTTTTTATACGCTACACTCTTCAATCAAAAACGTTCATCTGATAGTGTTGTGCCTTTGGAGTCATAGCACCCGGTTTACCGATGTACCTTAGATTTGCTTAAAATAAAGATTTTTATTGTGGATTTTAACTACTTGTCCGATCTTTTGAGGCTAAACAGAATTTAATTCCGTTTGTTCATGAAATGGTAAATTAGCTTTAGGATCGCTATTTCTCAAATGAGTCCAAAAAATATCTATGGTACTTTCCACAAAAGAAACCACTCAGACGGAGCGCTGTAGCCTTCGTGTAACCACAGGTTAAAAAAATAGTGAAAAGGAATTTAGTGATACTTTCTTTTTATTTCCGCTTTTTGCCGCCTTCTTCAGTGAAAAGCACTATAGGTCAATAATATTGCTTGCCCAATTAAACATTATTACCCGCCTTAATGCACTAGTCACGGCATCCAGACACGGTTTGTTGAAAACATGCCAATTTCAGGCAATTTTGTGTAACATTCACGATGTGTTCGGGAGCGCACGCCACCTCCTACAGGCTAGCCAGACGATAGGATTTGTCTTTTTCAAATTTTATAAGCCGTGATTTGATTTGATGATATTTTTTAGGGTTCTGTACCTCATTTGGAAAAACGGAACCCTTATATGATCATTTTGTTGTCCGTCTGTCTGTCCGTCTGTCTGTCAAGACCCTTTTTCTCAGAAACGGCTTAAGGTATCAACTTGAATTTATACCACCTATTAAGGTCTGTGGGCTTATGGTGCCGTATAAAAATCAAAGCTCTAGCTTAATGCATTAAAAAGATATGGCAATGAATGTATAACTGATCCGTAATGAGATGGTGGGTCGTTTGAACATCAAACTGAGGTTGGTGTCTGAGTGGGGTGACGCAAACCTTGTGAAGTTCAACGCATCCAAGACCCAGGCATGTGTGTTTACGGCGAAGAAGACCGTATTTAATCCTGAGATCAATTTCCGTGGTACTTCTATTCAGATCACTGACAGTCTGAGCCTGTTGGGTGTTGAGCTCACCTCAAATTTGAACTTTGGCTCACATATCGAGTCGAAGGCCAAATTTGCTGCTATGAGGCTGGGCATCCTAGCGAAGGTTCGGCGGTACTTCTCACCGGGACAGCTTCTTAACCTTTATAAAGCACAAGTCCGATCCTGCATGGAGTACTGCTGCCATCTATGGGATGGCTCGGCTAAATACCAGCTTGAAGCCCTCGATTCGATTGAGCGTCGCGCTGTTAGGCTCATAGGAGATGAATCGCTTGTGGAGGCTAACCTACAGAGCCTTGAACACAGGCGGCGCGTGGCCAGACTGTCGGTGTTCTATAAGTACCACTTTGGTGATTGTCCGCGGGATCTGCATGACCTCATCCCTCCCTCCCCCTTCCACCACCGGACAAGCAGACGCACAGGTAAATACCACCCTTACCTGGTCGACATACCACAGTGTCGAACGAAACGTTTCTGCTCCACTTTTATTATAAGTACTGCCAAAGAGTGGAATGATCTGCCTGCGTCTGTTTTCCCGAAAGAGTACAATCTAGGAGTCTTCAAATCTAGGGTCAATAAGTTCACTCTGGGAAAGCGTTGTAACGGTCCACCTTCGTGTCTCCTTACATTCACAAATAAAGATTACTAATAATCGATTTTACTAATAAGATTCGCATTAGAAACTAGTAATTAATCGAGAAGCATCGCATTTTGAATTTAGCACAATTATTGATTGAACATCTAGATCCGTTCAAGACATTGACTAAATTAGTTAACACAATAGAAATATATCGATTAAAGTTTAGAACAAGCAATATGAAACCTCAATTAAAATATGTCGTGTAATATCAAATCATATTACTATTTCAATAAACTCCATTAATAAGAATAGTAAAATTAAGTATATTTATTGAACATCAATGTTGATTCATTCAATCAAATAATTGCTGGAAATAATAGTACTTAAATGTTTTATCAAAATGAACCTTAACGTTGTAGTATTAGGAGCCACATATTTGCGTGGGAAGGTAGATGGCGCTGCTAGTAGAACAATAGCAGGTTGGCGGCAAAAACTAAGGTGAATTAAGAAAATATTTATTATCTGTGCTAAAATTCTCAAACACTTCGCGCATGCGCAGTGGGAAAATAAATTACGTCATAGGAATAAGGTTTGAATTCGAGCAAATATTTCAAATTCATCAAGATCTCGTCAAATTTCAATCAAATTCGCGTTTTCTCACACTGTACTTGTGATAAAGGGAAAAACACATTATGTCAATGGAATAAGGTTGTAAACTGAGCTAATATTTTATTCCTCAAAATTCCTTCAGTCTTCCAAGTAGGATCTTTTGAATCCAGAATTTGAATTTGGAATGAGTCAAGAATGCCAAGGGATAAGAAGATTTACATCATAGAAAATAGGAAAGGATTTTGAACTAGCCTGAATTCGTAGAAATTTCTAGAACAATCAGGCTATATAAGCCTCGTCAGGATTAAGATCATGGTCATTCGATTTCGAGATTTCCTTTCAGAGGGCGAAGCTCTGCCGGTTTGATTTCAGAACGTAACTTTGGGGTTGGAATTTTCTAAGTTCTTATTAGTACTTTTGGATGGGATTGGATTGTGTGTAGTATTGTTTGAGTGTTCGCCGTCTGAAGGAAATTATTAGGAGCTAGGGCATTCCCGTAACTAAACCCAGTCCGGATACTGGTCGCAAGCGGAGTTGCTACCTTGCGGTGTTATACCCAGCTTGTGTCCTCATATTAGCTAGGAAGGTGATAATCTTTGTAGCGGACCACCAATCGATTTTGGCCATTAACTTGGCGTCGATATGCTACCTGGAAAGTGCGTCCTTTGAACTCTAAACAGGAGGGCACCGTCGAAGTGGAGCCCGCGCCTGTATGGGCACCTGAGCTTAGGATTCTTAGTCCGCTTGTCCAGTCTTATTTATATATTTATTTGTACACAAGTTTATCCCCTGTTAGGCTGAGATCTGCCCCCCAGTCCAATAGCAGATCTTGGCAAGCACACGGTTATAGGGTAGGACAAAGTCGGGATTTACCACCCGCACTCATTCAATTAGCTAGTTAGGTGACTGACATTGCACTCCGTCAGTCTACTCACACAATTACAAGTAAATGTGGAGTCGGTCTCCTAGTTTGGATGGTAGAATCTAGCTAGAATAGGGCCTCTTAGGTACTCATACATTCAATTAGTTTCAATTAGGATGCTGGGTTCTAAAGGCTGATGAAGGAAAGGATACCAAACTACTATAATTAAAACTCAAAAACTAAATAAACAAGAAACTTAGTTTAATCTAAATCAATTCATCATAGGAGTGGCTAAGTAATTGAGGAATAACATTAATTTCATTAATATCTGGTTGGTAGGTTGAGTTATTATCATCAGTTATTCCTAACCTAACCAAATATATTACAAAAGAGACAAAACTATAAAATAGCAATTTATAATACAGTAAAGTACGCAATTGGGTTGTAAACTCTGCTGGCATTCATACAATATTGAATATTTACTTGAATGAATTAAGAGTTTTATTTATGGCTTTATTGAGACTAAACATTAATTGAGCAAAGGTCTATACTGATTTACTTAGTCTGATTCAGGACCGGTAGGGTCCTTAGCTACCTCTGTAACGGAAATCACAGAGAGGACTATAATGGTCCTAAGCTTTCCCCTGAACTGTAAAAGAAAAGTCAGAGTGGGCCGAAAGTGCCCTAAGCTTCATCCTCTGTAAATAACTGTGAACAGAGAGGCTATCTACAGAATTAAGACTATGCAAATCATGTTTGTTACCTAAGTAATTTCTACTTGAAAGATTGAAATCTTTAATCACAACCTTTGGCCGGATGTGCCTATAACAGTTGTTTCATGCAAAATAAATGCAGGTGGAATAACTTCTTCACTAATTGGTTGGAGATATCAATTTACTTGGGAGTAGTCCATGTAGCTTGGAAATAAAGCTTTAAATAGAATTACAAAGAAATTGTACTAAATTGTACCTTTAGCTATGATGCTAGCAGAGTTAATATACTCTTCAGAATACTGATCAAAATAGACTGATCTATGGCTATGAGAGCTATGTAAAGTATCATCATCATCATCATCATTGCTTAATATAGAGTTAATATACTCTTTAGAATACTGATCAAAATAGACTGATCTATGGCTATGAGAGCTATGTTAAGTATTCATTCACGCGAAATCAGGTGAATATGCTAATTGCATAATATAGAGTTAATATACTCTCCATAATACTGATTATAATAGTCGGATTGATGGCCGTATGAGCTATGTTTTCCTTCACACAAATCCAGGGGAAGAGGATGTTCACAGAATTATAATAAATTAAACTACTAATAATGACAATAGCTACTTTAGGAACTATTAGGTTTTCTAGGTAGCGGTCCGCAGCGGAAGTTAGGGATTCTTGGGTACCGAAGTATTCGGTAGCTTGGAGTTCCGCATGATAACTAGATATGATGGATGAGTATGAAAGTTTTGCTTTGCAAAGAAAAGTAAAGTAGAGTTTCCTTGAATGGTTTGACAATGGACAAACATACAAATACTAACTACTTAGCTTTCCTCATAATCTTTTGATGAACAAGGACTGACAAACATACAGATATAAAATCTAGTAAATGTAAAGAACAGCATTCCCTATAAGTGAATTAAATAATCACTTATTACAACGCTGGAAAGAAGTCCAAGTATTGTGATGTTTCTTACAGTCCGCGTGCGGAGGAGGGGCCCGGACCTTTGGCGTTATAATCCCTTTGCTACTTAAATTCAGTATAACCTTTAGATTGAAGTATTTCCTAATATGAAATAATTATATTGATTCCCAACCATATGTCCTCCCATGCCTTTCTACAGTTCCAGATTAGAATTAGAGTTTAGAATTATTAATCTCATATATTAAATTTAGAGTCGGAATGAGTCAAAGTTAAATATAAGTTAGATTCGGAAAGGGTTAAGAATTTAGATGTAGGTTAGTTAGATAAGTTGAATTGTCTATAAAGTCTTTAAAGGATTTGAGTTACTACATTAGTTCACATCTTAGGGTCCTACCACTACAACTAGACGATCACTTGGCCATATTACTATCATGACAATACTATACTTCATACGATGCAGAGTTAGGTTAGGCAAAATAAAATATCTTGAGGGGGGGTCGTTACAATTTGGTGCCGTGACCAGGATGTTTACCTCAAATCAAATATTAAAATTAGTGTTTAATTGGTACAATATATGATTTTGTCATGAGTTAGTGCGATTTTATCGCACAATTTGTTGCCGTAAAATAGGAGGGACTTTATAGACAAATTCATAGAGGATTATTAAATATTTAGGGCTTGTTAGGATGGGGGGTGCTATAGGTTCGCTTTATAGATGAGAAGAAATATCTGCAAGTTATAGTAGTTAGTCAGATTAGTGAGAATTCCTAATTGACCTAGTGCCTAGACTTAACAACTAAAGCTTAAACTAGGACTAACTAACTATTTGCTTAGGTTAGGTCTTGAGTCTTGCATATTCTTGAAGTAGACAGCACAGTTTCGCGATATACGTAGACTCGAAGTAATTATTCACTTGTATATTATGGAGCAGGGTAGTAGGAATGACTGAAGAATGGGGGCGAACGCTTTACTACATTTTCAGTCTGGAAATGCCATAAAACATAGTTAGAGTTACAAGTAATAAAATCGTTTTAGCAAATAGGGGGCGTTGGTTCAATTCGATTCGGGTTCCTAGCTGTGGTGGCTAACCTTTGTGGTGCCACAGGAACCGGACCGGGAGTTCGCCGATAGTGTAGGCAATTGTCTAGCAGCGGGAATCGAACCCGCGCCTATTTGCTTCTTTGCTTTTTGCTATTTGCGGGCGCTTACTTGCTTTGCCACCGTGATCACGCCAGTAGTTTAGTTAACTGTTCAACGAGCTAGGTTAGGAATTATTCTAAAATATTATATTAAGTTTCAGTTCAGGAAATACCTTAGTACCTATGAGCAGAATGAATAGGAAGTAATTTAAAACATAGGTATTATACTAGGATTATATTTCAGCTAGGGGGCGAGGGAAGACACTAAGCTTGCATATTAAGCTACACTGGTATTAGCAGAGCGATAAATAAAATAGTGTAAAATAACACTCACCGTAGGTTTAGGAGTGATGCCATCGGGCAATCTAATCAGATCACTGGGGTCATGAGTAGTACTCTAAACTAAATCATGATAGTATGCTTGATGATAGATCTTATATCTAGTGTCCAGTTGAATACCATATTCTTAGTCATGTTAACCTGGAAGAAAACATAAAATATTAGTCTTACTGCTTAGAATTTAGATTCTTTTGCACATTGCTCGTAATGCTAAATTATGAGGCAAGTTAGGAAGGACAAATTGGTTGACTGGATCATTATGCTGTAAAGCAAAACAAACAAAGATACGAACATCAAAAACATTGGGTTGCGTTGATTTCGAAAAGAAAGCAAGTGTATAGGGACTCTGATATAGTTCTGGCATCTGGACACTGCTAGTCTGCTTTACTAAGTTGTATTATCCTTCAGCTTGTTTAAAAATATGAATCAAGGTATAAAATGAGTGTTAGAAATTGCGGCTAACTTACGAAAACAATTACAGGTTATGAATATAAAATGTACTTACTTAATTACATCCACGTATTCCTCAGAAGGAAAGCAAGGACTCCGAAATGCAATTGCCACTGCAAGTTGTATTTAGCACTCAGTTGTAATGTAAATTAGTTAAAGAAAATCATTGGTAGACATAGCTGGTAGATATCAAACAGTAGCTATCAAAGTGTATCGATGGAAAAAACTCGTTAGACTAAACTCACACTGATCTGAGCACTATTAGCTATAGTAAAACCTAGTTGTAAACAAGGAAAGTGCATGCGCACAATAAATAAAATCAAAACAATTTGAGTTTTGTTTTGTTTGTTCATGTTCAGTTCCCCATTCCATCAATCAAGCAAAAACTCGTGAGCAAACCGTTTTGCTATCCTATTCTCTTTTATGGGTTAGAGAGAGATATCCAAGGTCAGTCGTAATGTTGTAATGGTGTTTCGATAACGGTCGAAGTCGGACAGTGCAACATTTTCATCATTGCTTCTCATTCACACTTATCTAAAAAAGGTCTAGTGAGAGAGTGACAATGAATCATTATCAGCATAAAATGGAATGGAACACTACGATCAGTGTACTTAGCAAGAATTACCTGTCGACGACTTAGCACAAAAATATTATTTTGACACCTAAAGATAAAATTGAAGAGTAGGATAAAAAGAAAAAAAATAGGTCAGGGAAATTATTTTTACGTCTTGCAACGAAAGTTGAGTATGAACTTTAGTTAGACAGGGAATAAGATGGTTATCACCACCGTAGCATGGTCTCTGTCTGCAGTATTGACGACTTGTTGATTGAATTTAAAGAATATCTAACTGGTAGCCTACTCCCGCGGCTTCAGTGATCTGAGTTCTGTCTGTTCCGGGTTTCGTCGGGGTCGGTTGGGCCGTTGCATCGTGGTTGAGCCGCGGATGTCCAAACATCCAAACATTTGAACGTCCGGGTATCCTAGTAGGTTTTCGCGGTTGTGGTATTGGTGTGATGGTAGGGGGTAGGATATTATGACGATGGGATATTAGTTGAAATACAGATAGGACGTAGGTACTTGACGTATCTACTTATCCAAATTTCATAGAAAAAGTATCGTAGATGCACCCTCACATGTTGTTTAAGAGAAAGTGTAGTCTAGCTATAGGTCATACCTATTTTGTGGATGCGCCACAAACCTAGGGATGTCAGTTTTGGAATACAGATTGATGTTGTTGAGCCGTAGGAGATAGGTAGCATTAGTGATGGTAGGTACCTACTTCCACATTAATCACAAATATCACTCTCTAGTTTTATAGTACCTTTCAAACATTCTCATGGATTTTGTAACAGTCAAATTGAGTTTTATCCTCTAACGAAAAAATGTAGATAGCGCGCCCATTGAAGTACCTATCTAGGAATAGGAGGAATGTTTGATGTAAGTTATAATCCTAGATATCTACGTGTAAATCTACTACTCAGTAGGTACTTATATATAATTCTGCCATTTCAATTTTAACATTTTTAACAAAAAAAATATTTATACAGGGTGAAAAAGAAAAAGATAAATAATTAAAGATATTTAAATGCGAAAAAAATAAAAAAAACTTCATAATTCATTTATAAATACAAAAAAAAAAAAACAACACGATAAAATAATAATAAGTGATTCACTAAAAATGTATTGTGTAGGTAGATACATTTCGAATAAATTTAATAGAGGAAAAGGGAGTACCACACACAGTCATTTTTGTGCATTGGTTTTCGTGTTCTCGGATTTTAAGTGTTTTGTTGGGTTGTTGGGTGGCGAGGACAGAATCGAAAGAAATTCTTTGGAAGCGAAAATATGGATTAATTTTCAGAAAGAAAGGGAGATGAAAGTAAGGGACCGAATGAAAAATATGTGTTAGTGATTTAGGGAATTGGAGGGCCTTATGATTCAACAAAATTCAGAATTTGAGACGATTTGATGATGGTTGAATTCAGATATTCCACAACACAAAACAAAGAACTTGTTATGATGGAGTTTGGAGTTAGGTTTAGTCAGCTGACAATCATCAGCGAACGCTGATTTCATAAAGGTTCTTACTACACATGAAGCCTTGGAAATTTTCCCCACACAATACATTCGCCAAATTATAAATAAACTATAGTTTTGAGATCGGGTTTTCGTGGGATGAACTAGGCATGGGGGGCTATGTTCTTGGTTATAAGGAGTTATCTTATCGGTGCAAGGTTGTGTAATTTAGTTCATTTGAAACCTAAGATTGGTTAACAATGAAACATATTATACTATTTCACAGGAAAGACTTGGAGTCACGCCCGAGTTCCTTCACTCTGGTTTGATGATTCTGATTGGGAGGATAGCTGTTCATGTTTGGTTCATTGGAAACTTAAATACTGGTACAAAATGGTATTTATTTTAAGTTTGGTTTAAAAATACATCACATATAGGTACATACATTCACATTCAAACATTAATGAGTTATCTGAATCAAACGTTATCAAATTAGAATTAATGTACATAGAAAAATAAGTAATGGTAATATAAATAATCTTTATTTGAAATGATTAAAAAAATAAAATAATATAGCC
The DNA here is from genome assembly GCA_947579855.1 of Anticlea derivata. Classification (NCBI taxonomy): domain Eukaryota; kingdom Metazoa; phylum Arthropoda; class Insecta; order Lepidoptera; family Geometridae; genus Anticlea; species Anticlea derivata. The sequence goes on from OX388269.1 coordinate 8,133,292, forward strand.
TTTACTCCAACTACGTTAAAATAACTACATTTTCGTAAAGTCTAGGGGGTGGCTGTAACGGTCCACCTTCGTGTCTCCTTACATTCACAAATAAAGATTACTAATAATCGATTTTACTAATAAGATTCGCATTAGAAACTAGTAATTAATCGAGAAGCATCGCATTTTGAATTTAGCACAATTATTGATTGAACATCTAGATCCGTTCAAGACATTGACTAAATTAGTTAACACAATAGAAATATATCGATTAAAGTTTAGAACAAGCAATATGAAACCTCAATTAAAATATGTCGTGTAATATCAAATCATATTACTATTTCAATAAACTCCATTAATAAGAATAGTAAAATTAAGTATATTTATTGAACATCAATGTTGATTCATTCAATCAAATAATTGCTGGAAATAATAGTACTTAAATGTTTTATCAAAATGAACCTTAACGTTGTAGTATTAGGAGCCACATATTTGCGTGGGAAGGTAGATGGCGCTGCTAGTAGAACAATAGCAGGTTGGCGGCAAAAACTAAGGTGAATTAAGAAAATATTTATTATCTGTGCTAAAATTCTCAAACACTTCGCGCATGCGCAGTGGGAAAATAAATTACGTCATAGGAATAAGGTTTGAATTCGAGCAAATATTTCAAATTCATCAAGATCTCGTCAAATTTCAATCAAATTCGCGTTTTCTCACACTGTACTTGTGATAAAGGGAAAAACACATTATGTCAATGGAATAAGGTTGTAAACTGAGCTAATATTTTATTCCTCAAAATTCCTTCAGTCTTCCAAGTAGGATCTTTTGAATCCAGAATTTGAATTTGGAATGAGTCAAGAATGCCAAGGGATAAGAAGATTTACATCATAGAAAATAGGAAAGGATTTTGAACTAGCCTGAATTCGTAGAAATTTCTAGAACAATCAGGCTATATAAGCCTCGTCAGGATTAAGATCATGGTCATTCGATTTCGAGATTTCCTTTCAGAGGGCGAAGCTCTGCCGGTTTGATTTCAGAACGTAACTTTGGGGTTGGAATTTTCTAAGTTCTTATTAGTACTTTTGGATGGGATTGGATTGTGTGTAGTATTGTTTGAGTGTTCGCCGTCTGAAGGAAATTATTAGGAGCTAGGGCATTCCCGTAACTAAACCCAGTCCGGATACTGGTCGCAAGCGGAGTTGCTACCTTGCGGTGTTATACCCAGCTTGTGTCCTCATATTAGCTAGGAAGGTGATAATCTTTGTAGCGGACCACCAATCGATTTTGGCCATTAACTTGGCGTCGATATGCTACCTGGAAAGTGCGTCCTTTGAACTCTAAACAGGAGGGCACCGTCGAAGTGGAGCCCGCGCCTGTATGGGCACCTGAGCTTAGGATTCTTAGTCCGCTTGTCCAGTCTTATTTATATATTTATTTGTACACAAGTTTATCCCCTGTTAGGCTGAGATCTGCCCCCCAGTCCAATAGCAGATCTTGGCAAGCACACGGTTATAGGGTAGGACAAAGTCGGGATTTACCACCCGCACTCATTCAATTAGCTAGTTAGGTGACTGACATTGCACTCCGTCAGTCTACTCACACAATTACAAGTAAATGTGGAGTCGGTCTCCTAGTTTGGATGGTAGAATCTAGCTAGAATAGGGCCTCTTAGGTACTCATACATTCAATTAGTTTCAATTAGGATGCTGGGTTCTAAAGGCTGATGAAGGAAAGGATACCAAACTACTATAATTAAAACTCAAAAACTAAATAAACAAGAAACTTAGTTTAATCTAAATCAATTCATCATAGGAGTGGCTAAGTAATTGAGGAATAACATTAATTTCATTAATATATGGTTGGTAGGTTGAGTTATTATCATCAGTTATTCCTAACCTAACCAAATATATTACAAAAGAGACAAAACTATAAAATAGCAATTTATAATACAGTAAAGTACGCAATTGGGTTGTAAACTCTGCTGGCATTCATACAATATTGAATATTTACTTGAATGAATTAAGAGTTTTATTTATGGCTTTATTGAGACTAAACATTAATTGAGCAAAGGTCTATACTGATTTACTTAGTCTGATTCAGGACCGGTAGGGTCCTTAGCTACCTCTGTAACGGAAATCACAGAGAGGACTATAATGGTCCTAAGCTTTCCCCTGAACTGTAAAAGAAAAGTCAGAGTGGGCCGAAAGTGCCCTAAGCTTCATCCTCTGTAAATAACTGTGAACAGAGAGGCTATCTACAGAATTAAGACTATGCAAATCATGTTTGTTACCTAAGTAATTTCTACTTGAAAGATTGAAATCTTTAATCACAACCTTTGGCCGGATGTGCCTATAACAGTTGTTTCATGCAAAATAAATGCAGGTGGAATAACTTCTTCACTAATTGGTTGGAGATATCAATTTACTTGGGAGTAGTCCATGTAGCTTGGAAATAAAGCTTTAAATAGAATTACAAAGAAATTGTACTAAATTGTACCTTTAGCTATGATGCTAGCAGAGTTAATATACTCTTCAGAATACTGATCAAAATAGACTGATCTATGGCTATGAGAGCTATGTAAAGTATCATCATCATCATCATCATTGCTTAATATAGAGTTAATATACTCTTTAGAATACTGATCAAAATAGACTGATCTATGGCTATGAGAGCTATGTTAAGTATTCATTCACGCGAAATCAGGTGAATATGCTAATTGCATAATATAGAGTTAATATACTCTCCATAATACTGATTATAATAGTCGGATTGATGGCCGTATGAGCTATGTTTTCCTTCACACAAATCCAGGGGAAGAGGATGTTCACAGAATTATAATAAATTAAACTACTAATAATGACAATAGCTACTTTAGGAACTATTAGGTTTTCTAGGTAGCGGTCCGCAGCGGAAGTTAGGGATTCTTGGGTACCGAAGTATTCGGTAGCTTGGAGTTCCGCATGATAACTAGATATGATGGATGAGTATGAAAGTTTTGCTTTGCAAAGAAAAGTAAAGTAGAGTTTCCTTGAATGGTTTGACAATGGACAAACATACAAATACTAACTACTTAGCTTTCCTCATAATCTTTTGATGAACAAGGACTGACAAACATACAGATATAAAATCTAGTAAATGTAAAGAACAGCATTCCCTATAAGTGAATTAAATAATCACTTATTACAACGCTGGAAAGAAGTCCAAGTATTGTGATGTTTCTTACAGTCCGCGTGCGGAGGAGGGGCCCGGACCTTTGGCGTTATAATCCCTTTGCTACTTAAATTCAGTATAACCTTTAGATTGAAGTATTTCCTAATATGAAATAATTATATTGATTCCCAACCATATGTCCTCCCATGCCTTTCTACAGTTCCAGATTAGAATTAGAGTTTAGAATTATTAATCTCATATATTAAATTTAGAGTCGGAATGAGTCAAAGTTAAATATAAGTTAGATTCGGAAAGGGTTAAGAATTTAGATGTAGGTTAGTTAGATAAGTTGAATTGTCTATAAAGTCTTTAAAGGATTTGAGTTACTACATTAGTTCACATCTTAGGGTCCTACCACTACAACTAGACGATCACTTGGCCATATTACTATCATGACAATACTATACTTCATACGATGCAGAGTTAGGTTAGGCAAAATAAAATATCTTGAGGGGGGGTCGTTACAGCGTGCTCCATCTTAGGCCACATCTCACTTGCAAAAGTGAGTTGGTGGCCAAACGCCTTACCATTATCAATAAAAAAAAAAAAAAAAAAAAAAAAAAAAATTTGTATGGAAATGGCAAAAATAAAAAAAAACCTCTAGGGTACTTCCAGTTACCTCACAATTCTGAAATTTGGAATGCTAGTAGCTTTTGTAACACAATTAAAGGGAAAAGTCTGAAATTGAGGAATTTCGAAGTTTTTTAGGAAACAAAGTTATGTATATTTGCGCTCAATGTCATACAATGACTACGTGAGCGACCGCAAATATAAGTTTGTCAATTCCTACACTTAGAATTTTTATTTTCTGACCATGGGCGCGAGTTCTCGCACTTGACCGTCTTTATTTTTTATAAAGATAAAATAAGATGAGTTTATTTGCAACTGGAAAATTAATCATCGTCATTATAAAAAGAAGCCTGTAGAAATCCATTGCTGGAGATAGACCTCCCCCATAGAGATGCACGACGATTGGTCAACCAAAAAAGAACATTCTAGTTTATACCTTTTACTGTGCTTCCGACGGTCTTGGTGTCTAAACATTTTTTTATTCATTAAGAAACAATTCATGACTAGAGCTTGCCTTTGGGGGGGCTGTAGTGCACGTAGATTCCGTTTTTCTTCGCCGTTCTTTCAGACAGCCATTTCTTCACTCCCTCCATCACAAATCCAGTTTCACTTCACTTGATTTTAGTCCATTATTTACTTCACATAGTTTGAAACTTTTCTAACGTATTTAAGCTTATAGCGTTATTTTATTCGTAGGTATCTTTAATCGATATGATGGGAATTTTGAGGGAAGATTTCAACAAAAAAGCAATTTTTGTGAAAATAATAACAGTCTGAAGATTTCAGTGTGAGGGAAGTGAAAAAATACACTTAATTTTAAACGCCTACACCAATCGATTTTGTTACGTTTTCATGGCATATTTATATTTATTCCGTGCCGATCGAAAATGTTTCCTAAAAAATATTTATATATAAGTCCGGCACTGACACATACATACATACATACATAAAATCACGCCTATTTCCCAGAGGGGTAGGCAGAGACCACGGCCTTCCACTTGCTATTGCTTGCGATCCTGACATACCTCTTTCGCTTCATTCACTCTCATCACATTCCTCATACATGCTCGTCGGTTTAGGGTATTCTTGACCTGGCCTTTGTCCAAAACGTCACCGATTTGGTCGCTAAACGTACGCCTAGGTCTTCCTCTTCCAACGGTTCCATTCACACTCGCCTTATACACCTGTTTCGTCAATCTTCTTTCGTTCATTCTCTCTACATGACCAAACCATGTCAGCATACCTTTCTCAATCCTCATCAAAACATCTTCTTTCACTCCACAACGTTCTCTTATCACACTGTTCCTCACTCTATCTTTCAAAGTTACTCCACACATACTTCGCAAAGCTCTCATTTCCACTGCATTTATCCTACTTTCATTCTTTTTCTGCCATACCCAACTTTCACTGCCAAACATTAGTGTCGGCACTAACACTCCTCCATGCAAAGTTCAAGAATATTGCCCTAGAATTATAAACTAGACGGACACTACAAGATTTGGTTTTAGTTTTTGAGAAAATGGTACGCGTACGACAAATAGCAACATATTAGGTATATTTATTAACTTAACCGGCAGAATGACTCGTAGTTTCTACTATTATTTTATAAATGATGAACCACAATTTTGGTAAAATGAAACTTGTGTAATAGAATCAGGGAGGAGCACAAAAAACTTGTAGTCCGGCGCGTGGGATGTATAACTTAGCAAACTAACTCACTAGAGGCAAGAATTCGCACGAGACGTCACGATAGCAATGAATGCAATTAAATTATAAAAGACAGGTGAAGTACAGTCTCGAACACAAATTGTTAGAGTAGAATGTACCTAGTCTTCGAAGTTTTTGTATGTAGGTAATTTCTATTCAAAATCAGGTTATGAAATAGTCACTTTCGCACAGGATATGCTACGGGATAGCTAAGTATTCGATTGCGGTAACGGTATTTCAAGTGATTCTACAATTAATTTTACTGAAAATAAGACTTGATGGCACCACTGTACCTGATTCAGCATAAAAATCTAAATATTCAACACAAAGCACTCTTCGACATCGTTATTAATGATCAGCCGATGCGGTATTCACATTTCACGTCTACGCGTACTAGCTCTAATTAAAAAATATATCTACCCTAAATACTGCTAGTTAAACTTCTTTGGAAAGAAACAAAGCCTTTTAAGGTAAATCTATTCTAGATTTTCTAGATGATTTATACAGTGAACTTTTTTCTTACTAAAAACATAGAGTTAGAGCTTAGAACAAGAACATTCTTTCTCATGCTTTTTCATTCTTTCTTTCTTTACGAACGCAGACAAAACAACTAAATAATGCTCTACGTCTGTTGATAGAGTAGGAATAGAATGAACATTTGCTCGTCCGATTAAAATCGGTCTTTACAAGACGATGTGCCGGTCTCTAGCTATACCATCCTCTCAGCCTAGTCGGCTTTATCAAAGACTATATAATATATATTATCCTTGGCCTTATCCACAGGATAGATATGGTCAATACGTGCGGAGCTGACTAAGCCGCGTTCCCCACGATGTTTCCCTACCGTCTTGAGCGCACAGCGCACATACATTTTTCGAACAAGAAAACCCATTGGTGCACGACTGGGATTCGAACCCACGAGCTTCGGATCGAAAGTTGAGGTACCTCCCACTAGGGAAACTAAGCAGGCTAAGCATACTATTGCATACTATTGGTGCTATTGCACCAATTATTAATTCATACTAAAAAAATATATATAATACTCCATGTACAACCCAATGCCGTCAGGTGGAAAAAAAATGGTGTCATTTCTCATAGATGGAAATAAAAAGTATTATAATCAACATTTCCTACAAAAGCTGTCCGCTTAAATTATAAAACAAGCAATGTTATGAAATGTTAAGATTTTTAATAAGAAAGATACATTTTAAGCAAAATGGACCACCAACTATTGGACTGTAAACATTGATTTTGATACGGAGTTTCTGTCAATTATTCAATTCTTCAGCGCTGTTTGAAATTGTTATATTTATGTTAAATCCAATATCCTTTGTGCCAGATTTCCGAACAGAGGGCTCGGCTCTTTCAGGATATACTGGACCAATTTGAGCTGAAAATAATAATAGTCTTAATAACAGAGTAGACGAGCTAAATATATATATATTTCCATAATTAGCCGCGTTGGCCTAGTGGGAGGTTCCCCGAATTCCGAAGGTTCGGGATTCGATCCCGGGCATGCGCCAATGAGTTTTTCTATTAGAAGAGTTTTAAGTGCGCAATAACACGTGTTTAAAATAGTGAAGAACAACATCGAGAGGAAAACAGTAAGTATACTAGAAGCGGAGATGGAACTTGTTACATATAGAATACTCATTAATGCAAAATGTGGACATATGCCAAATGTTCGGACAAGCCTCTGACTACCCCTATATAAACATCTTCAACGATCTGATCGCCTACAGATCTGAGAGCATATCTATCACGCTTAGGGGATAAAATTCGTTAACCCTTTTTTATCCATAATGACTGTGTTTACATACCATTATTTATTTGTGTATTTAAAATTCGATGGTAGAGATCATTGAATTTCTTTTGTCTCTTCATATTAGATGGCGTACGAACAACCAATGTCGGGAGAAGTATGTAATGTTCTAGATTAGGCTCTTCCTTCGGATGTTTACGGCGACTTGCGTCTTTTTTTATAACGAGCCGAGGATTTTTAGGCTGTGATTTATAAGTCGAATAACTACTGCCACTTGTAAGATCATGATTATCACATTGGTTTATATTAGGCGGTGTTTCACAGGTGCTCGTTTGAGGTCTTGTAGATGTGTGGTAGCAACAGGTGGGCTCTCTGGCAGTCCCTGGCGCGCGAGACACGTAACTAGGACCAGGGGTGCAGTCGTCACAACCGTCTTTTCTGGAATGCTGTCGCAAATCTAAACCCATCAATCGATCATGGCTCCTGTGACCTCTACGTGGACTGATTTCTTCTCGTTGTCGATTGGATGCAGAAGCGCTTCCAGAGTTGAAGTCACTGGCAGCGGCGTCCTCGCTTCCCGGCCTGTTCTTGTGGCTGGCTACAATTATATCTCCAGTTTTGCCCAGTGGTCTGCAACTCTCATGTCTGTGGTTCAGTTTGACAATTCTGTAATGTCGTCGCCTTCTGCGTTCTACGTGTGCAACTCGTTCTCTTAAAAGACTATCGATCAGTCGCTGCAGCTCGCACCTCGTGCCGTATCTTTCCCTATCCGGATGCGCCATGCGTCGCCCCAGCCTAGTGTTCGGCCAGTGCGTGCGACACACGTCCTCCCAGATGATGTCACTGAGTACCGCTTCTCTTGAAGGTGTCAGTTTTATTCCATCATCCCGTGGAGCGAATTCGCCTTGAGCCAAATAATGAACCGTGTCCATGAGGCGATAATCCCGCACGGGGTTCAGTTTGTGTCTTATTTTGTGCACTCGCTCTGCGGCCAGTTTTGGGATTTCATCCCTTTTGCAAGGCACGGAAGCGCATTGCCTACGACCCCGAGCTGTGATCCCGTCGTAAGCGGTGAAATCACGACCGTACTGCTCGGAGTTATGTTCCTTCTCGATCGTGGTAGCTTTGCTCGGTGAAAGAGGTGCTGCTTGGTGAGCGTATCTTTGGAAAGCGGACGTCTCAGGAACGTGGCTGTATTGCTGTATGTAGCTACATCCAGGCCGCCCCGTTCCAGATGAACTTTTCATTGTGTTATCTTTGGCTTCCTCATCGGACGATGACAGTTCAATATTGGGATCTAAGGAACGAAAAACCATCTCTTGTCTCAAAATCTTACGCTCCAAGTGATCGATTCTTTTGTGTAATTTGTATATTTTACTAGAAATAGGCAGCACAGAATCTTCTGAGGATGTGTTTGTTACTATCAAAGTTGCAACGTCTACTTTATTGGGGTACGTCGATGTGTCTACTCGGGCTTCGAGTTTAGGCAAATTCATATTCATCTGCGTTTGAGTATATAAATAACATTTTTCGGCAGATTTCGGCTTATCATTGTATATGTTTGATTGTGGAGTATTTTTATGCGGGCATATTGCGACAAATGTAGATCTTCGTTCGTAAATAGATAGTGATGGTACTTTTTCTGTTTCTATTTTTCCTTTTGAATGTGTTGTGCCACATGCAATTGAGGTTACTACATTTGAATCATCTTCACTCAGATCTACAACATTTATAAATTATGTACCTACATATAATTCTCGTCATGACTGAACACAGGATATTGCTTAAGAATTTAACAAAAAAGGTGAAAATAATTAGTTACTTGTTGGGAAAGATGAATGATCTCCAATAGCAAGACGTGATCCAGACTTGCTGGAACCCTGAAAATAAAAGAAGTAAATATATTTTTTAAATCTTTAACAATCATTGTCAATAACAGTGTTTAGGAAAACTTACTTTTCTGGAATGGAAACGGCTTTTTTCTGCGATATACAAGGTTTTGATTGCTGGAGCGCGTGGTTTAATTGAAACGAGCACCCTTTGAGAACTTTGGCGATGGGCTGTATTTTTTTTAAAGATTTCTAAATCTGAAATACGCAATGAATATCTTACTACTAATTATAAATGCGAATCTTTGGATGGATGGATGTTCGTTACTCAATCACGCCAGAAAGGATCACAGATAGATTATAGTCTGGAAAAAGCACATAGCCTACTTTTTATCCCGGATAAATGTACGGTTCCCGCGTGATATTGACATGATTTGGATAGTGATGGTTTAGGGGTCAGAGAATGACATCTACTTTTTCATCATCATCTCCCTGCTCTTATCCCACTTCATGGTGAGTCGGCACAACAAGTTTTTCAATGACATCTAAGTACTTTTTATCCCGGAAAAATGCACGTTCTTATGGGATAGCATAACAATATTGTAGATATGAAAGTTTGTAAGGATGTTTGGATGTTTCTGGGTCAATCCCATCGTATCGGCTCAACCGATTTCGATGAAACTTTGATCATATCTTGACTTAGGAATAGCATATAGGCTACATTTTAAGTACTTAAGTTCCTACCATACGAGCGAACCCGAGGGAAAGCTAGTTAATATAATTCACCTGTCCTTTTTGTAACTAAGATGAAACAGCAACGAGTGAGATGAGCGGCTTACCCAGAAGAAGAGGTTTTTGTAGCGGTCTAGTTGGCCCTGCAGCTAGATAATCGCAATTGACCTCACGAATCAACTTCTCCTCCTGGATGGATATTAACTTCTTTTTGGATGGAGACTGTTTATTTTCCATCACATTTTATTTTCCTCTTCCCCTGCATAGTTATAAAATTCGAAAATCTGTAAAGATAAAATTCTGACACAAAAATTTAGACACATACAAAAATGAACTTTTTCTGACAGAAGACTGATTTTGCTGGCAGATGTGCCAAAAAAATCCAAGGTATTGTTTATAGTTTTTCATTCATACTCTTTTGTGATGTAAATAGGTTTCAATTCTCTAGTTAATACTGACTTTCCCAACAAATCAGAGGCAATTTTGGGCCAGAGTTGCCAACAACATTTTTCTTCTATTTTTATACTTTATACGGTTTATAAAATGTCTAGCTCTACTTTCGGTACGTAGGCCGAAGGTTCAAACTCAGGCACCAATCACCAATGGATTTTTCTATTCGAAAAATTTATGTGCGCATAAACAAGGGCCTATAACAGTCGGTGAAATAATCAGTGTTGCGTAAGGATCAAAGTGCGCCTCTTAGAGGCTCCTTTCTATACCAACCTCATAACACTACAAAACCTTTTCAATTCAGCATCATTTCGAAAATGGAAATGATTAAAAACAAGAAAGTTAGCTGTCAAAATTTGCAAAGCGTGACGTTTCACCCGTTTGTGCTTTTCAAAAAAATTACTAATTGATTTTTGGTGAAAAATTAGTGTGATTTTAGGCTCATAAATACCTATGGATGCTTGAGTGATCGAGGAGGATGTCTGAGCAAGAGAAGAAAAGCGGTGGTGGTGCTGGGGGTTCGTCCGTGGTGTTAGTGGAGCAGTCAGCGGCCAGCCGACACAAGCAGCCTTTCCGGCCGACTGAGCTGCAGGAAGAGGCGCCAGACTTGCACCACAAGCGCTCTCGAGCACCGGCCGTGCCATGTATGATAACCTTAACTTAAACTTATATTGACACCGGGATTTCGACACTTGTAAACACTTGCTCACTTATTAGATTCATAGTCCAGTGACTTACATGTATTTTGTTGATAATTAAGTCATCAAGATTTACAGAGATTTATAATATTTTATTTCAACAGCTGTAGCCGAAGAACTCAAAGATAATGCAAATTCTGAGACCAAGGACCGAAGTGAATGCGAACGTGGTAAGATACATATTTTTGCATTACTTCAATACTTGGATATAAGTAAAATAAAAATACTTAGAAAAAAAAATTGGCTCACGACTTTTATATCCAAGAATGGTCATAGTCCTCTCAGATCTCTAGGCGAGATCAGATCTTTGTAGATGTAGTCGGAGGCATGTACGAACATTTCGCATGTTTTACATGAACATATGGTCCAAACCATTTTCAGGTATGTCATCCGAGAAGCAAAAGCACAGCATGGCTAAGAAGCTGTCATCTGTCACAAAGAGGCGAGGGTCTTCCCCCGAAGCCATCACACTCGCGCAATTAGAAGTCGACACGAAGGTGGGGTCAATGAATTATAATTGCACTGTCATGTTTATCCAGTATATTCCTTTTGATCATGCTATCCTGGTATGGAAATTGCGATACTGTGATATGCATATGCGGTTTTCAATGCGTGATGATTGCTGCGTTTAAATTGTTTCATGATTCGTTGCTCGTCACAATAACCGTGCATGAATATTCACAGTAATGTCAAAAACGTAAGCCGTGGGGTACATTATTTATTTGTTTGACGTTGTTTGTTTTCAAATAGGTACAAATTGTTCTTAAAACAAGCCTATTATGTCCAAAACCTTTAACGTTTGTAGGTATACTGTCGAAATTGATGGCTGGAAGCAATTGAGAAACAGCTGCGCGGGCCTAAAATATGAAAATAATGCACAAACCTGTGGTTTCAGATCATCTTAAATAATTTTAATCAAAGACGAAGAAAGATAATTTATGTTGCTTGTTTGTCGTGTCACTGATTCGTTGTTGGTCATCCTTATTAAATCAGTGATCAGGTTGGGTTTTTTTATAACGAGTAAGGTGGCAAACAAGCTTACGGTGCTGTAATAATGCTTGGAATACCGAGGCATCAAGCACGCGTTGCTGACCCTAAACCCCCCTCCCCTTAAAGAGCTCTGGCAACCTTACTCACCGCAGGAATACAACGTTATTTGAAACAAATAATGTCATTTGGCTGTGATCTTCTGTAAGGCGGAGGCTACTCACCAGGCGGGCTGCTCCAATCAAGAGCGAGAAAACCCGCTGTGCTCCACCTCACTTTATTATTTCTGTTATTTCAGAAAGGCACGGTGACGCCACCTCCGCATCCCATCCCGGCTCAGGTGTCGTCTTTGGCGTCCGCGGAGTCGGACTCGGCCGCGGAGAAGTCGGCCGCGCAGAGGAAGGAGGAAGTAGACAGTATAACCGACGAGATCGCCGAGTTGCGGACCCCCGAGGTGGCTAAGAAAGCTTCCGATTGGGTGAGTTATCTTTTATGAAAGTGGCTATTTTCAGGACCTGGGACGTAACTTTTGCAGGTGCTCAGTTCGATTACCGGATGGTTAGTGCAGCCTTCAGCAGTTTTTTGATAAAATCCGAAATGAGGTTATCCGTAGAAGAACCGTCACCGTCGTAGCTCTCAGAACTAGCAAACTTAAGTTTCTCGAATGGCGACGATGAACGCGGCGATGCAGTGTTGGAAGGCCCCCAACCGATGGACCGACAGCATTGTGAAAGACACGACAAGTGCAGGAAGTCGGTGGATGGAAAAGGCTAGACCGTTCGTCATGGAATTCGTTGGGGCGTATGTCAAGCAGTGAACTAATACAGGCTAACTTTCCGATTTTTGTAGACGGTGACGAAAGTTCACAGTCTCAAAGTTTTATGGTTCTTATTCGTGTAAATTAGCACTGAAACGCTCGCATTTGATTGGCAATAACACGTCTTCGAGAGCCCTTGGTTTGTAAGTAAAAAATCTCTGCAAGGCCAAAAAAACATAGAGAGCAAGGAACTCTGGGTTCAAAACAAAATAACTTAGGAACATAATTCTGAAAATGCGTAAAGGCAGTTAATGTGCCGATACGAGGTAGGTTCGATTTGCTATCGCGGCAGCCCGCACGCTACGATCGCTTTACATACAATTAAATCCGTGTAGTTGCAGCTCAGGCATAACGGTCATGACACAAAATAGTTTACCAACTTTTATTCTTATAGGTATTATAAGCGCGAAGTGCTACTACAGCGTAGCACGTCACGAGCTAGCTCATACTCATACGGGCTGATTTAAAAAGGCACTTGAGTATTGCGTACTAAATTGTTTCACTTGTGCACGTGAACAATGTTCACCTAAGGAAAGATGACGGTATCAGATGGGATCGGTTTCTTTGTATAGTTAGAGGTATACCAGCTAGGTGATTCATAATATGTATGTTATCCCTAAAGGGCCGACTGTATAACCAGTCGGAAATAAAGTTTGTTCTATGCCTTTTGAAAATACGTCATATTTCATTGAAAAACCTCTACGCTAATATCCGCTGTTTTCGGTTCAAATCTGTTCAAAAACAATGTATCAGCTGTTTAGGTAGCGATCTTGATACCGAACTTCATTAGTAAATAAAGTTGATAAAAAATCCAAAAATAACTAATTCACGAAAGTTTCGGGAAATAATATGCTTTTTTTTCGCTATAACCACCTTTCGGGATGATATACGTGTTATGGATAAGCTTGTATCAGTAAGAGCGGGTTGGTTGTTGCAGTCGGACGAGGAGGAGGCGGGCGGGCTGCCGCGCAGCGAGTCGCGCGCGTCCCGCGTGTCGCGCGCCGTGCGCCAGCTGCTGTGCTGCGGCGTGCGCACGGACGCCCCCTCCGAGCACAACGTCTCGCCGCGCGACGAGGGCATCTAGCCTCGCACCCGCAGCCGAGCCGCACGAGCCGCACTCGCTTCCCGCCACAAGACCGCAGCTGTCGTCGCGGCTGGCCATTCCTAGCCGCGCCCGCCTCCGCCCCGCGACCGGGAATGGCCAGCTGACTAAGATAACTGAACGATGCGTGTGTTAAGCTTTGTATATAAAATTACTAATTAAATGTGATTTTTCATTTATAAAACCGTTATGTACCTATTGGGATCGATGAGACGTCGGTTTGTTTTTTTAAGATTTTTCTAGTTATCATGATAGTTATTTATTCAGGCTGACATGACATGCTGTGTGAGTTAAATTTTTGAGCACTACTGGCTAAAGCATTTGTGTATTTTTTCAAATTAAAGTTTAGTTGTTTCGTATCAGTTTTTTTACTTTCCCGGTTAAATTAAACTTAAACACCTAAGTATAGTTTTTAAGTAAATAATATAGGACGACATAAAGGTGGAAATGAAGTACGCTATACACACCAGGCAATGAATTAGATCAATATTTTCAGGATGATAAATCTCATGGCACCAAGAAAAAGGAAGTTTCGTGGCATGATAACGAATACCTAGATAAAATCAAAACCCAGGTAATGATTATTATTATATGATTATAATTCATTTTTTCTCACCGATTGTTATATCGGACAACATTTAAAATATGATGCAATGCAATGGCAATAATGTGTTAATTTTGTTCAGGAAATCGCTGGAAGAAGACGAGCTTGCGTTTTAGAGCGCAAAAGCTCCATTGGCCCTTGTTTCCGCTCATCTGCGCCTTTTGGCAGGCCTTCGGGGATCGCCATATCCTTGCCAAATGTAATGATAATTAGCAAAGACTATACCTATAATACATATTATCCTTGTTATTAGTTATCGTACTAATATTATAAATGCGAAAGTTTGTGAGGATGTTTGAATGTTTGTTGTTCAATCACGCTGTAACGGGTCCACCGATTTCGTTGAAACTTGAAATAGATAATAGTACATTATACTGGGCAAAGTTGGGTAACTCTTTCATAAAAACTTTCAATTGCACTTTGTGCAAAGACAATAGTAACATTTTCTACACATTTCGCTGTTTGATGAACCCAGTGAAAATTTGTTTTCAGAAATACGCTAGGCCGTGCGCTGGCGATGACTGCAGCCGGCCACAATCTGTGATAAACATCACAGTGTCCAAGGTTCTATTTCCATATAATTTTGCATCGTTGCTCGGGGGCGAATCGGGGTAAAACCGAAAGCAGAGCAGTGAAATAATGAAAATCTAATTAACTCGTTATTACAGAAATGCTTGGTGAACAAAACAAGATCTCGTATTGATAGTCAAGGCGAAGAACAAACGAATCAGGTAGAATACTTAACCGCAAGTCATGCTTACTTCATGATCCTTATCAACTAAATAACATATGAAAAACTGTAATTTACAGATTCCGAGGGCGAACTTTTTCGGGACATTCAAAGAAAAGCTAGCCAACATGACTGGGAAAATCAAAGAAGTCCTGAACGCCTAATTTTCAATTATATTTTATGATCTTCTATTATTTGGTACCTACTTAAGTAGTTTTGTCTCTCTATTTTGATCTTATTTACATCTATGTTTCTAAAAATTACTTTTAAATACATTTAGTTAATTCCAAAACATTTTTTTATTTCAAGGTACATTGCATTCGCGGTAGACATTTCAAAAAAAGGGAGTCAAGTTTAAATAAATCTTCAAAAAACAATTTCACTTAAGGTTCTGCCTCACCGAAAGCATTCACCTGTAATGTAACATTTAGATTTTGAGCATTACATTACAGCGGGGAGCGTGAGAGTGCTCCGCGCATTGATGTTACAAGTTGTATTAAAATATTAAACATTGTATCATTGTGCTCAGTCCCTCACTGATGTAATGTTACGTTACATTACAGGCAAATGCTCTCGGCAGCTTTATGTAGGTTAGCTTTTCAGTAGTTTGTCAAGCACGGGTCTCTAGCCTTCTCCCTTAGCTCCTGTTCGATCCTGACACTTCGCGGCACCCTGCAGTCTGAGCACGGGGCGCCTTTCAGCGGCATCTGGTGAGTGAGGTTGGCGGCACGAGCAGCATCGTAGTCGACCTCTCGCGGTCGCCAGCAGAGTTCCGTTGTACCGCATTTGCAGGTCATCTCACGGCATATCTGGAATGTTTTATTGTTTGCTTGCTTGTAGTATCACTGATCCTTTCTTGGTCAGTGACCAGGTTGAGATGTGGTGGCTCTGAGAAGAGCCTATGACCGTCGGTGAAAGAATCAGTGCAGTGAAAGAATTAAAGTGCGCTTCTTAGAGGCGCACTTTAATCTTTCTTCTTAACTTCTTAATTGCACTGTCATTTAAATTACAATTTGCCGTGGTGGCCCCTGCTGAAGAACAGGTCCCTCTATATCTACCTTCACGTGGATGTCGTAAGAGGCAACTAAGGGGAAAAAGTTAGGGGATGGGCAGTAGCATCCCCATTTTCACAAAGATAGCTCTAACTGCGCTCGACAACCCGCATGCCTAGTGTGTTGAGTATAAAATAAAAAATAAATAAAATAAATATTCCAGACATATCACACAAGGTCAACTGATCCCAAACTAGGCATAGCCTGTACTATGGGTACCAGAGACTGATATACATAATAGATAAATTTTTAACACCCAGACACAGAACAAACATCTGTTTTAATCACACAAATGTTTTTCCAGTGCGGGGATCGAACCCGCGAGGCCAGTCAAGTATGGCCAAAACCCCCAAATGATTGTTTCTGGTAATTAAGGGGGAGGCTTAGGTATGTTCAGCATTGGACGTCCTACGGCTGAAATGATGATGTTGATGATGAGAAAAAGACTTCTAGCAGCTAAGCACATAATGGTATGGTGCCCAATTTTTTTATAAAAATAAAAACTAAAAAAATGGCAAATGCAGAAGTCGTGCGAGCCACAAAAAAAATGGTATGGTGTGTGGTAAGATAGTTATTACATCAAAAACACATTATTCCGATATCTGCGTTGTGCTACGTCGTAGGTCTACGATGCTTCTACGCCGTAGAAGTAGTAGCACTAGCAAAACGTACTGACTTATATCAAAGATATTATATATAATTTCTACTATATTATCTTTGCTTATATCCTAATTAAATATAAATATTCCGGACATATTCACACGGTCAACTGATCCCAAACTAGGCATAGCCTGTACTATGGGGTACCAGAGACTGATATACATAATAGATATATGTATATTTAACACCCAGACACAGAACAAACATCTGTGTTTATCACACAAATGTTTGTCCAGTGCGGGGATCGAACCCGCGACCTCTAGCGCAGAAGGCAGAGTTACTACTAACTGAGCTAAGAGGCCAGTCAATTGCTTGCAGATTTGAATATTTGACGGACGGGCTCACGCCAGCATCATAGCAGATGCAACTGCACATTATTTTTGAAAGCACTATGATTCATAATGCAGTATTTATAAAATGTCAGCTTCTAGAATAGTTACCTCGTTGTTGATTAAAATTTCTGTTCAATTCAAATTCAGCCAGGCGAGCATGTATTAAAATAGCAATTTCTTTCTTTCTTCTTTCTTTCTTTCAAAAAACAAAATTACAATGAGTAATTGGCTTCGGCATTGACTTCGGCATTTATTTTAATTTTATAATTTAATTTTGAATTGTTTTGTCATAGTTATAATCATTTTTGTATTAATTACATAACTCATGCTACTTATTGACCTGTAACTCGTACCTTTAAGTTATTAAGAGGATACTTAAATCATAATAAATTGTCGAGTGGGCGGAGTGAAGAAAGTGACAGCGCTATGTACTGTAATTGAATGCGGAAAGAGATAGCAAGCGTTAGAAGGCGCTCGAAAGTAATCGACGTAAGTGAAATATAAGAAAATATCGATTATCTCAAAAACTATCTATTTTTTTAAGAAAGTGTCTTGGAAAAGCTATTTTTGTTAGATAGTCTCAGAGTATTTTCGAAAAAACTGTTTGCAGAGGATCCATCTTTAAAAAATAAATCTATTGAGAAAAGTTTTACCAATCGCGTTTCTGTCTTGGATTTACGTAAATAAAATGCTCAAATTATCTTTGTTATAAAAATCAAAACTGTGCGTTTTGCGGTTATTGAGAAAAAACAATTCAAAAATCATATCATAATTAAACCATCTCCTTAATAAAAAACTATGAACTATGTAAGAAACTCACAGAGGCGAGGTATTCGTCCCGGCAGGCGTCGGGGCAGTCGCAGGTCCAGTTAGTGGGCGGCACGCACGGCATCACGGGCGGCGTGTAGCACGTGCCCGGGTGCGCGTAGCACGACGCGCAGCAGCATTGCTGGCACATCGTGTACACCTGGAAAAGAAAAGAAAGAAAACTTGTTTATTTAAATCATCATCATCATTTCAGCCGTACGACGTCCACTGCTGAACATGGCATCCCCCACAGACAGAGCGAATTCCTTATCATGTGGGGGGATTTGCCCATACTCACCACGTTGGGCATGCGCGTTGGCGAGTGCAGTTAGAGCTATCGTTGTTAAAATGAGGGATGCTGCTGCCCATCCCCTAGCTTTTTTCCCTTAGTCGCCTCTTACGACATCCGCGGATAGGTAGATATGGAGGGGCCTATTCTTCAGCCGGGGCCACCACGGCAAATTATTATTATTTATTTGAATAATAAATAAATATTCTGGACATATCACACAAGGTCAACTGATCCCAAACTAGGCATAGCCTGTACTATGGGTACCAGAGACTGATATACATAATAGATATAATATATATTTAACACCCAGACACAGAACAAACATTCTGTGTTAGTCACAATTTTTTGTCCAGAGCGGGAATCGAACCCGCGACCTCTAGCGCAGAAGGCAGAGCTACTACCAACTGAGCTATGAGGCCACTCAATTACCTAAATAGTTATTTATTGGCATTGTTTTAGTGTTCCTATGCGGACCACAGAAAAGGGGGGACTCTTCTAACACAGGTTACAACAAACAACCAACAACCAACAGACAACTTAAATGAAGAGTTCCCAAA
Organism: Anticlea derivata; assembly: GCA_947579855.1. Lineage (NCBI taxonomy): Eukaryota > Metazoa > Arthropoda > Insecta > Lepidoptera > Geometridae > Anticlea > Anticlea derivata. The sequence goes on from OX388269.1 coordinate 8,152,169, forward strand.
CCATGTAACACATCACCTTGTTTTTAACAATAAAGAATATTTTGATATTTTGATTTGACCCACAACGTAGTAAGTAGGTAGGTAGGTGCAAAGAAAATAGAGGTAATACAAAAACACACGTTAGAAAACATAAAAACAACAAAAAACATGTAGGTAGGTAGGGTATGCGTTGTGTGGGGCAAATGGGCCCCGTCTCAGCATAAAGCTGCACCGAACGTATGAACGGTGCGGCGCTGGTTTTCTGATGGGGCCTAGGCGACGCGACGAGACAAACATCACTAAATCAAATTATGGTAGGTAGGGAAACACATCATAATCTTTAAACTAGAGCTGGAGGAATTTCTGTGCAGAGTCCGTTTGGGGAAGTATCGGTAGGTGGTGAAATTACAATATCATGGTAAAAGGAAAAGGGTGCTAAGCCGTGTTCACACGGCATGCGATGTATCCTTGATATGCCATTTAAAATTCGTTGCATAATGATCCGTATCTCTACTAAACAAAAACAGGAGTTTGACATTCGAGGTAGCTCAACGATATCGCAAGCTCCTAAAAGGCAAACTCAAAATTTACACTTTATTCAGAAGACGTAAGGATAATTTTCAAATTAATTTTAAATGACATATAGCACGCCATTTGAACACGGCTTTAGATGGTTTATTTTCCCTAAATTAACTGGTGCTGCCATCTCTGATATGTGTCAGGCACTTTTTGAACGACGCGTCGACCAAACCGCTTGACAATTTCGCGTTTTATTGTTATTGAATTTGCCCCTGATTTGAAACTATCTATAGTCTTAAAATATGGATCAACAATATTAAATTTTATGATTGTGCCAAATGTATTATTATTAACTTTTTGCGGCTATTGTGTCACTGCGGCCACAACTGGCCTATTGTGATCGCCACTTTATTTGTGGAGCCCCTTTACAGGGCCTTCAAAGTTCACCGCAAAGCCCAGCAGCTGTTAAAAACTGAAGGATTTTCTTTGGGGTGAGTTGCTTTAGCTCCATTGGGCTGAGGATGTGCTTTCGCAAATGGATGCTAAATGCAATAAATGTGCCTTTTAATTTTAATTTAGCAAATTACCTACTTTAAATTTTAGCTTAGTATCGTTTTAGCTTACACTTGGTATACATTTTTAAACCGTTTTATACTAAAAAGGCGTCCGCTGTTGAATATGCCATACTAGTTATGGTACGCATTTACTCTATCTAACCCTATTGCCACATGAGACTTAGGTACTAACGAATGTCTCAGGATGATGTATTGATCGATGATTACCACTTACCATCAGGTGGGACATCTACCAGTATTTTATAACATAATAAACTTCTATACGTAGTGGCTTACGCATAGCGAAATCTTGAGTATTGGGGACGCAGTGTAGTCAAGTTACTAAATCCCATTATGATAGACGCTTGAGCGACCGACGACCGTTTGTCCAGTACCAAGTAGACAAAATAGGCAAAATTAGGTTCTCGTAGGATAATATTACCAGCCAAACAGCTCTTGCAATTTCGTTTCTGACGTAAGGAAGACAGTTACACAGGAGGCAGTTTTCAAACTTGGACAGCTCTGGTACTCCCAGATTTTTTTCAACTCCCGAAGGACCTAGCACAATCTGAAAAAGGGCATAGCTATTTTAAACGGTTTATTTTATTATTAATACAAGTAGGTACCTACTTAAGTTTTAGTAATATTTTTATTGTAGCTTCGGCTGTATATGATTGAATAGGCTGTCATCGCTAGAAGCCATCAATACTAAGAGGCCACCATCAGGCGATATGCCATCTGAAGTTCTGTCACTTCAAAATAATTTTGAAGCGACAGAACTTCAGATAATTTTGATCGACTTCAAAATAATTTTGAAGCGATGACCGCCTATTCAATCATATACAGCCGAAGCTACAATAAAAATTTAGTTTGATTTTAGGGCATTGCTATATCGTCGAGCTATAACTCTCGCCCTCAATTGTTAAACTCAAAATTGACAGATATCTGGATCATCATATTATAAATGCGAAAGTTTGTGAGGATGTTTGGATGTTTGTTATTCAATCACGCCGTAACGGCTAAACCGATTTCGTTTAATACAAAGTGAGAGTACGAGTACGCTACCTTGAATAGCATATAGGCTACTTTTTATGCAAGTATCAAGCGAACGAAGAAGCGGGCGGAAGCTAGAACCCTTCTAGACGCAGATTGTTTACTCAAAAATATAGTTAGATTTTTGAGTAAACATTCTGCGTCTTAGTTAAGTACCTCGCTGGCAAAAAACTGACAGCACGGAGCGCAGTTCCCCAGGCTGTCGACGTAGGCGCACTGCACGATATTCTTCTGTCCCTGCAGGCCCTTCACCACGTTTATCGTGGTCCGTGCTATGGCGTAAGCGCCGGCGAGGCACGCCGTCTCCGTGCAACAACCCTTCGACGCACACACCGCTTCCGTGCCTCCCATTATACACGAGGTTACGCATTCCACCTTGAAGTACATGGCCAAAACAGTCGTTTATTTATTAACATCATAACAGGTTATCCCAGAGCTCTTTAAGGGGAGGGAGGGTTCAGGGTTGGTAACGCGTGCGTGATGCCTCTGTTATTGCAAGCTACGGTAACCACTTGCCGACAGGTGGGCTACTTGCTTGCCACCGTTATATAATTTTTTTTTATTACGTAAATTCCACGCGTGGCATTTGTGCCTCCCATAACAATGAAGCCATGAAGCCATTCCCCGTTTGGGCGCCTCACATAATACAAAAGGTTATTCTTCTTTAAGATAAAAACTGTAGTGGAAAGGAAAAATAAATAAATAATATACTTTAGCCTACAGAAGTGCTACGAAAAGAGCTACGGCAAGTGCTACGTAAATGAGATCTATGTGACTCATATAACTTCTTCTGTTTCTTGTGCATTTTGTAAATATTTACTATTCTTTATGTATTTGTTCTAATTTTCTTTCTGTATATAAAGTTTTTAAGACTGTCAACTTATGTCATCTCTAAACTTATTTTTACATTTTATTGTTTGTTTGTGTTGTTTTTTTAATTGTGCGAAATGGATATCATGTCTGCAATAAAGATACTTATATTATTATTAAAGTTGATGGTACGGGGCCATGTTACCTGTTCTTGCGACATAGTACAAGGATGTATAGCAGCAGATAACACCGGCACCATGGTAGCGGGAGTGGCGCCGCCTATAACAGGCACTCGTACTGCCTCTGGCGGCACTCTTAAGAAGTCAGCTAGAGCAGTGTTAGCTCGCACACAGTTCAACTCGACACAACCGAGAAGCGTTCTAGGATTGTACACAGAACGGAGCCTTTGGATCTCTCCGACCAGAGGCACCATGCTTTCAACTGGCTCTGTCGCTACTATCGTAAATGCCTGCAATATAACACTAGACGTGTAACAATTTTCAAGTAAAAAAAATAGTATTTTATGATCTTCTTTTCTCAGAATTAGCAAGTTAAGTGGCAGTGTGCAGGCAATATAGCTCGCAGAACCGACAACCGCGAGTAAAGGTTTTCGAATGGTGACCACGAACCGGGCGACGGAGTATTGGAAGGCCCCGCACCCGATGCACCGACGACATTGTGAAGGTTGCGAGAAATCTGTGGATGGAAAAGCTCAAGACCGTTCGTCGTGGAACTCATTGGGGGAGGCAATGTCCAGCAGTGGACTTCTACAGGCTGATAATGATCATGATGATCTTCTTTTGTCGAATCACTGACTTTTTCTTGGTCATCCTGCATTAGGTATGTGGCCAGATTTAAGTATGGTTCCCTTGGAAAGGTCCTATGAACGTCGGTGACAAAATCAGTGTGGTGAACGGATAAAGTGCGCCTTTCATGCATATTTTGTGATAAAACAAGCAAAACCGTGTTGGCCCAGCCCGACATTCGATCGTTGTGGGTTCAAACCTGGTCGTGAACTATTAAGTGTTTCTGTTCAAAAAAATTAAGTGTGCATTAACACGTGCGTAAAAACATCGTGAGGAAACCAGTTAGTATACTTATAAGCGGCGATGGGCTTGCAAACTGTTGCGTATGAAATACTCATTACTGCAAAATGTGGGCATGTAGGTACCAAAGTATTTGGAGTATCTCTGACTACCCCTTTGATCTCACATCTGATCACCTAGAGATCCGAGAGGTTGATTATCATGCTTGGGGATACAAGTATTGAAACTTTTTTTATAGTTTTCTTACAATCAAAACTTACCGTCGGACATGTGTTGCAGATCTGTAGTGTAATCTCCGTGACAATAGGAGAACTGTTTTCAAAAGTATCACACATGTTGCGAGCTACAATGATTACTACTTTTGAACCCTGGAATATTTTAACACAATAAATATCTAAATATTCCGGACATATCACACACGGTCAACTGATCCCAAACTAGGCATAGCCTGTACTACGGGTACCAGAGACTGATATACATAAATACCTATATTTAATACTCAGACACAGAACAAGCATCTGTGTTCATCACACAAATGTTTGTCCAGTGCGGGAATTGAACCCGCGACCTCTAGCGTAGAAGGCAGACTACCAACTGAGCTATGAGGCCTGCAATCTACCGGTCAGAACATTTTATTTTCAATCGCTGAGCTGATCTTTATACGTCTAGGCTTGTCCACAATTGAATTAATCTTCACTAAGTTAATCGGTTCGCAAGCATTTTCGCCTCTTATTTTCTTCATTGTTAGAAAAGGACAGGACGAGCATTATCGAGCCGAGATTAATTGATTATCCCCTCAGTTGTTTCCACGTTTTCACTTTTTATGAATAAAAGATAAAGATTACCTATTGAAAAATAACATTTAGGCCTGACTCACACGAGAGTTAATAAAGCGTTGCATTTGGCTGAGACGTTAGCTTGTCTATGAGAAAAAAACGCGTCCGTGAGGATGCATGCATGGCCAGCAATATGATTAGGAGGAGGTAGGGCATAGCGAGATTTTCTAGTTCTAAATTGGAGCAGCTCGCCTGGGGAGGTACCTCCGCCTTACAGAAGATCGCAGCCAAATAACATTATTTGTTTCAAATAGTGTTTTGTTCCTGCGGTGAGTAAGGTTGCCAGAGCTCTTTAGGGGGAGGGGGGTTCGGGGTCGGCAACGCGTGCGTGATGCCTCTGGCATTGCAAGCGCTCATAGGCTACGGTAATCGCTTACCAACAGGTGGGCCGTATGCTTGTTTGCAAGGTCAGTTGTATAAAAAAAACTATTGGAGCGCTTTTTTAACGGAAGTTGTAAAAGCAATAATGCGACTAAGAATTTAATATAAAAAAAATATGAATTATAATCTGTTCAATGGTATTCACCCTTAGCGCATCACACAGCATATGCCGTCCAGAGTATGATGAAACTTTGCACTTGGTATCCACGTGGCTAAGCTCCATGCCATATCCGCACGTCGGGCATGTGTCGTAGAGAGCAATCTCATCCAGCAAGGGGCATTGTTTCAGTAGCAACGCTAAGGGCTGACCTGGAAGAAAATTCCATACCTAAACATAGTCTTTTTTTACGAAAGAAGTCCCGCGGCAGGTAACTATAAATATATTAAAACAAAATTCTGTTACATTATTATACAAACACAAGAGCGCCTCACGAGGGACTTTCGTGAAAATGACGTGTGTATGTCTACAGCTTACACATAACGAATTTCTGAATTCTGAGTATGCAAATATTTAGTGCATAATTGGTGCAATCTGAAAATCCAATTCAAAATTTAGGTGCCAAAGAGGTTTCTGAGATATGAGCCAAAAACTATGTGTCAGCTGGAGACCCGGGTCTACAGCTTGCACATCCAGTACTGCCAAACGGCTGACGCGAGAGCTATGAAAACTAGCCAGATATTTAGTGCCAAATTAGTGCCAAAGGTACTAAAAATTTCAGGCCTGTAGCTTAAAAGGTTTCAGAGATATGAGCCAAAAACTATGTGTCAGCTGGAGACCCGGGTCTACAGCTTGCACATCCAGTACTGCCAAACGGCTGACGCGAGAGCTATGAAAACTAGCCAGATATTTAGTGCCAAATTAGTGACTAAGGTACCAAAATTTTCAGGCCTGTAGCTAAAAAGGTTTCAGAGATATAAGCAAAAAACTATGTGTAAGCTGTAGACCCGGGTCCCCAGCTTACACATTTCGTTACGCCAAACCGCTGATCAGAGGGCAATAAACTTTAGGCAGGATTTTAGCTCATAATTAGTGCCTAAGGTACCAAAAATTTCAGGCCTGTAGCTGAAAAGGTTTCAGAGATATAAGCAAAAACAGTTTTCCCGCCAAAAAATTCAAATAAAGTTATTGAAATTCGGCTCATTGCGACGTTGCCACTTCGCTTCAACAAGATTGTCAAACGACTTTAAACTTTATTTACATGTAACGAAGATTGATTTTGGTATTTGATCATTAAAAAAGTTAATTTGGTTTGTTGAGTTTAGTCTAGGAGCTCGGAGGATAAAATAGTTTTCAGCCAAAACATACCCAGTGCTGCCATCGATGTACCTTGTGTGTCGTACCTCGAAAAAGAGAGATTTATCTTTTACTTCAGTGAACTAGTGTATGTATACAAAATGTTCCGGAATTAGTATATACACATCAACGATAAGTTGAATGACCTCCCTTTTGGATACTTACCTATTAGAGGACATGTATCACAAAAATATTTTATCATTTTGCAGAAGTCCACTGCTGAACATAGGCCTCCCATAAAGAGTGCCACGACGAACGGTCTTGAGCCATTTCCATTCAGTGAATTACAGTAACCTTCGCAATGTCGTCGGTCCATAGGGTGCGGGGCCTTTCAACACTGCGTCATTCGGTGTGTGGTCGCCGTTCGTAACTTTTTGGTGCTGGCAACGCGCACTGACTGTAGGCTTTCGTCTTGAGGCTCTCTGTGGTAGGTATATTATATGCGACGAAGATGAAGTTTTCCAAACGCTGGCTATGGATAGAATTGGCTGGATATAGATAAAACAGAATCGAAACTATTATGTAGGAGGTATCTTTAACCTATTGAAGTCCACTGGACATACTGTACCTACCTCTAATGTAGGTAAGTTACTAACATTTGTTAGTTACTAGCATAATTTTTGTGATACCTACACATCTTCTTATTAGGTAGTATCTTCATCTTCTGAATTTGTTGTACTTCTAACCTAGCCGTTATCTCATATGTAAGATAGGTGTCGATCGATCTAGATAAAATAAAAATATATTGTAAGTAATTGGTTAGTACCTACCTACATAATTTGTTACTTCGGTTGAAGTTCCATAGATTTTCAATTTCGAAACTGACGTATGAAATTGGCCTCCATTGTAGCCATCATCATCATCAGCCCACACTAGTCCACTGCTGGACATAGGTCAACCCTATTACGCGCCACTGAGCCCTATGTCCGGCCATTCTCATACACTTTCTGCCCGCGCCACCGCCCCGCATTTCATAGATCATTGCTCCGCCTAGCCACACACTAAAACAGAAATAAAAGTCTGTCAGAAGAAGTCAGGTAAGGTATTTAGGTTAATCAAGATACCTTGGTAGGTAGGTAGGTAGCACATATGAAAGTTGGATATGCAGGTATCTATTAGGTACTACCGTGACGTATTTGCTCATTTTGTTCATATCTAAGTTGGCTAGTAAATTATAGATGGTAGTTACCTAGTACCTAGGTACTATTTATTTACCTATCTATAGTTTTTTGACGTGTTTTATTACGCATTTAGGCTATTTAGTTCTACCTAAGTTTGGTTAGCTCTAGGTACTAGGAAGCCATCTATTACTTTCGTGACGTGTTTGCATAATATTATACAATCCTACGTACTTTATGTAAGGTACTTACTTATGTAGGTCTAGCTAGGTATAGGTACCAAGTATTTAATATACCCAGGTACTACGTACCTACACTTTGTACCTAGACCTACAAAACATAGGGAAGTAGGTAGGTACCTCACATAAGGTAGGTAGATATGAACCATTTATAAACCACGTCACGAAAGTAATAGATGAGTAGGTTCCTATGTGACATGATGAGTAGGTTCCTATGTGACATGATGAGATATGTGACTCCGCCGTCTAAAGCTAGGTGGCTTCGTATTATTGGAAAAATTATTGCAATAAAATGCTGTGAATGCGCACCCCAACGCGGGACGTCAGTGCAGATCTTATTCCCCCATTTAGAATTAGATGCTGTGAATATGGCTGGCTGTACATTATCAGAGTGTCCACGTCCTTACAGGCTGCCCGATATTGTACAGGCGCCTAACATTATCGTGTCATTCTTTCGTTCTTGAAGTTTGCATTTTTTTATGCTTTTCCCTTTCGGGCTGGCTGTGGCATCTTATTCCTGCCGCCAAGTCTTTTGCTCTCAAATCGAGAGGCTTATGTATGTTTAAAGTATATATCATGTAGGTTAAAGAATTCAGAAGCTTAGATAGGATAAGATGATGAAGTATCACTAAAATTATGCTGGTAACTAAAAAAGAAAAGGCGTCAAAATCTAAAAATAAACAAACATTTTGTAGTTATAATATTATAATAATACCTACTATAGTTTTTATTTGGTACATCAAAGTTTCTAAGTGGTAGCGGTGGGTAACTCACTCAAAATACCTGAGCTGCAAATCAGCTCGCAGCTCGCGCTCTTGAACCGCGCAAGTAGATCTATGAATGATTTCAGATGAATCAGGTAAAGTGAAGCAAACAATGCAATAAGGTACTAGCAATCAGTTCATCAAACGGGTCAGCTTTTCTAAAATGGGCTTAATAGTGTTGAAAATAATACAAATTGTTGTCGTATGAAATCGTTTCTAATCAGGGTCAGGGTCGCATGAATCGCAGATGAGGTAGAACTACTTTGAGCCGTTGAGCTGCTTCAGCTGCTTGGGAGCGGCGTGATCCATTTACCTGCGGCTCAGTACCCTGTGATTCGATCTGGATGCGTGTTCTGACTCGAGTTCATCATCATCATTCCAACCGTTTGAAGTCCACTGCTGAACAGCGGCCTCCCCCACAGATTTCCGGAATGACTTCCTGTCATGGGGGTGGGGGGAATTTGAAAATCTTTGTAAAAATAGGAGAAGCTGCTGCCCATCCCTTACTCGCCTGCCTAGTACGACATCCACGGGTAGGAGGTTAGGAGGGGCCTATTCTTCAGCCGAGGCCGCCACGGTCACTGACTCGAGTTATCCACCTCTAATTAGTGGTAGGTACACTATGTACAGCAGTGGACTCAAATAGGTGATGATGATGATACTTACACAATGGTTTCGATTCTGTTTTATCTAATGGCCAGCGTTTGGAAAACTTCATCTTCATCCCTTAAAATATACCGCAGAGCGCCACAAGCAAAAATTTAGCGCGATCGGGGCCCAGATTTGTGGCATTGTATTGTTTCCTATTAACACGTAAGTACTCGTAGTGTGCGAGCTGACTAAACCTCTGGTTTCTTCATGATGTTTACCTTAAACCATTTTGGCGATCTACTCTCAAAAATTATAACAACCAAAATAAGGAACGCGTCACAATATTATACGTAAGTGCCTCGTTATAATGACTAAATAAAAGTTTTTTATCAATACAGTCATATTGAACTAAAAAGCTAATGAGGGTGTGCAAAAAAGTGTAATGACGGTCGATTTTTTTATTACAACGATCTGCGACTCTAAGAAATAATTCTTTCAACCTGTACAATTATTTCGTCGCTGTAAGTAAAGTACCGCTGGCGTAGCGGTTGAGGCGGTGGACTCAATAATCGTCAGTAACGACGTGCCCTGGATCGAATCTCTTCATCCGAATCGACTTTTTGCGTTTTCTGATCGTTCCAGTGACTGTACCAGAATGCCCCAAACAAGAAACCAGGTTGCCGTAGAATTAGAAAATTGACCGCTGAAATACAAAAAGCACAAAACTTGAATTTGAAGCTTCTAAAGGAACAAGACGACTGCGCGAAGGATTATAAAAATCTCTTGGCGCAAAATGGGTCACTCAAAGTAGCATTTGCAGAACAAGTAATAAAATTACAAGAGACTGAAATGGAAAGAAATAAGCTAAAAGAGATGATTGAGCGACGAACTGCAGATCTCAATGAATATGAAGAAGCATGAAACGTAATACGTATGCACGAAAATAATGCAGCGCTGTTCGAACAACTACAAAAAACGCTCCAGTTGGAAACCAATGAGAACACCCAAATACTTAATGAAGAATTGGACAATTTAATAAACCAAATGATTGAGCTCCAAAGTGAAAACATAAAATTAAAAAATTCTAGACACACCGTAGATATTAAAACTGCAGCAAAGACCAAGAACTTAAGTAAAAATAGAATAACATTGAATAAACAAGTGAAACATGATAAAGACTCACAGAATAGAAAGAAAAATACAAAAAAAAATAGTAGCGAAAAAAGGGAAGACAAAAACGAGTGAATCAATAGCAACAAAACAGGTCGTGACAATAAAGAATAAAGAAGACAACGGGATTACTACGAGAATAGGACTTCGATCCGTAGAGAAGCTAACGACAGAGGAGAACACTGGAAACCAAACGAATAACAGTACCCAAAACCATGAACCCAGACTTATAGCTGAGGATACCGCTGTAATTTCACAAAATAGACCTAAGAAAATGCTAATATTGTGCGATACATACGGAAAATCTCTTGGAGAATTTATACACTTACATAATAATGACTACCAATCTGTTCTATCCATTTGTAAGCCAGGTGCTCCTATCAGAGAGATTATAAATAACTTGCCGACACTGACAAAGAATTTGACTCAGGGCGATGATGTCGTCGTGATTGCCTCTGACTTCCATCATCAATCAAGACGTAAGTCTACGAGATACGATTACATCGATGGCAACACGGTATGTTTTGGCTGAAAACTATTTTATCCTCCGAGCTCCTAGACTAAACTCAACTAAACAAATGAACTTTTTTAATGATCAAATACCAAAATCAATCTTCGTGACATGTAAATAAAGTTTAAAGTCGCTTGACAATCTTGTTGAAGCGGAATGGCAACGTCGCAATGAGGCGATTTTCAATAACTTTATTTGAATTTTTTGGCGGGAAAACTGTTTTTGCTTATATCTCTGAAACCTTTTCAGCTACAGGCCTGAAATTTTTGGTACCTTAGGCACTAATTATGAGCTAAAATCCTGCCTAAAGTTTATTGCCCTCTGATCAGCGGTTTGGCGTAACGAAATGTGTAAGCTGGGGACCCGGGTCTACAGCTTACACATAGTTTTTTGCTTATATCTCTGAAACCTTTTTAGCTACAGGCCTGAAAATTTTGGTACCTTAGTCACTAATTTGGCACTAAATATCTGGCTAGTTTTCATAGCTCTCGCGTCAGCCGTTTGGCAGTACTGGATGTGCAAGCTGTAGACCCGGGTCTCCAGCTGACACATAGTTTTTGGCTCATATCTCTGAAACCTTTTAAGCTACAGGCCTGAAATTTTTAGTACCTTTGGCACTAATTTGGCACTAAATATCTGGCTAGTTTTCATAGCTCTCGCGTCAGCCGTTTGGCAGTACTGGATGTGCAAGCTGTAGACCCGGGTCTCCAGCTGACACATAGTTTTTGGCTCATATCTCAGAAACCTCTTTGGCACCTAAATTTTGAATTGGATTTTCAGATTGCACCAATTATGCACTAAATATTTGCATACTCAGAATTCAGAAATTCGTTATGTGTAAGCTGTAGACATACACACGAAAATGACTACATTAGGCACAGATTAAATAATTTGGTTACTAATTAAGTAACCAAATTATTTAATCGTAAATAAAAAGTAAATAAAAAGTACTTCTTTTGCTAACTGTATATCTGTCTACCTTGTACTTATAGATAGGGTACTTTTTATCTGGGTACCACGCGTGCGATGCCGCGAGCGCAAGTTCGCCTTATAAATGCGATTGGCTCAACCAATTTCGATGGAACTTGTACTTTTAATATTTGAGGAATGTGATGAGTGTGAATGAAGCCAAAAGATGTTTGTTAGGATCGTAGAAAGTGGAAAGCCGTGGTATCTGCTTACCCCTCTGGGAAATAGGCGTGATTTTATGTATGTAGCATGCGAGCAAAGCCGCGGACACAAGCTAGTGATCTCATAAATAGTAATTAAGCATGAAGTGTGTATTATATGTAGCGCGAATGCACCTTTAATGTGTATAATATAGTAATATGCTGACGGAGCCACCTTGCATCGGTGGCAATATTATTATTCTCATACGATATACGAAGGTGACTAAAATCGGTTGTGTTTATTACATCAAAACCCCACATTTCAAGCACCTACCTGTGCATCCAGCAGCTCCACAAATGGTGACCTTCATCCCCGCAGGACAAGTACTGTATTGCCTACATGTACACTCTCGTGGTTCCCTACACAAATGTCTCGACGTCCATAACAGTCTCTGTCCCCAGTTTCGGTACCTTGCAACAGATAGCATTATCTTTTATATATTTTTTTGGATTTTTATATCAATTTCATTGTAAAAGCTGCAATTTTTATATGAATTTTGAAGTTATCAAATCTTCTTCATCGCGATGTTTTCTGACAGTGAATTCATTGTAGAGTTTTTACAATGCGTTGCTAACATTATGGTTTCCAAAACATTAGGCTTGTTCAAACGGCGTGAGACATGTCATCTAATAATTTTTTTTTCAAAATGATCCTTACGTCTAAAAGATGAAAGTCAATTTTGAATTTGATACTTGAAGGCGTACGATATACTCGTATCTCAAGTTCTCATCGTTATCGCAGGCCCCTAAAAGTCAAACTCAAATTTGACTTTATTCAGTAGAGATAAGGATCATTGTAAAAAAAACAGACTCCATATCGCACGCGGTTTGAACACGGCTTTAGCATGGTTTTCACATAGAGCTTTCCAATTTTTAACCAATTTCGTAAAAATTGAAGTAGGTAGTAGCAAGGATAATATATAGTTTTTGATAGTAGGTATTTACGTAGTTTGGTTGGAGGTAGGGCACAGCGAGATTTTCTCGTTCTGAATTGGAGCAGCCCGCCTGGGAGGTACCTCCGCCTTACAGAAGATCGCAGCCAAATAATATTATTTGTTTAAATAGTGTTGTGTTCCTGCGATGAGATGAGATGCCTCTGGTATTGCAATCGCTCATAGGCTACGGTAACCGCTTACCAACAGGTGGGCCGTAAGCTTGTTTGCCAACTCAGTTGTATAAAAAAAAAAAAAACATATCGATAACCACTTACGCCACGCTTTGTTATCAGAATAGCGTAAGACATATAATTTAGCACCATGTTTTTTATCAGAATGTTATAATGATTCGGTTTTAATTGCAGTAGGTAGTCGGCTATGAACATGGTCCTCTATGAATAAATAATTTATCAGTTCTACACTATCTGAAAACGCAATAATTATCATAGTGCACATTTCATTTACATCGAAGCTAGTCTTTGAACCATGTTCACGTGCCTAATAAAAAAAGATCATGTATCAGAAGAACTGTTTTTTTAAAAAACAGTACAGCGTCCCACATTTACGAAGCGTTTTCAAACCATTTTACATAATTCTATCTATTCTTGGTTTGTTTCCTTACAGTGTTCAATTACTAAGCAGCAAAAATGGTTTTACTATCATCCAAAAGTCAATCTATCTCAATCTTCTGTGCGCGATGGCCAACATCATAATAATCGGAGTATTCCTAGTGCTGCACATCAGACAGATCTACTACTCCATTGAAGACAATGTCCTGACTGAAGGGATTATGACCCAAATGAATTACATAACAGAACTCTTCGCACTCATAATATTCTGCGTAGTCACTTACGTCTGTGTTTTTCTGAATCGGTTCAAATACGTGAAGATACTTAATACGCTTTCAGCTTTGATCGACGCACCCACTACCAACAGTGCAAAGGTTCTCAACCGCATACGCTTTCAAATTATTAACATCGTATTAATCTGTCTCAGTGTTTTGCTGATCATGCAGATCGCCGTCAACTTTACTAGAAACGACAGCATCTTCAAGATGTTTCTTGTCGTTTTCACATTCATCTTGCCACAAATGATACAATTCACGACAATCGCTTTCTTTTACTTGCTTATTAAGATGGTGGTAGAAATATTCAGAAATATAAGAGAACACATCACTACTCCGCTAGAGAAAAAGGCTACGCACGGGGTCACAAGAGTAGGGTCAAGACATGAGAATTGGACCCTGAGGCAGATAGAGCTTATTTATATCGACGCTTTTGATATAAAGCAAAATGTGAATCAGATGTTTGAAGCTCCTATCTTAGTGACAATGATGCAGTGCTTCCACGCTATAGTGAGCGAATCCCACATTATCTACCACGGAGTCGTAGTGCTGAGGAATCTTGAGCCACATGACATTGCGAACTGTTCCATTTGGATAGTTTATCAGATCATTAAAATCTACGCAATCGCAAATGCAGGAAATTCATTTGTACTCGAAGTAAGTTGCTTGTAATAGGTAGTAAGTACCTAGGTATATATTAATTATTCTATCCTTATAGAATAATTCAATAACGTTTGTTGTGAACTTTTTGAGAACCTCGACGTTATGCATATTATGTATGCTATCCCGAGGGGCTTATTCTACAAGCAATTGGCAATAAAGTTTGACTTTTAAAAATTCGTCATTATTTATTAAAAAAAACTCTATGCAGATATCAGCTGTTGTATCGGGTCAAATCAGTTCAAACTCAATTATTCAGCTGCCTAAGGTAGTTATCTTGATGGCGAATTTTTCGTACGTTTACTAATTACTTAAAGATGACAAAAATACCAATACAGCTAACTTGAAAAATTTCGACAAAAAGGTTGAAAAATATATGGGAATTATTATAAATGGAATGGAAAATTATTTAAATAATATAAGCCCCTTTCAGGATGGTATACATAATATGAATCATCTTGTTTATATAATTACCAAAGTATTTTTTTCCCGCAGGCACAGAAATTGAGCAGAGCCATTCATAGCTTTCCTACGGAAAAACAGGATCTACGGTTTTTTTTAGAGGTAATAAGTAAGTCATTAGCCATGTTAGCCTAGTGGGAGTATACCTCGGCATTAAATTCGTAGGTAATTCAAATCCCAGTCTAAAACTAATGGTATTTTCCTTTCGAAAAAATTCTGGTGTTCAAAACGTGAAAGAAAACATTGTGAGGAAACCCGCGGTTTAGTCAGCTCTGGACGAATTGACCATTTCTTTCCTTAGAACAAAGTTGAGTAGGCTGAGAGGATGGTTTAGTCGGGAAAGCTTACGCTTCTAAACATGTCCCAGGCACTATAGCATCCTGTAAGTGAGGAAAAGTTCCACCTGCGCTGTATAACTCAACTAGAATTGAAGTATTATTGGCCCATTTTTTTAAATCATCATAAGCCTTCCCCGTTATATTTACAAAATGACCGATCGGTACAGCCTGCATCCACCCCTTGACCACCACCTTTATATACAGGTGAGTTTTTTTTCAGAGCCACTTAGGTGAAATCGGAAACCGTGAGAGTAATCGACAAGTGATGTTAGGAGTTACGGGCTCTTTTTTGAAAAAAATAAGAACAAAAAAGTTGAAATTTAATTACAGTTTTTCAGAAAATGGAGGTTTTGGAAAACATTTTTTTTTGCCTTTTTGCATTCTTTGTTTGTTAATAAATAAATAAATGTATGAAAACTATGTGTCTAAAGTTGTTGGTACACCTTCAAAATTATAAGTTTATAAATCCAACAATATTTATTATTTTTACTAATTAATTGCTTTGCTTGCACATAATCCGACGAAATAATAAACCTTATATAAATAAATATTGTCTTATTTATAAATTTGAAGCTTTGAAGGTGTTCCAACAACTTTATACACATTGTTATCATACATTTATCAAACATAGAACACAGAAATGCAAAAAAAATATCATTATTTTTTTGCGGCAGTCTAAAAATTATAACTTTTTTTATGCAGATCTTATTTTTTTCAAAATCGAGCCCGTAACACCTAACATCACTTTTCGATTACTCTCACGGTTCCCGAATTCACCTAAGTGGCCCCGAAAAAAAAACCTGTATAGTACCTAGGTACCTATAAGGTTTTTAATGATCAGAAGGCTGAGTCTATCATAGCACCAAATGCATATAGGTACTTATAAATAAATAAAATGCTCTTGTTGCTCGCGAGTCTAAGATTTTATTATTGGCTTATGTGTATGATTAGGTATTGATTATAGGGAAAGATAATATGTGATATGAGTGTGATACCTACTAACTGCTGGCTGCTCCTTATGATTTCCGTGTTTCAGGTTCAGCATATATCAGCGCTGATGTCCTTGCCTGGGAAAGAGTTGACGGTCTATGGGTATTTTTCACTAGATGCTAGTCTCATGTTCAAGGTAAGAAGTTACCTAAATCTCAAGTCTTACAAATAAATTGCCTACCTACTACTTAGACAAACACTTCACTTTGTGGTTTACAAAAACAATATTACGCAAAACACCACCATAATTACCTACATAATAATATTCAATTGAACACCAGTTTTGTATAATATATTGAGAGCACAACATCACTTTCCAAGTTCCCGCCAAAAAGTCCATAGGTACATTTTTTTTGTAATTTTTCCCCTTTCTGGATGGCTATGGCATCTAGGCCTTACCGCCAAGTCTTACGTTTATATTTTCTTCTTTGTTCTTTTTATCTTTCTTCTTCATTTTACTTCTTAGTCATGGTCAAGTCACCGTCATCAAGTCAAGTCAAGTTCAGTTTTAGTAAGATATGACGGTGGCTATTTTACTAAAACCTCGAGGGACCTCTTGGCGCCAACTCGAAAAATGACGATACACGCAATCATTTCATTTCAGTTCACTTGTGCGGTTTACTCAAACAATATTACGCAAAACACCACCGTAATCACATAATATTATTCAATTGAACACTAGTTTTGTAAAATAAATTGAGAGCACAACATCACTTTGCAAGTTCCCGCCAAAAAAAAAGTCCCATAGGTACATACATTTTTTACTCTCTAAAGTGAAAAGTTCGACAGTGCATTAAATTATTTTTACCATAGATTATGGAGCCACTATATTTTTGTCATTGGTAGTATGCAGGTCGTAGCGGCTTAGGTATTTACTTAGGTGAAGCCTAGCGGCTCCATAATCTATGACCTAGGTATTTTGAAATAGTTTTTATTTTGTTATTTTTTTCAAAGCCATTATTTTTCTTCTAGCCTCTGTATGATTTTCATGATGTTTTTTCTGTCTTTTTCAGGTAGTTGCTTCGGCCGGAATGTATGTTATAATCCTGGTGCAATTCGACAAGAAAACCAATTAATCATAGCCCAGTTCCTACCTACCTTCATTTAGAGCAGGTAGGTATAAACCATAGGGATTCAGTATACCTAGTACCTACCAAGTTTTTACTTACAAAAAGGTAGGTATAGCTATAGGTACTTAGAAATCATAAGGTTAGTAGGTAATAGGTACACGAAGTGACGATAAATAAATTAGTTTCTTTCTTTTACCTAGGTACCTACCGTACGCGTACCCACCTACACCTACAGTGATTTTTAGGTAGACCGGTGCCTATTTGATGTAACTAGTGGTCGCCCCGAACTGAGGTCTTGCGATGTCTGGCTGGCAAAAGTTGGTGCTCCGATGATCGTTGGATAAACTTTGAAAATCGCATCCATATCCTTATCTAAAAAACCAACATGTTGTATTGGTTTTAAAATATCACTATGCTATGTTTGTTAAAAAGAAACCCATTTGATGTACATTAGATTATTTAAATGGCCTAGAATAAAAACAAAAATAGTTTTGAAATGTACCTACCTATTTGTATTTTGTTGTTTACTCCTTATTGAACTATAAAAACCCCTTAGACCCAAACTCATAATTTATCCAGCAAATCCTCGATAGTTTATTTAACAGACCATTATGATATTATAATATTATACAAACATACAAAGCCGATTCGTCCAAGTTGTTCGTGTGAGATCTTCCTTCGCTCGCTCGATCCGAAGAGAATAAAACCACTCGATCAACTAATTAGGTAATTTACATAGGTACTCTCTAAATCTAAAAAAAAATGATATAAAAAAATTTTGACTTTTCATTATTACTAGTCTGTGTTATTGCTTAAAAGAAGAGTGACCATAATAAAGGCGTTGTCCACTTTTTATATGGAGCTTGGTTTTTTATTCATCAATATGTCCAATCAACACAAATTGAATATATTCGGGTAGACATACTCTGTCTACGATTCATAACATCTCCCTCTCGCTCCTTCACTCATTTACCTGATTCACGAGCTCATTCTCTATATTCGCTCATTCATTCATCATCACCCACCCACCAATCAGCGCTTGCTGTCGTCGTTTCGTTCGTTTCGTTCGTCAATCGTCGGATTCGTCGGTCGTCGTACGTAGTTTAGTGAGTGATCGATAAATTATAATTTTACGCTGAAACATCATATTTAACGTTATTATTTACTTTTACACCTACGCTTTAGGTTCAAGCTGCATCCCAATCATATTCTTCGGAAAATGGTAAGTAAAGGAATGACTCGCAATCTAGACTGCCCTTCGGGTATCGATTTCGCTTTTCCATCTGTTTTCTGTTCAAAGACGAACAATTTAGACATGATTTTATCGTCACAGATTTGTTGGCTTTTAATTTGTTGAAACACTAGATACGATAATGGCCAATACCTACAATAAATTAATGAAATCAACCGAACCGGCATGCGGCGTAGCCATTTTGAGTCTTTGTAATGGCTGGCGGCCGCCATGTCACAGATCACATGTTTTATCAATTGTTACTTTCACGCCGGGTGAATTTGGTAGGAATTCCTATTTAATTTTAGCATCAGATTATCATAGATCAGTCCGGGCCTCGACATCTATACGGAAGCCGTAATTAGCTATGTTTGAGTTCGTTGGATACCGGCACTTGAGGCCCAACGCCCTTCAAATGATTCGGGTAGGTGCTGCGGTATCACACAATCCGCCGCGATTCATGGCCTGTTGCTATCAGATCAAATCTAAATATATTTTTAGCTTCTTACAATGACAAAAACATCCCATCAGCTGATCCTTCCACGTTACCCATCTAGCATAACTACATAGAAGAACTAGTCCCTCAGATCGCCTGATGATGAGACATTTTGTACTCTCTCACAGCATTCACAAATGGATGGAAATGTTCACCAGCACCCACCT
This sequence comes from Anticlea derivata, assembly GCA_947579855.1. Lineage (NCBI taxonomy): Eukaryota > Metazoa > Arthropoda > Insecta > Lepidoptera > Geometridae > Anticlea > Anticlea derivata. Next base: position 8,171,396 of record OX388269.1, read on the forward strand.
CACCCTGGGGTAGTGCCCGGTATGCCGCCAGGCGTACCCATGCTTGGCATGCCTGTGCATGGAGGCGGCCCAGACGGAGAGCACCCTGGCCCACAGGGCCCTCGTCGTCGCTACCAGAACCGACCGAAGCCTAGCAACAACTTGGAAAGACTACCTCTTGATGAAGCTGCTAAAAGAGTAAGTATTTGGTATTTCAAAATATCTTCTATCTTATTTTCCCTATGTGTTCTGAGCGAGTAAAAGTGTGATCGCAGGCCAGTGAAAATAGCTTGAAGTTGTGTTTTCTCCGTCCGAGCAAACATTTCTGATCTGATCGAATGTTTGCTTGTCAGAATTTTTTATTGAAATAAAAACTATTAATAAAAAAATTGGCTGTGGTGGCATCCCGGCTGAAGAATAGGCCCCTCCATATCTACCTATCCGCGGATGTCGTAAGAGGCGACTAAGGGAAAAAATCTGGGGGATGGGCAGCAGCGTCCCTCAATTTAACAACGATAGCTCTAACTGCGCTCGCCAACCCGCATGCCCAGCGTGGTGAGTACGGGCAAATCCCTCCACATGATAAGGAATTTGCTCTGTCTGTGGGGGAGGCCATGTTCAGCAGTGGACGTCGAACGGCTGGATGATGAATAAAATAATATATTTAATGAATTTAATAAAAAGAAGTTCAGACCACTGAAACCGTGACTTTATAGGAACAGGTCAAGGACTCAACTCTGATATTTGTATTTTATTGTGGATTGCTCACTTTTTATATGGATTTCATTTAGTTTAATCTAGTATAGTATTATGTTATCTGTGGTTTAATTAAATACTCATTTCACTACTAGCTTGCTGGTAAATATACCATGTCTGGGAACTTATAGATGAGAACTTTGAATTTTTACGTTGCGCCTGTGGTTTCGCTTGTGTGGTACCTGTATAACAAGTAGCCAATATGCTATTCTACGTAAAGAACTATTCCAAATAGGTTCTGGTGTAATTGAGTAACAAACATCCAAACTTTTGCATTTATAATTTTAGTCATTTATTTAATTAATTACAAAGGCGATCGCCAATTATACTTATTATTAATAATTTATAAACATAAAATTGAAAACCATAAAACAAAACTGACATAAAATTCATCATCATCATCATCATTTCAGCCGTACGACGTCCACTGCTGAACATGGCCTCCCCCACAGACAACAAATTCCTTATCATGTGGGGGGATTTGCCCATACTCACCACGCTGGGCATGCGGGTTGGCGAGCGCAGTTAGAGCTATCGTTTTTAAAATGAGGAATGTATCGTTGTTAAAATGCTGCTGCCCATTCCCTAGCTTTTTTCCCTTAGTCGCCTCTTACGACATCCGCGGATAGGTGGATATGGAGGGGCCTATTCTTCAGCCGGGGCCACCACGGCATAAAATTAATTAAATTAAAAATCACAATTTGAATAAAAGAAAGTAAAAATAATAATAGTAAGTAAGATACACAATCAGCTATCCATGTTATGTGAAATGAAATTGAAAGACTTTATTAGACTGTCATCATTCATTTACAAGCGCTCCTTTGTTTATTTGTAACCAGTTGCTGAACTTTTTTTTGAACTTATCTTTTGTTTGTGAAATCTTCACTTATTTTTATGAACTGACTTGTAGGTAGTTGTGGTACAACATATCTCATCATTTACAACTTACTAACAATTTCAATAACATCCATGCATTACTAACATTAATACACCTGCTTATTAATTAACTGTAGATTTTTCAGGAGATGGAAGCCCTCCCCATGAAGACTCCAGTGTCAGTGCTCCAGGAGCTACTTGCTCGTCGTGGCACCGTGCCCAAGTATGAACTTGTGCAGATTGAGGGCATGATCCATGAGCCAACTTTCCGCTACCAAGTGACTGTTGCTGATCTTGTTGGTAAGTGTCATATCGAATTGCACATTATGTCAAAATTCATTTCTTCCTTAAAACTCTTGAACTGGCCTCAATAGTGTGCTAACACTTGTGTAGCTTATGACATGATAACACAAAGATAGTTTATTTTTTTAGAATCCAAATACTGTTTATTAGCGGGATCTAAAAAAGTCCTGAATAGCCTACATGTCTTCTTCTTCCTGCCCCTTCTTGTGCAATGTATCTAACTTTTATGTTTTTGTGGAATCACCCTGCTTATTTATTTGACCTCTCTTGTCATTATTGATTTTACAGCAATGGGTACTGGGCGTTCCAAGAAAGAAGCCAAGCACTCTGCTGCCAAGGCGCTTTTGGACAAGCTGACTGGAGCTGTTCCCGCTGATCAGAACACCAATGGCAATGTGCCTGAGACGTGAGTCTATTTTATCAGCATTATCAGTTATGCCCAAATACCTTTATAATGTTTTAAATTAAATAGGTAGTAACAGCTCAGTGCCCAGGTGGGCCTATTTGTGCATGAAAGGAGCCTTTAAAAGGCGCACTTCTATCCTTTCACCACACTTTTTTACTTTCAACGATGGTCGCCCTTTTCAATTTGAGACAAATTCTACAATACAAATTGATATCAATTCTGTTCTCAGATAAAGATAAATTTATTTGCTGCAATGGGTGGTTTGTTTGCAAACATTTCACATTGAATTTGATTTTGAAGTAAATTGACTTTGGTTTCTGATCCATGAACATTTTAACATAGATTAAGACATTCATAGATATATAACATTAGATTTAGGAAAAGTAAGTTTTTTTCTGCTTCAAAAATATTAATCTATGATTCCAGTGGTACACCAGTGGTGTCATCGTTCGAAGACAAGCTGATGGGTAACCCAGTGGGCTGGCTACAGGAGCTATGCATGTCTCGCTTCTGGCCCCCACCATCCTACCACGCAGAGAATGAAGATAACATGAACAGGCGTAAGTATTGTTCAACACTCATATCCTTGGTTCCTAAAGTTATATGGGTATGTCTGTGTTAAGAGGTAGACTTTTAATCATCATTTTGGTAAACTTAGATAGGTACAAACAACTATAACATAAATATTGCAAATTGTTTGTGGTTCTTTATACATATTTGGGATTCACGGAGTGTTCCTGTGTAGTAGCATTGGTATAGTAGCAATGTTTCTATGATAAGTAGGTTATGTTATTAAAACTGTATATGCTATGGCATTAGGTATTGATTTTTACTATGGTGGAGATTATATGATCGTATTTGCTCTTCAGGTCTCCCTCACGAGCGTCAATTCACGCTCGTCTGCACACTGCTAAAGCGCCGCGAGGTAGGCACGGGCAAGTCCAAGAAGCTTGCCAAGCGCCAGGCCGCTTACAAGATGTGGCAAGCTCTGCAGGACAACCCCCCGGATTCCTTCCAGCCTGATGCAGCTGATCCCGAGGTTAGTTCAAACATTATAACTTTCATCATTTTCCAGTATAAGTTTCATGCATCATTTATTCTATCATTTGCATTCATTTAGGAACTTGTAAATTATTATTGGCGGTCTTTCTATCCAGTGAGAGTTAAAAACAAAGCTGGTTGAGAGTTTTATACTGTGGGCCTTGTACAACACGAAGTTCATACATACATTTTGACAAAATCATTATCTTATTAATTGATATCTGTCATTTTGCTAACCATTTCATTCTATTCCATTGTCACTGACATGTCAAGCCGCCGCCCCCTGGCTTTTTGTATTATTCCTTGAAAGCACTTGGCAAGGTATTTTACTATCTTTCAGTCCCCTAGGTGAGGTCCCAGAGACCTGGTGGCCATACCGCGTGATAATACGTAATAGAAGGTTCGTGGTCATTACTATTGCGCCGTCACGTAGTCTATCGCGTGCGTGGCAATGTCCACAGATGATTATTTTATATTAAAATGTTTATTGCGCTTAGTCAGATTATACGACTGAACAATTATAGTAGACTAGCTTCCGCCCGCGGCTTCGCTCGCGTGGTACCTACATAAAAAGTAGCCTATATGACTGGTAAAGAACTTTTTATATTCCAAGTCTCATTGAAATCGGTTGAGCCGTTACGGCGTGATTGAATAACAAACATCTAAAAATCCTAGCAAACTTTCGAATTTATAGTATTAGTAGGATAGAATACCAAATACCTATCTGAATCAGTCTTATCACAGTTGCCAGAAGCTGAACACCAGGTCTCAACTAATTATACTGGACGTACATTATACCTAATCATTATGTATTCTCATGAATCCTGTTGTATTCTAGGGTGGACTGGCGGCTCGTTACGAAAGCTTGAAAGATAGTAAAATATCTACTTTGACTACCAGTCACAGCCACAAAGTGTCGCAGTTTCACAAACATCTCAAATCGGCTGTGGGACCCCATCTAGCCAAGTTGCAGGTATGACCCATTTCTATTAATAAGCATGATCATTTGAAGGAATTTTTACCACAATATGTACCTTGTGTGAAGACCAAAATGCATGAAATCTATTGTCCATAATCTTGGAACTGAAAAAAACTTTAAATCCTGGAACATATTGGTATTGGGTATATTATTCTAATATTACGCTTTTCCTTGTGCAGTCAACTCCTCTGAACAACAAGGACTTCAACTTTGTCCAGTTCTTGCAAGAGATTGCTACTGAGCAGTCGTTCGAGGTAACTTACGTGGACATTGAGGAGCGCTCCATGACCGGCCTGTGCCAGTGTCTCGTCCAGCTGTCCACGCTGCCCGTGGCTGTGTGCCAGGGCGCCGGCATGACCAGCAAGGATGCTCAGTCCTCCGCTGCTCAGAACGCTCTTGAGTACCTCAAGATCATGACCAAGAAGTGAATAACTCACAATCTCGCGACATCAAAGCGATAAGACCAGTGCCAGTGAAATGCTTTTGTAGCAAGCATACATAATTCAAATTACAAAATTTGCACATGCACGTTATTGATGTCGCTAGATCATGAGCCAAAACTTATCTTTATCGCCACTACCCATTTGAAATGGCATTTTGTCTGTGTGCCAGCAGCACTTCGGGCTATGCTTTATAACTGGCATATTTGCAGTATCTTACTCGTGATTTTTTCCTATAGTGTCATAACACTTCCGACTCGGTTTACTTACTTCTTTACATAAGTGTTAATTTATTTGGCAAAATGTATACCAGCAAGTGACTCCTCACTTGTACTATTACTGCCAATGTGCGAGGGTAAATTGCATAGCCCGTAAACATAAAAGAAACAAAGTATGGAGTGGTCATATAAAATAATACAAGCTATACTTTGCATAGAATTAGTGTAATTTTCCCAGCGTGGAAATTACTGAATAATAAAAAATAGAATATAATAAAAAACAAAAAAAAATATATAAAAAAAACAAAATGAAAAAAATATGTGTGGACTATATTTCCAGTTTAATATTCAGCATTATTTAGGCATGTTTTGCATTCATATTCCAAAATGAAATTGTTAAGTATATTTTATATTAATAAACAAAATCAAGTCTAATCGTATAATGTAATACATATTATTAATCATGGCATAGCCAGTCATTGTATTTTTTTTAAAACAGACATATGTAACTACTTGTTTAAGAAATTAAGTTAAGTCTTGTGTGTTATGAAGAGTTATCTTATCATGCTGAGCATTAAACGGAAAAAATATTCTCAGCTAGTATTGTCTTGTTGACGAACTACCCGACCTTTGCTTTGTAACAAGCTCCAATGTCGCAGTCAACTTACTTGAACATAGAAAGAACTTTTTACAAAGTGCAAGGGTTGGAAACATGAGGATGTCGATCGTAAGAGGCAGGATTGTAGATTGTTATTTATTTTTGTACCAGTGATATCTAGGTTTTCTTTTGCGTACAAGATGGTGAACTTTGCGGGGAAGCTGAGAACTATGAGCTAGGATGAATTTATCACTGGAATTGGTGGTTGCGAAGTTAGGATCCCTTGCCTGTGAAAATGGGCATTATTTTAATGCAAAGTATAGAGGTTGTAACGTTTTTACCTGTACAGTGTCGTCGTCGATGCTTGCTCGCTAGCCGCCAGGCAATGACGAGGATCCTGCACGCACCAAGTTTCTTTTAAATTGAATGGTGTGAGTTCAACCTGCCCTTTTAAAACATCGCACTGTTCAAGTTAGAAAAGACTACTCGAGTAAAGGACTGGAGTTCTGTTCAACCAAGACCAACTAAATAAAATAAATTATGCCCAGTCCATGGGACATTATTTTCAACTTTGATTTTGTGTTTAGTGAGTCTTGGTTTTACTTGTTCTTGTGGTTATTCTCAAGAATAATAAAGTTAATCGTAGTATAATGTCACTAACCAACATTTGTTCTATTCACCTCCATAAAGTACTAATCTTAAATAAAATAGGGAATGTACATACATAATCTTGATTTTTTGCTATGCATTGTTTCTGCTCTTAACTTCACGTAATAAAATTGATGTTGCTTACAAAAACTGTTTTTTCATTTATTTATGTTAAGTTTTGTAAAATCTTTAAAAAAATATTTATAGCTGAAATCTTTTAAAACTATATCCATTATTATATCTATAACCATGCTCTAATTCCCTGCATACTTCAAATCCCATGTCGCGTCTTCGAATTTTTAGGTTTGAGGACATTCCTCACGATGTTTTCCTTCAACATATGAGAGCACTAGTATAGCACACAAGTTTTTTCCGAATGGAAAATCCATTGGTGCGCGACCGGGTTCGAACCCACGACCTATGGATGGGAATGCGTGGCCACTACAACCACTCCACCAGCAGTGGTGCCAGCGCTGTCATGCTCGTATTTTTTTAACACTAACTTCCCAACCAAGTCCCTTAGCCCTGTCATAGTGATTCTATTGAAATAAAAGCCCTTTGAGTTTATTTACACACTGGGATTGTATCAAACTCAAATGGTTTTTATTATACACACCTGTATCGTGCCAGTAACACCCAGAACCGGAACAAATATTTGCAGATCATGCGTCTCAGACGGGCACTCATCCGCTACGCCGCCGAAGTCGTCAGTAATATTATGTTTATTTGCATGGGTATTCATGATTATGCGCACTTTAGACAGAATGAGGCTCCGTTCTAGGCTCAGAATATTGAAATTGTTTTAAATAAAACAACACCTGATAATTTATTAGAAAATGTATTTGTTAAGTAATCATTATAGTTTGAGCTTATTTTTATGGTTAAATTTATACTGTTTTAACTTGTTACGTCTGCTGGGAAGAGTCATGTTTTGCGGTAAACTATTATCAAAATCACCACGTTTACTCGGTTCTTTATTCTTGCGCATTATTGTGAAGGAGTAAGGACTCATACCAGGGGAAGCATACATTTTACAACTTCCTTCGTCTCTAGTCAAATTCCACGTTTCTATTTCCGTAGAAGGCGTCAGTGCAATTTGACTGCTATCTTGAAAAATGTTTCTGTTATCAATACTTTCACGGGATACGTCCGGTTTCTCATCCCACTCCATAGGTTCATAGCAATCCATAGAAAGAGTTTCGCCATCATTGGTCAATGTCGTATTCAAATAATCGCTGAATTGAGGTGGGGGAGGGATAGCCTCAGGTTCATCATTGCTAAAACATTGCAGAAGTGCTTTTGGGTTGAACATATTCTGGTCGATGTTGGAAACTGTATCATTCACTTCTAGATCAGCCTCTATGTAAGAAGATGGGTCACAGTATGGAAAATTCTCTAGTTCTTCAAAATGGTCTTGAACCGTTTCATGTGAGTCTCCACTGTATTTATGCTCGACAACTGGTTCTTTTGGCGTAGGTATAAACTCGCAAATATTTGGTTCTAGTTGAACGTGTTTGTCATTCGGTTCTAATAAATTTAAACCCTCAGTAGCATTCACTGGTTTGGGCTTTTCTATCAGCACACCAGGCAAGGGAGAAGGGCTCAGCCGATGGATGTCCGATATCTTGAAAGGTCGTTTCGGCTTATCTTTGTTCGCAGCACTCGTAGTTTTATCATTAGCTTTGGTTTGAATTAAGCTGGTGTCTACGTTCTTTGTATTATTCCTGTAAATTAGAATTAGAATTTTATATAAATTCGTACAACAGTATCATAATTCAACTTAAAATGACTACCTACCTCATGATATTGCTGTACTTCTGTAAAATACTCATTACGTTATTAGCTTTCATTTCTAATGGAGAGTTTTCAATTTTGTATTTGATAAAAGTATTTTTATCTTCTTCGGTATCTTTGTCTACTTCATCGCATTTTCTATCTTCTTTCATGCATTCTTCATGTTTTGTATCGCTTTCAAAAAGTTGTTTAAGTTCAGTGGAAGATAATGGCAGACTCTCTGATGTTTTTTGTACTGCAGTCAAGTTATCAGAATGCGGTAGTGCTTTGAGATTATATTTTTCTAATTCGTTGGTGTTTTTCCTAAAATCTGAGTTAAAGCTTGCTATGTTTGCATGAGAATTTACAATAGAATGCTCAGTACTTGTAGCATTTGTAAGTTTTGGTTTTTTGAAAGTAACGTTTGAGCCTTCTTCAGTGTCATCTATTTGGTGTTCTATATCTTCCGTATTATTTTCCGTAATTTTACTATCCTCAGTAATGATTTCAGTTATATCTAAGTCGATTCTTAGGTTCCTTATAACACGGATCACGTGATCAGCGGTTTCTTGTGTCGATACATCAGTTTTGTTGGATAAAAATGAATATTTATTGATGTAGTGCCTTTGATTACATGTATTAGTATACATAGAACCATTATCTTGTTGTGTAAAAGCTTGCCGATTCTCAGATGTGGGGTTATTGAGACTCAGTTTCTCTCTTGAATCTGAAGTGGGGTTATTCATACTTGGCAGGTCTATCAGGACATTTTTGTTGCCATAGTTTAACTGTGTGAAAACCTGGTAATTTTCTATAGTATCAGTCGTATTCATGTTGGCATATGTTGTTATATCTTCACTTCCATTGTTACTGTTTTTCGCCTGTTCTATCGCTAGAAGTCCTTCTTTTTCTAGTAGCTCTGGAACACGGTTAACAGTGTTCGACAATACGTAAGGTAGTTTGTGGGAGATATTTTGCTTTGCGCAGATTGGCCGGCTATTGAAAGCAGAAGTTTCGATACAGTTTTGTGGCTTTCCGTTGCTGTCAGAAGCTGTATGTTTGTATGGTGGAATAAATCCTATCCATTTATCTTTAGGTAGTTCTGTCTGTGTCAGTTTATGCTTTTCATCCAATTCTGGATCTCGGTTTATGTTATTTTGCAAAGCAACTGTTAGTTCCTTGCGGTTATCATTTTGCTGTGTGGAAGTTTTCTGGTTATTGCATGTTGTCACTTCTTTGTTATTTTTCTCTGTTTCGAAAGGTGGAAGTTCTTTGATATAGCTTTTCCATAGTTCCATCGCGTGAAGTTCTTGTTTTTCGTTGGTTGCAGCACCATATCTTGGCAAAGCAATAGGCAACACTTCGTCATCTGGCTGAAAAACTGTTTGAATACAAAAATCACTAGGCGCTGGATTATTTTGCGACAACAACTCTCTATTTTCTTTTCCTATTGATTCAATATCAATTTGTTTTGGCTCTACACGTCTCGGTGGTTCGATTTTTGCAAGTTCCTGTTTTTCTGTCGATACAGCGAAAGTCTCTACACTCGTGTTATCTTTATTAATATCTGCATTATTTGGCCCGACCGAGAAATTTAATGCGCCTGCATGTAAAACTGATTCTTGTCCTTTCAAGTCTAGTCCTGTGTTCAGCTTATTGACATTACTATTTCCAGCGTTTTTGGGGTTTATTAAAACTGGCTCTGGCTTAGGATTTCCTGATTCCTCTTTGTTTGAACTTGAATTGTGCTCAGCATTGCTATTTTTTGCGATGAGTCTGCCGTCGGTCTTTCCTACTACATTTCCAAAAGCAATGTCAACTTGATTATTTATTCGGTGTAATTCTACTGGTGGAAATTCATTATCTTCAAAAATATCTCGTATATAAGAATTGCTTGGCAATTCGTCAATTCTAAGATCTCTGCTCTTTATTTTTTGCTCTAATACTGAGACTTGCTTCGATGTATCATCGACTCCTTCGGTTGTGGTAAGTTTTTCGTAATTCGGAGATGATAGCTGCATATTTTTGTCAACGACATCAATACTATCATCTTGGCTAATGATATTTGAATCTTTTACTAAGACAATGGGCTCAGTTTCTTTGGTTGGTACTGTATTAGATTCGTCTTGTATTAGATCTAGGATTCTATCTGGAGGCTTAATATTAGTCTTTGCCTTTTGCAAATATGTTTCAATGTGGCTTCTTATGGCATCAGAAAAACTGTTTTGCTCCTGTACAGTAGTTTCTTCTGCGTCCCTCAAATCTACATTCTTTTCCAGTAGATCGATAAAGTTATAATTTGTCTTTTTTGGCACAGTTTTGTTGCCGCGCTTTCTAATATTATTCATAGCTTTGCTACGCTCGATATGGGTATAAGAATTTCTGTTTGGAATACTCATTGTATTTATAACCGCTTTCTGTACAGTATAATCGTTATCGATTGAAGCACTGATGTGAGTTTTGTCCCCAATCTCAGGCTTGCTACTTCCTTTTGAAATTTCAAATTCAATCTTTGTAAGAATCTCGTTTATTTTATCTTCGTCCATCAATTCATCATTGATGAAATCATCGTCATTCAGTTTGCTTGTGATTGGTCCTTCAAAACAGGTACTTTTTATTTGCGGCTCTTGGTAATTTTGTTCTGCGGTAGTTTTTGCACTAGGAACAGTCCTAGAAATATCCGGTTTTTCTATGTGGGTGAGCTCTTGTAGTATATTTTTTGACATAACTGTCGATTTGTCCAAATCATCCTTCAGTACCTTTGAAGTTTTTCCAAATGATTCCTTTAGGTTCTTGAATTTCTCAAAAAGAGCGCTTTCTCGCTTTTTCTTTTCTTTAAACTGTGTTATTTCATTATCTGTATTCTTTCTCTTGCGCTCTCTAAATGTGTTGGGTATTGTGGTTTGTTTCTGGGCTGGTTTTCTGATATCTTCATTACAGTCTGTTTGTGGACTTTGTGGATGATACATCTGGGGTTCCAAATCTTTGAATACGTATTCGCATTGAGCGTCGATACCAGCTGAAACATGAAACTTTGGCAGCTAAAAAATATTTTATTCATACAAAGTGAAATAAAACGATATCTAGTAAATTCTTACCGAAAGCAGAGCTCACACAGTGAGCGTAGATTTTGTGTTCGAACCCGTGTTTCCTTGATATGTGATATGTTATACTTCCGTCGTAGACTCCGATCAGGTCTTTGTCACTGAAAGTATTACCGCATTTGTTACTAGGTAGGCAGGTACACGGCCTCGTAATATCCACTTTGTTATTTTGTTTAGTGACAGTGAGTTAACATTCTCAAAGATTTATGGTTCAAATTGGTGTAAAATAGTGCTGACATGCTTTCATTAGAATGCAATAAGACGTGAAGGCCCCTACGTTACTTGATCCTTAAAATTGACTTTATCCAGTAGAGATAAGGATAATTTTGAAATACTTGATGACATATCGCACGTCGTATGAACACGGCTTATTATTTGAAAGCGATTTATCCTACGTGCCTAAGACATCCTCAGAATTATAGCACCTAGAGATTTATGTACAATGCATAGAGATTTTTGAGCCTATTTATTAATGTATGTACCTATAGGTACCTACTTAGATCATAGACTTGCCTGAAATAAGTGAGTTGCAGTAAGAAGTTTTCCGAATCCCCTATAATCACATAGCTCTTATGGGTAGTCCCCGCAGTCAAATGTTCCATGTTCTCAGAAAGAAATTGGTGGTTCAGGAGCTCTAGTTGTATGGACACAACTTTCTCGTCAACGGGAGTCATCGTGAGCTGGTATTTTGGGAACAAGCTGATCTGTTTGCGGAGTATGTTGCCTGCTGGCGGTCCTTTGTTCATTAACTATAATTATATATATAGTAATCGTAAGTATATAGTAATAATATAATAGTAAAAAAAAAGCCCCCTACGGGACAACATACATACACATACTATACACACCGGCACAATTAGCGGAACAGAAAAAAAAGTGAGACTATGAGATAATAACGCATATATTTGACGAAAATGTAATTAGACACAAAATAACAAATTGATTAACATCTTTTAACAACGACTTTGAAGAGTCTTCGTTATTTTTTATTGAAAAATAAACAAATTTGAAATAAGTGAAATTCTTAGATGATTATGAACCATCACAAAAAATAAAAAAAGTAAGCATTAAATGATTTAACAATAAAATTAAAGCAAAATTAATAACGAGTGTTTCCCCCTCTTGCTCTGATTACGGTTTCCATTCGTCTGGGTATGCTACAGATTATGTTATCGATGATTTCTTGAGGCAACCGCTCCCACTCCTCAAGTAATGCGTTTCCAAGTTCATTCAGATTGTCGGGGGGTGGCATTCTGGATTTAACCCTTCTTTTTAGCAAGTCCCAGACATGCTCTATCGGATTCATATCGGGGGAATTTGCTGGCCACTGCATCACCGGTATACCTACGTGGCTCAGATATGCCTGTACCGATTGTGCACTATGAGCACGAGCATTATCTTGCATTAGAATAAAGTCGTCACCAATAAATGGGGCAAATGGTACAACATGTTCTTCTAAAATGTCTCTGATGTATCGATCTGCTGTCATGGTCCCTCCTGTGACTATCACTAACTCCGTGCGAGCTCCCAAACATATCCCTCCCCAAACCATAATCGAGCCGCCACCATAAGCCACTGTGTGTTCAAAATTAGACTGTATGTGGCGTTCTCCTTTGCGTCTCCATATTCGCTGTCTCCCATCAATCTGTTTTAAAAGAACTCTGCACTCATCAGTAAAGAGAACCTGCTGCCATTCGTTCAAATCCCAATGACGATGTTCTCGCGCATAGCTTAATCGGTTTACGCGGTGACGTCTCTCAAGTTTTGGGCCTTTGGCAGGTATATACGACCCTAAACCAACTTCTTCAAATCTCCTGCGAACTGTACGCTCACTTACTCGTACTCCTCGAACGTCTTCCAGTTCATTTCGAGCTTGTACAGCCGTTAATCGCGTATTCCTACGAACTCCAAGTTGTAAAAAACTGTCATCTCGCCTCGATGTACATCTCTTTCTACCTTGACCCCTCCTCCTCACAAGAGAATTAGACGATCTGTACCGCTGGATGCTGCGATGAATCGTTGATACTGGTCGACGAAGCCTTGAGGCAATCGATCTGTAGGTATGGCCATTTCTTCTCATTTCATCAGCCCTAATGATTTCCAGTGATGTTAAGTCAGGCATAATAAAGAGCTTTTAATAAACAAAATTGCCTATAGAATAACAAATTTATAAAAAACCATTAAGTGCAATTTTCCAAAAAATTACAATTACGTAGTAATTACTCGAACAAGTTGACAAAACGTATTGTTCGGGAAAATAAAACAAATGAATGAAAAAAGTGTATGTCATCTAATTTTCTATTTTCAAATTTGACAATAAATTAAAAAAATATCATAACTGGCCAGTTCCTCAAGTAAAAGATTTTAAAATTCTGCTTTTTTGTGTTCCGCTAATTGTGCCGGTGTGTATATTATAAATCACCTTGTAGGTAAATCTTAGTACAGAGGACTGTAAAAAGCGCAGAAAGATGATGCCACTAATAACAACTCTATTCCATTCAGATAAACTACCAAATTTGACTTGCCTCATAGCTCATTTGGTAGTAACTCTGCCTTCAGCACTAGAGGTCGCGGTTTCGATCCCCGCACTGGACAAACATTTGTGTGATTAACGCAGATGTTTATTCTGTTTCTGGGTGTTAAATATTAATCTATTATGTATACCTATCAGTCTCTGGTATCCATAGTACAGACTAGCTTAGTTTGGGATCAGTTGACCGTGTGTGATATGTCCGGAATATTTATTTAAATAGAACCAATATTTATTTATTTAAATAGGCGGTAGGGCACAGCGAGATTTTCTCGCTCTAAATTGGAGCAGCCCGCCTGGAAAGGTACCTCCGCCTTACAGAAGATCGCAGCCAGATAACATTATTTGTTTCAAATAGTGTTGTGTTCCTGCGGTGAGTAAGGTTGCCAGAGCTCTTTAGGAGGGAGGGGTTCGGCAGGCAATGCATTAGCAATGCTCTATGTGTTGCTGATGTCAATAGGCGACGGTAACCACTTACCATCAGGAGTTCCGTAACATTGTTTGCCACCGTACCTATAACTTAAAAAAAAACATACCCTCTCCAAGTCCCTAGGATGGCTTTCCTCCAGCAGCATGAAGTTGTTTTTCCCCGCAGTAGCGAGCAGAGTACTGAACGTGGGCCCGATCCCCTTCAGCTGCTTGGAGACAAACGGCGAGTTCTCCCATAGGTTTGCTGCTACGCATTTAGCTAGGAGGATTGCGTTTAGTACCGCGGAGTAGTACTTTGGCTTTTGGGTAATTAGGGCGGGTCGGGTTACGTATGCCACTACACCTGGCGATAAAATTGCAATAAAATTAAATCTAAAATTGTTTATTTCAATTGTTTAGGCAAACATATACGGAAGAACCGGTCCATCCTCGCCCCCCGCGCCCGCACCCGAAATGCATCACTTGGCTGTCGAGCTCACGACGACACACGTCCGCCGATCCTCTGATTTTACTCATTTTTACATAAATCTAAATTGTTTAATTATTAGCTTCCTATTGCACATTACTACTGAACCTGGGAGTTTACATGAAGCAGCTTTCCCTATCCTCAACATCAATAAAATCACTACGATCACTTTGAATGGCTTAGAAACTAGGTGAAACTACGCCTGTTCCTCGCGACCAAGCCTGGAAGAATCAGGCAACAAACACTGCTTGTTGCCTATCTTTTTTTTCAAAGATCTTTTTTCACAAAATCGTATGTAGAGCTTCAGTATGGTGCTGATCGAAATAGGTGAGACTCAAAATAAAATTATTGAGGTATTAAATAAAAGCTTAAATCAGAGAGACAGTAGTTGCTTGCTTGTCATGTCACTGGTTTTTTCTTGGTTACCCTGAATTAGGTGAGTGACCAATGACTATTGTGGTGAAAGGATTTTAGTGCGCCTCTTAGAAGCTCCTGTTTTATTTCACCGTTTGGGAGCAATAGTATAGCGCACATACATTTTCCAAATGGAAACCCCATTGATGCAAGACCGGGATATAAACCTGCGGCCTTGGGATCGGAACCGCCAGTGCTCTACCGGTCCACCAGTGTTCTAATAGTAATAAACTGAACTTGTCTGTACCTAAGTGTAACTAATTTTAGGACAGCGTCAATCATATGTTATAACCCCTAATCCTAAACTTAATTACACTTTTGGATCATCTTTTCTGAATCAAAATTTGTACATATTATTATAATAATTATAATGTTTATCGCATTTTTAAATATAGATTATCGCATAAAATATGTAGCACGACTCACATTTGCAAACTCTTTCAGCGATCCTCATAATCTTGGTGGCTTCTTGGTTGAGGGAAGGGTCAGGAATGGGAAGGCAGCCGAGAATAGCTTGGATCACACTAGGAATTAGACAAATAATCAGTACTGACCGACCGGCTGAGACGTAGAGGTGCGGGTTTGATCCCCGTGGCGGAACGATTGCATGATCTTTGGCTGAGACGTAGAGGTGCGGGTTCTAGCCCCATGGCGGAACGATTGCATGATCTTTTATAATAACATTCTATTGTTCAGGGTCTGGGTGTCTGGCACTTTTAGTTTCTGATATAGATCTCAGAATTTGCAATGGGTAGAACCGACAACCGTTTTGGAATAAAGGTTCTCGAATGGCCACCACGAACCGGGACGACACAGGACAGGCTCCTTACCTAATGGACCGACGACATTGTGAAGGTTGCGGGTAGTCGGTAGACGGAAAAGGCTCAAGACTGTTCGTCATGGCACTCTTTGATATGGCACTGCTGAACCTTAGTGTTCCAGAGCATTTTCTTATCATGTGGGAGGAATTTAGTGCAGTTAGAGCCATCTTTGTTAAATTGGGGACGCTGCTGCCAATCCCTTAGCCCTTTTCCCTAAGTCGCCTCTTACAACATCCACGGGTAAGAAGTGGAAGGGCCTATTCTTCAGCCGGGACTATAACAGTCATGAGATGAGATCTTAACAGTCCTAACTAAGATGCTAGATAGACTGACCAGTTAAGCTTCATCTGCCTAGTGGTGATCTTGCCCTTCATCGGGAAGCGGATTGTGGAGGATGTGTTGTTTCGGTTCAATGCGTTGAGACACCTGCGCTCGTCCATTCGTAGATGCATATCAGATAGTTCGTGGCTTTCGCAAACTATCCAAAGAAGTTGCTCCAGGGATTCGGAACCCTCGATCTGCCAAGTTTTTGTTATGTTTTATAAAAAAAGAAGTGCCCACGACTTAACAATAACAACAGAGAACAACTCACTCAAACAAACTAGTGGGAATATAATCTAATCAAGACCGCTCGTCATGGAACTCTTTGGGGGAGGCCTATGTCCAGCAGTGGACTTCTACAGGCTGATGATGATGATGATGATGAACCTTATCGCCGAAGAATTCTCTGATCAGCCGCCGCCTAGCCGAACCAACACTTGTGCAGAATATGTCTAAGCACCTACACAGCTTATCAATCCAAGTTTTACAATATAATCACCTTCATAATGTGTTTCATAGTTAGTAAGTCCAGATAGTAGATGGACATGAGTCGCCCAGCCTCTGTGGACTCGATGCAGCACGCTTGGTCCATTGTGATCAGGCCAGAAGATGCTAGGCCATTCATTGCTTTAACGCAAAGCTCTAGAAAGAACATTATTTTAAAACCAGCCGTTTGGGCGAAACGCGGTAATAAAGTTTTTGTTTGCCATATACAAAGACATAGGCGCGAACCACATAACCAGGACTGATCTGTCTGCCGGGTAAATAAGGTGGTTTTGATATTACTAGATTGCTAGTAAATTTCAGGCTTTCAAAACACTGTGTAAAAGTAAGTACTAGCACAGTCAAGGGCGGATCCAACCTTTGAGTCAGAGGGGTTCACATAGTCGAGGTCCAGTCAGGACAGGCCGGACCAACCCACACTTGACTTATTAGTGGTCGCCCTAGACCCAGCTCAGGGGGAGTCATGCCCCCCATGACCCCCCCTGGACCCGCTCACAGTTGCCACTAGCGGTCATCTGGTGAGCGCGTTGAACTTTGCTTTTACTTATGCCATCTATTACCAACGATAGGGAACCACGAGCTCTGGAATAAGAATCTTCAGATTTATGAACAAAAAATTTGAATTGATTTTTGAAATGATTCCGCTACATTTGTTTTGTAGCGGAATCATTTAACAAGTGTTTCCTGTTATAAAACATTTTGTTATTTACTGCAAAGCTTAATTATTACTTGTAGTGGATTCCCCAATACCTTTCGGGAACCAGCTATCCAAAATATGTTTCATGCAAACAAGATATAATAAATAAAAAGCTTTTGCATACAAAGTGATTCGTGACTTTTTTCAACTTAGCTGTTTTGGAGAGCTTCTAAAGAGATAGATTGACCCTTGACAAAACATAAATAAAATTACCTTCAATTTTCTTCGAGATTTGATGATCTGGAGCAGTTTGTGGCAAACCAAGATATCTGAAAATCAAAGAAAAACAAAATAAGATCCATGGTTTTTTTTTAAATAAACATTTTCTATGCCCTTAGAAGACCATCAACAGCCACAAATTAACGTAAACAAAAAACAATCATTATGGTTTTAATGAATTACAGTTACTTTTACGTTTTCCGTAACTAATAAACTACCCCGAAAGGGGCGAAAGAAAATTGGGAAAAAAAATATTATTAATATATTTTATTCCCAATTCAGCTGTCTTTTTGATTTTTTTATAACTAACTATGTAACGCACGAGAAGTATGACAGCAAGATTGCCTCCTAAAAACAGCAGAGATATTTAGTTAGAACTGATTTGACCCCAAAATAGCAGACTTTTCAATATGTGCATAGTGTTTTTTTCAATGATAAATGTCAAATTTCAAGTTGTAGAACAAATATTCTGCCGATTTCTTGTAGAATAAGCTTTTTTTTAGGGTAATATGCCTATTATGTATGAAACACCTGGTATAAGACTCTTTTCTATATATCGACTATTCTGTATATGCTAAAGACTATATGCATACATGTGTATTTTTTGTATGTAGTTACCTCTTGGGATCTTTCGCTGCCCTCACAGACAAGAAGGTAGACCGCAGCCATTGCATGCACTGTGCTACGTCGCCTACAGTGCCGAGCGCGGCTTCGCTATTCAGGTTTTCCGGCAATCGCTTGTGTAGGTAGCTCTGCAGCGGCTCACTACCGCCTACAAGGGCTTGGTAGCGTGGCTGAAATTTATGTACGAAGTTAACTAGACCGCTTACTTCTACAACTTACAAGTAGGTACCTAGAATAAACCGATATAGACCGAAATTTGCAACAGTTCGTCAAAACATTCTGGGTTGAGCATGTTTAGGAGTGGATCTCTATGATAGGGATCCATGGATAGGCCAAATGGCCTGCTTGGCTGATCAGAAAAGCTTGAGTCTTTACAATGAACATGTTGATCAGAGTTCAGTTGATACCTAGAGGATGTTGCGATTGTCTCTTGACCTATGAGATACAATCTTGAGATGAGCCCTATGCCTATGAATCACAAAGTCAAGCAGAATCCTTGTGGTAGGTAATTGTAGGTATTCAAAACAATAAAGCATGTATGAAACCTTTTCCATAATGTCAAATGCAGAAAATAATTGCTGCTCTATATGGAAGACTGACATTGACAAACGATCTGACAAAATTAATTTGTGATCTTGGAGAGCGATAGTTTTATAAATAATCTTTATTTTAATATTTGTTTTAATAAACATGGCTTTATCTAAAGAGGAAAAGAAGGCCAAGAAAGAAGCGAAAAAGCTAGAAAAGCTCAAAGCGGAAGCCGAATTGAGGAAAAAATTGAAACGTGAAGAATTGCACCGGGAAATGGCCGCTCAGGCTTTGAAGAGAGGTGAGCTTGACAAAACTTGGAGAGAAATGATGCTCAAAATTAAGGAGCCTGTGTTCCGCCAAGACGTTGAAATTCTGTGGCACGTCTTCGAAAGAGCATACGACAAGAAAGACCACCTCATTCACCACACCATGCGTCTTATGGACGTGGCTGATGACCAATTTCAACGCACTGTAGCAAGTTTTTGTGATACAATTGACACCATGATCAACAAGTTCCTAGCAGATCTGGAAGCAATGTCTGAAGAGAATAATAGGAGAACTGCAGAACTTCTCAAAAGCGGTGAAGATGATGCTTCCCGTATAACTACCGATCACAATGCTGCTGAAACTCACTTGCAACTACTTCTCTACCACGCTCACACCACTTCTGATGCCCTCGCGTGGACCACTCGGGGTGAAAACTTAGTCAAAGAAGACGAGGAAAAGAGCAAATACGCCAACGAACGCGAAAACCTACGATCATACCTAGAAAATAATTACAACACCACGTGGGAAGATTATAAAGCTGTTCTAAAAGCTTACGTTGTGAACACCGCTGATAATCAAAAGCAAGTGCGGAAGCTAAGACACAAAGAAAACCTGATGGCTGATATTATCGCATCACAAGGCAAGAAAATAGCCAACAGTGATGGCTTGCTTAAGCGTCTTCGAACTGAGTTAGCGGCTTACGAATCTGGTACGAAGCAAGCTGTTTTTCGTGACCGCCGGAATAGACACAGGGATGCTTGCTATCGTCTAAAAAAAAGTTTATATGGTGGGGTAGCTACCGACATGAAACAGTTGGCCGTGTTAGTAAAATCTTCAGACGATGCTATGGAATGGCTTGAAAATGCTTATAAGAAAGCCGAAAAGATCCTGCGTATGGCTGCCCTATGTAGGAAATTTGAGACTCTACGTGAAAAAGTATTGCCTTACGGTTCATTCTTGCCTCAATCACCAACACAAGCAAAAACTAGTGTTCGTCGCCAACAGTCTGATGATTCTTTAGTCTTAAACGCAATATCGACAACCTGCGGTTTAACGAGACTTTGGCAGCGCATTTCTAAAGCTGAATTGACTAAGAGAGCTTTACTTCGTGAAAAAATGTTACTCCAGCAGGAAAACGCCGCTATAGCCCGCAGAATACAAGAGTACAGTGAGCAAACAGTAACCCCAGACACATTCAAATGCATTTGCGGCCCATCTGATAAGAAATCTTCTATTACACAGCCTGTTGCCATAGAAGGGGTTTTAGAAATTAGTAAATTTGTGCGCAAGAATGAAAAATAAATTCGCTGATTTATGCTAAGGTATTTTCATGCATCACGACTCTCATTATTTAGCTCTTCCGTCTATGTCATTGTGACATAATGTTGGTTTCCCAGAAGTCCTGTGTTGTTGGATGTGTTTAGATTTACCTATTATTGTAGACGCGAATACAAGCGCGCGCAGCGCACCCCAGTTTCGCAATGACACGAGACACTCGCGAGGCGCAAACGATGCCACTTTGACCTTACCCACATCGCTGAATGTGGTGCATGTTATAAAATAAAAGCGATCTCGTTATCTTTGAAGTATTCTTAAACCTTATTGATAAGTTTTTGTAAAGGGAAATACTAATTTCTGGAAGGCGCTTATGTAAATTACACACATTGTTCATGCTAAATCTGAGTACCATACATTTTATACCATACATATAGTACATATTATGTAGTCAATAATTGTAATAGCAGACTGTATCGGTAGTCCTTGATCAAGCAATCGGAATACTCGTAAGACTTATCCTATGTCTAAGTCTTATCTTATGACTTGTGCTAACCCACGTAACTTATCGGTTAATGCAAGTACATTATATATAAAATTTTACGTTTTGTGCAACTTATCATGGTTGCCATGTTAGTACAGTTACATGGACTTAGAAGAAAAGATGGACACCGCGCCGCCTAATATCGAATTGAAATGTGTGCGATTCAAGGGTTTTTCTTCAAGACTTTTGTTCAGAAAAAGATTGCATCGTGTGATTTATGTGAATGATATATTTTATTGTGTATGCTACTCGTAAATTTGGCTTTTCGCTGATATTGTAAGCAATGTCTTTCTTTTTTCTAGATCCATGCACAGCACCTACGAGTATCATATTGCTACAATGACCTTGCTCTTCGTACTTATTCATTTTACGCGCAAAGTAGGTGAAGACTGAATGAAACACACGGAGCCCATTGTGATATTAATCGCTTTCACACGTAAACTCACGAAGGATTCGGACTGGTTCTCGCAATCAACATTCTTGGCTTTATTAAAATAATCTCATAACGTTGTTTTTATAACATTTGACTAAACAAAAGCCAATTACTAACAAATGTGCTCACAGCGCTTACAGCAAAAACCGAGGAATGTAAAAAATATTATCATCTGAATATGAACTATGTATTTGATGGCTACTTATAAATCAATTAATCAGAAATATGATTCTAACGTACAGGTAGTTACTGACATTTACAGTTGGTACTAGCAATGACAAAAGGCGATACGACTTATCCTATTTATGTTCGTACTTTATTTGATTGATCGTGCGAAGGGAGCCCAGACCTCTCAAGCACTTGTACGAATCGGCGTTGTATATTTGTTAGAGCATAATTTTCGAATAGTCAAAAAAGTGTTTATTTCAATAAAATCATTAAGATCACTCAGATTCTAGGTGAAGCTACGCCTGTTCCTCGCGACCAAGCCTAGAAGAATTGGGCAACAAACACGGCTTGTTGCTTGTTTTTTCGACGAACCTTTTTCACAAAATGGAAGAGGTTTAGTCAATCCGATCTGCAAGGGATTTTGTAGGTCAACAGGTTTTACTATCAAGATTTTCTGGTAAGAATAAAAGTTAATTCGGCCGAGGAGTTGTTAAGATATAGAGGCCCTACAGGGGGTATAATAAAAGTAATACAAATACATGAAATGGGGTGTCATTATGAAAGAGCTTTGTTTATACAATCAAAAACGATTTTTATTTTAGGACATTAATATGGTTAAATTGTAATATTTAAAAACCAATAAAACGAAAAGTTTGGTAAAGTTTTAATGACTTCGTAGTTCAGGTAAGATTGTATACCTATTAGTTAAACCATGTTAAATATGCGATTTTCAAAGATTATCTTAATTATGCCTCCGCAATCATATCAGTAAGCATCGCGAGATCTCAGTTCGGCGACCCACTGGTAGTATAAATGCGAAAGTTTGTAAGGATGTGAAGTTATTTGTTACTCAATCATAATATTTGGCAAGTATGTAGAAAAAAGCCTGGAATAACACATAGGCTTCTTTTATCTGGGTACCAGAGCTACGCGCCGCGGGGGTAAAGCTAGTCAACAATATTTTGTGTAAACGTGTTGACTGTGGCTATCCGACAAGTCACTCCCACTACGGATCAGAATTCTGTTCTCCACTGGATCAACGAAATACGAATAAAATATCATATTTAAGGATAATCTACTTGACGAATGGCTTATGTACGAGACTGTACAAGTGCATCCTTCATACTGCAGAATCATCACGATTGTCCCAAGATGTATATGTATAAGTATTCACCAAGTCTATATGTTTGATGCTATAAGGGAATGTAGAATGAAGCTCATAAGGCTTGTGAAACAATAAAATTGCACCGATCATTGAATACCTACTAACCGATAAGGCAAGATAGTTGACCATGCGTTTAGTAAACCACAATAATTATTTACCCACTACATTTTTCAATGAGTTTTCCAGATGATTCTTCAAAGCTGTATTGGTCTAGTGGGAGGTACTCTGACTTTCGATCCAAAGGTCATAGGTTCGAACCCGGTCGAGCACCAATAAGCTTTTCTGTTCGAAAAATTTAAGTGCGCGGTAACACGTACTTTAAACAGTGAAAACAAAAAATCGCGAGGAAACCAGTACCTAAGTATTCTTATAAGCGGCGATGGATTTGCAACCTATCACGTATGGAATACTCTGTACTACTAAGTACTGCCAAATATGGGCATGTGCCAGAATGTTTGGATGTGCCTCTAACTACCTCCCTCAGATATATTCAAGGATCAAATCGCCTGGATATCTGAGAGGTTGCCTACCTTCCTGGGGGATAAAAGTTGTTTTTTTTCTTCTTTTTTTCATCAAATACCTAAATAGATTGAACATTTTGATATACTTTTCCTCCTTTTCATATTTTAGTTTGAAACGTGAGACGATTAATGATAACTCGGTCAGGATATTATCTAGAGCGTGCAACAGATCACAAAAGCACGCATAATATATTCACTTCCTCATCATGAGAAGAGGATGACAGATAATCACTTTCACTACCCGATGCATCTAGGATATAGACGAGAAGGGCTGTCCTACATGACAGAATTAGCTCTATTGTTCGGCTTTCGACCTATCTACGGCTGGCTTTTATAAGGTCGCATTGCCGTGATAATCAGTTAACCCACGCTTTTAAGCTTTTCTGATTACAAAGGTATTATAAGTATGCAGTTTGCAGTTTTGTAGGATATAATGTATCTTATTTGGAAATCTTAGGTTTTGTTCCCACTAAGCTCAAAACCAAGGCTCATGAAAGCCTGAGCATTAAAACTACGCTCAAAAGTAGGCATTTTGTCGTTTGTTTGCGTATTGGTTCGGCCGGCCCTAAGCTACAAGTTATTTATAACCCTAGTTTATAACCGCTCGCTCTTCATAGAAAATAAGTAAAGATTGTTTACAATTTTTCTTACATTCAATATCGAGAACCTAATGTCTAGACAAACCTAACATAGGTTTTAAGACATTTACTACCATTCATTTGTATTCCTTTTGTGTAATAAAAAAAAAAAAAAAAAAAAAACCTTTTTCCACATAAAGCACTCAAGCCGTGTTCAAAAGGCGTGCGATATTTCATCTATGTATGTTTAAAACTTGTTTCAAAATTATCCTTACGTCTACTGATGAAACTTGAAAGTCAATTTTATGTTTGTCAATTTAGGGCGTACCATAAAGCAGGCCCCAAAAATTCAAACTCAAAATTGACTTTATTTGGTAGACGTAAAGATCATTTTGAAATAAATTGCAGGTTTACAGGCTTCAGGACTTGTCTCGTCTTGTGCGTCTACATGCCTCAATGTGGCCTATAGTGGTATTCGCATCAACTGTACTATCGTGTAACAGTGTCATCACGACACGCCTTATTACAAAGCTCGCCGAAGATTTGACAAAGCGATTCAAACATTTCCTTGTTAGATGCAGCGGTTCCCCACAGCGATGCTCAAAAATGTTTGAAACATGTTTTGCAGCGAATTTTTACGTCTTCCGATCATAATAAAGGTTCACAATAATTATTTTAATTGGATAAAGAGAACGCATAAAACGTTATGAAATAATAAGTACTACAATGCCAGCTAGCGTTACGAAAATATATTATTTGGCATGGTTGGAACACGCGACAGAATTAAGCCTATTGATGGCCGGGTACAATAGGCTAGCTTTCATTGCATTCGTTGGGCAGCAATGTAAAATACAATACTGGTAATTGGTATTTAGTCATGGCTATTGGTATTGGTTTTGAAGTTAGAGGGACATCCATCACGTCACGATATGATAGGGCGACATTACGGCATCTTCGCGAGGGGTCTCGGGGTGCTGTATAAAGTAAAGGACGAGACTGGGCGCGCCACCAGTCCTGCCTTACGCTTTATACGACATACATCTATCATTGTCTGACTACGGTTGTTCAGTGCAGTGTCGTGAGATTAGTGTTTTTGTACCCTCTGTAAGGTGAGTTCATAAAGTTAATGCTCTATGGGATGTTTATGATATAGATACATAGATCACTTAGTTAGTATTCATAGTTTCAGGACTGCATTAAAAGTTTCAGGATGTTATTTATGTACGTGCCCATTGTACGTAATATTTTTATTTTGTTTCTCCCTTTTGTTAATATCTATCTCTGTGTACAATAAAGAGTTTATCTATCTATCTATCTACGTAAGTTTTTCGCCAGCTCTAAGTTTATGCTATTTTAATAATAAATTTAGTATGTTAGTTTTTAATTTTAATTTAGTAACACCGTATCATGTTAAATTCAGAATATTATAGATATGCTCATAAAATAAATTAAGCTCCTTAAATATATAAGTAGAGGTATTTTCATATTTCTAGGGCTTCGGCTTTAAGCAACTGGCTTGAGGCATAGTGTTCCAAAAAAGTTCCTAGTAATTAGAACAAGTACTTAAAATTTATCTATGTGCTGGAAACATATCAGCATAATATCTTTTATCACGAAGAAAATAAAATAAAGACTAATCATACTGATAGTAAGTCAATAAATAAATAAAAATAAATATCGCCCAACAGTCATTTATATAGTCCTGACCCCACACTAGGATTCCCTGTGTCGTGGGTATCAGAAACTACGAGTACCACGGTACCACAACACCCAGACCCGAAAAAAATATTTTTATTTTATTATTTTATTTTACAATTTTAGGGAAACTTACAGCTAGGTACATAGAAAAGAAAAATATTAAATACATGTTATGTTCATGTATGCTGAAGGCCAATTATAAGGATCCACTGACACATTGCATTGATTTGCATACCATTCACACATTTGTCCAGCCGCGGGAATAGAACCCGAACCCTTGCGTCTCAGACGGGCCCACCACCGGGGTCGTTAAATGATAGGTTCTTGAAGTACCTATGTTTTCAGCAGGATCACGTGCGTTCCATAATTTTATTGTCATCAAAAAAAAACGTGGGAAAATCTTACAAGAAATATTGATTAGCTGCATACCATTAGCAATGCGGTATTGGAAAAGCGCGTTGCAATGTCGCCACCATCATATCAAGCATTTACCACATAAATATTTAGAATCTGTAACACTCCCACGATTAAAATGCGTACTTCGGTCATGAAAAACAGGCGCAATCAATTGTAAGCAATTTTGGTGTCAGCTGCAACGTGCAGGCAAAAAAAAGATTGTAATGTTTATAGGCGATCGATGTCAAATGGATTTCCACTATATAGCACTACATAGACGAACCTCGTAGAACCGACAATCATTTATCAGAAAATAAAATCATCATCACAAATCATAAAGGTTTTTGTATGATGACTACGAACCGAAAGAGGAAGTGCAGGAAGACCTGAAGAACCGACAACATTGCGAAGGTTACGGGAAGTCGATTGTTGGAAAGCTTAAGACCGTTCGTGTTCGACTCTTTGGGGGAGGCTTATGTCCTGCGGTGGAATTCTTCAGGCTTAAAAGTTCATGAACTGTTTCCATGGGATTGCCACATGAGTTTATATTGGGCCACTTTGGTCTTGTAGTTTGAATAATGAATATGCACATAGTAATGATAACTGATTTTTATTTTTGAAGGGATAAAGATAGTTCTTTCGTAAAAAAAAATGAAAGGGAAGAATTATAAATAACGAAAGATCCTCATACATTAATGTCATGGTGTTTGAATGACATAAATCCATAAAATAAGTGCGCAATAATCACACCTTAACGCAGCGGTGCGAGACAAAGCAGTTCCCCGGGAATCGATCACGCAAGGCCAGCCGAAACTCAATTACTGAATACCTGTCTCAATGTTTTATGCAGAATGTCCCAATGGGCTTTAAACCTTTATACACATTGACGTGGATAATCAGAAGTGATCCGTGAAAACCACGTAGGACCTGATTTATGACCTAACTAGCCGTTGCCCGCGAGTTCGTCCGCATTTATATGAAAGCTAGTACTAGTTTTGGTTTTTGGACTCAGGAATTTGAATTTTCAGAACCCTAACTTGAGGAATTTATTATGGATTGCCCATACAAATGTTCAAACCCTTTTTGTCATTTTTTTTCAGACAAAAGATAGTCCATAGATAGGTATTAAATGTAAATGGTCTAAGTAGTATTTTAGTAAGCTCGAGTTAATTCAAATCTTACATGATATACAAAATTTTTCCGTACCTACCTAAACAAAAAGCGTCTCTATGTCCTTCTGCATGTCTATAAGCTGGTTACTGTTAATAATAATCGAGGATCAGACCTCATAAATTGATGGCTGGCTGATTCAAATGTCAATTATCTACTTACTTTAAACACTACTATCACGCAACTATTATCTATTAGAAAATGGTTTCTGTTTCAGGCTAATTAAACTCTATAATGGTTTGATATTGCTTCTAAGATTACCCATTGCTTAATTCAAAAGTAAAAAAAAAATGGAATTTTTGAATATTATATTGACATTTACATGCTTATATTAATCTAGTTAGATTTTTCAATATTAAGTAAATTTAATTTATTTTTGGAACAAAAAATAATAATAATAACAGTTGCAAATTAAACTATAATAATATTATACTAGAAATGAACTCTGTTTTCTACGACTACGACTACAAGTAGAAAACAGAGTTCAGATAACCAACCACAGGCAGCGTGCCCAAAAGGCTGGCGACGATACCTCGTTGGATCGCTATTAAATAAAAAAAATGGATAGCTTAGATAAAAAATTTACTATAATAACACTTTGATAAAGGGATAGGACATCAGATAGAGATGTACGACATCCAAATTTAAAGGAAATCTTGCTATTTCCCCGCCATCATAATATACGATAAAGAGCTTTGCAATCTATTTTGAGTAAATTTAAAAAAAAAAATGTCTTTTATACAAATATTGTCTTTTTGATTGTGCGGGGAGTAAATCATCATAATCATTTTTCAGGAACTTTTAAATTTTTCTAAGAGTAAGTTGTTTGCTTGTCGTAACCCCGGTTCTTTCTTGGTCATCTTGCATTGTGGTTAATAAGCAAAGGAAGTCTGTTGGTCTTGAAAAGGGCCAATGACCATTGGTGAAAAACTAGTAGTGAAAGGTTGAAAGGATTAAAGTGCGCCTCTTAAAGGCTCCTTTCGGGCACATGTCACTTCGAATATTTAGCTTCTAGGACATGCCGGTTTCCTCAATGTTTCCTCGTTTGAGAGCTCTAAAAGGAAGGCGCGGCCAGTAGCACAACTCCATCGGTGCTCTAAAGCGTATTTACCTAAGGTGTGGGATACCTAGGGTAATACCTAGGTTGGTATAGGTAGGTAGGTTGGTAGGTATCCTTCAACCTACTTGGGTTGCCCTATTATGTCGGAATTTTTATGTTGCCTTTTAAAAAGTCACTGATGTACCGTGATTAGATGACATGAAACCTTCTGTAATTAAAGTCATTAACACTTCATTGTCGCATCTATTATCGGTTTTTCTTGCAAATTGATAACTGGTATTTTATCCGATAGCTTATTTTTACAGCCTTATTCCACAACGTTCCTATTCTACCACTTACAGAAAGTTCATTTTATTTCATCATCATTAGCCTGTAGAAGTCCTTTAATGAACAAACGCTTTCCCCAAAGAGTTCCACGACGGACGGTCTTGAACCTTTTCCTTCCACCGACTTCGCGCAACCTTCACAGTGTCGTCGGTCCATCGGGTTGCAGGCCTTCAAATACTGCGTCGCCCGGTTCGTGGTCGCCATTCGAGAACCTTAACTCCCCACGGTTATAGGGTCTGCGAGCTATACAACCTGCCAACTGCTACTTCGACTTGGTAATTCTTAGAGCTATGTTATAGGAAGTAATTGATTCAAAAATATAAAATTCATGCATCGCAGAGCATAACAACAATATGATCAATATTTTTGTTAAGATGAAGACTGCTCAAATTCTTTGGTTAAATTAGCTTATTAATCAGGCATTGTTCGAAAACTATGAATCTGCGGAAATGTTAGCGGTTTGCTAAAATACAAAAAATACATAAGAATGAATTATTATGTGTTAACACACCATGACATTATTGGGATAGGATGGTACTTTGGTAAAGTAAGGCGTTATTACATCTTTTCTAAGCTGCGGTTTCCCCACGATGTTTTCCTTCACCGTTTTGACATGTTAATGCGCATATACATTTTTCAAGTCCATTCGTGCACGTCTGGGATTCAAACCCACGACCTTTAAATCGGAAGATGAGTTACCTCCCACAAGACTAACATGGCTCAACGGTATTTTGGTGATACCATTTTTATTTGATTTATGAGAAGACTATTTTTAGACTTTATTTGGGCCACTGATTATACTTAAAAACTATCTATGTATCCTGGTTGTTTTTATCGAAGATCGATATATCTATTAATAAAAAGCAATACGATTTCTTGACCTGTTATGATGTTATAATGTATTCTAAATAAATAAATAAATTGTACCTACTAGTAGAACCACTTACTTCGATCACGTGATGTTATTTTCATTCAAACTTCAATCCCCGCTGCACCCCTAGGAATTCAAGTTTCGAGAGTTTAAAGTGCATATCACACGACTAAAGCTACTCTTTAAATTTCATACACCTTGGACTATTGGTTTAGGCTGTGCGTTGGTTATTAGACAGTCAATAACGTAAGAGTTTACAATACTTCGATTAATAATGATAATTGTTTCAGATGACTTCATTAAAGCTAGTGGTGTGTGCTTTCGCTATCGTGTGTGTCAGCATACGACAGTCGATGGCCGCGCCAGCCCCAGCACCGCAAGAAGAGAATTTCCCACCTATGCCAGTAAGTTAATTAAATCTACAAGGTACTTTATAATATGTATACTATCTCAAAACGGGACTTATTCTATCAACACAAAAAAAATACAGGTTAAAAAATAAACTGATGATTAAAATATCAAAGCAATTTTTGGTCTTTTAATCATACTTATAACAAATTATTTAAGTATGAGAAGCTCTATATCAAAATTGCTACCTAAAACAGCCGATTAATTGAATTTGAACTGATTTTACGCCATAACAGCAGATTTTTCAATGAAAAATGTTGAACTAAAATGTCGTAGAACAAACTTCATTGTCATTGGAATGTGGAATAAGCAGCTCCTTGCGTGATGGTACACATATTATAGCTATCGGACCAGCTATCCGAACAAATAAAGATACCAGTAAGCGCGCTCTATCAAATAACAGATAGAAACCGATGGAGACAAACAGTTAACCAATTACAACAAAGGGGTCACAATCTTCAGTAATGAAGAAGCGTCGGAGGAGGATGTACATTATGAATCTCCCTGTATAGCTATTTTTAAGTGGTGTGGTTTGCTTTTGGACGGGCAACTTCATAATAGTAATGGAGCGCATCCGTATTTCATTAAAACTGACGGTCCCGGCTATAAAAGTCATGAAAGATACCTTTCAAAACTCCATCAACACACTTGAACACTAAAACTAGCGAACTTTTAACGTTTTCGTTACTTGTTCTCACAAAAAAGTCACAATAAACTAAAGATGTTTTTAAAATTAATGTGCTATAGTCACTACTGTGGGCACATTTATCTATAAACGGAATCAGTGACAATCTCTATTTAATTAATGAATCACCACATCACGAACCACGACCTACCGATGATCCGGTACTACGCATGGAGCAAAATGTCAACGATGTACAATCATCCTATTTAGCACATGCCTAAAGCCTTCGCTAAAGGGCAAAACATTGAAGAGGCGCATACGACGCATTATTTTCACAAGTAAAGCTAGATAATGGCGTCTAGGACTGTATAAGGATGCGATGTAATTGTAGAGTCTATTTTTACTGTCGTCTAAAGCCGTGATCAAACGGCATGCAATATGTCATTCAAAATTATCCTTACCTCTACTAAATAATGTCAATGAGTTGAGTGTTGAGTTTGACTTTTGAGGGTGTGCTATATTGCTCAACGACATTGCAAGCTCTTATAAGCCAAACTCAAAACTCTTAGCTAGGATATGTTTTGCTTTATTTGCATTGTGTTGTATTATACCTAGGCGATCATTCCCTAGGATCATATAAGAATTTATGAATTTCTAGGTAGAGACAAAAATTTAGTTAATCGCATATAATCAAAACTATTCATAATTAATGAGATTCGAGTACCATTATGTAGGTAGGCAATTAATAATTACCTATTGAAATAATAAATATTTGAGTATTCATTATTATTAGTTTGTTAGTGAGAAAATAAACATAGTATATTATTGCAAAATTGTTTGCTTATTAAATAAACACTAAGCCTTAAAATTGCAGTTATTAGGCAAATCTAAAAGTTGTCTACCTTAGCATAAATAAGTGTCGAGAACTGAAGATGATGCACATTATAATTTAACCATCTGACCTTAACGACCTTACAGTATTTACAACTACGATATATTATGATAGTATCGTATATTGAGTAAAACTGAGACGCAACAACACGCAAACAAATGGATACGAAATCCATCGTTATCCAAGCATTCGGGAGAATTTATTTAAGACTCAAGCTGTTAAAAATCTATGCTGTATCCGAGGCATAAAGCATAAAACGTCTGAAAAAACTAGAAATCGGAATGTCCTGGTCCTGTGAATGGAATATCTCTCTTAACTTATATGTTAAACGTCACTAAAAGCAGTTTTAAAAGTAAAAACAATTTGGTGTTTTATGAAAAGAGCGTAGAACAGGGAACTCGTTCAAATCTTTTGTATGAGAAAGTTGATTTTCAAAATAAATTGATTTAATTGGGTAGCACCTAAGATTTGTTGGTTTTAGGAAGCCATTTGGTGAAAGAAATGTTCCACGAAGACGCTAAGAGAATTATTTCATGACATCGGATTTAGTTTAAAATCAAATGATAAGATTTTGTACGAGCCTAGTGCGTTGAAGTCTTTCATAAGAAAAAGTTTGTGTTCATTTTTGGATTTTGGGTAAAGCATAATGTAATTCATTTTATTAGATCCTGGGCCCTACCAAGACATTTTATTGCCATTTAAATGCATGCGTGTGAGAATTAATAAGAGTTTGAACCATAAATCTTTAAGACTGTCAACTTACGTCACACCGCCTGATCAAAATCGCAAAGTTACGGTACGGGGGCTGTTCCAAAAACGCACGTAAAACTATTAATTAAAATCAAGGTTAAGCTTGACTAATTAAGGTTTAACTGTAGGTTAACACTGCAATTGTAGGTTGTAAAAAATATTATATAAGCAAACACAGATCTATGTCATCGTATCGCGGTATTGTGCACCAAAGCTAAAAGAGGGTTGGTATCGGCCGGTGCATCTTGCCCATTATACACAATATACATGATTATCCTATTATACTAACGATGTGAACTGAACAAACTCGCGCAAACTCGCTTAATTGGACGCAATCGCGTTACTCTTTGTGCGATTCTGTTATCTCGAACTTCTGGGATTAATTGTGAACAAGGGAACTATAAAATATGCTTATGTAATTGAATCATTTTAGTCGTACTTATTCGTTATTTTTTCAGAGTAACGTCTATGTTTGATTTATCGCTCATTTCATAATATTGTTAAGTCTCTGAAATCAGCACGCGACTGTTTCGTAATAACTGTAGTTCAAAATTAGACTGACTTGAAATACTAATTTATTCAAGTAGTAAAGCTACAGTTTCACATTGTGGATTCATTTGTCTTTGCATAATAATTTGAGTTTGCAAAATGTAATGCGATGTCATGCTCAGTCGAAATGTTGAAATTCGTTATTAGCATAATTTAAGTTTTGAGTACTTTTGAGGAACTACTTATTACCTCGAGCTAAATGTTCCATGACTGATTTCGAAATACTTTTTTTATGAAGACGAACTTAATTTATCGAATTTTCAGTTAATACATTTTTCCTTTTGTTGTTTGATTGAGGAAGGGCAAAACCTAACCAATCAACTTTGCGATTTTGTGCAAGGGTGATGTAATTTGACAGTCTCAAAGTCTACAAGGTTCAAATTTGTGAAAAATAGTGCGTAATGCTTGTATTTGAGTGCCAAAAAGAAGCCATGGTAGAGGAAGGGCCCTCCCTAGTCTAAAAATAAAATGTTAAACACCAACCACCAACGAATTGTCTGGAAGTCATCAGGTCTCAATATAATTCGCGTGAACTATAAATCAAAGCATCTTCATACAAGACGATGCGTTTAGATTACGGTAATAATATCTCGGGGATCGCGTTATCAGATCATACGGCCATTGAACATGATACTGCGTATCTGCTTACTAGCCAAGGTGATGAGCATAATGTAATGGTATTTTTGTTAATATAATGACTACACAGGTGTGGTTAGTTGAACATTATAAACTCTGTTCCGAGCCTTCGTGGTATTCCACCAATAATGAAATTTAAAAAAACCAGCATAATTGTAGAGAAATATGTATTTATCTCCCTTTTCTTAATGGATGGAAATAAATTAAGTTTAAAGCCGTTAATTATTTTTGCTGATGGTAAACCGAGTGTTTGATTAACACGGAGATATTAAGTTACGTACCTAGTACCAACATTATTATTTAATTATTTAATATAGGAAGTACCCTAATAAGATAACGATCTTATTATCTGCTAGCCTTAGATAGGCTAATGAGTAATATTGCATTGACCTAATTTTTTAGCCCGGGCAATAATCACTCAACTCAAACTGACATAAATTAATTTATTGATTCGGACGTAACTCGGATAAAACTGACATTATTTTAATAGAAATGTTATTCTTAACTAGCTTACCCGAAAGACTTTGTCAAATTTCAATCAATTTTATTGTGTTTGTTTTGAAGATTTAAGAATAGATAGTTCAATAGTTCAATAGTTCTTTATTTATAACAAAAATGTTACATGTCATTTTAATTAAATTTAGATTACCTATAGGTACACACAATAAAATTACATTAAAATATATCCCTGAGGCAAATAACACAACTATTCTAAATAAAAATAATTCAATACATATGATATTGTATGATGTGTAAATTCCAATTCAAATTTTCAGGGCCAATATCAAATTTTTCTTTTCCTTTTAAACTACACTTTCTTGTTCTTCATACGTGGCACTTATTTTCACTAACGTTACATAATAATGGTACTGACATTACAATCTTTTGAAAATTAGCCTCAACGCGGCGCCGGCGCTCCTTAACCCGTTCACCACACTGGTTCTTCCCAAACAGCTACTGGCCCTTTTTAGGGACAACATACCTTAACTTGGTCATTGATCTAACGTAGAATAACCAAGAGAGAACCAGTGACACGAAAATCAGGCAAAGCCTTCATTAGCTACGTGATGTTCTTTACATAAATTACCGATTTTTTTTCAGTACGAATACAAATACGACGTGGAAGACCAAGAAAAGCTTCTCTACTTCGGCGCGAACGAAGAAGGCGACGCTCAAGGCAAGGTCATCGGAGGATACAGGGTTCTATTACCGGACGGCCGTCTCATGAACGTGGAGTACACTGTCGAAGGAGACAGTGGGTTCGTCCCCAAGATCAGCTTCGAGGAAAACGCGAATCCCTTCGGCAAGGGAAAGTAAACTCTAATACCATCATGCAAGACACAGAGTAGGGTAATGCCATGACTTATTGTGACATAGATATATTAAACTTCAATATTCGTTCAAATCTCAAGGATCAATATAAAACGTCCTAAATCTAAGTTGAATTTGTCCGTTTACAGCTTTAATAATAATCGAGTAGGATCATATCCTTTCCCAAGCTTTTTTATCATCAGTCATCTTCGTGAGGGAAATTATGTTTAAAAATTACAAATAATATAGAGAACATACGAGTTACGAACGATTGAACGTGTACTAACTACTTCTACTCGGTAGTGGTCGTAGTTCGTAAGGCAATCGGCAAGTGAAAGTAAACCGTAACGCCAACGCACAAGATAGATATTACGAAATTCATTAGGTTTTAACTCGGATGATATAGTGCTGCTATGGAACAAATGGCGCGGAGGTGTGCACCTCGCGTTTTTTTAAAAGGAACATTGAAAAAATAGCCAACTTTTATCCCCAAGAAGGCTAGACATCCTTTCAGATCTCCAGGTGAGCAGATCCTTGAAGATGTCTAAGGACGGTAGTCAGGGGCAGGTTCGAACATTTGGCACATGCTCATATTTTGCATTAGTAAGTAAGATTATCGCAGGAATATTTTATCATAGAGTACCCGTTTTCACTCACACTGACATCAGAATCACATCTCTAATCGCAATTGATCTCAAATTTTATTCTTATTTGATATTTCACTTCATAATTTCCCTCAAGAAGATAGATAAACGCCAATTGTCCATAGCGGACAATTTACACTAAGCAACTTTTATTTTGATACTTTAATTGCGCATGTTCGAATTCCTTTGGTCTCTACATGCCTTTAGTTCAGATTAGTTTGTCCATTTGCGATCGTTTAATAAGTTACTTCTCGTGGCCTGAGCAAGAATAATTCACGATAGCGTTATGCTCATACTATAGAAAATATGAAATATTTAACAATAAAAATTAAAAAATTTCAAGCATCAACGATGTCTTTGGCAAATATTTGTCGTATCGTAAGTGTAAAGCTAGTGCTGGGGTCTCCGAGAACGAATATTTCATGATACGATACGACAACAAACGTCCAGTATTAACCAATCAAATTGAAGAATCAAGAATCGCCGATGTTATTGGCTAATATTTGACTTTTACTATCGTATCGTGAGCGTGACGCTACGTTGAATTATTAGTGCTTGGGGTACAGTGCCCATATATTGTCTATACATTCTCTACCAAAACTACCGTAAGAGTTTTTCTTGTAGTATTATTTCGGTTGGCCGTGTTTCATTTATTCTTGAAACTCTACGTGAATAGTTATTCATCTACCTTTGAAATTTGTATGCCTTTTTTTTTTTTTTTTTTGCGATGGAAAAATGCATTACGCATCCCCTCCGTCTCGAGGAAAGGCGGAGGGGTATGCCTAACTCAACCGACTATATTTCTGGACTAAAAAAGTATGTAATGCGTTTTATATTTTAATGTTAAGTTAGGTACCAGTTCTGTGATGAAACAAAAAGTTTAATTAAAACTGTTCATTGCCATTAAATTAATGAACGATAAGATTGTATGTAACCATTAGAATTAATTTTACTTTGTAATTTTAACTGCATATTTTGATAAATGAATTTGTATTAAAATCGTATGACTGTTTTTATTATTTCCTAACCTATGTTCTTGAGTCATTGTCTTCTGTAAGGCGGAGGTACCTGCCCAGGCGGGCTGCTTTAATTTAGAGCGAGAAAATTTCACTGTGCCCTAACTCGCTTAAACGAACCGGTCATCAGTTCGGTTAGACAATAAGGACGCTGGTCGTCAAAGTGGGCAGGGTGACCAAGAAATAACTAGTGTGACTGACCTTATCACTCAGCCTCGTCATGATAACGGCTGTGGCCTCGGTGTCGAATTGCGGACGCCCAGCTCGACCCACCATCTGAAGCACTGTGCTGATACTGTACTCCTATAATTACAAAATAGTTCCTGAACATACTTTTTCTTCTTGTCGTGAAACTGATTCTTTCTTGGTCATCCTGTCTTTGGGCAGTAACCAGGTTGAGGTATGGTCGCCCTGAAAATTACCTATGACCGTCGATGAAAGAATCAGTGTAGTGAAAGGATTAAAGTGCGCCTCTTAGAGGCTCCTTTCGTGCACATGTCACATGTCTTCGAATTTTTAGGTTCTAGGACATGCCGGTTTCCTCGCGATGTTTTCCTTCACCGTTTCGTTTCATCTTTCGGTTGATGACATCGGTAGCGCCCTGTCTGAGAAGCAAGGGGTGCGGGTTCGGTTCCCGCTGCGGGAAAAATGTTTACCTCTTCTTTCTTCAAATAATTATTTGTTTTGGGTCTAGGAGTTGTGGTACCATGGTACCTACTCGTAGTTTCTGATTCCCACGGTACAGGAAATTAGGATTCCGTGTGGAATCAGGACTATGTATGTGACTGTTGGGTGTTATTTTTTTTTTGTGATAAGTCAAATTACCTGATAAGCCCCACTGACGTATTGTTGAGTATTCTTGATAATCACTAAATGTGCTGGTAGATTCACGCCCATTGCTGTACAACACAATAATTATTTTTTTCATTATTTTTTTCATTAAACATTCTCAAATTAGCTGTTTTTGGTATTTTATCATCGTTAGAACTAATACCTAAACGTACAAGAAGTTGGACAGATTGCTACCTAAAACAGCTGAATCATTGAGTTTGACCTGATTTGACCCCAAAACAGCTGATTTTCGCATAGAGTTTTTTCAATGAAAAATGACGAATTTCCAAAAGTCGTAGAACAAACTTTATTACCAACTGGTGGTAGAATAAGCCCCTTTCGGGATGGCTTACATATTATGAATCACCTTGTAGAGCCTTGGTGGCCAACTGGGAGATAAAGGCGTTGTCCACTTTTTGTATGGAGCTTGGTTTTTTATTCATCAATACGTCTAACCAACATAAATTGAATATATTCGGGTAGAGCTCTACAAATATTTATTTTCTATACAAAAAAAAATACAAAAAATATATTCAATTTGTGTTGGTTAGATTCCTTTGACACTTAAATTTACTTTTTAGACATAAAAAATATACTAGCAAGGTTGTTGGATTACCTAGGGTGGTGGTTGTGATGAGAATAGGCAGGTCTCGGTTCCGGAAGGCTTGTTCGATGTTGGATCTTTCCTCGTACAGCAGCCCAGCGTGATGGCATCCCACGCCGCTCAACACCAACGTCTGTGTAGAAGCAGATTTTGTTAAGAACTAGCTTCCGCTCGCGGCTTCGCTCACGAGGTACCTTGATAAATAGTAGCCTATTTGCTATTCTTGGTAAAGAACTCTTTGGATTTCAAGTTTCAACGAAATCGGTTGAGCCGTTACGGCGTGATTGAAAAACAAAAATCCAAACATCCTCACTAACTTTTGTATTAATAATACTAGCTTACACCCGCGGCTTCGCTCGCCTAATACCTTGATAAAAAGTAGCTTACGAGTATGTGCTATTCTAGGTAAATAGCTCTATCTATTTCACGTTACAACCACAAACATCTAAACATCCTCACAAACTTTCGCATTTATAATTTAAGTAGATTGTAGGAAGTAGGATAGTATAACGCGAGCAACCGCAAAATAAGTTTGTCAATTCGTACCCTTGGGATCTGGATTTTGCGATCCTGGTGTACGGAACCCTCAGGAAGTAAGTAATACTCGCACTTGACCATCTTTATTTTAATTACCTGCAATTTCTTATTCTTTATCGTAGATGCCAGTGCCGCTAATCTTGCTCTCTGATGATCGTTAAATGAAATTGTTATTTCCCGTGATAGTGTTTCCGCTGTCATGGCTACACTCTTTCTTGTGTTACAGAAAATCTGAAAATATGAGATATTGTGCAAAGGTTAGTCTTCTTCTTGTCGTGTCACTGAATCTTTCTTGGTCAACCTGAATTAGATCAGTGACCAGGTTGAGGTATAGTGGCCCTGAGAAGAGCCTATGACCGTTGATGAAAGAATCAGTGTAGTGAAAGGATTAAAGTGCGCCTCTTAGAGGGTTCTATTGTTCGCATGTCACATGTCTTCAGGACATGCCGGTTTCCTCACAATGTTTTCCTTCACCGTTTGAGAGCACTAGCACAGCGCACAAAATTTTTCCGAAAAGAAAATCCATTGGTGCACGATAGGTTTCGAGCCCACTACCACCCCTCCTCCAGTGCTCTCTAGGCATATAGGCTACATTTTTATACAGCTTACTTCTGGCTTTGCATGCGTTGTACCTAGAGCACGCGTTCGAAGCCGCGGGAGTAAGCTAGTTAGTATATAATAATAAAATCACGTCCGTTTCATCACTTTCACCACATTCCTCATACATGCTCGTTGGTTTAGGGTAGGTAGGTACTCTTGACCAGGCAAACAGAGGAGGAGATAGGGCACAGCGAGATTTTCTCGTTCTAAATTGGAGCAGTCCGCTTGGGGAGATACCACCGCCTTACAGAAGATCGCAGCCAAATAACATTATTTGTTTCAAATAGTGTTGTGTTCCTGCGGTGACTAAGGTTGCCAGAGCTCCTTAGGGGGGAGGGGGTTAAGATTGTTTGCCACTTCAGTTGTATAAAAAAAAACCTTTGTTTTCTTTTAAATATCCTTACCAATGTCGGTTTTCCGTTGTGGTATTTCTGTATGATAGGCCATAGCTTGTAGCTTAGAGCGAGGTCGAACTTGAATATGCTGGTGCCTTCAGCGCAAGGGTAGCCTTCTACAACCCGCCTTAGTTTCACGGGCCGACATTCATCACCGAATCTGTATATGTAACTATAGCTTATTGCTGTACCTTATTGTATCACAAAAAAATGTTTAAAATAATAAAAATTGCATGTTAGTACATTTAAGTTTATAGTATTTAAGTATTTTAGAGCTCGGAGTTTCACTAAGTGATAAGATCCGAAATGAAGAAATCCGTAGAAGAACTAAGGTTACCGACATAGCTCTCAGAATTAGCAAGTTGAAGTGGCAGTGGGGAAGCCATATAGCTCGCAGAACCGACAATCGTTGGGGAGTAAAGGTTCTCTAATGGCGACCATGAATCGGGCGACGCCCCCCCCCCCCCCCCCCCACCCGATGGACCAACGACATTGAGAAGGTTGCTGGAAGTCGGTGGATGGAGAAGGCTCAAGACCGTTCATCATGGATCTCTTTGGGGGACGCCTATGTCCAGCAGTGGCTACAGGCTGATGATGATGATGATGAAGTATTTTAGAATAATTAATTTACTTATATTATTTTTTCAATGTAAAATATTGAATTTCCAATAGTTGTAGAACAAACTTTATTGCCAATTGTGTGTAGAATAATATTTTTTCAGGATAGTATAACTACGTTATCAACATATCAATCACCTTGTACAGTTAGATACAAACTAACAAACATAAGCAAAAATATATGTTAATATAATATAAAGTAGGAATAGGTAATATTTGGCCCACGTTAATACTTACTTATAGTAAACAGCTGGTTTGTTATCAGTCCCAAGCCATGCAGCCACGTCCTCAGGGTTGCTAACGGTGGCTGAGACAGCCACGAATCTTATACTCGGTGACACGTTACTAGTTATCCCTGTGTTGTAACTGCTACCTTGGTACTGTTGTTGTAACAGCTCT
This sequence comes from Anticlea derivata, assembly GCA_947579855.1. NCBI lineage: Eukaryota > Metazoa > Arthropoda > Insecta > Lepidoptera > Geometridae > Anticlea > Anticlea derivata. The sequence continues at coordinate 8,211,361 of OX388269.1, forward strand.
ATGCGGTGAGTGGATTGGACTGATGTCTGACGTCAAAATTAACTATTAGGTTTACAAGTAATGCCATCTAATTGATTGAACGAGCGAAGCAAGCGAATATCTCTCGAACAACTGTATGTTTGTATGTATATTTGTTAAATCGACACATAGCTTCCGAACCGTCAATCCGATCTGCATGGAATTTAGTATGATAACTGTATGATTATTATTTAGTTGTACTATCACCAAATGTTCCGCCTTGTCCTGAACAAGATCGGCTAAGGGGTAGGAACTGACGCATTTCACCTTTTCCTGAACAAGAATACGAGATAGATCGGCTAAGGGGTAGGAACTGACGCAGTTGGTTAGCGCATCCCCGTACCTAGATGAAAAAAGCTAGGAGATGGCAGCAGCGTCCCCTATTTTAGCAAAGATAGCTTTAACGCTCGCCAAACCGCGTGCCCAGTGTGTGGGCAAATACCTCAAGATCTGAAAAAAAGTCACTCTGAAAATCTATGGGGTAGGCCTATTCAAAATTCATTTCGAAATGCATTTATTTCGAACAAAGTTCACAGAGAAACAAGCTAAGTAAATGAAGCGCAAACTACAGTCGCTGTAGTGTAGTTGCCTACACGTGACATAGGATAGTTAACTAAAGTGACTTATACTGCGCATTTTAGTGTCCCATGTGTCCATGTGTCATTCATTAACTACAGTCGCTAGCGAGTATAGATTGTGTATACTCAAGGTAGACCTACGGGTTGGTTACAGATTGAACGATGAGACTGAAAATGTTATAAAAACTGAGTAGCACCTCCAACACCCTCCTCATTAACACAACATAGTTCGGTCTGTTCAGTGGATATCCTACGGCTGAAATGACGACTTGCCTCTATAGTTTTCATCCTGCTCACGACGGCTTCGAGAACGGGGCCTCTGGTCTCATCGTTGAGGATATGCACCTCGTCTATAAGGAACAACTTGATGACCTCTACCAGCTGTCTGTGGTCGCGCCACCGACGCGTCAGCATGTCCCATTTCTCAGGAGTTGTTATTATGATCCTACGAATACAGGAGTAATACAACATGCGCCCATTAAAAAGTTATCTGTATATAAAAGAACAAGCCCCCTCAGCGTGCGATCAACGCACAGCCCAAACCACTGAAGCTATAAAGCTGAAATTTGGACAGTAGCTGCCTTATATATATGCCAAACACATCCACTAAGGAGGGATTTTCAAAATATCAACCCCCAAGAGAGTGAAAAGATTTGTATGAAAAGTCGTATTCCTTAAACCTACAGATTTGAAACGAACTGAAAATAATGTATGATAGAAACAAGTAAAACTATATTCTTAGATTTTCAAAACTACGCCTTAAAAGGGTGTAATGAGATGTCAGAGTTTGTAAGGGAGAATCTTAACGCATGGAGAGATTTATCTGAAACTTAAAAATAAAGGAAAGTCGGGGTACCTTTCACTAGGTCAACACGGCTTTGTTAAAGTTTGTTTTCTTACCGATAGGGTTTCAGCTGCGAGAAGTCCACGTTAGTATCGCCAGTGACTTCGATACACAAGAGGCCAAGCTTCGTGAACTTTGAGTACCATTCCATCAGCCGTTCTGTACACAGTGCTTTTACGGGAGCCACTGAAAATATACTTACTTTTTCAGTCGTATCACGGGGTCTTTCTTTTTAAAATAAAAAAAATCGAAAAAAAGATCAAGTTGTAAGGAGGTATACCTACCTATAGTCCCAACCGATCCCACTTCTTTGCTTATGGTGTCACTGATTCTTTCTTGGTCATCCGGTATTAGGTAAGTGACCAAGTTGAGCTATGGTAGCCATGAAAAAAGCATATGACCGTTGTCGGTGAAAGAGTCAGTGTAAATAAAGGAAAAAAGGAAAAAATATAGAGGCTCCTTTCGTACAAAAACACGACCTACTAGGTACTCCACTAATTTATTAGTTAGGTTAATGCCAAAGTTCTTACAGTAAATAATTTTGAAATCATGAGATTCGTTTCTATCTTCCAACTCCATCAGTAGGTGCACGATGGCCATTTCAAACACTACGGTTTTACCCGAACCCGTTGGTGCACAAACCACCATCGACTTGTCTGTAATTTTAATTAACATATCAATACATTATTTTATATAAGCCGGATCTTTAAATGGCTCTCAAAATCAGACGAAATGCATTCCCTGATCTCAAGATCGCGTTCAGATTTGAGAGCGATCTAAGAATGCTGGCCTAGATATGGCATGATATATTTAGGTGCTAGGCAACAACATCTTAGTTATGTCAGTAAAAAGGTTAAACCTGCGTGGAGTCTGTACGCGCCAGCTAGACCATACCAGTATAAATACCTGTATTTTCTAAAGTGAATAAATACCATCAAAAATGTATGGGATAAGTAGGTAGGTACCTACCTGAATAAAGTGCATCTTCTATAACTATGGACTGCACCAAATTGAAGAATGGATATGAAAATACGTTTTTGTATTTTGCATCTGAAACATTAAGGCATTTTAGAACTATCATGGGATATTTGATCGAGCTCTCAAACAACATTACGTTTGTATGTTTATTTGTTTACAGCATATTTTTCGAACCATCAATCCGATATGGAATTTAGTAGATCTATAGGATTTGCTACCAAGATTTGTTGGTAAGAACACGAGTTAAACCGGCTAAAGGATTGCTGAGATAGAGGGTCCAAAAGTGGATTAAAAAAGTCGTCAATAATCGACGACATTGTGAGGGTTGCGGGAAGTCGGTGGACTGAGAAGGCTCAAGGCATCGCGGCACTCTTTGGGGGAGGCTTATTTCCAGCAGAGGTCTTCCTCAGGCTGATGATGATGATGACCTAGGTAGGTAATAATGAAGGTAACCTACCTACCTGCATTTGGAAACATTCCATCGGAAGAATATTTTTACCCACCTATTTCATCAACACTTCGAAATTCCCCGTCTTGGCCGGCTCCTTTCATTGGCCTTCTACGAGAATGGGATCCTAAACTACCTGCAATGTTAGAATCTGTTGCGACTTCTACCACAGTGTTACTGCGGTGCTCAGATTCCTCGAGGGAAGACAGCGACAAAGGCTGGGAGTCGCATATCTCATCGGCATCACCGAGAACGTCTGTAAAATTATTCCTGAAAAAGTAATTTTGCTGAAGGTAGGAAGGTAAAGTTGTTGGTTACGAGTTACGACGTGCGTACCCTACGTTACCTATACTAGGCAGGTACTTATTACACCTTTACAACACAAAAAATAGCACAGTTATGCTAAACAAATGGCACAATTTTAATTATGTACTTACAATTTGGAAGACATTTTACGTAAACTTAGCAATATTTCAAAATCCATAGAAATTTTTCATTTTTTCCCGCGTAAAAAAATGTATGACGGGCTGGTAACTAAGATGAGACTGGCTGGTAGTGAAAAAAAGAGCGTAGGGTAGGCCAAATATGAGGTTATGTGACTTTGTTTCGTTTATTACGCAGCCAGCAGAACTACTCCATATATTTTTTTTGAAAAAAATCAAGCTCTTTCTAATTATTTCAATGTCAGCTTTCAGATGGCAACACTATGTCAATTGTCATGTCAACTTCACGCAAAAACTAGTTTTCCCTTCCTTGCAGATTGAATGAACAAACAGGAAAAAGTGGTGTAGAAAGAAAAATAAATCTAAGCTTTTTTAAATCTCAACAACAATCTTATTGTGTTTCGACAGTATCCTGGGTTCATATCTTTTAGGGAATGTGATTCTACTCTATTAATTCTCCCAGAAACCCAACCGAAATCGCAAACAATGTAAGATATTACCTGTTCAAAAATATTCTTGGAACTAGCCTATAAAAAACTACATTCTAATCGCTATTATTTACTTTCAGGGAAAACGTAAAAGATAATGACAAATTGGATACCATCTCCATAGATACTTTGGCATTAGAAAAAAGTTTGCAACAAACAAGAGCAAAAGAAATATCCCAGCTTGAAGCGCTGAGTAAAAAGGTGTATTATTTGCACACTGATCTTCTTTACTATAGAAAAACGAATTCTGAACTTGGAACTTCGTGTTATGAAGCATGGAAGGTTTTGATAAAAAAGGTGGGAGGAACTCCAAATGGATGGAGAGACCTTGGGTATGCTCTGGAAATAAGCCAAGATGATTTAGATGTAAGTACTTATTGTTACATAGCTCGAACAACCAATAGTTGTTTGGGCAATAGGGTTATTGAGTGATGACCACACTCTGAAAATCACAGTGTAGGATTGACCTACACTAGATGGAAAGATGACCTAGTAAAGGTTTCTGGAAGCTCGGTGCAGGTTGCACAAGATCGGTTCCCCTGGAAACCTATGGCCTATGTTCAGCAGTGGATGTCCGACGGCTGAAATGATGATGATTACTTATTGTCTTGAGTACAATTATGAATTATCATGAGTAATGATCTAACTATGTAAAGTTCCTCCTTCAAGTAGAAATAATAACTTTTAATAGACTGCCTATGTAATAAACATGCAGTTTATCAAGTTGCTTTCAGACCCCAGTTAATTAGTTTTTTTAATTTTTCCAGTTTATAATGGCACAAGTGAGAGACGATCAGACAGACATGGTTCTGAAAGTCTTCAGGCAAAGCGAAAAGGCAACTATAGACAAAATTGTGGATGCATTCATAAAACTGCAAAGATATGACATTCTGAAGTCACTAGAAGATCCACTGTGTAACATAGCTCAGTATTTCAACAAAGATGACAGTGGATACCAGAGTAATGAGAAAAGTGCAGGGCACAGGGAAATTATCAGACTCAAGAACATGGCAAATGACTTACCACCTGCTTTAAATAAAAATATGGTCATACAAAAGAGAGATCCAGATAAGAACAAGCAGCCGATGATGCAACCATCTAGTGATAAAAAAGAACCTATTAAAAATGATACTCCAATCCTGTTCTTGACATTTGCTCAAGATGGTTTGCCAACAGCCATCAACATACAAGAGTATGTAGATAGTTGGACTGATATTCAAGGGGTGAAAGTAATCACACTCAATTGTAAGAGGGATGAAATATATCAGAACCCTGAGAAGTATATAAGAGAATATTTTGAAAAGGTTAGTATGTATATTGAATATATTCCTTACAAACAAAATCACTCACAAATAAAACCTCTAGTCTAGGCAGATTATACAAATTATAACTGAAGCACTGGAAGAATTATTACATTTGTTGTGAAAAGAATCATTGAAAAAAATTACGAACCTCAAGCCATGTTCTGCCTGATTCTTAAAGTCTAGGTTGAGAGGAACAGGCTTAGCTTCACCTTGTTTTAACACATTTCAAAGTGATCCTTGTCTTCCTGCTAAGACTTACACACACATTTGTTTCAGGCTGATTTTATAGTACCTATCATAACCCCAGGATACCTCGAGGTGATACAATCACACCAGGTCAACCTACCAAACACGACAGAAAACCTGGATCACAAATATGCCAACTTCATCTACAATTTGATAGTAAATCACTACATCCATGCCACAGGTTGTCTGAATAGGAAAGTCAGAAGTGTTCTACCTCAGAATTCAAGGACTGACTTGTTTATTAGTATTGCTATGTACCCTGATTTAATGCCATGGACCTATGAGACTTGTTTTGATGAACAGTTTCAAGTGTTCTTGAAGAAAGAGAGCTCCTGAGGTCATTTGTAGAAAATTATTAATGAAAGAATGTATTTTTATAAGGTACTCCAGATACCATTATTTTTGAGATTGACTAGCCTACATAAAAAAAAAACAATCAAAATTGATCCAACGTTTTATTTATTACCTTGATTATACTAGAAAAATATTAGAATTATCAGTTTATAAAAACTTACCACTATTTAGATGACAAAGCTACTTAAGAATAAGCTATAAGATAAAATCTGATAAGGACACTTCTTAATGTTTAGGAACGAAAACAGAAATATTAATACTAAGTACTATAACTAATTGTAACACTCACAATAGGAGTAATTTCACCCAACTGTTGCAACAGCTACTGCAAATTTTAATAAGTAGTTCTCAACAATTAAATAACTTTTCTCCATACATCTATTGAATCAGTAATTACCATGATAGCAGCATGAACAGAAATATGGGTTTATGGGTACTGTAAAAGTTATATCATAGAAGTCTCAATTGTAGGGCTGTCCTAGAACCTGTGTTCTCAGTCTATTCTTTGTTAGGTGTTTGGGTTTCATCCTCCTCAGCGGTATCATCGAGAGTGCTTGTTTCATCAGCAGTACTGACATCGTTCACATCAATACCAGTATCATTGTTGCTGCCATTCAGTTCCTCCTGAAAAACAATGTCAGAAATAAGCTTGTTTTTTGAATAACTGACTAAGCTTTTTTACAAAATCTTTGACACCCCTCTAAACCCCTTTGCATTTGAACACTTTGACCACATTTTACAAGAATTTTCAAAAAACCCTTAGTAACTATGGTCTAAAATGCCTGTCCAAAATTTTAAGTATTGTGGTCCCAGAGACTTATTGATGAATGAAAAACATTTTTGCACTCAGCTGCACAGAGGTGATTTTAGTACTTAAAAACCTTTAATCCGTTAGGGAATAAGGTTTTTTGAATGATGACTAGGTCCGGACAATATATTGTTGGACAGCATTCTGATAGACTAACATTATTAGAAGGTTGTGAGAAGTTGGTGGATGGAGAAGGCTCAAGACTGTTGGTGAGGTTGGCCTATGTCCACTATTGGACTTCCTAAGGCTGATAATGTTGATGACTTACCTTGATAACTTCAACAAAGGTGTTTGCCTCATCTAACATCTGTTTGACCATAACATTCTCCTCCTTTAGATCTTCAATGATTTTACGAAGCTTTTCATTCTCATCCAAAGCATCCTGTAGTGCTACCCTGAAGGAAGATAAGTTAGTGAAATGGAGCTACAAGTTATTCAAGCAAGAGCTTGTTCACACATGGGCCGTGTATTCGTTCCAGGCATGTTGGATTCCACACCAAATGTATGGTCACTAGCTGTTTAGAGCTACATCCATGCTATACCTCACACTGATATGAAAGCAACACCGATCCTGTGACCTCAGTGTTTTTTGTTACCATGCGCTTCTGATGATACTGCTAAAGTTTGGTCACAGTGCAGAAAGAAGGTAATTTTCATACAATTACCCCTTATTACTTGTCTCTGTTGCTCGCACACAGTTATATTACTATCACATATGTTTACAATCTGTGATGAGTGCTCATGTGTGCTTATGTGCGAGACCCTTTCACAACTCAACAGTAATATTATTTAGCAAGCAGTCAAATGGAGGTAATAAAATACTAATACTTACTGGCGCTTTCCTGCTAAAATCTCCCAATACTTCTCAGAGGCACCCTTCGGATTTGTAAGATCTTCCACAGTAATTTTATTCTCAATGCTTACTTGAGTCTCTTTTGATGATAGATTCTTCCTCTTCACTTCAGGGGTGATGTCACATCTTAAAACCAGATAAATATTTGTAAGATAACCAAGAACCAAGGTCACTGACATAGCTTCCAGAATTAGCAAGTTGATTTGGCAGTAGGGAGGCCATAAAGCTTGCTGAACCAATAATCGTTAGGGAATAAAGGTTCTCAAATGGCGACCCAAGAACTAGATGATGCAGTGTAGGGAGGCCCCCTACCTTATGGACCAACAACACTGAGAAAATTGCGGGAAGTCAGTGGATGGAGAAGGCAAGATCATTTGTTGTGGCACTCATTGGGGGAGGCCTATGTCCAGCCAGCCTATGCCCTTCCTCAGGCTGGATGAGGTTAACAATATGTAAAATTGTAATATATAAATGTAAATTACAAATAACTTGCTACTCAAATGGCTCAACTTATCCCAAGCTAACATAAAAAGTAAGTACTTACACAGGAGTATCTTGGGCGAGTTGATGCTTCAAACTTTTGCATGGTCTTCCCACTAAATTTTCTCTATCAGAAGCTGTATGTTGCAGGGTCTTTAGTGACCGCCTAGTGGTTCTTGTACCTTCCTAAAACGAAAATAGTTAACGATTCAATGAATGAATAGGATGTAAAATTATAAAACAAGATCATGAGAATTTGGTGTTTCGAACACAACACTTTTATACCTCTTGGCTGCTCATTTTGAAATTTATTTGGGCTTTGCGATGTCCAGCTAAATAACTCTTGCTGTAATTCGTATAAATTTGCGTTCTTAATCCTCTGCTGTGCAAGAAAACTTCACTTCACATAGCATACCCGCGCTTTGCTGAGAAAAACAATTGAAAAAGTTTGACAGGCTTGACGTTGACAGTTCAGTCAGTCAGACAACCAGCATTCCCGGCAAAAATGCCGAACAACATTTTTTTTTTTTTAAGTTTTTTCCCTTTCGGGCTGGCTATGGCATCTAAGCCTTACCGCCAAGTCTTACGTTTATATTTCTTCGTAGTTATTTTTATCTTTCTTCTTTATTTTATTTCTTAGTCATGGTCAAGTCACCGTCAAGTCAAGTCAAATTCAGTTTTAGTAAGATATGATGGTGGCTATTTTACTAAAACCATATGAGACCTCTAGGCGCCAACTCGAAAAATGACGATACACGCAATCATTTCATTTCACTTCACTCGTGCGGTTTACTCAAACAATATTACGCAAAACACCACCATATTCTCATAATATTATTCAATTTAACACTAGTTTTGTAAAATAAATTGAGAGCACAATATAACTTTTTCAAGTTCCCGCCTAAAAGTCTGCCGAACAACGTACACAAAAGTTTGTTCGCATTTCATCGTAAACAGTGTTATTCTCGGTCTACGCATTTCATACAATGTGCTATTTTTTTTTCTCTTACTAATTTCGTTTTTTTGTTGTGGCTCGCACTCGGCTTGTGCATTTGCCATCTTTCTAATAATAATTACTAATAATGCCTCACTCGCACAGTCACTGTTAACGTGTGTAAAGGCCTATCATAAGAGATGAGCCCACTGCCCAAAAAAGAAAAAACAATGACGAAAGATGAAATTACTCTTTATTATATTCTGTCTACTATAAAACGAATGAACGAAATACGAATGTAAAAAAAAAAATCAGTTGGTGTTTGGCAGGGGTCCGTGCTGTTCGTGGTTTTTCGAAAAATCTGCAAATAAATCGATTTACTGCACTGAGAAAAATTGTGGTCTTCGCGAAAGTCATAGTTTTATACATAACAGTTTTTGTGTTAGAAACAGTTATTTTTTTACAATGGCCGTAACAGTGAAACTTTAATTAGTTGGCTAATTGAAAACATAAACTGTACGAGATTGTTTATCTTATCTGAAGCACATACGTTATAATCAAACGTGCTAGATTATAGATCACAAACCAACAGCAGGATATCGAAGAAAATACAATGGATACTCTCAGGTAAATTTTTATCAAATTTTCCTTATACTGCTAAGTGCTAAGTACGTCAAACAGAGTCAAGGTTGTTTAGGACTCTGTCACACTTTTAGCTGGGTTTTTTGTTACTTCATTCAATAATAAATCAAATACTTTATGTGCAGGTTTTATTTCGTGACTTGGAATGTGGCCACCAAGTCACCCAACCAGGATATGAATGCTCTTCTGGATTTTCCATCACAATTTAACAAAAACAAACCGCTACCTGACTTCTATGTGATTGGGTAAGTTCTAAACAGCTTCCTAACACAATGCTTTGAATTTAAACAAGTAATATTATTACCTACCAATTCTCTAATTGAAAATTATACCTAATTGCAAACTAGCTTTTAAGCTCATCTTGATTTTCCATTTCAATTTAAGAAAAACAAACTGCTACCTGACTTCTATGTGATTAGGTATGTTCTAAACAAAATCTCCATAACACAATTTCTAGATTTGGGACAATATAACATTTATTGTTTCAAGTTAAGTGAAAAGTTGTTTATTTCAATAAAATCACTAGGACTACTTTGAAACATCTTAGAAACATCTTAGAAACGAGGTGACGCTGAACTTGTTCCTTGCGACCAAGCCTAAAAAGCCTAGAAGAATCAGGGAACAAACACGGCTGGCTTGGTGCCTATCATTTTTTCGTCTCATCCAGATCCAGATCCAGCACTACATAGACAAGATAATAATGCTTGTTTCGGTTGAATTGCGGGCCTATTCTAAAGTAAGAAGTATACAGGCAGGCTTCCCATCAATTTCTTGTGAACTTGTATCTCAACTTCTAAACAAACAAAATTTAGGTAATGCATTATCTTCATGCCTAGGCTTGGTCACGAGGGACAGGTAGCTTAGCCTTACCTAGTTTCTAAGATGTTTCAAAGCAATCCTAGTGATTTTATTGAAATAAACACTGACTTTGACACTTGACTTCGTGCAATAATAATGAATGACCCACTTACTTTCTGGGTCAGTAGTACATGTTGTAAGCAGTATAAACTATCCTTTTGAAACAGTGATACAGAGATTTACACTTATTTAGAAAACTAGCTTGTGCCCGCGGCTTCACTCGCGTTACATATATAAAAAGTTGCCTATATGCTATTCATAAAATGCAAAATTACTTACATTTAAGTTGTAAAAGTTTTTATGATTAGAGAAAAAATTGCCTTGACATTGCATTGTTCTAAACTGTTGAGTCAGTCATTTTTTATTTAAAAAGTTGATTCATATACAAATGTATATTATTATTGAATTTAAGAGCTTAGCTCTTGTCAGTGTACTGATGCAAGTTCCTCCATTCCATTCATTATACACACCAACATTCACTCTCTCATAACCACTTACCCTCAACCCATACACTCTCATCAATCTCTCCTTCACCCCAATTCCACATGCTGGCTAATTTACTTTTATCTATTGACAATGTACTGGACTGTGCACCGTACGGGACGTGATCCTTGTGGTCTTAAGATTGCAATGTTGTTTGCGCCCTACTGTATATACACTCCCTTTAAAAATTTTGCGCTAGCTATTTGCAACTGTGTTTGCGAGCCCTTGCTATTTTTTTCCGTTTATTATGGATGATTTGAATCAAATTTCTAACGATATTGAAAACATTTCTGTATCTGACCCGAAAACTTGTTCTCCAGAACAATGCGACAAACACATTTCTAAAATGTCTCTGAATGTCTTACATTCTAATATTCGTAGTCTTAATTGTAACTTTAATGGACTCTTGGTTTTTCTGGGTAGAATCCGACTTGACCTTGATATTATTATTCTTTCTGAGTGCTGGCTGAGTAAATGTCCCTATATCCCCTCACTTACCGGCTACGATTCCTACTCTACATCATTTTCCAACCAAAATGAAGGCGTAGTAGCTTACGTCAAATCAGGTTTAAGTTACAGTGTTGAAAATCCTTCCTTCTACGACGCTAATTGCCTAATCATCAAATTCTCAAATTTTGCACTGATTGCGCTATATCGTTCTCCCTCATATAGGAGTACTGACCGTTTTATCGATTGTCTTGACTCTACCCTAAGCTTGCTCAAAGACTTCCATACTGTCACAATCATTGGAGACCTTAATATTAATATATCCCCAGAGAGTACTGATCCTAATGCCGACGTTTATCTGAATATTACAGCGTCCCATGGCCTGCTCCCCGCTCATACTTTGCCTACTAGGGATAAAAATTGTCTCGACCATGTCTTACTCAAAACCCAAAGTAGAACCTGCACCATTGTTCTCGACTCTCTTATAACGGATCATGCTCCCGTTTTATTTAGCTACGATCTTATAACTCCTACACCTAAGTCCTACAAGTCAATTCGTCGTATGGACATAAATGGGATTGTAATAGACCTCGAAAATTATGATTTTTCAGCGATCGTAAATTCTGTAGACGCTAATAGTTCTACCCAGCTACTTGTGGATATCATCTCAAATATAATTAAAAATAACACCCAAATCTCCCATATTTCTTCGAGAAAAAGGACCATCAAGCCCTGGGTTACGCCTGGCCTACTTAGATGCATTCGACACAGAGATAGATTACACCTAAAGCACAAAAGAAACCCGGAAAATCAAATCATCAGTATTTCTTATAAACGCTATAGAAATTACTGTAATAATCTTTTGAAAAAGGTAAAGCGTGACTACGAGCGGAACGAGCTTCAAAATGCTGGCAAAAACCCTAAAGCAACCTGGAAGGTGATTAAGGAGATTGCTCACTTAAATAAGAGAGTTTCTAATCCCACTGACCTCCTTAAGCTAGAAGACTCTCCATCTGCTTCTGTTGATGCTGTAAACCACTTTTTTGCCAATGTTGGAAAGACCTTGGCTGCTGAATGTCTCGAGCGAGGCGCCTCTTGCTCCTCAAATAGTAGTCCTCTCTCTTCTTTATCCCACTCTCCATCTTTGAACTCTATGGCGTTACTTAGTGTCGATGACAGGGAAATTGAGGCTATTATTTTGAACTTAAAGGAGAAATGCGCCGTGGGGTGGGATAATATACCTACCTCTGTACTCAGGGCTGCTAGACATATATTCATACCTCTTTTAGGTTTCATATTTAACCTTGGCCTCTCAACTGGTGTATTTCCCAAACCATTTAAAAAAGCCTTAGTTCACCCAATTTATAAGAGTGGCGACAGTGACAGTGTGACAAACTATAGACCGATCTCAGTGCTCTCTGTTTTTTCAAAGGTATTCGAAAAAAATATTAATAAAAGGCTACTTGAATTTATGGCTCATAATGAAATCCTTTCGCAAAACCAATATGGCTTCAGAAGAGGCATATCCACTGAAGACGCGGTCTTAGAAGTGACTAACACTATAGTTCGGAGCCTTGACAAGAAGCATAAGGTCATCGGGATCTTCCTTGATCTCTCGAAGGCATTCGATACCGTCTCTGTTCCCATTCTTCTTAATAAGCTCGAAACAATTGGTGTAAGGGGCATCGCGCTTGATCTATTCCGGAGCTATCTTTCTGATAGAACCCAGTGCGTGGTTATCGATGGCTTCAAAAGTAATGATGAAAGCCTCACCTTCGGTGTACCCCAAGGTAGTGTTCTTGGACCTACCCTATTTCTCATCTACATTAACCAGCTCTGTCAGCTGAAACTTCGGAATTGCAAAATTGTCACATATGCGGATGACACCGTTTTACTTATTAGTGGAAAAAGCTGGACTGAAACTTTTCAGCTGGCAGAGACCGCACTTAATACTGTTATGAAATGGCTTGCTACCAATCTCCTGACCCTTAACATAAATAAAACAAAATTTATTACCTTTTCTCCCAATACATCTTGCCAACCTCCCAACACTTTCACTATTCGTCCACATACATGTACTCCCACACAATCTGTTAATTACGCCTGTACCGCCTGTACTGCATATCAAATACTTAGGCGTTACTCTGGACAGTACTTTGACTTGGAAGCACCAGATTGAGTCTACTGTCTCACGAACTAGGAAGCTGATATTTATCTTCAAGAACTTGCGCCATGTACTGGACCCACAGACTCTTAAAGCTGTTTATTTTTCATTGGCTCAATCGGTGCTGAGTTATTGCTTGACAGCTTGGGGTGGTTCGACTAAAACCTCATTTATGCGACTCGAAAGAGCCCAAAGAGCAGTTTTAAAGGTAATGAGTCGAAAGCCTTATCGCTACCCCACGTCGGATCTCTACAATCTCTGCAATGTCTTGACAGTCAGGCAGTTGTTTATTCTGAGAACTGTTCTATTGAAACACTCACAGCTGAGTTATGATCCTAACTTCCTAAGAAAACGTAGAGCCGATAAGGTGTGCAAAACAGAACCCCGGAGAACGGAACTTGCGAGCCGTCATAACTTTCACATCAGCTCGATGCTCTACAATAGAGCTAATCTACTCCTAGATATTTACCCCCTGACTTCGAACAAATGTAAGATAAAATTGTTTGCGTGGCTCCAAGCGCTATCCTATGACGAAACTGAATCCTTATTGAGAGTTATCAAGTAATGCAGAATAACGGTGGGTAGCTGTGTGTTGGTAGACCACTGGTCACCCCTGGCTGTATAGACTGGCCGTGACGGTGCTCTGCCCACACTCATGCACTCAATATACACACACACATACACACACGCACACACAACATACACACAACATACACACACCCCCAACATACTCACACGCACTACACACACACACTCTGTTAAATATGTCTAAATCTTGTAGAGGCAAAATCCTATAACTTACGTTTTTTATTATTTGTTTATTAATCTTAACATTAACTTTCTTTTGATTTTGATTTTTACCTAATTATTATTTGTATCCCTGTTAGGAACAAACTGATATTCGTTTAAGGAGGTGGGCGTTGGTAGCTGCGACACAGTTTAACAACTACTGCAGTTATCATCGTTTTTCCCCAATTCATTACTGTACCTATGATTAAGTTCCAAATAAAACATTTTATTTATTTATTTTATTATTCTGATCTTTCCAATGCCTTCACCTCCCACCTCCCACCTTCACCTCCTTTATATATTACGACATGACGGCAATCCTCTCTTTTATCTAGCTCATGTAACTTATGCCACAGGAACAGGACCATAGGCCTGGTTACATGTTTTCATTTTAAGATATTATTGGTGTGGTTGTATATATAGGTAATTTTATAAATATCCTATGACATACGATATACAAATTATGAAATTATTAGGTATATTTTTTATCGTTTCTTGAGCCAGGGTCCAACTGCCCAACCGTGTCGTAACATGGCTACGCCCATTGCACATGCCTGCGTGTCACCTCAAATAAGGTGACCTTTAATGATTTTCAAAATGAGCTAGTCGCCATACAGAATGTATCTGGGATTTGATGTGTACGTACAACGCGTAGCTATGTGGCCCACGTCTGACCAATATAGCTCTCTGACAAATTAATTTGCCGCGGTAGCCCCGGCTGAAGAATAGGCCCTCCATTTCTACTCCTGGATGTCGTAAGAGGCGACTAAGGGAAACAAAGCTAGGGGGTGGGCAGCAGCGTTCCCTATCAACAATAAGAGCTTTATCTGCGCTCCCCAACCCGCATACCCAGCGTGGCGAGTATGGGCAAATCCCCCCAAATCATTGTTTCCGGTAATCTATGGGGAGGCTTAAATTAATTTTCTATTCCAGCCTACAAGAGGTCAAATCACAACCCCAGAACATGCTCATGGATTCCCTCTTCACCGATGCATGGACGTCCACATTCAACAAGATCCTGTGCCGCCAAGGCTACATCATTGCGAAGCTCACCCGGCTGCAAGGATTACTGCTAATCGTGTACACTCAGATGAAACATGTCACTCATCTCAGGGATATCGAAGCTCAGTATACGAAGACTGGGCTTGGTGGGATGTGGGTAAGTCAAAATAAAACATAATTTATACAGCATGGCGTTACAATGGCGACATTTAATTAACCTACGTATCCAGTTACCCGTTTTCAGATTATAGTTATCGTGTCAATGTGTAATTTAAATTTTGGTCCTGTATGTATCATTTAGTTTGTATGAAAATATGTATCGAAAATTCAATTATGGACTTTTATTATCAGATATTTTTTTTTTATGATTACTGATAAGTAGCTCTACCCGTGTGTTAATTTAATGTCGCCATTGTAGCGCCAGGCTGTATTCAGTAGAGGTAAGGATCAGACAAGCAAAGGGACCTAAAAGTAATAAGGCCTACGCACAGCAGTGTGTTCTGACGGGCTGAATGATTCTGAATCTGTTCTGATCTGAAACTGTTTCATACAAGAATTTAAGCTTCGTAATCTTATACCATGGCGGCCACGATTATCGATCTGGGGTAAAGGAGTTCTATTGCGCTTAGGATCAAATAGCAGGCTGACCTTCTGCCAGTACTATCCACACAAGGTTAAGTTTCTTAACCCTGACATCATTGTAAACATAGAGTAGGTACCTATATGAAGTGTTTTTTTTTTTCGGAGAAACACCAAGCCCTCGTGTCAATATGATTTCGCAATAAATATACCAGGCTATTGTGCACTCATTACACAATTCTTTTCCAGGGCAACAAAGGTGCAGTGAGCATTCGTTTCAACATTTACGGTTGTTCGGTCTGCCTCGTCAACTGTCATCTAACCGCGCACGAGCATCTGCTCGCGGATCGGATCAGCGACTACAACACTATCATCAAGCAACATCAGTACCATGTGTCGGAGACGGCTAATATTCTATACCATGAGTGAGTACATACTGTACTTTATAGTGTTCTGTTTGAATTGTTCTAACTTCTTCTAATTTAAGAAATTTATTCTTCTACGCTTTCTATACTTTTGTCGGCATTACGATGCACCACTCTTCATTTGTCCCTGTCCAAATTTGTGTGTGTTGTGTGTGCGTGTTTTATTTATATTTATTTAAGTTGACTTTGCCTCATTTTTTGTAACCTTTTTTGTCCAGCTGATCTTCTCCAGCATCACATGCTTAATGCTTCCAATAACTCTCTATCTTGTTCTACCAGTTTGTATATTCAGATTTTTTACATGTTTTTAGATCGGTTATTTTAATGTATGCTTATTTCACCTGTGCAAACAATTTGTCTCGTGGACGTAAAACTAATTAGTGAAGCTTTACCAAATTAAAAGACCGTGGTATCGTCTTTCGACCCAAATGAAGTCTGCTTGTTTATTTTAGGTTCTGAATTAATCATGAGTTCCTAATGACTTTGATCATCTTGCGCTCGATATACCAAATAATAGGAGCCTTTACTGGACCAAATTACCCTCAAAGCAAAAAATTACATGACTATATTATATGACTAACGTTTATGATCCTTGAATTTAGCGATAAAACTCCAAGACCTTACACTAAAATCCAATACTATTTGCTCAGTTTATCAGTAGGCTTATCATTTCGAAGGGCCTGACATCATGAATTATCTTGCCAGGAATATAAACCAGATTAATCATGGCCATGGATATTATTAATACCTCAGGTGTTCGTTACAAATGAACAATCACCACTAGAAATAGATCATAAATATAGTTGCTAAATATAGCTTTACATTAATATTACCAATAATACTTATACACGTACTTGTTCAAGTACTGCTCGGTGTCTTGCGTATCCCGGAAGTCAATATCATAAACTAAAAAGTCGTAATGTGCCCGAGAAGAGCCTCTCCGAAGCACGCTTTAATTCAATTAGGCTGCGTTTCCACCAGAGATGTGCGAGGATGCGTAGCGAGGAATGTGTTTGTAAAGAACCAATAGAATCGCTTCATTTACCTCGCCTCGGTCAGCACAGCTCTGGTAGAAACGGCTCAGCGGAGCTAGATTTTCGCGCATACAAAACAAGCGAGGTATGTGTGCGAGGGATGTATACGAGGGATGTGTTGCGAGGTTTGCGCATACTGTACCAGCCAGTCCATAGACGGTCGACACATTTCACAGCTTCGCAATGCATCCTCTTACCACACATTAATGCGCATTTTCACAGCTCCGCTACACATCCTCGTAGGCACATTTTCCTCGCACAGCTTTGGTGGAAACACTAGTAGAACTGTTAGATCGAGGTTGATGACGCACTCGGGCAAGGTGGGGGCGACGATCTGCGAAACGTCGCTGACAAGCGCTGGATAAGAAGAGCAGAATACCGGGCTCAGTGGCGTGTTTGGGGAGCGACCTTCGGCCACCAGTGGACTGATACGTACCTATAGGTTGATGATTATGACACTACTAACGAAAGTGTGAACAAGTTTTTGCAAAATTGAGTTGATAGTCTATTTATGATGTTAACTGTAGTACTTTTGATAGGTTGATAGTATTTATCAGTAAACAGTAATTCTATGAAATGAATCATGTTGAATAGCCAGATGAAATAATGACGGTCATGTGCGAGTACTCCCTCGCACCCTAAGTCCCTAAGCTTCCCCACCCTTCTATTTTTCCTGTTGAGGTACGGAAACTCTATTCTAGTCCTAAAATAATAAAATTCATTTATTTCAGACTATAGAAAAGTTACAGATCTTATTTAACTTATTCTACGGTCCATAGCTAATAGCTTAATAAAAAAAAAACCTGTTATGATGTTATACTGTATTCTAAATAAATAAATAAATACCTTAAAACTAACATACATACATACAATCATGATCATGTCGTTTTGTAAAACCCAACTATTATAAAAATACACAAATTATCTTTACGTCTTGTGAATCAAGTTAATTTTGAGTTTGACTTTTAGGAGCTTGCGTTTTCGTTGAGCTATGTTGCACACCCCAAAATGTCAAACTCAAAATTGATTTGATCAGTAGAGGAGTATTATGTTATCTGCGGTAGAGGTAAAGGATCATTTTGAAATGAATTTTATACATAACAAGGAGATCTCGCATGCCGTTTGAACACCGCTTTAGGCTTCGTCCTAGAATACGATTCGCGCGAATTTGCGATGCGAATTGATTGCGCGATGCATATAGGTATGATAGCGGGAACTAATCACGCAAGTTTTGATTAGGGCACTCAGTAAAGAATAGTATGATTGATTGCGCATTTGTACGAACAAAGCTCGCTCGATAGTCGCGTAGTCGCGTTCTACTAAGACGACGCTTTATCCTACTACTGCGCGAGAGATGCCGAGCCAACTATGTACCTAGCATTGGATAAAATCGATAGTATGGTGAAATTTTCATGTGCTTATACAGTACCATTAGTAATCGATTAACACAAACATACATGGAGCGTATGACCGTTATAATCTATGATATTTATATGCGGGTAATCTATCAGACTGTCGGGTCAATAATCTTATTATCTTGCTTATATTGTAGGTATTGCAATCATGTTTAATCTACCAGAAAGGTTCAGTTATATGTATTCTAGGTGGTTTATGTGGAACTGTAGCGTTAGGTGGAACTTTTTACTTACTAACTGTGCCCAACACCATCCCTTGCACCACCTATACCTTTCTGCCTAGTCGGCATTATCTACAGAGAGATATGGTTAATTATTGCGGAGCTGACCGCGGGTTTGTCACGATGTTTTCCTTCAACGTTTTGAGCACGTTTTAATGTGCACACATTCATCGAATTGGAACCAATGGACCAATGGAAAAAACCAATAATTCACGGCCGAGATTCGAACCCACCACCTTCAGATCGAAAGTTGAAGTAGGCATAGGAACCGTAGTAAAACACCTCCTAATTTTTAGATACGGTAGTGGGAACAATTTACTAGGTATGCCATGAAGATTCAAGTGCCATTCACCAGTTGATGTTGATATAATGACGTTAAGCCATGACAACGCAAATAATTACATAGCTATTATAGAGAATAAACATGTTATACTTGAAGTACCTTTGCTCTCAGTTCCGGGGTCATAATCGCTTGACATACAAGAAAATAATAGGCTATTGACGGCCTTTCTTATCCATGATGCCATCTATCACCCATCTTTTCTTTGGTCTGCCTTTACTTCTTTGGTGTCTCTACTTTCTACGCCAGTTAACTAATTGATCGAGTGCTCGGAGATCTCAAACAACTTGGGCGCTTCGGCGTTATATGTTTGTATGTTTATTTGTTCGTGTATAACTTTCAAACGCTTATCTTTTTTTTTTACTCCCAACAGTCAGATACATAGTCATCCGATCTGCTTGGAATTTAATAGGTCAACAGGTTATAGGTACAATCAAAATTTACTGGTTAGAATATGAGTTAAATCGGCCAAGAGGTTGCTAAGATATAGGGGTCCAAAAGGGGGTTTTAAAAAAAGTTATACAAAATACTTGAAATGGGGTGTCATATGAAAGAGCAACGCAGCGCAGGACATAGACGTAAAGACGACTTGGGTGCACAAGATCGGTCCCTCTGGAAAACTATGGGGGAGGTCTATGTTCAGCAGTGAACGCCCTACGGCTGAAATTATGATGATGAAGTTACAGATACGGTTCTTAAAGACGTGCCAATATAAAGTAATATACCATTTTTAAACCATTCCCCTTTATAACTTAGTAATTTCTTGTTCCAGCTACGTCTTCTGGTTCGGCGATCTCAATTTCCGCATGGACCATCCAACAGGCAGCAGTCCAAGCTCCGAAGAAATCGTCGCGACTTTGCAAAAGGTTGAAAAGGACAAATACACCTCTCTACTGAAACATGACCAGTTGAAAGCGGTTATGGAGACGGGCGAGGCGTTCTCTGAGTTTTCAGAGTCTGAGATACGTTTTCCACCGACTTACAAGTTCCTTATGGGTGGCGATGAGTACGATGTAAAGTAAGTCATCATCATCATCATCATCAACCTGTAGAATTCCACTGCTGGGGAGGTCTATACCTCCCCCCAAAGAGTTCCATGAGGAACGGTCTTGAGACTTTTTCCACTGACTTCCCGCAACTTCCACAATGTCGTCGGTCCATCGGGTGGGGCCTCCAACACCGCGCCTGGTTCGTGGTCGCCATTCGAGAACCTTTACTACCCAATGGGTATCGGTTCGGCGAGCTATATGGCCTGCCCACTGCCACTTCAACTTGCTGATTCTAAGAGCTATGTCGGTGACATTGGTTCTTCTACGGATTTCCTCTTTTCTGATTTTATCACGCAGTGAAACTCCGAGCATAGCTCTCTCCATAGCCCGTTACGCAACTTTGAGCTTGTGTATGAGGCCAATAGTTAACGACCAAGTCTCGGTGCCATAATTACTTTTTTTTTGTTATTTCAGGAGAAAACCTTCATGGACAGACCGGGTCCTCCATAAAGTGATAGTGGACAATTACGAGAATATAAAGCTGCGCGCCGACCTGATTTCCTACAACCACATACCGCATTACACAGTGAGCGACCACAAACCCGTAGTCGCCCAGTTCAATATAAAGGTCAGTGGTTTTCATTATTGTTATGGCATATTGAATAATATTCAATGTTGGTATTGAATAATATTGAATATTTTACTTTGAAAACTATCGTGAGTTGTACTTTTAGACATTTTGAAAACTAGGTTTATTTAATGGTAGTTATCCAGGTGTTCCGTAACTAGTATACTATCCTGAAAAAGTATTAAAACAAACTTTATTGTCAATTGGGTGTATTAGCCCCTTTTGGGATTGTATAGATGTTACGAATTGCCTTGCATATTACTATAGGCTCGTTTCCTGAAATTATGCTCAAGCGCCAATCGAGAACCAAGCATTTATTTAACAGAATTTTCATTGAAGATTTTATAAAACTTATGCTGAAGGCACGATTTGCTCTTTAGCATAATTCGAAGAACTAGTCATAGCACGTCGCGTGTATAGCAGTAGCAGATACTTTGATGTATTTTAGAACGAAACGTGTAGAACGAAAATAGTAGGAACATAGCTTACTGCACTCTTAAAACTCACAGAAATAATCAACACAGTATACACTTCAATTCCTACTAATTGAATATGCATTGATATGCTTGAGATCTGGGGATGTTTTTTTTTTTTTTTTTTTTTTATGTTATTCGGAGGCAAACATGCTTACGGCCCTCCTGATGGTAAGTGGTTACCGACGCCTATTGACATTAGCAACACCTGGAGCATTGCTAATGCGTTGCCTGCCGAACCCCTCCCCCCCCTAAAGAGCTATGTTTTTTTATTGGGGACTAAAACTAACTAACATGCCTAGTGTGGCGAGTATGGGCAAATCCCCCCAAATTTTTGTTTCTGGAAATCTATGGGGGAGGCCTATGTTCAGCAGTGGACGCCCTACGGCTGAAATGATGATGATGATAAACTTAAACTAACTAAATTTGACTGACCTAAAATTATAGCCATCCCTGTTTTTTCGATGTATGAGAAAGGGGCAGCAACAATTTTGGAGCTGTTAAATCTAGTAACTTTGGGCTGATGAAACAATAGAATTGACATTATTCCCTGCTTTTTTCAATTTAGTAACCTATAAGATAAGAAAGATATTGCTCACGACTGCAGTCCCCGATCAAGATAGACATGCAGATCCCCAAGCAGTGGTCAAAGGCACGTCCAGTTAGATTTGTCCACACAAGTCCACATTTTGCAGTTGTTAACAGTCCAATCGTGAAAGGTTGCACGCCTGTAGCCGTTTTTAAGAATGCTAAATAGTTTCCTCATGGTGTTTTCAGTCACCTTTTAATGTTATAAAAGCGAAAATTTGTAAAAAAAAATGGGAAGGTGTGAAGAAATTTGTTACTCAATCACGCTGTAACCAATAATCGGATCGGAATGAAGCATGTGTGTAAATAGCCTGTTATAACATATAGGCTACTTTTTAACCGGGTGCTTCGCAAACAAAGGCGTTGGCGGAAGCTTGTTTAGTAATACGACGTACACTGCCCTAACCCGTTGCTTTTGTTATACTTGGTCATTTGTACAATGCGCAAAACTACAGACACATTTACAAAATAAAAATGTTTACGTAAGAGATATATTGGAAGTTATGTGTCAATTTCAGCCGCTAATTTGGTCAAAATTATGTAGGAATAATATCTATTGCACTTTCATGGGCTCAATACGGGCAAGATTTTATGATGGGAGACATTTTAAGTCAAAAAATAAAGTAACCTACATTTGTAACAAAAAAATCATTTTTCTCGCTTATTAGATTACCTGTAAACTACTTACAGGGTTTACCCATTTAGAAAAAAATATATACATTTTTTTTGTTATTTTGTTATTTTGTAAAAAAAACGCACCTATTCGATCCTACGTTAGGTTTTGCGCATTTCACAAATGACCCTGTATTCCCGCATGTTGCACGTAGATGCGTAACGGCTTCGCGTTGACCGTG
Organism: Anticlea derivata; assembly: GCA_947579855.1. NCBI lineage: Eukaryota > Metazoa > Arthropoda > Insecta > Lepidoptera > Geometridae > Anticlea > Anticlea derivata. Next base: position 8,234,068 of record OX388269.1, read on the forward strand.
TTGACGGAATCCCCGCGAGCCGCGCGGTCAGCCGTCAGGATGCGATCGGCCGTCTTCGCACCGCCGCCAGCCGACGAAGCCGATTCTCCAACATTACCAACGTTGCTTGAGACACGGCCGGCGATGATGAGTGTTCAGCAGAACGTTGTTACCGATAGTGTAAGTAAGCTTGAAGCGAATCATTATGCTTTCGGTGTACTGTTTTGTAAATATCACCACCATTATCAGCTTGGTCACTGAAGGTCACTGCTGAATATTAGGCCTCCCCCAAAGAGGGCAACTACGAAGTAAAGTAGAGCTATTAGATCACATTTGTTGAATTCAAAGTCAAATTGGCACAAGACGTGTTTTTTGCGCGATTCATAGCAACTAGGCTTGGTCGCAAGGAACAGGCGTAGCTTCACATATCTTTCAGCTAAATTCGATGTGAAATGTTTGAAAACAAACCACCCATACTTAACCTTAAACTCACTGGCTAACTGGCTCTTAGTTGTTTTTGGACAGAATTTGTATTTGTCAACAGACGATTTGTGATCACTCCTTCAATTAACACCAGGCAAGAGAATTTCAGGAGAGGTTTGCACGGTTTGTTTACAAACATATCACGTCGAATTTGGCTGAAGTATAGTGTCCAAGATGTTTCAAAGTGCTCCTTGTGATTTTATGTACACAACACGATTTCCCCTGGTTTCTTGTCAAAACTGTCGTTTTCGTACCAAACCATTTTAGTATGGTATAAAGTAAAGTGCTACTACAAAACCGGCAAGCTATTCACTCTTTACCACTCAGCGGTGACTAGTGAGACGGCTCATTTAAATGCGGACTTACTCTGAAGTGAGTGCGTGACTCCCTAAAATCATATAAAGCGAGTTAGTAGAGTAGTAGATAAAAAATGTCGTTTGGTCATTGTAGTCGGTTTCGCTATCATTCCATACAGCTCGTTCCAATCTGTCCAAGCGCGCAATAATCACAGATACCCCATCTTTATTAACATAGTATTAAAATCTATTTTCCAACAGGCATTCTCAAACTACACGGAGAAAACGGTCAAGTTCGCGGCCATCACCCGCGTCTGGTACATCGGCGACGCTGACTTTAGGACGCAATGCACGCTCTCGCCCGATGTACAAGTCAACAGTAACGACTGGATCGGCATTTATGACGTGAGTATAATTACCTTGGTTCACTCTCTCCCTCTGTTACTCTCACTTCTTCTCCTTGTCGTGTCACTGATTCTTTCTTGGTCAACCTGTATTAGGTCAGTGACCAGGTTGAGGTATGGTGGCCCTGAATGGGGCCTATGACCGTCGATGAAAGAATCAATGTAGTGAAAGGATTAAAGTACGCCTCTTAGAGGCTCCTTTCGTGCACATGACACATGTTTCGAATTGATAGGTTCTAGGACATGCCGGTTTCCTCACGATGTTTTCCTTCACCGTTTGAGAGCACATAAATTTTTCCAATGGAAAATCTATTGGTGCATGACAGGTTTCGAACCCACGACCTTTGGATGGGAAGGCGGGGCCACTACCACCACTCCACCAGTGCTCTCTTTATAGTTTACTAGAAGGACGTTAATCCTCAAATGGAAAATTTTAAACTTTTAATAGAAAGTGATACACAATTCTTTGTATCTAACAACCATTTATATTTAAGTTCAGAGATTTAAAAACTTTGTAGGTCTTATCATAGTTTTCTCAAAAACAACTCTGAGCCTTCTATGTAGTTAACAGCTCTGTATCTGCGCATAACCTCATTGTTATCATAACCAGCTGGTGCTACAAAGTGCATTTAAATTTCTAACTCCAAATCTCTATTCCAGGCCAATTTCCACAACTTAGACGACTACATAGCCTACGAGTACCTTGCCAAAGTAAGCTTGCCTCAAGCCCCGACGGCTAATGGCCAGCCTCGCACTATCACGTTGAGCTTCCCAGTCGGAAGCGGGGTTAGAACCCCAGGGTTCTATCGGTTCATCTACTTCAGCCAGCCAAATAATGACGTTAGAAGTGTCCTTGGTAAGCATTCGAATGTGTTCGCTGTTTTATCTAGTGTAAGGTACAAAGTAGTGTCAAAGTAAGCCTGCCTCGAACCCCGACGGCTAGTAGCCAGCCTCGGAATATCACGCTGAACTTCTCAGTCGGAAGTGGGGTTAGAACCTCAGGGTTCTATCTGTTCATCCTCTTCAGCCAGCCGAATAATGACGTTAGAAGTGCTCTATGAAAGCATTTCTCCAATGATGTTCCCTATACAAACCAATGTTAAGTACAAAGTAGTGTGTCAAGTAGTCAGTGATCATGTTACTGTGAAAAGATTCATCATCATTTCAGCCGTACGACGTTCACTGCTGAACATGGCCTCCCCCACAGACAGAGCAAAACCCCCCCCCACATGATAGGGAATATGCCCTATCATGTGGGGGGGTTTTGCCCATACTCACCACGCTGGGCATGCGGGTTGGCGAGCGCAGTTAGTGCTATCGTTGTTAAAATGAGGGACGCTGCTGCCCATCCCCTAGCTTTTTTCCCTTAGTTGCCTCTTACGACATCCACGGATAGAGATATGGAGGGGCCTATTCTTTAGCCGGGGCCACCACGGCCCACTAGTCGGCCACGGTGAATGAAGATTATATTTGAAGAAATCGATTACGTCTGTTTATCAGTTATCAGCCAAGTTTATCAGCTTCAAATCTTACACAAATAAAGCCGCAAGTTCGAATCCATGCATCAGTTTGCTAGACAACCAATTATCTTTAATGTAACCGTGTCTCATCAACAGGCATATCCGAGCCCTTCGAAGTGAGCAGCAAAGAGGAAAAACTGCTGACTGAGCAATGCGAGGAAGCTTCCACCAGCGCATCACCAAGCCGACCTAAACCCACCACAGCGACCACGGATATCTTCACAGACTTCACTGGCCTCGACGTCGCGAAGCTGTCCCGCCATTTCTCAAACGACCTCAGTATCGACTGACTAAAGACTTACCTGCCTGGTTCCCCGTCCAACGGCAGGCGAAATAATTAGAGTATGACAGGACATTGAAATTATATAAGTATTAGAAGTATAGTGATGCATCAAAGTGTATGTGATAGTTGTAGATTTGTACTGTTGCTATACTAATTCTAACGTCATAAAAAGGTCTCAAATTATGTTACATTTTGAAAAATCGCGAAATCACAGCCGCTGATCAAACCTTAATACACTGATAGTGGACTTCAATAGATTCAAACCGTTGACCGGGCGACGCAGTGTTGGAAGGCCCCCCCACCCGATGGACCGATTACATTGTAAAGGTTGCTGGAAGTCGGTGGATGGAAAAGGCTCAAGACCGTTCGTCGTGGAACTCTTTGGGGGAGGCCTATGTCCAGCAGTGGACTTCTACAGGTTGTTGATGATAATGATCATGATAGATTCAAAAGGTGCTTTTTTAGGATTTCTCTGAAACATCTTAGAAACTAGTTAAAGCTATGCCTTTTACTCGCGACCAAGAGTAGAAGATAAACAATTGAAATGCTACCCAAAGTTTTCAGTCGATTCACGATTATTCATGTTCGCCTAGAATCGGAAATGCGAAACCAACTACCTACGCAAAAAATATTACGTAGAGATCGTCTAATCTAACACGCCCTCCAATTTTTTGTGGAGTTTAGCGTTCGTCAGTTTTAGATTTAACGATCCGACTAGTACAGAGTAGTCATGGTAGCCCCAACTGAAGAATTGGCCCCTCCAAGGTAGATTACCTTCCCGTGGATGCCGTAGGAGACAATGTATGGGATAATGGAAATCTGAGAGGGAGGCAATGTTCAGCATCAGCATGACGTCTTACGGCTGAAATTATGATGATTACGCTAGTAAAGTGTCACGATCCTGAGACATTGGAGCTCAATGATAGCAAATGGTACATCAGCCTATCTTCGAACTGCATTGTCTTGCGAAACGCAACACTAGGATAGTAGTGCATAAGATATTTGTTTGTTTGTATCAAAGTCCTCCATCAATTTATTAAGGTTTGATCAGCTATTTCTAAACGGCGCGGCGGACTTGTAGTTACAGTCGCCTCCAATAAGATGGATACATTTCAAAATTGTATCACAGTATTAAACATAAAGATATACACAGCAAAATCTCAGAATTAACTTGTGCCATTTTCTACTTTACTGTGTTATCATCTTTAAGAGAAAATTATTAATTAAAAACAAATGGAATGTACACATCTATCAGAGGCGACTGTAATGTACATGCTAGGCTTCATAGTAAAAAGATTCACCCGTTTCAACCCCTTTCAAAATCCTTATGTTCATGAATAAAGTTAATGCGTGTGCGATATGTTCAACGATAAAGGTCATCCTCTCAAATCCCAAATAAAAGTTGACTTTCCGTCATAGACATAAGGGTAATTTTGAAATAAATGTTATATAACATCGCTCGCCGTTTGTACCTACTTGCGGCTTAGCAGTTTAATGCCGGTCTGACGTTTCGCGTCATCATTCGCTTAAAACTCTGTGTACTATAAACTGATAAATAAAAATAGGTTGGTATAAATTGAGATTGTAGATATAATGTAGAAAGTAAAAACATCAAAGTACATGTGATAGACGTAGATGTGTACCTATGTTTTCACTACGCCTACCGCTAAGGTCTTAGGTAGTTACTATGATTAGCTAATAAATTAATCAAAATATAAAACTGCTAAACATTTGTGATTCTGAGTATGCGTAAAAAGTGGTCTGATAGACCTTTAAAAATAACTATTGAGATAAAATAATTATGATGTGGATTTAGTATAAATTAACAAAATTCACGTTCATAAAATTGGAAACACAGCTTTTGTACACAAACTGTACTTTAAATCGAATGAATCAGATTTTTTCATGGATCCTTCATGGAGTGTCCGCGAGAAAGGTTCATAAAATAAATAAGAATAGGTAAATTTAATAAAGAAATATACTATGTACTTATTGTAAATAATATACTTATTTTGCTTTTTAATGATTTGGTATGTAATACATTTTGGCTTTTTAGCGTTGGACAATAATAGAGAGAGCCTAAATTGGGAATTGATAATGTAAATAATTAGTTTTTATGGTGATTTCTGTAGTACAATTTGTGTAATGTTTTTTATCCTCATATGCATAATCATAAATAAGGTATTAATAAAATTCCTAGGTAAAAGGTTATCATTTGGTAGGTAAACACCTAGTGGACCAGTTGTTGTATACAGTTGTAGCGGAAACCGCTGTTCCTATGAAAAAAAAAAAATATAGGGTTAACCTCAAGCATGGTAGACAACCTCTCAGGTCTGCAGATGATCGGATCCTTGAATATGTCTAAGGGGGGTCGTCAAGCGACGTCCACGAGCACTTTCATTTTTCGAAGAGAAAACTCATTGGTTCACGACTGGGTACCTCCCCACACAAGACCAACACGGCTGTTCCTTACGGGATATTTTATGCCCACTCATCCAATACACATTTTAGGTATGTTATTACAAAGAAAGTAGGTATATAAGTACACTACTGAGGTACATTTGTTTATACGTATAAATACGAAGGTGTGAACATATCTACATATATTACGCGGAAAGAAAAAGAGGAGGATTTGTTATTAGTGTTATAAACAAGCGGACACGTTCGTTTCAATTTGTCCGCTGCATCTGTGCAGATACCTACTTAATTATTAAAATCGCGTTAATTTCTTTGTTATAAGGAATGTGGAAAATAATAAGTAAAACTGTTCTTTTATGTATTCAGTATTTTATATGAGTAAATAACTTATTTTTTTTTTAAACTTAATAGGTATGTAGTTATATCGTGGTTGCTGTTAAGACACTTTTTCATAGGCTAGTGTTCACCGACATAATAATGCCGCGTTTACAGGACCTCATAGTTTAGAAACACTAGCTTCTACCCACTCCTTCGTTAGTTAGTTTGTTTGTATTTGACTTCTGTGGCTTGTTGTCACAATTCTGCCAGTGCCCGTTTCAAGATGATTTCATAAACTTTAGATGGAGGGGCAGTAATATAATAGGTCGGTGTCGCTCGCGTCGATAAAAGCCAAACAAAAAATTCTGCTTCGAAAATGACATTGACAATCAGAGAGCGTAGCGTGAATGCTCGATTTAAAATTTTATTGAACATATACAAGGCTCAAAGTCGGCCGCCTGTCAGTTTATTGGGAACATAGCCTACACACTTATTTATATATTACTAACATTGTGTTGTCTTATGTGTTGTGTCGTCTTTTTTCAGATAAATCAAGTTTGGTTTTTCAAAGTTTTGGTTGTCTCCCTTCTGACACCGACCATATTATTTTACTGCACCCTCCATCTAAAGTTTATGAAATCATCACGAAACGGACACTGGCAGAATATTGTGACAACATGCCACAGACGCCAAAAACAACGAAACTAACTAACTAACTCTAGCATTGTTGTTTGGCCCAGATTAGGACAGAGTAGTTTTCATACGTTATCTGCCATAGAACCGTTGGTACTTCACGTAACGTCCGTTTATTGTTTCGTGAACAGTGGCTTTAGAGAATCAAATAGTGCATTGTTTTCTGTACTATAATTGTTCAATGGTTCTCGGTAATCACCAATTATGCTTATAGTTATCTTCGTTTACTGATTTTTGCAAGATTAAGTTCCTATTTTCGTTATATCCTATTTCCTAAGACGAAAAACCCTAAGAATATGGACCAGTAACTTAAAATTAATAATTATTTGTATAGGTCAGAATTACTTATTATTTGTCACTACTTTGTGCTCAAAATTGGCTCATTGCGTTAAATTATAGGCTCATCTCATATAATGAGTAGTGTTGTGACTATTGTTTGAATTATTTAAACACGTAGCCAAATAAACCCGTCCCTTGATACTAATTAACCCTTGCTGCGTAATTGAGCAGAGTCGCTTTTCAACTGCGACTCGCTGCATCATCGCATTTTGAGCTTGTCTTATTTATTTTTTGATTTAGTCTTATTGAATTCAGCATTTTATATATGGTCCCTTGCCCACAAGGTGATTCATAAAAGTTCAGATTAAAAAAACATTTTTCAATGTTTTCCCGGCTGATAGAGGTGAGTGAAAGGAAAATACATGTTGTGCCGACCCCACATGAAGTGGGAGATGAAGATGATTTTGTGTTTTGTCTCTGTGTTTTTATCATCTTTACAAGTAATTGAGTTTAAACTGGTTTGAACCCAAAATAGCTGTTTTTTGCATAGAGTTTTTTCAATTAAATATGATTAATTCTCAAAAGTCGTAGAACAAACTTTATTGCCAATAAGCCCCTTTTGGGATAGAAGACATGTTATGAATCACCTTGTTTATTGTTTATGCATATATATTTTTGTAAATCTTGAAATAAACACAGATTTTGTGTCACAATTTTTTTAAATGAAAATTGTTGTAGCGTGTGCGTTATAAAAATATTCTTCTACATTTATCTACAAATCATACGAGTAACCTTTAATAACCATGTTATAGGATATAAATAATACGGTTTAAGAACTGACACTATTGGTGCCTCTAAGAGGCGCACTTTAATCCTTTCACTACACTGATTCTTTCACCGACGCGCAACGGTCCTAGGCCGTTTTCAGGGCCACCATACCTCAACCTGGTCACTATTAGAATAATAACTATCTTGCCGTTTTAGTATAACCTTAGTAAAATATTAATAAGTTAGTTAATGTAAGTACGTCGATAACGAAATAGACTAAATTACGACAATTTTGAAACTTTCGTGAGAATGGCTAATCTTTTGTATTCATAGTTTTCAATGTGTCAAGTTTACTCGATTACCTATAGCAAAGACTATACTATATTATATTATCCTTGTCTATAGCCATCACCATTATTTGACCACCGCTTATGTCACCTTTCCTTCGCCACTCAAGATTTTAAATGCTGCCTGAAATTATCGAACCAGCGGAATTATAACCCGCATCTTCGCCTTGAATCGGCAATGCGATACCAACTACGCCGTGGTCGGAATGACGCTGGGTCGAAACTATTGGGAATAATAAATTTGTTTAATCGATTTTTATGTTGTCCTTAAGTGTTAAAATTGTTCAATGAATTTATTAATTGTTGAAATTCACTTTAAAATAATTATGGATGATCCATGTGTATGAAAAGAGTTACCTGCCTCTAAGAAGCGATTTACGAAAGGAGTTAAAAAGTCGAATCGTGTTACCTACGTGTACGATAATCGCATGTCGAGTTTATTGTTTGAGTGTAAACTAATTATTATTATTATTTTTTTAATTATTTTTTTTATACTACTGAGTTGGCAAAGAAGCATACGGCCCACCTGTCGGTAAGCGGTTACCGCAGCCTATGAGCGCTTGCAATACCAGAGGCATCACGCACGCGTTGCCGACCCCAAACCCCTCTCCCCCAAAGAGCTCTGGCAACCTTACTCACCGCAGGAACACAACACTATTTGAAACAACAAATAATGTTATTTGGCTGCGATCTTCTGTAAGGCGGAGGTACCTCCCCAGGCGGGCTGCTCCAATTTAGAACGAGACAATCTCGCTGTGCCCTACCTCCTCCAATCCTCCAATTAAACTTAAGAATTACTCCAAGTAGGTAAATCCTTCTCTAGATGGTATGTATATCATGCATTTATGATATAAAAGTATGGCAAGAAATGTGTTAACTTAATATTATTTCTTTGCTTAATATAATTGTATGTTTCATAAATACCTTCGAAATATTTTAGTATCATTTAATAGGCAGCTGTGAATTTCGGTTCGAAATATTTGTTCTGACACTTTGTACTTAGGTATCTACTTTTTACGTAAACACGGACTGATCGTGGTATTTCACCGATTATTAATTTTTAGCATGCTCTAGAACCGAATAGATCGAAGACGTGACTTGTGCGCGAAAGGAACCTCTAAGAGGCGCGCTTTAATCCTTTCACTACACTGATTCTTTCACCGAAGGTCATGGCCCTTTTCAGGGCCACCTTAATACAGGATCACTGGTCACTGACCTAATATAGGATGACCAAGAAAGAATCAGTGACATGAAAGCAAGCAATTTGTAGTACAAACCAATTATGTTCGTTGCCGTCAAGATAGGTAATGCTTAAGTTATGGGAAATATAGAATATATTTAGTTGGAAATCCGTTTGTTTTATTTGCTTAGGATTTGTTTACCCACCTTGAATTCCTAAAATAGCTACGTAGAGTCATGATAGGTTGCGATTTTTTGCTGTTTGGTGCTAGTTAATCTGAATTGCAAATTATCTGCTGTTTTATCAGTGGCATCATTTGATGTTAGGTTTAATCGAACCCATGAGCAAACTTTGTCGGTAATATTGATTTTTATCGCGCTAGGTATACCATTACGGAAGTAATGCTCGTTAAATACTGTACGTAAGTGCGATATTTGCTGTTATCGCATAAATCATTCGGCGATAAGTACGGGAAACCGCTCCGTACTCGCGGGTAAGCTAACTCGTAGTACTTAGCGTAGCATACAAACTGCTGCGCCATCTGCGGCGGCGTAGCTCGGGAAAGCGCGGGAAAACCGTCGGCAGCACCTTCAGTAGGCTCGCGGCCGCCGGCAAGCATGGACGCGTCGCGCGCGCTAGTTCTGATACTCGCGGTGTTCGCGCTCACGGACGTGCGCGCACACATGCCCTCGCACGATAACATCCTAAGGATACAGCTGTGGGACGCTGAGGGTCTGAGCCGGGAGCCTGTCGCCACGCAACCACCCACCACCACCAGAGCATCAGCGCGCCGCAAGTTGAGGGTCGACGTAAACTCCCTCTACGACGCGATGCTGGAGGAAGAACACGGTGGCTACGGGCGCTTCACCAGGCACAAAGTGCGGCACAAGCGGCGCCGGCCGCGGCAGACCGCCGAGCTGCCCTGGAGGTTCCACTCCGGCGGCGAGCTGATGAACGTGGCCGTGTACGATGATGATGTACCCTGGAACGCGATCGAAGCACACAGTGGGTCCGTGAATGGCAGTGCAGTGAGTGATCCGAGTGGCGAAGTGAATCCGCGGGACGTGTCTCCTCCGATGACGCTCCGCCAGCCCCAGGACGAGGTAATGAGCGAGGGCAAACACTGTTCTGTAATATAACGCCTCCTTTCACGGTTATCGTCGCCCGAGGTGGTTAATAGCCATTCACTGAACTGATAGCCTGCCGGCGTTGCCGTGGGGATTTCCTATTCAGAGATCCTTTTCAGGTTCACCCTCGAGCGACGATGCGTTGATAAAAGTGAATACCCTTCATTGTTTTTAAAATATTTTCTCCCGGCTGTATGTAGATTGTATCACGCTCGGACGCGAGCGGGAGGTAGATACTTTTTCTAGGGGGATTGGCACTTGTAATCTCTTATCGGTAGATATTTTCGAGTGATTCACTGATGTTTTATCAAATTACTTTATGAAGTCGCTGTTTGAACATTTCAATGTAATTGTCGTGTTTTTATCCTCAACCGGACACAACTTTTATAAACAAAGTAATGACATAGAGTTGTGACGTAGATAAGTACATTTTCTTTCAAATTAAGAATAAAACTCACATATTATAGTATTTCTCATAACCATTTATGAGAAATACCTAATGTTATTTCCAAGAAAATAATGTTCATAACCATGCTAGTTTCCAAAATTATGTCCCCTTATCTATAATCGAACATTTATCTGTTTCAATGAGGAAGTTAAAGCTTCCGCTTTCCTGAACTATTATTAACTTTCGAGAAGTACCAACCTAACAAAGAAATGCAGTCGAAAACTTTCCAATACATCACTTTGCTCTACTCCGGCGTAGTAGGTTAGGTACTTGCCAATTTAGGACACTTACCGTCCATGGTAGGTGTAATTACGAAGGCTGCCGACAAGTCTAGAGGTGAAAAAAAAAACTGCTTTTTAATGCGACTTGAGCGGCTTCGGTCCCCTGGCAAATAAATTAGTGTCATACATGACCGGTTTTTAACATTCAACCTTTTGCCCGAATAACCTTTCGCGAAACTAACTCGGTTCTACCATGCAAGGGTTGCGACCCCAAAATATTTTCACTGGCATCTTTTATTAACGTGGCTTCACGACGTGTAGTTGTTTTAATTGTTAGGGACGGCCTCTGAGATTTAAATCTCTTGTGTGGAATTAATTAAGCTAGACCTTTCGAGGTAAACGCAATTTGTGTGAAACGAAACCGAACAAAGCCCACGCCTTGCTCTTCAAATTCTTCATGTCACTATTTTCCTGCCGTTCGCTGGGCTAAACTTTGTGAGTCAGGTGAAATTATTTATTCAAAAATGGGTTTTCCCCGGGATGGCACGGATGTTATGCAGTTCAAACTGCGTGGAGCCTACATACCTACATGTAAACAACTTTGCATTGTTTTATCGATAAATGAAATACATACACAGCACACCGTTGTCAGCTATATTGTCACTTACCTACCAACAGAGATTTAGGCCGCAGAAGGTCTGTCATAATTCATGGATACCGAAAAATTCAACATAATCGAGATGACAGACAGACATTCCTTAAAATTATTTTAAAGGATATTTTTTTGTGGAAAAGCAGGACCTTATTAGTACATCTATGATGATAGGTGATTATAGCGTCAGGTGGAACTTTTTACTATTTTAGTAGGTACATGATGCTTTAGTGCCTGGGACATGTTTAGATGGAGTAGGGCTGCCCAGTTCCTATACCATCCTCTGTGCCTAGTCGGCCTTATCTAAATAAAAGACTGATTCAATACATGTGGAGCTGACTAAGCCGCTGGTTTCTTCATGATGTTTTCTTTCATCGTTTTATTATCACATATTTTTTTCTAATAGCAAAATCAATTGGTTCACGGCCGTGATTCTATTCACCTACGACCTTCAGATCGAGAGTCGAGGTATCTCACACGAGGTATCGCCAACACGGCCAACAGACTATGTGGAAAAGACACTACCTAAAATGTATGTAAAACCCCGAGCAATTTTACCCTGAAATAGTTACGGCCATAAAATTAGAAAAGCGGAAGTATGGTATGGTGTAGGTATATTTTGCTGACCTATTTTGCCGAGTACTATGTGAAGTTTGTTATCTGATCTGCCAATTAGTGGAGGTAACTTTAACCTGCATTCTCCTCTTATCGTTATAGAAACATACGTAAGTGTATTTTATTTAGTAACGTGTATTTTTACCTAAGCTACGGCGAAAAAGACGTGTAATATGCATTTGGGGTTACCATGCTATTTTGTAGCCTTAGTTATAACAATATTTCAAACCTTTGTAAGACGCTGCAGTGATTACTCCAATTTTTTGGGGGGCTCTACAAAAGGCGAATGCTGATAAAAAAACACAATATGTTAAGAATAGAAATAAATAGGTCACTTTGAAAATTTTAAAATAAAGTGTACCTATACATCTTAGTGCAGGTGGCTGCATCTAATTTAGACAGCAAACAGACTCATAAACTGTAGATTCTTATTTTTAGATTCCTACGTCTAAAAATATTTAACTTCCTAATAAATGGACAAAATCCCCACTCTGTCCCCTGGACAATTTACCCAGTGCTATTTGAAATCCGATTCGCCAATTTGCAGGTAGCTTCTCGTCGCGATGCTCGCTTTATTATTCTAGGACTAGTACCTCTACATCGAACTCTATTTCCAAGTTTTAGTCCCGAAAGCTATACTGTTAGTATAGAAGTCAAAACGGTATAAAGCTAACAGGTACGCGATAACTACGGGGAGACATCTATTTAGAGGTACACGGTTATTCATAATAATGTAAACTATCCCGCAAGGGACTTATTCAATTAACAAAAAAAAAAAATGAGTGATAAAAATACAAAATTAGTTATGTTCAAATTATCTGTTTTTGCTCTTTTTTTCTTCTTTATAACTAAATATAATAATATAAAGCATAGGAGAAGTTCGAACCTACATTTATAGCTGATTAATTGAGTTTGAACTGATTTCAGTAGTATTCAATAGAAAATTACCAGAATTTCCAGAAGTCGTCAAAACAAACTTTATTTGGGTATTGCCAATTCTGTTAAGAATATACCCGTTTCGGGATAGCTTACATATTATTATTAATCACCATAATATTATCGGAATTACTATTCCCGAAATCCCAAACCAGCAGGTACGGATTTTGAAAAAAAACTACAAGTGACCGATGCACACACGTAGATTCCAGAATAAGGTTTTATCAAAGAAAGGTTTTACAGTGTAGGTTTAAGCTGCGTCCACGCCTATAACGCCCGCAGCCATCACTGGCCGGAGATTAGGGTCGATAATTTTCTCTCCCTGATAGTTTCAGATGCTATACTACCTAGCATATCAACTAGCTATTTCTATCTGCTAAGCAATTTGTAGTTCAAAATCTGATTCCCTAATTAGTGCCGTCCTCCCCTTCGATGTTATTTCCCATCTGTGCTGGGTTACCGCGTGCACGCCCGTCGCGTCGTCTGACCGGAAATTAGGCTCAAATCAATAATTTCCCTGGCAGTACTGCCCAGTGCCGTCCTTATAGAGTCTGATTGACTGCCGTACAGACAGCTGGTCATCAATCCCCGTCGGAAAAATTTACACGGCTGTGTTGTGAGTTATAGCGTCATACAGCCTTCAACTCCATAACTTACTAAGTATATTTTTACTGTGCAGACCTATCAGTCCGGGCTGTTTTTTGCGATAGACCTAGTGAAATATGACGTATACCAATGTGTTTAAAAATTATTTCAAAATGACCCTTACGTCTGCTGATAAGTCCATTTTGAATTTGACATTGGAGGACGTACGAATAGCTCAACGATATCGCAAACTCTTAAAAGTCAAACTCAAAATTTACTGTATTCAGTAAAGATAACTAGTTAATATCCAGCCTCACTTTCCGACTGATATAACGAACGGAATAATAGCGAGACGAATTTTTGGGCAAGCCCTGCGATATTTTCATGAACCTAAAGCGATTAGGCCAATGGGAAATAGTTGAACAAGTTAGGAACTTACACGCTCCTCACATTACAAGAAACGATTCAAGTAATACCTCCCCACTCTCCCCTGTACAAGCGCAACTCGATGACTCCACCGTTTGAAAGTTCATTTAACCACACTTCCAAAATAATACCGACCACCAATAAAAGACCCAACCCTTGTCAAAGATTTGTTCTTAACTCCACAGTACTCCGCACCCTTAACTTTCAGAATAATGTACCCAATTACCCGCACAAGCGTTTAAATTCATCACTCACGGTTTTAATTAATTATGAAAGGTAATAAAGGGATCAAGTATGTAATTATGCTCCCACATTGCACCGTACGGACACATTTTGAGGCCGTATCACAGAAGATATTGTAGTACGTGTTTGCGTTTAGGAGTTTTACTCCGAAACGATACCCACACTGTATTAATCTGTGGCACGCGAGCTCGTGACTTAAGCCTTGATCCAAAACGATCATATAAAAATCATTTCAAAATTATCCTTACCTCTACTGAACAAAGTCAATTTTGTCTCCCTAAGGCGAGCTGCTCCAGTTTAGAGCGAGAAAGCCTCGCTGTGCCCTCGACCAGATTTCTTAATAATAAATAATAAATAAATATTCCGGACATATCACACACGGTCAACTGATCCCAAACTAGGCATAGCCTGTACTATGGGTAACAGAGACTGATATACATAATAGATATATATTTAACACCCAGACACAGAACAAACATCTGTGTTAGTCACAAATGTTTGTCCAGTGCGGGAATCGAACCCGCGACCTCTAGTGCAAAAGGCAGAGTTACTACCAACTGAGCTATGAGGCCAGTCCAGAGTAATATTTTTCTAAAGCCTAATGCAAGTCGCATTCATTGCCAATGAGATTTAATGTTTTTTAACCGACTTCAAAAAGGAGGAGGTTCTCAAGTTGTCTGTTTTTTTTTAGTCAAAGAAATCGCACATTTGTCAGTGACATAAGGTTTGACGTTATCGCAAAACGGGATCATGATTCCCCTTATCAGGTACACGAAAGTGCGTAAAAAACTATTGAGTAAGTCGCGTGACCTGTTATTCAGGATTATGGCTGTAATACATGGAACCTTTTGCTGTTGATTTGGTGCTTTGTTATTTAAAAGAGGACTTACCATTAGGTTTAACATAGCGAAATACCTACTACTAATGCAGTAAAAGCCGTGGTGGCCCCGGCTGAAGAATAGGCCCCTCCATATCTACCTATCCGCGGATGTCGTAAGAGGCGACTAAGGGAAATAAGCTAAGGGATGGGCAGCAGCGTTCCTCATTTTAATAACGATAGCTCTAACTGCGCTCGCCAACCCGCATGCCCAGGGTGGTGAGTACGGGCAAATCCCCCCACATGATAAGGAATTCGCTCTGTCTGTGGGGGAGGCCATGTTCAGCAGTGGACGTCGTACGGCTGAAATGATGAATGCAGTAAAATATTAACATTTTAGCTTATATACACCATGTTCCGTAGTAATTAGTATAATTATTATCGTGAATAATATTTTCTTCTGTTTCTTTTCTTTAACTTTTTAAAATAACTTGTACCTTTATCTAATATCAATATTTATAACGAATTAATTATGAAACAGCCCGACATTAAATTCATAGAAAACGCTTTTTTCTCTACATTCCACTCTCGGCGATTACTAGTCCTCGTATCAAATGAATATATAAAGTGATAGCAATTTCTATGAAAATAACATTAGTCTGATGTAAGTGCAGTGAAAAAATATTCATCATCATCATCACCAGCCTGATAAAGCCCACTGCTGAATATAGGCCTCAAGTAGGCGCATTGGAAGGCCTCCCACCCGATGGATGAACGACATTGACAAAACATTAAATAAATAAATAAAATATTCCGGACATATCACACACGGTCAACTGATCCCACACTAGGCATAGTCTGTACTATGGGTACCAGAGACTGATATACATAATATATTAATATTTAACACCCAGACACAGAACAAACATCTGTGATAATCACACAAATGTTTGTCCAGTACGGGGATCGAACCCACGATCTAGCGCAGAAAGCAGAGTTACTACCAACTGAGCTATGAGGCCAGTCAACATTGGCCCAAGACTGTTCGTCATGGCACACTTCGGAAAAAATATTAAAAACCAGTTATACCAGGGCTCATGACATGTAAGGAACCAACCTAGGACCTACTTTGTTAAAATCGATAAGGCTTCATGTTGCAAGTTTTGTCATTTGCCACACCTGAGTCTACGTGACATCATATCTACAGTTATTTATGACTGAAGTTTGTTACGTGAAGTACTTCATTATTGAGTGTGATGCTCAGTCACTTAATGACCGATTTACATGGAGCGAGTTTCTTGAAGGCTTTGTGTCGAGAAAATCGCATGCGGATTCTGCAGGCTTACTTGCTTGTCGTGTCTTGTCCCTTCTTGGTCATCCTTCATTAATTTCAGTGACCAGGTTGAGTTATCGTGGTCCTAATAATGGCAAAAGGCCGTTGGTGAAAGAACCAGTGTGGTAAAAGGATTAAAGTGCGTTTGTCAGAGGCTGTTTCTTTGCAAATCTTCAGCCAATACTCACGTTCATAATAATAATTAAGTTTAGTTAAAAAAAAACTCAAATGTGATGATAGTAGGTATCGTTACACAATCCGACATTTTTATCATCTCTCGAGATTCGCGCGTTCGAGCGGCGACAAACTCCATCTAAATGAGGCTTTGAGTGAGTCTGACTTGTTCCTCTCATTGACCCGAAAATACAACCATTGGGGAATAAAGGTTCTTGAATGTTGACCACGAACCGGATAACGCACCGTTGGAAGACCCCCACCCGATGGACAGAGACATTGTAAAGGTTGCGGGAAGTCGGTGGATGGAGAAGGCTCAAGACCGTTTATCGTGACACTTTTTGGGGGAGGCCTATGTCCAGAAGTAAACTTCCTCAGGCTGATGATGGTGATGATGTTGCAGATAGAGTACATGAGTAAGAAAATACATGGTTAATATATCGAGAATAAAGTTGAGTATAATAAGTGATCAAACAAGCTTACCTGTGATGTTCGATCATTATTATACATCATCATCATCATCATCTCCCTGCCCTTATCCCACTTCATGTGGGGTCGGCACAACATGTTTTCCTCTTCCACTCCCCTCTATCAGCCGTCATATCAGTATTCACTCCTTTCTTACTCATGTCATCTTTCACACAGTCTATCCATCTTTTCTTTGGTCTACCTCTTCCCTTATATCCTTCCACATTCATATTTAACGCTCGTCTAGTCTCTCTTCGATCATTATTATACGAAGAACTTTATTCGAAGATATATGAACCTCACCCACCCGGCCCATTGGTAAAGTTGAGGAACAGGTATTCGAGGCTCTAAAAAGAATGACGAGTGACAGATGGGTTCATAGAGCATTGATGTGTGTGTTTAGTTATTTTTAGGGCTGAGAATCTAAATTGCGTCGGTTGCCAGCTACACAAGAGGAAGCTGGGAGATTCATTTATATTTTCATTCATTTCTTAAGTTCATTTCTACATAAAGTACCTACATGTAGCACTATTTTGCATTTTCTTACAATGCATCTCGCTATTTCGCTGCAAAAAGCTATTATTCATTATAAAGTCCTTATAAAACAATCTACATCGGCAGAAGAAGCATTTAAATCTTCCCACGAAGTTTACCCAGCAGAAAAAGTATATACTTTATCGCAAAAGCTTATAATATAATTTTCTCAAAATGGCAAACGCGAAAGAGAGCTTGCATAGGCGTTTCTGCTAATTAGAACTAAAGCACTCTTTATACACGTGCCGGCTTTGCGAGTTACCGACTCTATTATGCGAGTAGTAGTAGTAGTAACTAGTATACACGACTGTGTAGCTCACACGAAAGTATGTCAGATCTGTCATATTGGCTTGCCAGTGTCTAGTGCCCATAGAACAGCCGACTTCTATTCTAATAGGCAAGGGTATCCTTTGCCCAAAGCTAGATTTTTGACGTCGATAATTTTGTTTTACTATAGAATACTAGGTGATTCATAATATGTATTCCATCCCGAAAGGGGCTTATTCTACACCCAATTGGCAATGAAGTTTGTTCTACGACTTTTGGAAATTCGACATTTTTCATTTAAAAAACTCTATGCGAAAATCAGCTGTTTGGGGTCAAATCAGGTCAAACTCAATTAATCAGCTGTTTTAGGTAGCAATCTTGATTCCGAACTTCTTGTACGTTTAATTATTAGTTCTAAAGATGATAAAAATACAAAAATAGGTAATTTGAGAAAGTTTGAGAAAAAAAAAATTCGCTAATAGTATTTCTTTTCGTTGGTAGAATAACCCTTTCGGGATGGTATACATGTTATGAATCAACTTGTATAGAAGCTTGCCGTACCGTTGAATGTACAATGAAATGTTGATGAAAGGGAAGTGGGAAAAGTCACCGGCAAGATGTCTTGTGTCAATCTCTCCTTATTTATCAAAATCAAAAGGATGATTTTAAAACGTCATAGCATAGATACATCAGTCAACGGATCACGTAAATTCCAAGAATTTTCATTATTTGCTTTTTAACTTTTCGTGCAAAACTATAGTGAGACTAGTGCCTGAATTTTAGTTGTTTCTAACGAAGCTAAAAATTTCCATGTATTTTGTTTTTAAAACAAGAAAGATCCCAGAGAAACGAAAGGAAGATTCTCAAACTCATCAATGTCAGCCTCTAGTATGGATAACCCTTTGAAAGTAGCTGGCATACTAGTAACTCGCTAGTGTATTAAGGGCTTAAATGCCAAGCAATGTATGCTGACAATGCCACTTGGTGAGTTGGCATTACGAACGCCGCTTTTTGTTCATTCATAAGCTGTCTCTTTACCTAGTGCGGAGAACGGTGTGAAGTCGTTTTTTTCTTTTTGCTCGTTTGTTGAAAAGCATCTTCTTTGGGCTGTATAAGCTGGTGAGCACTTGTTGGGTATAACCTCTTTAAATCACTAGCTGGTTTTACGAAATTAGATTTTAGTGCTATAAAAAAATTGTGTATAAATAGTGATTGTATATGTTCATTAATTTTTTTGTATAATAAATAAATAAATATTCCGGACATATCACACACCACCCAAACTAGGCATAGCCTGAACTATGGGTACCAGAGACTGATATACATGATAGATTAATACTTATATAGGTATGTTTGTATGTAATGTTATTTTTAATTATATGCTAGATATAGCTCATTGGATAATTTAATAGGTAATGTTTTTTCAACTGAAGAAGTCGAATTAATACACATATTAGCACCTACAGTCGTCAATTTCACTATTCGGATTGGAGCAGTAGGTAACGGTACCTACTTTGTTTTCAGGTCTGGTTGGGGTTAGGTGAACACTGGGGAAGATAAGACAGATCTAGCCACCTCTATCCACCTGCAGCAAATAGGTGACGGTACTATGTTATAAATCTTTCTTGTTATTTTATCGGATAATAGCCGATTGAATTTACACATACTTTATGCGATTCTGTATCTCAGCCGAACAAACCCAAACCTCTACGAAATGGATTCTCCCTTTACATTTTACCGAACAAGAAGCAAGACCCCATTTCTATAGCGTCTTTACAAAACAGAATCCAATCATCGAAGATCTCTACCTACCTATCTATCTATAGATATAGTCAACATTTTATTCAAGCAAAAGCATTTCCAATAATGTATCGAATGACAAATGTCTAGTACGCTCTCGAACCCTCCGTGTAGGGATTACTGAGACTGCTAATTTGCAAGATCGGGGACCAGGATTTATTATTTTTAAGAACGATAAAATACCTCTATAACCACCTATCTTTAGCCTCAAAGGTTTGCTGGAAGAAAACTCTTTTTAGGGTTAAGCTCGCCTTTGTACATGTCCTTTCATTTAGTTTGTTTTTTGTATGTGTTTTCTGTGTACATAAAGAATAAAGAATAAAGAAAATATTTTATTTTTATATTACCCAAACTGAAACTATGAAAAAGTCGTGAGCATATTCTATATATTTAAACTATGTAGTAAGTAATGTAAGTTGGGCAAAATGTACCCAAAGGCGAAAACAACCACTAAGCTTTCCCAACTTTCTCAACGCTTTGAAGTAGGTATATTCTTGTTAAATAAGTTCTTATCTATCTTATACATTAAGTACCTTCGTAAATATGATAAGTTGTCTTTGCTATTTTATCCGAAGAAAGCAAAACATGCACCTCATCATCATCATTTCAGCCGTTCGACGTCCACTGCTGAACATGGCCTCCCCCACAGACAGAGCAAATTCCTTAACATACAAACAATTCCATAACAAACATGCACCTAAGGTTTCTAAAATACGGCCCGTCTATATCATGTCTAGGTACAAATTGTAGAGTCTATGATTCACAGTAGGTACTTATGACGTAGGCGTATCATTTCAATGAACACCGTCATTCACATGTTGTTCTAAAATGAAATGATAATGACTCTATCAAACTCTATGTGGGTGTAGAACAATAGTAGGACATTACCGTATCTTCTTGAAATTATTATATTATGGATATCGTGCTACGATATGGGCTTGGAAAAGAAAGTTACATACACTTTCGGTGACAATGTACGTTTTTTTTATTCTATAGATATCGGATTCGTTGTTTTTACGAAAGATAAAACTACTATGAAAGTTAACTAAGTCATATACCTACCTACCTACTGTACCAGTACCTACTGCGCATATGCGATTCTAGCGGAACTAACCCTCATCGACATCTAATTGCTAAAGTTCGTTTTGAGTTTGAAATTTGAGTGCATGCAAAGATATCGCAAGCCCCCATAATGTCAAACTCAAAATTGACTTTATTTAGTAGACGTAAGGATATTTTTTAAATGAATTATAGATGGCTATCGCACGCCATTTGAACACGGAAAAAACATAACTCTCGTAAAGCTAGATTTAATCCATCGCCACATAAATTCGCTATTTGATTAAATTTACCTATAAACTTACGCGGATTAACATATATTTTAATTGCAGCTGAAGTGCATCGATCTCCGAGCTTAAGAAAAATAAATCCAATGGCCATTCGTTTTTATGCGACATGATCTATCGTTGGCTTCTAATTATTTTCTTTGAATGTCGCTGGCGTTTATCTTCTTCTGAACGATGATGGCGGGGCTGGACTCAGGACGGGGCTAGGGGAAAGAATTCGCTTAAGAAAGTATTTTTGTGTTGTTTGGCCTCAGTAACATAACAGTGGCAGTTGTACTAATTGCGAGGGCTGATGATGGTGGGGTTATGATGGCCAATTTTCGAGACACAATTTATTTATACCTATAATGCTCACATAAATCCTATTCTATGGAGGAATACAAATAATTTAAAAAACATTTGCGCAAGTATACATCCTATATTATACTTATGTTCTAAGCCAGTTAACTCGGATGGCTAAATATAAAATCGATGAGACTACTAATAATTTGGATAATAACGAATTAATAATTTGGTAAAATTGGTGTTGGATTATAGGTCGTCAAAATAATCAATGACTTATTTTATGAATACCTTCAAAACAGGCTAACAGGATCGATGAAGTCTTGGGTTAAGGTCTGAACCCGAAAGTTGATATTTGCCTCGGGCCTTATTGTTTGTACTGCAAACTAAGTAGGTAGGGTATGTGGTTATTCGTGTTGGACAGAAGGATATCGACAACGTTTGCGTATATACATCTGCCTACATGTCTGCATTATGTAGTACATAAGAAGAAATACATAAAGTTTTTTATAAACTTTTACTTGCCTTTTAGATATATTTGTTTGTAAGTGTGGTACTAAACTTCCAAACCGAGCTTGACACAGATTCCGTTGTTCGATTATCTTGAAATTTTTCATAGCTATCTCTGATGACAATACAGTATTATGGTGACGGAAGATGTTGAAGAAATTAAGTTCATTTCAGTTTGAATTTGCCCCTCTCTTACTCCGGCCCTGCTAGCAGATGTCATATTGTCGACTTAGGAGGTATTTCAATGCTTTACAATCAGCTGAATTGTACATCAAACAATAAATAACGTAGCGAGACTTGTTGAGAACCGACTAATTAAGTTCTTGTGAGTTTGGACGTGCGTGGGCGATTGATCTCCCATCTTAACGATGCAATTGATACACTATCAAAGCAATTTCTACTCTATTCGAAAGGTAAGAAAGCTGGGAATGGAAATGGTTTCGATAGGCTTATGCAAATCTCGAATATTTAGTGGTTTCAAGTTGATTGCAGTTCAATAATTGATAATGCTAATGAAGAGTCAGCCATGAAATTGCGTGTGGGTTGATTAAATTTAAATCGTTCATGTGTTAATGCTTCAGATACCTTCATTGAAACAATGAACATATTTTAATCGAAACGAAACCCTAAAGCCCACTATTCAATTTATAATTCCACTATACGAAAGTGATTATCAAGCGTGACATTTTAATTTAATTTACTTATCAATATTTAATAATGTTTACCTGTTATCTATGTACCTACCTACAGTTTATTTCAGTGTTATTGGATTTATTTTGTAAGATAAATCTATTAGTAAGATACTTCAGAATGGCTAATTAGTAGAGTTAAAGAATTCACGAATGAAGTAGATATAAAGCTTCATCATCATCAGTCAAATTAGCACCACATCGTATGGCATCTGTGCCCCATCGTATACAAAAGTCAAGTTGTAGTGATAATAAAAGATGCAGCATAATAGCCATAATTCGTTACTAGGTAAGTAAGTTCAGCTACCTACTAGGGATTTATGTACGTTTCGAAGTTTACCCACATCCAACATTGTTTATCTGATTGCTCCCAGCTGCATTTTAATTAAATTTTAAGAGTACAAAAATTTATTTATCGTGGAACGTGTTCCGTTACTAGTATACTATCCCAAAAGGGGCTTATTCTATCAATAAAAATAAAAAAATATTATCGAAAAAATAAATATTTTATTTTATCCCCGAACTTCTTCAAAAATATCAGCTGATTTGTTCTTTCTACCATTTTTATAACTAATCATTTAACGTACGAGAAGTTCGACATCAAGATTGCGACCTCAACAACAACCAACCAACCTGATGAACTGATTTGGCCTGAAAACAGCAGATTTTGCGTATTATTAAATTTCCAAAAGCCATTCAAATCATTATTGTCGGTTGCGTGTAGAAAAAGCCCCGGGATAGTAAACATATTATAAATCAACTTGTACATGACTACCTGTTTATCATTATTGGTTACTCATAAATTATTCACCGAGCCTGTATGCCTTATTGTGGTTTCGATACGAGGTAACAAAAGAACACTTATGGTGAAATATAATAGTATTTGACCGTCATTTTGTAAACCTGTTTTAAATATAGCTTTGCATTCGATACAGTCAACATGAGAAGTTGATAACTTTGATCGAGCGAGCAACAACTACTCAAACAACTTGAACGATTCGGCGTTGTTTGTTTGTATGTATATTTGTTAGTGCATAACTTTCGAACATTCTATTCGATCTGCATAGGTTGTACTATCAAGATTTGCTGTTAATAATATATAGTTATTCTGCTATTCGGGGCGGAGAAAAATCCAACAAATCAAGGATCATAAAAATCGGTCCAGCCGTTCTTGAGTTATAACTGTTTTTTTATACAACTAAGGTAGAAACAAGCATGCGGCCAACCTGTTGGTAAGCGGTTATCGTAGCCTATGTGCGCTTAATACCAGAAGTAACACGCACAGGTTACTGCCGTTGAAATGTAATCATTTGAACATTTTTTTATACGAATTTGAAACTTAAATCTAAGGTAATTACGGCTGCGTTTCCACCAGAGAGGTGCTATGCAGCTTTGTTGCGAGGATTTGATAGCTAAGCTACGAAACTATGTGACCGTTTCCACTGATGCTAAGCTATGTAGCGGAGCGAGAAAGATTTGCTATGAAGATGCGCCCCCGCGAGGTAGCTGCACAAGGAAGATGCGCAGCTAGAGCTATTGTAGATACTCTGCTCTGCACAAAGCTACAGCTCTCGCGACCATCCTAGCACGCATCCATCGCACGCACCAGTGGTATGCTATGAAGACCAATGAATATGATTGGAGGATATCAAACGCATCGATAGCAACGTAGCATAGCACATCTCTTGTGGAAAGGCAACCTATCTCGTCACAGCCTAATAAAATCACAAAGTTGATGGTCTGGAGCAGAGAGGACAAAGTACTAGAGAGTACTAGTAGTAGCTTTACTGTCAGAGACCTAACAATCTTTAGGTACCTACCTATTCAATATAAATATTTTGCCAGTATTGCCAACATTTGTGTTGGACTGGCTACTAGTCTACCTCTCTATATTATTTGTCGCCCGCCTATGTTCTCTAAACATAAATATAACGAGTTTTGAAGTTCAATTTAAAATAAATGATTTATATTCGACGCCCTCGCAGTAAAATCAGTAAGTTTAGGCGTCTCCTTAATAGCGACGTCCGTAATATAGCGTCGGAAGAACTACTAAACTTCATTCTAGAATTAATCATGTGCAGTCCAGTCATTCTATCGGAAGGTTGGTAGTGATCGCTGTTCGCTCCTGTTTCGTTCCTTCTTTATATCCTACTGATATTTTATAGGTATACGAAAGTTTGTGAGGATGTTTGTATGTTTGGATATTAATGGTTCGAGTTTATTTACCTGGAATAGCATATAGGCTACTTTTCGTCGAGGTACCACGCGAGTAAAGCCGCGGGCGCAAGCTAGTCTTCTATATATATAAGCACCAGTTTAATTAGCCGCTTCATTGCCAAGATTCCAGACACAATAGAAAAAAAATATTATCTGGATCCGCGCATCGGAATGACAGCGTTTTAGCTCCGTAATATATGTAGGTACCTATAAACTAACGTCAGTTCAATGAGGCTACCCGTTTCTTGAGAAACCGTAGCTTTAATGGATGAGATGTAGATTAAAATTGTCGTTTGTATTCACTATTGTTTTTGAATAATGGGAACACACATGCTGTTATAGGTCTTGTCCAATAATAATTGGGAACACCCATAATTTATATTATGTTTTTCTGAATTTTTTTAGGGTTCTGAACAGGAAACAACGGAAATCTTATTATGATAAGTTTGTCACTGCCTCCTTTTGGATCTCGTATTTTCGGGTCCGTATTAGTACGGAAGCCTCAGGGCGCATTCTACTCACTCAAGATCGTTTTTTTAGGGTTCCGTACCTCATTTGGAAAAACGGAACCTTTATAAGATCACTTTGTTGTTCGTCTGTCTGTCTGTCTGTCCGTCTGTCAAGATCCTTTTTCTCAGAGACGGCTAAAGGTATCAACTTGAAATTTATACCACCTATTAAGGTCTCTGGGCTTATGGTGCCGTATAAAAATCAAAGCTCTAGCTTAATGCATTAAAAAGATATGGCAATGAATGTATAATTTTTCTAAAATGTTTATGTTAAATGGCTAAAATGAAAAACCTCTAGCGTACTTCCAGTTACCTCACAATTCTGAAATTTTGAATGCTAGGAGCTTTTGTGACACAATTAAAGGAAAAAGTCTGAAATTGAGGAATTTCGAAGTTTTTTAGGAAACAAAGTTATATTTGCGGTCAATGTCATACAACGACTACGCGAGCGACCGCAAATATAAGTTTGTCAATTCCTACACTGAGAATTTTTATTGTCTGACCATGACCACTGGTGTACGACCGAGATTTGAACCCACGACCAATGGTACGGAACCCTCAGGGCGCGAGTTCTCGCACTTGACCGTCTTTATTTATTTATAAAAATACCTCTACCCCACAGCAAATACACAAGGTGATTCATAAATGTATGATATCCCGAAAGGGGCTTATTCTATACCGATTTTTTAACGAACTTTGTTCTACGACTTTTGTAAATTCAACATTTTTCATTAAAAAATCTCTAATATATACCTACCTACAAAAATTTGCTTTTTGGGGTCAAATCTATACAGAATCATTTATTCAGCTCGTTCGTTTAATCTATCTTAACTATTTTTTGTTGAATATCTACATTAGGTATAGGTATTTGTTTCCGCTAATGTACTTTATTTTTGTTGATAGAATAAGCACTCTTTAGGAATGTTAAACATATTATTATTATCAATGTTGTTCATAAAGAAACATTATATTTTTTGAAATCATTGAAAAATGGAGTGAAACAAATAACAAATTATTTTCGCGGCTCACTGAAAAAATATCATCATCAAAAACAATGGCGATGAAACACGGCCGTGTTTGCCGTCACTAAACCAACAATTTATGCATGGCCCCTAATGGCGAGTTCCATCAGGCTCTGTTTGCTAAGCTTTCTATGAAATTTTATTCGGTAATACCTACAAGGTGTCCCGTAACATGCATATATGTTACCTACTCTGGAAAGGGTAATGAAAACAGCGGCTGGTTCCCTGAAAAAACACTGAAGAACCCTGACTTTTTACCTATAAAAAGTTGTTACTTAAGGTTCTCGAATAGCGACCGCGCGCCGGACGACGCACCGACCGATAACTAGTGGTTCACCCCAATAAAAAGATCTCACGATGTCCGGTAAAAGTAGGTCTTCGATGATAACCATCTTACCTGTACCACGAATTAAAACTTTACCAAAAGAGAGCTGACGTTATAATATAAATAAATGTTACTGTTTTCGTGTAACATTTATTTCAAAAAACCAATGGCCTAGAATGACGGGTCAAAAGTTATGCTCTAACAAATATAAAAATAAATATACAACGTCAATTCGTCCAAGTTGTTTTGGAGATCCTCCCTCGCTTCTCTCGCTCGATCAATTATTGAGGAATTTGAGCCCAAAACACCAGATTTATTGACAAAGTGATCCTAGTGATTTTATTGAAATAAACTCCTTTTGATTTGATTTGGCATCTAATATTTTTGGTTAGCAATCTCGAAGGTATCAATGTCGAAAAATATATCTACAAGGCTTGGAAGCTTGTAATAATCTTTCAAACATTATACACCCTATAGTTGGCCTACGTCTTGTAGGTACTGTGTCAACATTGGGCTTTTAGTTTCATGTTACCGACCCCTTTAGCAAACTTAGACATAGACATAGACATTTATTTAATTGCCACCAAAACACACACATTTGCACAACATTTTACAATAAACATTAGGTACTTATAATAAAAGAAACAAGAAAAAAGTAATGAAAGTAAAAATGGTGTGATGTGTGCTGCAGCAGCAAAATGGCTTCGGCTCAGCATTATGCCTACTGTTTTGCAGCAGACGCTGGTATTCTGCCGAAACCATTACCTACACAGTCATTCAACCTTCGTTGATTCGTCATTCATTCCTGTGAGAACAGTCTTATTAAGATTATGTTAGAATCGTCAGGGAATAGGTATATAAATATAAAAATTAATAAAGGTGGAAAATAATAATAATGTCAAACTGCATAGTGTAATAATGATAAAAATTATATAATAATAATAAAATTAAAATGATATATGTGCATAACAGCCCTATAAAGTCAGCACGTGAAGGGTGCACTGTAGCTATAAAATTAAAATGATATATGTGCATAACAGCAACTTGATAGTGTTGGTCTGTATTTGATTGAGTACACCTGTACAGTATGTATACTATCCCTATTTATAATATTAGGCTTATTTTATAAAATTAACAAAATGAAAGAATTTTGGCAAAAAAATAACAACAATTTCTGATTTTTTCCCAAACTTTTTCAATTCATCATAATAAGTTGATTGTGATAAAAAAAAACTGGCCGTGGTGGCTCCGGCTGACGAAAAGGTCTCGCCATATCTTAGGTGGGACAAAAGCTAGGGGATGGGCAGCAGCGTCCCCTATTATAAAAACGATAGCTTTTACTGCGCTCGACAACCCGCGTATCCAGCGTGACGAGTATGGGCAAATACCCCTACTACATGATGGAAATTCGCTCTGGAAATCTATGGGAGAGGCCGTGTTTAGTAGTGACTGTGGACGTCCTACGACTGAAATTAACGATGAAAAATATATTTGAAGTCCTTCTTTCATTCCCGCGTTTCTTCATAGCTACTATGGATGTGCGTTTAGCTCAGAAAGTTTCTCTACCAAAAACCAATTGAACATTATTTTATTAAAACTTTCCTGAAGGCTTCTACTCACAAATTACATTAAAGGAATCGTGAGCCAGAGTGACGTGCGAATGAAACTTATTGAATTGAATACCTTGTACCTACCCGATCCGAATACGATATTCGAGAATTCACAAAAAGAACGTTTCACTAAAGTTTAGGCTTCCTACGTATCGGTACCCGTCAGATCACCGCCGTTATGTACCAATGAATGTGAATTTCAACCCTTCCAATAGACAATTCACTTTGAATTGCTAATTGCGTGCGAACACGGTCGTGCACCAATTAATTTTTAAATTTTACTTTCATAATCGCTTCCTAACTTTATCGGCTCGATATCTCTCACCCTGTCTCTAACAGTAAACAAAAGAAGGTGGACATTTTATCGATTCGGTAAAGTTAGTGCTGCACTGGTACCCACGGTCGGCTCGCCGCACGCGCGGTCGTCCGCTGCGCCGCTGGCGAGACGACATCGGATGAGACATGCCGCAGACAGAGATCTGTGGCGATGGATGGAGGAGGCCTTTACCCAAAGATGGGTGCCCAAACTTTGAAAAGTTTAAAACTTACTTTATCATTTTGTACAAATAATATATGTTCAAATTTGGAAATAAATGGCTTAATAATAATAATAAAGTTAGCAAAAGGTACCCAGTAGATACTCTTCTGTATATTAACTCTTTCTGTATAGAATAAGTCCCGTTTCGGATTACGTTACTAGACGGAACACCTGTGGACATCTGTGAACACAATATGTGCTTAAGCCGCCGCTTCTTATGGAACCAGGACTTAGCCGACGCTGAACGCGAATCTTTAAGCGTGCTGAATTTTTTTACGGTGATTCCAGAGCTAGATATAAAAATCTGGCAAGAATTTGCCGCAGCATGATAGTTTGATTTACACTCAGCGCGACTTCTTAGAGAATATGGGGTTCAACAAAGAACCGCTTCGATAATTTCAAGGTTAAAAAGTCTCGAGAAAGTATGAGGAAGTATTGATAAAGTTTAATTTATGAGGTGCTTTAATGAAATAAAGATGATTATGCAAGTTGAAATTAATTAATATCGCTGAGACGGTAAAGTTTCTTCAACAAAGAAAATGCCAAGCCTCTCCATATACCTTCAGTACCTATCTTACTACCTATAAAAGTGAAAGTTTGGATGGATGGATGTTTGTTACTAAATCACGCCAGAACGGTTCAACCGATT
This sequence comes from Anticlea derivata, assembly GCA_947579855.1. Taxonomy (NCBI): domain Eukaryota; kingdom Metazoa; phylum Arthropoda; class Insecta; order Lepidoptera; family Geometridae; genus Anticlea; species Anticlea derivata. The sequence continues at coordinate 8,263,379 of OX388269.1, forward strand.
TCGATGAAACTTGGAATAGATAGAATTATTTACCTAGAATAGGCTACTTTTTAATATACTATAGGTTACCAGGCGATCGAAGCCACGGGCGCCAGCTAGAATTAAATTTTATTTAAAATGCATATAGACAAAAAGCCGTGTTTGGCCTAGTGGTAGGGGAGATTCCCCGACTTTCGATCCGAAGGTCGTGCATCAATGAATTTTTCTGTTCGAAGTTAAGTGCGTATAGCACGTGCTTTTAAAACGGTGAAGGAAAACATCGTGAGGCAACCAGTAACTATTCTCATAAGCGGAGATGGGCTTGCACCCTGTCACGTATGAAATACTCACTACTGTAAAATGTGGGCATGTACACAGATGTTTGGACGTGCCTCTGACTACCCTCTTAAGACATTTTCAAGGATCTGATTGCCTGGAGATCTGAGAGGTTGTCTAGGGCAGAGAAAAAAGACTTTAATCCCTGCCTGGCTAGGGGATTAAAGTCATTTTTTTTCACTTTCTGGTTTACTTTACCTTAATTACATCACAATTAATGGAACGTCGTTTGCAATGGGCAGGCTAAGGCTGCTATTATAAAAAGTTAATTTCCTTAATTTGGCTTTTTTCCTTCCACGGTTCATTATTTGGGTTCGCGAAATGAAAACTGCTTGTCCGCGTCTAAGAATTCTTTTTCACGAATCGTTTATGAAATTGGAAGAGTTATTTTAAATCGACTTTATAAAAACGGATAGTATACGGTCTTATTTAGTTAGTTCGCGTCATCAATCCAGAAACTTTAATCACCTAAATTCTCAATTCAAGGACACCTTAGGTGTTACAGCGTGTTCCGTAACAAGTTACTAAATAGAAAGGGACCTATTCTATCAACCAAAAAGTCATTATTTTATCTTTGTCGCGATCTTAAGACGCTGTTTTTGGTTTTTTTATCATTTTTATAAGCAATTATTAATCGTTCGACACCAAGATTGCTACCTAAAAAAGGTGAATAATTGAGTTTTGAACTGATTTGGCCACAAAACAGCAGATTTTTGCATAGTATTTTTTCAATGAAAAATTTCATATTCCCAAAAGTTGTAAAACAAACAGTTGTTTTCACAAAAAAATGTATTGCTTAAGTAGTTTTTAAGGATCCGTGGTTATCACATCCCATTATCAGATCTCATTTACTCTGATTTTTGGTTGAAAAGCCATGGTTTTTAATGGCACAAAAAGCAACGCATGTTGAGTTTTTTATTCGAAACGCAATTTTACTTTTATAACAGTTTTTTTTTATCTACGGATACTCGATCACAGTTATTTTTGTTCCATTATTGGCCTCGTGTATTTCAGTATTGGAGCTTTAAAAGCCTGCTGTGGCTGTGACAGGGATTGACCAGGCTTTTACCGAACTACATCCAATTTTATTACAGTATGAATTTTCATTGTATTTTTAAAATTCTTATTTCTTAAGCACTGAAGATGACTGTTTTCGTAATAAGTTGGAAAGAAATTATAAACACTGTTTCGTTTCGCGGAATAGTTCCATACATTGAAGGTAGGTACAAACCTGTGAAAAACAAATCCTATGATTGAGAAAATATCAAAACCCCGCTAGACAATGTGTTCCGTAACTAGTTACGAAACACATTATCCGGTTTATTATACTATAATAAACCGGAAAGGGTATAATTATATCAAAAATCAGGTAAAAAGAATCTATAAACATATTTTCAGATGTTTTTTAACAAACATTTTTAAGTCCCTTTCTTTTCTTAGGCACTACCGCTTGGCACTACTAGTAGAGTGAATGGAAATTTTACTTTTCCGTTACACTACTGGTAGTGCTATGGGTAAAAGTACATTTCCAGTGACACAACACTATGTTGCCAACAGCTGTTTTTAGTCTTTCTTTCGTCTTCATAATAAATTATTAAACGCAGGAAGTTTTATACATATCAAGATTGCTACAAACAATGCGACAAAATGTGTATAAATATGTGTTATCAATATTTTCAGCGATTGACAGTAGCTGACCGTTCGTCGTGGCACTTTTTGGAGTATGTACCTATGTTCAGTAGACTTTTTAAAGCTGATGATGATGAATTAGATGAATGAATTATTTGACTAGCCTCATAGCCCAGTTGGTAGTAACTCTGCCTTCTGTGCTAGAGGTTGCGGGTTCGATTCCCGCACCGGACAAACATTTGTGACTAACACAAATGTTTATTCTGTGTCTGGGTGTTAAATATATATTTATTATGTATATCAGTCTCTGGTACCCATAGTACAGGCTATTTTTTTGCCTAGTTTGGGATCAGTTGACCGTGTGTAATATGTCCGGAATATTTATTTATTTAATTTTCTTTAATAAAATGTACTTAAATTATTGTGTCATAAAAACGAAAAAACTTCGTAACCCAGCGCGTAAATAAACATGACATATTTATGTAAGCGGATAATTACGTGATGAAATATTCATTACCCGGGTTCGTACAACTATTTACTACCAACCCTTGGGCGATATTCATACGACAAGCTTGTGGGGAATTCTTGGTATTGCTTGTTTTCCTGCAGAATAATTATTCTGTAAATAATAGGGCACTGACTTTACCGTACGTAAAATACAAAAAGATTTTTTGACGCATTAGCAATGCTACAGTTGTTGCAGATGTCAACAGGCGATGGTACCCGCTTACCATCAGGTGGGCCGTAAGCGGGTTTGTCTCCGTATAACATAAAAAAGAACGTAGGCTATGACGCATTTTTTTTTAATGGAAATTAAAAAAAATTCTTACGATTTTTATCCCCAAGCATGGTAGAAAACTTCTCGGTTCGCCAAGTGATCAGAGTCTTGAAGATGCCTAAGTAGGAATAGTCAGAGGTACGTCCAAAAAATTTGGCACATGCCCACATTTTGCAGTATTGAGTATACCATCGCCGCGCGCCGCTTATAAGAATACTAAGAAGAATACAATCCTTACGTTGTTTTCCTTCACTGTTTAAAGCATTGTAAATGGCAGTTATTTCAAATATAATTAGTAATTGTTGCACCACCGTGTTCGAACCCACGACCTTTTCTGATATCGCAATAGTTTATTCAGGAATTATTTTTGTATTTTTTCCTTTGTGAAAAATTATCAATCTACAAAGCGCGCGAGCTGCACGCGAGAACAGTTACAGTAACTGCGCGCGAACTTGGCACATTTGTAGATGTGAGCGCTTCCTAATAAAGGTTCCTTGAACTGTGAACATTTAGCTTAGCTTTAAAAGTGAACATTTTAACTGTACCCTCCTTGTATATTTTCGAATCGGCTGTGTTTGTTAAAAATAACCCTGAGCTATTTTGTCGACTTTCTGATGTCATTGTACGTAACAGACGAGATCAGGCACACAAAACTCAAGAACTACATTGATGCGCAAGAGTATCTTCTGCATGGCTCCTTCCATATGGAAGGAGCCATGCAGAAGATACTCTTGCGCAATGTAATCTTGGTAATGTGTTGTATATACAACACATTACCTAAAACAATAAGAGAGCGTTCACTGTTTCAGAGAAAGTTGAAAATCACTTTGGAAAAAAAATGTTATTACTCTATTGAGGAATTTCTTAATGACAATTTTTTTATTCAATCTGTTTAGCTAATTTATTGATTGTTTTTTTTTTTCTTTTTAATTTTTTTTATTATGAATTTTTAATTTGAGCTTGACATTATTTTTAATTATATACTATTAAACGAAATATTGCACACAATAACATGGCAGAATACATTGATTCCATTTCATAATAACATTAACACCTCTGTACATGTATTTCAAGCAATACATTTTTACTTTACTTTAGCAATTTATGACATAAAGAAAACGTGATTTTCATAATAAAGTAATTTTTCAGCATACATAAATTACTGCAGGTACATTTACTAGTCAACACCTCACTGAAGAAAAATTACATAAATATGTAACATCAGCCTTCATAATCTACCCCCCAAAGAAAATACCTAACATTTGTGAGGCAAATTACACCCCGCGGCCTAATGTGGTTAAGATTATTCTTGGTATTATGTCGGCACATTTCTTTTACCATACGAGAAAAAATATTTGCGCGTTCCATGGTTCACGGTAATGTGTGTTTGGTTATATTTTCATCATCATCGTTTCGGAGGAGGTAGGGCACAGCGAGATTTTCTCGCTCTAAATTGGAGCAGCCCGCCTGGAGAGGTACCTCCGCCTTACAGAAGATCGCAGCCAAATAACATTATTTGTTCCAAATAGTGTTGTGTTCCTGCGGTGAGTAAGGTTGCCAGAGCTCTTTAGGGGGGGGGAGGGGTTCGGCAGGCAACGCATTAGCAATGCTCCAGGTGTTGCTAATGTCAATAGGCGACGGTAACCACTTACCATCAGGAGGGCCGTAAGCCTGTTTGCCTCCGTATAACATAAAAAAAAAACATCATCATTAGAAGCCCGAAGAAGTCTATCTAGCCTATCTCCAGCAATAGGAGATAGACTTCCCCTAAAGAGTGCCATGATGAACGGTCTTGAACCATTTCCATCCACCGAATTATGTCGGTCCATCGGATGGAGGATTTCCAACACTACGTCGTCCGGTTCGTGGTCGCCATTCGAAAACATTTATTCACCAACGGTTGTCTGCTCTGTGAGCTATATGACCTGCCCACTGCCACTTTAACTTGATAATTCTGGGAGCTATATCGGTGACTTTGGTTCTTCTACGGATTTCCTCGTTTCGGATTTTATGGCGTAGTGAAACTCCGAGCATAGCTCAGTGACCAAGTCTCAGTGCCATATTTCATATTATCGTTTCATATTCTATCGTATAGGACCACATAATGGATATAAAAATCTAAAATAATGAAATAAATTAACAAATACCAAATATACATGCTTATTATTTACTAGAATAAAATAAATCTTTATTTACAGAAAGAAACTTAAAACTAAAACAAGTTAATATTTACAAAATACCTACACAAGAAACAGTTGAGCCATCTAAAGACCGTTACAAACGATCTATAGATAGCTCAACTGATCCAGATCACTACCAGTCGGAAGCGTCCCCAAGACGCTGGCGGAATTGCCACGCTGGCTGGCAATGCTAATTCGCTGGGCCAAATAAGAGCCAGTTCTCGGGTCACGCGTCGCTTCGATCAGACGTCCTGAATAGATATACATTATTTTAAAAACATTAATTTATACTTTTATGCCAATAAGCGCTATCAGGCCATTTTCCGATAGGATGAAGTATTTTCCGCTATCCTGTATTTATTAAAGCCAAGGTTGAACTACATATAAGCTCCGTAGCGCCAAACAAGCAATCACATGTGTAACTAGCCAGATTAGAATCTCGCAGTTCAAGCAAATTATTCACCCTGCGCCTTCCGTTTCAATTGCCGTAAACAAAGGTACGGCATTAGCCTCGCCAAGTCAACAGTAGGGATGGCACATATACCTATAGCACAAGTACTATTTCTAAAATTAATTTCAAATATAAAATAACTTTATTTTCTCAAACACCATAGTAGAAAAAAATTACAGATTTAGCTAAATTAATTCTAGGAATGAACTCTGTTTTCTACGACTAAAAATATAAAACAGAGTTCAGATCACCAACCACAGGCAGTGTGCGCAAAAGGCTGGCGACGTTACCTCGTTGGATTGCTATACTGATCCTTTGTCCGACCGAGGTAAGCGTAAACACATTGGAGTCATTAAGATTATACGGTATCATCCGATGGGCATCAAGTTGAATCTCCATATTTTTAACAACCATATCAAAAAGATGCCTTGTGACTTACTAAAGAGGCCGATGACCTTTTACAAATAAAATAAGTACCTACCTAAACAATAAAGATTTAATTATGAACTTGAAAATGAAAAATGGAAATGAAATTGAAATGAAAATGAAATGAAAATGAAATGAAAATGAAATGAAAATGAAATGAAAATGAAATGAAAATGAAATGAAAATGAAATGAAAATGAAATGAAAATGAAATGAAAATGAAATGAAAATGAAATGAAAATGAAATGAAAATGAAATGAAAATGAAATGAAAATGAAATGAAAATGAAATGAAAATGAAATGAAAATGAAATGAAAATGAAATGAAAATGAAATGAAAATGAAATGAAAATGAAATGAAAATGAAATGAAAATGAAATGAAAATGAAATGAAAATGAAATGAAAATGAAATGAAAATGAAATGAAAATGAAATGAAAATGAAATGAAAATGAAATGAAAATGAAATGAAAATGAAATGAAAATGAAATGAAAATGAAATGAAAATGAAATGAAAATGAAATGAAAATGAAATGAAAATGAAATGAAAATGAAATGAAAATGAAATGAAAATGAAATGAAAATGAAATGAAAATGAAATGAAAATGAAATGAAAATGAAATGAAAATGAAATGAAAATGAAATGAAAATGAAATGAAAATGAAATGAAAATGAAATGAAAATGAAATGAAAATGAAATGAAAATGAAATGAAAATGAAATGAAAATGAAATGAAAATGAAATGAAAATGAAATGAAAATGAAATGAAAATGAATTAAATTTATTTTGACAAACACAGACAGAAGACACAAAAAACAATAGAATAAAGGTTAACGATAGGGAAATAGGTAGACATAACATAACACAGATAACATACAGTACAAACAACAAAACATAAGTAGGTATCTATGTATTTTACAATAAACACAATAAAACTTGGTACTTTTGCATACGTAAATCTCTAGCTATGAACGTCCATAAAAACCCATCAATAGTTTGGACCGAATATTGAGTGGAAATAGGAATTCCTTGGAACAACCCTAACCCTATTGAATTGACGAACTAATCGACTAGCCTCATAGACGGTACAGTGATGGTATAGAACAAAAGGCCCGCTTCCCACGGGGTGGCGTTGCGTCTGGCAGACTGGCAGAACAATGGCTTTGAGCCTGTTAGGAACCTGCCTTGTGACTTATTCTGAATGTCTTCTAGATAGGTCAGGCTTTATTAGATTTCTGTAGGGAGAAGACCGTTTGTTGTAGAGCTTTCAAAGGAGAATATGAGCTTGACCATAGGCTATCTGAGAAAGCGCTATGGATTGTAGTAGCAAAGACAACATAGAGTAAATAGTCGTCAAAGCCTAAAAGATTTTATTTTATGCTAGCTACCGCCCGCGGGTTGGCGAGCACAGTTAGAGCTATCGTTTTTAAAACCCTTAGTCGCCTATTACGACATCCGCGGATAGAGATATGGAGGGGCCTATTCTTTAGCCGGGGCCACCACGGCCTCACGGCCTCGCCAACCCGCATGCCCAGCGTGGTGAGTATGGGCAAAACCCCCCCACATGATAAGGAATTTGCTCTGTCTGTGGGGGAGGCCATGTTCAGCAGTGAACGTCGTACGGCTGAAATGATGATGATGATGACCGCCCGCGGCTTCGCACATGTGGTACCCAGATTAAAAGTAGCTAATGTCTTATTCCAGACTATAATCTATTTATAATAGTAATATGATTGCATTCGATTGGAAATAGTCGATTTTGATGTAATCGAAGTTTTGTTTGGAGATTTTCAGTTGTCAAAGATTATAAAATGTTTGTGCAATTAGGTACCTTGTGTTACAGGTAGGGTCATTATCTAAGCCAATTGACTGATTCTGCGTATTGTAGAATAGTTTAAGTAATTTATCTATTGTTTATCGCAATATTCCTCTTATCTATATCTTTAAGAAATGAGTAATATAGACGATAGCTCTAGATTATACGGCAATACTGCTTTGCTCTACCCAGAGCATTGTCATGGATAAAGTAATTTGACAGCTTAGCAAAATAAAAGTTTATTGTGGTCTGAAAACTACAAAATAAATAAATAAATAAATTAAATAAGTATTTATTTGCAAAGGAAAGGTTTAACAAGTTCGTGACCTAGAAAAACTTATAAAATAAGCTTATATAGAGACAAAACAAAATACGTGCATGAGAGTCTAACAAAAACCTTGTGTAAAGTCGATACATGACTACTCGCTCTAACTAAGCATTATGCTTGTATTTAGACGCGAGTGATCCGTTCTTCGGCTAGGACAACAAGAGATAGTGCTAAGACATTATAACATGACTACATTTTGATCATCAAATGTTGTTAAAATTTGAAACAATGTAAATATTTAAAAACTGTAGATGTAAAACAAAACAATATATCAAAGTAGAGGTAAAGCCTGGGTTTGTAGAGTGTCCGAAGATTTATGATTGGTATGGTGTGCGTTCCTGTGTATATAAACATGAGTTGTAAACATTAGTATTAGTTTATTGTGTGACTGGACGCATGCTCGTGTGTGTGTGTGTGAGTGTTCCTGTGTGTATATATGTATGTTTCGTAAATGTGTATGAAACCTGTAGTGATTATGATTGAATAGTTAACATGTCTTCCGTTTGAGAGTTAAAATTCAATGTAAACTTGTCAAAATCTAAGTTAAAGGCATAATTTTAGAACAAAGGCGAAACGATATAGGTATATTTTCTTTGGTAAAAGTCCTACTTATTATGGTCGTTTTTTAAGAATTCTGTACCGATTATTTTATAAATTTATTTTGTTTCAGGTACGTACTACCAGTCACTAATTAATGGACTTAATGGAATTAACACTAATGGATGGACTGTGTGAAAGTGGATATAGTGAAGAAAGGAGTGAGTGTTGAGATGACGACTGATAGAGGGAAATGGAAGAAGAATACATGTTGTGCCGACCCCACATGATGTAGGATAAGGGCAGGAAGATGATGACTACCAGTCACTAATTATTGGCCTCATACTTGTTAAGTCGCGCAACGGACTATATAGAGAGGCTATGCTTGAAGGTTCACTACGGATATAATCCGAAATCAGGTAGTTCGTAGAAGAACCAACGTAGCTCTCTGGATTATCAAGTTAAAGTGGCAGTAAGCAGGCCGTATTGCTCGCACAACCGACAACCGTTGGGGAGTAAAGGTTCTCAAATAGCGACCAAGAATCGGACGATGCAATGTTGGAAGGCTTCCCACCCGATGGACCGACGTCATTGTGAAGGTTGTGGGAAGTTGGTGGATGGAAAAAGAGACCTGACTTTTTGGGGGAGGCCTATGTCCAGCGTAATCATCACTAAAAAGTCTTCAGTGATGATGATTACAACTTTGTTTTTTTTTTTTTTTTTTAATATTCCGGACCTATCACACGGTCAGCTGATCCCAAACTAGGCATAGCCTGTGCTATGGGTACCAGAGACTGATATACATAATAGATATATATTTAACACCCAGACACAGAACAAACATCTGTTTTCATCACACAAATGTTTGTCCAGTGCGGGAATCGAACCCACGACCTCTAGCGCAGAAGGCAGAGTTACTACCAACTGAGCTATGAGGCCTACCAGCTATGGAACCAGTAGGCACAGAAAAAGGGTCACTTCTGGCTAATACTTAGGTACGTACTCGTTTGATCCTCAATGATTCATAGCCATAATCAGGCTCAGTAAGCTCCCAGGACCATAAATTATATAACAGTGACAATCGCATCGGAAAAGGAATTTAGACGGTGGCGAATAATTTAGCACGGGAGCCTATGCTAATGTTATCTCAACTCTTTATTGTGCACAAAGAAAAATAACAAAGGGGGAAACAACAAATATAACGAACAATGGGCGGCCTTATCGCTAGCGATCTCTTCCAGACAAACTTTGGGTGGACAGGATAAACAAATCAATATTTTTTGGGATAATTTATAAAAAATCATTGTATTCCTTTAGTGTGGGTTATCTATCACTTCAAAATATGATGATGATGATTATGATCTATCACTTTAATTAAAATACAAATCAAATAAGACGGCGGTTGTTTTTACTTACTACACTCATCATCATTATCAGCCTGTGGAAGTCGACAGCTGGGCATAGGCCACCCCCAAAGAGTTCCACGATGAACGGTCTCGAGCCTTTCCATCCACCGACTTCCCGCAACCTTCACAATGTCGTCGGTCCATAAGGTGGAGCGCCTTCCAACACTGCTACGCCCGTCACCATTCGATAACCTTTATAACAATGAAGTATATTAATTACTTTGGTTATATTAAGATCCTGGTTTGACATGTTTTGTGTACATAATTAAATAGGTCTGTAATTTTTTTGCCTCAAGATCGAGCCGAAACTCTTGCTATATGCACTGACATATCATCGGTCTATCCCTTGAACGTACGTCGTGTACGTACGAAATTCCAAGTACTAGCTCTCGATCTACAAGCTACACGCCACAGATTTACCCCAAATTAATGGCGAATCAACTTATTGTTTGTGCGTACTCTGGCAAATAGCCACGGCTTTGTTAAAACGATTTGTTTTTGCAGAGGCCGGTGGTTTGGCGTGGGAGTAATGAGATTACTCTGTAAACTTGCTAAAACTACATAGTTGAAGCGTCTTAAAACAATTTTTAAACCTTTGGGGTTTTTTTTCGTACCTTAACAAAATAATATTTCTAAGGCTAGGAAGATTTTATTAACGAATTAATCGAGAGTTTATTTCATTTATTTGCTAAATTGTGTCAATCAATCAAACGGAAATCAAATAATAAGGCTTAACATTGTACTTATCTACTACAACCGCGATGCGTTACGCTTACGATGCGATAACTAAAGTATTTTTTTTTTTCATTTTGTGGCGTCTACTGTTTTTACAGTCAATATTGCCAGTGTCAAGTAATAGCCAATCGAAATTAGGAGACTTCAAGCCAGTGTCATTGGTTAGTATTTTACTTTATTTCTTCATTTTATGGATACTGCTGTATCTCAGTAAATATTGGCAACGTCAAGTTTTTATGAATGTTACGTATAAAAATTCTGTTTCTTAGGAATTAGAAGCAACTTGGACATAACAGATTTTTCCGAAGAAAATTAAGGCGGTTTCATCAAAACCGCATGACTTTTACTATTGTATCGTAAGCGTAAAGCTATTGTGAATTATGTGCTCGGGCTAGTGATGTAATATACACTCGTTTTTCTCACAGTTGAATGTTTTTATTTACTTAGCAAACGTCTGAATGACACTATCGCTCTGCCATATTGTTTACGATTTCTTTTCGCTGAGATTTTTTGTATTCAACTTCGCTCTTTTGAACACTCAAAGCGGCAAAGATGTCAAATTCCGCAGAAATAGGCCATGTCAAGTTGGAGTTAAGAGTCCCAATGCCCCGCGGCGGTGACGATTACGTAACCAAAGCCTACCCTAGACTAGGGTTGGCAGTGTACCTAAGACTCGTCTAAAAATCCTTTTTAATTATTTACGGTTTTTACTAAGTTTTACTTTACATGACTTACACTTAATAGTACTACTACTAACTATAGGTACTCACTTACTATATTGAATTTATTTTCATCTAATAACAAACTTTATAAAATGTAGTCGCTTAAAATTATGCTTGTAACATTATTTAATGTAAACCAAAGCTCGTTTATTTAAAGAGAACCGACAATTTAAAAATAATTAAGAAAAAACAAAAAGACAGCAATTTATTTGAAAATAATATCAGATAAATGTCAATATGAGTGAAATGAAATAATATAACTAATTTTGAAAGTCTGAGCTTCGCTAAAAAGTATTTACTCCCAAAGCCGTGTTCGAAGGACGTGCGATATGTCACATGAAATTAGTTTCAAAATGATCCCTACGCCTACTTGTTACTTTGGGTGTCGACATGTCTAACGAGGTCCAGTATGGGAGTCACCTCGAAGCTAAGGCCAAACTAACTTCAAAAAAACTTGGAGTTCTTAACCGTACTTCAAACAGTATTTCACACCCACTCAGCGCCTATTGCTTTATAAAGCACAAGTTCGGCCACATGTGGCATACTGTTCTCATCTCTAGCACGGAGCCCCCAAGTATCAGCTCCTCCGCTTCGACTCCCTTCAGAGAAGAGCCGTCAGAATTGTCGACGAACTCAAGCTCACTAGTACGCTGGAGCCCTTGAGCCAGCGCCGAGAAATTGGTTTGCTCTGTGTGCTCTATCGGCTTTACAATGGTGAATGTTCTGAGGAACTATTTGACCTCATACCCGCATCGAGGTTCTACCATCGGACCTCGCGTCACCGGCATAAGGCTCATCCACACCTCATCGACACGTGGGTATCTCGAACTACGCTCGAACGCTTTACGAGATCCTTTCTCCCCCATACGTGCAAGTTGTGGAATGAGCTTTCTTTCGAGGTTTTCCCACTTACCTACAACATGAAGAGCTTCAGGAAAAATACAAAAAGATTTCTCCAGCTGATGCTCCAGGTGTTGCAGATGTCAATAGGCGACGGCAACCGCTTACCATCAGGTAGGCCGTAAGCCTGTTTGACTCGGTATAACAGAAAAAAAAGACCATTTTGAGTTAAGCGTTTGAGGGCGAGCAAAAATATTCGTATTGCATACCTTTAAAAGTCAAACTCAAATAGACTCTATTCACGTAACTCTATATACGTTGACGTAAGGATCAATTTGAAATGAATTTTAGTTGACATACCTATCGCATGCCTTGTTCTTAGGCTCCGTACACACATCTTTCCAAAATTGTTTTGATAAACGTTTTTGTGATAAAAACAGCAGTACTCCTATAAATCAAAGTTGTGACAGCCCTGAGCGCGGCGGCTCGGAATGAAAGCGCTGTGACGACCCTCGTCATCGTGAGGAGTGCGCGCTCCACATTTTGTGGACGACGGAGCGCGATCATACGATACTGTCCGTTTTCGCATCGCAGATTCGGTTGGCAACGACGCGAGAATGCCAATCACATGATTGACGCCTGGGGAGCTCAGATTCACGCGTCAGCGTCGCGGGAGGAATTTGGGGAGCTAATAGGTACCAAGATAGTGTGATGATATAATGTTATTTTTTATCATTACGAAAGCGTTTTAGCGTGCGCACGTGGCACAATTACGATCAAGTGTGGGTGGGTCATCATCATCATAATTTCAGCCGTGTGTGGCCGCTGCTGATCATTACCTCCCGATAGATTTCCAAAGTTCGAATTCCTATTATGTGGTCCAATTTATATATACATATACTATATGTTTAGATACAAAAATTATGTATATACATACTCCGCTCAAATTATAATGCTTAGCTTTGAGTTGAGTTTGAGTTGAGCCGCTATGGTGAGCAAAGGCCTGTAATGTTCATTTCAAAAATTAAGAACCGTGATCAACCCTTCGCCCCGTGGTGCCCTTTTTCGCACCTCTACGGGAAATGTTGACCTTTCGGGACCATAAAGTTTGCTAAATCACAATTTAAATAGGATTCACTGCCGATTTAATGCGAACCGGAATGGCTAGAGAATAATATTACTAGTACCTACTAGTGATTCCATTTTAAATGTAAATGACTAAATCGAAAGATTAATTTTCTGCTGTTTTCAGTTTTTCTGTGTTTCGTCCTAGGCCCGTACCATGAACTTAGCGATTTTGTTTAGGCGGTGACGTAAGTGGACAGTCTCAAAGATATAGGTACCAACCCCCATACTTTTAAAGGTTAAATTTAAGCACTGTTTACAATTATCCCTGTCATTGTTTCTTATAATAGGTACAATAGTAGAGAAGGCAATACTTTAAGCATTGTTTATTGTTGGATAGATTTTTATAAGTAAAGCCATTTATGTTCAAATTCGTGTAATATATTCGCTTACACGCTCGTATTTGAATGGCAATAAGACGTTATGGACGTCGTTACGTCGCGAGGAACAGGCATAGCTTCACCTAGTTTCTAAGACGTTTCAAAGTGACCCTAGTGATTTTATTGAAATAAATGCCTTTTGACTTTGACTTTGACTTTTATGGTAGGGTAAACTAGGAGGACCTATTATTTAAGACTAGGGGTCTTAAATAATAGGTCCTCCTAGTTTCCTACTTTCGTACGGTCCGTGTTATTGGCCAGTGTATGTCCGTCGGTCTCCCTAACAGCTCGTTCACACAGAAACTGGTTATACAGGACCGGTTTTGATGGATCCATTTTGACGGCGTATATACAAAGGTGATTCATAATATGTATACCTACTATCCCGAAAGGGGCTTATTCCACAACCAATTGGTAATAAAGTTTGTTAGTTTGTTCTACCTCTTTTGGAAATTCGACATTCGACATTTGTTCAAACTCAGCTGTTTTTGTGGCAATCTTGATGATGGACTTAAGGCGTTTGGCCACCAACTCACTTTTGCAAGTGAGATGTGGCCTAAGATGGAGCACGCTTTCCCATAGTGAACTTGTTGACCCTAGATTTGAAGACTCCTAGATTGTACTCTTTCGGGAAAACAGACGCAGGCAGATCATTCCACTCTTTGGCAGTACTTATAATAAAAGTGGAGCAGAAACGTTCCCGTTCGTTTAATAATTAGTTAAACAGTACAAAAACAGCTAAGATGAAAAAAAATCGGGAAATAAGTTATTTTTTCGCATATTTTCTTTATTTATGTTAATAGAATAAATCCTTTCCTTCTGGTAGGTCACGAACCATCTTGTAGCTGGAAGAGCGAGTTCGTTTTAAAATGAAAGTCAAAATGTAATATTCCTTCATTCAAATTAGTGTTGTGTTTGTAGGGTCAAAGCTAGCTACAATCATGACGGAAGTTCCTTCCCACAGACAGCCGAACTAAGTACTACATAGTTAGATAGGTTAAGTAGGCGTGGTAGACCACCTCCGATAATATGGTGCAGAAGCCCACAAGTGGATAACATACAGCTTTACATTACGGGCATGTAAGCTTACCCTGTAACGCACGACAGCGCAAGTACGCAATGTATAACGTGTCGTTCGATGTGTCATGGTGACATTGATTTTGTACCAAATTAACTCAGAAGGCCAGTCTAGTTATGGTTCTACTTATGCATAAATATGACGTTATTTGCGGCTTTATTATGGCCATAGTGAATGAAAAATATATAGCAGTGGCGCGCTTAGAGCCGAGGAACATTCCAAATAATTTCGACAGGGAGAGGAGTCGACTCGGTGGCGCAATTAGTTAGTGCAACCCCGTATTAGGTGAGGACCACGGGTTTGATTCTAACCTGGTTCGAATCGAATCGAATCGACGTTTGGGATACCTATAAAAATCTTAGCACCAACAAGACCTTTGAACATCAGAATAATAATTATAATTTGATATATGGTTAAAACATCCGGAGATGCAATCTAAATTACATCTATCGTACACTTCCTGGGATTTGATTTATTAAAGTAGCTGTCATGACCTAGGGCAGTATCTCTCGATTCAGTCTCTAGAGAGCCATACGTTCAGAGTGCATTGCGCTCTGTATATGTTTTGCAACTGTCTGGAAAAGAACACAAAGAAGTTATTGCAAAAATGCGTCTTGTATATTTGCAATGTAGTGAATTCTTTCCATAAACAGACTACCTATCTACCTACAGCTTTTGTTGTGTGTTGTATGCCCTTGCGAAGCTTTGAACGTTATAAAAGCTCTACTTACTCAGACAATATCGTTTTGTTGCCTGGGTACTAAAGAGCTTTCAAGAACTTAACCTAAATAAGCCCTGAATTACTGAAGGTAAATAGTAAATAGATCACATTAAGCTCAGCTTTGCCATGACCTTACTCAAATTATTCTTTGTAAATTACGCCTAACCCATTTTGCTATAAGGCTGAAACACTGGGCTCATATGCGAAGCCTGATTTCCTTAGGCGTTAATTCACTCCACTCACACTGACGACCGCTGTCAAAATTGATTCTCTTTTTGAAAATTTTCTTCAATCTTGCACTCGCTACGTTTATAGATAAGCATACTTGTTTTTTATTGTCGTCGCTCAAGGGAACTTCGACAAAGTAATAAAAAAAAATCGACATGTTTTCTCTGAAAATAATGTGAGTCTGATGTCAGTGTCCAGTATAGGAATACTCTGAACTAACTAAAGATATCGGGGTTCAGAGTAATAGGACCAAGGACTAGTGGTGTACAAAATTAGCTTGGAATGGAATACTTTAATGTTGAATAACTCTAATGCCCACGGCAAAGTTATCTGACAAAAAAGCCACATTATTAATCTATTTAAAAATAAATGTTGCTATGGCAATCCATCTATCCGTTACTTTATATAGCGTGCCAGCTTTTGTATAGAACATAATTCATTCAATTGCATTAATACATCTAAAAAACCTAGTACCTGTGGTAGGTACGTTGTTTTTGTTGCAAGTGTTGCTTTTGATTGAGTGCGTTAAATCCTCTTTTATATTATACATAGGACTATAAAAGCGCATATGGGATGAATTAATAGATGCTGCAAATTGCAGAAGGATCAAGACTTTAGTTCTTCTTCTTTTTGTATCACTGATTCTTTCTTGGTCATCCTGTATTAGGTCCTGAAGTATGGTGGCCTTGGTTGAGTAAGACTTTAGTGTAAGCCGATGTGTATGTGAACTTGCTCTTTATACACGTACGCCAGCACCGAAATAAAAACAAATTCGCAAAACAGGGTCCCGTTAAACAATAGTAAAATAATTTGCGGACAAGCTGTTGAGAAAAAACTCGAAAAAAGCATTTAATCAATTGCTTACGCGTCGTGTTGATAATACCTCCAAAGAAACGTAACACGAGCATTATCCGTACTACTTCAGCGATAAGGCCGCCCATTGTTCATCACATAGTTTAGTTATTATTGTTTTTTGTTAATGTTTGTACTTTTATGGTGTGCAATAGAGCATTATCTATCTATCTATCTCACAAAGATATTTCCTAGCTCAAGCCGGTAGTAGATATCACTTTTCCTTAAACCAATAGTGAAATATTTCCGATACTTATGTAAATCGAAGTGGTCTGAATCCGATACAAACCGTTCTCCGTCGGGTCCGAATTAATGACTCCACGAGTGCTGTTGAAGTGTTCCTATTTCCATACGGAATCCTTAGTCCGTGTTCACAGAGATGCACGGAGTTAAGGTTAATTTTAACCGACTTAAAATGAGGTTATTGTACATCACCACTCAATCTTAATCAGGATTAAGATCATCCTTACTCCTCAGCCCGACTTTACCTACTGCTGGGTATAGCTCTTTGTTTGTGCCATCCATCACAATCTTCCGCTTCGATCTTGGTAGAATGGGTGAAAAGGTTAGGGTGAACAGATTTTTCATGCAAATTATCGTCTAATTCTCTGGACCGAAGACCCGAAAGTTTACTTCCAAACCTTTTCGTAAAAATTCGTTATAGACCTCCCTATTTATTTAATTGTTCATATTAGGTATAATAATCTTTTTCGCTAAAATAAATCGCTATTTATGGCGATTATTTGCTTTGATGTAGGTAAATATGACTGGCCTCATAGCTCAGTTGGTAGTTACTCTGCCTTCTGCGCTAGAGGTTGCGGGTTCGATTCCCGCACTGGACAAACATTTGTGACTAACAGAGATGTTTGTTCTGTGTCTGGGTGTTAAATATTTATCTATTATGTATATCAGTCTCTGGTACCCATAGTACAGGCTATGCCTAGTTTGGGATCAGTTGACCGTGTGTAATATGTCCAGAATATTTATTATTTATTTATTATTATACAGGGTCGTGGCATGTAAAAAAGACACTAGCTTTAGTTTGTGGAAAAACTTAATCTTATCTTTCAAATGAACATATAAAAAGTTTCTACAAAACGAGGGTTAACTCTGTCCCTGACAAGCCTAAGCCTAAAATAGCTAAGTGTTAATAAAAAGAAAGTAAATGCTGCCGCGTCGTTTGAAACAATTGGTCGTTGAGGAGTCGCCTTTGCGTTCATAGTACGAAAGGTTTTAGGATTGAATAATAATTGTTTAGTTAGAAAGATTATCATAAAGAGGCATCAAGAAAATGAGGGTTGCCCTGATAAGCCCAGCCCTGAAAAAGCTAAATGTTAATAAAAATACAGTAAATGCTATTGAAGTTCGTTTGAAACAATGTGTCCTGACCGTCAAATAAGCTTCGTTTTCCGCCAGATTAGATCACAAAGGCCGCTGTAAAAGAAAAGTGGCTATTAACTTTACGGCATTTCAGATATGCAAAGAGCGGTGTAAGTGATAAGCAAAGCTTTAAAAACGGAAATCATCCTCGAGTATCATTCTGAGATTAGTGCAAGTGGCTTTTATCACAAACAACGGTCACAGTTAGAAGAAAAGAAAGAAATAAAGAAAATACATTTATTTTCGACACACAAGCACAGCACAAACTAATAAAATAAAAAAAATAAAAAAGACAAGGTACAGGTTACAATAGAAAAGGTAGGGAGGAAACAAAACAAAAGTAGGTAGGAAGTAACAAAACTAGGGTATTCATTAGTTCAGTATTCATTCGATTCATTGTTCAGTTACATCAAGATAACTTTAAGAGGGTCCATGAAATAAATCCGATACATTTAATTCAACGTATAACAGTTTGTAGAAAAGTTATATGTTACAAAAAATATGGGTACTCTTTGAAATCTTTGCGTATGTTGATTTTGATCATCTCTAAGTTAAACTTCACACAATGGGCAGGGATCTTAGCACTTACCGTGGTGGCCGTATGAGGAGACTAAGGGAAAAAAGCTAAGACGGACAGCAGCGTCCCCTATTTTCACAAAGATATCTCTATAATTTTTGAAAGATGGCTCTAAGTGCCCAGCGTAGTGAGTATGGGTAAATTGGACCACATGATAGGAATTAGCTCTGGAAATCTGTAGGGTAGGTAATTCAGTAGTGGACGTCCTACGGCTGAAATGATGAAGATAACATAAATAACGATTAGATGAAAACAACTCGACTATTTTTTTCGGAATTAGGCACTTTGTAGATTTTTCTCAAAATCAGGATCAGAGTTCGGTTTTTTTTTGTATAGTTTAGTAGCCAATTATCTATTAATTGTATCACTTTTTAGAATAATTTATAAATTTCGGAATTATCGCCATCTTAGATACCACACCGTGACGGCACAGTCAGTGGCGGAGAGCGTCAACCTATAATTTCAAGTTTCATTCTATGGTAGCCACTTGAACATGATCGGAAATCAAAAATAAGCCAATGGCATTTAAGCCAAACAAAAAAACTAAGGAAATGATTTGGTGTATCTGTTATATTTTACGTCATGTTTACCATGGTGACAGTTGGCTCATTTAGGAAATCAAGGCTCATGTATTACGAGTATAATGATGATACATGAAACATAAACGAAATTGGAACTCATTAGTTTTACGATGCGCTAATGTCTGTGGTTTTGCCTAATTGCAGGAATTACCACCAGCTCTCTACCTTGTTGGTCGTTGATTATGCATCCTAATTTCAAGGTTAGCTAGTTTGTGCTAATACGCAGTAAACTCCAGATCTCCAGGCGATCAGTACATGATGAAACAAGACATAATATTTCTTCAAGGAATCAAGCGACTCTTTTTAATAGCAATTGGCCAGTTAATTTTCAGATTATATCGATTTATGCGATTTACCTGTATCAATACAATTAGTTTTTTAGATATTTTGATAACAATGTATATGATATTTTTTATTTATAAATATATAAAAATGAGAATGAGTATATAAGAGAAAGTTTGAAAGTGGCGCCAGTGACGGAAAAGCTGAGGAGTAATCGGTTAGCTTGGTATGGGCATGTCATGAGGAGGGAAGAATGTCATGTGACAAGAAGAGTATTAGATATGAATGTGGATGGATGTAAGAGTAGAGGTAGGCCAAAAAAAAAGATGGATGGACTGTGTGAAAGTGGATATGGTGAAGAAAGGAGTGAGTGCTGAGATGACGACTGATAGAGGGAAATGGAAGAAGAATACATGTTGTGCCGACCCCACATGATAAGGGCAGGAAGATGATGATTTTTTATTTATAAATAATGTATAAATACAGGATTATCTCTTGACCTCGATAATTTTATGCGTCACATCAAGTCAACCTGTTATTTATATAATAACTAGTTTGAGCACACGGAATTGCTAGCGTGGAGTATCCAAAAAAAAGTATCCTTTATGCTACACTACTCTACATATTCCAAGTTTCATCGCAATCGGTCTTACTGTTCTTAATTTATAAATGGTGTAACTAACCCGAAGGACTGTGAGACGTAGCTAAAATGGTTAGAGTTCTGAGAAAACATTCTTACAAAACACGAGCTCGATTTTGTTATTAATAAAAACAAACAGCATATAAAAAAAAGTAATGGTTTTTAGAAAATTTCATATTTTAGCCACACATTCTCTACTTAAAACTCACCCTCTATTTGTAAGTGCTGTGACCTAGTCACGCCCGTAAGTTCTGTGTAGTATCAAATAATAATTGTGTCACGGGCCTTAAAAGCACTAAAAGCCATGTAGAGCTTCAAGATTTTATCTTGCCATACGGTTCAGTCTGTAACAGTTTTGTATGTCTTCTAAAATTTGCCGTAAAGTCAACAAAACGATGCAAGTTTATCTTTGGAGTTCATCAGATCCTAATCAAATTGAGACGTTGCACGAATACTGAGTTTGTTTAAACAAGCAATAAGCAGAATTCCTTCTTCTTCATATCACTGGTTATGTTTGGGAGTTCTCGTGGAGTCTTAGTGGTCGTAGGTTCGAATCCCGGTCGTGCACTAATGGATTTTCCATTCGGGAAAATTATGTGAGCTAATACTAGTGCTCTCAAACGGTGAAGGTAAAACGCCTTTTGACTTTGACTTTGAGTAAAATTCCTCTGCGCGTATTATACCTTAATACCTCTACAGTCTTGAATCCAAAAGATTTGAGCCTAAGTTGGGATTTGACAACTAAAAACAGCAAATAAAAAGGTTGGGAGAAACGAAAATAATTCACGCACATCAAAACAGGCTATCCAAAGAATCTTCTACAAATATGATATTTCCTAAGAACAAATTTATAAATCAAACACAAATACGTGTTCAAGTGGTTATACACAGGAGGCGGTTTACATTCGTGTAAACATATAAATGTCTGTTTACGCAATGTAAACAAGGATCTGGCAATCTGGCAGGAGTAATTTGTGCGTACCTAAAGTGGGACGTTATACCTGTGGAAGGACGGGTATGACTTGAGGGAAGGGGCAATTATATCTCATTTATTTATTAGTACATAAATATTCACCTACTACTTTTAGAATACTACGCCGAGGATGACGCCTCAGTTCCCTATGTGACTTAAAGCTATCTTACTTGACTCACCACACTGGTTTGGATATCAAATTTTATTATTTGTATCTCTGTTAGGAACAAACTGATATTTGTCTAAGGAGGTGGGCGTTAGTAGCTGCGACACAGTTTAACAACTACTGCAGTTATCATCGTTTTTCCCCAATTCATAGACATAGACATAGACAAACATTTATTCACAAACTTGGCACACAATACACGTCACAATAAAAGCAAGACACAGAGAGCGAAAAAATGAAACAAAGACAGAGAGGTAACACACAAAAACTTATAAAAAAGAACACGTGAAATGTTATTGTGCGCCACAGCGGCAAAAAGGTCTCGGCTCAGCATAAATGCCTTCCCACTGAGGAGTAGTTAGGCGCTGGTATTCTGCCGAAACCGTTATTTATAGTCACTTGACCTTGTGAGACTACTTCAAATTTGTGGAGTGCTATAAATAAATAGTTGTGGATAATATATATTGTTATGTATTAAAATTCATTACTACCTACCTACCATAGTACCTATGATAAAGTTCCAAATAAAAAAAAATATTATTATTTTATTTTAAAATACAATTAAAAAAAATACAATGAACTGATTCATAAAGCGCAAAATATACAAGGTTATTTATAATAATATGTACCTATTCTATCCCGAAGTTTGCTTATTCTGTACCCAATTGGCAAAAAATTTGTACCTACTACGACAAAATGTTTCATTGCAAAATACTTGCTGCTTTTGAGTCAATTCTTCAAACTTAATTATTCCGTTGTTTTAGTTAGAAATCTCGATGTTAAACTTCTCGTATGTCACACAATGGGATATGCAAATAAAAAATAATCTAACCACTTTGTAGTAGGGAAGGTACCCAGAAGAACTTTTTGTTTTTTGTTTTTATTTCCTATCAAAGAAGGCTTCGAGATGCTCATTAGATTGACATAGGTACCCGTCAACATCGCTCTCCATCAAGCCGAGGACCGTGGCATATGGAGAAAAATCACAGAACGGGGCATACTTGCGCGGAGTCACGATCTCAACTAAGGGGGAACGATTAAGGAGGAGGAGGAGAAGGCTTCACCATTAACATATTACCGTGCAATTCTAGCATGATAGCACTAAAAGTCTGCGAATAGAAATGCTGATAAAATAGGATAGACGGGAGGACAGACATATAGCACAGAGATATAGGACAGAGGATATAGAAAACTAAAAAAATATATATTTAAAAAACTAGAAGAGAACTTAGCATTTCAGAATATCAGAAACTTAGAAACAATACCTATATTGCTAGGCCCCGCTGCTTGTGGTCTACATTTTTTACCATTTTTTGGTAAGACGGCTTGGTAGTTTGTACAGGGTGGTACGGCCACTTAGTATTAAAATTGGGTCTGGGGTTTTTATGTTAAACATTAGTTGTAGGCAGGTATCTTTGAACAAGATCGCGTGTTCTCTCTGACGGAACAACTGCCTCTGACGGAAAAAGAAAAACTACATAATATTAGCGAAAAAATATGCCAAAACCTTCATTTTTAGGGTTCCGTTCCTCATTTGGAAAAACGGAACCCTTATAGGATCACTTTGTTGTCCATCTGTCTGTCCGTCTGCCAAGCCCCTTTTTCTCACAAACGACTTAAGGTATCAACTTGAAATTTTTCCACCTATTAAGGTCAGTGGGCTTAAAGTGCCGTATAAAATCAAAGCTCTGGCTTAATGCATTAAGAAGATATGGCAATGAATGTATAATTTTTGTATAAATAATAAATAAATAAATAAATAAATAAATATTTATTCATTACCTTAGTACTACGAATAACATAGAGAATTAATATCTAATTAAGGGTAACAAATGAAACGATGCCTGAACTAGGATAATTTTTGTATGGAAATGGCAAAAATCAAAAACCTCTAGGGTACTTCCAGTTACCTCACAATTCTGAAATTTAGAATGCTAGGAGCTTATAGAATACAAGTACAGGGAAAAATCTGTAATTGAGGAATTTCGAATAGTTTTAGGAAACAAAGTTATATTTGCGGTCAATGTCATACAATGACTACGTGAGCGACCGCAAAAATAAGTTTGTCAATTCCTGCTCGTAGTTTTTTTTTTTAATCCATTGGTGCACGTATTGGATACGAATCCACGACCAATGGTACGGAAGCCTCAGGGCGTGAGTTTTCGCACTTGACCTTCTTTATTTTTCCATTAGTTTCCTAAAATTTCTCGAATCAGCTGTTTTTAACCGACTTCAAAAAGGAGGTTCCTAAGACGGGTTTTTTTTTGAGTGTATGTTTCTCGATTTCTCCGCCAATACTAAACCGATTATGATAATTCTTTCGCTAGTGTATAGAGTATGATCCCGGGGTGGTCCCATATTAATTTAACTCCTGAGGGATTGCTACTTGTCCCGTAAAACTTAAAAAAACGTCATCATCTCTTGAAATCACGACTTGCCGATTTTTTTTTATCGACTTTGGTATCGTATGGTTATCCCCGCGGCTTCGTTCAGTTGCTGCTAGTTTAACAAAAACTTTAACCTTAGGGGTTGTGTGTCGGGAATTCCTTTCTTTGCACCCATACGATACAACAGGAAGCTACCCTGCAAATTTCATACTCTTAGGATTTTGGTTAGGCTCTGCGTTAATTTTCAAAGAGAATGAAAACCACTACGTCTGATTGTTCGTCAGTCAGTTAGTACCGTAAGAGTTATTATTGATGATGAATGGATGTCATACATACTTTTGTTTATTATTCGAAAGTGTAGGTGGTCAGTGTCATCCTCAGTAGGTAAGCAAAACGCAAAGAAGTTGATATTAATCTTGTAATTATTCAGGAATTTGAAGACGGTTTTTAGTTTTTATAAAAAAATATCTTATTGGTCTTTTAATCATCTTTATAACTAATTCTTAAACGTACGACTGATTCTTAGCGGTAATAAATGCAGGTATCCTACCTAGTGTTTATCTATTATTCAGCTGTTTTAGGTAGTAATCTTAATATTGACATACGCCCGAAATAAGCCCCTTTTGGGATAGTATCAATATTATGAATTGTCTTGGATTACTGTCGCTGTATTTAACTAAATTAAATTACCTACATAACATCGCGCGAACATAATACTACTTGCGAACGATAAAACAAAATTAGCTCTAAACCTAAGTGCGAACGTGTCTCAACTAAAAATACCGCGCATTGTTGAAGTTTGTAACAAAGTAAAGAACTATAGTTTTGTTTTGGGTGGTCAATGTGTAAAATTTTGCTCATACCTACTGCTTAAGAGGCTATTCGCACATGTTCGGGTCGTGACCTTCCGGACTCCGGGGCGTCTGATTTTCATACAAAAAGTTCAGACGGGAAAAAAATTTCACGACACAAACATTTTAAAGCTGGGAAAAATTTGTTTGAATTCCGAGCCTAATAGGCACTGAACCGGACATACATGTGCGAATAGCCCCTGGGCTTCAAAAAAGTCCAGACGGGAAACATTCTATAGCGTGTTGGCCTAGTAGGAGATACCCTGGCTTTTGATCCGCAGGTCGTGGGCTCGAACCCGGTCGTGCACAAAAGAGATTCTTCTGTCCAAAAAATGTACATTAACACGTGCTTTAAACGGTGAAGGAAAACATGGTGATGAAACCTTGAAGTATTCTTGTATTTCGATGGGCTTGCAACCTCTCACGTATGGAATACTACTACTGCAAAATGGGCATGTGTCAAAAAGTTTGGACGTGCCTCTGACTACTTCCTGAGACATCTTCAAGGATCTGGTCGCCTAGAGATCTGAGAGGTTGCCTACCATGCTTGGGGATATATTTTGTTTTTTCGTTGGCATAAAATATCAATAGACCAAAAATTTGTTACACATTCAAAATTATCATGACTTGTACATTATTATATTGAAAATAGGTTTGTCACTCACGTCAAGTTTATCAAAATTTGTTTACCTATAGACAACAATCTGTTTTGTTTTAGCGCCACAAAACATAGAATGTTTTTTTTTACTTTCATATACCTACTGTGGCATTTGGTATTACCTGTATAGTGGCTATAGATGTGAGTGAGGTAAGAACTGGGAACAAACAAGTTGGTCCATTAGCACTAATTGTATTAGCTGTGGCTCGCGTGCCTCTTGCCCACACAACTCACCTACATTAGTACACTTAGCTCATCGCTCGTACAGTGCAGACGAAAATTACAGTAACGTGATGCATTTTTCAGAATAAATATTCGACTTTTCATTTAAGTCCAGGATTATAATATACTCGTAAAACATATTATATATTTAAAAAATATATGTTTTTTTATATTGGCAAACAGTCTTACGGCCCTCCTGATGGTAAGTGGTTACCGTCGCCTATTGACATCAGCAACACCTGGAGCATTGCTAATGCGTTGCCTATTTTTATGAATATTTATCTTTCGTTTCATATTATTAAACACGATAAAAATTAATATTTTACTTTTAATGAAAAATATTTTTTTTGCACTAGTTTTAATCCAGATCTTTGGAACCCTACGGTATTTTGATAAATTTTTTTCTTTGTTATGTTGTTACTATATTTTTATTTCTTTTGACTAAAAGCAGTTTCTAAATACGAGAAGAAACAGATAGTGGGAAGTGAGAAGTTGGAAGTGGGACGTAGGAAGTAGGAAATGGGATGGGATAGTAGGATGGGTCCATAATGCAATTCTATGATGATACGTATTTCTGCGTCTTATTATTGAAACCAATTCTTAAAATGTTGTAGATTTTTGTATCTAAATATGGGCTCCAAAACAATCAAGTTTTATTGGTTTTAAAATAACACATTTTATAGACATCGTTTGCAGTAATATTTGCATTTTATAGCTATACTAGCGGACGCCCGCGACTTCGTCATCGTAACGTTAGCTCTAAAATCGTTTCGAAGTAAAATATAATGTTTACCACATGAGTAGTTCTGAAAAACCCTGCAAAATGTATTTCATTATTTGCATATTTTATGTCCGAATTTGTACAAATTTTCGTGTTAATCGCTTCACGCTCTTGTATTGATGTATCAAGAGAATGATAATTAATATTAATGCGCTCAAGTTAAAAAAAAATCCGTGTTCTTATTTTGAAGCCTGATTCTGATCAATATAATAATCGTGCTCACATTTTGACCTTGGCTGTACGTAACCTTGTTACATAATTGCCTTGAATTACTTTCTATATTTCGGTCATTACCTCGTGGATGACAAAAAACTATTCATCATCAAGATAATTGGCTCGCAGCTGGGTTCCGGGTTCCACAACTGCTTTGTCAACTAAAATACGCTTTAAAATTGAAATGGTAATTTCAATTTGGCATGCTTGATCATTTAGTTTTATGGATGGACTGTATTAAAGACTATCTACCGCCCGTGGCTTCGCTCGCGTGGTACCTACATAAAAAGTATCCTATATGCTATTCCAGAATATAATCTATCCCTGTACCAAATTTCATCCAAATCCGTTCGGCCGTTTCGGCGTGATTGAACAACAAACATCCAAACATCTAAACATCCTCACAAACTTTCGCATTTATAATATTAGTAGGATAGTAGGATGACATGAGTAGGAAAGAAGTGAGTGCGGAGATGACGGCTAACAGAAGAGTGTGGAAGAAGAAAACAATATGTCGTGCCGACCCCACATAATGTGGGACAAGGGCAGGAAGAAGAAGAAAGAAGCTTGATCATTTAGTTGTAGTAATACAAGTGATTCCAAAACATTGATGATGTTAACCCGAACAACATTCATCCAAAATTCGCCCACTTAGTAAAAACGTTCCACATCTAAACTATGATGTCACGGGTGACGTTACGTTAAGCATTCATAAATCAAACGATTCATAATACAGTGACTCATATTTAAAAAAAAAAAAAAAGTTCGCGCAGTTATTAGATATAAAAAACGATTTTTAACAGCATGCCAAAGTGGTCTAACGTTCTTTTTATTGCATACCTAATGAGATGAGTCGGTAACTACAATAGAATGACTTGTATGTAGATGCGTTATATCAATCCAAAAAGTACATACATCCAGGAAAAAAAAATTGATGTAACAGAATTCAAGGCCTACCTACTCTCGACGATGTCAGCTCACGTCAAAGCTCAGTTCTTCAGTTTCATCATTTGACGACCTCGGTGGCGTAGCAGGCTAGTGCCCGTCTGAGACGCAAAAGGTGCGATTCTCGCTGCGGGACAAATGCTTGCATGATCTGTCAATATTTATTCCGGGTCTGGATGTTGTGGCACCATGGTACTCGTAGTTTCTGATGCCCACGACACAGGGATTCCTAGTGTGAGGTCAGGACGTATGTGACTGATGGGTGTTTTTTGCCACAAATTGGATTCGAACAAAACGAAATATTTAAATTATTTTTTTGTCCGTTATGCCCGTGTACCTACATATTAAAAATACGTTTATTTTTTTATATAATGAAGTCTATCACACATTCCTTTAAAAGGTAGGTTACAAAAACAATGCGATAAGTGTAGTTGCAACAGAGTCCTCGTTGATTGCACACGTCAGGCCGTCACGTGGCGCTCTATCGGTACAGATTACACAACGACACCAGAAACACCCAGGGTCTTTGTTGTGATAGCATTAAAATATAGGACATGCTAGTTGGGTAACATAGGTCCTTTTCAGCGACACCATACCGCAACCTTGTCACTGACCTATTACATGATGACCAAGAAAGAATTAGTGACATGAAAAGAAGAAGTAAACTTTGGCATTCTCTATGACCTGATAGCGTTGTATAAGCAGGCGACTTTTGACGACATAAATTACGGACGCCCGAATGTCAGATTGCCCTGCTTTGTCAAGCTGTGTTCAAACGGCGTTCTAAAAATAATTTTAAATTTATTCACTTTTTTTATTTATTTAGACACTCTAGAAATCTGTGGTGGAGGCCTACGCCCAGCAGTGGATAGCCTACGTCTGAAATTATGATAAAAGAAAATTTTACCTTCCTCAAACACTTTATCTCAATTCTCACAATTACTTAGGGCATTTTCCGGATTATAATTTCAAATATGCCAAAGCTTATCATCACAAAACAAAGAGCGTTTGTACTAAGAGGGCCAATAAAAATTTCTAATGATTGATGAGAGTCCTGAGGCAAAGAAATTGGAGTTTGTAGGTATTTATTGGATTAAACGCTTTAATCTGACGGTCTTTTGCGTTTTTCGCCCGCCCTCTTCGTAATTAATTCTGTTAGTTGGGATTATAGGGGAAATGTTGTTCACGGCATTTCATGTTGCACTGCAGTAAACAATGGAGACAAAAACTAGGTACCTACTTCACGCGTTAGATCTGATAACATCACTAAAAGCAACATTTATACCTACAGTAAAGTTAGATAAGAATCAAGCCGTACTCAAACGGATTGCGATATGTCACCTGAAATTAGTTTCAAAATGTTACCTTACGCCTA
The DNA here is from genome assembly GCA_947579855.1 of Anticlea derivata. Classification (NCBI taxonomy): domain Eukaryota; kingdom Metazoa; phylum Arthropoda; class Insecta; order Lepidoptera; family Geometridae; genus Anticlea; species Anticlea derivata. The sequence goes on from OX388269.1 coordinate 8,291,954, forward strand.
CTTGTTAAAGTCCATTTTGAGTTTGACATTTGAGGGCAGTAGATGATGTAATAGGTATATCTATGATATCGCAAGCCCCTAAAAGGATAGTAAGGAGGTAAGGATCATTTTAAAACAATTGACATATCACTCGCTACATAAACATAAATTCACGTCAAGGGATCTTTAATCTGAAAATGAGGACAATATCTGGCCATAATTTTGTTTTTCTCCGCTCGTTTTGTTTTATAGAACGAACGTCAGTATTACGATAATGATCGCTGTACACTAGGAAATAGAAGTCTTGTCCACAAAGTGCCACAGTTCAGCCTTGAACTGTATTATGCAAGTTATTAGGGGTAATTTTATGCATCGCTGATTCAGAATACGGCTTCTGTTGGTATAAATTGATAAATTACGTGAAAGAAAACACTTGTATCTATAAGCTTTCTTGTATGGGACCATTAATCATACTAATTTCAATATCACGCGACAAATAAGCCAAATTGTACCTAAGTAAGTTGTGAGTAAGTCCAAATGAAAAAAAAAAACGTGTTACGGCGCGCGATATGTCATTTAAAATATGTTTTAAATCTATTTAAAAATGATCCTTAAGTGTTCAGATCAAAGTCAATTTTGAGATTGAGTTTCTTTCGATATACGTTGAGCTCTCAGTTGAGCCATATCGCACGCCTTAAAAACTCGAAATTGAGAAGTCTAAGGACCATAAAAAAAATTACTTATAGCATACCGTGTGAACACAGCTTTACTTACATAATATGAACTTTCAACACTTATTGATAAATCGTACTACGGTAAAAAGCAAGATTATCTTCTTCTTGATTAAATCATATGCACTCAACATGTTGTTTTTTTATAATATTTATCTTTCAATGAAATATTTTTATATTTGGATAATATTTTTATCGCTGGAAATTTATTTGTTCGAAGTGATATAAATAAATAATAAATAAATATTCCAGACATATTCAAACGGTCAACTGATCCCAAACTAGGCCTGTACTATGGGTACCAGAGACTGATATACATAATAGATACATATTTAACACCCAGACACAGAACAAACATGTGTGTTTATCACACAAATGTTTGTCCAGTGCGGGGATCGAACCCTCGAGCGTCTATAAAAAACTAGCTTGTGCTCGTGGCTTCGCTCACGCGGTAACTAGTGAAAAAGCCTTTATGCTATTCTAGGTAAAGAACAATGTCTACTCCAAGTTTCATCGAAATCGGTTCAGCCGTTCTGGCGTGATTGAGTAACAAACATCCATCTATCCAAACTTAGCATTTTTATTAGTAGTATTATAATGTCCGCTGTCAAATTATTACTTTTCATGTGGCCACTAAAAGACGAACTGGCCGTAGTAAATGGCGATCTTATCAAGTAAAAGTAACCTGACCGTGGGCACAAGAAATAACCACTAAATGGGCAAGCAATTTATTCAGAGGGAGGAGGAATGCCTTGGAGTGTTGACCGTGCAAACAGCAGATGGGAAATGAAATGAAACGACTGTCAACACTCGGGTGTCGCGGTCTGGCGCAGCCCTAATGTTTGCCTATACTTGAGGCTGCGGCTTTGAAGGTAGGCAATATGGGGAATCAAGATTTTCATCAGGCTTGTGGGCCTCGTCCTAATAGAACGTGAATCGCGAGAATTTGTGATGCGGATTGATTGCGCGATAAAACATGTCTCACATAAGCTAATAGAGCAACGTAGAGCGAGTTTTGACTAGAAAACTCAATAAAGACTTGATCGTGCCTTCGTACGTACAAAGTTCGCGCGTTCTTGAGATGGTCGCGTAGTAGTATCCATCGCGCGAATCGCCAACTCATCGCGCGAGTTTCTATTCGGACTATTCAGGACACGCAATAATCAAACCTTTGTTTCATCTTGATCACTCATTCGTACGATCAAAGTCGCGCGACCTTGCGATGGTCGCGATGTTGCGTTCTCATACTCTCGTTTCTCGCACGAATCGCATTCTATTAGGATGAAGCCTTTGGTCTCGTCCTAATAGAACGCGATTTGTGCGCATCACATTGATCTCTAAGGACCAACTTAGGCCACCACTCGTTCAAAGCTTTATAAGTATCTTATAACATATGAAAAAAAAAGACAACAACAGAGACGAAATAGAGCCTTTGATAGGCATGCCTATTTACTTCGGGACCCCATTCCAAAGTTAATAATTAAAGTGACTCAAGAAACGAATGAAAAAAAGCCATTTCTGAAGAATTTACCTACAAGAAAGTCAACATTTTCCCCTTAGCTTGTTGATAAATAGAAATAAAAAGCGATTCCAAAAGCAGTCTTCACTAATTTTCATTCCTGTTAACGCTCACTTTGTAAACCAAAGCAATTTTTTACCGGCCTGATTCCCTTTCTTTAAAGCCAAGGGATTGGGCGTGTTTTCTCATTTCCATGATGAATACTTTCTCAATTTATGCCGTGACGTAAAGCAATTAGTATGCTTTTTTTGTGATATATGACGGCAAAAATCGCCCACCTAATGGTAAGCGGCTACCGTCGCCTTTTGACATATGCAACACCTGGAGCATTGCTGATGCGTTCCCTGACCTTGAGATATATTTTTGTATTTTACTTGAAGCCCTTCATGTTGTAGGTCAGTGGGAAAACCTCGGAAGGAAGCTAATTCCACAACTTGCACTAAACGGGAAGAATGTATTGTTAGCAAGTGTGTCACATGCATCATATTGTGTTCCCTAATTTATTGTTACCTAAAACCCTACCTTATAATTTCACGTGACATTGATGGCTGAGGTATTCTACCTACTGACCAAGAGTTCCAAGACTTGCCAAATATTTGCAGCAACACGTCTAGTAAGGCAATATTTGTAACTCTTATCAAAACAATTTCCCGGTATCATTTTGATAAAATACCTTATCAGTGTAGTATACCTCACCATACTATAGGTAGTTATCTCTATACTAAGATTACCTTGAAACCAATCCAATAACGGCGGAAACCAACGGATTATCTATACAGTAGGCGCCGCTTTTTTAGATAAAGATAGAAATAAACACACACGCTGCAAGTAGTATTCTCACTATGCTTACTATAAAATGCGAAAGTCTGTTTGTTTGTTGGTGTGTCTTTTTTTCACGCAGCCACCGAGCAACTTATGTTTACGCATGGATTAAGGAGCCAGGTAGTGACATAGGATACTTTTTATCCGGGTACCAAAACCGCGGGCGGAAGCTAGTCTATATGTATTTACCTATAAAAATCAATTGCCCTGCGTTAGTCTCGCAAAAAATCGAAAAAGGGTCGAGCGTTGTTTTGTTTTTTGGTTTTGTTCGACTCAATTCTGGGGTGTTTAGGCGTACCACGCGAGCAAAGCCGCGGGCGCAAGCTAGTACTTGTTATAGGGAAAACTATAAATTTTATTAGTTTATTATGTCTAGGCTTATAGAAGCGGGTCCCGGTACATACAGCAAGCTTTTGTGCTTGAGTGTTATTATGAAGACTAGAATCGCCTGTTTTTTGCCACAAAGCATGTGAAAAAGTATCTTCATATGAATTGGTCTCAACAAGACATCCTACAAATACTGTGATTACGAAACGACAAACAGTTAGGTACTACCTTTATCAGCTGGATAAAAATATTCACATCAAAACTTGATATCGTTATTTTGTCTGGGAATGTGTGAGTTGTATGCGGGAGGTGAATGTTCCGCAGGTATTATTTCTCATTGAATTTGACAATATAACCTACCTTCCTGACTTATCATAACGGACATTAAAATATCATCTATGTTTTTCAATATTAATTCAGATACCATACCGTTAGAATTTGTGGAACTAGACATTAATAAAGAATAATTTTGTGAACTTATTTCTGCGGATTTATATTTATTCTATTGTATTAATTAGTGTCGTTAGTCCTTAAAATCTAATGTTTTTGATATAGACAGAAACTACACTGTTTTTTTATTTAATACTTTTATTTTCCATCGCTCATTTCGACTTTAAACTGAAGTTATTTTAATCATATTAAATAAGATTTAAATTCTCTGAAATTCTTTGAAATTAAATCGTTTGTTTGAAATTCTCTTTTGAAATGACTAACGAATATGCCATATTTTTTTTTAAAGATGAGATGAATGAAAGCGCCTTTGTCCTAACAACAGTACAAAAATTCTAAGTCATTGGTCCTGTGGTTTCGTAGAGTTATTGAACGTCTTACTTTACGTGTAAATTTGCTCCTCGACTGAAAAATTCTTGATACAAATAGGTTAAATTCACAAAAAGACATCGTCTTTATTCTGATAAACGCTGCAGCGCATACCGTTTTCTTAGTGGCCGATGGAACTCGAGAAAGTAAGTGACATAACTGTTGGGCTGTTTATTTATTTACGGAACCCTGGTGTTGACGTGAAGTGCGTATAAATAAGACTCGTTAGGGCTGCCAACGCATATCTGAGGAGTAATATTATTTTGAGTTATTTACTTGGCAACCTTACATATCATCTTGAATTATTTATTGTGGTCTCACATAATTTTTATTTTGGTTCCCACAGCCTTAAAACTGTTGAAGGATTCATTTTTCGACCGTGCTATGTTAATAGATTATTGGTGTTGTATGGTGTCACGAAAGGGGCGCTTACAAAACCCAGTAATCTATTCAATTTTCAAGCTTGAAAAGTGAGAAGTGAGAACTCACTGACTTCGCAGACTAAGGCGTCGGCGTCGGCTCTAACTTTCTGTGTTTGTTTTCTGCGAGTATCGTAGGCTCGTATTCAGAGACACGACTCAAGCATAGATTTAATCACAGATCAGCTGAACTCTACTTAAGTATTGAATCTCTTCTCAAACATAGCTTTTATTCAAGAACGGTATTTAAACTATTCTCAGCTGAATCGAGTCTCAAATGTTCTCGTTTACATTTTGATTAATTTATAAATTTCGATCCGTTTTACGCAGAAATTCAAACAGCCAGGGTGGAAATAGAATAGAACAATAAAGTGAAGTATAAATATGCATCAAAGTACGTGTAACGGAATGAAAATGTCATTTGATTAATGTCAAATCAAATCTAAACTCAAGCACCGATTTCGTCTGATTGACGTTTCAGAATAAGCATTTACTCAGGTGAACTGTGATCATTGAATCTATACATAAGTACTGTTCAAGAATTAGAATCTCGACTCAAATCGAGATTTAAGTTCAGATCAATGCTTGAGTCTTGTCTCTGAATACGAGCCGTAGACTGCAATAACGCTAGACAGTGATAGGCAATTAAAACATGTTCGTTCTAGGTTTCGGTGAGCGCTATAATGTACAATACTTTTTCACCTAATTTCTCCTAAAAACTCTTTACTAAAATATTACACGCGCCCCATATTTTTAGGAAAAAATATTTTGGACTTTATCGTCCGTTCTACAAACGTGGTATGATACAAATTCTTATTTAAATAATAATTTAAATAAGAATTTAATGATTAAAGCTCGTTTCCAATAACGAAACAAAGTTGCACAATGATAAACACATCATTAAATACTTAGCTTTATAAATAATTGCCTACCTCGTTGCTCAAAAATACCTGTGTTTACTGCAAGCATTTTAATATACCATTAAAGATTAAAATGTTCCTATTAAAAAATAAATTAAATCCATTATTTAACTAAATCACCTAAAAACGATAACCGAAAACGTTAAGCCCGTAAGCGTTATGCATCGATGATGTAGAATTAATTATTTACTAATGATGGTAATTTCGAAACCAGATACAACAAGCATAACACTGTGGCACAGGAGACTGATTGGAAACCAGTATGCTAACTCTATTAAACAACGTACGTAACGCACGCACACACACAGTACGGTTCAGACGTCCGTGGTGATGTTGATGTACGAACATGAAAAAAAGTCTCTTGTATTTTATATATTACTTATATTCACTATATCTACTTTTACGTACGTGAATCTTGATCATATTTATTTTATTCATTATACTAGAAAAAACATGATAAACTTATTTTTGAAATTTCCTTTATTCGAATTTCTTAGAAACTAAAATTTAATTTATTTGAAATTTAGTCTTAAAATAGTTGCTTGTTACGTTTTGTAGATTTTAAGACAATGAGATTTTATCACTCTGTGCCTTATTTGAAAACATCGCCGTCATAAGCGCTACGGTTGAGCTTCGTCAGTTTCAACTATAATACCATAAAGTTAGGATATAAATTTGAAAATACACGTTGAGTTTCTTTTCTGCTCGAGGATACCCGAGCCATAGTTTTAAAAAAAGGTATGCACGTTTTGATACCTTCTAACTTCAATGTATTTCTTTTGCAGTATTGCCATTTCCTGGCATAGAAAAAACAAATATAACGAAACACTCGCTTCGCTAACTCTCTTCAGCTTTCTCTGTCAACCAGTGTAGTGTTACAGAATAAACGATAATTACCACCACTGGTCGTAAGATGGTCGCACGCGTGGGCGTATCTTATCTCCGACTGTCAGAAAGGAGCTACCGTCTCGCAGCCGGTATCTCGTCATGTCGTCAGATAAAAGAACACGCTATTAAATACGACGGTTTATTGGGCAAGGCCCTTAAGTGATGGCGGCGGGTGAAACTTCATGGTATCGTCGTGATAAGTGACACAAACTGGATGTCATTACCATCATCATCATCACCAGCCTGTACAAGTCCACTACAGTACTGGACCCATGTCTACCTGACCTATACCTTTGGGGGAGCCTCTCTGCCTCCCTCAAAGGTATAGGTCTTGAGCCTTTTCCATCCACCGACTTCCCGCAACTTTAACAATGCCGACAGTCATATGCCCTTTTCAGGCCACCATACCTCAATCTGTTCACTGACCTAATACCGGATGACCAAGAAAGAATCAATGACACGACAAACAACAAGGTAGGTACTAGGTACTATTACGTGGTTGATAGGAACCTGGAAACATGCAGATTTGGGTTCCCAGAGTGGGAACCACTTATATTAAATTAACGCTACTGAAACTTTTACATTTTTGTTGGTTTATTTTGGCGTTTATCATGTTGTGCGATTTATTTTTATCTTCCACTAACTTCTAAGTAATTAGTTTCCCTATTGGCCATAATTCCTAAACAACCTTTCACATCGGCCATTCTAGTCTCGAAAATAACAAAGGGCTCTCGTTATGTGGTAATAAAGACATCCTTAACGTGGCTTACGAGAAACTATAGTCTCTAAAAATAACGTACTGTTTCACCCACGTATCGTTTGGTACACGTAGAGATTCTAACGTGCATGGTAACAAAATATAAAGGTCCGAAAAGCGAATAACAGTTAGGTATTTTATGTATTAGGGTATCTAGTAGAATAGAATAATAGTAGGTAACTTGAAGTCGGTGGATGGGACAGGTTCAAGACCGTTTGACATAGAACTCTTTGGGGGAGGCCTATGTCCAGCAGTAGCCTTCTATAGGCTCATGATGATGATGAGTCATCAACCGACAACCGGCTTATGATCAGTCCGCTGCTGGACCACTGTTGGGCCAACAGTGAACTGATCATTATCATCTCAAAATATTGCCCATTCCCTAGCCTTTTCCCCTAGTCGCCGCTTACGACATCCACGGGTAGCTAGGATATGGAGTGGTCTATTCTTCAGTCGTGACCACCACGGCCTAGTGGACTGATATAGGTTGATGATTGTGATGGTGATGAAAAGACGGAAGCTGGGTGTTCTCTACCTTTAAATTATATGCGTGAAGAGCCCTAATTCATTTTGCTGGTAGTTTCTGTATAAGATAAGATGTAGGACGGCATCGGTAATCGCTTCCTGTTCCCACTCGCGGCCGTTATGATACGCCTGTCGCGATATTCAGCTCCACTGAAATAATTATTACCAGATAGTGAAATAGTAGAAACTTTAGATAATATGGATATTTATATTGTGGACTAAAATGTTGAAATGGATGACGGAACAAGATAGTGTAAGTTCTGTAATTCGTTCTGGAAACAATAAAATAATAAACAGCTTTTTGCTCATTCATAATAACCAAAGAATAAAATGACTAAATTACAAGTTAAGAGATTAAAGGCTTTTGCAAGAATTCAGAAGATTTGCGAAAGTTTCCGTAGACTTTGTTTGATAAAATAACATAGAAAACCGAATTTTCAGCGAACAATATTTTTTGTCATCCCATTCCTCAACAAATTGAATATCTAATGGAGACTTACAGACATCGATCAATAAGCAAAGATTAATGGATATGCAAGAAGTAGCGTGACAGCCCGTTCGTCTTCCGTGCCTACTCAAAATGATGTATCTGCGATGGGCGTGCTCTAGTAAACGTGCCTAGTTTACGTAGAGCGCGCCCAGACAACCACCTGGTATGAACATGAACTTATATAGACCACTTGACTATGGATAGGAGGAGCGACAGATCTTATTCTGTCGACCCTGACATTTTTACCCTGGTATCTTTGTCGTTAATATTTTTTTACTCCACTCACGCTGAAATCGAACTAAAACACAACAACAATCCGTAAAGTCTTTAATATTTTTTAACACCTCAACTCTCCTTGTGCTCCTCACACACAATTACATTATTTTCTTAGAAATAGCAGTCTAAGATTCTTCCATCGTTGCCCCCGGTTGCTTATTTATTTATTTAGTTGAGTAAAAAAAGTAGAGTAAAAAATATTTATTTGCAGCAACACATACTATCTTAAACTTAAACTATGTGTATTATCTACCTGTTACACATAAAAACTAAAAACTGAACAAATAAAGTAATCTAGGATTCACAGTTTTCTTATCGTTTATTATAGGCTAGATGTATATATGCTAATAAAATTGCTTAACCGATTCATAACCAACACCGAGTCACACTTTGTGTTATCTTTGCTGTTACGACGCAAGCATAGCGACTACACCATCCCATACTAAAATCGCTTTATGTGTCAGAATCGGTTCATAATCATAATGAATCGTCATCAAATCAACGTGAACGCCTGTTTATGCTGTTATGAGATTTCGACCAACGAGAGTACTGTCAAGATTTCTAAACCGAGTACTGACCGAAAGTTATGCTATTTGCTTATTCTACCCCTGATATCTGTATGGGCGTGTTTGTCGTGTCGGCAGATTGAAACAGGGCATCTTGAAATGCTGCGGGAGCATTTGATCGTATCACTGTACGTGTCACTTATCATCTCTCTGGATAAGTGTCATACAAGTTCTGTTTGATGTACTAAGTGGCGGTTAGTGGCTACTATATCAAACTGTTCATTATGTGAAAATTAATGAGAAATGTACTGTGCGTACATAGATATGTTCGATGGAAATATGTAGTTAACAAGCTACGTGTTGCTTGCTTGTCGTGTCACTTGTTCTGTCTTGATCACTCCGCATTGGGTCAGTGAACAGGTCACCATACCTCAACCCTGAAACATTACGATTTTGTTTAGGTGTTGACGGAAGTTGACATACCTAACCCACTTTATTTAAAAGAAATGAGGTTCCTTTATATCTGCATTTTTATAATCATGGTTATTAGTATGTAATAACAGAAATGACTCACGATTCTCGCAAACGAGTAATTACCTACACAAACTTCTGAGAAAAATACCACAATCACATTCATGTCAAGGCTGAAAGTTTTCGAAGGCTACAGTCATAAAGGACGAGACTAAGGCTCTCAGAATTAGCAAGTTGAGGTAGCAGTGGGCAGGCCATATAGCTCGCAAAACCGACAATCGTTTGAAAATAGCGACCACGAACTGAACGACGACGCAGGGTTATTAGGCTCCCCATCCAATAGACCGGCGACATAATCAAGGTTACGCTTAAGACCGTTCACCGTAAGTCACTTTGGGGAAGGCCTGTGTTCAACATTGAACATAATCAGGCTAATAAATAAATAACATCCAACAGTCACATACATAGTCCTGACCCCATTCTAGGATTCCCTGTGTAGTGTGTAACAGAAACTACGAGTACAAGAGTACCACAACTCCGAGACCCGGAACAAATATTTGCAGATCATACAAACATTTGTCCCGCAGCGGGAATCGAACCAGCGTCTCAGGAACTCGCCCGCTATGCCACTGAGGTCGTTGAAATATGGGTAGATAAAATATCTACCTACACCAAGATCATCTTTTCCGGCCTTATTACGCCTACTGCTGAACATAGGCCTTCCTATAGATTTCCAGACCGATTATAGATCTTATGCAGCAGCACCCAACGGCTGCCAGCAACCTTTATAAGGTAGTTTTTCCATCAAGTGGAGGTCCTACCCTGCGCTTACCGGTGCGTGGCCTCCACTCAAGAACCCCAGACTCAGACGGGCACTGGCCCGCTACGCCACCTTTGTCGTCAAATCATTGATGATGATGATGAAGGACAGTGGAACCTTCCGGAGAATAAACAATAGTTACAGGGCGAGAATAAATAACTAATAAACCCCGATAAGACGCCGTACTCAAGGAAGCCACTTAAAGAGATTGCCCCGGGCCACAAGCACATTCCCAAGATAGGATTCAGTTAATATGAGCATTCTCTCTAAAAAATACTGCCCCTTGAGCCGAAATAAATATCTTTAAGTACGGGGCGTCTATTGCAGAGTGTTCTAGTATATCTGTACTCTTAATGTGTGCTTATCCCTTTCTCAATGACGACGCCTTTTAAACCTAAAAGCTTAAGCTGGAGCTGTGGGCCTTTTGCTTCTTTGTAGGCCAGATTAATTCAGTTATTACTAAAATAAATTTACCTTTGAATATTTAAATCAACAATATTTTAAGTTTGACTTACAATTGAGATAATTGCGAGGTTGGTTTTCATTAAAAGTTATTCTTGCGGCTTATTATTATTGGAATTTGTTTCTATCATCACTACATCATTTCATTCAATAACAAACGGATCGTTTTTTTTCGAATTCTATAAAAAAAAAATGACTCACGACTTTTGTCCCCAAGCATGTAGACATCGTCTCAGATTTCCATGCGATCACATCCTTCAAGATGTCTTAGGGGATAATCAGAGGCACGTCCATACATTTGGCACATGCTCACATTTTGAGTATTCCGTGATAAATTGCAAGCCCATCGTCGCTTATAAGAATACTACCTGTTTTCCTCAGAACTCGTGAAGAACATGCGTAATTTCGACTAAGTAGATTTAAGACGTTTCGAAATGATCCATGCGACTTCAATAAATAAATGAATATTGAAGCTTCAAATTTGTAGTTTGAAGTTCACGATGTTTTCCTTCACCGTTTTAAGCAAGTGTGTGCACAAAAAATGATCGGTAAGAAAAATGCATTATTGCCCTGGAACCCAACCTTTGAATCGAAAGTAAGGTGCCTCCCGCTAGGTCAACACGGCTTTATTGCGGCGATAAATAATAATGATGTATTATTACATTTTATAAGCTTTCCACATAGAAGCATAATCATAATAATTTCTTTTCTTTTTTAATAATTTTATATATTATCCCTTCTAGCGCCACCCTGATTTTGAGAGGGGGGCACGTGTGCCATTATTGCAAAATGGCCCCCAAATTTGCAAAATTATATTCCACCCTGTCACAGAAAACTACTATTTAGAGCTCTTTTGTTCATTACACATACCAACAATTGTATATTTTTTGTTTCCTTTGGAAATTCCCTACTATTTGGTGTTATTTAATTTTTAAATAAATTTACCAAGTAGGAGTAGACTACGGGTGAAAACAATAGAGACACCAGTTGAGCAATTTAAATTGGTTTATTTTAAAAAATATGAACCGGCGAAACTACGTTGATGCGCAAAAAATAACCCTTATTCGGTAGACAAACAAAGCTTACGTACCGCCCCATGTTTTCACTAGTAGGAAAAGTTGCGTATCGTGTATCCCCATCAATTCTGAACACGAACAAACTTGACGCTGAAATATTTACTTTCTATTACCTGCCGTGTGCTCGCTCGTTCAGCCTAAAATGCTCTTTTGAATTCTCCTATCGTGTATGTATGCCTGGCTTTAACCCGTGTTCTCACTGTTTATTATTTTCCGACTACAAGATTATTCATAATATTTATGCTATTTCGAAAGGGGCTTATTATTATTTTTGAACTTACTTCAAAAAGGAGGAGGTTCTCAAGTCGGCTGTATTTTTTTTTGTGTGTATGTTACTCGATATCTTGCATCTACCTATATTATCAAATCTCTCTAGCCCCAAAGGTTTGCTGGAAGAAAACTCTTGTTAGGGTTAAGCTCGCCTATGTACATGACTTTTGAAATAACCATTTATGTATCATGTTTCTGTGTGCAATAAAAAATTACAGAATTACAGATATCTCCGCAAATACTAAACCGATTTTCCAGGCGGGCTGTTCTACACCTAATTGGCAATAAACTCTATCACAGGAACAGGCATAGCTTCACCTAGTTTCTAAGACGTTTCAAAGTGATCCTAGTGATTTTAATGAAATAAATGCCTTTTGACTTTGACTTTGACTTATCAATCAGATGTTTTAGGTAGCAATCTTGATGCCGGAATTCTCGTACGTTTAGTAATTAGTTGAAAAGATGATAAAAAAACCAGAACAGCTACTTTGAGAAAGTTTAGGAAAGACTTTTGTAGGTTTGCGATATCGCTGAACTATATCATACGCCCTGAAATGTCAAAATGTAAAGATCATTTTGAAATACATTTCAAACATAATATTAAATGATATATCGCACGCTGTTTGAACACAGCTTAACTCGCTACATACTTGCAAGGCAGCTTTTACAAGTCAGTGGTACACGGAGAATATACGTGCTCTCTTGTACATCATTCACCTACCGTGAATGTCGAGCTTTATTTCAGCTTCGTGATTTAAAGTACAAAAATGTAAAATCTCTCTTGGTTATAGCATGTTTATGCTAATTCATGTTGCGTTTTAAAGCTGTAATTTGTAGAGTTAGGTTTTCCTGGACAAGCATTTAAATTGTGGCTTTTTATCCAAGCTTGTTTAAAACGATTAGGCTTGGTATATTGGTGGAGTCGGTTGCCCTCGTTTGGTAAAAATGTACAAATAAGGTTATAATATCATAGCATACGTCATAGACCTCTTGTAAGTTCCCCTGGCGGTCCGTTTTTTCATCATCTTCATTTCAGCCGTAGAATTTTCACTGCTGAACAGAAGCCTGCCTCACAGATTTCAAATCAACAATTTACCCATACTCACCACTCTGGGCACGCGGGTTGATGAGCGCAGTTAGTAGAGCTAGCGTTGGGAAAATAGAGGACGCTGCTGCCTATCCCTTAGCTTTTTTCCCTAAGTCACCTCTTACGACATTCACGGGTAGGTAGATATAGAAGGGCCTATTCTTCAGCGGGGGCCACCACGGCCAAGGCCACGGTCCCTTGTGTTCTTCACTCACAAAGACGGCTGACATTATTTTCATAGAATTATCCTAAAATTCTCCTAATATCTGAAACTGTCCAGTAACTTATGCTGCTTACTGTACTTTGATACAATCAAAGAAAATATCAGACAAGCGCTGGTGCTGGGCACCTGGCAACCCAATATAATAATGATTAAACATTTGCTGATATTCGTAGATAACAAGAGACCGTAGAAACTAAAAAAATATTATAATTATTATTATCTTAATTTATGTCAATCAACAAATTGGATCATATGTGTTACTAATAATATTTTATTTTCGCAAAAACAATTTTGCGCTGACACATTGCAAGATATGCTACAAAACAAACCAGTTTATCTGTACTGTATTTCTTGTACTTAGCCAGCGAAACTTGTAGCCCACATATTTCTCCGCTGCTACGCGGTCAGAATACAGACAGAGAAAGATCAGAGGGTAAATGCTGAAACTGTTCCATTTTTTAAACAACTTCAAACGAGGAGTAGGTAAATCAAAACTTTGCTAGGTCATGGTTTATAAAACAAGGTGATTCATAATATTATGTGAAATAAGCCAAAAGAGGTTAATTCTACACTCAATTGGAAATTCAAGTTTGCTCTACGACTATTGGAAATTCTACTTTTCATTAAAAATACACTAAGTACCTCCGCCTTAAAGAAGATCGCAGTCTAAATAACTTTATTGACGTAAGAGATGAAACAAAATACCTACATAAGATTTCTTACCTACTTAAATCAAGGATCTACTCCAGATACACTATCTGCACTAGACTTGAGTTTGTTCAAAAAACTTCCTTACATTTTCTATGAAATTAAAAAGTAATGGATAGTCGAAACTACGGCATTTCGCAGAACCAAGACCGAAAATAAGTTTATTGATGACCGAAACTCTGACAAAAAAAAAACAGTTTATCCAACTTTTTCACAGTTAAATACAGCGCAGCGTGGGAATTCCATGATATGACATCAAAGTTTATTCTAAGAAGGAGCTGAATGACGAGGTTTGCATTCTTGAGTTATCGTGTATCATTAAAGGTTAATATTATTATGCTAAATATTATTCTGATAATTTACTTGAGCCGTAGTGGCCGGTTCCGTTTTAGTTAACTATTAGTTCGCCCCGAAGCGAGACCTAGCGAAGTCTGGTAAAAGTTGGTGCTTCGGTGATCGTTGATTATTAAGATAAACTTTGAAAATCACATCTTTAGCATGTTCTAACTGATATCCAATCGTACCTAAACTACGCAGTCATTAATACTTTACCGAATCGGAGTGCACGTTATTTTGGTTCTCTAATGTTACTAGCAAGTTTTGATAGTACAATCTGTTGACTTACTAAATCCTTGATGGTGCTTCACAAATGGATATCATATAATCGTTTAGGCGAAACTAGGCTTAGACAAGCTGCAAAAGAAAGATTCCACCTATACTATCATTCTATAGGTACATTCATTGTCTCAACAAACCTTTCATAGTTCCAACAAATGACGCGTGAGGTCCGATCTAACTGCCAACGCAAACAACAGGCTAATTCGATACGAACCTTGTGTTTGTTCACAAATTAACCAACTTTCTCTCCCTATTCATAAACGCTTTACTCGTCCTACATCGTACTACGCTACGGGGCGGGGAACATGATCGCTCACATACGCTACCGTCTCTATGAAGCGACCACCCCAATAAATATGTTTGACGCCGCCGTGTCAACTAAGTAAAAAAAAAAATAGCGTAGCGTAGCTTGCGATTGCCCGTCTGCTGCGGGACAAATGTTTGCATGATCTGTAAATTTTTTTCCGGGTCGTGGAGCTTTGGTACCATGGTACTTGTAGTTTCTGATGATTTTTAGAGGAGGAAGGGCACAGCGAGATTTTCTCGTTCTGAATTGGAGCAGCCCGCCTGGGGAGGTACCTCCGCCTTACAGAAGATCGCAGCCAAATAACATTATTTGTTTCAAATAGTGTTGTGTTCCTGCGATGAGTAAGGTTGCCAGAGCTCTTTAGGGGGGAGGGGGTTCGGGGTCGGCAACGCGTGCGTGATGCCTCTGGTATTGCAAGTGCTCATAGGCTACGGTAACCGCTTACCAACAGGTGGGCCGTATGACTGTTTGCCACCCCAGCAATATAAAAAAAAAAAAAAAAAAAAAACTGGGGTCAGGACTATGTTTGATAAATAAATATTCCGGACATATCATACTATTATTATTTAAAAAATATGTTTCTATTCGGCATATGACTTTTTCTTGGGGAAAGCATGGTAGAGATCCTCGCAGATTTTCAGGCTTTCAGATCATAAAATTGCAAGGGGGCAGTCAGATGCATGTGCGAGCATCTGTCTACATTTTGCATTAACAAGTATGCTCAAACGTAGCATCCATTTGGGAAAGCACATCCTCAGCCCAATGGAGCTAAAGCAACTCACCCCAAAGAAAATCCTTCAGTTTTTAACAGCTGCTGGGCTTTGCGGTGAACTTTAAAGGCCCAGTAAAGGGGCTCCACAAATAAAGTGGCGATCACAATAGGCCAGTTGTGGCCGCAGTGAAACCATAGCCACAAAAAGTAAATAAAAAAAAAACAAGTATTCCGTACTTGTTGCGTAGCGTGCCCAAAATACTGACTGCATTGCCGCGTTATATGGTTTTTTTTTCTTAATATTATGTTCCAGTATAGAGCCGTCGATTCTTATAAAAACACCGCGTTATTTGTTACACATATCATGACATACGAAATGACAATGTTGTGAGAGTGTTCCGCAATTTGGCATTTACCTATAAATGTTGAAACAATTCATTTTATGAGGCTGCCTTAGAGTCTCTGGAACAATGTCAACTTCCGGAGCAGAAGCCTGACAAATATTTACTCGTGCCTTCAAACTTTGAGTTGTTAAGCTTACTTGTGTTAATTACACTTTGTACTGAAATTAATAAATTTCGTTTTCTAATTTGTATTAGAGTCAGCGTCTCTGTCAGCGCTGACACTTTTTCTCTAAATTAATAATAGTAGATTTGTTCATAAAGATTTCACAACTGCTGCTTTATGAAGTACCTACCTACTTGATATTCGGTATATTAAAATGAGTTTTTTTTTAAATGAGCATTTACATTTACTTAAATCGTTGCTCGTGTGGAAACCAGTAAGTATTCTAAATTAATAGGCGAAGCGGTGATGGGCTTGCAACCTGTCACGTATGGAATACTCACTACTGCAAAATGTGTACTATAAGTATATTTTATAATCGTTGCTATCAATATCTTTATGTTTAGCCTGTGCGCACCTATGCTAGGTATAGGCCGTTTTTCTTTTTTTCTTTCTGTATCCCCAGTCGTATATTACTGTTTACAACAAAGAAACAACCATACTTCATAACCCTCTCTTCATAAATAATTTACACACACATTGTACACGTGAAAACGTGATCGCCCACTTAGACAAAGAGTTAAGGGTTTGGGACTCAACTTTTGAATTGTAACTTTGAGCCTTATTCACGTCAAACTTCTATGAACAATGTAGCCCTTATCGGGGTTGGCAGGCCACGAGTAATTTGTCTCGAAAATCAAGTATTCAAGCCTGTACTGCGAAAAGGAATTACCTTAATACAATATTTCGGAGGCTTGAAATCCGCAACGTACCATCTCTATGCTCTCTCTAGCAAACTTTGTAAGTAGGTACCTATAGTACAAAATAATAATCGGAACGAAGGTTTTTGCGGTAATTAAATATCTAGTTGAGTTATTAAATCCGTGTCCTGTTACAAAACAAAGTAATATTTGCGGTTATTAACATACAGTGATCTACGCGAGTGAGCGCAAAATATAAATTTGTCACTTCTTAGACTTGGGATCTACAGGCTGATGATGATGAGACTTGGGATCTCTATTCTCTGACCCTGTTTTATGGTACGGAAGCCTCAGGTCACGAGTCCTACTCACACTTGACCGTCTTTATTAAAGAGAGAGAGTTTTTTTTTCTTGTGGTTGAAAAATACACCAACAAATATAAAAATATCCGAATTCTCGTTCGTGGTGCTGGCATTTATTAAAGATTCGTTAGTAGTGCTCACAATTAAAGAGCAAAGCTAAAATTATAAGAAGTAAAGTCTTGATTTTCTAAGCAATCGGTGCCGTTTGCCGTCCACTGTTATCAAAATACAGACTCTGGGCTCGTGGGTTCTAAACCGTTCTAAAGAAATCAGTAGCACTGCGTAGGATGCAATACAGACGCAATGAACGTGTTCCTTTAGGAACCACGGCTGAACGCAAAGGTTAATCGTGGTTAGTTATTTACAAAGAAATTGTAACAATCTAATTGGAAATAAACTGATCTTGCTCTCATGGATAGGAAGATTTACTTATTTAAAACGCTTCCCGGACGGTCGGAGCAACCACCAACTTTGACATGGCGAACCGACCAAGAAGTAGACTGGTCGTTAGCTGACCAATATTTTAACCACACGTATAGATTTTCCCAGACGTGACATTTAAGTATCTTGTGACATAAGTGTAGTTTTAAAGCAAGAACCGTAAGTATTGGTATCAACAGTACTTACGATTCTTGCTAAAAATCTAATTCTCATAATACATTTATTCAAATTCCAAAACGTCAAAATTTCCGTATTTTCATCACGGAACCGTCGTTATGAATTACGTATGCAGGGCAAAGAGGACTTTCGACATTATATTTAACTTAACCTTCGAAGGTTTCTAAGAAACGTGAAAACAGAGCCTCATTATGTTACCATGAAGAAACCGCTGCGTTTCCACCTCGGAAAGGTTGAAATGTACCTACAAAAAAATCCATTATAATACAATGTGTTTTTTAACCTACTGACTAAAGATGAATTATGTAATGTAGTCATTGACTGATGAAAATAAATCGAATGGTAAACGACGATGATAGATATAGACGATAGCAATGAAAATTAAAAATTTCCGATATCGCTGATGTGATTGGCTAATATTTGAATGTTACTGGCGTGGTGGCCGCAAACATTCTACCATAAGTAAGAGTTACTGCGCAAATTGAAAAGTGTTTTTTTCAAAATTTAAGGTTTCTCTACCCGAATATATTCAATTCGTATTGGTTGGATTTATTGATGAATAAAAAACCATTAATGGACATGGCCTTTATATTTGTAGATATCTGGGACTCATAGTACACTAATGGGAAAAGTTCCTACAACTTTGAAAGTAATTTTTACTCAGCACGGTTGACGCATTTCTTTGTCGAATTATAAGGAACATAAAAAAATTGGCAAATCGGTCCAGCCGTTCTCTAGAGATGCGCTTACTAACGAAAATCATTTTCTTTTTATGTAAATAGATTGAACGATCTAACAATTCCAGGTAAAAAAAACCCTGAATGGTGAATAGTCCGCGCTCACGGATTGCGTCATCGTTTTATTTCAGTACGTGACCAATTTATTAGTAACCTCAGTCTTTCTTTATGACCAGCAAAGTTCAAACACAGCTCCTGAATTCTGATTAGTTTGTCATACAACCTCATTCATCATTGTTTGGATGACAGGCGTAATTAGCTTGCCCTTACCTTGTATGGATGTTGGCTGTGACCCATTAAAAGTATGACGTCAGATATCTGCGTTGTGACACGGGTTTTCGTTTAACGGAGAGCCAGTGGAAATTAATTGTGATGCGAAATAAATGAAATTATATTCCGGATTTATAAAAAAAATACTGAATATTTGGAATGAAGCGCAGCAAGGCAAATAGGGATTTACGAAAATTGTAATAAAGATAATTTTACCAGTACATTTTACATTTAGTTTTACTAAAGAAAAGCGGAGCGTGAACCAATTGGATCGTGTCAAATTGCTCGCAGTCACCACGTTAATATACCTATGAGAATGCAAAAACCCTACTAAATCTTCTTTTATTTAGAATAATAAGTAATGCAACAGCTACCAAACTTCATCCAGGTTGTCCTGAAGTATGGTGGTCCTGAAATGGCCAATCACAAGAAACAACGAGTGTGGTGAAAAAAAAATTACATTAAATTAATCATCTTTATTTTGTCAACAGGAAGAAGAAGTCAAAGAGCTACCAGTGGTCCCAAAGTGTTGTCCTAGTGGCCAGAACCTGACCATCACGTTCGAAGATGGTTCTCCGAAGACTGTCTGCTCCCGTTCGACGCTGACCTTCGCTCCGGTGTTCCACCAGGCGAACGAGACGCATATCTTCAGCTACGATAGCAACGTCTATGAAACAATTGTTGGCAACCCGTGCATCTACGAAAGGTCCTTGTGAACATGTAACTAGACATTCTGTTCATTGTGTTCTTCCTGATTTTTATGTATTTTATAAAAAAAAAACTTATTAGGTATATGATTTATAGAACTTACGTTTAGGGTATCTATAGTTCAACTATCCTAGGTCTCTTGCCGATAAATGAAAGCCACTTTAGAGAGGTACCGAAATACTCCATCGATGGCTGAAGCAGCAGTCCTATTAACTCTAGGCTGTTCAGATTCCAGGCACAAGTTTCCCTTATGTCTTATCTAGATCTGTTTTAAAGTAGACAAGGGTTAGAAGATCTTGTGAACTGAACTCCCAAGTAAGACATGCATATTTAAGAGCTTTACCCCCTGTATACGACATGACGAAAGTCTTCTCCTTTATCTGGCTCATGTACCTACCATATTGTTTCTTCCTCGTTTTTCATAAATCTCTCATTCAATGTTGTTTTTTAAGAAACTGTCATGTTTTATATGATGTCCTCATCATTCTTCTTTTATTTTCTATGTTCCCTTTTAGACACATATGGGGACTAAATTGCGAGAAACCTAACTTCTCCATTGTTACAGATACAAACTCGAACCAGATAAATACAGCGAAGATGAATTCTACTTACTAGTAAATGGGTCTCTATTCGTACCGTATAGCAGGCCATATTTGCTTGGTACGAAGAGTTTCTGTATGGAGACGTTTTGGAATGAGACAAAGCCTGCAGGAGTGACGTTGCCCATGGTCTGCTTCCAAACACCTTTGGAGACAGCAAATACTTCTGCGACTCTTATTGTTTATGCTACAGGTATACTTAAGTGTCTCTATAATAATTGTGTGTGGCAATTAATTGTGTTTTTATATTAATATGTATGTTAGTCTTTAAGGTATATATCTATATGGGCCGTAGTGTAAGAAAAATTTCATCTGTTTTTTATTCTATTGTTGCCTGAAATAAAGTTATTGTATTGTATTGTATTGTATATTAACAAAATATCTCCCAAAATTATAGATCGATATTTTTGATTTCAATCGGCGCTGAGTATTATCTGTTATGCCACAGCTTGAGATGATGGTGTGTCAAAAAAATATATTTGAAAAATCCCTGAGTGGATTTTAAATAGCTCAAATCAATTCACAATATTTTAATTCATTGAAATCACTCAGCTCATAGCATAGCATCAGAGGACATAGTCAGAGGACTTCGTAAAAAGAAGAAGGAGACGAAGAGAAAATGTTATGCCGACCCTACTTGAATGGTCCCAAATAAAAGGGACCAAGCCGTTCTTACAAATACGGAAGTAACAGGCGTGTCTTAACCAAAATTCTGAAATGGTTTCAAAGAAATCCTTGTGGTTATATTGAAATAAACCTATTTGAGCTATTATTAAACTTGTTAACAGGTTGTCTGTAAATATTATTTTGTTTCTCTCTTAGGGTTGCTTATATCAGTACCCTTCCTCCTGGCCACGGCGTGCGTGTACCTGTGCATCACGGAGCTAAGAGACACGCACGGCAAAGCCCTGGCCTGCCACACACTGTGCTTGGCTGTAGCCTTCTGCTGCTTGGCAACCACGCAGCTGGCTGGCCACGCTTTCCCAGCCGTGGCTTGTACGATTATGGGTATGTGTTGTGTATATGAGTTTGGAATTTGTATCATTGATATGACCTTCAGAATTTGAAATATTACATTAATTTTCTTCTATTGCTATTACAAGTGCTTCTACAATGACCCAAATTATGATTAATTGAAGAATCATAAGAATTGAAGATTGTCTAGCCAGAAAGTTATAATTCTTAGAATCAGTTTTGATTCACTTGTAAAATAAAAAGCCGTGATGGCTAGTCGGCCGAAGACTTTCGGTCCGAATGTCGTAGTTTCAAACCCGTGCTCACCAACACGTGCTTACGGTGAAGGAAAACATCGTGAGGAAACATATGAGCTATCTAAAGACCGTTGCAAACGATTTATAGATGTTAAACATCCTCTCAGATCTTAAGGAAATTCAAATCATTGAATATAATATTACCTATCTAATTAGTTACATTTGGCACATGATCAACTTTTGCACTTATCAAGAAATTAAGCAACATCACATTATTGTCGCATGTTTTAGAGGGACCAAGTTAATACAAAAAATCTTATCCTTGTAAATTATAATACGACTTATAGCGGGTGCAATGTCAGCTTTACTACTTTTCAATATAAGTGTGATTCTTTATCCCATCAGTCGTTTTATTGTGCCCCATTCAATCACTAGCGAATATCATGAAACGCTGACTGTTTGGTTTTGTTTCAGCGTATCTCATCCAATTTTCGTTCGTATCGTGTTTTTTCTGGCTGAACGTGATGTGCTTCGATATATTCCTGAATGTGCGGTGAGTGTCTTCGTTCTATAGTGTTTTTATAACCAACAATGTGTAGCAATTTTATTGGAATAAGGGTTTTGTCTACTATCAAACTCATAAGATTTGGTTTCTAAGAAAGAAAGAAAGAAAGAAAATACATTTATTTTGGACACACAAGCACAGCACAAACTAATAAAAGAAAAATAAAGACACAAGGTACAGGTTACAATACAAAAGGTAGGGAGGAAACAAAACAAAAGTAGGTAGGAAGTAACAAAACTAGGGTATTCATTAGTCCGTACCGATGCATGCGTGAGCCAAAAAAGGTTCCATCTCAGCATTGATGCCGCACACGAAGTGTAGCGGCGCTGGTTTTCAGATGGAACCCTTTAAAAAAATGGAGCCGCAATGCTGTGCTGATTTTCAACTTAAAGCCGAACAAATAAGTTACGTCATTGCGTTTTGTTGGCTTATAACACTATGCTTTAATAGACTTTAATTGATTAGTCTTGAATATTTATAACATTACGAAAGTTTCAGACTCAAATTAATTTGACGAGTAAAAAAAGCGCTCAAAAGTCTCTAAAGTACTTCATAAATCAAGGCTCAACCATTAATTTCAATGTAGTATCCTAGTTTCCTTAGAATAAATGCAAATTTCTTCCCCAGGCGATACATAAACTCTTCAGTAACGAGACGCAGCATGAGACGTCGGTTCGCCTGGTACTGCGCGTACGCAATTCTCCTGCCGGTGCTGCTCCTCATCGTCACCATCACCATGGACCTGTCTCCGGCGGTGCCCAGCACCTACCTCAAGCCCAACTTCGGGGTTGTGGGCTGCTGGTTCAAAAGTAAGAAAAGCTAGTTTCACCTGTGAAGGCTTTGCAGAAGTACCGATTTTTATAACGCATGATTTAAATAAATAAATAATAATAATAATAAATATTCCGGACATATCACACACGTTCAACTGATCCCAAACCAGGCATAGCCTGTAAAATGGGTACCAGAGACTCATATACATAATAGATAAATATCTAACACCCAGACACAGAACAAACATCTGTGTTAATCACACAAATGTTTGTCCAGTGCGGGGATCGAGCACAAGACCACTAGCGCTGAAGGCAGAGTTACTACCAACTGAGCTATGAAGCCAGTAATATAAAAAACACACACACACAGTAAATAACATCCAACAGTCAAATACATAGCTTCTGACCCCACTCGAAAACCATGTCATAGTCTATTTTTATTAAATCTGTCTGTTTTGTTCTGGGTGTTGTGGTGACTCGTAGTTTCTGATACCCACGACACGGGTAATCCTAGTTAGCTTCTGACCCCACACTAGGATTACCCGTGTCGTGGGTATCAGAAACTACGAGTCACCACAACACCCAGAACAAAACAGACAGATTTAATAAAAATAGACTATGACATGGTTTTCGAGTAGCGGACAATATTCACCAAGCGGACTTCTATTCTGTTCACAATTTGAGCGGTTTTGCGATTATTAACTTTTCAAATCTAGTATGGCACTTAATTGCCCAATTTATGTTGTTATTTTTAAGGATTCAGACACGATTGTAATAATTGTTATTGAATAAATAAATTAAATGAAATTTCTGTGAATTCCCTCCATATGAGTATTTTTAAAAAACGTGACATATTAATAATTCTTTGTCCACAGCTGACCAAGCAGCGTTGCCATATTTCTACGGGCCTGTCGCAATAATACTTCTAAGTAATTTAGTCATATTCTTCCTCACCTCGCGCGCCTTCGCCAAGCATTATGATAAGCTAAAGGACGTCACACGTGAGTCATTATATAACTTGTTGCATCAATGATACTTTTTGTTATAACCGTAAAATACAACTTTGTATTTTGCGAATGATGCACATAACTAATTAATTATTCATAAAATAATTCCAGTATGGTATCATTGATCGTATTTGTATTATGAAGTATAAAAATCTTATGTTATGGTTATGGCGTCGTTAAATTTTCATGACAGATTGTTGCTTGTTTATCATGACGTCATGTGTAAATGCAATTGTATAATTTCATTCTTCAAATTGAATTCTTGGAAAGATCTGACTAAATAATTAATTAAACACGTGTCTTCTTCATTTTTAGCTTTAGATATGACGCATTCAGACTTCAGTACGTCTGACGATTGGCTCAGATTGGGGACGGTGCTTGGCCAGCCTATCACTGCGCCTGAACGGCCGGTGTCGCCGCGGGATACATCTATAAACTGCACGCAGAGGCTAAAGAAGTATAAGAAAATGTACGTACTTGCTGATTAATTCCTAAATGATTAAATGATCTGTTAATACATAATGGTCCCAAAGCTTTTAATTTGAAGAGTAGATTAATTGATAGAGATATTATACAGATAGTTTTCAATTTCCGATTTGGCAACAAATTAACTAGATAAAAATATTCCGTTACTCCATAGATTCCGCACAAGCTGTATGCTCTCCTTCATCATGGGTCTATCCTGGGTGCTGGAGGTGGTATCATGGGCGGCTGGAGCTGGTTCCAACGCAGTATCTGTGTGGTCGGTGTTTGACCTCATCAACGCGCTGCAAGGAGTCGTCATATTTGCGATATTCGTGATGCAACAACCAGTTAGGAGTTTTGTCAAAGTAAGTAGCTTTTACTTAAAACTACTAAGGGGCTTATAAACGTTGGCCTCAAATATATTATTTCATTTCATTTCATTTATTCATGCTCCATGTACATTTTCAGCTTAGATGGTATTTTTAGCTTAAAGTAGGTAAGTACATAGACCCTATAAGGGCGCTGCAAATCTTGAAGTCATATATTTATATTATCGTGCGAACTCGGTCTTTAATTAGTAGAACGAATTCGCACATTCTATTTTCTTTGTTCATTTGATAGCATAGATCTATTAGAAGATACACAATGGGTTTCGAACTCACGAATTGTGTCGAACTTTGAAGTTACCAATACACCACCAGTGCTCCGCTATTAAAATAATGCTTGCTTGGAAGGCATGTAGCATTCGTATTGTACGTCCCCAAGTTTTCCTTATTAGGACGTACTTTATTATCCTTACTACCCTAAGCTATTGTTTTATATAGGCCATCGATCTCCTTAATCGATGTCTCTCCGAACTAACTCCATGTAGTTCGACAACCTTAATTTATTAGCACACTTTGATCTAAAACGTAAATTCTTTTCTTTTCCAAACAGAGCTCAAAACTCTTCAGAAGTTGCGGGCGAAAAAGGGACGGATCAGAAGTGTCTGTAGTGAGTGAAAGAAACAGCATTATTGGTCCTGGCAGAAGAGACTATGTTTAGTGTCGTTATTTAAGGCTCTATGTGTTTGTGCAAGCGGACTTAGTATAGAAGAAAAATCCTCCCACACAATTAATACTACAAAAGCCTGGCGGTTTGGTGGCTATTTTATCGAAACACGCTTCGTTTAGAACGAGACCGCCGCTTTAGTCGGTCCGCTTGCTATGCAGTGGGCAATAGATTTAAAAATAAAACTATATAAAATGGCTGAGACTGATAATGGTAACAGTATTAACTACTTTGGAGGTCAGAATGTGAAATGGTTTGTTATTAGATGCCTTTTCTAATTGTATAGGGACATTAAAACTGAATTAACGACAGTGGGCGACCATTGAAAGTTAATGGGTATTTTATATTCATTCGTTTCTAATTTGTATCCGTTCCTAATCATACTTTATCATTGTCGCATTCCTTAATGGTTAGATTAGGTTACAAAAGGTTTGTATTTAGCACTTTTTTACGTGAATACGTGTTATCATTATTATAATATTAAGCCGTGTTCAAACGGGATGCGATATGTCCGCACATAAAATTCGTTTCAAAATGATCATTAAATCTACTGATAAAAGTCAGTTTTGATTCTCAACGATATCTAAAGCCCATAAAATTCAAACGAAAAATTTACTATAATCAGAAGACAAAAGGATAATTTCTAAATACGGCTTCAGTTGGATAACGCATTGCTAACTTTAATCATGTTAGTAAAAAAACAAGTCGTTGTACAGTCACGTTCCTAAAAACAAGGCTTAGTTTTACATACTGCCTTCCAGAAGCATCAAGCCAGTAAGAGAACGAACTTCTTTAATGATTTTATTCCTGTGATAGCGCTTAAAGTTATTTGTTTACTAACAAACTGTTTATCATTGACATTTAACAAGTGTAAGTTACCGTTTGTTTTTGTTAGGGTGAATTTACACCGTTAATCCTGTAGGTAGTATAAACCGGTATTGTATTTCACATATTAAAAATGGGTAAAGTATGACGGACTGGCTTTCAGCCCTTTGCAGACTTTGCGCATTAACTAGCACATTAAACTTGTCTCTACGTTAATCTATCGTGTGATAAACTTTTCGTGCAATAAGACTAAGGCTAGTTACGGTGCATTCTTTGAAAAGGGCATTACATTTTCCCTCATAGCTTGTTATAAGATTGTTAATAGTTAGTGTAAGTAAATATATTTTTATAAATGCGCAAGACCAATAAAATAATGATTTTACGTAAGCGTTACAATAGCTGTCTCACTTAGAAACAATTTACGTAGAATCTGTAGTGCCATACTTATTGATGGATGAATCAGTTCTGGATTTTCATATATAGAGCAATTTTTTTTATAAAAGACAATACTTGTTTTTAGTTTTGCTCAAAAAAATTAAATACTTACATATTTAATACATAAATATTTCTTTATTTTTAGTATATTTTCTTAATCCATTAATGTTTAATGTCGCGGTACATCGCGAAAACTTTCACGATTTAGCGTGGTTGCCGCCCTCTGATTTTCTTCAATTAAGAGTGTGTGTGAACTCTATTTGCTAAACAATAACATTCAAATTCCTTCATGCATTAGTCGCACCCGCCATATTTGTTTTTTTGTCAAAAAATTACCCTAATAATTTTCACTCTAAAAGCTGTCGCTAAGATAACCTATGTACTAAAACAGAGTATTTTCGTATTGAGGAGGAGTCGGGAGGCACAGGGAGTCCAGGATTTGATTCATCTTAGTTGTAAATGGTAGATGTATAGAACAAAATTGTGGTGCATTTCATTTCCTTTAAGAGAGCTAGTCATCATTTGTAATTAATAAATATAAAAATAGGATTATTTATTTTCGTATAACTAGAACTTAATTGTAAAGAAATTATTAATTTCGAAATAAGTCCTGATAAAATACCGGCCAGTATCATGAAGATGTATTGATGTGATAGTAAGGAAATATACACAGCCAGCATAAGATTACAAAAGCATTTTCTCAAAATAAGAAAAAACAAAAACAACAGGCTCACCAATTTTTATCCACATCCCTGCCCATGCCCTGAAGGAGAGTAGTCAGAGGAACGTCCAAATATAGAAAACATTCCCACATTCTGCAGCAGCCATACGTGACAGGTTCCAAGCCCATCGCCGCTTATAAGATGATAATGCGCACATAAATTTATCGAATAGGAAAATCCATCAGTGCGTGACCGTAATTTGAACCCACGACCTTCGGATTGAAAGTCGAGGTACCTCACACTAGGCCAACACGGTTTTTTACGGCAGAAAACTGACTGACAACATTGGTGACATTTATGTCTGTTTTCGGCTTGTATTCGACATTAATCATATTATTAATTTTGTTTGTAATTTCTAACATTTATCTTTACGTTGTTGGTCCAACCTAGGTAAGCTTCTGAATACTACATTAATACGTTTACAATAATTGAAATTAGTTAATATTTTTAATCGAGAACCTGTGTATTTAATCACATAAATAGCGGATGTATTTTAAGCAAAATTCATGTATAACTAATTTAATGATCAAAGAAAATGATATCAGACTGTTTTAGGAAATCAGTAACACATTTTGCTGCCATTATTCATAAAGCAAATTAACTTTCAATACCAATCGACAAGTCTAACAGTTTGAATACACACAGGGTGTTTCATAAATGTATGTTATCATGAAAGGGACTTATAGGTATTACATCCCATTGGCAATAAAGTTTGTTCTACTTTGGGAATTTCGAAAAATTTAATTGAAAATGCAAAAGTCTGCTGCTTTGAGTCATATCAATTCAAACTCAATTATTCTGTTGTTTTAGGTGGTAATCTTGTTTTCGAAGTTTTCGTACGTTAAAATTTAGTTTTAAAGATGATAAAAGGACCAAAAACAGCTAATTAAAAAAGTTTTTTTGCTAATATTCTTTCTTCTTCTGTTTTGAAATTATTGTGGATATGAACATAATTTTCACTACTCCGTTTTCTTTGCTCCGTGATCATGGCCCATGAAACTGTGCCGAAATATCGGGGAACAAATAAACTCACAACTACTCATGGAAATTCATTACTAAAAGCGGGATACGCTTTTAGTAAAAATATGTTCTTTCTTCTTGTTGATAGAACAAGCCCCTTTCGGTATAGAATACATATTTTGAATCCCCTTGTATTTCTGTCAGCATGTCGAAACTGAATTAATTGGCATTGCTATCGGCGCTTCATTGAAATATTCTGGATAAGACTGTTATAAATAATGAAACAAATACCTTATTATAGAAAACATGTAAAACACGCTAATCTGCTTTACCTGTTACATTTTGCATGACTACTCTCGTAATACTCAATACGAAATGATAAAATAGCCAATGTTGCGTCGATCAGAAATAAATTGTGATTGAAATAAATGGTGATACGAGCAGAGTGATAGGTAACCGTTTATTCCAACCATGTGAATCATTCGATTGAGAGCGTAAATGGTATTGCTTTTTAAGTTTGTTTATTTCGAAATATCTATGGAATCAAAATTTTTAACCCACGACAATAATTAGACTTGTAAATTAAAGTTATTTATTTTTTATTCTGAGAAAAAACGGCCTACGTGAGCCATCGAACTTAAATTTTGGTGACTTGAAAACTTGAACTTGTATTTAGATTATTTTAGATAAAGATTATAAATAATGTCGAATCTTTAAATAAGATGTTATGTTATGTATAGGTAAAGTAATTTTGTATAGTGTATCTTATGTAAGATAGTGTGTATGCGTGTGTAACTACAGGTAGAGTAAGTTTGTATAGTGTAACTTATGTAAGATAATGTGTATGCGTGTGTAACTATTGTATTATAATTATTGTTGAATGTTGAGGCGGAATTTTTAAGTAAAATGACAATTTTGAAAGTGTATATTTGTCTATTTTGCAAAACATGACGTTAAATAAACAAGCTTTATATAAACAACTTTTTTATTTACCTACCTAAAAGAACTCTTAAATAAATTACATTACATACCTTGATGACCATGAGTAATATTTTGGTATAACTCAACATCTTCCTGCCCCTATATCCCACTTAAATGGGGTCTAAACAACATGTTTCCGACTCCTATCACGTATATTCTATACTACACCATTTAAGTTAATCAAATAATTACGTTTCAAAAACTTACTGTCCTACCACTAACGTAAGTAAACTAACTTAAACGTACGTTAAACTTACTAAACGTACTGGTCAATATGCATGAATAAAAGTCTCAGAATGATTTCCTTTTCGTAAAGTCGATTAAAAATAAGAGAAACTTCCGAAGTCGGAACCACTGGTTGCTATAGCGACATCGTTGCTATAGAGGGGACAGGACAGCTGGGGGAAAAGCATCCGATTCCGAGTCCCGACAGTAATCTAGAGGAATTCCAGCCCACTGCGCCGATCCATCGACGCTTGATGGAGATTCCGCTCCAAGCATTTCCAAGAGTTATTTTCGCTATCCAAGTATTATGGTTATTGAAACGGGGCCCTACCATAACGTCTTACTGCCATTAAAATGCAAGCGTTTCTGCAATATTTTACACGAATTTGAACCATAAACCTTTGAGACTGTCAACTTATATCACCGCTTAAACAATATCTGAAAGTGTATGTTTCCGGGGCATGGTCCAGTTGAATAATTACGACGATAATGATCTTTTTTATTATTGATAACAGGGTAATAAAAAATGAAGCAAGATAATTACTGTATTGAGCTTGAGTTCGGCTCAAAGAGGTCTCCAAATGGCAGCCATACAGGTACAGTCAGCATCAGAAGTTCATTACTTTTTAGGCTTTTAGAAATTACGTACTGCTGGACCTGATACCTACCTACGTTAAAATAGTTTCGAATTCATTTCAGTGCCTATTTGTGGGATATTCATTCTTCTCTGTGAGAGTGTGCCGCTAGATATGCATGGTAAATAGTCTTTAATATTTTTGCAATGTGAGTAAAATGGAGAGAGAGCTTTTTTCACAAAACTAACCCCGATGTTTAATGAAAAAAAAAGAACGGTATAGAAAATACTGCTTGTTAGAAAAGTGCGTTAAGTTTGGATTTATAATACAAGGCAGTAAAAAGCACATTCGTTGGGCCATATTGCAGCGAAACGACTAGAAGTAGGTACAACTTACCTAGGTACTCCTCTTCGAATGAAACACTTGAGCATACGAGTATCGCCGGCAATATAACACAAATTTGTCTCCAGCATCGTATTGAGAAATATCATATCATTCGCTCAAAGGCCCGTGGAAGCATCGTCAGGTTATTGCCACTAGAATTTCTGGAACACTAGTCTGCTGGCGACTGCTGCACGAAAATACTTTGCAGCCACTTCGATTTTGTATCCAACTACACAACCAACTAGGTCGGTCAAACGAGTGGTAGAGTTCAACCGGCTTATCAAGTTGGGCGTTAAATCAGGTCGTCTGTGAGCGTTTTACATGACCTGCACTAAACGCAAAAGTGCAATATCTAACGTTTATATGATGTCAGAAACATTCTGGCTTTAAGATACGATATAGGATTTCAATTTACAAGCTGAGTGAAAATGAGAACTTACGCGAGACTTGAAAAGTACTAAAAAAAACACTTTAAGGATCAAACACAACAAAACAAGGATCCTTCATCCACCGATGACCGTCGATACTTTTAACAGTGTCGTCGGTCCATCGGGTCTTCCAATACTGCGTCGCCAGGTTCGTGGTTGCCATTCAAACCTATTTTTCCCAACGGTTGTCGGCCTGCCTATGGCCACTTCAACTTGCTAATTCTGAGAGCTCCGTTGGTCATCTTGGTTCTTCTACGGATTTCCTCACTTAAGATTTTATGAAGCAGTGAAACTCCGAGCATAGCTTTGTATAGGCCATTGCGACGCTTTGAGCTTGTGTATATAGTTAGCGACCAAGTCGGAGTGCCATAATTTCATCATTGGCAACATGCACTGATTGTAGACTTTCGTCTTGAGGAATCTGAGATGAGAAGAACTGACGATGTCCAAACAGTGGGCAATAAGCGCTGAAAATAAAATAAATATTTAAAATGAATGCAAACAGAGCCTTCTATAAATGTAAGTCAAAAAAAATAAAGCTTAATATACATTAACTACACCACAAACCTAGTAGATTACGGCAAAGTGCTGAATAAATAGAAGTTGGAACCGATAACAATTCTGAATTGCTATAATTACGAGGTTCAATTGCCGGCATTCTGTTTCCACGTCACGACCACTTTACTCATGTTTTTGGAGTAATTTGTGATCTAAATGAAACTGGGCAAATTACAAAGCTATAGGTAAAATAGCTTAAACCTTTCAAGGAAATATGACCATTAATTGAGATAGTTCATACACGCCTTGACATCCCCTTTCAGCCTCCGTTTATTTAAGCTACTTAATACTGAAAATCAGTCGTGAAATAAAAAGGTGAAACCGGCTCAAATGAATACTATCAAAGTCTAAAAAGGGGTCACCAGTTTATACTGAAACTATCAACTAGTCTATTGTTTCGTATTGCTGCGTTCGTTTGTCACGTTCCGCGTTCCGTAGCGGAACAAATCGATGTGGATGAGGGATGCTAGCGGATACAGAGATAAGGCACGCAGGCATAAACTGATGGATGTGAAGGTTTATGTCAATCATTGTAAATGTTATATTAGGTAGGCAACGTACCTACTCGTAATTATGGGTACAAGCAAAATGATCAAAAGCATCTAGCGCCAATGAATCACATTTTATTTCTAACGCGATAAATCATC
Organism: Anticlea derivata; assembly: GCA_947579855.1. Taxonomy (NCBI): domain Eukaryota; kingdom Metazoa; phylum Arthropoda; class Insecta; order Lepidoptera; family Geometridae; genus Anticlea; species Anticlea derivata. The sequence continues at coordinate 8,323,996 of OX388269.1, forward strand.
TTAGTGTGGGCATGTGCAAAAATTTCTAGTATGTACGTGCCTCTTGACTAACATTCTAAAGCTTCTTTCGTTGTTTTGTCTGCGTTCACAAAGAAAGAAAGAATGAAAAAGAATGATCATGAATGCTTTTGTTCTAAGCTCTAGCTCAATGTTCGTTTGGTTTAAACCGACCAGGTGATATGAACGGACATATGAAAAGACGCACCGAATAATATTTACCTAGTACAAATTGGACTTAATCTGGCTGCAGAAAGGACTAGCAGAGGCTGAATTCTACAAAACCTGGTCGCCTGAGCCGCTAACCAGAGAAGGACTGTCCTGGCGGAAAATAGTGAGGAAATACCCGAAATAATGGGAAAAAGATTGAACAAGTACAAAAATAAACAACAAGTATAAAAAAAAAACGCAGTATATTGTATATTATTTATTTGCATAGCAATGTAACTACTATATTATTTTTGACATATCTAAGTGCATGTAACATGTGTATAGAGGAAAATAAATGATTATGATGATTATGATTATGATTATTCGTGGAACGGAAAATATAATAATAGCCATAGAAGTACGCAAAGAAAACATCTACACGAGATCTTATCCCGTGAATTCATCCGCCTTATCAAACCAAAACAAACGAGCCACAACACAAACTTATTGATTACCTACCCGCAGTTCCGAGATAAGGGAGGTTAACGACATTGCTTATAACGCTAATGTAGTGAAAGGAACTAAATCTCAGATTCAAGGATACGAATCGTATGATATAAGATTGGCTTTACCTTAACATATTCAGCGTGTTTTCGAGGTTACGTCATGGAGAGCACCAATAACGTTCCAACGAAGATTACCATTAATATTTTGCCTTGATGCTATTCTTGGAATTGTATCAAATAAAATAAAGTGTTTTCACAAAGGGAACATACGCTACAGTAGTTATAGTGATCGGGTGTTTTGATTTTATTATTTAGTATCTTATTTCGCATAATAATTTGCCAATACTAAACACTAAGCTGAGGCCACTAAACAAACATTTAGTTATTCATTCATTCATCACAGAGAATTTACTTATTAATTTATTTTATATTACCTACTAGCTTGTGTCCGCAGCTTCGCTCGCGTGGTACCTAGATCATCATCATCATCATTTCAGCCGTTCGACGTCCACTGCTGAACATGGCCTCCCCCACAGACAGAGCAAATTCCTTATCATGTGGGGGGATTTGCCCATTCTCACCACGCTGGGCATGTGGGCTGGCGAGCGCAGTTAGAGCTATAGTTGTTGAAATTGAGGGACGCTGCTGCTCATCCCCTAGCTTTTATCCCATAATCGCCTCTTACGACATCCACGGATAGGTAAATATGGAGGGGCCTATTCTTCAGCCGGGGCCACCACGGCCAATACCTAGGTACCTAGATAAAAAGTAGCTTTGCTATTCTAACTGTTTCTATTCAAGTTTCATCGAAATTGATTGAGCCGTTGATTTAACCACATCTATCCGGACAAACTTTCGCATTTTTAATATTTGTATTAGTGGTATTGTTAAAGATTTTTTAGGTTCAGTGTGCAGCAGTCAAGACGCGCATCGGCTGCTTGCTTAGACGAGCTTGTATGCGCTAAAAAACGCCCAATATGTAAGGGCATGATTGGCTTAGTAACGGACGAGTATGATGTCTATTGTAGATATATCGAATAGGTAGCTTTATAAGAGTCATATAAAATATAAGGTACATAGCTACTATATGATTTATGCGGGTTGTGGGTACAGGATGGGTTTGAGAAAAATAAAAATATTACTTTTACCAGAAGCCAAACTATCAAACATTCCAGATACACTATTCCAGATTAAGTTAAGTAGATTGGTATAGCTTTGGAGTATACTTTAAGAAGTCTCAATTCAAAGAGTCACTGAGCTACAAAGGCCACGATCGTGCGGCCTGAAACTATGAGCTAGGAGCTAGGGCCGAGCTAGAGCTACCTTTATGTTCGCCGAAGCGCGTGTGGACTGTTTCTACAGCACCATGCGCAAGCGGTGCACATCCCTGGGGCGCAGAATCAGGGCCAGCTCCAACAGCATACTGAATGTGTTGTCAACCAGGTTCGACTGCGAGTACCTAAACCATTGCGGTATGGTACATGCGCAGTACCTGAAGTAGATTCCACCTACTCTACCTACTTACCTTCCAGTTCTGCTTTCTGCAATAATAAGTATAAATAATATGTGTGATATGGACTATGTTAATTGTCTGAAATAAATGATTTATATTTATTGGAGTGGGATTTTTCACTCAACTCATACTGAAATCGGACTGTCATTTTATCAGTGCAAAAGGGATTATTTTCTGAAACTTTCCCTCAAAATAATAATAACATCCAACAGTCACAAACATAGTCCTGACCCCACACTAGGATTCCCTGCGTTATGGGTATCAGAAAATACAAGTACAATGGTACCACAACACCACGACCCAACTCGGAATAAATATTTGTCGATCATGCAAACATTGGTCCCACAGCGGGAATCAAAGCCGCACACCTTGTGTCTCAGGCGGGCACTCTCCCGCTATAACCACCAAAAAATTTACTTGATAATAATAATTAGAGCCGACGCTTTCTACACCTTTTGAAGCAAAACCGGTGGCATGCTAGTAAACAATATGCCAAAGTAGCTAATGCACCCCCACCCCAATCCCCGAACATGCACCGGTCCATATTTCAAGGCGGGGCTCCACGTGCGAACGCCAGATAAGAGGCCATCCATCACTCCGTTATAAACAACACGGGAGCAGAATAAAACAGGCATTACCTACCGTTCCGGCTACTAGAGATATTGGTTAGGACTTTTTGTTTGTGAATATTAGAAGCCGTGTTGGCCTAGTGAGAGATTCCTCGACTTCCTATCTAAAAGTCATGGGTTCGAACACTGTCGGGCACAAATGAGTTTTTCTATTCGAAAAAATTATTAATTTATAACGGGCTTGAAGGAAAACATTGCGGAAACCAGTCGGTATTCTTATAGCGGCGATGTGCTTACAACCTGTCACGTATGGTATTACTGAGAAAGAAATAAAACCTGACCATTTTTTACTAAGTAAGTTCGTCAACTCCTAACATTTATTTATAGGTATGGTTCTTAGACTCAAATTCTGAACTTTTTTTTTTTTCCATCTAAGGTGTCGAGCAAGCATACGGCCCATCTGTTGATAAGCGGTTACCGTAGCCTATAAGCGTTTGCAATACCAGAGGTATCACGCACGCGTTGCCGACCCCGAATCCCCTCCCCCCCCCCCCTAAAGAGCTCTGGCAACCTTACTCACCGCAGGAACACAACACTATTTAAAACAAATAATGTTATTTGGCTGCGATCTTCTGTAAGGCGGAGGTACCTCCCAGGCGGGACTCCAAGTGAATCTAGATTAAAACTTAGATTTTTTGATATACCACGAGTTTTTCGGGATTTTTAACGAAAACCATTGTTTACTCTGGTTTCAGCACCAAGGTTATAGCAGAATAATAATTAAGCTCATACTACTATCTCAGTTTTCCCAGGGCGTAGGCGAGTGACGTGCCCTCATCAATCTTGTTCATTTTTACTCCGCTGCTGCCAAGCTCAGCGCTAACTGAATAGCCGTTCGCTTCACCGGACATTACCTAGATGATCGGGAAATCACACAAAATGGTAGTGCCGCGGGGAATAACTGAACTAGGTCACGTTTGTAAATAACTTAAAATACGCATTTGAATTATCAGCAAAGCATTTTTGGGGTGTAAGTGGGTTCCAAACAACACCGAATGGAACCCAAGTCAAGTTCACCGACACGTGGTCTATAACCTGCAGATCAACGAACGGGGCTCTGCGAGGTGGGTGATGGTCTAACCCACCCCTTATTTTCGGGAGGCGTATGTTCAGCAGTGGACATCTTAAGGCTGATTATGATAGTGACGCCATCTTTATAACGAAAGGTCATGGGTCCGGTTCCGGAAGACGATATCAGTTTAGTAAGACAGTAACCCACATGAGCTTCTAAGCCGCAAAAGTAGCTTTACTCTGTACCAATATCACAGAGCAGTCGGCCAAACTAGTTGTTTATTACCCACTTGTTTATGCTTACTACTTATAACCTAACATTCCTCATAATAGGTCTAAGTGTAAGTAATATGCATCTAAGACAAACCTATCTTGGTTTTTTAGATGTATAAAACATAAACTGTAACTATTTTATAAGAATAAAAAAAAAAAAAAAACGAAATCCGTAGAAGAGTCGAGGTATATCGGCATATAGCTCTCACAATTACCAATTGGGAGGCCATATAGCTCGCAGAATTAACAACCGTTGGGAAATAAAGGTTCTATAAATCGAGTGAAGTCTAGAAAATTCTCCAGTGATGGAAGTAGGTCGTCTCTTTAGGTCAGCGAGGTAAAACCTATAAAGTTAATTGGTCAAAGCCACGGTACGTTGGGTAACCGATACTGAAGAGTAGAAACTGTTCAGTAGTCTGTGCACTCATGCAATTATAGTATTTTACAGTTTTTCTGATCACGTGACGCTCCTATTTACCTACTTAGTTAAATATTTGTATAAATTGTATACAAGGTTATTCTTAAAATGTACTACAAACCCTGAGAATAATTAGTTTATAATCGCAAGTAGATCGATTTAATTTTTTATTTATTTTTATTTTTTTGGCTAAAAAATGTCTCCGTCATTGAATGATAGACCAAAATTCGAGTAAAAACACCATAATTTTGGCGAGAACTAAAGCGTTTATACTACTATTTTGGCCTGAAATCCACACTTCATCTCGTTATCATCATCATCTTTTCAGCCGTACGACGACGTCCACTGCTGAACATGGCCTCCCCCACAGACAGACCGAATTCCTTATCATGTGGGGGGATTTGCCCATACTCACCACGCTGGGCATGCGGGTTGGCGAGCGCAGTTAGAGCTATCGTTGTTTAAATGAGGGACACTGCTGCCCATCCCCTAGCTTTTTTCCCTTAGTCGCCTCTTACGACATCCGCGGATAGGTAGATATGGAGGGGCCTATTCTTCAGCCGGGGCCACCAAGGCTCCACGGCACATCTCGTTAATCCCACTGATATTATAAATGCTTAAGCTATGAAAGATGAGATGAGAGGATGATGCGAGGATGTGAAGATATGAAAATATTTGTAACTCTTTCTCGTCGCAACCACTAAATGGACTCCACTGTAAATTGGCATGTATGCAGTAGGTAAATAGCCTTGAATAACATTTTTATGCTCAATTTTGTCCAGGTACTATGCGAACGAAGCCGTGGATGGAAGCATACTAGCTTCCTCTTCCTCCTTAGCTCCTATATAAACTAACGAAAACATATTATTTTCGTGTTAATTCTAATTCGTTGCAATTTATGTCAGTTGGGATATTTGAGGTTAATCATATTCTAGATCAAATATCGAAATATATTTTGGATACAAATATCTAAACATCCAAATATCTTCCTAAACTAACTCAGACAGGCCTCATAGCTCAGTTGGTAGTAACTCTGCCTTTTGCGCGGTCGCGGGTTCGATTCCCGCACTGGACAAACATTTGTGATTAACACAGATGTTTGTTCTGTAGCTGGGTGTTTAATATTTATCTATAATGTATATCAGTCTCTGGTACCCATAGTACAGGCTATAAGTAGTTTGGGATCAGTTGACCTTGTGTGTCCGGAATATTATTAACGATATAAAATATTTATCCGCTTAGTCTGACAAAACCTATCGCAAGTGTGGGTGGAAAGTGTAAGCATAGCGTCATAATTCACCCGCCGTGTTGACGAAGGAAATTGGATTTTTCTTGGCTTCATATTGCGTAATTATGGAAATGGCCGGCGAAATTACTCATTTATAGCCATCGTGATACTGTATGATGTGATCGCAATCGTGGTCGTTAGCCGGGGTAATTACTACAATCTGGACTGATCTAGAACTGGTGTGGTGACCGTCCTGCCCCCGTACCATCAAATTCGCAGTCGCGAAGTTGATGGTCCGGGGCGGTGGTTTAGGCGGTGACATAAGTTGACAGCCTCAAAGATTTATGGTTCAAATTCGTGTAAACTAGCGCTGAAACTCTCGTATTTGAAGGGCAATAAGACGCCATGGTACGGCCAATAGGTAGAGCGAATCTATAGTCGCCTAATAAGCAGCTTTGTGCTTGCTGTTTATAATAAGTTCGATAGTATTAACATGAGTTTGTGGACTTATAAATTGAAATTCGTGGTCAATGCAAAATACTGAGGACTTACATTTTCAAAATAACACATTTATTTTTTATGGAATACTAGCTTAAGCCCGCGCCTCGCGTTTACCTATATAAAAAGCCTAATAAGCTATTCTACGTAAAGAACCTTATCTATTTCAAGTTTCTTCGGTTGTGCTGTTACGGCGTGACTGAACAACAAACATCCAAATATCTAAACATCCAAACATACTCACGAACTTTCGCAGTTATAATACTATTTTGTAGGATAGGATTGGCGTGGTTCCTTTGAGAGAGACCAAATTTATCTAAGTATCTCATAAAGTGGACGTGGTGGCCCCGGCTGAAGAATAGGCCCCTCCATATCTACCTATCCGCGGATGTCGTAAGAGGCGACTAAGGGAAAAAAGCTAGGGGATGGGCAGCAGCGTCCCTCATTTTAACAACGATAGCTCTAACTGCGCTCGCCAACCCGCATGCCCAGCGTGGTGAGTATGGGCAAATCCCCCACATGATAAGCAGTTTGCTTTGTTTGTGGGAGAGGCCATGTTCAGCAGTAGACGTCGTACGGCTGAAATGATGATGATGATGATCTCATAAAGTTTCAGACTTTTCCTACCTGACGCTTCTTGATGGATCACTCTGTACAATTGCTACCGATTTATACGGAACTGGGGCTTTACTTGGTACGGGGAAGTGCTAATAGTTGAACCCTAATGCAGGTGTTGGAACGTTTAACACCTTTTTACGAGGTCGGTTTTTCTAAGGCGCCGTTGTGATTGAAGTATGGGACCTATACAAGGTGATTCATGATAATATGCTATCCTGAAAGGGACTTATTAAAAAAGACAATAAGGTTGATCTACGACTTTTGAAAATTTTATTCAACAATTTAAAAAAAATAAAAAATAAAATAAAAATAAAAGGGCATTTATTCACCAAGAATCCTACACACAGCTATAAAAAAAACAATTGGTAATTTACAAGTTTTGGTATGTATGTAGGTAGACAGGTGAAATGGTCGAAGGCTCAGCTACGCTGCTTTTCAGCCTCGCCATAAAATGTCTGCTGTCGTCACAGCAGGTTTGATCGTCGGAAGCCATCAGCCGCTATCAGGCGATGAAGAGAAGGGCACAGATCATTATTATAACCTATGTAAGTAGGTAGGTAAGTATGGTATAAACATAGAGCTAGCAGCAAATGGCATCCGACATCCAGGATAAAATAAATTTGTGTGAAACTATAGTACAATATTAGGTATAACGCAGCTAGGCATACTGTTCCACCGATACATGCTTGCCGAGCAGAAGCGGCAGAAGCCAACCGCTCAGTCACGCAAAACATTTTTAATCATAGTATAGTATAGCCAGGTATGGGAACCTATCCGTTACTATCTAAGAATTTTTTTTTCGATTTTTCATTGAAACTCTATGCAAAAGTCAGCTATTTTGGGGTCAAATCAGTTCAAACTCAATTATACAGCTGTACTTTTAGGTCGTAACCTTGATGTCGAACTTCTCGTATACGTTTAATAATTACTCATACACATGATAGAAGAACCAAAAAGAGATAATTGGAATAGTTCTCAAAAAAATCTATATTTTTGTTTTAATATACTTTCTATCACCTTGTACTAATTGTACTGTAGGTATAATGAAAAATGGAATAGGCACTAGCACAGAACCTTTAATTCTTTTTTGCTATTACAAAGCGTGGCACGTCCAATGCTGACGTCACAGGACAATTTTCCACTTATTCCCTGTGATATGAAGGCTCTGGAGCATGTAGGATTCGATTATCCCGCGTATAATCGTGGTGAGCGGAGTGTTGGTACATCCGCGGCGGGCGCGGGCGCCGGAAATTGGCGTCAGCGCCGTTCCCGCAACATCCGGCATATAATAGTTACTGGACGCTTTTTAATAATCTTTAAAAGACCTTGGTCTCACAAGCAAATTTTTCAGCGAATTTAAGCTCGTTTTTGTAAGCTTTTACAATAAATAACTGCAAATCCTACACTATTAAAAAAACAAGCTTAAACGCACCCGAACCGCTAGGGCACAGTTTCAGAACAAAAAATAGCTCCTTCTTAGGAGCCAATTTTTTGAAAGAATGGTAGACATCCTCTCAGATCTCCAGGCAATTAGATCCTTGAAGATATGTAGGTGTTAGTCTGAGGCATGTCCGATCATTTGGCACTTGCCCACATTTTGCAGGAGTGAGTTTTCACACGGAAAGGTTGCAAGCCCATCGCGGCTTATAAGAATCCTGGTTTCATCACGACGTTTTCCTTCAACGTTTCAGACACTGACAAAAATAAAAATCCATGTTCCATCAATGACCTTCAACAACCCGCTAATAATAAATTCCGCTTCTGTCCACGAAAAACCTACATCAAGAAAGCCACCTGAGAGTCAGGTTTGAATGTCAAGTGAGTTAATGCCCATTTCGGTAACGCGGCCGTTTGCAGGGGCTTATGTTTCAGCCACAGTAAAAATAACTTTAGCATCTAAAACAGAGCCAAGACTACAACCTGGAGACATAATGGGATTGAGACTTGGACGCTAATAATGGGCCTCAAACAAAGTCGTGCATGGATAGGATATGTTTTTTTGTCATACAGCGAAGGTAGCAAACAAGCTTTCGGCCCACCTGTTGGTATGTAGTTACCGTAGCCTATGAACGCCAGAGGCATCACTCAAGATAGCTCTAGCAACCATACTCACCGCGGTACATAACAACTATTTGAAACAAATAATGGTATTTGGCTGCGATCTCCTGGGGAATAAAGATTCTCGAAACTACGCACCGGACAACGCCTGCCTATACTGCGTTGTTGTTGTGGAGCACCCGATTGACCGACGAAATTATGAAGGTTGTGGAAAGATCGTGGATGGAGAAACTCAAAACCGTTCGATATGCCACTCTTTCGGGGAGGCCTATGATTGAGGAGCAATTATTTGAAAGGAGCCATTTCATTCTGGGCCTGGTCTGGTAGGAGATTACAAGAAAAATACAATTTCATTAATTTGAAGAGAAATGCGATGGTACAAGAATAGTTCTTCTGGTAAGCTTTTTACTATGTGAACACTATTTCAAGGCCGCCATGTTGGTTTATAATTGGCGTTTGACATGACATTGACATATTTTTCATATCATGTTGTTTGACTTTGATGTTTTTGTTGTTTGTTGTTTGTCAGATGAATGTAGGTTGTCAAAATGACATTTCACGCACGTCCATCCGTCATATTTTTGTAGCGCTGTGTGTTGCTCTCTTTGTCGAAGAAAATTATAATGTACCTTAGAACGAAGTTAATTTAAATAAAATAACCGATTAACTACGTTTACTTTATTGCTTAGCCATATTTAAGAGTAGTGTACACAGTGCAGGCCCAGGCTCCATATATTGATGAAACGTCTCTTTTACATTAAAAACTCCCCTAGCGACGACGTATAAAGGAACGAGCCATTTCAATACCCTGTCTTCTGACTAAACATACTGGTTAATAATTATACTGTGCCTCAACCAACACTAGGCCACTAGGGAAGATTTGTGAATGAAAATTGTAAAGGATGAGCGTCTAGTTCGGGCGCTGTGGTTTCCCTTTGTGGAGCTGTTAGGAAGGATCGGATGATTTATTTTAATGAAAGGTACAACCACCGTAAATTATGTACCTACTTACCTACATACTTTAAGATGATTATTTTACGGGGAAACAAAGATTTATGGGGCTTTGTTAAACACTTCTAAATGAATCTCTAAATAAATTATAGGTACATGGTTAGAAAACCGACATGTCCTAGAACCTAAAAAATCGAAGACACACAAAGGAGCCTCGGAGGTGTACTATAATCCTCAGCCGTACGACGTTCACTGCTGAACATGGCCTCCCCCACAGACAGAGCGAATTCCTTATCATGTGGGGGGGTTTTGCCCATTCTTCTTCTCCTTAATGCGTGTTCTTTCCGCTGATCCATAATCCATGTTGTTTTATTTTATTATAAATTTTGATCCTAACCTAACCTAACATGTAATGATGTTTTTATTAATATTTTTTATTTTTATTTTTCACTCTGGCCTGCGTTATTTTCTATGCTTGTTTTGTTTGCTTGCAAGATTTTAACAGCCACTACATATTTGCTCGCCACATCTTATTAACAACGTATAAAATGACAGTTTATTCTAGTAGGTAATCTAATATACTTATTTATGATTTATTATCGTTAATTTACAACTTCTTTTTATTTTATTTTATTTTTTATTTCCTTGAACCACCCATTTCCGTACCACGTTGTCTCGCCCGCGTGATGTCACCCTGTTAGGTCCAGTCTGAAAACCAGCGCTGCTTCCCTACCATGTTCGGGAGTGGCATAAGCTGAGACTTGGACCTAGTTTGGCCGCACAGTCGCACTAAGAAAGATAATATTTAGCTTTGTTAACCTGCCTACTTATTTGTTATTTATGTGATCATTTTTGTTATGTATGTGATTATTGTTATGTGTCTTTAATATTTTTGTACTGTATGTGTGTGTCAAATAAATAAAATCTTATTCTTATTCTTATTCTTATACTCACCACGCTGGGCATGCGGGTTGGCGAGCGCAGTTAGAGCTATCGTTTTTAAAATGAGGAACGCTGCTGCCCATCCCCTAGCTTTTTTCCCTTAGTCGCCTCTTACGACATCCGCTGATAAAGATATGGAGGGTCCTATTCTTTAGCCGGGGCCACCACGGCCTATACACTAATTCTCACTAATCACTTCACTGTCGGCTAAACGGCTAAACCCTCTAAATTTGATAATCCTAAGTAAGACTTCTAGGCTGTGCGTTGATTGTCAGTCAGTCAGTATCTCTCATAAATCTTAAATAGTTGTTGCCATTTTTTTTTCTTTTTGTTAATAATATAATCATTACTTTACTACCGTAGATAACTGTGGGGGTTTATTTTACCAACAGGTACAGTCGGTGCTAATATCAATATCTGTCAAGCGTTGTCATGTCAAGTGTCCCATAGTACTGGGAACGAAGGAAGAATTATGACAACCCTCGTCAAGTGGGCCAGGACACCCCAACTACATGGAAAACGTTTTAGAGCGTTTTTCCACAAGTCAAGACACGACACGTTCGCCAGTCACGACATACGATAATATACAGAGCTAACGGTTATGAGCCTTTTCCATCATACGACTTTCCACAAGTTTGACAATTACTTCGGTCCTTCGGCATCGGCAGCGGTTGGTGCCTTTGAAGTAGGACCTACCTAGTTGAATCATCATTAAAAATATCTATGGCACGGATATTAGATCGCATCGACATTTTAAACTCGTGTTGTGCTTTGTCGTATCGTTCTTTAGGAAAACTGTTCACATTATACTAAAGCCGTGTTCAAAGTTTCAAACGGCGGCGGCGCGGTATGTTTTTTTTTAAATGGTTCTTACATCTAGTCAATTTTGTTGTTTGACTTTTAGGGGCTTGCAATATCGTCGAGTATGATACGCCCTCAAATATCAAACTGAAAATTGACTGTAGGTAATCGTACGTAAGTATCTTTCTAGGCTTCACCTAGTTTCTAAGATGTTTCAAAGATTTGGTCCGAGGCATGTGCTACGTCGTTCCGAGAACCTGCACTCCGCGATCAACTCGCTCCCGCCCCCTGTTCGCTCTTAACACCTGTCGGGCGCCCATTCGTCGTATGGTTGAGTCCTATAACACAGATTTTGAATCTATTGCAGATATCTTCGCTTGTAGTACTTATAAATTTAAGACATTATTACTCATATTTACTCAATAATGAACTTCGCAATGAAGATCATCATGAATTAAATACGTTCTGATTGGTTGCAAACTCAATTATTATATTTATTTTCTCTTAACACTTCATAAGTAATCCTGATAACTTCTTTTTCTTTTATCATTATAAGCTTTCTCAGCATAGGATTCCCGTCATCTATTTCTTTTGTCACAGCAGATAATAAAAATGTTTTTTTTTATGACTGGCTTTTTGTTACTCTTATATACTAAGTTGTGGATAACGTTGTGGTCTACATTATTAATAATTGGTTGCATATGAAATTATGTACCTACTACTCACTGTATCTTACATATATAATGTAGTTGTTTGTTGTTCCTAAATAAATAAATAAATAAATAAATAAAGTTATCCTGGTGGAACGCCTTTTGACTATCATATTCGAATATATTTTAGATGGCATATCGCACGCCGTTTGAACACGACTTAATATCTCACTCTGTATCGTCCCTATATTGTCGTGTCGTGGCTTGTGAATGATCTGTATATCTAATTTTATTGGTTTCAATTTCACCGTTGCATTGTCATAGTTAGGGGTGGTGCACACGGTCGACATTTCTAATTGACAGTGAAGGTTTGATTGGGAACTGCACTTCCTTGACCACGATAAATTCCGATATTTATCTATGTGGAACAGAAGGGAATCACATTCCTCTCTTTTCGATTAAGAAATAATGTTGCGAGATCAGCGCGATCTTATTGATTTCCTACCGCCTTATGTAAAGACCTAGTCCAATGATTTTGAATTTTAAGTTTCCAAACATTTAAGACATTAGTCTGAAATGGTAAAGATATATCGATTCTGACAATCTTAGCATTTGAAACTGCACGAAAAATTAGGGGAAGCCTCATCCTCATCGAGTAAGAATAAAATTAAAATACAATATTCAATCACTAAGTTTATCGCCTTGATAAAAGTATTTCCGCAACAATAAAAGATTATAAGAAGATTAAGAAGAAGATTTTTTACTGTTAGAAAAGGATAGGGAGAGTTTAAGACTGATTGTAAGGATTAAAGTATAATACACTTTATATTCCTAGTATCATTCTGAAAACAACATTCCACTTTAAAAACATCCTCTATCAGAAAGTTTTACCAAATATATCGTGTGTACCAGCTTAATAGTTTAACGTATTTGGCTCACTCTGTGCCCGCTATTAGTGCAGTTTGTTGGGTCTGCGAGGATTTTCGTAATACTGTGATGAGTCATGAGTTCATACGGTGCCCATTTCCGAACGTTCATCATATTGGAGGATTCAATTACGTGTACATTTGGACTTATAATTGGAAATGGTCGATCGAATGGATAGTAACTTTGTTGTTTAGGAGTTGTTCCAAAAAAGTAATGTACTTTTTACTTCTTGATGGTTTATACGGTGTCAGGTAAAACTTGTTACTTATGAGACGCTGCTGTAGGGCTGAACGAACGCAGTATATAAACATAAGTAAATGACTTAGGCGGACTATAACGTGAGTCGATGGCAAGATTTTCAATATAAACACCCATTTTTCTAATTTTAGCACAAAAAAAGCTATAGAAATATCACATCACATTACACTAATCATAAAATGTGAAAGTAACTCTACAACTCTCTTTCTCTCTCTCTTTTGTAATGTCTCTCTGTCCATCTCCTTTTGCCCCTATATACATATAAAGAATAGGTGTGTACCTGGGTGTGTACTTAGGTGTGTATCTAGGTGTGGACCTAGGTATGTACATACTCATATAACATCATAACTTTAAGATTAGCAATGCAAGTGGATTATAATTTCTTCAAGACTCGAATCGCAATAATTTGATTGAATCTCATTTAAAAGAGATTGTGCTCTCTAAAGCGACTCTCAAGTCAATCATACTACAAGGAGCTTCTAAGGGGATTGTTCACTTATCCCTTGTTAGCTTCCAATCCCGTCTTATTTATTAAATTCCAATTGAATTGAAAGGATTTTTATAGCCGAACTCTTATTATTTTGAATTCGTAATAGACGCTCGTAAAATAATGAGATGGTTATGACAAGTAGAAGTAGGTCCGTTTTTAAGTGGTACTTACGTCTGGATTTAAAAAAAGGTAGTTTTACAAAAGTTTAAAAACTAAATTTGAAACCAGTATAATACCTATAACCTCTCCTCTCCTATCTCCTATATATCTCCTCGAATATATAGAATTAATAGGCTTATATCCGCTATAGATTTTTGGAATATTTATTTCACCAAAATATAGGAAAAAACATTGCCTTCAATCGGTAAGTTCAGTTTTTAAAGTAATAATTAGATTGAAAAAATTGACGCTGCTATCACAAAGAAACTGCAATTATATCATATTTTGGAGCTGTTATAAACGCCACGTCCAGCGTGAACCAATTTCAGCTTTATTTCAAATGTATACGACGGGGTGCTAATCTAGCACTAGCTGTTATTCCCGTCTTAACGCGATAATATAGTTCACATTGATAAAGCAACTTTAGCGTCACTCAGAAGTCTCTGTAACGGGCAGTAATCCAGGCCAATCCAGAGCAAACTTCCACTATCTGCTCTGACGAGACTTCCCGACACGCAGACCACTACTATCAGCTTCAATGTCACGGCTTTTGTGACATCATGAGCATCGTAGACATCTACTGCTGGACATGGACTTCCCACATGGAATGCCATGACGGATTGTTTTGGGCTGACAATGTCTTCCGATTGGCGTTTGCCACAACTTCTTCAAAGATAGAATTTAAAAAACACATACAGAACATCATTCAGAAACTCGTTAGTAATTAACCAAAAAAAGGGTATTGGACTATTCAGAACCAAAATAAAGGTAAGCTTTTTCTCGATTCCACTAATTTCTTCTCGAGAAAGATCGATATCTGGGGTAATGTGAAATGTTTGTAAGCAAACCACCCATGCAACCTAAAATTCTCTTCTTTGGCGTTGTTTATTTGTCAGAATTGGTATCAATTTTTTGATGTAGAAGTGGTCACAAATCGAGAACAAATACAAAATCTGTCGAGAACACCACACAAGATCAATTTTAGATTGTATGGGCGGTTTGCTCACACGCAATGGGCTGAGGTATATATGTCTAAATTTTGGCTCCATGGTAGGGGTAGACGGTAGTCACACGTGAAACTATCGAAGCTACTTGCCATGCCACAAAGTTATCTATGTCCTTGTAAACTTTAGTCTTGACGTCACAGAGCTTGTGAGATCCATTTCAATCGACAAGTTTTAATGGTTATTAATGTGGATCGAATATAACAGAGAGTTAGTTTATGTGTCATCAAAAAGTTTTACCTTATACTTGCAAGTTTGATTAACATAAATAATAATGGTAGTTTTCACTTTATAATTATAAAGTAGATCATCATTAACTTGTTCAAGTGGGCATACATAGGCCACCCTCAAACAGTTCCAATACGAACGGTATTGAGCCTTTTTCATCCACCGACTTCCCGCAACTTTCACAATGTCGTGGGTCCATCAGGTGGGGGTCTTCCAACACTGCGTCGCCCGGTTCGTGGTTGCCATTCGATTACCTTCTCCCCGTCGGTTGTCGGTTCTGCGAGCTATGGGACCAGCAGTGGGAGACAATGGTTTGTAAAAAATATTAGATGTTTTCAATTAAAAAAATAACAAAAACCAAAAAAAAAACAAAAAAAAACGAAATTAAAAACAATACATTATGATTGTGACATCGATTAGTCTTGCTCTTGGTTGAAATCGATCTAGCATAAATTGCCTAAGATATTGCCATAATGATCTGTGACATAGGTACATAAAGACACAACACATATATAAAACAACAAACCTAAGTGGTTTTACAACAACCCTTCCTCCTCCTGCCAATATAATATCCTTCACGAAATGGTACAAAGTAAACATTGATAGATAGATAGATAGATAACACTTTATTGATCACCATACGGAAATAATACATAAGATCACAATTACAAATTTACACGGCAATACAATGGGCGGCCTTATCGCTAAGAGCGATCTCTGCCAGGCAACCTTAGGATGGACTGGACTGAAAAGATGAGAAGGGGCAAGATGGTGTTTCTTAAATTATGAAGAAAATAATTAACTATAAACAGAATAAAGTAGGTATATTAAATAGATAAATCAAGATAATCATATTTAAATATATATATACATATAGTGACATTTATATAAACACATACAGATACTATATCGTATATAATTATAATAGGTACACAGAATTTAAGAATAATAATATACAATAAACTTGTGCTTCACAAAGAGCAGCATGCCAGAAACATACAAAATTGTCCAAATAATTTCAGAGCTCCGGTTATTCCCTGAAATTAATTCAAATACGAAGGAGGTCAGCACTAACAAAGGAAGCATTTATCCAAGCTATTGAACATAACAACACCGAGTGCAATTTAGAAACATCTTACAAAATAACCTTAGCGCTATGGGCTAGCTGGAAACGAGGGTAGTAGACCTTATGGTGCTAAATGGCTTAGTTTGAGCAAATTACTTTAAGAATACAGGGCAGGATCAACACATGAAATATATAAATAGCACCCAGCAGTCATACATGTCCTGACCCCACACTAGGATTCCCGGTGTGAGTATCAGAAACTGCGAGAAAAACTTTTATTTGTAAAAAACTGACTTATATTACTTTTGTAAACCTTGGTTCGTCACACTCTCCGTCTCACTTTGCCTCAAAACGTAGTTCTTGCTTACTACCTCCCTAATTCAGTCCCTGTTTACGTGAAATTTAGCTTGTGCAATACACGAATTGTGAAACTTTACGTGTACAAGTCGAGAGGAGTTGGTACGAACTTGGTGTGAAATGTAAAGGCATGAACAAGCTCGTACAAGTCGGGATTAGCATAGAAATGTTTTTGTATTTAATGGTGACATGCATACATTGTATAGTAGATTGGAATTTCGTGCGCACTTCTTTAGTTAGATGAGTTTAACGAATTGAAGGAAGCTAGGAAGAACTCACTAATTGTACGGTAGGTTCTCTATTTTCTCATCACTAATATTTGGCAGCCCAGATCATGGTGTATGGGAAAAACTTAGTTTTTGCGTGTATAATTCTTTCGCCTCTCAGGTACTTTTATCATCAGTATATCGGGGTTTTAATTCATGTAAAACTTTAAAACAATCTGTTCAGAATTGAAAGCGACCGTGAAGAATTTAAAAAGAAAAATGTGGATTAGAAGGATCATCAAAAAAAATCCAAATTTTTCTATCATCTTCAAAATATAGGTACCTATCACAGTTAGCTCCTCCATAAAATACTCTGATATTTTCAAAGCCACGGTACAAGTAGGCTAGTCGACTAGTGCACGCTCCAGCGATATGTTAGGGGTGTTATCTCGCTCGAGTGGCTCAACCACTCGCTTGCCGGATTATTGGGAAGTTTTAAACTGGTACGAGCTAGCCTGGGACGGGCTACTTCAGGACGCAAGATAACTTGCTAAGCCAGAATTTTATCAATTCGTCGATTCTTTATCCAACGTCATTTAACCACGCTTCAGTCCCCCAACTGTTTTGTTTTTCCACTTACTTATAAAATGCTTGGTCAAATCCTGAATAGGCAGCTTCAAAAAGAGTATATTAGGGTGCCATATTCCTTGAGCAGTAATCACAATGCAATTAATATCACCGTGGCATTTTAGTATGACTGCTACTCGCATGTGTAACTTTTCTTTGCCAGAACTATTTCCTCCCCTATGATTCTCGCAATATCATTTAATTTGTTGGGCAAAATGTTCAAATTCCAGTGCAGTGGAAACAGTTTAATTATATCGTAACGTCCACATACCTATCGTCTGAAATGCTCCCCACGTCTCGGTATTACATTGCTGTGCCCAGACAATGGACGTAAAGTCTTAGTAAAGACTTCCTACAAAGCACTGACCATCACATAGCGGAGAAGGTAACAATTACAATTACGTACACCAGGCGCACCAGCAACCGACGCCTGGACGCTGAGTTTGAGTGACTGGTTGAGCTTTAGCTCTACCTGCTGCAGAGTCACATTCCATTGAATCTTGCTCGTATAAAATGCTGATTTTGTATGGAGTGTAAGAGCCGCACGCTGCCGTGAATTGTCATGAGAATTGCATCATCCGCCTAATGAAGTCCACTGCTGCACATAGGCCTCATCTAAAGAGTGCCACAACTCACGGTCTTGAGCCTTCTCCATGCACCGACTTCTCGTAACCTTTTCAATGTCGTTGGTCTATTACGTGGAGGGCCAACACTTTCCATAGCTCGTTGCGCGACCATGAGCTTGTGTATGAGGCATAACTGACGGTAGCCACTTATTAAAAACCAAGGGTTGTCTAGAACGTTAAATAAAACTTGAGTTGATGGAACTTTAAATTTTAAGTATTAAATCATTTTTGTGAATTCAAAATTTATAATTTTTGTATTGGTGTTGCTTAGGCTCATTTTAGTCGTCGTAATAGAAATTTCGATGCGAGAGGGAGTCCTTAGTTTATTCAAACCAAATTGAATATACTGGCAGAATATAACAGTAGAGTTTGAGGTACAAATAAAGATATGTTTTACGCTGGTACTAGTCTCACCATGCCTTTGTTAGAGTTTATAGCACCTGCTTTTATAGAGTAAAACAGCTGGAGCAGCATATTCACAGACTGATTCTATTATAATGGTCTATTCCGTATTAGCCTCAACTGCGTAGGTAGGTACTAAGTAGGTGAATTTAGGCCTCGGTCAAACGGCTCGTCATCCATAATTTTATTCATAATGACCCTTATGTTCAATTAATAAAGTTAATTTTAGCGCGCGGTATGTTATGAACTTATGACATAGTTCAATGATATAGCCACCCCTTAAAGGCAAACTCTAAATTGTTTGTATCTGTAAGGATCATTGTATTGATTTAGTTCTAGCATATCCGAAACCAACATAGTTTGAGACCGCTAAAATTATTACCGTTGTTGTCATTTCGATCTTTACGATAATATTTAGAAATATAATATGTGTAATGACAACAACGACTTGTTATCTCTTTCCGTTTGTACTCAGTTAGTGAGATTTTTTATCAGTAGACGTAAAAATTCTTATAAAATAAAATTGAAGACATTTCGCTCACAGAATGAACATGAACGTTGTTTAGGTTAAACGTACTTACGTACACTTAGCATCAGGTGGGCCGTAAGCCTGTTTGCCTCCGTATAACATAAAAAAAAAAAAAAAAACGTGGTATAGATAGATACAATCATCACTCGGATACCTCATTCCGAAGATCGTGGAGGAGTTCGATATTCATAGGTTTGATATTCTGTTTATTGTTAAAAGACAAATTGTAAACAAATTGGTCTTCAAAGTGTAGAAACCTAGATGATACCTTTTTAGGCTGTGTTTAAAATATGGCGAGAGATAGAAAGTAACAAGCTTGTTGAAAACTCGATCCTTGATGGTGCGATATTTTTCTTTATTTACGAGTAGTTTGCTGGTTCAATTTGTTAGTAATGGTTATATCTACTATATTATCTTTGGTAATGGTTATGGTTTTCTTCTTATGTCCGCAGCCGGTGCCAGAATGTGGTTCTAGGTGGTACTCTTCATGTCCTATGAGCATACCTTCGGGTGTTCCCCAGGGATCCTTGTTGGTTCCACTGCTGTAAAGTAAGTAGCAAGTTGTTTTTACTACTCTGTGATACACGAATGGTAAATGAACCAGTGTGGTGATAGGTACAAAAAATATAGTTCGTAGTTTTTTAGTTCGAATATCACTTGTCTTAGAAATTTTTGGTACAGAGGCCCGAGTCCGTAATTTTCACGAGTTACTCACTTGTCACCGGTGAATGGTGAAAAGTGAATAACCTACTTTTGTATCAGGTCACGTAAAGCGCCTCTACCAAAACCGGAAACCTTTTCACCACTTACCGGTGACTAGTGAGACGTCTCATTCAGACTCTCTACTCAGATGGCTAAGTCTGCAAAGTCAGTGAGTTCTCACTTTTCACTTTTCGACTGTTAAAAGTGAATAGATTGCTGGTTTTCGTAGGAGAACTTTTCGTGACTCCATACAAAAACGGTAAGCTATTCACTTTCACGGTCGATGAGTAAAAAGTTAGAACTAACTGACTTTGCTGATTAAAGGCCTCTATAATGTTTTCCCTCGTCGTTTCTTATTTTTGGAGAGTCGACGACATGTGAAGTTGAGTGAAGATAACGCATCGTAATTGTGACTAACGTTCACACCTATCCAGGGAGCAATCGTTTGTGATAAATCAACAATTTACAGGCAATTTCCATAATTCACACAATATCAAGTTACCAGCGCGAATAAAGAAAAATCCAATTTCCCTCGCTTGCATTACTGAGGGACGAAGTTGCTTCGTCGAGACGCGTTCACACTGTGACAGTTTATGAAAATTTTAGTAAGTTCTTATCTATAAATAAATAAATATTCCGGACATATCACACATTGTCAACTGATCCCAAACTAGGCATAGCCTGTACTATGGGTACCAGAGACTGATATACATAATAGATAAATATTTACCACCCAGACACAGAACAAACATCTGTGTTAGTCACAAATGTTTGTCCAGTGCGGGAATCGAACCCGCGACCTCTAGCGCAGAAGGCAGAGTTACTACCAACTGAGCTATGAGGCCTGTCTATATTTTATTGTACTCTATTAAATACATAAGAGTTAGGTAGCATTAAAAATATATGAGAAAATAAAATGTAAATACTATTACATATTTAAATTGCTCAACTAATATTATAATCAGGTAAAATATTATTTGTGTGTTTTTATATGGGGTAATCTCCGGATCTACGAAACCAATTCTAAAAAATACTTCACGAATAGGAAGCTACGCTTTCCCTGTTTAATATAAGCTATAGATTTTTTATAATGATAAACATATTTTTTTCTTTGGGAAAACTCAGTATATGTAAATCAAATCGGATCACCGGTGCCGCTTGGCTTAGGTCAATGTAACTATTTTGTAATCTGTGACAACTGGGCATAAGTTAGTTCGTGGCTTTGCCACAGAATAATATTTAATTTTTAGGAGAGAATACATTTTAAAATAAAGAGATTTAAGTGCGAGTAGGGCTTGCGCATTGAGGCTTCCGTAAACACGTGACCCAGGTCGGAAAATCAAGATCTCAAGTGTACGAAGCGAAAAGAATCAAGGTAGGAATATACTTGCTTCTTGCTTACTTGTCATGTCACTGATTCTTTCGGCCTATGACTGTCGGTGAAATACTTCAACACGCTGACGAAGTTGCTGGAGGGCCGGCTCGTATCTAATAGGGAAATGTTTATTTTCACGAAAATTCTAAACTATAACACAAAACCATAATTCCATCCACTTTGATCTCAAGCTTAGGATTCCCAATTCCTTTGACTTTCCAAATTCAAAGGCTGAAATCCCATTGGAAAGTGTAAAAACTAAATCCAAAGCAGTTCGACGAGTTATCGGCCCGACGGCTCATCCGCGGGCCTCATCAATAACTAACTTAATTAACTTAAAAGCTCTTTCCTGAGCGCCCGTCTGCTTAAAGGCTAATGCTGGAAACGCTGCAATAGGAAAGAAGTTGTATACGCTTGCATTTTATTGAGTTTAAGCTATACAGCTAAAACTATTTATCGCAAAAACGTTGCGTCCATACAATTTTATATTTTTTATACTACCTGCTCGTCAATGGCATATTATGTGTCATGCAAACCTTTCCTAAAGTAAGTCATTACAGCCCTACGGTCTAGCCGGGTCATAATGTTGTACTGAATTTCATTATTTCCCATGGGACATAATGTGATTTGAATTTGGAATGCAACCCATGTTTGGGTGCAATGAGATTTTATTCTAATTAGGCTGTATGTTAACATTTTCTTTGCACTGCCTACAAAATAAAAAAAAGAAAAACATGAAAACTTTTCACGAAATTCATTTTCACCCGCGCACGAAGAAGGATTTATTCGAATGTCGAACTGACCACTACAAAATAGACTACAAAAAAAGAAAAAAAAGGCGCCAAGCGCTCAAACTGCTGTGCTGTTATTTACACCGAAATTAAGTTTCGATTCAAATAAACTTCAAAAAAATATTGACGACGACAGTGATTTTGATTCGACTCCAGAATGCATACAATCTGAAGCCTCTGGTATAGTTGGAAACTTACTTCCAGAAAAATCATTTCTGTCTACTTAACAGTCATTGTTTTCAATTGCCTCGCAGAAAGTATAAAAAGTAGAGTATGCATCGCGGGCTTAAATGTGTATTTGTCTTGGGCGATCTTGAACCCCTCGTACTCAGGATTCTTGCCTTAAACTCCCTCGCTCCGCTCAGGAGTTAACCATAGAATCCCTCGTTCTCGGGGTTCAATATAGCGCCCTTGACATAATACACTACTTTAAGCCCTTGTTGCATAATCTACTATTATATGTCATTTCGAAATCGTCGCGGACTTGATATAAATAGCCCAGAGGATAAGCAAGTATAAGTGGCAGTGAGCAGGACACATATCACGACGAACCGACGCCGACGGCCGTTGGGGCAGAAAGGTGGACTTGAACAATTCACTGAAAAGCGCAGCGTAAGATGTCCCCGTCATTTACGGGTTGAGAGATGAGAAAGATGACAGGTTTGGTGTAGGCCAGGCCGCAAAAGAATCGCTCTTTAAATCAATCTTACTGGAAATATATAGGGGAGGCCTACGGGTTACGGCTGAAATTATGATGATGATTAGAGTGAGGGGAGCTTTAAATTACCGCAACCAAGCCGCGGGCATAATTTCCAAATGTCATAAAATAGATAGTCAACAGTATTTTTCAGTTACTAAAGTTTTGAAATTTCTTTTTTTGTATTTCACCACTTTTCATTCCCGAAGAAGTTTTTTTGAGAAAGAAGGTCGTTGTGATCGCACCTTAAGAAAGGTGTTTCGGATATGAGCGATTATTCAGGGGCACGATAACAATGGGGTAATAAATTATGATTGATGAATGCCCCCGGAAAATGTGAACCCCCCGAAGGGAACAATAAAAATATTTACAGATCTGGGAGAAGCTAATAATTAATTACAAGAGACGACGCCTGTGAGACGAAAATGCTGCACGGGAAGAGTAGATAATAATGATGAACACCCAATAGGTACAAACATAGCCCTGAATTCAAATTAGCACTGGGTATTCTTAGTGAAGTGTATTTTTTCACTCCGCTCAAACTGACATTTCATAATTTTCCCCTCAAATTATCTTTGCGACGATTAAGGGACCTTTTTTTCACAATTTTACGCCCGGATACTGAAACGTCACTTAACTAGAATATTTGAGATGTTCTCAATTATTTGAGACGCCGTTATCGTTCAGAATCCTATACGCAAACATCAATTAGATCACCACTTATATTTAAGTGACGTTTCAGTATTCGGGCGTCAGTCTCTCTGCGATCTAAATCGTGAGGAGCCAGAATTAAATAGACTGAAGATAGATTTGCATGTAGGAATCTGGAAAATGACTGTACCAGCTAGTTATTTGTAACAAGCTGTACCCTGGACCATTCTTCAGACAAACAGCATTAGTCATCTGTCAGGAACCCTTTCAGACAAAGACAAACATCGGTAGTGGTCCGAATACTTTCCGTTTGTGGGTAGTATGAAATAATGGCAGAGATGAATGGAATACCTATTCAACAGGGATCCTATAGTGCCTGTTTTACCAGTTATTCCGTTGTTACCAAAATCGGATACGGAAAATCCATTATGAGTATGTATACTAATAATAATAATAATACCTATTATAAATGCGAAGTCTGTCTGTTTGTTACCTTTTAACGAAAAAGCGGCTGAAACAATTTTGATGAAATTTAGTATGCAGATAGATTAAGTCCAGAGAAAGGAAATAGGATACTTTCTATCCGGGTAACGCGGAGCGGAGCCGCGGGCAGCCGCTAGTAAATTAAATAAATCTTAAAACGCCTTGTTGCCACCAGCGTCTTGGGGATGCTTCCGACTGCTAATATCGATCGGTTCAGCCATCTATAAATATCAACGGTTTTTAGATAGGTCAACTGTTTATTTTGGTAAAAATGTATTTAGCTTAGCTAAATAAACTGCAAATTCTGTCTACAAAAAGAGGTGGAAACCAAAATTTATAAACCCAATAATATAACTGTCCGAAAAGCTTTGTCTTTTTAGTTATTCCAGCCCCTAAAATAAAATAAACCTCACAGTTTCACACTGCAATTTGTGGCTGGCAGTACCACTTTTAAACAGAGCTAAAAAGCTAACATAGGTAGTTTTCAAAGCCATTATGAAAAGCAGGAGCTAACCTCGTATCGCAGTTTTCACCTAATGTGTGCTGCCGAAGTTTTTCGTAGGTAATCTCACACTCAAGCATTATAAGTGGAGTGTATTTTTCACTCACATGTAGTGCATGTCTCTATATATACTATATTTATTAAATACTATACTGTACTTTAATTTTATTAAATACTATATAACGCCCGTGGTTTCACTTCAGGCAAGCCAAAAATTTGCTTTGTGACTCTTCGGCTCTAGCTAAATCCATTAAAAAATCGCGACATTGTTGTGTGAAAGAAACATCAACAAATCCCTAATACCTAAGTCTATGATATTGTACTTAGCTTATTATTGTACCGGAATAAATAAAATAAAATAAATATACCTGGCTTTGCTAGTAGGAGTTCCTGTACACTGCCATAGTGGTTCGAAATGAGTTCCGGAAAATTTATTTCATCAAGCTTCAAATGCAAAAATTCAAATCTAAGTTCGATGCTGTTCACATAACAATTTAAAATTTCATTTCCAACTTGACCCCGCCCGCACCCGCACGCAAGTTCATAACATTTCAACTGGGTGGGTGATTTGAGCCTAGCAGAAGTTTCAAAACTTCTCTAGGCGTACCACCAGGTTTTTTAAAACTAATTGAAATTATGTCGGGGAATAAACCCCGCAAGACTTTGAGTTTCAAAACTTTCAGAGTTCCAGCTTGGTTTGAGTTTTTATTATCTTAGTACAAGTGACTCCAAGTTGGTATTTTTGCGATATTTTTCTATGGTGTTTCCTGGCGTGTTAAGTTAGGTAATTAAAAGTTGTGGCTCGTTAGAGTCGAAGTAACACTTGTTCTGAAGCTTGCCAATTTGTGCCTAGCGGTTGCCTTGATGGTTTTTTTGTGAAATGCACAAAGTTAGATTATACTACTTTTAATAGGTAAGTCTTAATTTGACGTAGGAATAACACATGTTTTGCAAGAAACAGTAGATTCAAAATATTACATGTTCCTATGTCGCCTATGTACATGACTTTCGAATTAACCATATTATGTATAATGTAACACACATGTGTGCACACAGTAATGCAATAAAGAATTACAGAATATTTTTTTTGTCACGTGTATTCTAGTTAAAGAAGTCTTTATAATTCCAAGTTTGAACTAAATCGTTTGAGCCGTTACGGCATGATTGTACAACAAACGTCCAAACATCCTCACAAACTTTCGCATTTACAGGTAATATTAGTAGGATTCTAAATAGGTACCTTGTAATTGCAAATAAAAACAAAACTTTACTCCCAAAAATACGAAACATTGGTTCATTTCTGATTGCGGAGTACGAAACAATGAAACCGTTATTTTTTGTCCAAATCATCCTTTACTAAACTTCCTCCGTGAATTCGGGAAGGACAAAAGTTGCAAACAAATTCGGGACGAAGGGCAACAAGCATGACAATGGTCCTTCAAACAATAAAACGTTCGATCGCAGCAAAGTTTCAAACTTTCCGCCAAGTCACTAGCCTAAAATAGCACTTAAGCTAAATGGTTTGGCCCATTAATTTCCCGGGAGATGCCTTAATGCTTTGTCGCTGAAAAAATGCGGGTGAATAGGTGATCGTGGGTCAGGGTTTCCTAATTTCGTTGTTAATGCTCCCCGGCCCTACTATTTTCTAGTTTATAGGGTTCCATACCTCATTTGGGAAAAACTGAACCCATAAAGGATCACTTTGTTATCCGTCTGTCTTTCTACTTGTCCGACCGTCTCTGTCTGTCTGTCTGTCAAGTTTTTTTTATGAGGAACGGCAAAAGATCTGTATGTTAATAATGCCGTAAAAATCAAGCTTCACTCACTTCTTGGTGATCAGACTTGGTGGGACAAAAGCCTCAAAATGCGAGTTCTACTCGCACTTCTTCAAAAAATTATAAAGCGGGTTAGGGTAGCCCAAGGTGTAGTGTTTTATTTCATGTCACTTTTTGAAAGCAAAATCTAGTTCGAGTTAGGATGGTGGTAGGACCCAGGATGACTAAGCGAATTTTTCGTAAATAAACATTTCAATAAGGCGGACGTCTCCATTATGGAAAGTAAAGGCAGGAGCGAGAAGGATATTGGAATGCTTGATGGACTGTAGGAGATAGTCTATTGGGTGTCAGGAGAATCCGAACTAGATATTCCTATTCTAACTTCCTACTCTCGACTTCCTACTTCTTAGTCCTGCTGTATGCTTCCTGCTTTCTGATTCCTGCGTCCTGCGTCCTGCTTCCTGCTTCATACTTCCTTCTTTACTTCATAGTATGCTTCCAACTTCCTACTAATTCATTATTATGAATGCGAAAGTTTGTAAAGACTTTAGTTACTTATTGAACAAATTGGCTCAATAAAATTTGGCATAAAACTCCATATATATCTATAACCAAATAAATAGAAAATATGGCTAACATTTAGAGAAGGTCCCTACAACATTTGCACAACTCATAAAACATGGCAAATACCGCATTTCAATAAGACTGAAGAGCCCAAGTGAAAAGCTTGGGTTCCTTCGTATCAATTCTATTGGAAAATTATTCATCAAATCAGCTCAAGAGAACTCGGCATCAATACGGTCCCGATAAAAACCGGTAATTGGCCCTTTGTATACAGAAGAGACGGCTCTGATTCTTGTACGGTTTCATGCATTTGCGTTTTGTGCATTTTCCAATAATTTATTCACAATTTTTGCCTTTTTTCACTAATCCTTCGTGACATCTAGGATCTAATTTATCTATTAAAAAAATGTATTAGTTCACTTAGAAATTAAGTAGGTACATATATTATGATAACATTCAAGACAGCAAAGTTATTGGTATGTAGGTCGACAAGTGAAATGGTCGAGAGCTCAGCTACGCTGCTTTTCAGCCGCGCCATCAAATGTCTGCTGTCACAGAAGGTTTGATCCTCGGAAGCCATCAGCTGCTCTCAGGCAATTCCATCGAACCAATGGACAGCTTCGAACTATAACTTACATACAATATAGAGCACGTCATATTTCGATAGCCTATGTTCTATACTAGCGTTTTTTTGGCTTTTCTGCTAGCGTTATCTCTAACAGAATCGATAGAAAGTAACTTTGTCTAGCCATCAATACTAGCCACGTTCAAACAGTGAACGATTTTTAGATGACATATAACACGCCGTTTATACTTGTGTTAACACTTACTACTTGTTAATGTTACGCACTGTATGTAACATTTACTAATTTGTAATACAATTAAGGAAACGAAGAAGAATACCTACCTGTTATAATCATTCAGAACATGACAAGAATAAACACAGCCCAATAAAGCTAATGAACAAGTTCAAGACGTGCGTACATCGTTACTAGTTAGTAAATAGACACCTACTACGTACGTTATAACCTTATTCGGGAAATTAAATTTTAAAGGTAAACTTGTGACTGAATATTGAAGCTGAGTTGGTACAAACCTTCGACAAAGAAGTCGACCGATTAGTTTAACTGATGGGCAGCGTATGAGATACTTCGTCAGATTTCTCGCCTCAAGAAGAAAGTCTTGAATCAGTGCGTGTTGCCAGTGATGACATATGGCACTTGGTCGCCAACTATTGGCCTCATACGCAAGCACAAAGTTGCGCAACAGGCTATGGAGACAGCTACGAGTATGCTCGGAAATTGACTACGTGATAAAATCCAAAAAAAGGAAATCCGTAGAAGAACCAATAGCTCTCAGAATTTTATTTATTTATTTGTAGGAAAACCAACAGCGGTAATAACTTATGGATAACTTAGTGTAAATAGAAAGCCAATTAATAATAATATCCGGAATATTTATTTTATTTATTTATTTTAATTATAGGTTTTAGTAGAGAGAATAAGCGACTCAACTCGCTAATTCTTGTATATTCTTGTCAGTGTGCAGGCCTTATACTGAAAAATGTAACCTCCCATTACGTCGTCCTATCTGACAAAAACCTTTAGTTATAAATAACGATTACGTAAATTGAACCCAACCGGCCAACCGCATTTAACGATACAGCCCGTGAATTCTCTGATATCACCTGCGGTTACAGCAGCGATTCTACGTTCTTACATTGGTGCTAGATGTTGCTATAAATTCAAAGTTACTACATAAATTGGAAGTTGCATTCTAACCTAGTTCTCTTAGAAAGTAGGCAAGACGTAATTTGCGACCTTCACCACGTATTTTTAGTCGAGTTCACCTATATTTTTTCTACCCTCAAACTAACATTAGACTGACGTTGAGCCCTACGATGACGTTTTATTCTTTATTATGTATTCTTTATTTGGGAGCCACAAAATACCATCCTGAATGGCAGCTGAATAAACATGGGAACCTGCCCACCTGGCGAAATCGCCCAACTCTACAATCCAATGCGAAATGTCCCAATTCATTTGCAAGCCGCTCCCGTGCCGTATTTAGCATCAGTAGTTACACTTAAACGAGCCTGGTAATTAGCATGGATTACTGTTCTGTTATGTATTCCACTGTATTAGCCGTGCTCAGAAACCATTCTGATATCAACAGGAAGTCTCGTTGGTAACCCATTCCAACTTTGTGTGCAGGAAAGTGAAAATCTGACATCATAGCTAATTATAAATTTTATATGTGATTTCAATATAATAACAAGGATCACTTTGAAACGTCTCAGATACTACACGAAGCTGCCCGTTGCAATAGGTCGGTTGGTTCTTTTTTGGCCTGATTCTTCTAAGCCAAAAAAAACACGGTGCGCATGCCTATAATTTGGAATGGAATGAAGTGCTTCAGTGTGCACCAATCGAACAAGGTGAGGCTCAGAAAAAAATGATACGTCCACTAGTTTCACACTCCATGGTATCACTCGCTTTGAATAAACATTGATAATGCCACCCCATATCTTAGTTGGCAAGTCGTTGAATTTATAATATCGTATGTGTTATGTATGTGAAAGTTGTCACGAAATATGCATGG
Organism: Anticlea derivata; assembly: GCA_947579855.1. Classification (NCBI taxonomy): domain Eukaryota; kingdom Metazoa; phylum Arthropoda; class Insecta; order Lepidoptera; family Geometridae; genus Anticlea; species Anticlea derivata. The sequence goes on from OX388269.1 coordinate 8,353,259, forward strand.
TTTTATTTGAATATCACAACTTCTTTAGATAAGCTGAAGTTTGAAATGCATGTATATTTTCTGTCAACTTTGCATGGAAAGCTTCACGAAAACTTTAATGGACTGCTTATGCAGGTAAACACATAATAAAAATGTATTCATGTACTTAGATTAAGTGTTAAGTGATTAAGTGCTATGACTGACCAATAGTTTGAACAAAGTTTGTAAAACCTTGTTTCACAGTAATAAACTATTTTTCAATTTCATTTTCAAGACATTTTTTCATAACACACAATTCACAATGCGGGATTTTTTATATTAAGTACTAGCTTCCACCCGCGGTTTTGCTCACGTGGTACCTATGACGATAAAAAGTAGCCTATATGCTATTTCAGACTAAAATCTATCTCTGTGCCAAATTTCATCCACATCGGCCGTTTGGGCGTGATTGAATCACAAACATCGAAACATCCTCACAAACTTTCGCATTTATAATATTAGTAGGATCCTTTATTATGCCCCTTTTATTATACCTACACATATATTCCCTCTATAGAAATTCGTCCACAATTATAATATCGTACGTGTGTCTCACATTCAACGCTCAGCCTACACCAGAAGTTCTATGAGTAAGATAGCTTTTTGCTGTAGTTTAGCGGTGAACTAAGAAATTAATTCCAAGCGGGGTTGAAGTTTCTATGAAAATAACTTAATTTAAATGTCATCATAAAATACATAAATGACCTTTATGTATTATGTTCTCTCATCATCATCATAATTTCAGCCGTAGGACGTCCACTGCTGAACTTTGATTTTCTATCAAGTGGGGCGAGCGAAAGCGAATTCGCCCATACTCACCACTGGCATGCGGGTTGGCGAGCGCAGTTAGAGGTTTGTGAAAACAGGGAACGCTGCTGCCCATCCTCTAGCTTTTTTCAAAGGTAGATATGGAAAGGCCACCACGACATTATATTCTGTGAATAAAGGAAATTTTAAGTTTGCGATATTGTCAGCGATATCCAATTGACTTTATTCCAGTAGACTAAAGGATCATTTTGGAATAAATCTTAGATGTCAAATCGTTCGCAGTTGTTCTCGGTTCTAGACGGACCCCGGCGCACACACGGCCCAGAAATGTTCTCGAGTTCTCACTTTCGCTGACAATCAGCGAGTAACTACCGGTAACCGAGTTTCCCTAACGAACTCGACTTAACTAGATAGTAACGATGCGACGCCCTAACTTCTTAATTAGACCAACCGACGATTGTAAACGAACTTTTTGCGCATTGTACCGGTGTGCAGTTTTGGTGGATTTCGGACAGTTTTCTGGCTACGTCATTATTGTGGAATGTTAATAAGATTATTCGATTTTTTATAAAGCTTTTAAAGCCTCGAGTGTCCTAAGCTTAAATAGCGTAAACACCTTACGAATTAAATGTTCTATCGTTTTACATTCTCTTTGTAAAGTATTTGTGTACTCGAGGCAATACCAAAACCCTCAGCTTAAAGTTACAAAGTGAGCATTTGTTACTAAATCATTATTAGGTTACTTTCATGAATAAATATGTCTCCGTAGCCGCGTAGCACGCCACTTTGAACCCCTTAAACACATCAACGTATTTTTAAATCGGTCGTATTGCAAGCACATTAGAGTTTATTCTCAATTGATTTCTCATTTCTCAGCATGTACCTAGAGGCGGGCCGTGCTTTTGTAGAAGGCCTACGCAGTACAATTTGATTTATTTATAAAGTGGATTTACGTAGGCACACACTTGTGGTATCAGATGCCTTAATTAGATCAAAGGATGTGGGAAGGTAGTTTCATCAAAACCAAAGTAGAAATTAGATTTTATTAATTGGAGCTGGAGTGGTAATACGGCCGGCACCCACACACTCGCTTGTAGAACAATGTATGAAACTTAAGTTGGTGGTCATGACCACCAAGAAAGGAAACCGGATTTTTTTATAGGTTAAGGTTACGGATAGGATATGTATGGCTCGTCATCATCATAATCATAATCATTATCATTTCAGTCGCAGGATGTCCACTGCTGAACATAGGCCACCGCCATGAATTTCGAGCGCTACCAACCTTATGCGGCCTGCACCCAACCAAACAATTATTTGAAAGGATTTGCCCCTACTCACATTGCCCAAAAGTATGGGTTTCAAACAGACGGACAGAGAGACAGTTACTTTTGAAGGCCCCGTGATAATTATTACAGAAATATTATACTTTCGTCTTTGCGGTTGTGGCTGTGTACCTAGTAACAGTTATTATTAGCTAAGCGTAAGACACGCGCTCGTCACACAATAATTGTCTTGCTTTTGGATATGTAACGTACCAATGTTAGTAGCAGGGCGGAAGTCTGTACGTGACTGAAAATGTATTTTCCTGTCGAAGATACATGGAGGACGCGAAAGAATTCAATAAATTTGCTTACCATGTGTTTGTATATCAAAAGAATGTTTAAAAAAATGTTTGCCACATCGCATAAAAAAATTAAACTTCGGGTTCCGTGGCGTCATAGTTTGTAACGAAATAGTAAACCATTTGCAACGCACCTACTGTGATTTCTGGCTTCAATTTTATGAACTTTTTGTACAAGTTCGTCCTCACCCTGTAAAGAACCTTTATTCTTTTTACCTCTCACCATCCCAAGATGCGAGTACCGTCATATTTAATGGGCTGGCAACATAGGTAGATCTCTAAATATCTCCAAAATCATAGTCAAAGTCAAAAGGTAGGTAGTTATTAATACATAATTACAAACAGCACTTCGAAACGTCCTAAAAACTAGTTCAGCTAAACCAGTTCCTCGCGACCAAGCCTAGAAGAATCAAGCAACAAACGCAGTTTGATTTTTATTATTTCTTTTGAAGAAAATTTTCATTGTGGTAGCATAAAAAGGTCTCTACAACTCAAAGTACTTTTCTACAGAGTTACTAGTGGTTAAAATTGTATTATTTATGGCAATATAAAAAGGTGGCAAACAAGCTTACGGCTCACCTGTTGGTTGATGTGGTAATGTGCATTAATGGACATCCTACAGCAAATATGATGATAATGACGATGTTGAATTTAATGACCCTTTCATTAGGTAGGAATCGACGGTTACAAATTACGGTCGCCATATAGTGTTAAGCGCTTTCAAAGAAACATGAACCTACCCCCTGTATAGAGAATTGCAATATAACCAAGGGGTTACAACATTCGATCTTCATTTTAACGCTGTGCGTAATAAAAATATGAGAGATCCCAGCACTTGAACGATATATTACTGCCTGCGGAAACATAAAAACTACACCGGGGTATTCTGAGTCTTCTTGCGGGAGCTTTCTCAAAATAGGGCGAATAGGGAGAAGGCTTATAATATTTCCTTACTGCACCCAGTGGCAAACACAAACAGAGATTAAGACGCAATTTTATGATGAACTCTACTTCAACAAACATTCCGGCTATGCCATTATCTATGGTAGGTTTACCTAGTTTTAATGAACCCATTTTTTTGGATTGTGTTAGGGATATCTACAAGCCGTGTTCATACGGCGGGCGATATGTCATCTAAAAACCTGCTACATGAGATGCAAGATGACATCATTTTCAAGTCAAGTATTTTTATGTTTTGAATTTCACTATAATAGTAGTGTGGTAGAACAAGACTTTTCATTTCAAAATTAACTTGATATTCCTTATGACTGATGATGATAGTTTTAATTACCCGATTGTCCCGAAGACAGGTAATATTTTTGGAAGAAGCTTGTAATGTAAACGGCTTTATGAATTTTATTAAATGAGGTGTCAATATGCACGAGAGTGAGAAAGAATATAATAAAGTATCAAGAAATCCAATATGGCCGCTATAAGCTACCATAATGGACCACCAATATTTGATTTATACCTGAGATGTATTTTTTTCCAGTCATTTCTTGCAGTAAACTACGTGCGAGCTGAGCATTCGCGGCGCATTTGCCAATGTGAACGCTCCCTAAAAATCCCTTACTATAAATTATTTACTCTTTTTTGTTCTAGCTGAAATAAATTCTTCACCCCACTTATGGCTGCGGCAATCGTAAAGATTTTTTTATGATGTCATGATAATATTTTTTATTGTGCGACAATTTACGACCTTGATAACTTTTCCGCAAACACACACCTACACTGATATTATAAAGTGGTAAAATTTGTTTGTCTGTATGTAGGACATAACCTCTGAAACTGCTAAGCCGACTCTAAACATGCTTATACTGATACATAGAAAGCTACACTATCCCTGACCACTACAGGCTTTATTTTACTTTTATTAATGTAAAACTTTTAAATGCGAAATCTCAATATTTGTAAATCAAGTAGGTACTAAATAAAAGCGCCACTTGGCTGCTCTATCGGATCAAATAGTTGAATATTCAATATTGAAATAACTTTTAGAGTTAATTTTGACAAGAAAGTATATTTTGAAAAACTATTAAATTCGAGTAGGATTTGCCCTGAGATTTCCGGACGGTAGAAAAATCGAGACCTCAATACATTGATTAATATTGTCACTTCGTACACGAAGTGACAATATTGTGTGTATGTCTACAGCTTACACATAACGAATTTCTGAATTCTGAGTATGCAAATATTTAGTGCATAATTGGTGCAATCTGAAAATCCAATTCAAAATTTAGGTGCCAAAGAGGTTTCTGAGATATGAGCCAAAAACTATGTGTCAGCTGGAGACCCGGGTCTACAGCTTGCACATCCAGTACTGCCAAACGGCTGACGCGAGAGCTTTGAAAACTAGCCAGATATTTAGTGCCAAATTAGTGCCAAAGGTACTAAAAATTTCAGGCCTGTAGCTTAAAAGGTTTCAGAGATATGAGCCAAAAACTATGTGTCAGCTGGAGACCCGGGTCTACAGCTTGCACATCCAGTACTGCCAAACGGCTGACGCGAGAGCTATGAAAACTAGCCAGATATTTAGTGCCAAATTAGTGACTAAGGTACCAAAATTTTCAGGCCTGTAGCTAAAAAGGTTTCAGAGATATAAGCAAAAAACTATGTGTAAGCTGTAGACCCGGGTCCCCAGCTTACACATTTCGTTACGCCAAACCGCTGATCAGAGGGCAATAAACTTTAGGCAGGATTTTAGCTCATAATTAGTGCCTAAGGTACCAAAAATTTCAGGCCTGTAGCTGATAAGATTTCAGAGATATAAGCAAAAACAGTTTTCCCGCCAAAAAATTCAAATAAAGTTATTGAAAATCGGCTCATTGCGGCGTTGCCACTTCGCTTCAAACGACTTTAAACTTTATTTACATGTCACGAAGATTGATTTTGGTATTTGATAATTAAAAAGTTAATTTGGTTTGTTGAGTTTAGTCTAGGAGCTCGGAGGATAAAATAGTTTTCAGCCAAAACATACCCAGTGCTGCCATCGATGTACCTTGCGTGTCGTACCTCGAAAAAGAGAGATTTATCTTTTACTTCAGTGAACTAGTGTATGTATACAAAATGTTCCAGAATTAGTATATACACATCAACGATAAGTTGAATGACCTCCCTTTTGGATACTTACCTATTAGAGGACATGTATCACAAAAATATTTTATCATTTTGCAGAAGTCCACTGCTGAACATAGGCCTCCCATAAAGAGTGCCACGACGAACGGTCTTGAGCCATTTCCATTCAGTGAATTACAGTAACCTTCGCAATGTCGTCGGTCCATAGGGTGCGGGGCCTTTCAACACTACGTCATTCGGTGTGTGGTCGGCGTTCGTAACTTTTTGGTGCTGGCGACGCGCACTGACTGTAGGCTTTCGTCTTGAGGCTCTCTGTGGTAGTTATATTATATGCGACGAAGATGAAGTTTTCCAAACGCTGGCTATGGATAGAATTGGCTGGATATAGATAAAACAGAATCGAAACTATTATGTAGGAGGTATCTTTAACCTATTGAAGTCCACTGGACATACTGTACCTACCTCTAATGTAGGTAAGTTACTAACATTTGTTAGTTACTAGCATAATTTTTGTGATACCTACACATCTTCTTATTAGGTAGTATCTTCATCTTCTGAATTTGTTGTACTTCTAACCTAGCCGTTTTTTCTTATCTAAGATAGGTGTCGATCGATCTAGATAAAATAAAAATATATTGTAAGTAATTGGTTAGTACCTACCTACATAATTTGTTACTTCGATTGAAGTTCCATAGATTTTCAATTTCGAAACTGACGTATGAAATTGGCCTCCATTGTAGCCATCATCATCATCAGCCCACACTAGTCCACTGCTGGACATAGGTCGACCCTAATACGCGCCACCGCCCCGCATTTCATAGATCATTGCTCCGCCTAGCCACACACTAAAACAGAAATAAAAGTCTGTCAGAAGAAGTCAGGTAAGGTATTTAGGTTAATCAAGATACCTTGGTAGGTAGGTAGGTAGCACATATGAAAGTTGGATATGCAGGTATCTATTAGGTACTACCGTGACGTATTTGCTCATTTTGTTCATATCTAAGTTGGCTAGTAAATTATAGATGGTAGTTACGTAGTACCTAGGTACTAGTTATTTACCTATCTATAGTTTTTTGACGTGTTTTATTACGCATTTAGGCTATTTAGTTCTACCTAAGTTTGGTTAGCTCTAGGTACTAGGAAGCCATCTATTACTTTCTTGACGTGTTTGCATAATATTATACAATCCTACGTACTTTATGTAAGGTACTTACTTATGTAGGTCTAGCTAGGTATAGGTACCAAGTATTTATTATACCTAGGTACTACGTACCTACACTTTGTACCTAGACCTACCAAACATAGGGAAGTAGGTAGGTACCTCACATAAGGTAGGTAGATATGAACCATTTATAAACCACGTCACGAAAGTAATAGATGAGTAGGTTCCTATGTGACATGATGAGTAGGTTCCTATGTGACATGATGAGATATGTGACTCCGCCGTCTAAAGCTAGGTGGCTTCGTATTATTGGAAAAATTATTGCAATAAAATGCTGTGAATGCGCACCCCAACGCGGGACGTCAGTGCAGATCTTATTCCCCCATTTAGAATTAGATGCTGTGAATATGGCTGGCTGTACATTATCAGAGTGTCCACGTCCTTACAGGCTGCCCGATATTGTACAGGCGCGTAACATTATCGTGTCATTCTTTCCTTCTTGAAGTTTGCATTTTTTTATGCTTTTCCCTTTCGGGCTGGCTGTGGCATCTTATTCCTGCCGCCAAGTCTTTTGCTCTCAAATCGAGAGGCTTATGTATGTTTAAAGTATATATCATGTAGGTTAAAGAATTCAGAAGCTTAGATAGGATAAGATGATGAAGTATCACTAAAATTATGCTGGTAACTAAAAAAGAAAAGGCGTCAAAATCTAAAAATAAACAAACATTTTGTAGTTATAATATTATAATAATACCTACTATAGTTTTTATTTGGTATTCCAGCCGTTTCAAGTCCACTGCTGAACAGCGGCCTCCCCCACAGATTTCCGGAGTGACTTCCTGTGATGGGGGTGGGGGGAATTTGAAAATCTTTGTGAAAATAGGAGAAGCTGCTGCCCATCCCTTACTCGCCTGCCTAGTACGACATCCACGGGTAGGAGGTTAGGAGGGGCCTATTCTTCAGCCGGGGCCGCCACGGTCACTGACTCGAGTTATCCTCCTCTAATTAGTGGTAGGTACACTATGTACAGCAGTGGACTCAAATAGGTGATGATGATGATACTTACACAATGGTTTCGATTCTGTTTTATCTAATGGCCAGCGTTTGGAAAACTTCATCTTCATCCCTTAAAATATACCGCAGAGCGCCACAAGCAAAAATTTAGCGCGATCGGGGCCTAGATTTGTGGCATTGTATTGTTTCCTATTAACACGTAAGTACTCGTAGTGTGCGAGCTGACTAAACCTCTGGTTTCTTCATGATGTTTACCTTAAACCATTTTGGCGATCTACTCTCAAAAATTATAACAACCAAAATAACGAACGCGTCACAATATTATACGTAAGTGCCTCGTTATAATGACTAAATAAAAGTTTTTTATCAATAGAGTCATATTGAACTAAAAAGCTAATGAGGGTGTGCAAAAAAGTGTAATGACGGTCGATTTTTTTATTACAACGATCTGCGACTCTAAGAAATAGTTCTTTCAACCTCTACACTTATTTCGTCGCTGTAAGTAAAGTACCGCTGGCGTAGCGGTTGAGGCGGTGGACTCAAAAATCGTCAGTAACGACGTGCCCTGGATCGAATCTCTTCATCCGAATCGACTTTTTGCGTTTTCTGATCGTTCCAGTGACTGTACCAGAATGCCCCAAACAAGAAACCAGGTTGCCGTAGAATTAGAAAATTGACCGCTGAAATACAAAAAGCACAAAACTTTAATTTGAAGCTTCTAAAGGAACAAGACGACTGCGCGAAGGATTATAAAAATCTCTTGGCGCAAAATGGGTCACTCAAAGTAGCATTTGCAGAACAAGTAATAAAATTACAAGAGACTGAAACGGAAAGAAATAAGCTAAAAGAGATGATTGAGCGACGAACTGCAGATCTCAATGAATATGAAGAAGCATTAAACGTAATACGTTTGCACGAAAATAATGCAGCGCTGTTCGAACAACTACAAAAAACGCTCCTGTTGGAAACCAATGAGAACACCCTAATACTTAATGAAGAATTGGACAATTTAATAAGCCAAATAATTGAGCTCCAAAGTGTAAACATAAAATTAAAAAGTTCTAGACACACCGTAGATATTAAAACTGCAGCAAAGACCAAGAACTTAAGTAAAAATAGAATAACATTGAATAAACAAGTGAAACATGATAAAGACTCACAGAATAGAAAGAAAAATACAAAAAAAATTAGTAGCGAAAAAAGGGAAGACAAAAACAAGACGGACTAAAACGAGTGAATCAATAGCAACAAAACAGGTCGTGACAACAAGTCTACGAGATACGATTACATCGATGGCAACACGGTATGTTTTGGCTGAAAACTATTTTATCCTCCGAGCTCCTAGACTAAACTCAACAAACCAAATTAACTTTTTTAATGATCAAATACCAAAATCAATCTTCGTGACATGTAAATAAAGTTTAAAGTCGTTTGAAGCGAAGTGGCAACGCCGCAATGAGCCGATTTTCAATAACTTTATTTGAATTTTTTGGCGGGAAAACTGTTTTTGCTTATATCTCTGAAACCTTATCAGCTACAGGCCTGAAATTTTTGGTACCTTAGGCACTAATTATGAGCTAAAATCCTGCCTAAAGTTTATTGCCCTCTGATCAGCGGTTTGGCGTAACGAAATGTGTAAGCTGGGGACCCGGGTCTACAGCTTACACATAGTTTTTTGCTTATATCTCTGAAACCTTTTTAGCTACAGGCCTGAAAATTTTGGTACCTTAGTCACTAATTTGGCACTAAATATCTGGCTAGTTTTCATAGCTCTCGCGTCAGCCGTTTGGCAGTACTGGATGTGCAAGCTGTAGACCCGGGTCTCCAGCTGACACATAGTTTTTGGCTCATATCTCTGAAACCTTTTAAGCTACAGGCCTGAATTTTTTAGTACCTTTGGCACTAATTTGGCACTAAATATCTGGCTAGTTTTCAAAGCTCTCGCGTCAGCCGTTTGGCAGTACTGGATGTGCAAGCTGTAGACCCGGGTCTCCAGCTGACACATAGTTTTTGGCTCATATCTCAGAAACCTCTTTGGCACCTAAATTTTGAATTGGATTTTCAGATTGCACCAATTATGCACTAAATATTTGCATACTCAGAATTCAGAAATTCGTTATGTGTAAGCTGTAGACATACACACGACAATATTACAATATTACAATATTACATTGGGCTTAGTTTTGGCGGGTATTGGCTTGTTTTTTACGTTTAGCGACTCGGTGGTGACTGAAACAGATGACTGAAGATATTTTTTTTCTTATTTTTTACACCAAACGACATAAAAAAAAGTCGACGGGAGATGGATGAAGGCGATCACAGAATGGTGGCCGAAAGCGACACGGAGGCAGACCTACATCCCGATGGTTGAACAAAATTTGGTCTATTATTATATTCCGGACATATATTCCGGACATACACATGATCAACTGATCCCAAACTAGGCATAGCCTGTACTATGGGTACCAGAGACCGATATACATAATAGATATATACATATACATAATAGTCACAAATGTTTGTCCAGTGCGGGAATCGAACCCGCGACCTCTAGCGCAGAAGGCAGAGTTACTACCAACTGAGCTATGAGGTAGTCGATATTGCATAATCCTAATAATTTTAAAGCCCTAAATTATCCCTCATCATTATCTCCCTGCCCTAGTCCCACTTCATATGGGTAACATGTTTTTATCTTCCACTCATCTCTATCAGCCGTCATGTCCGTATTCACTCCTTTCTTACTCATGTCGTCTTTCACAAAGTCTTTAATCTCTGTCCCTTATATTTCAATCTATAACTTTCTTATAGATGAACGGCAAAGGATGGCAACATGTAGATTCCATGCATAATTTATCAGCCAACGTTGATGTCAACGTTTTGGAGCCAACGTGTGGACGCCAGGGTAAGCCTTGGGGTAGCCTTAGGACTACGTCACTAGGGTTCGCCACTGCCTCACGAACTAACTAAGCTTTAATATAAAAATTATGGATCTATAAACCTAAGTAGGTAATTAACATTGACCCAGCAAAGCCACTGTATACTAATCACTGTGTTTTGTAACTTTTATTACGAGTAATATTGGGTTACACTCTCATTAACAGAGGCAATCTTAAGAGCCATTGAACCATAGTACCAATAGCACAAGTTGTTCTGGAACTTGGTTTCCGGCTAGTTCTAAGATGAAACTGATTAGTACGACTAGGATATCAAACGATCAAATCAACTGACAACTCCATAGAAATAACTTCATAAAGCATAACTCATCATTTCAGCCGTTCGACGTCCACTGCTGAACATGGCCTCCCCCACAGACAGAGCGAATTCCTTATCATGTGGGGTGATTTGCCCATACTCACCACGCTGGGCATGCGGGTTGGCGAGCGCAGTTAGAGCTATCGTTGTTAAAATGAGGGACGCTGCTGCCCATCCCCTAGCTTTTTTCCCTTAGTCGCCTCTCACGACATCCGCGGATAGGTAGATATAGCATAACTAATAAAACTTAAACTTAAGTTTATAACTTTTCCTTTAAACCTTGGTATCGTTGGTAATTCATACTCACGTGAATTTTCAGGCGAAATTACAAAAAATAATAATATTTGACAGCAATTCCGTTAAGAATAGTTTCAGTGTTATGAGGGGTTTAAAAAATACTTTCCACTGAGAATGCCAGGGTAAGTCACACATGAAATCTCTATTATTTTAAATATGTGGCGATTGCGATGGACTCAAGATATCAATGAAAACGCATGGATACCTAGCCGGTGAATTGGTTCGCGCGTATGGTTTCATCGTCGAGACGATGTAATCATCACGGAGTCCTCTTCTCTTCTGATGAGGACCGTCAGTCAGTCGGACTTATTTTTAGAAAGAAGAAAGAGAAAGAAAATCTATTTATTTGTCCCACAGCACACAACAAGGTTTACAATATGATATTGTTTCTAGGTAGGTACCTACCAAGGCATAAAATACTAAAAGAAATGAGTAAAAAGAAAAATTTGAAAAGAAAAAATCAGGCAATTGTTTTCCTAGGTAGGTACATACACAATTATGGTAGGTAGATAGGAAGTAAATATAATTTTTGACACCTACGCAACCGACGGACGCTTTGCACTTGCCGATGCCGTCAGAGCTTACTGCACGCGCTAACAGTCGGACGAGCTGACTGCATAGGGCAAAAAAATACTCGTGCTAAGGTCACATTTTTGTGCTATAAAGATATTTTTTGGGCAATGGCTACTCTATCTTGGCGCTGGTCGGTGCACGCAAGCCAAGTCATAAATAAAGCCTAGCTTGTAAAAATATCAGCTAATTCGTTACCAACAACTTTAATGGCACGATATAAATGTCACAGAGCCACACATAACAATAAAATCCTACAATTATACGGAAACAACAAAGTGTTCGTTAGATTTTTTACAAGATATATATCGATAGCTTTAGGTTGTGGCCGTGGTGGCCCCGGCTAAAGAATAGGCCCCTCCATATCTCTATCCGTGGATTTCGTAAGAGGCGACTAAGGGAAAAAAGCTAGGGGATGGGCAGCAGCGTCCCTCATTTTAACAATGCTCTAACTGCGCTCGCCAACCCGCATGCCCAGGGTGGTGAGTATGGGCAAATCCCCCCATATGGTAAGGAATTTGCTCTGTCTGTGGGGGAGGCCATGTTCAGCAGTGGACGTCTTACGGCTGAAATGATGATGATGATATAGCTTTAGCTAAACGACGCGGATTGTGCGATAAACACTCGCTTAATGAAAAACTGATCCTTACATCAACTAAATAAAGCCAAGTTTGAGTTTACTTTTAGGGCCTTGCGATATCGTTGAGCGATATCGCACTCCCTCCAATGTCAAACTCTACATTTACTTATTGCAGTAGACGCAAGGATTATTTTCAAAAAAAAATTAAAATTGTTTTGGATGACATATCGCACGCCGTTTGAATACGGCTAAGAGGAGTTCAGGGTAGCTAACTATTAAAATAAAAATACTGTCAGGAGTAGTGTTGCTTTTTCGTTGTGTGCGTGCTTACGCATAAGGACACTAGGTTTTGTTAGTTTGTGAATTACCTTAGAAGAGACTTTTATCTGAATTAAAGTATGTTTATAACAATTTTGTTTCTATATTTAGATTTAAGTTTACGCAGAGTTGATCTTTATAATACTGTAGGTAACTTGCGGAAATTCTGAAGGCTTCATTTCTGTGAAATTCCGTTTCACTCCATAAACGTGCAAAAAGATTTACAATACAGTGCCCACTGGCATTCGTTTGTAAACAGAAATGAAGACGTTTATTACTTGTTTACGAGCAACTCTTTATCTACTTCGATAATGCCATTTTGTTTTCTTCCCTCTAATTTATACACCCTAGGAAACGGTTTGTGGGTCGATTACCAATTCACATTTTTACTTCCTCCGTCTCTCATTAGTAAGAACCGTTCATAAATATTAAACAATCAAAAGTAAAAATCTACCCAGCTCACGAAATTTCCCTTTCCATTATATTCACCGAATTATTTAAAACAAATTCCGTAAAAAGCTACAAGGTCCTTTGTATAGGAAAATAATTTCAGAAGAGGATTTCGTATGAAATTCGCGATGTGATAAAAATTCTAGAGGCCTTGCTGAATATTCAAATTTATACAAGCAAGGCCAGGTGGGCAGGTAGGTTTGCATAAGTAAGCTTCAGGGTGCGGACATGGAGTACAGTAATCCGGGCTTCTTCGATAGAAAAAGCAAAATCAAAATTCATTCCGTTGACCCGGAGATCGTAATTCCTGAGAGGGCCGGAAACTATTTCTATTCAGAGGGGATTCGACCCCAGGGCGCCCCGGTGCCTTGTTTCCCGAATACTTTCCGCCCCAGGCGCAACTCCTCACTATTCTATGTCTCAGGCCATAATACAGCACATTCGTAATAAAATACCACTGGTGCTTTAAATAGACGCTCGGTTTGCACTCCCAGATTTGTGGACGGAATGTGTTAATTGTTTCGTTTCATACCACGGTATTGTGCACAGTGAATCGAGGAAACCCATTTTTATTTATTTATTTACTAAAAAGGATCGCCAACAGAACATGTATAAAACATTCACTAGGAACTTATACTATGTAGACTAAAACTGATACATTAGCCAATTATAGGCGAACACAGCACTGGTAGGGGCAATTTGACATGCTAATCTCACATAATAAAGATACCTACATAGCTCAACTGTTTCTTGTGTATTTTGTAAATATTACTTGATTAATAGTTTTAGGCTCGTATTCAGAGACACGACTCAAGCATAGATTTAATCACAGATCAGCTGAACTCAACTTAATACTTAAGTTGAGTTCAGCTGATGAATCTCTTCTCAAACATAACTTTTATTCAAGAACGGTACTTAAACTACTCTCAGCTGAATCGAGTCTCAAATCTGTACTCAAATGTTCTCGTTTACATTTTGATTTATTTATAATTTTCGATCCGTTTTACGCAGAAATTCAAACAGCCAGGGTGGAAATAGAACAGTAAAGTGAGTAAAGTGAAGTATAAATATGCATTTAAGTACGTGTAACGGAACGAAAATGTCATTTGATTAATGTCTAATCAAATCTAAACTCAAGCACCGATTTCGTCTGATTGACGTTTCAGAATAAGCATTTACTCAGGTGAACTGTGATCATTGAATCTATACTTAAATACTGTTCAAGAATTAGAATCTCGCCTCAAATCGAGATTTAAGTACAGATCAATGCTTGAGTCTTGTCTCTGAATACGAGCCTTAGTCTTCTTTCTGTTAATAAACTTTTTATACATATCGATATGGTTTAAAGCTACTTAAATATTGGGTCAGACTAGTTGACCGACATTGCCCTTTGTTCTGCTCAGTCAGAATCCGCCGTGGATAATTTTTATCAAAGTCAGCTCGTGTTCTTATAAGAGGAATTATGAGGAGAATTTTCCTCCTAAGAATCCGAAGATGAAAATACATTATGTTGTCAGTGTCATTATGTTGTCAGTGTCAGTGTGAGGAGAGTTCTGAGTGTACCAGATATTTCTTATAACCTATGGTCAGCGATGGTGCTACACCGATATGCTTTCGCTTGACCGTGTAATGGAACAGTCTAATGGTAGAATTAATTCAGAATTTAGAATTCCAAACGTACTTTTATGCGAAGTGATAAAACGAGAAATAGAGTAGTTTTATCTCAGATACAAGGAAGGCTAGTAGGTAATTTGATACGAAGCAGAGTATAGCACTAGTACACAATCGTATGCAGGTTTGTCGTAAAGTCATAAAATATTGATTATGTTCCCTACGAAATTCAAGATATTCTAACTCGTGCTAGGGTGAGCACGAGTTAGTTATTGTATATGATAAAACGGTCGTAATAATGCGGAGCATGCAGTATTAGCTTTCGACATTGCGATAAAAAAAATGTCATTTGTCGCGTAATTTTGTTGTGACTGTTTCAATACAACAATACTTAGATATATATATAGATAGAGCTAAAGCCATGTTGAAAAGGCACGCGATATGTTTTTAATTGTTATTTAAAATTCGTTTCAAAATGATCGTTACTTCGATTGAATAAAGTCAGTTTTTGTGTTTGAAATTTTAGGCTGTGCGATATAGCTGAACGATATCGCAAGCTCCTAAAAGTCAAACTCAAGATTAACTTTATTCGCAATACGTAAGGATCATTTTAGATTAAATTTTGGATGACATATCGCATGCCGTTTGAACAAGGTTTAAGAAGGTATATTATTTGAATCCAAATTTGGAATTTGTTAGAGTGCTTACTCATTTAGACATGCGATGTCATAAAACGCAGTAATATAGTTGTGCAATCTCTGCGATACCCGACGTTATCGCAGTCCGAACGGTAATGACCGACCGATACCATCGGATGAAGGCGACGAGTTGAATTACAAACAAGGAAATTTTGTGAATTCGTTTGTGGACTTTCTTTGGTTCTTGGTCAATGACCAGGTTGGGATGGCCCTGAAAACAGCCTTGCCAGTGAAAGAGCTAGTATGATGAACATATTGATAGCTTCGCAATGGCTCTGGTTAACTTTCTTACTGCAGGAACACAACACTAGTTGAAAGAAATAATGTTATATGGCTGCGATCTTCTGTGAGGGAATTGTCGATGATCCCAAGCTAACAGGCGGTATTGAGCCCTTAACCCTAAGAAGGGACTTTGCCTCCTTATGTGTGTTCTACCGCCTGTATAACGGGTTGTGTTCTGAAGAATTGTTTGATATGATGCCTTCAGCTTCCATTTATCATCGCACCTCTCGCCATAGGCAGGGGATCCATCCTCACACCCTAGAGCCGGGTTGGTCGCGTACCGTGCGGTTTCAGAGAAACTTCCTCCCGCGAACACTCAGGTTGTGGAATGATCTCCCTGCTGAGGTTTTCGCTAAGGTCTACAATATGGGGTTCTTCAACAAGGGCGTTTTGAACTTTTTAAGGGGTCGGCAACGCGTGCGGGATGCCTCTCGTATTGCAAGCGCACATAGGCTACGGTAACCACTTACCAACAGGTGGGCCGTATGCTTGTTTGCTACCTTAGTTGTATAAAAAAATATGTGCCTTACCTCC
Organism: Anticlea derivata; assembly: GCA_947579855.1. Classification (NCBI taxonomy): domain Eukaryota; kingdom Metazoa; phylum Arthropoda; class Insecta; order Lepidoptera; family Geometridae; genus Anticlea; species Anticlea derivata. The sequence continues at coordinate 8,369,512 of OX388269.1, forward strand.
TGTTTACAGTGATTCCCCATAGATGGTGCAACATTGCTCAGTGGGGGTGATCCAACTGATACGACGCTGCAGATTTAATCCGAACTGCCCGCAACATTAACTACGCTCCGGAGATGAGACGGGTCCCGATAGCCGCCACTCCGCGACTCGTTTTACTTCGCTGGAGGAACTTGGGGTAATAAATGTTTGTTTGTATTACAACGGGATGAGGTAACGGACGGATCATCCCTCCACACGATTGCATGGATTTTTTGGGGGATTGGGGGATGCCTATGCCCAGCAGTGCACTTCAACAGGCTGAATAAGATGATGATGATGATGACACGAACTATCCCCGGAGAGTTTGGAATCCGCTTATTTAAATATTTATTTATAGACTGACACTGTGTCGTATCGGTCACGTCTCGTAGCTTTACAAAACGGACTTCGACCTCGTTACCGCAGATAAGCCCAACTTGTGACGACTCTCCGAGTTCAATTGACTTGTGGTGTATTCTGATTATCATACGAGAGGTTTTGATGTGCGTGATAATTGGCTCGCCCTACATAAAGATTTCTGATACCCGAATTAATTTCATGATACGTGTCTTGTGCGTTACAGAATAAGCGTGTTTTCAACTCATACAAGATCATCAACCTTCTTATTTTTTTATTCGTTATAATTATAAGGATTAAACGCGATCTAAGGGCCACCCGTCACTGTAACAACATTATTAAAGAAAGTTCAAATGATTACGAAGCATTAAACGCTTACTAGAATGTATAGACCTTGCTGTGAACGTATCAGACACGAACGGACTCGGCCAGACACTACTCTGCCCACTACAAGAACGTACAACAACGCATCAATAGGGACGATAACCGTCGCATACGGGGATCATTCGTACGGTGGCCGTTCCGTTGTCATTTTGCCCGCGTTTTCATGTCAGGCGGACGTAGTTATACGAGGCACCAACGCGTATGTTAACCGTTATCACCTGTAAACAGGGGTTTGGGACCGTCGCATGGTAGGTGACGGAACGTTCTAGTGGGCATTGTTTCATATTAATTTATACAAGGAATATTTTTTTACATATGCCGATACATTTTAGTTCATAGTATGATCCATTGTAGTGGGTGAAATCCTTAAAGCCTAGCCTATCATTTGTAAGTTTTTGTTCTAAGTTAAGTTGTTCATGCAGCAACAATTTTTTTTTTCATTTTTCCATACGGCGTGATATTATGTGAACTCATATTTACTAGGTAGGTAGATAGATAGATAGATAGATAGATAGGTACCTACTGATTGACCCAGTTGTTGGCGCAAATGTACACGCGTGCCAAATCGAGCCAATACGCCCAATCTGTAACGATGCAATACGTACGATTATATCAATTCCATGATATGATTTCAACGTCTTGGTTTTATAGGGTTGTTCATTAAACAGGTTGTAAGCATAAATATTTATCTCAGTAGTTTGAATGTAAATTGCTGTGGTAAGGAACAGATCTCGTCTTCTAAGTCTTAGGCAAAATGCTTTCGTGCAGTAAGCTTGAATTTAATAAGCTTATTGCACGAAAGCATTTTTCTCAAATTTTTCTTCGCGTTGTGAAGCATTATTTAAAGGTGTCTCGATTCACGAATACCACCGACGAATCCAACTCGGATGGGCAGCGTTGTGGAAACTTTGTCATTAATATGATAATTCTTCTCGTCGGAAATACTGCAGAGCCTCAAAACTAAAGTCTACAATCAGTGCGTGTTGCCATATGGCACTGAGACTTGGCCGTTAACTATTAGCCTCATACACAAGCTCAAAGTCGCGCAACGGGTTATGGAGAAAGCTATGCTAGGCGTTTCACTACGTATTGTGATCCGAAATGAGGAAATCCGTAGAAGAACCAAGGTCACCGAAAGAGCTCTCAGAATTAGCAAGTTGAACTGGCAGTGGACAGGCCATATAGAATAGAAAAGAATAGTTTATTGTGTTCATGTTGTACAGAAAAGATCATAATAGGTTAGATTAAAGCTCGCAGAACCAACAAACGTTAAGGAACAAAGGTTCTTAAATTGCGACCACGAACCGGGGATGCAGTGTTGGGAGGCCCCACACCCGATGGATCGAAAACATTGTGGAAGATGCCGACCGAAAGTTTGTCATGGTACTCTTAGGCGGAGGCCTATATCCAGCTGTTGACTTCTTCAGGCTGATGATGATCTTGGTTATGAAACTGACTATTCTAATTTGTTTATCCTAGTAACCAATGTCCGTAAATATTTAAACCAATGCCGTTATTTAGCGCTAATGGGATTACTATGCAAAAATCGTTTAGACCAGATTAGATCGTGGCCTTTAAATTGCTTTTGTACTGCTAATATGTAGCAACATAATGTGATTAGCTTATAATCTAGGCTCATGAGCGAATATCACACACAAAAGTGCTTGAGTTTGCTTTGAGTACGTTATTTAATTAATGTTTGAACTGAAAATGTAATTAAATGTTTCTGCAGTTTGCATCGCTCCATAACGTGTACCTACCAATAAATTATGACTGTATAATCATAAAGTAAGAAAAAGAATAAATAATTAATTATTACTTCTTAGAGAAGAATCAGAGTAGGATATGCAGTAGATATGAGATCGTTTCTAATTAAAACTTGGAGTAACTTTAAAAGATAGAGTGGACAAGCGTCAAAAGAGAGTTGAGGAGTGAAAAGAAGACTTATATGTTATTAAAAAAACTTATTGATGTCCTACCTTTATGTCTATTCATCATTTTGAGGTTATCTTAAAAAACTCGCTCCCTTGTCCACAAAAAATGCCCAAAGGATTTACCACAAAATGCCGTCATTTTTCTTTCGTATCCCATCGAATCGTTACAAATAGCTATTGCAAATTGGAAATAAACGAGCTACAAAAAGCGGCCGCATTCGACTTCCTCTTACAAGACGACAATAGGGAAATTCGAGACTGAAGGACCATTAAGGACTCGGACCGAAGTGGAGATCATGATATATTTGATTGTTGTGCGAGTTGAGCGAGCCGTGTTCAAACGCCGTGCGATATGTCATTCAAAATTTACTTCAAAATTATCGTTACAGTAAATTTTGAGTTGACTTTTAGAGACTTGCAATTTCGTTCAACTAATACGCATGCCCTAAAATTAAATGTCAAGTTAAAATTTACTTTACTCCGTAGACATAAGGATCGTTTTTGAATTATTTTTGAAACATATTCATATTCATTAAACATATTTTGAGATGTAATATCGCACACAGTTTGAACGCGGCTTTAGACGATACGACCCAGAGTCTGATTTTTGCAGAAATTTTGCGAAAAGAGTAATCTACTGGTTTTTATTTTTACTACGTGGCGTCACTCGTAAATAGGCGTTACAGCATTTAGGATCGTAATTTGTGAGTTATTGATTCGTAAAACTGGGCATAAAATAACTGTTGATCCCATAGTCGAGGATAAATCACTGTAAATAATAGGTTTACTGTGTTGTGTCTTCAAGTATAAACTATGACAAATTAATGTTCTGAAGAGTTTGGTGAGAGTAATGTAATTTTTTAAATTTAGTACTTATTAATAAAATTGTGTTATCACTTCAGTGAAGCATGAATAAATCACGGTAGTGTTACGAAAGGAAAACTAAAATATTAGCCAATCAAAAATAAATGTTTTTAAGCATCACCGATGTCATTGGGTAAAATTTGACTATTACTATAGTAGTGACTATTACTGCAAAGTAACGTAAGCGTAACGCTAACATGAATGATTCGAATTAGGGGCACTGAAAAACACGTGAAAGCAATGCCAAATGGAGTAGTTTTTTTTATATTAATAATAACACCCAACACATACATAATCCTGACCCCATACTAGGATTCCCTGTGTCGTGAGTAACAGAGACTACGATTACCATGGTACCTACCATAACACCCAGACTCTGAACAAATAGATTTGAAGATCATGCAAAAAAAAACCGCAGCGAGAATCGAACCACCACCCGTTGCGCCACCGAGATCGTCAAATTATGTATTATTAAAATTGATTCTTCTTCTTCTTCTTATTAATTGATTAACACATCGGAAAGCAAGATATAGATCTGTTACTTACTTTTAAAAATCCAAACTCCTATTGCATCTCGGCTAGGTACTCGTCCGTCCGATTTACTAGCTTATCAAAGATCTCATGCAATGGATTCTATAATGATTCGATAACGCCAGAACTCTAGATCTAATTCGAATTATAACTCCAAATTAATCCACGATCTGGGATCAATCACCACAAGGTAGCGGGTCGAATTATCTGAATTAATTAATCCGTCTTCAACCCGGCGTAATGGACTTTTGTTGTGATTCGGACAGGCTGCTACCATTGAAGATATTAGTACTGATCAGGGATCAGGGTAGCGCGCTCCCTTGTTTTGAGTAATTGGTGTCTATTGATAGATGATGTACGATAATGGGCTTTGATTTCTTTGACGGTTTTGGGTAGTTTTCTGTTTTGTTTCGGTGAAATACTTTTGTTGTTGGTTGTTAGCATTTTGATCATCTACTAGCTTCCATATCTGGCTTTGCTCAGTTGTTACAGTCGCCTGCACTAATATGTAAACATTCCATAATTCTCAAAATTATGTCACAGTACTGATCATAATGATGAAAACAGCAAAAACTCAAAATGATGTACCTAAGCCTTAATTTGTACCATTTTACAACTTCACTGCGTACATAGCATCTTTATCTGCATTTTGTCATCTTTTTGAAAATTATGAAATCTATATTATGAACCTATACTTGGTGATAAAACTAGAAGACCCGAGATAATCATTTTCAGCATCCATGCATGTCCATTCGCCCAAGAGATAATCACTAGCTGTTCGCGTGAATTTGCGGATGCGGTAAAACTTAGTCTAAATATAGCCTACCAATTTAAAGATGTTGATATGGATGCTACAAAACTGCGCTCTGAAAGTAGTCGATATGATAAAACATTCTTTTTATGTGATTAATCCAACACGATTGATCAGAATTTTACCGAAACTACTCCTATACCGGTACAATGATGAGACAAAGTTTGTATGAAATTGAAATCTAACGAGTGAAGCGATTGATTCGAAACTTCATACAAATACTGTCTTACGCAAGTAATGAAATACGAAATTTCAGGGTTTTCCAAAAATACTCGTGTAATGGGGTGTCAAAGATTAACTTTTACGAAACAGTTTTAGAGCTCACTTTACGCGGGCAAAGTCGTGGGCGTCCGTCTAGTTGTTCTATTGAGTAAGAGCCGCAGGGTGCCTCATTAGACTAACATATTGCTCTACACCTATTGATTTATACGATAATGTTTGCAGTATCGCCATACACTGCCGCCCCAACAAGAACACTGTTGTTCTGACTATATTAGAAAGAGTGTGTGGGACGTATTGTACTTCAAACATGTTACATGCGTAGGCTTTATATCAATTGTATCTTTTTGGTCTTTTTACCATCTTTATAACTAATAAACGCACTAGAAGTGAGACCTAAAAATAACTGAATAATAAACTGATTTGACCCCATAAGCACAGATTTTTGTATAGTGTATTTTCATTGAGAAATCATAAATTTCCAAATGTCGTAGCACAAACTTTATTGCATATTGGCTATAGATTAGAATAAGCCCCTTTCGGGATACAAAACATATTATGAAGCTCATAATCTTTAATAGTCATGAGGGGAATGTTGAGGAAAAATTACAGAAAAGAATCAAATTTGTCAGTAATGGTGATGAAACTCAGTTTAATGTTACTTGAAGTGAGTGAATAATTATAATCGACTAAGAGTGCCAAGATTAGGCAACATTTGTAATAAGATATAATGCTTTAACTTTAACTGCTAATATTTACAACATAAACACTGGTTCTAAATATAGCGCCATATTATAATCTACGCTTGCCAAGTTTATGTTTAGGGTGTGTCCTCACCGTCGATTAAAACTGTTTACAGCACTAATGAAAACGGCATGACATGACGTGGCGAAATGTGTCACAATGTGGCAATAGCGTAATTAAAATTCTGGTGAAACCACGGAATGACGAAAGCAATGAAACATGAAAGCTCTCTAGGTCCATAAGTTTTAAGAACTAAGGCAAATAATATTTATTTTATTTCATTTATTCATTCAATAACAATTTACAACAATCGTGTCTGAATCCGTAAAAATAACAATATTCTAGTAGTTGTTTTTCTCTTAGTAAAAAAAGGATACTGAACGGTAAAATGAAGATGAAGAATAGCGAGAGCAGTTAGATCGTTGATGAAATAGGGGCAATGCTGCTCATTCCCTAGCTTTTTCCCCTTAGTCGTTTATTACGACATCCACGGGTTAGTAGGCCTATTTTTCACACGGCAAAAACGCCACAAGTTAGAAAACTAATCTAAAATTTGATTTGCAAGTGCTATTAGATTTTTGGTCCTGTGATATTTCGCATAACTGTAGAGCCATTTCTTCTTCAATTCATCACATCTCTAGGTAAATTAGTTCTGAGTTTCTGTGTTAAACCGTACAAGGGAGGGAGTGTCCGTGGTTTGATAGCGCTAAAAGATTTTTAGTAAGTAATTAAATTCCGTGATAAATTACGACCAATTTCGTTTATTAGGTTTGAATGTCCCGCGAGTGTTCTTGACGAAGATGGGTATCAGGTAATAGATAGATAGATAGATAGGAAATTCTTTATTGCACATAAAAATAGTACAAAGGCGAACTTAATGCTAAAAAGCATTATCTTCCAGATAACCTTTGTGTTTGTGGACAGAAGATGTGAAGGTAGTGCACAGGAGAGGGAACAGAGATCATAAAAACGAAAATAAAAGGAGTTATGATGCTAATTACTTACTAAAACTTTGAGAGAAATAGGATTTTTAATACATACTAGTTTAAAATAAATAAGTTCAATACATAAATATATAGATACCATAATAAATACATATGCATTCCAATAAAATATTGTAAATAAGAAAACAAATGCTCATTTTTGCATCATTTTATCAAGGAGATGATTATAGATTCTGTAATTGTTATTATATGAGAGAAATTTGAATTTTAATCGACGGACTCAGTACCTATTTCTACCATAACCATAAGAATTTCAAAATATAATCAATTTTAACACCAATTGCGTTCAAATAACGTTAGTTTGATGACAGTGTGAAGGGTGGGAAAAAAATAACCTCCACTAAATATAATGACGGTTCCACTTGCTCCTACTCGATTCTCCTACTGGTAGGAGCACGAGGACCGATATGTCCTTATGTTCCTAATGGTTGAAGCATAAGGATAAGCATATCTTCGTGCTCCACTATTTTGAGGTTTAGTGAAAGCAAAAATTGGAGATAAATAATCTAAAATCTACAAAGTAAAATAATTTTTCTCATCAGTTTGTTCTAGCTTTTGAATCACTAGCAAATACGATCTGTAGGTACATAGGTACATAGATAAAATCTCACCTTTCCAGACGGGTAGGCAGGGACCACGGCTTTCCATTTGCTACGAATCTGAACAATTAAATACGGTCTATACAAGTGCACTTATACATAATCAAGAACCGGAACTAATTATTTTTATTAAAAAACAAAAATTCTGTTTCAGGAAATCGCGTACAAAAAGGTATTCTACAGGGTGACGTTTTTCCACCCGAAAAATGTCCATTTCCAGGAAAATGGCGAAACGTTTTCAAAATTAACCCAAATAATTCTAACGGAAACATTACGCTTGTTTCTGTTTGTATTTTTCACCGCGGGGAACAAGAATACAACAGACGTGACCTTTCTTAATCAGGCTATTATCATTCGGCCCAGCCTTCTGTAGCGTTTCCCGTTGTAACAACAACGTAGAACAATTGAAACAGTAGCTAAGCTTACAACCTAAATAATAAACACCTCAAACATTTTCCAAGTAGTTAAAGCCACAAAATATGAACCATTCACATTGTGGCTTTCAAGTTTCTGGCCTCAAAGGCCTACGTAAAATCATCGCACGTCGAGTTTTTTTTATTCATATTCATAATTTCAGCCGTAGGACTTCTACTCAAAATAGGCCCATAGATTTCCAGCCAGAGACACCAATCTTATAAGGCCTGCTAACAACCTTATTAGGTCATCTTTTGATCTAGTGAGCCTACCGATGTGGTGTGGTGGTCCTTTCCGGTGCAGGTAAATATAAATAAATAAATAAATATTCCGGACATATTCACACGGTCAACTGATCCCAAACTAGGCATAGCCTGTACTATGGGTATCAGAGACTGATATACATAATATATATATATTTAACACTCAGACACAGAACAAACATCTGTGTTAGTCACAAATGTTTGTCCAGTGCGGGAATCGAACCCGTGACCTCTAGCGCAGAAGGCAGAGTTACTTGGTAGTAACTCTGCCTATGCCTACCAACTGAGCTATGAGGCCAGTCAAGGTTCTAAGCTGTTGTAGTTAAGTTGTAATCTTTCTGCCCCAACGAAGTACCTTCGCCTTACAGAAGTTCTTAGCCAAATAACATTATTTGTTTCAAACAGTGTTGTGTTCCTGCAGTGAGTAAGGTTGCTAGAGCTCTTTAAAAGTGGAGGGGGTTCGGGGTCGGCAATGCTTGCGTGATGCCTCTGGTTTAACCAAGCGTTCATACTACGGTAATAACTTACCAAGAGATGGGCCGCATGATTGTTTACTACCATGTTAGTTGTATGAAAAGATACAAACGTGTTGAGTTGCATTACTGTTTCGTGCACTGTATTTCTCCCTTCTCTACAGAAGAAAATAAGAGTTCGTTCGTCGATAGAAGCGTCTAGATAAGGAGCTCAGTAAACAGGCTGCGTAGCGCTAGTCAAGATGCAGATAAATTGTGCTTGCGTCGATAAGTTTAAAGGTTCCTTAGATTATGTCATGGTTGAGATATATTTTATTTCAGGATCGACTCTTTTCGTTTGTAGGGTATGCGATTGTTTGTTTTTTAAATAAGTAAGTTGATTTTATTTAGATGAGTTGATCTTTATGAGTTAGGTGTAAACCTGATCTATTTAGTGATAAAAAATTACCAGATACCTACTACTTCTCTACTTCTACCTTGACGTGCGGTATGGTGGCCCTTTTCAGGGCCACCTCAGTCAGGCCAAGAAGGAATCAGTGTCACATGTCTTCGAATTTTTAGATTCTAGGACGGAGGAAAGCATCGTGAACCGGCTTGTTCACGATGCTTTCCTTCACCGCAAACGGTGTGTCCCAGTCGTGCACCAATCGTGTCTCAAAAGACACGATTGGTGCACGACTGGGATCCGAACCCACGACCTGTAGATCGGAATGTGGGACCACTACTAGTGCTTGTGCTAGTACTCTGGTAGACATGTATTACCTGGTTACTATAGGTTGGCACCCCGGACCAATTAAAGAAAATAGACTATAAAAAAAACTATAGTTCCGAAAAACTTTTTAGAGAGAAGCGACAACTTCAGACGCGAGCTCGGTGTTACAACAACAAAATACTAGCTTATCTAACTTCTGAGGGAATAAGTAGGTACGTAAGGAAGTAAGCGAGTAACTTTTGTTTTACTCGGCCGTTACCCGATCCACGAATTCCTTAATCAAATCAAGTTTAATTGTTATTAAAGTACTTAACTTTTAATTGATATGGATTCAGAAGGGATAAAAAGTTTAAAGTAGAATAAAAGGAATCATCTTTAGACTAATCTCTAATGGATCAGCTTTTACCGCGTTTCCATCTGTTTTGTGCGTTTTATTGCTGATAGCGGCGAAAATGTAAGCCCAGGGCGCCATTTGTTGAAAAACTTTACAATTTGTCTCTCCCTTGTACTAGCACCCAAATTGTTTGAACTGAATTTTATTGTACGCGTAGGCGCAAGCTACCAATTAGTGGCGTGTCACTGATTCTTTCTTGGTCATCCTGTATTAGGTCAGTGACCAGGTTTAGGTATGATGGCCGTGAAAAGGGCCTGACAGTCTCAGTGAAAGAATCAGTGCAGTGAAAGGATTAAAGTGCGCCTCTTATATAGGCTCCTTTCGTGTACATGTCTTCAAATTTTTAGGTTCTAGGACATGCCCTGTTTCTCATCATGTTTTCCTTCACCATTTGAGAGCACTACTTATAGCGCACATAAATTTTCCGAACCCGGGTTTCGAACCGATATTATAACTCTAAAATGATATTATAGATGGTTTAATTGATACTACCAGACGGAAGCGTCCTCAATTCCATGCAGATCGAATAATAATAATAATACAAGGTGATTCATAACATGTATACCATCCCAAAAAGGAGTTATTCTTTCAACGAAAAAAAATAATATTACCGAAAAAAAACATCAATATTAACATTATTTTTTTTTATTTTTTTTACATATTTTCTCGAATTAGTTATTTTTGGTATTTTTATCATCTTAGGAACTAATAACTAAACGTACAAGAAGTTCGGAATCAAGTTTGGTACCTAAAACAGCCGATTCATTGAGTTTGACCTGATTTGACCCCAATACAGCTGATTTTCGTATAGAGTTTTTTAAATGAAAAATGTCGAATTTCCAAAAGTCGTAGAACAAACTTTATTGCCAATTGGGTGTAGAATAAGCCCCTTTCGGGATGGAATACATATTATGAATCACCTTGTATAATATAATATGATATTTATTTCAGGCACAGAACAGACCCATATTCAATATAACACATAACACAAGAATAAAGATAAACTAAAATAGGACAATACAAAATAATACAATACGAATAGGCAGTTCGAAAGTTATGCTCTATCAAATATACAACCATTTTCTTCTAAGTTTTTTGAGAGATATTTCTCCTACGCGAGTGTGTGTCCAGTAACGGGAGCTTTAAAAACGGTTCTGAAAAGCTTGGCGGCCCAAATATTAGTATTTAAAAAACACTCGCAAATTGCTTGCTAAATTGTCCCGGCAATTTCCATTTATCGTTAGCACTCGTTAAAAGCGTCCACTCGTTTGGTCATCAGTGTAAATCCGAAAACGCTTTGGCCTAAAACTGGGACCTTCGTATAGTATTAATTATGTAGCTACATTGCATGGGTCGAACCTTTCTTCGATATGATAGGTGAAGCTTAATGATAATGGGGACGGCCCTTAAAAGGATTAAAAGTGTATGGGCCCGGTGGCAAAGGTTTGCTCTTAACCTAACCCGAAACTAAGTAACTTTGTTGGGTTTATCGGGGTGAGCATGGTTACTTCGCTCGGTGGACATCCTCGAATAGAGACTAAATGCGTGTCCAATTTTAACCACTTTATTATAACCAGTTTTCCCTCTTTAGTAAGTACCTCCGAGTTACAGTTAAATTACTAGTTCGGAATGAAGGGCATATGGTGCATCTAAATCGGCCACCAACTCTTTTCGACTTGTTAAATAATAGTAATATAATAATTATGTTATTACCTACCAAAATAATAGCTTACTCTTACTCAAAATTTGTACTTGTATGTACCTACCATATACTTATAATTTCAAGACACTGTGCAATTTAAGGTAGGTAGTATATTAGTGCGTAGGAAACAGTGAAATTGCCTACATAGCTTAGTTCTTACAATAACTGAGAAAGGTTAATAGTCTAAAGCAATTATGGAAATAAAGAATTAACGCGAAACTGGCAAAAAAAATTGCAACAAAAGAGCGTTATCACGTTAATCTTGAAAAAGTTTGGGGTCCGGTCAGGACAAACCCCGTCGTGGGTAAAAAAGGGTGGCAACACAAACGCGGATATTATCAAAACAAACAGTGTTAAAGAAACAATAGCTCTCTAGCACGGCACCGCATTTACAGGACACCAGCCTGAAGTGAAATTCCGTAAAAAGACGAGAAAAAGGAAAGAAAAAAATAATATACGCCGAAGACTTGTAAGTAAGAAATACGCTGATCTTCCGTGGTCTTTTGAAGCAGCGAGAACTAGTGGATAGAAAAACTGGCCACTTCGATTCGCCTTTTTGTCACACGCATCGAACAGGTGGTCACAAATAGATTTTTTTCCAGGGCTTTTATGGACTAGCAGCTTGATCTTGATCAATGCATAATTTTTCACGTGACTTCGAACATGGCTTCCGTATGACGACGAATGGACGACCAAACGTTGGAATTATCAACGTATGCCATCAATTAATTTGGTTTCTAGAAATAATTATAACACCTACTCTCCCTACTAACCACTTATTTTCCGCCAACTTTTAGCGAGCGCTACACAGCTCTCTGTGTGTATAAGTGGTTAGTAGGTATAATATTATTACGGCATGATTATTAAGATAAAAGAGTATCGTATCTATATCACCACTGTTAGCTCTTGCCACATAGCAATATTTAATGAACCCAGTGAATTATTAAGCTTTGTGTAGGATTAAATTTTCCTTTTTAATTGCGTGCCCGCGGTCCCAACATGTTATGTTAACTGTACCTAGTTAAAAACAAGTTCTTATATATATTTTACTCGAATTTATTAAAGTTACTTCACTCGCAGTTTCGGGCGTCGCAGTATTGTAAGGATAGACCCGATGGACCGATGACATTGTGAAGCTTGCGGGGAAGTCGGTGGATGGACCGATCCTCGTAGCAATCTTTGGGGGAGGCATCTGCATGGAATTTAGTAAAATCGGCCAAGGAGGTTACTGAGCTATAGGGCACTAAATGGGGCTTTTAAAAAAATACAAATACATGAAATGGGGTGTCATATGAAAGTGCTTTGTTTATACATTCTAAATCAATTTCTTTTTTTATTCTAGGCCATATAGTTTTTTGAGTACATCTAAAATAGTAACTTAGTCACCCAATATAATGTGAACTCTCATATAGTTAAGTTTCAATGACTTCGTTGTTCAGGTAAGGTTGGATATTAGTGAGAGCATGCTGAAGATGCCATTTTAAAACATTTTCTTAATGCATCATCAATAATCGAAGCACTAACTTATAACAGACATCGCGAGTTCTAAGTTCGGGGCGAACCACTAGTACCTAATAAGTAATTTCAAAGAAAATAATATACGTCTGGTAGTTAATGATAAAATTACAGTCTACCCAGTAATTGAACAAGGCCCTTTGTTACAAAGTCAATGTCAGAGGTCAAAGGGAAAAACTTCTTTCATATGCTTATGACTTACTAATTTCAAAATTATGAACCTATTTTAATTTGATACTTCTTTAATATTTAAGCCTAAAATTAAATACTGAAATATCTTTTAAACTTTGCTTATGAACAGAAAGTCACTAGGCTTGAAACAAAATCATTTGCTAACAGTAATAACAACAATACCTATTGTTCTAATTTGTATACCTTCACCTCTACTTTACTTCAAATATCCGATGCTACCGTGATACACTAAGATATAATTTGGGTTACTCGCCTCGCCTTTACTGAAACACAGACGCAATGACTTGACTGGCCTCATAGCTCAGTGAGTAGTAACACTGCCTTCTGCGCTAGAGGTCGCGGGTTCGATCCCCGCACTGGACAAACATTTGTGTGATAAACACAGATGTTTGTTCTGTGTTAAATATGTATCTATTATGTATATCAGTCTCTGGTACTCATAGTACAGGCTATGCCTAGTTGGGATCAGTTGACCGTGTGATTATGTCCAGAATATTTATTTATTTATTTATAATGAGTTCCACTCTTTCGATGTCCACGTAATAAAAGTTGTTACTTTATCTATCTGCAAGCTGACCCGCCCGCATCTTCGTCCGCGTGTTCAAGTATGTTCCTATCTTGACTATTGTCACTTCGTTCACCTGATATCTTAATTTTCCTACCCCGTTTTACGTGTGTACGGAAGGCTCAGGGCACCTACTTGCTACTCGGTCAACACTATATATTATTCTGCTAATAGAAAACAGTTACACAGGACCTAAGCCAAGCGGTGATTTTTCATCCGACTCAGTTTATGGAATGAAAGTTATGTATTTAAAATAAAATATTGTCTATATTACACGAATACTCGTGTAATATAAAATAATAGTGTCATGATTTCTAGTAATTCTTTCATTGATAGAAAGCTACACTTTACAGTGTAGCTTTCTATCGTTTATTTTTCCCTCAATATAGGTACTAGTTCTTTCACCAACGGTTACTGACCCTTTTCAGGGCTACCACACCTCAAACCTGCTCACTGATCTTGAATCAGGATGACTAAAAAAGCAAGCAAGCATTTTTTATGAAATAATCTAGAGCTTCCTGCAGTTTGCATGTAGTATCATTTATTGAGACAAAATAGAAAGAATAATGTTTTCCCGAAAACTCATTTCCGCTAAAACTTTCTACCTAAAATATGTCAGATGAAAGAAACATTTTCGTGTTGCTGTCTGATAACTGTGGCGAATGGATAAAGTTGTGCGATGTGCGGCGTTATATCGACTGAAACGAATCTAACGATCGCTGCTAAAACTAATACATGATTTACTGGGAAAGCCGAAACGATAAAAAATAGGAGCTATTTTTACTAGAGGTCGCCTTTAAGTGCAAAAATGACGTACCGTTCTACGAGCTTGTTGCTTGCTTGCTTGTCGTGTCACTGATTCTTTCTTTGTCAGTCTCTTCTTAGGTCAGTGACCAGGTTGAGGTATGGTGGCCGTTCTACGAGCTTGTTATGAACGGTTCATCATCAAAACCATCATCATTTCAGCCGTAGGGCGTCCACTGCTGAACATGCCAGAAACAAACATTTGGGTAATTAGGGAAAGTATAGGGAAAGCTGCTGCCCATCCCATAGCTTTTTTCCCTTAGTCGCCTCTTACGACTTAGAAATGGAGGGGCCTTTTCTTCAGCCGGGGCCACCACAAACCTATTTGTATTTTTATTTATAGGTATTTTATTTTGGGAGTAGAGAAAACAATTCCTATCAAATAGCAGAGAACAGACTTGTTCTTAAAGAGGCTATAAGGGATAATGCGAGTGTTAAGTATTTGCTAGCCGATGAATAGGAATGTCTACAATTATCATTAACGTTATTATCCGATTGTATGTTGTGTGGGAGAGTCTGTCGGTATGTATGTTTAGACTCATACTTACGTACCTACTTGAACTAGTTGGTTTATCAGTAATTAGTAAGGACGTTGACAACGCCGTTTTGGCTAAGTGGGAGGTACATCGACTTTAAACATGAAGGTTCAGATCCCAGCCGTGCACTAACGTGTTTTTCTCTTCGAAAAATATAACTGCGCATTAACACGTGCTCTAAACGGCGAAGCATGAGAAAATCCGCGGCTTACACAGCTCTGCTTAACCGTATTGACCATGTCTTTCTGCCTGTGGATACGGCCATCGAGGCTGAGAGGATGGTATAGGTGCTGGGCAAGCCTACTCCGTCTTAAAATGTCCAGGCACTACAGCGTCCTTTAAGTGCGTGAAAAGTTCCATTTGACGCTGTTTGGATCATTTAGAATACATGTTACTCGTATAAGGTATTTTTACCTACTACTATGTTGACAGGTCTAATAGAGCCCTAGCCTAGCCCTAGTCAAAGAGACCAAAGAAAGGTGATGTCGCTTGATACTGTAATGCAATTAAAATAAATGTCTCGATCATCATTTTTCATCATAAAAAATGAGCAAAACTTCTGGATTAACTAGAAGCCAAACCAAAGTCAGACGTTTTCATTTTCCACTCCCATAAATTGTTAAAAAGTTCATATTTCTTGTTGAAATATCGATGTCCCCTTGTCTGCACACTGGCAAGCTCTTAGTGGAAAATGTATAATGGTAGTTCCCATTTCTGGAGTGCTCGCTCTGATGCATGACGCACATGCGAGAAATATTAATACAAGGTCATAGGTGACTTTGACTTGCTGGTTTTACAGCCACCAGCACTTTTCTTTTATAAGAAGTGCCTGTGACAAATTTCAAAATCGCTACTCCTTATATAACTAGTGATTCGCCCCGAACTGTGATCTTGCGATATCCGTTAATAGTTGGTGCTATGATGGTCGCAGATAAGCTTTGAAAGTTGCATCATTAGCATGTTCAAACTATAAACCAATATTACTACAAAGTCATTGAAACTTTACCAAATAGGAGCTCACGTTGTAGTTCCCTTTTTTTTTTGCATAAAACCTCTTTGATATTTCGAATTTTACTATTTTTGTTGTTTCTCAAAAACATATAGCTCTAGGCTATGTAGTTATTTGGATAAAATAAAAGCTCTTTTATAAGATACCACTCCATATAATATAGTATGACTTTTTTTTAACTCTAAGCAAGCAAATCTTGATAGTACAACCTTGTTGACTTACTAAATTTCATGCAGATCGAATTGACGGTTCAAAAGTTATGATCTAACAAATAAACATACAAACATGAAACGCCGATTCGTCCAAGTTGTTTTAGAGGTCTTCGCTCACTCAATCAACAAAGATTTCTTAAGTTATTAACTGCCTATGCCTAATGCAAGTATTCCAAGTAGATTGAGCTTTACTAACTATGACGCATGCAGTAGTGTAAATTTTAAACATTAATTAAAGTTCCAATTGGCACAAACAACCGATAGGTTTGTTTGTGTACACAAGGGATGGGTAGTGATTGTCTGGCTTAATGAACAGGCAGTTTATAGATAATATTGACTCAGTTTTGAAATATGCCATGGCAAATATTAAGTACTAACACCTACTTATTCCATGGTTTAATATTAATACGTTTAGCTAAGAATACATCCACGTATACTTACAGACAAGGCTGGGACTTGTATAGTATATAATGATCAGGATCTCCAATAAAAATAAAAAAAAGAACATCTATGATTTCATTGGCTAAGATTTGACTTATGCTATCCTATCGTAAGCGTAAAGCAGTGGTTAAACCGAGTGCGTTACGTTATGCCATAAGACAACCGCTAGAAGAAACTCCACAATCAACACGAGAGTGCTAAGCTATATCTGATACTCATGGCTGATTGATACTGTGTTGGTTGGTGCACTGTATTGGTATTTCTATCAATAGTTAGACCTCTGTGGCCCGAGCACGAATTAACGATAGCATTAAGCCGTGTTTAAACGGCGTGCGATATGTTATTCAAAATGATCGTTACATCTATTGAATAAAGTCAGTTTTTAGTCGTTAGTTAAATAGTTATTTAGATTATTTTAGTATATTTAGGATTATCTCTTTGTCTCTTAGCGAATTAAATGTTTTTAGTTTACTTTTAGGGGCTTGCGATATTGTCATCTCTCATCATCATCATCATCATTCCAGCCATTCCGTTTGAAGTCCACTGCTGAACATCGGCCTCCCCATAGATTTCCGGAGCAACACCCTATCATGTGGGGGGAATTTGCCCATACTCACCACGCTGGGCACGCGGGTTGGCGAGCGAATTTGTCAAAATGTGGATGCGTAGCGAAGTACTAAGTTTCTTAGTTTGAAAGTGGGATAGCGCGGCAATTTTTTGTAGCAAACAAATTTTCTACATGCCTCTGTTCCGCTCCGTGTACTAGTTATACAAGAACATCCTTCGTAGCGGAAATGTGGCCGGTCCCAATATGTTACTCGACGGATGTAAACCATCCATCACTGTTCGTGTTTCGTCCAACCCTTCAACTGGTGGACTGGCACCGGTTTCGTAAACGGTAGCAAGTCTGTCAAATTAGAAAGATCCCAAGCTATCTTACGTTATCGGGGCAATATTTGACATACCTATACACTTGCAATGGATGCGAAAACATTAGAATATTGCATGCTAGTCCTTGGTTTGTATTTCGTCCAAAACTTTTTATGATGATTTAGTACTTTGTAAAAGAACATAAAAAGAGTTGATAAAATTATAAATATCACAACGTGAATTGAATTCCCTTTTAATTCTATATTCCCGATGTTACAACAATCATGGTCGTGGGCAGACATCATGGTCTAGCGACTTCACAAATGTCAGGTTTTCAGGAATCAGGAGTTTCTGAATCCTTCAATTTAGTACGCGGTGATTAGCAATATTAAATAAGTTTTGTATAATGGCAGCATTCGACTGTACAAAGACAAGCGTTGCGTCTGGGATTTCGTTTGTGTAAAGGAGGCGATAGAAGTTCTATGACTTAAGCCTCGCAAACGAATCAGAAACGTTCGAACTCGTGCTCGCCCTCCTGCTCTAGATATTTATTATTTACCCTCTGGCCGAAACCCAGGGCTTTATTTGACGAGAATCTTTGTGGACAATGTTTGTTCGAATTCCCCAGCGTGGACCAAATATGAAATAGACTAGTGGCACGCGTGTGACCTCACATGAAGATACTTTCTAACAAACTCCAAACTTGGTTACGTAATTCAAGTTCATCTCTAGATCACAAAAGAAAAATAAAATTATTTCAGGAGCCCCTGAATTAAAGAATAATAACTCGTATAAATAAAGAACCTTCTTCTAATATAAGATGGAGGCAAATAAATTACACAAAAGGTTCTTGACTAGTGGGCTCTATAATATTTTCTCTGTTGGTTTAGAAAAAGATGGGTTTTGAAAACTATTTTTACATAATTACCTATTTTTTTGATAAAAATAACAAATAACTCTCATATCAGCTAACAAAATGGTTATGACATCGATAATTAGTAATTATATAATTTTCACCACGGAGAAAAGTAATTTCCCAAAATACGGTGACACTATTGCATGCTAATTATCTCACAAATTGGATTCACAAATCTATTGAATGAAATCAAATTCAGTGACCTAAATATTGCGACTAAAACCTTATACATAGACGCAATATTGCGGTATATCAACCTTTTATGAGCCAACGCGAGAGCTATGGAGCATACCTGCCGACAGTGATGACGATTTGCTGAACATAAATTATCTAAAATTTAGTAAGTAACCAAAAAAATCGAAGATTATGCGACATGTACATGAAAAGAGCTTTTTCGAGGCGCACTTTCATCTTTTCACCATTTTGGGTCTCTCATTAACCGTCATTAGCCCTGTTCAGGCCCTTTACTCCTTTAGCTTGTCACTAACCCAGTGAGGGCTGACCAAAAAAGAACCAGTGACACGACAGGCAAGCAAGTAATAATGAGATCGTGTTTTAATAAATTTTCACCATCACCATTATCAACCTGATGAAGTCTACTGCTGAACATAGGCCTCCCCCAAAGAGTGCCATGACGAACGGTCTTGAGCCTTCTCCATCCACCGACTTCCCGTAACCTTCACAATGTCGTCGGTCGGCCTATCGACATATTTATGTGCTTTGCCCTAATCAATTCATTTTCGATACAAAGTACCTACCAAAGTTATAGATCTCCTGAAGACATCCGTAAGCCGTCCCATATTGGCCATGTGAAAAAACTCTTAAAAACAAAGGCATCCGTCATTACTCAGAAAATCAAGATTAATTAAATAAAATCCACTTCTACGATCTCATGAAATAATCTGCATGTTTATTCTCACGAAGCTTTATCAGGTAGTAAACTTTGCGCTCATGACCTTTTACACCATTTTATTTGGTAGAATATGTCGTGTCGTAACTTTCCCGTCTCGTGGTATTTAGAAAATCCTTTGAGCAGAAGTTCATAACCTGCGGTCTAGAGTCCATTATTCTGAGAACAAAGTTGTAAGTGGCCGCCACGCTACCCTTTGGGGCCAAAGAGACCATGATTCAATTCACCTGCCAGTTGCTCCCTTTGAGCTTTCGAATGAACCGTATTGGCAGTTTGGGTTGTGGTCTTGGGACATCCTGAGTAGTTTGATATATGTACTCAGTTATAATATGATTGTAAGTACCTAAGGTTTATGAGGTCTGTATTCAATCTGTTATATAGCTTTTTCAAAGATAACCTACAAATGTAGACTAATGATGACCTCGGTGGCGTAGCGGGCGAGTGCCCGTCTGAGACGCAAGGGCTGCGAGTGTGATTCCCGCTGCGGGACAAATGTTTGCATGATCTGCAAATATTTGTTCCGGGTCTGGGTGTTGTGGTACCATGTACTTGTAGTTTCTGATACCCATATCACAGGGAACCCTAGTGTGGGGTCAGGACTATGTATGTGACTGTTGGATGTGTTATTATTAAAGTAGGTACTTACTAAAATAGATTTTTCTTTCTTCGTTCCAGACTTTTCTTTGTTTTTCTAGTGAATTTTCTTTGGAGTGAATAAATTGTACCATACTGAAATTGGGTAACGAGCCGATTTTATTCGCAGTCACCCAAAAACAAAATGCCCAACATGCAAATAAGGTTAGTTTGCAACTAACGAAAAGTACGGAGACCATCTAGCTGAAAATAACGCATGACAAAATCGAGCAGCGATGCCACGCGCCTACTGCATACGAATGTGATTGAGTGAGCACAGCGAGCAGACGCAATAAATTGTTTTTGTAAACGTTCGAACTCCCATTCTTTTTGGAGTTCGAGCAACAAGACAAAGGTATAAACCAATTCCGACCCCGTCTGCCACCCCGATACCCACATTGTTTGCGCGAGCCGCGCGCCGATAAGTTAAATGAAAAGCAACTTTTGATTGTTCCAGCCGCCACGCGAACAATGTTTGGAATCGGCTAAAAACAGTTTTTACAATACGTACCTAGTCAAAACTGAATCAGCATGCTCGGTGCAAACAACAGAGGATTGTTTTTCCGGATGTTCTAACACGCAATTTTTTGTGGAACGCTCGAGGTAAAACTTCGATTAGGTCTGATGAAGTTAACAATTTTCTCGGTGCTTCAGATTTGATTTAGATGTTTTTGGAAAATTTTAATAGCTCATTGCTGAAAAAATATATTTTTTCATAAATGTTTGAGTATGTAGGTACAGTCGCCTGCAATAAGATGTATACACTCCACAATTTTCAAAATGATACCACAATACAGACAAAGATGTTAGGTACACGGTTATTTTGAAAATGGCACAAGTTGATGCCTGATTTGCCTGTACTTTTCACCACTAAAGTTAATACTGTGGCATCATTTTAAAAATTGTGGAGTGTCTACATCTTATTGCAGGCGACTGTACCTAAGTTACTATGCGCCAGTCGATACCGAGCTAGACAATCAAAATAAACTGCTGGCTTGCTTTTTTATCTACTCACTGGTTTGTTCTTGATCATCGTGTATTAAGATCAGTGAACAGATTAATGTATGGTGGCTCTCGAAACGGCTGAAGACAGTTGAGAGAACCAGTGTGGTGAAAGGATTAAAGGAATAAACTCTTGCAAACTCTCCAATGAAAGCAATGCAAAAGCCTCTTTTCATTTCCACCACGTTTTCATCATAAATTCTAACGGGAATAGCTAATGTTCATTGATTATCGACTGTCGATAATCGTTGAGTTTTCATAACGACTACAAAGGCAGTTCCAAGTGTCAAAGTAAACTGAAGTTAGGTACGAAACTCAAATAAAACTTGCTCATTTCTATGTTCGGAGGAAATCCAAGAGCATTGATGAAAATGTAATGTGTGTGAAAGTGTTTAAGTGATATTTATTTGGTAGTTAAAGGAATTTCTCACTGTTTTCGTTGAAGCAGTTTTATGCTACTTACGTTTACGTTCACTGCCTGCGCGGAATGCTCTATTTATGTACCTATATATAACATACATATATTATAATATAGTTAACTAGGATTTCTTAGGTATTTATTTTTCTTCTCGTTATTTTTGTAGGAGATATTTTATTATTTTTCTTGCAGCACATGCTGAGCTGATTTTTCGTACAAACAACTCTAACAACTCTCCACGCAAATACATAGGTACACTTGTTTTCTCCCTTTCTGTCTACTGCTATGGTTTTTGTGTTAGTGTGTATCTAACTGTTGTTGTGTACAGTTTGTATGAATACATGCCTTCTATGCTATTCTATTCTCTCTGTTTGGATTTGACCAAAAATTGGGAAAAGTTGAGCGCGCCAAACGTTCCCTCAAAAATATTCTTGCAAGACACTGCAACCCAACTTTTCGCTACCATTTTTATAAAACTTTAAAATGTTTGCGTCCAGTCCATTCGAAGTGAGACGGATGTCCGGGCCGTGATCTACTGTTGTGTTTACTGTCTGTGCCAGACTCGAAGTGACTTCATCGACGCTTAGCACCAGCGAAGTAGGTAAGCATAAGTTTTTTGAGCATGGATGGAGAATTAAGTTTTCAGACACCTTCCTCATAGGGTAATCCCAGAATGTCCCCTGGTGTAGAACATTAGGATAATCATTTCAGCCGTAGGATGTGCTTCAGTTTCATCCCTAGCCATTCAAATGGAATGCAACCAGTGCTCTTGGAACATTTGCGCATGATCTAATTACGTTCATTTTCATATTAGGATATAATAATATATTTTTTATTGTTTCACGTTGGTACAATACATCATGGTCTTGTTATATGAACCCCGCTGGGGCACTACAATATTTGACAGTCTAAGGGAAGGATAACTTATGTACCTACCTTTATACTTATATTAAATGTTCTATATTTTCCTACCTATTACCTACATTAATTATGCCTATTTCCCAGAGGGGTAGGTAGAGACCACGGCGTTCCACTTGCTACTATCCTGACATATTTTTTTTGCTTCATTCACTCTCATCACATTCCTCATACATGCCCGTCGGTTAAGTGTAGTCTTGATCAGGCCTTTTTCCAAAACGTCACTGATTTTGGTCACTAAACGTAGGCCTTCCCCTTCCAACGGTCTCATTCACACTCGCCTTAAAAACCTGTTTCGTCAATCTTCTTTAGTTCATCCTCTTAAGATAAGGTACTTGTACGGTTCAAATGTCTTATTTATATCGTCTAACTACGTACTTTCACCAAGATTCAGCGCCGGTGTAGCCAACATGTCGACGGAAGCTCACCTACAGGCAAAACCACCGAACTGCCGTTTAGAATCGGAAACGGAGATCGGCAACAACTCGCCAAGTTTCACTTCCCGATTGGATCCGACCCCGAAAATGTCCTTTCTATTTACGCAGTGGCATGCAAACGGGAGATTTAAATCAACTATACGCAAGTTTTAGGTCAGAACGGTCAACATTTGGAAAGCTTACAGGCAAACAACTATCAATTTGGTAGATAGATACATTATTTATTCGACATACACAGCACAAAAAAAAAAAAAAAGCAAAAGGAAGAAACAGCAGTAGGTACTTAACAAACTAATCTATCGTTCTATCGAGAATAACAGTACCTAAGTATACCTTCAAACATTAACAAGAAAACCAAGCGTATAACCACCTACCTGTCAAGTAGGTACCAACAGGTGGCTTGCTTGTCGTGGCACTGATTCTTTCTTGGTCATCATGCGTAAGGTCAGTGATCAGGTTGAGGTATGGTTGCCCTGAAAAGGGCCTATGACCGTCGTCGGTGAAAGAATCAGTGAAGTTAAATTATTAAAGTGCGCCTCTTTGAGGCTCCAAAAAAGTTAATGAGCGATTATAAATAAGGAGGTAAATTATGAATAAAATCTCTGAAAATTGCAAGTCTGCAGGGATATAGCATAAACTGTTGGCTCTATTCTAAACTTCGCCAACTCCAACTTGGAGGCTGGCCACTGACTGAGCTTTGGGATTTGAAAGTTGAAAAGTGTCCGAGTAATGAATGGATACTGGCGGACTGGTCCGTTGACACTTTCTTGCCAAAATAACTGGATGCAGTGACTTCTTAACAGGCGTAGTGACGAAAGGAACCTCTAAGAGGCGCACTTTAATCCTTTCACTACTCTAATTCTGTCACCGACGATCATATGCGCTTTTCAGGGCCACCATACCTTAACCTGGTCACTGAACTAATACAGGATGACCAAGAAAGAATCAGTGTCACGACAAGCAAGCAAGGCATAGTGAACCGTTTTGTACACTATTCTCAACTTATAAGTCACACCTTTCCAAGAATAAGGACCTAAAAGTGTATTTCTATCCCCAAAATAACCGCAATTTTCTTCAGCTCAGTAAGTTTCTCCCAAGAATAATAGAGCATAAGGTCAACATTAATATAAGCCGGCCAAAGCGAGCGCTAAACCGTCTTCTTTAATCACGCCCATACGTTTCCCGGCTTCCAATAAATTTGAGCTAAAATGCTGGAAAACGAGCCACAAAGTCGTCTTTCTTGTGGCAGTATTTATGGAGTCAATCTGAGATAGGACTCGAAGTTCTGGTATTTCCTTTTAATGGAAAATATTTATTTATACTTTACTAGGATTCTTTATTCTTTATTGTACACAGAAAAAACATACAAAAAACAAACTAAATGAAAGGACATGTGCAAAGGCGAGCTTAACCCTAAAAAGAGTTTTCTTCCAGCAAACCTTTGAGGCTAGAGATAGGTGGTTATAGAGGTAGGGTTCGTGTACAAGACCAATGAATAAAAATAGTAGATGTATAAACAAACTATTCTAACAAAATATACTTATATTAGATACCTAAATATAAACTTATCACTATGAACAAACTACTCATATAATAATATTATCATATATATACCTACTTGTGAAACAATAAATTCGCCTGCGTGGTACTTAGATTAAATTAGCCTATAATATGCTTTACTAGATAGAGATCGATATCTATTCCAAGTTTAATCCACTGAGCCGTTACGGCGTGATTGAGGCACAAACATCCAAACATCTTCTCAGACTTTCGCATCTATAATATTAGAAGAATTGCAATAGTAATGAGTTTTTCTTTTCGAAATATTTATGGGTGCATAAAACGGGCTCAATGAATCAAGCATTTCTAACTAACAACCCAGTAGGATAATGAAAATTACATCTATGTACATGTAAT
The DNA here is from genome assembly GCA_947579855.1 of Anticlea derivata. Classification (NCBI taxonomy): domain Eukaryota; kingdom Metazoa; phylum Arthropoda; class Insecta; order Lepidoptera; family Geometridae; genus Anticlea; species Anticlea derivata. Next base: position 8,394,230 of record OX388269.1, read on the forward strand.
AGCTTGCGTAGAACATATGTTTAATTGGCTGTAAACAATGGGAATATAAATAATTAAGGATAAGTATATTTCGCATGTACTGGAAATAACACATTTTGTAAAAAAAGTAGAACATATTTAAATAACAAATCCATTCAAAGTACCTATAAAAAATGCAAGCACGGACTGTAAATGCATTAAGCTGTTGTGTAGCCCAAGAATAAATATGAAACTAGCGAATTACCTATTTGTTTCTAGTAATTGGTGCAATTTCTTTCGTTGTTGGCGTATTCTGCAACACCATTACAAAAGCTAAACCCACTAACAACCGGGAAAACAAGAATAAACAGGCACAGCATTTAAAGCATTTAACCCTGCCAGGGTAGTGTGTGTGAGTGTACAGTTTTATTTTTCTGTCCTCTTAAATGGACACACACTTTTTGATTTCACTGATTCGTTCTTGGTCATCCTGTATTAGGTCAGTGACCAGGTTGCGGTATAGTGGCCCTGAAGAGGGCCTATGACCATGTGAATTAATCAGTGTAGTAATGTATTAAAGTGCGCCTTAGAGGCTCGTGCACATAATTTTTAGATTCTAGGATAGGTTGCCTCAAGATGTTTTCCTTTACCGTTTGAGAGCACCCCCTCCCTTCAAGATAAACGTAAAAGTCGATATACCTTCCAAATACTTAAATCACGATAAAGCATCAGTACATTGCTCCATATACACTTGTCACACATAAAATGTTAATTATGTGCCCGGACTAGCTTTTATGACGAAACGCTTTTACGCTAAATTGAAAACAACTCATGGTTTATTCACATCACGCAGGCTATCGCTGACCAATGTAAAAAGAGCTTTTTGACATCTCCCGCCCGTAACTATTCCCCCATACCCCATTCAAACTGAGGGTTCTAGATAATTTTGACGTTATTCTATCAAACATTTGCAATGACTTCGCTATATCATTTAATTTTTGGTGTAGTGCTTTTTTATTAGGTGAATTTCCTAAAGCTATTGTTTATAGTGACCTTTAAGGGAAGCAAGATTGAACCTCATCCCGCCCGCGTTTACCATTCAACCTGAGCTCAATTGTGCGAATTTCTTTTTTACACCAAGATCATGGTAGATCGCAGCCAAATAACATTATTTGTTTCAAATAGTGTTGTGTTCCTGCGGTGAGTAAGGTTCCAGAGCTCTTTAGGGGGGAAGGGGTTCGGGGTCGGCAACGCGTGCGTGATGCCTCTGGTATTGCAAGCGCTCATAGGCTACGCTAACCGCTTACCATCAGGTGGGCCGTAAGCTTGTTTGACACATCTGTTGTATAAAAAAAAAAAAAAGCTATGGTAATATACAGTTAATTTGTCGACTTCTAACATCTGTTGTCGTAACCAGTGGTTGGTCATTTACCTAATAAAGTTTATTAAGATAATATTAAAAACACAAATATTGTTGTTCTTTACTATGCAACTTCACACGGGGTATTATTTAAAATCACAATTACCACGCTTTATTCCAACAACGATAAACAATCATTTGAAAATGAACGATAATACGTAATTTACGTGTCATTAACGATTAAAATGATGACGATAAATTGCTAATGCGGAAAATTGAAATTGCAAAAGCACAGAATAGAGTCCCACAAAAGTAGCACTAAGGGTACGCGTTCCTTGCTGCATATAAATGCAACCAATACACGCCACGTTCCTTGTGGTGTCAGTGTGATCAAAACTGCACTGTATTCTACGTATGAGTCATCGTATAGTCGTTACATTGGTGTTTCCAGTTCAAGTGCAATGGGGCCGTTTGGTGCACACAAGCGCACTGCATTTCCATGTACTTAGGCTTTGCGTGTATGTGCTGCGAACAAACGCATCAAGAAACCCTACCTTTAAACATTATGCGAGCGTTATGCAATGTACTCGCACCATGGCAAAAGCTTAGCTGGTCAGACAGAATAGAGAATTTATCACTTTACAACAATGCAGCAGCGCTTAATCCGATTTTGCTGGAGTCCGGTGATTTCATTCCATACCCAAAAGTCCTTGCTCCCTTATTCTCCAAGAACGCCTTCCTTGGCATGGTGTAATGGTTTTTCTGATTCCGCACTTAGGATTCACATATGTGTAGAGCAGAAACATGTTCATGAAGAGTACAATCTAGGAGTCTTCAAATCTAGGGTCAATAAGTTCACTCTGGGAAAGCGTGCTCCATCTTAGGCCACATCTCACTTGCAAAAGTGAGTTGGTGGCCAAACGCCTTACCATTATCAATAAAAAAAAAAAAAATGTTCTGCTAAGCCTATGTGGCGTCATGGGTGAGGGCTGAGAGGTGCTGCAATGAGGTGCGGATTCGATCTCCGCAGCGAGACAAATATTAAAAAATTAGCAAATATTTGTTTTGTACCATGGTACTCGTATTTTCCGATACATAAGGCATAGGAAATCCTGGGCCCGTATTTATAGATTGCTTTCAAATCTGAACGAGATATTTATAAAAAAAAATTTTTGTAAGGGACATTTTATATTGGAGCGCACTCAATACATTTCTCATCCTTGAGAGCCATTTATATAGCCATAATATAGGCCTCAGTGGGGTCAGTATAGGTATAGGTACGTTATGTGACTGTTGGGTGGTCATGTTTTTTATGTAGGTAAAAAGCTATTGTGGTTTGTAAATTCTACGACATTCTTGCACGACTACTTACGTGCGAATTTATAAGCCGTATTCAAACGGGGTGCGATATGTTAATTATAAAGTTCATATGTGAATAAGTTTGACTTGGACTTGCGTTGAGCTATATCGTCGAGCTCTTGGATCCCCTGAATCGTAGGTATCAGAAACTGATTATACCTACCATGATACTACACCATTTTTATTACCTATATTTATATTTATTATTTATTTGTCCCGCCGTCCGTCGCAGGGATCGAACCTGCACATAAATAAAATTCTTGCGTCTCAGTCCGGTATTTACCCACAACGCTACAGAGGTCGACAAGGTTTTGAAATAAGGGGATAAGTAAGTGTATGCTTTTGCACAGATAAATCTACCTGAGATTTTAGGTGTCCGAGTTTTTATTACCGAATGCTGAGTGGATTTTCCTTTGTTGAATTTTAATACAGCTTTTTGGCTTTGCTTAGGTTATTTTTGACTGATTTATTTGTATAGAAGTGTTAAAGCTTCTAAGGGCTTAACCGTTAAGCCCTTAGAAGCTTCAACCCTTCTATGATGTTGATAGGTGCAGTAAAGCGTTAAGCCTTAACGCTTTACTGCACCTATCATCACCATCGTCAGCCTGATAAAATCAGATTTTCAGGTAAATCTGTGACTAAAACAATCAATTCTCTACCTAGTAATCATTATTTCCAAATCAAATCAGGTGAAATATATAAAAAGCGTACCTACGTAAGTGGCATTGATATCACAAAGAAACCTCAATCAAATTCATTCTACCCCTTTGTACAAAGTCAAAACTTGGAACCCAAATACAACATCAATAAGAAAACAGGAAAGATGAACCATTGGAGGAAAATCAGAAAATTGTTTCATTTTTCCTTCGGGGCCCCAAATAATATTTGTATCTGATACATTTTCTATATACGTAGTTTACTCATCAAACGTTAAAGAAAACAATTTGTCAAAAACCTTGTGTTAAAGATAATTTGAATTTTAAATGAAAAGTCGAATGAGTAGATGAGTAGAAGCATACAACGAGCATTTAATAGAGTTGCTAAATTTTTTGAAGTTGCTAAAAACCTTTCTTTTTGTTGATAGAATAAGCGTTTTTCGCGAGGGTATACATATTAACAATCACTTCTACAGCTATCTTTTGAAATATAAAAAAAAAATCTAGGCATAAAATATGAAGGCAGTCCGCAAATTTAACTCAAATGAGGCAGTAGCTATCCGATTACGGAAATGTTAAATAATAACCAATCCTTCTGTCGATCTAGTTGTCAATTAATCCTCTATCCAACTCCGACCCTCGGATCACGTTTATTTGGATCAAATCAATAATAACCACTATGCGAAACCAATTATGATTTAATTTATAATATCATAACTTGTAAACGTTAAGTAACAAACGTATACTTTTTCATTTTTAGCAAGCACTTGTGGTATAGCTTTGTACCGTTATAGATCAACGCAGTCACCAAATGGATGGGGTGACAACTGAGCACTTCTGTGCTTCAGAGGATTCGTTAGATGTCGGTCTAGGCTATTTAAGTACCAAGACAGCCTCTAACCATCATTTTCTATTTGCTCATACGAACTTACTTGCTTTTTAAGGACGCAATGCAAAGTTATTTTATGTACAGTTACGATGCTGACCTAGCTCTGCTAGCGAAAGGACTATAATCATACTTTTTTAAGTTTTATAGTAACGAACATTCAGTTGGCCCACCTGTTTCCCCCGTCCAAATCAGCTGCAATACCACCTAGGCTGCGGCCGACGTGGTATTTCATCGAGACATGCGTTTTTAAGTCTCATGTCCTGTTTCACGACCTACCGCGCCCTTCAATCCGGTACCCAGCATTGCAAGCATTGCCACTCGGCGACAGAATTTATGAGCAAGGTAATACTGATATTCGCATAGGATACTTTTCGACATTTCTCTGATAAATCATATCATGTTTTACTTGCACGTAAATATATTCTGCTCCTGAAACGGAAACGAACGCGGAAAGTCAACATTTTTGCCGCAAGGGTCAGGACTGTATCGTCATTCAATGCCATCAATCATGGAGTGAATGGTAGTCAATACTGGCTGACCAGTCATCAGGGTTTTACGTGTCATTCAAACATTAACTTTTTTGATTTAGCGGTTTTTCCCGAAATATTTTCGTGCGTAGTATTTTGTTACAATCGGCAGACGAATAAATCCAATTTTGAAAAATATATAATAATAATTTAAACCAAATGTTGTGCGCGCAGCCTGAATCAAAATTACAAGAAGCCTGAAGTAGGAGAATATCTATCTTCCTTTTGTGATCGCGATGAAATGATTTCGATTCCTAATGGGGTTCAGCTGGGTTGAAGTTTGCAAAGAAATATGCATGGGAACAAATTACCGACGCTCTACGATTCCACTACAGCATTTCCATCAGAGAAATTACAGTTATTTAGAAATTACATTTAGGATATACAATGCCGAGTATTTTATATTTAACATTTTTTTTTTAAGTGTCAGCATAATGTTATAAATACGAAAGTTTGTAAAGGATGTGAGTATGTGAAGATATTTTTCTTTTACGCCGCAACCACTGAACGGCTTGGAATGAAACAATGCGCTTCTTTTATTCCGGGTCCCACGCATGCGAAGCCTCGAGTGGATGCTAGTACAAAAAAAAACTTCATTGAATTAACGTCCTAAACCCAAGACCGCAATCAGCGCGGCCAACATAGGCACCAGAGAACGCGTTGATTAATATGTGGACGCACGCTTCAGTTTGATAAGGCCATGCAATTGCGCGGAGTGGTATATGAAGCTTTCCATTCACGTGCGAAGCGGGCACCGTGGAGTCAGGTCTAGGTTTAAATCCACTAACACTATGATTTTCGAAGCGAATGGTGTCGTCGTAGAACCGTTTAGCTGACTGTCAGCTAGAAACACGTTATACACTCAATAGGTATGGTAGGTAAGATGTAGGTATATATTTTATTCTCCCTGTATGGGTTTCGGAAAATTTTGCTTTACTTGTGACAAATAAAGGGAGGTACCCTTCATGCCAAATTTCCTACTACTATTATATGTAGGTAAATATTTTATTCTCGCTGTATGGGTTTCGGAACATTTTGCTTTACTTGTGACAAATGAAGGGAGGTACCCTTCATGCCAAATTTCCTACTACTCTGTAGAGGTTTATATGACTGAGACTTTTTGTTTGAAAATACGCGTTAAAAGGGCCGTATCTTATTATTGCGTTACTAAACTGGAAACTTGTTTCTTTACAAAAGTATGAGACTATAGGTTTATCGTAGTATACGATATTAGTTTCAACTTGTAGTGAGAAAAAGGATCTTGATAGGACCAGATAGACAAGCAGGTGGATACAGAAGGGCAAAAAAAGTATCCTATTGGGGTGCCGTTTCTTCTATATGAGATGCGGGATCCTAAAAAGACTACAGCCAGTGCTTAAAGCTGCCAATAATCTGAGCGTCAACAGAAACGCTCAACGCTACTCGTATGCAAATCCTCAGCCTAAGGATTAAAATGAATTTTGTCGGGAGCACCGAAACATAAAAATAGAAGAACAAGCGGATGATTGAAATCGCCATCACGTTCTGTTGACACATCCGCCGGCTATGTTGAGTAATTCGCGAGTTTACAACATATTTTTTGTAGGCCATTCATGTAATTTAAAATTGGCTACGAATCGCTGCTAGATTTACTGCCTTTTTCATGTATGAAATACAAAAAGTCTTACAAATCGACTGGCCTCATAGCTCAGTTGGTAGTAACTCTGCCTTCTGCGCTAGAGGTCGCGGGTTCGATCCCCGCACTGGACAAACATTTGTGACTAACACAGATGTTTGTTCTGTGTCTGGGTGTTAAATATATATCTATTATGTATATCAGTCTCTGGTACCCATAGTACAGGCTATGCCTAGTTTGGGATCAGTTGACCGTGTGTGATATGTCCGGAATATTTATTTATTTATTTATTAGAAAATACTTTATTTACAGAAAGAAACTTAAAACTAATACAAGTTAATATTTACAAAATACATAAGAAACAGTGGAGCCATCTAAAGACCGTTACAAACGATCTATAGATAGCTCAACTGATCCAGATCAGTTATTAGTTTATTTATTTATATTTAAATATGTAAGTCATTTTTGGGATAGATCACTTCGGATAGTTTTACTGATGGTTCATAGTTATTGAAATCTTACTTCCGAGCTTCGCTTGCGTGAATCCCGAATAAAAAGTTGCCTAATGCCTATGTCGTGACTTGTCATTCATGCAAAAAATTGCGTCGATCCGTTGTTCCGTTGCTGCGTGAAAGCAGGGTAAAATCATTTTATTATTTAGTTAGTTATAATAGTGCCATGGTCACACAGCGTGCATGTCATCTGAAATTTATTTCAAAATGATCCTTATTCCTACCGAATAAAGCCAATTTTGAGTATTAATTTTAGGGGCTTGCGAGTTCGTTGAGAGACGCCCTCAAATATCATATTCCTGAGGATATCAGCTATCTGCTGAAAGTCCTGTCAAAATTGGTTCAGCCGTTTCGGAGTGGACATAAAAATATCACACAGCTTCAAATCAACGGACGTTTTTTTGTACAGTTCTTACAACGTTTGATAAATTTCTGTGTTTCAAAGTTAAAACTCGCCCTACAAAGATATTGAATTTGGTCTTAAAACTCGTCTATATGCTACATTGGTTCCAAGCGTCATGTGAAATTTCATTCTGAAAAGATACGAAACAGCTTGCTCCATAAACTAAACCGGAATGCTATCAAACAAAACTGCTTTTCACGCAACTGAATTATCACCGCACGTTCTTTTGTTTTGACAATATCCACCGAAACTTCTTCGAAAGTTCGCCGTAAAAGTGTCTAGCGTTTTTCGGCGCCAGATGGTCGTGACGGGTTTTTCGGTGCTTCGACACTGCACAAAAAACTGAAAACATTTTTCATAGAGGCCGTTGTCACGTCCCGCATCGGATATTAGAAGCAGTTAACATATTGGGTTTTCAATACTCGAGTTTCGGGTGAACTTGACACAGATACAATTTTTTGATAAGTTTGAAATGTATACAAATATGGAAATAGACACTATTGTGCATATTTCGCGTTTCGGCGTGTGAAACCGCGTTCAATAAAATCGTGCGATAATAATATCGCACTACGTTTGAATGCGACATTTGCGAGCGTGCTATATCACAAGCCCCTAAAACTCAGAATCAAAAGAAGAGTTAATAATATTGAAAAAAAAAAAAAAATATTATGGTGCACGCCGTTTGAACACGGCTCCTTTACCATTTTATTCAGAGTTACAGGTGTTACCATGACGTCGTCTTTTTTTTATATTTTATTATAATTAGCTTAAACATGATAATGTGCTCTAATAATATTACAATCTAGCCATACAGTAGGCTAATAAGTAATTTAACATTGACATATTTTTTTTAAATAACTACAACTAATAAAGTATGTGTCCACTAACACTTTTCTTACTGTCTCTATTTAAGGGGAAGACACTTTGTTCTTGTGTTCTTGATAGCACTCGTTTACACTTTCACTACATTACACTATTATTTAACACTATACTAGAGTTCGAAAGGTTTTCTTCTTTTGGGTCTTCTCACTATGTCCGTGTTGTCGAGGAGCTGCATGGCGTCGACGTTCACATAATGATGAAGCCTGTGTTCGTGGGCTTCTGCATATTTTTAACCAACTTCCAAAAGGAGGAGGTTCTCAAGTCGGCTGTATTTTTTTTTTTTTTTTTTTGTGTGTATGTTTGATGTGATATCTCCGCCAATAGTATTAGATTTTGATGAATCTTTCGCTGGTGTATACAGTATGATCCCGGGGTGGTCCCATTTTTTTTTAATTCCTGAGGATTGCAACTTCCAGGGTCCCGTAAAACTTAAAAAAACGTCATCATCTCTTGAAATCACGACTTGCCAATTTTTTTTTTGTCGTCTGTGTTATGGTATGGTAATTCCCGCGACTTCGTTCGGTTGCTGCTATTTTTACATAAACTTTAAACATAGGGTTAGGGTTAGGGGTTGTGTGTCGGGAATTCCTTTCTGTGCACCCATACGTTACGCTACCCTGCAAATTTCATACTCTTAGGATTTTGGTTAGGCTCTGCGTTGATTTTCAAAGAGAATAAAACCACTACTTTTGATTGACAGTCAGTCAGTCTGTACCGTAAGAGTTATTACTTAATAATGATGATGAATGGATGTCATACTTACTTTTGTCTTTTATTCGAAAGTTTAGGTGGCCAGTGCCATCCTCAGTAGGTAAGCAAAACGCACAGAGGTTGATAACAAAAAAAGAGGTTGATATTGATCTTGTTAATATTCAGGAATTTGAAGTCGGTTTTTAGTTTTTGTAAAAAAATATCTTATTTTATAACCTCGTCGACGCACTCGATATTTAGATCCCGATGGAGGTCGTCATTTCTTATGTACCAGGGTGCATTTACGATTTTTCTAAGCACTTTGTTCTGGAACCCTTGTATAAGAAGGATATTACTCTTTTTGGTACAACCCCATAGCTGTATACCATAGGTCGATACTGGCATTAGGACCTGTTAGTAAAGAAGTATTTTATTCTGAACTGACAGGGCAGAATGCCTTCCAAGGAGCCAGTGCATCTTTTTCAAGCATATTTCTAGTTCATCTCTTTTCTTTTTGACGTCGTGTAAATGAGCTTCATCATCATCAGCCTGATAAAGGCTGCTGTTTAACATAGGCCTCCCCTAAACAGTGCCATGGCGAACGGTTTTGAGCTTTCTCCATCCACCGACTTCCCACAACCTTCAAAATGTCGTCGGTCCTTCGGGTTTGTGGTCGCCATTCGAGAACCTTTATTATTATTCTCCAACAGTTGTCGGTTCTGCGAGCTATATGGCCGGCCCGCTGCCACTTCAACTTGCTAACTCTGAAAGCTATGACGGTTACCTTGGTTCTATGAACAGACGGACATAACGAAACAATAAGGGTTTCTAGTCGGACATCAGAACCCAAAACAGAAAATAAGCGTTATCTAAGCAAATTCTAAAAAGGATCCTACTGAAGCTTGGCGTTCGATTTTATGATTAAACAAAGTTCAATTTTCTTCTAGAGGACGGGGTCACAAAATTAGCTAACCCAAAATTTCCTTTTGGGAGGTAAAGAGGTATTATAATTTCGACCAATACCGCCGATTGCTATTCCAAAGCATTTGGCTCTAATAACACGAGGAAATATTTTGATTAGCTCGGAAAGGTTTTAATATAATATTGTGGTCCCTGAAGGCTACAGCTGATGTGGCTGAGGTGTGTGTGGCTTTGAAAAGAGTTTTTCTTTGCTAAAGACAGAACCAGTTTGGTGAACGGATTCAGTGGCTTCTTTCAAGCAATAAAATACTAGGTAATAGAGAATTATGGTTTGATACGGATGAAAATAATTCTTCTTTTTTTCTCTAAGCACACAATCATATATGTAAAAGAAATCTATAGGTATCACATTTCATATTTATAAATTCTTTATTAACTTCAAGTGCAATCGTGCAATTAAAGTTGCTATAAAAATATATGCAAAGTTTACCAATTTATATGCAAAGATCAGTGGCGACTAGGGTTGTTAAGACACAATTAAAAAAAGCCGGGCAAACACTAGTGAAATATACCTATGCTCGTATTCCTTACCAACGAACAATTAAAAAAAAAACTAACAGTCGTTTTAGCCATGAAAATAATGTTAGACTGATAGTGTAGGTAGTGGGGTACACTCGAATATAATACTTGTGTGTGATTTACATAAAAATATTGCAAAAAGAGAAGATAATAAATGTAAAGGTTTGAGTTTGTGACGATGTGAAGATGTTTGTTTCTCTTTCACTCCGCAACCACAGAAAGGATTGGAATGAAAGGCATCTAGGTATTTTACTGCTAAATTTCATTCCAAATAGCCTGGAATAACATAATGCTATCATTAACATTCATGAGATACCTACTTCTAAAATGCTGAATTGTGCACGAAAGAAGAGGCGCACTTCAATTCTTACACTACAATGATTATTTCACAGACGGTCATATGCCCTTTTCAGGGCCACCATAGCTCAAACTGTTCAATGACCTAATACAAGATGACCAAGAAATAATCAGTGACACGAGAAAAAAGCAAGCAAGCAAATGTCAAATAAGTTCAATCAAGATACTAAGCTACCATGAGGCCAATATCAGAGATGCGATAGCAATTCTATCAAAATATGTTTCAAAATTCTAAGTCACAGTCGTTTTCAGTCACGGGTTAGTCGTAGCAAAAGACGGACGCTTCCCTTCCCTCCATCGACTAATCAACGAGCAGACTTCAATATGGAGGGATGTTTTATTTTTATTACCTCTCCAATCCAGTGATTTATAGCCTGGTTTAATTCGACGGGAACGGCTTGATTTGCGATTCAAGTAATTTACAATGTCTCAAATGACTGAAATATCTCCATTTACTTTGAATAATGAGAACGAATACTCCATGTTTCAAAAAACCTGGCATTCTTTAAACGTTCAATTTTTTTCTATAACCATAATGATTTCTTTATACACGCACTGCATTGACCTCCCACACACAAACAGCATTGATCAAAGCTTGATTTAATCAAATAAATATATGCGTGTGTGGCAAGTCAAAGTCAAAAGTCAAAAAGTCAATTTTTATTGCAATTAATGTCAAGTTTGATTTGGAGTCTCAGCCTAAAATTCCCTGTGTACCTAAAGCTTTAAACGGCATGAGAATTACCTTATAGTTGAGAATTTAATATTTGGTTTGAATTCTGAAAAATATTAGGGAATGTGTGTTAGTGAGTAATTAGCCGCATAATATCTTAAAACTTTATTTCTTGTAAAAAAATTGACCAAAAAAACTAGAACTTTTGTCTGGAAAAATCATAGCACACGCCAGCGCAAGATGCCAAAATGCAAATAAGATGCATTAAAAAAACAGGAATACAGAGTGTTTTTAATAATGCAAAGTAAGACCTTTTCCTGCCTCAATAACTGATAAATTTATTTACAATATTGGGGTAATCTTTTATTGGCCTTACCTATATCTATCTATTATAAGTTTGTATTTGCCTAGATTTTTAGTAAACGCTTTTGATTACCAATAAACAAATAAACCAATACCTACCTATGCCCAACATGCCCAGCTTTTGTTATCTTTTAGAAATAAGACTTATTGCCACTAAAAATACTGTTCGAACTCATAAACATAAAGCTAGTTTTGGTAGCAATCTTGATGTTGGTTAATTATAAGCCATGACCAAAACCATCTGATTTGGAAAAATTCGGGAAAAAATCTGAATAAAGGTATTAACTTTTCATTTTTTTTTCATATCATATTCTTTTCGGTAGGTAATCTGTTCTTTTTTTTTTTATACAACAGAGGTGGCAAACAAGCTTACGGCCCACCCGATGGTAAGCGGTTACCGTAGCCTATGAGCGCTTGCAATACCAGAGGCATCACGCACGCGTTGCCGACCCCGAACCCCCTTCCCCCTAAAGAGCTCTGGCAACCTTTTGATATTTATGTCACTTTCAAGATACTGTTTCGAAACATATTTTATAAAAGTCTCAGGGAAGTTGGTTTTAGAAAAAATTAAAAAAAACACAAAATATGCATATTTTTAGGACAGCTGAGGTTTTTTTTTCATGCAAAGATAGAGGTATAGATACTCATGTCATAACGAAGGTTGTAAGGTGGCCAACCTTGATGATGAAGTTAATATAGCGTCCTGAAAGTAAAAAACTCTGAATGGTGGAAGAATCAGTGTAGTGAATGCAGCAGGAGCTCTTTTCATAGAATTCCTGTAACACCCTGTATAAAACTTGCGCGATAATTCTTCTGAAGTTTTAACCAAAACTTCGGGCAATAACCTCCAGTAAACAAAGTGAATTGGAGCCCTTAGCACATGTTTCGGACGTCATCGGCATTTTTCTAAATCATTTTCCAGTCAACACAAAGTGATTAATATTAGATTCCTATTATTCTATGAACAAAAATATAGAATATTAGCCGGAAAAAAACAATTTTCAAAAAAAATATTTTTCTCGAAGATTTTCAAATTAGCTGTTTTAGGGTTTTTATCACCTTCATAAGGGAGGTGCAATCAATCTTAAGTCGATTACTAAAAAAAATAAACTATGTTCGGTTCATTTTGAGTTTGGACATTGGGAGGTGTGCGATATAGTTAAGCTATGACGTTAAACTTTGATTTAAGTCATTGGAAATATACAACGTACTCGCAAATGCCAAAAACTGGTGCTTAAAACCGACAAAACGTTCTTTATGAGCGAATCTTCTGAATAGAATGTCTCCATTAAGGAGTTCCAGAGCGAACAGTTTTGAATTAAATGAATAGCACCAAACATTTTCGTTATCAAAAGTCATCGTTTCTTACGAAGCCGCGACCATTATATGGAAACAATTCTTTTTCAATTTTTTTTTTTGTGATACACTAATACCTTTCATGTATTCAAATCCCATTTGAGTAGGTTTTTTTGGGATATTTCAAAAAATCATAGTATTTTTTAGTGTGGTATATTACTATAAAAACAAAATATTAAGGCTACTAAGGTACTTTATAATTGTTTTTGTTTCCAATAAAGAATAACTTGTTTCTGCGATGGGCTATTTATTTGCTTTTGAATCTCGTTGCTATCACAACGAAAATTAGAAGCAAAATATTGCAGTCATCCGTTACAGCGGTCAACGCTTTGCGGGAACCAAAGCTTGGAAAGCTCGGGAGACTGAATTGGATCGTTATATTGAACGATGGATGCCATCAGGAGTCTCGTTTGATTTGGCGAAAACATTGAAAGGTCAGGAATTGCAAAGGATATACTCTCACTCCCTTTATGCCTGAATAAAACGATTAAAATTGAGAAATAACTTAATTAAAATCGAATATTGTAGAAGATACCGTGTAAAATTAATAACTAAACAAAATAAGGCTCAAAATCTACTAACGTTTTTCCTTAGCAGGAAAACTTAGGGATAACCAGCGATAAGATGAATGAATACATTGAAATCCACAAGCACTGATTGTACAATACACTGTTGTGGAATATTTTTAGTAAACCGATTTCAACTTTCTTTCACAAAATTACACTTTCAGCAGCAAGCACCGTTGAATTCCAACGCATTTCTAAATAAAAAAAAACCCAGCCAGCCAGCCTTTTTTTATCAAGCCATTGTTTTTTTAAATATATACAAATCCTGAGCAATAAATAGATAACCAAATCGCCAGCGGCGATACTAGAAGTGCTACTTACTAAATCTTAACCCCAGAGCCCACAGCTTACTATATCAAATAGCTAATTCATCCTAATAATATTATAATTGCGTAATTTACTGAGGATGTTTAATATATAATTTGATGTTTGTGGTTCAATCAAGCCGTTAAAACTGAAACCATTTCGATGAAAGTTGGAATACATAGAGTTCTTTGCATATAGGCTAGTCTACGCTAGATGTAGCTACACTAGTTACTTGTAGTAAACCAGCTGCTAATCTGCGTCTATGTGGAGAGCCTGAAGGCATTCTATGGCTTGGTCAAACTAAGCAGTCCTGCTCGGCATTCTAAGCAATCTTTAACCGATTTATCCGATAAACGCCGTTGATATTCTGAGATGGTGCCGCTTTTGCAATATGAAAGTATTATATTATTTTATTTTCTATTACTGTTGTGATTTTTTATTTATGTATTAATATATGTATTTAGGAAACAAATTAAATAAAGAAAAAGAAAGAAATTTTTAAACAAGTCCAAGTGTTGCTATTCCAAGTCAAACAAGTATTCTGCATAAGGGTTTTCATAAATTGAATACTATACCAAAAGGTTATTATTAGGTAGGTACCCAAGGGTTCAGGTTATTCTACCACTTCTTATACCCAATCAGCAATAATGTTTGTTGGTTCTACGACATTTGGAAATTCAAAATGTTTCATTGAAAAAACACTGTAAGAATCAGCTGTTTTAGGATTAAATCAGTTGAACAAACGTAATTATTCAGCTGTGCTTTATTTTATTTTTTATAAGGTTTTAATTCATGTCCTAGAACCTAAACATTCAAAGACATGTCACATGTGCACGAAAGGAGCTTCTAAGAGGTGCACTTTAATCCTTTCACTGCACTGATTATTTCACCGATGGTCATCATCATCATCATCAGCCTGTAGAAATCCACTGCTGGACATAGGCCTCCCCTAAAGAGTTCCACGACGAACGGTATTGAGCCTTCTCCATCCAACGACTTCCCGCAACCTTCACAATGTCGTCGGTCCATCGGGTGGGGGGCCTTCCAACACTGCGTCGCCCGGTTCGTGGTCGCCATTCGAGAACCTTTACTCCCCAACGGTTATCGGTTGTGCGATGGTCATTAGGCCCTTTTCAGGGCCACGATACATCAACCCTGTCACTGACCTGTTATAGGATGACCAAGAACGAGTAATAAGACAAGCAAGCCACTAATTTTCTTTCTTTATGTGAATAGAATAATCCCCTTGTATGGAAGTTCTGTCATGAAAATTTAACCCGTGCGGGAGCCTAGGCGAGCTAGCTACCAATATCTGAATGAAAATTCTACACAACCAACACGTACTGAAATCATAAAAACACAAACTCTGCAATTTTCGAGCGACTACAAAAGCTATTATGTTATAATTTTCCGAAATTGAATTCGAGCTAATGCCCCTAATTTGCATTTAATGAAAGCTTGCAAGTAACTTTGCAGTGTAATGACCCGGGAAAACTTATTGACGCGAGCACGATTTTAATTTCAATTTCAACCAAATTCATTAGCTTTTTTAATAATTAACCTAGAAATCTTTTATTTACACAAAGAAACTTAAAACTAATACAAGTTAATATTTACAAAATACACAAGAAACAGTTGAGCCATCTAAAGACCGTTACAAACGATCTATAGATAGCTCAACTGATCCAGATCACTACCAGTCGGAAGCGTCCACAAGACGCTGGCGGAATTGCCACGCTGGATGGCAATGCTAATGCGCTGGGCCAAATAAGAGCCAGCTCTCTTTAATAATTATAAAAAAATTATACCTACTTTATGGTACTACGGGCTTTGGTTTCTTACAAGTTAACACCGTTAGCCGGCCGCAGAAAATGAAATTATTGTTAAAAAATTGCCGTGTTATTTTATAATAAGGTGATTCATAATATGTATGCTAGACCGAAAGGGTAGATATGTATTCTTCACCCATTTGGAAATAAAGTTTGTTCTACGACTTTTATAATTCGATATTTTTCACTGCAAAAACACTATGCGAACATCAGCTATTTTGGTGTCAAATCAGTTCAAAATTAATTACTAAGCTGTTTAGGTAGCAATCCTGATCTTGAACTTTTCGTGCGCTTAATAATTATTTATAAAGATGAAAAAAAAAAACGAAATAGACGATTTGAAAAAGTTCCAAAAAATACTTTGGTCAAAACAATAATAAATCAGAGGTTATTATTTTTAAAATATTTGAAACATTATTTTGTTATCAACTTACTGTGATCAATTTACTGAGACCAAGAAAAGCCATGTTTACACATTTCAGCAACATCACAAATTAACAAGGGCTTTGCCAGACGTCGTATACTGAAGACAATTTAATTTGGCAAAACAACACGATTTGCGAACAAATACAATTTTGAAATTTCATAGTCTATGGTAGGAACTCAACTAAGAACCTCAAGGTAATAATGAGCAAGAGAATATGACTTTAATTAATTTTAGTATTATTGGTTAAGATTGAAGCTGCACTTTTAATATTACCGAAACTCATATTATTATTATAAACAACGCAATTAATCCAAAAGTTTTTTTTTTCTCGCCTCACATTGACATAATTTTCATCGCAATAACTGTATTTTTCTTTATTCTCTCCTCAAAATGTGTGATCTAAAACGAGCTTCTTCAGTTTATTTTGTTATGATTCAATATTGACCTATTCAAAAAAACAGTAGGTGTAGCAGTGTGTGTAACTGTAGGTGTGTAGTAGGTGAATGTTAGGGGCTCAAAAGCGTTAGTCGTAACTCTTCGGGGAGGCCTATTTCAGGCAGTAGACTTCTACGGCTGATGATGATGATTGACAACAAGGCTCTTCAGTTAGATCAGTTCAAACTCAATTATTCATTTGTTTTATATAGCAATCTTGATGTTGATCTCGAACGTTTACTGATTTGAAAAAGATTTTGTTTTTTTTTCGCTCATATTCTTTCTTTTTCTTGATAGACTAAGCACTTTTCGGGTGATTCATGTTATTAATCACCTTGTAGATAAATTTTACCAATAGTTAATTATCCAAAAAAAATTAAAAGTATACAAGGGAATTCTTCTCAGCCTCAACATTTTCTTTCTTTATATGTACATACATACCTTTACATACAATTACATACCTTTTGGATGACATGTTAATATGATCAAAGTATAAACCCTAGTTGGTACCATTTTGAACAATGTTGATTAACCCTAATGCCTGGAGGTCAAAAAACAGTACTCTAGGTAGAGAAATTCAAAATTTAATACGTAATTTTAGGTTAGCAACAAGATAATCTTGAGTGGACTAGGTAGTACTTTGTATGCAAAATCCACACAAGACTATCATAAAACAATACTCAGAGACGTAGAATGTATACTACGGCTCTTATCTATAGTCATAGTGAGTGTGGACTTTCAAGGGAAAAATGAAGACAATTTTTTTTTTCTACTTAAAACAATGTCTGTCTGATGTCAATGTGAATGAGTGGAGTAAAAAAATAAGATAGTTAAGTGCTATTTGGACTTGCACCCCAAGGATTCCGTAACATTGCACGGGTCGAAAAATCTAGATCCAATTGTACCAAACCAAGTGACAAACTTATATTTTCCGATCGCTCGCGTAGTTAACTGTATGATATTAACCACAAATATAAGTTGCCAGTGTGCTATCATCAGGTATGCTCCTTGCGTGCATCTCGATCTATAGCTGTTCTATTATGGCTCTGCGGACTGGCCCAATGCTATATACATAAAGCTATATGACGCTGTGAGGGCTGTATGAAGCTCTTTAATTACCGTTTCTTCAATGCACTGGGACCTATTAGACAACAAAGGACATCGATCCTGCACTTTGAGTCATTGTTCGCATCCATTTATTATCACTTACCAATACATACCCCTACATGACATATGGCACTGAGACAAATTCCCGCAACGGGCTATGAAGAGAGCTGTGCTCAGAGTTCCACTGCGTGATAAGATCCGAATTCACTATTCGACGAAAGAGACTCTTTTTTTTTCTCTGTGGGTAGGCAGAGTGACAACACAACTAAGTTTTGTTCTCTCAATTATTTACGTTTTTAATTTATATAACAACCTAATAGTATATGTGGTTGTGCAATAATTAGTGTTTAGTCCCTCCCTCACTCGCTAGTCTATAATCTTTCCTCTCCACTCACCTTAAACACAGCAATTTGCAAGGTTATGGATCTCTTTGCTAAGTTATCTTCAAACATGGAGGAGTTGGCTGGCTCCTTTGACTCCAGGATGGCTAACTATGAGAATGACCTTAAAAAACTGACTGGCACTGACCAAGTGCCTCACAAGGATCTTGCTGCACTTTCACGTGAGTTCAGTGACTTCAAATCTCTCATGTGGAAAACCCTTGCCATGATGAGGTTGCAGTTGGAGCTCCTTGTTCAAGGTATGGACCGTCAGGAGACAACATCACGCAGGAAGGTTCTTTTATTCCATGGTGTTGCTGAGAGAAGTGATCTGGCCGCAGAAGTATCCATCACCAAGATTTTAAACGACCAATTTAAAATGTCTGAGGTCTCTCCTGATGATTTCTCTGCTTGCCATCGTCTTGGAACCAACACTAGCAAACCCAGACCACTGATGGTGCGATTTGCAAGCTTCAAGTTGCGCAGCTTAGTGTGGAATGCTAAGACCGCATTGAAAAACTCGGGAATTACCGTGTCTGAGTTCCTTACTAAATCCCGGCACGAAGTATTCACTACCGCAAGAAATCACTTCGGGGTTAAACAGTGCTGGTCGTCTGAAGGTAAAATTGTCATCCTCTTGCCCGATAACAAGCGCCGCCGGCTTGAGTTCATGTCGGAACTGAAACCACTCCTATCCGATTATCCCTCGGCACAGTTGAGCTCTGAGAAGAGGGTTGCTGGTTCTTCCCAGGCTAAGACGAAGACCCCCATTCAGCCTGCAGCAAAGGCCGGCAAAAGCATTGCCGAACCCAGGACCAGGCCAGGATTTCAGAAGGAATTAATGTAATTAACTCCGACCTTCATAGTATTTACAATTGGGCGAAGGCTTTTGGTCTCTTAGTGAATCCTTCAAAATCTCAGGCTTTGATATTTGGGAGCCCTTATATGTTAAATCTTGTAGGTCGGTCGACTCCGTCTCAGATCCTCTATGCTGGCTCTCCTATTTGCTTTGCCTCCAACGCTAAGAACTTAGGTGTAATTTTCGACAGTCAATTATCCTGGGCCAGTCATGTTAACTCGATTAGCAAAAGGGTCAACTTCTCTTTTCAGTCTCTCAAGCGTCTCCAGAAGTTCTTACCTATTGAAACTAAAATAACTCTTGCCCAATCCCTCTTGTTACCTCTTCTTGACTATGCTGACGTCTGTTTCCTTGATGCCACGGAGGAACTCTTAAACAAACTGGAACGCCTCCAAAACTTGTGCATCCGCTTTATTTTCGGATTGCGCAAGTTTGATCACGTCTCAGAATTCAGATCCCAATTAAAATGGCTTCCTATACGTCGCAGGCGTGATCTTCATGTTCTTACTTTTCTTTTTAACGTTATCTTTAATCCTCTTTCTCCCTCTTACCTCCGTGAGCGCTTTGACTTCCTTATTCCGCGTGGTGAGCCTTGCAGAACCGCTATGTCCCTTCTGCTAAAAACTCCCCCTCATTCCTCAAGACGCTATAGCGGCTCGTTTTCTGTCCATGCTGTCAAGCTGTGGAATACCCTTCCTCATTCGATTCGCGCTAGTCCTTCAATAGACACTTTCAAGCGTAAAGTGAAAGAACACTATCTGTCCTTATAAGTTTGTTATATATATGTTCTGTATGTATTTATTTTATTAAGTATATTTAAAATAATATATGTATGTATTTTATAGTATTGCATGTTTTGGTTTCTTTTATTTATTTATTTATTTTGTAAACATTTTCTTTTATTTGTATATTTCCCTTTTTATTGTTGTGCACATGTACCCACTACTTTTATCAGCTCTCTCTAGCCTCAAAGGTTTGCTGGAAGAAAACTCTTTGTAGGGTTAAGCTCGCCTTTGTACATGCCTGTATTTTTATGTTTTATATCTGTATGTTTTCTGTGTACAATAAAGAATTAAAGAATTAAAGAATTAAAGAGACTAACTACCCGCAACACAGGATATTCCTAGGGTGGGAGTTAGTGTTCTTGCATATTATAATTTGTCTTTAACCCATTTATTTTTGTAACAGTCAAGGTACCTTCCTACTTACAGGATTTTATCTAATAATAATATGTAACTTCTTTGATCATTCAGCTTTTGTAACAATAAATAAACTTTGAAACTTGATAAAAAAAAATATTAAATAAAATTAAAATAAAATAAAAAAAATAAAATAAAATTAGGATATCCGTAGAAGAACCAAGGGCACGGCCGATGGAAAAGGCTCAAGACCGTTCGTCATGGAACTCTTTGGGGGAGGCCTATGTCAAGCAGTGGACTTCTACAGGTTGATGATGATGATACATACCCCTACATATTAGGTAGGCAGTGTGTGATTATACTCTTGTATATAGATTTTTCTGCCCCAGTTATAGGTCACTTTCAATAACTTATATTATGTGGAGTAGCTTTTATATAAACTTTTCCAGCTTGCTTGCTTGTAGCGTAACTGATTCTTTCTTGGTCATCCTATATTAGGTCGGTGATCCAACTGAGGTTTAGTGACAATGACCATTACTGAAAGAACCAGTATGGGGACAGGGTTAATGTTCGTGCGCCTCGTAGAGGCTCACAACTAATCTAATTGTACCTATTTATTATAATGTACCTACTAATAACATATGGCATCGCCTTAGGAATAAAAAAAAACCTGTTATGATGTTATACTGTGTTCTAAATAAATAAATAAACTTTGCTCACGGGGTATTAAAAGTGCGAAAATACAATGGGTTACAAACAAACATCCTAACAAACTTTCGCATTTAAAATATTGGTAGGATTTCAAAACGGCATACTATCTAAAAGGAAAATAAAGTGGTTTACTGTAAAACTTTAATAACACCATATTATATAGTTTTCTAAAGACTAACTATATTTTTATGGATAAAAGAAATTCATTATTACATATTTCATTCAAGCAGGAACTGTTATTTATTTAAGCCCACATTCATTTTGCTTTACGTCTCCATTACATATTACTTTGATAACGTAATAAAGATACACTTGATTGCCTTATCGAGGATGGAAAAGCTATTCAAAGCAAAAGCTCAGACTTTTACATAATTTCTTCTCATAAAAGTAGGTTGTAAAGATTGTTTTGAGACTTTTGAACTAACAGAATAAACTTCAAGTTTCAACTGATTTTGTTGTTAGCCTAGTGGAAGTATACAACTCACACTAAACCTATGTTAATTGTAGTCATTGACTTTCGATACAAATATCGTGGATTCACATACACTGGGAGAGTTTTTCAAGTGCGCATTTACGTGTGCTTAGAACGGCGAAGGAAAACGTCGTTAGAAAACCGCGGCTTAGTCAGCTCCGTACGTATTATCCATGTCTTTCGTTTGGATAAGGCTGACTGCTGGAGCTGGACTGGGAAACTGAGATGCTGGGCAGGCCTTCTCTATCAAAACATGTCCCAGGAACAACAGCGTCCAGTAAGCGAGTAATAGATCTAGAATAGTACATGAATAAGGCCTTAATTTCAACAACGAATGATCTTCTAGAAATTTTACATTTAGTAATGTTATAATTTATTTACAGAAAGAAAATTAAAACTAATACAAATTAATATTTACAAAATACACTAGAAACAGTTGAGCTATATAAAGACCGTTACAAACTATCTGTAGATTCTCATCTAGAGATAGCTCAATTGACCAGTCGGAAGCGTCCCAATGACGCTTTCAATTTTACATTTTGCATCAACATATATAACACACGTCATATTACATGTTATGAATTAATATTAGCGGAAAATACATCTACTTCATTTTTTCTCTTAGCTTTTTTATATAGTAATTTCAATTTATTATCATCTTTAAAACTAATTACTAATCGTACGAGAAGTGCGTTCAAAAGCCGTAGATCAAACTTTATTGCCTATTGGGTACCTATAGAATAAGCCCCTTCAGGGATAGCATACATAATAAGAATCACCTTGTAAACCAAAAGTATTTTGATACTTTTGCAATCACAACAACGCGCTTCAAGCCACCGAAGCTCATTACCTTGATCGTAGCAAAATAGGTATTTAGCAGGTAAAGAGATGTGTGTAGGCTTCAGAAGCAACGAATGGCCTTTGAATAGCTTTCCGATAATTTGTTATGCCTAGGGAAAACCCTTATAAATTATTTAGTGAGCGCTGAGTGAAATACCTCCAGGATGAGTAATAAAAACCTATCCATTTTGCTCCATTCGATCCTGTATGACGTAGGTTTAAGGTGCAGTTTCCTCAAATACGCCAACTAACGCTACCATACCCGGTGGGCCGAGCACTATAAATAACGCTAGCGTTAAACCGTGTTAAAACGGCTTGCGTTATTTCATTTAAAATGTATTTCGAAATGATCTTTATATCGACGAATACAGAGCCATTGACAAAATGCGAAAGCTTACTACCGCGCCTTTTTTACGGTCATCGCTTCTCACAAAACGCTGTGTAGCAATATTCTGAAAGCATGGACGTATTTTTATAACGCAAAACGATTTTGAACAACCTTACTGCGTACAAAAACTCTAGTGCTCTGTTGTACATTGCCTTACAGAAGATCGCAGCAAAATAACACTATTTGTTTCAAATAGTGTTGTGTTCCTGTGGTGAGTAAGTTTTCCAGAGCTCTTTAGGGAGGGATTCGGGGTCGGCAACATGCGCGTGATGCCTCTAGTATTGCAAGCGCTCATAGGCTACGGTAACCGCTGGTGGGCCGTAGACTTTTTTGCCACCTCAGTCATATAAAAAAATGTGATGAGTGTTAACGTATAATTGTTTGCTAACTTATCGCACGCAGCGAGTACAAGGTTGGACGATTGATGACGACATGAACGATTTGGTGTTGTATGTTTGTATGTAAGTATATTAAGCTTAACTTTTGAACCGTTTATCATATCTGCATGAAAATTGGTAGGTCAATAGGTTGAACTATCAAAATTTGCTGGTGTTAAGATATTGGGAACAAACGGAGGTAAAAGAATTGATAAAATAAGGTATGTAAATTAGGGATATAGAGGGTTAACTGTAAAATTAACTGAATAAAGTGAGATGTTTGTGTGACTATTATTCCGATAACGATTACAATATGATTGTAGGCGATCTATTTTGAATTACGAATTCGCCCA
Organism: Anticlea derivata; assembly: GCA_947579855.1. Taxonomy (NCBI): domain Eukaryota; kingdom Metazoa; phylum Arthropoda; class Insecta; order Lepidoptera; family Geometridae; genus Anticlea; species Anticlea derivata. The sequence continues at coordinate 8,417,519 of OX388269.1, forward strand.
ATCCGGTCTTTTTCGCGTCGGTGTATCCAAAGCTTAATACAGGTTAATCTAATTACCTACAGTAATTTATAGTCTGGTACTCGTTTGCCATAACTAGCCCCCAGCTAATTGCAACCATCCGTCTGATTGGCGTTTCATCCGTAAAATTGTTATCCGATTTACTTAATAACTGGGTGTGATACGGTCCTTTAGAAGCAATTTTTAACACCCGTTGAGCAATAAAGAGCTTTAATAGGGACCTTTACGGCTGATTTATGGAAATTCGGTTTTGCATTTTAATTATGTCGCATCATTCTTAATAATTTTTTTTTAAACTTGAATGTGTCATACACGTTGTCTGCTCACACGACTTCGTTTGTTTAAAGTTATTTACATACAAAAATTAGCCCTGTAGTGCAATCCTACATACAACCAGGAAGCCGATACGTAAATAGTATAAATATTTAAATCGTATAATACATTTACCAAATAGAATTTACCGAGGTTTAAGAGTTATTTTTAGGAGAAAATCCATTTTGAAATAAAGAAGGTCAAGTGCGAGTAGGGCTCGCGCCCTGAGGCTTCCGTACACCCATAACTCGTGGTAGGAAAAAACAAGATCTCAAGTATACGAAGTGACAAGAGTCAAGGTAGAAACATATTTGAAGATGCGGATAAAATGGCGGGCGGGTCAGCTAGTCATTTATATTGGAGTTCGTTTGAATCCTATAATTCACGTCTCGAATTCAAGATCCTACGCACTTATTACGTAAAAGTTGAGATTTCATCGAGATTCTTTGCCATTGTTAGTTTTCAATGGGTCTCGTTAGGGTTCTCAAATGGCCCTCGGCCCCATCCCTTTTGTTGGCAAACGAGCTTCAGATCGATCCAACAATGGGCCAATTTCAATGCTAGTGGTAGACTTGAGATTTGTGTTTGCTTTGTGATGGATTAGAATTAGGTACCTGCCTTTATAAGATTAGTAATTTAATCAAGATTTCCACTGCTACATTTTTCACTAGGTTAGGAAGGTAAGTTTTCTATTTTTGACTAGCTCTATAAACTATCTGGTTTTATTGAATATATTGAGCCTGGATCATCAACTTTTGGGGTATTATTAAAGTAAATTGTGTTTAAATAGTTATTGATATTCCGTTTAGGTCTTCATTTCAATCACCAAAGAATATAGAATTCCCTGTGTCGTGGGTATCAGAAAATAAGAGTACCATGATACCACATCACCGGCTGATCATGCAAACATTTCTCCCGCAGTGGAAATCGAATCCGCACCTCTTGCGTCTCGGACGGACAATCGTCCGCTATGCCACCTAGATCGTCAAAGTAGGCTTAAAACGCCTTTTGGCGACGACCGCACCAAAATTTTATTGTCACTGCAAAATATAGCAGCACTAAAAACGTTGCAACTGAAGCTCATTTTCAGTAATGTATCTATTTTCTGCCATTTTGAAGCCGCTTTTCCGTCAATATCAACAAGGAAGTAAATAAGACTCCCTTACGATCGCGGCAAAGGGAATTTAAATAATGTGAAAATCCTCGAGCTGCTCTGTGCTCTCTGAAGTCTAGACAGGCTCTAGACTTCAATTTGGCGGGAGCGAAGCATCAATATTGTTACTGACAAACCGTAATAATGTTAGAAACCACCTTCTATAGTGCGGCACTCCATTAAAAGCTTGCAAGTCATATTACGTTTACGTTCCGTACATCTTATTTTATGAGTTTTCATTTTATGCTTTACTGACTTCCGCCCGCGGCTTCGCTCGCGTGGTACCTAAATGCTATTAAAAAAAAATATATATATTCCGGACATATCACACACGGTCAACTGATCCCAAACTAGGCATAGCCTGTACTATGGGTACCAGAGACTGATATACATAATAGATTAATATTTAACACCCAGACACAGAACAAACATCTGTGTTCATCACACAAATGTTTGTCCAGTGCGGGAATCGAACCCGCGACCTCTAGCGCAGAAGGCAGAGTTACTACCAACTGAGCTATGAGGCCAGTCAATTCTAGGTAGCCTATATGCTATTCTAGGTAGAGAACTCTTTATACTCCAAGTTTCAACGAAATTGGTTGAGCCATTACGGCGTGATTGAATAACAAACATCCAAACATCGTCACAAATTTTCGCATTTATAATATTAGTAGGATTTTTATGTTTTTAATCCAAACAAAGAATTTTAATGTTTTTAATTCTTTTTGAATAAAAAACTAACAATGCTTGCTTTTCGTGTCACTGATTATTGGTCATCCTGTATTAGGTCAGTAACCTGGTTGAGGTATGGTGGCCCTGAAAGGGGCCAATGACCGTCGGTGAATAAATCAGTGTAGTGATAGGATTAAAGTGGAAAAAAAGGACCTCTTTTAGGCTCCTTTGGATATGCGAATAAAAAATAAGTTCGCTAATGATCCTTTCGTCTACTGAACAAAGACAATTTTGAGTTTGTATTTTTGAGGCTAGCGGTATCGCACGCCCTCAAATGTAGAAAGAAAAGTTTTAGACAAAATTATACTATAGGTCATAAGGAAGAACACCCTTAAAACTTACCTATTAAAAGATTTATTGCAAAAGCAAGTTCCGTTAAAATCACTTCATCCATACAATTCAGTGAAAATGGAAAATCCATGTTCGGAGCAAAGCATCGTTCGGTTATTGTTTCATGGCATTTTTGAAAGACTTGTTCTTATTTTTTGCTGATCCGAAAAATCCGTTCTGACTTAGTAGGAAGTACCCCGACTTTCTAGCCGAAAGTCGTGGGTTCGACTGTCGAACCCGGTCGTGAACCAATAAGTTAAAGTGTTCGATAATTTAAATGCGCATTAGCATGTACATAGAACGGTGAAGAAAAACATCGTTAGGAACTAGTAAGTATTCCAATAAGCGGGGATGGGCTTGTAACTTGTCACGTATCGGATACTCTACTGCGAAATGAGGGCATGCGCCAAAATGTTTAGACGTGCCTCTGACTACCCTTAGACATCTTCAAGGATCTGGTAGCCTGGAGAACTGAGAGGTTCTACAATACTTGAGAACAAAAGTAGTGAGCCAATTTATTTATTTTTAAATTGGAAGAGTTTCTCAATTCGTCTTTACCTATATTTTTTTTGTAATAAATATGTAACATTCTCGATAATATCTCTGTAAATTGTTAACCAATTTTCATGATTCTTACTCTAGTGTACAGATAATGATCCCGAATGGTCGCGTATACATTTATTCCTGAGAGCTTGCGACTAGATTAAAAGGTGACCTGATAAAGATTGCAGGGAGCAGTTGGGTTCAGGCCGCACAAGATCGGTCGCTTTGAAAAATCAATGGCGTAAGCCTTGGAGTTGTTGAAGCTCACATTTGTCATTTCCTTTTTCACATTTGTATAAGCTCTTATTTATTAGAGATTATAATTCGATTATTTTTATTTTGAGCCTCACCTAGTTCGATATCGGCACCACACTGAAGCTCTACATTCCATTTTGTGAAAAAGGATCATCATCATCGTCCTGCCTCTATCCCACATCATGTGGGGTCGGCACAACATGTATTCTTCTTCCATTTCCCTCTATCAGTCGTCATCTCAGCAGTCACTCCTTTCTTCACCATATCCACAGTCATTTCACACAGCCCATCCATCTTTTCTTTGGCCTACCTCTACTCCCACATCCATCCACATTCATATATAACACTCTTCTTGTCACATGACATTCTTCCCTCCTCATGACATGACATCTTAACATTCGCATGCGTGCAATCTTCTTTCATCCGTCCCTTTGGCAGCCCAACAAAAAAAGGATCATCGAAAAAAATGTTATGTACCTATTTGTAAAAAGGATCATCGAAAAAAACGATAGGCACCAAGCTGCGTTTGTTGCCTGATTCTTCTAGGCTTGGTCGCGAGGAACAGGCGTAGATTCACCTAGTTTGTAAGACGTTTCTAAGTGATCCTAGTGATTTTATAGAAATAAATGCCTTTTGACTTTGACTATGTTCAGCAGTGGACGTCCTACGGACTCATTGCCCGTGGTCCGGTTCAGTTGTTCGGTCAACCGGACTACGGAAAAAATATATCTTCCATAGTACAGTTGACCGGACTACGGAAGATTTTTTTTCTATCGTAGTCCGGTTGACTGGACCACCAAAGATCTAGTTTAAACTTTTTGTTGGTTTGACCTTTTTTTCAAGTTATTGTCAAGTCAAAGTGATTCATAATATGTATGCCATCCCGAAAGGGGCACTATCCTTTAATATGTTTGGTTGTCTAACCATAGAAAATATTTTTTCCGTAGTCCGGTTAACCGGACAACTGAACCGGACCACGGGCAATGAGTCGTCCTACGGCTGAAATTTTGTGATACAAAAAACCAAAGCTTGTAAAAGTATAAAACCGAGAAACATAAAACCATCTGTCTCTTTTCTATAAAACTTGTTCCAGACCTTACTCACACAGATTTACGCGTATTTTCCAGCAAATATATTTGGGAGCGTGCATTACTCCACAATATTGAACAATAAAGTTTTATTCGGGCGAAAAGACCTTCTGACCCGGCTCTCATGAATATTAAAGTAAAATGGCTAAACCCGATCCCGGTTTTTACTGGGCTATTCAAATCTATTATTGTATTTTAGTCAGTTATGGTGCTTCTATGCATTCGTTATGCAATGTGGACATAAATGTTGCCTAAAAAAAGTAATTTCTTAATTTTTAATTAAAAGAACTCTTTGCAAAAATCAGCTGTTTTGGGGTCAAATCAGTTCAAACACAATGAATAAGTTATTTAGGTCTTGATGCTGATCTTCTTGTACGTTTAATGATTATTATAAATATGATTAAAATATCAAAAATAATAATAAATAAAATAAAAATAATTTGAGAATGAAATAAAGAAAAAAAAATTTAACACTATTTTTTTTCTTTTTGTATATAGATTATAGAGAAACCCCTTTTCGTGATTGTATACATGGTATGAATCAAATAGTAAATATTGACATATTTACTCAACTGAGCAATAATATAACTAGTTGGATTTATTGTCCATTTTGTTTTACCATAGAACTTAGTAGAACTACATAGTTGGACTAAACCGATAAAGTGAGCCACCATGTTTACTCAACTCGGAAGCGCAAAAGTAAAAACTCGTAAACAGAGAGGTCTGGCCATATATCGCGGGACGGTGGCCGTCCTTCTAGCTGATCGATGACCACCAACTAAACGGCATTAGTGAAACTGTTTATAGCTTGTTTAACTGAGAAATAAATGAGGTGGGATATGTTTATTTCCCTTGCTTTGAGAGGGTCCTTACGAGGTTGCTCAGCATCATTTATGAGATTTTTAAAATGGCTTTGGCACCGAGTAGTTTTCCATTCAACTCCTATGTGGAAGGAAAGTGTAAAATTTCAAAAAACTACTACCAATGGCAGGCCATATAGCTCGCAGAACCGACAACCATATGACAGTAAAGGTTCTCGAATAATGACCACTAACAGGACGATCCAGTTTTGGATGGCCCTCCACCCGATGAACCGAAATTCTGAAGGTTGCGTGAAGTCGTTGGATGGAAAAGGCTCAAGACCGTTCGTCGTTGAACTCTTTGGGGAGGCCTATGTCTACACTGATGATGATTATGAATAGATGGTAGTAATCACAGAGTACTTCATTTCCATTGACACTAACGTAATTATGATAAATGGTGATAATTCCTTTTCATTACCACCCCATACCTACCACCATCCATCTTAAGGCTCTGTCGACTACATAGAGTAATTAATTAATCTACAAACTTGCCTTCTCATTCCTGCTCAAATATATAGTAAGAGCGCCTTTCCACTATGTCAGACGAATTCGGCTCAGAAGTTTGGCTCGTCTCAAAAGGATCCTATACACAACAGACATTTGAACGGCCAGTGTCTCCCTCGTATCCAGTTACTAGCTTCCACCCGCGGTTTCGCTTGGTTGTAAACGGACATAGGAAGCTTATGCTTGTTATATTCTTTTTCAAATCAGGAACTATATCTATTCTAAGCTTCAATTAAATCAGTCATGCCGTTACAGCGTGATTAAGCCACAAACTTTCGCATCTATAGTATGAGTTGGATAAGAGGTACGAAAATTTCAATGGATATTTATGAAAACTCGTTAGTGACTGTAAAACATCATTAATGCAAGTTATGATGACGCTCACTTCAAACTCAGTATCGTTAAATAACATTTTTTTTCAGGATAATTGTCATCTTATAAATTTTGCACGGCTTCCAGAGCAGAAATTGATCAGAAGTTATAAGATCAATTCGAAGCAAATTCTTATTTCAGTTCGAGTGCAAACTGTATCAAAGTAAAAGTATAAGTTACGGCCTCCTGATTTTCCTGTTATATTTTTATCACAAAAATTCTACTGAATAATCGTAATTTTAAATTCTTTATGTAATTATTATTAGTTTGAATGGCGGGATATAACGATATAAGCTAAACAATATTACTACCTATAGAATGGGATCGATGAAGATATTTGAGTAAAAAAAAAACACTTATAATTTCAAGCTATGGCTTTACCCCGTATTTCTTATGGACACAATTTTTTAATGTAGATGGGAAAAATTACTGCGGTTGTAGTGAAAAAAAAACTCCACTAAAGATACGAAGATCGGAGTGTGCCTATTGAAAATAAACCAGCTATTTATACAGACAAACAATCCTTATTATTAAGTGCCTCTTAGCACAATATTCGGAATAATAAGCTGATACGCAAAGAGAGCAACCTCTCAGAATCGCCAGTCTCGTTATTTACTCATTAAAACTTGGAATTGACGGCGCGGCGTTCCCAATCGTTGGAAAGTATATAAAGTTTTCAATGACACGAAAGAAACTTTACCTCAACATTTTCGTGACTTATTTTTATTTCAAAAGTCAGGTAAGTCCGACTTGTAAAACAAAATTCATGGTAGCAGAGTTTTGATGAAATATTGGACAAACTAACTTGTTATGGCTCTTCTCGATACGACGGTTATTCGAAACTTGGTGTAAGTTTCTTATTAAATTAAAACGAAGAAAATCAAAGAATAATCATTAGAACTTCAACAAAGTAATATTGAACCGATTCTGTAAAGTAAAAAGTAGGAAGCTAGATATCATGCAAACATTTTTCCCGCAGCGGGAATCGAACCCGCACCGTACCTCTTGCGTCTCAGACGAGCACTTACCCTGCGCCACTGAGGTCTACAAGTTATAATTATATTATTCAACTCAAAAATTCTCTCTACCGTTCTTTGAACCATTTTTTGTAAGTTTAAACCAAATAAAACGTAGAACTGTATTCACAAAAGCCTTTTTCAGTTTTCCTAGAACTCATCCCACAAAAGATAGCTCAAAGGCAGAGTCAAATTGAATGCAAACAATCGTTTTTTGCTCCAATTTTCTTATTTCCAAGATTCCTATTTTTCAATATCCTTCATTTACTTTCAAAACTCGTACGAAAGCGGCTCAATATTTATTCCGGAAGCATCACAACTACCAATCGCGCCAAATAGAAATATCGATTTCATTTTTCTTTGTGTGCCTGCGCCAAACTGGGCAAATCAAATAAAAATATACACAAAACTATAATTGTGATTGACTAAAAAACAACATACAATATTTTTAGTACAAACAAGGCATCAGTGAAAACTGCAAGCTCGATGCTTTGGCAACCACTTGTAAAATAGCTATCAACGCGCACTACACTGTCATCGTCAATCACGTGACTCACAGAGGTAAAGTAGAAATATAGAAACAGTAGAGCATACATCAAAGTTAGGCCTTATTGTATCTATTCTAGAATATGTAGACAGCGTGGAACTTCTTTACTCGCTTACAGTACCTATGTTGGAGTGCCCGGGACATTATTTAGTTGGAGTAGGCTTTCCCAGCACCTCAGCCTAGTCCACCTTCTACTGGAAATACATAGTCAATACGAGTGAAGCTGATTAAGCCATGGGTTTTTTTTTTTTATACAACAGAGGTGGCAAACAAGCTTACGGCCCACCTGATGGTAAGCGGTTACCGTAGCCTATGAGCGCTTGCAATACCAGAGGCATCACGCACGCGTTGCCGACCCCGAACCCCCTTCCCCCCTAAAGAGCTCTGGCAACCCTACTCACCACAGGAACACAACACTATTTGAAACAAATAATGTTATTTGGCTGCGATCTTCTGTAAGGCGGAGGTACCTCCCAGGCGGGCTGCTCCAATACAGAACGAGAAAATCTCGCTGTGCCCTACCTCCTCTCAAACGTACGTTCACGATTCCTTCAACGTTCTGAGCACGAGTTAATGCGCACATAAATTTTGAATATGCAACAAGGGCAGGATGTTTGTCTTTAAAGCAGGCGAACGAAGTCACGTGCTATTCTCAGAGTAATAAAATAAGGCGCGTTTCCCAAATCCAATAAAATCGTGGGACTACAAAGGCCGCTTCGATTGTGACGGATGTCTCCTCCGGAATTTAATATTTTATCGCCGGCGCTTGTGAGACTATTCCAAATTACCAGACAGCTCTGACCTTCAATTTTGTAAATGGATCTGCCTAAGTGGGAGCTTCTTTTAGGTCGGTTTTTATTGGCTCTATCAAGTTGCATCTAAGTACTAGGTGCCGCTCGCGGCTTCGCCCGCGTGGTACCTACGAGCATAAAAAGCTTTTGATTTTAGGTTTGTGCTGTTCTAGACTATAATCTATAACTGTAACAAATTTCATCCATAGCCGTTCTGACGTGATTGAGTAACAAACATCCATCTAAACTTTCGCATTTTTTGTATTAGTGTGATAAGTAGAATATGTTACTGTTGAAAGGCAAATTCTTAATTACGCAATCAAACCAGTTATACAAGGTGATTCATAATACCTATGCTATCCCGAAATGGGCTTATTCTACACACAATTGGCTTTGTTTGTTCTACGACTTTTTATAATTTAAATTTGACATTTTATAATTGAAAAAACTCTATGCAAAAATCAGCTGCGTACGTTTAGTAATTCGTTATAAAGCTGATAAGAATATCAAAAATAGCTAATTTAGCTCGGGGAAAACACTAAGAACAGAAAATTGAAACTATTATTTTCTTTTCACTTAAATAATTTCTTTATAACCAAACATTCTAAGTTAATGTCAAAAATGAGGAATCATATCAACGTAGAAAGTGGAGCAAAGTTGTAGTCAAGTTGCCAAGTTATATTTATAGATTCTTAAATATCCTAATACCCACTGCAGAGCACATAAACAGCGCAGGTTGGGTGAGTTACACGTAATATGAAGTCCACGCGTATTAAGACCTGTAACTTTACTATAGTCTGAAATAAATGAATTAATAATAAAAAAAATTAAAAAATTAACTATAACATACGCCATACATAAGGCCAGGAATCCACTAAAACTGAGCGGAGAGGAATGTGTAAAATGAACCAATCGAATCGCGCGTAGATGACGTGATGCCTTATTGATAGATTTCGGTTGGTTGATTTTATACACATCCGCTCCGCTCAGCTTGGGTGGATACGTGTTTTTTAATCTATTTAATCTATTTCGGTTTATAAAAATATCAAAGGAATATGATTACAGTCGGTCCGACTGTAATCATATTTTTCAACATCAGAAATATGTGGTTTTTATTACATTGATTATCCTAATTGTCGTCAATATCATCATCTATATTTAAGAGCAAAAACTACGTAGGTAAGTAAACTTTACGATTACTTTTATTGTATCTTTCTCAAAAGTAGAAAAATCACGGTCGCGTGTACCATTTGCTAGAAATTTACGGTCCCCTAAACGAAAGGCCGTAGGGGCTCCCCAGGGCTCCTTCTTTATTAAAGAGGGTCCCGTAGTTATTAAAAGTGAAAGCGCAAGAGCGACGGGGTCCAAACACCTTTAGGGTGTGTCACTGTTCTTTTGCTTTTCAGCTGAGATTTAATATATTTCAGGCATTCACAGCCTTCGATTCAGCTCTTTACTGCGAATTTGGTAAACAACCTTAGTTAAATAAAATATTTTTCATTTTGAATATTGAATCGTAACATTTTCTCTTCGAAAATAATCGATGAAACGAGTGAAACAAGTGAAGATCTCTCAAACAATTCGGACGAATCGGTGTTGTATGTTTGTATGTATGTAAGGGCATAATTTTCCAACCGTCATATCAATCCGATCTGCATGGAATTTAGTAACTCAACAGGTTTAACTATCAAAATTTACTGATACTGGTAAGAACATATAAATCCGTCAAGGGGTTGATAAGATATAGGTGTCCAATAAGGGGTTTAAAAAAAGTATTACTAATACATGAAATCGGGTATTATATGTAAGAGATACATAGTAACGTTAAATAACCAACATAACGTGAGCTCCCATTTGGTAAAGTGTCAATGACTTCGTAGTTCAGGTAAGATTGCATATTAGTTAAAACATGTTTAACTTAAAGTTAATCTCTTAAGTCGCGTCCACGATTATCGAATAACTTTTACCTACTAGGTAAATATCGCGAGTTGTCAGTTCAGGGCAAACCACTAGTATTCATCAGTATTTTGGTAGTATTTTTTATTCATTTCCTTTTAAAAATGTGTACACAATAAATCAGCATAAAATATTACCAATCTTTTACAATACCCGGAGTATTATAACAGATGGGAAATATTTTTTTACGCTCGGGTATGACATAATGTAAACAGGCACAGAAGTTTTCCAATAATTATTTTAACCGAGAAAAATATCTTTTGCTACCTGATATTTGCTGTTACCTACTTTACATCATTTTCAAGGCTCATTTTATCTAAATTGCACTTGCAATTGTTTTTTATAGTATACCTTCGCGAATAGCCTAGTGAAACACAGAATGTCATGTTATGTTCATAATATAAATCATACGCCCTCAAATGTCAAACTCTACATTGACTCTATTTATAAGATGTAGGGATAATTTTGAAGGAAGTGGTACAGTATTTATAGGAAGTAGGTATAATATTTTGGATGACATATCACATAGCGTTTGAACAAGGCTTAAGTGTTAGCGACGTTTCTACGTTTGCACTTGCATTGGTAATCTCTTTCTACCGGGACGACACGACGTTGTTCTTATATCTGGTGTTCAAGAAAAGCAATAAATTTTCTACAGAATTTATTAGTTTTGTCGCTTTTTGAAACTCTCGGATACAAAAGGCGTAATATCTTCCTTTAATCGAGGTTATCATTGAAAATCTAATGAAATTTAACGTCATCTTATAACAATTAATTGACGTTTCATTAGTCCAGACACTTCGTCTGTTTTGAAATTAATTCATTTTTACAAAGCTCTTTAGGAGATGCCATAACGACGTCAAAATTGAATGCTGAAGGAAGAAAGTTTTACACAACTCGTTACATTTAATATAGCTCTTACACGAGCGATTATTGGCAATTTGGATGCCAAATTACATATTGCAATCGCACAGTTTTCTGCGCTAAGCTATTGCATTTGTACAATGTATTTGTACAATGCGAAAATTCCTATCAACTTTTTCAACTTTACTGTGTACCTACTATCTTTATTAAAACATAAACATTTAAAAAATTAGGAAGTGCATAAATGTAGGTATTCGTTTAAAAATGTTTACTAATCAGAACTACCATAAAAATTACAAGCCGAAATAGAATAACGTCATAACCTTAAGCTAACCTACTGTACGGGCCTATGTTCGCATCGCTACGTATTTTCGGCGATTGATGCTGGTAAGTAAATTGCTTAAAAAATCGCCCGTGTGGAACCAATACATTTGTAGCTAAAGTTCTCTGAATTTGTTCACGCACCCCTAAATGAATTATTCAGGGCGGTAAAACACAGGGTAAGAAGTTTAAATAGGCAGTTGTCTATCTGCCTGTCAATAATGTATTTTCATTTGGGGACTAATTTCTGTTTCCTTGAGTTTTTCCTTCGCAAATAACTGTTGGGGAGGGCGAGCTTTATTGGACATCTAGCATCTTGAACTTATTATTATACCTACGCGTTTTTTTTGTATTTATTTTTGGAGTTCCATTGCTTGCCATTACATCCTAGTGATATTGCCCGTACAACAAGGTTACATTTTGTACATTATATTATGCTTGAAACTATAGCTTAGAGTAGCTTAAGCCCGCAGTTTCGCTCGCGCGGTAAAATAGTCTTTATGTTATTATACGACATGTATGAACTCCATATATTACGAGTTTCATCGAAATCGATTGAGCGTTTCTGCGTGAAAAATTCATCATCGGTACATCGGGTGCTTCGGTCTTCCTTCCACCTAATACTGCGTTTTGCGGTTCGTAATACCATTCAAGAACCTTAATTTCCGACGGTTGTCGGTTCTGATGTTCTGTTGGAATTTCTAGGCTGTTTTAGATTAAGATTATGAATGGAACTTCCGTACGTCTGTATAAAGCCTAGTTTTCACAAGCTTTATTTACTCTTGCTTTGTGTGAAAAAGGTCTCTCTCAGACATCATAACAATAACCTCTGGAAACACTTCAATTCCGAGAGCCTTTATTGCTGCTTCGTCCGTCATCATTATCCTCTACAATATTTACTGCCAGGGGCTGTCACTACCAGGATATTTTGTCGCGATTTAATAAAATTTACTCCATCTGAAGGGCTCTTGAAGCAACTTGACAAGATCGCACAGTCTTTTGTCCAGCCCCAAGAAATGGTGACCTGGTTATAACAGTCGTTGAAACCGGAATATTATGGGTATCACTATTCTACAGTCCCTGGTATTTTAGGTCATTAATATGTTTTCACTCCACTCACACTGACAGCAGCCTGATATTAATTTCATAGATAATACTGTTAAATTTGATTCTATTTTGAAAATTTCTCTCAAAACTCCACTCACGATGGTTATCCAAACACGAGCTTTGAAAATAGATTTAGGTGTGCGGTATTTCTCAACGATATCGCAAGATCCTTTCTTTATTCAGGAGTTGTAAGGATCATTCTAGCTGACATATCAAGTTTTCCAACGATTGTTTTTTTTTGTGTTATCATTTTGACTCGATTTTATAAGATGATAATACAATATCTTCTTTCCGCTTATCTTTGTTAGATTATAAACGGTTGCCTTTAGGAAACTGAATAAAAATAATAATCTTGACTGGGGAGTGTGTGCTCGTTCATACTTGTGGCCAAAGTTTATACTCGGACCGTCATTATTAAAGAATCCATTTAGTTTGTTGAGTTATACGCATGAGCCCTAGCCTTAGAAATAGTAGGCCTTTACAATTCCTCTGCCTATTCATAAAGGTCATTTCTTCGTGGAAGTCGTATACCTCGATAGAGTCCCTTAGCTTTCTTTATAACATCGATATCCTGTGTTGGACCGGAATCCAAAAGACAAAATAATGCTTTGGGTAAATTATATTTCCTATTGAATGAAACTAATAGACGAAAATTCTTTTATATTAAAATCGTAACCGACCTAAATAAAATCTTTTTTACCAACTTATAATTCAACCGAATAAGATGAAAAGAGTAAAAAAATATGGTGAGTCATTTCTATTAGGTATAAAACCATGTTCATACGACGTGCGATAATATGTCATCTAAAATGTATTTCAAAATGATCCTTATCTCTACTGGATAAAGTCAATTTTGAATTTGACATTCGAGGACGTACGATATCGCAAGCCCCATTAAAAGTCAAACATAAAATAGACTTTATCCAGTAGAGATAATGATCATTTTGAAATACATATAAATGAAATATTGCACGTCGTATTTTCACGGCGTTATAATCCTCAATGATATATTCCAACTGTCAAATAAAATAATTACTCATTTCATTTATGAAAATCTGTGTTCTTACATGACTCTTTGGAGAACTGAACTGAAAAAACCCATGAATTTCTCATATCATATTTAAGAACAGGAAAAATTAATAAGGGCGTGTCGACAAGAAGCAGACACGTCGTAAAATAATACATAAAATTTATATGAACCCGTAAAAGAGAGTATTAATAAAAGTATCCTTCAAAACTTAACGTTATGAGATACTTTCACCGTAAGTACCTTTGATCGAGCGAGCCAAGTGCGAGAAAATCTTTCAAACACCGAGTTTCTTCTTCGACAATCTTGCTTCTGTGGGTTACGTTTACGGTGATTAAAGCCGATTGGCAGTCCTAAAGATTTTCGTTCGGACGGGAAGTGGCTCTGTAGCTTAGTTGGTTAAAGCATCCCCGTATCTAGAGGACGGTTGCGGGTTCGAATTCCGTCTGACTCTTAAGTTTCAAACCGTCCTGAAAGGACTATAAAAACAAAAACACATACATATTTTACAAAACCAATTTTCAATATTTTGGAAGAATCACGTTTTTAAAACACGTTCGACACTTTCGAAATGAAAAACAAATCTGGAACAACCGGCCTTAATGAAACGAAAAAAAAACGTTTCGCGTCAACTGGCGGAATTAAGCAAATGGACCGCTTTATACAAAAAATTATACCTACAACGTGATTAAAAAGTGTAGTAATACTGAATGTTATGAAAAACCTGTCACATGACTATTGTCGCCACCATAGGTTGTGAGTTCAAATCCGGCAACACAAGCAAGCAGTGAATATTGAAGTTCGAAGTTGAAGTTTGAAGTTCGTGAGAGACCTGTCAGAATGACTATTATGCCCACCTTCCGATCAAAAGGACTCGAGTTCAAATCCCGGTTGCGCACTGAGAGGAACATCTTCTATTTTGGAAATTTATAATATATTATGCGCTAAACTTGTGCTCTCATCGTAAGGCAACTCTAGGTTATGCCAAGCATCAAAAAATTTGAACATTTTGATTTGGAAATGAATTTAAATAAGCACGAAAAGAGCGTCTCAGAGGCACAATTTAATACTTTCACCACACTGGTTGTTTCACCAAGGGTCAACGGTCCTTTTTGGATAACTACAAAATGCAATCAAAATTTCGTTTCGAAGACCATTAGAAATACATTTTCAAATATTTCCATTTTGTAAAACTTGGCCTTTACCACTTTTTGCATCACGGTAAACAAATCCCAAATTGTGGACGCTTCACCGCGCATCGCAAAAACAAAATGATTGTTTGATTACCATTTGAAAGTTTTCGTAGCAATCCATTGTTTGCCGAGCGACTGGAAGCGTTAACAGAAAACGCGGATCGCTTAAACCGTTTATTAATAAACAGTTTATAAACAACTAAACAGATAACGCAACGTAGACACTTTTCTTCACAAGTGCCTGGTCATCATTATCAGTGACGAGACGATAGTCGAAGACTGACAGTCTTTTATTTGTTCCTTTTTTTTTCTTTTTTTGATAGAATAAGCCCCTTTTGGTATAATATACGTATTATGAATCAGCTTGTATAAAATTAGATCAAGATAAGCATAGAGTATTAAAAAATTATTCAATTAGGTAAATTGTTCTTACTGTCTAATAAAAGTAGGTTTATTCGCTTCTTCCTATTACGTTAACCCAAAAATGAATTTAGGCTGAGACGTACGAAAAAATACTCAGGCGAGTGAATTATTCAGTGAATTGCGAAAGTAAAAGCACTCTTCTTCTGAAGCACGTCTGTCCGTCTGTCACTTATTTAAGTAGCTAAATTACGCAGAAACAAAATGGAAAAATGAGTGTACCGAATCATCGGGGTAAAGTATGAAGAACACAGATTGAAAACCGATGCCTGTTTTTTGGAATTTAGTTTGGGAAGAAATTTTAAAACTAAGAGTATGAAATAGCTCACGACTTCCCAAAGCATTAAAGACATCTGCTCAAAACTCCAGGTGGTTAAATCCTTGAAAATTTCTTAGAAGGTAGTCAGAGGCACGTCTGAAAATTGGCACAAGCCCACGGTTTCAGTAGTTAGTATTCCATACGTGATATTCGGACTTGCCACTGACTATCTGCTAAGACAGTTTGTAAACTCATAGCCGCTTATATGAATACCTACTTACTGCTTTCATCACGATGTTTTCTTCACCCTTGTTAATGCGCACTTTACATTTTCGAATAGTAAATTATGCAAGACCGCGATTCGAACTCAAGTCCTTCAAACCTAAAGTCGAGGTACCTACCTTCCATTAGGCCAAAACTGAACAAATTTACATTTCACGGTCGTTACAAAATCTAGTTTTATGGAGAGTTCTGTGATATGTATTGGAATTTTGATAAAAATCAAGATCTTCAGTATTACCCTCTATTCAATGGACTGAACGTCAATGTAGGTAAATGTAGTTAGGTAATGATGTAGACGACCGGCTGGCTATCCAGCCCACGCTCCACGCCTCTTCCGTGTCGACTCACGTAATGGCATGTCAGGAACTTTATAGAATGTAATCTATTTTTATTTTGCAATAATGAGGGGTGGAAATTAGTAGCGTTTTGTACCTTTCGAAAGTCAAAGTCAAATGTTTATTTCAATAAAATCAAAAGAATGATATTGAAACGTCTTAGAAATGAATCTAGGCCTGTTCCTTTCATAATATATTCCCTTGTTCAAAAGGTGTTTATTTAAATAAATCACTAGGATCACTTTGAAACGTATTAGAAACTAGATAGATATATAGATAATATCTTTATTGTACCTACACCAAGAAAAGAAACAAAAAAACATGAAACTCATCAGTTACAAATAGGTAAGCATTACAACGGGCGGCCTTATCGCTAAAAGCGATCTCTTCCAGGTTAAGCTCCGAATGTTCCGCGCGCCCAAGCCTAGAAGAATCTAGAAAATCCATTCGCGCACGAACTGAATTCGCACCTTCCCATTATTATTATTATAAGAGCTCCAAAACGACTACAATGAAAATAAAATTTGATTACAGTAAATTATTAATTCTAAGAAATTATTTTCTAATATTCTAATGAAATCTTCTAGGAAAATTGTAGGTATAATCTAAACTTTAGGATTCACAAAGTTTTGTATTGCTCATAAATTATTTTCAATGGTGGAGTTATTTGGAAAACCCACGGATTATGAAGAAGCCTGTCAAATTAAGGCTGTTGAGAAAACCGCGGTATAATTTCTTATAAAAGTTAAGCCACTCTGAAAAATCTTAGGTGCCAGCCAATCGCGTAGGCGCTGTTTAGATTGGTACCGTTAGTACGTCAAAAATACAATAGAAACTCTACCTACCTCTCTATCCTCTCTATATACCTGTAAGTTAAAATGAATTCACCAATAGGACTGAATCCATTTCCCCCCAACAAAAGTTACGAAGAGTCTGGTCCTTAGAAAAGAAAACAACGGGGTTTTTCAATTGGCATACTTCCGCAGAATAAGTTAGAACAAAAGTGGCTCTGTAGTGTACACAAGTGCGCCAAACTGCATTTATTGAGCCGGAAAATTGAGCTAGTGCCAATTCTATTTTCAATTCGCATCGTATGGGAGCAGCTGAACATTAGGTTTCATTATTTGGGCCTAATAGTACAGATACATCTAAACATAGTAGAGGTTAGACTAGATACCTAAGCAAGCGCGAATATAATTTTAGAGTTACTGATATAATCTAATCGGATGTGCTTCAAAATAAATTCGATATCAAAATTTGAAATCTGAAACCAATCTAAACCAATCAAGGTAGATCAATAATCTAGCTAGATATTTAATTACCAATAAAAACTGGTCAAGCGGATTATGGTCTTGAAACTTTTTAATTTTTCAGTTGTTTAGATCTAAATTACTCGCCGTAGTGGCCCCGGCTGACGAATGGGCCCGTCCATATCTAACTACCCGTGGATATCTTAAGAGGCGACTAAGTGGAAAAAGCTAGGGCAGCACTATCACAACCCACATGCCCGCAGAGTTGTGAGTATACCTAGTGGAAAGAATAATCTTATTAAGAAAGCGTTCTATTAACTAAATGATTATATAAATGATAAAACCGCATGGCCTGAAGTCGCTCTGCCCCTCGACAGCTAAAATACCATTTTGCAGTGTCCTTACAGTTTTTGCTTGCATCATATTTTAAGTATTATTTAATTTTGTCGTTTTTTTCACATTTTTATAAGCTCTTATTTATCTTAGATTATAATTAGATTATTTTTCTTTTGAGCCTCACCTAGTTCGATCGGCACCATACCGAAGCTTTAAATTCCATTCTATGAAAAGGGATCATCGAAAAAATGATAGGCACCAAGCCGTGTTTGTTGCCTGATTCTTCTAGGCTTGGTCGCGAGGAACAGGCATAGCTTCACCTAGTTTCACCTGTTTCAAAGTGATCCTAGTGATTTTATTAAAATAAAAGCCTTTTGACTTTGACTTTGGAAGGCGCTCTGGAAATATGTGGGGGAGGTTTATGCTCAGTAGTGTACATCCTGCGTCTGAAATAATATAGAAGTGATCTAAATTAAATGGCACAAAAATATTTTTAACTCATTTCTTATTATGAAGCCTTTCATTTTGCTACATATTTTATCAATTAATAGTCTTTGCTCGGAAAATGCGAGTGACATTCCAAACAGAGCTTAAAATAGAACCCATTGAATGAATACGCATTATTGCCCATACCAATATTATTGCAGTATTTATCATAAAGATGGCAAACCAACTGGCAATTTTATAGCCATTACCCTCCCGCAACAGATACGATGCTGCAGCGAACAAGCAACAATTCGTAGTAATTTCTGAAATATATTTCTGAACGAACACGGCATGAAAAAGAAAAAACATCATTTAAAGCAAGTGCATGTTCCTACTCATGATTATGGCAAGAGTAAATGCTTAGGTACTTTACCAATATAATATTTTTTTTGGCATTCAGGATTTTTTTCACGTGCCTAGTATGAGAGAGGTTTATTAGTAGATGTTGCTCGATTTTAATCGCTCGTTTACTAAAACCCATTGGGCACTTACTACGCGTACTGTGAAACTACCAATAATTCAGTTTTTGGTTGTTGAAGACGAGTAAATTCATTGCTCGTGAGAACCATCGAAACTCCGTGGCTCTTTTTCATAATTATATTTCTTTGTTCGAACTTATGAAAACATCTGTCGAAAAATAATGGACATTTTTATGTGGAATTATAGCATTCTAAAAGACTTAAGAGTGCTAGCCTAAATATTAGCCATGACTAGTGCCGCATAACATCTTGCCCTTATAAAAAACAACTTTTTGTGTAGGCTCTAGTTCGGGCCAGTCCTGCTCCAAATCTCATTCTGTGTAACCCATTCTGATTTCAAAGCCGCAGATTTTTCATTAGGTACTCGTACAACTTTATTATAAGGACCACTAGATTAAAGTTATCTCCCTCGCGCCACAGCGTCCATCTGGCCGTGATCCGCGGAGCTAAGAATAACGAAGTGTGTCTTGGAGTCGACAGTTACGTAATCAATCATAAGAAGAGCGACAAGCGAGTGGCTGTTTTTGCCCCTCCAGTCTGTCCTTAGCAGATGAGCTTTGGGGCTCACCGCGTCTGAAAGCGACTAGCGGATCAGCCACTTTAAAAACTTTAAAGTAAAAAGTCCTGTAAATATTGGTATTGTAGGTATATATTTAATATTGTATAAGTAGGTATGTATTGTTTAAGTAAGTATGTATTCGTTATGTAGGCATATATTGTTTATGTAGGTATGTTCTTGTGTCATTTGCATATGGTAGTTTATTTTAGTTAATTTACAGTTGTATTTTTCACTTCATTTTTTTTTTTTTTATTCTCTTAAATTGTTGTACACGTTGCATCTCCCTATATTATCAAATCTCTCTAGCCCCAAAGGTTTGCTGGAAGAAAACTCTTGTTAGGGTTAAGCTCGCCTATGTACATGACTTTTGAAATAACCATTTATGTATCATGTTTCTGTGTGCAATAAAGAATTACAGAATTACAGAAAGTGTACATACATATACATACCTAGTTCCTGCCTAGGTTGAAAGGTTGGTATAGGTGCTGGGTAAGCCTAGTAAGCACGTAAACATCTCTCTTTAGAAGAATTATACAGCGTCAGGTGGTACTTCTTAGTCATTAACAGGACGTTCATGTCGACGCCGGAGGCGCGTGATTGCGTTGCATTGAAGTTTGTTTCTATTGCACAATTTTTCATATAAAATCAAAAGTCCAAATATTATGATCGAATACGTTGCGTAAGTGGGACAAGCTTGTCTCTCGGTTGTGCCGATCAATATTAAAAGATTTCAAAACATTGGCTAATTAATACACAAATATTTCTCCAGGGCAGGCAACGCATTATCAATGCTCCGGGTGTTGCAGATGTCAATAGGCGACGGTAACTTACCATCAGGTGGGCCGTATGCCTGTTTGCGTCCGAATAACATAAAAAAATAAAATAATAAATTAGTATACCTAATGTAATTGTATGCTATTAATTTAATTCATCATCATCATCATCAGCCTGTAGAAGTCCACTGCTGGACATAGGCCTCCCCTAAAGAGTTCCACGACGAACGGTCTTGAGCCTTCTCCATCCACCGACTTCCCGCAACCTTCACAATGTCGTCGGTCCATCGGGTGGGGGGCCTTCCAACACTGCGTCGCCCGGTTCGTGGTCGCCATTCAATTAATTTAATTATGTACCTTATATTCACACACAATGTAAATTGTTTTTGAATAAATAAACTGAAACTGAAACTGCATTGACGTTTAGGTACTATTGTATCGTAACGCTATCGTGAATTATTAGTACTTGGGCTACAGTTTTTTAGCGAACTAGTCGCATCGCCACTATGTCCATCTGCGCTGACTCTTATTTGACGGATCCAACATCTAAACATCAGATCCTGGTAAACTTTTGTTTTTTTTATACAACTAAGGTGGCATACAAGCTTATGGCCCACCTGTTAGTAAGAGGTTACCATAGCCTTGGAACGCTTGCTATACCAGAGGCATCAAGCACGCGATGCCGAAACCGAATCCTTAGAGAGCTCTGGCAACCTTACTCACCGCAGGAACGCCTCACTCTTGGAAATAAATAATCATAATTTGTAATCTTCTGTAAAGTGAGAAAATCTCGCTTAATTAGTTGCAATTAAAATAAATAGGTAAACGCTTAATAACGAGTATACCTGGAAAGGCTAGAGAACAATAACGGCAGCTTCAAAAGCCCGCTATCCGCTAACAAAGTAACGGTGGTTGTAATAAGCAAATAACCAGACAAATGATAGAAGAGACAAATTGGTTCAAGTGCCGAAATGTTGTGGCCTCCCTTTATTTTAAACTGTGGGGGCTCAGTCAGTTTAAAGTGTACTTTGTTGAACTATAATAATGTTGATCGCGAAGGCTCACGATCGTTCGTCGTAGCACTTTTTGGGGGTGGCCTATGTTCCGTAGTGGACTTCATCAGGCTGATGATGATGGTCAAAATAAAAACCAATAAAAACACTTGTCTGTTTTTAGGACTGATAGTCCATAGATTTTATTTTCTACGCTCCTTGTCTTTAAATCCTGGTAAGTATTCTTAGTCATCGAGCTATTTTGAGTTTCATGAGGGAAAATAAAAGAATATTAGGGTAAATCTCCTCTCCAATACGTTGTTCAGTTCGGAGCTAGTCTCCAAATTGTTCAATAATGTTCACAATTAAAATTGAACCCAACATACCAACAGTATTTAGTTTAACAATAACATTCATACACTGTATCAATAGACTAACACAACCAATTGTAAATGAATATACATACACTACGCAATACATCACTCGAGAAAACATACATTTGAAACGAAAGCCCGGTCTAAACGAAGCGTTGCTCATAATATGAACTACCGAGAATTTACAACCCCATAACTAAATGCCGTACAATAAAAATAAAACGCAGAAAACATGCGAGAGGATCTCGGCCGATAAAGGGCTGTTCACACGCATCCAATCAACATCAGTGACGAAGACGGTAAATATCGTAACGGCGCGTTGTGCTGCCGTCTTTTCCCCGTATAGACAATCAAAGATCTGTGAACCAATCATAGATTATTTATTAATATATTTATTTAACTCTAACTCCACAGTAGGTAGCAGGGAATACAACGGTCGCATGGCAATCAATTCATAATAAAAAAAAGACTCACGACTTTTATCCCCAAAAATGGTAGATATCTCTAGGCGATCTGATCCTTGAAAATGTTCAAATGAGAATTTTACTTTTCTTATGGCGGAACGGAACACAGCGGAACACAGCATTCTCGAGCCTACGCTACTGTTGTGTGTGGAGAGATCCTTAAATGAATAATGCATATCGTTTGGCGTTTCATCGTATTCAAATGTTATGAAGTTGTTATTTTTCTTTGGAATCCTGCCCTGGACTGGACATCCCATTTATTTTCAGCTGCATTATCTATGAGCATGCGTTTTTAGATGTAAAATCTGTATTGATCTAAAAGATGATTCTTATTATTGTAAATTCAACATTTTCAATGAAATAGGTAACTCTATTTTTCCATAGAAAAAACTTTGAAAATTTATCTTCTTTTAAAATATCCCCTCAAAATTCCACTCACGACAACAAAAGATGCGAGCCTATGCATTATAATTCAGGACACCTACCCGTTATATAATGACGGCCGGAAGCACTGACTGCAATTTTCAGCCGTTATTTGCGTCTTTATTTCGGGTCCTCAAAGTCAATAAGAAACCAAACCGATCGAACTCTAAATCAGAACGTATGACAGACAAACCAGCAGCGTGGAACAGTAGATAAACTGAACTGCGCGCCACTGGCCCGGAAGCTCTGATAGTAAGCTCAAAAACTATTCATAAAAGTCCCACTATCGTAGTGTGATAGTTTGTTTTAATTGTTATTGCAATGGTAGGGTTAATGGAGTGAAGATAATACTAAGATGCGAATCCGGTGTACCCTAATCTTAATATTATGACAAGGAGACGATTGGCATGGCACGTTCAAGATTTCAACGGTATCTAATGCATTACTATACTCTGTACCAAGAATAAATCATTTTGTAATTCTTTATGGTACACAGAAATATTTAAGAAAAATTCCATGCTGTGTACAATTTTGTTATTTTGATAGTCTGCTATAGGATAGGCTTTGCCTAACTCCTTTACTAGATATATTTTAGTTTATAGTGCGTGCTTCAAAACTAGATAAAGCTATATATTTATATATTAAGCTAAATATATACTACAATATTCAAATAAAACAGAAGTTAAATATCTTATTAGTTCCCATAAATACTAGACAGACTACTACTACTACAACAGCTTCATCGCGATGGGATAGTAAGCGGCGATGGGCCTGAAATCTATCACGTATGGAATACTCACTACTGCAAAATGTGGGCATGTGTCAAATGTATGGACATGCCTCTGACTATCACCTCAGACGTCTTCAATGATCTGTTCGCCTAGAGATCTGAGGAGATGTCTAACATGCTTGGGGATAAAAGTAATAAGCCTATTTCTTTATGTTCTATAACAGCTGCCATAACAGCTGCTGGCTTTTTAGAAAACCAGGGTAATAAGCGGCCAAAATTAAATTAATCTCCCAACTTTCTCTCAAGCTAAAGTAATGTCGCTGTAAGATCAGAGGGTTGTTAGCACACGTTTCTAATGTTGTTAAATCACAAGAGAATCGCTTAATTTCACCTGTTGTCTCTCCTCGTTACCCATTGTGTAGTACCGTGCTTTAGTGTTGAATACAATGTGGTCCGGAACTAGTAAAGTGTACTGAAAGACAAAAACCTAACCTAACCTATCCAGACCCGGAACAAATATTTGCAGATCATGCAAACATTTTTCCCGCAGCGGGAATCAAACCCTCTTGGGTCAGGTGTCAATTTGGCATAAAGTAATAGGCCCACTGCGATTCTGACGTTAAAAACTAGTGCTAGGATACAGTAAGACTAACGAGCACTCCACACACTTGTTTACGCTATCATAGGCACGAATAAATTCACAGCACAACGAAGGATGTAATCGCTGCACTGGCTTTGTTTTGTTAATTTTGAATAGGGAGGGGGTAATTTCGAATAGCCGGGCCAATTATTTATTAAAAAAAAAAAAACTGGTCAAGACTGTAATCCTTATAGGCTTCTAAGACAACTTAAGATCCTTAAGGTATCTGAAGGGGTAGTTTATTGTTTACATTTAGACTAGTATATATTTTATATTAAAGTTCGCATTCTTTATGTAAGCACAGGCCATTTTTTTCATCTTTAATTTTTCTTTGTTTTTACACAGTTTATTGCCGTTTAAATCAGTTGGGTTATCTGAGGTTTTACGTATTTGAAAAATAACCCTGCTGTACTGTAACCCTATAATTACGATTGATATACTAAAATAGAACATAGTCGGACGTTACTATCTCGTCCCTGCATTTAGTCATAGTGGCGTAGAGTTGGCAACTGCCCTCGTACAACTTGGCAAATCTGGCTGACCATTCAAACTAATGAACTGCTTCACGGCTATCTACCTCACCTCGCAACTGTGAAACCTTGGAACCTGAAACTTTGGCGTTGTCTTAAGCTTGAGAACCATCAAGACAAAGGTGAAGTGTCATGAAATACGCAGTGTTCGGACTCTGTTCAAACATTTTGGAGGAGGTAGGGCAAAGCTAGATTTTCTCACTCTAAATTGGAGCAGCCCACCTAGAGGTACCTCTGCTTTACAGAAGATCGCCAAATAACATTATTTGTTTCAAATAGTGTTATGTTCCTGCGGTGATTAAGGTTGCCAGAGCTCTTTAGGGTTCGGGGTCTACAATGCGTGTGTGATCCCACTGGTATTGCAAGAATTCATAGGCTAAGGTAACCACTTATCAACAGGTGGGCAGTAAGCTTGTTTGGCACCTTTGTTGAATAAAAAAATAAAGATAAACCTGAAGAAGTTTTTTTTTTTTATACAACAAAGGTGGCAAACAATCTTACGGCCCACCCGATGGTAAGCGGTTACGGTTAATCGTAGCCTATGAGCGCTTGCAATACCAGAGGCATCACGCACGCGTTGCCGACCCCGAACCCTCTTCCCCCCTTAAGAGCTCTGGCAACCTTACTCACCGCAGGAAAACAACACTATTTGAAACAAATATTGTTATTTGGCTGCGATCTTCTGTAAGGCGGAGGTACCTCCCCAGGCGAGCTGCTCCAATTCAGAACGAGAAAATCTCGCTGTGCCCTACGTACGTATTGGACGTATCGTACGTATCGTAAGACGATCTCCAATGGATGTACGATGGAGTCCGTCGATGGAGGTTTATTTTGATTGAATTTTATAAGAGAAGCCTTTGTGTGGTAGATGATGGCTAGATTACGTGTCTACCATTACTGCCAAAATCCCATCAGAAATTGTCAACGTCATGTCATCCGTAATTCCAAGATATATTTTTGCCACTCCGGCGGTCTCCTAGGGACTTATATACCGTCAAATATTCTCGTAGACACAAGTGGGTCAGGTGCGAATAAGCCTGAATATTACATAGCTTAGAGCTGTGAAAATTTTTGATTCCTGTGAGGAATACGAATGAAGTGAAATCTAAGTGCCGTTGATAAAGTTTCATCTGGAGGCTTTCCCTTGAAATCCTCAACCCAGTGGAGCTAAAGCTGTTTTGTGAAGTGGCTACTGCATATCTATACGTGAGCCAAATGTCAATTGACATGATATTTAATTCAACTGTCTGAAAATGTCAGTCTAAAAGATATTATTAGATATCTCTTCATCGCCTGATAGCGGCTGATGGCTTCCAAGGATCAAACCTTCTGTGACGACAGCAGACATTTTATGGCGAGGCTGAAAAGCAGCGTAGCTGAACCCTCGACCATTCCACCTGTCTACCTACATACATACCAAAACTTGTAAATTACCAATTGTATCTTTATAACTGTGTGTAGGATTCTTGGTGAATAAATGCCCTTTTATTTTATTTATTTTTATTTATTTATTGATTTGAAAACCCAAATGCTTTTTGAAGAAGGTCAGCCTCGATTTTTTTGTGATTTATTCAAGAGATATAGAAAATTCTATTGTATCGAATTCAGGCTCGGCCTTTGAATAACTTAGGTAGATTTTATTGTACAGACCGTTCGAAATAGAATTATTATGAGAATCAGCTTCAAGGTAAATTCAATCCAGCATCTATATGTTTCATTGATAGGTTCGCGTTTGGTCTAGCTTTATTCATATCTAGCAAGAAAGAAACAGGTTTGTAAAGAATTCTCAAAAAAAAATAAGCTCACAGCTTTTATCCACAAATATAGTACCTATCAGATCTCCAGGTGATCAGTCCTTGAAGATGTCTAAGGGGGTCCTCAGAGGCACCTCCAAAAATGTTGATACATACTCATATTTTATAATACTACCTGGTTTCCTCACGATGTTTTCCATCACCGTGTTAAGCATGCTATTGCGCACATAAATATTTCGAACAGAAAAACTCCACACACGCACATTTTCGAATCCACGACCTTATGAACCTCCCACTAGGCCAAAAAGGCTTTTTTCACAGTATTCTTGAGGCAACTCGTCTTCCAATCCGTAGATCATGGGTTTGAATCCCGTTCGTGCACCAATCGATTTTTCTGTTCGAAAAATGTATGTGCTCATTTACACGTGCTCAAAACGGTGAAGGAAAACATCGTGAGGAAACCCGCGGCTTAGTCAACTCCGCACGTACCAGCCGACTAGGCTTATAAAATGTAATAAAATGCCGTACCTTGCTTGCTTGCCGTGTCACTGATCCTTTTTTGGTCATTCTGTATTATGTCAGGTTGAGGTATAACCAGGTTGAGGTACCATACCTCAACCTGGTATACCTGGCTCTTGGTTGAAAAGGGCCTACGACCAAAGTGTAGTGAAAGGATTAAAGTGCGCCTCTTAGAGGCTCCTCCCGTGCAAATAGATGATCCTACCTATCTACCTGTTCTCTGTAGCTAGAAGGTCTCAATACGGCTCTCAATCTTAAATGAACCAAAAAATACCTTTAGAACCCAAAGCAAGTTCAGGTCACTGGTTCGTTTGTACAGACCGTGCGTGTTTCTTTCACAGCTATCTTTTGGGACCAAACCATGCGTTAAGCAAAACGCCAAGGGGGGAACGTAAAAATGTCTAACCTACCCGCATTCCGATATTCATGAGGATATAATTTATTTCAGCTTTTGATATACGAATAATGCGAGTTCAAAGAGGTTTTTATCGGTGATATTAAGCTTTGAGTTTTGTTTTTATTTTGTGTTAATTTTCCTGCCGTTTTCAAAGAAATGTATATTTTATACCTTACCCGATACGGAATTAGAGTGAGGGGTTCCAAATAATACAGTTCGGAACACAAGCCAACCTCACCAGCCCATGGTATGATGCCTAGCCTGTTGCATGATTCGCTAATATTTGTGCTGGGTCTGGGTGTTGTGGTACCATGGTACTCGTAGTTTCTCGTTTCTGATACTCACGACACATGGAATCCTAGTGTGGAGTCAGAACTATGTAGGTATACGACTGTTGGGTGCTAATTATAATTCAGGAGGACATAGTTATTGTAAAGTCATGGATTACATGACAAATCAATAGTAAACGTGGAGTTTTGACTCCACTTACTTATGTAGCTTCTGCGTAGTTCTAGCTCCAATTTGAATGCTTGGCTAGACTCCAGCTTAGCTGAATAGCTGCTTAATGGCCATCTGACATTAATGTTGAATTAGGATGTATGTAACATCCGTACGGGTGTGATATTGGCTGCTACTTTTGTCCATAAAAGCTGAGATAAATTGTGCGCATACAAGATGTTACATGAAAAGATTCTGTGTAAATTGCGTCCCAAAACTGCAAGCTCTACATAAAGAGCAACACGAGTTTCTTTCTGAATGAGGACCGATGTACGTGAGTGTTTATTAATACCACAGAGTTATAGGTTCCTACTAACTATACTAAAACTATATTAAATTAAAATTTAAAAAAATATATGTTTATTTCAGTAACATATAAATTGGTACAATCAGGGTTTGGAGTCTCCTTTTAAGCAAATGTTTGCTTGTATTAGGAGATACCGCTCTTCAATAGCCATTTTCGTAACTTTTATAAGTAGGTAGAGCTTAAAGTAAAAAACATTTATGAAATATTATCAAATACATATTAAACATTAATTAAGTAAAGTGACATTAAATTATATTACTAACTTTATTTTTATATTATACTATTATATACCTATTTTCACTTGCTTAAGTATATGTAATGGAATTATATATAAACATATATATTTTAGTTTATTTTACTTTTATCTTTGTGACACCGACCCATATCGATCTCTTCAGTTTCTGTCCATTCAAAGGTTGTCTGGAAGAGATCGCTCTTAGCGATAAGACCACCCATTGTACTTCGCTAATAATTGAATGTTTGTACTTGTGCGTAATTTGTAAGATGTCTTTGTGGTGTACAATAAAGAGTTTTCTATCTATCTTTCTAACTTCCACCCGAAACTTCGCTCGCGTTGTATCCAGATAAAAAACGGCCTATGTCACTATCCACTCTCAATTATACTTTGATAATAAGGAATCATAAATCTTGTGATTGCATTGAGTCTATCATAAACATGCGTTGGTAAGTCTCAATGGCCTGTAATTTTTTCGGCTTCCTCACTCTTAAAACTGTAACACAGAATAGAAAGCGTTGCTATAGAATTTATAGGCATGGTAACAGTTCCTTCCCAGACGGACTCTCACAAAGAGCCCTCCTGCTCAGCACCTTGCTCTGTTATCTTCAAACGGCGTTCAAACGGCATGCGGAGAGAAATTATCCGTATCTCTACTAAATAAAGTCAATTTTGAGTTTTACATTTTAGGGTAGTTCGATATATCTCAACGATACTGCAAGCTCTTAAAAATGAAACTCAAATTTAAATTTATTCCTAAGGCTTAAGGAGGATCATTTAATACAAATTTTAGATAACATCGCGCGCCGTTTGAACACAGCTCCATGCGAGTCAAATCTCAAGACCGTATGCCCCACAAAATATGACAATAGAGGCAGTCCGCCCGAGATCGGTTTCGGCTGCAATTGGTTTTGTGTCACGTCTATCGAATATTTGAATTGGTTTTAACCTCAGCACGAAATAACTTTCCATATTGCGTGTTTTTTACCTGTTATTGGCACATCGCCGCTGGGAAATACTATTCACAAGTTTTTCATCCGTATGAAAGAGAAACTACTGATATATAGACAAATACATTTTCATACCACTATAACCCTTATCTCATAGTCATAAGCTGTAGAATAGCCTGACTGATATTACGTTTGTGTTGTGCTTTT
Organism: Anticlea derivata; assembly: GCA_947579855.1. Classification (NCBI taxonomy): domain Eukaryota; kingdom Metazoa; phylum Arthropoda; class Insecta; order Lepidoptera; family Geometridae; genus Anticlea; species Anticlea derivata. Next base: position 8,446,710 of record OX388269.1, read on the forward strand.
GCAAAATGAAATAGCTTTCATTATTTTTAAATTGATGCTGAGAGTTTTAGAACTGTTTTATGCCCTTAGCACTTAGGATAGTATCTAGAATACATTTTACCTCGGTTTAGATTAAGATACATGTTTTCAATAACCAACTTTTCAATTTTTTTTCAATCACCTACCGAAACTCCTACTACTTGCATAGGTAGTAATAGAAACGAAATGTTTAGATTAGTACATATCTAATTGTAACTACTTATGATAATGTACCTACTAATAACATATTATTATGGCATCGCCTTAGGGATAAAAAAAACCTGTTAAGATGTTATACTGTATTCTAAATAAATAAATAAATTTAAGCTTTTATTGGATCGTAGCTTTGTTAATGAAAATAATTAATACCAGTCATTAGTTGGCTTTTGTATTGGACAATACACAGTCGCATTGAAAGGGCATAATTTATACGAATTATTCTGCACCGATTCATGAATAACAATCGACCTTTAGGGTATTCGTTTGAAAACATGTAAATTATCGAACCCTTTAGTAAAAGGTGATTTTGTGATGTCTCTAAAAGCTAAACAGGGTCTATGACCTTGTCAAATTTAAATAGACCATGTCACTAGGTAACTTTTGCTAAAGATATCTGTTTGAGTATAGGCCACCCTTTGTAATAACCTAGGTGATCAGATCCTTGAAGATGTTTAAAGGGGGTAGTCAGAGGCATGTTAAAACATTACGACACATGCCTACATTTTGTAGTAATTTAGTGAGTATTCCATCCATAACAGGTTGCAAGGCTATCGCTGCTTATAATAATGATTGGTTTACTTACAATGTCTTTAACTTTTCGAACTGAAAAACTCATTGGTGCACGACCGGGTTCGAACCCAAGACCTTCGGACCGTAAGTCGGGATACCTCGCACTAGGCCAACACGTCTTCACTTCACTAGGCCACCCATTGTCAGTCATAAGATAAATCCATTGGTCACAAACTTCGGGTCGGAAAGTGCTCCACTAAAAGTGAGTCCTAAAGAGAAAAATTTCAAGAACATAGCAAGTTCGTCAACAGTCCATTTGTGCTTTCAAAATAAATGCATCGTGCACCAAAGCGGCTCGGATTTGCGAGTGTAAAGATCTAGTTTCCTACGAATTGATTACCGTCATTTGGCCGCCGTAATACAAGTTGATTCATAATATGTATACTATCCCGCAAGGGTCTTAGTCTATCAACAGAAGAATTAATATTAGAAAAAAAAAGCCAAAGGATTTTGCCTGAAATTTTTCAACTTAACTGTTTTTGATGTAGGTAATAAGTATATTTTAAATAAATTGAAGCCAATCAAAATAAAATAAAAATCACGCATCGCCGATAGTAGGTATCGTACGTAGGTAAAAGCGTAACGTTACCGAGAATTAAACGTTTTTGAGCCACTGAACTAATCGTGAAATGTAGTATTCATTGATGTACATATTGTTGCCGTGGTGGCTGGAGGATAGGCCCCTCTATTTCTACCCATGTATGTCGTAAGAGGCGACTAAGGGAAACAAATCTTGGGGGTAGGCAGCAGCTCAGCGTTCCCTTTCAACAATAGCTATATCTGCGCTCGCCAACCCACATGCCTAGCGTGGCGAGTATGGGCAAATCCCCCCAAATGATTGTTTCTGGAAATCTATGGGGGAGGCTTGTGTTCAGCGTTGGACGTCTTACGGCTGAAATCATGATGAGATGATGACATATTGTTGTTTCGTATTCTATATAATTTCCACAGTCATTCACCATTCAAGACTGATGGAACTGACTAACGTCTGCATGAGTTAACTCTATATGACTGCCCCGCTTCTGATGGGACCCAGGTTTAATCCACTAAATCTTTTCAAATATGCATGGGGCTGGCCGGCCCGATAGCTAATGTAACACTCAGTTCTAAGCCTGATTATCCTAATTTTAGGTAGCCGCGGGCCACCAAAAGGATTCCATGTTATTTTTAGCTTTTTGTACATCATCATCAGCCAGTAGGAGTCCACTGCTGGAGATAGGCCTCCCCCAAAGAGTGCCATGATATGCCATGATCTTGAGCCTTTCCCATCCACTTGCTTACTTGTCGTGTCACTGATCCTTTCTTAGTCATCATGTATCAGTGATCAGGTTGAGGTATGGTGGCCCGGAAAAGGGCCTATGACCTGTTAAAGAATCAGTGTAGAGCGCGCCTCTTAGAGGTTCCTTTCATGCACAATCCACAGACTTCCCGCAACATTCACAATGTCGTCTGTCCATCGGATGGGGGCCTTACAACATTGCGTCATCTTGTTTGTGGTCACCATTCGAGAACGTTTATTCCCCGAAGACAAAACATCGGTAAGGTTGTTCATTTCTGTCATTGGTTCAATGAAATACGTTCAACCATAACAAATGCATGTGAATGTTGGATTCTATAAAAAAACTAATGTTTTCGCATTCATATGAAATAAATTGTGTTTCCTTATAAAAATAAAGGTGCATTCAAGAAAGACCTGACATCGTTAGCGAGTTGTACCAGTAAACTACTTTACCGCGTTTCAACTATTATACGAATAGAACTAGGGCACGCAGTTTTATATGCGGTGCGTAGAGGGGAGGCGTACCTCTTGTTCCTGAATAAAGGTTTGGTTATAGTGAGAGTGGTGTTAGGGCAATCCAGAAGCCTTCTTTTCTGTGAGACCAGGATTCGTTGGATGTTCAAAACGACAAAGAAAACGTTGTCGTATTCTGTGACGAATACAGTTGTCAGGATACGTAATTAGTTTGCCGATTCCTGGTAACGTAGCTCTGTTCCCAAAATAATATATGTCATCAAAATTAAGTTAAAAATAATTACAATATGATCCATACTTGTGATTATTAAAGTCAGTTTTGAGTTTACATTTTAGGATTTGTTATATGTATAGCTCAACTAACTCAATTAATTTTTTTATTATGGTCTACCAACAATTGTTACAACGATACATGAAATACGATATTGCAAGACACTAAAGTAAATAATGTCGAATTTTCAGTACAATATGCCTATTTTGTGAAAGTGTATACATTTATAAATCCCTTGCAGAATATCACGGTGGTATTGAGTAAGAGCAAGCGATTTTTCTTGTGGACTCGAGATAAATACAGAATAATTGAGATAAATACGTGGAAAAATACACGAGGAAAATATTTTGTCAATAATCTGATAGCTATAATACATATCATATTTTTTCCTACTATGTTTTATCATAAATATCAAAAAGGAGACCAGTAGGCACTCATTTTACTTTTTCTGTCAAAAACACCGAACCTCAACTCTTTCACCTTGTAGTAATGATCCTCTATTAAGGCCGGGAGAGCGTCAAGCACTCCTCAGCTAAGAATGTTTTGAGCAAATGATGACTTTTCCCCTCGTACATACAACTCCCATATTTATGAGTATATTTTTGGAGCTCGCGTGAAATGGGCATCTTATTAGCGGCTTCTTGAAGCTCTTACAGTGAGAAATGTGGGCTTACATAAACAAATGTGGCTTGAAATCTACGATAAAAACATTATTTTCATGCTGCATAATGAAAACTGTGACAAATCATACTTTTAAAAAAATATGCGTCTTTTATGCATGATAGACAACCTCTCAGATCCTTGAAGATTTTTATGGCGGATTTATATGGAATCAGAGGCAAGACGAAACATTTTGGACATGCTCACATTTTGCAGTAAATATAACACCCAACAGTCACATACATAGTTCTGACCCCACTCACGAGTACCATGGTACCACAACACCCAGAACCGGAACAAAGATCTCGCAAGTCCCTTAAAGAAGGTGTGTGTCAACCAATTATGGGAGCAGAGATACAACTCCCGTTTTGTTTTTGTATTTCCATGCACGAGTGTCTCCATTATTTCGTGTTGTCAAATATTTACGCCCATCGCGCTATTGACGAGGGCAAATTACGCCCAACTATTTTACGCCCTTCTAACAAAATATAAGGTTTATCTGAAAGTAAATAAATGTGAAACATTTTATAAGTGAAGCTGTCAATTTTGATGGATGTTGATTTATTTTCGATGTTTTATGATCCAATTATTTTATTGCGAATGAGTATACTAGAATTATGGTTTTACTAAGTTACGCCCACAGTTTTGCTAGCATGTTATTTTCATAAAAATAAGCATATATGCTGTTCTAGGTAGAGAACTCTATCCATTCCAAGTTTAATCGAAATTGGTGGAGACGTTACGGTTTGATTATCTTCTGTTTAAATAAAAGAACAAGGCCTCAACGTGCGTGCGCACAGCCCTAACCGCGACAGCTATAAAGCTGAAATTTGGACAGTAGCTGCCTTATATGTCAAACACATCCACTAAGGAAGGATTTTAAAATATCAACTCCTAAGAGGGTGAAAAGGGGTTAAAACGTTTGTATGAAAAATCGTATTCCTTGAACCTACAGATTTGAAACTAACTATAAATAATGAATGATAAAAATAAAGAATAACTGTATTTTTAGATTTTCAAGACTACCCCTTGAAAGGGTGTAATGAGATGTCAAAGTTTGTATGGGAGAATTATCTGAAACTTGGTATAATAATGAAATACGTATTTAAGGGTTTTTCAAAACTACCCCTTTTTATGAAGATACCACGCGAGCAAAGCCGCGGGCGTACGTTAGTCTACAAATATTCAAACATCCTCATCAACTTTCGCATTTATAATATTAGTAGGATAGAATAGAAGGAAAGGATAGTAGGATTCGTCCTCGACCCACAGAAAGCTAAGCATATTCGAATCACAGCTACGCATCAACGCAAAACTCGTGAGCCCTGCTACGCAACTACATGGTTGTGTGTATACGAGTAGCATTCTATGTCATTACTGTACATTACTATTATTTTCATCGTAATGTCCCTATAATTCATGGAAAAACAAAATAGACCCTTCATGAAGTGTGAACCGCAATTTTGTGTCATGGCAGGAATAGATGAGAGGGGACTTAGAAAAAGATGATTGTCATATTTTATGCTTCCGCACCCCTTATAATTATGGAATGCTTTGAAGCATCTTTGTTGTTAAATGACTCTATTTATCAAAAAACATGATTAATTACTTCGCAGCTTCGTTATTAGGTACTTAAGAATATTCAAGAGTAAAAAAAATTATGTGTAAATTATGCCAGGGCGAGGATTATGCATTGCTATTATTATGTTTGTCACTGTAGGTTAAGGTAAACAAGTGTATTTTTACCTTTACGTAGAAAAAATAGAACCTTTGTGTAGAAATGGAAAAAAGCAATAGGCTCACGATTTATATCCGTAAGAATAGTATCTCAGATCTCCAGGCGATCAGATCCTTGAAGATTTCTAAGGGGATTGTCAGTTGTATGTCCGAACATTTGGACAATGCCCACATTTTGCAATGAGTATTCCATACGTGACAAGTTGCAAGCCCATTGCCACGCTAAGAATACTTATTGGTTTCCTCACGATTTCCTCTTTCTTTTTCTTTTGATGTTTTCCTTCACCGCTTTAAGTACCTGTTAATACGCACTTAATTTATTCGAATGTTAAACCTCATTGGTGCGCAATGGGTTTCGAACCCATGACCTTCAGATCGGAAGTTAGGAGACGTCCCACTTGGCTCAGTGTGGAAATGAAGATTAATTATTGGCTGACTATCTATTGTTGGGACTTTCATTTATCCCAATTTCTCTAGTCAATGTGTCACGTCCGTGTGCTCTCTGCCCAAAAGTTTGTCCATCAATGATTCAAACACGCAAGAGTTATCTGAAATCCGTAGCACTGAATATTTGAAACGCAAAGTTGCGTGATCCCCATCCATTCAGTCTGAACTCTCTGTACCTTAAACTAAGATTCCCCATAAACCGGGGTGCTATTATGGGAACAGTAATCTTCCTTCGCAACTAACTGCCGACAAAGAAACTAGTGGTTTGCCTCTGATCTTTGTCTGGTAAAAGTTCGTGGTTCGATGATCGCTGAGGCGCAATAACGATTAACTTTGAAAATCGCACCTTAGTATGTTCAAACTAACGTGTACTAACTTAAAATCAATCTCACCTGAACTACGAAGTCATTGAAACTATACCAAATGGGACACGTTATATTTTGCAAATATTACTATTTTCGTTGCATCCTAAAAACTCGCAACTTTCATAAAGTCGATCGTCGGTTCTCCGGGTTCTCCGGGGCCTCCCAACAATGCGTCGCCCGGTTCATGGTTATCATCATCAGCATAAGAAAGTCCACTGCTGAACATCTTAAGAATCATCTTGAGAACGGTCTTAAGCACTTTCAATGCAGTTGGTCCATCGGGTGGGACACAGCGTCGCCCAGTTCGGGGTGACCATCCAAGAACCTTTGTTTCACAGCGGGTGTCGGTTTTGCGAGCTATATGACCTTCAATAAGATACTATTCTATATTCAAAGTCACTAGAATAATCGAGCAGTGTGGTAATATCAAACGTGTGAGTTTGGAACTGTCAAAGTTAAAGCACGTAAATTCGAATACCAAAGTGATTAATTCCATGTCCCCGACCGATATCTTAGTTAAGTTGATTAAATTCTGCGCATTTACTGCCACGGAATTGTGAAAAACGGCTTAAAATTAATTTCCTATTGATAAACGTGTCGAACTAAATACATGTGTTTCAGAATAGACTGACTAAAAAGCACAGGAATTATCAAATAAACAAGAAGACAAGTCCTAAAAATAAATAATACGTATGCACGGGCAGATGATAAGTGGACATTTTCTCTTAATAATAATAATAATAATAAATATTCCGGACATATTCACACGGTCAACTGATCCCAAACTAGGCATAGCCTGTACTATGGGTACCAGAGACTGATATATAATAGATAAATATTTAACACCCAGACACAGAACAAACATCTGTGTTTATCACACAGATGTTTGTCCAATGCGGGGATCGAACCCGCGACCTCTAGCGCAGAAGGCAGAGTTACTACTAACTGAGCTATGAGGCCAGTCACAGCTTCATAGCTTCGAAGCTAAGCTATGAAGCCAGCTAGCTAGTAAGTACTGAGTACTGTACTGTGTAAGTACTGAGTAGTAAGAAGTTAGTTAGTTAGTTCTTACTACTCTTTAGCAAAACAGAAAGCTGAACAAAATCAGACCATGCACCTATGTATGTTACTATAGTAAGCATCATTGCGCACAAAATAGTAGAACCAGCGTGCAATTCAAAATACCATGTCCTATGAGGAAATAGAGTTCGTCTTGACCTCGGTAACCGTCTTCAAACGTCGTAAAGTTTATATCGATTACAGTCCATAATTTCATCGGAGTTTGCGTCACAAATTACTAACTTACGGGAGTGGAGGGACATTATGTCCCAACTGAGCGAAGTAATTATTAGGCACATGACATTCAAGCCACGTTTTGCTAATTAATGTTGTTATTTTGTATACATGGAAATGCTGAAAATACTGATGTATTATATTGGTTTGAAATAATTGAGTTAAGAAGTAGAATTGGTAGATTTTTTCATTACAATCTCTTGTTAAACTCGATTTAGTGATACAAGACTGTGAGGAGATTATATTGAGATTTAATTATGTTAATTGCCCCATAGTGAGCACACTAATAACATTTTATTTGAACCCAATTTTAGTGAAATTATTACTTTACTTTGAACATTAATGTTACCCTCACAATCATTTTCAATTACTCACGATGTAGAAAATTTTATTTATCAAGATCAAGAAGATAAAATATTTCCATTCATTTTGAAGGAACATTTTTTTTATTTGTTTATTTTTTTTAGCCGAAGTTATTTGTAAAATTTTTATTATCATTACTACAATTTTAAAATGATTAAATGTACAAGTACAATCATACGTGTTTTTAAAGTTCCCAGTAGACTACCTCAGCTGTTAAATCATTACGGTCATTCAATTTTTTCCTTCCAAAATTCAAAGCCAAAATGAACAAACGAGGAAACTGGAAACCCCTCGGGCAGTACATCCGAACGATTAATTTTAACACTCGGTGCGGGGACCCTTAACAATCTAGTACGAGAGATAATATATGTTCCCGCAAAAATAAGAGGATGTTGCCATGTTTTGCTTGAAAATGGAAATTTTATTTTGATGATAAATGATTTAAGCCTTTTCCAAACGGCATGCGATATATCCTTGATAGGCTTTTAAAATTCGTTTCAAAATGATCCTTGCTCCTTCTGAGCAAAGTCAATTTTAAGTTTGTCATTTTGGGGTGTGCGATATAGCTCAACGATACCTTTAAGGCCCTAAAAACTAATCTCAAAACAATAGCATATTATGGCACTCCGTTTGAACACGGCTTAAGAACATAAGACTTCAAACTTAACTGATTGACAAAATTCTTCTAAAATTATTTTGTTGAAGACTTATTCCCATCATTATTAGCAAACACCAAACTTTCCTCTCCTAAAGATAAGAGCAAACAATGAACTAGAATTCTTTGTTCACGCAATATACGGCGAAGGCGATACATGTAATAAATGACTGTTCACCAGTATAACCAATAGTTAGTATGTCTTCGGGTCCGTTGTATACTACAAGCGATTTATCCCAAATGTGAGCCCTTGTTTTTGCCGTTAACCTAATGTGTTAATAAATGTTTGCAATAATTAAACAACAAAACGCGGAGTGACGGGAAACTAATTATTTTAAAACACGACTCTTTATCTTTTACGGGATAGCAAAAAGATTTACAATAAGGCTCCGCATGGATTGACCCTCTTATCGAATAAAGTCTTATGAAATTATGTACGATCGCAAAAATATAATTTGTTCAAAAAAATTAGTGACGGTCATAATAATACTACTTAGAAACAAAGATTATACCTATACTTTCTCACTGTTAGACAGTCTTTAAAAGGTCCCAAGTGATGTGATAAAGTTATCAATAAGCTAATTTAAAAACGTATCTAGACGAAAACTTTGTTTAAAATCGTGCTACAAATTATCAAACTATTTTTATGAAATGAATTTATTATTTATTATTGTTATACCGAGTGATACCACACTAAAGGAATACTATGTTTTTTTATAATGTCCCGAAAATTTCGACTCAGACAGGATCTCTCTCTCTCGCGAGACTCTGAACCCGCAACCTTTCCCTCAATACAGTTCCTTACCTTAAACTAAAACATTGATTGTTAAAAAACCTAGCTGTGGTTTTTGCCTGTGCCTGTACCTACCTTCTAGGCTTGGTCGCAAAGAACAGGCGTAAAGACGTTACAAAATCGTCCATGCAATTTCATTAAATATATGAATATTCTTGCCACTGGGAGGCATTAAACCGTTGCGGGGAAATAGCTTTCCAAAACTTTTTATTTTGCTAGGTAGTTGCTATCTGCTCTGCTTCTCTAGATTTTTCTTATAAATCTATAGGTAGACACCTACTTACAAGTCGTTTATTACCAAAATAGAGCCATTAATAATCCAACATTTGTAACTGTATAATATAAAACTTGCTTCACTTGATGAGCATCTCATTATATGCAATCTCATATGGCTGAACCGATTGCGATGATTTAAAAACATCATTATAACGCTTGATTTGACGTTGTGATTGCTGTTTTCCATGACGCATATAAAATCAGCGTAGGTATCTTTACCTATTATTAGTAAAATGGTAAACAGGTTAATACATAGCTGTTTGCTATTATGCCGTGAAGTTCTTGTGAAGTTATTTTCATACCATCTTCAAACCCCCTGCACCTTTTTAGAGATTGAGGTTCGGAATTCGTTTCCTAATGTACTTCAACCAAAAACTACCGAAATAATAACTTTTATATTAAATTATATTGATAACTAATATTTTGGCTGATACTTTATACCAAAAGTTGAAAAGAAATACTGTTGCGATGTTGTCGCCGCGAAAGAGACTTCTTTATTTTGAGAACTTTTACTCCCCAACATTTTTTTGAATCATTAATCTCATGTTTGATATTAATCTTTTCCTTTTATTTATCGCCTGAATAACTTCATTTATATGCTTTCACAATGACTGGTAGGTATTGCATGATAATTACGAGTCCTTGCTGAGCAAAGTCCTTAAGGCTTAATCTTTCCTAATTTTCATCATTATTACCGCAAAAGGTGTTGAAACAGTAATGAAAATGTCGAGTACTTCATTATAAGTTTCGAGTGATAAGGGGACGAGCACACTGTACGGTTGTCCGGTCCAGTCATAACTTCCATGTAATGTATTTGAGTGTTCCGGCCGGCGAGTTACGACGTCCGCATTCCAGGCCGTGATTAGCGTTCACTTGAACTGTGTTTGGACTACTTGGGACATACGTTTGTACATGAGAATTAAATTGCAACGCTCGAAGGACTTATGGACTAACACGGTTGTGGTACGGTTTAGTTTCAGGTTGAATGTAGCAGCTCTACTCCAGTATTTTTTAGTAGGTAGAGTGTATCTTGTCACTATCAAACATCAGAAAGTCATTATTTTCATTTCAATTTCATCCTTATTTATTTTTCTGATTTTTTAACCGACTTCCAAAAGGAGGATGTTCTCAAGTCGGCAGTATTTTTTTTGTGTGTATGTTACTCGATATCTCCGCCAATAGTAACCCGATTTTGATTAGTCTTTCACTGGTGTATAGAGTATGTTCCCGGGGTGGTCCCATTTTAATTTAATTCCTGAGAGATTGCAACTTGTTCCGTGAAACTTAAAAAAACGTCATCATCTCTTGAAATCACGACTTGCCGAATTATTTTTTTGTCGACGATGGTATGGTATAGTAATCCCCGCGACTTCGTTCGGTTGCTGCTATTTTTATTACATAAACTTTAATATTAGGGGTTGTGTGTCGGGAATTCCTTTCTGTGCACCCATACGTTACAACAGGAAGCTACCCTGCAAATTCCATACTCTTAGGATTTTGGTTAGGCTCTGCGTTGATTTTCAAAGAGAATAAAACCACTACGTTTGATTGTCAGTCAGTCAGTCAGTAGGTACCGTAAGAGCTATTATTGATGATGAATGGATGTCATACTTACTTCTGTTTTTTATTCGAAAGTGAAGGTGGCCAGTGTCATCCTCAGTAGGTAAGCAAAACGCAAAGAGGTTGTTAACAAAAAAAAGAGGTTGATATTAATCTTGTAAATATACAGGAATTAAAAAAAAAAGAAGTAGGTTTTTAGTTTTTGTAAAAAATATCTTATTTGAAATCGGTATAAGATCTAGGTATGTCAAATTCATATAATTATAATGTAATTAATCATTCGTTTATCTACGATTCACTAGATTTCTCGGACAAATAAAAAACCTAATTTACAGATTGCCTAAAGCGACAATATATTCAGCCACTAGTTCTCGAAACCCCGTATTTGTTCCGCTAGATTGAGCTCCACTATTGCGTGTCGTCCCGAGCCGGAAAAGTTACATTTCCGACACGTTTATTTGGGCCGTTTTTGGGATACTAAGCGCGACCTTTGTTAGTTATGACAGAAGGTTTGAAGCGTTGTGTTTTTTTTAATATAACTGAGGTGGCAAACAATCATACGGCCCACCAGTTGGTAAGCGGTTACCGTAGCCGCTTAAAGTATGAGCGCTTGCAATACCAGAGGCATTACGCACGCGAACCCCCTCCCCTCTAGAGAGCTCTGTGCTTCAGAATGAGATAGCGTTTGTCATCAAATACCTTTTTGTTTGCTGTCAATACGGCCTATTGCGTCTGAGATTGCGTTTAAAATTCAAGTATTATTACAACCATATATAGAATAATATACATAATATACATTTTATAATGTCTTCAAGACCAGAGTGAATAGTTTTCTTCTAGGCAAACGTGCTACACCGTAGACCACATCGTCACATAACATCAGGTGGGATTGTAGGTAAACGTTAGCCTACTTTGTATTAAAACAACGTAATCGTACGTAAAACGTAAACTCTAGAAGTCTATTTGGAGACGCAATTCCTTTCCTCAATACTACCATACTTCGATCGAGCTACTGAATTAACGCACTGCGGCTAGAACCATTGATACAAGTCACGAACGAACAATTGTATTCCATGAAAATTTATTCACACCTAAAATTTTCGCTGTTCTTTAGATAACAACTTCCGAGGTTATATTAAATTCCGAAAACTCCGAAAGATAAGAGGAGCGTAATTTCATTTGCGCCATTTAAAACTTTACCTTCAGCAAGTCTGATTAAATTTTTAACAGAATCTTTAATTTATAAACGCGAAAGTTCACAAGTTTCCCCCATGAAAATGTTTCTGCGGCTAATTTTAGGGCTGGTTTGCATTGAGCAAGTTACTGACATCCGTCCGTAGTGGTGGCTCTTTAGGCTTTTTTTATCTTACCCAATCATCGCCTTCAGAAGTAGGCGATTATTGGATAAGTTGAAGAAACGAGACGAAGAATCGTGTCGTTTCACTGATTTTCTCTTGGTCATCCTGCGTTATGTCTGTTATCAGGTTCAGACATTGTGGACCTGAAAAGGGCCTATGACCGTTGATGAAAGAATCAGTGTTGGGAAAGGATAAAAGGAGCCGTTAAAAGATGCGCCTTTTAGAGGCTCCTTTCGCACATTTGTGCAGTAGTGCGTACCTATTCCATATGTGACAGGAAAAAAATGAAAATTGGGAAATATATTTAAATAGAAAGTATATAGATAGCGCCTGAACCATCTTTACAGTCCTAAAAAGAAGGGTTAAGGTTTACAGGCGAAAAAGTGTATGAATGCGCAGGCAAAGTCGCGGGCGGGAAGGCTAGGTGCGATCAAAGAAAGGAAAATTGAACAAGTGTTATTATCTACAAGGTGGATAAAGGAGCGTTCACATCATAACTTTCAAAATTAAGACGGAAAGTTATTTTGAAATGTATCGTAACTTTAACTTATTACAAAAGTTTTTACTGTATTGAATTTATATTCGGCTGGTTTCAGGGATTTATAGTAAGATAACTGGCTGTTGGTTTCGTATACAATTAGGAAATTTCTTGTTTAGCATAACAAAGGAATTTCAAAAATTCATCTAGTAAGATGTTTTCTGAAGAGGATATTCATTTGTTTCAAATAGTGTTGTGTTCCTGCGGTGAGTAAGGTTGCCAGAGCTCTTTATGGGGGAAGGGGGTTCGGGGTCGGCAACGCGTGCGTGATGCCTCTGGTATTGCAAGCGCTCATAGGCTACGGTAACCGCTTACCATCAGGTGGTAAGCTTGTTTGCCACTGCTGTTGTATAAAAAAAAAAGTAAGACGGATTGATCAATTGTATCATCAACATCAGCCTGAGGAAGGCCACTGCTGGACATAGCCCTAGCTAAGGAGTGCCACGAAGAAATCTTGGGCATTTTCCTCCGACTTCCCGCAACCTTTAAAATATCATTAAAATATCGGTTTGCGGGCCCTATACCACGTCGTCCGGTTCGTAGTCGCGATTCGAGAACGTTTTTTCATCACGGTTATCGGTTATGCGAGCTATAAATGAGTTGGCACCCACTGCCACTTCAACTTATTAATTCTGAGAGCTATGTCTATTTGAGCCAGAGCTATTCCTCGTTCCGGAGTTTATCACTAGCATAGCTCTCTCCATAGCCCGCATACTTACTGTAGTATGTATAATTAATCGAGAGGAAGTGCTGAATAAACTTTAGCTCTTGAATCGTACTTGAATATGTTTGCGTCCCATCTTAGTTCTCATCACAATATGTTTGTATGATAATAAAATTATGTTAACACACGAAGTTTTCGCAAGGGCTGCCATTTAGGGGTCTGCTGAAAAGCCGGAAACATACTAATCCATCACAGAGAGTTACGGCGACCTCGTCGTTATATACGGAACCCACGAGAGCGGCCCTCGGGACCCGTGTTGTTTGTTTAGTAAATTATGTTTAATTGAGGTTTCACACGTTGAAAAAGCGTATTAAAAGTATCTGAATTATCACACCTAAAATTTGGCTTGTTTTTCATATCTATGTATGTAATAATGACAATCTTTGTAGTAAGTAGGTACTTATTAGTATCAGCCAGTTTCTTCACTGGCGTCATATGCAGATGGGATATAATACTATATTCCGATGCTGATAAGAACCTTTCTCTCTACAACGTGCTCCGTAACTAGAATACTGTCCCAAAATGGGGATTATAATATCAACAAAAATAAATGCGAAAAAATACCATATTTCATTTTCAGTTTATCGAACTTTTTCAAATCACCTGTTTTTGGTATTTATTTATCTTTCTAACTAATAATTAAACGTAGGTAGGTACGTGAAGTTCAAGATTGCTACCTGCAACATTTGATTTTGAACTGATTTGATTCGAAAACAGACTATTTTTGCAGACTTTTTTAATGAAGTGTTACGAATTTCCTAGTTACTCTACGTCACTAGGAAATTCGCTAGTTATTCGGTAGTCACTTTATAGTCAATTGGGTGTGGAATAAGCCCTTATCGGTATAGTATAGATAATATGAATCGCCTTGTTTAATAAGCAGGAAAAACAGTCTTATAAACCTAAAACAGACTATATTTGGCCTGAATAACTAGCCGGAGTTTGAAGTATCAGTCGCAACAAACTAAGTTAGGGCGTGTGTATGTCTACAGCTTACACATAACGAATTTCTGAATTCTGAGTATGCAAATATTTAGTGCATAATTGGTGCAATCTGAAAATCCAATTCAAAATTTAGGTGCCAAAGAGGTTTCTGAGATATGAGCCAAAAACTATGTGTCAGCTGGAGACCCGGGTCTACAGCTTGCACATCCAGTACTGCCAAACGGCTGACGCGAGAGCTATGAAAACTAGCCAGATATTTAGTGCCAAATTAGTGCCAAAGGTACTAAAAATTTCAGGCCTGTAGCTTAAAAGGTTTCAGAGATATGAGCCAAAAACTATGTGTCAGCTGGAGACCCGGGTCTACAGCTTGCACATCCAGTACTGCCAAACGGCTGACGCGAGAGCTATGAAAACTAGCCAGATATTTAGTGCCAAATTAGTGACTAAGGTACCAAAATTTTCAGGCCTGTAGCTAAAAAGGTTTCAGAGATATAAGCAAAAAACTATGTGTAAGCTGTAGACCCGGGTCCCCAGCTGACACATTTCGTTACGCCAAACCGCTGATCAGAGGGCAATAAACTTTAGGCAGGATTTTAGCTTATAATTAGTGCCTAAGGTACCAAAAATTTCAGGCCTGTAGCTGAAAAGGTTTCAGAGATATAAGCAAAAACAGTTTTCCCGCCAAAAAATTCAAATAAAGTTATTGAAAATCGCCTCATTGCGACGTTGCCACTTCGCTTAAAAAGATTGTCAAACGACTTTAAACTTTATTTACATGTCACGAAGATTGATTTTGGTATTTGATCATTAAAAAAGTTAATTTGGTTTGTTGAGTTTAGTCTAGGAGCTCGGAGGATAAAATAGTTTTCAGCCAAAACATACCCAGTGCTGCCATCGATGTACCTTGTGTGTCGTACCTCGAAAAAGAGAGATTTATCTTTTACTTCAGTGAACTAGTGTATGTATACAAAATGTTCCGGAATTAGTATATACACATCAACGATAAGTTGAATGACCTCCCTTTTGGATACTTACCTATTAGAGGACATGTATCACAAAAATATTTTTTCATTTTGCAGAAGTCCACTGCTGAACATAGGCCTCCCATAAAGAGTGCCACGACGAACGGTCTTGAGCCATTTCCATTCAGTGAATTACAGTAACCTTCGCAATGTCGTCGGTCCATAGGGTGCGGGGCCTTTCAACACTGCGTCATTCGGTGTGTGGTCGCCGTTCGTAACTTTTTGGTGCTGGCAACGCGCACTGACTGTAGGCTTTCGTCTTGAGGGTCTCTGTGGTAGGTATATAATATGCGACGAAGATGAAGTTTTCCAAACGCTGGCTATGGATAGAATTGGCTGGATATAGATAAAACAGAATCGAAACTATTATGTAGGAGGTATCTTTAACCTATTGAAGTCCACTGGACATACTGTACCTACCTCTAATGTAGGTAAGTTACTAACATTTGTTAGTTACTAGCATAATTTTTGTGATACCTACACAGCTTCTTATTAGGTAGTATCTTCATCTTCTGAATTTGTTGTACTTCTAACCTAGCCGTTATCTCATATGTAAGATAGGTGTCGATCGATCTAGATAAAATAAAAATATATTGTAAGTAATTGGTTAGTACCTACCTACATAATTTGTTACTTCGGTTGAAGTTCCATAGATTTTCAATTTCGAAACTGACGTATGAAATTGGCCTCCATTGTAGCCATCATCATCATCAGCCCACACTAGTCCACTGCTGGACATAGGTCAACCCTAATACGCGCCACTGAGCCCTATGTCCGGCCATTCTCATACACTTTCTGCCCGCGCCACCGCCCCGCATTTCATAGATCATTGCTCCGCCTAGCCACACACTAAAACAGAAATAAAAGTCTGTCAGAAGAAGTCAGGTAAGGTATTTAGGTTAATCAAGATACCTTGGTAGGTAGGTAGGGAGCACATATGAAAGTTGGATATGCAGGTATCTATTAGGTACTACCGTGACGTATTTGCTCATTTTGTTCATATCTAAGTTGGCTAGTAAATTAAAGATGGTAGTTACCTAGTACCTAGGTACTAGTTATTTACCTATTTATAGTTTTTTGAAGTGTTTTATTACGCATTTAGGCAATTTAGTTCTACCTAAGTTTGGTTAGCTCTAGGTACTAGGAAGCCATCTATTACTTTCGTGACGTGTTTGCATAATATTATACAATCCTACGTACTTTATGTAAGGTACTTACTTATGTAGGTCTACCTAGGTATAGGTTACTAGGTACCAAGTATTTATTATACCTAGGTACTACGTACCTACACTTTGTACCTAGACCTACAAAACATAGGGAAGTAGGTAGGTACCTCACATAAGGTAGGTAGATGTGAACCACTTATAAACCACGTCACGAAAGGAATAGATGAGTAGGTTCCTATGTGACATGATGAGTTGGTTCCTATGTGACATGATGAGATATATGACTCCGCCGTCTAAAGCTAGGTGGCTTCGTATTATTGGAAAAATTATTGCAATAAAATGCTGTGAATGCGCACCCCAACGCGGGAAGTCAGTGCAGATCTTATTCCCCCATTTAGAATTAGATGCTGTGAATATGGCTGGCTGTACATTATCAGAGTGTCCACGTCCTTACAGGCTGCCCGATATTGTACAGGCGCGTAACATTATCGTGTCATTCTTTCGTTCTTGAAGTTTGCATTTTTTTATGCTTTTCCCTTTCGGGCTGGCTGTGGCATCTTATTCCTGCCGCCAAGTCTTTTGCTCTCAAATCGAGAGGCTTATGTATGTTTAAAGTATATATCATGTAGGTTAAAGAATTCAGAAGCTTAGATAGGATAAGATGATGAAGTATCACTAAAATTATGCTGGTAACTAAAAAAGAAAAGGCGTCATAATCTAAAAATAAACAAAAATTTTGTAGTTATAATATTATAATAATACCTACTATAGTTTTTATTTGGTACATCAAAGTTTCTAAGTGGTAGTGGTGGGTAACTCACTCAAAATACCTGAGCTGCAAATCAGCTCGCAGCATGCGCTCTTGAACCGCGCAAGTAGATCTATGAATGATTTCAGATGAATCAGGTAAAGTGAAGCAAACAATGCAATAAGGTACTAGCAATCAGTTCATCAAACGGGTCAGCTTTTCTAATATGGACTTAATAGTGTTGAAAATAATACAAATTGTTATCGTATGAAATCGTTTCTAATCAGGGTCAGGGTCGCATGAATCGCAGATGAAGTAGAACTACTTTGAGCCGTTGAGCTGCTTCAGCTGCTTGGGAGCGACGTGATCCATTTACCTGCGGCTCAGTACCCTGTGATTCGATCTGGATGCGTGTTCTGACTCGAGTTCATCATCATCATTCCAGCCGTTTGAAGTCCACTGCTGAACAGCGGCCTCCCCCACAGATTTCCGGAGTGACTTCCTGTCATGGGGGTGGGGGGAATTTGAAAATCTTTTTGAAAATAGGAGAAGCTGCTGCCCATCCCTTACTCGCCTGCCTAGTACGACATCCACGGGTAGGAGGTTAGGAGGGGCCTATTCTTCAGCCGGGGCCGCCACGGTCACTGACTCGAGTTATCCACCTCTAATTAGTGGTAGGTACACTATGTACAGCAGTGGACTCAAATAGGTGATGATGATGATACTTACACAATGGTTTCGATTCTGTTTTATCTAATGGCCAGCGTTTGGAAAACTTCATCTTCATCCCTTAAAATATACCGCAGAGCGCCACAAGCAAAAATTTAGCGCGATCGGGGCCCAGATTTGTGGCATTGTATTGTTTCCTATTAACACGTAAGTACTCGTAGTGTGCGATCTGACTATACCTCTGGTTTCTTCATGATGTTTACCTTAAACCATTTTGGCGATCTACTCTCAAAAATTATAACAACCAAAATAACGAACGCGTCACAATATTATACGTAAGTGCCTCGTTATAATGACTAAATAAAAGTTTTTTATCAATAAGTCATATTGAACTAAAAAGCTAATGAGGGTGTGCAAAAAAGTGTAATGACGGTCGATTTTTTTATTACAACGATCTGCGACTCTAAGAAATAGTTCTTTCAACCTCTACACTTATTTCGTCGCTGCAAGTAAAGTACCGCTGGCATAGCGGTCGAGGCGGTGGACTCAATAATCGTCAGTAACGACGTGCCCTGGATCGAATCTCTTCATCCGAATCGACTTTTTGCGTTTTCTGATCGTTCCAGAATGCCCCAAACAAGAAACCATGTTGCCGTAGAATTAGAAAATTGACCGCTGAAATACAAAAAGCACAAAACTTGAATTTGAAGCTTCTAAAGGAACAAGACGACTGCGCGAAGGATTATAAAATCTCTTGGCGCAAAATGGGTCACTCAAAGTAGCATTTGCAGAACAAGTAATAAAATTACAAGAGACTGAAACGGAAAGAAATAAGCTAAAAGAGATGATTGAGCGACGAACTGCAGATCTCAATGAATATGAAGAAGCATTAAACGTAATACGTATGCACGAAAATAATGCAGCGCTGTTCGAACCACTACAAAAAACGCTCCAGTTGGAAACCAATGAGAACACCCAAATACTTAATGAAGAATTGGACAATTTAATAAGCCAAATAATTGAGCTCCAAAGTGAAAACATAAAATTAAAAAATTCTAGACACACCGTAGATATTAAAACTGCAGCAAAGACCAAGAACTTAAGTAAAAATATTATAACATTGAATAAACAAGTGAAACATGATAAAGACTAACAGAATAGAAAGAAAAATACAAAAAAAATTAGTAGCGAAAAAAGAGAAGACAAAAACAATTAAAACGAGTGAATCAATAGCAACAAAACAGGTCGTGACAATAAAGAATAAAGAAGACAACGGGATTACTACGAGAATAGGACTTCGATCCGTAGAGAAGCTAACGACAGAGGAGAACACTGGAAACCAAACGAATAACAGTACCCAAAACCATGAACCCAGACTTATAGCTGAGGATACCGCCGTAATTTCACAAAATAGACCTAAGAAAATGCTAATATTGTGCGATACATACGGAAAATCTCTTGGAGAATTTATACACTTACATAATAATGACTACCAATCTGTTCTATCCATTTGTAAGCCAGGTGCTCCTATCAGAGAGATTATAAATAACTTGCCGACACTGACAAAGAATTTGACTCAGGGCGATGATGTCGTCGTGATTGCCTCTGACTTCCATCATCAATCAAGACGTAAGTCTACGAGATACGATTACATCGATGGCAACACGGTATGTTTTGGCTGAAAACTATTTTATCCTCCGAGCTCCTAGACTAAACTCAACAAACCAAATTAACTTTTTTAATGATCAAATACCAAAATCAATCTTCGTGACATGTAAATAAAGTTTAAAGTCGTTTGACAATCTTTTTAAGCGAAGTGGCAACGTCGCAATGAGGCGATTTTCAATAACTTTATTTGAATTTTTTGGCGGGAAAACTGTTTTTGCTTATATCTCTGAAACCTTTTCAGCTACAGGCCTGAAATTTTTGGTACCTTAGGCACTAATTATAAGCTAAAATCCTGCCTAAAGTTTATTGCCCTCTGATCAGCGGTTTGGCGTAACGAAATGTGTCAGCTGGGGACCCGGGTCTACAGCTTACACATAGTTTTTTGCTTATATCTCTGAAACCTTTTTAGCTACAGGCCTGAAAATTTTGGTACCTTAGTCACTAATTTGGCACTAAATATCTGGCTAGTTTTCATAGCTCTCGCGTCAGCCGTTTGGCAGTACTGGATGTGCAAGCTGTAGACCCGGGTCTCCAGCTGACACATAGTTTTTGGCTCATATCTCTGAAACCTTTTAAGCTACAGGCCTGAAATTTTTAGTACCTTTGGCACTAATTTGGCACTAAATATCTGGCTAGTTTTCATAGCTCTCGCGTCAGCCGTTTGGCAGTACTGGATGTGCAAGCTGTAGACCCGGGTCTCCAGCTGACACATAGTTTTTGGCTCATATCTCAGAAACCTCTTTGGCACCTAAATTTTGAATTGGATTTTCAGATTGCACCAATTATGCACTAAATATTTGCATACTCAGAATTCAGAAATTCGTTATGTGTAAGCTGTAGACATACACACAGTTAGGGCGCTTGTTTACCCAAAACGGAGAAAGAAACAAGTTCGCAAATAGATGGAAAAGAAAACAGAACCATTGATGCTTTGATAAAGATGTGTTATACCTTCTATTTGTGCCGAAAAAACTAAGAAATTTTGCTTTGACACAAAAACTGTCTTCGTTCTGTTTTTTTTGAAGTTACACGGTGGGTTTGACGACCACGGACGCGAGAATGGTTTTGAAGTTACACAGTGGGTTTGACGACCACGGACGCGAGAAACATATTAAGTTGCGTCAACTATACAAACATTACGTTCTCTTAATAATTAACTTGGTAATTTTTAATCAGGTTATATGTATCTTTAATGTAGGGCTCATAATAACGCATCTGTAAAATAAAACATCAGAGGCTTAGAAAGGAAAACGGGACAAAAGTTCAGTCCCCTTCACCCACAATGAGGTAAACAATCGCGCAATCTAATTAAGATAATACAACTTAGATACGGTCTTTGTTTCATCTTGTAGTCTGAGTGTATTAGCGGACTAATTTGTCAATTGTTAGCTTTATTGTTAGTTTTGGGAAAGAATTCTGATATAGCTTTGTTGTACGCTGATACGAAAACAGGCTAAATAAAGCACTTGGCGTGGACTTTGTGGTTTGTGGGTTCCCCATAGGAAATAGCATGTCCTAGAACTTAAAATCGAAGACGTGCATGTGTATGAATTGAGCCTTTACGCTCGTTAGTCCCCTCCCTCTCTAGGCACGTTAGTCCTTTCACCACACTGATTCTATCAACAACAGTTACTCACACATAAGTATACGATTGTGAAGCACACAATTTCCGGCCGTGTCAGTGATTCTTTCTTTGTTATTCAGCAGTATCGACAAGCAATTTTGAAGATAACTCAATAAGATTGTAGAAAATATGGAACTGAAATCATAATCCTGAAATTACAACGCTGCGTCGCCTGGTTTGTGGTCGCTAGTTGAGGACCTTTTTTCCCCAACGGTTGTCGATTCTGCGAGCTATGTGGCCTGTCCAATGCCACTTTAAATTGCTAATTCTGCGAGCTATGCCACTGAACTTTGTTCTTCTACGGATTTCCTATTTTGGGTTTTAACATGCAGTGAAAATCCAACCATAGCTCTTTCCTGAGCTTATGAGGCCAATAGTTAGCGACCAATTCTCAGAGCCATATTTCATCACTGGCAACACGCACTGCTTGTAGAACTCTTGATAATTTTTTCACTACTGTTAATACCAGTATTATTCTACTGCTCAAGTTGTCTCGGTATTTTATAGACTAATCTACTTCAAACTTATCGCAGAAAATAAAAGCTTTGCAAAACTGTGTCACAATTTTTATTCACTTTGCATCTTGTTCTTCTTTTGTTTTCTTCGGCAACTTTTACAGTTTGTTTTGTAGAGACTACAGGAATATCTTAGCAAATTATAAATATGCATTATACTTTCGAAGTTATACTCTCCTATGTTCCTCCCGCGGCTTTTCTCGCATGGTACCCGGATAAAAAGTAGTCTATATGATATTTCAGGCTTTTGGTCAAATGTCGTTAGTATCCGTTCAGTGGTTCGTGATTGAGTACTGAACATCCTAACTTTCAAATGTTATAGTCGTATACTGTCATCTTATAAGTAGTTTAATATCAACACTAGGATAGTAGAATTAGTGGCAGTGGGATAAATGAAGAGCACTGATAGTGTGGTGTATCAGCTTGCATTTTTTGGTTCACCTGGTCGGGAATAGGGATTTTTCAGTTCATAAATTTTATGTGTAGGTTCAATTTTTCTCTCCCCATTTGGGAGCTAAGTAAAAAGCATTAGTAAGGAAAACATCACGAAAAAAGGAGCATGTCCTCGTGGGCATGCGCCTAATAATAAGACTACCCCTTTTTGACATCTGTAGGAATCTTGAGTAGGTAGTTACTTAGATGTCGATCTGAGATAATGTTTGAGTTATCATCATTACTGCAAGAGGTCGACTGGACCCTTATAAACTGCCTCGGCGGACGATTTATAGGCTCCAAATTCCACAATTCTCGAAGACCATAACTCCATATTACTTGTCACCGGAGCAAGGAAGTGTCAAAACTAACAGTACAAAATTGTTTCGCTTACTTACTCTGTCCCGGCGGGCGTTGTTTCATAACGTCCCATAACTTGAGCGTTATATTCAGTGAACTGCGTAGTGATTGGCGGTAGCGTGAATGTTAGTTGATAAACTTAATAATATAAACGATTTTTTAATTGAGAATCATTCACTTCACCTGCCTATTGAGTATTCAAACGACGTTTGAACACGGCTTTACTGCTTTCGATTGGCTGGACTTCGATCTGAAGTGTATTTTCTAACTTTTTTCACTAGTCGTCTAGTAGTGTCATCACTGGCAACCCGGAGTTTCACTATGTGATAAAATCCAAAACGAGAAAATCCGTTGAAAAATATAGTTCTCAAAATTAGCATGTTGAAGTGATTGTGCACAGGCCATAATAGTATAGGTACTTGTAGCTCGCAGAACCGACAACTTTTGGAGAATAAAGGAATGGCGACCACGAATGGGAAGACGCAGTGTAGAAAGGCCCCTCAAACTTCACCAGGACTTCACCAGGCTGATGATGATGATGATTTCACTAGCGGTTATCACAATCTTAGGACATCCTCATACTTTAGCCTGGTTTTGGCGATCTGTTATGGGTGTTTGTTCAATCGCTCCTCTTCCCGCTCAGCTCTTGCACATTGGGTAAGGTGGTTCGCGTCACGTGCTCCCGAAGTGTCGCCAGCAGAGCATGCAATTAGTCGACGTTTTGTGAATATAATTATGTCGACGGAACCCTTGCTCTAGTACTGCTTAAGAGAATAGACGAGGTGGGTACCTACTGCTCATACAAACTTATACTTCATTTCTTCGACATTTCTTACTAATGTATTCCTGCAGATCTAGCTAGTGCCTTTCTATGGCAAAATAGGGCGTTTATGAAACTGGATAAGAAATTATCTGCAAAAAAAGTAGGTCAGAAAGGCTCTAGAGCGGAGACCACGCACTGGAAAGCGCAGTGTAGGACGACCCCCCATCCGATGGAAAGACGACCTAACAACGGTTGAGGGCAACCATTGAGACCGCACAGGTTCAGTTACTCCTATGCCTATGTTCAGCAATGGACGTTCTACAGGTGAAATTATGAAGAAAGACTCCAAGTGTTATTTGTCGCAAAGGCCATTGTAGGCACGGCAGTGTCGGTGAACCTTGTTCTTCTACGGATTTCATCGTTTCAGATTTAATCACGCACCTAGTTAAATTCCATGCATACTTCTCTCCATAGCCCTATACTAACCTCATCATCATCATCATCATCATTTCAGCCGTACGACGTCCACATGTGCTTAACATGGCCTCCCTCACAGACAGAGCGAGTTCCTTATCATGTGGGGGGATTTGCCTATACTCACCACGCTGGGCATGCTGAGTTGGCGAGCGAAGTTATGAGCTATCGTAGTTTAAATGAGGGACGCTGCTGCCCATCCCCTAGCTTTTTTCCCTTTTCGCCTTTTAAGACATGCGTGGATAGGTAGATATGGAGGGGCCTATTCTTCAGCCGGGGCCACCACGGCCAACCAATACTAACCTATAAACCATAAACTTCAGCACAGCTGATAAGAAAACGATTCCAAAACGACTGTACATGAGCTCATTTATTTGCAAAACGATTTACTTACTCGCACCGTTCATTCCGCGTGCGTAAAAGGACTTTTTTACGATCGTGTCACACTTCCATATTTTTATGCAGCATTCACGAACATTAAAGGTCTCAGTCACAGTATAGAGCTTTTACTAGCAGTAGTGACACTGATTTTTTTTTCAACTAGCTAGCTTGAAAAGGTCAAGAGTTAAGTGTTACAATACAACACTATCTATACTTAAAGAGTGCCGTCTCTGTAGTCCTTATTTAGTTTAGCTTACAAACTATACTATTCATAACTATACTATTTTGTGATTTCAATGAATAAAGTTGTATAGAAATTTGAAGCTTGACTATTATTTTTGTAAATCTGGTTTCAAGCGAAAGCGATTAGTTCAGATTTACAAAAGATTGTAAGCGTTAAACGTTGTTTAATTATATCAACCTTTGGATTGATATAAAAAAGGCCAAAGGTTGATATAATTAAACCGAAAGACCACATAACTATAGAACAGAAAAAAACATACACAACATATACAAAGTAGCTACTAACCTACCAGATGAATTTACTTCTCACACCAATAAAATACCAATATAAATGTGATTTTCTTGCCAAATAGTATGAAAAACTCTCTACAATATGTTAATCGATCTGCAATCGAATTAAATCGATGAAAAATAATGCCTTCGTAGTGTGACTACTGCTTAGAAAATGCCTTGGCTTTTAATGTAGCTCAGTGAAAAGGCTCTTTGTGAATGATCGATGTCGCAGATAACTTTGTGGTTGTTTAAACGGGTTAGCCCGGGGCGAGTGTCACCTCGCATGGACCTTTGATGATATACAAGTGACAACTGCTGATTTTATCGACGTTGTTTCTAAAGGGGTGGGATATTTAGGCCAGTTGTTTTTGTCTTACTACACAATGCAAAGGTTTTAATAAAGCCGAATCTCTACGTATACCATCTCTCGGGAAAAGCATGTTCTTATTGATCTAGCGAGCAAACCAAGTTCAGATATCCCAACAACTTGGATGAATTTGCTTTGTTTGTTTGCATATACATAATAATATGTATGTATTCGAATATGACTTTCAAACCGTTAATCCGATCTGCATGAAATTTGGAAAATCGGTGAATAAGTTGTACTATCAAAAAAGATTTTTTGGTATGATTATTAATCAAATTGGCCAAGGGGTTAGGTATTGGTATTGGATATTGAGATCTAAAAAGCTAAAATTAAGGTAATACATTTATATTATGTGGGGTGTTTTATGAAAGAACTTCGTTCATACATTCCGAAACGATTTCCATTTTGAAGGCCCCAGACCCAATCGACGGAAAAGGCTAAAAACCGTTCGTTGTGGAACTCTTTGGAGGTGACCTATGTCTAGCAGTGGACTGCTACAGGCTGATGATTATGATAATGAAAGATATAGTAATAGGCTAACAACTATAATCCGTAGACATGTTCTCAGATATCTAGGCGCTTAGATCCTTGGAAACTTATCTCTAATTATACCCACAGCTATAAACCTAAGCCTTGAATGATGATTGCATTTAGTCTCAAAGGCGGTACTTAATCGCTGTTTACCATCTAAGCGACTGTTTAATCGCGATCATTGCCAGAAACACGGCTGTCTAGACGCAGATTGTAGACGTAACGGGATATTTCGGAGAGACGACTTTTAGACCCAGATTTCATACGAGAACGTTACGTTACATTGCAACGGTTTTCCACAAATCGTTCATAGTCCACAGACATGACACCCTTACCTGGTCGACATACCACAGTGTCGAACGAAACGTTTCTGCTCCACTTTTATTATAAGTACTGCCAAAGAGTGGAATGATCTGCCTGCGTCTGTTTTCCCGAAAGAGTACAATCTAGGAGTCTTCAAATCTAGGGTCAATAAGTTCACTCTGGGAAAGCGTGCTCCATCTTAGGCCACATCTCACTTGCAAAAGTGAGTTGGTGGCCAAACGCCTTACCATTATCAATAAAAAAAAAAAAAAAAAAAAAAAGACAAAGGAGCAAAAAATGCGAAAGATTTGCACGTGTTGAAGAGAAACCAGAATTCACATAAGGCATACCTTGCGTACCGTACCGTACAAGGTGATTCTTAATACTCGTATGTATACTATCCTGAAAGGCGCTTATTCTAGAACCAGTTTGGCAACAACGTTTGTAACATAAATTTTTTATTTTTTTTATTGAAAAAAATACAGCTATTTTGGGCCTTTGGGTCAAATCAGAAAAAACTCAACCATTCAGCTGTTTAAGGTAGCAATTTCGTTGCTTAATAATTAATGATCAATTTGGAAAAAATACCAAAAAGCAACTGATTTGAAAAAGTACTCGATAAAAATTAGCAGCTTGTTTTATCCCATTGTGATAAATAATGAAAATAAATAACTATAAGATCATAATTACTTTTATAAAAGGGACCCGCTACATTTAAAATACATGAAGAAAAGGATCATTATGATATGGTAGTTTTATTTCAACATAGGTCAAAAACATTCTGAAAAAAACGCACGTGCTTGAAAAATAAACACCCATGAAATACTTCACTCTGAAAATACATCCATAACTCAAAATACAGCCAAACGTATTCCAAACACAGTCTACGGCCGAACCAACACAGAGCTGTTTATTCAATAAGGCCATTACAGATCTGGGTCATTCAATTACCACTAATTAGATTCAGCCGATGATGTGAACTGGCTTAAAACCCTGAACATGTCATGGAGCCTCGCTGGAGAGTCGTTTATCAGACTGGTCGAGTAGCGACGCGTAATTAAACGTTACACATTGCACACACGGACGCAAAGATCAATGAACTGCTGAAACACTGCATTTCAGACAATACAAAGTGTTTCGTAACCGGAGTACTATCCCGCTCCGAAAGGGGCTTTTTCGTTCGACAAAACAAAAATAAATTTTCGAAAGATAATCGCAATTTTCAACATATGTTTTCAGATACTTTCCCGAATTTTTACAGCCTTTTTTGTTATCATCTTTATAGCTAGTTATCAAACCTTCTACTTCAAGATTGATTTATAAAACAGCTGAATAATTGAGTTTGCACTAACCCAAAAACAACATTTCTTTTGCATAGTGCATAATGCAAAATGTTGAATTTCCAAAAGTCATAAAACAAATTTCACTAGCAATTGGATGTAAAATAAGCTCCATTCGGGATAGTATGATGATACATATACACATGACAGATACGAGATACATATGATGTATACTATCCCGAACCTTCTTATCAACCTGTACCTCAGGTTCCCGTCGACTTTTATCGACTGCCCTGGCTTTTTTGCACCTCAAGGAAGAGCGTTGCATGAGTTTTTTTTTTTATGTTATACCGAGGCAAACAGTCTTTCGGCCCTCCTGATGGTAAGTAGTGGTTACCGTCGCCTATTGACATTAGCAACACCTGGAGCATTGCTAATGCGTTGCCTGCCGAACCCCTCCCCCCCCCCTAAAGAGCTCTGGCAACCTTACTCACCACAGGACCACAACACTATTCGAAACAAATTATGTTATTTGGATGCGATCTTCTGTAAGGCGGAGGTACCTCCCCAGGCGGGCTGCTTCAATTTAGAGCGAGAAAATCTCGCTGTGCCCTACCTCCTCCGAAAAGTTTCCTGATAATGCGACGTAGAAGGCCAATTATTATTACCATGTTGATTCATACTTTTTTGTTAGGTCCTCGTCGGGCATCTTCGCAAGGCAAGCATGTACAACAAGCAATTGAACACGCTGCTTAAATTATAGGTCCGTGTGTTTATCCACCGCCGAACAAGCCCTGCTCCAGACAAGTGAAATGAAATGGATAGGAATGAAGTTGTGAGATGTCTGCTCGAGTGTCGCGATGCCCTGTCTCCGTAATAGCGAAACTTAAGCCCAAGTTTCCAAGAAAACTGTGAACTTCAGATGGCATTATTGTAGCACAGACGCGACTGGCCATGATGTAAACTGCTACGATGTAGCATTAGATGTTGAAATCTCCACCAAGTATGCAATGCGGTACATCTTACGCTAGTGACTTGGCACAAGATGACCTTGGCATGAGATATAAACCGGCCTAAATATAACGTCCGTGGCCCTTTTTGTAATCCTGAGTTTTACCCTGGATTTCCGGAGTGCGATTGGTTGGTGAAAAGTTACGGCGAATAATGTCATAGTTATTTAAAATCCAGTCAGTTCAAAGTTAAGTCCAGTACGGTTGGCGGATCTAGGCAAAAGTGATGTTAGCTACGCATTCGAGATTTTAGGAATTAAAATTACCTCTGCGGAAACTTACGGCTAAAGCTACGCGTTCATTGATGCGACTGCCTTTCAATGTACCTATTTGATGCTGCTTAAATGCGCTGTTTACATACGCATCAAGAAACCCGTACCTTAACTTCAGGTTTACGACCCACTGACAGTTCTGTACTAAGCTCTTATGGCCTAGTGCGGCATTATGACGTAGTTCTAAGGCTGCCCGAAAATCTTCGCTTGATACTGACATCTTAGCGCAACGTGCATGTTCAAGCACAACTTGTCAGTTGTAAATTCTACGAGCGGTCGCCCATCCAAATGCTGACCGCGCTGAACGTTGCTCAGCTAAGCCAACGCCAGCAACTTGTCAGTCATTTTATAAACTGCTCAGTACAAGTCCGTTCTCGTAAGAAAATATTTATCTTCATAGGTAATCTGGTAGCATAATTTACCTTGGCATAGTTACCCAAATATCATTATTGGCAACCGATTCAATAGACATTATTCTTATGATTTTCCATTATATTACCATCAATCTCATATTGGTACTCGAGAATCTAAGAGGCTTTATTACTCTTGCTTATTGAAGTTGATAACCCTACTCTGACAATATTATTAGATTTTGATTTACGATATGGTACGGACCGGGCCACATTTACTTGTGACTTGTAATAATACATATTTCTTTTACTCAATGGATTAGGTGCCCGGTTCATTAGGTACACATTTTCTAATAAATACTCCATATGTATCAGCTTTTATCAAAATTGTAATATGTTTATTAAAGAAGGAATCGAATCACGTTTTATAAGAGTACATACCTTTTCCTGGTGGTGTTTTCCATGGCCTCCTACAGGTTCCAAAAAGTACCTATAGATGTTAGTCATCGCGGCCAGGGCAAGTGACATTGCTTTGCATGGCTTTACATGTAGCATTTAGTTTTTTTTTATTTATTTTAATTTAATTTTGTAGTAGTTCTTAAGGAAAATTAAATATTTCATTCATTGTAATTCATTCATTGTAGGGCTCCACAGACCTTGACGATATGTCATAGAAATAATTGCCAGGTGATTAGCCATGTAAGCTAATTTACACTTTAAGGCATATTGTAAGGCGAAATTCACTTCAAGTTTTGATTACACGGAAACTTCAAATAAACACAGTCAAAACGCTTCTCTCTCTATGAGGTGCGATAATCGTACGTTTAGGTTGACACGATTGGACGCCATTAGCTCCTTTCGAGAATCGCGTCGTTGAGGCGAGAAACTAACTCCATCTGAACAAGGCTTTATGTATAAAGCCAGCAGTCAACTTTTATTTATTATCTGAAAAAACATTTCAATTTGTTTACTTACTACACTTTTTCGCCGAAACGTTATTTATTTTACCTTTTGAAACAAGCTTAAAGATACGCCACACCAACCGAAGGAGACGGACCGCAGCTTTTATTACAGCATCTCTTGTACACTTACGAAAGTTGTTTCACAAGGTTTTGCCAAAGCCACGGCTAAACCGCTTCAGATTGTTGAGGCTTTACGGCTATGTGATGTCTGGGGTCATACATTACGTTCAACGGCTAAGTGAAATTAGAAAAGGCATGTCTAGACGTGCCCAAAAGACGTTTTCTTATATTGCTTTCACCTAATGCGTTGAGTTCCCCGACAAACGGTAGAAGAATTTGGTAAGAAAATGTGTTGACTTTTATTTGTTGATCTGTGTGGCGAAGTGGACGACTGACCGGTTAAAACGTGAAAGATACCAGATTTATCTTCATAATTTCAGCCTTGGGACGTCCATTTCGGAACGTAGGCCTCCCCTACATATTTCCAGAGCGACTTCCTATCATGTGGTGGGAATTTTACCATACATCACTCAATTTTACCACGCTGAACATGCGGGTTGGCGAGCGCAGTTAGAGCTATCGACGTTGTAAAAAATGGTACACTGCTGCCATACTCACACTGCAAGCACATACTCTAGATTTTTCCCTTAGTCACCTCTTTCAACACCTACGCTTAGGTAGGTATGGATGGGCCGGGCCTATTCTTCAGCCGGGGCCACTGTTATTCAATGTTTCTATGATCTGCGTGTAGGTATTTTTTCAGGGTATGGGTGCTGTGGTACGACTTATCTCCCTACCTACTCGTAGTTTGTGATCCATCACAGTATCCTAGTATTGGGGTTAGGACTATAATTATTGGATGTTTTGATATCTTTAAAAAGTGTATTCCCGTTGTCGCCCACTTTTTGTCCACTATGGCGGCGGACATTGCAACTTTTTCCCCGATGTCCGCCGATCTGATTGTCTCCGCCCCCTACTGACGGAAAAAATATGTCTTAGCTGATTTCAATCAAAATTAAACACGATCCGTTTTGCAATTTTTTAATTCTGCAGAATTTCATTCGGAAAATATCAAGACAATAACCATTTCCGTGAACCCGAAACCACTTCAACTTGATCCATGCCTAATCAACTGTCTGCAGCCCTGACGTCCATGTTGTACCGCGTTGCTGAGGAAAGAAGGATCCTGATCACTGGTCGGTCTCACATCCGAAGCAATTAGAGGGTGCACTCGCTGGAACAGTTTAATTGATTTATTTATACCCATGCTCAATTAAAAGGTGTATTGAATAAGTTGACGAAAATAAATTTTCGTGTGCTTATTGTTGCTTTTTAACTTAGGGCAATAAATAAATAAATAAATATTCCGGACATATTCACACGGTCAACTGATCCCAAACTAGGCATAGCCTGTACTATGATTACCAGAGACTGATATACATAATAGATATATATTTAACACCCAGACACAGAACAAACATCTGTGTTCATCACTCAAATGTTTGTCCAGTGCGGGGATCGAAACCGCGACCTCTAGCGCAGAAGGCAGAGTTACTACCAACTGAGCTATGAGGCCAGTCAAAATGTCAGACACACACGGCATCAAACTTGGATAAAGAGAACGGATTTTTTTTTTCCTTGATTAAGGCGTGATTAAACCACAAACTTTCACATTTATATTATTTCATATATCTATTAGTAAGAAGTAGGAATAAATAATGTAATCTGTACATTATTATAATGTTTTTTAACCCTGGATCGGTAGCTTCGAGTAGTAGTCGGCATCATTCGAGTAGGTAAATAGTAAATTAATACAAGCTCATATGAATAAACTTCAAGCCAGTGCTTTCCACCTACAAATTATATCACCGTAGTTCAAACTCATATAAACTCCGCAGATTGTGGGCTATTAGAAAGGTTTTATTGCCAAGCAAATGAGTAAACTTGAAATGAGGGCTACGACCTTGGAAGTTTCAAGTTGTAGGTACAAGAAACCCGTTGAAGTGTTTCAAAGGGAAACCTCTGAGCCGATACAGAGAAATGTTACGTAAGTTACCGTCATTACATACTACACGTTATAATATAGGTACATAAGCTTTTTCTTGCACGATCATACAAGATACCTACTCTACCTACTTGCTTCATTTGTTTAATAATAAAGCGCGTGCATCGGTTTATGTTCGAATCATTGCCCGTAGTCCAGTTCAGTTGTCCGGTCAACCGGACTACGGAAGAACTATATTTTCCATGGTTAGACAACCAAAAATATTAAAAGACATGTTGCTGTTTGAAAAATAATATTTTTAATAGTCCGTTCGTGTGAACTGATTAACGCATTATTATACTAAGTCAGTACTCAGTAGCAATCTAAGAGGTTAGAAATGATTCTTATCTTATGGTAGCAATAAGATTTTTGCGAACATCATAGAATAGAAGGTAGTTAGAGTAGATAGAGAAGAAAAAGAAGACCGCCGTTATGATACATGAAGGTCGCTGTTAGAGAATGGACGAACAGAAAGACTGAGTCTGATTCTGATGCATATGACACGTCTGACACGCTTCTTCGCTCGTAAGAGATTGACACAATGACAGTAGACGCGCTCGGGCGAACTTAAATCTTTGAACGCTCAATCTGTAATGGCGCTTAGTTGGAAATTATGAAGCAAGGACTTGTACTTGACTATGCTATCAATGGTTGTGGATAGAATCCCACTATAACACTAATATTGTAAATGCGAATGATTGTAAAGATGTGAGGATGTTTGTAAATCTTACACACCGCAAATACTGAACGGATTGGAATGAAATTTGGCGTGTATTAGTAATAGCCTTTAATAACATGTAGGCTAATTTTTAACCCGGTTCTCGTGAGCAAAGCCGCGGGTAGAAGCTAGTACTACAATATGATTGTCTGAGGTACGTTGAGAGGTTGAGCCTATGTAGGTTCAAGTTGGGTTTAATCATGACTATATTTGAAGTAATAAGATTTCTCGACTAGAGTAGTAGCTTAAGGGAAGCCTTTGCCCAGGAGTAGTTGCACTAAAGTTTTTTTTAAAGGCTTTTGTTTTATGTATTTCTTTAGCATGGCAGACATCCCATTCCATCCTCCCTATGATGGTAGAAATGATTCTGCTTATGGAACCTTTTAAAGAAACTAAAACAAAATACAAAACTTATGTAATGAAACGAGAGCAAATCGCATGAATTTTTTAACCATTCAACACAAAAAGCATGACGGCAATCGATAGTATACCATCGCCTGATTTATTTTCAAAACTGGCGTACTATCGATTTCCTGTTCACATTTTTCTGATTTTCTCGTTGTGGTGGTTGAACACTAGGTATAGCACAGAACTACAAACACACGTGCAAAATAATTTCGTGTTTTTGAACTTACATTAAAACAAGCTCGTAACACAAACAAAACTAGCCCGTCCAGTGGTCAAGTCCCCCCCCCCCCAGAGCTTCTAACCCCCTTGTACCCACTTGCTCCCCTTGACCCCTACGGGTACAATTTCTGAGGAAAAGCGCCTTGTTTGTTTAATCCGCTCGATAAACTATACATACACATACAAACATACAATCACGCCTATTTCCCAGAGGGGTATGGAGGGGTAAGGAGGGGTCATTCACTCTCATCACATTCCTCATGCATGCTTGTCGGTTTAGGGTACCCTTGAATTGACCTTTTTTCCAAAACGTCACCAATTTGGTCACTTACTGTACGCCGAAGTCTTCCCCTTCCAACGATCCCATTCGCACTCGCCTTATATACCTGTTTCGTCAATCTTCTTTCGTTCGTCATTTCTTTATATACCAAACTAAGCATACCTTTCTCAATACTCATAACTAAGTCTTTTTACACTCCACATCGCTCTCTCATATCACACTGTTCCTCACTCTATCTATCAAGGTTACTCCACACATACTAACTTCGCAAAGCTGTCATTTCCACTGTATTTATACTACTTTAATTATTTTTTTGCCATACCCAAACCACTACAATTCTGATGATAAAAATATGTGATGATATTACATGATAAACTATTCAAGTACGTACTAAAGTACACGTGCCAGTTTTAAGTAAAACGTAGTAGTTATTATGTCAAAACGAAACAATCATTAATGGACTCGGCTCATGTGAAAATGTTTGATTATATCTTAGTTAACTTTATGGTGTTTTGTTGGAAATAGGCATAATGAAAAATCCCTTGTACTATGTAATTTGATATAACAGATTGTATCATTAATGAAATAATAGTGTAGCATGAATGTTTTTATTATTGTATTTACAAAATGTTACTATTGAGTTACTAATGTGTTCCTCAACCTTATCGCTGATGTTAAAAATAACCAATTTGATAAAAAAACACTGATTGTGTTTGCCGTTCAAAAATCAAATGACAATATATTTTTCAAATCATTTACATCACACTTATAAGTTAACATTTAAACAGCACATAAATTATTAATTTCGTTTAAAACAGAATTTTAGAAGTGTTCATAAAATATTTTATAAAACAAAATAAATATAACTAAGGCACTTGAAGGGATAAATATAACTGTTCAAATGAAAGGTCTCCTTGAATAACGAATGCCGCTGTTCACCACAATATTAACCTGCAGTTTACCGTGAAATTCCGTACCGTATTAAGTTGTAGGTAACTGCATAATATCGGTAGCTCTGGAAAAGTATGGGGAGGCTAATATTCAGCAGTCAACGTCATACGGCTGATATGTTTGAATTTTAAAATCTTTTAATGTTTTGTGCTAATTTATGGGATTTGGTGCATGCCTAACTTTTGCAACAAGTGCCTGGAAGCTTATGGTAGTGCCCAATTTGTTCCTCCCACTGTCAATCGCGTGACTGATACGGGGGGGAAAATGAAAGGGTGAGCGCTACTTAACAACTAAACAGGCACTTTTATGCTTTGGTTGGCTCAAGTCAATTCAATCTTAGAACATTTCATAGTACACGACACGACGACACGCAACACATGCATATTATGGGGAAGTAAATGTATGAGAGAAAAAACCTTTATCACGCTCGACTCACGACAGCCCAGTTTTCAGTGACATTTTTTGTATGTGTCGCCGCTAACTTCCAGCGTCAAAAGTTATTGGAAAGTATTATCTGTAGTGTATTGAGGATAGACGTCAGTGTCTTGCCAATAAGGAACCTACAAAGTGTCCATAGTTTTAAATTTAAACTTAAAAAATATTTAGTTAACTGGCAAAAGGAGCAAGAACTTCTCAGACACGACACCAGTGCTATTTAACTATAGTTTACACATATATAT
This sequence comes from Anticlea derivata, assembly GCA_947579855.1. Classification (NCBI taxonomy): domain Eukaryota; kingdom Metazoa; phylum Arthropoda; class Insecta; order Lepidoptera; family Geometridae; genus Anticlea; species Anticlea derivata. The sequence goes on from OX388269.1 coordinate 8,481,968, forward strand.
ATATATATACATTAATTAGAGATAAGATTCTTTGTACTTATGGTTTTTTAGTTTTTAGTATTAATTGTTTAAGTTTTTATCGTCGATACTCTTACCTACTATTTATGTTGTTAATTTTAGTATTATTTTTTCAATTACCTGCTAAGTTTTTTTGTATATTTGTAGAGCTTAATAACGTCCACTTTTTTTTTTTCTTTCATTTTTATAACTTGTCGGTCTCAAAGGCCTCAACGGAAGACCAGCGCAGGTTATTACAATCTGCACACGCTGAGTTGGGACCTTTTTGCAACAGTGTACCTATAAGTTGCCTACTATAAGTTGTATTTGTTACCTTTCTCTTTCTGCACCTAAGTAGGCACATATTATGTTGTAAACTAAACTTGTAATGTTGCAAATAAAGAATTTGTATTTGTAATTGTATTTATTTTTATTTCTTGTTATTTAATAATATTCCGAAGTTAACAGCCGTTTAAAGCGTTGGTGAACTGAGGCCTAAGCGCTTGAAGTGGAAGGCTGTTTGTCCATTTTAACTGGGACGAAATGTCACGTAGCTCATTAAGGGTTAAGTGTCGTAGAGAAAGTTTAAAATCATTCAACTTATTTTTTTCCTTGTTTCTTTGCTGAAGGAAAAACGAAAGCGAATTATATTGCTTGCTGCTTGGTTCTCATGAACTTGATTATTTTTCGGCATACTTCTTGAATTAGCATAGTAAAATAAGTGCCAGTACGTATTTTCATGACTGTTGTCACCATGACACGCGTTGATGAGCGTAAAACAAAATCCGCGTACGTTGAGCTTTACGTACGCTTAGGCGATTATCATAGCCGAAACTTCCGAACGTGCCATTAAATCACGGAATACCACGGTCACTCATCCATTTGGTAACAGCGCTGAACGTTGCTTAACTGAGACCAACCATATAACCAACGATTAGTGGATTTTTTACGTGATGTTATTTTCATACAACTTTCAACCCTACACGACAATCAGTCCATAAGTAACGTAAAAGTTTTAAAAATATAGATGACTGTCCGCAGCTTCGCTAGCGTGGTACTCGACCGACCTACTATTACTAGTTGATGAGAACCATTGCACCTTACCTTCCTACATCATCATCAGACCATGACCCTCATCAAAATACCGTGCAAACAACTATTCAACGTTTCCTTAGTTATCGCTATAAAGCAACAATATAAACGTAGGTACTAGCATTTTCCTATTACCCTTTACATGCCTACTAGTTAACCCGTAGCATGCTCGTAGCAGTAGCTATCTCGTAGCAAATAATTGTTACTACGTGTCTACAAGTCGTTTAGTGCTACAGGCTGTGGCGGTAAATAATAGGGCTGCCCCGATCGTGGGCATCGCATCCTGCCACAGAGTAAACTTTATTAGTATTTGTACAGACGGGAAACGTCGTAGCACTGAAGGGGCGTGTAGCTGCGTAGAGGTTTCGTAGACATTTCACTACAACTGCGTGCACACTCACGCCACGCGCACACAATATCTGGTTTAATCCGGCCTTTATCGTTGCATGACACGTGTAGCCATTTAAAAATTATGAAACTAGCGGTATTTGAACCTGCCTCTCCACCTAGAATTAGCAATGCGTTAACAACTAACAGATCTCAATTCAAGTTGAACCAAAATGCCGGAACGCAGTGCCTCTTAGACCACAACGTAGTAACTATATGTAGCGTTGTTTAATCGTCGTGAGAAGAACTTCGATCTGACAAAATAAGAATCTAAGATAGAAAACGCGATGAAAATAATGTCGTTTTGATATCAGTGTGAGCAAAGTACATTTTTTATTCCGCAACTCCAAAAGCACCGTGCCAAATTATAGATAGTTGCTCTTTTATTAAACTAGTGCTAAACAGATTTCTACTCCTCGTGGAATACATCAAAATGTCACTTCACTCTGAATGCCAAGGATAGTGTTAGATTACTAAAATATATTCAGTAAAATTGTAAAGAAAGAACGCCTGATTATGTAAGTATACGTAGTTTTAATAATGTTTTAGTATTTAATCAAATTAAAAATATAGAAACTTCTTAAAGTGCAAAAAGTTGAGTCGTTCCTTCGGTTTTGAAAAAGAAGAAAAACTGTCTGGGACTTGACTTTTGGGAGGGGATAAAAATTTAGTGGAAAATATACAAAATGGGAAAAAGGCTTGGAATTAGGGTTTAATAACATTATTTCTTAAACAACACAACAAAAGTTGTAAACCTAACAGTTTTGGGGAGTTTTTATTTCAGCACTGTATCAACTTCAGAAGTGGGATTCGAACCCACGCCCACAAACTATCGAAACCAATATTCTAAGCATAGATGTCGTACTGCAGTTTCTACTGCTCAATGACCGCACTATTACTCGGCTTACGTCGGAAAATTGAAAAGTTAACGAGCCTATTCCAGCATGCTCGCGTTTCGCCCGACCACCTTTTGTTTCGCTCGCCGGAACTCCTCATAATAGAGGAAATTGCTTAGAGAAACATGAAAGGTGTAGGCCTGCCGATGACCTAATTCTAACTAAAGATCTGACGAGCGTGTAATGACTTTGCTAATGGCTTTTTGTTTTGATTGAATTGGATTGGCCTTTGCTTTGTCATTTTTGGGTGCTTGTCAGTTCCATTTGATGAATCTTTGCGTCGACTTCTAAGCCGGGCCTAAGAGTGCGATATTTCATCGAAATTTATTTTCAAACGATCTTTATTACGTCTTCTGAATAAAATCAATTTTGAGTTTGACATTTGAGGTCGTGCGATAAAGCTCAACGATAAGGCCTAAAATTCAAACTCAAAACTGACAAGAACTTTGAAATATATCTCTCTTTATTTTTTATTGTACAATTCATAAACTTCTCTCTCTTTATTTCAATCTTTATTGGCATCACAACAAGTTACTTAAAAGCATTAGAATATGCTCCTTTCAAATCACTGTTTGCTTCAAATAGTTGCCTCAAAATTACGATTTTCTGCTCAATTACTCCTACAGGCTATATCCTCATGGTGAGCGCATAAAGTGCATGCCATGGAGTTGAGTCGGCTATTACACGGTTTATTTGATAAAACCTCGTACCACATGCATAGCTTAAAAATATATGGTTCCGTCCACACATGAAATGGCGTATTTTGCTTTACGTACGGAAATTGCCTTTTCTAAGTCAGTTTATCGGTTCACCTGAGTAGAAGTTGTTGAAGACAATCAAATATGATGGTTTTCCGTGAATAAAATATATTTTTACGAAGCATTGTAGACAATCACAGAGAATCCCAGGTGATCGGATCCTTGAAGATGTCTAAGGGGGATAGTCAGAGGCACGTACAAACATTTTTAGCACATGTCACATTTTGCAGTACCTAGTGAGTGTGTATAATACGTGACTCGTAAGATCATCGCCATTTATAAGAAAACTTTCTGGTTTCCTCATGATGTTTTCCTTCACCGCTTTAAGCACATGTTAATGCGCATTTAAATTTTTGGGATAGAAAAACTCATTTTGCCTGCAGCATTGCGTGGTACCTAGATAAAAAGTAGCTTATTTCAGACTATAAATTATAGTTAAATAAATAAATATATTCTGGACATATTCACACGGTCAACTGATCCCAAACTAGGCATAGCCTGTACTATGGGTAACAGAGACTGATATACATAATATATATATATTTAACACCCAACATTTGTGACTAACACAGAACAAACATCTGTGTTAGTCACAAATGTTTGTCCAGTGCGGGAATCGAACCCGCGACCTCTAGCGCAGAAGGCAGAAATACTACCAACTGAGCTATGAGGCTAGTTGGCACAGAGATAGATTATAGTCTATAATAATAGTCTATAATAAAATATCTGTGCCAAATTTCATCCAGATCCGTTCAGCCGTTCTAGCGCGATTGAGTAACACTATCCATATATCCAAACTTTCGCATTTATAATAGTAGTAAGATTTGACTCCTTGCCCGTGGTCCGGTTATTTGGATAATTTGTATTATAACTCAATATTATTCTATAGAAAAGATAAAATTACGCAGAGTTTTACGCTCGGGTATAACTTTATGAATCACGACTCGTTAGCTCTCGTCATTGTTATTTTATCAAACTGAAAATACATTTATAGAGAACTAGCTAGGTACTTCGTACTGAGCTGGGTTTGCACCTAAAATGTATAGAGTACACGGATAATGAAATATCCTACGTAAAACGTTTCGCCGCGTATGGAAGTGCACGGAATATTGTGGGTGTTGGTAATTAACTGGGCTTTTACATTTTGCAACTAAATTTTAACCGATTAACTTCTAACTATAAAATTGTTTAATCTTTGTAGTTTATTAATTAGGTAGGTACCTATTGTTGTTTAGTCGGGTTGACTTCATATAAGTGAAAACATTAAATACGCCAAAAAATTAGGGTCCTAATTATAGGCTTTATAAACCGTGATTCCTAATTACCCTTCAAAGTTGTACTACAAGGTGATTCATTATCAAATCCCGAAAGGGGGTTGTTCTATCAACAAAAAGAACGAATATAAATGCTATCCCTTTCGGGATAGCATAAAGTACCTACCTATAATGAAACGTCTAGTCTAAAACGAATTTACGAAAATCAACTGCTATGCTAGTAGTTACATAAATATTAGTGCCTCTTCTCTTCAAATGCAATAATTTAAGTATTAACTATGTTGCAATATTCATAGCACCTATATTTCAAACCAAATTCAATTTACCGTTCAAATATTGTGTAGAAAAACATAGTAGTAACTTTATACAAAAATGATCCTTACATCTACCTATTAAAGTCAATTTTTAGAGAGACATAACATTAAATTTTTAAAGCGTTCGTTTAGCTCAATGATATCGCAAGACCCTAAAAGTCAAACTCAAATTGACTTTATTCCGTAGTCGTAAGGATCATTTTAACACGTATTTTAATTGACATATCGCACGCCGTTTGAACTCGGTTTAATGCAGGTCCGTGAATTGCAGTCACAGCAACATTGGTGTCGATTTTGTTGCATTATCCTCAGTAATAAACTTAATTTGATTTAACTAGGCTAGGTTAAAAACGTTTACATTAGAATAGACCCATAAGTGTAAAACATTGCAAGCAGTTTTATTTATAAATCATTGTGTACACATCGAATTAAACAGCTTTATACAAGGAGTGTGGTTTATTTATACCCACCCAGAGATGGGCATCAGATTCCCAAAGATAGCTCTGACTGCGCTCGCCAACCCGCGTGCTCAGCAGGGTAAGTATGGGCAAATTCCTGTCACATGATGGGAAGTCGCTCTGAAAATCTGTGGGGAGGCCGATGTTAAGCAGTGGACTTCTAACGGCTGGAATGATGATTATGATGATGATACAAGGTGTTCCGAAACCTTTCCGCATTATTTAACTTATTCTTCTATACTCCTTTTTATGTGCTGGTGTTAATTCAAGTTAAAATTTATTTTAATTTCATTCATAACAATGGTAAGCACTGTTAGACAAACCCCAAATATATTTTTGGAGCACCCTGCATTTAATTTTATAAGTCTTTCGCAATGAACGACATAAACCCGCAGCTTTTGTGTGACTCCAGCATAAGCTTCGTGCATTTGAATTTAAAATTTAAATTGGGCTTTAAATTATACTGAACTACGTACAACGCGGACTTAGGCCGTTTGACAATCGATTGAAATTAGCATAATTCCCACTGCTGGGGCTCGGGGTCTACAACGAGTGAATAGAAATAGGCTCTATATCCTTGATGGTTTATTAACTGAATCGAATTGAATTAAGACGAACGAAATACGAGTCATCCCCTACGTCTTATAGAAAAGTCATTCATTACAGACTCATCACCAACAAGTCATTCTAGCTGACGACCGTGTATGAGTAAAAAAACCAATAGTAAAGTACATTTTCACTCCGCTCAAAAGTTTTCATGACATTGGGCAAATCGTGTGTGTAAGGCAAGTGCAAAATATTATTTATTTCACACACATAAAAACACATAAAAAAGACCAATGACACAAGAAACAACCTTAGAATTAAGTAGGTACCTAATTTTAAACAACAAAATAGGTTCGGACTAGGCAGCACCTCAGCATAGCTACCGCTCCAGGCGTTGGTTTTCAGATGGGACCTAAGTACGATCTCACGAACGCAAAATTTAAAATTCAGGAACACAATAAAAAAAACAATTCGTATTTTTACAGCATACGATATCGTATCCGATTATTTGAATGGAAGATACCGTATCAGATAATTTAAAATGCTCTCGGTACCGGACGCCCAAAATGGAGGGTCGGAAATTAATGAAGTTGTTCATTAAGCTAAGTAGGATTGTCGCTAATGTCTGACCGAAGTAAAGAATTGCGTAACAGCCTGCACCCCAATGCGATGGATTAATTGACTAAATTAAAGTGAGCCTGACTCTAAGGGTTTGACTTTGTACAGACTTTACGTAAATAACAAATTATTTTGTAATTTTATACTGCTTATTGATAGAGCCTTGATTTTTTAAGGAAACATCCATCGTCCATCCAACTTGGATGTCCATACACCGTCACATCTAGATAAAATTAATAAATAATACCCAACAGTCACCTAAATAGTCCTGACCCCGCACTAGGATTTCCTGTGTCGTAGGCATCCGAAGCTACGAGTACCATGGTACCAAAAAGCCAGACCCGGAACAAATATTTGCGGATCATGCAAACATATGCCCCGCAGCGGGAATCTAAACCGCACCCCATGCGTTTCAGACGGACTCGCCCACTGCGCCACCGAGGCGAGTTCGTCAAAATGATAACGGCGCGTGTCGTCGAATTTGTAATATCTTAATTAACGTCTGTCAGTCACCTACGGAATAAAAGCCTTCGCATACTATAACGACTCAACACTAACTCAACCCAAAGCAAAGCATTGAAATGTGAGCTTTATTTATTGGACCTTTTACAAAGGCAAATTGTACTATACAATCTGCTGATAATATTTATTGTTTATCTTTAATATAATTTAAACTGAACTCGGTGTAATAACACAGTGAAACTTAATATTTTATATACCTCGTTAGTGCTCGGGGGTAAACGAGGCCATCATTAAATCTACTATTTATTCGGATCGCTAAATAGACTGATTGGCTGGTTGTCAAGGTTAAACCACATAAAAAGCACGCAGATTTTCTACGTCGTCCCATACATTTAAATAACTTGTATTTTATGACGCCCAGCTACAATGGTGCTATGTCAAAGTCAAAGTCAAAGTCAAAAGGCATTTATTTCAATAAAATCACTAGGATCACTTTGAAACGTCTTAGAAACTAGGTGAAGCTATGCCTGTTCCTCGCGAATGTTGTTGTACAAGGTGTTTAATAATATGTGTACTATCCCAAACTGGGTTTATTCTATACCTAAATGGCAAGAAAGTTGATTCTACGACTTTGGGTAGGTAACTAATTCACAATGTTTCGTTGTAGTTACACAAATATCTGCTGTGTCAAATCGGTTCAAACTCAATTATTCAGCAGTTTTAAATACAAGTCGTGATGTCAAACTACGAAAATTAATTAGTTTTCGAGATGATAAAAATAAAAATAGCTGATTTGAAAAAGTTCAATAAAATTATTATTTTATATAGAACATTTTATTATTTTTATCGCTAGAATTTTATATTTCTATTGATAGAATATGAGGTATATTTGGCACATCTAGTATACTAGTTATTCAACACGTTGTATACAAACGCACATCGCATCGCTGAAAAATGATTACAGATGTGGTCCAATCTCAAAATTGTATGTAACAAATCGAATAAGAGCTTTGTGTTTATTTTGAAAGCGAATACAAGGATATAGTTTTACAATTGGGTAGCAACTTATACGATCATGACACTTTAAGTTTTATACGCCAAGCAAAAACATATTTTAAAACGTAAATGTACAAGGACAGTCTGAGATGGATACACTTTTAAAGCTTGTCTAAAGAAGAGCCACTTCTAGGTCACGGCATTTGCAAAAAAATATTATAATTTTCATTGAAAAAAGTAACTATGCAAAATCTGCTTTTTTGGGTCAAATCAGGTCAAAAACAAATATCCTACTCCTTTTTTGAAGTCATGTTTTAGATAGCAATCTTGATGGTGAACTTCTTGCACGCATATTAATAAGTTATGAAATTAGAAAAATAACAAAAACAGGTGATTTGATAAAGTGCCAGAAAATCGTAATCTATATACATCATCATCAAAATTGGTTAAGTATTCGGGGAGAGAATCTTATACATAATTTTTTTTTTATTTTTGTTTACAATGACAATTCATGCCTTTTTCAGGATAGTATACTAGTCACGGAACACGTTGTATAATCAAAACAAATCGTATTATTTTATCACTATCCCGTCCACAATCTCAGATATCTGTGACTCCCAATAAAAAGATCCTCACGTATATTAATAGTAATAACTTATCACAATCGACCCACTATGGCCATCGCAGCTTAGGTTAGAACAGTCAGCTCACTGTATAAAGACCGGCTATGCGGCGCGTACTTTCTCGAAAGTCCAGTCGCAGATTACGTAATAATTTAGTAAAATAAATAAATTAAATAAAAGGGCATTTATTCACCACGAATCCACACACAGTTATAAAGATACAATTGGTAATTTACAAGTTTTGGTATGTATGTAGGTAGACAGGTGAAATGGTCGAGGGCTCAGCTACGCTGCTTTTCAGCCTCGCCATAGTAGGTACTACGTGCCTCTTGTCCACGAAAATAGCCTCTAAGGGGCGCACTTCAAGCCTTTTACAACACTGATTCTTTTACCGACGGTCATAAGCTCTTTTCAGGACCACCACACCGCAACCTGGGCACTGACCTAAAACAGGATGACCAGAAAGAGGAAAGGGGCTGTGACAGGTCTTCGAATTTTTACGTTCTGGGATATGCTAGATTTCAAACGATGCTTTTCTCCACCGTTTCATCATCATCATCATCAGGCCTCCCCCAAAGAGTTCCACGACGAACGGTCTTGAGCCCTTTCCATCCATCGACTTCCCGCAACCTTTACAATGTCATCGGTCCATCGGGTGGGGGGCCTTCCAACACTGCGTCGCCCGGTTCGTGGTCGCCATTCGAGAACCTTTACTCCCCAACGGTTATCGGTTCTGCGAGCTATATGGCCTGCCCACTGCCACTTAAACTTGCTTATTCTGAGAGCTATGTCGCCGCCGTTTCATAGAGCACTAGTACAGCGCATATAAATTTTTCTAATGGAAAGTCCAGTTTTCTCAAAAAACCAATAAAATATTTTCGCTTGGGCTGTTTGTTGTACCTTCTGCAGCTGTTTTCTCAGTTTTATGAAGAGTCCCTATTAAAGGTCGTACCAATATGTTCGAAGGGATAATAGGGGCCGACGTAAATGGGACTTAGCGACCTTTCCGTAGCACTATCCGCACTATAGTAATAAGGATTTGAGGGACCAATTAAGGGGTTGAAACTTTTAATAAGTAGATGCGATGAGTGAATAATGGCCAGGGTTCGTGGTTATACTGGTCATATTAATTGTAGTTATTTTTATGGCGTAATACAGCATGTTATGAGATAAGGGCATAGTAAGATGATTACCGAATGCCCGACGCTCAATAACCTTACTTCGTGCGTCAGTCACCCTCTTAAATTACAAACTCTTCATAAGCTTTGTTGACATTTCAAAGCACTAAGTATTATTATAAAACGTTGAACTAATACCTCGGAGGAATGTAAAGTCACGCACTCTATATTCATCGGCAGTTGCTGTGGCACATCATAGTATAGAAAGATAAGCATCTTTCTATGGGCGCTGGGAAGGTGCAAGGGGCTGTACCACCTATTGCTTTGAAAAAATTACAAAGAAAATATATTTTTAGGTAATATTTTTTTTTATCATATTCAGTCACTGTTTGAATAAAACTAAAGCCAGATTACCAGTAGAATGCAGAAGGGCTCCCCCTTCTACTGGTATTCTGCCTCTGAAAATATTCTGCGCCCATAGTTTTGTGGACAGATTTCCGTCGCACTTCACTTCTCTCTTAAATTTTTTACATAATAAAATTGTTTCATTGTTTCATTATGTATTAATGAAGTACTATAACAAGACGCTGAATTACGGCTAGATGTTGACTGCAACTTCTTCATTAAATTTGGATGGAGCTTTTAATTCGTACTGCAGTTTATTATTAACCTGTCTGTCTAGAAACAGATTTATAATATCAATCGAGCTCGTACTTTGATTCTTCTTGAAGGGAATTTCAAGGGCAAACTTTTTAAACAATCGAATTATACAGCAATTGCGTAAAAAATTGGCCCCGTATTTTTAGGCCTACTCTACCTACTATAGCATTTTGCGGTAGGTGGGCTACGGTACTAATTATCTAATACGTATTTTGTATCAGTATAAATTTATGAAACAGCCTGAAGCGTTGGATAATGAGTTAGTAATAAGACCACTAACTTTTAAACATAAATAAAATTCAGATACTCTAAAAATTCATTGCCGGTCCTGATGCGCCTGGGTAACAAACGAAATGTAATTCAATTTTGTTGGGCTAAAAATTATCCAGTCGACGTATAAGCCTTCACGCTCTACTGGGTACTGGAGGTCAACATGTCAAAATAATAAGAGGGGATACTTTATTTACCTTATGAATTTGTTTGTCAATCCAGAAAGCGCTCATGGCAACGCTTGTTTCCTTCTTTTTACGAAGTATATCCTGTCCATCCAAAGGTTGTCTGGTAGAGATCACTTTGGTAAGGACGCCTTTTCTCACACTTGTTTTTATAGTTATTTTATTTTTTCCTGGATTGTGTATTTCGCACCATATCAAAATATTCATATCAATCAGTCTCTTTCTTTTGATTACTGGTAGAAAACTAAAGGGCGAGAGTTATCGAGCCGATAAAGTTAGTGACTGGTTATGAATAAATAAATCAGCGGGTAAGAATCTTTCGGGATAAAGCCATCTAGAGCTCATTATGTAGGGTAAGGTGTACCTACCTTTACTCAAGTTAATTTGCTACCAAAGGCTGTCTTATTCTGTATGTGTGATATAGCTCAACAATATCGCACACTTCTCAAATTCAAACTCAAAATTTACTTTTTATTCAGTATACGTAAGGACTATTTTGAAATAATCTTTAGATGACACCGTTTGTGCTCGCTAATGTTTTGAAGGTAAGTTACAACAATCGTGGTATCGGGAAAACTCAAATATCACTTTTAGGAGGAGGTAGGGCACAGCGAGATTTTCTCGTTCTGAATTGGAGCATCCCGCCTGGGGAGGTACCTCCACCTTACAGAAGATCGCAGCCAAATAACATTATTTGTTTCAAATAGTGTTGTGTTCCTGCGATGAGTAAGGTTGCCAGAGCTCTTTAGGGGGGGGGGGGGAGGGGGTTCGGTGTCGGCAACGCGTGCGTGATGCTTCTGGTATTGCAAGTGCTCATAGGCTACGGTAACCAAAGACCTACCAACAGGTGGGCCGTATGCTTGTTTGCCATCTCAGTAGTATAAATAAAAAAAATAAAAAATTAAAAAATGTTTTCTGATCACAAAAGCGAAAAAGACTTGGCAAGTTTTGAAGGAGCACTCTCGTATCGATACTAGGTAATTGGGTCATATACAGCGCACAGATTGAATTCAAACAAGGCTTGAAATAAAGTTCAATCTTGTTCCTATCCTCGTTATACTGACTTTGTAGGTGCATTGAGACGTTTTGCAAATAGAATTAGCTAATAGGAGACTAAGTTCATTGAAATAATTGCTCAGTCTACTAGTACTAGGGATATGTTTACTCGCATCTTTAAGAAACTAGTGTTGGCCCCGGACTTAGTTCTCGCGATATCTGTTAAAACTTGGTGCTTCAATGATCGTTCATGCACAACCATTAGCATATTCTAACAAATAACCAATTATAACTGAACTACGAACTCATTGAAACCTTAGCAATTATGAGTTCAAGCTATATTGGAATTTAAATTTACTGTTTTCGTTGTATTCCAAAAACCATGACGTAGACTAAAAAACAATAAAAATGGAATGAACAAAGCTCTTTCTTAGAAAACCTCGTTATCTTAGCAACCTCTTAGCCGATTTAATTCATATTAATAAGCGTATTTATATTTTATATAAATATAAGCGCTGGGTGCACACATCAGTGTGTATCCAGCACAATGCTGAGCGAAGACCATGTTTTCCAAGAGCTCTGCTGCGCACAATATTCTTATCATTTAGCATTTAATTTATTTTATTTTATTTCATGTGTAGTAGTTCTTAATGGAAATAAAAATCTTTCTTTCTTTCTTTCTCAAATATTCTTACCAGCAAATCTCGATAGTACCTACATCCTGATGACTTACTTAATTCCATGTAGATCTGACGATTTGAAAATAATGCTCTAACAAATAAGCATGCTCTCTCGCTTGCTTTGCTCGCTCGGTCAAATATCTTCGATCTGCAAGAAGTAGAAATAAAAATAAATTACATATAGGCCAGAATCATATTCTATGCGAATAACAAATAAGGAGTCTAATTGAAGAGGTCCAAACAAACTGCATGCTACATAACAGTATCACGAGCTAAGTCAGCACCAAAGTTCGCAACAAACTGGAACGACATAAAACTAAAACACTTACGCAAATACGCGCCCTTAGTCACATAGAAAGCGAATTTCCAAGCAGATTTCTGTCACCATCCTACTAATATTATAAATGGGAAGGTTTGGGAGTATGTTTGGATGTTTATAATTATGTTTGAATGTTTGTGATTCTATCACGCCAGAACGACCGAACGGATTTGGATAAAATTTGGCACAGAGATAGATTATAGTAGATTATACCAGAATAGCATATAAGCTAATTTTTATCTTTATAGGTATCACGCCAGCGAAGTCGCGGGCGGAAGCTAGTTCTTAATAAAACATCTTTCGGATGCGATTTAAATCACAGAGGTAATAACTATTACTATTTGGAGTTATGACCAAGCAATTCACTCACTTGACACACGATTTGATAAAGTCATAATGGCAGAATCGCTGGAGGACCTTAAGAACATAATCAATGCTAATGTCGCACCCATGCCGGTACACGTTGGAAATGATATTATTGAAACTGTAGACCACTATGTCTATCGACGCAGTGTTGGATGGAAGGCCCCCGACACGAACATGGACCGACGAGATTGTGAAGGTTGCGGGAAGTCGGTGCATGAGGAAGGCTCAATACCATTTGTCATGGCACTCTTTGGGGGAGGCCTATGTTTAGCAGTGGATTATGCGTGCGTGATACCTCTGGTATTGCAATCGCTCATAGGCTACGGTAACCGTTTACCAATAGGTGGGCCGTATGCTTGTTTCCCACCTTAGTAGTATAGAAAAAATAGCACAATTTTATGCACAACATCATTTCTTCTTCCAATCTCTTCTGTTAGCCTTCATCTCCGCACTCACTTCTTCATTCAACATCCTTAGATGCGAAACCGGTACAATCGGATGACGAACACGCACACTTTGTTATAATAGTACACAAACGAAGAATCCAAATATTCATTTATTCACTGCAATCTCTCGTATGGGACACTGAAATGCATTATTGTATAAGTTGGTGCGATCTCGATCCAACTCGTCTTTTGTGAATTATACATGAGATGATACTCTCAATCTGTCGTGTATCACCACCAGTTTTTGGAGACCTATCATCTTTCTAGACAGTGCTTGAAAATAACAAGTTTTGGATGGCGTGTTAAAGTTCGGAAGGTCTTGTAAGGCTGGATGTGGAGGCTTATGTTTTCGTCGTTGGAGAAAGTTTGACAAATATCTCAGAGTGCAGTTTTCAGAGTTTACGATAAGCTGATATCTCCCTCTGGGTGACAGAACGTTTTCTATCGGATATTTTAGGTTCCAGTATAAAGTGATTTGTGATGTTGTTGTTCGGTCTCTCATTTTTCTAGCTCGAGAATTGCTTATTACTTGGATAGTATCTTTCTAATCAGATTATTAAACATATTAAATAGAAATAAATAAATTGTAGTTTCACGTATGGAAGCAAGCACTTTAAAGCCTTTAAATGTTGAGGCCCAAGTTAGTTACTTGAAATATAATTTAGAAAAAATACTGTAAATTTGGCTGAATTTTTATAAAAGCTTTTTAGCTCATTAGTCCCAAACAACAAAGCTTAAAACAACTAGATTTAAACAAACTAAAGTTGGGACGTCAACAAAGCGCGAACTGTCCTTTTTAGAGTGTGACGTAATTAGGGGTCCACAGCGTTGATAATTAAGCCATATTTGGGACACAAAGCGGGTTCCGACCAAGTTTCCGCATTACGCCTATCGGAGTTTACATATTGGCGATAGTTTTAACACTATAGAGTTAGCTCTACTATTCAAACATTGGCACGTGTATCGTCACAGTAATAAAGGGTTGACAGTTAAAATTATAAATTTTCTAAGCCTGAACTGAACCTTATCTACTCACCGTGAGTAGATAAATATTGTAGGTTAGTTTCATCGATAATGCTATCAAATTTAATTCCTTTCAGAAATTTACCCTCAAAATTCCACTCCCGACGGTTAAAGATACGAGCCTATTTCCAATCCGTCAGGACTTGATTCTTAAACATGAATGATATATTTTTAAAGTTAAATAATAATGTAATTCTAAAGCAGTGTCCAAACAGCTTGCGATGTGTCATCTCAAATTATCCTTAAGACTTAATAAAGCAGGGACTGAATAACCGGAATATAAAGGTACCTTTAAATAACGATATGACGTCATACCGATAAATTCCGGTTACCCGAATATTTAAATAATAAATAATAAATAAATAAATATTCCGGACATATTCACACAGTCAACTGATCCCAAACTAGGCATAGCCTGTACTATGGGTACCAGAGACTGATATACATAATAGATAAATATTTAACACCCAGACACAGAACAAACATCTGTGTTAGTCACAAATGTTTGTCCAGTGCGGGGATCGAACCCGCGACCTCTAGCGCAGAAAGCAGAGTTACTACTAACTGAGCTATGAGGCCAGTCAAATTTCTCTACCGATAAATATAACGGTACCGGAAAATCTGGCTTCGCATGTTCATTTCGGTTTATTTCGCTACCGGTACCTATAACCATAATAAATAAAGGTTTATAAAGGTTTTCTTTGATGAAACGCCGCCACCCCGCCACCGCGGCGCGACTGTCCTAGCGAACTAGCCGCGGCTCAAAATTTCGGTACCGAAATCTACCGGTATGAAATAACGGCACCAGTACCTATAACCTCTACCGCCTTCAGTCCCTGTAATAAAGACGGCGTCTTTATTCAAAAGTCCCTTGCGTCTCAGACGTGCACTCGCCCACTACATGCATAGTGTTTACGATACCCACGACTTAGGACATCCTAGTGTGGGGTCAGAACTATGTATGTGACTGTTGGGTGTTATTTATTTATTTGTTGTAGAGCAAAGGCTTTTTTCAATTTTCTTTGCATTCTGCATTTTTTATAAAAATAAATTCATACAACCATGTAGGTTTGTTAACTGGTTGCAATCTTGTTGGCAAACACGCTAACCTACTTACTTGAAACTTGGATGTTATCATTTTGGCCAAGTTCCATAGAATCCATTCTTTAAAGGAATTAAAAAATTTTAAACTAGCTTTTTGACTATGACACACAAGTATATCATCATCATCATCAGCCTGATGAATGTCCATAGTAGAACATAGGCCTCCCCGAAAGAGTGCCACGACGATCGGTCGTGAACCTTCTCCATCCACAGACTTCCCGCAGCCTTCACAATGTCGTCGGTATGTTGTTTGTAAGGCTTGTTTCTAAGTATTCAAAGAGGCAGTGGTACTGACTTTGCCATCCTGCATAGTTCAGTCAGTCATTCATTAGTCACAAAAGTACCTATGTCAAATCAGTTCAAACTCAGTAGAAATCTTTATGTCGGACTTCTCTTAATAAAACACCAAAAATACCAACAGCATTTAAAAATGTTTGGGAATCAATGTGAAAGAAAACAAAATTTAGTTTATTTTTCCTAAATTTTCTTTCTTTTTTTGATAGAATAAGCTCCATTTGGGATAGGATGAATCACTTAGTCTTGACCCTAACAGCACGTAAAATCAGGTTACTTATGAAACAAAAAGCTCATATGTTTCATGTTTATAGAAGGTATTTTAAAATCTGCAAGCCACTGCAATATTTTCAATTTAGTATGTTTGCCAAAACTGTGACCATTCCTCATTGAGATTTCATGTGGAATAGGAGTATGCAAAAATAAACATGAATGTATTCATAGCTATGACAAGAGCGAGTGCGGTTATAAATAGGGTTCCGTGAGCTTTGCTGATAAGTACAAAAAGAGTTAATAGTAAATTATACCTCCTGGGAAAAGATTTATAGATGAGGATGAGGAACAACACAGTATTAAAATAAAAAAAAGGGCAGACCATTCAAAAAATTATAACGTTACACGCAAACGTTTATGTCAAATATATATATTTTTTTTAATTTTTTTGTCACGTTGGCGCGAGCACGTATAACTCACGATAGCGTTACGCTAACGATACCAAATATTGTGCAAAATTAAATGTCCAATGTTGGCCAGAAAAAAATAAAATATTTCATACATCGCCTATGTTATTGGCTATTCGACATTTATCAATCGTAACGTTCTAGTGAATTATTCTTGCATGGGACATTGGAACCCACAGTCGACAAAATTTAACGCCGCTTATCCATTTTACTTTTATCTGTACTTTTTGAGGGAAAACTTTGAGTTTCTAATTATTTGTGGTCCACTCTCATGGAATAAAGAGGACGTTCGCCATCGCTTTGAGTGAGGGTTGAACAAAGATTATCGTACAGAAGGGTCAACTGTAATTTGCATTAAATCAGTCTTTTAACGTAAGTATTACCTATACCTCGGTATAAACTAATTGTGTACATTAAATACGTATTTTAAACTGAATGCTTAACTTCCACCCTAATGTTTAAAGATTTTGTGTAATGTAAAAGATGCCTACAAAGAGCCCATGCAAAGACCATACTAAACTTGGCAAGCGACTGCTAAAGACTGCGCCGACCACCAGACATACCTCCGAACTAAGACGTTCATTAATAAACGACACAAACGGTCACCCGCCCAAATTATGACAGAAAATAACGTTGCTCTTCCTTCTTGATCATTTCATAACGTTTAAGCAAGCTACTTGGCAAATCACAAACTGTTCACATTACGATACGGCAGCAAAATTTTAATCAATCAAAACAAAAAGATATCAAACATTGCCGATGTGGTTAGCTAATATAATTAAAGTCCGGACATATCACACAAGGTCAACTGATCCCAAACTAGACATAGCCTGTAATATGGGTACCAGAGACTGATATACATAATAGATAAATATTTAACACCCACACAGAACAAACATCTGTGTTAATCACAAATGTTTGGCCAGTGCGGGAATCGAACCCGCGACCTCTAGCGTAGAAGGCAGAGTTACTACCAACTGAGCTATGAAGCTATATTTGAATTTCGTATTTGAATATCGTATTGTATCACTAATGTGAATTATTCATGATTCACCCAGATAAATAAACAAAAAAGTTCCCCCATCTGTTCATTTTTTTCATTTAAAGCCTTTTGATTTGCCCATCTGTCCTGGACCCCGTCCAAAACTCGCTAATGGAATGTAGGTACGTCTCTGACCGACCACTTCACAGCCATCGAGTAGGAACCAGCTTGACGCCAAAAATTATGCAACGTTTCACTGGATTATTTTGAGCGACCAGTTGAGCGTGGAGCGATATCGTCATCATCGTCAGCCTAAGGAATTCTACTGCTGGACTTAAGCATCCCTCAATTTATAGATCCGATATTAGCAGGACAATTATAGATCCGATATCATGTCATACGATTTCCTACGATGATACAGAGAATTTGTTAGTTGTAATAAAATAACTTATGCTAGTACCTCTGTAGATATTTCAGATTTATATATATTTTAAGCTTAGTTTTAATTTTATGGGATTAGTTTAAAATATAGTGTGATATGAGTTAGTATCACCTAATATAACTCTAATTATAAATGTTTTTATACCTACCTAGTAACTAAAAGCTATTAAATTAGTGATTTTTTGATAAAATATAATTAAATGTGTTCTTCTCGCCTGAAACACAGGATTACCTAGTTCAGGCTCCTATGTAATATCTATATGTAAAAATGACCATTAACTTGTAAATTTTTGTGTACCTTATCAATCTTATGAATAAATTATCTTATCTATCTTATCATGGATATATTCCCGTAGGGGGTTACTAGAGACTACTGATGTTTACTTTCTGTGATCCCTAAAACATTTTTTCTCAGTTCTAGAGGATATCAAAATATTTGCTAACATTATCATCCGTTACTTTGCTTGTATACCCAACAAAATCCCATTCCACTTCTGATGAAGTACGTAAAACAAAACAAATAGGCACCTATCGGAGTCTGGAACCTTTCATAGTCCTTATACGCTTGTAAATAGGGGTGAATATTTACATGTTTATAAAGCTTATGTCTACGTGTAATGACTCGAGCTGTCATTAGCTTGGCTCTCGGCTGAAGATTGAAATTTTAACGAGAACCATTTCCCTGATATAGCTTGGAGCGGTCTCTACGACTCTCTTGTTTGCTTTTAAATTTGATGTGCATGAAGACATATCGTGGTGTAATTATATTATGGTATTTTATGTATGACCAGGGCCCGGTGGCATTATAAAGCCAATAATCTATGTGGTTTTCTTTGAAAAAGCCATGATTTGCGAGCTAGTCGGCATTATACTTCCGAACGTCATCAATCTATTAAATAAAGTAGTTTCATTCATAGACTCATCACGAAAGCTCGGAAACTACTGGGCCGAGGAGTCTGAAATTTGGCATAGACACTCAAAAAAGGGTGAAGGCACCCACTAAGAACGGATTTTGCTAAATTCAACTCCTAAAGGGGTGAAATGGGGGTTGAAAGTTTGTATGTAAGTCCCATGTTTTTGAAGTTGGAGACATCAAAATTGGGTTTTAGGTAAATTGTCAAAAATAAAAAATGCTATTACAGCCTTTTTTTGAAAAACAGCCCTTAGGGTGTGGTAACAGGGGATGAAAGTTTATATGGGAAGTCCTATGTTTTTGAAGTTAGAGACTTAAAAATCGGTTATCAGGTAGATAGTTCAAAATAATAAAATACTTACATAAGATTTTTTTTTAAACCACCCTCAATTTTTTTATAGGGGATAAAAGTTTACATGGGAATTATTTATCTGTTAAGCCTATACAATTGAAATTTGGCACGCAGGTTCCTTATAGAGAGTAAACATTTGCTAAGTAAGAATTTTAAGAAAATTCAACCCCCAAAAGGATTAAATGGGGGTTGAAAGTTTCTTTGAAAGTTCCATGTTTTTCAAGTTAGAGACATGAAAATTGGGATTCTGGTTAATGATTTTAAATAATAAATACATCTTTAAATTTTGTGTGAAAAACAGCCCTTAGGGTTATATAATAAGGAATGAAAGTTTGTATGGGAAACGTTTATATTTGAAAGACTACAACATACTTGAAATTTGGCAGGTAGGTTTTACAGAGGATGTACCTGGACATCTTATAGCAAAAGGATTTAATGAAAACTCACCCTAAATGGTGGAATGGGGGTTGAAAGGTTCTTTGAAAGTCCCATGTTTTTTAAGTTAGAGACATGAAAATTGGGATTCTGGTTAATAATTTTAAATAATAAATACAATACACGTATACGGATGGTGACGGGACTGTTACGGGACTGTGACGGTTACAGTGACGGTGACGTGACGGTGATGGTAGGTAGAAATAGGTAAGTAGCTGCATAATAAGTGTTAGTACTTTGACAAGGATAATGGATATTAGTCTAGGTAGGTATATACAAACGCGGACGAAGTCGCGAGCAGGACAGCTAGTAATCTTATATCATAATAACCACAGTAGGTGATTCATAATAATGTATACTATCCCGAAAAGGGCTTTTTGGCAATTGGTTAGTAATACAGGCTTTGGAAATTCGTCATTTTTCACTGACAAAAAACTATGCTATGTGTAACCGACTTCAAAAAGGAGGAGGCTCTGCGTTGATGTTCAAAGAGAATAAAACCACTACGTTTGATTGTCAGTCAGTTACTCAGTACCGTAAGAGTTAATATTGATGATGAATGGATGTCATAATTACTTTTGTTTTTTATTCGAAAGTGTAGGTGGCCAGTGTCATCCTCAGTACGTAAGCAACACGCAAAGAGGTTGATAACAAAAAAAAGGTTGATATTAATCTTGTAAATATTTAGGAATTTGAAGTCGGTTACTAGTTTTTGTAAAAAATATCTTATGTTTTATTATCTAGATACTACGTGAGCGCAGACGCGTGAGCAAACGTTTAGTGTTTACTACGAACTTTCGAAGTGATTGCAAAGCTCTGTTATATTAGAGCAGCTGCAGTAAATCGCAACGGCACATCAATGCAAGTACATTTGAGCCGTTTTCAGAAGTGTGGCCCAAGCACGAATAATTCGCCATAACGTTGCGCTTACGATACGATATAAGCAAACGTTATGAGCCAATCAAGCCAAACGAAGTTAAAAGATTTCAATCATCGCTGATGTCATATAATGGTTAATAACTGACTTTTACCAATAGTCTTTGCTTTTTCTATCGTATCGTATGCGAAACTATATCATGAATTGTTCGTGCTTGGGGCACTGATCTTAGCCATGTGACCGCAAAATTGACCTAGGTCACCTAGGTTGTAATTATCCACCGCAATGTTAGAAGTCTAAATTTTGTAGTGTATTGAGTGTAGTGTGTTGAGTATTCTTCCGAAAGCCTATAGTGAGCAAATGTCGAAACCAATCCAAATTAAAAGGTTTCAAGCATCGCTGATATCATTTGCTATATATGCGTAAAGTGTCGTGAACTATTCTTGCTTGAGGCAAGGTTCTGCTACAAATGAGGAAGATAGGAAGTGGAAGAAGGTTAAAACACCCGCTTGAGTGTAAATTATATTTTTTTGAGTGATCTAGCTATTTTATCTCTAAAGCTATGTTCCTTGTTTGTGCCCAACTCAAAAGAGAACGAGCGCGGTTTTATTTTTACATTGAAATAATAATAATAATAAAATAATAATAATAAATATTCCGGACATATTCACACGGTCAACTGATCCCAAACTAGGCATAGCCTGTACTATGGGTACCAGAGACTGATATACATAATAGATATATATTTAACACCCAGACACAGAACAAACATCTGTGTTAGTCACAAATGTTTGTCCAGTGCGGGAATCGAACCCGCGACCTCTAGCGCAGAAGGCAGAGTTACTACCAACTGAGCTATGAGGCCAGGCCAAATGAAATAAAACTGTTCTCTTTGAAACAATAATCCAATGTTTTCATTTGTGTTCACGTTTTAAGATTCCCTTTCGGTAGCCCCCATCTTGTTATTTTCAAGAAGATTATGTATGGCTTTGTCTCTTTGTAAATATATTAACTAGCTGATCCAACTGTGACTTCATCCTTGCATGTACATTATCCTTGCCAGTACCTAGATACTGCTTAGCTGTCAAAAGCATTTGCACAATGAATTGTAAATACAAACATACATGCTAAAATATTAGTTCGCGACTGTACTATACCCCTCCCGTGGGAACCCTTCTGTTTCTTGTGATATAAAACATCCTGATCCGTAGTATCAGTTATGAATATGCTACGTTGCATCAAAATTTATAAAAGTTGCAGCTGAAGCGAGTTACACTACGCAAAGTTTTATTTTATTTTATATTTATAATTTTAGGAAAACTTACGGCTAATATGTTATTAATGAAAACAATGAGTACTTAAAGGCTAATTACAAGTTTCCACATATAGGTGAAAGTAACTAAATTAAAACGAAACAGTATAAAAGTAGACGGCACCGCACGTACCACAAAGAGAAAAAAAATAATAATATATATATATATAGTTCAAAAAAAAATCAAAGCTACCTACTAATTAAAAAATAAGTCACACATCAAACGTTTCATACGCTTGATAGTAGTGTTAAAAATGTCGACTTCAATATTGTCAACACCACTAGCCACTAATGTGTTAAAACATCTGCTTGCTCTATTTACGAACGCGTTTTGTCTGTAGTTGGTCTTCACCAATGGAACGTAAAGAAGGTTAGGCCTACGTAATGAACCAGTATTCGTTTTCTATAATATCACAAAAAATGCGGGGCTTACAGTGTTGTATAGTGTGGGTAACACTATTCAACTTTTTTTTCGAGAATCGCATCAGTGAGAAACTCCTCTATCTGAATGTGGCTTGAATCTAGTTCCCTTGACCGAGAATTCAGGCAGGTTGTTCGTTCCGATAATTGCTCAAAAGCAGAACCCGGCCGCAAAAGCATACAGTCGCCAATCATAGCTCACAAAGCAACAGCCAATCAAACCTCAGTTATGCGGGACTTAGGCAGGATTACGCTGTACGTGACACATTGGTTAGGTTAGCAGTAATACCTACAATGCGGAACCAGATTAATTAGTAGTTACTATCAATACCTACCAATAATTTACTACGAGATTGGAGGTTGCGTAGCAATGTGCTACGCTTTACTACGCAAGTGCTACGCTTGTGTTAAATTTATGGTTACGTTAGGGAAGTACTTATTAATATGAGAACCTACATAGGAAGCACTCGTGGCATAGCTTGCTTATATAAGTTGAGAAGCAGTCAGCGTGATCAGCATTGAGATGGTTGACCATTTTATTAACAACTGTGTTTCTATGCTTCAAGGAGCAGTTCAGCTGTCCATCGATGATAAAATATCCTTCGCCATGTTAGCCAATTGGCTCATAAAAATGTAGAGAAAAGTTACAAGTTAAAATGGCAATGGGTAGGCCATATAGGTAGGAGAACCAACATCCCTTGGGTAATAAGTTCTCAAAGTTTTAAAAGAGTGATCACGAACCGGACGACCCTTAGTCTCATCGGTTCACTCCCAATGCAATGAACCGTTGATATTTCAAATTCTGTGGGATAATTATTTAACGGAAAAGGCTAAGACCGATCGTTCTGGCACTCTTTTTTATGTCCAGCAGTGGACTTATTCAGGCTTAGATCATTATCACGTTCAAGCGTATTCAGAAGGAGGTAAATTAACTTTGCAACTCACTAGAAATGCTAAGTGGGCAAGGTTCGAACTCACGACCTTTGGTTCGATAGTGTGGGAACCTTCCACTAGGCCAACACGAATTAGTCGAACTTGCCGTTAGGTTAAGACGAACACGTTTTAATTTTTGAAAATGGGACGTTGGTCCCATTAAGAGCTGAGCCCTTGCGGGAATGCACATAACTCGCCCTCGCCCAATATCTCGTGAACGATGTCCTGGTACTTTTAGTGGTGAGGGCACAATGAGAGAAGATCTAGCTGTTTTGTACAGTCGTGTCACTGATTATTTCTTGGTAAACTTGTATTAGGTCAGTGACCTGGATGAGGTATGGTGACTGGAAAGGGCTTATGACCGTCGGTGAAACAATCAGTGTAGTGAAAGGACTAAAGTGCGCTTCCTAGAAGCTCCTTTCCTAGAGGTCACATGTCTTCGAATTTTTATGTTCTAGGACATGCCGGTTTCATCACGATATTCTCTTCATACCGAGAAATCTCGAGATCTGGGCGATCCGCAAGTATTAAAAAAATTGAATTTGTTATTTCCGCTATCATTACTAATAGGTGTGTAAATACCTTACTTAGAAAGAAAGAAACCTGCCATTTGGGGTCCTAATCTCAAGGCGGACCAGGGACAGATTCCTTTGACTCTTAGGTATATTTCAGAAAATGTACCTTAGAGTCAAAGGAATCTGTCTCTTGTCAATTTTTTTTTTTTTGGTGGCAGCAAGCTTATCTGATGGTTATGAGTAACTGTGAATCAGTGACTCTATAAATAAAGGAGCCTGTACGAGGTGCACTTCAATCCTTTCACTAACAAAGTTAAACTTTTTGTTTTCATTTATGATGTCCGCTACATCATTAATGAAAACAAAAAGTTTAACTACTGCATTGTAGCGTTTTATATCATACTGTTGGCCGTGGTGGCCCCGTTTGAAGAATAGGCCCCTCCATATCTACCTATCCGCGGATGTCGTAAGAGGCGACTAATGGAAAAAAGCTAGGGGATGGGCAGCAGTGTCCCTCATTTTAACAACGATAGCTCTAACTGCGCTCGCCAACCCGCATGCCCAGCGTGGTGAGTATGGGCAAATCCCCCCACATGATAAGGAATTCGCTCTGTCTGTGGGGGAGGTAATGTTCAGCAGTGGACGTCGTACGGCTGAAATGATGATGATGATGATATCATACTGTAGTAATTTCACTTTATACTGTGCTGAAACGACCAGTTTATCAAAGAAATCACTCACTCAATGCAGTGCAATACAAAACCTCTCTTCGGAAATCGCTATGACACAATCTTTACAAGAAAACAAGAGAGCATCGCCCTTAGGGTGATTGACCTTCGAATGACCCTACACTTAGTTGGATGTGTCTGTGCGCTATCTATTTCTATGTTCCCGAATATTTTCCTGAAATTGCGAAGATAACGGAACCGCAAACGGCATTACTTACATATCTCTTTCTTTTGTTGGATGTTTCAAATACCTAGAGTCGAAATAGTAGGTAACAACTTGAAATTTTAAACAAAATTAAAGGCCAGCACCCTAAAAATAAACCCTTAAGAGTCATGCTTGCATTTTTGTATAATTTAACATAATAAATACAAATAATTTTGGTACAGTACTAACATTATTCTCAATACCTAGATGTTTTTACTCTGACCACTAAAAATATAAGAACGATAACATGTTTGGTGTGTTTTTCTAAAAGTTTGAAACGATCTAGATTACCTACACCATTTTGTTACCTAAGTATAAAAATAATTAAAGCATCTACACAATACAACGTTAATTTCATTGTTTCTGAAAAGATGCTCTTATTTCTTATCCAACTTTAGATGTATTCCTATGATTAAACTTTTATCTCCGGAATTATGTTCCGACAAACTTGCATTCAGCACTTTTAATAAATTCAGCTCCTTTTTCCATTTTCGCAGTGGACTACGAGTAAAATATACCCGAGTTGTTTTCAGAAAAAGTCGCAATTACGCAACGCAAATGGGCCGTATTATGCTCAACTATTTCACTGGAAGTTTAAGTACCTAAAACTCATCATCATCATCAGCCTTTAAAATTCCACTGCTGGACATAGGCCTCCCCCCAAGAGTTCCATCACGAACGGTCTTGAGCTTTCTCCATCCACCGACTTCCTGCAACCTTCACAATGTCGTTCGTCCATCGGGTGGGGGGCCTTCCAACACTACCAACCAACACCCGGTTCGTGGTCGCCATTCGAGAACCTTTACTCCCCAACACGGTTGTCGGTTCACGAGCTATATGGCCTGCCCACTGCTACTACAACTTGCTAATTCTAAGAGCTATGTCGGTACCTATAACCTAAGGTACCTATAACTCAGTAGAAGGAACTATGTGGATGGTAATGGGAAAAGTAGTTACCTACTTCGGTGGCGTAGCGGGGGGGTACCCGTCTGTGACACAAGGGGTGCGGGCGCGATTCCCGCTGAGGGACAAATGTTTGCATGATTGCAGGAAATATTCGTTCCGGGTCTGGGTGTTGTGGTACCTATGTACCTACTCAGAGTTTCTGATACCCAGGATAAAGGGAATCCTAGTCTAGGGACAAGACTATTATACCTATGTTGGGTGTTATTTGTTATTCTAAACGGGTCACAAAATTTAATTTTTTCTGCATTATGGGTAGATGCAATGACTTGATCTGAACCAACCACACCACTTCAAAGAATTAAGTATCTACCTACTTACTAACAACAGTAGCAAAATCGACACCAACTTTAGCATAACGATCGAAACTTGGAAATCCACTCAAATAAAGTCAATGCTATTAAACAGAAACCATTAAAATATTTGCTGAACTTCGAAACATCTAGGGTATCTATATCAACCTGCAGCACTTCAATGGCCAATGAAAAAGTTTTAATGTCCGAAATATGATTTAGTTGGAGTTGCAAGTGTGCAGTTTTTTGATATCTTGAATGCGATCGGACTCGTAAACTTCAGACACAGGTTGTATGTACGAGAAACAGCTTCCTCACTTTCTCCAAAACTCTTGACGAGATCATATGCAGTACGGTCCTTCATCATCATCAGCCTGTAGAAGTTCACTGCTGGACATAGGCCTCCCCCAAAGAGTTCAGGAGAAAACCGTTTTTTCCCAACGGTTGCTGGTTCTGTGAGCTATACCATGGCCTACCCATTGCCACTTCAACTTAGTTGCCACCTTAAGTGCGTCTCGGTTTATTTTTTTAGATGACCAAGCTTTAATATTTTTGACTGTGCCAGCTTAGAGTCTTGAGTGGAGACCACTATCTTCATCGGACTTCGGTATCAGATATGAATTTATTGCTCTCTCCTGTGTTCTTTGCTTTATTTTGTGTCCTGTCGAAATTTTTAAAAGATATGGCGGTCTTTTATTATTGTTAGGTACCGGGTTGTTGCCTGATTCTTCTAGGCTTGTTCGCGAGGAACAGGCGTAGCTTCACCTACTTTCTAAGACGTTTCAAAGTGATCCTAGTGATTTTATTGAAATAGGTAAACGCCTTTTGACTTTGACTTTGACCTAGGTAGGGAACTAATACAACAACGATAAGATATTTTAACAACGATAGCTCTAACTGCGCTCGCCAACCCGCATGCCCAGCGTGGTGAGTATGGGCAAATCCCCCCACATGATAGGAATTCGCTCTGTCTGTGGGGGAGGCCATGTTCAGCAGTGGACGTTGTACGGCTGAAATGATGATGATGATGATGAGGGAACTAATAGACTCTTGTGGTATCACACACTGTACCTACATGCTGATATGTAAAAACGGCTAAGTTTTTTTTTTATACGAAACAGGCTAACGTTTGACCACAATCTCACCTGATGTTAAGTAATGATGTGGTCTACGGTGTAGCACGTTTGCCTAGAAGAAACCTATTCACTCTGGTCTTGAAGACACCCAAATTATAGGTATTCGGAAACACAGACGCCGGCAACGAGTTCCACTCTTTGGCTGTCCGCATTATAAAGGTAGACGCAAAGCGGTTGGTGCGGCAAGGTGGTATATCAACCATGAACGGATGTCGCGTGTCCGTGCGTCTGGTTGTCAGATGATGGAATGGGGATGGGGGGACTAAATCAAAGAGTTCAATCGCACACTCTCCGAAATGTATCCTATAAAAGACCGATAGGCTGGCTACTCGGCGACGATGATCGAGGCTCAGAAGCTTAGACTCAACTAAGTCATCATTACCTATGAGTCTTTTGGCTCGTCTTTCTATGGTTTCGAGGGCCTCAAGCTGGTATTTGGCTGAACCGTCCCAAAGGTGTGAACAGTACTCCATACACGACCGGACTTGTGCTTGGTACAGATTAAGGAGCTGTCCCGGTGTGAAGTACTGCCTCACCTTCGACAGTATGCCCAGCTTTTTTGCGGCTGTCTTGGCCCTGGACTCAATGAAAGAGCTAAAGTTGAGCTTAGGAGTAAGTGAGAACCCTAGAAGCTCAAGCTGGTTAGATATCGGTATGGATACATCTCGGAAAGTGGGAGTTAGATGGAATTGACTCCTCTTAGCGGAAAATAGACACGCCTGGGTTTTTGAAGGATTGAACTTGACCAAGTTAGCGTCGCCCCAATCGGCAACTGCTTTCAGAGTCAAGATCATTCTATCAACCATAGATTCTCTGTGAGACTGAATCTGAGATCCACTGGAACGTGCATCGGGTATGTATCTCTCTACTCTACTGTGCTATCGTCAGCATACCCAATGATACCGGGCTGGAGCAGATCGTTAATATGAAGCAAGAATAGTGTCGCAGAGAGAACTGATCCCTGAGGAACCCCGGCATTAATTGCCATGTGATCAGACGAGCAGCCGTCAACAACTACTCGAATTGAACGGTCTCTCAGAAAATCAAAAATGTCAAAGTGTCAAAAATAATATTATTGTCCGATTGCTCAGTGGTTTGATTTCCGACTGTCCGGTGTCCATTTGTCTGATTATCCCTTACCTAACTAACTAGGTATACTTCAAACCGAACCTTCCGTTAGGAATTCCTTTCAGGAATTTCATTTTATTCCAAAAACAACTGAAAGCCTTCATAATTCCAACTATAATCCCGTAACACCCACATAACCTACCTACATACAACGGCTGTGAATGACGCAAATATTTGTTTTCCATTTTGAGAATTAACGATGTTTTTAATCCTCCGCATGGTGAGGCCATTATCGAGGGAGACTAGCCCTGGTGTTTCTGGAAGCATTAACATCTACCAACTGAACTCACTGAAAGGTTTTTGGAAAAAAATAATTGTTCTTTTTCAGCGGCACCGTCGTCATACGGACCGTAATACGGATTTTGAATAAAAAACCTAGACTATGCACTCAGATTTCAATAAGATTAAAAAAAGTTTAGTACCTACCTAACTATGTACCGACCTACATAGTAGGTAGGTTCCTACCTAGGTTATTAGTCTAATTTATATGGTTTGATGATTTTGGATAGGTACTTCTAGTAGGGAGGTAGGTACCTCGGTTGAAGACTTCTTCATCAGCCTGTGAAAGCCCACTGAGATAGGCTTCCCTCAAATGGGCCAACCTCTTACCTAACGTATACGTAACTTAGGTAGGTAAGCACCTACCGATACATTTTCAATTTCATTCTGTTCTCAATATTTTATTCGACCGACTTACGGATAGGTGGCTTCCTACTGTAATAAGACACAACGAGAACAGCTTTTAAAACGCCGAGTGGACAGCTGGCTCTGTCTTTAGTCGTCTCGTAATAGAACTCCTTGCCGAAACAATATAAAATGCATGCTCGATAAAATTGAGGATCTAAATCGGTCTGTTTCTACGGCTGTCCATTTTGGTCGTACAAACGAATGATGCAACCTCCTTGCGGCTTTGTTCGCGCGGTGGGTACCTACCTACCTACTCTACCCGTACCTATATAATAGTAGCTGTTAGATCACTATCATAAATTGTTATAACAATATCAGTTCTAAAAGTCTATAGTCTATTAGGTATATAAATGAAAACGCGGAAATATCGAAACACTGAATTTATTACTTGATTAAATTATTATATTAATACTGTGTTAACCGTATGAGTTGTTATGGGCGACTGGCTACGCGTCTATTAATAGCTACACTCCAGCCCGACCACATCGCTACCTATTGTATGGTGTAGTATGTACCTACTTATAAACAACGACCCTACAGTAGCCAAGATCCTCTGGGCACAGATAACATAATACTATACTGGGTTTATGTTATTAATAATAATTGTAATGTTTCTTGTTTTCTATAACTAGTCTATTATTAATTTTGATTTTTGCAATAAGTACCTACCTAACTACATAAACCCATAGAAAAACCAAGGTCAACAACATAGCTCACAGAATTAGCAAGTTGAAGTGGCAGTGGTGGGTAGGCCACTAAGTCCTGTATTAGCTCGAGGAAGCGACAACCGTTAGGAAATAAAGGTTCTCGAATGGCGACCAAGAACTGGGCGACACAGTAGGTAGGTAAAGTTTCTGGAAGTCGGTGGATGGAGAAGGCTCAAGACCGTTCGTCATGGAACGCTTTGGGGGACGCCTATGTCCAGCAGTGGATTGGTACAAGCTGATGATGATGATTAGTTATACATAGCCTAGATGACGAGTCGGCGTAGGTAGTCGTCGATCTACGATGCTTTAAATCATCTCTATCGTGAATTAGTCGTGCTCGGGCCACTGCGTTTACCTATTTGGTATCTACCAAAAACCAATGTGTCACTATGTACCTACGACACAATGACAAACGTATAATGCATTGCGTGCTTGCACTACCTTGCCTCACAGTGTAAGCTTTCATGCCCGTAAAGCTACTGACCATCCAGTATATAGTCCTACCTCCACCCCCCAACCTAGCCTTTCTAAATAGTAGGTACCCACTAGGCTCGTGTGTGTACTCTAGTCTCTTAGCAGGTAAAATTAATACTCATATTGGTAGAAAGACTTTATTTTAGACTTAATAGTTATAATTCGGTTCAGGCGGGTGGTGCGGGGGGAATGGCGGATGTGGGAACGGTGGCGGTCCGCGCGGGAACTGCGGGCGGAAAGATGGAGGCGGCGGACGCCACGGCGGCGGTGGACGAGCTCCAGGCGGCGGCGGTGGACCAAAGCCGGGCGGACCGAATGGCGGTGGCGGGAAGTGGTGGAATGGCGGCGGCGGTGGTGGCGGACCTGAGAACAAAAAAATACTTAAATTAGCTCCAGCACCGAACCTGTTTTCGTAATAATAACGGACCATAAAATACACCGTTTGTATCTAGTACCTTTGCTAGTACTGAAAATCGGCATTTACAACCATTATTCGGGCGACTACGAACTTTATGTCGGCCTAGGGTGTTACCACATCAATCGATCGATAGATAATGAGATCAGTCTACATCGATCGACAGTTACTACTAGGTATATCAAATCTGCCACACCAATCGATCGATCGACGATCGATGCCATTGATTGATAGAGAATGAGATAAGTCTACGTCGATCGATAGTTCCTACTATGTGCATAAAATCTAGTACCCCAATCGATTGACAAAAGATCAATGATCATCGATTGATCGGTGTGGTAACACTAAGAAACTGCCGACTGACGGTTGAACAGACTGTGATACGAACGAATAGCGAATGTCGGCCGGGCCGGTACCTAGTACCACCAGGTAGCTAGTCCGATAATTGGACTGATGAGACTTGTTCGTCTTTTAAGTCCTGTGTTACAGACAATCGGGCGACTTGGCCTTTTACTTCGAGTTCCCTCGCTCATAATTATAGTTACCTGGAGGCGGCGGCGGTCCAGGGGGAGGCATGGCGCTGGGCGGCGGCGGCGGCGGCGCCGTCAGCGGTAACGGCGGCCGCGGCATTGGCGACGGCGCTGGCGGCGGTGGTAATAGCACTGGACCCAGCATCGTTGGTGGTGCGTCTGCGAACAGCTGGTGGGGACGGTCCGCGTGCGACAGCGGGTTTTGTGCCGCTAGTAACCTGGAAAAAAAATATTGGAATTGAGTTAACAAGCTTAATAAACAGTATAAGCGGAGCCCTCACGAATCGCTTTGTTATATGAATGCGAGAGTCGCGATTTTTGTAACAATTCATAGCAAAAACAGAACATTTTGAAGAAAGGCACCTGAAATAACTATTTTCAAAGTGCTATTGCTTGCTATTGATGCTATTTTCAAAGTTTATCTTAATTGTGCCGCAATTATCATCGAATCATCTAATTTTAGCACACATCGCTAAATCTTAATTCTGAAATTAATTTCATAGTGTATGAAACTAGTTTTGTAACGTAAATAACAACCTATTCAAAAGGTCACTCACCTCTCAGCCGCAGACCCGTGCCTCTCACCCTTAACATCTTTCTTGAACGCGTATGATACAGATATGGGCCTGTTACAAAGGTACTGGTTGTTCATAGCTTCGATCGCAGCATCGGACGCTTCGAACGACGCGAAGTTTATGAACGCAAACGCCTTGGAGTTTCCTGTTTCTGGGTCTCTCATCACCTGGAAATAAAAGATTTTGAGTAAAAAAAATAGGCTCACGACTTTTATCCCTAGAATCTGCTCCCCAAATAATGCCCACACTATTTACCTTTGGTGTTTGTAAGATGACACCGAATGCAGAGAATGTGTCGTACAAGAGTTTCTCATCCACCTCTGGATCCAAGTTTCCTATGAAGATGTTGGCTCCCACATCTAAGTTTTTCTGATGTGCTGATGCTTTGTTCACTCTCACTGGTTTTCCATAGAGTTTTATCATGTTCATTACCTGTAAAAGAGACATCCAAAACTTAAAAAAAAAATATGAAACAAAACCAAAAATAAATTCCTTTTTTATATAACATATGGTGGCAAACATTCATACCGCCCACTTGTTGGTTAGTGGTTATTTAGTTGCGATCTTCTGTAAGGCAGAGGCAGAGCAAGAAAATCTTGCTGTGCCCTCTTCTAATAGACTTACTTGGTCTAGATCACATTTTAAAGTTTTACCTTACCTAAAGTTGCCTCTTGCCAGCACTAAATGTGTTTTTAATCCTGTTCTAAAACCAACTCCAGTAATTCCAGAGTAGGTCCAGAGTTATAAACTCACAATTCATAAAACCAGAGCTTTAAAAAAACAGATTTTGTAAGCCCTACTAGATACTTTACTCACTTTTATAGCATAATCAGCATCTTCCTCTCCCATGAACTCCACAAATCCATAGCCCTGATGTGTCTGAGTGACACGGTCCTTTGGCATGTGAACATTCACTAGAAATAATAAAAAAATGAAAAGTAGAAAAACTCACAAATAAGGTAAGCTCATCAGAAACAAAAAGAGTAAGATAAAGCAGGATGAGCATGCTCAAATTCCACTGTGACTATAATAAAAATTCACTTTGAACCAATAAATAATGCTTATTTGTTTAAATTTATATCCAAGTGGACTTTAAAGAGTGGCCCAAATCAACTTTGATTCGAATCTGATGTCAAAGTCAGCTTTGATCATTGTTTCCACAATTGCAATAGCATCACAGGTTACTTTGATGGTGTCAACACTACTTAACTTTTTTCCCAAAAGTGTACCTAGGTACTGTTGTGAAAAAAGTTATATTAGCTTAGTCAGTGGCAATTGTGGGTTATCACAATTGTCACCACCATTTAATATATTTAGATAAATAAATAGAGTAGTTACTAACCAACAGGTCCAGATTGGACAAACAACTCCCAAAGCAAGCTCTCCGAGACTCTGTCATCGAGACCTCCCACGTAAATGGTGGCATCTGAAAGAAAATAAGTTTAGTTTTTGATAAAGAAAATTAGGATAAAAGGACTTCTCGAAGGAGTCCGTAAGTAGGTCATCAAGGTGATTTAGGTGTAAGGATGATGATCTGTTGTATCATCTAAAAAACATTAAACTGAGTATTAATAAATAAATTTAGTTACCTGCTCTATAAAGACTAAATTAGGTGACAATATTCCATTCTATTTGATAAAAAGCTTAATAAGAGAGGAGAAATAAGGGGAAGCTTGTATCCAAACAAATTATAACCTCAAACTTTGTTTAACAACAAACCAAGTACCGAAATCTGGTAATAATACTATTGTAACAAACAGTATAGACATAAGTGCGTCTAAAATTAAGTAAAAAGTATAAAAAATGTGCATAAATGCACATATTTACCTTGATTTCTTTCGGCGATTGGCCCTGCAGCCATTATTGATACTCACTGACCTCTGACAGACACAGACAGTGACACAGATAGACAGATAATAGTGTTCTGTGATAGACAGATAGCCAACAGCAACAAACCATTCTTGACACTCTATTTACTTGACACTGGCAAAATTGACTGTAAAAACAGCAGACGCCATAAAAAAAATGAACCACTCTGACTGTCTGTGGCTCAGGCATACATAAATCATAGTATTTATCTGTGGGCTCAGGTGAAATTGTCAAAGAAAGAAATAAATAAACAAAAATAAAAATCTGCTCCCACCGAATCCGAGATCAGTCAGTCAGTTCGTTTTATTGAGTTGAGTTGGGTAGGTAGATAATACACCCATTGGATCGTCGGATTTTTCTCTTTCTTCCGAAGTCCTCAACCTGAAAATGCAGAGCGCCTCTGATGTAATATCATCATTGTTCTGGTTCAAAGAACCAGCGGATCAGGACGAGGACGAAGAGCAGTTAGTACTCGAGCAATTTGTGCAAAGTGTAGACGATTTCAGTTCCCAGTACGGAAGTGAAATCAGTGTTTCTTACACGGCTTTCAATCTGAGAGGGCCACCGTCGAATTTTCCAGACTATGGAGACTATCCACAAGCCTTTGTTATGGTGAGCAATACCTACTTATGAACTTTTATGCAATTTTCCAAATGCATCTCAATCATTGAGATAATAATTGTTATAATTTGTAATAATTATTATTACAACCCATACTTGGATCGCTCTCAAAGTCTCAAACAGTTCTAAATGTCCCATACAAAAATTCAATTTTCCTGATATCAGGATACCTACATTTCAGATTAAGGCCTTGTTACATTGATTCTAGATGATTTAACATGGAACTTTTTACTAACTAACATGGATTTTTCATTCGGAAAATTTATGCGCGCTATACTACTGCTCTCAAACAGTAAAGGAAAATATCGTGAAGGAACCGGTATATCCTAGGTCGGCCGACGGTCATAGGTCCTTTTCTGAGCCACCATACCTTAACCTGGTCACTGACCATATACGGGTGAACGAGAAATAATCAGTGACACGACAAGTAAGCAACTCACATACAGGACTCTGTATTGCCTGGGACATGTTTAGATGGAAAAGGCTTTTCCAGAACATTTGTCACCTCTCAGTCTAGTCAGCTAGACTGAGAGAAGAATCTATGTATAAATAAATACAGGCCTAAAAGAAGATAATCTTTGCTTTTGCGAATAGAGAACCTATGGGACCTGGTGGGATGAGGCACCATCGGCCACAGAAGACTACATGCCACAAAATAATAGTAGCTCAATTCCAAGCCAGGACTTTGTGGGTATGTTAGAATTTTACCCATGATTTGTACTTACTATATTTATTCTTCACTGGCTTCCACCCATGGCTTCACTCACATGTACCTGCATAACACCAACTTAACTATATCCATACAAACAATAATTTCCATCCATTCCTGTGTTACTGCATAAAAAGACAAACAAACCAACAAAAACACTCTCTCATTTGTATTCCATATATGCATATGCAAATTCCCCATATAAACCATTTAGGTTTCATATTCTTAAATAATACCTAGTTATAGGCTCATAAATTCCACTCCAAGCATGATGGTAGACATCCTCTCAGACGATTAGTTCCTTGAACATGCTAAGGGTTGGGTAGCCAGAAGCCAATGTGCTGTTGTCCAATTATTCACATACCCACATTTTTTTTTTTTTTTTTTTTTTTTTTTTTTTTTGTTCATTTCTTTTATCCGCAATCAGTTGGTGGACTATAGGCGGATGAGCTGCTTGTTTAGTGGCGTTTGGGATCCAGACTCATCAGTCCTTCTTCCCTCATTTTTGCAGGTTGTCCAGGATGTGGCTCCTCTTTAACCTTTTCGTGGTTGTTGGTTTCTCAACCAAAGCTCTTGCGAGTGGGTTGGCGTGGCTTTTGAGGCTGCCCAAGTAGCTTTTACCCACATTTTATAACACAATAATTTCTTGCATACCTAATTATTGAATTATATTTTTCACCTTGATCGCAAACAACATTCCTTTCGGCAGAAGTCTCCTTCAGTAAAGAAGTTTACCCAATTGAAGTGTCAATATTTGAGACATACAATCCTGGGGCCCTGGTCAGAATATGGGCCCGTGGTCCGACATCTTGGATGCTGCTGTGGGAAGGAGAGCCGGAGTATGTGGTTGAACGGCCAAGAATATTCACTCCACCAATCAGGCAGATCAATGTTCCAACCAGGTTTCTGTTATTTCATTAACTTTGAAAAAAATCATAAAGAGGTCTATGATAGAATGATAGATGATGATGATGTTGAAGTCCTATCTGATTTTGGCACTGCAACTTTGTTTATATTTAAACAAGCATATTGAGTGCTTTGTTGTTCAGCCCTCTGCTGCGAAAATAAACTTAAAAAGAAACTGAGTTGATTATCTACCTATACTTTGAATCTCAATCCTCATAAACCACCATCATTGTCTGCTTTGTCAACGATCCGGATGAGATGCAATAGAAAATCTATTGTGTCGGAATCTGGGTAGTCTAGTGGTTACTACTACTATACTCTATTATCTACTATACTCTATTTCTTTCTGTTCATCTTATAGCATTCAGAAAAGGCCTCAACACCCTGTTGTATTTTTAAACATATGTACCTACTGCATGATTACTGATTTGTGATGATAACCCAAAGTAGAGAAACTCATGTTGTTAAGTGCTCAGCTATTTTTACTTTCAACAGGATTCTAAGACTGGAATTCAACCACAAACTCCTACCTTACTACACGGAGTTAGATGCTGTACTGTTGAAAGGAAAGTTCCCACCGAATGTGCTCCGAGAGAAGAACAACTTCACCTACTCCTCACTTTTCCTCACGAATACTACACCGATGGTGAAAAAAGGTATGCGTTAAATTCCTGTCTATCTTTCCATTGCTGATTGACATTTTAACTCAGACTAATTTTTAACTATTGAATGATTGCTGATGCCTGCTGCTTGGTTTTCGTACTTATATAAAAAGTGGCTTATGTGCTATTCTAGGAAAAAACTCTTTAAAATAAAATAAAAATAAATATTCCGGACATATTCACACGGTCAACTGATCCCAAACTAGGCATAACCTGTACTATGGGTACCAGAGACTGATATACATAATAGATATATATTTAACACCCAGACACAGAACAAACATCTGTGTTAGTCACAAATGTTTGTCCAGAGCGGGGATCGAACTCTTATCCACTTATTACAAGGTTCATCGACATTGTTAGAGCCATTATAACGTTATTGAACCACAAACTTTCTCCTTAATAATATTAGTAGGATTGTTAACAATTTTCAGTAAATAGGTAACTGATTGTAAACGAATTGTATTGGTGATTTGGTGCAGTTCGTTCGACGGATTGGCGAGCGTAAAGTTAGCTGTTTCGGCAGGTACCTACCTATAATCCAATCACAACCCAAAAAAGTCACAAGAGCTATTAAAAACCTATGTATACAGATAAATCTTGTTGACATAGCTTCAATTACGCAATGAAACGCGATAACCCTTCACGGTCACCGTGAATAAAGATACCTGATTTTCCATTGTTGTTATTGATAATAACCACGCTATAGAATAATGATTAAATAATTTTATCTGGCCGTGGTGGCCCCGGCTGAAGAATAGGCCCCTCCATATCTACCTATCCGCGGATGTCGTAAGAGGCGACTAAGGGAAAAAAGCTAGGGGATGGGCAGCAGCGTCCCTCATTTTAGCAACGAAAGCTCTAACTGCGCTCGCCAACCCGCATGCCCAGCGTGGTGAGTATGGGCAAATCCCCCCACATGATAAGCAGTTTGCTCTGTCTGTGGGAGAGGCCATGTTCAGCAGTGGACGTCGAACGGCTGAAATGATGATGATGAATTTTATCTACGACTTGCAGGCCCTTGCTATAAATTATCAGGCATTGACTTTATCGGTTCGATAACTCTCGCCCGAATGCTCCTTGTAGCGCGGTAGCAGCAGTCGGTCGCGCTGCATTTATTTGGTTAGGCATATTATAAAATAAGTTTTTTTTATTACACACACATTCATGTATTTTTATGTTTTAACTATTTTGACAGGTCAGTTGATGAACAAGATACTGGAGTCGAATCTTCACGAACAAATAT
Organism: Anticlea derivata; assembly: GCA_947579855.1. Classification (NCBI taxonomy): domain Eukaryota; kingdom Metazoa; phylum Arthropoda; class Insecta; order Lepidoptera; family Geometridae; genus Anticlea; species Anticlea derivata. The sequence goes on from OX388269.1 coordinate 8,519,564, forward strand.
GCATAGAAATAGATACGGGACCACCTAATGGTGACTTTCATAAATTACCGGTAAGTGTTAAAACGTTTCTTATATCTATGTTTTTACGGCTTTGTTTTCCATGATTTCGAGTTCGCCTCTGAGTAGGATAATGAGCTATTTCCTCTTGTCTTGATCAGTGCAACTATAATGAGCTATTTATAATTTATGACGCTTTTGCAGTAATTAAGTAATTGAAAACAGGTTATAAAAAAGTTGCAACATCTTGTGATCTTGATTGCTGGAATAAAAAAATCTAATAGGTAACTAGGTACATTGTATGTTATTACTATGTACCTAGTTGCTGCCGCGCTATTGTGTAAACAAAATGGGAATGGCGTTCTCAACTTTGAGAATTATATAAACAATCAGTGTAAACTACAATAAACCTTCAGATGACGTACTAAAACGTATTTTTTCTCGTGTACATTTATATTCAGATGACGTATTAAGACATATTATGTTTTCTCTTGTACATTTTTAGGTTCAAAATCACAAGGTTTAAAATCACACTCAATGTATTTATCATTTTCCTTAAAAATAGCACCGGTTTCTGTTGAAATAGAGAAACGATTTTGGATATAAGAAAAAAGTAAAGCGAATCCTGTTATTAAAAAAATGCTTTATTTTACCACGTAAATAGTGAATTTCGTAAGAAATAATTGTCTCTTTAAAACACCATTAAGTATATTTTTTTACAATCTTGCCCCTATCGAGAGTACATTACATAATAATGGCTTCTATGCTATCCTAAGTAAAGAACTTTTTCAATTCCAAGTTTCAACGGAATCAGTTGAGCCGTTACGGTATGATTGAACAACAAACATCCAAACATCCTCACAAACTTTCGCATTTATAATATTAGTAGGATTTGAGAACAATATAAGAACTTATGTAAGTACATCACATAGGCCATTACTAGGTACTACACAGGCCTATCTGTGTTTTTAAACTTAAGTAGAAATATTATTTTAATTCAATAGACTAGCCAATATACCCAAGTAAGTACCCATGATGATATAGGTAGGTGCCTATTCTGTTACAATGGTGAGAGTGAAGTAGTAAGTGTATTATACATACTATAGTGTACTGTACATGTACATCGTGGCGGGGGAACAATAATCACACCGTAACAGCTCAACCGATTTCGTAAAAACTTTTTTTTCTTTTATTTTTTTATTGGAGATGGTTAGGCGTTTGACCACCAGCTCACTTTTACAAGTGAGATGTGGCCTAAGATGGAGCACGCTTTACCAGAAGGAACTTATTCACTCTAGATTTGAAGACTCCTAGATTGTACTCGTCCGGGAAAACGTGGAATAGATAAAGTTCTTTACCTAGAATACCATATAGGCTACTTTTTATGTAGGTACCACGCGAGCGAGCCGCGGGCTGAAGCTAATCGGAAATTATGAACCACGCTGTAGAAACTTTTCATACTGACTCTTCTTGATTGATCACCATGTATATGTATATAGGTACCTAGGTAATAGAACAGTCTGGTCTGTTGTGATAACAACGTCCAGAACTGTTTTGACAAAATGTAAAGCAACTTTATGGTTAGTGGCTTCAGACTGTTTTGACTACATAATGAGTTCATGAACTTTTGCATATAACTCTTGTACCTAATACGTTACGTTGTATATGTTCTCGTTCCCACCTACTTCATACATTATTATACGAAGTAAAGAATAACATTAGTACCTATTTTATACTGTACCTACATGTGATATAAAACCTATCCCACTGATAATATAAATGCGAAAGTTTTTGAGGATGTTTGTGGTTCAAAAACGCCGTAATGGCTTATCCGATTTCGATGAAACTTGGAATAGGTAGAGATCTTTACTTAGAATAGCATATAGGCTACTTTTTATATAGGTACCACAAGAGCGTGTTTTTGCAAATCAAATATTTTTCGCCGAGATCAAACGGCGTCCGGCATATGTCAATTTATTTCAAAACTAGCAGTATCCGCGCGGTTTCACTCGCATTAAGGTTCTAAGTTTTATTTAGTTGACTTATTTGCATTTATTTCAATAAAATCCCATATAATAAAACACTTTTAACTGAACTTTCAAATTTTCTGGGAAAATTTACAATTTTTTTAGAAAAAAGGAATTGAAGCCTCGCGTGGTGGTATAAAATTGGCTCTCAACACGAGCTCTCCTTGCCATATCCAAAAGTTCCACTCTCGCTGCTTGTGTAGTTTGACATATTTTTTCAAAATAAAATCCATTTTCAGGACGAGGCAGTACTAACCGTGATGTCATATCTGGATCTGCAGTCACTATGCCGTTGTGCCCAAGTCAACAGGCATTTCAACCGGCTCGCTTCGGATTCAATACTGTACCGTAGTATCGACCTCAGACCCCACTGGCACTGTGTTAATAATCAGGTATGTTCATTATCATCATCCAGAAGAAGCCAAACGAGCGAGCAACGGACGATGGACTATCATAATAATAATAACACCCAACCGTCACATACAGTCCTGAACCCACAATAGGATTCCCTGTGTCGTGGGTATCAGAATCTACGAGTGTACCATGGTACCACAACACCCAGACCCAGAACAAATATTTGCAGATCATGCAAACATATGTCCCGAAACAGGGATCAAACCCGCCCTTGCGTCTCATCTGGGCACTCGCCCGCCAAGCCACTGATGTAGTCCAGTTAACTCATATCAACATATAACAAGTCGAGTTAGATTGTAAATCGCGACAAAATAATTGCAATCAAACATTTTGAAAGTGAGTGACGCAAGGTTAACTACTGGGACCCGTCGTTTATAATGGATCAAAATAGTAACTAGCATGTTAAGTTTCGCTTCCTCATTTTAATATTGAGATTAACGGTGCCCGTAGCACTAGTTTATGTTGCTATCGAGTCGCTAGCGATTCCGTCGCAAACATCGGCGATGTTTAAAATCTTTGTAATTTTACTAAGTAGTTACTAAAATTAACAAAATGATAGTTCCAAATGAACTATCATTTTGTTAATTTTGGTATGTGTAGGTATACCTACTACCTGTTTCAGTTGACCATGTACCTACGATGCAGGAATTCTAGTCCGGTTCAGAACAGACTAGATACTACCTACACAAGTATTGTGTCTGTTGGCTGTTTTTTTTTAATACAAATAAGGTGGCAATCCATCCTACGGCCCCACCTGTTGGTAACTGGTTACTACGGTAACTTAGGCTACGGCCTATGAACGCTTGCATTGCCAGAGGCATCACGCACCAGAATCCCCAGAACCCCTCCTTAAAGACCTCCTGGCAACCTTATTCACCGCTGGAACACAACACAATTGTATCCATTATTTATGTTAAGTCCACCACCACCAATCTTCCTCTAATCTTACCTTCACTCCATCCAAAGGTTGTCTAGAAAAGATCGCTTTTTACCGATAAGAACGCCACTGTTATTTGTCTGCTGCTCCAATTTAAAACGGAAATATATCGCTGTGCCCTACCTCCTCTAAAAATTGTTTACTTTTGTTTATTTTATTTCAGGTTTTATTCATAATGTCACAACGTTGTAAACACCTACAAAAGCTCGACCTTTCTTGGTGTGGGAGTCACCGGATGATTCAGCCTTCTCGCGTTGTACAGTAAGTATACTTGTTTGCTTGCTTGTCTTGCCAAGGATCCTTTCTTGGTCATTCTGTATTATTCAGTGAGCAGGTTCAAACCTGTAGTGTAGTACAATGACTGCGAAATAACCAGTGTGGTAGGATCAAAGTGTTCTTAACTGACTGATACACAGCCTATAGAGGAAAAAGTAAAAGCCTATTTTCACACTAACAGTAGGAGAAATTTGGAAATTGATATAATCTGAAAATATAATTTGTTTAGTGACATTCTAGCGAGGAAATACTAGGGTAATGTTGGGAAAATTGCTTTTTAGGATTCCGTACCTCATTTGGAAAAAATGGAACCCTTATAGGATCACTTTGTTGTCCTGCCGTCTGTCTGTCTGTTCATATGTCAAGGCCCTTTTTCTCGGAAACTGCTTGAAGTAGCAAGTTGAAAATGATATTGATCGAATACAAAAGACTCTGGCCTCTACCACTGCTATGAAAAAATCAAAACGCAAATAAAAATATAACGTGACGCTTGATGTACCATGAACATACATCAATCCATGTTTGTTGTCTTGAGCCTTCTCCATCCACCAACTTCCCGCAACGTTCACAATGTCGTCGGTCCATCGGTTAGGGGTCTTTCAACACTGCTTCTTCCTGCTATCGTTAACCATAATAACTTGTGTTACAGATTCCTCGAGGACTGCGGCAAAGAACTGACTCATCTTCGGATGAACTGCTGCAGATTCGTGGAGACTGAAATTCTTAAGGCCATTGTTGAATGCTGTCCCCATTTAGAAGGTACTTGCTATAAATGCAGCCTAAACAATAGTGAGCAAATTTTTATGGGAGCTGGCCCAAGAGCAGCCACGATTGAGACATATGCCCAAATAAAGGGTATATTCTATTCTTCAAGTATGCTGAAGGGCATCAAAATCTGTACATGAGATTTCGAGTAATAGACGAATGATTGTATTTTTTTTGACAGCCTTGATAGTTTGCCCATAATTTAATTCCAAACGGTTCAGTGGTCTGGTACGAAAGCGTAAGAAACATCTTTACATCCTCACATATAATACATCGCTTCAATGTAAGATGACACGCTTTTTACCCGACTGCTGAGAAGGAAGAAGGGTAATTTATTTAACTATGCTTGAGCCACTCTCATAGTGAGATTTTCTCGCTCTCCAAATAACAATATTTTTTTCAAATAGTGTTGCGTTCCTGCGGTAAGGTTGCCAGAGCTCTTTTAGAAGAAGGGGGGTTCGGGGTCGGCGATGCGTTCGTGATGCCTCTGGTATAGCTAGCGTTTATAGGCTACGGCGACTACTTACTAACAGGTGGGCCGTAAGCTTGTTTGCCACCTTAGTTGTATAAAAACAGGTTGACTAGCAATATTACTCAATATTTCAAAAAAGTAATGCAAATACATGAAGTGCGGTGTCATATGAAAGAGCTTTGTTCACACATTCCAAAACGATTACCGATACCGATTAACGATTAAAGTATTATAATATAATAATATAAATTTTATTTCAAGTTACTTAAGAATAGTAATTATTCTAGAACTATTCTAGACTGGTTTTAAAGAAACAGCAAAAATAGTAAACTTAAAAAACCATTATAACGTGAACTCTTATTTGGTAAAGTTTCAATGACTTCTTAGTTCAGGTAAAATTGGACTTTAGATAGAACATTCTAAAGATGCTATTTTCAAAGTCATTTTTAACTTTTAACAGCCAATTAAAGGTCTAACAGCTAGTTTAGTTATGATACATCTTTGTGAAAGGAGATAATCTACCCAGACGCGACGATTGAGTAATAATTGCTTCTTTTACAGAGCTATGCCTCCGTTCTGTGGTCGGTACTATTGACTGGATGCAACTAAAAGCTTTGAGAAGACTAAAACGACTGGACGTGTATCGGACGGACATTACTAGCTTCGCTATCGTCGAGATTATAAAGGCGAACCAATATTTGGAGCATCTTAATGTCGGTAGGCACTTACTTATCTTAAAATATATATAATGCATGCACTTATCTTATATTAATGGTAATTCATAATATACATGCTGTCCCTCAAGGGACTTATCCTACACCCAGTTGGCTGGCAATAACGTTTGTTCTATGACATAAAAACATAAAAAAACACTACTAAAATCAACTTTTTTGGGGTCAGTTCAAACATTTAAAGGCCAAAGACTATTGATTAAATTACCTAAAAATCTAATCTAAAATTGATTATTATACTTTTAGGTTTCACTTTTAGGAGCTTGCGATATCGTTGAGTTATATTGGCTCACCCTCAAATGTCAAACTCAAAATTGACTTTATTCCGTACATGTAAGGATCATTTTTAAACGAATTATATGGGACATAACAACACAGCTTTAAGCAAAGCAGGACGGCTCCTTAATCGATACAGATGATATTCGATGCTCTTTTGTAACATTAAAGATGACGTTCTTTTAAGCGTTAGAGTCTTTCCTTGGCCCATGTTCAAAAGTGGATTAAATAAGGCCTTTTTCTTCTCAGGCTCGTGCAAAATGATAGCGACAATGGACGACGTGGCAATCGCGCTCGGCACACACTGCCCTAACCTCAAATCTGTGGATTTCTGGAAGTCCTACTCGTTGACGCCTTCGGGAATCAGGGCGCTAGGACGTTGCGAGAATCTGCAAGAACTTGATGTTGGTTGGTGGTGAGTGTTTTTATGTAAGAAAGCTGAGCACTGGTGGAGTGGTGGTAGTGGCCCCGCCTTCCGATCCTCAGGTCATGGGTTCGAATCCCAGTCGGAATTTATGTTACATCGGGACGAAACCGGCAAAGGAGCCTCTAAAAGGCGCTTTTTAATCCTTTCACTACACTGATTCCTTCTCCGTCGGTCATAGGCACTTTTCAGAGTCCCTATACCTCAACTTATTCACTATGACCAAGAAATAATCAATGACACGCCATCCTGCATTAAGGTCAGAGAACTGGTTGAGGTAAGGTATACAACGTATTCCGTAACTTGTATACCATATCGATAGAGGCTTATTCTACAAAAAATAAACTATAAAAAATCAATTTTCCAATTTTTGCTTCCTTAAAAATAGTCATTTCTGTCCACCCGTTCTTAATGATGCGCTTACAAACGAACAGCATTTAATTTTGATTTTGTATAGACAACTCACAAAAAACACCAACTAAAGGCACAAGCTTCCTTCATGTTACGTGTGGGCCAAACAGGTTCTGTCTCAGCTGATTGCTGCTTATCTAATTATTATTTTATTTTAAAGCTTACAAGCCGGCGGCTCGGGCGAGTGGCTGCAATGGATAGCCGGTGCTGAACTCCGGAAACTGTTCCTCGGCGCTTTGCGAGGAGTTTGCGATAGAGATTTAAGGGCGTTGGTCTCTCGCACGCCTAAGCTGACGCAACTGGACTTGCTAGGCGTTAGGGCAGTTACACCGGATATCTGTGCCGCGTAAGCAAAATTATCTCCTTTCACTAAGATGTATCATAACTAAACTAGTTGTTAGACCTTTAATTGGCAGTTAAAAAATAAAAATTACTTTGAATATTATTATATATTTCATTTTAACATTCGATTAAAATATTTACAAAAAATACACACTTAAACATCCTACTAATATTATAAATGCGAAAGTTTGTGAGGATGTTTGGATGTTTGTTATTCAATCACGCCGTAACGGCTTTACCGATTTCGATGAAACTTGGAATATAAAGAGTTCGTTGCCTAGAATAGCATATAGGCTACTTTTTATGTAGGTACCACGCGAGCGAAGCCGCGGGCAGAAGCTAGTACTATATACATTAAAAATGAAAATGGCATCTTTAGAATGTTCTTACTAATATCCAATTTTACCTGAACTAAGAATTCATTGAAACTTTACCAAATGGGAGTTCACGTTATAATGGTTTTATAATTTTACTATTTTAGCTGTTTCTTTAAAACCTAGGTCTAGAATAATATTAAAAATCGTTTTGGAATGTGCGAACAAAGCTCTTTCATATGACACCGCACTTCATGTATTTGCATTACTTTTTTTAAAGCCCCCTTTTGGACCCCCGTAACCCCTAGGCCGATTTAACTCATATTCTTCCCAGCAAATCTTGATAGTACATCATGTTGACCTATTAAACTCCATGCAGATCGGATTTACGATTTGAAAGCTATGCTCTATCTAACGCATATGCAATACATAAATACATACAACGCCAATTCGTCCAAGTTGTTTGTGAGATCTTTGCTCACTCGAACGCCCACGATCTGTCGCTCTGAGCATCTAAGGGGCTTATGTTCAGCTGTCGATGTCCTATGGAAATGAAGATGACGATGTCGACCAGATGTGCCCTAGTGCAGAAACGTTTTCAAAATGGCGGACGCTTAAAAAAATAAAATGTGTTTCTGGCCACATTTATTTATTTACATTGTTACCCTTTTCAGGATATTAGCAGAATGCAGGGAGCTACGGCTTCTGGACGTCAGCTTCTGCGATCAGATACAAGAATCTCAGGTAATTGTTTTTACTCACTTTTAATTCAACTTGTTACTCTACGATCGATACGATAATATAGATTATTTAACGACCTCATAGCAAAGCGGCCGGAGACGCGAGAGATGCGATCTCGGTTCCAGCGGTGCCAATCAAGTGCAGATTGCATTAATCATTGCAACGGGCTATGGAGAGAGCTATGCTCGGTGTTTCACTACGTGATAAGATTCCGAAATGAGGAAATCCGTAGAAGAACCAAGGTCACCGACATTGCTCTCAGAATTAGCAAGTTGAAGTGGCAGTGGGCAGGCTATATAGCTCGCAGAACCGACAACCATTGGGAATTAAAGGTTCTCGAATGGCGACCACGAACCGGACGACGCAGTGTTGGAAATCCCCCTACCCGATGGACTGATGACATTGTAAATTTTGCGGGAAGTCGGTGGCTTCACCTAGTTTCTAAGACGTTTCAAAGTGATCCTAGTGATTTTATTGAAATAAACGCCTTTTGAATTTGACTTGATGGAAAAGGCTCAAGACCGTTTGTCGTGGAACTCTTTGGGGGAGGCCTATGTCCAGCAGTGGGCTTCTACAGGCTGTTGATGATGATGATGATTGCATTGCGCCGATATTGATTGACATAGATAAAAAGCGGAAAAAAGAGAAAGAGTGGAGAAAAAAGAATGAAAAAAAATCTAAGTCAAAATTGACATACAGAACCAATGGGATGTGAATTTACAATGACTTATTTTATTATTACAGGTACTGCAATGGCGTAGGCAGTATCCTCACGTGAGCATCAAGCGATCGTTCCAGGCTGCGAATCTGACTGGCCCGGATCCTGACTCCTCATTCTTGACACCTGATTTGGAATGAACTCTAATAAACCGTTCTGTCATGGTAGCGTGTTATGACCGAACCGGCAACGCTAAGCGCCTAGGACGGGACGGCCTAGTGGGCCTAGTTATCATCAGCCTGACGAAGCACACTGCTGGACATAGGCCTCACCCAAAGCGACTAACAGTAGTAACAGTTCTCCAACTCAACTCAACTCCATCAACCGACTTCTGATTTTATGCCGTCGACGGAATTTGCACTTTAGCCTATGATTTAATTTGGTATTCTCTTGAACTTACATTTGTTACAAACTACTTTATTCATAATAAGTTTCATTTTATCGAGGCTTTATATATAATATTTTTGTCTCTGTCATTTTCAAATCAATGAAAAGAGATGGCATTAGATTTAAAGGCCATTTTAGCTATCGAAGCTAAAATGGCCTTTAAATCGAATGGTTAGTGTTTTGTAAATAAGATCGAAGAAGACCAAAAATCGGATTATATCCAATCCCATCCAACTAATATTATAAATGCGAAAGTTTGTGAGGATGTTTAGATGTGTGTTAATCAATGACGCCGTAACGGCTCAACTGATTTCGTTGAAACTTGGAATAGATAGAGATCTTTACCTAGAATAGCTTATAGGCTCTTTATGTTGGTACCACGCGAACGAAGCCGCGGGCGGAATCTAGTTGACTAAAATTTGTATAACGATGTAAATTGTATTATTCTTTAATTGCATAATAGTGATAAAGTTAACTAAACGCGCGGCTGCCACTGCGAGAGGAGCGGACTCCGTAATGATTTTAACTTACAACGACGCCATTCTATGAAATTCGACTGTAAACTTTATAGAAATGCATCGTTGTGCAGCTGACTCAATGCCGAGTCCGCTCCGCTAGTGGAAGCCGCACGTTAGTAAAGTACGAATGTTTTGGTTATATCACGTTCAAAACGTTAAAATCAGTGAAAATTTCATAATTAACATTCGTTTCTACCACTAATTGAGTTGTTAAGGTAATTTTGTTCGGTATTGTACGCCGTTTTTAGCATCATAGTGACACCCTTTACTTAAAAACGATAGTTAAAATTAAGCATTGATTAAAAATATTCCTGTCACTGTTTCTTATGTAATAGTCAGAGACGGCAATACTTTAATTACTGTTTTATCTTATGACAGATTTTTTAAGTAAGTTTTTTTTTTACATTTAATTTGAAATTTGTCTAACCTATCCTAAACTTTAGCGTGAACAAAATAAATACTATCGTATTTTACAGTTTGTGGTCCTAAGCGTATACACTACAAACGAATTTTTCTGTAATTTATATAAAACTAAAACGTGATCTTGAAATTTGGCTTTAACAGTGAAATAATTCTAAAAGACTGAATAAATGGTAGGTATATAATTTAGATTAAAAATGACATGATGTGATATGGCACAATAAATCTATTTATTAATATTTGGAGGCCTGTAGTACATCTCAGCGGCCGGGCCTTACCGTTTTAGCGGATAGCGGTATGCCACCACACTTGCGTCGCGATTCGCCTAGCGGAACGTAACCCGTGAAATGTATATAGCTTACCGTTTTTGTATGGTGTCACAAAGAGGGCGCCCACAAAAACCAGTAATATATTAACTTTTCACTGTCGAAAAGTGAGAACTTACTGACATCTCAGAATAAATTAATTTCATTTATTAAGTCAGATAACAAGGATCCATAGATTAGAGTATTGAATGCCACACAGTTTCAAATAATCAAACAATAATAATAATAACTATAAAATAAAGGTACACAAAGAATAAATTTATATAACTGTTTGGCACAAGGGTTGGTCAGGCTTGACATCCAGTGCCTTTGCAGTTTACTGCAATTTTTGTCAGTCAGAACCACTATCAGGCAGTTGTTACTGCCCAGGATCCTGCGTTTTAAAGATTTTATTTTGAAAAGGGCCTCTTGTTTGAGAAAAGCTGACGTTCCCGATCGGAAATCATTCCGATGCGATATTATAAAATAGCCCTGTTGTTTCGCCTTACTCTCAACTCATTGCGGATCCGGATCCGGATATCGCGGTTTCGCCGCAGAGTTGTGCTACATGCCTGAAGCAAAGTAAGTTTATAGTAGGTAAAGTAAATATCAGAAGTTGATGGAAATTGTGATCCTATTTATAATACGGAACATAAAAAAATGCTAGTTCTATTGTTTGTCCAATCATCATTTTCGATGTTGACTTTACGGTATTCCGATAGTACCTAATGGTAAATGTAAGGTTTGATCATAATATATTATTTTGAACTAAGGTATTCACTAAATTTTAATAAGCGCACCTAGTGATAACGTTAAGAACTAACAGTTTTACATTATTTTTTACACTTGCATTGATTGCCGACAGAAGATTTATATTTTTCAATGTTGAAATAGGTTTTTTTTTCAGTTTATGTAAATAAAAATGTATTTTATCTTTTAGCAGACAGAAAAGAAACTGGCTGCTATTTTTAATGTTGTTTGATGTATTTATATTGAATTGTTGAAGGGATGAATTTTTGTTTATGAGTAATGTACCTATAGGAGTTTTTACTAATATATTGTCTTTGGTTACTAGTATAGTATTATGTTATATGTGCTTTGGTATAGGCCTTATTTTATATTACAATAGTTATCGAGTTCTCGTGATTGTGAATGAGGAGTATTGAGCGACATTTATTAAGAATCAAGTAAAAACCCGCGTTGGCCTAGTGATAGGTTCCCCGACTTTCGGTTACGTGAACCAATGAGTTTTTCTATTCGAAAAATTTAAGTGCGCAAATGGTGAAGGAAGACTTCTTAGGGAAACCACTAAGTATTCTTAAAGCTGCGATGGGGCTTGCAAACTGCCACGTATGGAATACTCACTACCTACTGCACAATGTGGGCATGTGTTAAATGTTCGGACATGCCTCTGACTACCCCCTTAGACATTAAAAAGGTCTGGATCTGATTGCCTGGAGATCTGATCTGTCTGATCTGATTCTACAATTAACATTTCAAAGAGGTGAGGGAGGGTAAGAGTAGAGTCAGCCTAATGGTACATAACTAAGAATCTCGCGACATAATCAGATTTCTTCTCACGCGTTCAGTACTGAGGCCGAAGTGAACAGATTACTGGTTTTTGTAGGCGACCTCTTCGTGACACCATACAAAAACCGTAAGCTTTGCAGTCCGTTGCACCAGGTGTTGCAGATTGGCCACTTGTGGCTTTGGCCGGTGGCCCGCACCTTCGAATGGCGTATAGTTCATTTAAATATTTAGCTGGACTTATTATTTTAAAACAGGCATTAACGATAGTATAATTATAAATATTCTAAAGTTATTTCTGCTATGTATAAGCCGCTCTAAGCTTTATTGTATCGCATTTTATTAAATATAATCGATTTGTAATTTTTTTTTGTGATTTCAATTTAAAATACCTACCTGTTTGTTCAAAAACTCCTTCCCTTAGGTATACGTCGAGAAGATCTGCATTAAGTTGACGTTCCTTAGCATCTATCTGATCCCAACTTTTTGATTCCCAACGATTTTCAGGGTTATATCTCCATGAACCCGAGTAGTTTTTAAGGAAGGCTGTAGGAATTTCTACGTTTTTTTAGGGCCTTCGAATTTTTGAGCTAAAATTTTAGTCCCAGTAAGCATTAAAACTTAATATTTTTCTAGGATATTTTTAAACATACAGATATATCGATATATTTTGTAAACAAATAAAAAAATATACGAACGAACAGTTCGTTATTAGTTCAACAACTTTCGTTTGGAAATATTATAATAAACGATTTTTTTTCATCTAAAAATAATAATATTGCCATAAAAGGATGCTCAATAGTAACAATTTTCTAACCAATTTGGTTAGAAATTTATCTAGTTAGGGGAAGGTTGCGGGTACAAATCACGTCTTGAGTCGATTTTTTTTTATTATAAAAAACATATTTTATTGAAGGTAAAAATTTTGTTTCCATCTCGTGCGACCACTAAAACCACTATATGAAACCAGTCAAACCACGATTATTATTGTTATCGTTTTCCTCATATCACACCAACTCGCGTAGGTATTGATGCTGAGAAAACAGTGAGATGAATCGAGGCGTGAGTTAAGATAATCAACAAAGGGAATATCTAGAAAGGACTTCGTATTGACTTGGTGAGTCTGTATTTTCTATTTTATAAACTTGTTTACGAAACTGTGTTTGTGCCGTAGTAACTATTGTGTCATCTGTCTTTGTTATGATTATGAATATAACTATGAATGGGTAGGTACGTGTAAAGTATTGTAGAGTAAGTAGTCATCATTACTCGTGAGTGTTCTGTGGTAGTCATGCTTTTGTTGTTGATGATATAAATAACGGATTTATCTCTCTGGGTGTGACAGATACCGTTAAGGGTATCGTTGGACAACTTCGTCAAAAACGGTATGGGAATTCAATATGGATTTTAATTACAGTGGTGGTCATCTAATTAGAAACACCTACCTGGGTTTATATTTTTATTGCAAATTCCCTTTCGAACTAATTTTTAACGTATCATTGAGTGTTCCTACGTATTAAAATCGATGTATCGGATATTATATTGCATTGTTATACCATTTTAATAACAGAAAACAACGGTTGTTTTTCTAAAACTGAAAGTTATATTAATAACAAAATAAAAAACGAGATACAAACCGGACAACTAATTAGAAACACCAAAAAAATCATTACTTAAATCATTTTTAATTTGAACAAAACCCCAATAGTTTTGAAAAATACTAAAAATACTACATCCTTAGACAATTAGTATTTGGTAGGGTAGCCTTTATTATCAATGACAGCTTTGCAGCGACGCGGCATTGATTCAATCAATTTATAACAAGTTTCTACAGGAATACTTCTCCAAGCGTCTTCAAATGCACTGTTAAGTCCATGAATATTAGTAACGTGTTTCTGCGACAGGTTGGTCTTTATAGTGTGCCACAAATTTTCTATGGGATTTAAATCCGGACTATTGGCAGGCCACTCTAATACTGTCACGGATTGTTCTGTAAGAAACGCTTTAACGCTGCGTGCTGTGTGCTTTGGGTCGTTGTCATGCTGAAATATCCAAGTTACTGGCAAATTTTCCTCGGAATATGGAATCATTGTCTCTTTCAAGATCTTTTTGTATTGATATTGATCCATTTGCCCTTCAATCTTTCTCACGGGACCAATCCCGTACCCTGAGAAACATCCCCACACCATTACATTTCCACCACCGTGCTTAACTGTCTTTTTAGTGTGTTTGTTATTCAAAGCCTCGTTTATTGGTCGTCGTACATATCGTTTTCCATCGGAATTAATCAAATTAATTTTAGTTTCATCCGAAAACAAAACTTTTTTCCATTGATGAATAGTCCAACTGCCATATTTGCGAGCGAATGCTAGACGATTTTCTCTATGTTGCCTGGTTAGTAGTGGTACTTTTCTAGCGATCCTTCCTAACAATTTTCCTTCAACCAACCGTCTACGAACTAGTTTAGTGGACACGTGTCGAGGATCGTCTTCTGAAAATACCTCTTTTCTTATAACATTGGATCCTTTAAAGGGGTCCGCCTTAGCTAATCGAAGCATAAGCCTGTCTTCTTGAACTGTAGTCTTCCTGGGCCGAAGTTTTCTTGGCACGTTATTTGATGTTCCGTGTAGTTTGAAATGTGCGAGGGTGTTAAATATCATCTTTACGGAACATTCCAAATAATCGGCGATCTTTTTTATGTAACTCCATTTTTGTTTTAAATGAAAATTCACTATAATTTTTCTCGTTGCTGCATCACAGCTCTTATTTTTACCCATTTTTAATAAAACAACAATAAATAGCAACTTTCGTAATGAGTTAGAAATGGCGGCAATATTTACAATGTGATTGACAATTGTGAGAACTGTATTTCAGTTTAAAAAATCAAATTTCGAACCAAGTCATACAATGTTTCTAATTAGTTGTCCATTCTGCCAGTCCTAACGATATTGATACTTTTTGTTTCACTGATATTTATTTTTATTGTCGTCTTGGTTGTCAAATATTATTGCTTGTAATTAAACTAGAGATATTAAAGTAGATTGTAAAGTAGTGAAAAAAAAAATAACCTCCTATTAAATGCTATAATAATGTTAGTTACTTTATAAAAATGTCAGGTGACTAGGTGTTTCTAATTAGATGACCACCACTGTATATTTCAATACAAACTCACCGCATGATGCTCGAACATTCCCATTGATTAATAAATATCGATCTTATTCCTATCGGATAGATTTCAACATACATTGCATGAGATTACCGCAACGTGTGCGCTTCGCTATTTTTAACTCTATTTGAATTGGAATAAGGTGTTACGAATGTTTTGGTGAGCATTGACATTGACCTAGCCTAATCGCATGCATATCAAACCTAGATTTGATCATAGAAATAGTAATTTAGTGGTTGCCAAAATAAAAAGGGTCTCATCGTAACTTCTTTAATTTGCTTGGTTTCAGCATCAGCGATGTTTCTTCAACTTCTTCTGTCATGCCTTATGTTCGGAGCTGTGTATTGCGAGAACGCCAGAACAAACATGCTACCAGGAAGGTCTACTATCGTGCACCTCTTCGAATGGAAATGGATGGACATTGCTGACGAGTGCGAGAGGTTCCTGGGTCCGCATGGATTTGGTGGCGTTCAGGTAAAACTCATAACCTTTCCAAGAGTCGCCAATATGTTTCTCCAAATTCTATATTTTTTTATCAGGTTGTATTACTAGTATTTTCCCACTAAACGGTAAAAAGAGACCGATCTAAAAGGTAAAAAAGTATAGGTAAAAAGGTAAATATCATCATCATCATTCCATCATCATCATTCCATTCGCTCTGTCTGTGGCCTCCCCCACAGACAGAGCGAATTCCTTATCATGTGGGGGGATTTGCCCATACTCATCACGCTGGGCATGCGGGTTGGCGAGCGCAGTTAGAGCTAACGTTGTTAAAATGAGGGACGCTGCTGCCCATCCCCTAGCTTTTTTCCCTTAGTCGCCTCTTACGATATCCGCGGGTAGGTAGATATGGAGTGGCCTATTCTTCAGTCGGGGCCACCACGGTAAATATATCTTTGATTATTGACGCAGGTCTCCCCAGCATCGGAGAACTTGATTATCCACCTCGAAGATGGATCCCGACCCTGGTATGAGCGGTACCAAGTAATGTCATACAAGCTGAAGACTCGCTCAGGAGATGAAGAAGATTTCGCCAACATGACTAGAAGATGCAACGCCGCTGGTGTCAGGTAAGACTCTACTACAGCACTCTTCTTACATCCGTTACTTTGGTTTCCCAGAAATTCAAGACTAGTATTTCATTTTTCACCCCCGACGCAAAAAGAGGGGTGTTATAAGTCTGACCGCTATGTGTGTTCGAGTGTGTGTGTCTGTCTGTGGCACCGTACCTATCTTTTATGCGAGTGAGCCGATTTGGATGCGGTTTTTTAAATTTAAAAGCTAGTTTCTTTGCGATGGTTCTGGTTGATGAAGTTTCATCAAAATCTGTGCAACCATCTACTAGAAATGGAGGATAAAAGTGGGAATGCAAAATCGAATGTTTTCAAATATACCCGAGTGGGGTATCAAATGAAAGGGCATGGTGTATATTATATTAAGACATGAGCGTTTGGGTTTTTAATTTTTTAATTTAATTTTATGTAAACAGGATATACGTGGACGTCGTAGTTAACCATATGACAGGAAACTACAAAGAGAATGTTGGCACGGCCGGCAGTACCGCTGATTTTGATAAGGAGAGTTACCATGGTGTGCCATATGAGGCTGAACACTTCCATCCTGAGTGCAGAATTCATAACTTTGATGATGCTGCCGAGGTATGTTTACAACTATAATTTTGTATGTAGGTTTAGATAAACGTTTGACCGAAATATCACCTGCCTGCGACGCCGCAAAGATTTACTCTGCTCTTGAAGACACCCAAATTCGTATTCTTTGGCTGTCCGCATGGACTAGGCCCAGGATTTGAGAAAACTAAGTGACAAGACACTTATGAAATGAGATCCACTGAGCAAGTTCGTACCTAAGTTTTGTACCTAGAAGGAAGTCTGTCCAAGTGACGTTCATAAGACCAAAAGTCTCTGTCATGGTAAAAAAACATTTTTCTATAATTGATCTTTCTATGATTTAAGAGCTTAGCTCTTGTCGGTGTAATGATGCAATTTCCTTCATTCTGATCTTTCCAATGCGAGCTCCTTTACTTCCTTAAACGACATATGTATATATATATTCCGGACATATCACACATAGTCAACTGATCCCAAACTAGGCATAGCCTGTACTATGGGTACCAGAGACTGATATACATAATAGATAAATATTTTACACCCAGACTCAGAAAAAACATCTGTGTTCATCACACAAATGTTTGTCCAGTGCGGGAATCGAACCCGCGACCTCTAGCGCAGAAGGCAGAGTTACTACCAACTGAGCTGTGAGGCCAGTCAACGACGGCAATCATATCTTTTATCTGGCTCATGTTACTAATTCTTAGTCTTCCTCTTCCTCGTTTTCCTTTTACCTTTCCTTCAATGATGTTCTTTACGAAGCTATCATTGTTACCGTACATTTAAAAATGTTTTATGACACAGGCCCGCAACTGCGAGCTCGATGGTCTGAAAGACTTGAACCAGACTGAAGAATTCGTACGAAACAAAATTGACGAGTTTTTAAACGATTTGATAAAGCTTGGAGTAGCTGGTTTCAGGTATCAACAAAATGTGATTTGTGTTGTGTGTGCTAAAATACTATTTCGCTTGAATGCAGTTAGATAGCACTAAAAAGAACTTGCTTGATTCGTCTCCGTTTCAACCTTTCCGTTCACGCCGTTTAAATACGGCCTAAGCGCTGTCAAAAGGCCAACTTCAGATTCATCATCCTCATCAGCCTGATAAAATTATCTAATGAACTAAGGTGTCCCCCGAAAATGTACACGACAAACTGGGGGCTTCCAGCCCTGGGTCGTTCGGTTCGTGGTCGCCATTCGAGAACCTTTATTCCCCAACAGTTGTCGGTTCTGCGAGCTATATGGTCTGCTCATTGCCACTTCAACTTGCATGCTTAATTCTGAGACCTATCTAACTTCAGACTATACTTTCGAAAACGGCTCAACTGTAACTTAGAATGAAAAAATGTGGGATCATTTGTCAAGAAATAACACGAACATCGGTATTTTATGTGTGCTCTCTAATTAAAAGTGTGGTTTTGTCACTAACCTTTGCAGTCTCGTTTCTGTCGGCTGGTTGGCCTGAAAGACTTGAATCATCGTCTGCCTTATGTTCGTACTAAAATCGTCGGCTATCTCAACCAACTTATATCACATGGTGTTGCTGGCTTCAGGTAAGGGTATCTTCTTTATTCCTTTTCGTCATCATCATCAGCCCACATTAGTCCACTGCTGGACATAGGCCTCTCCCAATACACGCCACTGAGCCCGGTGTTCGGCCCTTCTCATCCACTTACTGCCCGACGCCTTCCGTAGATCTTCTTTAATCCTTTTAAGACATTGCTTTACTTATTACCTATTTATAATCTGTTCAGAGATAAAGATGATTAAATTTATTTGTTTATTAGAAATACCAACAGCTCCAATATATTTCTGATGGATGACAGGCAAACACAGTAAATTATATGTACTAATTTTGTTGAAATTTTCAAAGGTTTTCTCCAAAACTAAACTCAAGCTTTATTGGCATAGCGTACATTTTTTTCTATTTTTAAATTTACATAAATTCCCTGTAGGTGCGTCTTTTGTATTCTCTTGGGGTGTAACTATGATCAAATATTTTTTACGGAGACGGAGAAATATTTTTATGACAGAAAAAAACATTGTACAGGATCAATTTTTTCCTAAACATCTGCAACTTTCAGGGTCGACGCAGCGAAACACATATGGCCCTCTGATCTCAAAGTTATCTACGAAAGGGTGAATGACCTAAGCACCGAATACGGTTTTGAACCCAACACCCGTCCCTATATATACCAAGAAGTTACCTACAGTGGAAATGGCGCAATCACACACGCGGAATACACGCCACTTGGTGACGTCACAGAGTTTCGGGTAAGCTATTAATATACTAGTTACGGATAAAGCTCTTTGAGTAAGGTAAAGCTATGATGCTAATTGAAACATACCTTTACAGCCTAAAGGCCTACTCAAACCGAATGATACAGAGCAAAAGCATTATTTCTTGCTAGAAGAGGCACAGGAAGACCCAAGACACTTAACTAGAATCGGGAGTTAAAAAAAACTCGATTACCTATTACTGTTTTTGAATCCTAGAAAAACGAAAAAAAGCATACTTAAACATTTTCTCGTTTATCTTGTGTACTGTGTACACTTCTCAAAATTCCGTTTTAAAACTGTGGTTCCTTACGTTAAATCCGAAGGGAATTTTATTAAATGCGAGCTGTGAACGTCGTAAAGCTTACAAAGAGGGTCCACTATTGAGGGACGTATCCAGAATTGAATTTTTTGAAAAGGGGCAAACCAATATGAATGTTTTGAGTCGCATACATTCTTAGAATGAATGTATGATATGAGGTAACGTTGTTAGTTGTTGGTATAAGAGGAGAGATGAAAGTTATGAAACTAAAAGAGTCGGGTATGGGTTTGGATTTGTCTAGGTACCGCGCGAGCTAATGCCACTACTTAGTGGTAAATATACCTACATCCAACCAAAGCGGCGGCGATGGATTTGTAACCTGTCACTTATAGATTACTCACTACTGCAAAATGTGGGCAACGTTCGGACATGCCTCTGACTACTCCCCTTAGACATCTTCAAGGATCTGATCGCATGGAGTGCGTATTTTTTTGTATGCAACTATAGGTTGCGTATACTTTGTTTTTTATCTTGCGTTTCGTTATGCTTGCTTGTCATGTCACTGAATCTTTCATCCTGTAATAGGCCATTGACCAGGTTGAGTTATGGTGGCCCAAAAGGGCCTACCTATGAACGTCGGTGAAGGAATCAGATCATGATTAAAGTGCGTCTTTTAGAGGCTCTTTTTGTGCACAATTTTCTTAAAGACCATTACCCTTTTAACCTGCGTACGCCTCTGCACCCCCTCAATGAGTCGACAACTCTGTTTACTGTTGAATCACGTACAAATTAATTTCCCTAACTCTAAAGACGTGACGAAGCATTGTTAGTCGGCTTTGCGCGTTTGAAAGCGTCTTCATTATGCTTCGGGGAAGGATTCGAGCTAAGGTAGTTTTAAACTTGTTCTGTCATGCTTAAAGAAATTGTTAGTGATTTTCCTTAAAATTTTCTTGGTTTTCCCACTAAGCTACAGCATGAATGGCTTCAAGAAAAATAAAAAACAAGATTTCGTCAGGGCAGGCAACGCATTAGCAATGCTCCAGGTGTTGCAGGTGTCAATAGGCGACGGTAACCGCTAACCATCAGGTGCCTCCGTATAACATAAAAAATAAGTTTTCAGGATATTTATTCCTACCATATACCTCTTTATACATGGTGATTCATATAAATGAATCACCATGTATAGCTATATGGTAGGAATAAATATCCTGTACATAGGTGTACCTTTCAAAAAACGATGGGTTTTTTTCGCTAATATTCTTTCTTTTAGTTGATAAAATAACCCCATTTCAGGTTTTTTTTTATACAACTGAGTTGGAAATCAAGCATACGGCCCACCTGTTGGTAAGCGGTTACCGTAGCCTATGAGCGATTGCAATACCAGAGGCATCACGCACGCGTTGCCGACCCCGAACCCCCCCCACCCCTAAAGAGCTCTGGCAACCTTACTCATCGCAGGAACACAAGACTATTTGAAACAAATAATGTTATTTGGCTGCGATCTTCTGTAAGGCGGAGATACATCCCCCCAGGTGGGCTGCTCCAATTCAGAACGAGAAAATCTCGCTTTGGCCTACCTCCTCCTAAAATATACACAGGATATTATACTATACTATAACAGGATGCTATACATGTTATAAAGGGAAGAAGAAGAGACCGTGCGTGTGATTAATGGTTATTCAACAATTCAACAAGAAAAGCAAGAAAACAAACTTCATCGATGCACACATCAGCGCGATTATTATTCTTAATAAATTCTTATTGCTATTATTTTATAGGTTGGAACAGAGCTAAAGAGATGCTTCACCGGCAATAACCCACTTAAATGGCTGATCTCCTGGGGCGAGCGGTGGAACCTATCACCCAGTGACCAGTCACTGGTGTTCATCGATAACCACGACACGCAGAGGAATGATGATGTACTGTCTTACAAGAACTCGAGGGCTTACAAGGTAGGCAATACAATTCCAGGTAGCTTTTGAGCCTCTTCCATCCACCGACTTCTCGCAACTTTTACAATGTCGTCGCCCCATCGGGGGGCCTTCCAACACTGAGTCGTCCGGTTCGTCAAAGTCAAAGGTCAGGTTGTTGTATTTTGTTGTTGGGGACAAATAAATTATTTTCCTTTGTTTTTTCCTTTCTTTCAGGCGGCAGTAGCATTCCTACTGGCTCACCCATACGGATCCCCACGAGTGATGAGCAGTTTCGACTTCACAACCACATCACAAGGACCCCCTCACGACGCAAGCGATAATATCCTGTCACCTATAATTAACCTGGTACCTATTTTAGAAATTACTTGAGGATTTCTCATAAAATCTTCAACTCCCGTTGCAACCCTTTATAGAGGCTGAGTTTCGGAAATTCCTTATTGCACCCCAAAACTACGCTTCTAAATTTTCTAATTTTAGTACTTTTGGTTTAGTTAGGCTGTGCATTGATTGTCAGTCAGTCACGTACCTAACCATTCAATATAATATAATTAACCTTATAAACAACTTGTTCCGTAACTAGTATACTGTACCGAAAGGGGCGTATTCTATAAACTAAAAGGAAAAGGGAAAAAATATTCAGTTTTTTTTTCTTAAACATTTTTAACTGAGCTGGTTTTGGTCCCTTTCATTTTTGCTACTAGTATTTAAACGTACGAGAAGTTCTACATCGTTCTAATTGTTTTTACCTACCTACCTACTTTTCAACTTCACTACTAGGTATATCAAAGACAATTAGTAGATTAGTAGATTCTCGTTGCCATTTTGCTTCCGCTAAAGGACATTCATATTCACATATTCCACTAAAACTGTTAATTTCTTCAACCAGGACGATACTTGCGGCAATGGCTGGATCTGCGAGCACCGCTGGCGTCAAATCTACCAAATGGTTGCCTTCAGGAACGTAGCCAATGACAAGCCAATCCAAAACTGGTGGGACAACGGCAACAACCAGATCGCATTCAGCCGCGGTGGTAACGCGTTCGTCGCTTTCAATATCGAGGGCAAGGATTTAAAAGTGAAATTGCAGGCAAGATTCTTTTTGGTTTTTTTTATTGGTGATGGTTAGGCGTTTTACCACCATCTCACTTTGGCAAGTTAGATGTGGCCTAAGATGGAGCACGCTTTACCAGAAGGAACTTATTCACTCTAGATTTGAAGACTCCTAGATTGTACTCATCCGGGAAAACAGACGCAGGCAGATCGTTCCACTCTTTGCCAGTGCTTATAATAAAGGTGGAGCAGAAACGTTTGGTTCGACAGAGTGGTATGTCGACCAGGTAAGGGTGGTCCTGTGCGTCTGCTTTATTCAATTCTATACCTAATATAATCGGGGTTTGACGTTTATTCTGCGACTTTGGGAAATCCAAAATTGCTCAAAACACTATGCTGAATCTGCTGTTTTGGGATCAAATCGGTTCAAACTCAATTATCCAGTTGTTTTAAGCAGCAGTCTTGATGTTAACTTCTTATACATCTCATAATTAGCTATGCAGTTGGTAGCAACATCAAAAACAGCTGAAGATATTCCAGAAAAAAAACTGATATTGTTGATTTGTTTTACGAATGAAATCAGAACATTTTTTAAATATTTTTGTCATCACTCCCTCTGTCTTTTATTTCCAAGTTTACCTTTTTCTTGTAGACGGGCTTGCCTGAAGGGGAATACTGTGACGTCATCACAGGCAAGAAAAACGGCAAATCGTGCTCCGGTGCTAAAGTGAAGGTGGACAAACACGGCAGAGCCGATATCAACCTTCCAGGGAACGCTGAGGATATGGTACTGGCTATACATGTGGGGCCTGAGGTAAGAGTTTACCAGTGTGCCAATTGCGTAATTTTAGTTCATCAGTCAGTCATTAGTTCAGCCTTCGCAAATCCACTGCTGAACATAGCTTTTAGAGAGACGTCCTTAGAAAGACGAGGGATTTAGAGGGAATTTGGGGCAAGAATATAGTAGAAAATTCTACACTATATTGTTTTTGCCATTACTCTCCACGCTGGGTGGGCGGGTTTACGGAAAAAAAGGGGACCCCTGCTGCCCTATCTTTTTCCCTTAGTCACCTCCTACGACATTTAAAACAATATTCCGATATTAAAACAATTGGATTTGATTAGCAGTTAAGTTAGGCAATAACCTTCTCTATAACTGTGGGGTAAACGTTCGACAAAATGTCATGGTAGAGATGACGTCACATCTCGGGTGACTACACATTAACTTAATCTGTGCCGAATAATAGCTTTAGATACGATAGTGAAAGTAAAATATTAGCCAATTAATCCGGAATATTAAATTATAAAAAAAATATAAATAAATATTCCGGACATATCACACACATATACATAACAGATAAATATTTAACTTCCAGACACAGAACAAACGAACTATGAGGCCAGTCAAATGCAGTTATGCTTAATTTTTTTAATTTTAACTGGTTAATATTTTGACATTTGCTATCGTATCATAAGCGTAACGATAATTTGAGTTATTCGTATTCAGGCGACTGGACGATAACCTACCAAGCTGGTCCAGTGCGGTTTGGTAGAGCGCCAGATTCTTGTTTGTTGATCAGGGTGTACCTCGGGCTGGTGAGATTGGCTTGGGTTCCGTAAGGTTCTATTTGTAACGCCGTACACCTCTTAATTTAATCAATACATATCTTTGTTTCTTTTTTTTGCAGTCATCGCTGAAACACGAAGAAGCCAACTCACGCTGGAGTGTGACGTTCCACAGTGGTCGCTAGACAGTCGCTGACGGCCCTATCCTACTAAACAATATAATGATCCTTATAAGTCTTCTGAATAAAGTCAATTCTGAGTTAGACTTTGCGATATCGTTGAGCTATTGTGATATCGTTGAACTCAAAATTGACTTTATTCAGCAGACTTAAGGATCATTATGTAATAAAATATAGACATATTTGATTTCATATCACAATTTAGAACACGTCTCTAAGTCCATGTGTAGGTTCAAGGTCCATTGTGTTGCCTTTACTGACAGTTGTGGGCAATATTATAAGGGCCTAAATATTCTTACATTACCTTCGATGTACATTTATGAGCTTTCTTTATTTGAGAGATATAACGTTTTGAAGGGTTTAAAAGTAAAAGACTGCCTTAAAAAAATATGTCCCCTCCACTTAAAAGCTTATCGAAATATTTTTGTAGAATTTAGTAGGTACTTAGGTAGCTATTTTTATTATTGTATTAGGTACCCACAGTGCATAATCAAGAATCAATTGTTAAGTCAGAAATTAAAATAAAATCTTCATTCATTGGAACAGTCTTGTATTTTTCTTTGAACACTATTCCCAGTTTCTTAGCCTCTAGGGAAGTAGTCTCTGTTATGCCAATATTGCATGCGCCTAAACGACGTAAATATCAGCCGTGATCAAACGTTGCGTCTTTTGAATAAAGTTAGTTTTGTGTTTCGTGTTTCGACTTTTAGGAGCGATATCGATAAGCTATATCGCACATCCTCAAATGTCAAACTCAAAACTGACTTTATTTAGTAGAGGCTAGGATATTGTTCTAAGAATATTTTAAGATAATTACGGACATAGAATATAGACAAAGCATGCTGTACGAACAACGGCTTCAAAAACTTAAATAAATGTTCATATTTGGTCATAATTATTTTGTTTTGGTATATTTTATCGACAAAGTTCCAGGAAACGAAAAAGGAACGCATCCAAAGAGGATATTTTTCGATTAAGTGCGTAAACTCAGCGAACCCGGTTAGGCGCTGTCTTTCGCCAATAAAATTCGCATCTAGAATTGAATTTGACAGTGCCTAATTTAAAAAAAAACAAACATCCGCTGCGACTACTTTAGGTTTCTTGATAATGTATGAAAATCAATATAATGTGTCTCACATTGACTTAGCAAATTAAGGCAAATCATTTATTGATCTTTTTCTCAAACGGGCGATTACTGCTATGTTGGCAAACGTCATCTGGCTTAGTGGCTTAGGTAGGTACTCATAACATAATACCTAGTAGTCAACTGCACCTGACATCCTGCAACCTTACCGGCAAACAAAAATACTCCACATTTAGCTAATTAGCTATCAGCAAGACTAGCTTCTACCTGCGTCTTCGCTCGCGATTTTTTTCCAGGTTTTTTTTTTTTCTTGATACATACAAGCCTTATGAGCTTTAAACTTTTTTAGTATGGTGCATTGCCTAGCTATAGGTAAATGTTAACTATTAAAAAAAATAAGTTTTCGCGGCCACTGGTTAAAATAGTGTCAATCCATTGGGAAAATGATAATGAAAAAATATTTTCTTTAACTAAAAAAACGTCAAGTAAAATCGTCTGGGTGTTAAAAAAATATATTTTCAAACTTTCGCATTTATAATATTAGTAGGATATAAATAGTGGGATTAAAATAATAAAGCAGATAATAATTAGATAAAAAAAGTATTATCTGTCTTACATAAAGGTCTAGGTATATATGGTTCGGACTATCGTGGGTGGTAATCAGTAATTGTCCTACCGTGATTGTTTGTTAGGGGTCTGCAGTAAAGTTTAAGGTGAGCAAAGTTTCAGTGCATACGAGCTATCAATCGAGTACATCTTGATGGATTGGTCATCTCAATTTTTTTTCAAAATGATTCTTATGTCTGAACGAATAAAGTCAATTTTGAGTTGGACTCTGGGGTTTGTGCAATATCATTGTGCTATGACATAATCGCTCACTCAATATTGACAGTGGACATAAGGATACCTAATAAAATTGTGAAATAAATTTCAGTGATACATCGCACGCCGTTTTTCTCTAGTTTTGTTTCTGTTTTTTTGTACATAATACCGAATACTTCATGAAAAACTCATTCATGTAGGTACATGGAAAATATAAAATATTCCTAGAAAATGATTCAAGAAATTAACTCGATTTTCCCCGTGAAATAGGTTGTATTATTGTTTGTGTTTTCCGGAAGATGAATCTGAATAATTATTTAGGTAAATTCAAGTTTTTTCTGCATATCGCTGCAGCCTGTCATTATCTTTTAAGCCATCATGTGATTAATGTGATTATAAATGTCGTTGCTGCACTTTGCTACAAGATTAGGTACCAGTTGATAAATCTATGCATATAGGTACCTAGCTTAGTTTGTAATTTTTTGAATTTTTATCAGTTTAGAAAAAAAAAATCTTTACCTCAATGAAAGGTAAGTAGGTATATCCTACTAATATTATAAATGCGAAAGTTTGTGAGGATTTTTGGATGTTTGTTCAATCACGCCGTAACGGCTTAACCAATTTCGTTGAAACTTGGAATAGGTAAAGTTCTATACCTAGAATAGCAGATAGGCAATTTTTTATGTAGGTACCACGCGAGCGAAGCCGCGGTCGGAAGCTAGTATTTATTATAAAATATAATTAATTAATTCATATTGGTACCATATCGATTCTGTTGTTGCAATCTGGCCTCATAGCTCAGTTGGTAGTAACTCTGCCTTCTGCGCTAGAGGTCGCGGGTTCGATTCCCACACTGGACAAACATTTGTGACTAACACAGATGTTTGTTCTGTGTCTGGGTGTTAAATATATATCTATTATATGTATATCAGTCTCTGTTACCCATAGTACAGGCTATGCCTAGTTTGGGATCAGTCGACCGTGTGTGATATGTCCGGAATAAAAGACTATATAATACACTAAGTGCACAGACGAAGAGTAAGAGAAATGAAATGAAATAATTTATTTGCGTGAAGCGTGGTACACAATTTGGACATAAATAATAGTGATTAGACTCACACACTTCGCCAGGAAACCTAGCATGCAAATTTAAAGTAAAAATAACAATGACTCTATTTAAAATTACATAATATTGGATTAAAAATCTTTATAAATAATAAGATTAGATCAGAGAGCAAAACAATAACAAAAAAGAGTTCATCATAACTTTGGAGGGAAGCAAAATAAACATATCATATAATAGGTAGGTATGCTAACGACTACGTGTAATAATAATCTAAACTAACTTAATTTGACAGCGCTCAAAATGATGCCATATCTTTCTTATTTATCGAGGTTGTATTAAACTTGTATGTGTTTGTTGAGCTTCTCTATAAAATATTAATGGGATTAACATAAGTACCTATTCCTTTGCAACAACAGCTTATTCTATTAAAATGAGTTGGTAGATAAAAGTCATTGACTTAGACTACGATGAAATTATTGATTGAAAACTATGATTGGTCAACTATGTAGGTACCTGTATGATTAATAACTAAGTATCACTACGAATTTCTTTCTCATAGGATGTTCCGGTACATCCTCGTTCTGACGGCCGCAGTGGCAGCAGCGGTTGCCTTCAAGAACCCTCACTATGCATCTGGACGTTCCACTATGGTGCACCTCTTCGAATGGAAGTGGGATGATATCGCGGCTGAATGCGAGAGATTCCTTGGGCCGAGAGGATTCGGTGGTATTCAGGTATTTTCATAACTAGATATGTCAGTTTATACCTAGTCGTGCCTTATCGCATTTTGACATCGTGACAAGGATCGAGAGTACCTAGTGGTATTCTGGTAATTACCTGACTTCATTCATATAATAAGTCTGTTCATGTTTTCATTTAATAACATGAACAGATACATGAACATGAACAGTATATATGATACATGAACATGAACAGTATAGCAATATGTTCCCTACATAAAATGAACTAAGTAGTGTCTGGTTAGCTAACCATCCATAACAAAACGCCCTAATAAAACTTTTATAGATTTATTTTATCTTCTTAACAGATCTCTCCACCCAACGAGAACCTAGTGATCTGGTCTGCTAACCGCCCCTGGTGGGAACGCTACCAACCCATCTCCTACCGCCTTGTGACTCGCTCTGGGAACGAGCAACAGTTCACTGACATGGTCCGCAGATGCAACAACGCTGGCGTCAGGTAAGATCTCCTATCCTTTTGTTCATAGGATTCATTATTGATCGTTGTTAAATCTGGGCCCATAACCTTATTGATCTCCAAGGTGACAGACCAGATAAATAGGTACCTATAATTTAAACCATTTAATGTTGAAAACTGAACGTAATCTATGCCCATAACCTAATATTGTTGATATCGTAATGAATGACTATGTCCTGTCCTTGTCCATGCCCTTACACTTGTCTTTTTCAGTAAATTAGGATTTTTTTGCTATAAGTAGACCTTTGTATGTTTGTACAATTATATCCTATCCTATCCTACTTCCTACTAATATTATAAACGCGATAGTTTGTAAATATGGATGGATGGATGGATGGATGTTTGTTACTCTTTCACTTAAAAACTACTGAATGGATTTTAATGAAACTTTACAATAATATAGCTTAAACATCAGAATAACTCATCTAATCCTGCTCAGACGAAGTCGCGGGCACCAGCTAGTAAAATATAAAATACTTAAGTAGACGGCGAAATAATACAATTGTTTCGTAATTAATAATTAAAATATAATAATTAAATAATAATTAAAAGTCAACGACACCCCTAGGGTGCTCTAGTTGAATACCGCCCCAGCTGCTAGGAAAGTTTTCGTTTTTAAGTTGCTCCGTGTTGAACTGCGAAATCCAAAGAATTCTACAGCCACTCTGCGATGCACTTTGGACAAACGCGGTGTTATTGTTTTATTCAGAATCTACGTAGACGCAATCATCAACCACATGACAGGAACTTGGGGTGAAAACGTCGGTACCGGCGGCAGCACAGCTGACTTCGGCAACTGGGGCTACCCCGCTGTACCTTACGGCAGGAATGACTTCAACTGGCCCCATTGTGTCATCAGCGGCAATGACTATGGATGCTGCCCTGATAGGGTAAGAAGATTTTAGTTATCTCTAATATACCAACTCAATACTTACTTCAAAGCTTTCATAGTTTAAACAAAGCTCCTATTTTGAGTCAGTCTCCTTTTGAAATCGTTATTTACATCGACAACGTTTTAGATACTTACTGGGATTTTATATGAACACTTACCTACCCGAGAAACTGAAAAAATCTAATTGGTTTTTATTACCGAGCTCAATATGCGTGCGATATAGGTACATATTATATTTATTTTTAAAATTATCCGCACATATATATGCCTAATGAGTTAAGTCGTTTTAACGTTTGACTATAAGAGGGTATGCGATATCGTTGAGCTATGACATACCGCACACTCTATTTGAATTTATTCAGAGGTTCAATATAAGAATTATTTTGAAAAACAATAAATGATTATCGCATGCTCTTTTGAACATGCGCCAACGCTAGATACCTATAGATCATAGGTAACTGTTAAATTGAATACTTAAAACAAACAACTAAAATCAAGATAATGCACAGAATAAAAAATGTGCCTCATATGCGTTGGATGTTTCCGTGTGTGTATGTCTACAGCTTACACATAACGAATTTCTGAATTCTGAGTATGCAGATATTTAGTGCATAATTGGTGCAATCTGAAAATCCAATTCAAAATTTAGGTGCCAAAGAGGTTTCTGAGATATGAGCCAAAAACTATGTGTCAGCTGGAGACCCGGGTCTACAGCTTGCACATCCAGTACTGCCAAACGGCTGACGCGAGAGCTTTGAAAACTAGCCAGATATTTAGTGCCAAATTAGTGACTAAGGTACCAAAATTTTCAGGCCTGTAGCTAAAAAGGTTTCAGAGATATAAGCAAAAAACTATGTGTAAGCTGTAGACCCGGGTCCCCAGCTTACACATTTCGTTACGCCAAACCGCTGATCAGAGGGCAATAAACTTTAGGCAGGATTTTAGCTCATAATTAGTGCCTAAGGTACCAAAAATTTCAGGCCTGTAGCTGAAAAGGTTTCAGAGATATAAGCAAAAACAGTTTTCCCGCCAAAAAATTCAAATAAAGTTATTGAAAATCGGCTCATTGCGGCGTTGCCACTTCGCTTCAAACGACTTTAAACTTTATTTACATGTCACGAAGATTGATTTTGGTATTTGATCATTAAAAAAGTTAATTTGGTTTGTTGAGTTTAGTCTAGGAGCTCGGAGGATAAAATAGTTTTCAGCCAAAACATACCCAGTGCTGCCATCGATGTACCTTGCGTGTCGTACCTCGAAAAAGAGAGATTTATCTTTTACTTCAGTGAACTAGTGTATGTATACAAAATGTTCCGGAATTAGTATATACACATCAACGATAAGTTGAATGACCTCCCTTTTGGATACTTACCTATTAGAGGACATGTATCACAAAAATATTTTATCATTTTGCAGAAGTCCACTGCTGAACATAGGCCTCCCATAAAGAGTGCCACGACGAACGGTCTTGAGCCATTTCCATTCAGTGAATTACAGTAACCTTCGCAATGTCGTCGGTCCATAGGGTGCGGGGCCTTTCAACACTGCGTCATTCGGTGTGTGGTCGGCGTTCGTAACTTTTTGGTGCTGGCAACGCGCACTGACTGTAGGCTTTCGTCTTGAGGCTCTCTGTGGTAGGTATATTATATGCGACGAAGATGAAGTTTTCCAAACGCTGGCTATGGATAGAATTGGCTGGATATAGATAAAACAGAATCGAAACTATTATGTAGGAGGTATCTTTAACCTATTGAAGTCCACTGGACATACTGTACCTACCTCTAATGTAGGTAAGTTACTAACATTTGTTAGTTACTAGCATAATTTTTGTGATACCTACACATCTTCTTATTAGGTAGTATCTTCATCTTCTGAATTTGTTGTACGTCTAACCTAGCCGTTATTTCATATGTAAGATAGGTGTCGATCGATCTAGATAAAATAAAAATATATTGTAAGTAATTGGTTAGTACCTACCTACATAATTTGTTACTTCGATTGAAGTTCCATAGATTTTCAATTTCGAAACTGACGTATGAAATTGGCCTCCATTGTAGCCATCATCATCATCAGCCCACACTAGTCCACTGCTGGACATAGGTCGACCCTAATACGCGCCACTAAGCCCTATGTCCGGCCATTCTCATACACTTTCTGCCCACGCCACCGCCCCGCATTTCATAGATCATTGCTCCGCCTAGCCACACACTAAAACAGAAATAAAAGTCTGTCAGAAGAATTCAGGTAAGGTATTTAGGTTAATCAAGATACCTTGGTAGGTAGGTAGGTAGCACATATGAAAGTTGGATATGCAGGTATCTATTAGGTACTACCGTGACGTATTTGCTCATTTTGTTCATATCTAAGTTGGCTAGTAAATTATAGATGGTAGTTACGTAGTACCTAGGTACTAGTTATTTACCTATCTATAGTTTTTTGACGTGTTTTATTACGCATTTAGGCTATTTAGTTCTACCTAAGTTTGGTTAGCTCTAGGTACTAGGAAGCCATCTATTACTTTCGTGACGTGTTTGCATAATATTATACAATCCTACGTACTTTATGTAAGGTACTTACTTATGTAGGTCTAGCTAGGTATAGGTACCAAGTATTTATTATACCTAGGTACTACGTACCTACACTTTGTACCTAGACCTACCAAACATAGGGAAGTAGGTAGGTACCTCACATAAGGTAGGTAGATATGAACCATTTATAAACCACGTCACGAAAGTAATAGATGAGTAGGTTCCTATGTGACATGATGAGTAGGTTCCTATGTGACATGATGAGATATGTGACTCCCCCGTCTAAAGCTAGGTGGCTTCGTATTATTGGAAAAATTATTGCAATAAAATGCTGTGAATGCGCACCCCAACGCGGGACGTCAGTGCAGATCTTATTCCCCCATTTAGAATTAGATGCTGTGAATATGGCTGGCTGTACATTATCAGAGTGTCCACGTCCTTACAGGCTGCCCGATATTGTACAGGCGCGTAACATTATCGTGTCATTCTTTCCTTCTTGAAGTTTGCATTTTTTTATGCTTTTCCCTTTCGGGCTGGCTGTGGCATCTTATTCCTGCCGCCAAGTCTTTTGCTCTCAAATCGAGAGGCTTATGTATTTTTAAAGTATATATCATGTAGGTTAAAGAATTCAGAAGCTTAGATAGGATAAGATGATGAAGTATCACTAAAATTATGCTGGTAACTAAAAAAGAAAAGGCGTCAAAATCTAAAAATAAACAAACATTTTGTAGTTATAATATTATAATAATACCTACTATATATATAGTTTTTATTTGGTACATCAAAGTTTCTAAGTGGTAGCGGTGGGTAACTCACTCAAAATACCTGAGCTGCAAATCAGCTCGCAGCTCGCGCTCTTGAACCGCGCAAGTAGATCTATGAATGATTTCAGATGAATCAGGTAAAGTGAAGCAAACAATGCAATAAGGTACTAGCAATCAGTTCATCAAACGGGTCAGCTTTTCTAATATGGGCTTAATAGTGTTGAAAATAATACAAATTGTTGTCGTATGAAATCGTTTCTAATCAGGGTCAGGGTCGCATGAATCGCAGATGAAGTAGAACTACTTTGAGCCGTTGAGCTGCTTCAGCTGCTTGGGAGCGGCGTGATCCATTTACCTGCGGCTCAGTACCCTGTGATTCGATCTGGATGCGTGTTCTGACTCGAGTTCATCATCATCATTCCAGCCGTTTGAAGTCCACTGCTGAACAGCGGCCTCCCCCACAGATTTCCGGAGTGACTTCCTGTGATGGGGGTGGGGGGAATTTGAAAATTTTTGTGAAAATAGGAGAAGCTGCTGCCCATCCCTTACTCGCCTGCCTAGTACGACATCCACGGGTAGGAGGTTAGGAGGGGCCTATTCTTCAGCCGGGGCCGCCACGGTCACTGACTCGAGTTATCCTCCTCTAATTAGTGGTAGGTACACTATGTACAGCAGTGGACTCAAATAGGTGATGATGATGATACTTACACAATGGTTTCGATTCTGTTTTATCTAATGGCCAGCGTTTGGAAAACTTCATCTACATCCCTTAAAATATACCGCAGAGCGCCACAAGCAAAAATTTAGCGCGATCGGGGCCTAGATTTGTGGCATTGTATTGTTTCCTATTAACACGTAAGTACTCGTAGTGTGCGAGCTGACTAAACCTCTGGTTTCTTCATGATGTTTACCTTAAACCATTTTGGCGATCTACTCTCAAAAATTATAACAACCAAAATAACGAACGCATCAGAATATTATACGTAAGTGCCTCGTTATAATGACTAAATAAAAGTTTTTTATCAATAGGGTCATATTGAACTAAAAAGCTAATGAGGGTGTGCAAAAAAGTGTAATGACGGTCGATTTTTTTATTACAACGATCTGCGACTCTAAGAAATAGTTCTTTCAACCTCTACACTTATTTCGTCGCTGTAAGTAAAGTACCGCTGGCGTAGCGGTTGAGGCGGTGGACTCAATAATCGTCAGTAACGACGTGCCCTGGATCGAATCTCTTCATCCGAATCGACTTTTTGCGTTTTCTGATCGTTCCAGTGACTGTACCAGAATGCCCCAAACAAGAAACCAGGTTGCCGTAGAATTAGAAAATTGACCGCTGAAATACAAAAAGCACAAAACTTTAATTTGAAGCTTCTAAAGGAACAAGACGACTGCGCGAAGGATTATAAAAATCTCTTGGCGCAAAATGGGTCACTCAAAGTAGCATTTGCAGAACAAGTAATAAAATTACAAGAGACTGAAACGGAAAGAAATAAGCTAAAAGAGATGATTGAGCGACGAACTGCAGATCTCAATGAATATGAAGAAGCATTAAACGTAATACGTTTGCACGAAAATAATGCAGCGCTGTTCGAACAACTACAAAAAACGCTCCTGTTGGAAACCAATGAGAACACCCAAATACTTAATGAAGAATTGGACAATTTAATAAGCCAAATAATTGAGCTCCAAAGTGTAAACATAAAATTAAAAAGTTCTAGACACACCGTAGATATTAAAACTGCAGCAAAGACCAAGAACTTAAGTAAAAATAGAATAACATTGAATAAACAAGTGAAACATGATAAAGACTCACAGAATAGAAAGAAAAATACAAAAAAAATTAGTAGCGAAAAAAGGGAAGACAAAAACAAGACGGACTAAAACGAGTGAATCAATAGCAACAAAACAGGTCGTGACAATAAAGAATAAAGAAGACAACGGGATTACTACGAGAATAGGACTTCGATCCGTAGAGAAGCTAACGACAGAGGAGAACACTGGAAACCAAACGAATAACAGTACCCAAAACCATGAACCCAGACATAAGTCTGGGCTATAAAGCTATAAAGCTGTAAAGCTATAAAGCTGAGGATACCGCCGTAATTTCACAAAATAGACCTAAGAAAATGCTAATATTGTGCGATACATACGGAAAATCTCTTGGAGAATTTATGCACTTACATAATAATGACTACCAATCTGTTCTATCCATTTGTAAGCCAGGTGCTCCTATCAGAGAGATTATAAATAACTTGCCGACACTGACAAAGAATTTGACTCAGGGCGATGATGTCGTCGTGATTGCCTCTGACTTCCATCATCAATCAAGACGTAAGTCTACGAGATACGATTACATCGATGGCAACACGGTATGTTTTGGCTGAAAACTATTTTATCCTCCGAGCTCCTAGACTAAACTCAACAAACCAAATTAACTTTTTAAATGATCAAATACCAAAATCAATCTTCGTGACATGTAAATAAAGTTTAAAGTCGTTTGAAGCGAAGTGGCAACGCCGCAATGAGCCGATTTTCAATAACTTTATTTGAATTTTTTGGCGGGAAAACTGTTTTTGCTTATATCTCTGAAACCTTTTCAGCTACAGGCCTGAAATTTTTGGTACCTTAGGCACTAATTATGAGCTAAAATCCTGCCTAAAGTTTATTGCCCTCTGATCAGCGGTTTGGCGTAACGAAATGTGTAAGCTGGGGACCCGGGTCTACAGCTTACACATAGTTTTTTGCTTATATCTCTGAAACCTTTTTAGCTACAGGCCTGAAAATTTTGGTACCTTAGTCACTAATTTGGCACTAAATATCTGGCTAGTTTTCATAGCTCTCGCGTCAGCCGTTTGGCAGTACTGGATGTGCAAGCTGTAGACCCGGGTCTCCAGCTGACACATAGTTTTTGGCTCATATCTCAGAAACCTCTTTGGCACCTAAATTTTGAATTGGATTTTCAGATTGCACCAATTATGCACTAAATATTTGCATACTCAGAATTCAGAAATTCGTTATGTGTAAGCTGGAGACATACACACATACATGTCCTCTAATAGGTAAGTATCCAAAAGGGAGGTCATTCAACTTATCGTTGATGTGTATATACTAATTCCGGAACATTTTGTATACATACACTAGTTCACTGAAGTAAAAGATAAATCTCTCTTTTTCGAGGTACGACACGCAAGGTACATCGATGGCAGCACTGGGTATGTTTTGGCTGAAAACTATTTTATCCTCCGAGCTCCTAGACTAAACTCAACAAACCAAATTAACTTTTTTAATGATCAAATACCAAAATCAATCTTCGTGACATGTAAATAAAGTTTAAAGTCGTTTGAAGCGAAGTGGCAACGCCGCAATGAGCCGATTTTCAATAACTTTATTTGAATTTTTTGGCGGGAAAACTGTTTTTGCTTATATCTCTGAAACCTTTTCAGCTACAGGCCTGAAATTTTTGGTACCTTAGGCACTAATTATGAGCTAAAATCCTGCCTAAAGTTTATTGCCCTCTGATCAGCGGTTTGGCGTAACGAAATGTGTAAGCTGGGGACCCGGGTCTACAGCTTACACATAGTTTTTTGCTTATATCTCTGAAACCTTTTTAGCTACAGGCCTGAAAATTTTGGTACCTTAGTCACTAATTTGGCACTAAATATCTGGCTAGTTTTCATAGCTCTCGCGTCAGCCGTTTGGCAGTACTGGATGTGCAAGCTGTAGACCCGGGTCTCCAGCTGACACATAGTTTTTGGCTCATATCTCTGAAACCTTTTAAGCTACAGGCCTGAAATTTTTAGTACCTTTGGCACTAATTTGGCACTAAATATCTGGCTAGTTTTCAAAGCTCTCGCGTCAGCCGTTTGGCAGTACTGGATGTGCAAGCTGTAGACCCGGGTCTCCAGCTGACACATAGTTTTTGGCTCATATCTCAGAAACCTCTTTGGCACCTAAATTTTGAATTGGATTTTCAGATTGCACCAATTATGCACTAAATATCTGCATACTCAGAATTCAGAAATTCGTTATGTGTAAGCTGTAGACATACACACGACATGTATCACAAAAATATTTTATCATTTTGCAGAAGTCCACTGCTGAACATAGGCCTCCCATAAAGAGTGCCACGACGAACGGTCTTGAGCCATTTCCATTCAGTGAATTACAGTAACCTTCGCAATGTCGTCGGTCCATAGGGTGCGGGGCCTTTCAACACTGCGTCATTCGGTGTGTGGTCGGCGTTCGTAACTTTTTGGTGCTGGCAACGCGCACTGACTGTAGGCTTTCGTCTTGAGGCTCTCTGTGGTAGGTATATTATATGCGACGAAGATGAAGTTTTCCAAACGCTGGCTATGGATAGAATTGGCTGGATATAGATAAAACAGAATCGAAACTATTATGTAGGAGGTATCTTTAACCTATTGAAGTCCACTGGACATACTGTACCTACCTCTAATGTAGGTAAGTTACTAACATTTGTTAGTTACTAGCATAATTTTTGTGATACCTACACATCTTCTTATTAGGTAGTATCTTCATCTTCTGAATTTGTTGTACGTCTAACCTAGCCGTTATTTCATATGTAAGATAGGTGTCGATCGATCTAGATAAAATAAAAATATATTGTAAGTAATTGGTTAGTACCTACCTACATAATTTGTTACTTCGATTGAAGTTCCATAGATTTTCAATTTCGAAACTGACGTATGAAATTGGCCTCCATTGTAGCCATCATCATCATCAGCCCACACTAGTCCACTGCTGGACATAGGTCGACCCTAATACGCGCCACTAAGCCCTATGTCCGGCCATTCTCATACACTTTCTGCCCACGCCACCGCCCCGCATTTCATAGATCATTGCTCCGCCTAGCCACACACTAAAACAGAAATAAAAGTCTGTCAGAAGAATTCAGGTAAGGTATTTAGGTTAATCAAGATACCTTGGTAGGTAGGTAGGTAGCACATATGAAAGTTGGATATGCAGGTATCTATTAGGTACTACCGTGACGTATTTGCTCATTTTGTTCATATCTAAGTTGGCTAGTAAATTATAGATGGTAGTTACGTAGTACCTAGGTACTAGTTATTTACCTATCTATAGTTTTTTGACGTGTTTTATTACGCATTTAGGCTATTTAGTTCTACCTAAGTTTGGTTAGCTCTAGGTACTAGGAAGCCATCTATTACTTTCGTGACGTGTTTGCATAATATTATACAATCCTACGTACTTTATGTAAGGTACTTACTTATGTAGGTCTAGCTAGGTATAGGTACCAAGTATTTATTATACCTAGGTACTACGTACCTACACTTTGTACCTAGACCTACCAAACATAGGGAAGTAGGTAGGTACCTCACATAAGGTAGGTAGATATGAACCATTTATAAACCACGTCACGAAAGTAATAGATGAGTAGGTTCCTATGTGACATGATGAGTAGGTTCCTATGTGACATGATGAGATATGTGACTCCCCCGTCTAAAGCTAGGTGGCTTCGTATTATTGGAAAAATTATTGCAATAAAATGCTGTGAATGCGCACCCCAACGCGGGACGTCAGTGCAGATCTTATTCCCCCATTTAGAATTAGATGCTGTGAATATGGCTGGCTGTACATTATCAGAGTGTCCACGTCCTTACAGGCTGCCCGATATTGTACAGGCGCGTAACATTATCGTGTCATTCTTTCCTTCTTGAAGTTTGCATTTTTTTATGCTTTTCCCTTTCGGGCTGGCTGTGGCATCTTATTCCTGCCGCCAAGTCTTTTGCTCTCAAATCGAGAGGCTTATGTATTTTTAAAGTATATATCATGTAGGTTAAAGAATTCAGAAGCTTAGATAGGATAAGATGATGAAGTATCACTAAAATTATGCTGGTAACTAAAAAAGAAAAGGCGTCAAAATCTAAAAATAAACAAACATTTTGTAGTTATAATATTATAATAATACCTACTATATATATAGTTTTTATTTGGTACATCAAAGTTTCTAAGTGGTAGCGGTGGGTAACTCACTCAAAATACCTGAGCTGCAAATCAGCTCGCAGCTCGCGCTCTTGAACCGCGCAAGTAGATCTATGAATGATTTCAGATGAATCAGGTAAAGTGAAGCAAACAATGCAATAAGGTACTAGCAATCAGTTCATCAAACGGGTCAGCTTTTCTAATATGGGCTTAATAGTGTTGAAAATAATACAAATTGTTGTCGTATGAAATCGTTTCTAATCAGGGTCAGGGTCGCATGAATCGCAGATGAAGTAGAACTACTTTGAGCCGTTGAGCTGCTTCAGCTGCTTGGGAGCGGCGTGATCCATTTACCTGCGGCTCAGTACCCTGTGATTCGATCTGGATGCGTGTTCTGACTCGAGTTCATCATCATCATTCCAGCCGTTTGAAGTCCACTGCTGAACAGCGGCCTCCCCCACAGATTTCCGGAGTGACTTCCTGTGATGGGGGTGGGGGGAATTTGAAAATTTTTGTGAAAATAGGAGAAGCTGCTGCCCATCCCTTACTCGCCTGCCTAGTACGACATCCACGGGTAGGAGGTTAGGAGGGGCCTATTCTTCAGCCGGGGCCGCCACGGTCACTGACTCGAGTTATCCTCCTCTAATTAGTGGTAGGTACACTATGTACAGCAGTGGACTCAAATAGGTGATGATGATGATACTTACACAATGGTTTCGATTCTGTTTTATCTAATGGCCAGCGTTTGGAAAACTTCATCTACATCCCTTAAAATATACCGCAGAGCGCCACAAGCAAAAATTTAGCGCGATCGGGGCCTAGATTTGTGGCATTGTATTGTTTCCTATTAACACGTAAGTACTCGTAGTGTGCGAGCTGACTAAACCTCTGGTTTCTTCATGATGTTTACCTTAAACCATTTTGGCGATCTACTCTCAAAAATTATAACAACCAAAATAACGAACGCATCAGAATATTATACGTAAGTGCCTCGTTATAATGACTAAATAAAAGTTTTTTATCAATAGGGTCATATTGAACTAAAAAGCTAATGAGGGTGTGCAAAAAAGTGTAATGACGGTCGATTTTTTTATTACAACGATCTGCGACTCTAAGAAATAGTTCTTTCAACCTCTACACTTATTTCGTCGCTGTAAGTAAAGTACCGCTGGCGTAGCGGTTGAGGCGGTGGACTCAATAATCGTCAGTAACGACGTGCCCTGGATCGAATCTCTTCATCCGAATCGACTTTTTGCGTTTTCTGATCGTTCCAGTGACTGTACCAGAATGCCCCAAACAAGAAACCAGGTTGCCGTAGAATTAGAAAATTGACCGCTGAAATACAAAAAGCACAAAACTTTAATTTGAAGCTTCTAAAGGAACAAGACGACTGCGCGAAGGATTATAAAAATCTCTTGGCGCAAAATGGGTCACTCAAAGTAGCATTTGCAGAACAAGTAATAAAATTACAAGAGACTGAAACGGAAAGAAATAAGCTAAAAGAGATGATTGAGCGACGAACTGCAGATCTCAATGAATATGAAGAAGCATTAAACGTAATACGTTTGCACGAAAATAATGCAGCGCTGTTCGAACAACTACAAAAAACGCTCCTGTTGGAAACCAATGAGAACACCCAAATACTTAATGAAGAATTGGACAATTTAATAAGCCAAATAATTGAGCTCCAAAGTGTAAACATAAAATTAAAAAGTTCTAGACACACCGTAGATATTAAAACTGCAGCAAAGACCAAGAACTTAAGTAAAAATAGAATAACATTGAATAAACAAGTGAAACATGATAAAGACTCACAGAATAGAAAGAAAAATACAAAAAAAATTAGTAGCGAAAAAAGGGAAGACAAAAACAAGACGGACTAAAACGAGTGAATCAATAGCAACAAAACAGGTCGTGACAATAAAGAATAAAGAAGACAACGGGATTACTACGAGAATAGGACTTCGATCCGTAGAGAAGCTAACGACAGAGGAGAACACTGGAAACCAAACGAATAACAGTACCCAAAACCATGAACCCAGACATAAGTCTGGGCTATAAAGCTATAAAGCTGTAAAGCTATAAAGCTGAGGATACCGCCGTAATTTCACAAAATAGACCTAAGAAAATGCTAATATTGTGCGATACATACGGAAAATCTCTTGGAGAATTTATGCACTTACATAATAATGACTACCAATCTGTTCTATCCATTTGTAAGCCAGGTGCTCCTATCAGAGAGATTATAAATAACTTGCCGACACTGACAAAGAATTTGACTCAGGGCGATGATGTCGTCGTGATTGCCTCTGACTTCCATCATCAATCAAGACGTAAGTCTACGAGATACGATTACATCGATGGCAACACGGTATGTTTTGGCTGAAAACTATTTTATCCTCCGAGCTCCTAGACTAAACTCAACAAACCAAATTAACTTTTTAAATGATCAAATACCAAAATCAATCTTCGTGACATGTAAATAAAGTTTAAAGTCGTTTGAAGCGAAGTGGCAACGCCGCAATGAGCCGATTTTCAATAACTTTATTTGAATTTTTTGGCGGGAAAACTGTTTTTGCTTATATCTCTGAAACCTTTTCAGCTACAGGCCTGAAATTTTTGGTACCTTAGGCACTAATTATGAGCTAAAATCCTGCCTAAAGTTTATTGCCCTCTGATCAGCGGTTTGGCGTAACGAAATGTGTAAGCTGGGGACCCGGGTCTACAGCTTACACATAGTTTTTTGCTTATATCTCTGAAACCTTTTTAGCTACAGGCCTGAAAATTTTGGTACCTTAGTCACTAATTTGGCACTAAATATCTGGCTAGTTTTCATAGCTCTCGCGTCAGCCGTTTGGCAGTACTGGATGTGCAAGCTGTAGACCCGGGTCTCCAGCTGACACATAGTTTTTGGCTCATATCTCAGAAACCTCTTTGGCACCTAAATTTTGAATTGGATTTTCAGATTGCACCAATTATGCACTAAATATTTGCATACTCAGAATTCAGAAATTCGTTATGTGTAAGCTGGAGACATACACACTGTTTCCGTCTCACAATACAACGATTTGTAAATTTTTGATCTGTAAATGATGAAGAAATATTAATCTAAGATTTTTGTTCACAGGTCCGCAACTGCGAACTCTCTGGTCTAAAAGATTTGAACCAGGGTACCGAGTATGTCCGCCAACAGATCGTCGGTTACATGAACCGCCTTATCGATTTGGGTGTAGCTGGATTCAGGTACCTAATTTATTTGCACTCATCCGTCAAAGCTACATATTCCTAATTTCGTAGGGGGGTACCAAGGCCTCCGTGGCGCAATTGGTTAGCGCGTTCGGCTGTTAACCGAAAGGTTGGTGGTTCAAGCCCACCCGGGGGCGACTTTATTTTTGCAAATCTATTTAACATTTTTTGTTACCAAGGTTCTTTAGGAAAGATTAAGGTTTAAAATACAGTGTTCTGTTATATAAATAGTAAGCCGAAAGAGGTATTTCTACACATACCTAATACCTATGCGTTTTAACATTTGATATAATACTTTTAGAAATTGTATTTATTTGAATATCAATTATTGAAAAAAAATTACCAAAAGTTTTCTGTTTTCGGGTTTGAACTTAATTGTTTAGTAGTAGGTATAAGGTAGATTCTAAAAAAATATAAGCATACGATTGGACAATAAAATAAATCCACAATCCCACCCCCAGAATCGACGCAGCCAAGCACATGTGGCCCGGCGACCTCAACATAATCTACAACCGTCTCCGCGACCTAAACACAAACCACGGCTTCCCCTCCGGCGCTCGCCCTTACATCTACCAGGAGGTCATCGACCTCGGCGGTGAAGCAATCAGCCGTGACGAATACACCCCTCTAGCCGCCGTCACAGAGTTCAAATTCGGACTGGAACTTAGCCGAGCTTTCCAAAGGGGCAACCAGCTAAGATGGCTGGTCAACTGGGGACCCGCTTGGGGACTCCTCGCATCCCAAGACTCTCTAACCTTCATCGATAACCACGATAACCAAA
Source organism: Anticlea derivata (assembly GCA_947579855.1). Lineage (NCBI taxonomy): Eukaryota > Metazoa > Arthropoda > Insecta > Lepidoptera > Geometridae > Anticlea > Anticlea derivata. Next base: position 8,561,995 of record OX388269.1, read on the forward strand.
GAGGTCATGGGGCGGGTGGTAATATCCTTACATATAAGAATGCTAAAGCCTACAAGGGAGCCATTGGTTTTATGTTGGCGCATCCTTATGGGGAGCCTCAGCTGATGAGTAGTTTCGACTTCACTAATACCGAAGCTGGACCCCCGATGGACAACAATGGAAACATTATTGGAGCTTCTATCAATTCTGTAAGTATACAAGTTTGTTCATACATTTCTGATCTGATAGCTTAGTAGCAAACGGTGTAGGAAAATAGATCTCTCTAGCCGACCGTCACACAGTTCATATTCAAAACGGAACTGAGCCTAGAGTCCGACTGAGGAAACTAACACAGATGACTCGTCAACAAGAGAGAGAACTTAGTAAAATATAAAGGCCAAGAAAACTAATTTGGTAAGTATTTGTCTTCAAAAACTGTAATTATTGAATAACAATTCACTTAATACCTATTTAAAATTCTTGAATATTCTTCTTAGTCTAAATGATAATGATGTTTAACAATTTGATTAATAGCATTTCGATAAAAAGATTACGTTAGGACTTTGATTGCTAATGACGCATTTCATGAACAAAGTTGATTGTATTGTTGTTGCGTGGGGGATTAAAACACTTGCTTTTGATAAAATTTTAAGGATTTCAAGGTTATTAAAAATAACCTTCTCGTTGGAGATACCGCAGAGCCTCTAAGACGAAAGTCTACAATCAGTGTGTGTTGCCAGCCATGACATAGTGGTACAAAGAATTCGTTAACTATTGGCCTCATACATAAGCTCAAAGTCGCGCAACGGGCTATGGAGCGAGCTATGAGGAGTTTAAATACGTGATCCGAAATGAGGAAATTCGTAGAAGAACCAAGGTCACCGACATAGGTAGCTCTCAGAATTAGCAAGTGGGCAGGCCATATGTCTCGCAGAACCAACAACCGTTGGGGAGTTAAGGTTTTCTAATGGCGACCACGAACCAGGCGACGCAGTGTTAGAAGGCCCCCCACCCGATGGACCGACGACATTGTGAAATTTGTGGGACGGTGGGCGGAAAAGCTCAAGACCGTTCATCATTGAACTCTTTTGACTTCTACAGGCTTCTTCAGGATGAAGATGATGATGAGCCGTTCATCGTGGAACTATTTTGGTGGAGGCCTGATGATGATGAAAAAAACCTTACCAATTTCTAGGACAATACTTGCGGTAACGGCTGGATCTGCGAGCATCGCTGGCGTCAGATCTACGCGATGGTCCAGTTCAGGAACGTGGCGCTCGGCACCGGCTTGAACGATTGGTGGGACAATGGCAGCAACCAGATCGCCTTCTGCCGTGGCGGACAAGGATTCGTCGCCTTCAACAATGATTACTGGGACCTGAACCAGACTCTGCAGGTTGGTAAAAAAATCACGACTTATTCTGATTATCGCTACCTACTTGACGAATAATAATAGTTCTCTCCAATTCTGTTTACATGTCAAAGAGATAAATGTATAATTTTTGTATCTGTCAAGTAGCGATAATCAGACATGGTGAAATAGGCACAATCTTTAAGCCCCCGTCCTTATAAACGGTATTTAAATTTAAGAAAGCCTTAATTGACCCTGTCACTACTTATAATAAGTCATTATTCAATAGTAAAAGATGGCAATACTTTAAGCATTGTTTATCTTTTGACAGATTTTTATGTTACCTATCAGTGAAAAAAAGAGATTAATACAACGTATTCCAGAAATTATCCACAACAGTTCTCCAGAAAGCGGCTTAATCCATCAACAAAAAAAAAGAAGTTTAGCGAAAATTTAATTTTTTTTTAAAATTAGCTTGTTATCAAATTTATAATCATTAATTATAAAGCGTACGAGACGTTCGATATCAAGGTTGCTACGTAATATAGTCGATTTATAGACTTTGATTGCACTGATTTAACCAAAAACAGCGAATTTTTGCAGTGTTATTTAAATGAAAAAGTCAATTGTCAAAAGTCGTAGAGCAAAATTTATCCTCTATTGGGTGTAGAATAAGCCCCATTCGACTTATCATCAATAAACACCCCAGTATATTCTATCAATGTATCTTCCACAGACTTGCCTACCAGCTGGTACTTACTGCGACGTAATCTCTGGCTCGAAGAGCGGCAACAGTTGCACGGGCAAGTCCGTCACCGTCGGCAATGACGGAAGGGCCAACATCCATCTCGGAGCTAACGAGTTTGATATGCTTCTAGCCATCCACAGGGGAGACGAAGTAAGTTCGTTTACGCTAACTACGTAAGCTATACGTAAGCTGTCTCATCTCGTTATTTGTTGACAGTCAGTTTTTTATGGTTCCGATGTCCAAATACGATGCCATTGTAAAGTTATAAGGATCCGATAAGGATACGATTTACTCAAATGGAGTTGAGCAGGACACCTGGCAAGGCGTGGTGATGACAGGTGGAGTAAGGCGTTGGAAAAAAAACTGAATGGCGTCCAAGAACTGGATATCGGAACGTTACTCATCCAGCAGCGAGGTGGGCAGACGATATCGCAAGCTACGCGGGTCGCAGCTGGATGAGACTTGCACAGGATCGAGGAGAATGGCACATACAAGGGGCGGCTTATACCCTGCAGTGGGTGAAGTCAAGCTGTGGATGACGATGATGATGATGAAGGATTCGTATCCTTATAATTGCACATATGCCGTCTGTCCATCTGTTCGACCTTGTCTGCCGTTCTACTCACAGACTTTTAGTGGTACGACGCTAAAATTTAGCACAGTTATTATTAATAGTGACGCCAAAAAAACTTTCTCGTAGTAAGAACTTGGAGAAAAAGGTTTTTCGGGGTTGGTACCTCCTCTACATTTGTAGTGGGGTTGTTTTTATTTGCATACCCCATCGTGTAAGATATCGTTGGGTCGGTCTTTTAAAAATATTAGAAGGTTTCGTCTCGTCCATCCGTATTATTCGTAACGTTTGGTGAGAGTCAAACAGTAAAGTAAATTAATTGCGAAGAATTTAAATAAAATATTTAAAGATAAAATCAAGTAAGAAATACATGACACGTAAAGGTTCTAAAATATTTGCATTTAGATAGAGTTTAAAGTATGTCGTTTCTACATAGAGGTAGGTATTTCATTTTGATAAAAGAAAGGCAATTTGCGACTTTGAGGAAATTATTAATATACACAAGCTCAAAGTCGCGCAGTGGGCTATGAAAAGAGCTATGATCAAACTTTCCCTACGTGATAAAGTTCGAAATTATCTCTCAGAATTAGCAGGCTACATCCAATGGACCGACGACATTGTGAATGTTGCGGAAAGTTAGTGGATGGAAAAGGCTCAAGACCGTTCGTCTTGGAACTCTTTGGGAGGCCTAGCCAGCATTGGACTTCAACAGTGTGATGATGACGATGAATTATTGACAATATTCCTAATCCTTCTCAAGCGAAATCTCACAAACGATTTTAAATACGAGACTATACGAGATATTTTTTGTTATTTATTGATTTATAAAATAAGGGTTTGTCAAGCCAATCTCAATCGTAGGTATATTTTTCTTGGTATGTTGTATGGTGTAGTAACTAGTAGGTAAGTAGGTACGCATCGGCACTCACTTTTCGCTCAGAATAGCATGTTTTACGTGACTTTCATTTGACAAAATCTAAATTTTCGTAAGATTATGTAACTTCGTAAGAATTACTCTATTTCTGGCCACTTTTCGTGATTCTCGGTAATAATGCGATAGTAAATTTAAATTTATCTTATTTTATTTTCAGTCGAGACTTTGAAGACACTCAACGCTGAAAAATATGGAACTCAATCATCGCGATGAAGACTATGCCAAAAATATCACATACTGATGTTTCGAAATAAAATTTTAAACATCAAAACTGTTTCTTGATTTATTTCCAAAAACATTACATTTAGTTTCGTAAGTTTATAACAAATAGTTTTGAATTTCATAGGTAGTTTAAAAGTAAATAAATTAACCTTCGTAGAACTAAACAAAATTAGAGCATAGTACAAAACAATTGCTTCATAAATCAATCAGAAAGCAATCACTCCGCAAACGCAATTTATAAACATGCTACTGTACAAGTTGTAAATCGAGCATTATAGCAAACAGACTGACAGCTCAGTTGTACGTAAATGTACGAGTATTTATGTACTGACGAATTACGCAGTGAAAAGACAGTTTGGGTTTCGAAACGGATGTTGGATTGTTGTGCGCTGATATTCAGGTCAGTGCTGCCAACACTGAAATTTGATTGTCCCCCAGACTCAGTGGATTACATTATTAAATTATTTAACAATATTTGCACAGATTTAAAAAATATTCAAAGTTTTTTGCAAAATCACTTCTGTCACACACTGTCAAAATGTTTTCACCTAATTGATACCCTAGAAATTACCCTAGGCACCAAAAAATTGCAAAAATTGCCCTAAATTTTGGGGAAAATACACTAGGTTGTGGACACTGATTCGGGGAATAATACCATGAAATATTGCTAGCCGATGCACAATAATAGTATTCCAGGTAGGTAGTATTCCAACCCCGTGATACACATTCTTGCAGCTCGTACACCAGACACTGAATCTGGCATTCTGTTGTGTGCCAAATGAGAAGCATGCTTTAAGATTTTGGAGGTCCGAGCTTCGCTCTCGCCTACATACAAATTCATCGTATTTCAGTTTCTAGGAAAGCTTAGTCATGATGTAACGGTCCACCTTCGTGTCTCCTTACATTCACAAATAAAGATTACTAATAATCGATTTTACTAATAAGATTCGCATTAGGAACTAGTAATTAATCGAGAAGCAGCGCATTTTGAATTTAGCGCAATTATTGATTGAACATCTAGATCCGTTCAAAACATTGACTAAATTAGTCAACACAATAGAAATATATCGATTAAACTTTAGAACAAGTAATATGAAACCTCAATTATAAAATATGTCGTGTAATATCAAATCATATAACTATTAAAATAAACTCCATTAATAAGAATAGTAAAATTAAGTATATTTATTGAACATCAATGTTGATTCATTCAATCAAATAATTGCTGGAAATAATAGTACTTAAATGTTTTATCAAAATGAATCTTAACGTTGTAGTATTAGGAGCCACATATTTGCGTGGGAAGGTAGATGGCGCTGCTAGTAGAACAATAGCAGGTTGGCGGCAAAAACTAAGGTGAATTTAGAAAATATTTATTATCTGTGCTAAAATGCTCAAACACTTCGCGCATGCGCAGTGGGAAAATAAGTTACGTCATAGGAATAAGGTTTGAATTCGAGCAAATAATTCAAATTCATCAAGATCTCGTCAAATTTCAATCAATTTCTGCGTTTCTCACACTGTACTTGTGCTAAAGGGAAAAACACATTATGTCAATGGAATAAGGTTGTAAACTGAGCAAATATTTTATTCCTCAACATTCCTTCAGTCTTCCAAGTAGGATCTTTTGAATTGAGAATTTGAATTTGGAGTGAGTCAAGAATGCCAAGGGAGAAGAAGATTTACAACATAGAAAATAGGAAAGGATTTTGAACTAGCCTGAATTCGTAGAAATTTCTAGAACAATCAGGCTATATAAGCCTCGTCAGGATTAAGATCATGGTCATTCGATTTGGAGATTTCCTTTCAGAGGGCGAAGCTCTGCCGGTTTGATTTCAGAACGTAACTTTGGGGTTGGAATTTTCTAAGTTCTTATTAGTACTTTTGGATGGGATTGTATTGTGTGTAGTATTGTTTGAGTGTTCGCCGTCTGAAGGAAATTATTAGGAGCTAGGGCATTCCCGTAACTAAACCCAGTCCGGATACTGGTCGCAAGCGGAGTTGCTACCTTGCGGTGTTATACCCAGCTTGTGTCCTCATATTAGCTAGGAAGGTGATAATCTTTGTAGCGGACCACCAATCGATTTTGGCCATTAACTTGGCGTCGATATGCTACCTGGAAAGTGCGTCCTTTGAACTCTAAACAGGAGGGCACCGTCGAAGTGGAGCCCGCGCCTGTATGGGCACCTGAGCTTAGGATTCTTAGTCCGCTTGTCCAGTCTTATTTATATATTTATTTGTACACAAGTTTATCCCCTGTTAGGCTGAGATCTGCCCCCCAGTCCAATAGCAGATCTTGGCAAGCACACGGTTATAGGGTAGGACAAAGTCGGGATTTACCACCCGCACTCATTCAATTAGCTAGTTAGGTGACTGACATGGCACTCCGTCAGTCTACTCACACAATTAAAAGTAAATGTGGAGTCGGTCTCCTAGTTTGGATGGTAGAATCTAGCTAGAATAGGGCCCCTTAGGTACTCATACATTCAATTAGTTTCAAATAGGATGCTGGGTTCTAAAGGCTGATGAAGGAAAGGATACTAAACTACTATAATTAAAACTCAAAAACTAAATAAACAAGAAACTTAGTTTAATCTAAATCAATTCATCGTAGGAGTGGCTTTGTAATTGAGGAATAACATTAATTTCATTAATATCTGGTTGGAAGGTTGAGGTATTATCATCAGTTATTCCTAACCTAACCAAATATATTACAAAATAGACAAAACTATAAAATAGCAATTTATAATACAGTAAAGTACGCAATTGGGTTATAAACTCTGCTGGCATTCATACAACATTGAATATTTACTTGAATAAATTAAAAGTTTTATTTATGGCTTTATTGAGACTAAACTTTAATTGAACAAAGGTCTATACTGATTTACTTAGTCTGATTCAGGACCGGTAGGGTCCTTAGCTACCTCTGTAACGGAAATCACAGAGAGGACTATAAGGGTCCTAAGCTTTCCCCTGAACTGTAAAAGAAAAGTCAGAGTGGGCCGAAAGTGCCCTAAGCTTCATCCTCTGTAAATAACTGTGAACAGAGAGGCTATCTACAGAATTAAGACTATGCAAATCATGTTTGTTACCTAAGTAATTTCTACTTAAAAGATTGAAATCTTTAATCACAACCTTTGGCCGGATGTGCCTATAACAGTTGTTTCATGCAAAATAAATGCAGGTGGAATAACTTCTTCACTAATTGGTTGGAGATATCAATTTACTTGGGAGTAGTCCATGTAGCTTGGAAATAAAGCTTTAAATAGAATTCCAAAGGAATTGTACTAAATTGTACCTATAGCTATGATGCTAACAGAGTTAATATACTCTTTAGAATACTGATCAAAATAGACTGATCTATGGCTATGAGAGCTATGTTAAGTATTCATTCACGCGAAACCAGGTGAATATGCTAATTGCATAATATAGAGTTAATATACTCTCCATAATACTGATTAAAATAGTCAGATTGATGGCCGTATGAGCTATGTTTTCCTTCACGCAAATCCAGGGGAAGAGGATGTTCCGGAATTATAAATTAAACTACTAATAATGACAATAGCTACTTTAGGAACTAATAGGTTTTCAAGGTAGCGGTCCGCAGCGGAAGTTAGGGATTCTTGGGTACCGAAGTATTCGGTAGCTTGGAGTTCCGCATGATAACTAGATATGATGGATGTGTATGAAAGTTTTGCTTTGCAAAGAAAAGTAAAGTAGAGATTCCTTGAATGGTTTGACAATGGACGAACATACAAATACTAACTACTTAGCTTTCCTCATAATCTTTTGATGAACAAGGACTGACAAATATACAGATATAAAATCTAGTAAATGTAAAGAACAGCATTCCCTATAAGTGAATTAAATAATCACTTATTACAACGCTGGAAAGAAGTCCAAGTATTGTGATGTTTCTTACAGTCCGCGTGCGGAGGAGGGGCCCGGACCTTTGGCGTTATAATCCCTTTGCTACTTAAATTCAGTATAACCTTTAGATTGAAGTATTTCCTAATATTAAATAATTATATTGATTCCCAACCATATGTCCTCTCATGCCATTCTACAGTTCCAGATTAGAATTAGAGTTTAGAATTATACATCTCATATATTAAATTCAGAGTCAGAATGAGTCAAAGTTAAATATAAGTTAGATTCGGAAAGGGTTAAGAATTTAGATGTAGGTTAGTTAGTTACGTTGAATTGTCTATAAAGTCTTTAAAGGATTTGAGTTACTACATTAGTTCACATCTTAGGGTCCTACCACTACAATTAGACGATCACTTGGCCAAACTTCTATCATGACAATACTATACTTTATAGCAATGCAGAGTTAGGTTAGGCAATATATTTAATCTTTAGGGGGGGGGTCGTTACAATATGGAATTGCCGTAACCAGGATGTATACCTCAAATCAAATATTAAAATTAGTGTTTAATTGGTACAATATATGGTTTTGTCATGAGTTAGTGCGATTTTATCGCACAATTTGTTGCCGTAAAATAGGAGGGACTTTATAGACAAATTCATAGAGGATTATTAAATATTTAGGGCTTGTTAGGATGGGGGGCGCTATAGGTTCGCTTTATAGATGAGAAGAAACATCTGCAAGTTATAGTAGTTAGTCAGATTAGTGAGAATTCCTAATTCCTAGTGCCTAGACTTAACAACTAAAGCTTAAACTAGGACTAACTAACTATTTGCTGAGGTTAGGTCTTGAGTCTTGCATATTCTTGAAGTAGTCAGCACAGTTTCGCGATGTACGTAGACTCGAAGTAATTATTCACTTGTTTATTATGGAGTAGGGTAGTAGGGATGACTGGAGAATGGGGGCGAACTATTTACTACGTTTCAGTCTGGAAATGCCATAAAACATAGTTAGAGTTACAAGTAATAAAATCGTTTTAGCAAATAGGGGGCGTTGGTTCAATTCGATTCGGGTTCCTAGCTGTGGTGGCTAACCTCTGTGGTGCCATAGGAACCGGGAGTTCGCCTATAATGTAGGCAATTGTCTAGCAGTGGGAATCGAACCCGCGCCTAGTTGCTTCTTGCTATTTGCGGGCGCTTACTTGCTTTGCCACCGTGATCACGCCAGAAGTTTAGTTAACTGTTCAACGAGCTAGGTTAGGAATTATTCTGAAATATTATATTAAGTTTCAGTTCAGGAAATACCTTAGTACCTATGAGCAGAATGAATAGGAAGTAATTTAAAACATAGGTATTATACTAGGATTATATTTCAGCTAGGGGGCGAGGGAAGACACTAAGTTTGCATATTAGGCTACACTGGTATTAGCAGAGCAATAAATAAAATAAAATAAAATAGGTGTAAAATAACTCTCACCGTTTATGTGTAAAATAACACTTCACAGGCTTAGGTGTGATGCCATCGGGCAATGTAATCAGATCGCTGGGGTCATGAGTAGCTACTCTAAATCATGATAGTATGCTTGTTGATAGATCTTATATTTAGAGCCCAGTTGAATACCATATTCTCAGTCATGGTAACCTGGAAGAAAACATAAAATATTAGTCTTACTGCTTAGAATTTAGATTCTTTTGCACATTGCTCGTAATGCTAAATTATGAGGCAAGTTAGGAAGGACAAATTGGTTGACTGGATCATTATGCTGTAAAGCAAAACAAACAAAGATACGAACATCAAAAACATTGGGTTGCGTTGATTTCGAAAAGAAAGCAAGTGTATAGGGACTCTGACGTCTTATGGCATCTGGACACTGCTAGTCTGCTTTACTAAGTTGTATTACCTCTCAGCTTGTTTAAAAAGATGAATCAAGGTATAAAATGAGTGTAAAGAAATTGCGACTAACTTACAAAAACAATAACAGGTTAGGAATATAAAATGTACTTACTTAATTACATCCACGTATTCCTCAGAAGGAAAGCAAGGACTCCGAAATGCAATTGCCACTGCAAGTTGTATGTAGCACTCAGTTGTAATGTAAATTAGATAAAGAAAATCACTGGTAGACATAGCTGGAAGATATCAAACAGTAGCTATCAAGGTGTATCGATGGAAAAAACTCGTTAGACTAAACTCACACTGATTTGAGCACTATTAGCTATAGTAAAACCTAGTTGTAAACAAGGAAAGTGCATGCGCACAATAAATAAAATCAAAACAATTTGAGTTTTGAATCTAAGTTTTGTTTTGTTTGTTCATGTTCAGTTCCCCATTCCATCAATCAAGCAAAAACTCGTGAGCAAACCGTTTTGCTATCCTATTCTCTTTTATGGGTTAGAGAGAGATATCCAAGGTCAGTCGTAATGTTGTAATGGTGTTTCGATAACGGTCAAGTCCGGCAGTGTAACATTTTCATCATTGCTTCTCATTCACACTTATCAAAAAAAGGTCTAGTTAGAGAGTGACCATGAATCATTATCAGCATAAAATGGAATGGAACGCTACGATCAGTGTACTAAGCAAGAATTACCTGTCGACGACTTAGCACAAAAAAAAAATATTATTTTGACACCTAAAGATAAAATTGAAGAGTAGGATAAAAGAAAAAAAATAGGTCAGGAAAATTATTTTTACGTCTTGCAACGAAAGTTGAGTATGAACTTTAGTTGATGGTTATCACCACCGTAGCATGGTCTCTGTCTGCAGTACTGACGACATGTTGATTGAATTTAAAGAATATCTATCTGGTAGTCTACTTCCGCGGCTTCACTCGCGTGGTGTCTGGGTGAGGGGTGATCTGAGTTCTGTATGTTCCGGATTTCGTCGGGGTCGGTTGGGCCGTTGCGTCGTGGTTGAGTCGCGGATGTCCAAACATCCAAACATTTGAACGTCCGGATAACCTAGTAGGTTTTCGCGGTTGTGGTATTGGTGTGATGGTAGGGGGTAGGATATTATGACGATGGGATATTAGATGAATTAGTTGAAATACAGATAGGACGTAGGTACTTGACGTATCTACTTATCCAAATTTCATAGAAAAAGTATCGTAGATGCACCCTCACATGTTGTTTAAGAGAAAGTGTAGTCTAGCTATAGGTCATACCTATTTTGTGGATGCGCCACAAACCTAGGGATGTCAGTTTTGGAATACAGATTGATGTTGTTGAGCCGTAGGAGGTAGGTAACATTAGTGATGGTAGGTACCTACTTCCACATTAATCACAAATATCACTCTCTAGTTTTATAGTACCTTTCAAACATTCTCATGGATTTTGTAACAGTCAAATTGAGTTTTATCCTCTAACGAAAAAATGTAGATAGCACGCCCATTGAAGTACCTATCTAGGAATAGGAGGAATGTTTGATGTAAGTTATAATCCTAGATATCTACGTGTAAATACAATTATTACTACTACTACTCAGTAGGTACTTATATATAATTCTGCCATTTCAATTTTAACATTTTTAACAAAAAAAAAAAAATATATACAGGGTGAAAAAGAAAAAGATAAATAATTAAAGATATTTAAATGCGAAAAAAATAAAAAAAAACTTCATAATTCATTTATAAATAAAAAAAAAATAACAACACGATAAAATAATATGTGATTTCTTATTTAAAAAAAAAATGTATTTTGGAAATAGGTACATTTAGAATAAATTTAATAGAAATAAAGGGAGTACCACACACAGTCATTTTTGTGCATTGGTTTTCGTGTTCTCGGATTTTAAGTGTTTTATTGGGTTGTTGGGTGGCGAGAACAGAACCGAAAGAAATTCTTTGGAAGCGAATATATGGATTAATTTTCAGGAAGAAAGGGAGATGAAAGTAAGGGAACGAATGAAAAATATGTGTTAGTGATTTAGGGAATTGGAGGGCCTTATGATTCAACAAAATTCAGAATTTGAGACGATTTGATGATGGTTGAATTCAGATATTCCACAACACAAAACAAAGAACTTGTTATGATGGAGTTTGGAGTTAGGTTGAGTCAGCTGACAATCATCAGCGAACGCTGATTTCATAAAGGTTCTTACTACACATGAAGCCTTGGAAATTTTCCCCACACAATACATTCGCCAAATTATAAATAAACTATAGTTTTGAGATCGGGTTTTCGTGGGATGAACTAGGCATGGGGGGCTATGTTCTTGGTTATAAGGAGTTATCTTATCGGCGCAAGGTTGTGTAATTTAGTTCATTTGAAACCTAAGATTGGTTAACAATGAAACATATTATACTATTTCACAGGAAAGACTTGGAGTCACGCCCGAGTTCCTTCACTCTGGTTTGATGATTCTGATTGGGAGGATAGCTGTTCATGTTTGGTTCATTGGAAACTTAAATACTGGTACAAAATGGTATTTATTTTAAATTTGGTTTAAAAATACACCACATATAGGTACATACATCCACATTCAAACATTAATGAGTTATCTGAATCAAACGTTATCAAATTAGAAGTAATGTACATAGAAAAATAAGTAATGGTATTAAAAATAAAATCTTTATTTGAAATGATTAAAAAAAATAAGAATATAGTCTTTACTCCAACTACGTTAAAATAACTACATTTGCGTAAAGTCTAGGGGGCGGCTGTAACGGTCCACCTTCGTGTCTCCTTACATTCACAAATAAAGATTACTAATAATCGATTTTACTAATAAGATTCGCATTAGGAACTAGTAATTAATCGAGAAGCAGCGCATTTTGAATTTAGCGCAATTATTGATTGAACATCTAGATCCGTTCAAAACATTGACTAAATTAGTCAACACAATAGAAATATATCGATTAAACTTTAGAACAAGTAATATGAAACCTCAATTATAAAATATGTCGTGTAATATCAAATCATATAACTATTAAAATAAACTCCATTAATAAGAATAGTAAAATTAAGTATATTTATTGAACATCAATGTTGATTCATTCAATCAAATAATTGCTGGAAATAATAGTACTTAAATGTTTTATCAAAATGAATCTTAACGTTGTAGTATTAGGAGCCACATATTTGCGTGGGAAGGTAGATGGCGCTGCTAGTAGAACAATAGCAGGTTGGCGGCAAAAACTAAGGTGAATTTAGAAAATATTTATTATCTGTGCTAAAATGCTCAAACACTTGTGTGTATGTCTACAGCTTACACATAACCAATTTCTGAATTCTGAGTATGCAAATATTTAGTGCATAATTGGTGCAATCTGAAAATCCAATTCAAAATTTAGGTGCCAAAGAGGTTTCTGAGATATGAGCCAAAAACTATGTGTCAGCTGGAGACCCGGGTCTACAGCTTGCACATCCAGTACTGCCAAACGGCTGACGCGAGAGCTTTGAAAACTAGCCAGATATTTAGTGCCAAATTAGTGCCAAAGGTACTAAAAATTTCAGGCCTGTAGCTTAAAAGGTTTCAGAGATATGAGCCAAAAACTATGTGTCAGCTGGAGACCCGGGTCTACAGCTTGCACATCCAGTACTGCCAAACGGCTGACGCGAGAGCTATGAAAACTAGCCAGATATTTAGTGCCAAATTAGTGACTAAGGTACCAAAATTTTCAGGCCTGTAGCTAAAAAGGTTTCAGAGATATAAGCAAAAAACTATGTGTAAGCTGTAGACCCGGGTCCCCAGCTTACACATTTCGTTACGCCAAACCGCTGATCAGAGGGCAATAAACTTTAGGCAGGATTTTAGCTCATAATTAGTGCCTAAGGTACCAAAAATTTCAGGCCTGTAGCTGAAAAGGTTTCAGAGATATAAGCAAAAACAGTTTTCCCGCCAAAAAATTCAAATAAAGTTATTGAAAATCGGCTCATTGCGGCGTTGCCACTTCGCTTCAAACGACTTTAAACTTTATTTACATGTCACGAAGATTGATTTTGGTATATGATCATTAAAAAAGTTAATTTGGTTTGTTGAGTTTAGTCTAGGAGCTCGGAGGATAAAATAGTTTTCAGCCAAAACATACCCAGTGCCGCCATCGATGTACCTTGTGTGTCGTACCTCGAAAAAGAGAGATTTATCTTTTACTTCAGTGAACTAGTGTATGTATACAAAATGTTCCGGAATTAGTATATACACATCAACGATAAGTTGAATGACCTCCCTTTTGGATACTTACCTATTAGAGGACATGTATCACAAAAATATTTTATCATTTTGCAGAAGTCCACTGCTGAACATAGGCCTCCCATAAAGAGTGCCACGACGAACGGTCTTGAGCCATTTCCATTCAGTGAATTACAGTAACCTTCGCAATGTCGTCGGTCCATAGGGTGCGGGGCCTTTCAACACTGCGTCATTCGGTGTGTGGTCGGCGTTCGTAACTTTTTGGTGCTGGCAACGCGCACTGACTGTAGGCTTTCGTCTTGAGGCTCTCTGTGGTAGGTATATTATATGCGACGAAGATGAAGTTTTCCAAACGCTGGCTATGGATAGAATTGGCTGGATATAGATAAAACAGAATCGAAACTATTATGTAGGAGGTATCTTTAACCTATTGAAGTCCACTGGACATACTGTACCTACCTCTAATGTAGGTAAGTTACTAACATTTGTTAGTTACTAGCATAATTTTTGTGATACCTACACATCTTCTTATTAGGTAGTATCTTCATCTTCTGAATTTGTTGTACTTCTAACCTAGCCGTTATTTCATATGTAAGATAGGTGTCGATCGATCTAGATAAAATAAAAATATATTGTAAGTAATTGGTTAGTACCTTCCTACATAATTTGTTACTTCGATTGAAGTTCCATAGATTTTAAATTTCGAAACTGACGTATGAAATTGGCCTCCATTGTAGCCATCATCATCATCAGCCCACACTAGTCCACTGCTGGACATAGGTCGACCCTAATACGCGCCACTAAGCCCTATGTCCGGCCATTCTCATACACTTTCTGCCCGCGCCACCGCCCCGCATTTCATAGATCATTGCTCCGCCTAGCCACACACTAAAACAGAAATAAAAGTCTGTCAGAAGAAGTCAGGTAAGGTATTTAGGTTAATTAAGATACCTTGGTAGGTAGGTAGGTAGCACATATGAAAGTTGGATATGCAGGTATCTATTAGGTACTACCGTGACGTATTTGCTCATTTTGTTCATATCTAAGTTGGCTAGTAAATTATAGATGGTAGTTACGTAGTACCTAGGTACTAGTTATTTACCTATCTTTAGTTTTTTTACGTGTTTTATTACGCATTTAGGCTATTTAGTTCTACCTAAGTTTGGTTAGCTCTAGGTACTAGGAAGCCATCTATTACTTTCGTGACGTGTTTGCATAATATTATACAATCCTACGTACTTTATGTAAGGTACTTACTTATGTAGGTCTAGCTAGGTATAGGTACCAAGTATTTATTATACCTAGGTACTACGTACCTACACTTTGTACCTAGACCTACCAAACATAGGGAAGTAGGTAGGTACCTCACATAAGGTAGGTAGATATGAACCATTTATAAACCACGTCACGAAAGTAATAGATGAGTAGGTTCCTATGTGACATGATGAGATATGTGACTCCGCCGTCTAAAGCTAGGTGGCTTCGTATTATTGGAAAAATTATTGCAATAAAATGCTGTGAATGCGCACCCCAACGCGGGACGTCAGTGCAGATCTTATTCCCCCATTTAGAATTAGATGCTGTGAATATGGCTGGCTGTACATTATCAGAGTGTCCACGTCCTTACAGGCTGCCCGATATTGTACAGGCGCGTAACATTATCGTGTCATTCTTTCCTTCTTGAAGTTTGCATTTTTTTATGCTTTTCCCTTTCGGGCTGGCTGTGGCATCTTATTCCTGCCGCCAAGTCTTTTGCTCTCAAATCGAGAGGCTTATGTATGTTTAAAGTATATATCATGTAGGTTAAAGAATTCAGAAGCTTAGATAGGATAAGATGATGAAGTATCACTAAAATTATGCTGGTAACTAAAAAAGAAAAGGCGTCAAAATCTAAAAATAAACAAACATTTTGTAGTTATAATATTATAATAATACCTACTATAGTTTTTATTTGGTACATCAAAGTTTCTAAGTGGTAGCGGTGGGTAACTCACTCAAAATACCTGAGCTGCAAATCAGCTCGCAGCTCGCGCTCTTGAACCGCGCAAGTAGATCTATGAATGATTTCAGATGAAATCATTCATAGATCTACTTGCGCGGTACTAGCAATCAGTTCATCAAACGGGTCAGCTTTTCTAATATGGGCTTAATAGTGTTGAAAATAATACAAATTGTTGTCGTATGAAATCGTTTCTAATCAGGGTCAGGGTCGCATGAATCGCAGATGAAGTAGAACTACTTTGAGCCGTTGAGCTGCTTCAGTTGCTTGGGAGCGGCGTGATCCATTTACCTGCGGCTCAGTACCCTGTGATTCGATCTGGATGCGTGTTCTGACTCGAGTTCATCATCATCATTCCAGCCGTTTGAAGTCCACTGCTGAACAGCGGCCTCCCCCACAGATTTCCGGAGTGATTTCCTGTGATGGGGGTGGGGGGAATTTGAAAATCTTTGTGAAAATAGGAGAAGCTGCTGCCCATCCCGTACTCGCCTGCCTAGTACGACATCCACGGGTAGGAGGTTAGGAGGGGCCTATTCTTCAGCCGGGGCCGCCACGGTCACTGACTCGAGTTATCCTCCTCTAATTAGTGGTAGGTACACTATGTACAGCAGTGGACTCAAATAGGTGATGATGATGATACTTACACAATGGTTTCGATTTTGTTTTATCTAATGGCCAGCGTTTGGAAAACTTCATCTTCATCCCTTAAAATATACCGCAGAGCGCCACAAGCAAAAATTTAGCGCGATCGGGGCCCAGATTTGTGGCATTGTATTGTTTCCTATTAACACGTAAGTACTCGTAGTGTGCGAGCTGACTAAACCTCTGGTTTCTTCATGATGTTTACCTTAAACCATTTTGGCGATCTACTCTCAAAAATTATAACAACCAAAATAACGAACGCGTCACAATATTATACGTAAGTGCCTCGTTATAATGACTAAATAAAAGTTTTTTTATCAATAGAGTCATATTGAACTAAAAAGCTAATGAGGGTGTGCAAAAAAGTGTAATGACGGTCGATTTTTTTATTATTTTATTTATCTGCGACTCTAAGAAATAGTTCTTTCAACCTCTACACTTATTTCGTCGCTGTAAGTAAAGTACCGCTGGCGTAGCGGTTGAGGCGGTGGACTCAATAATCGTCAGTAACGACGTGCCCTGGATCGAATCTCTTCATCCGAATCGACTTTTTGCGTTTTCTGATCGTTCCAGAGACTGTACCAGAATGCCCCAAACAAGAAACCAGGTTGCCGTAGAATTAGAAAATTGACCGCTGAAATACTTTAATTTGAAGCTTCTAAAGGAACAAGACGACTGCGCGAAGGATTATATAAAATCTCTTGGCGCAAAATGGGTCACTCAAAGTAGCATTTGCAAAACAAGTAATAAAATTACAAGAGACTGAAACGGAAAGAAATAAGCTAAAAGAGATGATTGATCGACGAACTGCAGATCTCAATGAATATGAAGAAGCATTAAACGTAATACGTTTGCACGAAAATAATGCAGCGCTGTTCAAACAACTACAAAAAACGCTCCTGTTGGAAACCAATGAGAACACCCAAATACTTAATGAAGAATTGGACAATTTAATAAGCCAAATAATTGAGCTCCAAAGTGAAAACATAAAATTAAAAAGTTCTAGACACACCGTAGATATTAAAACTGCAGCAAAGACCAAGAACTTAAGTAAAAATAGAATAACATTGAATAAACAAGTGAAACATGATAAAGACTCACAGAATAGAAAGAAAAATACAAAAAAAATTAGTAGCGAAAAAAGGGAAGACAAAAACAAGACGGACTAAAACGAGTGAATCAATAGCAACAAAACAGGTCGTGACAATAAAGAATAAAGAAGACAACGGGATTACTACGAGAATAGGACTTCGATCCGTAGAGAAGCTAACGACAGAGGAGAACACTGGAAACCAAACGAATAACAGTACCCAAAACCATGAACCCAGACATAAGTCTGGGCTATAAAGCTATAAAGCTATAAAGCTATAAAGCTATAAAGCTGAGGATACCGCCGTAATTTCACAAAATAGACCTAAGAAAATGCTAATATTGTGCGATACATACGGAAAATCTCTTGGAGAATTTATACACTTACATAATAATGACTACCAATCTGTTCTATCCATTTGTAAGCCAGGTGCTCCTATCAGAGAGATTATAAATAACTTGCCGACACTGACAAAGAATTTGACTCAGGGCGATGATGTCGTCGTGATTGCCTCTGACTTCCATCATTAATCAAGACGTAAGTCTACGAGATACGATTACATCGATGGCAACGCGGTATGTTTTGGCTGAAAACTATTTTATCCTCCGAGCTCCTAGACTAAACTCAACAAACCAAATTAACTTTTTTAATGATCAAATACCAAAATCAATCTTCGTGACATGTAAATAAAGTTTAAAGTGGTTTGAAGCGAAGTGGCAACGCCGCAATGAGCCGATTTTCAATAACTTTATTTGAATTTTTTGGCGGGAAAACTGTTTTTGCTTATATCTCTGAAACCTTTTCAGCTACAGGCCTGAAATTTTTGGTACCTTAGGCACTAATTATGAGCTAAAATCCTGCCTAAAGTTTATTGCCCTCTGATCAGCGGTTTGGCGTAATGAAATGTGTAAGCTGGGGACCCGGGTCTACAGCTAACACATAGTTTTTTGCTTATATCTCTGAAACCTTTTTAGCTACAGGCCTGAAAATTTTGGTACCTTAGTCACTAATTTGGCACTAAATATCTGGCTAGTTTTCATAGCTCTCGCGTCAGCCGTTTGGCAGTACTGGATGTGCAAGCTGTAGACCCGGGTCTCCAGCTGACACATAGTTTTTGGCTCATATCTCTGAAACCTTTTAAGCTACAGGCCTGAAATTTTTAGTACCTTTGGCACTAATTTGGCACTAAATATCTGGCTAGTTTTCAAAGCTCTCGCGTCAGCCGTTTGGCAGTACTGGATGTGCAAGCTGTAGACCCGGGTCTCCAGCTGACACATAGTTTTTGGCTCATATCTCAGAAACCTCTTTGGCACCTAAATTTTGAATTGGATTTTCAGATTGCACCAATTATGCACTAAATATTTGCATACTCAGAATTCAGAAATTCGTTATGTGTAAGCTGTAGACATACACACCAAACACTTCGCGCATGCGCAGTGGGAAAATAAGTTACGTCATAGGAATAAGGTTTGAATTCGAGCAAATAATTCAAATTCATCAAGATCTCGTCAAATTTCAATCAATTTCTGCGTTTCTCACACTGTACTTGTGCTAAAGGGAAAAACACATTATGTCAATGGAATAAGGTTGTAAACTGAGCAAATATTTTATTCCTCAACATTCCTTCAGTCTTCCAAGTAGGATCTTTTGAATTGAGAATTTGAATTTGGAGTGAGTCAAGAATGCCAAGGGAGAAGAAGATTTACAACATAGAAAATAGGAAAGGATTTTGAACTAGCCTGAATTCGTAGAAATTTCTAGAACAATCAGGCTATATAAGCCTCGTCAGGATTAAGATCATGGTCATTCGATTTGGAGATTTCCTTTCAGAGGGCGAAGCTCTGCCGGTTTGATTTCAGAACGTAACTTTGGGGTTGGAATTTTCTAAGTTCTTATTAGTACTTTTGGATGGGATTGTATTGTGTGTAGTATTGTTTGAGTGTTCGCCGTCTGAAGGAAATTATTAGGAGCTAGGGCATTCCCGTAACTAAACCCAGTCCGGATACTGGTCGCAAGCGGAGTTGCTACCTTGCGGTGTTATACCCAGCTTGTGTCCTCATATTAGCTAGGAAGGTGATAATCTTTGTAGCGGACCACCAATCGATTTTGGCCATTAACTTGGCGTCGATATGCTACCTGGAAAGTGCGTCCTTTGAACTCTAAACAGGAGGGCACCGTCGAAGTGGAGCCCGCGCCTGTATGGGCACCTGAGCTTAGGATTCTTAGTCCGCTTGTCCAGTCTTATTTATATATTTATTTGTACACAAGTTTATCCCCTGTTAGGCTGAGATCTGCCCCCCAGTCCAATAGCAGATCTTGGCAAGCACACGGTTATAGGGTAGGACAAAGTCGGGATTTACCACCCGCACTCATTCAATTAGCTAGTTAGGTGACTGACATGGCACTCCGTCAGTCTACTCACACAATTAAAAGTAAATGTGGAGTCGGTCTCCTAGTTTGGATGGTAGAATCTAGCTAGAATAGGGCCCCTTAGGTACTCATACATTCAATTAGTTTCAAATAGGATGCTGGGTTCTAAAGGCTGATGAAGGAAAGGATACTAAACTACTATAATTAAAACTCAAAAACTAAATAAACAAGAAACTTAGTTTAATCTAAATCAATTCATCGTAGGAGTGGCTTTGTAATTGAGGAATAACATTAATTTCATTAATATCTGGTTGGAAGGTTGAGGTATTATCATCAGTTATTCCTAACCTAACCAAATATATTACAAAATAGACAAAACTATAAAATAGCAATTTATAATACAGTAAAGTACGCAATTGGGTTATAAACTCTGCTGGCATTCATACAACATTGAATATTTACTTGAATAAATTAAAAGTTTTATTTATGGCTTTATTGAGACTAAACTTTAATTGAACAAAGGTCTATACTGATTTACTTAGTCTGATTCAGGACCGGTAGGGTCCTTAGCTACCTCTGTAACGGAAATCACAGAGAGGACTATAAGGGTCCTAAGCTTTCCCCTGAACTGTAAAAGAAAAGTCAGAGTGGGCCGAAAGTGCCCTAAGCTTCATCCTCTGTAAATAACTGTGAACAGAGAGGCTATCTACAGAATTAAGACTATGCAAATCATGTTTGTTACCTAAGTAATTTCTACTTAAAAGATTGAAATCTTTAATCACAACCTTTGGCCGGATGTGCCTATAACAGTTGTTTCATGCAAAATAAATGCAGGTGGAATAACTTCTTCACTAATTGGTTGGAGATATCAATTTACTTGGGAGTAGTCCATGTAGCTTGGAAATAAAGCTTTAAATAGAATTCCAAAGGAATTGTACTAAATTGTACCTATAGCTATGATGCTAACAGAGTTAATATACTCTTTAGAATACTGATCAAAATAGACTGATCTATGGCTATGAGAGCTATGTTAAGTATTCATTCACGCGAAACCAGGTGAATATGCTAATTGCATAATATAGAGTTAATATACTCTCCATAATACTGATTAAAATAGTCAGATTGATGGCCGTATGAGCTATGTTTTCCTTCACGCAAATCCAGGGGAAGAGGATGTTCCGGAATTATAAATTAAACTACTAATAATGACAATAGCTACTTTAGGAACTAATAGGTTTTCAAGGTAGCGGTCCGCAGCGGAAGTTAGGGATTCTTGGGTACCGAAGTATTCGGTAGCTTGGAGTTCCGCATGATAACTAGATATGATGGATGTGTATGAAAGTTTTGCTTTGCAAAGAAAAGTAAAGTAGAGATTCCTTGAATGGTTTGACAATGGACGAACATACAAATACTAACTACTTAGCTTTCCTCATAATCTTTTGATGAACAAGGACTGACAAATATACAGATATAAAATCTAGTAAATGTAAAGAACAGCATTCCCTATAAGTGAATTAAATAATCACTTATTACAACGCTGGAAAGAAGTCCAAGTATTGTGATGTTTCTTACAGTCCGCGTGCGGAGGAGGGGCCCGGACCTTTGGCGTTATAATCCCTTTGCTACTTAAATTCAGTATAACCTTTAGATTGAAGTATTTCCTAATATTAAATAATTATATTGATTCCCAACCATATGTCCTCTCATGCCATTCTACAGTTCCAGATTAGAATTAGAGTTTAGAATTATACATCTCATATATTAAATTCAGAGTCAGAATGAGTCAAAGTTAAATATAAGTTAGATTCGGAAAGGGTTAAGAATTTAGATGTAGGTTAGTTAGTTACGTTGAATTGTCTATAAAGTCTTTAAAGGATTTGAGTTACTACATTAGTTCACATCTTAGGGTCCTACCACTACAACTAGACGATCACTTGGCCATACTACTATCATGACAATACTATACTTCATACAATGCTGAGTTAGGATAGGCAATATATTGTATCTTTAGGGGGGGGTCGTTACAATGACAGCCACAGGACTCTTGCGAATGTAGGAACCTGATAGGCGAGGCGAACCCATTCACCACAAAGGCTCTGCTACCTTTCGCCACTAATCCTGTTATTCATAATCAGTCGCTATTTTTATCGGCTCGATAGCTCTCGCCCTGTCCTTTTCTAAAAATAAACAAAAGCAAGAGGCGCACATACTTTATACGTTATATACGTTTATGAATAAGATAGGATAAATTGAATAGGGCCTTTTGGGTCACCATTCTCACAACGAGAATGTCATTCAGTTCCTACCTATTCTATCTTCTATCATTAAAAAAAAATCACATAAATTGTTTCGATAATTTAGGTAGGTATGTACCGAGCTAGATACTACTAATATTAACTGTACATTCTACGTGCTAGCAATTAACAACACGATCAACAGAAATACCTATAACACGCAAGTTCAATTGAAAAACATAAATAATCAATAATTATCATTTGTCTAAAATCACTAAGTATTTCATAGGTTACCTATTCAAATTTAATAGAAAACATAAAGGTATAATTTCACACATCACATCGTTACTTTTAGCATCAGCGATAAGCGAATTTGCTTCGATGCATTGATTAAAACTTTGATGAATACTACGTTCAATCGCTGTACCGAAAGCGCGCGTTTGTTTAATGCTAAAAAACAGACAGCCATATTCCCGTTTCTTTGGAGGACCCACATTCTAACTGAGTTCTCCAAACATGTTTGAGAAGCTTTGCAAGAAGAACCCAAAGCCCTTTGTATCAATTAATTGAAAAAAAAACACTAAGCGACTTTTAACTAGTATATCTGTGGTCACAGATAACATAATACTATACTAGTACTAGGTATAGGTACTTACTTCTTGCTTTCCTGAGACATGTTTCATTCAACATAAGTGTCGTAAGAAAAACCGCCACAAACTCCCTGCTTCTTTGCCTACGTGTCACTTTAGTCTAACTGAAACTAGGGTCGGTCACGTATGGCAGATAGTACCTACCTTAATTTAACGATGCCATTCTGTTTGCTCGACCCAAGGTGGCTCTTTACGGAAAACGCTGGGTTTGATTCTGATGGTGGGACCTTTGGGAAAATCGTAAACGTCCACAGTCCCAATTTGCCTTGGGGATTGGCATGAGGAAATAAATATTGTCTTCTTCTATAGTCCCAAAGAGTTGTGTATGATTTTACCAACTCGTAACCATGGTCGTTCAACGCAAATGTAACCGGTGTAACCATATATTAGCTGTGAACATAGCTGCTATTTAGTAGTACAGTGGTATTCGAGCCCAAGCTCGAATAATTGACGATAGCGTTACGTTTACGATACAAAAGGCAACGATTAAATAGTTTTTTTTACACCCAACTGTCACATACATAGTATTTCCCTGTGCCGTGGGTATAAGAAACTAGGAGTACCATGGTACCGCAAATATTTGCAGATCATGCAAACATTTGTAATACTGCGGGAATCGAGCCCGCACCCCTTGCGTCTCATACGGGCACTCGCCCGCTGCGCCAGGATTATTATATTTTTAAAGTGATAACCCACACTAAGGGAATACTATGATTTTTTTTAAATCCCAAAAATGTTCATCAAGGTTCGGATTTGAACCCACAACCTTCCCCAAGATACGGGGTACCGAGCCACTTCCCATCTGTGAACAATCTTTCGGACTTCCAATCAGCTAAAGGCACTGTAAGCGCCCACCTTCAGAATAAACAATTGGTTGTTAGTAGGTTAGTTTGTAAAAGCATCCTCGTATCCGGAAAGGTTCAAATCAGAGGTCAGAGTCGAACATTTTTCAGTTATTATAAAAAATCGCGGTCGTGAATGTCTAATATTAATTAGCCAATTAAATCGTCGATGCCTGCTTGAAGCTTTTTTATTTTGATAGGCTAATATTTGGCATTTGCTATCGTACTGGTATCGTCAGTAACGCTTTCGTGAATTATCCGTGCTTGGGCTACACTATCACCTAAACGCCCCCGTTAAGCAAACATGGGAAACATGGTTTGTTTATTTTGAGAAAGAAAAATAGAGTGTTTCAACATCGCTATTGTAAGATACTACACATGAAACCATAGTTACCAGAATTAACCAAAGAACTTTGTACTGCCTTGACCCAATTGGGTACCGTAACTTTTTCTTAGAACGCTAATTACAATTATCGATTCGAAATACGAGTACCTACATGCCCGAATCGTTCCTTCCGATGAAGTTTTGTTAGCTTTGAATTTTATTAATGACAAGCTTTCTTTCGCGGCTTCGTTCGCGCGGTACCTTCATAAAAAGTGGCCTATGCTATTCTAGGTATAAAACTTTATTTATTCCAAGTTTCAACGAAATCGGTTGAGCCGTACAGCGTGATTGAACAACAAACATCCTCACAAACTTTCGCATTTACAATAATAATAGGATTGAATAGCCTTTCTTCTTTTTCTTATTGATCGAGCGAGCGAAGCTTGCAAAGATCTCGCAAACAACTTAGACGAATGGGTGTTGTATGTTTGTACGTAGGTATATTTACTTTAGAACCGTCCATTCGAAGTGCTTGGAATTTACTAACTACAAATTTGAGTCCCGAAAATGGCTATGAAATAGATATATAAATTTTCATAGAAACTCTTTAAAAAATTTACGTTCAAAAAGTGAAAAGAATATTCGAGGAAAACGTTTGAAATGTCAACCCGTTTTCCCCGCAAAGGGTACCCTTTAGCTAAGGTATACCTAAATAAAATACTATCAGTATGCTCGTCAGTCCCGCTCGATGTCCCAGCTTGCCAGACCGGAACAAACAGACCATTAATGGCTCGCGACAGGAACCGCGGTGTTACCAGGCTTAGTGGAATGTCACCAGCTTTATAGAGCTTTGGCATAAAGCCTACACTGGTTTTGATTCTGATGTTGCAATCCTATAATCTAGAATTAGATGTACTAACTGTGTCAGATTATAGCATCCTGTAAACATAATACCTACACTAGGCTAATATTTGCAAAGCATATTGGTTATAACCCCTCCGCCAACCCGGACTTTATAAAACCAGGCGGGCGGCACATAATATAGATGAATTCTAGCCCATTATTCATTATTCTAATAACAAGGTTGGTGCTTAATTGAAAAATATTACCGTGGTCCCCTTTATGGAGGCAAGGGCATCAGAAAATTTCCATCTGTGAAACGACGCTAACTTTTAAAAACAAAACAACTATCAATCAATTTTGTAAAGTATTATTATTTCATAAAATTTGAATATAAATACCCACACCTACATCTTTATAAGTTTTGGTAGTAAAAGCCCTTCTGCAACTCCCCGTAGGTACGCTACGACAGTCATCGCTAGGCTACCGTCGTGGATCCGCGTGCGCGGCAGCTCCGAATTTTCCACGACGTAAATTTTTAATAGCTTCAAAACCCGAAGGCGGAACCTGAAACAAATTCTAGAAACCGATCGAATAGTTTTTTTAGTGTTTTGTGAAGTGGCGCGCTGATGAATGATAATTAACAGTGAATCGAAGCGTGAAGCTGATACATAAAGTGTATAACTTAGTTTGAAGTGTCCTCGAGTTGGGATCCTCGAGCGGCCGTCCTGAATTTTTTGTTTTGGAGTGGTGAGTGCTTTTTGACCTTTATTACAATAGCTTTCAAAATCTTCGCAAATATACGTCCTCGTATTGAAAGGTTTTTAATGAAGGGTCTGTAAACTGGGTCAAAAAGGTACAAAACGGAAATAATTCAAAAGAATTTACAAAAAAATAAGAAATTTATCATAGAATACCAATCAATGTATGCTCTACTTTAAGAAGGTATTATTTGGCCATTTAGGATTTACCAATAGGTATTTTTTATTCCTCTTATTTATTCATTCCAATAATGAACGATAAAACTACTATACTAAAGAGAATACTACAATGGCGCCATAGTATTCAACTAATATAAGTCTATTATTTATGAGCTTACTAAAATATTTTGACGTAGATCTATATTATCTCACCATAGTACGCACTCAGGCTCAGTTAGACAGTTAGGTAAATGTTTATTTACCACAAGTTTTTATAAAACTCTTCAGGAAATGACAAATTCTTTATAAACTCACGTTTAGCTCGATTAATTATAATATGCTATTAATTCTAATGCGTTTCAACTAATCTCCAATTTGGCTTTAATGCCGCTCATGGTTTGCGTGGTAGTTCGATAGAATTTGCCACTTTAATTTTGATTTTAATTTTATTCATTAAAATGCAGAGCTCATTATTATTACTGATGAATTTTCCAGTAAATAAGCTTTATTTACAGATATAACTACAGATAATGTACCTTTAGACAAATTGTTTCGTAACTGTGTAGTAGGTATACTATATCCCGAAAGGATTTTATTCTCGAGGCTCGACCGATTTGGCTAAATTATTTTTTGTTGTTTTCGTAAGTATGGACATTGAAAGATAAAATTTTTGGATGGTATTTTTGTATAAATAAAAATTTCGGCTAATACTCTTATGAGAGGCATAGAGAGGAAGTATAGGGGAGCGATTAGTTTATTAAAATTTAGAAAAAAAAAAATATTATTCGACCTTACTATTTATGAGCGATGTCAAGTAATGAATAAGTTAAACTATGTTTATTAATCCTGCGTATTCTTCAAAAGGCTGGGTTATTATTTTAATTAAAACTGGCCTGGGACATGCGTCGGGGTCAAGTTGGCTATTATTTTATTTAAAACCACACTTGCAATTTTCTGCTTAAAATAATATTCAGACTTGCCTCTAATTATCAGGTACCTAGTCTGTGACCCGAGAGCGGCTCCTTTTAATTTGGCTCAACGGATCAGCATTTCTATCCAGCGTGTCAATGCCGCCAGCGTAGTGGAGATTCATCCGAACAGGAGTAATCTTTAATTCTTTATTGTACACAGAAAACATACAGAAATAAAACATAAAAATACAGGCATGTACAAAGGCGAGCTTAACCCTACAAAGAGTTTTCTTCCAGCAAACCTTTGAGGCTAGAGAGAGCTGATAAACGTAGTGGGTACATGTGCACAACAATGATATGGTTTTATATTCGGTTTGCGCAAGTTTGATCACGTTTCGAAGTTTAGATCTCAACTCAAATGGCTCCCTATTCGTCGTCGGCGTGATCTTCATGTACTAACACTACTCTTTAAAATTCTTTTTTGTCCCATCTCCCCTTCTTACCTTCGTGAGCGCTTTGAGTTCCTTGTCCCCCGTGGTGAGTTGTGTAGATCCTCTATGTCCCTTCTTTTGAAAATACCCCCTCACTCGACTAGCCGTTACGGCGGCTCCTTTACCGTCCATGCGGTAAAGTTGTGGAATGCCCTGCCCCATGTCATACGCGATAGTCCTTCGGTCAATGTTTTTAAGAGGAAGGCAAAAGAGCATTTTCTATCTCTGTAAGTACGTAGGTATTTAAATTTAAATTATATATATTTTTGTATATTTGTTTTATTGTTTCGCAAGTAGGTATATATATTGTATTATTATATAAGTAGTTTGTTCATAGTGATAAGTTTATATTTAGGTATCTAATATAAGTATATTTTGTTAGAATAGTTTGTTTATACATCTACTATTTTTTTTTTTTTTTTATTCATTGGTCTTGTACACGAACCCTACCTCTATAACCACCTATCTCTAGCCTCAAAGGTTTGCTGGAAGAAAACTCTTTTTAGGGTTAAGCTCGCCTTTGTACATGTCCTTTCATTTAGTTTGTTTTTTGTATGTGTTTTCTGTGTACAATAAAGAATAAAGAATAAAGAATAAAGAATAATATTATTTAAAATATATATGACTTAATAAATAAATACATACAGAACATATATATAACAAACTTATAAGGACAGATAGTGTTCTTTCACTTTACGCTTGAAAGTGTCCAACGAAGGACTGGCGCGAATTGAATGAGGTATTCCACAGCTTGACAGCATGGACAGAAAAAGAGCCGCTATAGCGTCTTGAGGAATGAGGGGGAGTTTTAATCTTGATCAGTTGATCGATCGAGAGCACTGCTAGAGTGGTCGTAGTGGCCCTGCATTCCGATCCGCAGTTCATGAGTTCGAATCCCGGTCGTGCACTAATGGCTTTTCCATTCTAGTTCAGTGCTATCAAACGGTGAACGAAAACATCGTGAGCAAACCATAATGTCCTAGAACCTAAAAATTCGAAGACATGTGCCTTGCGCACGAAAGAAGCCTCTAACAGTCGCACTTTAATCCTTTCACTGACGCTCATAGGCCCTTTTCAGGACCACCGTACTTCAAACTGATCACTGACCTGATACAGTATGACAGTAAGAAAGAATCAGTGACACGCCGCAAGCACGTTGATCGCTATATTAGGTCGCCTGCAACGTTGTTTAGATACCTCAACCGTTTCTTGTGTATTTTGTAAAATATTTGTCTACAGTTCAAATAATTACATAGCTCGGGGAAACGACGGCTGTTGGAGCAGTCAATATGTCAAGTGGAGAGTTTGTATAGGAAAGCGCAGCGTAGGATTCCACTAGATGGAAAGACGTAGTAATAAAAGTTACTTGGAGCTATCGGGCGCAGGCATAACAACATCGTTCGCTCTGGAAACCTAGATGGGAAGCTTATCTTCAACTGACGTCACATCCACCTCCAAACATGAAAATTCTTTGAATAGACGGCGATAATAGTATCTACATCAAATAATACGGCTTCATACCTGAACATTATTATTATGCGGTTCCAAATCGTTGAAATCTCATATTTTATGGGCCAGTAAAGTTTATTGTTTCCCATTCGGACGACTATGAAATTGCCATGTGTTTCCAATTTCCGGTAGGAAGTGATTTACATAAAATAAATGACTAAAGCTTCAGCAGAGTAGGCAGCGGCGGCCGTTTTAATAGAATCTTTCGTCATCATCGTCAACCCATATCTGTCCAGTTCTGAACGTAGTACTCTCCCAAGTCGCGCCACTGGAGTTCGAACCCACGACATTCAGTTCCAAAGTCTACTCACTAGAGCAACATAGCTCATAACTTAGCTAGTAACTGCCATTAATTACCCCGGCCTCACCGGATCGATACTACTACAGATAATGACGTCAGATATTTATAAGAACTAGATCATTATAGCTGATCATAATACTGTACGTGACCTGATGATACATCCATATCCATTCCATTATCGGACAACCAGACTTACGGAGACACGACATCCAGTCAAGGTTGACATACCAGCTAGCCGCACCAAGCGCTTATGCAGACAGCCAAGGAGTGGAACTCATTGCCAGCGTCTGTGTTTTCGAATACTTATAATTTGGGTGTCTTCAAGAGCAGAGTGAATAGTTTTCTTCTAGGCAAACGTGTTACACCATAGACCACATCGTCACTTATCTTCGGGTGAGGTTGTGATCAAACGTTAGCCTTTAATTTAGTATAAAAAACAATAGCGATAGGGGTCATCCTCACGCTTTGTTTTTATTTCACGATTACATCATGTGGACAGCGGAATTTAACATCTCACAAGCTAATGCCATTTCCATACAATTCTATCTGGCGGTAATGCCAACAAAAAATGGCTCTTGTCTAACCCCCACTAGATCATGTTTGCAGGTTATTAAATGGTACGTGACTAGATTTTAACGGTAGGTTTCAATATCGGCGACTTAAACTGTTGGGGGTTGTGCGACGCAGTGTTGGAAGCCGCTTAGGTTGCGGGAAGTCGGTGGATGGAAAAGGCTCAAGACCGTTCGTCATGTAACTCTTTGGGGGAGTCCTATGTCAAGCAGTGGACTTCTACAGGCTGATGATGAAACTGTTGGTTTGGAACTGGCTGGTCTTTTTTTCCTGTAAAATAGACTCCCACACGACAGTGAAGAAAAGCTAGGACACGTGAAAGATAGACATCGGCGCGTAAAGGTCACTGATAATTATAAAAAAATGAGCTATTGCTCTCAATTTTCCCTTTACGGCAATTAAGAATGATTATAAATCAGATTAAAAATGGTCTCGTAAAACATTGAGTATAAATAATACAGTCCCTAAAGATACAATGCAAAGTCGCGTTAAAGAGTCGCTTTTATCAAAACGCTACATTTATTAAACGTGGCTATCCAAATAAAACCTTACCAATACTAACTATATTAATATTGCCCCGTGATAAAGTTCTAAGATGTTCATCAACTTTGGCGAAAGCTGTAGGTAAACTACTTTTCCATTTGGGAAAACGGGACACTTTATCATTCGATTATGACCCTTATTGAGCGGGATTAGGGTAGAATTCGTACAAACAGCAACTTTTCGTGAACTAAGAGGATTACGCGTCTATAAGACACTGTGAGTAGCTAATAAAAGAATGTTTATTTTGTTAGAAGCAATAAACGATTTGAAATTCTTTTGTGTTTTCTCATTGTATCACGAATTACGATGCGATGCACATCAAATATGTACCTACTCAAATACCTTGCTTTACGTTTAGGTACCTCTGCACCCAAAAGCGTGTTAAAACGCCGTACAATAATCATCTAAAACTTATTTTAAAATTCATTCATTTTAAGTAAGTATGACTTTTAGAAGCTTGCAATATCGTTTAGCTATATCACAAAACCCCCAAACACGAAACGCCCAAATAAAAAACTAACTTTGTTCAGTAGATGCAAAGACAATACCTACTAAGTAGGTACATATATTATCTTTGGTAGACGTAAGGATCATTTTGAAACGAAATTTAACTGACATTTCAAGACTTATCGCACGTTCACATATCGCATGCCATTTGAATACAGCTTAAGAAAGTACCTCTATAGCTGCGATCTTTGTCCTCATCCATTGAATAGAGAGTTTTTATTTATTGGAAGACATCTGATTATTTTATTTTACTCATTTGATAGATATTCCAGACTTATCCAATAACGTGCGATGTCTATTAGCCATTCCAGTAAACAACATGAGGATGGCCGGTATCTTTAAAGAGTTGACCACTGAACATATTAAGTGGGCGAATTCCGGCACCTGCTCCATTATTTCTCTAAAATGAAATCTCTTTTTCGTACTGGCGAATATCAACGGCCGGTTTAATCTACAAAACTTCCAAAGTGTAAATTCCATGATAATGGGAGGAAAAATAAAAGAAAAAATCCTGTTTAACTTTCAGTTGGTTATTAACTGTTTCTGCCCTATAAATGAATTAATAATTTGCTTTGAATTTATTATTAAAAAAATATCGATTATTCACGGTACAGGTTGCAGGTTATATTTGAACAACACGCTTGACTTCGACACGTCGTGTTTCTATTTATGTCTCATTTATATCAAATATAATTTTCCGACTAGCTTCAATCTGATATCATGGCATCTTCATCATCTCCCTGCCCTTATCCCACTTCATGTGGGGTCGGCACAACAGGTTTTTCTCTACCAATCCCCTCTATCAGCCGTCATATCAGTATTCACTCCTTTCTTACTCATGTCGTTTTTCACACAATCTATCTTTCCTTTTTACATGCACCTACCTAAACCTACCGCACCATACAATGGAATAAAAATTACCGACTAATTAGTCAGCTGCGCAATGGATTTGCAAACCCGTCACACGTCGCTTTTAATCGCTTTTTTGACGACCACTGGCGTAGCGGACGAGTGCCAGTCTAAGATGCAACGGGTGCTGGTAAGATCCGAATGTTTGCATGATGCAAATATATACTCCTGGTATGGGTGTTGTGGAACTATGGTACCTACCACGACACAGGGAATCCTAGTGTGGGGTCAGGACAAAAGATGTGACTGTTGGGTGTTAAAAACTACACTGTTATAGATCACCACTCAAAGAAAAAAAGCAGTATTAGGCCTGTGCCAAACTCCTGTGCCCCAATAACGAATAATTCACGATAGCGTTACACTACGATTGTTGAATTTATTACTATTATAATCTTAGCAATTTATACCTATTCTTACCATCAAATTTTGGTAGTACAACCAATTGGTCTTAGGTACTAAATTCCATGCAGATCACATTAATGGTTCAAAAGTTATGCTCTTAGATAATATACTACCTAGTAGTATATTATCTAAGATTATGCTCTAACAAATAAACATTATAACGCCGATTCGCCCAAGTTGTTTCACATATTATCTTCTCCCGCTCGATCAATTATCATACTCAAAGTTAGTTTAACTCGGAACTATAATATAAACGAGGCCTATGCATAAGAAGTTTTATATAATATTTATATGTTTTTATATAGTTTAATAATTGTCAAAGCTAAAACTGAAATAACATTCATATAAATTTAATACATTTGCTGAAAAAACGAAATTGCCGGTAGTTAGTTATTTGGCCAGGGGCAATCTATTAAGCGTCCAATTACACGAAAAACGTAAATTACGGACACGCATGGGTCTGACAGCATTATTCAACCGTAGGGTTTTTGTTTAGAAGTTTTTCTTTTGCCTTCCGCTGAAAGGAGGCCAAGCACGAATCATTTCCCTTAACGCAATGCTTACGATGCGATAGCAAATGTCATACCTATAGCCAATCAGAGTTAAAAGATTTCAAGCACCGCTGATGCCATTGGCTAATATTAGACGTTTATTTTTAGATTTAAAGCGCTAGGCTTCGCTTGAAAATGAATAGGTAAATAAAAAATGTATTTATTTCTTGCAAAAAACCATACAGAATAACATAACTTAATTAATGCTACAGAGGTAGGTTACGAGGTACTTTTCAGACAACTTAAACTTACGGTGGAAGTATCTAGTGGTTTCCTCAGTAGGGTAAGCCTATATCGAGGAAACCAAGCTACGATAAAATCAAAGCAAGATGTCTCGGACGACAGGTGCGATTATTAATGTACCAATAATGCATCATGAATAAAAAGTAAACTACATAAAAAGTAGCCTATATGCTATTCTACGTAAATAGCTGTACATATTCCAAGTTTCATCAAAATCGGTCCAACCGTTCTTAAGTTATAAATGGTGTGACTAACCCGACTTTTTTTATATACTTAAATTAAGTTTTTTTTCCGCAATTTTTGATTGTTTATCTAATATCTATCCACTTTCGGGATGGTCTTTGTTATGAATCACCTTGTTAGTGTTATATAGCTCACATTAAATTTGTAATAATTATGCTCCAACATAATAATTCCCTTTCTTGTTCTGTCCCTTGTTTTCTAAATAGCACCATTAAGTCCATTTTCATTATCAATGGGAATAAAATGAAATTCGCGCAAAAGAAAGCCAACAAATTGAAAATAATGGATAAAAAGAACATCGTAGACTCATTTATCTAGCACGTGTGCTAGGAATTTTAAGCTCCGCGATTTTCGTGGAAGATTTACAACCTATTTTGCGTGTCATGGGAGTATTGGGGCTAGAGGCTGTACGCTTTCATTTAGCTG
The DNA here is from genome assembly GCA_947579855.1 of Anticlea derivata. Taxonomy (NCBI): domain Eukaryota; kingdom Metazoa; phylum Arthropoda; class Insecta; order Lepidoptera; family Geometridae; genus Anticlea; species Anticlea derivata. The sequence continues at coordinate 8,595,312 of OX388269.1, forward strand.
GCTCAATTTAAAAGAAACGAATGTTTGTTACTTGAGTGTATTATTTGTCTTTTGCTGAATATTAATTTGAACGAGTGTTATATCAGGCAAACACTCGTAGCTTGGTTTATTTCAATAAAAATATTGAGATTTTAAGAACAATTTTTTTAGAATATCATGACATCTGATAGAAGCGAGGCGTGACCCGAGAGCTGACTCCTATTTGGCCGAACGAATTAGCATTGGCATCCAGCGTGCAGCGTGGCAATTCCGCCAGCGCAGCGTCTTGGGGACACTTCCAACTGGTAGTGATGAGTCAAACTGGATCAAATGAGCTATCTATAGATCCCTTGTAACGGTCTTTAGACAGCTCAACTGTTTCTTGTGTATATTTTGCATATTTACCTACTTGTATTCGTTTTTTCTTTCTGTAAGTAATGAATATCAATTTTTAGAGACTTATGCAATCAAACTAACACTTATTTTAAATGCGAGAGTATGTCAGTCTCTCTGTCTGTATGCCTGCTTGTAACGTTTTCACTACTAAACGGTTCAAGCAATCTAGATGGAATTCGTTGTAGAAATAGACTTAGCCCTGAGGACGGGCATAGGCCGCGGGCAGCAACTAGAGAATGTATATTTGCAAAATAAAACAACACTTTTAAGATCTACATGAGATAGGATGACCGTCTTCAAACCCAGTCCTATAGCCTGCGGAATAAGTTTTATCTAGTCCCGTCCCAGCGGGGCCGTTACGATAGTTCCCAGATAAAATGTATAACCATGATATACCTTAGAGACAGAATAATGTAACGCTCGCGTGACAGCTTTAAATCCTTGTCCCAAAGTAGTTTCACTGCTGCAAAAACTCGGACTGGAAGTTGGTAACCCGGCGACCTAAGGCAAGATGGTCCTACTCGTATAAAAACTAGCTGGCCGCTATTGGAGACGCGAAACACAGTATTGAGGAAAACATATTAAGTAGGTACATTGTATCTGGTATAAAATGAAAAGGCTGACAAGTACATTCTCATTAAAAATTCAAATACAATAATATTCTTCATGAACAATATGAGTACATACGTATACAAATATTCAAGCACTTCTGTTGTCGGGTTTTAGATTTAAACTTGTTATTTCGTTCACTATAACGCTTTTGCGCCAAATGGATAGTCCGTGTGTAGGTACTGTGTATATTATGAATTGTGCTTACAGTTCGTATGAGCTAAGACTAGCTCTTCTCTTTATTGTTGCTCTGAGGATAATAGTTGAAATGTATAAGGAACGTTATCTCACAGTCTGGACACATCTATAAAGATAGGTCAATGCAAATCACACGCTTGGGTGTCGTTTGAAATTTTACTTCTAAGCTTCGAATAGTTCGAATGTGTTTTAGTTGAATATGATGGCTGTAGAAATTTTTGGACACTTGAATTGATGTCATCTAAACCTAAGATCAAAATTATTTTGCACCAAAAAGAATGCAGTAACGTGCAAAATAAATTTTGAAAAACTAAGTCATCATCATCAGCCTGTAGAAGACCACTGCTGGACATAGGCCTCCCGCAAAGAGTTCCATGAAGAACGGTCTTGGGTTTTTTCCATCCGACTTCCCGCAACTGTCAGAATGTCGTTCTTCCATCGGGGGGCGTTCCTTTTTCATCATTATGTAACATTGTAATTTAAGTAGGTATCAGTAAAGCTTTATTACACCTATTCAATATGATTTATACAGCGTCAGGTGGAACATTTTTACCATCCTCTCAGCCTAGTCAACCTTTTTCACAGGAAAGACATGGTCAATACGTGTGGAGTTGACTAAGCCGCGGGTTAACTCACGATGTTTTCCTTCACCATTCTGAGCATGTGTTAGTGCACACATATATTTTTCGAATAGAAAAAGCCTAGTTCGGGATTTTAACCTACGACCTAAAGATCTAAAGTCAAGGTACCTCCCACTTGGCGAACACGGTTTAGGTATGAGTGTGTTATAGATATTTTATTATTTTTAGCCGTTCCATTTATGGGAAAAAACAACCCCTTTTCACGCTAGCTATCGTATTTGTAGAGTAGCACCTAAAATAGAAATTCAGGTCATCTCGTCGCGTATAAGTAACTTTATAAAACCGTTTGTTTGAGCTTTTCTGAATTTTGTATTCAGAACCAAAAACGATGTGTAATTTATATACTACCAGTCGTTGTGATACCAATGAACCAATGAAATCAAAGAAGCGAAGTTGGCGACATTCGTAACTGAATGATAATAGTGAGATCATTATCATTTTGAAGTCTTAGTAGAATTAGGGGTCTACTAAGACTTCAAAATGATAATGATCTCACTATTATCATTCAGTTACGAAAGTCGCCACCTTCGCTTCTTTGATGTCATAGGTTTATTGGTATCACAAAGACTGCCATTGATATACGAATGTGATAGCAGAATACCATAAGAGTATCAAAAGTGGCCATTTTGCCTTTGAACCATTGTCATTTTGAAGCCATTGAATTAGGGCCCCAGTACTGTACCTGTGCAATTTCACTAGCGTTTTGTCATAGTTAGTAAGTAAGGTACAAATAGGTACTGCGCAGGTTTGCATAGTCGAGTAAGTTTTCTATAGTATTGTCATGTGTAGATAAGATAGCCAATTTATTGAAATGAAAGAAAATACTAACAATTCAAGAACATTTGGACCTTGTATAGTTTGTTTTCAAGATAAGGCCAGACCCAGACCTAAGACCATTCTTACTCACATAAAAGTTGGTAGGCCCTTATTATCTGCAGTAGGTACTTAATATGTACTTACGTATCATCATCATTTCATCATCATTCCTTATCATGTGGGGGGATTTGCCCATACTCACCACGCTTGGCATGCGGTTTGGCGAGCGCAGTTAGAGCTATCGTTGTTAAAATGAGGGACGCTGCTGCCCATCCCCTAGCTTTTTCCCTTAGTCGCCTCTTACGGCATCCGCGGATAGGTAGATATGGAGGGGCCTATTCTTCAGCCGGGACCACCACGGCTTACGGTACTTACGTATAGATCTTAGTTATTTATTACAGTTATCTTGAAACTATTCATGCAAGGTTGGTACCTACTTATAAAAATATCAACAAGAACCTGAATTTCATATTATTTCCCATTACAAACTTCAACCCCCTTTTTATCCTTCTAAACATTGAAAGTAAGAAATCGATACGTCAATCGATTTGTGTCTAATAATTTATATTGGAATTTATTTCTAAAAAAAATCTAAAGCTATATTGAAAAGGAGACAGGAGATTCGTTTGAATACAAAAAAGAATAGGTAACTGAATAACCAGACAGACAGACAGACAGTTTTTCAATCCAATATATATGAACATGTTATAATATGATCTCCTAACAAATCAAAAAAAGGATGTACAATATTTTTGGATTTACTGTTTTATTAAGTACGTGAAGTAAGTAATATATAGGTACATTTCATAATCTATGGCTTTTATTATTTGTGAAATAGATAAAACAATATAAAATTGTGGATCAAACTGTTTTATTCGCTCGAGAGCAAAAGTTTACCTTTGCTATAAAAAAAAACTCGATTCTGCGTTATATTTTAGTACCAAATAGAAACTTTATTGACATGGGTTTGACATTTTATTAGCACCTACGTATCTTAAATATTCATTACTTAGCGAGAACTTGGAGAAATAAACAAATATGTATTTGTTTCGGGTCTGAGTGTTGTGGTACCATGGTACTCGTAGTTACTAATAGTCATGACACAGGGATTCCTAGTGTGGGGTCAGGACTATGTATGGTTGGGTATTATTTATTTTTTATAATATCTTTGCTAAAATATTTGATGATATAGTGCATTTTGAAATCACATGTGAATCATCGTACGTACACGTACCAAGATCGTTGCGACCAAAATATCCAATCTTTTTATAACACGCTGATGATATAAAAAGATTGAATATTTTGTCACTGTGTGTAAAATAAAAATAAATAAAAAACTAAAAAATGAAATGATAAAGAATGTTCCGCGAAATAAATAAAAATAATGAATAATGTTATATTAATTTTTGTTTTTTTTCTTAGCTGTATCTATTTTTAGGGTAATTTCAACTGGTATGCAACACTTTAATTATGTCGTATATTTGATTACGAATCTAGATCTAAGAATGTTAAGCTTTTATTTTTATAGTTGACTGATTGTAATCTGTTTTGTGAACTTAATAAATAAAATAAAGTAAATCATCCTAATTGATTGAAATGAGCGAATAATTCTCAAACAGCTAAGGCGAATCGGCGTTGTGTGTTTATTTGTTAGAGCACAACTTTCGAACCGTCCATCCGATCTGCACGTAATTTGGTAGGTCAATAGGTTATGATAGGATGTTTCTTATAGTCGTATAAAAAACATCTTCTAATTCTAATTCTAATCGTGGGTGGTTTGACCTGCACTGACTTCCCGCTGTGGGGTGTTTTGTGCATTGTCCCCCTATGCTAACCCTACCCCAGCCAGCCCAGCTCCTTAAAATAGCGAAGTAGGACTTTGGGTCGTTGGTAACATTCTCTCAGTATGCGGCGGTGTCTGGAAGCCGCTTCCGAGCACGGCCCGCAGACCCGATGTGCTCCTGGTTTCTTCCGTGGCTGCATAGTGCAAAATTACGTGCTCTACTGTTTCTTCTCCCTGTATACAGCCCCGACATAATTCGCTGTCAGTAGGCCCTGTCTTATACAGGTGATGGTTTAATTCACAGTGACTTGTGATGATGCCCACCAACACTCGCAGGTCCTCGCGAAGAAGAAACATCCTATCATAACTTCCTTTTACTTTGCCGTTTTACTCGAGTGAAATTTGGGATATACTCGTAGGTAGGGTTGAGTAAAGTTCTGTAGCTAAGCTCCATAATGAATGAGACACTAACACACGTATTATCGATTTCCACATTCCCCACACGCTACGCACAAAAAAACCTGTAGGTTGATCACTTGAATAATATATCCACGCATGGACTATCGATTCGAGAACCGTCCCTGAGCCAATAGCCCATCATTTAGATGTATAAACAGTCACCTATACGATCAATAGTGGGTAATCACTTAGGAGACAATTCAGTGGGAATGACGTTTTTGGACGAAATTGTCCGCGTGACCTGGTTCGATACAAACATATCCCTAGTTTGCTTAGTTCTTAATATGTTTTTCACTCGTACATTGAAGCCATGTTCAAATGCCTTGCGATATGTCATCTGAAATTTATTTTAAAATGAAACAATAAAGTATTATTTAGTAGGGTATCTACTAAATAAAGTCAATTTTAAATTTGACTTTTAGGAGCTTGAGATATCGTTGAGCTTTTATATATATATATATATATATATTTTATGTTATACGGAGGCAAACAGGCTTACGGCCCACCTGATGGTAAGTGGTTACCGTCGCCCATTGACATCAGCAACACCTGGAGCATTGCAAATGCGTTGCCTGCCGAACCCCTCCCCCCCTAAAGAGCTCTGGCAACCTTACTCACCGCAGGAACACAACACTATTTGAAACAAATAATGTTATTTGGCTGCGATCTTCTGTAAGGCGGATAATACGATTACTTAAAATTAAAAACTAAAAATGCACTTTCATTAGTAGACTTAAGGATCATTTTGAAATACATTTTAAACATATATTAGATTAGCTGTTACCCGCGACTTCCACATACATAATAATTTTCACCCCCTACTTTATATGAATTATTTAATTACGAAAATATGAATTTTCAGATGCCTAACTCAAGGAATTATGTATTGCCCATACAAACTTTCAACCCTTATTTCACTCCCTTCAAATTATATTTAAGACATAAGATAGATCCTTCCCCAGGATCTACCTCTTTTCAAAATTTAATAAAGACCTACAAACTTACAAACAAACTAACAGAGTCACTTTCGCATTTATAATACTATTAAAGTATGCATGACATATCGGCCGCCGTTTGAAGACAGCTTTACAACCGCCTGACATTAATATAGAGCTGCTCTTTGTGTTGATTCCGCCCGTACTGCCACTATGCCTATATTTGCCAAGCAGTAATACTTGCAATGCTGTGTTTTAGTTTGAAGGGTGAGGAAGCCGGTGAAAATTTAGGCACGTGACTTACCAACGCATGGTACAGGGGTGTTGGTAACGTGCGCGTGATGCCTCTTGTATTCCAGCGTCCTTGAAGGTAGCTTTCCATCACGTGGTCCGTATATACAACATGTTTCATAACCCCGGTTTCATCCACGGATTTATGAAAAATGTATGTGCGCATTTAAACACGTGCACCCGTACTCGAAAGGTAAAGGAAAACAGCGCAGCACCTCGTATTGACAAAAACATTCCTGTAGATAAGGCTAGGCTGAGAGGATGGCATAGGTGCCGGGCAAGCCTACTCCATCCTAAATGTCCTAGGCACTACAGTATTCTGTAAATGAGTTAAAAGATCCACCTCACGCCATAATAATCATCTAGAACAGATGTTATTAGGCCTTAAATATTGTAAGAAGCATCAAGTATTTGTCAATATAGACGTATTCTTACAAATGAAGGGTATAAATGCAAAAAACAGGTGCAGAATATCGCACATTGGACTGCTCGACCGTTTTATTCAACAAAATAGTTCACCATTTAGCTTGACATACATTTTTCATAATTATAATGGACTCGCTACTGGGCTGTCAGTGCTCATAGCAATCAATAAACTTATCACTAGAATTTTTAGGGCTCCGTACCTCAATTGGAATAAACGGAGACCTTTAATCACTTTGTTGTCCGTCTGGCTGTCTGTCAAGACCCTTGTCTTGGGAACGGCTGAAGTTATCCTCTTGAAATTTAAACCAAAAATCAAAGTCTGTGAGGTTATTATAGTACCTACCTACTAAAAGAGACAGGTTGCTAACACAATGCGTTAAAAATATATTGTAAAGAGTGCCTTGTTTTTGTATGGAAATGGAATATATGAAAAACCTCTAGATTTCTTCTAGTAACCTCAAAATTATAAAAATTAGAATGTTTAGAGCTGCGAAGCTGCTATTCCGTTGCGTCTGCGATCCAAAAATCACTTGTGCTCTGAAGATCCTAAAACGGTAACATACATGAAGGCAAATATTATTTTTAGATTCCAGTTAAAAATTGCGTCAACTTATCATAATATTAATGAAAATTCATTTTGTTTTAATCGATCGATACGATCAAACAAGATGGCTGACTATTACCGCTCGCTCCGAATAAATTCAGCAATAATAGAGAAAGCTTTTCGAATTTAGGGGACAAATTAAACCCTACCCACCTGACGCCTCTGATCCCTTCCCAAAGTTTTTGAAGCGAATATTTCACGCCTAATTGGTTTTCTAATTGTTGGACTTACTTAAAAAGGACTGAATTAGGTAATACGTTGAGTAGGAATATTCTTTTAAGTGATGGAGCAGATTGACTAAATCTCGAATTCCGCGATGCAATTAAAAAAGGATTTTTCGATAGCGGATGTGCGTTCCGGTTAGGTTATGAAAAATATTTTCTTTCAGTGTTTTAACGAGAACTATGCAACGTGTTCCGTAACCAAGGCCTTAATCTATCAACAAAAAGAAAATAAAATAGCAGAATTAAACACAATATATATTTTTTATTTTTTTGCGAGCTTCTTTTGCCGCAAGCAGTTTTTGGTATTTTAATTATCTTTGTAAACCAACTAATTAACAAATTACCATTTGAAATTAGAAATAAAATAAATAAAAATAATATTAAAAACATTTTAAAAAAATATTTCCTTTCCCAATAAATTTTAAAAGCTATAAACGGAGCATCCTATCTGTCGTAAGCGCACTCACACACGCGTAGCGATAGTAATGCATACTAACACCACTGCATTAGCTATTATGCTTCCACTCAACTGACCTGACGGATTTTATTTTTCTGCTGTGCCTATGCACTAGGTACATACTGTTAGCTATTCTGTGACGGTGTTATCTTTACATGCGCTCGCTCTTCATAGAAAATAAGTAAATATTGTTTACAATTTTTCTTACATTCAATATCGAGAACCTAATGTCTAGACAAACCTAACATAGGTTTTAAGACATTTACTACCATTCATTTGTATTCCTTTTGTGTAATAAATAAATATGAATAAATAAATAAATAATTATTAAACCTACCAGAAGATTGACATCCAGATTACTATAGGGTACAAAACCACGACCTTCGAATAGAAATAACCTTCGAATAGAAAGTTGTGGAACCTCCCACTAGGCCAACACGGCATCATACCAACCTAATGACCATAATAAAATTCCCAAAACCCCTACGTAAATTTGGGTGTTTTATTTTAACTTATGATTTGCCACATCACATCACCAAAACGTTTGGGAGCTTAGTATGCGAACTTCACAAAAGTTCGTAAAATATTTTCTACACGACTAACTAAAGTCTTCTTATGTCAAAAAGTTTTAAATCTTTGTGAAGCTAATCTTTCAATTTATATCTTTCTCAAGAGCTTCAAAAATTTTAAATCAATATTCTATTTAACATTATTCACTCCACTTAGATTTGTTTGACTTTGTGCCTAGCTAGTGCCCTGAGAAACACTGCTCCCTTCAGGACAGCATTTCTTTCTTCCCTTATACCACTAAAAGTCTTTCTTTATTCTTTATTGTACACAGAAAACACATACAAAAAACAAACTAAATGAAAGGACATGTACAAAGGCGAGCTTAACCCTAAAAAGAGTTTTCTTCCAGCAAACCTTTGAGGCTAGAGATAGGTGGTTATAGAGGTAGGGTTCGTGTACAAGACCAATGAATAAAAAAAAAAAATAACCGGATACCTTATCATCATCATCATCATACCAGCCGCTGGATGCCCACTGCTGAATAGAAGCGTCTATAGATTAGCAGGGCGACCGGTCTTGCGGCCTGCACTCAATGGCTCCCAGCAACTTTTAACTGGACGTCTTTAGATTAGTGAGAGGCCGTTCTACGCTGCACTTTCCCCGGCTGCCCTAACGGCCGTCAGTTTTCCGAGCTATATGTCCCACCCACTACCACTACAACCTTCTTATCCTGTGGGTAATGTCGGTGACTTTAGTTTGTGTACTGATCTCCTCCTTTTGATTTGAAAAACTAAGCAAAGCTCTCTCCATTGCTCGCTGAGCAACCTTGAGCTTTTTCATGAGGCTCACAGTGAGAGACTACGCCTTCGTACGTAATCGTACGTTAGGAGGAGGTAGGGCACAGCGAGATTTTCTCGTTCTGAATTGGAGCAGCCCGCCTGGGGAGGTACCTCCGCCTTACAAAAGATCGCAGCCAAATAACATTATTTGTTCCTGCGATGAGTAAGGTTGCCAGAGCTCTTTAGGGGGGAGGGGGGGGTTCGGGGTCGGCAACGCGTGCGTGATGCCTCTGGTATTGCAAGCGCTCATAGGCTACGGTAATCGCTTACCAACAGGTGGGCCGTATGCTTGTTTGCCACTTCAGTAGTATAAAAAAAAAAAAATCGCTGGTAACACACATTGTCAACTTCGTCTTGAGCCACAGAGCTGAGGTATTTTGGATCAACGGTCATAGACCCTTTTCAGGACCACCATAAAACAACCTGGTCATTGACCTTATACAAGAAGACCTAGAAAAAAGTGACACCACAAGCATTTACGTCTTCCAAATCCCAATCTTGCTTCAGATTTACAAAGCTTGTCATAGCTCTCAAACAATATTGAAGCTGTTTTGTTTGGCTCGGTAACAGGAGTGAGACGCAAATGCAGTAATCAGGACTGCGGTGGGTCTGAGGCTTCCAATTACCTATCGGGAAGAGAAGGTTTGGTAGTGCGCTGCAATTCTGAGTCTGGCTGATATGAGGTTGTTTCACCTATTTGAGAATAGGCTAGTTTGTCTTTATGATTTTTTGGCGATAAAACTGGCTGGCTACTTGTTACCTTTCACGAGTTGTAGCTCTACACGAAGTGGTTTCTTTGTTCAGGGAAATCTATATGTCAATGACATTATGACCTTATGAGCGCACCTAATATTGTGTGGCAACATAATGTTATAAAAATTACCGTGAAAGTAATTGATGGAGAGATTAAAATCAAATATAAATAATTTGTTAATAACTTGTTCACAGTTGAAAATAGAGAGATCTTGTTTTTTGAATCATAGCACCTTTTGTTTTGATTGGAGAATAAGAATTTTGCTTTTATATTAATCAAATTTTTATACAAATTTAAAAGCCTAGACTTTTTAACTTGTACCAAACAAACATTACGAACAGACATTAAAAAGAACGAAGCCTTTTTGTTTACCTATCTTAAATACATTTTATTTCTAATATTTATACGTTTTATAGAAAATGTTACGCCCAAATTTGTTTTCTTTTGTATTAAAGAAGTGGAAGAGCGAAAATGCCTATCACAAGTATTTACTTTTAAGTGTTTTCAACTATGATTAAAACTATGTAACTTTTATTACTGAATAATATATATATTTTTTACAAAAACTAAATGCCGAGTTCAAATTCCTGAACATTAACAAGATTATTAATAATTATAGGCGCTAGTAAATAAAGACCTTAGGGTTTAAAATAGGATAATAAACTATTTGGGGGCCATCCTATAGAACTTAGCGCTCACGTGTGGTTTTGCCAGAGAATACACATTTGTATTTGAATACATCGCAAAACATACCCATTAAATAAGTATTATCTTTGCAGCAAAAATGTGGATTCTTAAATCCATTACTTCATAAACCTAAGTTCAATGAACGATGACTTTTTTAACCCCTGTCTGTGTCCCCGACAGACCATAGACACCTACTGAATTAAGCTATAATAATAATCAACGGATGTCACACGTGAACCCTGTGTCAAGTCCAAGACAAACATACAGAACCAAGTTTAGCTTTTGAACTTGTGTACAATTCAATTATGCTTGTAGAGTCAACAAATCGTTAACATCAACTGAAGGAACGGGCAAAACGTTTATAGTTGGGTTATAACAAGTTTGTACCTTGCGTCGATGATAAAAAAAATATCACTTCATGTTAGATGTAAAACAAAGTCCCCCAGCGCGTCTGTCTGTCCGACTGAACGCGATAAACTTAAAAACTACTGTATGATATTTCGTAACACGAATTGAGTCATATGTTTGCTACAATCCACATTGTAATTATTGTGCGTTAAAACTCATTGGGGCCTGACGAGGTTCGAACCCACGACCTTCAGATCGAATGTCGGGTTACCTCCCCTAGGACAACACGGCTTTAAACTGAGACTAACATCTTATACCTACTGAGTTTTAATAATAGCGTAAGTGCGCTATTATTATTACTTACGCGTTAGTGCGTAAGTACGCCCTGCGTAGATTTTTATTGCGGTTGGTGTGGGAGTTGCAAAATACTGATCATTGCTGGGCTAATGATCAGTATTTTGTTTGTCCATTTATAATCTTATAGTAACTGAGCTATACTTGTGAAATCACAAATTACCACTAAACATGTGGCATGAGTGAAAATGAAGTCGCGTGTTTGAACTTTCGAGCAAATTAAAACCTTCCTCAAAGCTGCAGCTAATTGTCTAAAGTAACGCTATTGTTAAAACTCAGTAGGTATAAGATGTTAGTCTCAGTATAAAGCCGTGTTATCCTAGGGGAGGTACCCCGACTTTCGATCCGAAGGTCGTGGGTTCGAACCTGGTCAGGCTTTACGGACTTTAGTACTGGACTTTTTAATAATACATTGAAGGAAAACATCGTGAGGAAACCTTTAAATATTCTTTTAAGCGGCAATAAACTTGCAACCACGTCACGTTTGGAATACTCACTCCTGCAAAATGTGGTCATGTGCCAAATGTTTGGACTAGCCTTTAATTACCCCCTAAGGCATCTTGAAGGATCAAGAATCGCCTGGAGATCTGAGAGGATGTCTAGCATGCATGGGAATAAAAGTCACGGGAGAGAGTAGGTATAAGGAGTTCTTCTTTATCCATTTCAACTCGGTTGAGCCGTTATGGCGTGATTGAATAACAAACATACAAACATCCTCACAAACTTTCGCATTTATAATATTATATAGTAGGAAGGATAATGTGAAGCCGCGGTGGGCGTAGTCTCACCTAAAGTTTTTCTGCATAACAAATTGGCTCCCGATCAAAAAACTACAGTAAAAACTTAACCACTTCATTGCTTTTTTGGTTTTCAACGCCGAGCTAATAGCCGGTCTCGAAGGCCCAGTGGGTGAATTCAATTAGCGTCACACGGTAGATCGTGTCATTGCTCACTGAGGTCTTAAATTAATTTTGTTGCCAGTATTTTTACGACCTCGGTAGCGCAGTGAGCGAGTGCCGTGTCTGGGTGTTGTGGTACCATGGTGTGGTAGTTTCTGATACACCTACGACAAAGGGTATCCTAGTGTGGGGTCAGGACTAGGAGTATCGAGCAAGTGCCCGTCTGAGTCGCAAGGCGTTTAATTCCCGCTGCGGTACAAATGTTTTTTCGGATCGGTTTCGGGTCTGGGTGTTGTGGTACCATGGTACTCGTAGTTTCTGATTATCACGACAGAGGGAATCCTAGTGTGAGGTCTAGGTTGATGGAATGTTGGGTAATATTTAACTAACTCAAATTTGACCATAGCCCGTTGCGCGACTTTGAGCTTGTATATGAGGCCTATAGTTATCGACCAAGTCTCAGTGCCATAAGTCATCACTGGCAACACGCACTGATTGTAGACTTTCGTCTTGAGGCTCTGCGGTATCTGCGACGAGAAGATATGACAAAGTTTCCCAAATGCTGCCCATCCGAGTTGGATTCGTCGATTGACCTCTTTGTCGAAGCTATGGAGAGAGCTATGCTCGGAGTTTCTTTACGTGATAAGATCCGAAATGAAGAAATCCGTAGAAGAACCAAGCGACATAGCTCTCAAAGTTGTTGTGCAAGTTGAAGTGGCAGTGGGCAGGCCATATAGCTCGCAGAACCGATAACCGTTGGGGAGTAAAGGATCTCGAATGGCGACCACGAACCGGGCGACGCAGTGTTGGAAGGCCCGCCCACCCGATAGACCGATGACATTGTAAAGGTTGTGGGAAGTCGGTGGATGGAAAGGGCTCAAGACCGTTCGTCGTGGAACTCTTTGGGGGAGGCCTATGTCCAGCAGTGGACTTCTACAGGTTGTTGATGATGATGAACTTTGACCTTTTTTTTTTAACCTGGGGAAATCCATCGTGGATCCCTCCTTTTGCGCGGGAAAAATGTTGGCCTGGCCGGAGGTGACTAAACTTTAATGTACTTTAACAACAAATATTTGATTATTTTGTTTTTGTTTCGCAAATTTTCTTTTCCCTTTTCGGGATAGTATCATGATAAGAATCACCTTGTTATGTCAGTCACAGTATATTCTTGGTACGGCTGGTCTGTAATGTCAGTAATTAAAAGTGACAAAGACTTTTTTCGAGCTGAACTTAACATTATGTAAAACAGATTCGCAAAGCAAGTACCTAAGTGAAGTTATCAAATATTCAAGCAGCATTTTCCCTAAAATTAAAAGTAAGAAGACCCAAAGTTATGGTTGACAATTGGCGACATAAAAATATTTTTATGACGAAAGTAAAGTATAACTTTTTTCAAAGATTTTAACGAGATACGTATAAAGTGAGTTGAAGCTAATTATTATGGACCCCACCCATATTCAAAATATAATTAGGTACCTACTATGTGATGATGATCTGTATATTTTATAAATTCTAATTTGAGTATTTGAAATGTAGATTTGTAATTAATTTCAACAAATTTATGTAAAATATATGATAATGGATTAAAGTTTTGAACCAGCATTTTTTTTTTAATTATTAGTTTTTAAAAGTTTGAAATATAGTAAACTTGAGAATTGAGATACCTAAGCACACATTTTCGAACATGGTAAATTACTTTGCACAAAGGTTTTCTACACGGCAGTAAAAGACCACAGAACTGTTATATAGCGCAGTGTAGCCTGCAAGTAAACAGCTGGCTACGAGGTGCTACGCTGTAGACACCTCAGCTACGCCGTAGCTAAGTCTACGAAAACTTCTGGGTGACTAAAATAAGTGTTGAGGAAACCAATGCTTTAATAAAGTACTAAAACGCAAGATTATTAAATAAAATTGATCCATTACGGGCATCTTTGGTGGGAATAACAATATAACAAATGTTAGGGACAACGTGTCTAACACGACCGGTGGTGTCTGTATTCGATGACTTATTTTTGGGTTATATTATTTTGTGTATGGAGCCGAAATGGTCTCCTTCAGCGTTATAAATTAACTGACTTTGGCCAGCGATTATTAAGCTCACGTAGAACTTGGATACCCTATATTTAAGTACACCCTATATTTAAGCCTATATTTTCCAGACCTTTCAATCCAATCCATTGAGTATGGTATGGTAGTAGGCAGGAGAGGATTAGAAAAACACGGCTCGTCACCCTGAAGATAGTATACCGATCTATAAAGATGGATGGTGCCTGTGCATTGTACTGTGCCACGATGAATGATCCTAAGCCTTCTTCATCCACCCGATGTCTCTGTCCTCGGTGTGTCTTTCAATGCGTCTTCTGGTTCGTGGTCGCCATTCGAGAACCTTTATTCTCCAACAGTTGTCGGTTCTATGTGTTTGGCTAGCACACTGACAACAGCACATTTTTCAACCTGCTACTTCTAAATGTATACCAGCTTTTATTTCTACCTGTGGCAGTTTGCGACGCGATACCTATCTTGATGTTATTTACGTTTGAACAACTTTCTATTTTGATTTTGAAGGGGCATTTCCGGAGTATTTTTCCCTTGTCCCTACTTTTTTGTTCAACTTGTTTTACAGTTCGCTAAGTGGAACAACATGAAATTTTGTATATTGAATTCGTTGTTTCTAAAAATCCATTCAGCGTTTAATAAATATCTAGCAGAAAAAATATCTGTTTTTAATACGGTAAAATGGTAATATTAAAAAAAAATATATAACGTGAGCTCCAAATGTGACGATAGAACTGATGCGGATATCGCAAGATAACAGTTCGGTCCTAACCTCTAAAATTAAATTAAGCATGTAAAACCTACCAAAGCTCTGAAATAAAAATCTGCTTACCTCAAAAAAAGCTTTGAAGCACAAACTTAATTAAATAGTACGAAATCTTAGGTGCCTAATTTAAGAGTGACATTTAAATGAAGAGAGTTTTTGGAGATAAGCTTATTTCTTATAATTTTTTTAATGGTAGGTATACGGAGAATACGGAAAATTATTAAAGTAGTATTTACAAGTAGTCAAACAAAATAGTTTTGTAAATTACGTAGGTACATACATTGTAATTTTTTTTTTCACTTTTATGAAAAAACTACCAACCCTATATCAACCGTCAATCCAAGGTACATATTTAGTACGTCAATATGTTGTACTATCAATATTTGCTGATAAGAGTATGAGTTAAATCGGCCAGGGGTTTATTAAAATGTTCCAATAGGGGGTATAAATGTATACCTACTTCATGTATACAAATACATAAAGTGGGGTGTCAGAAAGAACTTCATTCATACATTCCAAACCGGTTTTTATTTTAATTCCAGACTGTATGGTTTTTAAAATACAACGTAAATAGTAACAATCTAAATTTAGTTCAGGTAAGATTATATAATAGTAACAACATGCTAAAGGTGCGATTTTCAGTCAACGATCATCGAAGAACCAATTTTAGCTTGACGGCGAACCACTAGTATAGTTGAAAGGCACCTTTACTACTATTAACATAACAGTAGGCCATGACCGTGCACTAGAGACACGTGTCGTGTAGCCAGCAGCGGTAACGCTATGCCCATGGGATAAGAAAACACGCAAGAATTGTAGAGTTCAAAAGAACTATTTCAGAACGTTATTATGACTTACTAATGTTGATGTTTACCAACATTTTTCCAGTCTTTTTACGGATGTTTAGTTTTGCCTATATACAAGGTGTACGGTCACGTACAGTCTTACTCGTATGTAGGTGACGGAGTCAGCATTTTACGCGGCCTCGATTAAATGAGACAGTGCTTAACTAAGTACCGACCAATTAAGACGCGGGTCGGAAGCGCCAATCTATCTTTTGTATTACGTAAACTTTATACATATAACTTTATTATTAATAATGTATTCTAGGGGATTATTCTACAAACAAAATAAAGAATATTAGAATAAATAATAGATTGTAGAATAAGCCCCTTGCTGGATAGCATACATACTGGTATTGTGAATTACCTTGTATGTATACTATCCCAAATAAGAGTTATTATAGATATAAAGAAAGAACACTATCAAAAAAAAACGAGAAGGTCCAACATCAATAAAACCACCTAAAATAGCTGAATTATTGAGTCTGAACTGATTTGACCTTGGGGTCAAATCACCTGCGCATAGAGTTTCTTCGATGAAAAATGACGAATTTCCAAAAGTCGTAAAACTTAATTGCCAATAGGATGTAGTGTAAACCCTTTTCGGGTTAACAAACATAAGCAACATTATGCATAAAAAAATTGATCTAAAGAACCTATTTAAGAACCGATCTAAAAAACCAAGATAAAGAAAAGCTCATCAAGATATTTTACGTATACCTATTGTTATACGGTAGCACAAGGAAACAACTAGTCTAGAAATAAAATACAGGTTAATTGGAATAGTTCTATTAGTAACTCGATTTCAGATGTGTCTTACACAGAGGATGTCCAATTTTCTACCTTTCAACACTCCTTTACACAATCAAATAACGTGTAAGTAACTATAACTCGCAAGAGAAAATAAGTAAGTGTAAAATTACAGGAATATAGTCTATTTTTTAACCGACTTCCAAAAGGAGGAGGTTCTCAAGTCAGCAGTAATTTTTTTTATTGTGTGTATGTTACTCGATATCTCCGCCAATAGAAAACCGATTTTGATGATTATTTCGCTGGTGTATAGAGTTTGATCCCGGGGTGGTCCCATTTAAATTTAATTCCTGAGGGATTGCAAATTGTCCCGTAAAACTTAAAAAAACGTCATCATCTCTTGAAATCACGACTTGCCAAAATTTTTTTTTGTCGACTGTGGTATGGTATGGTAATTCCCGCGACTTCGTTCGGTTGCTGCTATTTTTACATAAACTTTAAACTTAGGGGTTGTGTGTCGGGAATTCCTTTCAGTGCACCCATACGTTACGCTACCCTGCAAATTTCATACTCTTAGGATTTTGGTAAGGCTCTGCGTTGATTTTCAAAGAGAATAAAACCACTACGTTTGATTGACAGTCAGTACCGTAAGAGTTATTACATATTATTGATGATGAATGGATGTCATACTTACTTTTGTTTTTTATTCGAATGTTTAGGTAGCCAGTGTCATCCTCAGTAGGTAAGCAAAGCGCAAAGAGGTTGATAACAAAAAATTGAAAATGTTCAGGAATTTGAAGTCGGTTTTTAGTTTTTGTAAAAAATATCTTATTTGCAGATTACTTGAAAGAAAGAAAGAAATAACTTATAATGGTAACCAAAATATGTGTAATTTTAATAAAACATTTAGTAAAAAGTTTATCATAATGTGGTGTGGCACCTGAAATTTATTATTTGTTATAAATAGCCAGCACACTGACATTGAATTACATTTCGCGCAAACATACCGATCTGAGTTTTGCCAGTATACAATAGTAGTCTTTGATCTGAGTTGAATCTTGAAATAATATCATGAAATATTATATTTTCCGTCAACGTCAGTGTCACCAGATAAATTAAACATCAGTTTTTAAATAAAACAATCCATTTCACCATCTCTAATTATCGCTCCTTGACGAATTAAATTTAGATCTATTTTATTCATTATCATGTAAACAGAAACGAGAACTGTTGTCGCTACTATTATCTCTCATTATAGCTTAGCCCTGCCGTTTTTTTTGTTGTTTTTATTCGAGTTTTTACTAATAAATAAAGTGTTTTATGAAGAAGCTTTATGGTATTTTTTTGAACATTTTATCGATATTTTTTACTTGTTAATCATCTTATTACAAATTGATATCAGAAAATTATATTAATAAAGCTTATTTGTAATGCATGGAAATATTCACACTCCAGTCGAGCCTATACAAACGTGATTCAATAGAACAAAGGCCCCAGATCCGAGGCTGTTTCGGACATTCAAACTTGATACGCGAAAGCCTACAACTGAGCGAACGTATTTAAAACTGTGCGGTTCGGTTTCAGTATGGTTTCAACCACAGAACATCGAAACCTAGTCTTATTTTCTTTTCTGTTCTTTTAACTAACAGAAAAATTTTGGACGGCTTGCTTTTTGACTTGATGAAAAGACATTATTCCTTTGTCTTCACTTCTTTTTTCACCTAGTTAGGCCTTTTTCAGGACCGCCATACCTCAACCTGGCCACAGACCTAATACAGAATGACCAAAAAAGAATCAATGGCATGACAAGCAAACACCACGAAGCTTACTAAGGTTCACTATGTAGTTAAGTTATTTAGGTCAAATCAAATTCTTATTCATGGAAAAAGTCTGGGTTCATACAATTAGGTACCACGAAAACGACCCAGTGTTATCGAAGTGGCACAAATTTGAAATTACTGTTTTTGCAGTACCAAGAACTAGTCCAAATGTCATTATAGTTCAACGTTATTAAAACTAAGGAAAATAGGTCAAATGGTTTCGTATGTGGGGTATCTAATTCTAGGGAATCGATAAAGGTTGGGCTGCACTATATACGATGTGACTAATACAGGGTGTAAAAAGATTGGGCACTCCTAAAAACTTGAGTGAGTAGCATGTACAAATAAGTAAAATCGCCCAACGTTGAAAAAAAATGCCATTTCAAAGACATTGGCCGTTATTCAAGTATAATATCTCTAGTTACAGAGATTCTCATTCGTGTAGGTACCGGAGATTGTTTGTTTTCACTCTTCTTACATTAAAATCAGTCTGAGAATGTTTCCATCGAAGATGCTGTTCTAGATTATTTTTGGTCCTCAAAATTCCCTTATTACCCTTTAACAAAAACAACAAAAAGCCAGTAAAGAAGTGTGAGTCGAATTTTACTAAATCTTCCCAAATCTGTTCTTTTAATGATTTCACAAACGAACTTTCTTTTCCACTCTATACATAACTTTACACACCCAGTATCAACCCTAAAAATAATAAAACACTAGAGACTGCGGTCGTGCATGAAATTTGCATGGCGAGAACGCGAGTTGCTTCAAACGGCACGCGATATACCATCTTAAATTTAATTGATAATTATCCTTTTGACAATTGGATAAGGTCAATTTTGAGTTTGACATAAAGGGGCATGCCTTATTGTTGAGCTATATCGCATGCCCTCGATGTCAAACTCAAAACTGACTTTATTCAAAAGATGTACAGATCATTTTGAAACGAATTTTAGATGAAATATCGCACGTCGTTCGAACACGGCTTAAAAGGTGTTAAGCAATAAAGACAGGTTTATGATCCCTTGTAAAAGGTTGTGTTTATTTTATGTGGGGGTTCGAAGCTTGGAATTTATTCTTTAGATGACTAGCAATTTTATTGTGTTACACTTTTAATGTTAGCCGTGATGGCGTAGTGGGAGATGCCTTGACTTTCGATCCGAAGGTCGCGGGTTGGAATGGATGTTTTTGTTTTAAAATGAGCGTGCGCATTAACATGTGCTCAAAACGGTGACGAAGAAAATATCGAGGTTACAGTAACCACTGAACGGATTGGAAATAAACTTGGCATGTACGAGTATGTATCTACTTAATAAGCCAGGAATACAATAAAGGCTACTTTTTATCCAGGTTAATGTACCTTTTCAGGGCCACCATATCACAACCTGGTCACTCACCTAATACGATGACCAAAAAAGAATCAGTGACACGACAAGCAAGCAAGAATCCACGTACCACGCGAGCAATGCTGCAGTTGAAAGCTAGTATGAAATATGAAGTGCGTTTGTGCGCACCAAGTAACTCGACGCACAATATTTTATTGTATTAGATTTCTGCGTTTACACTTCCATATAAGCGTTATGTTCATACTTACCACGAAACCATAGTAATACAATGTTATTTAATCGTATGTCAGGCTCCAATTTCGAAGATGTCTAACAGAGTCTCACAATGTAGGTATTGCAACTTGGAACATCTGGATTGTGATTATGCATGGTCACCCCGAACCGCATCTGGCCTTTAGTACTGGGCTCCATTCGTGTGAAATTCGTAATTGAATTCCATGTAGGTATATTCTATCACAGTGCACTGCAATCACAGCCACTATGCAAGAGCCTTCTCATATAATTCGTTTGTGTATACTAGTAAAATAACAAAATAACAATTTCTCAACGACCAATTTCCTAAGTCATGATTGTCCGTGTTACTTAAGCCTTTCACACCGCAGCTATAATGTAAAAATGTATAACGGAGGACCAGCTCCAGATTTTGTTTTTAAAAAGGGTAACGTCAGCTTAGCTGCCGTTACCATCATCATCATCATCATCATCATCATCATCATCGTCATCATCATCGTCATCATCATCATCATCGTCATCATCATCATCATGGTGATGATGACGATCGCCCGTCGGTGTCTGAAGAAGAACTCTGTTGATGTTCCTCTTCTTTAACCTTTCCGGCGCAATCGTTATACATTGGTTCTTGAGTAGGTCCAGACGGTGCGACGGCTCGACCGGGAATGACCTGTGCTTCGGCCGTCGCCCGTATTTATGCAAAACTCAGACGAACGCAGGAATTGTTTGCGACAAAGCAAAAACTACCCGCAAGTGATTAAACCAGTGACTAAAATCCTCAAATGATTTTAGTAACTTGATTATCTGAGAATTAATTTTATTAGAACGTGTGACTTCGCAATGGCGAGGCATTCCGAAGCCTGCGATGACGTACTTGCGCCGATACGGCCATACTGACAGGCGGTGCGCGCTCTGCACCTGCCTTCGTTGTGGGTGTAGGTGTTGTGTACTCGTGGATACTCGTGGAACTTGTACTCTGTGGTACTTACACTTGTAGATACTCGTGGAACCTGTACTCTGTGGTACTTACACTCGTAGATACTCGTAGATAAGATACTCATGGAAAAGGCATTCGTGGAAAAGGCACTTGTGGATAATGCACTCGTGGATAAGGCACTCGTGGATAAGGTACTCGTGGATAAGGTACTCGAAGATAAGGTACTCGTGGCAAAAGCTACTCGTGGAAAAGCTACTCGTGGAAAAACTACTCGTGGATAAGCTACTCGTGGAAAAACTACTCGTGGTAAAGCTACTCGTGGATAAGCTACTCGTGGAAAAACTACTCGTGGTAAAGCTACTCGTGGTAAAGGTTCTCGTGGAAAAGGTACTCGTGGAAAAGGTACTCGTGGAAAAGCTACTCGTGGATAAGCTACTCGTGGATAAGCTACTCGTTGAAAAGCTACTCGTGGATAAGCTACTCGTGGAAAAGCTACTCGTGGAAAAACTACTCGTGGTAAAGCTACTCGTGGTAAAGGTTCTCGTGGAAAAGGTACTCGTGGATAATCTCGTGGATTCTCGTAGACTCATGGCATGGGGAAAGAGTGATGCTGTGCTCTGGGCGGTCTTGTTCGCCGTGGTACACAGGGGTTCTTGGGAAGTATGACTAGGGTGATGCTGTGTAAAACACAGAGGCACTAAAAAGGAAAGGAAACTTTTCGTAGATTCTCGGAGATATGTTTACTCGTGGATTCTCGTAGATATGGTACTCGTGGATTTTCGTGGAATGGGGAGAGAGTGATGCTGTGCTCTGGGCGGTCTTGTTCGCCGTGGTACACAGGGCTTCTTGGGAAGTATGACTAGGGTGATGCTGTGTAAAACAGAGGCACTAAAAAGGAAAGGAAACTCTCGTAGATTCTCTTATAATGTTGCCACCAACCCAGGGTCCTTCTCCATTACTTTAAGGGAGTTGGGCTAGCTGGGACGAGGTCAGCAGTGGGACAATGCTTATTACACGCCAACGCGGGACGTCAGTGCAGGTCTTATTCTTTGAACTAGTAAAATTTAGAATTAATCAGCAAGCGTGCAGCGATCTGATAACAAAAACCAAGTCTCCGACGGCGTAAGTTCGTGGCTATCGTCGACCATTTCACATAATCATCTGCAGTGAGCGACGCGCGTACATTTTTGGACCTAAAGGCTTAAAACAAAGGCTTCAACTCGCGCTTTAAATAGATCCAGGTACGGTCACTAGACACCCATTCGTTAAGTCATACGAGGGGCAAATGGTACACGGTTGTCTTAATCAGCACATGTTTAAGCTAAGACTAGGCGATACACAAACCTGTAGGCTATGTAAGGAGGTGAACGAAACGCCTCTCCACCTGCTAGGTGAGCATTTTTGCTCAAACGTAGCATTCATCTGGGCAAGCACATCCTCGGCCCGATGGAGCTAAAGGAACTCGCCTCAAAGAAGAATTCTTCAATTCTTAACAGTGGCTGAGCTTTGCGGTTAAGTTTGAATGCCCTGTAAAGGTACTATCAAAGTAACCAGTGGCGATCACAATAAACCAGTTGAGGCCGTAGTGACACCACAGCCACAAAGAAAATAGAAATAAAAACATACGAGAGCGTCACTATTCAAGCAGTTCTGTATTCAAGAAAGACAAGACTCCATTTGTTCAGGAACTTCAATTATCAATGTCGAGTAAGTCGAGGTAAAAACTAGAAGTATAAAAATACTGGTTTGGTCTTACCGCTGCGCTGTATGAATTGGCAAGATCGCAACCACGATTGGATTAGTTACCGTAAGTTGTACAGGCAAACGGCAGGGACGCTGTGACACGCAATGAGCGCGTTGTGGCACACGGTGTGCGCTCTACTGTACGCTGCGAGCAGAGCTTAAGTCCACCGTCTCGAGTGCGATCTCGATACTAAAACTCAAAACAAAAATCAAACAAACGAAAACAGTGCAGGCGCTTTTATAGGCATACCCCACGATATACCGGCGAAAGCACCCTAGTCGTAGTAACTGGCGAACCCTCCCTTTCGTTATTGGGTTTTGCAGATTTAACAAGAGCAACAATTTTCCCGATCTCGGCCGTACCTGACCATAACCTAAATATCAGTCGCCGAAATACTCAATTTCAGTGAATAAAACTCGTCGAGTCGTTGGAGTAAGTCTTTCTAGTCAGTATTTACTCGCTACCCGTGTTTACTGTGGAGGAGAGATAAATAATTCTGGAAAATTAGGGGTAGTTATGTTATCCACAGCAGACACCTGTCCTGCTGCACGAATAAAACGGTAAAGGATTAGTCCGTATGAAAATGTCAAGCTTTTTCTGTTTAGTAAATCAGTACCGATCAAAATCGGTGCATTGATGCAATCGGATGAAACGACATGCAAGTGGATTTCCAAAGATGGCTCTGGAAACTCAATGTTAGCAACGACGTACGAGGTTGATTAAACCTCTTGACTTCCTTCGTTTCACTATACTGCGCATCAAGGGATAGGCTGGTAACTGAATTTGTTGTAGCTTGACGTCAGTTTCGGAGTGACAGGAACGCGAAATATTCGCAAAGGTCGCTGTCTCAGTCATGCCAGAGCCCTGCTCAACAATGGGGTTTGGCACAACCGGAGGCAGCGACGATAACGCATGGCTTTCATTAGTTGAACGCGGTGGACTGCAATTTGATTGCAACTGTTTGCAACCCACCCTCAACGACTTCAAAACTTGATTAAAAGCCAGACACCTCTCCAGACTTACAGACAGACAGGGTACTTACGGTTTTTCAATGGCATAGAAACCGTATGAAACACCTACCTAAACAATTATTATGGATGGAAATCGGTCTAGAACGCGCGATCCCATCCCACTTCTGATAAAGGAGGACCAGCTCCAGATTTTGTTTTTAAAAAGGGTAACGTCAGCTTAGCTGCCGTTACCATCATCATCATCATCATCATCATCATCATCATCATGGTGATGATGACGATCGCCCGTCGGTGTCTGAAGAAGAACTCTGTTGATGTTCCTCTTCTTTAACCTTTCCGGCGCAATCGTTATACATTGGTTCTTGAGTAGGTCCAGACGGTGCGACGGCTCGACCGGGAATGACCTGTGCTTCGGCCGTCGCCCGTATTTATGCAAAACTCAGACGAACGCAGGCATTGTTTGCGACAAAGCAAAAACTACCCGCAAGTGATTAAACCAGTGACTAAAATCCTCAAATGATTTTAGTAACTTGATTATCTGAGAATTAATTTTATTAGAACGTGTGACTTCGCAATGGCGAGGCATTCCGAAGCCTGTGATGACGTACTTGCGCCGATATGTATATTATAGCACGATACATCTCATTACATCTTTCCATACAAACTGTCAGAAGATACGAAGATATAAAAAGATACATTATATATAGCTGCCGTGTGTGGTCTCCTGACGGTTTCTATGGAAAGATGTAATGAGATGTATCGTGCTTAAATATACATTTTTACATTATAGCTGCCGTGTGTGACGCACTTTACGCTTAAATTATCTTACCACTATTATAAATCCGAAAGTTTGAATGGATGGATGGATGGATGTTTGTTACTTAATCACGCCGGCTGAACGGATCAAGATGTTATTTTATTTGTATATTTACAACCAATATTCACGGTGATCTTGGTCAGTTATGCCATCGCAACGCAGTTGTCCAATAAGGTGTATGAAGAATATTTTTGTTACCTTGTAAATCATTTTGTTTATATTTAAAAATTTCTTCATCATGGTTTGCAAACGAGGGTGCCGGCTTTAAACTGACCAAAAAAAAACACCGTGCACATAGACATAAACATTTATTTACATTACTTATATTGCATATCACTAGGTATGTGTTTAAAATATAAATCGCAAGAAAATACAATAGAATACAAATGCCTAGAATACAAGTCAGCATAGAGGCGTTACCTCACAAGTCAAAACATTACCCTTCTTCCTTCATCATCATCATCTTCCTCCCTTATCCCACATCATGTGGGGTCACCACATCCACTTTCACACAGTCCATCCATCTTTTATTTGGCCTACCTCTACTCCTACATACGTCCACATTCATATCTAACACTCTTCTTGTCACATGACATTCTTCCCTCCTCATGACATGCCCATACCAAGCTAATCGATTACTCCTCAGCTTTCCCGTCACTGGCGCCACTTTTAAACTTCCTCTTACATACTCATTCCTTACCTTATCCATTCTGGTCACTCCACACACCCTTCTTCCTTCCTCGTCGGGTAAAAATGTCACGCTCGCACGAGTGCATGTATACAATGCACATTGTCCGTAGAACATTATTCACGTGCATATAACGATCTCGAAATTTGTATTCGCTTTCAAGACAATGCAATAACCGTGAGGCTGGCTCCAGATTTCAAAGATGCGGTGACCGTCATTATGCTTGCTGCTAAAGAACTGCTCCGCAAAGTAACTCATTGCTTATGGAACGCGTTACCGCTTTCCATAAGAAAATCCCCCTCACTAGCTGCTTTTAAAACTAGGGTTAAAAACTTCTATTTAAATGAAGAGTTGTCATAGGTCGTTCATTTGTCTTGGTTGCATTTATGTATTATATACTATCTATAAATAAATATATATGTATATATCTTTATATTTATATATTATATATTTGTATGTATGCTGTTTGTTTATAGTTTATAGTGTTTCCATTATTTATGTTTTTAAGTCCACCCCGACCAATCTTCCTCTAATTTTATATTCACTCCATCCAAAGGTTGTCTGGAAGAAATCGCTTTTTTAGCGATAAGACCGCCCATTGTACATTTATGGTCTTTAGTTTTAGTTTCTGTTTTATTTTATATTTTTAAATTTGTAAGGTGTACAATAAAGTATTTTCATTCATTCATTCATTCATTCATTTTCAACAGAGATCTCATGTCGGGGTGAACCAATAGTTAACTTGAACCGTATTTCTGGCAACTGTACGCGAAGTTCTCCGAATGAAATAGCTATGAGTCACCGTCAGTTATCGAGGTGTTTGTCGGCTGTGCCCTGGGGCATGGTGTCGGTAATTTGGATCGCGTGGCATGCTTGATACTGACATTTACCCCGTATCAAAAATATTTTAGTAGATACCTCTAGGCTACGTCTACTAGGCTACGCTGCTACCAAAGTGGAAGAAGTAGTGACTGTTGCTAAAACGTCGGTCACAATATAGGTACAGTGTGCGCGTTTAGAACATCTAAGTTCATACACAACATTTTATATAGCTATAAAATGCTATACATATTGCTGCTGTGTACCTATGACAGAAACATTTACCTATTTACGAGAATCATTTTCGTACCAACTCAATAAACTTAAGGTGTCGGTTGTTAAGTCAGTTTTAATGGTTTTCAGTTGTCACCGTGAGAAACGAAATCGATTCTGTAAACGCCTTTGCTAAGGCAAACCTTTGAAATAGCATTGCCTCGTCACCGCTTTTAATTGAGACACTCTCAGTTGTTTGTGCTATTTAATTCCCAATTGGTAACAGTACCGGCATTTGGCAAACTTTTTGTGACAGGTTCATTATGGGTCTTGAAATACAATGGAATCAACCACGAACCACACCGTGGTGGCCCCGCCTGAAGTTTAGGGTCTCTCTATTACAACCCGTGGATGTCGTCAGAAGCGACTAAGGGAAAAAAGATAGGGGATAGGCAGCAGCCAACGCTCACCAACCTTCATGCCCAGCCCACGCTGGGCCATAATTGCCCATACTCGCCAAAGAGTATGGGCAAATTCCCCGTAATTATTGTTTGGGTGCAGGCCGCACAAGTGAGTCACGTTGTATAGGGGAGGCCTATGTTCAGCAGTGGACATCCTCAGGCTGAAATGATGATGAACCACGAACCCATATCATTATTTATGAAATAGACCTTGAATGTCAGATTTGTATTGGGTACAGAAAGCTTTTTTTGTATCAAAATGTTCAAAATACCTCAAATCTATCCATCTCTAAAGTACATAGTACTGACTGTCAGTATTTGATTTTGTATCTGCCAAAAGTAACTTACTACGTCTAGATACTGGTAAGTACTATTCAGTTTATTTTAAGTGGAATTGGGTACTTTTGACATGGATATTAAAGGGAGCCGTACGAAATTAATGGAAATAGTTATTTATTTATTGACCCAGTAGTCATTTGAAGGTGCTATATTCCAATAATTTCACAAATACTATCTTTGTTGTACCTGTTTTCTATCTAAGTTAATAATATTTCATTTCCAAAATTTCAAACATTTAAGCTTAATATTAATTAATATTAGCTTAATTTTTTAACGTTATCTTTAATCCTCTTTCTCCCTCTTACCTCCGTGAGCGCTTTGACTTCCTTATTCCGCGTGGTGAGCCTTGCAGAACCGCTATGTCCCTTCTGCTAAAAACTCCCCCTCATTCCTCAAGACGCTATAGCGGCTCTTTTTCTGTCCATGCTGTCAAACTGTGGAATACCCTCCCTCATTCAATTCGCGCCAGTCCTTCATTGGACACTTTCAAGCGTAAAGTGAAAGAACACTATCTGTCCTTATAAGTTTGTTATATATATGTTCTGTATGTATTTATTTATTAAGTCATATATATTTTAAATAATATTATATGTATTTTATAGTATTGCATGTTTTGGTTTCTTTTATTTATTTTGGAAACAGTATCTTTTATTGTATATTTCCCATATCATTGTTGTGCACATGTACCCACAACGTTTATCAGCTCTCTCTAGCCTCAAAGGTTTGCTGGAAGAAAACTCTTTGTAGGGTTAAGCTCACCTTTGTACATGCCTGTATTTTTATGTTTTATTTCTGTATGTTTTTTGTGTACAATAAAGAATTACAGAATTAATAATTAGTTAGTAATTAATAAAACTGTTCTTATTTGGTATCCGTTAGGTACGTGATGGTTAATACCACCCGTTTATAGTGAACATAGGGGAACATAATTATAGTTTGAACTTCCCATAAATTCTTAGCATAAAACGTTATTCATGTTATGCAGGTATCGGTCTAGGGCGGACATAGTCACTCAGCTATGTAGTTACTTAAGTACACTAAGCACGAGTACGCGTTCCTGGCATATCGTACCTCGTTGTTTTTAATAGACTACAGCATGTGGATGGCTGTTACTGAATGCTAGAGGTAGTGGCGCTTTATCGGAGCGTTTCCATACTTGGTCGTTTGGTCTCGCATCATCATCAGACTTCAGAAGTCCACTGCTGGAGATAGCCCTCACGAAAGAGTTCCATGATGAACGGTCTTGAGCTTTCTATATTCACCGACTTCCCAAGACCTTCACAAGGTGTCAGTCCATCGATTCCATCTTTCCAACACTTCGTGGACCGCTTCGTGGGCAGCATTTAAGACCTTTATTTCCCATCAGTTGTCGATTCTGCGAGCTATATGGCAGCTACTGCCACTTAGTTATTACACATAATTGGCTTAGTTTAGTAGAGGTATGGATAATTTTAAAACCAATTTTATAAGATATAGCAAGGACACATCGCGTGCCGTTTGAACAAGGCTAACTCATCTTTCTATTATACCACGCTAGATTGTTTCACTCACAATTTACTTCTTTCATTCTCTGCTGTCCGCCTTCATTTCAATAATGACTCTGTTCTACCTATAGATTAACGAGCCGCCACGTTCCAAATGTTATCTTTCACACAGTCAATCAATCTATCCGTAAGGTGAGGGTTTAATTGTTTTATGATTTATGAATTGTTTTTCTCAATGACCGCAAATCGCACAGTTTTGATTTTTATGACGAAGATAACTTGAGCATTTTATTTACGAAAATCCAAGACAGAAACGCGATTGGTAAAACTTTTCTCGATAGTTTTATTTTTTAAAGTTGGGTCCTCTGCATCTGTTTTTACTCTGAGACTGAGACTCTGAAAATACTCTGGGACTATCTACCAAAAATAACTTTTTTAAATATTTTGTTAGATATTGTGTTAGAATAGCATTGGGTACCTAAATCCAAGACACTTTTTGAAAAAAAATTGATAGTTTTTAAGATAATCGATATTTTCTTATATTTCGATTACTTATCTGTCGATTACTTACGAGCGCCTTCTAACGATTGCTATCTCTTTCCGCATTCATTATAGTACATAGCGCTGTCACTTTCTTTACTCCGCCCACTCGACATTTTATTATTATTTTCGTAGCGCCTTGATATCTTTACGTTAGAAACTAGTGCCAAATCACCTACCCTTGGAGACTTTGCATGGAACCTGGGACCTTTGTTTAAGTATACTGCTACTTGATTGTTTCGCTTGTAACTAATCCTTTCATGGCCCATTGCGTTATGTAAGCTGCGTTGAATTATTGTGATTTTGAGCGGGGTCACTTATATATCCTTACTGGTTAGGTTAGTTAACTTAGAGTTGATGTAAAAGTGATTCATCAGTGTAAATGTGATTCGTCATTCCTTACTTTTAAGATAAACCTATACATAGTGCTTCTTAATATGTATACTATTCCGACAGGGGCTTATTAAAACAATTAAAAGAAAGTATACAAGAAAGAAAATAAACCAAAATTTTTAAAAAATAACCTCATCATGCTACCTTAAATATGAAGATCCCACCTGATGGACCGACTACATTGGAAGTCGGTCGACGGAGTAGGCCGTTCCTCGTGGCATTCTTTGGGGGAGGCCTGTGCCCAGCTATGGACTTCCTCAGGCAATGATGACGATAAATGGCCTCATAGCTCAGTTGGTAGTAACTCTGCCTTCTGCGCTAGAGGTAGCGGGTTCGATTCCCGCACTGGACAAACATTTGTGACTAACACAGGTGTTTGTTCTGTGTCTGGGTGTTAAATATATATTATATCTATTATGTATATCAGTCTCTGGTACCCATAGTACAGGCTATGCCAAGTTTGGGATCAGTTTACCGTGTGTGATATTTATTAAAAAAAAAAAAAAAATTTATAATTCTTGTTATTCGTGCTTAGCCTTTCCCCTTTCCCCTTAGTAATAAAAATGTAGTGTGAAAGTACTCGTGTGGCATTGTAAAAAGTGCTAAGTTGACATTGATGTATTACTGCGTGCTTGAACTTGGCTATAAATAATCAGAAAAGGAAATGGTTTTTGGTCGTCATAAAATTCACTAGGCTCTATTTAATTTGCCAACGTTGTTATTTAGAAGGAAAAGGTTATAAAATGTTGGAATTTCCTATCATCAAAAACCACAGCCATTAAGAATTGCCATAAGATGGTTTAGTTGGCAACCAATTTATTTTGTCATAGAAACATTATATCATCTGCCATTGCCCGGTAAAGGAACCATACTATACTAGCTGGTGCCCGCGACTTCGTCTGCGCAGGATTAGTATTTCGAGTAGCTAGTAGTCATATTTTGGACAATTCACACAATATCTTTATAAATTGTACCCTATGTGTTATTCTGATGTATAAGCTATATTATTGTGAAGTTTCATTAAAATCAATTCAGTAGTTTTTACGTGAAAATAAACTGTGTTCGCCCTTTAGTATGATTACTTGGTGTAGGTACTCTTCCAACGACCGTAAGATAAAGTCATCCTTCAGAGAGAATAATCCGTGAACTAGACTAACCTCGCTCTAGCCAATTCAATCTCTTTCAATGGATGTAAACTGGATCATGGATCACTAGGTTTTAGAGCGGATCGATTTATTTCATAGAAATGATCGGGACGGTCAATCACAGTAACCGATTGTATAGCCGTCTAGTCTAAACCTTTTTGTAAAACATTTAGCTTTGTAGCTATATCTATTCAAAATTATAATTTTCAAGGAATACTTGGCATGCTTAGGATAGAAATCTTTATTTACAGAAAGATAAATAAAAATAATACAAGTAAATATAAAGAAAAAACACAAGAAACAGTTGAGCTATCTGAATATCTGTAACAAACGATCTATAGATAGCTCAGTTGATCAAGATCACTTCCAGTCGGAAGACATTTTTGTACGTGGAATAGATGCATTTTATATATATTTTCAGAAACATTTCCAACTAGCACACCACTTGTAAGCTTTAAAGTTATTCCTCACTAGATTCGCATCGTATAAAGGAGTTTTTTGTCCTGTTTGTCCTACTGATGGAGCCAGTTCAACACACAGGACAAACTTTAATTACTGAAAAAACGAACGTGTACGCTTTGATAAACCGCCCAACCTGTAAACATGCTTATCCTTTCCTAAAGTTTCTTGCAAGGTCAAGATAGTACAGAAAACATGTCTCCACGCCACTTGTTTCCGCAGTGGAACTAATTGAAACAGAATGTGAAACAAGCATTAACTTTTTAATGGAAATGTTCGTTCAAACTTCGCGTTGGTATGTAATTTCGTTGAAAGGTTCCGAAACACATTACGAGTGTAGGTAATTATTATGCTTTGGCTGTGGCAGGTGACATTTACGTACTTTTTGATTGTGGGAGTTTCTGTTTCTTTATTTGGCTAAATTTATAAATTTCATAAAGGTATTCGAGTTATATCTTACTACTATTGCGAAATAAATAAATGCGAAAGTTTGGATTGACATTTGTTACTCAATCACGCCAGAATAGATGATCAGATCTGTATCACAGATCGAAAGTCTCCACCTTCACAAAATAAAGAAGTACGAAAACACAAGGAACATTTCCAATGTACCCCTATAATTCCGGATAACCCATACGGTCAATGTACCCACTACCCAATGATTGAGCTGTAAGCACTCTTATTCCTCGTTGACCGAGGGTTAACAATTTGCCCTTTGGGTAAAGACTCGATATTGAATGGCGCTCTTTAAGGCAGGACTCAGGATGAAAGGGAATAAGGTAATTCTACCCTAGTTTGGGAAAATTGACAATTTCATTGGTTATAGCAGATTGCAGGACTGATTGAAACGATTTTTCGAACCATACCTATGAAGAAAATACGGAAGGCCTAAAAATGTCTTCGACAAATAGGCGCTACGAATACGAAGACTAAGGTACTACGGCTTAGTAGAAAATCACTAAAAAATATTTAGCCAGATTTTTCGGTAAATATTAAAAAAATATTAAATTATTAAAAAATATTAAAAAAAATAATAAATATTAAAAAACAAGCTTATACTTAACTTATACATTTAATGTGACTTTAATAATATTATCCCAAGGTTCTATCACAAAGTGTCTGATCTTTACAATAGTAGAGCAACCCTCGTATTTACATTCGTATATTTATATTGTTGATTTTGGAGAAAAAGGAATATCAAACGCTTTCAGTTTGCATAAAAAGCCTTAGAGGTGCTTATGAATAAAAGAACTTGGAAATCTGTTATTCATAATCCCTGGTTTGCTGTCCAATTATAATTCGGACTGAATACAATTAGTACTCGACGATAACGAAACGAAAGTTACTGGACGAAATATATAAAAATATACGGCATAAATCAACGAAGTTTAAAAATCTTGTTACAATTAAATTTTATGGCCTACTATTTTGTGAGCACAATCAATTTCAATTACTGATAGAACAAGCAAAGCAAGCGAAGATCTCTCAAACAAATGAATCGGCTCTGTTTGTTTGTATGTTTATTTTTAGTGCATAACTTTAAAGTTAGAACATGCTACGACCACCAACATTTACTAGATATCGCAAGATCTCTTGTAGGTACTGTAGTAAACTGTTGAGTATTTAGTAAATATTTAATTATTCGTTTTAATTTTCTTTCTGTAAATAAAGATATTATTATTAATAAAGATATTATTATTACTTTAAAATGTTCATGATTCATAGAATCATGAACATTTTATGTCGGACTGACTGCCAAGTTGTTCAGATCTAAAGATTCTAAGAACAAGATCTAAAGATCGTGTTAAGATCTCTTTTAAATAAATGAATTTTCAAGAATTAAGAATTGATTTCATTCCCAAGATTTTGAACCCCTTATAAACTGTTTAATTTGAAAAAGGAGATGAGATTTTCCACTAAATTAAGTTTAATATTGAGTTGGGAAAGGAAAGGGCCTCGATGAAGTTATGAAGTTTGATAGCGATAATGCTATTTTTGTTCTCGGAATACCAAATTTCGATTCTCATGCAATGATTGTCCAATATGCTATATAGACTAACGGATGTCAAGGTCAATCAGAAGGTACTATAATTTGTCTCGTAATAAGCCAAGCCACGTTTAAATGGAGTGCGATACATCATGTTTAATTCAATACCTATTATTCTTAAAAGTTAAGGTGAGCGATCATATCACACTTCACAAGTCAATCTCAAAATTCGTCTAATTCGATAGAGAATAATTTTGAACCTTGTAGTTTTTACATGACTTTTGATACAAAGTTTATTTTTCATTAGGTTTACTTCATGTATTGCTACATAGTTATAAAGGCAATTTTCATTCATACTCTTGTCATATACAAGACTGACCAAACGAAGCCGTCCTTTAAATTTGGGTGTGCGATCATAGCTCAAAGATCGATATCTTTGAGCTATGATCGCACACTCAAATTTTTTGTACAATACAGAATCATTTTGAAAATCACAATTTTAGATTAGGTACTTTGATAGAAAAAAATACATCGGTAGGTTTACTATCTTTTTCCTACTCATAACGTTGGAAGGCCGCGGACCGACGATATTATTAAAGTTGCGGGAAGTTGGTGGATGGAAAAGGCTCAAGACCGTTCGTCATGGAACCCTTTGGGGAGGCGTATGTCCAGCAGTAGCCCTCTACAGACTGATGATGATGATGATGGCATATAGAGAGAGTTTTAATTCATAGTCTTATTATCAACAATACAGAACACGCCTATGAAAGCTATGAAACAATACACCTTATACACAAAACATAATGAAAATAATGGCAGAAGTTTTCAAAAGACCGTTGAATGGTGGCACCTTTGTGGTTGCAATGACAAAAGACACGGATGTCAGTGATATCTCACTCAACATCAGGCGTACAGTCAGCATTAGAAGTTGATGAATACTTTAGAATTTTATTTGACGGGAGCTAATTTCTGGTTACAAAAAAAAACTAAGAAGAATTCGTAACGTGGTCTGTATCCCAAACACGAATAAGTAATTCACTATAGCAATATTATACGCTTACGATACGATAGTAAAAGTTAAATTTATAAAAAAATTAAAAAGTTATGAAATGAAATCATCATGAAATCTTTTAATTTTAATTGGATAATATTTGCTATCGTATCGTAAGCGCATGCTAGCGGAAATTGTTATTTTGTGCTCGTTCCACTGAAGCAAACTATGTTTTGTATGAATGGGTTTATGGTATAGTATATAATTATGGTAGATGGTTTGAACTTGTGCTAAATTGTTTACTCTCATTGAAGCTTACCATAATTATTTTACTGAAAAATAGTTGTCTAGTTTTAATTCGTAAAACCCACAGCGGTAAATTTAATCACCATTCACTTTTGATGTTGACTGTACAAACAATATCATTCTCTCTCAGTTAGGCAGAAAATTAGGTCAATAATCAAATTGACATTAGCTGCACTTCAGCTATTATGCGCATTGTGGTTCAGCGTTTGTTTTGTGTAGATAAATTGTTTAGTTAGATTGCTAACCTAACAAACATTGTATTGGATGTGGTCTCTAACATTCTGCTAAGCGACTATAGTCCATCTAGATCTTGAAGACTGACTTAATGTGAATGTTCACTGCTAGACCTAGACCTTGCCCAAAGAGTTCCACGATGACTGGTCTTGAGCCCATTTCACCCACTGACTTCCCGCAAATTTAACAATGTTGTCGGTCTATCGGATCGGGCCTTCTACTGCGTCGCCCAGTACGAGTTTGTCATTCGACCACAAGGCTGACTGTAACTAGCCTTACTTAAATCAGCCATTATCCAAGTATCTACGTCATTGAAATCAAAATATCCAATTCAATTTTAGCCTGCCTAGTAAAAGACTACGAAAATATAAACTTTGAACTGTCACTAGTAAGTAACTAACTACACGACAGTCTCTAAATACCTAACTACATAAGCCTTGGTTTCTAAACTAACTTAATAAATTTTGAACCGTCTATCCGATCTGCATGGAATTAGTAGGTCAACAGGTTGTACTATCAAGATTGGCTAATAAGAATATGAGTTAAATTGGGTAAGGGCTCAAATAATGGTGTTTTAAAAAAAAGTTATACAAATACATGAAGTATCGTATGAAAGAGCTTTATTACAGAGACTTTGTAGACAGACTAGCTTGCCGTAGGTCAGTAGTTACTATATATTTAGAGCTTTCCACACCAATTAATGTCTTGATGACAGCTGAAAGACTTTAAAAGCCAGATCGGCCACAAGGGACTAGACACTATCGGAGTTTCTTGTTCAGCGAGCCGCGTCTGAATGAGGTGTGTCCGGAACCGGACATCAACGAATGACGTCACAATGTTCATTGTTCGTGCTATGACGTTTCAGAGGTAAACTTCTAAGAAAGCATGATTTCGTTTGAAAATCACTTTTCTTGATTCTCCTTAGTATTACCTAAACATAAAGTACGTAAATCTTATGTCTGAAAACTTTTCACAGTATTATCGAGTATCATAATCCAGTCACTAATTAACGCAAAATAATGAGATGTAACGACGAATTTTAAGAACAATTTAATGCCAATAAAATGTCTCATATTTTTTTATAGAACTCTTCTACAATAATTAGATAATAATTGAGAAACTTTAGGTATCTCAACCGCTTCGACATATAATGCGTCGGTCAAACGTAGCTTTCAAAAACTGTGAGTCTTTAAAAACGCTGGTATAAAAGCTGCGATATTTTTATCTCGCCGCTAGCTCCCGCTGCTTAAAAAAAGTAACGTGGGACTGACGTCTTAGTCCAGACTCTTTGTGCTATGAACGATTGTGTGCAGTGACAGTTACGAGATTATAAATGAAAAGGGAATTGTGAAGATGTCCGCTGCTGAAGGGAAATCATATTCCTTTCATTCGAATATACGAATGAAAATAAGATAACATACGAATACGGTATTCCAAGAAAGTCGTGTATAGTTTTTATTATGTCTCCTAGTTGACAAAAATATCAGCAAGGTTAATAATCCAAACTACATATTTTAATATGTAGTTTGAATTATTGAAAGATATGTATAACATTATGTCGTAATTATTAATTGACGGGTACCAATTCATTGGTGCATACAATTTTAGAAAGAAAGAAAGAAAAATACTTTTATTTGTAACCACACACAATATTTGTTACAGTTTCTGTTTAGTCAGTTTTTAATATATAAATCAAAGAATTATACATTATTTTCAAAACTAATGCGATAATTATATTATATGTCAGATCGGTATATAAGCGAAAAACATTAAATAAATTTATTGGCCGAACGTACAACATCCTTTCTTATTTTTCGCTTAGTATTTCGTCAAATAACAGTGCGTTAACAAGCCAATTGGGTCCTAGACGTCAATCACGACGTCGCAATTTATGTTTTAATACAGACTAAGTTGACAGTCACAGACATGAATGTTTGAAAATCATATAAGATTCTGATTATGTCCGCATTTTAAATTGTAGGTGTAAATTCTTTTGATAAAATGAAAATTACTCGTAAATGGATGGTCATAAATAATCACGGTACAAAATCATGCAAAACTGGTGCTAAAAATTCTACTAAAGATCTGTATTTCAATGGTAATAAGACAATGAAAATGTCTCTGAATTCATTGTCGATTATAATCATTGCTTTCGTGATTTTATTGTTTCGCTACAAGCGACTATAAACTCTATTGACTTGATTGACACACATTGGCTAATAGACTGTACGGAGCTCCAACTGCCTTATTAATCACTCAGCGAACTTTGCGCTTAAACTTTGCCTTATCAATAACTAAACTAATCAAAGTTGGTTCTACAACCACCAGGTCAGCGTGGTATTGACAGTTTGTATAGTGCGTGTTGAGTGGCAGTTGAGTGAATGAAACTAGATGGGTTCTGCAGCTTATTGTCTAACTCAACTGTATTCTAAGATTTTGTGCCGAGCTATGTCTGTAAACTGAAAACGAATAATGAACTGCCAAATTCCCGTTTTATAATTGCCAGGAAACAATTCAAATTTAAAAGATAAATCTAAGATGATATTTCGTTATTACTTAGGTATCTCATTTTAAGTAAACCCTGTGTTTGTATGAGAATAAAAGTTCTTTAAACCTAAATCAGATTAACATTCATAAATAAAAAAATAAATAAATAAAAAAAATATTCCGGACATATCACACACGGTCAACTGATCCCAAACTAGGCATAGCCTGTACTATGGGTACCAGAGACTGATATACATAATAATATCATAGCAAGAAGTGGCAGTTAGCAGGCCATGGCTTGCAGAACCGACAACCTTTGGGGACTGGAGGGGGGGGCTTGATATTGTCATCACATTATCAAGGTTGCGGGAAGTCGGTGGCTAGAGAAGGCTCAATACCTTTCTTCGTGGTACCTTGGGGGAGGCGTGGGTGACACTAAACGTGTCTATCGGTACGTTTTTACACATTGCCTCTCCACAATCTTTTTCAGAGAGGGTGTTTCTTCAAGTTGATTAATAAAATGTATCCTGTCCCGTACGGGGCTTATTCCACACGCAATTGACATTTACCTACTAATAACATATGGCATCGACTTAGGGATAAAAAAAAACCTGTTATGATGTTATACTGTAATCTAAATAAATAAAAAAAAAACAATTTCTCACTAAAGTTCCTCAGGGCGCGAGTCTTATCCACACTTGACAATGATTTTTTTTTTTTCAGAAGGGGCATGGCATGAGCGGCCGGGTGGGCGCGACATGCGGCGCGCGCCGCCCGCGCACCCCGCCGCCGCCTTCACTCTCGCACTCACGCTGCTCCTGCGTCTCGTCCACGCCGGTGTGTATTAGTCCTAAAACATCGATCACACGCCATCTTCTTTAGGCCGGATTACATCAGACGAGCAAATGCTCATTCTATCCCTACTCTATCAAATTATTTTAGTGTGAAGGGCCGTAACAGCATTCTTTTATTGTTTTGTCTGCGTTCCCAAAGAAAGAAAGGATGAAAAGAAATGAAAAAGAATGCCCTTGATCTAGCTCTATATTCGTTTGGTTTAAACTGGCCTTTAGAAGCAGATGAATTCACCCATCTATTTGCCACCTGCTTGTTATATCCAGCAAGTTGGTTGTCAAACACAGCTTTTGCAACGGCGCTTATAAGGATCAGCAGCGATTGAAAGCTTCGTCCCAGCCCAACGTATTTTATGGATTCCAAGGCGAATAGTCCGTCATGATGGGAATTTTGAGGAGAGTTTTTTTATCTTTAGTAGCTATTGTGATAACGGTAATATGAGATTATGAGTGTTTCAAAAATCTAAGAAAATGACACAACGCGAACGAAATCACGAGCATTTCACTAGTTTTGTAACATGATAAAATTCCCAACGGCAGATTTTCAGTGTACTCTTGACCTTTTAACCATTTGCGATTAACTTCTCCACTAAAAATAAAACAATCAGCGAATAGCTTTTTCGCCATGCAAAACAGTAAAAAAATTATAGCCCCTAAAACCTTTGAAAAGAAAACACTTACATTAAGGGTGTACAAGAATCCCTTTAGTACTTATTCTCTTAGCTGAATACAATACTGTTTATAAGTAATCTATTTAAAAGATGAAATAATAGGGAACAACATTTAATTTAGCTCGACATTGGCAGCAGTAACGGGTAAAAGGTTTTCATACAACTGTCAAGAAAGAGTGCCCTTTATAAGCTTCTATTCGTGAAGAGACTATACGTAACGTGTAGCCTTTTCACTTACGTTAAATTAGAATGCTCTTTCTGTCCTCGAAATTCTACGCGACTACGCCGGGGGGCGCGGGAATGTCTGCGAAGCAAGAGCTTCAATTCTGCAGCGCGAACGTCGGTAACTTCCCATGTTTTCTAAGGTAGCTAGTTGTGCAAGGCTACAACTACGAGACGCAAGAGAAAGTAAAGGTCAGCTTGTGAGCTAGAGACGTGACGCGACGCGAAGCAGCGCGCGGTAGCCATATGCCTGACTAACGACGCGAAGACGTACATCAAGGCAGCGCGTGACAGCAGTGTGCCTGAACGCGTCTCCACCGGGCGAATGGGCTCGCGAGCCACATTTGGGCGAGCGGCTCGGCCGAGGCTGGCTCGCGAGGCAGCCTTGTAGTTTACCGGAAACATCGAGGCGGGGCTCGCGAGGCAAGCCGAGCCATCCCGAGCCATCAATCTACCGTTACGCACTTCCGTCCCACTGAACGCACAGCGCACACCGAGGCGCCTTTGAGCACGTGCGCTTTACCGACGTCGCACGGCTCGGCTCCGAGGCATGTTCGGCCGAGGCAACGTGCGCCCGCACAACCCCGAGGCACTTCCACACCGACCGAGAATTTTGCTCACGAGGCTGCCTCGCCCGAGCATGCGTCCGGTGGAGACGCGGCTACTGATGTTGTCACGACGACGCTCACCGAGGCAGCGCGCGATAGCAGTTTGCGTGACTGCCAGCGCGATGACGCACATCGAGGTAGAGCGCGATAGAAGTGTGCGCGACTGCCGCGACTAGGTGCATACACTATGGCGTCGCGTCTTAGTGTGAGCTAACCGGAAAAGCAAAGTTCCACGTTGTAGTCACTTCCGCTTTGCTGAAGCTTTCGTGTCGCTGGTCGCGTGACTTTGGCCCAAGCTATACTTCTTTCATTTGAATCTCTCTGATTTTCTATTTATGTTCATCTCAAAATTTTTGCCTTAGGGAAAAGTCAGTCATCTCGATGTTTTCCTTCACTGAGTCTGAATCGTGTATTCTGAATTCTGAATCAGAACTAATGTTGAACTTGTATATTAGATCTGCTGGTTAGTCTTAGTTAGCGCAATGTAATTGATAATGTAAATTCGATAGTTTTAACTCGGTTTAGTAATTCGTTCAGAGATGTTCCTGTCAATTAGACCTCGTTAGTGAGTTGCATTTATGTTGTTTTATTTGCAAATCACTGCCGTGCGATGTAGGTTAATTTTTATTTTAATAAATTGATAATTATTGTTCTTAGTGACAGGCGTTGCAATGTCAAAAATATGGACTAGGATAAGAAGTAGTATTCAGGATTATCAAAGTAAATAAAAAAAAACAATTGATAAGGTAGGGTTGAACAAAATCATAGTAAAATGTGTTATTTGTGTAAATATGCATTCCGAACAACATGCAAGAGATTAGTTAATTTTTGAAGTGCTAAAGAGTCCTGTTGATACTTAGTTTGTATAAAAAACTAATCCAAACAAAAACAACAATAAAAAAATCAACTGAACCATGGTATATTTGAGAACGACAGCATCAGAGCCGACAGTTGTGGACGGGACCGATGGTGGCGCGACTGATTTGTTTAGCAATCACGCGCGGTAGAGGCGCGCTGTGACATACGGTTGAGTTTCATTTGTAGCATATCAGTACAGCCGCCACTCCATCCGTCTGCGCTGCTCCTAATAAAGTTTATCAACCATAGACAGAGAGAACATAGAGTATTAGAACCATAATTTCTCTAGTTTTTTGTCCCCAGGTTCAATGGGCCCCAGTATCCCCGAGAACATAACCGTGACCTTCCTCAACCCGACCACAGTAAGGGTCTCCTGGTCCACCACTGCTGAACTGGTGGAAAAATATGACGTCACGTACAAGCCTTCCGACGCCAGGTGAGTGTTGTTCGATTCTGAACTCTATGCCTCTGTCGCTGTGTCTTCTTTCTCTTTGCACTTTTGCTTTTGTTGGTCTATGTATTTAATTTTTAATGAGGAGTCAGAGCCATACGCACATTTTTAAACGATACGTATTCCTCTATTTCCTCGTAATTTATTAAACTCCTAATTTTTGGGCCAGCCAACACAGAACAGGTACGAAACTTGGAGACGCTCAAATGATATTGCTCCTGCGGGTCACCCATCACTCTAAAGACTGATTTGTTGAAATGATCAATATTTTTGCTCTAGCAAAATGTTCTTGCTGGTCTATGTTAAAAAGAATAAGAACCTTATAAGCATAGGTACGGCCGGATGTTTAAAATGCATGCTCGTTTATAACTGAGTGTTCATAGCCGCAAGTGTTTTCGACATCGCACTGCGTAGTGCGTAGTGATGAGTGTTTGCT
This sequence comes from Anticlea derivata, assembly GCA_947579855.1. NCBI lineage: Eukaryota > Metazoa > Arthropoda > Insecta > Lepidoptera > Geometridae > Anticlea > Anticlea derivata. The sequence goes on from OX388269.1 coordinate 8,636,440, forward strand.
TGATGTTAGAAACGAATTATAGCGGTTACATTGATTTTCTGGCCTCTAAGGAGAGACAAAGCTATCGCCCAGTGTATTTGCGCAGTTGAGACTTTTCATATCTATACCAAAAAGATGAGGCTTGGGTTGAGCAAGCAACCTGAAAAGAAGAATACATGGTAAGCTTAAGTGGCCATTATGAATAGACACCGAGAAAGTATGTGAAACGTATGCTAGCGGCTTTGCTCGCGTGGGTATTTAAAAAGCCTATATGCTAATCTAGGTAAAGAACTTTATCTATTCCAAGTTTTAACGAAATCGGTTGAACCGTTACGGCGTGATTGAACAACAAACATCTTTACAAACTTTCGCATTTATAATATTAGTAGGAGTAGGATAACTTACTAAATTTGAGATTTACTGAGACTGAGATGTCAGTGAGTTCCTTGTTGTGTTGTTGTTGTGTTGTGATGTTTATTTGCAGAAATAAGTGTTACAGAGAGGTCTTAAAGCTAGAGGTCTTAGTTGTCACTTCTCATTTTTCTACCGTGTAAAGTGAATAGATTATGGTTTATATAGGCGCCCTTTTCGTGACACGAAGAGTAGTGAGTTCGCATTTAAATGAGCCGTCTCACTAGCACCGGTGCGTGATGAAAAGTGCCTACCAGTTTTTTAGAGACGCTTTATGTGACACCATTCAAAAACGTTCAGCTATTTACTTTCCACCACTCACCGGTGATAAGTGAAACTCGCGAACATTACGGACCCGGGCCCCAGTGTTTTGATTCTTAAAGATTTATTGAGAAACAATAATAAAACAATTCGTAACAAAATATAATGATCTCAGCATTTTAGCTCCAATACGGAATTGAGCGCCCAATATTGAATTTCGGCATAGCTGTTGCAACTCGAGAGGAAAGTTTAATTAGTTGTTGTAATGTTCTGGATTAATTAAAAGTTGTAAATAACACAATGTTCATAATAATCCTTGCCAAAAGTTTGTAAAATTGTTTTTGAAGATGTAGGTTTGTTACTCAATCACGCCGTAACCACTGAACAGATTGGAATTAAATTTGCCACGTTCGTACTTAATAAAAAGCTTGAAATGTAACCTAGGCTACATTTAAACTAGATATCTTACGAGCGAAGCCGCTGGCTTTATCTAGTGAGAAATAAATAGTAATGTTGAAATTAGTGCTTTTTATTAATTATACTAGTAGAGATCGCGAAACGCTCCACCACTAAACATTGGAGGGAGCGTTAACGTTATGTTAACACGTGCAGTTTTAGATTAGACGATCGCTACCTTCCTATAATAAAATGGCCTTACTTATAAAAATCTGTCAAAAAATCAATGTTTTGCCATCAGTGCATAATGTCAAACAGCAACAGCTATTATTTTATCATTGCTTAAATTTAAATAGAGTATATAAGTAAGGGGGCTTCGTAACTATTTCTTATTCATTGAAAAATTACCGGGTGACTCAGCAAACAGACGGAGTTATTTCTGAAGAATTTTTAATCAAATCTCCTGTCAAGCCAATTTAAACCATTAAGCAGCAGAAAATAGGGCATTTTAGTTATTGAAGATTGAATACAGCGTGAATAAAATAACACTTTGGAACCCCATTTAAATATTTAACGCGCCTCCGCAGACACATTTTGACGAGATTCATAAGAAAATTGATTGAATATATTTATTTTCTTGGTTCTGCGTAAATTGATCAGATAATAGGACGATTATAATTAATATTGAGCAAACTTGTAACTCGTTACCAATCATCATCATCAAAGCCGTAGGACGTCCACTGCTGAACGAACATAGGTCTCCCATGTATTTCCAGAAAGACCGATTTTGTGCGGCCTGTACCCAACGGCTCCTAATACCTTTATTAGGTCGTCTTTCCATCTAGTGGGGGCTTTTTTACGCTGCGCTAAGTGGTACGTAGTCTCTACTCTAGAACCATTCTGCCCCACTGGCATCAGGCATGAGCATCATCTCGTCACAGGTCGTTTTTAGGGGTATTTTAAGTTTTTTTGTGGTTTTATACCTAAACCAGTTAGGCTAAGAATAAATCTGGTGGATTCCTCGAATTCCTCGTGTGTTCCGTTACATTGTACCAAGTTTAAATACACTGCAAGCGACAAATCGAGACGACCAAAACGTCGTAAGCATGTCACAACGTAATGGAGTTCGTTGCGTGGAAAGCTTATAACATAAATAAGATAATAAATAAACACCTTTGTAACATATATCATGAATGGGAAACTCTATATCCCAAGATCTTAGAGAAGAGTCTAGGGTATAGGAAAACCTCAGGTCAAGAGTCGGTGAGTGTGATTTGGTCATTTAAATGTTCTATAGCTTGCTTGGTGTAACTCTGAAAATGTTTTTAAGGGTCCTTGAAAGGAGGTATTCTATCATCAGCATAATAGATTATTTGAATTTCATTATTCACTGAACGTTAAATCTAGCGTTCAGGACATTTAAATTACTTTAATCTTGAGCTTTATTTGAATAGTAATTATATTAGTTTGATAAGATATTGTCTAGTAATTAAACTTTGAACAAGAATTCGTCTCGTACCTAATAGTTTTTTTCGATCTTCTTCGATTATCGATCAACTGATCATACTTTTATTTTAAATAACACATAAAAATTCACCCGAGACGAGTCTTCTAAAGGTGATGCATAAATGTATGATATCCCGAAAGGGGTTTATTCAACAAAAAAAAATGGAGCCAAAATTTGAAAACACGATTCCATACATCGAATCCATTTTCATTTAGATTCTGATATTTGATACAGTATTGGTAAAGGTTTGTTTTTTAAATGGACTGTAGAATAATTGGGGCATTGTTTTACATCAATTCAGGCCCCCAATTCTACTAATTCAATGACTTGAAAATGATAAACGCATGATAATGATCGCAGCATTATCATTCAGTTAATCGTAACTGCCGTTAATCGTCGCCACCTTCGTTTCTTTGATTTCATTGGTCCATTGGTTCTACGACTGTGATAGCAGAATACCAAAAGTATCAAAAGTGGTAATTTTGCCATTGAACCATTGTAATTTTGAAGCCATTGAATTAGTAGAATTGGGGGTCTGATTTTGTACAAATACAGGCTGTTGTGGTGTAATGTAAAAATTGAAAACAAAAAACAATATTCGGTTTTCAATCGTTGCCGGGTTAAAATATAAGGTGGAAGTAATTTTATACAATTTTAATTGTTCAAAAAGGGAACAAAGAATGGTGAAATTGCAGAACAAAGAACGTGTCGAAATTTTTTCCTTCATAAAAATTGTTATTCAATGATCAGGTTTGTAAGGACCATTAAACCCCACTTACTAATAACAATTTTATTAATAACCTTTTAAAGCTATTGATGGTATCAGCTAATTGAAATTGAATTAAAATAAACTATTGTCATGAATACTGCATGGTTTATGCAAAATATGTTGCTGAAATGAAATGAAATCAGTGAAATCGCTGTTCTTATGCAGTAAGAAGGCGCACATGTTTGAGTTAACAAGCATGCAAATGTTTTATTAATCACCCACTTAGTTCTTGACAACAATATTAAGCAATAAAGTTTGTTCTTCGACTTTTAAAAATTCCTCATTTTAAATTGAAAAAACAATGCAAAAATCTGCTGTTTTGCGGCCAAATCAGCTCAAACTCAATTATTCAGTTATTTCAGTTCGTTTAAGCGAATCTAGCAAGATCGATAATGCGCTTACAAGCTCGAATGTGATTATTTGTATTTGATTAATACAACAAATAGCTTCGGCCCGCGGCTTAGCTCGCGTGTTACTTACGAAATTAAAAAGTAGTCTATGCGCTATTCCAGACTATAGCCAATTTTTATCCTGAGCCTTTCAGCCGTTCCGGCGTTATTGAGTAACAAACATCCATCCATCCATCCATTCATAAAAACTTTTGCATTTATAATAGTAGTAAATCATCGCCTGATAGCGGCTGATGGCTTCCGAGGATCAAACCTGCTGTTACGACACCAGACATTTTATGGCGAGGCTGAAAAGCAGCGTAGCTGAGCCCTCGACCATTTCACCTGTCTACCTACATACATACCAAAACTTGTAAATTACCAATTGTATCTTTAGTATATTGTGTGTGAATAAATAATTCTTGATATAATTCTTGGTGAATAAATGCCCTTTTATTTATTTATTTAATAAAAAGATAAGATTGTGAATACACGCGTTCGGAATTAAAGATTGCCTTTACTCGCCAAAAATACCTAGCATTTGTTGTTTAATCTAGGAAAAGCTGAGTCAGACTCAGGGTTTAATATTCAATATTTAAATCCGTACACGACTATCCGATAAATATTCAACAGTTGGGAAATCTAACAGAGTAGGAGGTTCATCGCCACTACAAAGGGAATTTTGCGTAGAATTATAAGAAAAATTATATAAATATTTAATACCTATCTAGAACACGAAGAAATTTACATGACATAATAGGTTGACACCTACGAAGAAACTCGAAATAAAAAAAAATATTGACGAAACATTAAACGTCCAAATGTTACTAGGTTTGAAGCCACGAAGGTATGCAAAAATCCAGTTTACCATCGACACCTGATTATCCCACAAAATATGGTAATGATAGTAAGCCATCTATAGTTGGCTGTCACCAGGGAAATTGGAACTTGACATAATTTCCGGGACACAGTGAGTGTTTGAGTGGGAGGAGCCATATTTTAATGGCTTTGTCGTAGTAAATTTTATTCACGAGTAAATTATGAAGAAATGGAGATAGGAAAACGAGTTTGAGTACCTATCTGGTATTCAGATAATCACTTTTTACTGTACTTACAAGTAAGTATAATATCGTTGCTATATTTACTGTACTAGCTTCCGCCCGTGGCTTCGCTCGCGTGGTACCTATATAAAAAGAAGCCTAAATGCTTTTCTATGTAAATTATTATTATTAATTCATTTATTTCAGACTATAGTAAAGTTACAGGTCTTATTTAACTTTTTCTACAGTCCATATCAATATATACCTTAAAACTAACATACATACAATATAAAAACTTAAAACATTGTGACTACTGCGACGTGTCGATGTCGCAATCAGGGTGTCAGCTGACGACGGTGCACGGCGGTGTCCCCTTGCAGGCGGCCAGTGAACCTTCGGAACTTGACACCCTTCGGCCAAAACTCTGCGCTCAGGTAGGTCGATAGATGTTCAGTTGGAACTCTCACCATAAATGAATTGAAGCTCACATTATGGTGAGAGACCAGCTTCTCGACCCGCAGTGAGAGTCCGGTCTTCATTTTGAGGTACTCCTCCACAGCCTTGGTCTCCACGCAGTAGTGAATGCGTGAGACGTAGATCTGGGTAGTTGGTACCTCCGCTTTGAAACAGGAGTTCGGGTCTTTCGGCCCAGTACCGCACTGGTTCCGACGAGTGGGCTTACGGCTCTTGCGATCTACCACGGTGAATCCCTCAGCGTCACAGGGTCCCTTCGCAGGGGCTGGCGCAGGCGTAGCACTACATGATGGTTCACAGGGCGGCTTCTTTTTCCCCTTCCTTGTAGAGCGCACCGCACGCTGCGGGCGCGCAGCGGGCGCGGCGCGGCTCGCGGCGTCGGGTGCGGCGGTGGCGGCGACGACGGAGGCGTAAGCGCGCGGGGGGGAGGGCGCGCGCGCACGTGTCGCTCCCTCACGCGGTGACGCGGGGAGCGGGCGGGGCGACCGCAAAATATTGGCGGCGTCATCAACCGCGGCCAGCGACACGTCTAATATCGCTGACTCGAACGATGACGCCGAAATATTTCGCGCTACTCGATGAATGTTGACGTGCGAAGCCTCCGGTGACCTAGTTACCGTAGCAGCACGCAGAGATGCAACCTCGGAGCGAAGGTCACCGATGGTAACTTCTGACGCCTCCAACTTCATTTTCACTTCAACCAGACTAGCTTTGAGATTAGTAACATCCTTCAGGTAAGGCTCAACCACTCAACACAACCACCACGGCTTTTCAAGCCGAAACTATAGGTCTACATCTGGCGGCCAAAGATATACTGACATCATTAAAGTCTGTGCCGGAAACAGGGAAAGCTCTAGCATGCACACAACAATTTATCTTCACAACAGATAGTGCTGCACTTATAAATGCTCTTCAAAGACCAGACACCAGGTCCAAATCGATACTGGAATGTCATAATGCACTCCAACAACTAAGTGTGAATCATAGAGTGCTTATCAAATGGACAAAGAGTCATAGCACAAACCTGGGCAACAACAGGGCTGACGTCCTGGCAAAAGAGGGAGCAAAACTTGTTCCTACAGAAGCGGACAAGAGCCTATCAAATCCACCATCGGCGGAAATCAAAAACAGACTGAGAGAATACTTTGAAAAAGAGCACCAGAAGCTCTGGGAAAGCAGAAAGGACTGTAAGCAGGCGAAAGTCATGCTCCCGGGCCCAGATAAGAAGTCCACCAACACCATAATAAAGATGAAACGCGAGGACCTGCGAATGCTGGTGGGCATCATCACAGGTCACTGTGAATTAAACCATCACCTGTACAAGACAGGGGCTACTGACAGCGGATTATTTCGGGGCTGCCTACAGGGAGAAGAAACAGTAGAGCACGTAATTTTGCACTGTGCAGCCACGGAAGAGGCCAGGACCACATCGGGTCTGCGGGCCGTGATCGGAAGCGGCTCCCAGACACCGCTGCATACAGGGATACTGAGAGAATGTTACCAACGACCCAAAGTCCTGCTTCGCTATTTTAAGGAGCTGGGCTGGCTGGGGTAGGGTTAGCATAGGGGGACAATGCACAAAACACCCCACAGCGGGAAGTCAGTGCAGGTCTAACCACCCCCGATTAGAATTAGAATTAGAATTAGAACATCCTTCAGGAGTCTGGTCACATCGACGTGGTCGAACGTCACGGGGGGCAGCTTGTGTAGCTCCTTAGCGACGAAGTCAGGCACGTCGTCAGGATCAGTCTCCTTCAGCAGGGTGATGATATCCTGTATGCTTCTTTCCCCTCCATCTCTCTGGCGGGACGGCATCTTGGCAGTTTTGCCGAGCGTTTGAAAAATCAGCGCCTTGGCACTGCATATTTCTTCTTCTTTAAAACTGGACTTGCAAAACTGCATTATGCTCACTTCGTCCATAGTGTCGATGGCGTTCTGGAGGAACGCCAACAACTCGTTCACAATGATGGGCTTAGTAGCCATAGCGATCGTAGCGGGCAGCGGCTTGCGCCGCGCGTGTCGCGAATTAAGAAATTCTTAACTGTGCTAGAGCGAGACACGTCCGTATCCGAGCGCGCATCGCACTGCAATGAAAATGAATGATGTAAAGAACTCTATATATTCCAAGCTTCAACGAAATCGGTTGAGCTGTTACGGCGTGATTGAATAAAAAACATCCTCACAATCTTTGGCATTTAATAAATAAATAATTATAATTTAATATTAGTAGGATAGTAGGAAGTAGGTTAGGATATTATAATATATAGCAAAAGTTTATTTGCTGAGACGCAAACGCCTCACTTTTATTTTCTCAGCAAATAAACCGATTTTCCTGCGTTTGTCATTAATTTCTCCCGCGAGTTCTTAGAGGAAATTGTGGCAATAACCTTTTATTGTACCAAAGCTTGAGCTATTTTTTCGAAAAAAAAAAAAAAGAAATATGCTCAATTCTTTTATCCCCAAGCATGGTAAGCAACCACTTAGATCTCCAGGCGATCAGATCTGGAAGATGTTTAAAAAGTGTAGTCACTTCCAGGTAGTACTAAGTATTTCATACGTGACTTGTTGCAAGCCCATCGCCGCTTTTAAGAATACTTACGGGTTTTCTAGTGCATCATCATCATCATCATCAGCCTGTAGAAGTTCACTGCTGGACATAGGCCTCCCCCAAAGAGTTCCATGACGAACGGTCAGCCTGAGCCTTCGACCGTCGTTCGGTTTTCTAGTGCAAATTAAAATAAATAATGCATAAAATAGGCCTCTACATTTCTAGAGCGACCGATCTTGTACGGCCTGCACCCAACTGCTCCAAGAACCTCTCTGCCCCAACGGCCGTTGATTCTCTGAGTTGTGTACCCCACCCACTTCCATTTCAACTATTTCTGACTTATATCGGTGATGTTCGTTTGTCTACGGATCTCGTATTCGATGTAGTAGAGAAATACCAAGCATAGCTCTATTAGCTTGCCCAGCAACCTTGAACTTTCTTATAAGACCATCAATGAGAAACCACGTCTCTGTACTGAGATGATGATGATAATGATGACTGAATATTTCCCAACACCAAAACCTTTGATTGGCAGTAATAATTAACAAATGCTCTTTCAGAGGTTAAAAGATTCCGTACAGGGCTTTCATCTTCAACCCCGTTATTGACCTAACGCAGGCTGACCAAGAACGAACCAGTGACATGAACGAACTAATACGTCGAATAAACCGGGTCGCAGTATTGATTATACAATAATACGCTTAATGGAATTAACTGCTGATGCGACGGTGATAACCTGGCCATAGATATACCTCTGTACCTGTCATAACATAAACATGTCCTCTAGCACCAGTTTGCAAAGATATTGAATCACCAACGAGTCAGTTGAAAAAAAATGAAAAATAAAAAATAATTTATTGCTGCAAACAACTTAGCTTATAACAAAAATTTACAAATGATACAGATTACAAAAAGTTATGTAGTTGTGAAACATTATTAACGTGGACATAATTCACTTATTAATATTTTTTTTTTTTTTTTATTTATACTGTACTAGCTTTCCCGTTCGCGACTTCGTCCGCGTTTGTTTATACCTATCTAGACTTTATTTCACAATCCTTGCAAAGAACTAACACCTAAGAAACCGCTATTATCTACTTCTTCCTACCATCACCGTCACCGCCCGTCACCGGCCCGTAATCGTCACCGCCCCGTCACCGTCACTGTCACTATCACCATCACGGCCAAGTCTTTTTTTTTGTACAAAATGAATACATGTATTTCTTATTTATTACTATTAACCAGAATCCCAATTTTCATGTCTCTAACTTGAAAAACATGAAACTTTCATACAACCTTTCAACCCCCGTATCATCCCTTTGGGGATGGAATTTTCATAAAATTATTTCATATGAAATGTTTACTCTCTTAAAGGAACCTGCGTGCTTATATTCAATTGTATAGGATTAATAGATAAAAAAATCCCATATAAACTTTCATCCCCTATATATATACCCCCCTAGGTATACACACCAAGAAGGTTATTTTTCAAAAAAACTTATATCGGTATTTTATTATTTTGAAATATTTTCATGTCTCTAACTTGAAAAACAAAAGGACTTTCAAAGAACCTTCAACCCCCATTTCATACCCTTCGGAGGTGATTTTTCGTAAAATTATTTCTAAATGTTAACTCTCTATAAGAAACCTGCGTGCCAAATTTCAGTTGTATATGCTAAATAGATTAAAAAATCCCATATAAACTTTGATCCCCTAATTAAACACCCAGAGGGTTGTTTTAAAAAAAAAGTTGTATCGATTTTTTATTATTTTAAACTACTTACCTGATAACCGATTTTGATATCCCTAACTTCAGAAAAATATGACTTCCCATACAAACTTTCATCCCCTATTTACACCCTGAGGGTTGGTTTTCAAAAAACCTTATATAGGTTTTTTATTATTTTGAACTATCTACCTGATAACCAATTTTGATGTCTCCAACTTCAAAAACATAGGACTTTCATACAACCTATTTCACCCCTTAAGGAATTGAATATTGCAAAATCCGTTCTTATTGCACGGTAACATCTTTTAAAGAATGTCTGTATCAAATTTCAGACTCTTCAGCCTAGTAGTTTCCGAGCTTTCGTGATGAGTCTGTCAGTACGTGACTGAGTGGATTAGTCCTTTATTTGAATAGATGACTGAGGTAATAATGTGCTTAGTTACATAGTTCCTTAATATTATTACCACAGGGGTGGCAAAAGGGGTGGAAAAATCAAGCGTCACCTTTTGCCAGCTTTTTTCATAACATAACAATCATAAAGCTATATGTTATGAAATTATACATGCGCTTAAGGTACCTACTGATAGCAGCTATTAAGATTGCTCTGTAGACAGTTCCAGTTAAACTCTATCTTTCATGTTAATCTTCCTACTATTATAAATGCGAAAGTTTCGATGGATGGATGGATAAAATGATTATTTGAAATCCAAGATGGCGGATGCAAATGCCATTCCAAAATATTGATAATGGGTATCGTTTTCGAGTAAATAGTTCAGGTCGTCAGTTCTCACACAAACACATCAACATTTCCACGCGAACGAAGTCAGCTAGTGTATAATATTATCCTGTAGTAAGTAAAAGGCAGTCATTTTTTAGCTTAATTTTTTTTTACGGCATATTGTTTTTTTAAATGTTTGTTCACCAATTACTCCGTAATGGCGTTTCAATTTAAGGGTTTTCTCTCTATTGTATACTGAATTATCTCAAGGCAGTCGTAGAACCCTTTTTGAATCAGCTGGTAAGCGATACGGAACCCTATAAATTGAATTGCGCTGCAATAAAACAAACTCTCAAATGCTTTATTTTATAACCGTCCCAAACCAATCCCCCTGTCTATTTACAAACATTCACTTAGCAATAAAATTAGAGAAAAGCCAAACAAAAAAAAAACAAATAAAATCAAAGACGTCGAAAACGAAAACGGAAAGGGCCAGCCGAGACAGGATGTTGTATTACCGTTGAGTTTCCTGAACAAAAGCCTGCAGCGTTTTGTTGAAAGCTTCGTGTACGTAACCCTAATTTGGTCTGATGGAGTTTTGCACAATAGGCGATTATCGATGGGTGGGGAAAATGAAAGATTTGAGACGATGAAAGAACGAAAAAATTGCTCTTTTCAGGTGGAAATGAAACGAGATCTTTTATTTATGTTTGTTTGTTTAAATTTTTACATTTAGTGTTAAATCGAGTCTCAAAATTATCTTGACTTTCTTGTACATTAAATAATATCTTTGTGATACCATAAAAAAATATTCATTATTCATGACTGCGCTGCCAATCGAATTGATCGAGACAGTGAAGCGACCAAAGATAGCTCAAAAACTTGGAGGAATCGTTGTTGTATCAAATCAACATTTACCAGACATCGCGAGATCTAAATTCAGGGCAAACCACTAGTTGATACCCCAATTAGATCAAAAGTGCTTCAGGGGCAATATCTATGTTTCACGAGCAATCCGATGATGCAATTTAGGGTTAATTCTTTAAAGTACCGCCCCACGCTCTGATGCCCACTGAAAGACCATCATTTTGAAGAGTTCGTCTGGATGTAAAACGTCTGGGTGAGCAAAATAACTACGTGATATAGGTCTATTATGGATATTTTTAATTTATTTGCGACTGAAATCGACACTTTATTTATTTATTTTATTATTATTTCTTAGGAAAACAAACAGTCATAAAAAATTACTAAATAATCCTAAACTATAACTAGAGATCATTTAAAAGTTTCCGCATAAGTTTACTTCCATAGTTTATGAAATATCTCTTACAAAATCATTATAATTTTTATCATTAATTTCATTTTATATCATTGAGGGTGTATGGGGTTTTGCGCATTTTGAAAATTCCCCTTTTACAAAGGCAGGCAAAACTTAGCGTTGGCTGCAAAAAATCTTGTTTATTCATAGGCGTTTAAGTTTAGTCATTTTGAAACCTAAATAAGGTTTCAAAATGACTAAACTTAAACGCCTTGGTAGGCAAAATGACGTTATGCGACATGACTATGCAAATCCAAACGAAATTAATTGTTCAACTAGAATGAAAAGCAGATAAGTTCTTGGACCAATACAGATGCCCTGTGTGAGCCAATTCAATAGCAACTGTAGGAGCATCTTACAAGTAATGCCATTTCAAGCACGATTATAATAATAGATAAGTTTCTAAATTTTTTTTTTACACACACACATGTTACCATTTTTTTAATCACAAAAACTATTTTTCCTCTTCTCTCTTCCTTCTTTCTTCAGCTTGCAAACACAAAACGTTGCGATTGACTCATTGCTCGTTAGTTACAGAGTGGTATTGGAAGTGGCCGGCAATTCTGACGCGGTTATACTGAGCGGACTTGAAGCGGATACGCAGTATCAAGTCACAGTAGCTGCGCTTTGGGGCGGACACAAGTATAGAAGCCGGCCTATTGTCTTCCGCACGCTGGGTGAGTAAAATCTGGTAAAAATGCAATCTATGATTTTTTTAATGTGGTCACACTGAGCAGACTTTAAGCGGAAATCTCGGTGGCGTAGCGGACGTCAGAGGCGCTAGAGGTATTGGTTCGATTCCAGTTGCGGGAAAATGCTTGCATGATCTGCAAATATTTGTTTCGGGTCTGAGTGTTGTATCTGTTACCACGACATAGAGTGTGAGATCAAGACTGTGTATGTGACTGTTGGGTGTAATTTTTTTTTGTATATACCTACATTTTGTAAACGCAGTATCTAATCAAAGTAACTGCGTTGTTGGGGGTATACAAGTATAGAAACAGACATAATATTATTGTATTTCGCTCTCTGAGTGAGTGAAAGCAGAAGCAGAAGAAAATTCCAATGATGGGGGTTAAAAGAGGTTGCACGGACACGCAGTATTAATTCACAGTAGCTGCGCTGTGGGGTTAACACAATAGCTTTTTGCAACTTTTTCTAAATCTCGTTGTTCAAATACAATATTCATACAGCTAATGCTTTTCGATCTATCTTATTAATTGTACGTATACTGGCTTATTTACACCATAGAAACGCCCAATACGTACTTATTGGCGTTAGCATTACGTCAGTATGAAGAGAACCTGCTAATTTCTTTGAGCTGTATAAATTCGCGTGCTGAGTGCTAATATGGTAGATGGAACATGCGAGGAGCACATTATCATTAGAAGGATGACGTTGTCTATGGTTTGATGTCTGGATAGTGTCGGGAGTTAGCCGACTTCATGGAAAAGTTGGGAGGTCAAACCCTACGGCTTTTTTCTTTTTTCTAGTAACTACATGGAATACTTGAGTAAGTCAACGAGCTTTGTTGAGAATTCAATAAGTGGATTAAATAGCTATCTAGCTACGTGAAATATCTAGAATAAGGATCTCTGTATTCTATAATCGCGCAACTGGCTAGGGAGAAAACTATGCTCGAAGTTTCAATACGTTTTTTTGTAAGTACGAAATTTGATTAATTGATTATTTTAATGTAAATATTAAATGATGATGAATCGCGTTCCATTAGAAAAACAGCGAAATATCTAAATGAACGTAGAAAAACCGGTCGGTAAAAAGTATAACTACTTGTAAATATTATCAGTAATCCATCAGCGCTGTCACAGAACTGGGAAACATTAAAATAAAACAAGAAACATTCATTAATGGGAACCATTCGGATTTAATTAGTCTACGGCTTCGACTGTGTTTAGACGCGGCACGAACAGTCGGACACGCAACAAGTGCAATCAACTCGCTTAGATACCAGAGGCAGGCCCGAGTTTGAGTTTTCGTGAGTTCTCACATTTCACTTTTAGACCGTGTAAAGTGTAAAGTTTACGGTTTTTGTATCGAGTCACGAAAGGGAGCGCCTACAAAAACCAGTATTCTATAGGTAATCAGTATTTTTAACAACGATAGCTCTAACTGCGCTCGCCAACACGCATGCCCAGCGTGGTATGGGCAAATCTCCCCACATGATAAGGAATTTGCTCTGTCTGTGGGGGAGGCCATGTTCAGTAGTGGACGTCGTAAAATGATGATGATGATGAATCAGTAATCTTTTGCTGCATGATAATATTAGTTATAACGCGAGTAAAGACGCAATACAAAGCTAAATTTTAAAACATTAGATAGAGATAAGTAGTAGATAAGTAATAAGTAATCATAACGAAGTATTATCACACTCACTACATCTACTCACGGATGCGCTTCTGCGATACCGGGCTTCTAAGAGACCGTGATCAGGTGAGCTCACAACGTACACACCCACACACAACCTCACACACACATTCATCATCATCATCATCAGCCTGATGAAGTCCACTGCTGAACATAGGCCTCCCCCAAAGAGTTCCATGACGAACGGTCTTGAGCCTTTTCCATCCACCGACTTCCCGCAACCTTAACAATGTCGTCGGTCCATCGGGTGGGGGGCCTTCCAACACTGCGTCGTCCAGTTCGTGGTCGCCACTCGAGAACCTTTGTTCCCCAACGGTTGTCGGTTCTGCGAGCTATATGGCCGGCCCACTGCCACTTCAACCTGCTAATTCTGAAAGCTATGTCGGTAACCTTGGTTCTTCTACGGATTTCCAAATTTCGGATTTTATCACGCAGTGAAACGCCGAGCATAGCTCTCTCCATAGCCCGTTGGGCGACTTTGAGCTTGTGTATAAGGCCAATAGTTAGCGACCAAGTCTCAGTGCCATATGTCATCACTGGCAACACGCACTGATTGTAGACTTTCGTCTTGAGGCTCTGCGGTATCTGCGATGAGAAGATATGACGAAGTTTCCCAAACGCTGCCCATCCGAGTTGGATTCGTCGGTTGACCTCTTTGTCGAAGTTGGACCTTCCTAGTTGAATCGTCTGACCCAAATAGACATAGTGGTCTACAACTTGAATGGTATCGATCCCAACATTTACCGGCATAGGTGCGACATGAGCATTGGACATGATATTTGTCTTGCTCATGTTCATTTTAAGACCTACCTGTTGGGATACGGTACTGAGGTCTCTGAGCATAGCGCCAAGGTCCTCCAGCGATTCTGCCATTATGACTATATCATCGGCGAATCGAAGGTGAGTGATGTATTCGCCATTGATGTTGATGCCTTGTCCTTCCCAGTGCAGAAGCTTAAAAACATCCTCCAATGCAGAGGTGAACAGTTTCGGAGATATTACGTCTCCCTGTCTCACCCCTTTTTGCAATTGGATAGGATTTGTGCTCTGGTCTTGGAGTCGGATAGACATGGTGGCCTTGCTGTATAAACACTTCAACACTTCGATATACCGGTAGTCGATCTGGCACCGCTGTAGTGACCGTAACACTGCCCAGGTCTCGACTGAATCGAAGGCTTTTTCGTAGTCCACAAACGCTAGACACAATGGCCGATTATACTCTTCGGTCTTCTGTATAATCTGCCGAAGCGTGTGGATGTGGTCTACGGTACTAAAGCCTTTGCGGAACCCGGCTTGTTCGGGAGGCTGGAAGAACACACACATTACTATTTAATAATTACAAACCTACACAGACATACATCCATATTCAACTTCCTGCCTATACCTACAAAACTTATCTACTATACACTACAACACGTCCTAAATCTTAATTTATATAATGATAGGTACCTAGCCTAGCACAGTTAAGACATAATGTTAGTTATATTACACTGTTTGGTACCTATGTTGACCAGCGGCATGGGGCCCGGTGTCCTGTAGCACAGGTTTTTTAAACCTATTTCACCGTATAGCACCGCTCACAAAACAGGTTAACTTAACTACCTACAATACTTATATTCTGCTGTATCCTATCCATTACTGTTAACCGTTGTTGAGAGAAATAAATACATATTCTGTCTGTATTATTATTCAACTAAAAGCTCTCATTACGTCAAGTTTGTTAACAAGTTAGTTGGAAGTTTAGGTAGGTATTCCATTATATTCTAGCATAAGCTAAGAACATCGTTACAAAGTTTGAAATGTTTAAGACTTTAGACAAATACTTAACTGCAGAAGCCATTATAATTATCTAAGGTCATTTTGCAAAGAGCCGGAAACACGTCCTAATAGGAGCTAGCTCTCGGGTCACGCGTTGCCTCGACCGGACCCTCTGATATTGTTTTTTAAATCCGGGGGTATATACCCTAGCTCCATATGAAAAGAAGGTACCTACTGGTTCTATATTTTTACAATATAATTGGTAAATTCATATTAGATTATACTAATTAATTATGGTGAAGAACAACGACTGGATTCGAGGTATTTCTAAAGTCAGTGACGTGATAGATATGGAAGAAAATGAGGGCATGCGCGGTACAAATTCCTAGAATAAACGCGGCCAACTGAGTTAGAAGAACCCTGGAGTTGAAACCTAGAGTGGATACCCGGGAACGAGGCTTACCACCTAATCGCTAGGTGGATGACGTGAGACATAAGATCACAAGGAATGGAGAAGAAAGGAAGGATTTTATCCAAGATTGGATCATGATAGCCCGGCTGAAGAATAAGCCCCTCCATTACTACCTTACTGTGGATTTTGGTCGTAAGAGGCGACTAAAGAAAAAAAAACGAATGTACCCATACATTAGTTTTTTTTCTTTAGTAGTAGCAGCGGTCCCTATTGTCACAAAAATAGCTCTAACTGCGCGTGACCAGCATGATGAGTATTGACAAATCCCCCCATGTGATAGGAATTCGCTCTGGAAATCTGCGAGGGAGGCGATGTTCAGTGGAGGTCCTAAAGCTGAAATGGTGGATCATGAAGAGATGATAATGGGGTTAGGAGAGAGGACTAACGACGCGACTGACAAAACCTACGCGTCAGCCCGATTATATTTGCTTGTAACTAGGCGCCACATTATTTTTGTAATACTTTGAAGTGCTGTATAAGATCGCGTGAACTGGAAGCACAATTTGTAATGTTAACCTGTTGCGTGTAAACGGCGTGCGTGCTTCAAATCCCATCGGTCGTGTATCACGCTGTGTGGGTTTCTACAGTACCCTATAGACTGTTACAACGGTGAGCTTATGAAACTTTAATGAGGAAACGACTTTCTAAATTAAAACGCACATTTTTCAAGTTTTTAAAGGGCGACCATATTAACAACCAAGATTATTTTGACACTTTGAATTACTTACTAGAAAGTTTGTTACCTACGAATTTTATAGCGTAGAGGCACAGTAAAAACCTTGAGAAATTTGATTGTATGCGGCAAATTTGGTAGCAACACACTCAAACTCCCTGAATACTGATTTTTAATACCATTTTTTTTTGATAAACTTCTTTACCAAGATAAAGATAAGATAGGAATAGATATAGTTCTTTACCAAGAATAGCATATAGGCTACTTTTTATGTAGGTACCTCGCAAGCGAAGCCGCGGGTGGAAGCTAGTAGGGTATACGACGTCACTTATAAGTCACAACGACGGAAAATAAATGCTAATTTATTACGTCTACAGGTATTTTCTCGGTCTGTGGTCCATGACAAAGTTGTTTTGTGTTTGTGAAAAGTCTTTAATATTGTATTTTTTGCTCTGCAATGAAACAAGATAGTTCACTTGTTAATTTCCCTTTACGTTATACTTCCTGTAACTTAAGTTGCCATAACCATTATACTACTTGGCAACAATCCAAGCGGTTCATTTACCCGTACATTCTGGATCTTCTGGATGCATCCGTGTACGCACTGAGGTGGCAAGAACTACCTACTCTGGAAACTGTCTTGTTTATTATTAGTCGTTAAAAATTGGGCTTGTTACCTTGTATAAGTTAGCTTTTGCTTGGTTTCATCGCAAAAGAGGAATAATAATGTAATGGCACTAATGAAAAGAATAAACTGCGAGAGATATGTAATTTAAAATTTAATAAAAATTGATCCACATGTATACCTACTGAACTAGACTATAAAATACCTAGAGCTTTATTATACTTTAGATACTCATACAGAAGTCAGCCAGTTCTATTAATTTTACACGATATTTGACGCGGCTTAGAATGTCTATTAGGTTTAAATGGCAATTAGGACGTTTATATAGTCCTTTTTTATCACAATGTAGAATTGGCTCTCAAACGTTCATCTCATAGAATACTCACGTGTCTCGTCGTGGCTTCACTCACAGAAGTGCTCTGACCGATTTCTAAAATTGGATCCGACATTTCGTTTTCTAGATCTTAAGGTCTGGTTCTCTAAGAAGCGGCAGTCAACATGACGAGGGCTGCAAAGATTTTTTTATTTTATTTGAGAAACCAACGGCGTTTCAGAACTTAAGATTAAACGCTATAGCTTGATAGAAAGGCTAATAATAGGTTTCTACGTATATAAAAATGTTAGGAACAACCTACTTACCTTTAGCTTAATCACGTCATGACTACCTATCGTAATACTGTTAAAGCATAGTAGGATTTGGCGCAAATATCTATCAATTGTATGGGGAAATCTGAGCAGTAGCATTGTTTGTGCTACGTATGGTTAAGAATGTTTAAAATTGGTGATTTGCCAATTGGAGCGTTTTTGTGATTGGTAGTACGATAACGATATATTGTCGACGATACAGGACTCAGACCAGTTATAGGAATCGACATATCGGTAGCATGTTAGTCAGTGAGTGAAAAAGCGTCATAGGTCGCTCCATACACCTCAGTGCCGCACCATAACAGCGAGTTTGTATCTGCGACGATAGTACCATTAGCGTAACGGCTAATGAAATCACAATTCGGCAAAATATTTTTTATAGAAGTAAACACGTACTTCAGTGGCCCGAGCACAATAAATTTACGATAGCGTTACGCTTACAATCGAAGCAAATGTCAAATATTAGCTAGGTGATGCTTGGAATCTTTTAATTTTTAAAAGATTACAAGCATCGCCGACAGCATTAGCTATTATTTGACTTTAACTATTAGTATAGTTTCCCAAGCACGTTAATAATAATGGGCACAGTTTGACTTATAGACTCATCTCTATTTAGTGCTTTCCTTCTTTCTTTCATAATTTAACGGCCGTCAAAACTATTGTGACCGCTTCTCAATAAACTGTAGCTTTTAGTAGAATTGCATTTGTGTCTGTCGGCTTATTCATTGCTTTTAGACAGAGGTAATGTTATTTGAAGGTGATTTTGTTGGTATTTGGTTTCAAGAAAATGTTGTTGCTTGTATGGTTGTACGTATGGTTAAAAAAATACCACGATCTTTGTGGCATAGCAAACCAGTGATCGGGTAGGAATGAGAAATTAACCTAAATACTTTCCTTCTAAGTAAAAATATTTAAAAAAAACTTTGTATTGGTGAAAAATCATATTATTATTAAGTTTCATATGTGTAGGTCATATGTGTAGGTCATATGTGTAGGGATATGATATCGTTCCGATCAAGTCAATCTAATCACTTTTATCCTTTCACTACACTGATTCTTTCATCGACGGCCATAGGCCCTTTTCAGGGCCATCATACCTCAACCTGGTCACTGACCTACTACAGGATGACCAAAAATGAATCGTTGACACGACAAGAAAAATAAGAAGTCAATCTATAAACATACCTACTATAAAACAGTACCTAACTGACTGACTGACAGACAACGAAGAACCTAAACTGACAGGCCTCATAGCTCAGTTGGTAGTAACTCTGCCTTCTGCGCTAGAGGTCGCGGGTTCGATTCCCGCACTGGACAAACATTTGTGACTAACACAGATGTTTGTTCTGTGTCTGGGTGTTAAATATATATAAATTATGTATATCAGTCTCTGGTACCCATAGTACAGGCTATGCCTAGTTTAGGATCAGTTGACCGTGTGTGATATGTCCGGAATATTTATATTTATTTTATTTAAACTGTTGGTCCTAGAGACTTGATTTGGAGATTGTGTCCCTTTTAGTGTGTAGGGATGTAAGAAAGGAATTCTCAAAATTCTAACCCGTGCAGTGGAGGCTAAAATTTGTTTAAAAAAAACACACGAACGAAGTCGCGGGGGCTTTCATTAGTCCACAATAAAATTCCTTGTAATGTTCGAATTAATTAATTAGATGTTCACAGCATAGGAGCCATTTTCAATTTCTGGGTTATAACAGTCGTCATTTTATAACAAGCTTAAATTCCTCGATGAAGCTTATTATTCGAGAAAATGTAAGATTCGTTTTACACTTGAAATTAATGTTTTATTGAAATTATGTCTATCATTCCAGAGCAACATCTTGGCACCAGTTTATGACATTATGTTAAATCTATTTCGCCAGAAACTAGTGTTAGTTTAGTGTAGGTTTTGAAGTTTTTACTGTATTTTGTAATTTTGTAAACCGTTTTTCTATTTTGCTTTAGATAGGTAATTTAGTTTTTGACTTATTATGTGTCTTCTTTTTGTGGACAAATCATCGGGGCAATTAGGTAAATCTTAGAGCTATCGGCGCTTCGAGCCTAAGAATATCTCGAAGATCTGAATCCTGAAGTCATAGTTAAAGCATACCGGTATCTAGGGGAAGGTATGGTTCGAATCCTGCCTGAGTTTAGAATTTTTTGTATAAAAGTTATAAAATCTTGTTCACAGAGCCGCCGCGGACATCGCCACAGCAAGACGGGGCGGCGGGCGCTACGCCCCGGTCTTCGATAGCACCGCCCGATCCCTCGCCTACGTTCCCTACGGTAAGAAAACATATTCTTCTAGACTTTTCAACAAGCCAATGTTTACGGAGTAACATCAAGTAAAGGAATATATATTTGAAATTAAAATCGGCGCATTGTTGAGTAATATTAGAGTCTGTCTTGACCCGTAAAGGAACATAATGTTGCCACATTCAGACTTTTAGTGCTGTAACTGCTCAGATCAATAAATGCGAACTAATCAGCTTTTTAAAACCTTATTTTTTTATGACAAATTTATAGTCCTGACCCCACACTACGATTCCCTGTGTCGTGGGTATCAGAAACTACATAGTACCACAACAACCAGACCCGGAACAAATATTGCAGATCACGCGAACATTTGTCCCGCAGCGGTTAATGACACCTGCGCCCCTTGCGTCTCAGACAGTCACTTTTTCTGTCAAAAACTTGCATAAACATGTGTGCGCTGAAAATACACCCAATCGAAAATGATTCATTATTTTTGATAGTATACGGCTCAACTACGCCAACATCTTATTTGCCACCTGTAAATGTTCAACAAATAATTTGTTCAACAGATACGAGGCGTCGAGATCGGGATAGTAGTGTTAGTGCTTCTGGTGTGGGTTGCAGCTATAGCATTGTTCTTTAACCGGTGGGGCAAGATCCGCATGCTGCTACCGTACCAGCCTGATTATAAGCAGGAACAGTTAAAGGTAAACTATTATTTTATGTTTTATCTATTTAAGATCTAGGCATGGTTGAGTAGCAAACTGAAACATAATGTGGTCGCGCAAAATACAAAATACACAAAAAAATATCGGAGGCAGGATGAAAAGTTGGTGAAAAAACTAAATTAGTAATTTTAAATATTATAATTTACAACATTATGTATAAAAATATATGTGGGGGATATACCGATAATATCTTTAAGGTTGAGGGAAGTTGGTGGATGGAAAAGGCTCAAGGCCGTTCAACGCTTGAGACTTGGAGGCCTGCAGTGGATTCTGTTAATAAATAAATAAATAAAAATAAATATTCCGGACATATTCACACGGTCAACTGATCCCAAACTAGGCATAGTCTATGGGTACCAGAGACTGATATATATAATAGATAAATATTTAACACCCGGACACAGAACAAACATCTGTGTTTATCACACAAATGTTTGTCTAGTGGCAGTGTGTTTGATGATGATGATAAATTGGCAACAAGAAGCCATAGTGACCTAATACAATAATTCCTACACGAGCAATGGAATTGCTTTTATCATGGCTATCTGTGATATGACATGATATTTAAGAGAATTTTTAACAGTTTCCATAATTTTGTGAGCGAATTTTTAGATTTAAAGTGTATCATATTTGTTTTATACAACTAAGGTGGCAAACAAACATATGGCCCACCAGTTGGTAAGTGGTTACCGTAGCCTAGCGTAGGCATCACGCACGCGTTACCTACCCCGCAGCGCCCCCTTAGAGAGCACTGACAACCTTACTCGCCGCAGGAACACAACACTATTTGAAACACATAATGTTACTTGGCTTCGATCTGCTGTAAAGCGGAGGTACCTCTCGAGACAGGCTACTCCAATTTAAAGCGAGAAAATCTCGTTGTCCCCTTAAGCTTCAAAGCAATATACTGTGCACAAAGTGAATGAGTAATACAAGGATTTAGCCCAAAGTTGTTGTCAACAGGTGGATCAGTGTCCTCACGTACACCCTCTATAGGATTCCAATGGTTTGTGTTTATTCCTTGACTAAGCCTTCAATACCTTTACAAGTATATCTGTAGGTAGCAGATTTGCAGCTGATCCCCTATCATCTCTTTTAGAACCCCGTTTAAAGGTAACATAGACAATTATATCTATCTAATATTGTTTTTTTGTTGTAAATTAATTTAAGAATTGTATACCTACTTTAAAAAAAATCTTGGCCTAGTTGGAGGTACCCCGACTTCGACCCGAAAGTCATGGGTTAGGACGTGCATTAATGAGTTTTTCTATTCGACAAATGTCAGTGCGCATTAGCACGTGTTTAAAACTTTGAAAGAAAACATCATGAGGAACCCAGTACTAAGTATTCTTTTAAGTGGCGATGGGCTTGTAACTTGTCTCGTTTGGAATACCCACTACTGCAAAATGTGGTTCCCCCTTAGACTTTTTTTAGGTTCTGATCGCATGGAGATCTGTGAGGAGGTCTACCATGCTTGGGAATAAAAACTATTTTTTATACCTTCTTTTTCGGAAACCAAAGTTTTAGCACCAGTCCCACGAACAGCTACCTAGTACCTACTAGACCTATTAACATCTTCGCTAGCGACAGACTCACTAGCCAAACTGATGCTAAAAATATATACATTAACTGATCTCGATTTCTTCCTAATCTTATCCTAACCCCAGCGCCTTCAAGTAATTCGATTTCTATACCCATTGTTTTTGTAGCCTTGTTCCCTTCAAATCTTGATGGAAACTCTCCGGATCAGTTTCATAAAGTTCGTTTTGTAACAAGTTTAGTTAGAGCATGATACCTTAATGAAACCTTTGTGATTAAATATCTGCATTATTTTACAGCAACGAAACGCGTCTGAAGTAACTTTAGATGTTGCGAAATTCCTGATTATAAGCAAAGCTGGTAGTAATAATTAAGAATATATTTTTTTTATCTTATATTGAAACGTTCGAGGCGTCTACGTTTTAACACATCAGCTAAGATCTCGGTCACACGTAGCTTGTTTTCGAATAAGCGAAAACCGTAGCAAGAAAAACTCTTTGCAAAAGCGACTGTATAAACAGCGAAGTTTGACTAGCAATTGGACTAGCAGTTTTTAAAAGCTACGTGTGACTTACGCTTCAGTTTAGCGACTTTCGGCGGAGTCGTAAAATGCATGGGTGACCGCTTGTGGCAAATCAGTTGAGCGCTGCCCTGCTTCGAAGGGCACGCTTATATGTCAGACCTGGCTAAGCTTGCCGTCATGCCGAAAAATTCGAAACTTCATCAACAGAATTCATCCATGAGTTTTAGTTCAAATCCATTGTAAAAGTGAAGACGCTGGAAGCATAGAAATGCTTACGGCTAATTCAGTTGATGAGAACTTTAGGCCTAATAAAGCTAAATCGTTGAACTCTGGTAAAAGTTTCCAAAAAACCTTGTATCACTTTTTTATAATAAAGGTGGTCAGCGTCGTCGCCTGGAAACACCCGGGGCAGTGTCGGTTCGTTGCCTACACTGAAGAACATTTTATCATTTTATCTTGATCCTTATTTTTTTTATTTTTTTTTTTTATACAACTGAGGTGGCAAACAACCATACAGCCCACCTGTTGGTAAGCGGTTACCGTAGCCTATGAGCGCTTGCAATACCAGAGGCATCACGCACGCGTTGCCGACCCCAAACCCCCTCCCCCCTAAAGAGCTCTGGCAACCTTACTCACCGCAGGAACACAACACTATTTGAAACAAATAATGTTATTTGGCTGCGATCTTCTGTAAGGCGGAGGTACCTCCCCAGGCGGGCTGCTCCAATTCAGAACGAGAAAATCTCGCTGTGCCCTACCTCCTCCTTATAAACTGTATGGGCCTTCTCGTATTATTAGTTCCTGTTAGCTTCCCTTAGAGAAACCTTGCCTTAACACAGCTTTCATGACTTGATTTAAAATAAAACCATTTTCTCTAACAGGTGCCGGGTAGCAGTGCGTTGGCGGCAGCGCAAGCAGGAGGGACCTGTGGAGCACACTCCGCGCCAACAGCTTGCTCGGTAAATATATATTTTACTATCTTCATCATCATCATTCTTAGGGTACCTTCCTACCCTTCTTTTCGGTTTTTCCTTCGACTTTTTTTACCAACGAAAAACTTTTTAAAATCCCTTTAATTATTATGTGCAATACAATTTACTTAAATTGATTTATCCTTAGTCATCAAATAGTTTATTGTACGTAAATAATGGCCCCAAAATTTCCTAATTATAAGTTTTATCTTCTACGCATAACTTACATCTATGTATTTTATAATTATGACAACAACTTCATTTTGGCATACACGTAAAGGCGACAACGTGTGACATAACTGTCCGCTGGTCTCTGGAGGTTTTGAACTATTTATTTATATATTATAAGAACAACAGCGGTTAAAAAGTTATTTAATGGGTAGGTTATAATGTTAAGCTGTATACAAGCCATTAATAGTTCATCCTAAGTTAGATTATTTTTTGTAATGCTTCACTGCTCTCTAGCTATAAAAATAATTTATTTTATACGCTGTAACTCATTTGTATTTAAATTAAATTATATAAATAACAACAAATCAATCAATAGGAACAAGTCAAATAAAAGAATACTAGAATTGTCGATATTGGAATGTTCGAGAAGTAAATAAAAATAAAACGTTCAACAAACATCATTACGGATACGTAAACGGGGCTCACGTTACGTAAACAAACACCGACGTGAATTAACGTAGGAACAGTATACTTGGTAGGAGGAGCATATAGGAGGAGCATAGAAAATATGTTAGGTAAAGCAGTAGCGGCATGGAAAAAGTATCGCCCAATTTACTTACTATGTTTAAAAAAATATATACTTGGCTGTTTTTATATGGCCCATGTCTATAATATTCAACAAGCGAAAACGCAGATGACATCATCACTATCATCATTATCATCAGTGTGATAAAGTCCACTGCTGAAGATAGGCACTGATTAAAATGGCAGGCATCATAACACGCCGAACCGACCGCTGTTTGAAAAAAAAATCTAATGGCGACCAGGAACCGGACGACTCATTGTAGAATCTCCTGATAGACCAATAATGACATTTTGAAGGTCGCGAGAGACCGGCAAGGCCGTTCCTCGTGGCACTCTCTGGTGGTGGCCTCTGTCTAGCAGTGGACTTTTCAGGCTGTTGATGATAATGATAAGGTACATTATATACGTTTATCGATCGCACAATAATAAATGTCTATAACTCAAGTTTTAATACAAGCCTATAAAATGTAGCTTAACTGAACTGATTTACTGTATTAGTCAAGGTCAAGAATGGCGGAATTTGAATTGCAGTGGGCTGTAAATCAAGCTCCGACTGTTTAATATATCCCTGATTGGATTCGATTCTTTTTTAGCAAAGATAAATATTTTATGTACAACTATACTCTTTGGTACTACGTACACACTGAGTACATCCTCTAAAAAAAAATTGTTTTTCTTTTATTTATAGGGTCTGTCGTCACCACATCTTTAATCACTCGTCTATCATTATCCCTTCTTAGCGTTTGTATAGTGACGCGGCTAGGTAATTATAGGTACAAACGCTTAGATGCGATAATATTAAATAACATATTTTGTGACTCTGATTGCTGGACCTTCGATCGGAAGTCAGGGTAACTCCCACCTGGCAAAACAGCTTCCTTTGGTCAAAGAAAAAAACGAATAAACATGACAATGAAATATGTAGGTAGTGACAATTAATTAAAATTAGAGAAAACCAACCATGCAATTTCCAAAAAAAAATATATACGGAGGCATACAGGCTCGCGGCCCCCCTGATGGTAAGCGGTTACCGTCGCCTATTAACATCTGCAACACCTGGTGCATTGCTAATGCGTTGCCGGCCCTGGAGAAATATTTTTGTATTTTTCTTGAAGCCCTGTTGTAGGTTAGTGGGAAAACCTCGGAAGGAAGCTCATTCCACAACTTGCACGGGGAAGAAAGGATCTCGTAAAGCGAGTGCGAGATACCCACGTCATTTCTAGTCAAATAAACATTGCTCTATCGAAGGATACATTATTGGGTTGGAGCTTACTCTATAGGAAAAGAACAATGCTAGCGTGATCCCAACCCCGCATTGCAGCATTGCTTTAATTCGAAGGTCGAGGAAAATCCTGTACATTACTCAGGTATATTTAGACTTTGCGTAATTAATTACTAACTATGCCTTATAGTTCGTTTTCATAGCCTACTTCAAAAAGGGCGAGGTTCTCAATTTGTTTTGTTATGTTTGCTCCCATATTTCCGGTCAAAATAGAAGATAAGGATTACGACAAAGATGTTCTCATAATATGAATGAAATGGATTCGCGATAAGAAGTTTCTTTCTCTAAATATCTCAACATGACGGCTATTATTTTCTACAACCGGCTGCCAACGGCTTTACTCGCAAGGCACCCGAATTAAGTAGCCTATGCCCTTCGTTAGGGTTTGGTATTTTATAAAATAAAAAACAATTTTAAAACAATCTTTTATATTGTTTCGGGTCAGGGGTGTTGTGGTATCATCATGGTACTCGTAGTTTCCTGATACCCACGACAAAGGCAGTCCTAGTGTAGTTTCCGTAGTCAGGACTATGTAGGTATGTGACTGTTGGGTTTTATTTTACTTATTTATGATAGAAAATAATAAGAAAATTATTTCAAAAAAATCTGGAAACGTTGCCAGCTTCTGATAATGATATTAATGTAAAAAAGTACACATACATAATAGCAACTGTTTTAATAAACTCGACAAAATAAAATTCACTTTATCACACAGAATTTATATGACAGACCATCAACTGAACAATCCATCTAAATAAAACATTTTAATGACAAGAACATAAAATTCAGACGTGTATTTTATTCATCTTTAACCAGAACGCGATAGCAGACAAGCATTCCCGGGCAAGATCGTGAAATTTTGACGTCATGACCATAATAAAAAAAATATAGCAAAGTCGATGAGATTGTAAGAAACCGACATCTAAAGACATTGCTCCATTCCGTTGCCTCATAAACTTACCACACAAAAATACATAAGAACCCCATCTGCATCTGTATTGTACTCACCACCATAACTCAATCTGGTCACTGACCTAATACAGGATGACCAAGAAAGAATCGGTGACGCGACAAGAAGAAGAATCTGTATTGTGTCATCATTTGGAAAATTAAGAAATGTCTAAGTCTTAGTACAGGCGACTGTACATCAAAAACCATCTATTCTTTAAAGCGACCATAAAGAGATTTTACAATGCTATTCCCCATGAAAATGCATCTCAAAGAGCCTTGTTACTAAAACAAACCAGCGGGATGTCACAGAAAAAGCTTTGTCTTGGACATTTAATTTTCTATGCGGTTGCCGGTTACGAAGAAATTATTCAGACAATTTGTTCAATGTTTGTAAAAAAATAAAATTCAGCATGTGTTTATATGTTCTTTCGCTATTTTAAAAACGAATACAACCAAAAAGTCATATACATAGCCCTGACCTTACACTAGGTTTCGCTGTAGTGAGTATCAGAAACTATGAGTACCTACCATAGGACGGTCACGTCTAATACTAAGCATTAGGAGGTATACAGCAAAATCTCAAAAAGGAACTGTGTACATTTCATCTTTAAGTTAAGATTATTGAGGCATCATATTAGAGGTGACTGTACCACAACCATTACACCCATATAAGTCACAGTATTTGGAGAGCATGCAAACATTTATCGCACCCGCACCTCCTGCTTCTCATGAATATACTCCCCCGCCACGTTACCAACAAGTTCGTCGCGGTTTTCTGGTTTCTCAGAATTCGAAAACATAATTCCAAAAACAAACGGTGATTACAAAAACAACTGTTTTGAAAACGTTCTGTATTTTGTTTTTATATTTAGGGTTCTGTACCTCATTTGGAATTAAGAGAACCCTTATAGGATCACTTTATTGTCCGCCCGTCTGTCTGTTTGTCTGTCAAGACACTTTTTCTCAGAAACGGCTAAACGGCAAGAACAAGTGGCGATTGAAAATTGACGCTTCTATTCCCGCCTGATTATCAAGCGCAGCGAGTTTTTCACCAGCGCTTTTAGCATCTTCAAAAGCTAAGTGTGCCTGGCACATAATAATATTATTACTTCTTTATAAAGCTACGAGTGTACTACGGACAAAGTAGAAAGTTGGCGCTTCGGTAATAATGAGCGTATCTATCAATTAGAAGTTCGGCTAACTTCTCTACTTGATGAGCGCTATCGCCATTATGAATTAACTCAAGATTTTGTCCTTATAAGTGGATTCTAATCTTAAGTGTGGATTAAGGCCCTTGATTATAGGAATTCACTGTGTAGAAAATTACATTATCATATCGTAAAATTACATTATCTTGCTCATATGCTAGAGCTTCATAATAAATTCAGTAGCGCTCTGACGATGCCTTCTGCTAATCTATTCATTTGCTTTTCTGAGTGGAGTGTCTCGAAGAATAAATACCTAATTTAAAATTTAAATGTACTACTCTTTAGTTTAGGAAGGTTTTACTGCTTTTGGACTCATAGTTTTTTTTTATTAAATATTCCGGACATATTCACATGTTCACCTGGTCCCAAACTAGGCATAGCCTGTACTATGGGTACCAGAGACTGATACATAATGGATACATATTTAACACCCAGGCACAGAACAAACATCTGTGTTTTATCACACAAATGTTTGTCCAGTGCGGGGATCGAACCCGCGACCTCTAGCGCAGAAGGCAGAGTTACTATTAACTGAGATATGAGGCCAGTTGTATGCAATACCCGTATAAGTTGATTGCTTAATTTGGTGTGTGATTATTTTGTGGGATGTGCGAACCCGATTACAATGGAAAATGCGGGCGAAAAATTACGATGACCTGAATAGAAAAAAATTGCTACTAATCTCTATATGGATTCGATTCCCGCTGTTTATTTGCAGATCATGCAAACATTGTTCCGGGTCTGGGTGTTGTGGTAACATGGTACTCGTAGTTTCTGATACCCACGACACAGGGAATCCTAGTTTTAGGTAAGGATGATATAATGTGACTTTTATGTGTTTTTTATTGGGTGTTATTTTAAAAACGACGGAGTTAATATTGCCATCACTCAAGGAGGGGATGATTTCACGAAAGTTGCAACATCTAGAAAATGATTATTTGTACATCCTAACAAGATAACAACACTTCGACTTTTTAATATTTTACTCTCAAAAGGCTATGCTAAGCCTAATTGCCGTACCCTTTTACGTACGTATTTCAGCTTTATGTACCTTGTACATTTTGTTACACGTTTGAGATTATTGAAATTTGAAATTAATCGTAATTTAAATAAGCTTTCAAACAAATTGGACGGATCGGCGTTGTATGTTTGTATGTATATTAAAGTATAACTTTCGAACCGTCGGTCCAATTTGCATGGAATTAAATAAGTCAATAGTTTGCACTATCAAAATTTGCTGGTAAGAATATAGTTGAATCAACCAAGGGGTTGCTAGGATATAGGGGTCCAAAGGGGGATAATTTGAGACAATAGCTTAAAATATTTTCAGATAGATACATTAAATTTTTTTCACAATATAATCAATGTATCTGAACATTTATAGTAGGTAAACACAAATGATGGATTCTGTTTGTGCTTGTCATTATCTGTGTCCGACACGCCGCTAATTGACTCGTCAATCCAACTGATCTTAATGGATGGAGCTGTAACGATAAATAATTCTCTGAATTATTGAAATTAGACAAGGTGATTTATAATAATGTATGCTTTCCCGAAAGGTGATTAGTCTACACGCAATTGACATTAAAGTTTGTTATAAGACTTTGGCAATTCGACATTTTTCATTGAAAAAAACTCTGCTGTTTTTGGGTCAAATCAGTTCTTACTCATTGAATCAGCTCTTTAAGGTAGCAATCTTGTTGCTGAACTTCTTGTTCGTTTAGTTATTCGTTTTAATCATGATAAAAATATCAAAATCAGCTTATTTGACAAATTTTTGGGATAAATATTGATGTTTTTTCGCAATAGTAACCCTCATTCGGGATGGTATAATTGTTATGAATCACCTTGTATATGTGCCCCAAGCAAGAATAATAATTCACGACACGATAGCAAATGTAATTATAGCTAATTAAGATTTAAAGATTTCATGCATCGCCGATGTCATTGGCTGATATATTTGACTTTTGTTATCGTAGGTACCGTAGTAAGCGTAGAGCTATCGAGAAATTATTCTTACTTGGGGATCAGTACTATCGTACTTTTTAACGGAAGTTGTAAAATAATACAAAAGAGACGTTTCATCAATATATGGAGCCTGGGCCTGCACTGTGTACACTACTCTAAAATATGGCTAAGCAATAAAGTAAACCTATTTAATTGGTTATTTTATTTAAATTGACTTCGTTCTAAAGTACATTAAGATTTTCTTCGACAAAGAGAGCAACACACAGCGCTACAAAAATATGGCGGATGGACGTGCGTGAAATGTCATTTTGACAACCTACATTATCTGACAAAACAAAAACATAATCAAACAACATAACATGAAAATTATAAACCAACATGGCGGCCTTCAAATAGTGTTCACATAGCAAAAAACTTACCAGAAGAACTATTCTTGTACCATCGCATTTGTCTTCAAATTAATGAAAATGTATTTTTCTTGTAATCTCCTATTTTTACCTAATTTTTCTATGTAGTGTACATGGACCAGGCCCAGAATGAAATGGCTCCTTTATGGTTATGGATTTAAATTAAGTAATTTCATCATCATAATCAGCACTAGAATACTAGAAATAAAATCACAAGGTGTAATCAGACCTCAGGAATAAGTATTTCAAATAAAAGCACTTTTATCGTATCGATTACCATTTTATTCGGTTGGAACGGCGATCTGTGTTAGTCACAAATGTTTGTCCAGTGTGGGAATCAAACCTGCGACCTCTAGCGCAGAAGGCAGAGTTACTACCAACTGAGCTATGAGGCAAGTCAAAGAAGAGAAAGAAGTGAGTGCAGAGATGACGGCTAACAGAAGAGAGCTGAAGAAGAAAACATATTGTGGGACCGACCCCACATAATGTGGGACAAGGGCAGGAATAAGAAGAATCAGAATGTTTTATGTGAAAATCATTTCCATCGTTAAAAATCCCCCAATTCATTTCTATGACTAAATATAGACTACGCACTCAATTTTTTATTGGATCGTAACCGTAACGTATTGCATATCACTATGATAATCTAAATAAAACGGGAATGGCACTTTTTATTCACCATAAGATGAAATCTTAGCCCATTATGAGCACGGTTCTTTTATTATGATTGGCTATTATTTGCCAAGGAGAATCTGGTTTATTTTAACTATGGTGGAATGGAGTCCGTAAATACGTTGAAGGTGTCCGTAAATGCATTGCGATGTTTTTTACCTCGGCATTTACATGTAGTTGAGAATTTATTTTTGGGTGATTCGAAAACAGTGCTTTAGAGTGGATAACATGAGGTTGGCAACCTGGAAATTTGATCATCATCATCATCATCGTCAGCTTGATCTACTCTACTGCTGAACATTGTCCAAAAGAGTGCCACTAAGAACGACCTTGAGCCTTCGCCATCTACCAACTTCGACTTTCGACTTCTTGACAAAGTCGTCGGTCCATCTGGGGGCATTCCAACACTGCGTCGTCCGGTTTATGATTGGCATTTGAGAATCTTTATTCCCCAACGGTTGTCGGTTCTGCGAGCTATATGGCCTCCCCACTGCCACCTCAACTTGCTTATTCTGAGAGCTATGTCGGAATTTACATATTTTAAATTGATATCCTGATAGTCCAATCTAAATTTGAATCAGTAGCATTTGATAGGGACTTTATTAAAATTCTGTTGAATGTTTATGGTAAATTTCAAATAATGACGGTTAAGGAATCCTATCGCTACAATAATAGTTACTTGTTTTCTGTATTCCTGCACAGTTTTGAGCACGTAGGTACGTATAAATGCGACCGGGATTAGAGCCCACGACCTTCAGAACCAGTAGGTACCTATATTAATTGTAAAGGAAAGTAAAACGAAATAAAGCCATGTGGTGCAGAAACTCCACTACGAATATAAGTTACACAGTACAAATGGTTATTTCAGTAAATCTACATTACGTAGGTCAGATATCTCCTTTTTTAAAAGTACAGAATGTTCCATCTAGAAGGGTCAGTATAGTGAAGACTGAAACTATAAGTGGAACTTATTCAAAGGAACCGCTTCGTCGATGCATTCACAGATTAAAAAGTATACAAGACTCTGAAATCGACCCAAAAATCAATTAACGAAAATAATACTGACTGGCCTCATAGCTCAGTTAGTAGTAACTCTGCCTTCTGCGCTAGAGGTCGCGGGTTCGATCCCCGCACTGGACAAACATTTGTGTGATAAACACAGATGTTTGTTCTGTGTCTGGGTGTTAAATATGTATCTATTATATATATCAGTCTCTGGTACCCATAGTACAGGATATGCCTAGTTTGGGATCAGTCGACCGTGTGAATAAGTCCGGAATATTTATTTATTTATTAATAGTGCAGTGCTTAGAAATAAATGTTGCTTTGTAAAATGTATGAATGCAGTTTATCTTATCTCTAAAAAGGGCGACATGGTTCTTCAGAAAAAAACTCTTGTAATTTTTTAGTTTTAGTTCCCCATACTGACCCTTCTAGATGGACCTACGTAATAGAACAGTCTTGTCTGTTGTAAAAATAATGTCCAGAGTTGTTTGAATTAATGTAAAGCAACTTTTTGATAGATATGTTTCAAAGGCTTGAGACTAATTTGACTACAATACCTACATAGTTTCAGCGTTCTCCATACAGATCCGTCTTGATGGATCAATATCAGGACTAAATCTCTAAAACACAGTTTTATGTTTAGTTCAAATATTTAGTTCAACAAGGTTACTGTTATACCATGGGCTGTTACACCCAAAGGTTGTTAAACTGTGTATAGCTCTCTGAACCTACTATCCGCCCGCTCGGAGTGATAAATTCAATTAAATAGGTAATAGTACTAAGCGAACGCCGCTAGAGAGCAATATGAGCGAATAATTTAGATGGATTGTGAGTTTGTTTGTTTGTAGTCTTATTGCCATTCAAGTGCATGACCTGAATAAGCCCCTTTAGTAGGTAAAAGTACTCGTACCTATACATAATTGACGGCCTCAGTATAAGAATTTATTATAATAATAATTTATTTTATTGCCAACCGCCACGTTCTAGAACCTAATAATTCGAAGGCATGTGACATGTGCAGGGAAGAGCATCTGAGAGGGGCACTATAATCCTTTCACTACTCTGATTCTTTCACCGACGGTCATAGGCCCTCACCAAGGCCATCATACCTCAACCTGGTCGCTGACCTAAAACAGGATGGCCAAGAAATAATCAGTGACACGACAATCAAGCAAGTAGGTATTAATCCTAAATATACTAAACTAATCTAAATAACTATTTAACTAACGACTAAGTACTAATAAAAATGCGAGTGGTTTTTTTACGAGTAGGTGTCATAAAAAATCCAGTCGATCCCTGTCGCCACCAGATGGTAGCGTGCTCAAAATACTGGCGGCATTGCCACGTTGTATGGCAATGCTTATTCGCTGACCGAAGTAAAAGCCAGCATTTTGGTCACGCGTATACTCTAAAAGTCTCCCCGCCAGTTCCTTGTAAATTTTGTGTACTTAGGTATTTATAAAATCGGTAAAGACGAAAGGCAGCTTTATCAAAACGCTAGAAATTGAAGCATGTTTGAATTTTCAATAAATATACATTTATTATGTGAAATATATAACGTTGGCATAGATTCAACACAGTTTGAATTAGAAAATCATATTCCGAGATCCGAGCTAACAGACATATCGACTTTCAATTTAAACTGAGCTTCTACGTCGAGGTAGCTCCTGAAATTTACAGAATTCAAGATTGAATTCACAGTGCATATCTGAAGTTTTTATAAAAAGTGTCAAAGACTGTAATGAATGAATTTTAACACGGTGTTCCGTAGACTTCAATGATCTATTTATTTAAAGACTATATTACCAAAATATGATTTTGATACTGAGAGTAAATAGTCTAAAACTAACAAATTTAATCCTAATCCTAAAGTAAAGCAGATAGGTACTACTTCTAACAGTAGGGTTAACTTATTAGAAAGTGAATAAATAAATAGGTATTAGGTATGCAAGTGGAAACCCTGTATCGTGAGTGATGTTAGACGTTATAAATTTGTTACATGTTTATTTTAGTCGGTTTGTCTGTACATACCAGGAGGTTTAAATTGAAATAATTTGAGATCTAGGTAGGTACCTACTGATGCCGGTTCACTAGTCAATATTCTGTGAAACAGTTGTTTTGTTACAAAACTTTTTTATTTACGTGTATCCTATCCTACTAATATTATAAATGTGAAAGTTTGTGAGGATGTTGGTTATTCAATCACGCCGTAACGGCTCGACCGATTTCCTTGAAATTTGGAATAGATGAAGTATTTTTTATGTAGGTACCACGGGTGGAAGCTAGTATTATATATACGTCGGTCGGTAAAATAACAACGAATTTCAAACTAACCTTGTAAATGTTTAGTGTGTTGAACTTTCATGAAGCCTAACACAAGTTGTACACGCGTAAAAGCCATTTTAGGACGCTCACTAAAGCCTATTAGAGTATTAAATTATTAAAGATTTTTGTATCACAAATTACCGGCTTACTACCAAAAAATATTATCCTTTCGGTCACCATGTTTTTATTTTTAATATAAAAAATATTGTGTACTCTGTTGAAACTGTTCACAAAAATCGTCAAGGACCTCAATACCCTCAGGCTATGAGTAAGACTCACGGCTTTCATACCCAAAAATGGTAGATCCTCTCAGAACTCCAATCTATCAGATCCTTGAAGATGTCTAAGGCGGGGTATTCAGAGGCATGTCCAAACATTTGGCATATAATATGCCCAAATTTTGCAGTAGTGAGTATTCCATACGAGACAGCTTGCAAGCCCAGCGCACTTACTTCAGAGCAAGAGCTCTCGCATCTACATACCAAGTCTCTACTTAGTAAGAGCGAGGAACTCAAACAACGTCTAGCCAAAGGTCTTATTACACTACAAAACTTATGTTATTGTAATCCTTATCCACTATGTTTATTGTAATTTGTATGTGTAAGTTTAAAACAGTGCAATAAACATTTTCATCTATCTTTTTATCTTTACTGGTTTCCTCACGATGTTTTCCTTCGCTGTTTAAAGAACTTGACAGAGCGCTCTAAAAAAATGGAATTGATGAACACGACTGGGTTCGAACCCACGACCTTCGGATCGAAAGTCGGGGAATCTCCGACTATGGCTTAAATAGTTAAATAAACATTTTCTTTGGTTTTAAAATCTAAACCACACGAATTAAAAAAAATACTATAGAAAGAAACGAAGTAAGGTCAGTTTTTCTCGTATTGCATATAAATATTCTAGAGATCTATCTATATCCATAAAAATAAATACAAAAATGCTCCAAGTATTGCTATCTCTAACAATTACGTAATGAGACACAGTGATAGTACTTTTAAACTATTAATTCTTAAATGTAACTAGCGTTTATAAGTAAGTTTAAGGCGGGGCTAGTGTTTAACGTCTGCTTGAGATATAGCAGTTGGCGACACATTGTCTTTATGTCAGTAATTCCCCGGGGTATAATTACAAATGTAGAATTCCGTTGACAGGGAAATTTATACAAGCATTCATATGAAATTTGGCACTGAGATAGATTATAGTCTAGTACTAGATAAAAGCTAGTATGTAATGATGTACTTACCTGCATACCTACTGCGGAATGTGCTTGTTCTGTTGTACCGATTTCTTTTATCACGGTAACATTCTCGCCCTCTATTGGCTTCCACTTTATCCTACCTCATAAATATCTATTAGGCTGTATCACGCCAGTATTTTACAAGGGATTACGTCGAGGTAGCAATCAAGTTGCCTACAAGTACAAGCTCATAATTAATAACCTCTTTTATGAGCTCGACTTGTTAACAGCCTTGATACAGCTGGTGATAATATATATTTTAAATGAGAGCATACGTGAACTTATGAAAACGCATTTTATGATTATTTATTGCTGAAGAAAAAGAGTTGGCAAGCTAACTCTATTCAAAAGACGTACGATTTTAAAATAAATTTTACATGATTTATCGCACGCCGTTTGAACAGGGCTTATAAAAGGAGTGAATGCTGACATGTCGGCTGATAGAAGGTAGTGGAGGAAAAAACATGAAGTGGGTTAAGGGCATGATGATGAAAGATTAGTGAATACTTAATTACTTAACACGTTGTGAAGATGCTAAGAATCAATCCGAGATTTCTGTTTGGAGTAGATACCGCTTGGAGGCAATGAAAGCAAATGACTTTTAGTAATGTCAACTAAAACAATTTGCAGTTCGCCTTGAAAATTAAAAGTGCAAAAGCTAAAATATTTTTATCTTTTTTATGTTTCGTATTGAGAAAACAAAAAAAAATGAAACCTGCGAAACGGAAACAAATCGAAGAGAAGTTCATCCGAATCCGACCTAACATGAAAAAACATACAGAAATTCAAAGTACAGTCCGAAATATGGAGAAAATAAATATTCTATGCTCACTTCTGTACGGGCAAAAGCGTAAAACTTTTCATTTTTGGTGGAAAAGGTACCTAACAATGTTGAAATATGATTTTAGACTATATTTTTTCAAATATATTTTTGGGTACGTTAACTGCAATGTTATATCACACTGCGACTTGATTCAAAAAGTTTCACTACTTTACATTTTTAACGGGTTATTTGGGCATAGATTGGTCCCTTAAAAATATAACCGCCTCGCCACTAGACGTCAAGTTCTGGAATTAATTTAAATGTATTCAAGGGGTCTACGGATTTGAAGTTGTAATTCTTGAATACCAGTTTAATATCAGTTCTGGGACCACAGGATTACATTCAATTCTACATATAAGGCCCTTATCACACTGGCGATTTGCGAGCGTGTTTCCGAGGCAATCGGTCAACGCGACATTGCGGCGCGGCCGCCGCGTTCTCACAATATTGTACACTCACGTGCGTAAAAGTAATACACCATGTTAAAGTAATGACCAGCTTTTTTTCAGGTGACATTCATAATCATAAGTTATATGATATCTTTGTGTCATAGGTAGGAGTAAATCTTTTTGGTTCAGATGTAACAATTTATAGTATGTAGAAATTGACATTCGATGGTAGGAACGAAATATTTTAAGGGTTCTTTTCGACCCGTTTGCTAAGAATATCAAGAATTGTAATTTAACAATAGATCCTCCAAATCTAACCAACAGCCGTATTTCCTTAACATAATCAATTCTGTAACTAACTGTCCAAAACACGGATTGCACGCCGTGAGCTCGTTACGCAATCGCAGCAAGCACGTTGCGTGGCAAGCCCGCTGCGTACCTGCAGCGAGCACATTGACCGATCGCCTCGCTGAAAACATGCTCGCAAATCGCTAGTGTGTTATGTTATGATTCTAAGTCAGAGAAGCTTATGCGTAATCTCCTTCTTACAAACAATGCAAAGAGCCTCTAGACACATTGTGTGCTTAAACAAATGAACGTTTTAGTACCTACCTATACACTGAACAATAGTTCAAGTAGGATGACATAATAAGCAAGAACATAACTTTAAGTAAGACCTTGGTGGCGTAGTATGCGAGTGCCCGCCGGAGACGCAAGGGGTACAATTCCTTCGCGACAAATATTTGCATGATCTGCAAATATTTGTTCCGGGTGTGGTTATGGTTGTGGTATTCGTAGTTTCTGATACTCACGATACAGATAATCATAGTGTGGGGTCAGAACTCTTTATGTGACTGTCGGATGCTATTATTAATATTTTGCAATAATTTAAACGTTTATAAAAGTATCGCACGCCGTTTTAACACGGCTTAAACGTATTCAAATAAAAAAACGTATTTTTTTTTAAATTCAAGTTCGATTCGAATAACCGACTAAAAAGCTTAGTCTCGAGAATAAATTGGTAGCTTTTTGAGCAGAATAGCAGATTATATTTGTAGAATTATTTCCGGTTTGAATTCTTATTCAATCCTTTTACTATAACCACTGCAGTAGTGCAGAGGCGATCATCCCTAATAAAAACTCTGAGAGAAAGTGCAGCAATCTCCCGAACGAGATAATCCTTGGTCTTCTTTATTTCTCCGCTGATGGTTGGATATTCACTCGCTACCAAGCTACGGTTTCCCGACAGCGGTAAAACTCGGTCGTTATTTCATTTTATTTATTAAGCTCTTGAAAAATAACAAGACATTGGCATTTATTGTTTAGCATGTTTTACACACTTATAAAGCCCTTATGGGCTTGTGTACGTAGTAGGTAAATAAATACCTACTACGTAAAAACATACACGAACTTAACTAAGTTAGGTACTTTATTACATTAGAATGATGTCCCAAAAGGGAATTATTCTTTACGCAAAAATAGTCAAAATTACCATATAAATATTTTTTTTCATGTCAACTATTATTAGTCTTTGTATGAACCTTTTAAGTAATTTATTTATGTACAAGAAATTTTACAATAATATTGCTGCCCAAAACACTGACAATGTTGAATTTCCTAAAGTCGAACAATAATAAGCTGTAAGCTCCTTTGGGGTATACGAATAAGCTCCTTTCACCAATACATTATAAGGGAACACTGCGCTTAGCGAAGACGTGACTTCATCGACTCTCGTGGCGCGGTGCCCGACTGAGACACATGAGATGTGGGTTCTATCTCTGCGAAGCGCTGGCGTGACGTGCGTGAATGTTTAGTGCTCAGTTTTAGATTAGACGATTTCTACCATGGTACTTGATGGTACTTGCAATTTGTGTTCTGATTCCTACGACATAGGGAATCCTAGTGTAGGGTCAGGACTAAGCGGTTACTGTTGGGAGTTTCTTATTGCTTTATTCATTAGGTTTAAACCACTGTCATATAACGTTAGCAGTCTCTTGGAAAGTC
Organism: Anticlea derivata; assembly: GCA_947579855.1. Classification (NCBI taxonomy): domain Eukaryota; kingdom Metazoa; phylum Arthropoda; class Insecta; order Lepidoptera; family Geometridae; genus Anticlea; species Anticlea derivata. The sequence goes on from OX388269.1 coordinate 8,675,581, forward strand.
AAGGAAAGTAATGTAGTTGGATATCCTCGAAGCGAAATTCATTTTGTGAGATTACTTTCATGGTCACTTTTAGCTATCATTCTATCCCTGTCGACAGACTAAGTTTATTTATTCTTGCGGTTTATTTTCAAACAAAATTTCCCTTTATCTTTCATAAGGTCTCAAAGTAGCTATTTTCAAGTTTTAATGTTTTATACCTATTCAAAAATCGTATAGAGAATGGGTCAGTGCAAACAGCGAATCAAAAGGCAAGCCTTGAATAGTAGATTATGGACCATACTTCAAAAGAGGCTTTGTCGGTCTTGTGTGTATAGCGTGCCTAACCCTTTTGGCGCCAGAATATTTGAGCAAGAATTATACAGAAACAGCTCAGGCTGTTTAAATACATTCAGAAAATGTACAATACTCTTGTCCCAAATGCACAGAATTGACGCCGTTCCGATACGAGAAAATGTTTGTATAGAAAAACCAAACACTACCTCTTTTAATCTAATCACTCCTTCGCATACATCCTCGTCTGTACCCATTTCATTTATCATTGCAATTGTCAGACGTATTCCGCCGTTCTATCTAGATAAAGTTGGGTAAAATAGTCGAAATAAATTCAAAATGTAACAAGACACGTAGAAACTTTTGGGTTTTCCGATAACAAAACGAATTTCAGCTGTGAATAGAATTTCCGGAATAGGCCTCTGTAAGATATTGGATGTTTTTATCAAGTTTTGGGCCTTAGAAAAGGGATTTAAGGTACGCTGTCATTGATGCGTTTGCATGTATGCACTACGTCGTTACCTAGCAAAGGACATTATTCTTTTCATACTACTCGTTCAACTTTTTTAAATTGTTAAATACTCTCTAAATTACCCGCTATTTCAAATGGTCATGTTAAACCTAGCAGCTGAAATGAAAATGACCTCCTTCATAATCGGTTGAAACTAAAGTATTTCTACAAACCCATCATCATTAACAACCTGTAGAAGTCCACTGCCGGACATAGGCCTCCCCCAACGAGTCCCACGACGAACGGTCTTGAGCCTTTTCCATCCACCGACTTCCCGCAACTTTCACAAAATCGTCTTTTCATCGAGTGGGAGTTTCTAACACTGCGTCGCCCGATTAGCGGTCGGTATTCGAGAACCTTTATTCCCCAACGGTTGTCGGTTCTGAGAGCTATACGGCCTGCCTAATCCCACTTGAACTTGGTAATTCTGAGTGATGTATAAACCAATGTAAGTAAAATTTTGCCGCTATATTGTGCGCCTTTTTCAACCATCAACTGCAAGGCAAAATTCCATTAGTTTCTATTGTATGTAGAGTTCTGCAATGGAACGATAAAACGGACACGTTCGTGGAAATTTCGGTTATTTGTGTATTGAATCACGCGATAAATTCACTACCGCAGCAAAGTAATTAAATTTTTACCACTTGGACGGATATATACGGTGTGTCCCACAACATGCTACATGGAGGACAAGCATTTTAAATATTGAAGTTTTTTTTTTTTTTTTATTTACTTTTTTGTGGCTATGGTGTCACTGCTGCCTCAACTGGCCTATTGTGATCGCCACTTAACTCAATATTGAAGTTAGGAAGTTTTATGTGCATTATTGAGAGTTTTATTTATATTTTAAAGTAAGTAATATTGCATTCAAAGATTTTTAAAATATCGCTTGGCTAAACCGTGACGCGAATCGGCTGAGTGAAAAATTCCACCCGCAATTTTCAAATTCCTTCTCAAAATCATAGTAGTAGCACGTTCGGCATGTCCTAGAACCAAAAAAATTCGAAGACATGTGCACGAAAAGAGCCTCTAAGAGCGCATTTCAATCCTTTCACTATACACATTATTTCACCGACGACGGTCATATCGACGATTCTTTCACCAACCTAATACATAATGACAAAAAGAAAATCAGTGAGACGACAAGCAGACAAGCAACTGACTTTAAATATAATGGAAAGTCAGAATTAAGTAAACCGTCCTAGCTTTAAATATCTAAAGTTCTTGTCCTCCATGTAGCATGGCCATGGGACACACTGTATAGAGAAAAAAATGAACTTATCTTTTTAGGTGCCTGCTGAAATAATAAATCATTTTGTTTTCATAAACTTCAAACATCGTGACAGTTCTAGGTATTTATTATTGGCTTGGAGTACTCAAAATTACACTTTTATTGCTTTAGTATTGGTACAGCAATTTTAGATTGTGGCTAGCTGTCACTGCCCACTAGCAGCTTTGCTCGCGTGGTACCTTAATACAATCAGCATCATCATAATTTTTTAGCCGTAAGACGTCCACTTCTGATCTTGGCCTCCCCCACAGTGAAATCCTATCACGAGGGGATTTGCCCATATACTCAGAGAGACATACAAAATCTGTACCTCGGGAACATTAGATTTTTATGGAATAAAAAGTGACCTATGTGCTATTCCACACTATAGTTATTTATCTCTTTGCCAAATTTCATCCAGATCCGTTCATCCGTTCTAGCGAGATTGAGTTACACACATCCATCCATCCATCCAAACTTTCGCATTTATGATAGTAGTAAGATTATCTACTATTGTAAAAACTGCCCTTTGACGGCGTAAAGGCATTCGTAAAATCCTAACTTCTCTTTGAAAACAAGTCTTTGCCGAACCTATTGAGGTTTTCCAATTCATCTCCCCATTTTGAAGATTAAAGCGAGAAAAATGATCAAAGCCAATTTTTGCATAGCTCCTTCGTAACAAATCTAATTTCCTTCAGTGAACTGAAAGTCAATAGGTATTTTTAATTTGATTCATAAAAGTGTATTGATGTATTCCTTTCATAGCTTTTAAGGCCATACACCGAGCAAAACGCTGTTATTTGGTTGTCATCTCCTCTTTACCAGAAAGACTAAAATTGTTAGAAAAAATATATTATAGTACCTAATCACGAATTGATTGATGAATTGAAATTGAATCATTTAATTTCTCACATATTTCATTGATTTACATGAAACTTTAATGAAAATACCGTTCGTCAAGAGGTTCTTCTACCTTGTTCAATTTTGAAAACAATGTGCAATTTAATATTAAATTTAAAAAAAAAGCATTTTTTACGCCCACAACTATGTCCGCGTGTTCAAGTTCCTACCTTGACTTTTGTCAGTTCATACACTTGAGATCTTAATTTGCAGCAATTGTCAGTTGTCACAGATTAGAAAACTTAGGACCAAAGCCAAGCGGCGATCTTACTTGATTTACAAATATTGAGTTTTCGGAATAAAAAGGTAATTTTTATCAATATAAAATATAGCCTATATAACAAAGGGATTATGTAGCGTGTGTTCAATTATTGAAAGAACTTTTAGGATCGGTTCAGTATTTCAACATACAAACAAACAAATTTTACCTCATCTAAATTACTGTAGTTTGATTTGATATTTGATTTGTAATTATACGAGCTGGGGAGGCACTCTAAATTTAATTTCGTCGTTATTTGCAGTCAACTAATACTCCCTTTTGCTTCGCCATAGTTGGGTAGGTATAAGGTACAAGCAAGCAAGTTCATTTAGGTATTGAAAAACACAAACGGCTGTTAAACTCGTGAAGCAGATTTGTGATTCAGTCATGCATATGTTGTCAGCCGCAGAAGTTTGTGATTTATTTACACAACTCACTGAATATTGTGCCTATACAAGGTGATTCATATCATGTTTTCCTGAAAGGGGGTTATTATATCAATAAAAAAAAAAGGTGTAGATAACAAAAAAATAGCATTTTTTGTACAGTTTTTATTCCCATACTTTCTGAAATTGGCTGCTTTTGGTATTTTTATCATCTTTATAATAATTACTTAACGTACGAAAAGTTAGGCACTAATATTCTACCTAAAACAGTTGATTAATTGAGTTTGAACTAATTTGACCCTATAGAGCAGATTTTTTCATAGTACTTTCAATTAAATTTTTTTCATTTACTAAGGTTGTAGAACAAACATTATCGCCAATTGGATGTAGAATAAGCCCCTTTAACATACATAATATTATGAATCACCATAAAGACTCGATCCAAACCCACTCAAATCGTGTCAACCCGAGGAGTGTGAGTGTACTCGAACTTATATGGCTTGGTCAAGCGAACTCAGCCCGGATTACAAGTGTCACTTATCGCTCGTTGCTTGACAACGGATTACGATAAACGTTTATTGGATTCGGTGAAAAACTATACTCCTATTTTTCTGTATATTTTACTGTTCTATTTATGCTTACTAGTTTGCGCCCGCGACTTCGCTCGCGTGGTACCTTGATAAAGTAGCCTCTGTGCTTTTCTAGGTTAAGAACTCTATCTATTTTAAGTTTCATCGACATCGGTTGAGCCGTTACGGCGTAATTGAACAAAAAACATCTAAACATCCAAACATCACAAACTTTCGCATATTTTATTATATTAGTACTAGGATACTAGCGATTCGCTCCGGACTGAGACCTCATTATGTCTAGTAAAAGTTGGTGCTTGGATGATCGTCACAATTAAGAGAAACTTTGAAACTCGCACCTTTAGCGTTTTCTAATTATTATCAAATCATTCCTGAACTATGAAGTCATTGAAATTTTACCGTAAAGTATAATTAACCTCTCATTTGAAGCTCCCAAAATCAGAAAAGAGTCAAACCATACTTTTTCACTCATTGTCCATGACCATTCTGTATAATATTATACAATCTTACTAGTTGTACCTATGTATTTTAATGTTTACTTGTATTGCAGTGCAACAACATAGTTGAGTACCGGCCAAGGAGTGCGTGAGGGGAGCCTTTGGAGGTAAGAGCCATCGTACACTGCAGACTAAACGGAAAAAGTATCTTGACAAAATTGATCATTTAATTTTTTATTCTAGCAAAAGAATTAAAACTACTACTAATACTCATTTCCAAAATAGACAAGAAACAGTTGAGCTATATAGAGACCGTTACAAACGATTTATAGATAACTCCATTGATCCAACACTGGATGGCAATGCTATATCGTTGGGCCAAATTATGAGTCAGGTCTCGGATCACGCGTCGCTTCGATCAGACCTGGAAGGCCCCGCTTCCCCGCGGACCCAGGGTCTCAGCCTCGAAAGGCTCAAATATGTAAGCCCTATTGAGACTAACATAATTGGGCCTTTTAAGATCCTCACCCGAATCTGCCGCGCATCTGCCCTAACTGATGTCCCCGGAAGATGTGAGTGCGCTAGTATATTAGTTTTTTTTTATTCTAAAGTATCTTTCACCTACTTGACACTGACATCAGACTGATATTATTTTCATAGAAATTAATAAACATACTGACATTTTCTTTTAATATTACTTTTTGTCATATCCCAAAAGGGGTTTAATCTTTTAACTAATTATATTAGCAAAAAAAAACAAAATTTTAAATATTTTATTTTTCAGATATATTTTTCCTGACCTTTTTCGAATTTGCTGTTTTTGAACTTATCATCAGCTTAATAACGTATTATTAAACGTGCGAGAAGTTTGACATCAAGATTGCTACCCAAAACAGCTGAATATAATAATTATTCAGCTGTTTTCCCAAAACAGCTGATTTATCCAGTGCTTTTTCAATGATTGCCAATTGGTGTAGAATAAGCCACTTTAAGGATAACATACCTATTTTTAATCACCTTGTATTTTGTCAGTGGTGCCAGTAAGTACGTAGTTTCAGGACCAGTAAAGGCCTTTGCCCACTACAACGTATCATACCATGGCCGTGCTATGAGCGTATCAAACACGTAACAGACTCCGACACTACTGAGCCAGACACTGCTGTGCCCACTAGAACGTATCATTACGTCATGAATTCGCTGTCGGTCCGGTCATGGCACGCTATGGTATTGGTAGGTAACCGAACGATCTAGTGGGCATTTTTTTCATATTAATACAAATAATATATTTTTGCATGTGCTAACACGGTAACGTTTATAGTAAGATCCGTTGTAGTGGGTAAAATCCTGAATCCGTTTAGTCTGCTATACGATTTAGGCACAGAAGGCTAAATCACCAGCGTGAAAGTCCTTTTCAGCTCCCCTCACGCACGCCGAGCGGTAAGTTGCACAGCTAATTGTATTGGTTAGAACAAATTGCATAGAGCTATCTGTAACATTTGTATGCTCTGGCATACGGATGTTTGTTTTGTAGATAAAAATACTGTTAGTTCCAGGTCAAAAGCAGACCACCCACTAGGTATTTTATTGAGAATTCTCATAAAATACGAATTGGGCGTATTTTTGGCACGTACAAGCTCGTCATCGCGCTAGATGTAACCAGCGCTCATTCAAATCTCTATGAACATAAATAAATTACTTAACTATGACCACTCCTTGCGAGTTTCTCGGGCGCGGAGCATGATGCGCAGGGAACGAGCGGCATGCCCGATTGAATAATATAAAGGATGATGCATTAAGAAGGGTCAGTAAGGAGAAGTCTGAAACAAGACGAGATATATAAATTCGTTGATAGAAACCATGGCTTCCATAGCAACAAAAAAATACTCAATATTTTGCTTTGGATTTAATATTTTGCTTTGCATATCTAAGAATGCATTTTTTATTTTCTCATAAATCGATGAACCATATTCGAACAAATTTCTCCATCTCTAAGAGCTTCAGATTTCCCCATACTGAACCTTCTGTCCGGATCACCCTGTTTTAATGATATAAACGCGGTCCGTTCTCCTGCAGGAGTAGTCTGAGTTAAAGACTTCACCTATAGAACTCATATGGTTTCCTGATTAGATCTGCTTTTGATCTGTATTCCAACACATAGGACGGACAAATGCTAAATTTGCGTTGCTTAACCAGTGTCGTGCGCAGGATGTATGCTGTCTCCTGGACCGTTGCTTCCAATACCCGCGGCGCAGCGCCCGCGACTGTGGCTGTCAGTTTGCATTGCTGCATGCCGCTCCTGACGAACAAAACCATGGTAGCTAGCGGAGCCCCGCCCGCGCTAACCCGCGGGCATGCTCCCATTGCCAATGCCGGTGCTCCGGTTGCGACCACCAAGTAAGCCGTAGCACGCTTGCTAGTGTGTTACATGCTAAACTGTACGCACGCTACTTGACGCTACACACGGTTCTCACAAGGGTTACCCGTTAACCCGACTCCCAACAGCACTTGTTTTTCAAGAACACGGAAAATTACGAACTTAATCTATATATATTGCTGTTTTGAACAGAATTCACGTTTTTTGTACCTACATGGCTTTTTGAGAACGATTTAATAAGATTTTGCGAATAGCATCTTCCTAAATGCTTACGGGTATTTGATAAACAAAATACATAGAATACAGATGGGTGTTGAAAAAAACAGTAAGTATCCAAAAGGTTTTGCTAAACTATTTGGGATTCATAACGTACCTATACTTCAAAGTTAGTTTTTCAAGCAAATACACCTAAGATAATAATTAATAACTCCTTTTTTTACAAATGAGCAAAAAATCACAGCTATCCTGCACGAGCGCACATCTTAAATTCAACTACTCAAATGCAAGTAAAGCTTTATTCAAACGACATGAGATATGTCCTTGATATGACTAAGTAAACTCTATTCAAAAAGAGCCTTACCTCTTTTGAATAAACTCAATTTTGAGATTGACATTAGAGACATTAGAGTATACGATATCCATAAAGTCAAACTTAAAATGAAACTTTAATCAAAAGATTTACATCTTTCAAATAAATTTAGCTGACATATCGCACGCCGTATGAACATGGCTTCAACCTGAACTAACATTCATATAAAGCTTTCCGAGTAACTGCAAGTAACTCTCATTAAAAAGAATACCCGAGCACCCTCACACTTCGTTTTTAATGCTACGAAAAAGCTCCTACTGCAATTCAGTGTGCTCGATTTTCACAATAAATGTTTCATTGAAAGGGATTGATCACCACAGTCGATGCGTTGTTCGATGGAATGTTGGTTCCATGGCTGATTTGTTTTCGCACACGTGTCACCAATTCACCATTATTGCTTTTTGTCACTGAACTAGATAGGATTGAAGCTCGTTTGACTATCCATATCCATCCATAGGATCCATAGGAATATATATTTTTACACAGAAGACTATTTTGTACTCTATTTTCAATCGGTTTTCTTTGAGTTTAGTATAAACTTACTATAACTCTATTATTTACGAAAATATAGATGAATTTTGTACATTAAAAAATGTTTACAGCTATTTGACGAGAGAGCTTAGAGAGAACGATCTATAGAGAGCTTATTATAATTTTTACTGAACACAATTTTTTTAAATTTAATATTTTCCTTGTAATAACGACAGTGCAAAAGCTAGGAAGTTCCTTATTAATTAGTATATATTTATTTATCATGAAACGAACTAAGAATATTCTACTAACCTTTTCTTGTTTTTGCTATTTGATTAGTAATTTAACTTACTCTTATTTAACCATTATTAATTTAAGACATACAAGAAGTGTATGTAAAATATTAAAGAAAGAATAGAACTAAAAATAAGTTTCTAAAATAATTAATTTAAAATCTACGACGTAGCAAATGACTTTCATTTTGCATAGCTGAACAATGTAAGAGAGAGCTCTTATTGCACGCTGCTATATAATATTTAAATCTTCAGAACAACGAAGTGTTTCTTCCGTCGACTTATTGCTCTGGGTTTGAAATTATAATATGTAACGTATTATTTCGGTACTTTACTATTTCGAATACTTGTTTTGGATTTGGTCATTCAAAAGGCATCTAAAAAGAAAAGCAAGCGTAGAGTTTCCTTAATTGAAGAAGAGCCATGGTTGGTACATCAGTGTTCAACTAGGTTTTTCATTTGCAGGTCGTTTGATTCTAAACATATGAGTTAAAAGAAGCTGGTTAAATATATTTTTTCCCTTATAAATGTGCATCTGCGCATGTGCTCAGCAGCAAAGGAAAATAATTATTAAGGGTGAGTCACCGTGATCAAGCACGTAAGTTTTGTAAACATAACCTACATTACGAGTACATTAGTACAACAACTAGACAAGTAGGTCACGAGGCTTAAGATATAAGGTTGTTTGTTGTTTGTAAAATTCAGGACTTTAAGTCTTCTAGAAAGTAAAACAAAAAATACAGATAATGATGAACTTCAGCCATTTTTTCAAGTTGGTCAGAAACGATTTTTTTTTCAAACTGAAAAAGTTATGAATTGAAAATTGCTATATTTTTTATCATAAATTGTCTCCTTCATATTATATTATAATGTTTCAGTATTTGTCCTAAAATTTGCAATCTATAATTTTCAATAAAACAATTGCGTTTTTAATAAGGTATTTCAAAGTCAAAGTCAAAAGGCGTTCATTTCAATAAAATCACTAGCATCACTTTGAAACGTCTTAGAAACTAATTGAAGCTACGCCTATTCTTCGCGACCAAGCTTTCGAAGCCAAGAATTAGAAAAGAACAACTATTTCCTATTATTTTGAACATAACAGACCGTGTTCATTATTTGGAATAGTGTAGGTAATATTGGTTTGAAAATTGTGGTAATCTGACGAATTGTGAGCTGAATCGCTAATTATGCCCGGGTTTTTATCACGATATTACATTTTTAAATGTATTTTCCCTACGTTTAGATTGTGTTGCAATAATCCTATCAAATAACTCACGACTCCCGCGTAATCCAAGGCTCAAGTCTGAATTTGTTCGTTATTGTGTCCCATTTAATGCTTGAGTAGGACAAAGGTATAGCAATAAAGCTAGGCCACTTTCACACACGTAAATACTGAGAATTGTGAACATTTTTATCTGAAATGAACCGGTTTTACTAGTCGCACCAGCTTTGTAATATATCTTTGAAATAAAAGCGCTAAATGTTACGACAAAAAAAAATACTATAATCATTTTTTTTTTGTGAAGGGTTTTTTTTTAAATATACAATACCTCAACTTTCCAACTGATTAAAATAATAGTATTTTGAAAAAATATACGAAAATGTTTGTTTTCGGTAAAAATATTATGCAATTGTTTTCGTCGCACTTTTTTGTGATGTAGTTATTTTTGACAACAAATAGTTACTACTCGAAATATAAAGTATCTAACATTTTCAACTTGGCAAGAAAGTTTAATCGATTCTATCTACTGGTTTCAGAGTTTGCTCATTTTAAAAATAGCCCTGTCTCATCCGGCCTTTTTTTCTTCAGTGTCGCCGTCACCCCATTCCGGATACGAGGTTGGCCAGGGCGTTTTGTTTTAATAAAAAATAACGAGCCTTGCCCCACTTTCCACACGCGACGTTTACGCCGAATAAAACTTTAAAACAGCCCACATCTGTCAGCCATGACTAATGCGAACCACTCGAAGTCAAATGGAAATGTGAACGGGTTGAAATGTCATGAACCTTTGTTACTTGAGTAGGCCGTCGATCTTTTTCTTGGGAGTTTAGGGTTAAGTTACAAATAAATGTGCTTATGCTAAGAATAAAAGAGTTTTTGTACCTACTAAAATATTAGATATCTTGAAAGATTGTTCATGGCACTATTATTTCAATTCATATTTCGTTTTACTGTTTTTTTTATTGATTAATGAAGTGACGAACTTAGGGGTCAGCTATTTGAGGATTATTAATATTGTACGTGCTACGAAAAGAATCTCTAGCTAGATCTAAAACATATTCGAAAATTTTCATAACTTGTAATCTGTTTTATTTCAGTAAGCTATAAGCAAGCTACTGAAAATCTTTGCTGTGATTTTATTAATAATAATAATAATAATATAATATAAATTTTATTTCAGGTAACTTAAGAATAGTACAGATGGTAAAAACTAATTCTAAGACCCATAGAAATATATACCTTAACCTAAAATATATAAAATACCTATTAATTATTTAAAACATTGTGACTACTGCGACGTGTCGATGTCGCAATCAGGGTGTCAGCTGACGACGGTACACGGCGGTGTCCCCTTGCAGGCGGCCAGTGAACCTTCGGAACTTGACACCCTTCGGCCAAAACTCTGCGCTTAGGTAGGTCGATAGATGTTCAGTTGGAACTCTCACCATAAATGAATTGAAGCTCACATTATGGCGAGAATCCAGCTTCTCGACCCGCAGCGAAAGTCCGGTCTTCATTTTGAGGTACTCCTCCACAGCATTAATGCGAAGCATACTTGCCTTGTCACTCGCGTGTCGCCCATGTCAGTATGATGAACATGCAACCCTTGAAGTCGCGATAAGCTTTCGTCCGGACCAACGCGACCTTATACTGCGATTCGACGATTACATTTACACAAATAGCTGGCAAGTTTATGCACTCGCAAGCTTATAAGCACGGACAGCGCGTATTGTTCGATATGAGTTCCCGCGTTGCAGTTGTTGTCGCATCCGTTAGACCGAACATTAACACATGCCTCTTAAATTGTTGTTGAACTCTTAAACCCTGAAAATAAAGTTCAATTTCACATTCAGACAGTTTGTCACCGAGCATGCGAGGTGTTTGGGAAGTAAAAGTATAAATTGATAATTTCGTGCGGATACTAGCTTAAATATATCACTTTCTAGCGTTCTCGACCTTTCTGAGACTGGGAAAGTTGTGCCGTGTTTCAAACGCATAAAATTCTGCACTGCAGGATATCATGCTAATATATTTTGCTAAGGGAATGAAAGCAGAGACAGATATTCATTTTGTCAGACAGCAGGGTTTTATCGTACCTATTTATTTACTTACTACTCGTAAATATTGGATGAAAAGATAAACAAGTTACTTCAGGCTTCACTTGATTTATACAGACTATTTACATTTTATTTCTAAGAATTAATTCATCATTCACATTTTGGGCAAAATAAATAGAAATTGACTCACGATCCTTTCAATTCTTCAGGCGATCAGATGACTACAATAAGTTTTCTTCAATTTTTTTTACGATTATAGTGGCAAATATTCTTTCGGCCCATCTGTTTGTAAGTGATTACCGTAGCCTATAAACGCTTGCAATACTAGAGGTGTTACGCACGTGTTGCCCTCCCTCTCCTTGAGCTCTGGCAACCTTATTCATTCACTTCCCGCAGGAACACCGCACTATTGTATTATGTAGAATGGTATTAACTAAAAATAATAATTCGCTAATCACTGGTAGGTATCCCATTTTACACCATGTGTCTTTCTTTGAGCGAATTTACACGTTATACAAGTGGCATTAATTGTAGGAATAAGCTAGTATTTTCCATCATATATTGCCAGGAAAATTAATCCTTTTCAATAAGTTACTGACCACTTACAGCAATCGCTATTATTATGTACAACAGATATGCGTGAGTTTTACGAAGCACATGTTGTTTCCTACACGAAATGTTTTAAATAATTCATTGATACCAATCAAAACGCTATAATAAGCTTGTATTTTCATGGCCTTTGTACCTAACTAGCAAAAGTTGTTGTCAATCTAAATCCTTTGTTCGGTACACCAATGATCAAATCCCAGTTGGCCGTAAGTATCGGTCCTCTGACAATTTTTTTTCTATGCTAATTTGTTCACACCTTACCCATTGAAAGTAACTCAACCATCACAAACAGTCAGTCACATAACTCTGGCCCACCATATCTGCACGTATCTGAATATCAATTTTCTTAAACACTTTTTGGGCAATGATTTTAATGACCACACGAAACAAACTCTTGCATTGGATCATCCACAGTGTGTTGAGTTTCAGCAGTAAAAACAATATTTGGTAAAAAAGCTACAATAAAAGTAAGTAAGCAGTAAGTATACTGTAACCAATTCACTGTTAAAGGCTGTCCACACGGTAACGACTTGAGCCATTTGCTTCAATTGTAATCTGACAAGACTAAAATTGGGCAAATAAGACGCGTGGACGTGAAGTCTGAATTGTGCCGGTGTCTGTACTACAGGTTCTATGTAGACGATGTGATTCACTCACACCGACTTTTGTGCGCAACACGTTACACAGCGTCTGTGCGGACCCGAACTTACGTATAGATTCTTGGATTGCAATCCTACCGCAGCATTTTCCTTGCCTATGTGTAAGAAAGAAGTATCAAGAAAACAAGTGCTGCTAAAACTGCTAGACTCACCAATCGTTTAACGCAATGGCACCAACTTCTCAAGGCATGATTAAGAGCTAATTACTGGGTCGCCAATTTGGAAGCGAATTTAAGTTACTAAAATGCCCCGCTATGCGGATTCTAGAGATCTGGCACGCTGGCGAAGTTGCCAATAAAATTGGCAGTGGCCATATCTTCCACGTGCATTATTGACGTTATTTAATTACGATATGATTTATATTATTTTGTTTCAGCACATGCGTTGGTCACACACACACACTCAAAGCTTGGAGTGTGAGGAGCAGCTATTGGCTCGCTGCAGTAACAGACCTCGTGTCAACTCAGCTATATTTATGTCTGCGGAGCCGACTGGCGGCTTTGCTGGGTTTGATGCTGGGGAGTTTCTGAGGAGGCACGGCTCTCAGTCTAGGCTTTGTCGGAAAGCTAGGTAAGTATGATAGGTGGTCTTCCAGCGTATTCGACTAATGAAGCGAGCGAAGCGAACTGATTTCAGTGGATGTTTGTCACATTTTTCATAAGCATCAACCATTAATATAAATATGACATCATTGTATTAACTCTGTGAATCTAACAAAATGTAAAATTTAAGAGGTAAAGAAACTTACTATGTGATGAAATAAACTAAATTTTTGTTCCTATAACTTTTGACATTTGAGCGTCCACAGCACGACGCGGTTTGCCTACTCATGTGTAATCATTTTAAATTGTATGTGTTCCTTTGACATACTGGATGATATTTACAGATCAGCAGACAATATACCCCTTACTACGATGAGTGATTCATCAGAACGCTTGTGCAGAGCCAAACCCAGAGAAGAGACGATTTGCGAAGAAGCATGCAAATCTGACGATAGTTGTAGTGTGGAAACTGTCAAACACTTTGGACTGCCAATTCTCTCTGTCTCCGGACCGTCTCCCCCTGACGAGGACTACGATCAGATAGATGAGTACCTGTAGCATTTCCATACAGGTTTCCAGCTCAAATATGTGCTGGAAACTAGGCCCCCTTGGCCCGCACAAAGTCTACGATGGATAGACGAATAGACTTCTGGACTTGTGGTAAAGTGTTCTTATACTCTTCAGTGTCATAACTCTTTCTAGTGTGTCTTGTAAAGGGACCATAGTTTAGTGTGGTGTGTTTGATCCTTTCTTTGAGTGTTTACTCAGAGATATTAACTTTTAGTACATAAGGAATGCACAATAATTTAAATTTACAGTGCCACTTTTAACTTTATTGACCGAGTGATGTGTATAATCAATTTTTCTATGTAAGCGATAGAAAGTCATGACACGATGCAATGCAATTGTTGCATTGCATCGTAAACGATGATACTGATGATGGTGATGATAGTAAAGCGTCGTAATACGCGTTGTATTGCATCGCATTGTATCGTTTGTAGCTTCTAGTACAATTTGTAACCAATTTCGGCGTAAGTTTTATCTGAAAGTAGAATAGACTTAAAATTTCAATTATCTAGCTATTAGTTATTTTAGACATTATGGATGGAATGAAAAGCAAAGTTTTTTAAGGTCGGATTTGCATTGAATAGTATAGATATCAATTATAGTAGCATAGAGTAGTAGATCTATGAATTGATTTGAAGGTTGAACTTTGGTCCAAGAATGTATAACTGCACATGGTGTTTTTAGAGTAAGTTTTCATTCGAAAAACGGTAGATGTAATAATTTTGTAACGAACTCGCGTGTGTAAATATTTTATTATCCTTATTATTGTAGAATTCGTAGCAATTTAGTATTTTTTACTTGGCCCACTAAACCTCTCCTACACCATAATTTTCTTTTGATTACAATGGCACGTGTAAATCTTTTAACTTTATTTATTTTGGTATTTTCGTTATTCCTTTGTATGGTACTCTCTGATAAATAAGTTGGGAGCCGTTTCTCCAAAATACAAAGATGTGTTACTATAGTAATGCATAATATATTTTTCCTTAGTATTACCCGATTAACCGTTCAGTTCGGATGTTTTAGTAATTGTATTTTTATGAAAACACTCAATTTTTTAAATGTTTTCTATACCTAGTAGGTACATGATTCTGGCACAGGATAAAATATCTCCATTCTAGTTTGTAGCGTATGAGAAAGTCCCTGTTATTTGTACCAACCTTAAGTCAATTATTAAAAAAATATCAACCCCCAATTGTTCTGTTCATATAATTTATTATCGTTTGTTTTACATGATTCCAGTAGACAGTCAGTTAACGGTACCAATTTATGCCATATCTTGAGATATGACCATGCTCAAGCGTGAATCGTTACTGAAGTAAAAGCTGTCATAAAAACAATGAGTCTCAACTCAATTCGTGTTCAAGCACAATATCAGAATAATAACCCTCATCATCATCATTTCAGCAGTAGGAAGTCCACTGCTGATTATAGGCCTCCCCATAGATTTACACCACGACCGACCTTGTACGGCCTGCACCCAAACAATAATTTGGGGGGATTTTCCCATACTCGCCACGCTGGGCATGCGCATTGGCGAGCGCAGATAAAGCAATTGTTGATAGGCCCATACCCTCGCTTTTTATTAGTCGCCTCTTACGATATCCACGAGTAGTAATGGAGGGGCCAATTCTTCAGCCGGAGATGGGGCCAATAAAAGCCCAAGTGTATACATTTTCATTTAAAAAAATAGTAATTCTATGTTTTTAAGGGTGGATTAGACCAAACTAGTATAAGTCTTAACCATAGAATAAAATGACTAATTACTCTAGAGAAACCCTTTTTTCCAGGGAGTTATTCCAGGGATTGTTACTCTGGCTTAACATAGCGTTTGGTCAAATCCACCCTAAGTATATTTCATAACAAATTGGAATAAGTAAATAGTTGGTCATGACTTACAACTGATATCGTGTCTAGAAACCGTAAAACTAGAATACATTTGTAAATAAATTTATGGCACTAAATTTATCGTATAAAATCTTAATTGTTAAACCTAATCGCTTATTGAAATGTGAGTATGAATCAGTTACGGTGGTTGGGGACCAGAAAGGATAGAACATGTCAATGTAGGCCTTAAACCAAATCACGAGGTATTTTCACAGATTATTATAATAAAAGACTCCAATGAACCCTATTTTAGCTAAAATTTATTCCCTCCACTATTTTATAGACGTCCTCCATTTATTAAATTTTAACAGATCTAGGTATTATATATAACAGAAGAATACTTTACTGGATCGACGTATTGTATTTCCTATTCACGATAATTATCTACCATCAGTACCTAATAGTTAATTAATCAACCCTAAAGTTACATTATTCTAAACTAGGATAAGATAAAAAGGCACTTTAAATTTTATGATATAAATGTAACGGAAAATTTACTCTGAAAATCGTAACTATCGAAGCAATTTATTAATATAAGTGTCTTTAAAAACGTATACAATAAATGTAAATCGATCCTAAATTAGTCTCATTTAGCATCGTGCCAAGAGTTAATTAAAATGTGAAACTGCCCATTACAAATATGGTGACAGATTTAATTTATTTCTCTATTGAAAAACTCGCACGTCCCAACGTGCTTAAATTTTTGTATAATTTACGAGTAGATAAAATAATCAGGACAAACACCTTGATGGTAGTAGCTTTTGTAAATTAGTATGCATTAAAAATTTACTAAAAGAAGTTGTACATATCTCTAAAGGAGTATGCTCATAATTTTATTGTATAAATTATAAAATCCTCAGTATATTGTACAACTAATATTTACATCTTGCGTCTATTTACTATCACAATGAAATAAAAACTGAAATAAATTTAGAAGTTTTATTTTTAAAGATCACTGTTCAGTCGTCTTACACACCTAAATACTAGTACCAACATAATGACTATTATAATGGCTTTCCTTATAAAATCTTACACAGTGAGAAACATTGACAGGGATAATTTTAAACAATGCTCACAATTAGTAAGTAAGTACATACCAAACCAGCGGCCTGCCACGACTCCAGGGAATCAATGACATGTCGTCGTTAGTCGTCATCAGCATTCAAAATTCAAAAATTCAAAATTCGTTTATTCAGAACAAAGTACACATGGCTGAACGATGAGACTGCAAAAGTTATAAAAAACTGAGTAGCAGCCTCAACGCTCTCCTCATTGACACAACATAGTTCTGTATGTTTATGAGGTAAAGTACCTACCTAACTTAGTATGAAAGAAAAAATAATCTAGCATGAAAAGCTAGAAAAGTGCATAACGTTAAAAAAAATTGATACAGTGCAAAAGAAAAACTATTGTAGGAATATTAGTGCTTTGTTTGTGTGTGAAGGTGAGAGTGTTTGATTATGGTGTGCGAGTGTGTCTGGGTGTGTGTGTGTATAGCATGAGAAAGACCACTGTTAAATATAGGCCTCTAACAAGTAGTGCCATGATGAATGGTCTTGAGCCCTCTCCATCCACCATCTTTAAATACTTGACTCACACTAATCTCCATAAATTGGGTTGATGACGTGATCAAAAATTACGCAATTTACTAACTTTTACACACTTGACTGGTTCAAAGTTTATTGCCTAGTTAGCATACCGCTACCACTTACAGAATATATAAACTTTATTGAAATCATCATCATCATTTCAGCCAAAGGATGTCAACTGCTGAACATGGCCTACCACGCAGATTTCCAGAGCCAATTCCCATCATGTGGGGGGATTTGCCCATACCTCCACGCTGGGCACGCGGTGGCGAATTCAGTTAGATCTCATCATCATCATCATCATTTTAGCCGTTTGACGTCCACTGCTGAACATGACCTCCCCAACAGACAGAGCAAATTCCTTATCATGTGGGGGGATTTGCCCATACTCACATCGCTGGACATGCAGGTTGGCGAGCGCAGTTAGAGCTATCGTAGTTAAAATCAGGGACACTGCTGCCCATCCCCTAGCTTTTTTCCCTTAGTCGCCTCTTACGACATCCGCAGATAGGTAGATATGGAGGGGCCTATTCTTCAACCGGGGCCCCCACGGCCATAATTAAAATAGGTACTCGGATTTCTTACTAGTATTGGAACGTTACCACAGCTATAGTTATGGTGAATTACAGCTCTCTACATCTTGTAAAAAGTTAATTAAAACCTCTAAACCAAAGCTGAACTTTACCCTAAGCGCCACAAACTAGAACTAGCTACATTTAGCGTGCTCGAAGCTTTTTCATTCTTTATGAAACAAAATGCCGCGGCGGAATAGGAACAGATCAATTTAGAACAACTCCAAAACTCCGAATGTTTCGGCTTGACCCCGTGTTGAGACGAATTTGTAGATAGAGCAGACAATTTTTATAAAACCCTTCAATTTGAGGTATCAAATTTGACGGTTTGGTTGTACAGTAAAGTTTAAAGCCGTGTTCAAACGGCATGGTATGTCATATAAAATTCGTTAGTAAATGAGCCTTGCGTCTTCTGACTAAAGTCGATTTTGAGTTTGACATTTGGGAGTGTGCAATAGCTCAATGATATTGCAAGGTCCTAAAAGTTAAACCCGAAATTAACTTTAGTCAGAAGATGGAAGGATCTGATGATTTAGAATTCCAGGGTTAGTCAGGAAGCTGCTGAAGCAGTTATCTTTTATAATTAGCGGGCAAGCCATACAGTTCGTAGAACTGATAACCGTAGGGGAATTCAGATTCTCGAATGGTGACCACGAACTGGACGACGCAGAAACCGGCAGATAGAGGCTGATCAAGACCGTTCATCATGTAACTTTCTGGCGCAGGCCTATCAAGCAGAGGACATCTCCAGGCTGATGATGGTGAAGAAGCAGGAAAACCCTAGTAAATTAGTTAAACAGGTAAGTAACGTAAAAGAATCAAATGAAAAATTTATATCAATTTCTATGACATTAATGTCAAGCTGCTGTCAGCGTAAGTGGAGTGAAAACATATTAACGACAAAAAATACCAGGGTTACTCCATTATATCTATCGATCCCTATTTTCAGACGGTCAGCTTATAAAGGTGTAGTTTTTAGTTACTCACCGCTAATAGGTTGCTTGGGGCAAGTTAAGTTTGAATTCAGCTGGGAATTGGAGCATATGCATTTTTAATGGAATGGCTGAAGCTTTTTAGTCTGGTAGAAAATAATCGTCGGTTTGTCTGTTTGATGATCATTAGAAAGTAGATTAAAAAGCCATGTGAAATATTTTGAAATAATAAATAAATAAATATTCCTGTATAACACACGGTCAACTGATCCCAATCTAGGCATAGGCTATGATAATACTGAATGAAATATACTCTCTTAGACTCGTCGTAGAAGTGAAGTCCGGATCTACGAGGTTTCCGTAGCGGGTGCTACAAAACCATGTAGCAACGTAGCTCACTTCCTGACCATCTGCTACATAATTCGCTTAAGTAGATTCAATTATCTATATTGAGTTAGGTAGCCGATATGGTAATAGGGCTGAGATGAACCACACACATATTATTATCATGAACCATATAATTATCGGTGTTTATGTTTTCATTGTTTTTTATTCGCGTATTATAAACCAAGATACTAATACAATGTATAGGTTAATTGTTATTAAAATATTTCAGCAAACTAATTAAGTCGAGGCACACCTGCGGAGCGTTGGCAATGGCATATAATTTCAGCTACGAAATATTTTATCTGAAGCTCGTTTCAAAATGATCCTTACATCTACTGCATAAAGTTACTTTTAAGTTTGGCATTTTGAGGGCGTGAATTTTAGATGATATATCGCACACCGTTTAAACTCAGCTTTAAACTCTTACTTTTATATCATGGCACTGTTCAAGACCATCAAAACGTCACACAAACAAAGTCAGTCCCTTTTACATTACAGTTCAAAAGATATCATAGCATGGTGAACAACTTTCCCTTCTTACCTATAATAATAAGTGAATCTGAACCTTATTGACTTGGGATAGGGCTGTCGTAAGACCCTTGTCAAATAACTCTTGTCGGGTAGAAAGTTCTTCAGTATATTGAGCACTAGTTGCTAATATAATAACGACGACGAACGGTCTTGAGCCTTTTCCATCCACCGACTTGCCGCAACCTTTACAATGTCATCGGTCCATCGGGTGGGGGGCCTTCCAACACTGTTTCGCCCGGTTCACCATTCGAGAATCTTTACTCCCCAACGGTTATCGGTTCTGCGAGCTATATGGCCTGCCCACTGCCACTTCAACTTGCTAATTCTGAGAGCTATGTCGGTGACTTTGGTTCTTCTACGGATTTCCTCATTTCGGATCTTATCACGTAGTGAAACATAATATAAAGGTTTGTGTAATTCTGCATAGAGTTGCGGCGTAGTTTTTTAAGCATCTGAAATAATTCAGCTTCTTTATACAAAGTACAATCAAATTATAAATATTTTGAGCCTCACCTAATGCCTATTCAAAATTGGAAGTACAGCCGCTAGTGATTAAAAATGTCAGATACCGGTGCTCAGGGCACAGGTCAATGGTCAGTGACAGAAAATAAAGATTTATGGAGTAGGGCGTTTGAAGAGTTTAATGTTATGGCCACTTGGCTTTTGATGAGCACCTTCACCTAGTATTACGAAGCGAGTTCAATCATTTAGTCAACGAAACTGCTAGTTTATTTATAAAATCCGCTGAACCATTGATTCACTGTCACACGGCATGTAATCTAAAACCAACAGTTTATTTCCCGTGCAAAATTCAAGTTGTGCCGATGAAACGTAAATATTGAAACTACATTCTGGGTCGTGGCTTTTCCAATTTGGCTCTGAAGGTCTGTTTAGAAATACTGCGTTGCCATGATTGCGAATAAGGAGTGTTTTTGCAAAGAAATTCCTTTACGGGTATTTGCATGCCAATAAGTGGCAATACAAAAATAACTGCTACTGCGACGAGTGAAGAAATAATAGTGACTTTGTACACTTAAAATAACACCCAACAGTCACACACATAGTTTTGACCTCACTCTAGGATTTCCTGTGTCGTGGGTATCAGAAGCTAGGTACGAGTACCGCGGCACCCAACACCGAGACCCGTAACAAATATTTGCAGATCATGCAAACATTTGTCCTGCAGCGGGTATCGAGCCCGTACCTATTGCGTCTCAGACCGGCACTCGCCCGATACGCCATTGAGGTTGTCAATTAAAGGAGCAGACTAGGGTCCTTTAAAATTTCAAAGTTACGCGTTCAAAATATGAAGGAATTCGTCAGTTTTGTTTGCAATTTGACGAATGGGTTAATTCCCATTTAGTGAGCAAGCTGTTAATGATGAATATGAATTGTACTTACGTGAGTCATATTTATCAATCCCCAATAGTTACTTTTAAGTGCAAAGTCTGTCCTGGGAAGAAGGTAGGTACGTGCCTTGTTTACAAATTCTGCCGCCAAGCAGCATTGCTCTCAATGCTTTGCTCAATAAAGGGTGAGATAGGAATGGAGCAACTGAATGGCCCATGTAGATGATTCTTTTAAGGAAATTTCTTGGAAAATACAATAACAATAGTCGTCATAACGTCTTTCTACGAGCGAGATAAAATCTTTCAAGCAACTCGGATGAAACGGCGGCGTTGTATGTTTGTATGTATATTTGTTAAAGCATAACTGTGGAACCATCAATCAGGTCTGCACGGAATTTAGTAGGCCAACAGGTTTTCTACTATTTTGTTTTGGTTGAATATGAGCTATGTTGGCCAAGGGGTTGTTAAGATAAATAAGGTGTACAAAAAGAGTTTCAAAAAAAGTTACACAAATATATAAAGTGGGGTATGAAAGATTTTTTTTCATACACTCCAGATTGGAATATGTAGTTAGTATAGTAGTTGAATAGGAACTTGCTAAAGATGCGATTTTCTAAGTTATTCTTTAATTGTACTTCAACGATCATCTAACCCAACTTACCATACATTTTAGGGTCCGAAATCGGGGCGAAAGTCAAGTCAAAGTCAAAGTCAAAAGGCCTTTATTTCAATAAAGTCACTAGGATCACTTTGAAACGTCGCAGAAACTAGGTGAAGCTATGCCTGTTCCTCGCGACCAAGCCTAGAAGAATCAGGCAACCACTAGTTTATCCAAGTAATAATATAATTTGTATTCATTCTTCTAGCAGTTTTATAGACCAAACTGAGTTAGAAAATAAAATAGCAAGTACCTATAAAAATCTGACGAATTCCACCTTCACATTATGTAAATCGCAACGCTCAAGCCACAGAATAAATGGTTACTGCTACGTAAGCTTGAAAGTTGGAAACTTTATATTTTAGCTTTTATTTTGTCGCCAACTGAACGAGGAGCAGGGGAAATCATGTTACGAGGTGTCGTGGTAATAAATGTTTTGCAAGGTTGAGACGGAGCCTTAACTTCATACATCTAACTACATACATATATGACGATCTGCTGGCGAGTGCCCCTCTTAGATGCAAGGGGTACGGGTCGATTCCCGCTGCGGGACAAATGATTGCATTTTCTGTAGATATTTTTTCCGGGCCTGGGTGTTGTGGTACCATGGTACTCGTAGTTTCTTATACCCACGATACAGGGAATCCTATTGTGGGTTAAGGACTATGTATGAAACTGTTGGGTGTTATTTATTTAATTTCAACATGAGCTAGGAGAACCGACGGCTGTTGGGGCACATAGATTCCAAAGAGGAGACCACGCACCGGAAAGCGCAGCATAGGACATCCACTAGATGAAAGAATAATATAGAAAGACTTTTGGTTTGGAGCTTTTGGTTGCAGACCACATAATATATCGGTCTAGAAATCTAGAGGAGGCCTATTTTATGCGGTGGAGTTCCTACGTCTGAAATGATGATTATTGTGACAGCCCTGAATGAGATTCCATTCGCGCATACATATTATGGTGTAGAGCAAACTTTTAGAAACAAGCTTCCACCCGCGGCTTCGCTCGCGTGGTATAAAAAAAGTAGCCTATATGCTCTAAATAGTTTCAACTAAATCGGTTGAGCCGTTACGGCGTGATTGAATAACAAACATCCAAACATACAAACATCCTCACAAACTTCCGCATATTTAATAATATTATTATTATTTATTTATTTATTCCATTCTGGACAGTTTACACCAAAACGCTGAACTGTCTTAATTAATTGTACTTAACTTAAATTTTTTTTAACTTAAATATATTCTTAGATCATTTTAAATAGAATTAAGACTATCGTTAAATAAATATACATGTTGGACTCATATATATAGATATGCATTCAAAAGGTTCAGAGCCCGAAGGGTAGGTGCGTTGTTAGCGTGCTGAGTTCGCGCTATGTGGCAAGCAAACAACTGGTGTGAGCGACGACCGCAACGTATGTAGTTATTGGCACATACAAAGTCAAACTACTCAACACGGTCGGATTGTAAACTTTGTTGCGCAGTATGAGACAGTAGTGCATAGCTAGCTGCAGTTTACGCCTCAGTTCAAGAGTATCCAAACCAACCATACCGGACACAAATAGGGAAGGGAAAAGATATGGGTAATAACCATACATCCGCTTATAGACATACCTAGCAAATTTCCGTTGTAGTCTTTCTATAATAAGTAATATTAGTAGGATTCATTAAATTCACACACACCATATTTTAAAACCAAAATCGTTTCTATTAAAACTGAGACCCACGCGTGTAATTGTTCAAAATGTTTCCTGCCACTAAGCAAGAATAGCTGTTTCACAGAAATAAATGTAGGTATGTTACGGTTACGAAAGTGATAAAAAATATTATGCAAATTCAGAAGCGAAATAACAATAACAGCTTACCGATGCCAGTATTCTGGATTTCAGTTTTCTCTAAAGCTCCATGGTAACCAATCCCGGCGAACGTGGTTTACGAGCTATGCTAGTTTATGTGACGGCAATTAACCGTCGAACCAGGCCATTAGAGGCTTTCAACTTTACAGTCCCTCAAATAATTCGGAAGTAAAGCCTTGTTCAAACGGCGGTGTACGATTTGTCATCCGAAATGTATATCAAAATGATCCTTTCAAAATGAGTCTAACTTAAAATTGACTTTTAGAGGCTTGCGTTATCGTTCGCAATCAAATGTCAAACTCAAAATTAACTTGCATTATTATACCTTGAAATAATTTTTCAACATTTATTAGATAATGTTCACACGGCATCAGGCTCGTGGTAGGGACTCTGAAAACGGGTTCATCATCCTCATCACCATAATTTCAGCCGTAGGACGTCCACTGCTGAACATAGGCCTCCCACATAGATGTCCAGAACCAAAAATTTGGTCCACACTTGCCACGCGGGTAGGTTGCCGAGCGCAGATAAAGCTATTGTTGTTAATAGGGAACCTGCTGCCCATTCTCTAGCTATTTTCCCATTAGTTTGAAGTTGGTTAAAAAGATAAGTCATCTTGAACCGGGATGCAACTGCAAGTCGCTTAACTTTTAACTTTTCCAAATCCCTGCACATAAATACATTAAACAGTTACAGTCAACGATACCAGCTGCTCTAACATAAATAATGTCTTGAATGTAGGTTTCTCAGCAACATATTATCTGGGTTTTACACGGTAAATCCGGTAACACAGTAGAGCAATAGAACCAGTAGAACAGTAAAGTAGTAGAGCCGAGAGTCACACCCTGAAAATTCAACGTCAAGTCAACATAATAATATGATTATTAATAATATGAAGCGGGCGTAACCAAATAACCTACTACTAGGTACTATATGAACCCAATCTACAACCTTGTATAGAATACGAGGTGATCCATACTAGGTATGCTATCCCGAAAAGGTTTCATTCTAAAACCTATTAGCAATAAAGCGCTTTCTATGAATTTTGTAAATTTGAAATATTTAAAGTCGTCTGTTTTGAGGCCAGAGTAGTTCAAACTCAATAAAGATTAATATAATAATTCATTAAAAAGATGATAAAAGACGAAAAGCAGCTCTTAAGAATAAAGTTAATTTTGTATTTGACTTTTAGGAGCTTGCGATATCGTTGAGCTACATCGCTAGCCCTCAAATGTCAAACCAAAAATTGACTTTATTAGGTAGACGTAAGGATAATTTTGAATTTCAGATGATATATCGAACGCCGTTCGAACACGGCTTGACACTATTGCAAATTTATTTGTGCTTAGGCCACATAATATCTCCAATATCTCCGGAAAATTTCAAATAATGGAGCAATTCAATTGTCTATGTATGTACGAGCATTTCAACAACATAGTCTGACACGTATGAATAGTTCATCCGCTTTAATGCAAAGCAAACATGGCATGACGCGAATAATAGATATCGCCAGAGGATTGAGCATGAGTCTCCATGATTTATGTTGAGAAGAGATAAGATTCTGCACTTCACGTGCTTATGACTGTTAGCCCACCTTCAAGACTCCGTTTTCTTACAATATCGCTCCAACTGTACATTTTCTATATCTTTACATCCCTTTATGTAAGTTATCGAAGGAATTTGTACAGCGATACGACATCGTTAAAACATAATGGTAGTTAGTAGGCGGGTAAGGTTCATCATCATAATTCAGGCTGAAGTCCACTATTGAATATTTGCCTCCACCACAGATTTCCAGAGCGACTTCCTAAAATGTGAGAGGAATTTGCCCATACACACCACGCTGGGCACACGGGTTGGTGAACACAGTTAGAGTTATCGATGCTAAAATAGGCGACGCTGCTGCCCATCCCTTATCTTTTTTCTCTTAGTGGCCTCTTACGCTACAGTAGGATATAGAGGGGCTTATTCTTCAGCTGGGGCCACCACGGCCAAATTAGTAAAGTTAAGTGGGCTAGGCACGATAACTAGAACAACATAAACAACTTTCCATGTGTAGCATTTAGAAGGTATCATCATCATCAGCCTGTAGAAGTCCACTGCTTGAAATAGGCCTCCCCTAAAGAGTTCCACGACGAAAGGTCTTGAGCCTTCTCCATCCACCGACTTCCCGCAACCTTCACAATGTCGTAGAATAGAAGTATATAACTTTAAAAATAATTTGTTGAATTAATATTTAATTTCATTTATTTATCAATCAACTTAGGATCATCAGACACACATTTTGAAATACACTTACAAATCCAATAATAATTACAATTAATACCTATAGGTAATAATAATAACAATAATAATAATGTAATGTGTGTGTAATATATTCAATTTGGCTCTCATTAGCTCAAAAAATGCAGACGCAGATTTTCTTCTTATTTTTAGCTTACGGCTCACCTACAGATAAGCAGACTGTTACTAATATCAATTCAATTGACACTATGTAGGTATTTTTAGAACCAGTTATTAGATAATCTTGGATGTCACTATCCAATAACTATTTAGGGTGAATAGGATAGGGCTTTATTCAATACGAAGTGTCACAGACATAGTAATTTTAAATGTACCCATGTCAATCCGTATAACATTGACCTTAATTCAATGCAGTAGGGTTGATTTCTACTGATATTCGCAGGATGTCGCCAACAGTCGGTCTAAAGAGGGTCTAATGGTTATTATTATTGGTTGGGTCACAAAACTTTTAGCACAAGATGTCCTCTTCTTTACAAAACGTAGATAACAGAACTCACTTAATCTTTTTTTTATAAGTATCGTTTTAAATTCTCATTACTTTTAGTATCTATTTACACTCACCTGCTCTTTTACCCAGCTGACATAATTTTTTATCAGTCCGGGCTTCATATGTGTTTTTTTATACTTT
Source organism: Anticlea derivata (assembly GCA_947579855.1). Classification (NCBI taxonomy): domain Eukaryota; kingdom Metazoa; phylum Arthropoda; class Insecta; order Lepidoptera; family Geometridae; genus Anticlea; species Anticlea derivata. The sequence goes on from OX388269.1 coordinate 8,702,288, forward strand.
ATAAAATGTTTTACTTGTTAAGTTTAGAGAACAGATCATATAACTTACTTATTGTATTCTAACGGGGGAGCCTACAAACAATGTAGTTAATTGTTTGTTTTTTTACGGCATTTTTAGGTGTTACCAATTTTTTTGATGACACTCTTCTCTTCTTAGCCTTATAGGTATAGTATATACATCAAATTGGTATAGTTGCAATTTTAAAATAAGTAAATCAACATTTTTATATCATAAACAAACTTGTTTGAATAATATTCTAGAGCCAGATAAGCTAACATAGAGTAGCTACGAGCTTTATTATGAAATGTTAGCGAGTCTTATTTGCAAATTCAATTTTTCTATTTCCCCTTACCTTTCTCTCGAGGATCGGTTGCACAAAACCTTTTATTACAGTTCGTTAGATATATTTACAGATGTTGCCACAAAATAGAAAGTAGGATATTATGAATATGTAAAAAAAAATACGATTTTAGATCAGAAAAACTGCTGGCCAACCTGCGACAGTTTGTGAAGATGTTTGGATCTTCTTCTTCTTCCTGCCCTTGTCCCACATTATGTGGGGTCGGCACAACATGTTTTCTTCTTCCACTCTCTTCTGTTAGCCGTCATCTCCGCACTCACATCTTTCTTACTCATGTCATCCTTACCTTTCTCTCGAGGATCGGTTGCACAAAACCTTTTATTACAGTTCGTTAGATATATTTACAGATGTTGCCACAAAATAGAAAGTAGGATATTATGAATATGTAAAAAAAATACGATTTTAGATCAGAAAAACTGCTGGCCAACCTGCAACAGTTTGTGAGGATGTTTGGATATTCGTAGTTAAATCACGCCACGGCTCAACCGATTTCGTTGGAACTTGGAATAGTTAAAGTTCTTTATCTAGAATAGCGTATAGGCTACTTTTTATCTTTATAGTTACCATGCGAGCGAAGCCTTGGCAAAGGGCATGAGTTGCATGGTTTTTAAGTAGCTGCTTTGACATGTAAAGCAACTGGCATGCCAGCTACATGCATGTAAATAATTTTGATATTGAATATCACTATCTAGCACTGCAGTCCTTTTATTCACGGGAGGGCTCGGGTTTCCGTACCCTCTTGACACAGAAACAAATGCTCGCTGACAGTTCTGCTTTAGATGGCCGCTATTCTGAAAGCTAGTGATATAATGTCGAATGAGTACATATCATCACTAAAACACAAAACAATATGGATCACATGAAACTAAAAACGATTAGGTAGGTAGGCACATAGCCTGTGAGAATCATAACCCTTCCGTAGTCAGGTGAAGGTGAGATATAGAACCTACTGACATAAACAAAGTTTACTTCTTCTTGTCATGTCACTGATTCTTTCTTGGTCATGCTGTATTAGGTCAGTGACAAGGTTGAGGTATGGTGTCCCTGAAAAGGACCTATGACCTTCGGTGAAAGAATCAGCCTTTCGTGCACATGTCACATATCTTCGAATTTTTAGGTTCTAGAACATGCCGGTTTCCTCACGATGATTTATTTTACAGCACTAGCATAGCGCACATATATATTCGGAATGGAAAATTCATTGGTGCACGACAGGTTTCGAACCAACGACCTGTGGATCGGAAGGCGTTAGTTGTATAAAAAAAAGGCGTGACCACTATCGCCCCTCCAACAGCGCTCTCATAGTTTACTATTAATAAACTATACAAGTAATGTTGCGTAAAAAGTTAATCTTGCTCCCTGCTTTCATAAACAACATTAAACAAGAACGTATCTTGCCGCACATTCCCATACATTTCTCAAGAGGCTGCGTTACCCACAAACTTTATACCTTCCATAAACAACTTGTTGATCCCTTGACCACTTTATAAATCTGAGATCCTTTCCCTTCTCGTGACAGGTTCATGAATAAATTGGGCTACAATGGGGCTACGAGTTTGCATATGATGAATAAAATAAAACTTCTAAAATAATGATTTACTTTGGGATTAATATTGAATTTGCATTAAATAGAAGAATAACGAATAGGATAATCATTTTTTTTTTTTTTTACTTTATGTTATAAGTGATATTCGTCATTATCAGCCTATACATATAGAAGGAAGTCCACTGCTGGACATAATACCTCCACAAAGAGTTCCATGCTGAACTCTCTTGAGCCTTTTCCATCCACCAACTTCACATAACTTTAAAAATGTCGTCGGTCCATCGAATAGGGGCCCTTCCAAGATTACGTCACCTGGTTCGTGGTCGCTATTTGAGAACCTTTATTCCCGAACGGTTGTCGGTTCTGCGAACTATATTGCCTGCCCACTGTTACTGCAACTTGCAAATTCTGAGAGATATGTCGGTGGCCTTGGTTATTCTAGCCGCTAAATCAATAACCTTTTTTTTCATTTGATGTCAGCTTGAAAGTACTACTATCATTTTAGTCATATGTAATTGAATTTTAGAATACATTCGCTACATAGTTTATTACGCTAACTAAATTAATCGCAAAAACACACGTGTACGTATATCGAGTGACATGGTAATAATAACTATTATTGAATGAGGCTTTTCACATTTCCTTGGAAGCTGGCCAAAAGAAATGTAGGCTGAAAAGATTCACTTTTAAATGATCTTTTATTACATAAACTAAGCTGAAAATATCGCTGTGCCCTACCTTCTCCAAATTTCCTATTGATGGACCACTGGGATTCGAACCTACAACCTACAAACTCGAGATACCTACCTCCCACTTCTTGCTCCTAAGAGCCGTGTTGGTCTAGCACGGCTCTTAGGAGTGAGTAGACTACAACAAAGTAAATGTTGCATCCACAAAGTTCTGTATCTATTTCAATAAAGTGAACCAAGAAAGCTCTTTAAAGTGTACCTAGTAGTCTCGCTTGGCCGTTGACGTTGTCTCCTTTGCAGATTTACTACCGTTCTACTTTACTGGAGAAGTTAATTTAGCTGCACGATAAACTGGTGGTTTCTTGCACTTTTTGTAATTAATATAAACGTTTGTAACGAAAAACCGATACACAGGAAATGTTTTACTACTATAATTTAAAATGTGTGTTTGTATTCAACAATACTTTGTTTGTAAAAAAAAAACACTGAAACTGAACTAAGCAGCAGTCAGCTTTTTTTTTTACGTTATACGGAGGCAAACAGGCTTACAGCCCACCTGATGGTAAGCGCTTACCGTCGCCTATTGACATCTGCAACACATGGAGCATTGCTAATGCGTTATTTAATGAATCTAGCCTAAAGCCATTTATTTTCCGGAAGATTAATGCATCCACGTATTTTGTAAGTCCGATCTCTCGTCATCAAATCTCCGTTTCGAGATTTCTCGCTAATGGTGTGACAAAATACACTTGAATTATCAAAACATGATTTATTTGTAAGGTTAACAAAGAAAAATATCGTAAAATGAAGATGATGATTTTCCGAATTGAAAATAAATTATAGATATTAGGTACATTCCAATTTTATACAACTATATTTCAAAAATAAGTAAAATAAATAAAAAATAAGCAACGAGATTACAGAGAGCATCTAGCGAGCTGCAATTTTGTAGTTGCCTAGTACCTAGTTGTACTACAAATAAAATTCCATCTCACAACATAAACACAATATAAGCGTCAATAAAAGAATTTACTGTCCTTCTTTTATTAAGTTTACGAGATAGTTAACTAGTGCTGCATAAAATGTTATGAGTTCAGAGTAAAAATAAACCACAGATAAAAATCAGATGACTAATTAAGAACAAATACTTTTTGGATATCTTAAATTACAATTTGCAATGAACTAATTAGTGACCACCCGTGATGACGATATTCAGGGTATTGTGGTTCCATGCTTGCTTGCTTGTCGGGTCATTGATTATTTCTTGGTCATCCTGTAGAAGTCAGTGACCAGGTCGAGGTATTGTACTATTTTCTTTTATACGACTGAGGTGGCTAACAAGCATACGGCCCACCTGTTGGTGAGCGGTTACCGTAGCCTATGGGCGCTACTATGATCGTCGGTGAAAAATAAGTGCAGTGTAAGGAATAAAGTGCGCCTCTTAGAGGCTCCTTTCATGCATATGTCACATCATGTCTTCGAATTTTTATGTTCTAGGACAAAGTCAAAGTCAAAGTCAAAAGGCATTTATTTCAATAAAATCACTAGGATCACTTTGAAACGTCTTAGAAACTAGGTGAAGCTATGCCTGTTCCTCGCGCCCAAGCCTAGAAGCATCAGGCAACAAACACGGCTTGGTGCCTATCATTTTTTTCGATGATCCTTTTTCACAAAATGGAATTTAAAGCTTCAGTGTGGTGCCGATCGAACTAGGTGAGGCTCAAAAGAAAAGTAATCTAATTTTAATCCCTAATAAATAAGAGCTTATAAAAATGTGAAAAAAAAGAAGACAAATGTGAGCTTCAACAAATGATCTAAGGGCAGCACACGCTACACTTGATGAAATATGTACCTAATGCTTCTATAAAATTGAATAATACTTAAAATATGAGGCAAGCAAAAACTGTAAAGACACTGCAAAATGGCATTTTAGCTGTCGAGGGGCAGAGCGACTTCAGGCCATGCGGTTTTATCATTTATATAATCATTTAGTTTATAGTACGCTATCTTAATAAGATTATTCTATAAGTACACTTTAAACATTTGTGACTAACACAGATGTTTGTTCTGTGTCTGGGTGTTAAATATATATCTATTATGTATATCAGTCTCTGGTACCCATAGTACAGGTTATGCCTAGTTTGGGATCAGTTGATCGTGTGAATATGTCCGGAATATTTATAAATTTATTTATAAATCTTCTAATAGGAAGTTGCGTCGCGTTTACCGGAAGTTTATTATAAAATCTTACCATTTTTCCTAAAAAAAAACCCATTTACTTTTTGTAATCTAAATTTTGGAATGCACTATTTATTTTTGTTTCTTGTGTTAATACTATGCACATCACTTTTTTTCTTAAAGCTTATGTGTTTACAATAAGTTTTCGTAAATATATTGTGAAGTTACAGTTAAAATGTTAATTTCTTTAAAATGTTCCCTCAAGGAGTCTCTTCACTTCATTTTATAAATGGCACGTATTGTTCGTTTTTGTAAAACAAATATGACTTGGATATCTGCTGCATTCCCCCAGAGAAAGATACCATAGGACATTACACTATGGAAGTAGCTAAAAAAAACATATTATGTCGTTTCCTCATGATCGTACCACAGTAGGTACTTCAAGTTTATGATACCCTACGATACATGGAATTAAGATTCCTACACTAGGGTGTATGAAGTATTATTATTTACTACTCGTACATTATTTTTTCTCCGAGGTTGGAATGCTATATTGAAATCACATTGGTTAATTAATTTATATCAACGCGTACGGTAGTAAATAATAAACTTTGGTTTTGATGGGGTAATAACTATTTATGACTTGAAGAAATGAATAAAAGTACCACCTACTAACTATGCCATGCTCGGCATTAGACCGAGTTCCAAATCTCGAAAACCATATAATCATCATCATCATCATCAGCCTGTAGAAGTCGACTGCTGGACAAAGAGTTCCATGACGAACAGTCTTGAATCTTCTCCATCCACCGACTTCCCGCAACCTTCACAATGTCTTCGATCCATTGGCTCATTGGGGCCTTCCTGAAAATCATATAGACGAATTAAAGTCCACGTCGGACCAATGGATTTAACTTTCAGAAAATGTAGGTATGTACGCTACTAGTATAGAATTATGTTATCTGTGATGCTACTAACTAGTCCTCTCGAATGGTGAAGAAAAACATAGTGATTGAACCAGCATGTCCCAGAAGCTAAAAAGGAGCCATTTCATTCTGGGCCTGGTCCATGTACACTACATAGAAAAATTAGGAAAAAATAGGAGATTACAAGAAAAATATAATTTCATTAATTTTAAGACAAATGCGATGGTACAAGAATAGTTCTTCTGGTAAGTTTTTTACTATGTGAACACTATTTGAAGGCCGTGTTAGTTTATAATTGGAGTTTGACATGACATTGACATATTTTTATGTCATGTTGTTTGATTTGATGTTTTTGTTTTGTCAGATACATGTAGGTTGTCAAAATGACATTTCACGCACGTCCACCCGCCATGTTTTTGTAGCACTGTGTGTTGCTCTCTTTGTCGAAGGAAATCTTAATGTACTTTAGAACGAAGTTAATTTAAATAAAATAACCACTTAAATACGTTTACTTTATTGCTTAGCCATATTTTAGAGTAGTGTACACAGTGCAGGCCCAGGCTCCATATATTGATGAAACGTCTCTTTTGAGGACAGTTTTATTTATTTAATACTTTATTGCACACACATAATACAGTTGCACAAAAGGAGGGCTTAATGCTACAAGCATTTTCTAACAGCCAACCTCAAAGGTAACAAGAAAAAAGGTCAGCGTGCTAGCTGAAAGTAGGGAACAAATATTGGAGAGCTGACAGTGAATACAAAAATAACTCCTTATACGAATAAATACAACCTATACTACATATAAATACATATTTATTATTAAGCATAACAATACTTTCATACATTTGGTAGTCTTGATGTCGAACCCTTCGCACGTTTGATAATCTTACTACTATTAAAACTGCCAAAGTTTGGATGGATGGTTGTTTGTTTCTCAATCACAACAGAACGGCTCGACCGATTTCGATGAAACTTGGATAGATTTCTTTACCGAGAATAGCATATAGCCTTTTTATCTAGGTAACGCGAGCGAAGCCGCGGGTGCAAGCTAGTTAGTTATGAAGATGATTAAAAGAAGAAAAACAGCTGATTTTGAAAATCACGGTTGTTGTTTCATTATAGTTTTTAATGATTTTGAAAAAAAAACTGAAATAAACTATTGAATAAAAATTATTTCATTTCTTGTATTTTTTATTATTCTGTTAGAATAAGCCCCTTTGAACACGTATACCAATACTTAACTCAATTTACGATTCTTATCAATATTCTAGCACCACAAAATTCTATTCGCCATGTTTATACCTTCCTGAAAGACCCTGAAATTGCTTCTGGGATGATTCATGAGACGTTTTATCTACCTTCAAATATTTACAGAAAAACGTTATTATTTTTCACAAAAACCGTAGTGTATTATATAGTCTTTGACAAAAACGGTTATTTTGTTGACAGAACTTTTTTATATAGGTAGGTACTTTTATTTTTTCTAAAGGTTGTATTAGGCTAAGGACTCACGAAGCGGTTTTCACCCGCGCCCGCCGCGGTGGCGGAATGGAGTTTCATTTTCAAAACTCACGATACCGGAGTTTTGTGCGGTTACGCAGCCGTCACGGTTGCGATTATCGCTCGCAAACTTGGCGGTTGATTATCGCAAGACGGGCGGTTGCAAGACGGCGCTGCCCACTGCGGTAGCCCGCCAACCGATTGCAGAGCGCGCGGGTGCAACCCGCCGCGGCTGCGAGACCGCGACACGCGCCCGCCGGTACAAGATGACCGCCGGTGCAGCGGGACCCGCAAACAATCGCACATGCCGCGGGCGTAAAACGCGTCGTGAAATATGCTTTAATTTTTTACAATAATATCTGTATTCTACAAAGGCTGCGGGCCCGCAACCACGGCGGGCGCGGGTGAAAACCGCTTCGTGATTCCTTAGCCTTAGCTAAATGAAATATTTTTACGTCGATGTTTGTCATTAACGATGAAATCCTATCCTACTAATATTATTAATGCGAATGTTTGTGAGGATGTTTGTATGTTTGTTGTTCAATCACGCCCAAACGGCCAAACGGATTTTGATGAAATTTGGTTTGAACAGAGAGAGATAGATTATAGTTTGGAATGGCATATACTTTTTATGCAGGTACCACGCGAGCGAAGCCGCTGGTAGAAGCTAGTCATCTATAAATTTATTATGGAAAATTAAGCTTCATCCGACTATCACTGGACACTCTAGGAACGGTTTAATATTGCATTTACAGAGCTTTCAATGGACCGATCGATATTCAAATAGCCTAGGGATGTGACGCTATAATTGACTTAGCAATAGCTCTGCGGGCTCTCATTGAAAAATACGACAGTCACTATGCAGAATAGCGTTGGCCCCGCATCGTACATATTCATAGATAGGTACTTTGTTGAAGTCATGCCTCTGAGACGATCCACTATTGCTACAGCTACTAAAACAGCTCTTGCTACTATCATGATGACTATCACTTACTTGTAAACATACAATTTACCAAAAAATATGATTATCCTGGTTATGATTATTCTTAATAATCTTTCAACCACAGGCACAGCCATTTGCATGTAATTGTATTTATGCGCCATCTTACGGAGGGTAAAGGAACAACTTCAAATTCTTCTCAAGTTCATGTCTTAGCATTATATTGATAGATAGCGTTGTACAGTCTTTTTGCATTATTTAAGAATTGTTTGCAATGTTTATGTACGTACATAAATAGGTATATTATGTTATCTGACTTAACTGATTTCCGTTGTATTTAATTACTGAACTTCCACTAGCCTGGCTCAGAAGATCAACATCTGGCAGCCAATTTATGGGATTCGCGTCGTGGGAGAAGTTTTAGATACCTACCTTATCAATTCTACCATTTCCATTTACACTTCTCTGAGTCGCAAAAGTGGCTGAAGTACCAACCAACGTAAAACGTTTAATTGAATTATCGGGGGATTTAATAATTTGTAGGTTTATGAATGAATCAGAATGGGGCCCAGTAGCGAATACTTACCTAGAGCACAGATAACATAATACTATACTAGTAGATACTAGACTACCTAGAGATACTTTTACTACACATCCTAGACTAGATAGATCTGTAGGTCCTTATGTCCTAACCTAAGGTCCTAATGTAGAGAAGATATTGTAAGAGGGGTAGGCACAACAAAAATTATAGAAATAAAACAGCTTTACCAAGACACTGATTCCATTTTTGACACATTTCCATTATTTACATGAAAAAAATATACATAAGAAGGTAGGTACAAATTATCAATAATACAATACCTACAAATTATTTTGGATACCTACTATTTTAACAGAGAAGTAAATGCATAACACATAATTTGTAAATATCAAACTCACAGCAATATAAACAATTGAGTATTCACATCAAAAGGCTGATGGAATGCAAAATTAAAAAAAAAACTACTACTACTTTTGTAGTGCATGAGACGCAAGAGGTGCGGATGGACTTCCGTGGTGAGACATTATGTTTGCAAGAACTACAAACATTTGTTTCGGGTACTCATAGTTTCCATAACACAGGGAATCTTAGTAGGGTCAGTGTGACTGTAGTTAGTTTTTTTTATCAGTTACCTGAACGTACACAAAGAGACATGCTAAAATACTAATAAAAATGAATAAGAAGTTTTAAACCATCACAAAATTCCACAACAGCTATTTTGGTTTTGGGTTCTGAAGATGTTTGGTGTTTCCTTGTATAGTGCATTTTAGTGGAACTCTTAGAATTATATTAAAATTAATCAATGGTATTCCTTTGCAAATAAAGTAAGAAACATTTGAGTCATCTTCAGACATATACAAAAGAAGGCATATTATTTAAGTAGGCATATTATTTACATCTAATGAGAGAGGAGAGACCTGTACTCGAACATTCACTACGTGATAAAATCCGAAGTCCTAAAATCCGTAGAAAACCCTTACATAACGTAGCTCTCAGAATGAACAAGTTGAAGTGGCAGTGGACAGAACATATAGCTCGCAGAGCCGACAACCGTTGGGGAATAAAGGTTCTCGAATGGCGACAACAAACCGGACGACACAGGTTCGGAAGACCCCGCAACCATTGACTGACAAGTGACACCATTGTGGAGGTTGTGAGAAATCAGTAGATGCCTAAGGCTCAAAACCGTTATTGTGGCACAATTTGGCAGGCCTATGTTCAGCAGTGAACTGCATCAGGCTGATGATATGTATCAAATGGATATTCCAAAGATTTTAGAGCCGAGCTAAGCGAATGTTCGATCTGATATATGTATACTTAAGGTACCTATATACAAGATGATTTAAAATATGTACACCACACCGAAAGGGGCTTATTCTATCAACCAAAAGAAATAATACCTACCAGAGAAACTGCTGACTTTGGCATAGTGATTTTTCAATGAAAAATGTTGACCAAACTTTATTGCCAATTGGTTGTAGAATAAGCGTCTTTCAGGATAGTATACATGTTATGAATTGTCTTGTATATTATCTGAGGGCAAAACACAACAAAAAACATCAAGTTAGGATATGTAGCTTATATGAATAATTAACTAAGAGCTATCAAAAGTTGACAACAACAAACATCTTCACTCTAGATACATCATTATAAAAATACTCACATCAGATTAATATGTCAGGTAAAACATCAAAAGACACACCTGAGCTTTACTCCACCGATACTGTAACGATCATTATAAAAGGTGCATAATACAAAGTCTGTTGAAACAGCGGTGCATTAGACAAACAAACAACAAATCTTCATAGTTAAAAGATAACATGTACATACAACATCATATAAAACTAAATTATATAGAGCCGATTTACAAGTAGTCAGATAATTATGTATCTATATCGCTTCGAGAACGAAGCGATATAGATACATAATTATCTGACTAAGCACGTAAGAGTGCACGAAGGAATACTCTAAGAGGCGCACTTTAATCCTTTCACTACACTGATTCTTTCACTGACGGTCATAGGCCCTTTTCAGGGCCACCATACTAATCAATCTGATCACTGACCTAATACAGGAGGTTGAAATCGGCGCGGCTCGGATTTTAACAGAAATACAAATAGAAATAAACGTTTCATACGAGACTGTAATGAGATTAGTTATGACCGGACGATTTGGACGCGATTTGTGATTTGTTTGAAATTTTGAGGTTCCGAATTTGTATCACTTATTGACCCTCGCTTCAACCTGAACATGCAGCTCATAAGAACATAGCTCAATATTCGCTTCGCGTTGAGTTCGCTCACGTATGACGCCCAGTAACAATTAGTAGTCTATGTATAAAAAATATGAAATTGTCGTTCACATTTCAAAGTGATACTACTGAGAAATCGGCTCAAATACATAATAAAATTGGCATGAAAATCATTCATTTAAAACAGTGTATTAATTTGCATTAGAAAATATTAATTTTAAAGATCTTACAAAACTTATTGATTTGGAATAACATTTATGTAAACCTTATTTTAGACAATGATATTTTTTTACGATATTTAATACTCATAATTTGCAATACATAAATAACAACATGTATATGAATCTTAAATTCTTCATCTTCATTCAGTTTTATAAATACATTATAGAAAATCAGAATCCACATTCCTACCAGAGGGCCAGCCCCAGATTCACAAGAAGTATCATGATTTCTTTCTTCGGATCTTTAATTTCATTTAATGCTAACTAATCTATGCTAGCTGTTCTAGAATACGGAGTCAGCGCGCATTTTCCTCGAGTACCCCACCGTTCACAACGGCCGCGCTTAGAGGAGGTACTCTCATTGGTCGGGTCTGTCGAATGACGTGTTCGGCGTGCTTTCAACTTTTTTGAGCACTATCTTAAACGCGAAGGTGTGTTTTGGCGAGACTGAAGCTGGTCGAGGGGTCGTCGGGGACCGAGGTGGAGGGTCTGGGGGCATTTCCGACCGCGTCCGCCAGCGACGGAAGGAGGAAGGCTCTTCCTTTGGCTCCTCTATCGGCGGTTGGGGCACTTGCGGCGAGAGGCGGTTTGGAGACAACCGCCCCGGAGACGGATCTGGTGAACTCGGGGGCAACTTCAGCGGCGGAAGATTTATACACGGTGACCCCCGTGATCCCCTTCGTTCCTTCAATCCCATCATTACGTTCGTCGGCGGAGGCGACATCGGCGGCTCATCCTCTGCCACCGCGACCACCACCTGCGGCTGGTTTAACCTCAGCTCACTAGAGTCCGACGCAACAGACCTCCTAAAAAAGTTCCACCCGTTTTCTATCTCAGCTAACGCACGTTTCACGAACGGAAAACTTTCTGACAGTTCAGAAGTGGATTTACGCACTGGGAACTCTGTTTCACTATCACGTTTTCTCGGTCTGCAGCGCTCGAAGGTCGGGTCCCCGGACGCTGCCACCGTCTCGGAGACCTGCCTCGTCAGCGCGGCGTGTTTCACTGAGTCTGATTTAGATCGAGGCTCTCGGATTTTAGGAGTGGGGGAGCGTCTATCGCCGAACTTTTTGCTCGCAGCCCTCTTGATAGAGGAGAAGAGTCCAAGTTTCTCTTGAGGTTTGTCGGAGAGCGGGATGGGTGGAGCCGAGGAGGGTCCGGGGAGGGAAGGGTCAGGCGGAGGACGGGAAGGGGGGTTCCCCTCGCGTTAGTTGTGCCGAGAGTCCGAAGAGGGGACATCGCTGGAGCCGGTGGAGGAGAGGGTGGTGTTGGATCCATAAGGGTCAAGAGAAGACTGCACGGACATGGAGCGTCCGGCGCGCCGCACTCGCGCCGGGGACAGCTTTCCTGGGTCTACGCTGGCCGGGTCTGCCTGCAACAACAACGGATTCAGCACTCTGGCTCAATTGCTTTTCTGTTTCTGCTCTTCTCTTCATTATTATTCACGAATTGGAGCCATTTTCTCGCAATTCTGCAAATACAAAGAGACAAAGAGGTGTGTCTTTTACAGGTATAAATAACAGAATAAACTAGGTACATGCATGACTAATGTAATTCAGGTAACAATGATATATTAAATACAATAAGGAAAAAGAAAACAGGTAACTGGGCTTAACTCATTTAGGATAATCCCTATAGTAATTTGAAGTCAATAAATTTTTATAAATTATACTCTGAATGAAACTATTCAGTGGATCGTTCGTCACTTAGAAAACTAAAATAATTTGACTCGATACTTATAATCTCTCTCAACAAAATACAAAGCGTATATCTCGTTCAGTTGTGTGGTAAAACGTTAAAATGAAAAACAAGTAACGCACCTGGTACGCCAGCGCGTTCATGATGATAGAATACGGCACCAGGCCCAGGGGGTGGACCTCACGCATCAGTACGTTGGCTGGGATCTTGTGGAATTGGATGTATTCCAGGAAGTTCCCGATTATGTCCTTCAGTGAGATGTTGGAGTTTGTGTCGCAGCATTTCTTGCTCCACATCAGAGCTGCCTGGAAATAAAAAAAATATTATTTAACAAAGAGTAAAAGGACAATTGCTAACTGTTATGGGCCTATTACACAATCAATTTGTTGACCTACTGACTGAACCTATCGTGCTATGTGTTGATTATTTGTATGTAGATATCATTCCAAGAGTGATTAGTCATTCACAACTCATGGGCCTCTTACGAGGCTCTGGCCTGCCTTTCAAATATTCATTTCCAAATGAATTTATTATTTTTATTTCAAGAAAGTTAAAGTCAGATTTTATTCCTTAAGCACACTTTAATAATGTGTAAATGCGGCCCTTATTTCTAGAAGTAAAAACCCTGTGATTATGATTTAACGTAAAGCAAGACTTAGTCGGAAGCATCACATACCTGAAACTTTGTGAACTCATCCGCTCGCAACTCATCCCTTGCGAGGATCAGCCTCACGACGTGTTGAGGCAGCAGCGTAAACGAGCCAAGATTCAGCACTTCATTGCCATGCTCATCTACAAACTCCAACACCTGCAAATGAAGTGATTTCATTGAGCCAAGATTCAGCACTTCATTGCCATTCTCATCTACAAACTCCAACACCTGTAAATGAAATAATTTCATTGCCATTACACAGTACTGATCTGTACTAGTCTGTGCCATTAACAACATGTTTTGATTTATGATAAGTACGTAAGAGTATGCTTGACGTCAAAAATGTACCATACACATAAGGTTTCGTTCATGTATATAATAAGTTTGTGCCAAATTTCTTGACTTCACACGGTCAGACAGATTGATGCTGTACGAATTGATGCTGTATGCATTCAGTTTTTCCGTTAGAGGCCCCTTAAAAAAGTATTTCTCTTCTCACGACGGCATCTTTTTTCCATGCTATTAAGATTACCTTCTGTACAAGAGTCTTTGTGCATTTATACTGGATGTACCGCTCAGCCGACGCAAGGAGAGCGCACACAGTATCCACCGTGATGCAGCATTGCACGAATCCAGCGCACGCTCGGCGAAGCTCATCTAATCCGTAGTAGTCAGCTGCGTTCATTACTCCTTTAAATAGACAAAGTAATCAGATGAACAAGAAGTTCAGTAAAAAAAAACTGACCTTGTTGATTGTAGGCAATGTCTTTCATATATTCCGGTGAGAGAAACATTCTAACTACTGTTGGTGTTGAGAAGTTAATACATATTAACGGTCAAAAACAGCTTACCTCTAGTCATATTTCACATCCTACCAATATCCTTTCTTATCCTACTAATGTTATAAATGTAAAAGTTTGTGAGCATAATTGGATTGATGTTTGGATGTTTGTTGTTTAATCACGCCGCCGTAACGGCTCAACCGATTTCGTTGAAACTTGGAATGTATAGAGTGCTTTACTTAGAAAAGCATAATTGGACGGTGTTAAGCAGAAAGGTGTCAATCCACACACCCACCGATTTTGAGTTATTGATTCCATTGGATTATGATCACTATTCTGCACGTAATAAGAAAGAAAACTATAATAAAAGTCTATTGGTACGGCTGCTATTTAAAAAAAATGTTTTATGCATATTATTAATCCTAACATATTTTTATTGCAGAAAGGTGTTAAGCATTTGATTCTTTTTTTCAGATCAAATAATACAAAAAAATATGCAGAAACGTGTTATGATTCCACTTGATTCACTCTAAACATACATTGAAACATGGTTTTATACCCTACACTTAATTTATTTTTATCTAGATTTCGGTTTTATTGCAGGAAAAGTTAGCTGATATTCATCCATACAACCATTCTATATTTTTTTGGCGTATGGAATGGAACGCACCGTCAATCATGTTGAAGGGTTTGGGGAAAATGTAGACTACTCCCTCCTACGAAGTCCTGAAGTTCGATAATACAGAGCAATGTAAATAGAAGACATGAAGCAGATATAATTCTTTTTTGTTAATCTAATATATATAATACGTAGAAGTTATGTACTTCAATTAAAATGTTGATTTAAAAAGCTTATACCATACCTATACTTTATTTTACTTCATTAAAACGCATTATCAGTAAATCACATTTTGTTTAAAGGTGTTATATAGTGTCTTGACACCTTTTTGCAACTTCTTTTGGGTGATAGCATAATTAAGTAAAAAGGAATCAAGTTTATTTTTGCTTATATCTGCAAAATTAAGTGGTCTTTATGTAATGTTTCTGCACAAAAATAAACCTGAACTATATTTTGGGGTTCTTCAAAAAGGGCGTTTTGAATTTTTTAAGGGGTTGGCAACGCGTGCGTGATGCCTCTGGTATTGCAAGCGTACATAGGCTACGGTAACCACTTACCAACAGATGGGCCGTATGCTTGTTTGCTACCTTAGTAGTATACAAAAAAAATGATTGCCTCAGTTTCCGACATACGACGTCGAATACCTCCGAAAACTTTAAAGCCTGTTTTCTCAAAATGGTCTTCGTGTGGATTGACACCTTTCTGGTTAACACCGTCCAATTATAGACCACTTTTTACGATCTTTTCACGGTAGCAGGCAAGTGAAGCTGGATGATTGTTACTGGCGAACGGCTAAACGGTTGAGATTTGGCACAGATATAGATTATAGTCGGGAATTGCACATAGGCTACTTTTTATCCCCGAAGTTACCACGCGGGCGGAAGCTAGTTAAACATAATTGACTCTAACCAGTCTATATTTCGTCTAGGAGAGGAAATTTAAAAGTACTTTTATATCGTATCGTAAAGAACATTGAAATCGATATCACCGAAACCATAGGATTCATCAAAATAATCATAGTCGATATCATTAGGACCAAGTACTCGAGTATTTTTTTATTAACTCCTGGAAATTCATGATTTGATATTCAAGTGGCAATATCAAATGATTTTGGGATAGATAAATAAAATTTTGATGCGTAGTTAGAGCAATAGGGAAATTTGCTTAGGCCTTTAATCTGATATTGAGCTTATATTAATGTGTGAATATGGAGAGATAATTCACGATCAATCGTTAATTAAATAAAAAAATAATGAGTGGATAGGGCTCATGACTTTTATCTAAAGAATTATTTATCAAGCAATGCCTGTTGTGTAATGTTCAGACATTAGGAAGGTAAATACGAAGACTAATCATATCTTCCCTTTGAGGCTTTCACAATGAAACGTTGATAAGTGAATCACGTCTACGTTGAATTCTATTATTTATGTTAGAGCAGAGGTATTTTGTGCTTTAACCTTTCAAGGACTGGTCGAGTTACGTAAATAATTTAATTTTAAGAATGGTAATTTAATCTTTGATACCTATCTTTTATTATTTTAATTACGATACCATTCAAGTTGTAGATCACTATATCTATTTGAGTCAGACGATTCAACTAGGTAGGTCCAACT
This sequence comes from Anticlea derivata, assembly GCA_947579855.1. Classification (NCBI taxonomy): domain Eukaryota; kingdom Metazoa; phylum Arthropoda; class Insecta; order Lepidoptera; family Geometridae; genus Anticlea; species Anticlea derivata. The sequence continues at coordinate 8,718,808 of OX388269.1, forward strand.
TCGACAAAGAGGTCAACCGACGAATCCAACTCGGATGGGCAGCGTTTGGGAAACTTCGTCATATCTTCTCGTCGGAGATACCGCAGAGCCTCAAGACGAAAGTCTACAATCAGTGCGTGTTGCCAGTGATGACATGGCACCGAGACTTGGTCGTTAACTATTGGCCTCATACACAAGCTCAAAGTTGCACATCGGGCTATGGAGAGAGCTATGCTAGGAGTTTCACTACGTGATAAGATCCGAAATGAGGAAATTCGTAGAAGAACCAAGGTCACCGACATAGCTCTCAGAATTAGCAAGTTGAAGTGGCAGTGGGCAGGCCATATAGCTCGCAGAACCGATAACCGGTGGGGAGTAAAGGTTCTTGAATGGCGACCACGAACCGGGCGATGCAGTGTTGGAAGGCCCCCCACCCGATGGACCGACGACATTGTGGTTGCGGGAAGTCGGTGGATGGAGAAGGCTCAAGACCGTTCGTCGTGGAACTCTTTAGGGGAGGCCTATGTCCAGCAGTGGACTTCTACAGGCTGATGATGATGCTGATGATCTTTTATTGCTCACCAGAATACCTTATACCTAAGTTAAAGAAACAGGCTTTACTTTTATTATATTAATTCAGATAACAGCTTATTACAAGGTTAACAATAAATTGCTTTTAAGTATATAAAATAAGATTAAATTAAATAACATGAGTTCCGTTCCGTTCTATTCTATATTTGTAACTTGTACCCTGTTTTATTAAGAACGTAGCTAGGTTGTATCGCAATACTAATTTCAATCTTGAATATTTTTACTACCAGATTTATTGGCTTAAAAATATTAATATCCTACTCATAAATAATATTATCTAAGATCCTACTATATCATAATTAAAAATGCGAAAGTTTGTGAGGATGTTTGGATGTTTGTTGCTCAATCACGCCGTAACGGCTTAACCGATTTCGTTGAAACTTGGAATAGATAGAGTTATTTTCTTAGAATAGCGTATAGGCTACTTTTTATGTAGGTACCTCTCAAGTGAAGCCGCGGGTGGAAACTAGAATCAGATAAAAGCTTTTATGATATCGTTCTTGGTTTATTACAGAGTCTTAATAAGTCAATATTACGAGATATTTCATGAAAACCAATAAGAACCGCCCCTTTAATTAACTTTTGAAGCAATGAGATTTGTGAGCAAACATGTTTACTAAGTATCTTGGTTTACAAAGTTATAAATGGAGACTTTATTAGCTAGGGTTTATTTTAATTATGTTGCCGTGTTGGCGTATGTTGATAGGGAGGTTCCCCGACTTTCGATCTGAAGCTCGTGGGTTCCAACCCGGTCGCACTAATGAGTTATTCTATTCGATAAATAATTGACTTCGCCGTTCAGAGTGAAGGAAACATCTTGAGAAAACCACTAGGTATTTCAGCGGTGATGGCCTTGCAACCTGTCACTTATAAAATACTCACTTCAGAAAATACAAATAGGTACAAAATATTTATTTCAGTAACTAATAAATAACACGTGGTGAATTCCTTGAAAACAAAGGTCGTTCCAAAACAGAAATGGATCTCAAGCACAAAGCCATAAGATTTAACCAAATTCAATACCTATAAAATAATTTAATCCATTATTTGTGGGCACATAACGGATTCACTTATTCTCACTTTGACATTTACATTATAGAAAATGCTGCGTTCTTTTTTCTCCAATTCGTTCATTGTGGGTAAATCGAATTTGGTTTTTTCCCAATCCTCCATTTTTTTGGATGACCGGACAAAGTAAAGACGGCCTCCGCACATTATTCTGTCACTAAGGGCTGTTACAGATTGGGAAAACATATGTTTGGCGTAAAAAAAATTTGTATCTTTTTAATAGGTGCCTTGAGTTTTTTCTATGAAATGCGCTGAATCTCAAAAAGAGGTAAGATGATGCCAAAAATAATACCTTGATGTTCTTATCAAGGTATTATTTTTGGCATCATCTTCACTATAAAGAAGCATTTAAAAAGCCGTCTATTTAAGTTATCTATTATAAGTTTTTCTGGAAGAAATCTTTTCAGTGACCGCCCATTATACAGGTAAGTTTTTAGTTTCATTTCGAAGCATTTTAATTAATTCTCTCTAATTGAATTTATACTATAAGTACTCAGGTATTTATAGTCAGAATATTAAAATTATTAAAAACTAGCTTCGGCACACCTACGTCATGCTCAAGCAAATACATTTTAGTTAAGATTCTTACCTAACAATGTCCTAGGCTGCAGCGTGACGCATCCAGTGTGGATATACTCAATCAGCTGACGAAACACGTCAGGCTCAAACTCCTCGATGATAAGCGTCTGATGCTGCTGCGATGATGGCTGTGCAAAAATAAATGACAATAATCTTCAGAGTACTAAGTAATAGTTTTCATTATAGATTAGGTATGATTCATTGTGAGAGTCAGGACTAATAATACCTAAGCTGATTTGAAAAAAAAACTGTGAAATACCCAACTCTGATGATAAAATATTATATTATACATAAAACCACAGACAGTACTTTTTTATAAATAGATGTAGAAATTGATCAATTTAGCTATCTACAGATCGTTTAGAACGGTGTATTATGTAGTTTTAATAATGTTTCTGTAAATAAAAATGGAATAATTGGATAAAATGCTACAAAACTCATAAATCTGGCTTTGAAACGGATGACGCAAATTTATTTTGAAATTCAATTCATTTTTATTCCATTAAGGTTCAGACATTGGTACACTTGGAAATGTCAAAGCTTACAATAAGATAAAGTGAAGTACTCAGTACCTACGGTACAAAATTAAACAAAAATAAAATAGCCTAATCTTTATAATGTTACAAATGTATCAGCAAAAGCTTCGTCAAGAGTGTAGTATGTATGACTTGTCAATTAATAATCTTTTTATTTTTGTAGCGATGTAATTGTAGTATAAACACACACAATTGAGAAGACCCAATGTTCTGTATGTTCCCCTCGTAAAGACAAACTATAGACAAAATGCATTCATAATTAGGACAAGTAGCTCGTTCAACACTTTGGTTAAGGCAGATGTTGATATTGATTATTTAATACTACAGTAACTAAACTGAGACATTTAATTAGTGTAATTTTTTTTGATAATGTTTAACTTCAAATTCTTTTTTGCGCTTTTTGTTCTTTTTGTTTCATTTAAATTATTCTTTTTTTTAATTTCTTGTTTTGTCGTCTTTTTTACTGTTTATTTTCTGTATAATTTAATTATAACTATCTGTGGAAACTTTTAATTGGCCCTCAGCATACATGTTCTATAATAGGGTTCATGTATTTATTCTGTAACATATTCCTTAACCTAGCTGTAAGTTTTCCTAAAATGCAAAAATAAAATAAATAAAATAAAATAAAGGTAAATTTGGTAAATTTAAAGATACCTACACCATAATTTTATTTCGCATAATGTCGTTAGCACCTGATAAAAAAACAATTTGTATTTACATAAAGGTGCCAAGCCGAATAACAATTATATTAAACGCATAATAAATGTATGTGCCTGTATAAGTGATGATATTATATACAATTTTAACAGTTTTGAGGACAGGAAATTGGAAAACACATGCTTACAAAAATAAAGGAAATAGTACATCCATGCAACACAGCTTACATAAAGTAGCCTTTATAATATTTGCAAACCGATAGTTCAATCAAAATATGAATCTACGTACAATATCAAAAACGAATTTCGAACAACATCGAATACCGACGAAATTGAATTTTCCTATAGTACCGTTAATTTTGCTTTTTTTACCTCTTGTATTGGTGCCAATTGCTGCGCGAATGTTGACCTCTGTATACAGTAAAAAACAATTTACTTTAGAATGAACTGAAAAATTCCCTTTAACGCCGCTTTCTTGTTACTCCAAGCAGAAATTCAAATGCTTTGACAGACGGAACTGAGTCGTAAGAATGATACATTCCTTTGAATACGAACTTCAGTCGCATAAAAGGAAAGAAGAAGACAGTAGTCGATGGAGTTTCCAAAGTATATTAATAGACTGAAAGCGTTGCGAGGCTTGAAAACTAGATCAAAGGGAAGTTGAAAGTCCTAAGTGTAACGATTTGATATTTTCCTAAAGCATTTATTGTATACCTCATGTCGTTGTAAACACTAAGGTACCTCCCTGTATGATTCTTAGTTCTGGTTAAGGTAACTGTTTTTGAACGGATGTATTTTTCTATAGTTGAAATCTAGGGTTTGTATCAGGGTTCGGAAAAGGTTTACATCAAACATTCCTTGCAACAAAAACTTTTCAACAAAGAAACTACAGCTTTACCTGTTGTGCCGCATTTTGGAGGTTGAGAAGCGGTTCCGAAGATCTCTTCAGAAATAGCCTCAGCTTGTTCTCTCGGGGAGCTGGCTCCTTCTTCCGTTGAGGACTTGGGGCTTGATAGAGCATCTTTTGGAAAACTCTGCGAAGAAAATATTTTTTACTGGAACCATTATTTTCCACCGGTACCCATCGTTAATAACCGTGACGGAAGTTCTGAGGGAAAATGAATAAGTAGGATTTGACAGCAATTCTGAAAAATATAATACCTAAGTCTCTAAGTGTGGATTCGACCAAATGCCATGCTATGCCAGAGTAACTCCCTGAAAAACAGGCTTACTCTAGAGTAATTCAGTGTGAGTGGAGTGAAACATAGTAACGACTAAGAATACCGGGGCTATTCTCACACAACGCAATGGTGTTCATAAATAACTGTGAAAACAAACAGACATCAATACAATAAAAAAAAACAAAATATAAACTGCAAACTACAAATACACATTTATTAATTGAAAACGCAAGAGTCCTTATGATCAAGTTGAATTTACGTCTTTTCTTTGCAATCAAGCCTAAAAAATACAATACCTACATTTCTCATAAAAAAATCTCATTATGAAACAGGATTTGCATAGAAATTTTAATTTGAAATATCAAAATATCATCTATTGTTTTTAGGGTTCCGTACGGAAGCCTCAGGGCGCGAGTTCTCGCACTTGACCGTCTTTATTTATTTTGCTATCGTTTTGATAATTAAGAATTGTATGCATCTTAGTGCATGCGACTGTACCTACTGTTGTTTCTTCCGTTTGCTTTTATTCCTGTCTGTACTGTATTTGTGTGTGTTGAACAAATAATTTACCTATCTAGCCTATAGTCTGACAAGTAATTAACCCTCGTCGGCAAACTACATTACTCTTTGTTGTACTATGTCCTACATTGGACCGGAGACAAACAATATGTCCATTCCACACCAGTTGAGCCAGTGACCCGTGACCCTTATAGTAATCCCGAGGAATTCTTCAGAAGCAGTGTTCAAACGGCATACTTTATGTCATTTAAAATGTATTTCAATGATCCCTACGTGCATAAATTGGCATGGATGGAAAAAAGCTCAGAGGCTTTCATACTTTCACTTTTCTTCTTAACAGAATAGATGTCTACTGAATGAAGTCAATTTTGAGTTTGACTTTTAGGGGGCTTGCGATATCGTTCAAATTCATCAAAATTAACAATAATAAGTAGATAAATAAATAAATAAATATTCCGGACAGATCACACACGGTCAACTGATCCCAAACTAAGCATAGCCTGTACTATGGGTACCAGCGACTGATATACATTATAGATATATATTAAACACCCAGACACAGAACAAACATTTGTGTTAGTCACAAATGTTTGTCCAGTGCGGGAATCGAACCCGCTACCTCTAGCGCAGAAGGCAAAGTTACTAGCAACTGAGCTATGAGGCCTGTATGTATGATGATATGTTCATTTTGAAAAAGATTTCCAACGTATTTCGATTAAATATAGCACGCCGTTTGAAAACGGCTCAATACCGTAAGAATTCCTGTCATATAATTGGGAAGTTATCAAATTGGAATATCGTTGTTGAACGAGGCTCTTCACTGGAGGCAAACAATATATTTTTTTTTTTGTTTTTTTTTTTTTTATATACTACTTAGGTGGCAAACAGGCATACGGCCCACCTGTTAGTAAGCGGTTACCGTAGCCTATGAGCGCTTGCAATACCAGAGGCATCACGCACGCGTTGCCGACCCCGAACCCCCCTCCCCCTAAAGAGCTCTGGCAACCTTACTCATCGCAGGAACACACCACTATTTGAAAACAAATAATGTTATTTGGCTGCGATCTTCTGTAAGGCGGAGGTACCTCCCCAGGCGGGCTGCTCCAATTCAGAACGAGAAAATCTCGCTGTGCCCTTCCTCCTCTCAAAATATGTCTTTTCCACAATATTTGCACGGTCAAAGTAAATCAAAGGAATCCTCCTCATACCGAATGAATTCCTGTCCAGCTTTTGTAAATTGTTTTGCTCATCAAGTTTATGAATGTAGAAGTAATTTTACGGCAAATACTTGGGAAGTTATTGGATTGGAATTTCTTTATTAACTTCAGTTTTATGACCCGCCATAGGCACAACAAGAAATAGCCGTAAGTTTTATACCTACTCGAAAATATATTGAAAAATATGAGATAAGTCCAGCAGGATACGAAAGAAATTCCCGACACACAACCCCTTAGTTTAAAGTTTATGTAAAAATAGCAGCAACCGAACGAAGTCGCGGGGATAACCATACTATACCACAGTCGACAAAAAAAAATCGGCAAGTGGTGATTTCAAGAGAAGATGACGTTTTTTTAAGTTTAACGGGACAAGTTGCAATCCCTCAGGAATTAAATTAAAATGGGACCACCCCGGGATCATACTCTAGACACCAGCGTAAGAATCATCGGGTTACTATTGGCGGAGATATCGAGTAACATACACACAAAAAAATAAAAAAATACAGCCGACTTGAGATCCTCCTCCTTTTGGAAGTCAGTTAAAAAATATGTCAAGTTTTACCTGCTTCTAGCAGCGAGCACTGCTTTCACAGCGCACACTGGTTCTCTAGTGTCCCCCACCAGGAACGTGACGTCACAGAGCTCCGGCATCGATGCCAGGAACTTCATGTCCTCAGCCAGCCCCGACTTGTTCTCGAAGGTGCTGAGGTCGGGCTCCGCCTCCATCGCCGCTAAAGCCCCGCTTCGCATTGACGACTGCGGATAAATAGTATTTGAACGAAATGATTGTGGAGTTATGATGGTGAAAGAAAACATTCAAATTCTCATCTTGGGTTAGACCTGTACTGATTTTCCACTGTGTGTTTTGTGCATTTATTTCCCTATGCTAATACGACCCTAGCCAGCCCATCTCCTTAAAAATCTTATAAAAGCAGAACAGCAGCCTCATGAAGGTCAGTTACTACGTGGTTCGTGAGGATGTTTGTATGTTTTTGTATGTTCGTGGTTCAATCACACCGTAACGGCTCAACCGATTTCGATTAAACTTGGAATAGATAGAGTTCTTTACCTAGAATAGCATATATTATGTTACTTTTTTTATTTTTACTACAGCTCTTATATAAATCATAATTTTAAAAAGACTGCTGAATCTTTTTAACAGGGATTCGTTTTATTTTTCATTTTGATTTCCAATTATTTTTGCAATACAGTTTTAATCACCAAGAGCACCGATATAATTTAATGTCAAGTAAGTTCCTTTTCTACTAAATCGGGTCAATTTTCTCTACAAAAGAGTACATAAAAATCATCGGATTTGAATAAAAAAACGCCTATTCCACGTAAATCGGTACCTAATTACGAATACTCTCGATTACTATTTATTCTCTACTAAGCGAGATCAAAGCCTCTACTTAACGATGCTTAAGCTACGGTTTCCTAAAAAGATGAGACTGTTTTAACACGATCGTACTGATGCTGAGTAACTATTTATTCTACACAAGCTTAGCTAGGTAAGCGCTAGATAAAAGTAGCTTATATGCTATTGTAGGTAAAGAACTATCTATCCCAAGTTCCATTGAAATCGTTTGAGCCGTTACGTCGTGATTGAACCACAAACATGCAAACGTACAAACATCCAAATATCCTCACAAACTTTCGCATTTATGTTAGTAGGATAGACTGAAGAACAACACAATTTACGCTATTAGGGCCATAGCAATAGGTAAATAAACAAGCCTTTGGTTTTGACTAATCCTTATTTGGGAACTCGGCTTTAGTCAGAAGTAAAGCTGTTTTTTTTGCTTGTTTGATTCGCAGAAAAAAGCCGGGAGAAGTTCGCGATGTCAGTCAGAATAAAGAAAATATTTTTGATTCCAGGATTAGCACTTAGGCTCGTGTAATTACCCACCAAACAAGAATTAAACAAAAAAAAGTAATTTTTTATACTACTAAAGTGGCAAACAAGCTTACGGCCCACCTATTGGTAAGTGGTTACCGTAGTCTATGAACGCTTGCAATACTGGAGGCATCACACACGCATTGCTGACCCCGAACACCCCTTCCCCTTAAAGAGCTCTGGCAACCTTACGCACCGCAGGAACACAATTTATTTGAAGCAAAATAATTTTATTTGGCTGCGATCTACTTAAAGGTGGAGGTACCTCGAGTAACAGCGAAAAAATGTCGCTGTGCCCTACCTCACATAATTGCAACATAATTTGTGTCTTTAATCCTTTCACCACATGATTTTTCATGGGGCCTATACCGTCGGTGAAAAGATTATAGTGCGCCTCATAAAGGCTCCTTTTTGCACATCTTAAAGGCTCCTTTCTTATTTCTTCTTTATCCGCACTCTGGTTGTTGAAATCGTCTACAGGCTACCTACGGTAACCACTTACCAACAGGACCTGATTGCCAACTAAGTAGTATAAAACAGTGTTTTGTGAGAATAGATATAATTAATTCCTACCCTACAAACAATACCAAAACATGATGATAATTTTCATGTTAAACTCGCAATCGAAATGTTAATAGCTATTTTTATAGGCAGAAAGTCATGAATATTCAAGGAATAATAAATCATAAAAACGGTCTATCTTCACGCAGTATTAATCCTCATGTAGGTATATAAGAATTCTCCTATTTCAGCTCTCATATCATGGCAATCCTAAATCATGTCAAACGCTTCTTGGTTTACAAGTAGGGTTCATATTACATAATCACATCATACTTCTGTACCATATACAGCATACACACATTCATAAATGCGAAATTTACTTTGTCTCTCATTCTGCCTTACAAATAAATAGCTGAAGCCTTAAGCATGGAGATAGCTCAAGCCTTGAGCACATAGGGTGGTTTTTTAGGGTTCCGTACCTCATTTGAAAAAATGGAACCCTTATAGGATCACTTTGTTGTCCGTCTTTCTGTCTGTCTGCCTGCCTGTCCGTCTGTCAAAACCCTTTATCTCAGAAACGGCTAAAGGTATCAACTTGAAATGTATACCAACTATTAAGGTCTGTAGGCTTATGGTGCTATATAAAAATCAAAGCTCTAGCTTAATGCATTAAAAAGATATGGTAATTAATGTATAATTTTTGTATGGAAATGGCAAAAATCCAAAACCTCTAGGGTACTTCCAGTAACCTCACAATTCTGAAATTTGGAATGCTTGGAGCTTTTGTGACACAGTTAAGGGGAAAAGTCTGAAATTGAGGAATTTCGAAGTTTTTTAGGAAACAAAGTTATATTTGCGGTCAATGTCATAAAATGACTACGTGAGCAACCGCAAATATAAGTTTGTTAATTCTTACATTTGGAATTTTGATTTTCTGACCACGTGTACGGATTTTCCGACTGGTAAATTTTAAAAATCAATCAAAAAGAAATCAAAAATATTTTTATTAAAATGATAAAAAAATCGGTTGGGAACTCTTCTGATAAGTTGTAATAACCTGTGTTAGAAGAGTCACCTCTTTTCTGTGGTCTATAATATATAATATCAATAATAAAAAAAAAAAGGTCTGTAAGTACACTTATCCAATGAACAATCTTACTAACTAGGTAAAGTAATAGAAGGTATCTAATTCATTGGTTCATGACCGGGATTCGAACCTGCGACCAATGGTACAGAAGCCTTAGGGCGCGAGTTCTCGCACTTGACCGTCTTTTCTAAGAATCGCGTGAGCGAAGCCGCTAGCAGCTGCTAGTAACGAAGTAAAAAAAACACCAAGATCAGGTGTGTACGCACCATCAGGCCAATATGTAACAATGTGTTCACTCATGAAAGAAGTTATAAACGAATCTAAAGTTGTTTTCGGTGAGCTTTTATTGTCACTTACTTTTATTGACTTTTAGTGTCTTTTAAAAAAACTAATGGCGTTATTTGTTTGGTATGTTTATTTGAAGCATAACTTTCAAACCGTCACGTCAATCTGATCTGCATAGAATTTGGTAGGTCAACAGATTGTACTTTAAAGTTTACCGGTAAGATATGAGTTAAAACGGCTAAGGGGTTGCTAAGATATAGGGGTCCAAAAATTTTTTTTTTATTCTAGCCCATATGTTTTTTAAGATAGAACGAAGTAGGAAAATTACATAGAGCGTAGTCTGATCGTTATTTGAAATTTACCCTTCCTGCTCAAGGGGTATCTACTAGGACATCAAATGTAAATGCCGAACCTGTTTATTTACCCCAATGTCAATCCACCCGAAAATGTTGAGGAGTTGATTATGTGTAGGAGAGTTGATTTAGGTATTTGGTTACCCAAATTATTAAGCTCAGATTTCTGAGACAAATTTGCGTTAGCAGCAAACTACTGTCTAGATTTTCCCATTAATTAGGTAAATAATTGTATCAGGTAATTGTTGTGTTTGGGAAAAAAGTGGGAATTGAAAAGGGCTGGCTCATTACTTGCGAGCAAATAATTTCTCTGGCAATTCTACGTAATGCAGCCAGTGTTCTTGGCACATTTTTGCATGATCAAAATTATTTGTTTTATAGTTTTTGGTTGTATAATTCATATTTTAATGTACAAAGTATGTAGGTAACGCTGAGTAAATTAGGTTATTATGTACTCACTTCGTCCAAGCTGAAATGTCTCGTGATAGTCAAATCCATTTTACCAATAAGTAGTTCAAACTTGGATCAACTTTCAGTTACGCGACCGTTCCAGACGGAGACTAAAAGACGACTGACGGAAAATCTGAATTCGGAAATGGAGCGAGGTGCTGTACACTAAGTACTATGGTCCAAGTCAGGGACTTGAAACGGTTGTTAAATTTCGGTATTTTACCAGCCTAAATTACCGATATCATATTCTCAACCTTTTCATTGGGTATCGTTATTTAACCCATATCTTATTTCGGTACCGAAATCACAAGACGAGAGCAGGCGAGGGCCCCGCTTGGGGAGTGTCGTCGTTCGAATTGTAATTTTTTGTCGTCCAGAGTAAAAAATAATCTTTTTCCAAAGCTAAGTTCACTTAATACGCACCGGCGGGTGTGCGCCGCCGCCGTGGGGGATGCAGGAATATTTGGGTTAAATAACGGTACCGTTATTATATCAATATTTTACGGTTAACCTCAATTTTTGGTACCCTTATATTTCGATACCATAATATAATCTTTTATTCTATTATATATAGTTCTTTTATTATATAGTATTACACTCACTGATTGATTCATCACGAAAGCTCGGAAACTACTGGGCTGAGGAGTCTGAAATTTGGCACAAGCACTCAAAAAAGGGTGTAGGCGCGCACTAAGAACGGGTTTTGCAATTCAAATTCAATTCCTAAAGGGGTGAAATACGGGTTGAAAGTTTGTATGTAAGTCCCATGTTTTTGAAGTTGGAGACATCAAAATCGGGTTTTAGGTAAATTGTCAAAAATAAAAAATGTTATTTTCAACATTTTTTGAAAAACAGCTCTTAGGAAGTGGTAATAGGGGATGAAAATGTATATGGGAAGTCCTATGTTTTTGAAGTTAGAGTCATCAAAATCGGTTATCAGATAAGTAGTTTAAAATAATAAAATACCTGCTTAAGTTTTTTTTCTAAAACCACCCTCAGTTGTTAAAATAGGGGATAGAAGTTTACATGGGAATTCTTTATCTGTTAAGCCTATACAATTGAAATTTGGCATGCAGGTTCCTTATAAACGTTAGACAGTTAACATTTGTTATAATATAACTTTTGGAAAATTCATCCCCGAAGGGGATGAAACGGGGGTTGAAAGCTTCTTTGAAAGTCCCATGTTTTTCAAGTTAGAGACACAAAAATCGGTATTTAGGTAAATAGTTCAAAATATTTAAATACCGATACAAGTTTGTTTTATAAACGACCCTCAGGGTGCGTAAATAGGGTATGAATATGGGACATTTTTATCTTTAAAGACTATGCACTTGAAATTTGGCACGCAGGTTCCATAAAGAGAGTAAAAATTTGCTAAGTAAGAATTTTATGAAAATTCAACCCCCAAAAGGATTAAATGGGGGTTGAAAGGTTCTTTGAAAGTTCCATGTTTTTCAAGTTAGAGACATGCAAATTGGGGCTCTGGTGAATGGATTTAAATAATAAATACATCTATAATTTTTTTTGAAAAACAGCCCTTAGTGTTGTATAATAAGGGATGAAAGTTTGTATGGGAAACGTTTATATTTGAAAGACTACAACATACTTGAAATTTTCCAGGTAGGTTTTCCAGAGGGTGTACCTAGACATCTGATAGCAAAAGGATTTTATGAAAACTCACCCTAAAGGGTGGAATGGAGATTGAAAGGTTCTTTGAAAGTCCCATGTTTTTAAAGTTAGAGACATGAAAATTAGGATTCTGGTTCATAGTTATAAATACAATACACGTATACGGATGGTGACGGGACGGTGATGGAACTGTGACGGGACGGGGACGGGACTGTGACGGGACGGGGATGGAACGGTGATGGTGATGGTGAAGGCGTCGGGACAGTGACGGTTACGGGACTGTGACGGTTACAGTGACGGTGATGGTAGGTAGAAATAGATAAGTAGCTGCTTATTAAGTGTTAATACTTTGACAAGGATAATGTATAGTAGTCTAGGTAGGTATATACAAACGCGGACGAAGTTGCGAGCGTGACAGCTAGTATAATATAATACCATAATTCAACCTACCGATTTTTTTTTTTGGATACCGATATATTATTGATGACGTCATATCTGAAAAAAAGGGTATATCCGATATCGGGTAAAGGTTTTGCGGTAATTCAGTCCCTGGTCCAAGTATAGGTCGTCATGTAAAAAGAACGCTGGCGGTCAAGCTGCGCAACACTGAATTTCGACGACCTCTATGGCGAAGTGGGCGAATGCCCGTCGGAGACGCAAAATGATTAGATTTCCGCTGCGGGACAAATGTTTTTATGATTTGCAAATATTTTTCGTAGGTCTGGGTGTTGTGGTACCATGGTAATCATATTTTCTGATACCTATAGAATAGAAAACTACCTGAAAACCCTCATACATAGAAAAAAATAAAAATCAAGGGAAGGCACTAACTCCCAAGATACAAGTTGTAAAGACTTAGTTTGGTAGGTAGTGCTCAAATTAAGTGTGACATGTAATATGGTATTTTTGATTATACGCCATAATTGTGGTGATTATGATCACTTGGGGGATCCAAGGGATGTCCAGCAGTGGACTTCTACAGGCTGATAATGATGATGACGATCACTTGAACACTAAACCCATTTTAAAATGAACATCACCGATGTTTTGATCTCTTTTTTCAGAGCTTGGTTGAGAAAAGCTGATGTTTCCGAAAGGAAATCTTTTATATGTTTTAAAACAGCCCTGCTGGTCTCACTTCTAAGTCCTTTCACGAAAATACTCGCTATGACAATACGGGACATTAAAGCACTGAACAAGTCAACTACTCAACTATAATGTTGTGCCAAAGATAATATAGTAGAAAGGGTTGTGCTCACTGCCACAAAAATGCAACGAAATTGCAATTGAAATTTGAATTGTATACTTTAGTCTAAATCAAATATTTAGGTTTTAATATATTTTTTTATTTCAAATTCGCTTAAGTTCTTTTTTATGTATACGTATTGTATTCAACAAATACAATAATTATTAATTATTTAGTCATAGAATTAACATCAAATTTAGCATACCTAATACAATGACTTCATAGTAGTGGATAATTCTAGCGTTTGTTATAACGAACACCATTTTCCGGCTTTTCTATTAGAATAGCATTTCTTTCACTACTCTTTCCATTTAAAACAGAGCAAAACTAAACCGGATTATTAATTTCATAAAAATTGGTGGAAATCAGGGGTTTCAGTAAAGCATTTTCAGTACAATAAAACTTTTTGCGTATATTACGCCCAATATTTAAAATCGCCTTACTCTTTCAAGCGTAAATTATCCATTCCCTTTGTTTGATGGGCAATGCAAGCCCATATTGAAACTTGTTAATTGGTTTTCCTGCAAAATCAATATTGGATGTGCGTGGCACTTACGGGTCGCCGGGCGTCCTATATACCAGCAGCAGGACTCGTGTGAATAGGAGGGAACGCAAATCCGATAGTCGATTTTTGTGTGGCTCTCTTCGATGTAAACATTAACTAAGCTTTGTACATGTACAGTCGGGTACACTCTATAAAGTAATTCATAACATGTATAGTGTAGTAACAAAAAGAAAGAATATTAGCGAAAAAAAAACTATTAGTTTCTTCATTTTTCTTTCCAAGTTTCCAAATTAGCTGATTTTTTATCATCTTTATAACAAACTAGCTTCCGCGCGCAGCTTCACTCGCGTAGTACCTATATAAAAAGTTTGTGAGGATGTTTGGATGTTTAGATTTTTGAATATTTGTTATTCAATATCGTTGAAACTTGGAATATTTAATCACTGTTTCACAATTTAGATATCAAATTAATAGCGTTTTTTTGGATATTTATGGCGCTAAAATGTGTTTCAAATACCCGCGGAGCAGCAATAATTTAATCATAAATGAGAGAAACAGGGAATGCACTTTTGCACACAACTGTCCATGAAAATATTCTCGTTAGCTGCTAACGTGCAGGAAATATACATATATATAGCAAGTAGAATGGAGCATGGCGGTAAACTTGGTAAACTTTGGATGAAAATAGACCTTACTCATTTTTAATATTATTACTAGATAATACGAACTCTACCTCATAGTTTTCCTACATAATAACTAAATATAATCGAATGTTTGGTACCTACCTACCTGATTCTCGTAAAATTTATAAGAACTCCATTAAATTTTGTGAAGGATTGTTTTGCAATTTAAGGATCCCTACAGGAGAAGGCTAGCAGGTCAAAACCCTTGTCATAAGGTTCTAAGTTTTATCCGACTTTCAAAAATCGTGAGATGAATTTGTTTACTGGTGGCTACGATTCAGATGTTACGCCCACGTCGCGTCGTCTGGAGTAACGCCTACTGGTAGCCATTTATCTATACTATATCTACATCTATGTACATTACAGACAAATAACTAAGCCAACGATACCTGTTGATAGAATTCCTTTGCTTTTGAGAAGAAAGCTTTTGAATCAGCTCGCTGGGCGCTAACAATTCACAATGCAATGAGGTACGGTACAGTTATGAACACTACACTTATTCACAGAACTAAGGAACTACGTTGTCAACGCTACAGCTAAGAAATTAAACAGCTAAGGAACTAAAACCACTACTAAAACTGTTTGTAGTGAGTTATAAGCCCATAGCAAGGTTTTGAAGGCTTATTATATTGAAGGTTGACAGAATTTGGTTTCTGTGAAACTACAGTGTACACAACACTGAGCATTAGGAGGTACGCATGCGTAGTACGTACTGCGCATGTCCGTCTAAGTTATCAATATGACAGCGTCCCGCCGATGGAAGGTCGCTTCGGTGGTTCTAGCACCAATTTCAGACTGTAACAAATCGCTAGCGAGTCTGTCGGCAATGTCAAATAACCATGGAAATGAGAAGAATAGTCCTCGTTCAGAGTGAGAGTTTCGCGATCGAACGTGCGATTCTCGAAAGTATTTTATCGAAAGCGATTATTATCTTATACGTAAGATAATCGCAAGTCGATTTGTTGTACATTGCTTGTGTGTAATCTGTAAACATAATAAAATAAACCCAAGAGTCGCGATTTTCTCGGTATAAGTATAGCTCTCTCCTTTTAAATAATTCGTAATAAAATAACAAGACTTAATCGATCTTGTAACCTTTTGTCTCTGACTGTGGGTACCTACATATTTCCATTCAATTATAGAGACCTTATTCATAATCTCTCACTAACTTAATCGACTCGATAACTCTTGCCGTGCCCTTTTCAAACAGTAAACAATAGGTAGAGGAAATACGTTTATCAAGTCGATAAAATTAGTGATTAGGATTTACCTAGTGATAAGGGGGAAAAAATCTAATTTTTTTTTCTTGTCTTTTGGCCAATAAGACGTATTGGATATGTTGGTACCTACCTTGGTAGATACCTACCTATCTAAATAGGCAGACCAGCTCTAAAAGGGCTCAAAGAGTATGTTAAGGGAATTGGATAAAATGGCGGTACCTAAGGATCGCTGGAGACAGCCATCCACAACAGTACAGCAAAGATATCCATGACGTGATGAGCACAGGAAGAGTACCTAAGCCAAACTCGTAAGCGAAAGGTAATTCCGATACCTCTTAACTGGTGCTAACTTCTCTACTTTCAATGGATGAAGGTGATATTCATGAATGGAGAGCTAGAATGAAGGCTTTATTTCAATAAGAATTAATTAGGCAGGGCATTGCATTGAAGCTTACTACAGCTTTACACAGAGCTTACTTTTGGAGAAAATTCACAGTTCTGAAGCTCATTTGAGTATCATCATCGTATATCATTTTTTCTAATACAAAAGTGCTCTTTTTATCCCTTGCGAGTGGCAAGAAGGTGTACGAAATCTTCCCAATTAGATTTCTATGTCAATCTTTAAAATCTCAGATCCATCATCAAGATAGGAAATTAATTTCTGTAGATCGTTTGCAACGGTATTTAATTTTAACTGATTCTTGTGTATTTTATAAAAAATATTATTATGTTTTTTTTCAGTGAATAAATCATAAAATAATCTGTAATGTTGAAGTTTATTTATGAATTATTTTTTTTAAGTTATACACGATTATCGGTATATATTTTGGTATTAAAAAAACGTTGATTTGTGAAAACATTTCAAATTCTAACTAGCGACACCTAATACTTTTTTTTCAAATCAAACATTAGGCTTGTGTTCTGAAAATCAAATGACCTTACAAAACCTTTACTTTTCATACATTTTCAACTGTGAAAATTTCTGCTTTTCCACCCTTGTTCAAAAGATTCTTCATAACTCGCATAGATGGCGCTGTATCAAATAAGCAAAAAACACTTGCAGTTTTATTTTCGTGCCCTGTAAGAAAGAAAGAAGATACATTTATTTTGGATACACAAGCACAGCGCAAACTAATTAGAAAAGACACAACAGTTATAGAGAGGTGGGTAACAAACAAAATTAGGTAGGAAGAAACAAAAACTAGGGTGTTCATTAGTAAGTGCCGTGGTGCATGCGTGAGCCAAAAAAGGTTCCATCTCAGCTTTAATGCCTGTACTAATCTACCTATGCTGTACTAATCTTTAATCGGTTCTTTTAATTCGGAATTTTTGAAAGCAATTTTACAATATAGCTTACAGACTCATTCATCATTAGAAGGCCAATTACATTACACAAATTCATTTGCAGCCGACGACAGAGGGCTATGTGTGTATATCAGTCTAATACCTAATCCCTAATAGACCTATGTTCAAGGTGTCAAATAAAACGTCTTCGTTGGCCGGGTAATATAGGACATAGACTAAATGACGTCACTCCGAATTCACTATGACGAAAAACCCGGAAAACAAAAGCGAGTATCAGTCATAAAAAATATTTAATAAATATCGTGCTTAGTATCAAATAAAAGAGCTTGACATTCTTAAATCATAAATGTATTCAATAATCGGGAATCTACGGGAATCTATGGGTTAGTTACACTAAGCGACCGCTAGAGACCCTACGTATGCAGTATAATAACATTGCATTGCAGAATATGAGACGGATGGCTTTGCGGCCATTATCCGAAAAAAAGACCACATCCCTGATGCGCAGAATGCGTGACAGCCCCAACACTATCCTGAAAACTATATCTGGCAAAATCACCTCTCCCACGTGGCACTGCTTCGTGAGGAGAGTGATGTTTTAAAATGTTTATAGTTTAGTTTTAAGTCTTACTAACCCTTATTATAAGTGTTTGCTATGCTTTTTCCATGTATTTTACTAAAAAACTATGGATCCCATTGTTGACCCAAATAAAGTATTTTTATTTTTATTTATTTATTTATTAATAACAAAAGTCAAAAAAATTGCTCATGCTAGTTGGTTTTAGTTTGACGTCAATCTTATTCATCATTATCATCTTCATTTCAGCCGTACGACGTCCACTGCTGATCATGGCCTCCCCCACAGACAGAGCGAATACCACGTCATGATAAGGATATCATGACGTGGTATTCCTTATCTTGTCATTCATTTGCCCATACTCACCACGCTGGGCATGCGGGTTGGCGAGCGCAGTTAGAGCTATCGTTGTTAAAATGAGGGACGCTGCTGCCCATCCCCTAGCTTTTTCTCTTAGTCGCCTCTTACGACATCCGCGGATAGGTAGTTAGGGAGGGGCCTATTCATTAGCCGGAGCCACCACGGACAATCTTAATATGTAATCTTAATATAATGGCAATCTTATTATGTTGTCGAAAACATGACTGTAATGATATTTCTTGAAATCAATAATAGTAAATGAGTCAGCTTTATAAATTCGCATCACACCTTAGTTTTAATTACCGTCGCCTCAGGTAGGAATTTAATGTCTCCGACACCCGAGACGGGCGCCGCGATGCCGGCGTTCTTGAAGGGACCGTACGCTATTAATTAGGAGCATCAGTCTGGAATCTCATACGATTAGTAGTGTAATGGAGCAAGTAGACGGGAAGGACGTTGATGTATGTGCGTTACGTACATATACGTAGCGTAGACAAGTATTCGTAGCGTAGCGGGCTTGGAATTTTGAAGCGTCCTTTTCTGAAATCAAAGACAATCATTTATTTTGTAGGTACCTATCCAACATAAAGCCGTGTTCTAACTGCATGTGATTTGCCCTTGATATTATTACGGCAAATAAAATTCGTTTCAAAATGATCCTTACTGACCTATACCCCTTCTGAATAAAGTTAATTTCGAGTTTGACATTTGAGGGCGGGTGATATAGCTTAACTTTATTCTTAACTTTATTCGATGGATTTTATTGTGTGCATGTAATTTAGTTAATCTTGACATGTTATGTAATATTGTTGTTTCATCTGAAATAAATGAGTGGATAATAATTAACCGATATCGCAAGATACTTCTTTATCTTTATCTCTAACTGATAATCACCGTCGTTCTCATTATGAGGTGAGTAAAAAAAATACACTCGACTAAAGATACCAGGGTAGGTAAATTTTTGCACTGTGCTTGCTTGCTTGTCGTGTCACTGATTCTTTCTTGGTAACCTGTATATGCAGCATCGTCGTATGAGAGCCATCGCTCAGAAAAACCAAGCCTGTGATTTTTGTTCCAAGAACATTTTCATTAAATAGGTAGATACATTTTATATCTGAATCTGCTTGAAAGGCGCTAGTAAAAGTTTTATTAGAAAACGCTGATAAACATAAAAAGTATCTCAAAGGGTTTTCATACTGAAGTAATACTAAAAATCTCGTAAAAACGAGAAAAATGACGTAGAAGCTTCCGAATCAGTATCTGGATCGTAACATTTGCATTTCCACCGACAACCAGAATTCAGCATCCTTGCTTGCCTTGCTAGCAACAAAGATAAGTTTATTTAACCGACTTCCAAAAGGAGGAGGTTCTCAAGACGGCTGTTTTTTTTTTGTGTGTATGTTACTCGATATCTCCGCCAAGAGTAACCCGATTTTGATGATTCTTTCGCTGGTGTATAGAGTATGATCCCGGGATGGTCCCATTTTAATTTAATTCCTGAGGGATTGTAACTTGTCCCGTAAAACTTAAAAAAACGTCATCATCTCTTGAAATCACGACTTGCCGAATTTTTTTTGTCGACTTTGGTATGGTATGGTAATTTCCGCGACTTCGTTCGGTGGCTGCTATTTTTACATAAACTTTAAACTTAGGGGTTGTGTGTCGAAAATTCCTTTCTGTGCACCCATACGTTACGCTACCCTGCAAATTTCATACTCTTAGGATTTTGGTTAGGCTCTGCGTTGATTTTCAAAGAGAATAACCACTACGTTTGATTGACAGTCAGTCAGTCAGTATCGTAAGAGTTATTATTGATGATGAATGGATGTCATAGTTACTTTTGTTTTTTATTCGAAAGTGTAGGTGGCCAGTGTCATCCTCAGAAGGTAAGCAAAACGCAAAGAGGTTGATACCAAAAAAAGAGGTTGATATTAATCTTGTAAATATTCAGGAATTTGATTTTAGTTTTTGTAAAAGATATCTTATTGCATTCAACCTCTTTGGTTTCATTTGTTTTTAATTTACTCCGATTTCACCGGCTACCTTACACATAAATGTGGGAAGGTGGTTATATCAATTACAGTTTGTAGGTTCCCGATATAATACGCCCACTTGCCTAAAATTCATTAGAATTACCTAGGGCGTGGGTAGGTATCTGAAACTATACAACCGCCTACCTGGGTATTAAATGGACGCCGTCTTAATAAATGCTTGAAATCTTTTAATTTTTATTCGCTAATTTGACATTGGCTTTTGTCGTGAATTAATGCTCAAGCCACTGGTTTACTTATTGAGTTTTTCATACGTACCTACTTCATACAAAAAAAATACTAGATAATAGCAATCTGTTTGGTTTCGCTGATGAGTTGTTTGCTTTGTAAACGAGACCCGTATTTATTAAATCCCTACTAGTGTCTGTCCGCGGCATCCTCGATAAAAGGAAAGCCCATACTATGCTCTACCATATTTATAATATAGGTACAAACTTGTTCCGTAACTTTATTAGTTGGCATACTTATTACAAGAGGGACAATATTACTGACAAAAAATCTATACCTATAGGTATATTTCAGATTTTGTCAGAATCTTTTGCAAAATAACTTTTCTTAATACCAAACTAATACTTAACAACACTAATAAAACAGCTTATTTGACACCAAATTTATATTTTTGCTTAATGTTTTTTTGGGTTCCTTACCTCATTTGGAAAAAACGGAACCCTCACTTTGTTGTCCGTCTGTCTGTCTGTCTGTCAAGACCCTTTTTCTCAGAAGCGGCTAAAGGTTATACCAAATAAAAGAAAAAATACAAAATAAAGTGCCGTATAACAGTATCAAGATAAATTTATTTAAAAGATATGAATGTAAAATTTTTGTATGGGCAAAAATGAATAACCTCTATGATAGGTACTTCCTAGGTAGTTAGCTCACAATTCTGAAATTTTCTCCTTGCGAGCTATAGGTACTGCCTGTCCACTACCGTTTCAACTTGTTAATTCTGAGAGCTATGTCGATGATCTTGGTTTTTATTGATAACTGGGTATTAATTTATTCAAATCGGTACCTACCTATTTCAGTTACAGAGTGGGATTGAACTACTTATCAAACATCCAAACTGTCATATTTTATTATTCAGTAGGACCTTTTTCTTTATTACAAGCTCTCTGGTCGCTTAGGTACGCTATTGTTTCACCCCTCGAATCATGAATACTTGAAGATATATGGCATTTATTTTCCGAAGGATTTCGATAGGCTCTTTAAGCCGGTATTATTGGTATTTGATACATTTTCTGGATTTTTCGTAGAGTCGACAACTGCGAACTATTATTGGGTCTATAGAATATTTACGGAGCTTAGTGGTAGCTTTTAGGCTCACCGGTAAAGTTATGAAGTGTTTATATTATCATGCTCTTTGATGTCAATCAAATAAATTTACCAAGGTTTTGTTAAGGCATCATTAATTGCTTCTTCAAGTTGATTCATAATATGTATGCTATCCTGAAAGGGGCTTATTCTACACCGGTAGGTACCTATTAAAATTTGTTCTATGACTTGAAAATTTTAAATTTTTCATTGAAAAACACTCGTTGCTATAATCTGGTGTTTTTGAGTCAAACAGTTCAAACAAAAACAATTAGGCTGCGTTTCCACCAGAGATGTGCGAGGATGCGTAGCGAGGAATGTGTTTGTAAAGAACCAATAGAATCGCTTCATTTACCTCGCCTCGGTCAGCACAGTTCTGGTGGAAACGGCTCAGCGGAGCTAGATTTTTGCGCGAGGTATGTGTGCGAGGGATGTGTACGAGGGATGTGTGCGAGGGATGTGTGCGAGAGATGTGTTGCGAGGAATGTGTGTTGCGAGGTTTGCGCATACTGTACCAGCCAGACCATAGACGGTCGACACATTTCACAGCATCGCAAATGATGCATTGCGAAGCAAAGTGGTAAGAGGATGCTCTTACCACACATTAATGCGCATTTTCACAACACCGCTACACATCCTCGTAGGCACATTTTCCTCGCACAGCTTTGGTGGAAACACCCACATATTTTCACAGCACAGCAAGACATCCTCGCACGACACATTTCCATCACACATCTCTGGTGGAAACGCAGCCTTATTCAGCTGTTTTAGGTAGAAATATTGATGCCGAACTTCGTATACGTCTATAAATCAGTTCTTTATAAAAATACTATATGATGATAAAAAGACTAAAATTAACTAATTTAAAAAAGTTCGGGAACAAAACAAAATAATTCTTTCTTCTTGTTTATTGAATAAGCTCCTTTAAGGAAAGTAAACATTTATGAATCAACTTGTATATTGCCTCTGATTGCAAAAGGTGTAAAGAGTCACAACCTGTTTAAGAAGCAAGCAGGCAAAAGAGAAAAAGTCACCTATGTCTCAATAGATCTCCTCATTTATCCACTCAATTCCCCATTGATAGAAGCCGAATCACCGGCCATTTTATCAACAGCATCAATAGTCAACGTCTGTACGAGGAGCCGTTGTAATTAATCTCAGTTTGGCCGGTAATCCGCCTTTAGATAGTGTGACGGAGGGATGCTGTGACCCAGATATTTATCTTGCCAGGTGACGGCGTGCAAGCAGAACGCTTCTTATTACCAGGAACTATTTTACCCTAGGATTAGGGATGTTTTTGAGTGTGAAGCTATACAAGGTGATGTATATCTTCTCGGGCTTAATGTATAAACAAACGAAAGAATGTAAGTGGAAAAAAATGCATTTTTTTATATTTCACTTTGAAACTTCTTAGAAACTAGGTGAAGCTACGCCTGTTCCTCGCGACCAAGCCTAGAAGAATCAGGCAACAAACACGGCTGGTGCCTATAATTTCGATTATCCTTTTTCATAAAATGGAATTTAGAGCTTCAGAATTTAGTGTGGTGCCGATCGAACCAGGTGAGGATTTTTGGAATTTTAAATGTTTGTGGTTCTTTGCCTAGTTTATCTAGGTACCATGCGATAGAAGCACCACATTTTATCATCATCTATCGTATTTACCTATATAGAATTGCTACAACGAACGCTATAGATATCCTAGCTTATGTAGATTCACTGAACTAGCAGCAGAACTGTAGAACAATAGGTGTGAGCTCGGCATAATCTCTGAAATTATTTCTGAATCCTGGCACACCGCCGCGTGCGGTAAGTAATGAACGCGGTACTACACGTGCTGTCGTGTCGTGAATTCAATGGGAGTGTGTTTCTGGTGGATGGAAGATATTAATGGGTGTGAAGAGCACTGGTAGAGTAGTAGAAGTGACCCTGCCTTCCGATCCACAGGTCGTGGGTTTCAACCCCAGTCGTGCACTTACAGACTTTCTACAAGGAAAATTTATACTTTATGAATACACAATTCGTCACTGAAAATCAATTGGGAAGGTCATAGCCAATATTGTGTGTTAAAAAAATGTGCGTTATAGGTAATAAGTGCTCTCAAACGGTTATGGAAAACAGCCTGTCTTAGAACCCAAAATATCACGAACGATAAGAATACTTTTCCTGGAAGTGGTAATTATTGAAAAAAGTACATCACTTGCGTCAAAGATATGCACATTTAAATATGAGTCTACATCAGGAATGCGGGCGTACACTGTGCATACTAAATACATCCTGGTCCTGGCGCAGAATATGACGGTAAACTGCTATGACCTTATCCAAAATCGACAAAAAATGGTTATGAAAATTTAAATTATGAAATTAAAATACAACGTGATTCATAATGTCTACCACCCCGAAAGGGGGTTATTCTATCAACAAAAAGAAATAATACTAGCGAAAAGTAACATCAATATAATTAATTTGAATTTATTTTCACAAACTTTCTCAAACTAGATGTTTTTGGTATTTTTATCATCTTTATAACTAATAACTAGACGTAAGAGAAGTTCGAATCAAGATTCCTATCTCAAACAGTTGATTCATTGAGTTTGAACTGATTTGACCCCAAAACAACTGATTTCCGCATAGAGTTTTCCCAATGAATGTCGAATTTCCTAAAGTCGTAGAACAAACTTTATTGCCAATTGGTTGTAGAATAAGCCCCTTTCGGGATGGAATACATATTATGAATCACCTTGTATAAAATGAAAATATGAAATAAAAATTTAATTACGAAAATAAACATCATCATTTCAGCCGTAGCTTAGGACAAACATGGCCACACCCCAGATTTCCAGAGCGAATTCCTATCATTCCTACTCTACTCACCACGCTGGGCACGCGGCTTGGCGAGCGCAGTTAGAGCTAGCTTTGAGAAAATAGTCGTCTCTTACGATATCCACGGTTATGTAGATAAGAGGGGGCCTATTCTTTAGCCCGGGCACCAGGGCAAAAAAAAAGTAGCCTTTGATAAATTCAGGAGTTTTCAGGGAGTAGGTAGGTACATCAATTAGCGTTTCTTAGCATTAACTTCAGGTTGGGAATGCATCTGCGGAGTCCCATTTAGGTGTACGAATGCACTCTCTAAGTTAATTTAAAACTTAGTGAGTCTAGAGTGTCGTTCTACGTGTCTTTGATAAGAACAAGAATTTGTCGCGAGAAGTTTGCTTGAAAATAGCACCTTAAAACTTTTATAAGAAATTAAACTTTACAAAAGAGTCTCAGGGCGCTGAAAATCACAAAAACAAAGTCTTTTCTTTTAAACTGTAAAGCCGCGTTCAAACGGCATGCGATATTATTATGTACTTTATGTTATGTCACATAAAAATCGTTTCAAAAAGAACCGTACCTACTTGTAATGAATAAAGTCAATTTTGAGTTTGAATGTCAAACTCATAATTAACATTAAAAGAAGGATCATTTTCAAATAAATTGTAGGTAATGGAGTGTATTTTTACTCCCCTCACACTGACATTGTTTGCAACGTGCATCGCAATGGGCGTCCATTTTTTACCCCCATCAAAATCTCTCACAACTACTAAGAATACGAACCTATTTGGAATTAAATATATGGCTCTCGCGATATGCCGAAAGGTTTATTTTATCAGGCATGTCATTCACCTTACGACGCCCTAAAAACAAATCTACGTTCCACGCATGGCAACACTACATTATAACACATTTGTCACGTAATCTTCCGTCTGTCTGTCACGTGTATGATAGGGTAATGGGGAACGCAACTGGAATCCTAAGTGGGTCACTTTGTTACAGATGAAAAAAGGTAGAAATACGAATTTCAATTTTCATAAAGATGAAAGGAAATTGGAGTGTTGCCGTCTATAAAGTTTACTGGGGTAAATAAACAACACAGTTTATTGTTGTACTTTGGCAAATTGAAACTTTTTGTCAGTCTCTTCAATGTTCAGAAAAAATGCGTGAAATGTGTTGCTTGTTTTGTAAAACTTTTATAGACTCTCTTGTACGAGTATGTATAGTATTGAGCTTCTGACAGGTTAATTAGCGCTAGACCATTAGCTTTTTTGAATATGAAATCAAAGAAGATTGATCAGGCGAGCGTAGCGAGCAAAGATGTCTTTAAAAACATGGACAAATCGGAGTTGTATGTTTGTATGTTTAATTGTTAGAGCATATATTTCGAACGGTATATTTGATATGCATAGAATTTAGTAAGCCAATAAATAAATATATAAATAAATACTCGTATTCCGGACATATCACACAATAGGTTGTAAGTCAATAAATGTTGTTAAGTCTAGAATAGTCTAGAAGTCTTTCTCACATAAAACTGTGTCAGTGTTAGCGTAGGTAGGTACCTGAGTATGTACCTGCATCTGTTTTCGAAAAAAGAAGTTATAGATTACAGCATATTACTGCTTAGAAACCCTTACTTATTACAACTAGCGCAGTATATTAAGGCAAGTGCTGCTATACGGCGGTCCAGTCTAGTTGTTAATTTGAACTTTAATTAAAAATAATTTATCTTCACTGGACACCGTTATAGTGAAAATTGTTAGGGTCGGCAGTTATAATTTCTATCCATTTCCTTAAAAAGTTGTAACAGTTCATTATAGCTTTGGAAAAAAAGAGGAGGCTGACTTTTATCCCCAATTATGAAGACAACCTTTCAGATCTCCTAGCGATCAGATCCTTTAAGAGGTCTAAAGGGGTAGTCAGAGGCACGTCCAAAATTTTTTGGCCCACGCCCACATTTTGTCGTAGTGAGTATTCCATATGTGTCAGGTAGCAAGCTCATCGCCACTTATAAGTACCTATATTACTGGTTTCCTCACAATTTCTTCCTTTAAAGCACGCGTTGATACGCACTAAAAGTTTTAGAACAGAAAAACTCGTTGGTGCACAACCGGGTTCAAACCGACGGCCTTCGGATCGGATGCAGGGGTACCTCCCACTAGGCCAACACGGCAGTTTATCTATAAAGTCAGACCTTATTGCTTAGCTTTGCACTACATACGTTTTTCAGCGCATATAAAATCTTGCGTCTTGGCAACACCTTGAACTATGAAAAAATAAAACATCTTCCTATACCTACGCTGAAAATGCCCAACAGTGCCAAAAAACACAAGTTTAAAATTTGTGGCCTGTCCTAGCACTTTTCTTCACGATATCATGCAAAGCCACGAACAGAAGCTAGTTCAAACTTGCGAGAGAAAACTTTTTTCTCCTTTGCCTTATTGGCCTGAGTTCCAAGCTTAATGTAACAGTTATTTATGATGCGGTAAAGTGTCCGTTTAGCGTAACCGGTGGTTTTTATATAGGTAAACTGAAAATGCGTTTGTTCTTGCTTTTTAGACAAGTGCAGAGTTTAATAGGGCCATTTTGGGTCAATCTCCAAAAAGTTTGTTTCCGATGTCGCGCTATAGAAGTCACTATGATGCCGTGTTCAAACGGTATGCGATATGTTATCTAAAACCTGTTAAATTATATTTCAAAATTATCCTTAAAAGGTTATTTTTTATAAATTTTGAAGTATCATTTGGGAACAATTTTAAAACACATTTTAGATGAATTATGACACGCCGTTTGAATGTGGTTTTTAAAGTGAGTTTTACAGCCCGATATCGTAAAACGTTTGAGTTTGACATTTGAGGGCGTACGATATAGCTCAACCATATAGCAGCCCCTGACGTCCAACGACGTAAGGATTATTTATAAAATATATTTAATGATATATCGCACGCCGTTTGAACATGGCTTTACATGATATATGTTTTTGAAAGCAATTTGAAGCTCAAAAACATTTTACCAAACAAAATTCATAATCTCCCCAGTGCCCAGTGACAGGGCGTTACAAATCGGTGTTACAATCGGCCACCTATCTAGCTGTCAGTACAGACGGATACAAAATTGTTTTCCCAGTAGGTACAATCGCGTGACGGGAATGTGAACACACTTGTTAGTTGACGACACTCTTTGTCACGATTGGGAAATATTCGCTTCTATGTTTTCATGTTGGGAAAATGTAGGAGGAATTGAAATTTTGGAGGAGGTAGGGCACAGCGAGATTTTCTCGCTCTTAATTGGAGCAGCCCGCCTGGAGAGGTACCTCCGCCTTACAGAAGATCGCAGCCAAATAACATTATTTGTTTCAAATAGTATTGTGTTCCTGCGGTGAGTTAGGTTGCCAGAGCTCTTTAGGGGGGGAGGGGTTCGGCAGGCAACGCATTAGCAATGCTCCAGGTGTTGCTGATGTCAATAGGCGACGGTAACCACTTAGCATCAGGTGGGCTGTAAGCCGGTTTGCCTCCGTATAACATAAAAAAAAAAAAAAAAAAAAATATGTTTAATAGAAGGTGGTATAAAAAAGGTGGATAATCTGTTAGTTTTGGTATCAGAAAAAAGCGAACTTCCTATTTATTTTTATAAGTGTGTGCATGTATTTAAATTTAGTTTGCTTTTCTATATCTTTGTTAGTCGTCACTGCATCTAAAACTTAATTAATTTGCTATCAGTGGAAACTTGTAAATAGCTCTCAGCTGCATGTAATTTTTTCGTGTTTATATTATTATTGCTTATTTTTTGTTCTAGCTGTAAGTTTTCCCAAAATTCGAAAATAAAATAAAATAAAAACTATTGCTAATTAGATGTACTTAAAATAAGCCCCTTTCGGTATAGATAGGTACTTATAAATCACCTTACATAAAAATATATTTACATCAAAAGGGAACTAAATTTACCAATAAACGTTTCCAAACTAATCCGAATTTAAATTGTTACATTTTGGACACAAAATAAAACGTGGAACGTGAATTGGATGGCGTAATCAACGATTTAACCAAGCTGATTATAGTGAAAGAGCGCGTTCGACCGCACCGCACCAATTTGCGTTTCACCAATGCACGCTGTAAACGCACCAAATCATCCCATGCGGACTATAAAACCCATTTGGCATGGATGCTTTATGCAAATGGCATAAGTATTTTTCTTTTGTTTCACTCATTATAATAATTAAGTTTTACAAACTAAAATAAAACCGACTTCTAGTTTGAAAAAGAACTTTAGTTGTTTGTAAAAACCCTTTTAAAAATTAACGCTAAATATTTTTGAAAGGATACTTGTTCTCTAGCAATAAATAAACTTACACATTGTTGTATGTACTTACAGAGAAAAAAGCACCCACTTGATTCATTACATAAATATGCGGAACTAAATTCATTGAATGCACGCCTAATAAAATTTCGCTTCTTCATCTAAGATGAACACTTCTTCAAGTAAAATTCTTATCTAGCCTCTAGCATTTTTGTTCGTAATAATTATTACCAAAGAAAGCCTAGCTTAGAACAGAGAAGAAACATAATATATCTACCTACTACTATTGGTTTTCTGTTAAAATGTGTTATATATGTTATATATAAATGGTAGCACAAACCAAAAGTCCCTCCAAAAGAAAACGTACTTTTACCAACAGCTTCTTACAACAAAATTACCGAGTCCTAATAAGATTCACAAGAGAGCCATCTCAAATACACTGAAACTTAATAAGACCTTGTGTGGGCGCCGATTGATCCTATTACCTGCCAGACGAAAAAAGAAATGGGAAAACCGCAGGTTCGAATGAAAACAGCTACATTCGGTAGAATTTTCCTTTCGGACACTGGACGACGACATGACAAAATTGACTTTAAAAACTAAACTTAAGGTTCAATAATATTTTAATCATATTTTAGACTATTCCGAACCCGAAAAAAGAAACAAGTATAATGTTCTTAAAATAATTTGTTATAATGTGGTTAGGGTTGGTCTACAATATTTTTCACTGTCAGTGAACCACTCAGGCCCGATTTCGACTGTTACGTGAGTAAAATTAAATATGTTGCTACTTATTGTAACTTAACCTATTCAAGCAATTTTGATTCATACTTACACTAGTATTCTCTCTCAGTCGCTATTTTTCACTGCATCAGCACTGACATCAGACTGACAATATGTTTATAGCTTATGCCATAGAAATAGTCGTATTGGAAGGTACCTCGAATTTCGATCCGAAGATCGTTCCTAGACGTTCACTTAGGGATTTTTATTTCGAAAAAAGTATGTGCGCTTTAACACTTGCTCATAGCGGTGAAGAAAAACATCGCGAGGAAACCCACGGCTTAGTCAATCCCACACGTATTGACATTGTCTTTCCTGTGGATAAGGCTTTCTAGGCTAAGAGGATGGTGTAGGTGCTCGGCAAGCCTACTCTATCAAAAACATATCCCAGGTACTACAGCGTCCTGTAAGTGAGTAAAAAGTTCCACCAGACGCTGTATAAATCATCTAAAAAATGTATTAAAAAGGCCTTACTTTTATATGCCTAACAACAACAGACAATCATTTATGTACCTAATTTTTTATAGATTTTTTTTTCTTTTTAGTATCATACTCTGAACTATGTGAAGATGAAACTTTGTAAAAGATTAGGAGAAAATGCTTCCCAAAAACATGTTACTGGATTAAATAAAGATTATCGTTATCAACCTTTGAAATCAAAAACCTAAAAAGCTCTTAAGATTCTGCTTAGCAAATCCACGATCCAATAAAAGGTATCCCATTCTATTTGCAGACTCTATTGAGTCTTAGTAGATATTACTCAAATGACCCAATCGCAAATCATCTCTCATAAAAATATGGGCTGACAAAAAATATAATTCGAGGGGTTCCATCGAAATCTTATAAAAGGGTTAAGGAAAAGTAAATTAGGTCGCTTTCAGGCACGTCGTGATTGATTGAGGGGCTTACCTCGGCTTCAGTGGCTATAATCTGTATGTTACAGCGCAAGTTCGAAAAGTAACTGTTGACATACAACTATAGCTTGACCGCAGTGTTGTGGTAAACCGCACGGACTATGCGAAATTCAGGAATGGTTCAGTTTATTCATAGTCGTAAATGCCATGAAACTTTGAAGCATGGCTTACGTCCTATATGTACCTACTAAACTCTTCAAAATGTTTGATTTTGCATTACCAAGACGTGTTAATTTCTTTTAAATTATGGTTCTGTTCTAGCATATAAAATATCAGTTAAATAGTCATAGTTACGTGAGAAATATAAGTTCCTATTAAGTGATGGATGTATGTCCTTACGAACAAACTAGTACTGTGCATTCATACACTAGTGTTTACTCATTTCTTAGCTATTTATTGTTCACAATTACCAGTAAATAGTTTATATTCTTAGCTTCGACTCTAACATATATTTCTGGAGGTCATTCAATAAAGGCCCAAAGAATAAGATTTATTATAACTTTTTTGTTGACCCTCGTTTTCGCTTTGGGAATATATGGAACAATGTGGATGAAGAGCGACAAGTTAAAGGATTTTCTTTATAAATGATCTCACTTTATCACTAGCATTTAGTAAAAATAATCGAGTAAGTGGCTGTAATCTGGCTAAGATAATTCGATATTACTTGGGTTCATCAATAAAATTGTGAAAAGATCTTAAAATAAATTCAATAAGTGTTAAACTTACGTTCTGAAGGTTACGTAACCAAAATATTTAGTTTATTTAAAGTATTTTTTTCTGTAGGTACGAGTGAGTAGTAGGTATACCTAAATTCGTTCTCATGGTGTTAAAATCCCTGTGACGTGGAACTATTCATGAGATAGCTCCTATGCAACACCTTATTAAGGTCAAACACCGGGCCTCAGGGCATGCATAAAATACAGACTCATGACCAGAGATTATAGCTCTTGAAAGTAGAAAGGACTCTGCATAGAATATGACCGGAAATAACAGGCCCGCTGGACCTATCTTTAATTAATTCTTACATGATTATGACAGTGTCTAATTATTTTATTGAGCACTATTCGAAAAAAATATTTTTGAAATCGATATTAGTTAAATTAATGAATTAATCGACCTACCAACTTTATTACTTATACTGAGGGTAAGTCATAGAAAAAGTTAGCTGCATGAAGCTAGTAAATTAATTATTATTAATTGATAATTAATAATCCATTTTTACTGAACGTAACAAAGTTCTCGTTTATTATAAGTGTAAGTATACAGAGTGAGTTTTTTTTCAGGGCCACTAAGGCGAAATCGGACACCGTGGGAGTAATCGAAAAGTGATGTTAGGAGTTACGGCCTCGATTTTGAATAAAATAAGATCCTAGTACAAAATTATAACGTAGGTATTACAGAAGTACAGAATTGAATGAATTTTTGAGAGGTTAGAGAAATATTTATCATTTATTACATTAATTGCTTTTCATTATCATACAAACTTAATGGATGTGTCCATTATTTTGTGATGCCCATTCATTCGGTTTATTTATTAACTTACAATATAATGTAGAATTAAGTTATGATCAACACATTTAACCAATTTTTTGGTATTTTATAAGGGAAGTTTGATTGTAACCAATAAAATTGACAGTTATAATAAGTAAAATAGACACACATACATTTATGTAATTAAAGAAGCAAAACGCACTCATTACTGCTAAGTCAGAATTGGTGTTTATGTTTCTACAGTACGTATCTTCCTTTTGTTACTTAGTCTGCTCCAGAAACTTTTCCATTTAACTTAGCTCGTGACATCCCGATTATATCTTATCTACCTATCTAAAATTCAAGGGGAAAATTGTGAAAGTTAACAAAGTGCGACCAACTTAGATTAACTA
Organism: Anticlea derivata; assembly: GCA_947579855.1. Classification (NCBI taxonomy): domain Eukaryota; kingdom Metazoa; phylum Arthropoda; class Insecta; order Lepidoptera; family Geometridae; genus Anticlea; species Anticlea derivata. Next base: position 8,751,287 of record OX388269.1, read on the forward strand.
AATAATTCAAAGAGATTTACTAAATAATTTTAAGAATCTTGGCTGCTCCTGACAAAGTGGGATTGTTCCCTAAAACAGTTGACACAAATGAAATCCAATTTCAGGTGGAGTTTTGTAATTTTGTTCCAGATTTTTGCATTTTTGCTCTCTGTTCTGTTTAATCTGAAATGAATTGTAGAACTCTACTTTGTTTGATTATGTTTATAAATGGAAAAGATACATACTTGGTCACGAATTACATTGAATAATTTAATTAGTGATACATAACGTTAGCATACGTGTGTTTTCACCTCAAATAAATAAATTTACCTAGGTTCTGAACATTTTATTTAATATGAAGCGACCTTTGTTCAGCAGTGGATTTCATCAGCCTGATAATGATAGCGATTCATAATAAAAATATGAATCGTAATAATATTGATTTTTATGGAAAAAATTTACAAGGTAAAACCTTTATTGATTTCTGCTTCTCTTGCTACGAATGCAGAAACAGCATCAAGGTATCTCAAAAGGCGTGAGTTTAGCTAAACATCCAGTACTCTGTACCACAAAGACAGGCATAACTTACACTGACACTATCCCACAGCAACTTTGAAGATAGTATTAATAACAATGCTGCCTTATCCACTACGCAAACACAGACTGGGGTAAGCAGCTGGATTAAAACATGAGAAGGGGACATCTTATATTTGCAAGCGAGTCGGCGACAAAAAAAGATGGGATTTATAAAAACTTTCATTTTATCAAAGATTTATTTAAAAAAAAAATATCTGTAACTTTCATATCAATTAAGAAAGATGGCAATACAATGTGATTCAAAATATGTATGCCATCCTGAAAGGGGCTTATTCTACACCCAATTGGCCAATAAAGTTTGTTCTGCGACTTTTGGTAATTGGACATTTTTCATTAAAAAACTCTCAAAATCAGCTGTTTTGGGGTCAAATCAAGTCAAACTCAATGAATCAGCTGTTTTCGGTAGCAATATTGATTCCGAATTTCTTGTACGTATAGTTATTAGTTCTTAAGATGATAAAAATACCAAATGCAGTTCATTTGAGAAAGTTTATGAAAAAAAAAATAGCTTAAGTTATTTATTTTCGTTGATAGAATAACCCCCTAGCGGGATGGTATACATGTTATGAATCACCTTGTAGATTTATCGGTCATTTTAGCTGTCAAAAGTTTATAAGACTAATGAATAAGAGTACACTCTTAATCATAATTTGTTTTATCAACACTATACTGTGGCTAGCTACAGTGTTCATCTAGTCATTTTAGTAAGTTAGTATTAGTAAGTAGGTATGTACACTATTACTATTACTATGCATTATGTGTGTCTGTAAAAATAGTGTATTCTTTCGTAAATAAATAGGTAAATAAAATGTTTGTGAATAAGATAGATATTTTAAGTGTCTGAGATCCATGGATCTGTGAAGATGTCTACCTGGTTTGATTGGCAATTTATATAATTTGATACATTTTTTGATATTTTGAAAAAACGTGTTCATGAATTCGACTTATGATATGACTTTAATACTGTTTTCATATTTAAGGAGAGATTGATCTGTTTTTCTTGAGCTATGGCAGTAGTGTTACCATTCATTGTAACAAATGATTGTTTGTACCGCGCTTGGATAAACCAGATCTTCTCGTTTATCATGTTAGAGATGAAGTTACGAATGCAAAAGCGAAATAGAGTTGGCATTATAAAGCTTAGAATTGTGACACGAATAAAATAGTTATGAGCTTGCGTTTCAGTAAAAATAATCAGGCACTGTAATCTTTAGAAGATTTTATCAACACTAGCTTCCCCCCGTGACTTATAGCCCACATGGTACCCAAATAAGAACTAGCGTGTCACTCTCCGGATCGTTGGCTATATCCGTGCAAAAAAAAATAAGAAAATCCGTTGCTAGACCGAATACGCGGAAGAAGGACCAACCAACCAAACAACAAACAAACACACTTGCATTAATTAGGATCCGTTGACCGATTGAGTTGAATCTGGTCCTAAAATCGTAAATACCTGTCAAGTTCCGATGCCAAAGCTATATTATGATTACAACGTATCAAAAATTATGTAGGTTGATCTGACAATGACGAGGCCATTTATTATTACACAATGAATAAAATAAGCAATTGTACTGAATAAAGTCAATTTTGAGCTATGAACTATCATACATATATCGCTTAATATCGCTCACCCCTAAAAACGAAAGCTCAAAAGTAACTTTATTCAAAGACGTGAGAATCATTTTGAAACAATATTTAGATGAAATATCTCTTACCGTTGACATGGCAGTTTATACGATGAGCAAAAATCTGTCTCGCAACAATAGTTTTCCTGGCTCCGTCCACCCGTCACAAGCACTGGCCTTGAGGTCTACCCAGCTAAAGAAGGATATAAGTGACACACACAGCTTGCAAAACCCTCCCAATAGGGCTGTAGAAGGCTCAATGGGATAACTTTCGAGCTCAAAGTCTGAAGAGTTTTATGAGTTAAATTTTACGTGGTTAAATTCGGTGATCAGGGTTTTCAAGATTTCATTTTTAATACTGACTCTGTGCTATGAAAACTTTATGCAATAAAACTTATAATAAAGTAATCTTGTCGAATGGTTATTGGTACGCTTTTGTAATTTCGGAAATTTGATGGTCATTAAAGCACTCTTAAAAAATGTGAAATTTTTCATACGCTCCATAGTGTAGGAGTCCCCAACTGATGGACCGACGACAGTATGAATTAGTAAAATGATAATATTGAAAGAAATATCCAAATCTTATATCTCTTATTATATTTTTTTCAACTCTTTCATTTCAGCTGCTATCATACCATCTATATAACGAATAAAATTATTAAACCTACAAGAAGTTCAACAACAAAAATTGCCACCTAAAACAGCTGAGTTTGAAGGGATTACAATCCAAAACAGCTGATTTTGCATAGTCCTTTTTTATATGAAATATTACCAATTTCCTAGAGAACGTCGTAGAACAAACTTGATTTCCAATTGGGTGTAGCGTAAGTTTTTTTCGATATAGTTAACATAATGAATCGCTTTGTATATAATACGCTGCACCTATAGTATCCAATACAACTATTTATTTCCCTTCGTAAATGCCTATTTTTATTACCCCACATGTGACTCACAAGTCGCAACGTACTCGTACAAGCCCCATCGTCCTATTTTCATTCAACGCTTATAAAATATTCAGCAAGAATTTCCTTAGGGACCCCTACAAAAAGAAATTTCGTATTCATTTCTCACATTGAAGATACCGATGGTGAAGACTTTGCTTCCTAAAGTTTAGCAATTTGCTTTCATAAGTACAAAATTAATTTAAACAAAAAGCAAGTGTTGTATTTGGGGTTAAATTTAAAGTTGGAATCCCTCTTAACTGTTTTTGCAAGTTAGTTGAAGTTTATAGATTTGAACATAACTGATGATAATCTGGTTAGAAAACTGTAAAAAAAAATAGTGATAAACAATTTTATAAAATGTTCAACATTTATTTATTTCTAAAGGTTGTTATGGATTATGTAAATAATTATTCAATAAGGGTAGGTGGAGCGGTGGTTAGCTGATAAATAAAAATCATACAAGACGTTAGGCACCAGCGTCATTCAATCCATGGCATAGTTGGCCGACTCTAGGCATAGATGCGGGTTTGAATAACACTCGTCGTACGTTTTGGAAAGCATTTAATTAACCATTAAAAATAGACAAACGACCAATATCACCTAAAAAAATATAAAGATATTTAGGATCTCTCGTGAACAAATGGTTGTTATTCGTGAAAAACATTTTCTTTGCTCTGTAGAGATATTGTAAATCACAGTAACGAACCTATTTATTGTGGAATACTTATTTCTTTTGCTTTTGGCACTACTATTCGTAATGCTGATTACATTTTTTGGTAAAGTAACACTTTTCACCTATATTTTTTAGACTCAACCTGTTATTTTCAGTTTCGTCAAACTGCCATTTTCTGTAGGTACTGAATTTATTGTTTTTGTGAGCTTATGTAAGATCCGAAATGAAGAAATCCGTAGAAGAACCAAGGTCACCGATGTAGCTCTCAGAATTTAGCAAGTTGAAGTGGCAGTTGGCAGGCCATATAGCACGCAGAACCGATAACCGTTGGGAGTAAAGGTTCTCGCATGGCGACCACGAACCGGGTGATGCAGTGTTGGAAGGCCTCCCACCCGATGGACCGATGACATTGTAAAGGTTGCGGGAAGTCGGTGGATGAAAAAGGCTCAAGACCGTTCGTCGTGAAACTCTTTGGGGGAGGCCTATGTCCAGCAGTGGACTTATACAGGTTTTTGATGATGATGATGATGTGAGCTTGTCATATTATAGACAAGCAAAATTAAACGAATATTCTAACCGGGCTGTAATTAAAATATTATTATTCATATAGTATTCTAATATCATAATTTAAAAGTTAAAACATGTTAAAGATGCGTTTTTCAAAGTTCATCTACATAATATAACCAAATAGGTACTGGACTTCAAACTTAGACCGGATTGAATGAGTCTTAACGAACCTTCAAACACACCCCTATAACATTGAATGATATGGGTTCAAAATTCAATGAGCTGTCATAAGAGCAAACTATTGCAGTTTCTGTGTCACAATTACTAAGTTCCGGGACCCTTTGGGCCACTAAGGAGAAGCAATGAACCCAAGCATTGGAGTTCAGACTTGATCTCCCCAAAGTAAAGGGTAAATGATATTAGGATATTCACAGATGATATAGGAGGTTGGAAATTGTTTTATCCGGAACTCGCCTCCCTCGCTGGCTTTGTTTTAAACTAGCTGTACCCGCGCGGTTTCACTACGTGGAGTCACAGTATAGATACAAGAAATACACGCTTTTGACTTTAGTTCTAACTCAAACTTCAATCATATTATTTTCAAATCTTTAAACGTAGATATTTAGAAATCGCTGAAACCCATATTTCATTAATTGTTTAAAGGAAAGGAGCCTCTGAGAGGCGCACTTTAATCCTTCCACTACACTGATTCTTTCATCGACGGTCTTAGGCCCTTTTCAGGGCCACCATACCTCAACCTGGTTACTGACCAATGATAGGATGACCAAGAAAGAATCAGTGACACGAAAAGAAGAAGAATTCATTGTTTCTTAAGAATATGTATATATCTGCAAAGTTGCAAAAACATAAATTTTGTTACACAAGTTTGGATGTTCGTGGTTCAGTCACGCCCAAGCAGTCGAACGGATTTGGATGAAATTTGGCACAGTGATAGATTATAGTCTAAAATAGCATATATTTTTTTTATATTCATAGGTACCACGCGAGCGAAGCCGCGGGTGGATGCTAGTAAAAAAATAAAATAATGTTGACTAATGATATAGACTATATTGTAGACTGTAGTTCTTTCTCATCCATCAATAGCATTAAAAATATGCTTTGTTTTGACAAAAACCGTAGCAGTTGTTACATGATAAATTAATGTCGTCATCCCGATAGGTCCCCAGTTACGATACCAGTGAAAAACGATGTGTTACGTTTGACGTACGACCGGCAGCGCCGGGAATCATGTTATCCATTTTTTAAAGGAAAATAGAATTATTTGTGCTCCTTTTAGGTTTTTGGTAACTTAAAACTGGTGGGTATTCAATAGAATTGTTTTTTTGTTTTCAATTCTGTTTAGCACTTTAACGAGAGAGTGGGTCACTACAGGTGATTCAACATAATTATGTACACGATCCCGAAAGGGCTTATTCTATCAAAAAAAAGAAAGAATATTAGAGAAAATAAAATATTTTTTTAAAAGCAAACCTTAGTGGGATTTATAATAATTTGTATTATGAATTTAACATGCAATAAATAATAATAACCAGCAAATCGTCACTTGCCATTCAAATGGGGCAATTCGCTAGTTCCATTAAAAAAAACTTTCCACTTAATTTGTTTAACCGTATATTTTTACACCAGAATGGCTGCTTGGGTCCGTAATTACCTCAAACAGCGCCAACGAATTAAAGAAAAACAGAAAAAGATGTCCGAGAAACTGTACATTTAAAGGTGAAATATAAATAGGACTGTCTATTCAAGGAAAAGTTTCAAGCCTTCAGCCAAACAGGCCAAACAGGGTCAATACAATGCGTGGTGAAAGAGGATGCAAAGTGGATAAAAAAAACCTGATATCAATAAATTATTTTTGAACTAGGTATCTGATATCAGATTGCCATTATTTTAATTAAAAATTGAGTCAAATTGGATTAATATTTTTAAAGAGTTCTTAAAAATCCGCTCATGCTTAGGAATACGTATCTTTAATAGTTTTATGTAGTAATTCACCCAAGAGGAGGTAGGGCACTGCGAGATTTTCTCGTTCTGAATTGGAGCAGCCCGCCTGGTGAGGTACTTCCGCCTTACAGAAGATCGCAGCCAAATAACATTATTTGTTTCAAATAGTGTAGTGTTCCTGCGATGAGTAAGGTTGCCAGAGCTCTTTAGGGTGTGAGGGGGTTCGGGGTCGGGAACGCGTGCGTGATGCCTCTGGTCACAGATAACATAATACTATACTAGTACTCTGGTATTGCAAGCGGCTACGCAATAGGCTACGGTAACCGCTTACCAATAGGTGGGCCGTATGCTGTTTTGCCACCTCAGTTGTTTAAAAAAAAAGTTTAGAAATAAGACATGATACAAAAAAATCGGTTGCGAATTTAAGGTAATTTAGTGGTAAATAAATAAATAAATATTCCGCACGTATTACACATGGTCAACTGATCCCAAACTAGGCGTAGCCTTTACTATGGGTACCAGAGACTGATAAACATAATAGATATATATTTAACACCCAGACACAGAACAAATGTTTATCACACAAATATTTGTCCAGTGCAGGGATCGAACCCGCGACGTCTAGCGCAGAAGGCAGAGTTACTACCAACTGAGCTATGAGGCCTGCCTACCTAAATACATAAAATGATATAGTTTTGAAAGCAATTTTTAAGTTATGAATGACAATATGATGTCAGTGTGAGTGAAGTGAAAAAATATGAACGACTACGAATGCCAGGACGTTTTCATTCTCAACCTACACATTTCACATCTAGCTCTTGCTTTGACGATTCCTTTTGCACTTAAAAACATGAAATTATAATATCAAGTGAGGGAAACACGCAACCAAATCTACGGCACCGGTGCGTAGAGAAAACGAAAAACTTTGTTTTTTCTCTCCTGAAATATTCAATCAAACTTTGGTTCTTACCTGGAGAAGTTTTATCACGGATCTAGAAAACTTTACGACTTTGGATCATGGATACGGTAGCGGCATCGACTTAATTTTATGTGCCTTCCGACAAAAGACTGATTTAGAAACGCGTATTTTCAGCGCGTGTAAGCAAATTTTTAGCCAACCTAAAAAAAAAGTGTATTTTATTAGGAATGTTATTAATGTATACAAGGTGATTCATAACATGTATACCATCCCGAAAGCGGATAGAATCCCGCAACAAAAGAAAGAACGTAAGCGAAAAAAATATCAATATTTTGCAATATTTTTTTTTCATTTTTATTCCCACCCAAGGCGTGGAAAAACGTTATTACCAATTGGATGACGAATAAGCCCCTTTCGGGTAAACATACATATTATGAATCATCTTGTTGTATATTGATCGGATGGTTTTATTAGGAATATTAACATCAGAAAAGCCACTAAGATCCGGCTCGTTAGAACGCCTGTTCCCCCCAATTTTTCTATAACGTTGTAGAGACGTAACGAGAAATCGATAAGAAAAAGATAGAGACTCTGTAAATGTGGTACTGAAGACGAGTGATTAAAGTGTCATGGACTGAGTTTCACACCAATATGTCGATACTCCAGGAACTCAGCACTAAGCAGCGTCTGTCAGCCAAGTAAACTTAATAACTCGGAATCTAAAGTTCTTCGGAAACGTCTCCAACACTGACTCCATGGAGTCTGGTCGTTCAAGGATGAGGTACCAAAAATGCGAAAGATCACTTTGCAGATTTTGATCGACCAGATCAAAATCTGCGGTTGGCAACCTGCATGCTTGTTCTTGGATGACTCTTACTAGAGATAAATGGTAAGATACCGTGAGGCGTGTCACATCAGCTCCTGACAAAAATAACTTCATGACCACTTCAAGATTAACAAGAGAAAAAACTAAATTCATGGAAATCCAGTAAAAATATTTATTTAAATTACTATTACAAACCGAATAAAATGTTTCTGTCGGATCGATAACCGCTTCAAAAACACATTTTTTAGCAAGAAATTCGTGATGGATATTCGTAGCTTGTCGGACTGAGTTAAAGGACTACGTCGCAGGGATATACGAGTCCCCAGGGAAGATTGAAGTTTGATAAAAGATTCAACAATCTGATGATAACCCGATTACGGTATATCCCATCCTTGAACACATTTTTTTCGCAAGTTTTCATACAATATTATGTGTCTATTTCCGTGAAACTGAGTATGGTCTATAAAGGCTTGCTTTTCATAAATAATCCAGTAGATTTCAGAATATGTGCGTCCGTTTTTTATGTAATAATAATTTAACATGCATGACATATCTTATCTTATTTTGGATTCGTAGGCCGCTACAAACAATTTATGCTACGCCGTGTAAGCTGTACCTACTTAGGTAGTAGTGCTTGTGGCTGCTGACTTTGATCTTCAGTTCTTTGTTCATTGAAAACAAAATACGGTGCGTATAGCACAAACCCAGACATTTTGAAATCACCTGCCTTATCCCTACTTGGATTCGTAGGCATAGATGTAGACATTTGATTAAGCTGCTACGAGCATATTGCTACATCGTAGTACTACGTAGCATATTTCGTAGCAGTTGTCTGTGATCTTCATATTTTTCACAGAACATGACAGCGTCTACGCACAAAATCGAGTAATCAAAAGTTGACTTTCCAATTAGACCACGAAGAAGAAGCCGAATTTTACGATACTCGAAATTTTGGAACAATGTAGCGGCGTGGCCTGAATTTGTTCGAATTTACTGGCGATATATATACTAAACCATGTTGTAAAACTCAATCAACATACACATACGCGTTTACTAGTACCATGTTACTGCAGTTCATATAAAAACTACAATGAACACTTGCACATTCACTTGACCATTGTCTGTTTTCAGTTAGCAGTAAACTGGCTTACATATACACCTTAGATTGTATCGGTTAAACTTAAATGAACTAACTTGGGTAACTGCTTTAACTATGTATTTTGGGTCAAGTTTAACGGTGTGCAATTTTGCGAACATGCATTTATAACATTGGTTTGTAGAGCGGCCATTTTGGAACTACACTACTACTTGGCTACTAACAGTATGTGAGATTGTTGTTGAAAATTATTTGCATTCTTTTGTTTCAATTTCGAAAGTTTATTTCATGAGTTTTTATTGAGGAAGGACTCAAACAATAAAAATGTGGCACCTAAAAATATTATTAATTAACCCTGGCATTCTGAGTGAAGTCTATTTTTTCACTCCCCTCACACTGACATTATTTTCATCGGAATCGAAGTCAAGTTTGTTATTTTTTTTCCTCTTATTCTTTTTTTTTATTTTTGTGTACACAAAATCAACAAATGTTTTATTACATGGTATTATGCTCGAGGCTCAAGGCTACTTATTTTCACAGATTTAATTGAAAATGTAATGAAATCTACATTTGAGTAACGGTTTACACTTGAGCTCTGAATGAAAATACGGGCCTAAGAGTTCTGAAATGCTAAACCAGGGATTATGAAACACTGAAGTGGCTACACTCAATTATAAACGTTCGAAGTTTTCCGCCTCCATCACCGATTAATCTTACTAAGCTTACTGCTATTAGCTACTCAGAAACACCAAATAATATAAACAAAAATTGTAAACTTCGGACGACCGGGGCAGAAAGGTTCTAGAGACAACGCTTCGGAAAGCATAGCGTAAGACGCACAATCAGGTTAAACAAAATTTTGTTCTCTATTTCTTCTGAATTTACCTAATGTCTCATTATTTGGGCCACCCTGTATGATGCCACGATTTTAATAAATACGAGATTCGATATTATTTCTATCTATCGTGCTTGGGAAGGAAGGTTCTCGAGTGGCGACCACGAACAGGACGACGCAGTGCTGGAAGGCCCCCCACCCGATGGACCGACGACATTGTTAAGGTTGCGGGAAGTCGGTGGATGGAAAAGGCTCAAGACCGTTCGTCATAGCACTCTTTGGGGGAGGCCTATGTTCAGCAGTGGACTTAATCAGGCTGATGATGAATAAATGATGATGTGCTTGGGAATTAAAGTAAAACTACCACAACGTCTAATTGCCATTCGAATTCAAATTGAACAATAAATGTTTGATATTGCGATTTGATTTGATTGATTGATTTGATATTGATATTTAAGTGACGTTACGGTGGTGATGCAGTTGACAATCTCATAGTATGTTGATGGTACGAGAGATGAGCCTATTTTTTCTTAATATTTGTAATTTTGACTTTCTTCATAGCTCAGTTGTTAGTAACTCTGCCTTCTGCGCTAGAGGACGCGGGTTCGATTCCCGCACTGGACAAACATTTGTGACTAACATAGATGTTTGTTCTGTGTCTGGGTGTTAGATATATATCTATTATGTATATCAGTCTCTGGTACCCATAGTACAGGCTATGCCTAGTTTGGGATCAGTTGACCGTGTGTAATAAGTACGAAAAAAAAAAAAAAAAAATACTTACCTTAAACCTCTAAGAAAAAACCTCTTGCATTTTACCTTTACCTTTTGCATTGAAGCTACTTAAAATCAACAACATCTATTATTAGTATTATCATATAATTGAAAAAGTTAATAATATTTGAATCTTTGTTTAATTGATGAATTAATCTTTGTTTAATGTTGATTAGGAAAAGTTTTTTGCACAAAATAGCATGCTATTTTTAGCCAGTGAAGCCGAGGTGAAAGTTAGTATTGCATTAATTTTATGTGACATCTCTGAGCATGGAGTATGGACGTTAGAGCTTTACCATACTCGCTTTGAAATTAATTGGGAGACTAAAGAAACTGGTCGTTTATTTTGATTTATGCGGATATAAATAATTGTATAGTGGGTTTCTAAGCGGGCCCGGCATAGGACTACTCAATTTAGCAGTTATACTGAACTAATGCTCAATGCTCATGTCGCATGCCGGTACATGTTAGGACGATACCATTCAATTTGTAGACCACGCCTATTTGAGTCAGATGATTCAAATAGGTCGATCTAACTTTTAAAAAAAAATCAACCGACGAATCCAACTCGGATTGGTAGCATTTGGGAAACTTCGTCACGTCTTCTCGTCGAAGCTACCGCAGAGCCTTAAGACAAAAGTCTACAATCAGAACGTGTAGCCAGTGATGACATATGGTACTGAGATTTAGTCGCTACCTATTGGCCTCATACACAAGTTGAATTTATCAAATCGAAAACTTACTTTAAGGTGCGTAACTTTACAGGCAATAACCGTTCTTAAAAAGCCAAGGCAATAAAGGAAAATATTGTTTAACGAGGGCATAAATGTGGTCCATTAAATTACGACGCTGTAATGATACTGCGATGACATTTCCCCTTTGGGAACGCAAACGCGAGGTTATAGTCTTTTTTATGGCTCGAGTTTTCAGTAACTTATGTCTAGTTTATTTGGTTGGCGGAGGTTTATGGTAACAAGCGACTGACGGATGGGTTTCATCAAAAACAAGTCCCCAATACCTCTCGTAATTTACGTAATAAATAAACAGCCGATAAATTAACGTTCAAGCTTTTTTGAAGAGTAATTTAAAAAAGAATTTAAAAAAATCATGAATATAATAATCATTTCATAGTAATGTGTAGATAACTTCTTTTTCTGTCGTGTCGATAGTTTGGGTTTCATTGTGGTTCGGGTTTCATTCAGGTTTCATTGTGCAGGTGTGAGGGCACTGCAGCACGAAAGTAGGTGCAACATTGTTTGCAGTGTGAATCCTCAGCCGCACTTTAATTATTTAATCTCTGAACTAAAATCACGACAAATTCTACAAACTTGTACCTAATAGGTTACCAAATACCTAGTGGGTTAAATTGGGAAATATTTTAAATATAAAGATGTTCGTGCGTTCGAATCAACAAAGCTTGTAAAATATGGATGTAAAAATACATTAAATCAAATAGAGGGAGTTGGTAACATTTTTATCAACCAATAGCAGCTCAGCTGTCTATTATCTCGTCACAGGGCCACCAAGATAGAATCAGTGATACGACAAGAAGAAGAAGAACCGGGCCACAGTGACCCGTCGGAATGAAATGTGGCTTAAGAGTATAGACGTATATATCTATCCGTATCCATATATATATATATATAAGTTATATTTTTAGTTATATATATATATAGTTTATATATATATAAACTGCCTTGATGAGTGTAATCGGGAACACCAGTACATAACGGTTAGCAACAGGTTAATTTTAAAACCAGTTCCGAGCCCTGTTTGCTATCCGATTACATCAGGAACGCTTACTTAAGGCAATTTGATTGCTATTTCTATAAGACAACAAAACATCCTGCGTTTCCATTTGTTTATGTAAACAGTTACTCATAAAGAGGACTTTCACTATATTTCACGCAAAACAAACGCGTTTCGAGTTGTGTAGGTGGCACAATTTACGAGTTAAAGTAGACAATACACGAGTGTGGTTAGATTGTAGGACGTTTTAACGATTACTTTCTATTGAGAACATAACTTTCGAGTTCAAAGGAACTCGACTGCAATGTCTGTAGGGTATTTTATAATCTGCAATGTGCTGTTATACGTGTCTAGTTGCTTGGTTGTTATATCATTGATTCTTTTTTGGTCATCCTGTGTTAGGTCAGGGACCAGATTGAGGTATGGTGGCCCTGAAAAGGGCCTATGACCATCGGGGAAAGAATATGTGTAGTGAAAGGATTAAAGTGCGCCTAAAGATTGCTACATTCCTGCACATGACTTTGAATTTTTAGGTTCTAGGATATGCCTTTTTACTCACGATGTTTTCCTTCATCGTTTGAGAGCACTAGTATATGTATGGTGTACGAAGCCTTTTTGTACTTCCACAAGGCTTAAGCTATTTCCATACCATATTTCATCAAAACCAATGTAGACGTTTAGTCATGAAAAAGTAAAAAAAAAGAAAACAGACACACAGAGAGACATAGTTTCTTTTGCATAGACATAAGTATGACTAGCTCCCGGTTTTGATAACCTTTTTAACTCATCAAAATTTTCCTAAGTACCTTCCTCAAACAATTTTAATGAACAAAAGTTTCAAGATTCTCCCTTACCAAAAAGGCCGATTTAGTAAACTTTCGCTACTATTTTCCGCGATAGGTCACATTTAATCCAAGGATGCGTCCACTTCGTCTATTTGTCCGTCTTGCCGAACTGTTTTACATAATGGCCCGCATACAAGATAGATGGCGCTCCATCCCGCAACATATTGAAGGAAGGGATGAAGAAAAATTGCTCTCGCATCGTGCCCTGCAAACTGTAACCTTTAATTTGCATCTTAAAATCCACGGTTTTATTGCAAAGCAGTAGGGTTGTAAATCGCGTAAATGTTTGTGACGAGTAGAGAATGCGGGCTTACAAGTATGTTATGGGGAAAATTTATGATACCTAGAGCTAGCATTTTTCAAGTTGTTTTGTTTCATAGCCACCTGGGTTTTTAGTCAGTTTTTGAGAAATAACTGTTAAACGCTGCTTTTTTGATTTCATGTGTTTTTTCTTAATTTATTTTTGGTGTATTCCTAATATCTTTAAATAGGTATACAAATTGGTAATTAGGTGGATTAAATAAATTATTATCTAGTAGGTGCCTACATAAATGCTCTCCAACCATGGTAGGCAACCTCTTAGATCTCCAGGCGATTAGATCTTTGAAAATGTCTGAGGGGGTAGTCAGAAGCACGTCCAAACATTTTAAGGACATGCCCACGTATCCCAGTAGTGAGTATTATCATAGTTAAATTAAATAGAAAAATCGAAAATTAAAGTCTTTTTTAAGTTTTTTTTAACGATTTAAGTGGCAAACAATCTTATGGCCTTTGTGAGTTACCGTAGCCTATGAATGCTTGTAATTTACAGAGGTAGAGACTGGTGAAGAGGTTTTCACTTTATTTCTTTAGCATTAATTATCTAAACTATCTTTATTTAATATTTATTATTACCATACAAATAAAGCCGCAGCACCCTACAAGTATTTTAATCAAATCAAACTATAGCAAATACGCAAAGTTTTTACCAAGCAACCCCTAGTGACCCTAGCAGTTGCTAACATCCATTCCCTCTGCGGTTATCGGCACCGGTACCTATCTGTTTCATTAAATGGAAAACATCGTATTATAAAGGCTTGTGTATACAAGCAAAGAGCAGATATTCAAAGTAGTTGGGCGAACCGATAGCAGTCGCTACTGCAAGTGCATTTAAATAACACGGAGTTGAATCAAGGATTGAACGTTTGCGTAACACAATTTGCTTCGCTAACATGATACGTAGATAATAATTACCCTATATGCAATTTTACTTACATAGGTAGGAACAAAAATGTAAAATACCATTTTGCAGTGTCTTTACAGTTTTTGCTTGCATCATATTTTAAGTATTATTCGATTTTATAGAATCATTATGTACATATTTCATCAAGTGTAGCGTGTGCTGCCCTTAGATCATTTGTTGAAGCTCACATTTGTCTTCTTTTTCACATTTTTATAAGCTCTTATTTATTAGGGATTATAATTAGATAACTTTTCTTTTGAGCCTCACCTAGTTCGATCGGCACCACACTGAAGCTTAAAATTCCATTTTGTGAAAAAGGATCATCGAAATAAATTACAGGCACCAAGCCGTGTTTGTTGCCTGATTCTTCTAGGCTTGGTCGCGAGGAACAGGCATAGCTTCACCTAGTTTCGAAGACGTTTCAAAGTGATCCTAGTGATTTTATTGAAATAAATGCCTTTTGACTTTGACTTTGACTACATAAAATCACGCCTATTTCCCAGAGGGGTAGGCACAGACGAAGGCTTTCCACTTGCTACGATCCTGATATAGTTACCTCTTTTGCTTCATTTACTCTCATCACATTCCTCATACATGCTCGTATGATGACGCTATTCTACTTATCTAACTATAGCTACCCAAGTATTCCAAGTTACACTGCTAAAATCTTACAAAATTATAACTTATTTTTTTTTACAAAATTACAATGCGTTTTCTAAACATTTAACAAATGCATTTGCTTACGTTTACGTTTTCTAATAAATTGGTGTCTATAGTCATAGAGGTAGATAGATATCAAGGCTGGTAAAGACTAGAACAATAAGAACAAACGCCTAAATTTGAATTTTCTCATTCGATTTTCACGACCGTGAAACCTCACCTTAACTACCATCGAGTTTCATTAGAATGATTGGAAATGGTACCATTTGTTAAATTAACCAACCTGGGATAAATTATAGCCGGCTTTTATTACGGCTGAGAATGAAGTGACGGTAACGTCTTGTTTGACTTAGGGCCGTCATTCGATGGGCATTACGCTTTACAAAAACAAAGCTTTGTAAGCTGATACTCTATCAAGTTCTCTATAAATAATTTTCAATATTGAGTTACATTTACTGACATTGTTTATCTTAAAATCATAGATATGAGAGCCTGGTGGGAGACGAAGATAATATGGGTAATATACGCTGTCAAACATCTATCATGATAAGCATTCACAAAAAATACATGGTTTAAATGGATAGAACTACTTTAGAAAAACATCGTCTGGACATCAAATTTTTAATTTGAGGCTTTTTTTCTGAAATAAATTTTCATACTAAAAAATAATAATAGAGTTTTTTTTAGTTAGATTGCAACCTATCATTAGATACCACTCGATAGGGAATAAATATATGACTTTAAGTGTTCCATTTTTCCAAAACTTGGACGGATCAGTAAATAAATACCCTACCAGTAAATTTATGATTTGCTAAGACCATATCCGAAAAGAATTATATAATTTTCAGTCTGAATAGATTTTCTAGTCTATAGAGCCTATAAGATTATCTAGTATATATTAGTCTGATAAGATTATAAGAAAAGAAATGTTCTTGCCACATCAGATGGTTAAATACATGGAATTCTTGTATTTAAAAACAAAACCATAAAATGAAATGTCTCGCTGCAGGCTATCTTTTTCCACCTCAAAGTCAGCAATGGTCAAAGGTAGCCTAACCACAGAAAAGATGGTCACCACATTCGAGTATGTAGACATTTCTGTGGTAAGCAAAAAGCATATTTTCTAATGTTTGAAGCTTTTTCACTGAGCTGCATGTTTGTTCGGATTATTTTAGACAATAAAGAGAAAAATTTAAAAATTTCATTCATAAATCCAAACTTTTATGGCAAAGTATTGCGAGAAGTCAGACTGTGTGTAACTTCCAAAGGAATTGCATACAAAAACGTTTAAGGTTTTTCAATACAGACATTTGACATGGTCATTAATGGTGTTGGAATTGACTGAAGTCTGCAGGAGTGTATAGGCCCTATAAAAATATCGTTCTTTTCTCTCATTTCGTTCATGGTTATATTTTGCCGTTCAAATAGGTATATAGCCCCGTTCAAACTGCGTCTGCGGCAATAAAGCTGAGATGGGACCTTTTTGACCTTTTTTTGCTCACACATGCACCACGGCACGGGCTAAAAAACCCTCGTTTTGTACTACTTACCTATTTTTGTTTGTTTCGTACCTACCTCTTTGTATACTGTAGTGTCTTCTCTGATTATTGTGTGCTTGTGTGTTCAAAATAAATGTATTTTCTTTATTTCTTGTTTATTTATTATTAACTGACGTAGAAGAAAGAAAGAAATAAAATTTATTTATTTGACCCACAACGCAGAAAGTAGGTAGGTAGGTAGGTAGATACAAAGAGAAAAAAAAATACTTAAACCTAGTAATACAAAAACACACTAAGAAAACAAAAACATCTAGGTAGGTGAGGTGGTAGGTAGGCTGAGTAGGTATGCGTTGTGTGGGGCAAATGGGTCCCGTCTCAGCATAAAGCTGCACCAAACCACAGATAACATAATACTATACTACCAAACATAATATGTTCGGTGCGGCGCTGGTTTTCAGACGGGGCCTAGGCGACGTGACGTGACGAACATCAATAAACATAATATTTATAGTAGGTATGTATTAATAAATGGATAGTTATATTATATATTATAAGTAGGTACATAATAGATATATTATATAAAAATAATAAGTAGGTAGGTATATTATTAAATAAAGAAATTTATTGCGGGCTATATTGGTAGACTTGGTAGTACATAGTGGTGCTGACACAGAAAAAATAATAACACGAACACGAGTGCGTTGGTAATTTAGAAGGACCGCGCTCATTACCTTTGGCAAGCATAGACTAAGGAAAAGTGGAGCGTAGCGGTTCCATAATCTATGAATAGAATAGAATAGAATAGAATAGAATAATTTTATTCAAAAAACAAGCATTCACATAAATATTAGTTATACAATAATCTTAAAGTCGTACATGTACGTAGGAACTTTATGTAATGGCTTGTACTAGTAAGGTTGTATTGCAGTATCTACACTAAGTGCAAGACTTGTATTGTAAATACCGCGTTCCTTCCAGTGAGGAGACCGAATAATAGCCATGTTGAGGTACGTACCTTCTTGCAGTCCCACTTTACTAAGTGTACATTTAGGTAGGTACTAAGCTAGTTATACATTTTTATATTTTAATATTTTAATTATATTCCACACCTCAATTATATTAAATTGAATTAAATACTTTTAATCTATTTTACCCGACTATCGAGAAGGAAGAAGGGTTATGTTTTTTAATATGTACTACTCAACTTGATTAAGATATCTATATGCTTAGTCAGATGACAGTTAGAAATTGAATGAAAAATATTATAATTAGGATGAAAATCACCGTATCTTCTGATTGGTCCATAGAGTGACTAGAAGACTACTTAGACGTAAGGATCATTTTGGTATGAATTTCATAACACGCATTGCACGCGTTTGAACAAGCTTAGTGATGTAAATTGAACAATTTCCACAATCATTGGTACAACAGCGCAGATGTTGGAATACAAAGTAAAATTATGTGACATCGCTATCTGTAGCCAATTGTTCTTGTTCCGCTTATAGCGATGCTTTGTCTGAAGGTCTTTGAATTAGCGGGCAAAAACGACGGTATAAGCTTGGTTGAACTTTTCTGTCCCAGTGCTGCTGAAATAGCCTATTGGAACCTGGTATTTTATATCTTTATCTTATCTTCATTATAACGTTGTTTTTAGTAATGATAATTCCAAATTATTATTCCGATTTCAATAAATACAATTTAATTTTCCCTGAAAATAAAAGTGGTACTTTTTCAATTTGGATGATATAAATATGGGTTCAGGGTACCGTGGCAAACCAGGGTTGAATTTCATACGTGGTATATTAAGGGTGCGTACACATCTTCGAATGCGCCGCGTGCTTTTCGTAATTCAAGAGATGGTCGAGACAAGATACATTTTCTGTTGGCGTTAACACCAGTCGATCGAATTATATGGAAATGGCATTAGCTTTAGAGATGTGACGCGACTGCAAAGTTTGTAGACAAAATTATGTTGTCCGTATAACGTTAGCGTGAAAAAAAACAAAGCGTGAGAATCTTGTCTAGACACCCTATTCGTAAATTGCGCGCTACTCGCTTGCACGCCACGCGCAAACTGTTATAGGATTCGCATTCGCAGTTGTAGACGCTTCCTAAGAAACGTTGTGTTGTTAGAATCTGCTCTATAGTGAATATTTATAATCATACTTCACATAGTTTTTCAACTGAGGCACTAATCTATCGAAAATGAAGTTATCTAAAGTCCATTTTTGACTGTAGGATTTGATACAATATGCAATGGTTACTATGTACTGGTTGCGGCGTTTTTCCGCTGTTAGACAGTGTTGAGTCTTTGTGTGAGTTATTTGAAGAGTCTGGAAAATAAAAAAAAATATTGAGTCACCACGAATTTAAAGGTCCCAATAATAGTTAGAAATAAAAATCAGTCTGATAAATAATAAGAGTAGTACTTCAAAATTTAAAATAAAAAAAAGCCATTGGCCAAGTGGGAGATACCTCGATTCTCAATCTGAAGGGCATAGGTTTGAATCCCGGCCATGCACCAATGGATTTTTCTATTCGAAAAAATTATGTGCGCATTAACACCTTCTCAAAACGGTGAAGGAAAACATCGTGAGGAAACCCGTGGCTTAGTCAGCTCCACACGTTTTTCCTGTACATAAGGCCGACTAGGCTGAGAGGATGGTATAGGTGCTGGGCAAGCCTACTCCATCTAAAACATGTTCCAGGCACTACAGTGTCCTGTAAGTGAGTAAAAAAAGTGCCACTTGACGCTGTTTAAATCATCTAAAATAGATATAATAAGGCCATTTAATGATTAAACTAAAACTATTTCATACAAAAAGACAATACTGATCCGTTAAGCCATATAGACCTACCAGGCTATTGCGTAAGAGAAATGGTAATGAAGATCGCAACGTAAAGGATGATTTTATCAATTATAGCGACATCTGAAGTTTTTCAAACATGAAAAGGAAGAAGCTAAGGTCTTGTAGTTTTCCCTTGTCAAGTTTGGAACGTTTTGAATGTTGCTAAGATTGTTAAAATTACCCTCAAAGTTACAAACTTCATTGCCTACGCAATTGCACCACAGCTCTCGATTTAATATAAAATGCTTTTTAAAAGAAACGATCAGTTAATAGCTTTTATTATACCTTGTTATTATAAAGCCATATCTGAGAAGCGGCTCTACCGCGACATAGGTAAAGGCTTAGCGTTTGGAGAGTGTAATCCAAACATAGGTCATCTCTTCTAATCTCTCCATCTCTCGTGTATACCCAAAACTGAAAATTTTGGTTCAGGAAGGTTACTTTTTTGAAGGCTGGACCTGTTGACTATATATTTATTTTTATTTTTTTAATATTACTGAAGTGGCAAACAAGCATACGGCCCACCTGTTGGTAAGCGGTTACCGTAGCCTATGAGCGCTTGCAATACCAGAGGCATCACGCACGCGTTGCCAACCCCGAACCCCCTCCCCCCCTAAAGAGCGCTGGCAACCTTACTCATCGCAAGAACACAACACTATTTGAAACAAATAATGTTATTTGGCTGCGATCTTTTGTAAGGCGGAGGTACCTCCCCAGGCGGGCTGCTCCAATTCAGAACGAAGAAGAAACTAACCTAGTATATATTCTACATAAGAATTAACCTAGTAGCCAGCTCTGGTAAGCTGACTTTGAACGCTCTAATTACACTGGGTTCGACTCCCGTTCGCGCTCCAATGGATTTTCCATTCGGAAAATGTATGTGCGCTATCTATACTAGTAGGTACACTCATTGTGAAGGAAAAAATCATGAGGCCCTATCCAGGGCCACCATACATAAACCTGGTCACTGACCTAATACAAGATGACCAAGAAAGAATCAGTGCCACGACAACCAACCAAGTGACAACAAGTAAAAGAAGAACTAAATATTTACCTGATTTCCGCCCTGGCTATGGCAGGGTATCAAGTTGACGCCATCGCTTATTCTATGTATTGAATTTGATGAATCAAGGCACATTCCGTTATAGTTCATGCTTATAATCTGTGGATATAAATCACAAGTAAGGAACGCATGTAGCAAGATAAAGTTAAAACCATTTGACATTTAATTAATTCTGTATAGAAAGTTCCTTCTAAAATAACTTTATAAGAAATGATGTAGATATATAGATAGATAGATAAACTCTTTATTGTACACAGAGATAGATATTAACAAAAGGGAGAAACAAAATAAAAATATTACGTACAATGGGCGGCCTTATCGATGTAGCACAGGTAATAAAAAAAAATATGTCTGATCAACTGATCAACTCCTTTTGATTAACTGACCGAAGATAATCTCTGAGATCTTAAAATTTGGTTTGACAAATTGGTATATTATTAACTTTGTATTTGTATATTAAGAAATTATTATTGTTGACATGAAAATCATATATGCACTCATTTTAAGTTTCATGAAGATCTTCGCGAGATCTCAGTTTAGGGTAAATAGTTAGTAATAAGTTTAGTACGTACCTGTCCTCTAGCCACATAGTTGTCAGGTATAACCATTTGAGGGTAAACATTCTCTAAATACCACTTGAAAGATTTGCACTTCAAATTCTCCCGCAGTTTTTTCCTGTTGGAGACATCACCAAAGTCACCTTTTTGGTATCCAATCCTTTCGTAGAAATACTTTGAGTAGTTATCAAGCCACACCTGAAACAAAAACCATTATGCTGTTATATAAAGAGATTCCTAATAAGTAACTATACCATCCGAAAGAGGCTTATTCTATCAACTAAAAGAGAAAATATTAACGGGAAAAAAATATCAAAACATTCAAATATATCTTTCAGATTTTTTTCGAACTGTTTCGAATTAGCTGTTTTTTGGTCTCTAGATCATGTTTATAAGTAATTATGAATCACCTTGTATGAACCAGCGGCTAAAATGTTTAAGGTAAAAACTATTAAATATTTTAGTCATAAACGGCATGAAAAAGTTTTTCCGGTAAGCTATGACGTCAATGAATCGTGTTTCTCGATTTATTATCATAAAGATTTGCAAAGCTTACCATTTGTTGGTCAGACCCTATCTAATAATATACGCTGTTCATTCAAACACAAACGAAAATATTCAAAAAGGAAAAAACCCACCTCAGCCAATCTCACAGCGTTCCTTTTCGCGGATCCCTTCTGCACTTCATAAGGAAACCTTTTCCTAAAAACATGACCTACATGTGAACAGGGCACAATTTCCAAAACCCCACCGCACATCCATGCTTTGAATGATAGCTCTAGGTTTTCCGCGCCCCATATTTCAAACCCAGCATCATACAATCCCAGTCGTTCGAAAAACATCTTATTGATTGCAAAAAGCCCACCAGATATTGTAGGTGTTTTGATCGGGGCTGCATCAATGTCTCGCTTAGCTAGTTCACCATGTGGGATTGCTATCCATCTGAAATTCATGTCCCAAGTAAACCCTCCGATGCGAAGGTCGTGGATGTCTTGAGCTATGTATTCGAAGGTAGAGTCGTGGATGTGGTCGACCACTGGACTGGCGATGGTGGAAGGATCTTCGGCAATTCGTTCCAGTAAAGGTTCCAGCCAACCTGAAAATACAATAACAATTTAATTTACGAAGTTAATTAGCAGTGCTTCATATTTCAGAAATAAGGTGTACAAACCATCGGTACATTCACAGTGACTATCTAGAAATACTATAACAGGAGATTTAGCTTCCTTTACTCCCATTATTCTAGCTCTTATCAACCCTTCCCGCTGATCAGTTTGAATCAATTTCACTTTTGCTATCGGCTTTACGAAGTCTTCTAAAGATTCCTTGAGATGAACTAAAAAATATTTTAAAGACAGTGATTAATAAGGTCATTATCGTTGTTTTAAAGAGTTATAACAATTTTGCATTGAAAGTACGCTTTTGGCTAGTTAGAGCTGTAACAATTCCATGTATCGTGTCGGTGTATTCAACGCTCATAAATGCATTGCATTTGCAGATGCGAACGCGCCCTAAGAATAAAATACGGTAGGAGTGAGTAGGATTCACGCCCTGGGGCTTCCGTTCCATTACACGAGGTCGAAAAATGACCCCATCATAGTGAAAGAAGTGACAAACTTATGTTTTGCCGTCGCACATGCAGTCAACTACGTTTATGATGTGAACCGCAAATATAAGTTTGTTTTATAACGGGACAAGGGATTTGAAATTAACCTCAGCTATAAACATATTTCTCGACTCAGAAAAAAATAATCCGTAAATTGTTTCAAAATTTTTAGAGCCCTAAAATAACGTAAAAGTGGTTTCGACATACAGACAGGCTAACAGACGGACCACAATGTGACCCCGTAAGGATTCCGTCTTTTCAAACGAGATTAGCAACCCTAAAATAATATACTCACACATTGTAGAGCCATCGTTTACCAAAATAACTTCATCCAGTAAGTTAGCTGGTGATCTATCTAAAACTGAACGTAAAGTTCTAATAAGTGTTGACCAAGCTTCATTGTGGAAGCAAATTATAACTGTCGCTTTAGGCAATGTTTCCGGATAGTGTCTGGTTTTGCACCTGAAATTATATAAAATGACACCGAATTTTTTCAAACCAGCGGGGTTCGTACCTGCATCTTTGCCTTGAATCAGCAATGCAACTATGCTATGCAGCGAATGACGCTGGTGCCGTAAATCTTGGGCAGATGATTTTTTTTCTTATTTGTTAAACTCCACTGTACCTACACAAGTTTCCATCAGAAATATTCCCGCATAATGTCTACTACTAATTATATCAATGACTAAAGCAGACGCTCTTGCTATATTTTATAATTATTTTTTATTATACAGGGCGTCCTCCGGATATGCCACATGGAGGGACAGTACCTTGATTATTGTAGATAGAACAATTTTTCATCAAATATTTAAATTCATGGTCTTCCTTTTATTTGTGACACTTTGCTATTTAGCAAAAAATAATGCTTATGACGAAGCCTTTCGATCGATATGATAAAGCTACAGGATGATTATTTTTCTCATGTAACGGGTTCGATTTCCGGTTCAACCATTTAATTATTTAAAAATCTATGAATGCAGTTTAAATTGTTTTTTATATTTAAATAATGTCTTCTTTCAGTAAAATGTTCCATCTACAATATTCAAGGTACTTTCCCTGCATGTGGCATATCCGTGGGACGCGACGAAGTTCAAAGATTTTCTTAAAGAACCTTCCTCAACGATCGTCGAATCACCAACTTTAATGGACATCGCGAGATCTCAATGCAGGGCGTACTAGTAGTAGTTAACTTACCACTCATCTCTAGGGTCGGGTAAGGTTCGATTCACAAGAATGAGGTCACTGACATACGAATTAAAGGCATGCTCCTCCCAACCTTTCCTTACTTCAAGTGTTATAGAATTTCGGAGTCCGGCATTAAGGATTACGGGTTTTCCGTCTTCACCTGAAAATTTAAATGACTTTATTTTTTCGTAATAATAGGTTCGCTTGTAATTTTCTTAGTAGCGAAAGGTCTTAAGAATTTATTTTTAACCAACTTCATAAAAGGAGGAGATTACGTATAGGTACCCATTACCACGTCACGCACGATTTCAATGGTTTTGCTCTATTGTACAGAAAATGTCCTTTATTAATGCGAAAGTTGAGGATGTTTGTGTTTCAACCACGCCGTAATGGCTGAACCGATTTCGATGAAACTTGGAATAGATCGATTTTTTTACATAGAATAGCATACAGGCTTCTTGTTAACTACGTGTCGTGAGCACAAGCTAGTGTCCTTAAGACCCCATAATAGCTAATTTTTGATTCTTTCAATGAAAAATGTCAAATTTACTAAAGTCTTAGAAAAAACTCAATTGCCAATTGAGTTTAGAATAAGCTCCTTTGAGAAAGCATATTATGAACCATCCTGTATACAACTCTCCTCTGACTACCTAAGATCTAGGTACGAAGCATACCTGGTTGTGTGTCATAATCCAAAATGATGGTTTGTTTTTCTTGTTTAGTAAGACCATAACGTGCAGGAACCATTTCCCAAACTAAAAATATTAAAGTTTTAATATGGTTAATAGGTATTCGTAGACGTTATTAACCAGCTGATGATAGCGAATTACCTCTAAATCCAGACTCAGCAATATTCACATACTTATTTTTAAACATATTCCTCAAAGGCACATCACTCAAAATCTTGTTCTCATTTTTGGTATACTGTCTTAGAATACTCAAAATTACTACAATCCACATCAAAACTACCAAACATAGAAATTTTAAGATATTCCTAAAGAACATTTGCGCGGTGAACGTGCTCATTCCCTTGAATCAATGAATACTGATTTCACGATACAGAATGAAAACTGGAAGCTATTGCGTATAATTTGTGTGGGAATGTTGTGATCTCAGTTTACAAAAGTGGTACACAAGTTATGTTTTTAAAGAAACATCGATTGTCTGATGTTATAACGCTTCCGACTTGTATCTAACTAAGACGATCTGGATCAATGAGCTATCTATAGATCCGTTGTTTAGATGTTTGGATGATTGTTACTCAATCACATCGTAACGGCTCAACAGATTTCAATGAAACATGAATTAGATTTCTTTACCTAGAAAGGCTACTCTTTATCAAGGGCGCAAGCTAGTTTATAATAATTTGTTCAAAACACAAATCAACATCGTGTGCGTCAACCTTAAGTGGAGCATTGTATATTTCACACAGAATGAGTACACAGTGAGATTAGGTTAGCAAAATTTACATGATGTTTCCAGTGGAACACAAGGTAAAGCCAAGGCTTCTAAAACAACGGTAGATTCAATATCAGCTGAAATTACGGTAAAGTCGCGGATGATTCGTGCGCTCCCAACGGACTTCAAAATACTCTATTTTCTAAGCAATAACATTCAAGCTTCCAGCCACGTGTTTTTGAGAGTTTGAATGTTATCGCTTAGTAAATAGAGTTCATACTCTTTTTAGATGATCATTAGCCTACACGAATCTTCCGCATACGTCTAAATTTACATTTGGTATTTGTGTGCTATGGAATGCTTACCATTGTGAAAAAAGTTGGCATGTGCCAGGTTTTATAGGCATTGTAATTATACGATATACCTCTGACTACCCTTTTAGACCTTCATGGATTTTAAAGGTCTGAAGAGTATGTTAATGTCTACCAAGCTTAAGATTGCAATCGTATACTTATTTTGTTTTTCTATTTACCCAACTGCTCTGAAGGGTGGTTATGATTGAATGAATGAATTACAAATTTGTTTTAGACTAAATATATTTATATGTACATTGGGTTGTCGTATCGCTAAGAATTTTTGGCATTATTTACGAACGTCAAATATCGGACACCGTTTCTAAGAAAACAACAGAACACCAAATATTCCTTTTGCCTAATACATGTGGTAACTAACAACGATTAATTAACACGTTATGTTTGTACCAATTAGCACTATCAAACATTTGTACAACGAAATTCTGGAATCAGCACTTCATGAGTTCATTGTAAAGCCAAATATTCACAAGGCGACCCGATTTTAGTAATAAGTCATTTTATGTAAAACTAACTTTAAAAAAAAAGGAACGGTCTTGATCCACCGACCTCCCGCTACTTTCACGATGTCATCAGTCCATCGGGCCTTCCAACACTGTGTCGCTCGGTTCGCGGTCACCATGCGAGAACTTTTACTACCCGACGGTTGTCGGTTCTGCGAGCTATATGGCCTGCCCACTGCCACATCAACTGACTGAATCCGAAAGCTATGTCGTTGATATTTTTCATTAGTTAAAGATGTAGATTTCTAAGTTTAAAATACCAAGGAACTTCCTAGTTACAACGAGAAAGGATTTTAAAAATTATGACAAAATATTACAAGTGACTTTTATCACGATCTTAGGCACAGAAAACAAAAATAATACAGTGCCGCATAATACAAAATTGCGCAGTCAGACTAGAAACTACATAATTTAGTCTAAGTATCCTTGATTTGTAGTCCAATTTAAGAAACAGGTTAATTAGACCTAGTGCAGTAAAGTCGCTAGAGCAATTTAAAGAAAATTCACAAAAAAAGTACCATCTTAATTACGGAGCCCCACGAAAAACACCCTTTGGGCAAACCTTCATTACACCAAATTACAGAAAATGCAATTGAAAACTCCGACTGCCGAGCAAAACTGATCCTTATTCAGACGAAATAAAACTTGTTGGCCTCTTTGATTTGGTTTTACAATTTCGGTTTTACTTTGTCACGTTACCCATAGTCAACGACAAAGAAATAATGTTTTTAGGGTTTCGTCAGCGTGCAAAAACAAAACGGGTTTACTTTTTTTTTATATTCATGAGGTAAAGATGTTTTGAGTCTCACTTTATTTGATCGGCACCACACTGAACCTAACACTAAGTTCCATTTGTAAAGCAGATCATCACCTGAATTAGTTATACACTGCTTACGTAATTCTTCTGACATTTAGATTATTGTCATATTTTTTTTTACTTTAAGCCATATTTGGCTTACGTTCTAGAAATGATTGCGTACCACGGAGACGGAACCCTCAAATTTCAAGTCCTTCTCGCTCTTTCTCGTTTTTATTTTACTTTTGAGAGGTGTCGTTAAAGTAAATTGAGGTAAAGGTAGGCAAATCCAAAAAGTACTGGGATTCAAAAGGAAACTGGGAGAGAAATTAGATAAATTGATTGTATTTGTAGGGCAAACTTCCGAGGCAAGATTTGAAAATTCTATCACAGTTGCCTTTGTTCCTTCAATATTTCGATAAGTGCTCATTTAATTTATAATAAAATTTATTAATTTATTTATTTGTAGAAAAGTGCACATGCATCATAAAATATGATTTAAAATACTGGGGCAGATTTTTTTCAAACATAGTAATAAAAGGCAAAATCAGAGCTACAGCCTATCAAACAGTCAGATTCATAAAAGCTACTGCGAATTAATGGAGTGGACTGAATCACAAAAACTTTACGATTTACCACCGAAGTTTCACTTAATACAATCAAGAGTGAATTTGGTACGGTCTCAAAAAAGTTACAGCAGTGTAGGCCTGGGTCACTATTCCCACTCCCGACCCGTGGTACAACTGTCCTCGGCTTTCAAAGACTTGAAAAAAATAGCTCATTATTATTATTTACTCAAAGAAAATTAAAACTACTTAGGTACTATATAATTTTCGAATAACATTGGTCTTTCTGTGTGTTTTTGATGTGTGGTAAACAAATAATATTCTATTCTATTTTTCTAGTCTAAAACGATTGTAACTATTTACAAACGATTTATAGAAAGCTCAATTTATCTAGTTCACTACCAGTCGGAAGCTTCCTCAAGATGCCAGTGAAATTGTCACGCTGGATGGCAATACTAATCCATTTGGCCAAATAGAAGCCAGCCTTGGGTCACGCGTCGCTTTGATCAGACGCCATGATATTGTTTTGAAAACCCGAAGGGCCCCACTTCCCCACGTTCTCAACCCCAAAAGGCTCCAATATGTGAGCCCTATCGAGACTAACAGCCTATGAGATCCTCGACTGAATCAGCCGCCACGCCTGCCCTAACTGATGTCCCCAGAAAGCTTATTGGTTCTAGTTTTGAATTCAATTTCGCTTAGATTTTTGGAAAACCATGGTTGGAATGGACAGATATGTTCACCGAAAAAACGAAAAAGTTAAATAAGTGAAAAGTGAAGCTACTCCACAAGGCACTATTGTTTCTTCTGTGAAACGTTTCTAAAAAGTTTTTCCAGTCTACTAATGACCTCCATTGTGGTCCCGTAGATTTTTCATTTAACACTTTTAAGAAGAATACCGACCGTGAAGCAAGGTTCTTTTATTTCTTGGCTTTCTTAGTTCTACTTTTTTTAACTACCTAACGAAGGAGGGTTATTTCTATTATTTATTTTACCTTCATAAGTCATGAACATGTCCCAGTCACTTTTTAATCACAGACAGCATCATGTGATTAAAAAGTTCCACCTGACGCTGTATAAATCATATAGAATACCTAGATGGCATCATCATCATTCCAGCCGATGGAAATCCACTGTTGAACATCGGCCAGATTTCCAGAGCGAGTTCTTATCATGTGGGAGGAAATTGCCCATACTACCCACGCTGGGTACGCGGGTTGGCAAGCGCAGTTAGATAGAGCTATTGTTGTTATAAAAGGGGACGTCCCTTAGTCGCCTCTTACGGCATACACAGGTAGAAGAAATAGAAGGGCCTATTCTTCAGCCGGGACCACCACGGCGAATGTTATATGGTATTATGAGGTCATTATAATTATGAAGTGCTTGACAACCCCCTTATACAACCTCAAGGAATGGATACGTCTATACGTGTCACATATCGCGAGTAGTTAGCCGCAGCCTAATATTGTGGCCAGTACGCATACAGGCACACGTCAGCATCGCTAGTACGCATACAAAAATGAGCGTGTATGCAATAAACGTCCAATCTGTAATACCATAACCACAGAGTCACAGAGAAAAGTCAGTCAGGAGCAATAAAAATACTTTCATATAATTTTTACGTTTATTCTCAAACCCCTCATTTCCAACTAATACCTCGTGTAAATACTTCCCCTGTGTTTACTAAACGTATTTTGCTTTCACAGCGTGAGTTGGCGCTAAAGATTTCGTTTTTAATAATCTTTAACCGTAAATTACGTCTGCAATAAAGCGGTGGTAGCCGTTTCAACCAGAAATATACGTAAATGGAAAATAATGTTCTAGTTTTAGGTGTGCAAAAATAAGTATGAAGTGTGCTTTGCTTTGTGTTGCGTAGAAACGCGGGCTATTGAAATTGCGGAGCTCGCAGAACCGACAACCGTTGGGCAGTAAAGGATCTCGAATGGCGACCACGAACCGGGCGACGCAGGGAAGGCTTCCCACCCGATGGACCGACGATATTGTGAAGGTTGCAGGAAGTCGGTGGATGGAGAAGGCTCAAGACCGTTCGTCGTGGAACTCTTTCGGTGAGGGCTATGTCCAGCAGTGGACTTTTATAGGCTGATGATGATGAAGTAATTTATGAATATTATCGAGATTTGTTTCCATGGCACTTTTACGGCCGTCATGATGGTCACCGTTTCTCAGAGAAGTTATAGCTCTAGCGCGGAACGAATCACGGCGTTTCAATTAAAACAGAGAAGCGTTTAATGATGCTTCGTAGTGGATAATCATCCGCAGTTTGAATGGAGACGATTCCGTGGTCCTTACAGGCTGCGTACAGATTACGTTTTGACATTAATGACGAACAACGACGACTTCTGCCCCCTGATACTGAATATGGTTAAGTACGTTTTGAGCGAACCTACCTCATCGTCATCATTCCCTATAGATTTCCAGAGTAACCGATCTTGTGCGGCCTACAACCAACGGCTTCATTAGGTCCATGCCACCTAGTGAGGGCCGTTATTCGCTGCGCTTTCCAGTGCGTGGTCTCAACTCTAGAACCTTTCTGCCCCAATGGCAATCGGTTCTCCGAGCTATTGCTCCGCCCACTGCCACATCAATTTGCACACCTCTGAGTATGTCGGTGACTTTATTCGTCTACGAATATCCTCAATTCTGAAAACAGTAAGTATGTTTATTGTGTAACCCAGTACCGTACTCTGTACGACACCAGAAAGCAAGTCAAGTGCGAGACAGCCACTGTTTTGAATGATTAATGACTGAGTCGTTAGCTCCTACCGGAAACAGCAAGTGGCTTTTTCATTTAAAGTAATGCGTTCATTGCTCGAAGTCCGACAAATATACCTTTAAAAAAATCATACACCTCGATTTTAACGCTGATTTTAATTTCAGAATATATTTAAATTAAGGTTAAAACAGCATACTTATTAAGAAAATCAAGATAACCAGTGGAACAAAACATTTCTACCCGGTAGGGCTATATACCAATTACTTGTGCTATAATTGTTCCTCGTAGAAATGGTCCATAAAACATGACTGACACAGTGCCAGCGTTAGCCAATTAGTGCATACAAACTTTGTCTACTTTCATGGTAAAAATAGCGTACATTTCTAAGAAATATAAATAACGAGTGGAACAAAAAATATTCTTATCACGACATTCACAGGTAAACAGAGTATCTTCATATCGCGCATGGCGTGAATCAGTGCCACTATTGTTCAGGACAATACCGCTGAAATAAGTTGCAGGAAAGAAATTTTCCTCGGGAAATTACTTCGAATGAATGTGTGGGTATGGGCAAACATTATTGCGGTTATTAATAAAAATATATTTAGTCCCTTAAAATCAACGCACCATTTTTGAAGTGACTAAGTTAGTGTTTAGTACACGTAATTCGCGAGCAAAGCGAGCTAACTACAGCGATCAAACTAGCGATCAAACTGAGCGATCAAACTACTTGGACGAATATGCGTTGTATGTTTATTGGTTAGAGCATAACTTTCGAACCGTCTATTTGATCTGCATGTAATTTAGTAGGTCAACAGGATGAACTTTCAAAATTTACTGGTAAGAATATATGGAAATCGGCCAAATTGTTGTTAAGATAGAGAGGTACAAAAGTGGGTTTATCAAAAAACGTTGTACAAATACATGAAGTCGGTGATCATTAGAAAAAGCTTTGTGTGTACATTTAAATTTTATTTTTATTTTTATTCATGGCCACATGGTGTTTAAGATACAACGAAAATAGTAACATTTGCAAGCAAACATAATGTGTGCTCCTATTTGGTAAAGGGTAAAGTTTCAATGACGTGGTTCAGATAAGGTTGGATATAAAGTTAGACCATCCCAAAAGTAGGGAGAAGTGGAATTTCATTTATCGGTAGGCATGGTTTGTTTTCATGAGATAATGCTCATGAAAAATTACGTCAAGAAATACAGCACTATACCTCAGCTATTCCAAACTTATAAATAAGGTCATAAGTGATTGCAGAGTTAAGGAAATGAAGTATTGACGAAAGGATTTATTGTGAGAAGGAAGGGAAAAGGTTCGGGGAAAGTAGTGAACAAATTGTGATGATACCTGTAAAAACCTTTGCAAGGCCGAAGCAATTCGATCTTAGACGACGCGCCGACGCGACTATATTACCCTTCATAAGATATTGAAGTGGATCGGTATTTTTTTTTACTTTTATTACAGAGTCGTATGAATTTGAAGTACCCTGTCTTTTTATTTAGTGACTAGCTGGCCCGCCCGCGACTTCGTCCGCGTGTTCAATTATTTACCTACCTTGACTCATGTCTTCGTACACTTGAGATCATGATTTTTCGACCCCGTGTTGAACAACGAAAACCATTGAAGGAAGTAGGATAAAATAAGAGAATGAAATTATGAAATGAATTTATAGAATATAATGATTGTTACGTTGTTACTAAAATTGACGTTTAGAAGACGTAAGGATCAATTTGAAATAAAAATCATTTTTTTTTATTCTTTTTTACAGAAAGAAAAATAAAACTAATACAAGTTAATATTTACAAAATACACAAGAAACAGTTGAGCTATCTAAAGACCGTTACAAACGATATATAGATAGACCGTAACAAATGATCTATAGATAGCTCAATTGATCCAGATCACTACCAGTCGGAAGCGTCCCCGAGACGCTGGCGGAATTACCACGCTGGATGGCAATGCTAATTCGTTGGGCCAAATAGGAGCCAGCTCTCGGGTCACGCGCCGCTTCGATCAGACGCCCTGATATCTTTTTGAAAACCCGGAGGGCCCCCTTTCCCCACGGACCCAGGGTCTCAACCGCGAAAGGCTCAAACGTGTAAGCCCTATCGAGGCTAACATATTTGCGCATTGTGAGAACCTCGGCTGAAATTAAATTAAATTAATTATCGCACTTTGTATGAACACGGCTTTAGAAATTGGGTTAAGCTACAATTCATCAATACTTCATCTCCAACCATAATCATTACCATCCATATTGAACACAGGAACTATCGTGATCAAGCCATAATTAAAGTTCGACGTCTCAAGTTTTGGGATCAACTGATCCGGCGTGACCCGGCTAAAGCCCGTTTAATATTCGGTGTCACACTTGAGCTCATCCTTGGATTACGCGCTAATGCATGCTCCGAGATCCTCGGAGTGATTCCTTCCGGACACTAAAATGCAGAACATTTGCATATTTTTCTTTGCGTACATATTCGGACAGATTAGCATCTCATGTTTGTGAGTTATGAACTGGTAGTTCGATCTGCACGGTATTTAGTAGGTCTACAGGTTGTTATATCGAAATTTGTTGGAAAGACTACGAGTTAAATCGGGCAAGGGGTTGTGAAGATTGGTAGATAGGTACTAAAAAAATGCAATACAAATTAAGTGGGGTGTCATGAAATGAAAGTGCTGTGTTCATGATCCGTTCAGATCTGTCTGTGTTAGGATTTGTTATTCCCTACTAGTGGAAACACCCGCGACTTCGATGCGTACCTCCTGAAGCTTAGAGTTTCAGGAATTCCTTTCTTAATTCATCCCTACACATTGAATGGAACCCACCCTACAAATTTTAAGTCGCTAGGACCAAAGTTTTAGGCTGTGTGTTGTATGACAGTCAGTCAGTTACCTCATGGTATAAATTATACAAAATATTTACCATTTTCTCTTGTCCTGTAGCAGAATACTCCAAGTTGAGGGTCTATCCAGCGTGCACTTTATACGGGGTAATAAGTTGAGCGTCGCGCCGTACCTTATATTACGCGATTTTAGTAATCTTCGTGCAACTCTACCATCGGTTCTTATATACATGATTGACAAAATAATTACCCTGAACGTTCGCATAACTGCCTTTTGTCGTTATATATATTTTAGTTGATATGTATTATTATCGCACATCGTAACACTTGCTTTATACTGACGGACGTTGGATAGCACTTGCTGGCTTTATTTATTTATTTTTCAAAGTTCAGTGAGTTAAATCTTTATTTGATAATGAATACCAGTCGACGACTAAGTATTATTCACCTACACTAAAATAGTCGGTTATTGTAACCTTTAGTTACAATGTGTACTTGCTTAAACAACCGGTTATGTTGTTGAACGGCCAGTAAGTGATTGGTAAACAAACGCCGAATAATACTAGGGTTGCCTTGCTTCTTCAAAACACGGAAAACTCTACAGAAGATGTGTTCATCAATTTTCGTTACTAACTCAACTTTATAAATTTAACGCCACAATCAACGTTAAAGTTCTGAGAAGACTTTGAAAGAAAACTTCTAGTAAACGCTACTTCTACAGCTCATCATAAAACTCTATAAGGTTTCATAGTTTGGTTTTATACAGCTTGTGAAATACTGTATCCGTTGCAAACTGGTTTTTCAATTGTTTCTTTCATGAAGAATATACACACCACCTACACCAGAGAATACACCTCCTTCAGGTTGGTGT
This sequence comes from Anticlea derivata, assembly GCA_947579855.1. Lineage (NCBI taxonomy): Eukaryota > Metazoa > Arthropoda > Insecta > Lepidoptera > Geometridae > Anticlea > Anticlea derivata. Next base: position 8,785,354 of record OX388269.1, read on the forward strand.
ATTTTATTCTGCAGGTTTGAGATATTAGTCATGCTTGGAACTGTATGGGAACTGAACTTCAACTATTTTATTTTTTTAAGCTTATCGTTAATACATAGTTTTATGACATGTCATGTAATTTTTGTATGTTTTGTATAATCATCAGTCAATATAAAGAAAAATTAAATGTTGCTTGTAATATTTGAATTTGTCATTTTTAGGGTTCCGTTTTTTTTTTAATATAATCTAGATAAGTAATCGTCGACCGAATGAAACATGCGTCTGCTTAATCAGCGTTATCAGCGTCTGCTTAACCGCACGTCCAGCGTGGTGAGTATGTGCAAATGCCCTCAAATGATTAATTGGGTGCAGGCCGTACCAGATCTTTCGCGCTGAAAATCTATGGTGGGCCTATGTTCTGCAGAGTTCATCCTACGGCTGAAGCGATAATGATGATAGATTGTGTAAGGCTGATGTGAAGATATCACTATTATACGCCGCAGCCAATGAACTGCCCGGGGTAAATTTGCATCTATGTACCTAGTAAATACAAACATACATAAGATCACGCCTATTTCCCAGAAGGGTAGGCAGAGACCACGGCTTTCCCCTTACTACGATCCTGACACCTGTTTTGCTTCATTCACTCTAATCACATTCCTCATACATGCTCGTCGGTTTAGGGTACTCTTTACCTGGCCTTTTTCCAAAACGTCACCCATTTGGTCATGTAGTAAATGACCTGTATGATGATATGGTCATGTAGTAAATAGCCTTGAATAATCTATAAGCTACTTTTTATCCATGTGACACGCAAGCTGAGCCGAGGGTCGAAGTATGACATATCGCATATCTGTATCAGACGCGAATTTCAAGGTTCGCGAAAAAAAAATGAAGGGATTAATCCGTGTTTTTTGTGTATTTTCCGCCGATTCTCATGTCGCTCCATATTATCCCTTGTCAATAATGAAATGGATTTCTGGCTGTCATACGCTACACAGCACTGACAAAGTATCCACTTGATGTTGGTTCTTTGTATAACGTAAACATGGCAGGCTTTTAGTGTGTTTTTATTTATAATAATGTATCATCGCGTGTTTACAAGGAAAATGACAATTTTCCCTCAATAGCTTACGTATATTATTAGTTTGCTAGTTTTTCTATTAAACTTGCTGTTGCTTGGTAAAAACGTTTTTGTTAGGAGATTTAGTTTAGCAATGATGTAGTAAATGTCGCCGTATAAAAAAAAAAAAAAACATTCATTTGAAAAAGTTAGTTACTAATTTATTCAACCTAAGTAGTCTATGTAATATTTAGGTAGATTAATCTATATAGTCCAGATTTCATCGTAATTGGTTGAGCCGTTATGGCGTGATTGATTGAAACATAAAGACCCAAATAAACAAACATCCTCACAAATTTTAGAAGGATAGAAAACTTAAAAAGCCGTGTTTAAACGGCGTGCGATATGTAAGCTAATATATGTTTAAAATTTAATTCAATATGTTCCTTAATTATCTACTGATGAAAGTCAATTTTCAGTTTGACATTTGAGGGCGTAAGATATAGCTCAATTATATCGCATGCCCCTAAAAACTGGATTCAAAATTGTCTTTATTCAGTAGAGATAAGTATCATTTTGAAATAAATTGTGTAATGACTTGTGTAATGACTTATGCCGCCGTTTCAACACGCCTTTAAAACTTTACATACATCCAAAATCCATAAAGTTGGTACATTTAAAACGATGATTGTAATTGGAGCCTAGTTAATTCCTGTACAACTGAATAACATTGTTAAAACTTACACCCCCAGGGATGTTGGCTGGAGTTACAGGATAAATGGTAGCCGACGTGTTGGATACAAAGTTAACTCCCATATCAAATAAGGCTTCAAAACGATAACTAGTCAAGGCTGACAACTCAGTTCCAAACCTTAATTGGTTTTTGGACACACTGTGAATTCAAACCCGAACTCCGAAGCAAACAAAGTTGTCATAGCAATACCGGAGAGCGTTGAAAATGATACTGCGTTCAGATAGATGTGGTCTGACTGAAGAGTATCTTCTAAAAGGTTGCGAAGGAGGAGGACGGCTTGGTCGCGAAGAACAGGCGATAATTTAGTAGAAGGCTGAAGTTTCAAGACGATTCAAGTTTTAAGTTTCCAGTTTGCGTAAGAGATGATGAAGTTCTAAGTATGACTTGTAGATTCTGATATCCACGACATAAGGAATCCCATTGTGAGATCTGGGTTATGTTATCAATGGATGGTTTATTTGGACGTGTAAATATTGGAAAATTTAAGGATTCTCTATGAGAGCTTGAACACATGCAACATCTCTATTAGTCCCTTCAAGTTATAACCGACAGAGTTGTTTGTTGGCGTTTAGTTTGTCTTTATTAGTAGCTGTCTCCGTTTGTTGTTCAATTTGTCTGACTTTGGGTATGATAAGTTATGCAAGGTGATTCATAATATGTATACTATTCCTAAAGGGGCTTATTCTTCATCCAATTGTCAATAAAATATATTCTACGACTTTAGAAAATTCGTCAAAAAAGATGATAAAAGAATCTAAAAACAGAAAATTTGAAAAAATTCACGAAAAATAAAATTTGTCTATTATTGAAATTTTTTAATATTTTTCGCTAATTATTTTTTTTTATTGATCAAGATAGCATACATATTTTATTACGAATACCCTTGTATTTTATAGCGGTCAGTACTTTGTAGAGTACAAGGAGAGACGGAGAGAAAATTAATTTGTAACGTTGATCTTGAAGTTAAGCGGAGGCGATACTAATTCATTGACAGTTTTTTATATATATAGTTAGACAGAATTTTGGCACATTTTCATAGACAACAATAAAAACGTCATATTATTACCACAATTTAGAGAACTTTTTGATAAATATACCTAGGCTTTAAATTATATTATATAACAGGCATAATCTACCAACTTACAGATTTAGTCCCAAACGTTTCGCTGTAGCTCCGATTTCTTAAATAGCACTAACCGTTATATTATGACCGTTATAATTATAGGTCGGACTTCTATAAAATATGGCTATAAAATTAAATATGACTTCTATAAAAAAATATATACATGGTGGTTTATAATACTATACCGAATGTAGCTTTTCTATCTACAAAGAGAAAGAATATTAGCGAAAAAAAAACATTTTTTTTTATCAGATTTTACTCTGGAACTTTTACATGATAATATTTTTTTTGTCATATTTATAACTAATTTTTAAGCGTAGGAGAAGTTAGACATCATTGTTACTACCTAGAAAATCTGATATTGAGTTTGAATCATTTCAAACTTGTTCGATCCCAAAACAGCTGCTTTTTGTAGTGTTTTTTTTAAATGAAAAATAATAATTATATTATTAATCACCTTGTATAGTCATATAATATCATGAAAGTATCCATTTCTTATAAATCCTTAGTTTAAGGCGTCATAAGTTCTCAGCACAGATCTGGGTCGGAGCGTTTCACTTCATAAATTCCTTCTAGAACGACGTAATTACAGAGGGCTCTGTAGTATTAAATTCTTCCTGGATTTGTGTTTTGTTCACAAATTTACCCAATTTGGGAATTGCTTGCGTTTAGAGCAAAACTTTCTATGGAAAATGTGAAAGCGCTTCAATTATAATGCAAGGAACTTTGTTGGTCTAGGAACTAGATCGTATGTTAAGTTTGTTGTTAAAGTGCAGACAGTCGAATTGAAAATATTTCGTGGTAACCACCATGGGTTTAAGATTTTTTGATGGGGTTCTGTTCTACAGATTACAACTACTGTGATCTGGATCAGTTGAGCTATCTATAGATCGTTTTTAACGGTCTTTTGATGGCTTAACTGTTTCTTGTGTATTTTGTAAATATTAACTTGTATTCGTTTTAAGTTTCTTTCTGTAAATAAAGATTTATATCTTACAAAATTATTATTTTTTTAATATTAATGGAGGTGTATGTTTATATTCCAAACTGGTGCGCAGAAGACAAAGCCTCGTACAGGCTCGTCCGATCGACAAATTGAATTCTTGGAGCCCGCTTCGAAAAATCCCGATGTTATTATGAAATGTTTTCGATCTAAGACCGTGTAAATACTTTAACCATTTTAAAATTGGTTTTCACTGGCTTTTACCCGTTGGATCGATTTTTATTTAAAATTATAAAACGGAATCTTCTTTATACTCAACGTTCAAATGTTACTAGCTAACCATCAATTATTTGTTTTAATTATACTCAAAAATTTAACATTCATGTTGAATTATACTAAACTCATTATACTATTATATTATACTTATTATAGATTTCTATTTTTTCATCTATATTCCAAAAGGAAAGTCTAAAAGCATCAGTATTCAAAAATTGCTCCTTGTTCAGATTTTTATAATTTGCTACAATTAATTTGATCATATTTTCTGAGAAATTATCTCCCGACTCCAAGACTTATAAATTAACTAGCTCAAAATAGCCTCTTAATTGATTAAAGTAAAATAATTCATTAATTTCCACATAAATAAAGTCTCATTAACGTCATTTAATGAAACTCTGGGTCGGTCGTGAATTAAGAGCTTGAATTTACCGAGTTCGGGAAAATAAACTTTTAACGTTTAGTCATAAAGTTCAAACTTAATCCATGATTAATAAAAGAAGTGATTCTGGCAAATGATTTGCTTTTTCTAACCAACTTCAAAAAAGGAGGAGAACATCAATTCCGTGTTTTAGTATTAATTCAAATGTTATAGTAGCTCCGTTTTTGATCGTTTAGGTTCCGTATTTTAACTATATGCATAACTCCGAGGTGACCCCATATTAATTTTATTCCTGAAGTATTGCTACTTGTGCCATAACTAAATAAAACTCTAACAAATCATCATTATCTTATTCAGGACTTCCTAAAACATTTTGTTATTCTTTTGTTTTTGTATCTCAAAAAAAAAGTGCCAGGAACATCATTTTTAATTTTCTGGAAAATATATAAAATGTATTAGTATGATTTATCAGTTTTTTAATCTACGATCATATTACATTCCATTGCTCCACTTTAAAAATACGGACAACATTGCGGACCCCATTTAAAAAAAAAAGTTAGTTAGTTTTCACAAAGTTTTAAACCGATATCACCGGTTCTTCTTCTACCGGTGGGGCTAAGGAACTACTAAGACAGTGCATACAGACATACTCGTACCCACTATCTATCAATCTGTACGTATCGACTTATATGCAAAATTTTAAGTCGATAGCACTGTTGGCTGAGGAACTACAAGACAGTACAAGTACGCATGAAGTCTCACAATAAGGATTTCGTTATACCATTTGGCAACAGAACTCTAAAAACACACCTCATCGCTGATTCAAAAGACAAGAAAAATATACTTTCCACCGCACTTTGACCGGCACATGCCGCAACTCGCCACACAAAGGTGTTTGCACAAGTAAAGAGCTTTTGCATTTTTAATGGCTCTAGGGATGTGCCTCGATTATGCAAAGTTCTGAATCGAGTTGGGTCTATCTTGGCAGATATTGCTAAAACTATGATGAGCTCTGAACTAATCTTGGACCGATTTACAGGTATTGTATCTTTCAGCATTTTCAATGAAAATAATTTCAATCATAAGATTGATATTTTTTCACACTGAAATTATAAAATTTCAGTGTGAAAAAAACCGCCATGAATTCCAGTAGGTATCAGGATTTTGTTCGCTTTTGTTTCATGGTGTTATTTGCTATAAATAAAGTAAAGAAAGAAAAAAAGGTATTAGTAACGGCACATTATAGGACAAAAGTGACACGCAGACATTTTAACACAAAAATATAAAAAAAAAGATTATTTACTGTAGGTATTAATACCAACACACACATAATACTACCTATAGGGTTACAAAATCTTAAATGCCAGCTATTTTCTAGAACATCTTAATGTCACATGACATCTAATAAAATTATAAGTAATTGTATTAAATGTTATTGTATGGAATTATTTTATTATTGGTTATTTTTGACATTTATCATAAAGATATAATTTTTTTTTCAATATTTTTATTTAATTGTCAATCTTAAGCTAAGAATTAAAGTGAATTTATTAGCTAATAGGTATTTATATAGATCGATTATTATGTAATGACATGTAACTCTTTTTTGTTATCAATAAATGAACTGAACTGAACTGAACTGTCTTTTCATGACATCTTATTGCCATTCAGCGCATTATTTTTCACGATTTTGAACTTTAAATATTTTAGACTGTCAACTTACGTCACCGCCTAAACAAAATCACGAAGTTGATGGTACGGGGCTTGGTCAATTTCATAAATGACTGTTATAGTTATAATATCAAGCAATAGTTTACGACCATAAGTAAGATCAGTTTTATTTAATATATATCTCAGTATTTTCGCCAACTTTAAACCGTTTTGTGCCATCACTTGCAACCCCCTTTCATATGGAGTGGCGACTATAAACTCTTGATATTTTTTATAACTTACAAAGTAGACTTAAGAGTAGTAGACTTTAATGAATTTGTATGCGGTCTTTTATAACTCTTTAGCTTAAAAAATATTTTTCTTTTCTTGATTTTTAAGTGAAAGTGACGCTTATGATAACATTCCAAACCAACGGGATTTGAACCTTTTTTTTTTAAGGGGGGAAAATGCCGTCGCATTTCCTTTCCACCATGGGGGGTGGCGGATAGGGGTATGTGGGGCTCGAACCCACTAAAAACCCCCCTGTGAGCAGTCCTCCGCCTGGTTGAGGCGAGATGGGGTCGTGTTAGCATTCACCATCTCGCCTCAGCGGTAGGCCCGGATTTGCCTTAACCGGGCCACTGCGTCTGTGCCTTGCTCACTCAGGCCACTCCTCAGACTTGTGGGGCCGTTAAGAAATAGGCGGAAAGGTCCCCCGACCTAGCGGGATTTGAACCTGCATCAACCCTGTAGGATCTGATTACCTGGATATCTGAGATTGGAAATAAAAGTTGTGAGCCTATTTTTTCTATCTTCTCTTCTCTTTCAGCATTTTAAAGAAACTCTGATTTACCTATAACAAACAAAAAATAAATAAACATTCTGCGCTGTTTTTTGTCTTAAATGCACATTTAAAGGTAAGGTAAGGAACCTAAAGCGCTGAGAAACGCAATATATCGCCGGACAGAAAACTGCTGTCGCAGCAAGAAACGTTTCCAGTGTAACTAGCAAGCGATATCAGGGGAACGGACTCAAGTGAGAGTTAAGCTGGTCATTTAAGCTTCGCTTAGAGAAGTTCAAACGGCGAGCGATAAAAAAAACAATAGGCTCACGACTTTTATCCTCAAGCATGGTAGACCACCTCTCAGATTTCCAGGCATGTGAGAGACAGTTCTAATCATTTTTGGTACGTATCTGCATATAGCACGGCGTGCGATAAGCCATCTATTTTCTTTTATTTATGAAAATGATCCTGATATCTATTAGATAAAGACAATTTATGTCTGTTAGCTGCCGGTGAGAGTGCCCGAAGAGAGAGACCCACTAGTTTTTAAATTTTCTGATAGATCCCTTTTCTTTTTATGAAGCTTAAAAATCCTGTTAGCTTCGGTTTGACGAATCGGTCAAAGAAAAAACACTGGAAATAAAATTAATAAACCTTAAAGTCATATTTTATTTAACCGGACGTGGGAGGGGGAGGGCCCCTCCCACGTCCTTAGTCCGTCTCTGCTCACTGCCACATCCTTCGTGTTGTATACCAAATGAGCTCGGATTTTATTCTAAACAAAGCCGGTGGATTTGTTCAAGCGAATTCTGAAGCTTCACGAGCACTCAGGGCAGGGAGCACTAATTTTTATTAGGATTAGCCCCAAAACAATTTATTTACCGGAAGTTTTAAGTGCGGAAACGTTTTTTTAACTATATACTTTATAGAACTGCTATATGTACATACATTATAGAACGAATCAAAGTTATAACTGACAGATTGAGAAAACGCAGGATGTAATTAAATTTCGAACGTGTGTTTTTTATGATAATGTGTGTAATAATCCTACTAAACAATGCCCATTTTGAGTTTGACATTTGGGATGCGCCTTAACGTCAAAATCCAATTTAACGTTATTCGGTAGATTAACAAATTATAACATAATACACGCCGTATGAACTCGGTTTGACTATATCGACGAAATACATTATTATTCATTAAAGCTTTGTGACTTTAAAAAGCTACCTTCGTCATCCTTCAAAATACCACTCAAGCCTTCTGAAATCGACGGGGTAATACCGTATTAGGGATGAACGTTTTAATTGACCGTACAAAGGTCGGATATTATGTTTTAGTGCTTGGATTAACAATTACTCAAACAAACAGCTATGCACTCTAACCGTTTGGAATAAAGCTTAGTATCCCGACAATTTTTGGGTTGAAAATGGTGTTGCTTTTGGTTACTGTTATTTTTGTATACATTAGCGATGTTCAAACGAATTGATAAGTGGATATATAATGTTTGGCTAAGCCGACTAGATTTTATAGTGCAAAAGTTTGCTCATAAATAACAAAAGACTACGGGACCCTGTAGTAAATGCTATTCGAAACCCAGAAAGGGTTAGGTTAGGTACACTATAAGATAGTTTTGGATTAGTTACTTGCTTGTTGTGTCATTAGTTCTGTCTTAGTCATCCTGCATTAGGTCAGTTACTAGGTTTAGGTTAGGATTAAATTTTTGTGTTCGTGTTGGCCTAGTGGAACGGTCGTGGGTACAAAACCGGTCATGCACCAATGAGTTTTCTGTTCGAAATTTTTAATACTTGCTTAGAAAACCAGTAAGTATTCTTAAAGCGGCGACGGGCTTGCCACTTGTCACGTATGGAATACTCACTACTGCTAAATGTTTGGACGTGCCTCTGACTACTCCCCTAGACATCTTCGCTTGATCTGAGATCTAAGAGGTTGTCTACCATGCTTGGGAATAATTGTCGGGAACTTATCTTTTTTTTAAGTTTAATGGGATTTCTAAGTTTAATTTAAAAACATTTCTTTTATGTATTTGCGTATTACTGTCTTGGTTCTTTTCAGATGTATCTTAATATCTGCTTCACTACGATCCTCTTAAAGTAGTTTCAGAGTTTCGTCAGGAGCAAGAAACAAAACCGCAGGCAGGAAGTAGAGAGATAAAAACTGTGAACTTCTAGAATCATAAAAGCTCTCTTCTTTTCAATTTCTCAAGGACCAGTTGAATTAATCCCGGTCTCATGCAACTTCACAGAAAATTTCAATGCGAGAAAATATCTTTTTACCGTTTACCCGCTTTACCCATTGGCTGGTGTATTTCAAATGAGCTATTTCCTGCGGTCTTCCAGGCTTGTCACTTTGAAATAGTATAGATTATAGAATGCAATCTAAAATGGGTTTTATCACGTTCTCCTTAGATAAATCCTTGCCTATAACTTCTATATTCTAAGTGACCAAATCGGTTACGTTTTGGAAAAAGGCCAGGTCAAGAGTACCCTAAACCGACGAGCATTGTAGGTATGAGGAATGCGATGAGAGTGAACAAAGCAATCGGAGTTTCACTGCGTGATAGCATCCAAAATGAGGAAATACGTAGAAGAACCAAGGTCATATAGCTTTCAGAATTAGCAAGTTGAAGTGGCAGTGGGCCGGCCATATAGCTCGCAGAACCGACAAAGGTTTGGGAATAAAGTTTCTCGAATGGTGACCACAGACGACGCAGTGTTGGAAGGCCCCCCAACCGATAGACCGATGATATTGTGAAGGTTGCGGGAAGTCGGTGGATGGAGCAGGCACAAGACCGTTCGTCATAGCACTCTTTAGGGGCCTATGTTCCGTAGTGGACTTCATCAGGCTGATGATGAAGATGGGTGTTGAATAAGCCCATTTCAGCATAGTATAATTATTATGAATTACCTTGTATACCTATAATTTGCAAATGCATTATTGCGTTGCAGCGTACTCACGCAAATTAATGAGCTAAATTAATTAATTGCTATTCTATGAACACGGCCACTAGGTATGAAAATTGTCATGATAACATTTTGGTGAACCCGGCCTAATGTGTTGTGCTAATATAATTGTGGCGTTCACCAACACCCAAACTATAGCATAACTATAACCATCAGACTGACGTTGTTTTCAACATACCTTATTATAGGTGTTACAAAATATAGAATAAATGATTAAACCATTTTTTGTAGGTACACAAAGATATATCTACAGGAGATACTAAATCCCTAGATAGGTACATTGCATTTGAATCATACACTGATGCTGGCTAGTTTTAATTAATATCACGAAAGAGATCTAAACAGAATATATTCAACAAACTCATGTAAATTTCCTATCACTCTTTGACAGGAAGCTTAAAATCACAGCCTTGTGAAGATAGCTGATCCCAGCATTCACGATACCCCAATTTGCAACCTAACTCCCCGCCGTAAAGCCGGATTTTGTATGCCGAAAGGATAAAGTAATATCGCACTAAGCCTACCACTTATCGATGACGTAGACTATGTAGGGTAAAGTGCTTACGATCACATACCTACAAAGGCTTGCGTTCTCGGGCATCAACGCTAGGCTACGGTTGAGTGCTGCTGAAGCATTGATAGCTTTTGGGCTGTTTACATTTTGCTTTAAAACTCTACTAAGAGACGAGAATCCGGGAGTTTTCATGGTACTAAGGAATATCTTTTCAGCTGTAGTATGTCCCCTGCTGAACATGGCCTCCCCACAGATTTTCAGAGTGAATTCATTATCATTTTTTTTAATGGAGATTTTGCCCATAGTAACCACTCTGAGCATTACACATTACATTGTATCTTAGAAAGTACGACAGTGTGACAGTAGATAGACGGAATAGGCTCAAGACCGTTGCTCGTGGCATTATTTGGGGGCTATGTCCATCAGTGGACTTCTTCAGGGTGGTAGTGATGATGATGTTTAACAACAAGACGAGTTTAAATGTATTATTTTAAAACAATAATATCATGGCGTCTGATCGAAGCGACGCGTGACCCGAGAGCTGGCCCCTATTTGGCCCAATGGATTAGCATTGCCATCCAGCAGCGTGGCAATTCCACCAGCGTCTTATGGACGCTTCCGACTGGTTCTGGGTCGATTGAGCAATCTATAGATCGTCTGTTTTGTAAAATATTTACTTGTATTAGTTTTAATTTTCTTTATTTTAAGATCGGGTCGTAATGTATAAACTTTGTTGGAGTCAAATAGCAATAGGTACGTTGCAAGATTGCTCTCGTTATTGTTTCAGGTCGGTGCTGAATTTAAGAACCCTGTTTTAAGCACTTTTCCTCTCAAATGGCTTGCACTCAAAATGGCGCGTGCTGGCTGGGATTTTTTGTACTGCATAACGCAGGGTTCAAATGGCGAGCGATATGTCATCAAATATATGCTTAAAACTAGCTGCCGCCCACGGCTTCACTCGGGTGACACCTACGAGATTAATAAGTAGCTTAAGTGCAATTCCAGACTTAAATCTATATCTGTGCCAAATTTCATCCGTATCCGTTCAGCAACAAACATTGATGCATCCATCCATCGTTCTATCCAAACTTTCCATTACTTTTTTGGAACCTTGAACGTCCAGTTCAAGGTTCCAAAAAAGTAATGGATAACAATTTTTTAAGTTATAAATTAAGTTGGCTAAGCACACCTGCTTTTAATTTGTCTTAACTTTCAAGTTCAATTACAAAGATATCCCGAACTTTCTAATTGAAAGGTTTATCGGTCTAAAAGAAAAATTGGTAAAAATGTAACGAGATGAATTTTCGACTCAAAGAGAAGCTAATCTCATAAGATACGAAGATCTTTGTTCTATGCATGAGTAATTCTTCTGTAATGGATCTTGTGATCTTGGTATGGGACCCGAAATTAAATAAGTAATTGAATTAGGGAAATGGCGACTCAAGGATTTTTTTTGAGAAAACCATACAGGTTGAATTTATTTAAATTTCAATATTTTTAGAAGGGCATAATCTACACGCGATTGGCAATAAAATTGTTCTACAAATTGTTCACTACAACACAATCTTTAAATTTAATGGTTTTCCTTTTACTTAAGGTACCTACTATGTTGGTTACTAGGAATTGATCCTTTTGATGGATCCTTTCGATTGATACCATTAAAATACAGGTGTTTAATTTTTTCATTTGGCTGGTTCAAGTCCCAGTTCAGGCAAGTGTTTTTTTATATACCCTTTATATTTAACACCTTATATATTGGTATAATAGTTAGTTTCAGTTAACTTAGCTTCCTTTCATATTTAAGGTACTTTCCTTCCACAGAGGGCATTGGTTTTATCCACCCTGTATGTATATTATGCTGTATGTTGACATACATAAAAGCTCTTATAAGCAAAGAATGTATAAAGAGACAAAAACCAACGGAGAGAGGCCAATCACCCAGAAAAATGCAATTTGGCTGACCTGAAGGCACTAAATCAATGGACAGTGGCAAAATTCACAAAGCAAGTCTAGCTGTGCTTTCGGCACTGAACCGGCTATACAGTCGTTCACCATTCAGCACTCTTAAGTCTATGAGGATAGAAGTTATTTTAATACGGGAAGGTGGATGGCTGTACCATGGCATGGCACTGCAATTTATCATCCGACTTAACGACAGATGTTGTCCTTTTGTCTGCCTGTCGCATCGGAATGGCAGCCATTACAGACCTTCCGTTTGCAAATTTCGAAAACAAATGGAGGAAACACCTGGTGCTTAGCTGATTTTGAAAAGGGTTGAGAACTGATAGGAGACATAAGTACCTACCTATAAAACATACAGCAAAATTCATATAGATGTATTTGAATGAAGCAACTTCAATTGCCCTCATATAAAATTTGATGCTAAAAGTTAACCAATAAAACATGAGTTTTCACGAGAGTGGCTTATCCTTTTAATTTTAAAACAAAGACAACGATTATTGGGGATTATATAAATATTAAAGCTTATCTAACGCCTATTACCTACCAGTAGATACAAAGCTTAATCAGAACTAAGCATCATGTCTTAGCATAGCATGCAAAACCCACCACTATTGATAGACCTCCTATTCTATTCTACCTCTATATAAAACACAGATTTCTTTTAGAAGTAAGAGGTCAGTTTATACTAGACATTGACAGGTTATCCGTGGTATTAGGTGGATTTGCATGAGAAAGAGTGCCAACATTCTGTTCCAACAAGTATTGGCTCTGTAAACGTTTGTTTTTGATGGCAGTGAAAATATTTGAACACTGATCATTGTAGTTTTCATATTGTAATGTTTGTTACGGAACCAAAATGTAGATTATTCGTAACTCATACTGACATAAAGTTCTACAGTTATATGTTAAGATAATGGTTTATATGATGCGTAACTATTATGCGAATACGTTGAAACACGAAGAAAAATTTGTTGTTATTTGTCACTAGCAATACCCGTGCGGTTTTACTCGCCGTAGGCCCGTAGGATCTATGTAGGTTTATTTGGAGTTATTCCAATTAAATACCACATAATAAAACACTTTCAGTTTCCGAAGTTTTTTTTCAATTTACAGCAATTAAAAAAAAAAGACCCTAATAAAAATTTACTAACGAACACCATTTCATTTTTATTCGCATAGATTATGCGCCGGTACTACGCTGACTACGGAATAGAATCTCTCTAAAATACAATAAATTTCTACAAGAAAAACTCAGAATCTCCCTGAATCCAACCGCAATCGAAATCATCACTTCTATCTCGGGTTTTTTGTTAGCATTGCATTCATCGACAGATTGGTTTGAACGTCTATCGGCATCGATGGATTGATTGATATAAATCGTTTTATTGTTTGCTCGAATGCATATCTACTGGGATTTTAATCCGGGTATTGTCATTTGGCTTTAACGTTACCTGATACTGATTTGTATCTATTTGTATAATTGTTTCGTAAGCGGTCCTTGTAATCTGACTTAAAAACAATTTAATTATTATAGCGACTGTCTTCCCTGAAAGAGAGCGATTCAATTAAAATCGGGTTTTCGTTTATGGTTCGTAATCATTATCATCAGCCTGTCAAGTCTATTCCTGGACATAGGCATCCCCCAAAGAAATCCTTGACAAACGTCTTTGAGCTTTTTCCATCCACCGACTTCCCGCAACTTTCAAATGGTGAGCCTTTTTTTAATTTTTTTATTGATTGCGTAACTTGTATTGGATCCATTACAGAAACGGAAATTTGAAATTTGCTCTGCTCACGTTTAAAATAGGTACAAGTCCATGTAAAAGCACCCGCCAACTTTGCGGGGAAACCGTCTGCGACTGACTTCGTAAAAGTTGCTCGGCTGTCGAACTTCAGAGCACGGTTTCAAAGTTACTGTCAATTGCGACAAAAGCTTAGCAAAACCAGAACAAGAAGTCAAATGGTGCAAAACCTCACCTTTACCAGGTTTGTCGTATTTTTGTATGAGCTTAGAACCGGTTTATAACCGTTTTACAACCAACCGGGTTAAGCGCAAATGGCATTTGGTATGATAACATCTATTATTTATTTCAAAAGGATCCTTGCTACTAAAAATAATCCTACTAAATAAAGAAAAATGTTGATGTCTAACTCAAAATTGACTAAGCTTATTTAGTGATAATAAAGACGTAAGGCCCATTTTTTATACTCATATTTTGAAAGAAACTTTACATACATAACGCAAACTCGGCTTTATTAAAAACCGGTTTATATCGCTAGTTATGCGGAAGTCACACACTGCCGTTCTTAACCAGTTAATAGAATGAAACTCAGGGTTTCCGAACCCTTATTTTCCGTAAGTTCAAGCTTGCTTCTTTAGTGACCCTGGCAGGTGTTGTCTTGCCGCTTGCTGGTGAACGTACAATAAAAAGTTAGTCATTATAGCTAGCTTTGAAATTTTGAGCCCTTGCCGCCAGCAACAGGTTTGGACAGTTTTCGTAGCTAATACTAATATACTGTTTCTATAATATACTGTGGATTGTAGAATTTGCTGTCTAGAACTGTACGTGCAAAAACAAATTGCTCAAATACAACACGTTACTTTATGAACTCTTATCATATACTGCTTTATTTTATTTTCATACTTGAAATATGTATGATACCTACTATAGGTAATTTTGTATAAAATCTAGAACCCAAAAAATTTACCAACTGCAATTGGCATAGAAGACATCTTAGTGCTCATCATATCAGCCGTACGACGTCCACTGCTGAACATGGCCTCCCCCACAGACAGAGCGAATTCCCTATCATGTGGGGGGATTTGCCCATACTCACCACGCTGAGCATGCGGGTTGCGGCGCAGTTAGAGCTATCGTTGTTAAAATGAGGGACGCTGCTGCCCATCCCCTAGCTTTTTTCCCTTAATCGCCTCTTACGACATCCGCTAAGATACTAGCGAAATCTAAAGTGAAGAAGTTATTGTAAATAAGCTTGCAAAGTTGCAAAAATAAACTCTATGTCGATGCAAAATAGTTCAAGAGTTTCTTATCCCACTGGCTGCGCTGAAAAAAACAGAGCATCGCGGATCTTGGTCATACATCGACTTATTTCCAGTAGAGGTGTTCTATTCAGTTCGAAAAACGAAAGAGCAGTGAGCCGTGAGCTGATACGTGGGGCATAGAAGACATCCACCGAGACATCTAGGTGCTAAAATCCAACCGAAATCTAAAGTGAAGAAGTTATTGTAAATAAGCTTGCAAAGTTGCAAAAATAAACTCTATGTCGATACAAAATAGTTCAAGAGCTTCTTATCCCACTGGCTGCGCTGAAAAAACAAAGCATCGCTGAACTTGGTTATACATCGACTTATTTCCAGTAGAGGTGTTCTATTCAGTTCGAAAAACGAAAGAGCAGTGAGCCGTGAGCTGATACGTGCGGATGAAGTCGGTTGTATCTTGTCACTTCCTCTTGGGCCGTTCGGAACTGGGGCACGTTTTTGTTTGGAAAAGTATGGAAATGTAAAAAATATGCTTTTCAACCTGTGAGGTTTTATATTAATTCTGTTGATGTAAACCACCTGAGCGTACCATTATGAATGTTATTTTCAATTTGATTTGTAATTCTTCGCATAGGTATTTTTAATGGGAAAATAGTATGACTTTTTGACATATATAGTATATAGTATGACTACATCAAAATTGACTTTATGCAGTAGAGATGAGGATCATTTTGAAATACATTTTAGATGACATATTGCACGTAGGAGAACGAAGGTCACCGACATAGCTCTCAGAATAAGCAAGTTGAAGTGGCAGTGGGCAGGCCATATAGCTCGCAGAACCGACAACCGTTGGGGAGTAAAGGTTCTCGAATGGCGACCACGAACCGGGCGACGCAGTGTTGGAAGGCCCCCCACCCGATGGACCGACGACATTGTGAAGGTTGCGGGAAGTCGGTGGATGGAGAAGGCCCAAGACCGTTCGTCATGGAACTCTTTGGAGGGAGGCCTATGTCCAGCAGTAGACTTCTACAGACTGATGATGATGATGATGATTGCACGTCATAATGAACACAGTTAAAGAGTTTCAACGTCAATTTTACGTGAATTTTGACCTCATTCTGATTTTTGTTGAAACGTAAATAAGCAGCAAGCTATCACAAATTCGAGATGACAGGTAGTTCCTGGTCTGATTCCTGGTCTGATCGATTTTTGCACACAATTTTTCTTCACTTAGCGGATAATGGGCATTGAAAATATACAAATCAAACTTCTCAAAATCTTTTTATCAGCAACCCTCATACCGTCTATCCCTGACCCTTTGATGATCTACCTAACTTGATTTGACTTGACAGACCTATAACAAAAAATCCCGCGAACCATGAACTGCCCAAGGTACAAGGGTACGTTATGACACCTATTGTTGCTTTCGCATTTTCGGGTTTTTCGCTACAAAAAATGTTTTTCCTGGATTTAATTTTTCGGCATGCGTTCCTCGCGTCGTAACTCGGGCTTTGTCGAGATTTTATTTCGCGATATTGAATGGTGTTCATTTTTTATGATGAGAATGGTTATTGAACGCGTTTTTCTACTAAATGAACATTATTTCGTTTTACATTTGGAAAATAAATATGTATATAATTTATAGACAGCTCGCTTTTGGCTTTAATTTTAAGTTGAACTTATAATTTAAATCAAAAATGCTGACTGAACTTCAATAATTAATACCTATCATTATTATATATATATATATATATATATATATATATATATATATATATATTAAATAAATATCAGTTAGTGACTGGCCTCATAGCTCAGTTAGTAGTAACTCTGCCTTCTGCGCTAGAGGTCGCGGGTTCGATCCCCGCGCTGGACAAACATTTGTGTGATAAACACAGATGTTTGTTCTGTGTCTGGGTGTTAAAATATTTATCTTTTATATATATCAGTCTCTGGTACCCATAGTACAGGGTATGCCTAGTTTGGAATCAGTTGACCGTGTGTGATATGTCCGGAGTATTTATTTATTTTTTATTTATTTATATATGATTAATTAATCACTTCTCCAATTATTTTAGTTTCAGGATAATAATTAGGAAACCACGCCGAATAATACTCGCATAACGAAACTATATTTATAAAATTCTTATTCTTAGTTCAATCTGAAGAAAATTGAACTATTGGTGAACCATTAAACTCTGACCACTCCTTATATGTTAACAAGGGTGCAGGAGAACTAAAGGTGCTCATACCATGTACATTATTAACATTTTCAAAAGCACCTCCACTACCTTTGACAGGGCTAGAGGTCGCGGGTTCGATTCCCGCGCTGGACAAACATTTATGTAGTAA
The DNA here is from genome assembly GCA_947579855.1 of Anticlea derivata. Classification (NCBI taxonomy): domain Eukaryota; kingdom Metazoa; phylum Arthropoda; class Insecta; order Lepidoptera; family Geometridae; genus Anticlea; species Anticlea derivata. The sequence continues at coordinate 8,803,121 of OX388269.1, forward strand.
ACTTAACTATAAAACCTCATCATAGTAGGTAATAAGTTTTGCTTCCGAGGCTACACATGCTCAGAACTCACCTGTTAGTTGCACTGGCGTATTCATTTCCCGTGAGCTCACACTTGCGCCTGTCTCTTTGAATTCTACACAATTCCCGTCTGCCTATTCCCGAAGCGTGAACTGAAGACTGACTCTGCATTTCTGCTTTGTGCATTTGTGAATGATCCATTATTCTTTTAAATAAAGGTGCAATATACTCGAGCACCTACTATCGGAATGCTATTATAATTATGGAAGCTCATTGTCAGAAATTATAAAAAAGATATTTTTTTTGTTCACCTTTATTTTTTGTCAGTTTACAGCTGGCGCCCACCTACCAACTTTTACCTGACTTACGTTAATCACCAGTTATATTATGTCTTAGGCCAGTTCCATTGATTGTACAACTGACTCCAATACATCCATCGATTAGTAGGGACAACTCTCTTATAAAAGCATTCTAAACTGAAATTCAACAGATGGCGAATTCTAAAAGAACCTACTGGTTTAAGCTTTAGGTATAAACAGTCAACTTGTTTGCAGCGAATTTTCTGACTCCAGCAGATTCGATGTGCCGTGTAACTTTGGATTGACAACAAAACGAAAAAGTAGTAATGGATGCTCAGGAAAAGTTGAGCCTGAGGCGGCCGGCACGTTTGTGACCGAGTTGGGTGTTTTTTGTTGCTGAATGTACCGGAGTTGCTTAGCACCTATTTATTAGCTGACTAGGAAGCCATTTAGTTACTTATTTATTTTTCAGAGTGAATGATTTATTTGCAAACTGCATCATCACCCTGTAGTCCACTGCTGGACGTAGGCCTCCCTCAAAGAGTTCCACGACGAACGGTCTTGATCTTTTTCCATCCACCGACTTCCTTCAACCTTCACAATGTCGTCGGTCTATCGGATGGGTGGCCTTTCAACACTGCGTCGTCCAGTTCGTGGTCGCCATTCGAGAACCTTTACTCCCCAAAATGCAACACATAAATATAATATGCAAAATGTACCCACTTGCAAATTTTGTTATCATAACTCGCATTAATAAAATACTCATTAATTTGCAGTTATAAAAAAGATATTTTTTGAATTACTCATTAAATTGGAAATTGAATTGTCTGCAATCCACCGCCGCTAAGCCTGATTATTTTATAGTTATTCTACCTAGACTTGGAAATGTGACACGCGACTCACGCTTGACCTATTTCGCTCTTTGCTCTACTTAGCGCATCAATATTATTTAACCAGATTGTAGGAAAGTGGCTTGCAACAAAGAGTACCTATGATATCTCTGGAAGTTTTCACCAATAAGCGCTTGTGTTATAAAATATCTCCAAATAAATTAAATTCTCCTTAACTGATGACAGCATTCTGAAAATCAATAGCTTTCAGTGAGGCCGTGTTTCACCGGTAAGTAGTGTAGTGTGATAGTAAAGATTGAGTGCTTTCTTGCTTATGATACTGATTCTTTCTTCGTCATTATGTATTAGGTTAGTAACCAAGTTGAAGTATGGTGGCCCTAAAATGGGTCTATGACCGTCGGTGAAAGAATCAGGGTAGAGTGCGCCTCTTAGAGGCTCCTTTCGTTTTCGAATTTTAAGTTCTAGGGTATGTCGGTTTCCTCACGATGTTTTTCTGGCCTCATAGCTCAGTTGGTAGTAACTCTGCCTTCTGCGCTAGAGGTCGCGGGTTTGATTCCCGCACTGGACAAACATTTGTGACTAACACAGATGTTTGTTCTGTGTCTGGGTGTTAAATATATATCTATTATGTATATCAGTCTCTGGTACTTATAGTACAGGCTATGCCTAGTTTGGGATCAGTTGACAATGTGTGATATGTCCGGAATATTTATTTTATTTATTTATTTATTTATCCTTCACCGTTTGAGAGCATAAGTATAAATGCGCTCATAAATTTTCACATACGTGTTGGTGCACGAGCGGGCTCAAACCGAGGACATGTGGATCGAAAGGCGGGGCCACTACCACCACATCCATTAGTGAATATATTAATTTAAGGAGATGCTTTATCAAATGGCATGTTCCTGAATTCACCAGCACAAGGCCTTGATAAATAAACAAACAACGGCTACCTAATGAAACCACGCTCAAAATAATAATTTAAAAAAGTTTGTCCGGCAAGAGGCTGTAAAACTCGATAGAACCAATAAAGAACCAAGAGAAAACCGATGTAAGATCGCATCCCAAAAAATTAACCTCCATTTTTGGCGAGACAATTTCAAGCATTGATGAATCCTTATCTCTCCCCGTTTTGGTGCTGCGGCCTTATCTCGACCAGTACTTACTTCGGGAAACAATACTTGGGGCAAAGATGTGAAAAGGAAGAGCAGATTTTGTTCTTTATCAGAAGAGGAACTAGAAGAAAGTTTACGTATTTCATAATCTGCAGTAGAAGTTAGCTTTTTGATCTGTGAACCACTGAATTTAAACGCATTGCTTTGTCTTCAACTAGTTTAGATTAACTAGGGTGGTTTTAGTTAACATGAAAAAAGGCGTTTTGAAAGTATGCATGGATGTTGATTGTTGGTAAGCTACATTTTATTAGTTAATACTCAAATTATACCATAATATTTGTCTAGGCAAGTCCACATCGCGACCGCTTTAGTGGCCGGAACTTTTTTGTGCTTCATCATCATCATTTGAGTCTTCAGTCGGCCTGTAAACAATCATTTTGGGGGATTGGCCCATACTCGCCACGCTGGGCATGCGGGTTCGAGAGGGCAGATAAAGTTATTGTTGATAGGGAACGCTGTTTTCCCTTAGTCGCCTCTTACGACTACCACAGGTTGTAATGAAGAATAGGCACCTCGCCTATTCTTCAGCCGGGGCCACCGCAGGCAAGGCTTTACATGGTATGAACCCAAATCTCCTCACGTCATAGTATCATTGCATTAGAGTTTGCTTCATCAGTTTGGGACACTTACCAGGTTTTCATCATCATAAAATATTTGTGACAATGGAAGCACCAAAATACTGCTCAATCCAGTTCAGCGCTCACAAAACTTATGAATCTTTAAGCTCGGTAAAATTGAACGTATTCTTAGCTCCGCGTCTATAAATACACCTACGCTGGCAATTTTATACCCGGTGACTAAATAGAGCTAGATTGGAGCAATATTGAGCTTTATCCTTATGATGTCAGCAACTATTCCGGCAATCATTTATAATGTTTAACTTTTATTAGGTTGTCCATCACCTGAATTCGACAGGGTAAAATTGAAATTATTTTTGACAAGGGCATGTGCACCAGTTGTTTAGTGTAGTAGTGACATCAACAACTCATGATATTATCCTAATAGAGCATTTCGATTGCCTGTGTAGGAGCATCTTATCGTTGCGTTTTGGCTTATGCGACCGTGTTTGAAACGCATAAACCTCCCCCGCTCAGTGATAAGTCGGATGTATACATCATTCAGCAGCATAGCTTTTGTGTACGTTTTATGGCACGGAGAATTTGGGATATGAGAGGCTTAAACTTGTATCACTCTCTGGCTTCGATAACAGTAAGCTTTCACGCTGTCTAAAATCGGCTTTATAAGTTTATCTATAAACTTTATAGGTTTAAATCTATCTATGAAAGTCTAAAATATTTACGGTGTTATTCGTGGAGATGGAAATTGAATCAAACTGAGATTCATAGAAGCTTATATTTAAATTATTCATTATTTCCCATATGAGATCATAAATTAAAAATAAAGGGTCAGCGCGGACTTAGATAATATACTATCTAAGAGCGCGGATAGATGGGGTGGGGCGGCGAAACGACCACTCCACCCGTCTACGCTGGCCCTTAAACGCAAACGTGCGAACAAGCTCATTTATAAATATATTTTTTTACTGATATATTTCATTATATTTATTGTTGTTGATATTATTATACTTTTATTATTGTTAATACAAAATACTCTTTCATCTGTGGCTTGGGGAAACTAGGAAAGTGGTCGCGTAAATTCTTTATAACGTAGCAACGTCGGGGATTAGTGAATTGGTGCAATAGCGGACGGAATACTCTGGCCGGCCATTTTTGTTTTCCTTGTGGCCAGTTTCTTTTCGGACCTCGGTTATAAATAGTAGCTCTTTTGAAGAAGGAAAACCAGCGGTTGAAAAAACTGATGCAAAGATAGCTATCATACGCAGATTAATTTACCAGCGCTTTAAAGACTTCACGAGTGACTCCATCCACTTTGTTAAAGCCTCCTCCCACTGTCATTTTACGATTGTACTCGATATGACACTTTATTGAAAAATATGTTTAGCAATTTCTACAGTAAAAGCCGAAAGGAAACAAAACAAAATATTAAAGTAATTTATGGTATTTCCAAAATTCATTCTACCTTTGGTATATCTTTATTGAAACGGTTTGGCGCGTTCCGAATAACAGAAAGGTGTCTGCTCGTATAAAGTTTACGATTCTGGCCTTTTTCAGGTACAAATGAGGCCTCAATCACTTAGAAAACAGGTTTCAGGAAGTTATCTAAAGCCTGCGTTATGATATAGTGCTCAAGCGAGAATGGTGAGTTGCTCCCTATTTCAGTAAGTTTAGTATTCTTCAAGAAAGGCGTTTTGAAAAGTTTTAGGGATCGGCAACATGTGCGTTATGTCTTTGGTAGGCATTCCAAGCGTTCATTTATTACGGTAACCATTTACCAATAGGTGGGCCAGTTGTTTTCCACCTTAGTTATAGAAAAAAAGAATTCAAACACAAACATTTTTGTCAGTTTATCCATGAAAAAATGGCACTATGGCATTTATTATCCTTAACCGAATTAATTTGACTGCGCTTAAATACTCGCCATTTTTTTTATCTATAAGCAAGAACGGAACACTTTTTAGCCTCGTCAAATTATGTTATGCATTAGCAATAATAGATACTAGACATTTTTGATGTAGGTAAAGAGATCGTAAAATACCTCGAGTTTTAAAATGTAAGTTAGCGAATAATTGCGAATAAGTACGAGCTTAGTTCGCATTAGCAGTAGATATAAAGTGCCGGCAACCCAATTCCTGTGTAAATGTATGCAGCCTAACCGTAACTTTTATGTTTTCATTTTCTTTCAGATAACGCCTTTTTTCAAGTGGCGAAAAACAAATAGGCTTTTCTAACCTGGTTTTGTTTAGATCTCATTTTGGTAAATAGGAAATTGTTTTGACAAGCTCATTTTATGAGACACTTTTCACCTAACTACCTTCTAAACACCAAGTGATCTCTCTGTTACGAAGCATTTAGGTCCTCAAATCCTCAATTATTTCATTTAAGTCATTTTTCTAGTGAGAATGTTAAAAATAATTGTTTTAATTAAAAGTTTAAACGTGTTAGGTATTAAACAAAAATATTGATTGGCCGAGGATTTCAAAAGGCGCAAATATGTGACATTCGATATTTGAGCCTTATAAAAGTCGAAACCCTGGGTCAGCGGTGCCTCTGGATTTTCAAAAGCAGGGCGTCTGGTCGACGCAACGTGTGATCCGAGAGCTGGCTCCTAATTGGCTCAACGGATAAGCATTGCCATCCAGCGTGGCAATTCCGCCAGCGTCTTGGGGACGCTTCCGACTGGTACCCAGTGATCTGGATCAATTGGGCTATCTAAAAATCGTTTGCAACGGTTTTTAGATAGCTCAACAGCTATTTCTTGTGTATTTTGTAAAATAGTTGTAAATACTTACATGTAATAATAGTTTTAATTTTTATTTACATAAAAAATAACAACAATCTTATTTATTTTTATCAATAAAAAACAAAAACATACCGCGTAGGTAGGTTACTAGGTAGGTAATAATATTGTCTGCAAATATTTTTCTCCCAAAAATGGCATACACCTATTGTTTGTGATAAGATGATACATCGCCCTATGAAACGACACGACACGTAGGAGGCTATCATATCTCTTGACATAAGCTATGGATTATTTTAACAAAACGAAATTGTGTAGGGGAGCCTCTGAGTTGTGTAACAATTTTTGATTCTTATTGAACGAGTGAGGGACTGAGAAGCTTAAGAGCAAAAGGTAAGCGTGGTATGGGCATGTCATGCGAAGGGAAGAATGCCATGTGACTAGATTAGTGTTAAATATGAATGTGGAAGGATATAAGGGGAGAGGTAGACCAAAGAAAAAAGATTGTGTGAAAGACGACATGAGTAAGAAAGGAGTGAATACTGATATGACGGCTGATAGAGGGGAGTGGAATAGAAAAACACGTTGTGCCGACACCTATGAGAAGTTAGCAAGTAGGTACAACTTTTTTCATTTTTTGTACTTCCATTCGACTGTACCCGGTTTGTACCCGTTTGTAGCGTTTTTTATTTTGTTTGTACCCTAAAGGGGTAGGAGATATGGGGATTCGAAAATTTTGTCAGCCACAACCTTAGGTATAATTTTTTTTAACTATGCCAACTTAAAGAGTATCTTTTGTACCGGTTTGTACCAGTACCCTTTTTTTGAATACCGGTTCATGATTTTTTTTTTTAAAGTCTTGTTTCTGTGCGAGGTATTGATGTACAATTCATCAGTAATAACTCTTACGGTACCGACTGACTGACTGACAATCAAACGTACTGGTTTTATTCTCTTTGAAAATCAACGCAGAGCCTACTAAGAGTATGAAATTTGCAGAGTGCTTCCTGTTTTAACGTATGGGTGCACAGAAAGAAATTCCCGACACACAACCCCTAAGTTTAAAGTTTATGTAAAAATAGCAGCAACCGAACGAAGTCGCGGGGATAACCATACTATACCACAGTCAACAAAAAAAAATCTCGGCATGTGGTGATTTCAAGAGAAGACGACGTTTTTTAAGTTCTACGGGACAAGTTGCAATTCCTCAGGAATTAAATTAAAATGGGACCACCCCGGGATCATACTCTATATACCAGCGAAAGAATCATCAAAATCGGGTTACTATTGGCGGAGATATCAAGTAACATACACACAAAAGGTGAGTAGGGTTGCCAGAGCTCTTTAGGGGGGAAGGGGGTTCGGGGTCGGCAACGCGTGCGTGATGCCTCTGGTATTGCATGCGCTCATATGCTACGGTAACCGCTTACCATCAGGTGGACCGTAAGCTTGTTTGACACCTCTGTCGTATAAAAAAAAAAAAAAAAAAAATACTGCCGACTTGAGAACCTCCTCCTTTTGGAAGTCGGTTAAAAATGCACGCCGTTTGAATACAACTTTATTCGGTAGTCTGTCGATCTACCTATTGAAAAAAATACTATACTAAATCCTCTTACGACGACTGAATACCAACCTTATTATTTGTGCATCTCAAAAGAAACTACAAAGTAACTTACAGACTTTGGCTAGCCAAAGCTCTAATGCGAGGTAATACGTACTCTCGGGACGCAGTTTTCATAAAAAACAGGTTGCCGCCGAAACTGACTTTGTATCAATAGTGTGTGGCCTAATATTGCACGCGTGTGTCAAAGACCTAAATCCTTTAGAGACAGCTCCCTGGCTGTCGCCATGACCAAAATTTAGGAGATCTGACCTTAGCTTAAAGCTATAACGTTAAAATAAGTGAAAATAAGCTGAAGCAACAACTAGCTTACGTAAATAGTAAGAAAAACTATTAACGCTATTTATATAAAATTCACATTCAAATAAATCGCGTGGGTTGGTACCATGTAAGTGTAGTTTTCCCAACCAGCGATACTGCCGCGGTAAAAAGGGGTTTTGGTTGTAGTTCCTCAGAAAACTTTTAAAACTTAACAGATCTGAATCGTAGAGAGAATAGCAATGCATCGCAAATTCTATGGCGGAATGGGTGAGTTCTAGACTTATCTGTTCAATTGGGTCACATTCCCAGCTTTCTGAGAGAATATAGCCTCGGTCTGTGGCGTTCCGCTTTCTCAGCCGAGTCCGCAGTCTTTGAGTTTTCTTTACCTGGGATTTTCATTCCACTGTGATTTTTATTCAAAAGCTCTCTTGAGGCCATGGTGCTCTTTGATGTAGTGCATTAAGTTTGGTGAATTGAATACGGAACTGTTTTTTTATGATCCAAATTTATTCATCTTGGTGAATTCATTTTGTGCGCCTCACAGAATCTCTACTTCACAAAAACAAATTCATTGTACCTACCTATAAAAAAAAAAGTTTCGAATAAAACAAAATCAATGATCGCAAAAAGACTCAAAAAAATATCTAAAATCATTCATCATCAGAAGCTTGATGACAACTGCTCCATATATGATAAACATAGCTCTACTTCAAAAAAAAAAAAAGAGTGCCACGACGAATGGTCTTGAGCTTTATCAATCTACCGACTTCCAGCAACCTTCTCAATGGGAACAGTCCATTGGGTGGGGTGTAGACTTTCATCTTGAGGCTTTATCTATGTTATCTGCGAGAAGATATGACGAAGTATCCCAAACGCTACAAAAAGGAGAGATCACCTAAATTAAAAGAATGAAAAAGCAGAGTTTATCTGGTGACCAACTCTGATCCGAAGGCTCTACTTTACCTTTGTTCTCATTCACAAACACACTACCAATACTCGTACCATTGTGATTGGTCCCACAAAGCCTCAAATCCCTGAGGCCGTAAAACTTGCAACAAACAAAATTGATTAGCGGGAATCTGCTTATCCAGCCATTTGGACCTTCATAAATTATCGACTAACGTCTCTCAGGAGTCCGCGTGGAGCTCAATTTGGTAATTCGCTTCAGTACTAAGGTTGAGCGGGATATTTTGGTGGTAAAATGACACAGAATGTGTGTAAAATCTTTTTTTTTGGTTTATTATTATTAAGTTCTTTGACTATTATTTTTACTGTCTGACATTATTATTAATTATTCAATTTTATCAAAATGTTTCGAGTTGTTGTCTATTTAATTTTTTGTATGTTTAGTTTATATTATCTAATTTTGATTTAATTTATATTATTGTTATTATAAAATTGCACGCCTTAACAGGCAGAATACATTGATACTTTTATAAAATGTATAACACCTATAACACTCATGTATTTCATGCAATAAATGATTTATGAAATGCGATTGTTTGTGTTTAAATGCAAAAGTTTGTGAGGATTATTGGCTGTTAGTAGTTCAATCAAGCTATAACGGCTCAACCGAGTTCGATGAAACTAGGAATAGATAGAGTTCTTTAAGAAGAATGTAGGCTTCTTTTTATCTGGGTATAACGCGAGCTAAGCCGCGCGTATTAGCTAGTAGTTCATACAGAACAAGCCATTTACGGCCGGCTGGCTGTAGCAAAATTGTTGAGTTCTATGAAGGTCTCATAGCAGTGACATGCGCGTCTCAAAGGCTGCTTTTTAAGTAAATCTAATCGATTGCTTGTGTTTAACTGTAGCTTAAAATTGGTAAAACGTAAAGTTGATGTCGTTTCTAAGTTTAAAAGGAAATTAAATGATGAAAAATACTGTAAATATTTCTCACAGACTTCTATGAAATTGAAACATTTAGGTATTATTTGAATCTGAATGACACACGCGAACCCGTGGTAAGGTTCTCTGTAACTCAATTTGGCAGCTTCGAGTTGAGATAACGTGGTACTATATACATAATATGTGTACTATCCCAAAAAGGGACTAATTCTACACCAACTAGCAATAAAAACAAGTTTCTAGTAAATCTTTTAGGAATTCCAAATATTTCATTGAAAAAACACAAAAAAATGCAGATGTTTTGAGATCAAATCAGTTAGAATTCAAAGTCAAAGGTTTTTATTTCAATTATATCACTAGGATCACTTTGAAACGTCTTAGAAACTAGGTGAAGCTATGCCTGTTCCTCGCGACCAAGCCTTAAAAGAAGAATTAAATTAAAAACAATTTTAATGTTTAGGTAGCAACCTTGATATTAATGCAAGTTTAACAGTTTTGCAATGATAATTCAATAAAAAATGACGAATGTCTAAAAGTCGTAGAACAAAGATTAGGGTAGCCAATTGGATGTTGAATAAGCCCACTTCAGGACAGTATACATATAATGAATCACCCTGTATTTTGAGGAGGTGACATGATCCTTTAACCAGGCAACATACAATGCAAAATAAAATTGGAACAACCTAACATACAGTTAATTCTAGGTTTACCCAAATCGTTAAATAATCAAGAAAATGTACTTTAATTTAACTTTTACAAGAACTTTTACAGAATATCATGATAAAATTCTTCTTTGTATGGTATCACGCTTATCGTTTTTGTATGGTATCACGTAAAGGGCGCCTATACAAAGAAAATATTCACTTTTCAGTCGGTTTGGTCAAAAAGTGAGAAGTGAGAACTCACTGAAATTGCGGACTACAGCCTCTTAGACGTGACTTTTTGCCTTTACGATATTATATTAGTGCTGTTTTATTTAACCTACTTCTAAAATTATAGCATCATAAACTCAAAGGCAACTTAGTAATCATTGCTTCACCCTTATTTCTAAATTCACTCCATTTCAATTCGCCCGAATAAAGGAGCGATTCATGTGTTATTCATAGGAATGTACACAGTTTCTTGCCGAGAGGGTAGTTATATAGCTGCATATTTATAGACAAACTATGTTTATTTCATTTGATTTGGGTATTGTTTGGTGGGAATTACAGATAATTTTCACTAAAAACGGGATATAATTTATTTGTTCGCCGATATTACATGCACCATGATCACGGAGTAAAATCGAAAAAAAAGAGATATTGATAGATTACTGAAATATAAATAAATAAATATTTCGGACATATCACACACGGTCAACTAATCCCAAACTAGGCATAGCCTGTACTATGGGTATCAGAGACTATATATACATAAAAGATTTAAATATTTAACACCCAAAAGAACAAACATCTGTGTCAAAAAATCAAAAATCAAACATGTTTAACGCATATCTTTTTTAGATTTAGATATATCGTATTATATCGTTGGTAGTAACTCATTAGAAATATCGTATTATATCGTTGGTAGTAACTCTGTCTTCTGCGCTAGAGTTCGCGGGTTCGATTTCCGCACAGGACAAACATGTGTGTGATTAACACAGATGTTTGAATGAATGAATGAATTATTTGCATGAAGTATAGTATTTAAAGGCACATGGTCTTTTGTTCTGTGTCTGGGTATTAAATATTGATCTGCCTATTAGGTATGGGTCTCTGGTACCCATAGTTCAGGCTATGCCTTTCTTGGGATCAGTTGACCGTGTGTAATAATTATGTCCAGAATATTTATTTTTTATTTTATATTATTATCGTATAAAATAAATAGATAAATTCCATATTTTAGGGATATGGAAAAAGAATACATGTTGTGCCGACCCCACCAGGAAGATGCTGATGATGGAGGAGGTAGGCCACAGCGAGATTTTCTTGCTCTAAATTGGAGCAGGCCGCCTGGAGGTACCTGCCTCCGCCTTACAGAAAATAGCAGGCAAATAACATAATTTGTTTCGAAAGGCTTTCGAAAGCGCGAAAACAAGGCAAAATAACGAAAATAGCATACAACTATAATGCAAGCCATTCAAGCCCACCAAACTTGAGCGCTAAAACGCCATTAATTCAGTTGAAAGCTAAAAAGCCCCTAAAACCGGAGAGATCCGGACCATCGTTCATATATTATTCAACCAGCGTCTTGGAGCGTAAATGAAAAAGTTTTTTGTATTCAATGACTATTGGAACACCACCAAAACAGGAGGTGAAGTTGGAAAAGTTTTCGAATCGAACCGAAATTACGTTCAATCGTAACGTATTCGTTTCGCGTTTGTCTTAATATAATTTTTAAGATATTTTTAGTTATTACGGAAAATACGCTCACGACTTTTATTATCAAGTATGGTAGGCAACCTCTCAGTTCTCCAGGCGATCAGATCATGTTCGGACGTGCCTCTGACTACCACCATTAGACATTGTCTAACGAGGGTAGTCAGAGGTAAGTCCGAACATTTTTTTAGTAGTGAGTATTCCATATGTGACAGGTTGCAAGCTCATCGCCTCTAATAGGAATACTTTCCTACTGGTTTCCTCACGTTGTTTTCCTTCACCGTTTAAAGCACTTATTAATGCGTACTTAAATATTTCTAACAGAAAAACTCATAAGTGCACGACCAGGGGTGCTATTGCGTACGCGAAATGGGAATGAAGATCGCAACTTTGAGGATGATTTTATCAATAATACCGACATCTGAAACGTTTCAAATAAAAACAGGAAGATTTTAAGATATTGAAGTTGTCCTTTGTCAAGTATGAAACGTTTTGGATGTCGCTAAGATTGATAAAATAATCGTCAAAGTTACGAACTTCATTGCCATTTTGCTTATGCAATAGCAACCCGGGTTCGAGCCCACGACCTTCGTAATGAAAGTCGGGATACTTCCCACTAGGCCAAAACGGCATAAAATTTTTAATTACCTACATTTTATTAATTTTTATTTTTACCTGCCTTCAAAGCGGGACATGACTGTAGAACCAGTATTACAACTCTCAAAGAGTAAAGATACCTCATAGAAGGTTGAGCAAAAATAATCAAAAGGACCTTTTGCAATTTCAATGCCTATAATAAAAAAATATATTTAATTAAAAATTATGTACCTCTTATATTACACAAGGACGCCAGTAGCTTCATTCCACCGTATAAGATTTAATCTCGAAATTCTTGCAAAACGTGGACTGCGTCAGGGAAATTCGTTTTGTCTCGAGCTTGTTTCGATTTGATTACGTTCCTGACGTTCAGATGGACAAATAAATATTTGTTACGAGCTGTGTGGACGTAAATTTATTTTCATCAAAGAATTTCATCATTATAAATGTTTTTTCCTTGTTCACAACATTTCCTTTTATTATTTTCCACATGATTCCTAATTGTTTGAGTGAATAGCATCTACGTGGCACTTAAAATTAAATGTTCCAACTCAAAGTAATTTCTACTTACAGAAAAGATAAGCAAAATTGGTCCACAATCTGATAAGGTACCTTTTTGATGGTACTAATATACTGTTAGCATAGAAATATTATATACCTAGTAAGTCTAAGCCTGTTATATAAAATACCTTCAGTTTTTCAAGATAATATAGTAATAGTCATGATAATAATGTATTAACAATTATTTTTGTGTTTCTAAATCATTCCTAGTCATTCATTGATTTTTACTAAAAAGTAACACACAACAGTTAATAAAATAAATAACAAAATCAACTCACTAGGTACCTAGGTACCCAACAAAGATAAAATCTAGCAGTTGAACGTGGTTCAATGATCCGAAGCTCCATAAACGTTAGATCCGATGTCGTTCCTGCAATTTCCGATTTCACTCTGCCAATAATCTGGACGGTCCAAGACTGAAAAACTTTTCAATCGGTAACTGTTAGGATCTACTTTATTCATTGGACTGTGACTAGACTTTTTCATAACAACTTTCAACGAAGTTTTATACATATCATCATCAGCCAGAAGTCGTGTCTGGAAGTACTGATGACTAATCAGAAGAAGTAGAAGTCTGGAAGTACTGCTGGAGATAGGCCTCGCCCAAAGAGTTCCATGACGAACGGTCTTGAGCTTTTTCCATCCACCGACTTCCCGTAACTTTCGTTGGTTCATCGGGGGGCCTTCCAACATTGCGTCGCTCGGTGCGAATCGACAACCTCAAACAAAATCGGTGACAACCGTTGGGTGGGGCGACCGCAAGGTCGCCATTCAAGAAAATCCCAACGGTTGTCGGCTTTTCAAGTAATACTGTCTACCCATGCCACTTCAACTTGCTAATTCTGAGAGCTCGTCGGTGACTTTAGTTCTTCAACGGATTTTGCTGCTATAGTAATTTCAGATACTTATATATTTTAGGCCTGTAATTTCATAGTGATAGTGTTGACTCGGCCCACAGAGATTTTAGGGCAAGCGTTTACTCCCACCTGTTCTGTTGAGTAGTTCTGTTGACAGAACTACTGGGTTTTTTTTCTGATTAGTTCTGTCCACAAAACAAATGGGAATACAATTCTCACTTGTTCTGTTGAGTAGTTCTATTGTGATTCAAACTATTGCAATCAATTGTCAAGTACTGGCACTTACTTTTTAAATCTCAGACTAATGCGGAGAAATTACCAGTAGTTATTTATTTTATTACTGAAAAAAAATCCACAGCTCTTAGGAATATGGTACAACTTAATTAATTCACTTTACTTAAAGCCAATAAAGGATTTAATTTTTTTAGCTAATGCATTTACTAATTACGACCGTCACTGATTTGACATGTATATAATGGATGTGAATATAGCAATAGATTTTACAAACAGCTACACGTTAGGTTGTTTCAACCAAATGAAGGCTTAATAGTGTTCAATGAACACCCAATAAGTCCTCATTAAGCATCTTTAAAATTTCGCGTTTGAATGTCGATTTACCACAATGGAAAATATCCGAGGACTTGAAACTTTTCTGTCATCAGAATTACTTAAAAAAACAGGTGGGAATAGTAGAGATAAAAGTCAGGTGTAAAGCATAGTCTTTTAAGTCACAGAACTAATGGGGGAAAAAATCCCAGTAGTTCTGTCAACAGAACTACTCAACAGAACAGGTGGGAGTAAACGACCAGAAGGCCTTCGCCGAAACCGATATCTTAATATGTGCTCCGAAGCATACGAGGCGCTCAGCTGTTAATGCGCTTGCCCATCCAGGTGAACTAGCTAGGTGAATTCCAGTAAAATAAATACTGACATTGCTTGGTTCATCATCATCTTGTCAGCCGGAGGATGTCCACTACTGAACACATGCCACCCCAACAGATTTCCAGAGCGACTTTTTATCATGTGGGAGGAAATTACCCATACTCACTACGTTGGGCGTGCGGGATTTCGATCGCAGATGAAGCTATTGTTGTTAAACAGGAGATGCTACTGCACATTCTCTAGCTTTTTTCCCTTAGTCGCCTCTTACAACTTCCATGGGTAGATATGTAGATATGTAGATGGATAGGCCTATTCTTTAGCCGGGGCCACAAGGGCATTGTTGGTTACTGGCTGGTAATCTTATGCATCTGATACGTAATGAAGGTCTGATACGTTAGTCTTGTAATTAAGATGTGGCTATGTATCCCATAGTCCTCGGGCGCTTTACGGAAGCATGTCCAAAGCGTACCGTTGTCTGTTCATTACACCTTGATAACTAACTAAAGTCAAAACTACGAATAAGTTCAACAAGAAGCCTGAGGTGGTATTCTTAGTTAATTTTGATATAAGATCGTATAGATAAGCCAGACTATTTTAAAACTAATAATTTAACGTTTAAAATCAAGCATTTAAAATCAAGATTTTTAATTAGAATAGTCGATTATTTGAGTTTGAATAAATTGGTTTGACCAAAAAAAATACTGATTAATAATTTATTTATAGATTTAAATACTAATTACTAATTTATTTATAGTGTTTTTTCCTCACAAACTTACGCATTTATAATACTAGTAGGATTTAAAATCAATATATAAATCGTCTTGATAATGGTGTTGATTCTGTTGTTGCATTATCCTAAAATCAACATCATCATGCGAACATCTTTCGACCGACCTAAAAGAAGATCTCTGGCCGAAGGATATTGTGTTCCGTCGTTTCCGCGGGCGGATACCTACTGCCTAGGACAGTTCGGGTCCCACGTCGCAGTTTCTACGTGGCAATTAATTGAGTTTTTTTTATATTATTATGAATCCGTATGTTATGTATTATGTGGTCTTTAAGGTATATAAATATGTATATATAGTAAGGATGGGCCTTAGTATAAGAAAAAATCCATCTGTTTTTTATTCTATTGTTGCCTGAAATAAAGTTATTGTATTGTATTGTAAAATAACGTAATTTAACAGCGTTAAAAATGTTGCCGTCCCTTTCTCATGGGTAGCTAATAAAGGATAGGGTTCATTTGAGGGCTATCAAATTAATTTAGTTTGAGATAATGCAACAACAGAATCGACACCAATGTATGTAGGTCTCGGTTCTTTTGTGTACAAATAAAATATTTTATGATTATGTTTAAACGGAACCTCTCCCTCGGGTTACCGGTGTCTCCAATGGCCTATTTGGTTCAATATCTATTAGCTTACTGGTGTCCAACGAGCCTCGAATGGGGCACATTGATTTCGTGTCTGGCGATCAACATGTTAAAAATAAAACCTCATTTAGGTACAAATCCAACATAATGCTTTATTTTACAAACACTATCTCATCTCTAACTATTATCTAGTATAATACAATTAAAGACACCGCATTATATACAGAAACTCAACATTTTATTATTAATATATTAAGAATAAGGCACATTTATAACTTCCTATTCGTTCCTAATTAAAAACTAAATTTATTTTAAAATTTATTAATACATTTATTTTTATTAAAATATTGCTGTATTTTAAAATCTGACATAAAATAAAAAATTATTATTGATATATAAAAAAAAATTGGCATCTAGAGTTAAAAATATAGGACGTACCGAAACTTCAGCCGGTGAATAAAACATACAATTAAATATATTTAGTATTAGTTACAATTTAGTAGCAATAGGAAAACAAAATTCATGAATAATTAATAAATAACTTAGTCAAATCGGTTATCTACTTTCGAGTACTTAGTACTTGAAAGTAGATACGGTCATAATCTCAATTTGGTGAAAATTGAGTATGTCAACAATTTTTTTTGTTAGCTTTAAGCTTGTGTTTATGTTTTTTGCTGCATGTTTTTAGTATTTTTGTAATTTAAACATCTTTTGTGATACATAAACAATAAACAACAAATAATGGGTGCAAATAATAAATTATTATAGGATTTTTTTAATTACCGCTCAGTTATTTTTTAAGTTATCATTTAAATAATATTATAAATAGGAAGACTAATGGCAGTTTTCACATCATCCAGCAAGATAATATTAGTTTTTTTAATGTATTTTTAACAAAATTTTATGACGATATTTTAGAAGGAATGCACTACGTCGAAATCGAGATTCGATGTCTTTTTGGAATGTAAAATACATAAATCTAATTAAGACAAAGAACCGATAATAAAAAACACTAAATAATAATGCCAATATTATTTCAACATATAAAATAAAATTCAAATAAAATTCAATTTAAATTCGTGCTTGACTAAGAAAACAGGTTTTTTCCGAACAGTCGTTTCAAATATCTATAATCTATTCTAGATAAGAATAATTAGACTAAAACTTATTCTATGAGTCAAAATGACTATTGAACTAATTATATATTATTTAGATTTAAATCACAATAATTATGAAAGAACACAAGTATTGAAAATTTTTCTTCGGTTTTCAACATCTAATTTCGTAAACTCAAATTTAGTGCTGGCTCATAACAAAATACACCAAAGAAAACTTACGTTCGTCTACAATTAGTTAAAAATATATAATTATTTATAGTACTCAATGAACTTTTTGCCCTCTGGACCAGGCAATAACATTGTGGAACAAATTGGTGTCAGTCGTACCATCAATGGTACTGGCTAATGATACAATTGGTCCAGATGGGCTTCTTGGGGCTGACGAAGTATTAACCCGACATTTCAAGTTAAACTAAGAAACTTTGACAAACAGAAAACCAGTTCTTTCCTCCTGCTGTTGGTTTACATAATATAAAAATTCTTACTCGTAATTATGTAGAAGATATGTACACAAAATTAAATAGGCGCTAAATACTAACCAGTACATTAATACTTTGTACAGAATACTATAACAATACAATTTATTTATGTATGGAATACTATGATAATTATGATAATTATACTGTCAAGATATGTATTTATGTTGTAATTTATCATTTCTAAAATCATGTTATAAAACGAAGACGAAAAATATTTATAGGAAAATAATTTAATTTAATAAAATTTCCTTCCACAACAATTTTACGTATTACACCACTACGCTTTAAAAATTAATAAAAATAACCAGAAGGGTCAAATATTAGGTCAGTCATGATAGTTTTAGGCCATAGTGACGGGGTCAACAAGTGAATCTAAGCTAAACACACCAAGCCTTTCACATCGACTTTCGCTATTTAACAGCCTTATATATTTTGTTTAGGATGTTCATTAGAATAAGCGACCTTTTTTTATGTACAACGAGTTCCACAAAATATGCACAAAATGGACACAATAGCACTTTATCATCTATTTATTTTGGCCTGCTACATTGTAATGAACTCCCAAACACACTAGAAGCATACATTGCATTCGACAACAAGTGATTTAGATTTTAGGATAATGTCTCAGAGTCTTTTACAATTTCGGGTCACAACAATCACCGATATAGAGTCCCGTCTTAAATGAATAAGACTTGATCGTAAGCCTCGGGCTAATCGGCTATGAGCTCCGGTGATAGTCTGCTGGGATTGAAGTTCTCCATGGTCCACATGTGCCGTGACTCAGCTTCGTTGCATGACTCCATGATAATTTTATCCTTGCTGCGGGATATCGCCATGCACTTCTCGCTCGAACCGTGCTTGAGCAGTTTGGTCTGCGAAAATGATTATGAATATTTTAGTACCGTGTGGGTGTACGACTGCATTTGCTGTTTTACTGATTGAGTGATTCAGGGGATAGGTAGTTTTAAAACAGGTCAGTGCCCTCAATCAGTTCAATCACCGTTGGTATAGTAATGTTCTATTTTTTTAAAGACGATTTAGAGCATTTGCTATCAAAATAATGAATATAAAAATTGAAAAATAACCAGCTCTTTTATATATTTTCGTAGACAAAATTTTATATTCAAACACGACCCAAAAGCTCAGTATTTTGCACGTCGTTATTAAAACTACAGTTTATTCAGTGAATCCATTTTGGGAACGGCAAGCGATGCCTCAGATAAGCATAAAGTAGCATACATTTTATACTGCGATTTTAAAACTGTACAAGTAACATTCCGTGACATTACGAAGATGTTTTTGTAAAATTTTCACTTACATTAGGATCGTAAAGCCAGAGTTGATTGCCCTTAGCCCCGTGGCAAGGATAGAGCACAACATCGTGCCCGGAGTAATCGAGGCAGGTCTCGTCACGACGGATTTCTCCGTTTTTAGAATACATCCAGTACTACGAACACACGAAAATTACATTATACCAACTACCATTCTGATCGCAACATTTTGACATAGTATTCTAAACTTCATAACGTAGAGCGTTCTTTCATTGCTCGTCACGATAACCATACTATAGACACAGACGTGCCGATAAAGACAAATCGATATCGGGGCGCCGAAATGTATGCTTTTTACCCATTACTAATACTGCAACAACGTCATCTACAGTTTATCATGTCGCTAAAGTGAGTATACGACGGTATTTTGTTATCGATATCGGGCAATGAGATAACGCTCGTAAAGTCCGCGGCACGGAAAAAGTCCCGGCCCAAGCACGAATTATTCAAGATAGCGCTACGCTTACGATACGAAAGTAAAGTCAAATATTAGCCGATGCCATCCGTGATGCTTAAAATACATTAATTTTGATTTATTAATGATAATTTTGAGCTTATATTAAGAATTTATTAGATATCGTAAGGCTAACGTTAATTATCCGTGCTTGTATGTCCTTATGAGACGCGTTGCGTTGCGTCTTCTTGCAACCGATTTAATGTGCCCAAATGTTTATTAAGTAGGTACCAGGAATATTGCTATGGGACTTTTTTCGTGGCACAAAGACTGTATGTCAGATCAATGTCAAAACAAGGTAAGAATGATTTATTCAGGCAAGTTTACAAAAGCAATAGGAACGGTAGAAGTGTTTTGTATAGAGTAGAGAGTACAATAGTGATAATATGAAACCCACACCTGTAATTGAAATAAAATTAGGAAAATAAATAAAAACAAGTTTCACTAAACAGTTATTTACTTATGTGTTAGAAATGACTTATATACTAATAAATTACCTCGCGGCAGTACCAAATTGAAGGAGTCACCTTTTATTCTACTGAATATGGCTGGAAAATGTTTATGAGCACCACAATTTTATACTTACAACAACCTTTATCGACTTCCTAGAAAATTAATAAGCCGTTTTTTCTATTCTATTATGTTAGAGATAATGTTAATAATGAAGGTGAATGCAATACTAAAGCAAGCTTCTTATTATTAATATAATTTATTAATAGAAAGAAAAATTACTCTTTGGTTAAAAGGTAACTAAAATATTTGCAACTATGTATGATCTTAAAAAATCAATGTCAGTTTGTTGTGATAAATTAGGGTAAATGATGCAGTAACTGGCCACCTTTAGTATTCCGTCAGTTCTCACAAAAAAGCCTAAAATGAGAAACAGGTGATAAGTATAATGTTTAAGTCCCTTATTAAGTTTGAGCTTGAGTTCCGGTTACTGCCAATATTCCTATGAAACGAATTCCAAAAATAAAAGATATTATTTAGTTGAATGACGTCTTATTATTTCATTAAATGATCTTTCTTCTGTACTATAATCAAGAAAGTTAAAGTTGAATGACGCGTCTAAATATACCACAGCATTTTACACTGGCCAACGTTCTGAAGTGGCCCGTTACTACATGTTCACCCTACCTCACACAAGCTGACATATGACTTTTATTTACCATCAATTTTAACACCGACACATGCTACATGGTACAAGCAAAGCGTGACAGAGACTTTTGGCTGCCTTCACAAACCTGGTTTCCATACTCTCCGTGGCAAGGCCACACGTTGACTGGCTTCTTCATGTCCTCGGGGCCGGCCGCAGAGTC
This sequence comes from Anticlea derivata, assembly GCA_947579855.1. Lineage (NCBI taxonomy): Eukaryota > Metazoa > Arthropoda > Insecta > Lepidoptera > Geometridae > Anticlea > Anticlea derivata. The sequence continues at coordinate 8,823,840 of OX388269.1, forward strand.
GATGCATATACCCGACCGGAGGTTCGCGATCTGATGCCATTGGGAAGATTTATAGGCGTGCCAAATGCAAGCGTGCTACTGATTTAATCACTTAATTGTCACTTAGTTTCGTTTTCATACTCATCTTTAAATTACTTGGTGAAACTACCAATACACAAATCAAGCTTTCTTAGCCAAAAAAATGCATTTGCAAGAAAATGAACAAAAACAACCTTCAAGTGATTACACCAGAAAACCGTGACGATGAAAATGAAAACACAAAAAAGACATTCCGCAAACGCCAACTAAAAAAGGTGGAAACAACAGTGATAGTGCCCCCAAAACAAATAATCACTCCACTGTGGAGTACCTGATTTCCACCACCGCGATGGCATTTATGAAACCTCACTGGGTTGCCTTCTTCTGCCACGTCGTCTTCGTCTCCGTCAAGACAGAAACGTCTACCCATCGCTCTATTTTGTACCTAGCATTATGTATTCAGTTAAAAAATAAACATTCAAACAACGTGCTTGGGGTGCCAGCACACATCCACACGTGCATAAAGAGTGCGAAGTCGTATGAGAAAATTTGGAACATAAAGCTCGTGCAATATGGTACTGCCGCAATTTTTCAAATTGCAAAAGACAGAAGACCTGATTTCCTCCCTGTCGGTGACACGGGTATAGTCCCACTGGTTTATGATGATCCGACTTGCGCGTCGGCGAATCCAAACATATCTTTTTGAACGCCACATTTCGGATCTGTACAAGTAATAATTTTGAACAACACATCTGTTATGTGCCCTAATTGTGGCACAGGTGTAAAATGAGAAACAATTTTATAAAATTAAAAATGCAAACATCATACATTTTTCATTGTTTAGAGAGGTGAATATCCTAAAACAATAACGCGACAGTTGTGAGCTTACCTCTCCGTGAGCCACGGATTCTCCGGGAATAAATAGCTCTGGATAAATATTCTTCAGATACCATTCGAAGGATTTGCAACCCAGCTTTTCCCTCAGCTCTACTCGGCTGCTGATGTCGCCGTAATCGCCCCTATCGTTACCCACTCGTTGGTAATAGTATTTTGCATAATCGTCCAGCCATACCTAAATATCAAAACAAAATATCTCGTTAAAGAAAATTTGCATATAACAGGAACAGTTATTCTATTATATTCAAAATGGGTTCTCACCTCAGCTAATCGGACAGAGTTTTTCTTCAGTACGTTGACCCCGGTACGCCATTTGTACGGCGACCGCTTTCTGAATATATGGCCAACGTGCGAGCATGGAACTATTTCTAAAGTACCACCACACATCCAAGTCTTGAACGACAGCTCCAGGTTTTCACCTCCCCAGATATCGAATCCACTATCGTATGTTCCCAGTTTTTCAAAAAAATCTTTGTCGATGGCGAAGAGACCACCAGCCATAGTAGGAGAGTAAACTGGCTCCGCCGTATGGTGGTGTCTCGCTCGCTCTATGGCTGGTACTGGGTGCCAATTGAACTGGAGATTCCAGTCGAAACCGCCAACATTGACAGATGATGAGTCTCTGTAATGGTACTCGAGGGTGTTGTCGTCAATTACATCAATGACAGGGCACACTACTGTTGTTTTGTTGCGAGCGATTCTATCCAATAAAGGTTCCAGCCAACCTGTAAAAAAAATATTAAGAGTGTTGTTGAACAGATTGTACAAGGTGATTCATAACAGTATACTTTCCCGAAAGGGGCTCATTCTACACATAATTGACAATCTTTGTTTTACTCCTTTTGGAAATTAGAAATTTTTCTCTGAAAAAACACTATTCAAAAATATGCTGCTTTTGGTGTCAAATCAGTTCAACATTTATTTGTGCAGCTGTTTTAGATAGCAATCTACTTCTTTTATGTTAAATAAAAAAGCTGAATAAAAAAATAAATTAGATATATTTTTCGCTAGGTAACATTTTGTTTGTTGACAGAATATGCCCATTTCGAGATGGTATACTAGTTACGGAACAAGTTGTATACTATACTCAGAAAAGTGGACTATAACTACAAACCTTCTGTACATTCGCAGTGACTGTCAAGATACGTCAGAACGGGAGCTGTGACGTATCTGGCCCCCAGAAGCCTGGCTCTGATGAGACCCTCCCGCCGAGTCGCCCTGACTATTCTTACTTTCGGTAGCGATGACATGTAATCATCGAGTTGTTGCATCAAATGAGCTGTAAATAAAATTAACACATAATAATGTTAGCCTTTTGCAAGTTGTGTTAAATTTTTCTGTAGACACTGTCACATTTAGCTTTTTACAAGACATTTCTACCTGAAACAGTGTTTGAGAAAAATGGACACAAATAATTCGCGGGCACCAACGTGAATCATCATCATCATCAGTATCATCACCGACATAATTATCGTCACCATTATCATTATCATCATCATTTCAGCCGTAGCGCGTACACTGCTGAACATAGGTATGCCAAGCTATACTGTTGCCAACAGCTCCCAGATAATTTGGTCTTCTCTCCATCTATTATGTTGCTGGTCTGCTGCGCTTTCCCGTGCTTGGCCTCAACTTTTGAACCTTTCTGCCCGGCCGTAGAATGTGAACGTTGAAAGTAAATTTATTGAGTAACTTACGCATATCAGAGAAGTCATCAACCAGAATTATCTCCTTGATGAGATGCGTCGGTGATCTGTCCAACACAGAGTGAACGGTCCTGAGCAGAACTGACCAGGCCTCGTTGTGGAAGCAAATCACGACAGATGTTTGCGGCAGATCCTCTAGATATCTACCAGGTTGTTTGCACCTGCGGAAGATAAAGTATTCTGAGCACCTGCTAATAATGGGATCGTGACGAGGATGGTGTAAGAATATTGTTTTTTCCATTTATTTCTTTCCATACAACTAAGGAAGAAAAATAAATGTATATATAAGTAAAAATCAATTGTCATGTATGACGGAGCATCACTTGATAACGGTGTAAATCAGGATTATTTCCACATATAAAGGTATATCTTACGTCTGATAGCAGCAGTAAAGTTTACAATGTGGCATGAAAACGTAAAGTTAAGTACGTACATACCTAATTAGATTAAAATTATTCGAATAAAATAACTTGAACTAAATTACTTATTGAAAAAAAATACTAAAGGATATTGAACCTTACTATCACAACGACTTAATAAATAGTATCTAAAGGTAAATTACACAAAGCTGTATTCGTGGACAGAATTCAAGGGGAATCATTGCTAACCGAAATGTACCCGTACCTAAACTACGAAATTTCACTGAAAATTCCACATCTCTGCGCATCGTCTGTATCAAAGAGACAAAACGATACTGTTGAATCACAAATACGGTTTCCGACTCTGAACTCAAAAGGTAAGTCCTTTTGATGGCAAAAGATGCATTATCAAAAGAAGACTCTACAAAGACCGCTCCCACGAGCATCCTATCCGGATTTAATCCACAAAGTAACGTACCATTAGGTATTTCGTAGTGTAGGATAGGGAATACCTGTGGCGGGTTAGTACATAGCCTTATGATCAAATAATGTAGTATTAAATTTGTGAGCTAAGTTGTGCATTTATGTCCAATATTTCTAGAAACCATGAGCTAAAAATAATCGATTGGTTCATAATTGACACCTAGTAAAATTAAACAATTATTTGTGCTTTTCGTGTTACCAAAATTCAACTACTGAGAAAGTTAAAAAAATACGTAAAGCTTATTCCACTCACAAACTTAATCGGCTCGTTATAGGTATGTACGCCTTTCCGTTTTCTGTTAGAAAAGGACAGGGCGAGAGCTACCGAGCAGATAAACTTAGTGTCTGATTATTATGGGTTAAAGAGAAAAAAGTCGTGGGCGTATTCTTAGTCTTACCACTCATCTCTAGGGTCCGGCAGCTTCCTTTTGATCGATATCAGGTCGCTGACGTACTGATTGAAGGCATTTTTCTTCCATCCCTCTGCGACGGCTGCCTTTGCATCTTCTGTTATGTTCTTTGGAAGCACGACCGGTTTGCCCAGTTCACCGGGAGCGTTGTCCGAGCCAGGTGCGGCGATTACGCCCAGGCCTATGGACATAGAGTAAAATAAGCGTTCGGAAAGATGAGACAGCTTATCTACTAATGGACTTCATAATGGCATATCCTGTGTGTGGTGTTTCACGGAAGTTGTGAATCTTACATGATTTACTTTTTTTAATTTGACCAGACATACCCTCCATTTTGGAAACACTGATTTACTAACACAGGGTTGACAAGGCATTTAAACTCAAAAAAAAACAAATTCGAATTATTTTTTTATAATTACCGAATTTCCCAGTTTGAAAGAAATTTGACAGTTGATTAGTTAATATTTCGTTAATCAACGTTCAAAAACTGAACTGACTTACGTAGTCAAATCAAATTGACCGTCTGTTTTGGATTTAGTATGAAAAAAAACGGACTCACTAAAATCTTATCAAAATAACTAAAACCACAATACACAACACCCCATTGTAACAACGTAAGTGCAATAAAGATTTGAATTGAATTGACAATCACAGAGCTACCAGTCTGATTCTTAATCTTTGTCATGGTCTCATGGTCTGTACTCAGGAATATGCGATTATAATCGCACGTCAGAATGCAAACATGGGAGTATCGGAACTAGTTTTGCTAGTTGAGGTAATCGTAAATGCAAAGTACTTGAAATAGTAATTTAACCAAGAAGAGAAACGAGTCAGAATAAATTAAAAATAAGACATTGCAGCCTTTGTTATAATACATTTATTTTACCATTTTATCGATATTCAGAACCAGTAAAATAGTTTTTCTTACGGCAACAAAATATTAAAACGAAGTTTGAAAAAGTCTAGCATTAAATTAATGAATAATTGTTTACATACAATTATTTGACGAGATTTGACTGTAGGTAAAACGTATCTACATACAAACGTTGGACTTTTAGGTTTTACATAGGTAGGTAAATACCTAGCTCCGATTCACGAATGAAAGATATCAAATGTCATAATGCGTTTAAAATGTTGCTATAATTGTGACTATTCATCTACTTAGACTATACCTACTCTATAAAGCATATTTACTATTGTATTTAATACTTTATTTTTTGAAAGTGTTGTTACAGACCAGATTGTCATTTGATGAGTGAGGGAATCCACTGACTTATTCAGCTCAATTTGTAAAATCTTAATTGCTGATACAATACATTACCAATTGAAATAACCAATTTGAATAAGCAGTTATTAGATGTCAATTATTTCACATTACAAACTGTTTTTTTCTCAATAACGACAATCATTATCGAATTAGATAATAGGTTCGACTATTTATTGTTCTGCTACTATAATCCATTTATCAACCAAATAAATTTACAAAAGCAACTCTATACTACAAACATTCCTTACCGACTATCAAAGCGGTTGATCACAGAAATCATATACATCTAACTAAAAAAATTAGAAGCTTGATATTACCTTCTTTACCAGCGATCCGACCAAGCCAATCGAGTCGCGTGCGCACTGCGTACAAACGTATAGTCATGCACAACGTCAAAACATAATAAGAGCAATGGACAACTAAGTTAAAGGAACGTAATATGAGGAACGGAAAAGGAATGAAATAAAATAAGAGCAGTAGGTATTCATGTAAATAAGAAGATGTGAGATAAAAGTGCTTAAATGCAGAAAGGTAGGCTGACTTAAGTTATTTGCCTGAATATGTTCACAAAAATCTATAAATTATAGACTTAATAAAAGTAAACATAACACAGATCACAGACATATTATTAAGCGGCAAAATACATGTTACAAAAGCGCATTATTGTTATAAGCTGCTCAGGGTTATAAATTATACACTAAAATAGTTACATGCATTTGCAACTTTAGTTCCACTTTCGGTGATTCTCCCCTGAACAAACAAATATTATTTATCAATTTCTATATGAATAGAGATTTTTTTTATGAACGCCTCGCCTGAAAAGTTTCCTGACCGTGTGTGAAAGAATAAATAAATAAATAAATATTCCGGATATATTCACAAGGTCAACTGATCCCAAACTAGGCATAGCCTGTACTATGGGTACCAGAGACTGATATACATAATAGATATATATTTAACACCCAGACACAGAACAAACATCTGTGTATGGAATGAGAATGAATGAATTCTTCATGTAGAATCAGTAGTGAAAGTATTAAAGTGCACCTTAGAGGCTCCTTTCGTTCTCTTTACGTTTAGTATTAAATAGAATGAAAGGTGTACATCTTATTAGAGGTGAATATACCTATACTCATATGAAATTACAACGCTCATGGATTATTTTCTGCTAAAAGAACTTCGTTACCATTTGTATAGCTTGTACGCATTAACTGAAAGACAATCGTTTCCGGAGCCGTCTGTGGCAACAACAAGAGTACCTACTTTTCCACGAACCCCGATACGACATAGTTAAACGATGATGACCGAGCGCGAGCCATATTATTTGCTATTTTTTTTTTATGTTTTCACCGCTTTTCTGAACAACCATACCTCAATGTAGACCAAGAAATATATTACGATACGCAAATTACCGAACGTGGCCCGATTATGCCACAAGAAACTTTATTAAAAGGAAGGTAGGAGTCGTGTCTTACTCAAAATTTTGATCCGAAGGTCGTGGGTTCGAACCCGGCTGTCTACGCGTACAAACCACAGTTTGAAAATCGTGTGTCATGGCTTGTGAAAAAACTCTCTGAGAAAACGTGAAACAACGGCATTGTTCAAAAGAATTCGTTTCAAAATCGAAACTTACAGGTGTTTTGGAAAGTAAGACAATAACTTATTCAGTTTATTGAAGGGGGGTTTCAGAATTTGTGTAATTTTGGAAACTTCTTTATTTGGATTGACGTTGCCTATATAGAAGGTCAATGCCCTTACTGGCTTGATTTGGGTGTTGTAACTAAGTATTCCACTAATTAATTCAAAGTATTTCGGCGTGGTGGCCCGGCTGAAGAATAGGCCCCTCCATTATCCGGCTTGGTCGCGAGGAACAGGCATAATTAAAATAGCAATAACATTATTAAAAATAGCTTTATCTTGCTAACCCGCATGCCCAAAGTAGAGTGTATGGGTATATACCCCGAAATTATTGTTTGGGTGCAGGCCGTACAAGTACAAGGGTTGGAAATCTTTGGCCTATGTTCAGCATAGGGCGTGATGTAAATTAAGATGATGATGATTATTTCTAAGAAAATTATTGACTTTCGAAAGGTATTATAAAATAGACATACTTATGTGATACAGAGAACTAATTAAAGAAGCATGCACCAAAACCAAAAGTAAAAAAAATACATACCATCGGATAGATTGTTTCCGTACGAGTCGCTTTTCCTCTTCGTCGATGTCGACTTAGCCATTTTCAACGGTTTCGCTTCTGGATCGTCATATTCTAAAGGGGGTGCTCCAATGGCGTTCCTCGTACTGCTACTGGTGGTCAGCAGTGCTATCATGAACCACAGTGCTGTTAAAACTAGCACAGCTTTCAGAATCAGCGTACGTCGCCTCAGGAAAAACATACTGTATTTCATAATAACTACTCTTTACAGTCAATTAAATACTTATATTCAATTTACTGTGAGTTTTACGATGAAAATCATCATCTATTTTGTAGAATTTGAGCAATAATTAACTATCTATAATCACAAGGAGGGTGACTAGCATAAAAATTGAGATATGTTTTGTGTTCTCACGATATTATCAAGATATGCCTTTTCGATATGAAAAGTTTTTTGATGGTATTTCTTTTACATGACTTTAGTGATTTGTTTGGCTATAGCTTCGCCTGCTTCAGCCAAATAACCACAGGTTTCTTTTTTGTTTTCTGTTTCATTTCCGACGAGTCCGTTTACTTCCGTCCATGATTTTGAAATGTAGATCTGTGAACAAAAAAACACAATTGCTTAACTACATTTTAATAAATATTACGTCAAAAAAGCTCTCAGAATAAGCAGTGAGCTTGCCATATAGCTCGCAGAACCGACAACCGTTGGGGAAAGGTTCTCTAATGGTGACCACAAACCGGACGACGCAGTGTTGGTAGGTTTTCCATCCAAATGACCGACGACATTGTGAAGTTGCGGGAAGTGGATGGATATAAAAGGTTCAAGACCGTTTTAAGGCACTGTTTGGGGGTGGCCTTTATCCAGCAGTGGACTTGTATATGCTAACGATGATGATTCTAATGAATTATTTTCCTTCTTATTTTTCAGAAACTTCAACAATAATTGAGAATTATCATGTCTACTGTACTTTATGAACAGCCTGTACTATATGTAACGATTATTTAAATACTTTGAATAATGGTTATTTTATTTTGAATAATGGTTATCAATATCATGTAATATCTACTAAAATTATTTTCCCAATAGGCCTTCTGGTTTCCACTCACAATTTTAAAAATATTCTGAAGTACAGATACGTTCATTTAGACCGACTGCTCTGGACAATTAAACAATACCAAAAAACAAGTAGAATCTACAATTTTGACTAATGTGAAAAGTTTGTTGATATACACGTTCCATTTTTCGTAAAATCCTCCGCCCGGAGCTACGTTGGTAGAAAGGTAATTGCGATGTGGACCTTTTTGGGTACTCCCTGGGCTTTCTCATCTTGGTCGCAGTAACTGAGTTAACTTTTGCTATTTTAAATTATGCGGTGCATTTATTTCAAACGGAGAATGTTTTTGGCATTTCTTTTTTGTTTAGGCAAAAAGTCATTTGAAGAAGTAATGGAACCGTTGCACACAGGGGTATTGGACCCAAAAAGTCGAATAAAATTATTTTTGCGTTTTTTTATTTTGTTTAGTCTCTTTTGACTATCTGAAGTTAGAAATGTGTAATGGGAGAAGAAGAATAAACACGCTTATAAATTTTTAAAACACTCTTTTTATTTTGATTTTTTACTGAAACATACAAAAAAATATATACAAGTACTTGAAATTATCTTAATTCCATAGTCTTCAGATTATTATCCATCAGAAGAATGATCCCAACCTTCTCTGTAAATACCCCTGTGTGCGTTGGGGAACAGAGGTTCTCAAATGGCGACCACAATCCGAATAACTAGTATTGTATGAACCGACGACAAGAGAAGGTCCCGGGAAGTTGGCAGATGGAGATAGCTAAGACTGTTCGTCAAGGCACTCTGGGAGATGCCTATGCCCAGCAGTGGACTTCCTCAGGCATGATGATGATTAGGTTATATTTTTAATCGGTTTAAATGATTTTATAATATCCAGAAAAAATCGGCTCAGAGACTAGAATCCTAGGCTAGAACCTAGATACGGGGATGTACTAACCACTGCGCCACTGAGTCATAGAGAAAAAAAAAACTGGGGTATATATTATAAAATCATAAGATTTTTTCACCATAAAATCTGCACTTGGGTGGATCTAAATGATGCAACAGGCCATTGAGGTTGCCACATACTGGTCGACTAGAGTTTGAGGGAGTCTTTGACTCGAGAAGACCATAAAATCTAATAATCTAGTCGGTTTATTTTCATTCGTACTTTAAAATAAAGGTTGTATCCTTTATTATAAAGTACGTGTCCTACTTTAACTCTACCGCTTTTAAGCCAATTTTGCTAAAACTTTTTGTTCCATTAATTCATCCCAGCTTTTACCCGCAAAAGTTATCTTTATCTCCATCTAAAAACAGATGAGTTCAATTTATCGACGCGTGTCGTTGTCGTGTATAATTTGTTAAGCGAGCGTCCCGAAATGCTGGCGTATCGGCCTACAAACGGCAATGTGCCACGCTGAAAAATGGCCCGACAGCCAACCCCGATAATGTATAGTCAACAACTAAAGTACGCAACTTTTGGGGTAGCCTAGCATCATTTTACGGAATCGAGGGAAATACTTGTCTTGCATTTTCTAACATAATGGTTAAACGGGTGTCAAAGAGTCTGTGTTTTCACCGGTCATAGAATGAAACGATACAATCTCCAAAAAACTTTACACCATTTTTTATAAAGACAGAGAGACAGATAAACATAGAAACTAAGAGACAGAGAAACAGGGAGACTTGCTTTACCCGCCGACTATACGCTAGTAGAACATTCATCAGCTCGCCGGAAGCCCACCCCGCGCTGAAAGGCTTTGTTCTATATTATTCAGTCGCTGTGCACCTGCGTCTGTTTGTTGACATGGATCTTGTTAATTTTAATTGCTAATTAGCGGGGATGAGGATTCTCTATTGTTATTTATTCTACTCTTTTTTAGCCTGATTAGAACAATACAAACCGTTACATTGAAAAAATTTGGGAAGGGTCTCAGTACTTTTTCTCAACGAATATTACTTTCCTACTGAAAATATTGTTTAGGTCTAAACCTGCAAATCATCGTTTATTATGTGAAATGCACAGTGATGCTCGATAATGAGGTAGATAAACTAAAATATTACAAGAAAGGTGTTAATGAAATACACTTATAGTTTTGATCCGGCGAAAACAAACCCAAATGATGGGATAATCAAATAAAACCAAACAACGCCACTTATAACTTTTTTATATCGTTTCCTTGTAGGCGTTACCAATATTATATTGCAAAATTTTAGCATGATAGTACGGACAGACAGACAGACACTCATAGCGAAACTGAGGTGTTTGTTGGACTTTGAAACCCTAAAAATGGTTCCTTACCTACTGTATAAATAATTCTTTCTCGCCTAAGTCCAGAACACGTTAGGAAAACACTCCAAAAAATAAACTTTTCTAACAAACCAAATTCAAATCACCTTAACTTAATAGGAACGAAAAATATAAGAGTTTCCTAGAAAACCCACTTCGTCCTATCTTTGCGAAAATTCCCAAATATCTGACTTACGTGGTGTTACTTAGTTCTAGAATTCCATGAAATATTCATTTGTAAGACATACTGATGCCGAGTTGAGTTGGATTTTTTAGAATAACATGTACGTGCTACATAATTCCATTGATTATACTATGATTCAAAGGTATTTCATAAAATATTGTTATCAAAGTATTAAAGGACGGATTCAAATAAAAAAAAATCGCTAATACTTCATCACGTGAAATCACGTGATGAAGTATTAATTTACTTCTTTAAAGGTTAAAGAGAAGGCCAACATTGTGCTTTAAATCTATATGAAATTTAAGAAATATTTACCTCCAAAGGGCGAATTGCCCGCAACCTTATTTCCTGAAGCCTTATTTGAAGTATCTGAAACAGTGTGTATGTCTACAGCTTACACATAACGAATTTCTGAATTCTGAGTATGCAAATATTTAGTGCATAATTGGTGCAATCTGAAAATCCAATTCAAAATTTAGGTGCCAAAGAGGTTTCTGAGATATGAGCCAAAAACTATGTGTCAGCTGGAGACCCGGGTCTACAGCTTGCACATCCAGTTCTGCCAAACGGCTGACGCGAGAGCTATGAAAACTAGCCAGATATTTAGTGCCAAATTAGTGCCAAAGGTACTAAAAATTTCAGGCCTGTAGCTTAAAAGGTTTCAGAGTTATAAGCAAAAAACTATGTGTCAGCTGGGGACCCGGGTCTACAGCTTGCACATGCAGTTCTGCCAAACGGCTGACGAGAGAGCTATGAAATATAGCCAGATATTTAGTGCCAAATTAGTGACTAAGGTACCAAAATTTTCAGGCCTGTAGCTAAAAAGGTTTCAGAGATATAAGCAAAAAACTATGTGTAAGCTGTAGACCCGGGTCCCCAGCTTACACATTTCGTTACGCCAAACCACTGATCACAGGGCAATAAACTTTAGGCAGGATTTTAGCTCATAATTAGTGCCTAAGGTACCAAAAATTTCAGGCCTGTAGCTGAAAAGGTTTCAGAGATATAAGCAAAAACAGTTTTCCCGCCAAAAAATTCAAATAAAGTTATTGAAAATCGGCTCATTGCGGCGTTGCCACTCCGCTACAACATGATTGTCAAACGACTTTAAACTTTATTTACATATCGCGAAGATTGATTTTGGTATTTGATCATTAAAAAAGTTCATTTGTTTTGTTGAGTTTAGTCTAGGAGCTCGGAGGATAAAATAGTTTTCAGCCAAAACATACCCAGTGCTGCCATCGATGTACCTCGTGTGTCGTACCTCGAAAATGAGAGCTTTATCTTTTACTTCAGTGAACTAGTGTATGTATACAAAATGTTCCGGAATTAGTATATACACATCAACGATAAGTTGAATGACCTCCCTTTTGGATACTTACCTATTAGAGGACATGTATCACAAAAATATTTTATCATTTTGCAGAAGTCCACTGCTGAACATAGGCCTCCCATAAAGAGTGCAACGACGAACGGTCTTGAGCCATTTCCATTCAGTTAATTACAGTAACCTTCGCAATGTCGTCGGTCCATAGGGTGCGGGGCCTTTCAACACTGCGTCATTCGGTGTGTGGTCGCCGTTCGTAACTTTTTGGTGCTGGCAACGCGCACTGACTGTAGGCTTTCGTCTTGAGGGTCTCTGTGGTAGGTATATTATATGCGACGAAGATGAAGTTTTCCAAACGCTGGCTATGGATAGAATTGGCTGGATATAGATAAAAAACAGAATCGAAACTATTATATAGGAGGTATCTTTAACCTATTGAAGTCCACTGGACATACTGTACCTACCTCTAATGTAGGTAAGTTACTAACATTTGTTAGTTACTAGCATAATTTGATTTGAGATGTGATACCTACACATCTTCTTATTAGGTAGTATCTTCATCTTTTGAATTTGTTGTACTTCTAACCTAGCCGTTATCTCATATGTAAGATAGGTGTCGATCGATCTAGATAAAATAAAAATATATTGTAAGTAATTCAGTATTCAGTATTCATTTATTACATACATTTTTTGTACATGTCACATTAACAAAAAACAGTATACATTGTATACAGAGTTGTATAGCATTAATAAATATTATATAATTGGAAACCAAAATTATGTCAAATAATTATAAATGTCATTATTACAAAATAGATATATTAAAAATTAATTAAATCACTACCCTAAGACCGGTGAACTCATCGAACGAGTAGAACGTCTGCTCGACGAGCCAGCGCTTTAACCTGAACCTGAAGATTGGTAGGCTAGGAGCCTCCGTGACCCCTTTAGGGAGACGGTTAAAAACCGTGGGACCCATCACATGAGTGAGTTTGTCAGACTTCGCCAACCTGCGCAAAGTCTCCGACAGTTGGCCCGCGCGACGCGTGCTATACCTGTGGGTGTCACCGAGCTTACTGAAGGCCTCCGGGTTCGTTTTCACGAACACGGCGACCTGAAAAATGACCAGGGAGGGCAACGTGAGAATTCCCAATTCCTTGAAGTACGGGCGGGCAGACGTTTCGCGCGGTATGCGGACGATGGCCCGTACGGCGCGCTTCTGTAAGCGGAAAGCGCGCTCCCACTCGGCGGCGCGCCCCCATAGCTCGGCTCCGTACTGTAGTACGGCTTGGATCGTGGCGAAGTAGCAAGACAGGACGACCTCCCTGGGCAGGAAGCCAGATAGCCGCCATAACGCAAAGCACGCACCTCCTAGCTTACCGCACACTTTGTTCACGTGGCCTTCCCAGGTGAGGGCTCGGTCTATCTCGAAGCCCAAGAAGGTCGTGCGGTCTACTTGCTCAATCCACACACCACTGGCCAGAACAGCAAGTGGTCTAACGTAGTGGCCGGAAAGACAGAAGTGTATAAAATGTGTCTTCGTCAAGTTGAGTACTAGGCCATTTACTCTAAACCAACCCGCTAACAGGCAGGCCGTTTCGTTTAACGTTTCCTCGAGGCGGTCAATAGATGGCGCTGTCACTACCGCGGCTACATCGTCGGCATACATCAACACCTCAGCGGAGGCCACGGCGTCCGGCAAGTCGTTCAAGAGTAGAGAGAACAGTATATTCGAGATCGATGACCCCTGTGCCACTCCTATTGTCGTGGTCAGTGGGTCAGATCTCTCGGAGCCTCCTGCTCCCACTACCACCTGTGACCTAGCTCGCATCATGCTCTCTAGCAGGGCCAGCGGCGCGTTCTCAATGCCGTAGTGGCGCAACTTTATCGAGAGGATCGTATGGTCGGCCACATCGAACGCCTTCGAGAGGTCACAGCACAGCACGGCTACGTGCTGCTTGTTCTCACGAGCAAGCATCACGCGGCGAATGACCTCCCGAGTAAGGGACGTGGTCGACCTGCCCTCGCGATACGCGTACTGGCGATCCGACAGCGCTTGGGTGTCCTTCAGGTAGCTAACGAACCGAGTGCACAGTCCGTTCTCGAGTACCTTGGTTAGTACCTACCTACATAATTTGTTACTTCGGTTGAAGTTCCATAGATTTTCAATTTCGAAACTGACGTATGAAATTGGCCTCCATTGTAGCCATCATCATCATCAGCCCACACTAGTCCACTGCTGGACATAGGTCAACCCTAATACGCGCCACTGAGCCCTATGTCCGGCCATTCTCATACACTTTCTGCCCGCGCCACCGCCCCGCATTTCATAGATCATTGTTCCGCCTTGCCACACACTAAAACAGAAATAAAAGTCTGTCAGAAGAAGACAGGTAAGGTATTTAGGCTAATCAAGATACCTTGGTAGGTAGGTAGGTAGGTAGCACATATGAAAGTTGGATATGCAGGTATCTATTTGGTACTACCGTGACGTATTTGCTCATTTTGTTCATATCTAAGTTGGCTAGTAAATTATAGATGGTAGTTACCTAGTACCTAGGTACTAGTTATTTACCTATCTATAGTTTTTTGACGTGTTTTATTACGCATTTAGGCTATTTAGTTCTACCTAAGTTTGGTTAGCTCTAGGTACTAGGAAGCCATCTATTACATTCGTGACGTGTTTGCATAATATTATACTAGGTAGGTCTAGCTAGGTATAGGTACCAAGTATTTATTATACCTACTACGTACCTACACTTTGTACCTAGACCTACAAAACTTAGGGAAGTAGGTAGGTACCTCACATAAGGTAGGTAGATATGAACTATTTATAAACCACGTCACGAAAGTAATAGATGAGTAGGTTCCTATGTGACATGATGAGATATGTGACTCCGCCGTCTAAAGCTAGGTGGCTTCGTATTATTGGAAAAATTATTGCAATAAAATGCTGTGAATATGGCTGGCTGTACATTATCGGAGTGTCCACGTACTTACAGGCTGCCCGATATTGTACAGGCGCGTAACATTATCGTGTCATTCTTTCGTTCTTGAAGTTTGCATTTTTTTATGCTTTTCCCTTTCGGGCTGGCTATGGCATCTTATTCCTGCCGCCAAGTCTTTTGCTCTCAAATCGAGAGGCTTATGTATGTTTAAAGTATATATCATGTAGGTTAAAGAATTCAGAAGCTTAGATAGGATAAGATTATGAGTATCACTAAAATTATGCCGATAACTAAAAAAAGAAAAGCATCAAAATCTAAAAATAAACAAAAAAATTGTAGTTATAATATTATAATAATACCTACTATAGTTTTTATTTGGTACATCAAAGTTTCTAAGTGGTAGCGGTGGCTAACTCACTCAAAATACCTGAGCTGCAAATCAGCTCGCAGCTCACGCTCTTGAACCGCGCAAGTAGATCTATGAATGATTTCAGATGAATCAGGTAAAGTGAAGCAAACAATGCAATAGGGTACTAGCAATCAGTTCATCAAACGGGTCAGCTTTTCTAATATGGATGGACTTTATAGTGTTGAAAATAATACAAATTGTTGTCGTATGAAATCGTTTCTAATCAGCAAAACAATTTTGCTGGGTGTCGCGGGTCGCATGACTCGCAGATGAAGTAGAACTACTTTGAGGCGTTGAGCTGCGTCAGCTGCTTGGGAGCGGCGTGATCCATTTACCTGCGGCTCAGTACCCTGTGATTCGATCTGGATGCGTGTTCTCACTCGAGTTCATCTTCATCATCATCATTCCAGCCGTTTGAAGTCCACTGCTGAACACCGGCCTCCCCCACAGATTTCCGGAGTGACTTTCTATCATGGGGGGTGGGGGGAATTTGAAAATCTTTGTGAAAATAGGAGAAGCTGCTGCCCATCCCCTAGCTTTTTTTCCCTTACTCGCCTGCCTAGTACGACATCCACGGGTAGGAGGTTAGGAGGGGCCTATTCTTCAGCCCGGGCCGCCACGGTCACTGACTCGAGTTACCCACCTCGAATTAGTGGTAGGTACACTATGTCCAGCAGTGGACTCAAATAGGTGATGATGATGATACTTACATAATGGTTTCGATTCTGTTTTATCTAATGGCCAGCGTTTGGAAAACTTCATCTTCATCCCTTAAAATATACCGCAGAGCGCCACAAGATCCTTGCGCAAAAATTTAGCGCGATCGGGGCCCAGATTTGTGGCATTGTATTGTTTCCTATTAATACGTAAGTACTCGTAACGTGACTGACTAAACCTGCTGACTAAACCTCTGGTTTCTTCATGATGTTTACCTTAAACCATTTTGGCGATCTACTCTCAAAAATGGCCGCGGCTGCGACCAAGTAACGTAGGCTCCGTTTGTATAAACCCACATCGACAACGTGAAATATATTCTCCAACTCGTATGTGACAGTGTTATCCAAGTTTTTTTATCAGGTTGTGAAATAGAACATCCAAAATTACAAAAAAGTGAAAACATATAGGTAAATAATACCAAGCGAAAAACTAAAGTTATTGGAAGCTCACCAAAAATTATAAAAACCAAAATAACGAACGCGTCACAATATTATACGTAAGTGCCTCGTTACAATGACTAAATAAAAGTTTTTATCAATACATATTGAACTAAAAATCTATTGAGGGTGTGCAAAAAAGTGTAATGTCGGTCGATTTTTTTATTACCTAGATCTGCGACTCTAAGAAATAGTTCTCTCAACCTCTACACTCATTTCGTCGCTGTAAGTATTGTAACGCCGGCGTAGCGGTTGAGGCGGTGGACTCAATAATCGTCGGTGACGACGAGCCCTGGATCGAATCTCTTCATCCGAATCGACTTTTTGCGTTTTTTGATCGTTCCAGTGACTGTACCAGAATGCCCCAAACAAGAAACCAGGCTGCCGTAGAATTATAAAATTGACCGCTGAAAGATGCTTTTTGTAAAGCACAAAACTTGAATTTGAAGCTTCTAAAGGAACAAGACGACTGCGCTAAAGATTATAAAAATCTCTTGGCGCAAAATGGGTCACTCAAAGTAGCATTTCCAGAACAAGAAATAAAATTACAAGAGACTGAAACGGAAAGAAATAAGCTAAAAGAGATGATTGAGCGACGAACTGCAGATCTCAATGAATATGAAGAAGCATTAAACGTAATACGTATACACGAAAATAATGCAGCGCTGTTCGAACAACTACAAAAAACGCTCCAGTTGGAAACCAATGAGAACACCCAAATACTTAATGAAGAATTGGACAATTTAAAAAGCCAAATAATTGAGCTCCGAAGTGAAAACATAAAATTAAAAAAATCTAGACACACCGTAGATATTAAAACTGCAGCAAAGACCAAGAACTTAAGTAAAAATAGAATAACATTGAATAAACAAGTGAAAAATGATAAAGACTCACAGAATAGAAAGAAAAATACAAAAAAAAATAGTAGCGAAAAAAGGGAAGACAAAAACAAGACGACTAAAACAACGAGTGAATCAATAGCAACAAAACAGGTCGTGACAATAAAGAATAAAGAAGACAACGGGATTACTACGAGAATAGGACTTCGATCCGTAGAGAAGCTAACGACAGAGGAGAACACTGGAAACCAAACGAATAACAGTACCCAAATCCATGAACCCAGACTTATAGCTGAGGATACCGCCGTAATTTCACAAAATAGAGATAAGAAAATGCTAATATTGTGCGATACATATGGAAAATCTCTTGGAGAATTTATACACCTACATAATAATGACTACCAATCTGTTCTATCCATTTGTAAGCCAGGTGCTCCTATCAGAGAGATTGTAAATAACTTGCCGACACTGACAAAGAATTTGACTCAGGGCGATGATGTCGTCGTGATTGCCTCTGACTTCTATCATCAATCAAGACGAGATACGATTACATCGATGGCAACACGGTATGTTTTGGCTGAAAACTATTTTATACTCCGAGCTCCTAGACTAAACTCAACAAAACAAATGAACTTTTTTAATGATCAAATACCAAAATCAATCTTCGCGATATGTAAATAAAGTTTAAAGTCGTTTGACAATCATGTTGTAGCGGAGTGGCAACGCCGCAATGAGCCGATTTTCAATAACTTTATTTGAATTTTTTGGCGGGAAAACTGTTTTTGCTTATATCTCTGAAACCTTTTCAGCTACAGGCCTGAAATTTTTGGTACCTTAGGCACTAATTATGAGCTAAAATCCTGCCTAAAGTTTATTGCCCTGTGATCAGCGGTTTGGCGTAACGAAATGTGTAAGCTGGGGACCCGGGTCTACAGCTTACACATAGTTTTTTGCTTATATCTCTGAAACCTTTTTAGCTACAGGCCTGAAAATTTTGGTACCTTAGTCACTAATTTGGCACTAAATATCTGGCTATATTTCATAGCTCTCTCGTCAGCCGTTTGGCAGAACTGCATGTGCAAGCTGTAGACCCGGGTCCCCAGCTGACACATAGTTTTTTGCTTATAACTCTGAAACCTTTTAAGCTACAGGCCTGAAATTTTTAGTACCTTTGGCACTAATTTGGCACTAAATATCTGGCTAGTTTTCATAGCTCTCGCGTCAGCCGTTTGGCAGAACTGGATGTGCAAGCTGTAGACCCGGGTCTCCAGCTGACACATAGTTTTTGGCTCATATCTCAGAAACCTCTTTGGCACCTAAATTTTGAATTGGATTTTCAGATTGCACCAATTATGCACTAAATATTTGCATACTCAGAATTCAGAAATTCGTTATGTGTAAGCTGTAGACATACACACTCTGAAACAAACGAAAACGAAAATAAAGTTCCTTGTTATAATTTAAATTGCTGTAGGTTATAATTACGTTTTTCTAAACAATTTTTTTTGTTAGTCATCATTTTATTGTTTTTTTTTTTTGTAAAGATCTTTTGTTGTCCTGTTATCAAATTCTTTAAAATAAAACAAGGCATTGTTCAAATAAATTGCAGCATCTTTACTTAATACTTCTCAGCCCAGTTTTCTCAGGTAGTTTTCGAACATTAAAGACGAAAATAACAAGCAATTAATTGGATGAAATCTTCATTTAAATTTTCTAAAGCAGACTAAGTAATGTAAAGCGGGATTGATAATTTAATAAAATACGTTTTACAAACTATTGTATTGTTGATTCTGCTCAAGCCGTTTATGCAACGTTTTAACAACAATGTAATCCAAAAATACCAGGTATCATCATCATTATTCAACTGTAGGACGTCTACTTCCGAACGTAGACCACCTCCATAGATTTTAGGAGTGACCAATCGTACGCTTGCACCCGAAGGCTCCCAGCTACCTTTATTAGGTCGTCTTTCCATCTATAAGCTGAGATTTTCGGTGCGTGCTCTTCACTCTAGCACCTTTCTGGCGCAATGGACATTGGTTCTCAGACCTATGTGCCCCACCCACTGCCACTTCTACTTGTTTGTTCTCTGGGCTATGTACGGATCTATGTCTTTAGTTTGTGTACGGATCATTTCTGATTCAAATTTATAGAAGCATCATCATCATCATTTTGGCCGTAGGATGTCCACTGCTGAACATAGGCTTCCACCATAGATTTACAGCGCGACCGACCTTGGACGGCCTGCATCTAAACAATAACTTGGGGGGATTTGCCCATACTCGTCACACTGGGCATGCGGGTTGGCGAACGCAGATAATAATATTGGTGATAGGGAACGCTGCTACATCCCTTAGCTTATAGAAGCATAACCCTTGCTATAACTTGTTGAGTGACTTTGAGCTTTCTTATGAGGCCCGCAGTAACAGACTACGTCTCTGTGCCAGGTATATATTTAACAACCTCTTGCCATGATTGGCCCATTCAGTCTTATAAATTGCCCAGTCTCTTTTACGTAAACAACATTAACTTCAGAATTATCGGCGCTTTGGAAACATCTGCCGCAGTAAATTAAAATAAATGCCCCCAAAAGGCTTACCGTATGCACTGAAATAGCCATAAACAGTAGATTTAAATCTCGAGATAAAGATTGTTATTTTCTATTTATATTGTGGACCCGCCAAATTTATTTCTAAGAAATTGGGTTTTTACCCAAAAATTTGTCGTCATTTAACGATTACCTACTGGGTTTTTGTTGAAGTTAGATAAACAAAACTATTTGTGTCACCTAGCTGTCACTGTCACCAATTGATACTGACAGTTTCATTAAATTAATCTTTGCTAATATACTGTAAACGGGGCCTTTATTTCAACAGTTTTAAATATCATTGATACACATTTACGTGTACCTACTGGAAACGGTTATTGATAAGAATGTAACGCGAGAAATGATTATCTATGACTTCCTTTAAAAAATTTGAAACCTTTCTTGCTTGTCGTGTCACTGATTCTTTCTTGATCGTCTTGAATTCGATCAGTGACCAGGTTGAGGTATGGTGTCCCTGAAAAGAACCTTTGACTGAAACCAGCTTTCACTGATATCGTTTCAGCTACAATTTCAGGTAACTAGACACGAAATTGGTCCAGGAATGCTAAAGCTTCGAATCTAAAGTTTGCAAGTACATTTAGTCAAACTAAGTTTACACCATATTCACGTATGCTTCCGCTTCAGGCGCCTTAATCGACTAAACTTTATGGCACAGTGGTCAAGCTACGCTCTAGTTCAATTTGAGGATCCAGGGGGTGAGATAAGGGGCTCAAGCCAACCCGCCCCCCCCCCCTCCCCCACTCCTAAGAAATCTCTAATTAATCTTTATATTATCCTTCTTTCTTAGAATTATCGAAGATATATAATAGCAGAAATTGGTATTAAACTACCTACAGTGCCATTTTCATCAATTATCCTTACTTAATCCATTTCAATGCAATTTATATTCATCGAGATAAAAGTATCTGGTATACTACAACTTATCAATGTCATTATATAATTTGCAAAAAATAGACATGGAGACTTGTTATGCGTTAAATGAGTAAAATAAAATTTTGTGATTTTTGATGTTCAATAAAGCCTCAGCTGGTTCAAACCCTTCCAAACCAAAATCCTGGATCCACCACTGCTCTAGTTCACAGTATTTCAAACATTTTAATCAGTTTCGCGAAACCATTGAAGCACACAACTTCACTGACTCTAACGTTAGCAATTTGTAGCAGGATAAGTTTCAATTCAGCGAAACACATTTTGAACAAAAATAAAGACTTTTTAAACGAAGTTGCTGATTAAAATTTTTCATTAGTTCTAGGATGAATATTATTTCGTTTCAGCAGTTTTTGATCAAAAGATTTAGTAAAGCGAATCTTATATTTTAAAGCTTCATAAATAGATCGATTTACTGAATACCTACGTTCCATTGCATAAGCATATTTGGGAATACCCCTTCGATTTTCAGATCGACTGGTGATATACATACGCGACCTGAACCTAACTGCTCCTAGAAACATTCATTCCCTATCGTTTTTAGAATACTATATTACCCTTACAAATTCTAGAACTTTCATATATTGTAAATTCTATAGTCAGCAATATTGCCACCAAGTTAGTCTCGGAGTTCACGGCAAAATAAACATCACGTTCACAGAGACAAATACGAGGCCACAACTCCTCATATTTCTAATGGCACTGAAAGCTGTGGTTTTGTAACTTAATTTCGAACGTGTGTGCTGCATACTTAGCTGTTTATCTCCTCGCTTAGCTAATTGTTGGTTTGACGAAGTGTGGATTTCGAAACAGCTGGTTATTTGTTGATGATAACTAGTTCTTTCTTGGTCATCCTGCATCGTCAATGACCTACCTCATTCAGCCTTAAATAGGCCAATGCCGTTGGTGAAAGAACCAGTGTGGTTAGGATTAAAGTGCGCATCGAAGAGGCACCTCTTGTACGTAATCACTTATTAATTTATATATAAATAGTTTTAAAATCTGATTAGGATGCAGTGGCCGCAGTTTATAAAAAAAAAAATATCATTGAATTAATGGTTTACCGTTATATTAGTGAAGATAGGGCGTTAGTTATTAAGCTGATAGTGAGTGGGTGTTAACTTGAATTCGATAGAAAGACACAAAATTTCTCGAAATTATGATACTAATATTTTTTTTATGAGAAAATAACTTTGTTTCTCCTTCTGTTAGTCTCTGAGCTGATCTTGATGAAATTTAGTATGGATAGAGTTAGCCCTGACGAAGGATATAGGCTTTTTGGGTACTGTGCAAGCTAAGCCTCAGGCAGCCACCAGTTACTTTATATTTGCGATATTTTGTGTAAACTTCACAGAATTATTTGTTGTGACAACTTAAATTCCAGCAACCTCACCGCAAGATGCGTGCACGCAACAACCATGACCTGTAACACAGATGGCATAGCAGTTACTATAAGCTCACGGCCTCTGCCACAGTGGATTATACAGTTAGTATATAACAGCCATATCCGGCGACACAGTCCGCCCACCTCACCACTTGAAATTATAGACGCAGAATAATAGAATGTGATTGAATGCTAGGACGCACTTCTACAACATTAATCAATTCATCCTTCATTGAATTGTTGTCTTTTTTCTGTCTAATGCATAAAATGAGACTCTTATATACAGTTTTCCACAAAACTCTGACTTTAGTCTGCACAATGTGTTTCTGCAGACTTACGAGTGCAAATGATACATGTGGTTCGTGCATATGTCGATTCCCGTCTACACATTAGGTGAATACGCTATTAGATAAATTATTATTATTATTTTTTTCACCGCAGCCGGTCATCTTAATCATTTATGACTGTATGTTACCTGTATGTTTCGATTAGTTACGTTTACCTATATGTGAGCCTTGAACAATTATATGTCGAATGTTCCCATAGTAGGTTGAAGGTTGTTTCAACCTACTATGATAAGCGTGGCTTTTGAAATTAATCGTTTTGTAATGTAAAACGATTAATTTCAAAAGCCCTATGATTATCTACTTAGGTCCAATAATATAATTTACACTACATAAATCCTTTGTAAAAGCAATTTTCACCTTCGTCATCTGCCAAAATGCCATTAGCGAATATTTTCCAAAAATGAGATCAGTCGCGATAATAAACCAATTACTTCATCCCTTAAAAATATTGAAATTGACTGCTGGACGGCCTCACAAAGACCCAATTGAGCTAGTTCACTTAGCAAAAGCCGTCATCACTTTTTATATGCTTCTGTGAATGTTGTTCTATTCAGCCGGTAACGGTAAACAGTCTTTTAGCAAATCAATAAATTACTCATCGCATAGAAGTCACTAAAACAGATTAAATAGTATCCACTTTTTTTAACCATTTCCGTTATTTTGCGAATCCGTCAAATTTCTGATATTTACCTCGTAAACCACCATTTCCAGTGGATAAACTTGTGTTGAGTAGGTTTCTATTTTTAATATAAGGTGATGCTTAAAAATTACTAAAATAATTACGAGTAATATGTTATTTATAAATAATCCAGTCGATCCCTGTCGCTGAATATTTTTCTTATATTATTTTAATGAGCTAGCTTCATTTCACAAAAAACAGATGCATAAAAAAACGAGTGGGCTTCCCTCCAACGAGATAAAATGGACCAATTTGTCAATATCTCAAGGGAAAGCTTCATTTTCCTCTTTCATAGACTCGATAAAGCCTTTTATCGGATCTCGATTGGTTTTATATTCCGAAATCTGACAAAGATTATACTTTTAACGGGTTGTCTGAAGGATCTTATCGATGAATAGCGGTTTTAATTTTGTTTTCGGCTGCCAAAAGAACATTTTGTTATCCATCAATGAATATTTCAGCCATAAACAATGCGAAGCTGGCGTTACCGACGAGTTCAGTGTGGCTGTAGGCTTGCACCAGGGGTCGGCTTTAAGCCCTTATTTGTTCCTCCTGATTATGGATGCTCTGACATCGGACATACAGGAGGAGGCACCCTGGTGTATGCTGTTCGCCGATGACATTGTGCTTGTCGGAGAAGATGCACTTGATGTCCAGAGCAGGTTGGAAAAATGGCGGGGTAAACTGGAGAGTGTCGGATTGAAGATCAGCAGAACAAAAACTGAGCACCTGTTCTGCTACTTCGGTGGTCCATCTAGTTTTACCCCTATTGCCTTAGATGGTGTATCCCTTCCAGTCTGCTCCGATTTTCGGTACCTCGGTTCACTCATACAGAACGATGGCGATATTGACCGAGACGTGAAAAATAGAATAAATGTGGGATGGATGAAATGGCGACAGGTCACAGGAACTACGTGTGATCCAAAAATGCCCCTTAAACTTAAGGGGAAAGTTTACAAGACGATCATAAGGCCTGTCGTAATGTATGGATCTGAGTGTTGGGCTACCAAAGGGACGGATGAAAGAAGAGTGCATGCGGCAGAGATGCGAATGTTGAGATGGATGTGTGGAGTGACAAGAATGGACAAAATAAGAAATGAGTACATCAGAGGAAGTTTGAAAGTAGCGCCAGTGACGGAAAAGTTGAGAAGTAATAGGTTAGCATGGTATGGGCATGTCATGAGGAGGGATGAAAGTCATGTAACGAGAAGAGCGCTAGGTATGAATGTGGATGGATATAAGACTAGAGGAAGGCCGAAGAAAAGATGGATGGATTGTATTAAAGATGACATGAGTAAAAAAGATGTGAGTGCGGAGATGACGGCTAACAGAAGAGAGTGGAAGAAGAAAACATGTTGTGCCGACCCCACATAATGTGGGACAAGGGCAGGAAGAAGAAGAAGAAGAAACAATGCCATGAGTGAGATATTGTTTTGCCAAACCTGTGATATTGAATTTTTCGAAATATCACATTTAAACTACCACGACGAGGTATTAAGGTACACTTTAATCCTTTCACCACAGTGGTTTTTAGTTTGTCGGCCAGAGTTCATTGGCCGTTTTCAGCGCCAACGTACCTCAGTCAGGTCATTGAAATAAAGTAAGGGTAACAAACATCTTCACACGTTTACATCTTTACAAACGTTCGGATTATGCTCGTAGTAGGTATTAGTTGGATTATTGAACCATTTTTATTTTCCTTATAATATTTATTTTAACCAATCAAAATTCAATTTTAAAATTGAAAATTAAATCTATTTCTTAAAATACAAATAACTGATGTCAGATCACCCTCAAGTATACTGCTGTATTGGACTTGGCCAGTCAGCCAGGATCAAGAATAATTTTAGCTCTATGATAAAACGCATGCTAGTTGACACTGTGCAACATATCTGAATGTGTGCTATAATATGTATTGTATAGCTTGCTGTTTGAAGGCACTTTTAATCCGCTTTTCACACAGTCTATTTCACGCAATGTTACCTTGGACCGAGCGTAAAATGTTGTTATAAAATGTTTGTATTGCTTCAAGCCTCATAAGTTCTTACCCATCTTGTAACTGTATCCAATTTTCTCTTGTGTAGCAACAAAATATGTATGTTTAAAAAATAAACCGATAAAAATATAATGGTTTGATTTCGTAAAAGTTAAGTGGCTTCATCATTTCAGCCGTGAGGTGGACGTCCAACGCTGAACATGGCCACGGACACTCAGTGTGTGTGACTCTGTGGCACAGTGTCACATACTGTCATACCGGCACAGATTTTCAGTTTGAATTCTTATGATGTGTGGGGAATGTGCTCATACTCACCATGGGCATGCGGGTTGCATATATATATATATATATATATATATATATGTTTTTTTTATTTCATTTTAATTCTATCGACTATTAACGCAGTTGTGTTTACTACGCAAACTCTTCCAAACAATTACCTACTGAGTGCTACTCAGCAGATTAAAATGATTAAAGTAAACGTTGCCAGGACAAGATCATAACGATTAACTTAGTGTAAATAAACTATTAGCTATAAAGCTACTCTAGACAGTATGTTCTGCTTCTAAAAATTAGCCTGGCATAAGTCCTCTGCTGGACATAGGGCTCCCCTAAAGAGTGCCACCATGAACGGTATTGAGCCTTCTCGAATCACCGATTTCTTGCAAAATGTCATCGGTCCATCGGGTGGAGGGCCTTCCTTCACTGTATCGTCTGGTCTGCAGTCGCCAAGCGTTGCGCAACAACTTAAAGCTTGTTTGACCGTATCTCAGTACAATTTATGTCATTACTGGCAACACGCACTGAGTGCAGTATTTCGTTTTGAGGCGCAGCGGTATCTGTGCCAAATATCAACTATTATCACAAAATTCAATAAAAATATTAACTTAATAGGATTTATATGACCCTTAAAGTATTTAGTAGGAAAGTTTACTTGTGTGCAATTTCATTACAACGAAACTGTCAAAAGTAACTTCATAGCATATCAGTACTACACAATGAAACGACCAAGTTGCATGTTAAGTTCAATCAAGTACCAATTAGTTTGCAATAAAAACTGAAATCCCTGGATTTGACAACAAAAACCGGAACGCTTTAAGCTTTTTCAGGAAGCTTTTTGAAAATGCTATGGCATCACGAGATATGTAGAGCAATTTGTTATAAAGATTTTTATGCAGCAATGCAAAAAGCGACATGGACTATTTTTTTGGTTGGAGTTGTTTCAGAAAAGAAATAATGAACTTATGCCTTACCCATAGATTTCCAGCGCAACCGATCTTGTGCTGTCTGCACCCAAACAATCATTTGGAGTGATTTCCCCCTACTCGCCACGCAGGGCATGCGGGTTGGCGACATGGCGAGCGCAGATAACATATCGCGTTCCGTTTCAACACCCGATGTCTTTCAAATTAGAACAACAAAATAATCGCATTACTTTGAAACAGTCCCGATCCATTCTTTATTTATTTCATATTTTAGACATCATCATCATCATCTCCCTGCCACTATTCACTCCTTTCTTACTCATATTTTAGACATGCTTTCAATAATTTGAACAATTCTTATTCTAACAACATGATAATTCACATTATCGCCGCGGTAATTACAAATTGCCAATCAATCAATTAGTTTCTTGCATTGTGGATATTCCCGCGTTTTCCCGCATGCCTACAACGTAATCCAATTAGAGCTGAATCTATTTTTTGCTCGTTCGGTATTGTGCTGGTGTTATGATTGTTTTTCTATCAGCATTGTTATCTTTTACACCTACTACAATATTGGTAAGTTGTGTAATTTTGTTGGGACTTGACTCGTTTCTACTATTCGTTTTATCCGCACGTTCAAAATTGTATCATCATCATTTCAGCCGTTCAACATCCACTGCTGTACATGGCCTCACCCACAGACAGAGCAAATTCCTTATCATGTGGGGGGATTGCGCTCGCCAACCCGCATGCCCAGCGTGATGAGTATGGGCAAATCGCCCCACATGATAAGGAATTTACTCTGTCTGTGGGGGAGGCCATGTTCAGCTGTGGACGACGTACGGCTAAAATGATGATGATGATCGCTTGCTTGTCGTGTCACTGATTCTTTCTTGTTCATCCTGTAGTTCGTTCAGTTAGTTCAGTGACCAGGTTAAGATATGGTGGCCTGAAAAGGGTCTAAGACCTGATAATTATCTGAGGCTTATAATTATTACTTTATATTTTGATACTATTTCTGGTGAATGAAATACAATCGAGCGACAAAATGTTGTATTAATTTTCCGTGCAAATAATTTACGATTGGCAACACAGTGTGGTTGTAATTCCCCACTTTACTTATGAATGGATTTTTCTCACGTTATTGTATGCTTCGAATGAATGGACTTTATTGTGTGTGTAAGTACTGCACAGCTCAGTTACTTTTGTTTTCATTCCGGCATTTTAGTTGATTGGATACACTCTTAATAAGAGAGTTAAAATTGCTCAAAAATTGTCTTCTTTCATAGTAATTTCGTCAGTTATGTACCATTAATGGTTAAAAAACCTGTGTTACCGTGCTATTTTAATTGCACCCGCAATATATTGTTTTGCAAATTTACTTGTCTACTGAAAAGAATAAACGATGTATCAGTTCAATAAATTGTATCGTATTCAAAAAAATCAAATATGAACATTTAATTAGATTTAGTACCAATACCAACAGTCACATACATAGTCCTGACCCCACACTAGGATACCTTTGTGTCGTGGTTATCACAAACTACGAGTGCCATGGTAGGTACCACAATACACAGACCCGGGACAAATATTTGCCGATCATGCAAACATTTATCATCATCCCGCAGCGGGAATCAAACCCGCACCTTTTGCGTCTCAGACAACCCAATTACCCACAACGCCGCAGATCGACTAAGGTTAATGCTTTTCACTTCGTCTCAGACTAATTAATTTCGTTAAATGAGACTATTTTCATTTCTCTACTTGTTAACTCTACCTCTCATTTGGTAGAGTTTTTTTCGGGTCAAACTATCTTCATGTTTACATAATTTTGCACTTTTACCCTTCGCAGCACGTGAGTTTGGGCGGAGTAAGCGATACCAGAGGACGTCTGGGCTGTTTATTACAGGGTCTATCTCAGGGGAAGCATAAACCACTCAGCCGTGAATAAACCTTGTCACTGCCGCAAAAATAGTGGAACTTTGCATAATATAGTATGACCGTGCCGCAGTATCATAGTTTAGGAGGATACGTGCGTGTTTTCGCAGAAAATACTCGTAAAATAGACGTGGAGCTAAAAGAACAGGGTTGTATTGAAACGTTTTGTAGATTTATAAAGGAAAACTAAGTGGTGGTCCCGGCTGGAGAATAGGCCCCACCATATCTACCTACCCGTGGATGTCGTGAAGCGACTAAGGGAAAAAACCTAGTCAATGGGCAGCGTCCCCTATTTTAACAACGATAGCTTTAACTGCGCTCACCCACCCGCGTTCCAAGCGTGGTGAATACCTAAGGGAAATTGACATAGTAAGACGGTATGAAAAAAATTATACCAAAATATGAAATGGCGTGTCATATGAAAGAACTTTGTACATACATCCCAAAACTATTTTTATTTTTATTCATGGCCATATGGTTTCTGAGATACAACGAAAAGAGAAAATAGAAATATTTATAAGCCAATTTAACGTGAGATCCTATTTATCCTATCCTATTTGGTAAAGTTTCAATGACTTCGTAGTTCAGGTAATCTAGGATATTAGTTAAAAAATGCTAAAGAATTTTCAAATTTTATCCTTAATGTGCCTCAACGATTTTATCGAAGCACCAACTGTTACCAGTCGTCGCGAGATCACAGTTCAGGGCGAACCTCTAGTTATAACTTATGACTTAAGGTGATACACAAATCAAAATAAACTATCGAGTGGGCGGAGTGAAGAAAGTGACAGCGCTATGTACTATAATTGAATGCGGAAAGAGATAGCAAGCGTTAGAAGGCGCTCGAAAGTAATCGATGTAAGCGACATTTAAGAAAATATCGATTATCTTAAAAACTATGTATTTTTTTTTAAAGTGTCTTGGATTTAGGTACCTAATGCTATTGTCTAACACAATATTATTTTTTGTTAGATAGTCTCAGAGTATTTTTGGAAAAAAACTGTTGCAGAGGAACCAACTTTAAAAAATAAATCTATCGAGAAAAGTTTTACCAATCGCGTATCTGTCTTGGATTTAGGTAAATAAAATGCTCAAGTAATCTTTGTCATAAAACTCAAAACTGTGAGTTCTGCGGTTATTGAGAAAAAACAATACAAAACTCATAAAACAATTCAACCCTCACCTTAAGTATGAAAAAATACATTTGTCTCCCGATCTGCTACAAAATATAAGCCTAAGTCAGTGGGCAGCTTATAAAACCGTATTAAAATTGTGCGTATTTTTTGTATGTATAATAATTACATACCGCAGTCTTATTATCGTAAAGCGTTTATGGTAATACATAAATGGCTTTAAAGATGCGTAAAATGGCCTTGTGTTTGAAATAGCTCCACCGTATATTATGCGTAATGATCTCAGAAAAGGTTTAATGTTCTAAAAGTCAGGAGGTTGGTAATAAATTGGTGATGTCAGACAAATGTAACCTTTTCTGAAAGTACGGGTAGTAGGACCTAATTGACGTGACTTATACACTATCCAGATACTATAAAACTAGGTATGCCTATCTATGTGTCTTGGCAACTAGCAGTTACCATGCGTTCGTCCGCATTTATATGAAAGCTATTTCACCCCATAAATAATGTTTTTTGGGCCAAAATATCTCCGTGCCAAATTTAATTACAATCCGTTCAGCCATTTAGTCGTAAAAGGTAACAAACAAACAGCTCTGTTTTTAGCTTTCTGGAAAAAAAAGAGAATAAAATTAAGAGCTTTCACAAAAACAAAAGTCTCGAATCTGGAAAGGTTTTTTTTTGTTTATAAAACGATATTGTTGTCATCACAACCGAAAAATACACATTACTTTATTATTCACCAAACGATTAAATCACAATATATGGAACAATAAAAACACCTGGTTCACATTCTGAATGCGCTGAAAATAGTAACCATGGGAGGAAATACGACAAAATACCAGTAGCCAATGACATGTAGCGATTCGACCGTTTAATGAGACCGCAACGAATTGCCACCAATGCCCCAGGGTTGGCAGGAGCTTAATTGAGCTGCGTCAAGCTGAAACAGAGTAGCTGAACACAATCATATACCAGTTTCTACATCTAGATTGCTTAAGATGATACTATTTTAAGATATTTACATATTAACGCCGTTCGTAGAAAGCTTAGGACTAATGCACCAAAAAAACTTTTCCACCAAATAAAACTGGGGTCTGGCTCATTCCTTGCACAAATAATTTGCTACTAACTAACGATGCTACTGTTCCCTAAATTGCACTGGGTTCACGGTTTTTATGATGCACTTATTTTTGAAAGTCTTTGAATATAAAGTACTCTACTAGCTATTCTATTCACGCTGTGGTAGTAGGTCTGCCACCAAATAGTACAGTTTATCTGGAGACGCCATTTAAAAAGGGATTAACGTACCCTAAAGTGTTTTATTTTTTAAGATAGTATAGATTAAAATGCTGAGTAAAAAATATCAAAGTACATTATTTAGTGAGTGAAATACATTTTGCTAGATGTTGAGTAAAACAAGAAATGGCCCAACATAACTAAATGCAATTATTATTGGGTACTTTGGTACATTATGTTAAGCCACTGGTATTTTTTGGTCATAAATCACAAATTATCTTTACTGAATACTGAACAGGAATGACAAACATACATTACAAAGTTTGTCACAATTCAAAGACAAACCTCGATATGCACAGCAACTGTGACCTTATCTGTGTAGGAAAACAGTCTGAGTTATACACGATACTACATATTCTGTAACAGAAAACATATGGCTCCACACAAACTGTTACGTATTCCGTGCTAGAGGTAGGACGGTAAATAAAGCTGGGTGTTGCGTGAACAAAATTTACGAGGTCGACTCCAGAAACACGCTACGGTTAATATATCACACTGCAGCAAATAAGACGTCTCCGCACGTCTTGAGGCTTTCGCAAAACACGTAGGTACTTGCAGCATCGCAGTGGAAATTTGCAATAGCAAAACTGCTTAGGTGCCTATAGCATCTCGTACCTTCGTATCACTCCCTACCTATGTACTGTGTGTGAAAGCTGAAATAATAAGATTGAATTGAATTGAATTGAATATCGCCCTTGGACGAAAGGTAAGAAAAATATAAAATATTGGTATTTATTTGGTCCAGAAGGTGAGTGATTGTGTGACATTATGTGTGCTATCCTGAAAGGTGCTTATTCTACACCCAAATTACAATAACCCATGTTCTACGACGTATGAATATTAAAAAAAATCTTTGATAAAAACTCTACGCTAATTTTTTTCGCTAATATTTTCTCTTTTTGTTGAGGGAATTAGCCCCTTACGGGATGGTTTACGTATTATTATGAATCATCTTGTATATTTCAACGATGCCCTACGTTTTCTCAGAGTTACTGTGATCAAATCTTGTGCATAAGTGCTACCAGAAGCTATTTCACGTCACTTGTCCGCCACACTGGCGTTCTCGCTAATCCCTTGTAAGGGTGGGTTTTGTTCATTTTGCTGATTGCATACATTACATTGCAGCTTGGGGCCGTTGCTGGCAAGTGCATGATTGTAATCCGTTTTTCCGATAATAAGTACTGAAAATTAATTTCCGACAAATTATTGTATTTGACAAATCAGAATCGATACGATAATCTATTACAATTAAAGTCAATTCAAACAGTTACTCTAAAAGCAATTTGTGTCTATACTATTCAATTACCAAACCATCCAAACACTAAAACTATTACGTTTTACGGGCATTAAAACTATAATGCTTTTCATCATTAAAACCATTATAAAGTAGTCTCGGAATTAATTTTAATGTATCTATGGAACCACCAAGTCGTGACCGAGGAGGTTCGTGACGCATCCATCCGGCTGCCGAAGGCTTTCAAGGTCGCGGGTCGTCTGCTACCGAGGTCGAATCTACCTATGTTACTTCGCTATGCAGTAGAGATGTGATTTGATTACGAGAATCAGAATCGGACTTTTGACGAGGTAGTCCGGATAAATCTAATATGAAATGCCCGAATTTGCTTGAAATAATTTATCCTAGGTGACAACAATGTGCACTCCGCTTAGCGATTGACAGTAACGTAGTAGCAGACTGGGATGAATGGTGAAAGGCAGAGAGATCCATTGGGTTCAAAGTTAGATAATTATTGCCCTCAACCCATTGAAAGTATCACAGGTTTTATTCATGATTCACCAGCTGCTTTTTGTATAGGAAATGACACAAGGAGGACAAAGTTCAAACATCAAATTTCAGAGGTAGTCCGTTTTTTTTTTTTAATGTCACCATGTTAAGAATAGATTACCGTTTTTTATGGTGACACGAAAAGCCCCCCTACAAAAACCGTTGAGCTGTTTTTTTTCTCACTTTTCACGTCTCACGGTTACAAGTGAGTACTCGAACTTATTAACTTACTCGTCATTCCGGAGTCAAAAGTGGACGGTTTTGACTCCGAAATACATTAATAATTTAACATTCACATCTTTACAAATTTCGAGAAACTGCTGATTTGTTATAAGTAGCTGTTGTGGTTTCCTTACGAATGACTTTAAGATATTTTAATTGAATTAAGTGGGTAGGTACCTAATTATTTACCTTGAAAACCAGCGGAGGAGGTTCGAAAACACGATCATGGTCGTCTTATATCTTTTGGTCACGATCGAAATGTGGTTTTACACTCAAGAAATTAAACGGGTCCCTAGCTTTTACTGCATTGAAGTACACTATAAGATATGGCAAAAATAGTGACCTTTAAGTCAAGTTTCAGTAAAATTTTAAAAAAAAGGTACAAATATGATCCAAAAGAGATTCTTAATTTTACTATGAATGAAAACAACCGTTATTTGAATAAATTACTTCAGAAAACCTTATTACAAACTCTGAATAGGAAGCCATTTGTCTCAACAATAACAACCTTACCGTATCCGCAATTCTCTAGAGAAATAAATGAATTCGCTATTTGTAGATACGATAAATCAGGCGACCGCTTGTATCGGGATAAATGCTCATAGTTGAACGCGAGTGTAAACAGCACGCATGGGAATAAGGTCCACTGTCCACTAAAGTTACGCGTACGTTTATGTTTTGGCCCCAAGCGTGGCTTTTAGCTCTAACGTCTATCGAGCGTAGGTGATCAATGAAAAAGTAAGGATAACAACTGCAGGCCGTCAGCTGGTGATAGAACGCGCTCGCCTAGTCTTTAGTTAAGTACTAATTGGGCCTTTTTTATTTTTTTGACATATCACACACGGTCTGCTGATCCCAAACTAAGCATTGCCTGTACTATGGGTACCAGAGACTGATATACATAATAGATAACTATTTAACACCCAGACACAGAACAAAAATCTGTTTTAATCACACATGTTTGTCTAGTAGCCTCCTTTAGATGTTTATGTCTCTTTTTTCATAAATGATCGAGCGAGCGAAGTATCGGCGATCGGCTTTGTACGTTTGTATGTATATTTTATAATCGTCAGAGCATAACTTTCGAACCGTCAATTTTATCTGCATGGAATTTATTAGGTCAACAGATTGTACTATCTAAATTTCATGGTAAGTATACCTATGAGTTAAATCGGCCGAGATGTTTTTATGATACAGGGGTCCAAAAAAATGTAAGACAATTATATGCAGCTCGTTCATGATATGATACCCTATGATGAACGAGCTTTGTTTATACATTCTAAAACGATTTTATTTTTATTCTAGGCCATATGATTTTTATGATCCAACAATATTAGTAACAAATTTTACTAACTGATACAACGCGAGTTCCCAGTTGGTAGTTTCAATGACTTTGTAGTACAGATAAGTCCATTAGTAAGAACATGCCAAAGATACGATTTAGAAAATCCCTACTTTTAACAGACATCGTGAGATCTCAGTTTGGGGCGAACCACTGGTTAATACAAGTTGACGCTTTTATTTTATAAAAATAGCAATTTTCGTTGATAATGTTATTTATTTCAATTCTACCATTCTGTTTGTTGCATAACTTTGTTGATTCGTAAGAAACTTACGCCATGCGACATCAAGTATTTTAGCGGACAGGTTGCCTGTAGCACAGCCTGTAGTTAGATACAGTCCGAATTGGAATAATATTTTCGTACAAACATCATTTATCGAATCGTTAAAACAACAAGTAATAAATTTCACCTACGCACGTATTCATTGCGCTTCGGCTGTACACATACGTCAAATTACACATTCATAAATTCAAATTGGAGATCAGTATACAGATCACATTTAAAATTATCATCAGTTGCCGCTCTCGTATTGGTTTCTGGGTAATAAATTAGGACGAATATTAAATCTGTAGCCGTAATATTTATTTTGATTAACGTGATTGCTTTCGTAAATTCAACGGTAATCGAAATTATGGATTATACTTTGTTTGGTGACATTTACTCGTGTCAACAGAATTTTCTTTTATTACAATTTAGGTCAAAATACTCGTTTTGATCTGGTCACCTCATGCAGATTAGCTTAAGCTTACGACGCCAGCCATCAATAAAAGGTTTTTTTTTTTTTTTTTTTTTTTTTTTTTTATACAGGTAAGAAAGTTTCAACTAAAGCCGTGTATGAACGGTGTGCGATATGCGGCGTCGATGTCATCTAAAATTTAATTGAAAATGATCCTTTCTTCTTTTGAATAAAATTATTGTTGAGTTTTACCCGCATCGAGGTTCTACCATCGGACCTCGCGTCACCGGAATAAGGCTCATCCACATCTCATCGACACGTGGGTATCTCGAACCACTCGTTTTATGAGATCCTTTCTCCCCCATACGTGCAAATTGTGGAATGAGCTTCCTTCCGAGGTTTTTCCGCTAACCTACAACATGAAGAGCTTTAAGAAAAATACAAAAAGATTTCTCCAGGGCAGGCAACGCATTAGCAATGCTCCAGGTGTTGCAGATGTCAATAGGCGACGGTAACCGCTTACCATCAGGTGGGCCGTAAGCCTGTTTGCCTCCGTATAACATAAAAAAAAAAAAAAAAAAAGTTTGAATTATTGGAGTTATATCATAGTCTCATTTAAAACGAAACCATGTAGATTGCATCGAAAAGGAGGTGAATACTAAAATAAGGTAATTTTGTTCAATCAAAAGCTTATCAGCAATAAGCTATAAAATAATGATAAAACAAAACTGAAATAGTAGTACTGTATCCAAGCCAAAGTTATTTAATGTAAAACTTTGCGAGTCAACCGCAAGAAATACATCAGAATGCATTCTTTGTTGCAAACTTTTACAGCGAGCATAAGTCCGCATCACTCACAAGTCATCACAGGTCAGTGTTCAGTGTAGAATAAGCTTTATATCAACAACTTTTGATTCAATATTAGTAAAAAGAACGCCTTTAATTAGGAAGCCTGTTTATATTTTCATCTTATTTCATAATTGCCAAAAATTTCATGGACGTATGCATTGCTCAAAATATTAGCAATGTGTCCATCGCAAGTCCTTGTTGTTTGTTTTTAATTTTACCACAAAATTTCCTTCACGACGACAAAAAATACGAGAAGAAAAAGACATGGACCGTATGGCATTTGAAAGTGTACGCAAAAATCACATTATACGCACATGAGACGTTATCACACACTAACGTTACGTTGTTTTAGTTTTCCTTCAGTGAAATTTCTGCAAATTCAGTTGCATATCTTCTGTGGCGAGCGTTGCAATCCAGTTCAGTGGAGCATTTTGCCGCAAACGGTCCCGGGCGGCACCGTTGCTCTAACTACTGGTTACTGGCATACGATGCGACGAGATTAGTCAGACATATTCGCTGTAGCGGTGCTTTTGACACCGTGCGACTTTTATACAACCGCAGCAACTGGAACTGCGCTTCAGTTTTTGCGCTATGTATAAACGGATCTTTTTACGTTGGTCGTATATTGCACAAAACCACTTAACTTTGATCTAGCTTATCCATTATTCTGAAGTCTTTCGTGTGTCTAAGCTGGCTGGTGAATTAAGAATAAGCGATTCCGGTGGCCGGCCTTGGAGCAATTCCATAGATTGCTCTAATACAGTATTGACGGTAGAGCATCGCAAATGTGGGTCGATGCAGTTCTTACGCAATGTCGTTGAACTTTAAAATTAAATGACGTGAACGTAAAGGGTTAGAGATGAAATGAAATACAATTTGCTCCGGTAATGGGATGAGTACTGACATCCTGGCTATTGGTCGTTGACCTCAATTTGCAGTAACGTGATTTATATTGATTTTAAAGTATCATTATGGATTAAAAAGCATTTCAGCACTCATATAAAACAAATAGATTTCAATTACTTGTCCAATGACGGGCAATGGTCTCCACAATTTGTCGTTACATTTCTGCTTGAGCCACCTTTTCAGTTACACAAAGATGACCAAAAATGTGGGTGAACGATAAATATGGGGGACAGATGCAGTAACCTTGTACCTTGAACCTTGTACTACCGATGGTCCTACTGGTAGTACCTACAACGAGTATTATTTTTTGCTCGTAGTGTAGTAGGTATCACGTACGCTAGAGGAGTAGAGCGCGTGCCATATCATACCTGATAAAGATTCCATTCGGAAAATTAATGTGTGCTCTGCTAGTGCTCTTAAACGGTGAAGGAAAACAACGTGAAGAAATCGGCATGTCCTAAAATCAAATAATTTGAAGACATGTAACATGTGCACGAAAGGAGCCTCTAAGAGCATGTGTTCAATCCTTTCACTACACTGATTCTTTCATCGACGGTCATAGGCCCTTTCCACTAACCTGGTTACTGACCCAATACAGGATGACTAAGAAAGAATCAGTAACAAGCAAGCATCGATACTATTTATGCGCCAATACTAAACTACAAAATGTACTATAGTACAACTCACGATAGTTTTGAAAGTGAAATTTGTAACTTGCTATCAACGAAAATGTACCTAAATAGTTTTGTAATCGAATATCTACGCGTTGGTTCCATTAAGTTTATCGGCTTGATCATAGGGCACTATCTATAATAGTAATGTTTCTAGTAATGACTTTAGGGGGCTCAAAGTCGGGTCCTTCGATTCCAACTCGATTTAGTCCCATTCGGGTCAATTGATTGAATCTGTGACCACTGCGTCACTCACAATAGCAGAATTAATGGTCGGAAGGAATGATTTCCAACGAGGCCTTTTATTGAAAATGTTGTACGATATTTTCCTGTTTCGGATATTTCATTACATTCAGCCCATTGTGAGGTTATGAGCTTTTGATTCAAATAAAGACTCACCTTTATTCTTATTCACTCCAAGATCTGCGAACAAAAAGATGGGTATAATGACTCAGTTCTGTATAGCAAGACTAATGTTTGTCGTAAATTGCAGTTGACATGTTTGCTTTGGAATGGTTTTACTCGTACAATATAAGTAAAGTCAATTAAAAGTTCGGTTGGCCCGAATATTGTGGCACACTCGACAACCGACGTAAGACCCTTGACGCAAACAACTCGTTTTAGAGACGTAGGTAAGTTTTGTCGATACCAAAAGTAGCTGTTCAACTAAAGCGAACATAATACCTATACATAGTGAATAGCCTGATTTGTAAGAGAACTTTTACAACAAAGTTTAAAAAAAAAAGTAAAAAGATCGCTTTAAAAAGTACGAAGTTTTTTTATGAATGTGTTTTATATCTTACGATAAGAGACATGTAGGTATAGAGATTTCATCCTTTACTTCATAAATGAACGCAATACCTAAAGTAGTATATGTTATAGGTGGTGTGACATACGAAGAATATATGTAAAAACCAAACCAAATTTATTTGTTTATCCCGATCAGTGCTCAAAAAACTCCACATTTTTTAACTAAATATTTTCCTCACCAAATTAAATAGCTTTAACTGCTCACCTGGATTTCATATGTTGATGTACAGCATAAACTTATCAAATCCAGCATACAATACTACACTTTTGAGCATAAAATATGCTCATAGTAGTTTCGAGTGGTTTATTTCCAACGAAACTAGAAGTATTTCGTTACAAAAATTCTTATTGCCACTGGTTGTGTAGCCACTTCTGATGGCGGCTCTGTGGAGATCGGTCGGGCTCGAGTGTCCTCCGCGCCTCGTTATAGCGGACGCCCATTAGACCAGTCGGGAGCCGTGCCGCGATTTTAGTTTCCGACCCAACGCGTACCGTAGTTGGAGCTCCGGATTCTCGAGTGCCGCCGTAAAATTGCATGACTTTCGATCTTTTATAGGTTACATTTTGGAGAATGCGTTCAGGATCTACATGATCTAATCCCAAGATCTCTTTTTCAAAAAAGGATAAGCAGACGCACGGCTCCCCCACACGACAGAAAGTCGTTCTGGAAATCTGTGGGTCCGACGTCTGAAAAGATCATGATGATACTGACTAAGCACTATAGCAAACAAAATAAGTGATTAGAAAGTTCCACCTGGCATTGTATAAATCGTCTAGGATGGATGTAAAAGGCATCTAAATACCTTACGGTATAAGTATGTTTATGAAGTATGTTTTGGCAATGGGAGCTTCGACTAAAAGTGCTTGTGTCCACAACTCCACATCCACCTATATCCGCCCTTTAATAAGGGACTCCTCGCCTAATTGACTCAACATTGGATTAATGGTAGCTTAGCTCTAAAATACGTTAAGCAATGAATATTCGGTCGGGTTAAGTCGAACGCAAAGTAATTTGAAGTCTTAAGTGATTTCAGGAATTGTTGGATGGGGAGCTAGATTTAAAATTATTTTAATATTACAAGTTGATTCATAAAATAAGGGACAAGAATCGTAAAGTCCAGAAGTGACGGGCTTATTCTACTTTAAACAATAAGATGGCCGTGCCGTGGCCTGCCGTGGTGGCCCCGGCTGAAGAATAGGCCCCTCCTTATCTACCTATACACGGATGTCGTAAGAGGCGACTAAGGGAAAAAAGCTAGGGGATGGGCAGCAGTGTCCCTCATTTAACAACGATAGCTCTAACTGCGCTCGCCAACCCGCATGCCCAGCGTGGTGAGTAAGAGCAAATCCTCCGACATGATAAGGAATTCGCTCTGTCTGAGGGGGAGGCCATGTGGCTGGATTGATGATGATGAAACAAAAAGAAAGAAGCGGGAAAAAAAATGATTTGTTTAATCGACTTTATTAAATTAGCTGATTTTGGTCTTTTTGTCTTCTTCAGTAATTATTAAACGTACGAGAAGTTCGACATCAAGATTACTACCTAAAACAGCTGAATCCAATTATGAAATAATGTTCAATGATCAAACCTAAAGTCAATAACACCTTTCACTCAAATGTTTTATACTTCGTTATTCCCTCGAAAGCAAAGTGAAAATAAATTTCCAACCAAAAAGTCCAGAATATTTTCAAAATTCATCGAAGACAAAGTTCTATGCGAAACTTCTTACTTGAACAAGCAAATATTTTTCAGCTGAATTCAGAAGGTTGTTTTCCCAAACTTTGGATGGTCCCAAAGTTGGCGTCCGCGATGAATATAAAATCCAGGTGTTAATAAAAAGGTATGCTAAATAGAGATAGGAAGGTTGCTACACTTACCGACTTATGCTGCTACAAACCATAATCTTCTTTTTGTCGTGTCACTGATTCCGTCTGGGTCACCCTGTATTAGGTCAGTGACCAGGTTGAGATATGGTGGCCCTGAAAAGGGCCTATGACCGCCGATGAAATAATCAGTGTAGTGAAAGGAGGCTCCTTTCATGCACATGTTACATGTGGCCGAATTTTAGGTTCTAGGATACCCCGGTTTCCTCACGATGTTTTTCTTCTCCTTTTAAGAGCACTAAAATGACCATAATGACAAGATCTGACGATAGAGATGTTTTAAGGATTCCGTACAACAGTTAAAAAAAAATTATAAAAAAACAGGATCAGATAGGTGTATGCTGAGGCGAGGCCCCTTTCTATAAAGAGCCATACCAATAGCTGGGAACTGTATTTCATATTGGAGTTGAAAAGTTTTTGATGAATCCAGGGAGAGACGTTTCTAGCTTGTGATGAGCTTGGCTGTATTTTGTGAGTCGTTAACTCGTAAAACGACAGTTTACGGGAGACTTGTTAGTAAATAATATATTAGTTCAAAAGAAAATTTATCTTGGTTTATTAATTATTTTTTTAGGTGACGATGTACTTTGTTGTAATTTATTAAAAACATTTCATTTTTGGATTGAGAGTCTTATTTGACTTATTGAAAACAAACGGGTATTTATCGTGTAGGTACCTTATTTTATATTTTCCCGACGAGAGTCTTATTTATAGCCGTTCAAATGGGTCAAAACAAGGGAAATCAAAAGAGAGAATTGGCTCGCTGTGTGTGCTCTATCGGCTTTACAATGGTGAGTGTTCTGAGGAACTATTTGACCTCATACCCGCATCGAGGTTCTACCATCGGACCTCGCGTCTCCGGAATTAGGCTCATCCACACCTCATCGACACGTGGGTATCTCGGACCACTCGCTTTACGAGATCCTTTCTCCCCCATACAGGCAAATTGTGGAATGAACCTTCCGAGGTTTTTCCGCTAACCTACAACATGAAGAGCTTTAAGAAAAATACAAAAAGATTTCTCCAGGGCAGGCAACGCATTAGCAATGCTCCAGGTGTTGCAGATGTCAATAGGCGACGGTAACCGCTTACCATCAGGTGGGCCGTAAGCCTGTTTGCCTACGTATAACATTAAAAAAAAAACTTTTTATTCATAAAAAAACGCCCAGGTTGATTAATAAATAGATTAACAATTTTTTCTAATTAAATTCTTTTTCTACATTCATAAAATGCCTTAAGCTTTATGTTGTTATAAATAACAAACATCTTACTTATACTAAAGCAAATTATTATTATAGGATCCGGGTTTATTATTTTTATAACTATGCCTATTTTTCTATATGACTAGATAAATAATACTGAATGTAGCTTTCGGTAGAAAGAACCAATTGTCAAGGGCCCAAAATAAACTTCTTAGTAAACAAAACGGAAAAATAACATTTTATTTTAAAATCTGTTTGTTCTTCAGCAATAACTGTTTTCCTCGCAGATTTAATCTTGGTTACACTGCACAAAAGTTATCGAAGAGTTTAACGACTTGAAGTTCAGTTCAGGTAGATCCAGTCTTTTATTACTAGAGACGTGTCTTCGCCAGCAAACTTCCTCTGCACTATTCAATAACTCCGAGATCAGTTAGAGAGTAACTGGAGTAATTGCTCGGAGAATAAAACTTTGCTCATTAGTCATTCTGCTCGGCCCAAACTGAACCATTGGTGAATATAGGTTTGTAAAGACGAGTCTTTAAGGCCTATTTTTGCTTTAAAATAATCTTAGACCTAACTAAATAAAGTGGCAAAATACAATGGCCCCATAATTGTGGTACGGACCGTGCCGGTATAGACGCTGGCAATACCAGAGGCAACACAAACGCATACGTGCTTTTCAACTTACTTTTAAAAAGAGCATAGCTCCTTTGTACAGTAAATAATAGATTCTACTAATCCTACTAATATTATAAATGCGAATGTTTGTTATTCTATCACGCCGTAACGGCTCAACCGATTTCGTTGAAACTTGGAATAAAAAGAGTGATTCACCTAGAATAGCATAGGTATAGGGTGCTTTTTATGTAGGCACCACGTGAGCGAAGCTACGGGCGGAAGCTAGTAAATTATAAATATGAAACTTTGTGAGATGTTTAGATGTTTGTTGTTCAATCACGCCGTAACGGGTCAACCGATTTCAATGAAACGTTTTTTTTTTATACAACTGAGGTGGCAGACAAGCATATGGCCCACCTGTTGGTAAGCGGTTACCGTAGCCTATGAGCGCTTGCAATACCAGAGGCATCACGCACGCGTTGTCGATCCCGAACCCCTTCCCCCCCTAAAGAGCTCTGGCAACCTTACCCACCGCAGAAACACAACACTATTTGAAACAAATAATGTTATTTGGCTGCGATCTTCTGTAAGGCGGAGGTACCTCCCCAGGCGGGCTGCTCCAATTCAGAACGAGAAAATCTCGCTGTGCCCTACCTCCTCCTAACTTACTAAACCTCCTCCTCTAAACTTGGAATAGACAAGAGTTATTTACCTGGAATTGTATATAGGCTACTTTTTATGTAGGTACCTCGCGAGCGAAGCCACGGGCACAAGCGAGTACTCTATAAACGCATGGCCTAAAAGTATGGCAATGAACCAACCATTGTTCTTCAGAACCGGCGTAGCTTCACCTAGTTTCTAAGACGTTTCAAAGTGATCCTTGTGATTTTATTGAAATAAACGCCTTTTGACTTTGACTTCATACGAAAAAATATTTTATAGATTTTTTCGAATTTCAATAAACTTCCCTAAGTTCATATTGAACGGTAGAAGAAGGAATAAATCAGGGCGAAACGCGGCATAAGCACTTTCACCTTATGATCCGATTTGAGTTCTTTTTATGCAAAATATTATTTTCTCATTTGATTCAAAGCGACATTCGTCAAGGAGCTTATTGTCAGATTCCCAATAACGTTGTGCAATTCATATGGAATTCCGTAATTCTATTTGGCGATGGATGAATAGGGCAATTGAGTATTCATATTTTTTCCGATATGACACTTCAAATATTTTCATATAACATTAGGTATAAACAGTTACCGTAAAATTAAATCACACCTATGTTTTATAAATATTCCGGATTGTTTTGATAGCGTTTGATAAAAACCTACATAATGGTCTGCCCTACACTGCATCACATTCATTTCCTGGTTTGACTGCGTGGCAATTTCTCTAATTTCTAATTTTCCCAGCAGGTCATATTATGAGGCAATCATAATTTCCATCGCCGCTACTAATTTTATTGTGCAATTATTGTAACTATTATGAAAAAATAGATTTTTTTAATAAATACTAACATACCTCGCTTAAAAAAAACTAAGAATTATTTTTATGCATTTGCCAATGCCTATACAAATGTATACAGATCTAAGTATCTTTATTTTAAATTAATTTCTCAGAAAACCTTTTTCGTGACCTTTGAACAGACACACTTCTATGAACAATGACTATCTACTATCTGTTCAAACAACACAAAATACACAACATTTTATTATTGTGTATTGTGTTATTTGATGATATATTCTATACTAACTTACGCCCGCGGCTTAGCTTGCGTGGTACATTAGAGGATAAAAAGAGCTAATGTGCTATTCCAGACTTGAATCTATCCCTGTGCCAAATTTCATGTAGATCCGTTCAGCCGTTCTAGCGTGATTGGGTAACAAACATCCATCCTTCGAAACATCCGCATTTATAATTATAGCATGTGGAACAATATCATATTTAAGGCCAGACTTTGGCCAGACATGTGTTATGATATTCTTACCCATCTTGGCTCTCAATAAAAAACGATTTTATTTGACACAACATTTCAGCAGATCTTTAGTATCTATTTCAAGTCTATTTTTTCCGTTTTGAACTGAATCTGTTTCAGTACAGAGATATATGGGTACAAAGCTCATTACATTCGATTTAGAATCTCGCTGGCAAAGGATCCTTTTTAGCAACGGAATGGGATCCTCATTCCCGAAACCCTTTGATGGTACATGTTTATTCGTAAGATCGAAATTGCATTTCGATCCAAATATCCGATCCTGGCCCATTCCTACGTTCGTTTCGTCCGACCACGTTTTTTACATAATTTATACGGTTTGTCGGGTCGTGCCGGCGATTGGTTGTAGCGCTTTAGCTTTGCGCCAGCCGCCAGATGTCGTCCAAACCAATACCGGGCATCTTCTATCCTCCCGCAAGGATTCCACCAAAGATTTATAGAACAAACTGATAGTGTTCTTTTAGAAAATCGATTTGGTTCGGCAATTTAAGCG
This sequence comes from Anticlea derivata, assembly GCA_947579855.1. Lineage (NCBI taxonomy): Eukaryota > Metazoa > Arthropoda > Insecta > Lepidoptera > Geometridae > Anticlea > Anticlea derivata. Next base: position 8,868,316 of record OX388269.1, read on the forward strand.
TGCCGCAATCGAAGCCGCTAGTAATTCCGGATTGAAACCTGCAGCGTATTGAATATGCACCGGGCATTTTTCTAACGCGTGACATTTTGCGAAATTGCTTTGGAAAACGAATAATGCTATTTCGCAGTAGCGTACCTCTTAAAATGTAAATTCTGAGCATAGATTCGGCAAACTGTGACGATGTACGTTTACGCGGTAACCACTTTTCTTAGCATAATCGAATTTTTCACATCGATTGTGAATACCGACAAATCGCTTTTATGTTCGGATGCGATATGAAAGTTTTCCTGAATTTAAATCTTTTGCCAACTGATAATAAGGCCTGCAAATTTGAAAGATTTGTCTAACCAAAATAGGATTAAATAGATACTAATCCTCCTCAATATTCATTTAGGGAAATGTTTCCGACATCGGCATGTTGTCAAATGGAACCATAAACCACTAAATTCGTATATATTTGCCATATAACATTTACACGCGAGCGAAGAACAGGCCCCCATTTCTACTGATTCAATTACTTGAAAATGATAATTGGTTTCACAATGACTGTCATTGAAATACGACTGTGATAGCAGAATACCAAAAGTGTCAACAATGACCATTTTGCCATTGAACCATTGTCATTTTTTAGCCATTGAATTAGTAGAATTAGGCCCCAGGCACATGAAATCAATGTACGAGGGATCAATTATGGTTAGCACTAATAAGAGCGTTTAAAATAAACCATTCACAAAATATGTCCCAAAATAGTAAACCAAAAATTCTGCAATTAAAAACGTGTTTAGGAGATCACAAATAAAATGATGCAAAAATATATACCGGAAGACTTTGTGTGTATGCCTGTCTGTTTATTTGTGCAGGCTAATCTCAAAGCTTACTGGACGGACCTTTATGAAACTTTACGAAGTTATTGATGAGTACGAGTATATGATCCAAATTTTGAAAAAGGCTATGTTATATAATTATGTTCATACGGTGTGCGATATGTCATCTAAAATGTATTTCAAAATGATCCTTATCTCTACTGGTTAAAGACATTTTTTTTTTCGAACGAATTTTATGCTATGGATCTCTTACGACCATTGTCAGCTACACCGGGCATGCATAAAGTCAATTTTGAGATTGACTTTTAAGGGGCTTGCGATAGTATAGTACACCCTCAAATGTCAAATTCAAAATTGACAATTAAAATTCAGTTCAGTTCAGTTCAGTTCAGTTCAGTTCAGTTCAGTTCATTTCAGTTCATTTATTCCATAAAGATACAGTTATAGTACACTTGGAAAAGTCAATTAAAAAAGTTACAGCAGTAGGTACATAATGATTATATTTAAATACAATAAAGTAAGAGAATTTAAAAATCTATATAATCTAATTACATTTTCGGCATAACATTTAGATCATCAGCGAGTGCTTTGTCAAGGGTATTGATCAGCGAGTATTGATTATACATATACATGGTTTATTTTGAAATATATTTTAGATGACATAACATACACGCCGCGCGCCGTATGAACATGGCTTAAAGTCAAACGAATTCAAATTGTCACGATATCGACTTCGCGTGCATTGCGGTCGACGCTCTGTAAACTACGAGTACCTACTATGATTTATTCCGTGGTTCAGCCAATAAAACGTCCATACAAACTGCAAACCACAAGGCACGGAAGTTCCTACGTGTGATACCCATAATATCACGTCACCTGACGTGTAAGACCTGTTTTCTAAAACCCTGGTTTCTAAAGCGGTGACCATCACACCTGCCTAGTGGTTTGGTAAGGTTAGGTTTTTTTTTTGTGTCATTGGTCTTCATGTGTAAGGTAATCAAGGTATCAAGTAAATAATATTATATTCATTCTTCTATTCTACAATATAATTCATAACATGTAGGTATACTATCCCAAAAGGGCCGTATTCTGTCAACGATAAGATATTTATTACTAAAACTGAAAACCGACTTCAAAAGCCTGAATATTTACAAGATTAATACCAACCTCTTTTTTTTGTTATCAACCTCTTTGCGTTTTGCTTACCTACTGAGGATGACACTGGCCACCAACACTTTCGAACAAAAAACCAAAGTACATAAGTATGACATTCATTCATCATAAATAATAACTCATATCGTACTGACTGACTGACAGACAACAAAACGGGGTGGTTTTATTCTCTTTGACAATCAACGCAGAGCCTAACCAAAAGTCCTAAGAGTAGGTATGAAATTTGCAGGGTAGCTTCCTGTTGTAACGTATGGTTGTACAGAAAGGAATTCCCGACACACAACCCCTAAGGTTAAAGGAGCCGTTTCATCAGTCTATGGAGCCTGGGCCTGCACTGTGTACACTACTCTAAAATATTGCTAAGCAATAAAGTAAACGTATTTAATTGGCTATTTTATTTAAATTGACTTCGTTCTAATGTACATTATGATTTTCTTCGACAAAGAGAGCAACACACAGCGCTACAAAAATATGGCGGATGGACTTGCGTGAAATGTCATTTTGACAACTTACATTTATCTATGTCATTTTGACAACCTACATTTATCTGTTGACATGTTTTTTTTAGCTTCGTTGTTTTGTCTAAATACTGTGTTGTTTAACATCCATTCATCTAACGCGTCCTTACACTCCACAAAGCGAAGTGTAATGTAAAATACTTAGTTGCGTAAGTTTAAGTTATTTTCTGAAATATCTACGTCTGATCGTACGTCATATAAGAACTACAGAAGATTTAGCTTGATCGTGACGGCGCCGCGCAGGCGCCAGCGGCGTCATCACATCTATCATCACTGAAGGAAGATACTCGATGCCCTGACGTACACACAAAAACATCAAATCAAACAACATGACGTGAAAAATATGCCAATGTCATGTCAAACGTCAATTATAAACCAACATGGCGGCCTTCAAATAGTGTTCACATAGTCAAAAACTTACCAGAAGAACTTGTCTTGTACCATCGCATTTGTCTTCAAATTAATGAAACTGTATTTTTCTTGTAATCTCCTATTTTTTCCTAATTTTCCTATGTAGTGTACATGGACCAGGCCCAGAATGAAACGACTCCTTTATGTAACAATAGCAGCAACCGAACGAAGTCGTTGGGATAACCATACCATACCACAGTCAAGAAAAATAATTTTCGGCAAGTCGTGATTTTAAGAGATTTTTAAAGTTTTACGAGACAAGTAGCTCCCATACTAATTTAATCCCTCAGGAATTAAATTAATATGGGTTCACCCCGGGATCATACTCTATACACCAGCGAAAGAATTATCAATATCGGTTTAGTATTGGCGGAGATATCGAGTAACATACACACAAAAAAAAAATACAGCCGACTTGAAAACCTCCTCCTTTTTGAAGTTGGTTAAAAAAAAGAATACCTATATATTTGTTATCAGCTGAGTGTAGGTAATGGAGTTTGAAATGATTTCACCCCAAAATACATGATTTTTGAGTTATTTCAATGAAAAATGTCGAATTACCAAACCCGACGTACCGTTTGTACCATTGACTTGTACCATTAATGGTGCAGATGCAACCAATTAGTTTTGTTTGCACCATTGATGGTGCAAATGCAACCAATTAGTTTTCAAAAGTTTATTGGAACATTTACAAAGGTACAGTAAAATATTGGGATAACGATGATGACTGGAGTAGTTGTTAAAACAGTTTTGTTTGCACCATTGATAGGGACAACAAACAGGCCTTATGAAAAGTAGTGGAACTCCTTCAGACAGCAACTATTGAGAATGAAGGTATTTCCTCGAAATGATTTCCTCTTTGCTCGTTATAATTTTTTGACAAGCCAACTATTTTATTTTTGTTCTGTCATTTTATGTCATATTATGTCACCCTTGATTCTTTTTCACGGGAACTTGCAAGGTGATGTTGTGCTCTAAATATATTTTACAAAATTAGTGTTTAATTTGAATAATATTATGTAATTATGGTGGTGCTTTACGTAATATTGTTTGAGTAAGGCGCACAAGTGAAGTTAAATAAAATAATAGCGTGGTGCCAAAAGGTCCCTCGAAGTTTTAATAAAATAGCCATCATCATAATCTTACTAAAACTGAACTTAACTTGAACATGACTACAAAATAAAATTAAAAAAGAACAACTAAAAATACACGCTAGACTTGGCGGTAACGCCTGAGGTGCCATAGCCAAACAAAAAGGGAAAAACATAAAAAAAAAATCCATGACGAGGAAAGAAAGGTGATGTAGATGTATGAATTTGAATGGTGCAAACGATACATAGCAGTGTCATCTGAACCATTGATGGTGCAAGTCAATGGTTCAGATGACACTGCTATGTGCACACATGTTTGTTCTGTGTCTGGGTGTTAAATATATATCTATTATGTATATCAGTCTCTGGTACCCATAGTACAGGCTATGCCTAGTTTGGGTTCAGTTGACCGTGTGTGATATGTCCGGAATATTTTTTTTATTTTTTTTATTAATTAGTGCAAAGGTTACGTCGGGTTACCAAAAATCGTCAACAAACATTATTGCCAATGAGGTGTAGATTAAGCCATATTATGAATCACCTTGTATAATGGCCGTCAACTAGCGGTAAAGCGGCAAATTATTTCCCAGTATTCATTGGACAGAAGTCACGTTGACCGCTATATTACGGCTTTAATATGACGCTAACCACTTCTAAGGTGACTGCGGTCTAAGTGAAGTCGCGAAGGAGTGACTTGCCCACTGTTGGCCCAGTTACCGAGAGCTTCCGATAAGTCACGAAGTTGAGAAAACTTCAACTTCAACAAGTTCAGATCAGACTTGTTGGGAATATGATTTCAGAAGTTTCATTATTTATTCTTAGCTTCACTTAGGATTGCAGTTAAGTGGGTGATGCAATGGCGATCCAAGCCGTCGGAAAGTTAGCGCACCGGCGAGCAAAAAGTGTAATCTGCCAATGTAACCTTTCTAGGGGTGGATTCGACCAAACTAGTATAAGTCTTATCCATAGAATAAAATGACTAATTACTCTAGAGTAAGCCTGTTTTCCAGGGAGTTATCCCAGGAATTGTTACTCTAACATAACATAGCGTTTGGTCGAATCCACCCTTAGTTACATTGGCAGATTATATGAACGTGTAACGTGTATGAACGTGTCAACGGATCAACGAACTGACGGATTGGCTTGTCCATTTCGTCAATACTTGAAATCCGAAGATTGCATTCTTTTTTACGCAGCCTGCTTGTCCTATAACTCCTTCCGTTTTGTCTTCTTTTCTTTTTTTATTCCTGAAGTAATAGGCTTAAAGCTCTGTCTCTTTTTTTATTATAACTGGACTGGCTTAACAAATGGCTATTACATCGACTAAAATGGTATTTTAGTGAAATCGTAAGTCATTTTCGAAAACCATGCATTTTTCAGTCAGGGTAATTTTGGCCCGACTTTACTATCGGTGTAACAATTTTCCACCATACTCACCCCGGGTTAAGGGAGCTGGCATAAACATTTAAGACATGCCCACATTGTTGCAGTTGTAGTTGTTTGCAGTACTCAGTTTTTCATACAGTCGGGTCATAAGTCGGGAACATACCACCAGGCCAACACGAAAAAGTGACAAAGATAAGAAAAACTAACTAAAATAAAATAAAAAACGATTCCGGATGCTGTTGGCATTAAACATCACACACCTGTATAGAAGTTCTATTTATTCCGCAATTTCCACGACTAGTAAAACCGGTCGGCTTCTATCAAAACACCCTTGAACTTAGCATTGTGGGTCGCGACTGTGAATAGAATAGGTTCCAATGCGAAAATGTCGTTTAGCCTTGTCATGATAACAATTAAAATGTATAGAGGGTTCGGTAGCATTTATCATGGGCATTCAGTATTCATTTTATAAATGTCACTTCTGTCGATGAGTGAGCTTGCAAGCTTTTAAAGGTTTTCGCGAATAATTCTCAAAAAAAATATCCAGATATAAAGCCAATTATTCTAAAATGACTACGGTCAGTACGGACAGACGGTACGGAAAGTTGATAATAAAGTCAAGACGAACGAAGGAAAGAAAAGCTTCAGCCTTTCCTAGCCTTCCTCAATAGATTACTTAATTTGGCTTGTCTAGTATTTACGACTGTAATCTCTAAGCATGTAGACATCCTCCCAGATCTCAAGTTCTTTTAGAAACCATAAGTAAGGGATATAGAATAAAATAAGATTTTAGTTGCAACATCACACTTATAATTCTTACATAATAGGTACAGTATTAAATAGGTAGGTACTCACCGATAAAAACAAACAAATAATAAATAGTTAAAAGGTAAAGATATGATGCTGTTGAGCATGATGAACCTGGCATAACAATCCACTACTCTAATATCTATCCACATTCATACCTAACACTCTTCTCGTTGCATGACTTTCATCCCTCCTCATGACATGCCCATACCACGCTATCTTATTACTCCGTCACTGGCGCTACTCTACGAGTGATGAACTCATTCCTTAATCAATCTATTCTTGTCACTCGACACATCCATCTCAATATTTGCATCTCCGCTTCATGCACTTTTCTTGTAAACATTCCCTGTGACTTAAAACACATCTAAGTCCAAACAAAATAACCTACTAATACTACTCAACCTAGCCCAAATCTGACCCTACCGTTGTGTCAGTGACACCAACAAAACCACTTCCGTCGTTTAGCCATGAACATAAATCCGATAACACTATACGTTCCACCAAATAAAAGTAAACGAGTACGGTAACTGCAGTTTTGTGTCTTTCCCAGCGGCAACAGTAACCCTGAAACATACGTGGTGATTGCTGAAAGTCACCCCATTCGGTAAAATAGACTAATATCGTAATTTTAAACGAGCAACCCTTGACGCCCTTCGGTGAATTGTCATTTAGCCCCTTTATCCCGCTTACGGCCGGTTAATGTACCGAGTATCAATTAAAAAGCTATTCGTGCTACTACAACGTGTTCCGTAACCTGTATACTATCCTGAAAGAGGCCTTATAAAATATTCAATAATTTAAGTTTTCCTACGGTTATTTTAAAATCAGCTTTTTTTTTTTTTTTTTCATTATTTTAATAACTAATTATTAAATTTACGAGAACGCCGACATCAAAATTGGTAGCTATATCTGCGAAATAATTGAGTTTGGACTACCACCCAAAAAAGTAGATTTTTGAACAGATTTCAGAAATAATTTCATTAAGCTTTAGAAGAAAATTAAGCCTCTTTCGGGATAGCATACATATTATGAATCACCTTGTATAAGACTATTAAGTTCAATTATAATAAGTGTTTATGGGATATTAGTAATTTATGATAGCATTCCTTAGATGATATTATTTGTGATCGTTTGTTTTGAGCTTTTGGTAATCTTACGATTTCCTTTCAGACAACATAAGGTAAATTAACCCTGTAACAATAATGGTTTTCAGGAGTTTCTAAAGAAGCCTTAATAGTTTTGTATACCTCTCGTAACACAAGAGCTTTCTGCCATCCATCACAATCAAACGCTCTATTCAGAGCCAAAAATGTTAGTATACAGCAGCTCCCCTACGTTGTCTAGTAGGTACTTAGAGCTACACAAGATTGTGAGGGTTTCTGAAATGAAAACCCTAAATAGATGCATCGAAGGTTGAAACTCATAAAGGAGATGTTTCATCATTGGTCTGGTCTATGTACACTACTTAGAAAAATAGGAGATAACAAGAAAAATACAATTCATGAACTTATAGGCAGCAAACACAGTAGTACAAACACAGTAGTTGGTGCAGCTTTATGCTGAGACGGGATCCATTTGCCCCACACAACGCATACCTACTCAACCTATCTACCGCCTCACCTACCTACATGTTTTTGTTTTTCTTATTGTGTTTTTTTTTTTTTGTATTACTAGATTTAAGTATTTTTTTTTTCTTTCGTTGTATCTTCCTACCTACCTACCTACTTACTGCGTTGTGGATCAAATAAATACATTTTCTTTCTTTCTTTCTTTCTTACAAGATAAAAGATTCTGGTAAGTTTTTTACTATGTGCTCCATACATTTATGAAACATCTCCTTTGAACAAAGTCGTAGACCAGTAATGAATGAATCTCATTTCCTTTCATCAAAATCTCAGTATATTGGTAAATAGCAAGACAAAGCCTGCTCACGACCTCGGTATCGTGAGAGCCGACGTCCAAGCCGGTTCACAAGACAGGCATTTTCACTCTATCTATTTTTATACGTTTGAACATGATGCGAATATTGCCATCATAATCCGCAAAAAAATGCATTTTAACTAGATGAGTAATTAGATGCAGATAGTAAGATCTGTGAACGCAGTGTTGGAAGGCCCCCCACCCAATGGACCGACGACATTGTGAAGGTTGCGGGAAGTCGGTGGATGGAGAAGGCTCAAGACCGTTCGTCATGGAACTCTTTGGGGGAGGCCTATGTCCAGCAGTGGACTTCTACAGGCTGATGATGATGATGATGATGAGTAAGATCTGACACTAGGCTGTTGTTTTTCTTGCTTGCTTGTTTGCTATGTCAACTAATCTTTATTGGTCAGTCGTAGAGGTATGGTGGCCCTGAAAAGAGCCTTTGGCCGTCGGTAAAACAATCACTGTAGTGAAAGGATTAAATTACACTTCTTAGGGGCTCCTTTCATGCTAAAGCTAGACATACTAAGCATACGTAAAAATAGGGCCGGAAAATTAAGATCTCATGTGTACGAAGTTGATTGGCCTCATAGCTCAGTTGGTAGTAACTCTGCCTTCTGCGCTAGAGGTCGCGGGTTCGATTCCCGCACTGGACAAACATTTGTGACTAACACAGATGTTTGTTCTGTGTCTGGGTGTTAAATATATATCTATTATGTATATCAGTCTCTGGTACCCATAGTACAGGCTATGCCTAGTTTGGGATCAGTTGACCGTGTGAGATATGGCCGGAATATTTTTTATTTTTTATTTACGAAGTGATATGAGTCAAGGAAGTAGTAGCCAAGTAGGAACATACTTCAACACGCGGACTAAGTTGCGAGTGGGTCAGCTAGTAAATCCAAGTTGATCTTTCTGAAAATTAGTCCATTCTATTTGAATGTATGAACTTTTAAATGACTTCTAAACTAACTTTATAAATATTTCGATCATTGATTTGAAAAAGCAGTTAGAACACAAATTAGATTGCTATCTTTAAGAGCACTGACTCGAAACGTAGTCTCATTATACGGTCTAGGTATCACAACCTTAAGATAGCTAAATTGAACAATCGTAGACTAAGCTTATTTAGCCAAAAGCGTCATTTGAAATAACATAAGCCAAATATATCTTATTGAACTGCACGTAAATAGCGTCGGTAGATAGGTAAGGTACCGACGTTACCTAATTCTAGGCTTTTACGCGAAAAGTAAGCGTAAATTCAACTAGATTTAAGACGTTTCAAAATGTTCATCGTATTTTCAATAACACTTCAACTGTTGCTCCATTTTTACTATAAAGAAAGACAAAATAACAATCTGACAAACAAACGTTCTCTTGCCCGTTAACGTGCCCTTGTCCCACATTATGTGGGATATAATTTTATTATTTTGTTAATAAAACGAATGACATAATCCATTTTTTTTAAGAATGAAACAATAATTACCGATAACTTAACGAGTGGCTATGGCTGTGAGCTGGGTTTCCAATGTGGAAAATATCCACTTTCAATGTGAAAATTGAAAAAGCCATCAAAAAAGCGATAAATTATCCTCGAGAGCAACACGTTGAACAAGACGGCAATATAGACTGCCGAGCCTGGCAAGCGTAGCGGAATCATAAATCATTCGAGAGCACATCTCTCAACGACACACACAGTTCCGAATATATTTCATTGTTGGCTTAGCGATAGCGAACACGCATAAAAAGGGAAACATGAGACGGCTCTCAGTCAACATTAGGATAACACGGTATTATAAAAGTTGGGTTGGCGTAATGGCCGATACAGCGTATAAAAGCTACAAAAACCATTGTAAATTAACTCATAATCAGTGGATGAATACGAGTAAATTTCGTCTTGCTTGTAAACACAAGCAAGTTACATTAATAAATAATGATATTACAGTTCACAATATTAATATTCTATTACTAAAGTAACTCTGTCTCGTTGTTTATCTTTTCTTCTCTATTTTTCTACGTAGCACGGGGTCGGAAAATCAAGATCTCAAGTGTACGAAGTGCCAAGAGTCAAGGTAGGAACATACATTACATACATGAACACGCCGACGAAGTTGAAGGCGGGTCAGCCAGTACTTTTATAATTTCATTTTCAGTTTCTAAAATGTTTCAAAATGATCCTTGTGAATTATTGAATATATACAGGCCAGGTCAAGAGTACCCTAAGCCGACGAGCATGTATGAGGAATGTGATGGAGTGAATGAAGCAAAAGAGGTTTGTCAGTATCGTAGCAAGTGGAAAGCCGTGGTCTCTGCTTACCCCTCTGGGAAAAAGGCGTGATTTTATGTGTACAGATTCAGTTGAATTAACAAGCAAGAAGTAGAAGGTACCACATCCGGTTGCTATAAAATGTTTAATATAAAGTTTTTAAGGAAATCACTGCGGTAAAGTTCTAAAGAACCGAGGAGCATACAAATAACGCTGCACAGGCGCTTTATGTTGGTTTTCTGTCGAGTGAGCTTTAGTTTATAAAAATATTGCTTGGAACTCTTGTATACAATGTTTAGAATCATGCTGAGGTTGGTTTTGTTTGTTTTAATAACAAAAAGATAGCAGTAAGATAAGTAAATCAATGAAAAATGTTCATTGAAATGTTTGATAGGTACATATTATAATAGTGGATCGGATAAAAATATAGTTTACAGAAGAATTCAATAGAATTAAGAATCTTATATTCAAACGTTTAAAGAATTTTTTCACATACCTTCTTAAAAGCCAAGATTGTTCGCTTTCCGATCTGAAAAAAAGAAAAAAAAACTTTTTATTATTTAAGCAACGACTTTATCACAGTGTTTATATTTCGGGTCACTAGTATTCGGTGGTGTTTTAGTGAAATTAGTGGCCACTAACAGACAATCGGGCATTTTGCAATTAAGGCCGAAGAGTCGCGCAAGGACATACCCCTGACTGCCACCTTAGATATCTTCAAGGATCTGATCATCTGGAGATCGGAGATATCTACTATTCTTGGGGATTCATGAACCTATTTATATTTATTTTCTCAAGTTCAAGTCTATTACCAAGTTTCTTTCTATCCAAAGTTAGTTATAAAAAAAACCGAACAATAATGTTAGTGTAACTAACTTGGTACAGTTCTCTGAGGCAAACTACTACACCAATAACATTCACTAATGAAAGTGGACAAAAACTGAGTTCTCCGAGCCACGCTTCTTGTATTACAGTTACATTATGTACAGGGTGCCTAAGAGCTTAGATGTTTGTTCTTGTTTAAAGTTATTTTCGGACTAAAATGTTCCGGCGTACTAAAGAAAATGCTGTTTTGGCCTAGTGGGTAACCCGCGACTTGCTAGTCCAGTTTTTAAGAGACTAGATAGTCCATAGGAGCCTCTAAGAGGCGAAATTTAATCTTTACACTGATTCTTTCACCGACGGTTATAGGCCCTTTTCAGCGCTACCATTCCTCAACCTCGTCACTGACCTACAGGATGACCAAGAAAGAATCAGTGACACGAAAGCAAGGAAGCAAATTGATGCCCATAAGAGGGTATGCTTGTATTATCTAGAGAACTACTATAGATAATCCTGTATTTCATCACTATCATGATTTCAGCCCTAGAACAATGCAGAACTGTCCTTCTCCTCGACGGATTTTCACAGCGAACCGATATTGTGCGGCCTGCACCCAACCGCTCCCAGCAACATTTATACGGTCGTTTTTCCATATAAAACTTATTGTTATTATTTTTCTTTTGAGCCTCACCTAGTGCGATCGGCACCACAAAGACTCTAAATTCAATTTTGTAAAAAAAAAAAAATATATATATATAATAAAATATAAAAAAACAAGGATCATCGAAATAATGATAGGCCCCAAGCCGTGTTTGTTGCCTGATTCTTCTAGGCTTGGTCGCAAGGAATAGATATAGCTTCACCTAGTTTCTAAGACGTTACAAAGTGATCCTAGTGATTGATTTTATTGAAATAAAAACCTTTGACTTTGGCTTTGAACAGGGGACCGTCCTACTCTGCACCTTCTGGTGCATTTTTAGTCTAAACCTACCCTAACGGTCCTCTGTTTCCTACTTATGTGTCCCGCCCACTGCCACTTCAACATTTGGAACTTCTTCACTCTGGATTATGTCGGTAACTTTAGTTTATATACGGATCTCTGATGCGATCTCAAGAAAGAAACACTATGTATAGCCCCCATTTAGGGAGCTTTTTTATAAGGCCCACCACAATGAAAGACTATATCTCTGCGCTGTATGTCATCAGTGGTAGCACACAACGGACTTCGTCTTGAAGCATTAAGCCATCCACTGAGCCAACTTAATGCACCCTGTATTTATGAGAATAATATTCTGTGAACTGTTTCCTTTGTCAATGATGTAATTAGGGTAATGTGTAATTACGCTCTAATGCTTTATTCTATGTTCTTTGTTTGGAAAATGTGTTTATCTTAGGATTAGAACAAAGAGGGATTTCAAGATAATAATATGGCATTATTTTACCAAGTTTCGGGGTTGTGAAAGGAATAGGTACTCTCCTAAAAGATTTCTGTGCCGATTATTTTTAAATAACCCACTAAAACGTCAACATAGGCACAATAATAATAATTTTGTAGTCGTTATACTGATTAAAGCGAGCAAAGCCGCGGGCATGTGCTACTGTCAAAGATTGATCAGGTAATTACTCATCTGTTGTCCTACCGTGACGTCTTATTGCTATTAAAATTCAAACATGTCAGCAATAGGTATTTTGGAAGAATTTGAACCATAAAGCTTTGGAGACTGTTAACTTACGGATCGTACGGGGCTTGGTAAGAAATATTAAGAGTGTCGTCTCTACGTCACTTATCAATAGTTTAGTTTATATTGCAATGATGTTCTTAGTAAGTCAGTATAAAACGAAGAAATGATCAGATTTTTTCGTGTAGTTTCAGGAAAATATTTCGAATGTGCGCCTACCCTCGAACCTTAAAGCTACGAAATGTATACTAGGTAATAATTATGCCCAACATGGGTTAGGTCTTAATACCCGCGTCTTAATACACGCAAAAGCGTGTAATCCGAACGAAAATTTGGTGCAATTTTTCTGTGAAAACAAAAGAGCACAAATTCTATCGCGCGCTGCAGCCTGCGAGTTCGTAAGAAGGCCGTATAAAACCTGCGGTGGATGTTAATCTCTTCCGTACGATCGCTCTTTTCAAAGTTAATGGTGCGAGAAGTACGGTGTGAATTGTGATTAGGTAGGACGCTCACGTTCCGGCGCCGTCCGTGTAACGTCTTCATTTTGTGTTTCACCTTCACTGGCTTACCAGTAATTTGCTTCAGTTTTAACTTTTTAACCGACTTCCAAAAGCAGGAGGTTCAAGTCGGCTGTATTTTTTTTATTTTTTTAAATTTTTTTGTGTGTCTGTACTCGATATCTCCGCTAATATTAACCCGATTTTGATGATTCTTTCGCTGGTGTATAGAGTATGATCCGGAGTAGTCCCATTTTAATTTAATTCAACATATCCCGTAAAACTTAAAAAAACGTCATCTTCAATTGAAATCACCACTACGCGAATATTTTTTTTGTCGACTGTGGTGTTGTTTGGTTATCCCCGCGACTTCGTTCGGTTGCTGCTATTTTTATATAAACTTTAAACTCAGGGGTTGTGTGTCGGGAATTTCTTTCTGTGCACCCATACGTTACAACAGGAAGCTACCCTGCAAATTTCATACTCTTAATAGGCTCTGCGTTGAATTTCAAAGAAAATAAAACCACTACGTTAGATTTTCAGTCCGTCAGTCAGTACCGTAAAAGTTATTATTGATGATGAATGGATGTCATAGTTACTTTTGTTTTATATTCGAAAGTGTAGGTGGCCAATGTCATCCTCAGTAGGTAAGCAAAACGCAAATAGGTTCATAACAAAAAAAGAGGTTAATATTAATCTTTTAAATATAAGGAATTTGAAGTCGGTTTTTAGTTTTTGTAAAAAATATCTTATTATTAAACTTATCATAAGAATTTCCAACCAGTAGCAATCAATAAAACTTACCAGCAAAAATGATAATGGAAGAAACTTATAAATTTATTTCGTAACATTTGTAATATTAGTATGGATAAATATTCAAACTAGAAAACATACTCTTACATATATAACAAACGTGTGATGGCAAAACGAAAACACGTAGCTTACCGAGCGAGCTTAATCTAAAATACTGTAGAGTTCTGCCAACGTCCAGCTATGATAAACTTTGCACGTTCAATTTCAAAAGAAAACAAAACTGTACAGTCACAGCGAGAAATAAAAAATACGGAAAGTTATTATATTGTACTGTGAAAGCAAGAAGCAAGAAGCTGGGCACGTCACTTCGAATGAAACTTGCAGGCCAAATTGACCTTTAGCACTGGTGTATTCAGTATCATCATCATCATTTCAGCCGTAGGACGTCCAGCCTCCCCCATAGATTTCCAGCACGACCGGCATTTTACGGCCTGCACCCAAACAATCATTTGGGGGGATTTGCCCATACTGGCCACGCAGGGCATGCGGTATGGCGAGCGCAGATAATGCTATTGTTTATTGGGAACGCTGCTGCCCATTCCTTAGCTTTTTCCCTTGGTCTCCTCTTATGACATACACGGGTAGTAATGGAGGAGCCTTTTCTTCAGACGGCAACGGCAAATTAGTTTATTAGTATTCAGTACAGATGCTTGCAATGTTAAACCTTGCAAGGGTTTAAAATTGCTTTTAAAATTTGTTGTATTCAATTTGACCCACCCATCATTTCAGCCGTACGACGTCCACTGCTGGCCATAGCCTCCCCCACAGACAGAGCAAATTCCTTATCATGTGGGGGGATTTGCCCATACCCACCACGCTGGGCATGCGGGTTGGCGAGCGCAGTTAGAGCTATCGTTGTTAAAATAAGGGACGCTGCTGCCCATCCCCTAGCTTTTTTCCCTTAGTCGCCTCTTACAACATCCGCGGATAGGTAGATATGGAGGGGCCTATTCTTCAGCCGGGTCCACCACGGCCAATGACCCAATTTTACCCAATATTAAGGCGGTTTCTTCACACTTTTGATAATTTTTGGATTTGTACAATCTTTTATTTAACATTCTTTGTGCTATTTCTATAAATTTGTTTAGTACGTCAGAGTGAAATTATTGCAATAAGTACTGTTTCTTCTGTGGTAGAAGTAAGAGAGCTAACCGCACTGGCCACTTGGCAAGTGAAAATTAAATTAATTTACAACCAACAAAGTTAGCCGGGAATGGAAAGAAATAATAACATGACTAAATGAAGAAAGAATAGATAGCATTGTTTGGATTCGGAATGGAGACATTGTCAGACGTTATAAAATTCAATCAAGGCTCTTCAGCGGTAGCATTTTAATTTATCTGCCATTTTTTGTAAGCAATTTTTTGAAGCCGTGTTTACTTAGTAGTATGTTCCCGACCCGATGGTCGCGAGTTCGATCCAGGCTGCACACCAATAAGTATTTCTATTTGATAAATTTAAGTTCGCATTAACACGGTGAAGGAAAACATCGGGAGGAAACCGGTAAGTGGGCATGTGCCAATTGTTCGGACATGTCTCTGTCTACCTTAGATGTTTTCATGGATCAATCACGATACACGCAATCATTTTAATTCCTTTCACTTTAGCGCTTTATTCGAACAAGATAACCTAAGCAAAACACCACCATAAACACAACAACAATCAACTGAACACTAGTTTAGTAAAATAAATTGAGAGCACATCAATTCACTTTGCAAGTTCCCGCCAAAAAGTTATTATTAAACAAATAAAAAGAAAAGAAAACCACCTGTCAATTTGACAAAAGAGGTTTCATTATCGTGCAAAATTCCACCGGCGATAAATACCTAGCACTTTCGACGCACATACAAATGCAAATGTTCGTAGCGAGACATATTTCAGAGGGCCGACGTTTTACGGATGTTTCCGTACAATTGCCGCGACTGGCGGCTGGCACTGCTTAGAGGGCAGCTAGTTCACTAAATAAGCAAGTTTTATATGACCAGAGGCTACGTGGTGACGGTATTAATAGGTTTCCCAAAGGCTTTCATCGTGTTACTTAACACTAACTGTTATATCGTGAAAGCTAAATGTGCTATACTTATCATAAGAAAGGACTTTAATAATTGTAAAAGTCATCTGTAAAAGTCATCTTGGTATTGAACATTATTTGTTGCATATGCGCTTGAAGTGACTGTAAAATTAATAAGTATTATTGATTCAATTACAGTGGGTCATTTTGCTCCGAAAGCACTTGAACTTAAAATCCAAACAAGCACTTTAAATCCAAAAGGAATTTTAATAAGATAGAAAAGGAACGAACTTTTAAATTAAGTTATTACTGTTGCACTGGACTCAGGTGTGTTCTTCGATACAAAGATGAGTGATCTCAAGTGTCATTTACAATTTTAGCCTTCTCTTATTATAAGTAGTCAGCACGCTTATCTGTCACGATGTAAACCAGCGCCGCTGCATGTTATCCTAATATGTAGCGGCATTATGCTGAGACCATGCCTGTTTTGGCTAACACGCACGGGAGACTAATTAGCACTTATATATATTGTAAATGACATAGATACCTACTTATGTGTTGTTGTTTGTACTGTATGTTATCTGTGTTAAGTCTACCTATCTCCCTATCGTTAATCTTTATTCTATTGTTTTTTGTGTCTTCTGTCTGTGTTTGTCGAAATAAATTTATTTCATTTCATTTCATTTCATGTAACAGTTGCTAAGTCATGATGGAATCCTTAGAGAAAAATAAGACATACACATAGGTATATTTTATTGTGCTTAGGCTTTCGATAAACCAAGATCACATACATAGTCTTTAATACATGATAACGCTTATCTCTGTCCATATCCTAACTTCCTTACAAATACTTAATAATTATAAATGCGAAAATGTGTTTCTATGTTTAATGGTTTGTTGGTTTTTCCTTCATTCACGCACCAACTGATATAAAGATCAACGGGTTTTTTTATGCATATACTCTACTTAAAAAGCCCGAGATTTACACAGGCTACTCTATAACACTGCTTCACTACTTCTACTGTAGCTTCTTTATACATAGGGCAGAGCTTGTTCAAAATAAAAGGGAAAGTGAGCTAGCTCTCCCGCAAGCTAAACTAGCAGTGTGGCGATGAAATACCGACGAACGCTTGGCGTGTGAAATTGCTGAATTAATTTTTGAAAACCATGAGTTGCCAACAAGGAGACAACCATGGCTTGAGCTCTTCTTCGGGACGTTTGTTCGGACTGCATTTCACACAGCGTTTCAATACAAACGTAGACATATGCCAGCATTACAAGTTTTAGTGTAGTTTTGGGAATTAGCTTATATTTCCACCGTTATATTTTTGGGCAGTTCAAAGCCATCACCTACAAAACTACGCTGTCGTAGAGTAAAGAAACTACGCTGTCGTAAGAAGAACCAAATATATTTTCCTTCTAAATAATTGTTGTGTTAGCCTCTCCAACGGATCATAATAATTATATTATAATGTAGGAGGAGGTAGGGCACAGTGAGATTTTCTCGTTCTAAATTGGAGGAGCCCGCCTGGGGAGGTACCTCCGCCTTACAGAAGATCGCAGCCAAATAACATTATTTGTTTCAAATAGTGTTGTGTTCCTGCGGTGAGTAAGGTTGCCAGAGCTCTTTCGGGGTCAGCAACGCGTGCGTGATGGCTCTGGTATTGCAATCGCTCATAGGCTACGGTAACCGCTTACCAACAGGTGGGCCGTATGCTTGTTTGCCACCTTAGTTGTATAAAAAAAATATTATGATCCGAATGCACAGAACGTTCCGTCACCGACCAAAACCATAGCGTGCCATGACCGAACCGACAGCGAACTCTCGACTAGAATATGATGATACGTTCTAGCGGGCACAGCACTGCCAGGCCGAGCCCATTACCCATTACTTCATAGCACGGTCATGGTATGGTACCTTGTAGTGGGCAAAAGCGAGAATCGATCCCGCACATGAAGCGGGAATCGAACCCGCATAATAACGAGCGAGTGTTTTTGAAAAGCATTATCGGTCAGGTTTCGCAAGTTGGATGATAAAGTAGTTGACTAGCCGAGGTTCCTGTCAGCATTATGGAAAACATTTCGCTATTTGCCAACTGAACGTTGCGACAAACACTAATTAGCTGTTAACATTTAATTTGCAACAAAACATCTTGTTCTTTGGAAATTATATTAAATGAATGAAGTTCTCTATACGCACATAAAATTATGAAGATTTGTGAGGACTTTTATATGTTCTGGATGTTCGTTGAAACTTGGAATACTTAGATAAAATATTGAGATGCTACTTTTTATGTATTACCTACACGCGAGCGAAGCCGCGGGCGGAAGCTAGTAATTCACAAAATCTTAACCGTAAAATATAGTAATACAGTTCTTCAATAAGTCTTCGGTAAACTTCGCCCGCTGGATGCTATTGGAAACAGAGCACTGGTGCGGAATTCCAAGTAGCAACATTTGCTATCAAACAGAAATCGCTCTAGAACCTATCATTAGGGTGCAGTACAGTCGCAATCAGTTCATTGTAACAACTATATAGAACTCGGGTGTATAAGTGTTAGCACTCAAGATGACCAAGCACCTTTAAGAGTGCAGAGCCAATTCCCACACTACCTCTGAAAAGGTTAGAACAAAACGTTAGCCTATGATGTATAAAAAAAAAAAAAAAACAACGACAAAAAAAATAGTTTCCTGTATGAATAAGTTCAAAATGTCTAGATTTTTAAATTAAATAGAAACGATTGAGTTGAAAGTAGGTATATAAATTTAAGTTAAATTGGTTTGTACGGAAGTTAGTTTTTTCCTCCCAATAAATTGAACAATTATGGCTTTGCTTATAAAAAAATCTTCAAATGATAAACAATGCTTAAAATATTGCTATCTCTTACTATTCTACTAATAACTATATCTAATATTACGAGTATATCTCCGAAAGTTTGTTAGGATGTTTGGATGGTTAGATGTTTGTTGTTCAATCACGCCGTAACGGCTCAATTGATTTCGATGAAACTTGAAATAGATAAGAGTTCTTTACCTAGAAAAGCATATTTTTATTTAATACTTTATTGCACACACATAGTACAGTTGCACAAAAGGAGGGCTTAATGCTTTAAGCATTTTCTAACAGCCAACCTCAAAGGTAACAAGAGAAAAAGGTCAGCGTGTTAGCTGAAAGTAGGGAAAACATTTTGGAGAGCTATATATAGCTATATATATGCTACTTATCATCAAATTACCTAGTAACATATAAAGAAACAGTGATAGGGATAATATTAAACAATGCATTTAACTGGCTTTTGAGCTAGGGGCTCTGTGTAGGTATTCGCTTTGTGGTGCTAATAATAAAGTCATGGTGATCACCGACCTTTGACGCCGACTATACAATTTACCACCCAGTTTGACCGAAAGCCCGAGATTTCCACAAATTGATTGCTTTCGATCCCAAATTTAAATGGCATTTCATCCTAGACCCACCTCATTCTGATAAGTCAATCGTCTGACGTAATATCCTTAAGGACGAGGCTTTATCAAAGACATGGAAATGAAACGAGCAATCGATTAACTGTTTGATTGAAGGGAAATGGTTTATTGTGGTTTTATCCAATCTGAGTTTTGTGTTTACTACTTGACGTATTGTATATATAGGGTATTTTAGTACTGTTTGCTTGAGGGCCTTAATTATTATAATAAAAAGCATTTATTATTTTGGCTACTTCATTGCAATGAAAAACACGTATGCTATCCCGATAGTGCCTTATTCTACAGCCTATCGACAATAAAGATCTACACTTGGAAATTCGGCATTTTTAAATCAGCTGTTTTAGTTAACTCTTCTCATAGTTTAATAAATTATAAAGGTGATGAATAAATCAATAACAACATTTTTTTTCTTTTTGTTGATAAATCATGCCCTTTTAGGAATAGTAGGTATGCTAATAACGAAACACGTTGTATTTAAATAAAAATACCTACCACAAATAGATAAAAAAATATATACTACCTATTGTTTAAAATGAAATTTTACACAATTTTACTTTAAGTCATATGTAAATCATAATTGGAAAGTTTAATCAACTATTTACTAACCACTGTAGGTACTAATACCTACTTATAGTCGTAAAAACATAAATTCTACGCTATCGCAACAAGGACGAGAGTTATTAAGTTTATACGATGTTTTTATAACATGCTACTTCACTGCATAAATCCAGATTCTAATCTATTACTCATCATGCAGTCATCTTCACGTGCCCTTTACTTCTCGGTAGAATTATATCATCATACCTACTTTCTAGGTTCACAGCATACTAACTACGTTCTATTCCAAGACCGAAGCTTCACCTAACCTTTCATGACGTAATGCGAAAATTGGCTTCATCATGATTTCTAAGATAGCGGTTCCGTCATTACGACTGACGGTGGTAATATTAAGGAGTGCATCATCTTCATCATTATCCTGAGGAAGTCCACTGCCATGACGTCACGTGACAAACAGTGTTCAGTGTTCTCCATCCACCGAGTTCCCGCAACCTTCACAATGTCGTCGGTCAATCGGGTGAGGGGCCTTCCAAGTTCCAACACTGCATCGTCCGGTTCGTGGTCACCATTCGATAGCCTTTATTACCCAACGGTTGTCGGTTCTACAAGCTGACTTGACCATTGCCACTTTAACAATTACCTATGGAATACAATGTATTATATTATATTACAATACACGTCGATGATATTGATTTGTTGTAGGTTATAACATTGATAACTATCGCCACTGTTAAAAAGTCAGTATGACGGCTACCTATCTCAGAAAACACTAGCTTTACTTTTGTTATTGCAACTTGTTCTAGGTACACAATAATATAAGGTATAAGCTTTATCAATCGTAACTCCTTTTTGCACTGTAGGTCAGCTGGCAGCTAAGGAATGGAATTCAATGTCATTCTGTCTCTGCAATAAACCTTGAGCATTTGTAATATGGGCGTATTCATTTATTCACGCACTCAGTCAGATCATATCCTTCTTCGTACTAATCCTACTAATTCTAATATGTAGGATCCTAATCCTACTTGTGATATTATAAATGCGAAGGTTTGTGAGGATGTTTGGATGTTTAGCTATGGCTGAAATGATGACCCATCTATAGTACGTATCAATGACTTCAGCCTCATAATGTAGCCCGCCTGCCTCACGTATCCTTAATTTGTCCAAAAACGCGGAGCAGACAATTTATTTTACATTTTTCAATTCACAAACTCCCACGCAAAGGGTAAAAAACATCAGCTGCCCACCGAACTTCATTGGCAAACAATTCAGCCGTGTAGCGAGAGCATTAGTGATACTCGCTACTCAATCCGATCAAAAAAAAAAAGCGGCAAGTGCGATTGCGAACCAGTACCTGGATGAGGATTCCGCCCATTACATTCTAAGTTTTATTGTAGTAGTTATGATGATCGCCTAGCAGTTGAACTGAGGTTCAGTGACAATAATATATTTTAAAGCTAGCTAGTGCATTTTCAGCTACATTTCAGTGCTATCCTATCCTATAAAATGACCTATCTGCTAAATTGAAACCCAAACTTACTTAAGGATACGGCTGACATCACAAATCACGCTGCTATTGATTATGATTGCGGTATATGGCAGGCGCTTTAAGCCTCTAGTGTGATTTTGTAATTAAAACCGTACTATATAAATAAGATTGAGTTTCAATTGTTTACCAAATCAGTCACTTTGCCGCCGCTCCATCCGTTGCTAACTATTTAACACAAGCGTATGCTTTTTTCTAGGATTGAGTTATTTAATTTTTGTAAACAACCACTCTGATTAACTTATTAAAACTTTGCAGCAATACTAATACAAATCCTAACCCTAACTACAAGTCTATTTTATTATTTTTAATCTAGAATCTGACAAATCAACAAAAAGCTCACTAAATAAATATCAATGAAACGACGTACGAAACCCTAAAATGGAACTGTCTAGTCAACAACGCACGCATGGAATATACGGACGAGCTTCCGTTAGGAGCGAAAATAAAATTCGACCTGCCCAATGACATCGATGCGCAATATTGGCCGTTTTTTCAGGTGCACTGGAGGCCAAAATAAATAATCTGACGATGCAATCCAATACCGCGGTACTAGGTTTCCACGCAATAGCAAAGTTTCATTTGTTTTTTTACAGTACGCTGTATTAAATTAGAGTTTCTTCTAGGTAATTTTGCATAAGATGACAATGTATATATTTTTTTTGCATTTATATTTTTTCTAATGAATATATAACATTCACTATACGCATTCTCACTATGCGTAAAACCTGATAATTTTGTGTTTATATCTTCACAGTAAACTGTCAGTCGATTGGATCATCTTTTGCTAAAAAAGATAGAAAGTACTTACTTACTCTACCTCTGTAACTTATATATATGCTCGTTGCTTGTATTTATGTCTTTAAGTTGTGTGTGTGTGTGTTTGCGTCAAATAAACAAACTCTTATTTTTATTCTTAATCATTTTCTTTAAAGATAAATAATTCGTGCCATGAAAATTTCACAAAGCTAATTCAGACGAATTTGTCTTCCCCTTGTGTATTTACCATTGTCCCCAAGTGTATAACACATGGGTGCCGCGCGACGCTGCGTTTTATAGCCAGGCCATGTATCAAAGTTTCACAGTGCTCCGGTGAATATCCGCCGCACGATACGCGGTGAGATTACCAAATCTTTGGCTCACATTCGTTTGGCAGCGGTTTAAAATCAATAGCTACCTTTTAAAAGCCCGCAAAGCAACTAAAAAAGAAAGTTTGAAGCTTAACCATGTTTATAAATATGGAAAAAAAGAAATAAGCTGACGACTTTACGAGTAATTCCCAAGCATAGTATAGCAGAGATATATGAACTCAAATCGCTCATACATATATTTATCGGAATGAGTTAAGTATCAGAGCGTACAAAAAATACTCGCCAGCGCAACTTTGATAAATTCAAAGTTAGTTTACACTAAGAGTTGCACAATACGAGAGTTCGCGGTGAAAATAAGCGAACTTTGTTCAAAATTAGTTTGTGTACCTTTCAGAGTAGCTCGTTACACCATACAGCATTGTGCGACCGCGGAGCGAGTTTTGACAAGATAATCTGTTTTACATTGTTAGGTCAATGTCTACCAGTAAACAAGTGGTTACGGCAACCACAGAATAGAAAAAAAAGTTATTCAATTGAGGTTGACGATGTTTTCCTTCACCGTTTGAGAGTACTTAGTATACACATCAATCCGCATGAAAAATCCATTAGTGTGGCCGAAACACGAAAGAAAACCAAAATATTATATGCTTTACTTAAAACAATCAGTCAGAAAATAAACAATACATAAAATATTGCCATCTCTTACATAAATATAAAAAGTGACAGGGGTGATTTAAACAAAAATTAAATTCAACTAAAGTTTATAATAAATAAAGGGGTTTTATTTTCACAAGCTCAAAACTCAACTTGGAGTAAATAAATCCAGCTAAACCTAAACTATAGAGTTTCCAGCGCTGCAACCTTAAATTCGCGTCGTTTCATCAGAATTACGAGTATGTACAGAGCCTTGGAGGTAATCTTCGCAAAACTTATTTCAGTTAAGCGAACGTAAATTACCCAAAGTGATTGTTGGGGAGAAGTTTCTATCTTATTAAAGTGATTACTATGATTTCAGCTTTTGTGGTGAAATTAGAACACAGATTTTGTGTACAAGTGTATCCATCCATACTATAATATTAGAAATGCGAAAGTAACTCTGTTTGTTTGTTTGTTACCTTTTCACTACCAAACGGTTGAACGGATCGTAATGAAATTTAGCAAGGAGATAGAATAAAATTAAATGATTATTATATAGGAATCTTATATACCTCTAATCTTTAGGGGGTGAAATAGGGACCGAAAGTTTGTCTTGGTCTATTCCAAGTTTCATCGAAATCAAAGG
This sequence comes from Anticlea derivata, assembly GCA_947579855.1. NCBI lineage: Eukaryota > Metazoa > Arthropoda > Insecta > Lepidoptera > Geometridae > Anticlea > Anticlea derivata. The sequence continues at coordinate 8,892,494 of OX388269.1, forward strand.
GGTATATTCTATAGCTGGGATCACCACGGCGAGTATTTCTACGGAATATAAAAGCTGAATCGATTTAATTCCGTTAAGCTGCTTACACGGCTACGTGAATAAATGAACTATAACAGACCGCATAGTCCTAAAAAAACTATAATTATGCACTTTTAACGTTTCTTCTGTACCAGTACACTCGACATAAAAACCTAGGCTAGTTTTACGACTGATGTAGTAAAACAACACACGCTTAAAACAGTACTTCGTATCTAAAGCTTTATTCCCAAGACGCAGAGGTGTACGCTACAGCGTTTTACAACTGAGGCGAAAAACTCATCACTTCAAAAATAGAGTTCATGCCAGTTGTAAACTTGAACCCAGTAAACAGATTGTGGGTGTAAAAAGTCGGTAATATAAAAAAGTTTATCGCCCTCAGAAGCGATAGTAAACCGAGATGAAATCTTAATTTGGTGTTTTAACGATGATGGATGTCTGAGGTTCCATAAAAATACCATCATTTTAGTGCAACTATACTATACAAGGTGATTCACAAAATGTATAGGTACTATCCCAAAAATGGCTTCTTCTTCATCATCATCAGCGTGTGAAGTCCACTGCTGGACATAGGCCTGCCCAAGGAGTTCCATGTCGAACGGTCTTGAGGTTTTTCCATCCACCGACTTGCCACAACTATGTCACGTGTTGCGGGAAGTCACAACAATGTCGTCGGTCCATCGGATTAGAGGCCTGCTAACACTGCCTTGCCCGCTTATTTTATGCATATTCTATGCGTATTCTATGAACAAAAGGAAATAAATCAAAATAATCTTTTTTTTCAGATTTATTCCTGATTTAGCTTGTACGTTAATTAATCTTTATAAACAATTATTTAACGTACAAGAAATTCGACATCAAGATTAATAGCTGAAGTAGCTGAATAATTGGGTTTGAACTGATTTGACCCCAATACAGCTGATTTATGCACAAAGTTTTTTCAGTGAAAAATTTTGAAGTCGTAGAACAAATTTTGCTTTACCAATTGGGTTTAGAATAAGCTCCTTTCGGGATAGCATACATGTAATGAATCACCTTGAATAGGGAAAAAAACTATAGGCTTCCCAAAATAACCGTTTAACTATATGACGAGTATTAATACATTTTTTTTTTGTAAATAATGGCCCTAAAAGTTTTAACTAGTAAAGCATTATTAAAGTTGAATCCAAAACAAATCCTAACATCAAAAGAAACTTTATTTCGATTACACTATCCCAAATATAAAGGTCTCATTTGAGGTCGCAATAATGCACAGGCAGGGTTCATAAAATCTCTCACAATATCAGCTCTTTGTGCTCAAAATCAATCCGGCAAATAAAAGGGCTTTCTTTGATCCCCGGATTTGAAGAGGACCAGTGGCAACAATCCAAACTATCTGATAAAACGGGTGAAGCTGAGTAGTTACATACTTACTTATTTACGCGGAATAGAGAAAGTATGTTTTTTTTTGGCTACGTCGAGGTGTTAATTTCAATAAAATCACAAGGATCACTTTGAAACTTAACTCTGATCCAATTGATTTTACTAGGCGAAGCTCGTCCTCTAGACAAAGTAACTTTCTATAAAAAATAAAAGTATACACGGTGATTCACAATATTTATACTATCCCGAAAAGGGTTATTAGGGGTTGGAAGAAGAAAGAATATAAGCGGGGAAAAAAAAACAAAAATTTCCATCTTTTAGAACTGTAGTATTATATTAGCCTTAACCTTTACACACTCACACCCCGTGACATACACACATGTGCCTATGTATCACGCCTATGTCTATGTTCTTGTGTTTTTCTGTTTGTTTTATTTTTATTATTTTGTTTTGTCTAAAATCTGATTACAACTTTTTTGTCTGCTACTACCTAAGAATTATGTAACCCGCTTGCAACTTATCCCTCGGTGACCATCTATTCGAGGGGGGTAAATTGAAAAATAGCGCTGCATGCAATGCATGCAGCAAATGCTGAATTTACTCCCTTTGCCTTTCTATTATTATTTTTATGTGTATCCTGCTCTTTTTCTAATATTTTTTTTCTTTGTAAAGGCAATAAATGTTTTTTTTATTTTTATTTTATTAGCTATTTTTGGTATTTTTATCATATTTTTAAGTAACTAAACGTACGAGATGTTGGACACCAAGATTGCTACCTAAAACAGCTGAGTTTGAACTGATCTGACCCCAAAAAAGAGATTTTTTTCAGTGAAACATGTCATGTGTTTTCAAAAGTCGTGGAACAAACTTTATTGCCAATTGGGTGCAGAATGCGCCCGTTTCGGGGTAGCATACATATTATAAAGCACCTAGTTTATAAGTTTGAAAATTTCTGGAATAGATATAAGCTATTGAAGTAACTTTCGAAAACATGAAAGTCCCTAGACAATGTTCGTCTAGTTTCTAAGACGTTCCAAAGTGATCCTAATAATGTTATTGAAGTAAGCACTTATGTCTTTGACTTTGAATTATGTGGCAGTGCCATGAGCTAATACCTAGGCATTGTTCCATTCTAGCGTAGGATGTGCACGAAGATGTAAGGTACGCAAGTTTGCTTTGGCTCTATTTGATCCAATGCACACGCTGCGTACGAATATTGATCCACAGCTATGTCCAGCAGCTGTAGCAATAGCCGTCCCTGATTCAATCACAGGTACTGTTGTGGGTGACAGATCCCCGCGTACGACTTTGTATGCGTTGTAGTTGAGTTCTAGTAACTAATGACAAACGCGATTAGATCCTGAATTAGTCATTGGCCTTTACGTCTATTACATACGATTTAATTAGAGTCTGTATAGGGTTAATTTCTATTTTCTGATGGCTGTATAAGCCTTTGCGTGAGCCCACTGCATGGCCATAATTCATAATCTCTGTCATACATTTTTTTAAGTTTAATATAACTACTCACAAATTCGTATGTTGCTGAGACATTCGCTACGGTCACGTAAGCGTGGTATCTATTATGTGTGTCATGAGCAGTCAGGATGTATGCCATATCCATTCCACTATCACCTACTCCATGTTTACACTCAAATCCTTTGGATTTCCCGTGTAGGATGAAAGGGGTGGGTAGCCAAATGCGTCAGTAACGAATTGGTTTTCTGTTATATTTTTTATGGTTGTAACTCGTCGTAAAATAATAAATTACAGGATTAAAAATTACCTTCATAATAAAATTGAAGATTCATGAAAAAACCATTAAGTTATTGTTTTATTTATTGATATAAATATTATGCAAAGTCGGCACACTAGACGGGAGATTTTCTGACTTTCGATCTGCTAGTCGGGTCCGTATAAATATTATAGCCTATTAACAAAGAATATTATGGCTTTCTATTAGTCTACACTCGGTTCATAGTTCCAGATGCTACCCCTACATACAAACAAACAAACAAATATTCTTAATAATATTTGTGTAGATAAGCAATTGTGAAATCCTCTAATCATAAAACATGGCATTCAGAAGTTTTGAAATACTTACCAACATCGTTTTCGTCCATAATCTCGAGTTCAACTTACGAAACATTCTCAAAGGCCTGTCAGGTTTCTTCAGAAGCTTTGACCTTTTACTTCTTATAAAAGATGAAGGCATACAAAAATCCATGGATTAAGCTCACCATGTTTTCACTAATTCGATAAGATCATCAGCATGTAGAAGTCGACTGCTGGACAAAGGCCTCCCCTTAAGAGTGCCATGCCAACATACCAACTTCCCGCAATTTTAGCATTTTCTACGTTCCCTATACACTTCTTAGTATGTAGATAATTGTAGTTTTGCTCAAATCTCATCTCACGTGCTGTGGGTCGAAGATACTACTAATGTTGGCAGCTCTTGGCTTATCTATCTTTACCAGAGGTGTATTGGTGAACTGACATTCCTAGCTACAAGATAATTGAGGCTCGCTTCGCTCGCCTTTTATCTTTTCGTAATACCCCGCAGACAACGTCGTCATACTTCATCGTAACATTTGATTTTTCATGTCAGCTTATCTTATAGCGGAGACGAAGTGGATTCAAATCGGCAATGCTTGGAATGAGGTTTGAAGGTTGAGGTACTTGGCAAATGTCAGATGTCTCAGGGGTCGGCACGTGCGTGTGGTGCCTCTGGTAAAATGCAAGCGTCCATAGGTATATAATACGGTAACCATTAACCAAGAGGTGGGCCGTGTGCTCTTTTGTCACATTAGTTGTAAAACAACTATAAGAATTATTTGACGAGCATATCAGCACTATTTTAAACGAATTTGAACCTTAAATCGATAAAATTGTGAACTTACGTCAACCCCTAAGCAAAATCGCAAAGTTGATAGGTAGGGGCCCTTGGGCCCCAACTTATTCCATTCATAGGTCATTCTGGTCTTATTATTATTCATATGAAATCGTGTCAGCACTATCTTTGAGAATGTCAACTTACGTCACCGCCTAAACTACATCGCAAAGTCGATGGTCAAGGTACCAATTCTCTTCAATTTCATCGAACTGTCTTTTTTTTTCAAGCAATAAATTTAAGTCTCACTTGAAAATTACAGCCCCCAGGTTTACGAGAATAAGCTTATTAGAGCCGTGACGCCATAAACAGCAAGTCTTGGCACGACAAGCGGTCAGAGCGAATGAGCGTTTTGCACTTAGTTGTGGCCGCAGGAAATGGGGTAAAGCACTTGTGCACAGACCAAATTCAGCAGTTACTGCTATTGCTGTGCCATTAGGTTTTCTTTAGCGCTGCCACAGAATAAAGAAGCACTTATGTACAGAAGTCTCACTCTGATATACGAAACTTATGGTATGTATCAGTGGTCTGAGCGACAATTGATTTATATTTGTCTAATCTCTGCATAATTTAATTTTCAGGAAGATCGGATAACCCTTTGAAAGTTAATCGGACAAACATGTTTGTATACATACATAGAATTACTACATAAATGCATAGTTATATACAATGCCAATACGTGGAGATTTCATTTGCTTCGCCACTTCGATAAAAAAATTAACGATTTACGATTTTGATTTACGATTTCCTAGCTATTAGTTACAAAGAGGCTAAGCAGAACCTTATTTAACATGCTAGTTAATATTCACACTTTCAGTATATTTTATGCGAGCTAAAGGTATTTGGATCACGCTTGCATAGCCTTGTTGCTTATAATCTACTTATAATATTTCTCGACGAAATGGAGAATTCCTAGAATCAGGGTAGGCACTAACGCTTCTTATAAACATGAAGTAGACTAGCTTTTTCTTCAGTTAAAAAGCTTTAACTTAAATATTTAGAAGGAAACTTGCGAGCGTATACCTTAAAGTAAACTTGTATGATTAATTGCCTCCCAAAACTCGTACCGCCTAATTCTGTTTTGATTCTAATTATCGAAAAGTTAGACTTACCACATCACATTGTTGCTAATTATGCTACCTATATGATTCATTTATAAAATAGAATAGGCTCTTCAGATTGGTGCTTTTTGTGGGGAACGTTAAAATGAACGGGTCGTTTCCGAGTAAAGGAAATGAGAGATCAGATTTTTGGTTATATTGAGAGCTGCCGATATGCATACAGATTAGAAAGGTCGTGGGATTTTGCGTTTGTTATTGCGTTTCCAAAAATTAAGGAAAACAAGAACGTCATGTAATCCATTTCTTTCCTGGATTCTGTAAACGAAAATTTAAGGATATTTTAATAACTCATTTGTAGGTAAAGATTAAAATGTAGTCTAAATATTATAGTAGTAAGTAGGTTTAGCTCAGTCTTTTTTGTGACGCATGCTTTGATCATTCTTGATTAATGTCAATAAGTAGACCTATACTGACTATGCAATAATAATTATATAAATGCAACTTTTTATTCGGTTCAAAAACCTTTGCATTTTATTATTTCTATAAACGTACTCCGAATAAAATACTGGAACAAAAATGTAAAGAACAAAAGTACATTCACGTGGTCAAAGCGAACGGCGGAGGAAAGTGCAAACAGTCGGTAATACAAACAACACGTGACATCATGAGTGTCACGAACTCACTTTTCCCTCTGGAGTCGAGTGAAGCGTTCGGGTAAAAGTAGACAGACTGCACCTTATATAATATACATAGGTGCCTACCTATATTCTAACTCACAAGTTTGGGACGTATCCTATTATATAAAAGAAAAAGTAGAGTCAGTCGTATACTGATTTCTAAAATGTATCACTTCAATATTATTTAAAATAATTAAGTTTTAAAAACTGAATAAAAAAACGACTTCAGGTTTGAAGGAGAAGTTTTGTTGTTTGTGGTTGAAATATGTTCAATGCAAGGCTCCACATCAATAAAGCATAATAATTTCTGACCAGTATACATATACCTATTCAGGTTCTGATTTGCACGGACCACATTGTCTTATTCTTCCCACATCCAGTAATCCCTGATTAACTTGAGTTTTTGTGTGATTGCTCTCTTGAGTTTAGAAAGTTTGAATATACAAGGTGATTCATAATATGTATTCCATCCCGAAAGGGGGTTATTCTACAATCAATTGGCAACAAAGTTTGTTCTACGACTTTTGGAAATTCAACATTTTTCATTGAAAAAAAACTTAATCAGGTCAAACTCAATAAATCAGCTGTTTGAGGTTGCAATCTTGATTCCAAACTTCTTGTACGTTTAGTTATTAGTTTTAAAGATGATAAAAATACCAAAAACAGCTAATTTGAGAAAGTTTGAGAAAAAAAACAAAAAAAAAAAAAATATTGATGTTTTTTTTCGCTAATATTTTTTCTTTTCGTTGATAGAATAACCCCATATCGGGATGGTATACATGGTATACATGAATCACCTTGTAGATAACAAGATTTATTCATCAGCTTCTTCCCTGTCTCTCTTTTTTACTTTAGAGAAATATAATTGACGCTTTCTATTCAATATAAAGTGTCCTAGGTCTACTCCACGCACAGCGATTACCGACTTTACTCAGGTAGGTAATAGTTATGGATGATATTACAGAATCCCGTCCCAAAAACGCTTTCCTTGTTCGAATATAAATATTTACGAGAGCCCGTTGTAACGGTCATTTTCCTATCGGAATATGTTACGTAAAAACGGCAATATCTAAACATGAAGGTGCATGATGAATATGATCGTCGCACCTGATCAGCATAAAGAGCCAATTCTGAAGCCTTTGAGGTCGGCTTATTAACAGGCAACTTTGGAAGCGATCGTCAGGTCGGAAAATTTGCGGAAGTTTTTTTTTTTTTTATACTACTGAAGTGGCAAACAAGCATACGGCCCACCTGTTGGTAAGCGGTTACCGTAGCCTATGAGCGCTTGCAATACCAGAGGCATCACGCACGCGTTGCCGACCCCGAACCCCCTCCCCCCCTAAAGAGCTCTGGCAACCCTACTCATCGCAGGAACACAAAACTATTTGAAACAAATAATGTAATTTGGCTGCGATCTTTTGTAAGGCGGAGGTACCTCCCCAGGCGGGCTGCTCCAATTCAGAACGAGAAAATGTCGCTGTGCCCTACCTCCTCCTAAAATGATGACAATTACTGTGCGTTGTTGTGCTTTTATGTTGAATGTGAAAACGGTCTTGACGGCCATGATGATGGCCTTGGGGCTGCCAATGAGCTCTGTCATCAGGCTTGGCCATTCGCTCTGACGACCGCATCATATAAAATCGGGCAATAATAAGTTTGGATGGATGGATGTTTATTACTCAATCACGCTAGAACGGCTGAACAATCTGGATGAAATTTTGCACAGAGATAGATTTTTTATCTAGGTATGCAATTGAAGCCGCAGGCACAAGCTAGTATTACAAATGCGAGAGTTTGTGAAGATGTTTGTGGTTCAATCACGCCGTAACAGCTCAACCGATTTCGAGGAAAGTTGCAATAAATAGAGCTCTTTACCTATAGTAGCATTTCGGCTTCATTTTATCGTAACGCGCGAACAAGGCCACGGGCTTTAGCATATACTACCTATCATAAGGACCCAACATTCATATTATTATAATAACTCCAATCAATCCTTGTGTGGGGATAGTTCAACAATTCAATTATTTTCATTACTACTTAAATCAAAACAACTGTTATTTGTAAAATTGTTTACCAATAAGGTCCCACAAACTGATAGTTCTATCGATTAACAAACAAACTTTTGATGCTAAACAGTATAACGGGGAAAGCGTCTTCGTTGCTTTTACTACAAATAAGTCCACTACGACCTTAGTGGCTCGCAATAAAGTTCACATTCGAAGTTCCGGTACTAGATCCGTGATGAGATGACACTTGTTTTATGATAGCAATCCGACTAGATTCCTAAATCGGCAGTCGAGAAACAACATTTTGTTTGATGTCTGCTTCGTTGCAATGTGTCCACGATAAAGTTGTATGTTTATGTTGCTGGCTATCAAACATCTGACGAGATTTCGGGAGCTAGTTTTGAGGATGGCTACGTTTTACCATCCCTAAACCATCTTCCACACAACGAGAGCATACAGTGTATTTTACGGTTTTTCCGTGTAATCATAACAAAGCTTTTTACTTGCCAGAAGTAAGAGAGCACTAAGGATTTTTTTCATTTACTAGTGGCTTCCCGCAGCTTCGCTTGCGCGGTAGGTACTCGAATTCTTCTTCTTCTTTTCGTGTCACTGATTCTTTCTTGGTCATCTTGTATTACGTCAGTGAACAGGTTGAGGTATGGTGGTGCTGTAAAGGGGTCTCTTTTGACCGTTGGTGAAAGAATCAATGTAGTGAAAGGATTAAGGTGCGCCTCCTAGAGGCTCCTTCCGTGCTCCTTTCGTTTTTAATGCTAATATCTTTTTGTCGATAGAACAATGATGGATGGTATTTATGTATAACATTTGCTCAAAGCAAATGAAAATTTGTGGTCTGCGTTTATCTCTTAAGAATAGATGAAGGCACTAGACGTCATCTGCTTCACAATTATGAAAACCGAGTAGGTACTCCCAACGCAACTAACACAGTAACGTTCCGAAATTCTAAGCGTCACGTGTTGGGAAAATTCGGTTACGGAATCGAACCGAGCGGTGTATTCCGGTCTGCATCGGCATTAGTTTACTCTCTGTTTGCCTATAGCTATATACATACATATAGTACTAGTTGTCCCGCTCGCGACTTCGTCCGCGTTTGTTTATTTATACCAACCTAGACTATTTTTTCCATTATAAAGTACTAACACTTATTATGCACCTATTTCCCTACTTCATAAGGCTTCTACCTACCATCACCATCCCGTCACCGTCCAGTCACCGTTCCATCACCGTCCGGTCAACGTCCGGTCATCGTCTCGTCACCGTCCCGTTACCGTCACCGTCACCTTCACCGTCATGGTCACGTCCTATTTTGTTTGTAATTATGTGTCATGAATACCGATTTTGATGTCTCTAACTTGAAAAACAAAGAACTTCCAAAGAACCATTCAACCCCCATTTCATACCCTTCGGGGGTGATTTTTCGTAAAATTATTTCTTAACAAATATTAGCTCTCTATTAGAAACCTGCGTGCCAAATTTCAATTGTATAGGCTTAATAGATTAAAAAATCCCATATAAACTTTCATCCCCTGTTTAAACACCCTGAGGGTTGTTTTAAAAAAAAAACTTATTTAGGTATTTTATTATTTTGAACTATTTATCTGATAACTGGTTTTGATGTCTCTAACCTCAAAAACATAGGACTTCCCATACAAACTTTCATCCCCTATTTACACACCCTGAGGGTTGGTTATCAAAAAACCTTATAAAGGTATTTTTTTATTTTGAACTATCTACCTGATAACCGATTTTGATGTCTCCAACTTCAAAAACATAGGACTTTCATACAAACGTTCAACCCCAATTTCACCCCTTTAGGAGCTGAATTTTGTAAAATCCGTTCTTATTGCACGGTAACATCTTTTAAAGAATCCCTGTTCCAAATTTCAGACTCCTCGGCCCAGTAGTTTCCGTACTCCTTTATATATATAGATGTAGACCTACATACTATATGTAATTCAATGCAAATCTCGCCAATAGTGACTTTGCTTCTCGTCGTATTTTCACAATACTTTGTACATATCAGTGCACATATACTACTGCAAATAGGTTCCGTACCTATTTGCAGTAGTATATATATATATATATATATATATATATGTATATATATAATAGTATAAGTAATCTGGTGTTTTATGCAATAGACACAAAGAGCAAGGGTTTTTGCGCCCCATTTAAAATCGTCCTAAGATTTCGAATGCCACCTCATTCAGATAATAATTAATTAAACCACAGAAACACCAATAGCGCGAGTAACGGCTTCTGAAATAAATAAAAAGCTAATTTAGCCAAATAAACAGCCAAACAGACAAAGTCTTCCGATACAAAATAAAACTGCAACATTGTGTTTATGTACCTACAGCATTTTAGGATTTTCTGTTTAAATAATATATGCATAGATAGAGCTTCAGAACTTAAATCTATTCTTAGTGAACGTAACACTACTTACGAAATTTTCTACTTGAATAGTTTTAATTAATATAGTTCATTTATTTCGATTTTGTGACCAGTTAACTGGGTTGAAATGCACTCACTGTTTGCCGCATTGGAACTATTAATTGGAAAATTCATTGTCAAATGCAAGAATTCAATTATTCGTTTGAAATTTCTTCTGGTATTGAAGCAATTATTTTCAGTCCACCTACTCTCAGAAGCAATGTGTACAGTTCAAACTAGTGTCTCGATAACTACAAAACTAGAGCTAGCGCTTGGATTATACCCGTATAATCAGGCAGCCCACCTGGGAGGTACCTCCGCGTTACAGAAGATCGCAGCCAAATAACATTATTTGTTTCAAATAGTTTTGCGTTCCTGCGAAGGTTGCCAGAGCTCTTTAGGGGTGGGGGGGTTCGGTGTCGGCAACGCGTGCGTGATGCCTCTGGTATTGCAATCGCTCATAGGCTACGGTAACCGCTTACCAGTTTGACGATCAGTGATCAATATCATTCTTGAGTTCAATAATCATACTCATACTACAAGGTGTTTCATAACGCTGAGGCTGTATAAATAAACGAAATAAACGAGAATAGACGTTTAAAGGCCTTTATGAAGTTCTTGTAGAGCTTGGTTTCAAATCTATGTATTTTTAAACGTACCTAATACTTTTAAACAATGAAACTTGCCTTATTAACGAGTCCTAAATAAAATAATACCCTTAAATAGGTCCTTATTAGGTTGTGTAGATAGCAAAATAATTGTAGACAAGGCTATGAAACTCGATAGTTTAATTACCACAACAGTTTGTTAACAATAATCAAATGGGTAGTTTGTTGTTTATTGATAAAGTATTCATTGAATACTATTTGATTAGAGTCCAAATGAAACTGACAAAATATTGACATAATGAAAAAACTATTATAGCTACCAAACCATTTACATGTACCAATGCGAGAACCAAGGTCATCCGCGATATAAATGTCAAAAATTTTGACGTACAAAACATATTTCTATATCGTAAACATCCTCACTATTACAAGTCGTTCTTCAAGAAAAGTTTACTTCAGGTTTTCTTAAAGTTACAGTTACAGTTGGGGCATGTGCTTTGTACGTATTGTATCATAAGGTTGATGTAAATACGATTCAAATTCTATCAATCTAGTTAACAAACGAAATCTAGACGTTTGTTTTCAAGAACTGTGAATCACTCACACGCGTTGATTTCAATAGCACAAAAGCATATATTCCCTTTTGTGTACAGCTGTAGACCCATACCCTGATCTTAAGAGGTCTAACCAAACCCCTTGACCTACAAACAAGCGGACAGTAGGAAGAGAGCGCGCGAGGGTTCCATTAGCGCACAATGTGGACGCGCGAGCCCCTACATAATGTATGGCTTCGGCCAGCTTTAGATTAACTCACGGATTTCCGACTTACCAGCTTTAGCTGTTTAGGGCATGAAAACCAGTGCTACGCCTGCGTGGCTTACACGGGTTGCTTTCAATTCTTGTACTAATTTTACCGGCTCTAACATAGATACAATGAAATTAGAGATGTATTTCACAACCAAAATGTACCTAAAATCTAAAAGTATCCACGTTATAGCGTTCAAAAAAATACTCGAGATAATATGAACAAATCGAGATGATAATAATAATATAGCATAGTATTATATAATATACAAACATGTAGCAATTATAAAAGTATAGTCAAAATTAAGATTTAAATTTATAACAATGAAAACTCCACTTTCAAGTAATAAAATGAATTAAATTAATTGAAATTCAATTAAGAAGTTATTGCAGACCCACATAAATTAAAAGTTTATTTCTATTGAATCAACAAATTGAACTGAATTGAGCAAAAGGGTTGAATCTTGTTGACTCAATCGTTCAAAGAGAAATGATCGATTTTACACTGACTGAAAAGGTGATTTTGGTTCATAGATTAAATTATGTTTAAAAACCGACAGACAGACATAGGTACCACATTATACGCAAAAATACGCATACACACCCACCCACCAATCATAAGAAATTCGATAATATCGACCAATGAAATGCATTTATGGGGCAGAAGCTTTACTCATAACTGAACCATCTTCATCATCATCAGTTAAATCACTCCTGAGTATAGTATATACCTTATTTCACTTTACCGTTGCCTTCGATCTTGTTCATTATCTCCAACCCAAAAAGACTAGAAAGAAGCAGTGTAGCTCACCACCAACAAAATATTAAAAAAGGCCCAAGACTTATACCTAAGCATGGTAAGCAACCTCTTAGATCTCTAGGAAATTAGATCTTCGACGATATCTAAATTAAAGGCACGTCCAAACATTTGGCATATGCTCACATTTTGCAGTATTGAGTACTCATACGTGTCAGGTTGCAAGCCCTTTACCGCTTGTAAGAATACTATACACGATATTTACCTTCAAGTTCACAGTTTTAGGCACGTGTTAATGCGCACTTAAATATTAAGAACAGGAAAACTCATTGGTGCACATCCTGGTTCGAACACACGACCTAAGGATCGAGGTACCTCCCACTAGAACAACACTGCCTTTCTTTCAGAATAATGATGTGAACTGTGAAATGTGCAACTTTTTTAATCAAAATTCATAACCAAACTTTTTCGCAATAAATTCGCAATCAATGTCTCGTCAGCACATGTCTTACCATTTACGACAACCAGTAAACCTTTTTACGATCCGAACACAACGGGCATCGCTTTGTGAGAATAACCAGACGCCAGATTAAATAGCAATTACTATGGAAACTCCGCCATCGGGCACAGATAAAACGATAGTTATTATTAAACTTTGGGTTTATAGCCGCTCGTAGCCGTCACAGATATTATCGGCGATGATTATAAGTCGTAAATTCACCATCTTACACTGGTTATGAATGGGATTCGTGATAAGGCTTTCAATTAATTCTTCGTTTTTATCCTGTTATTTTCGAAAAAAATGATTACCTACCAGGTAACAAACGAGCAATGCGGCACAAGCTACTTAGTATTATACATGCGAAAGTGTTTCCTAGTCACCTATCCCAGTTTTTTTCTCTATGACTCAGTGGCGCAGTGCTTACATCCCCGTATTTAGAGATGTTTGTTACTCAATAACGCCGTAACCACTGAACGGATTGGAATGAAACATGTACGTCATAAATAGCCTGAAATAACATATAGGCTAGTATTTATCTAGGTACCATGCAAGAAAAGTCAAAGGCGCAAGCTGAAAGCAAATTAATTAAAAATGGAACTGCCAACTTGTAGTTGTGCAGTCCGCTGTTTTTAGCAGTGAACGCACAGAGCCGTAGAAGGATATTTAGCTACAGATGGCAAACCAGACAAAAACGACCAAATCTTCTTCAACCCACAAAAATTTGAAAGTAATTACGCCATGACAGATGACACAGAGAGACAAGCCGTGATTAACAATGATTCACGCGAGCCGGATCCCACGCTTCGATACCGTAATGATTAAGTAACTAGTATCTTTATTCATGTTGAAGTGGCCCAGGCTGATGAATGAGCCCCTCCATTTCTACCCGTGGCTTTCATAAGAGGCGACTAACGTCCGAATACTGAAACGTCACTTAACTCTGAAATGGCCCAATTATTTGAGACGCCGTTATTGTATACCCAAACATCAATAAAATCACCACTTATATTTAAGTGACGTTTCAGTATTCGGGCGTAAGGGAAAAAAGCTAGGTTTCACAAAGATAGTTCTAAATGCGCTCACCATCCATGCCCAGAGTACGGGCAAATTCCCCCCACAGGAATTTGATCCTGAAATCTATTTGGGAGGCAATGTTCAGCAGTGGACGACCTACGGCTGAAATGGTGAACTGCATTCAACTTGCAACTTGGAAGATTCCGCTGTTTTTTTTTTTTTTTTTTTTTAATCGTTTATTTTAGCAAGAGATTACATGGCCGATTAGGTGGTGAGCACAAAAGTATACACATGTGTTTGGTAATCACTTCAAAAGTTCCTGAGGATACTTTCAAATCATAGTAATAAATAAACTCACATCTCATGCAATGGTACTTACGTACTTAGTTACGTGCATATTCAGAACATAGTGTACTAGAAGCTCTCGGTATCAATATAAGTGTTTTTGATTTTAATTTATTCTTCAGGTAAGGTTCAGGTAAGTGTTTAATATTTGCAAAGAATAAATACACTGATAGTCTAAACCTTCATGGTTATTGAAATGTTAATCCTACTAATATTATGAATGCGAAATGCTTGCGAGGGGGTGTTTGGATGTCTGTGGTTCAATTACCCTTAACGGCTCGACTGGGATAGATATTTCTATATCTAGAACAGGAAATAGGGTACTTTTTATGTAGGTACTATGCGAGCAAAGCCACGGGCGACCGTTGGATCCATATAGTTCAACATTTACATACCACAAGGTACTAACAGCTGAAATTATCTAGGCCGTAAACTGTTTTTACTAAATACATATGCAAAACCAGTATTTAAAATAGGTACCTACTTTTACTCGTACCTAAGCACCGCACAAATGGGTAACATTACACAAAGTTGACTGAAATTATCTAGTTTACGTTCAAATGCAAATTACCTACCAGCATTTCGAATACTTTTACTTTGCACGATAACACAAATGCATTTAGTATTTGCGTAATATTCTAGAAAAACATCAGTATGTATTGTTAAAACGAGTTCTGTTACGTTCTGCTGCGTTTATAGTCGACTTACTTGTCTAGTAAGGCCTCTTTACATCTATTCTAGACGATTAATACAGTGTCATGTGAAAATATTTTCATTTTATTCTCGTAACTTACTCCTTTATCGTCTTCTCATCTAAATCAGCCTGATCCACAGGAAAGACATAGTCAATACATGCGGAGCTGAATAATCCACGGCTTATCACACGATTTCCTTCGAAAGATTGCAATTTGAACACACTACCATTGGATTGAAAGTAATTGAGGTACCTCCTACTAGGCCAACGCGTCTCACTCTACTTGTAGCATAAGGAAAGTGAGCATTATCATAATTAGTGTTACAATAATAAATGCTAACCAAAGTATTACCTGCCAAGGTATCATTTTCGATTAAATTAAAAAGCGTAGATTAAATAGGTTTGTATAAATAAAATACTTAAGTGAAGGGCAGGCAATTAAAAGTACCTATTAATTGTAGATACGTTTCACCTGTTCTCATTGTATTACTTTTTTTGTTTAATTATAAAAACATTCTTATCTAACGCTTAAGTTCTTCAAAATAGGTATACTTCTTTAGCTTTGGTAGGTAGTAAGGAAAAAATGATTAATTGATAATCAGCGAAACTGGGTCAAATGATTTTAAATTCTAATTTCTAAGTCGGTTCTTTATGAAACCGTTGATTAGAATTCTTCTCACATAAAAATTGAATATTTTCGCAAATAAACCTGTTACGCACACAAATCAGAGGCGCCGAGATTTACATAATTCGAAAAAGATGTCACCATTGAAGCTTTGGAATAACGCCACAATTATTTGAATTGCACGCATTAGAGTACTCAGAGCTCGTAACCTCGACAGTCAATAATTGGCACATATCGGTAATGCCAAATTGCGTACTCTTACAATGGCTAGGGTTTGACTGAAAAAGGAGGCCGAAATTCGGCTTACGTTTTACATTTATCCTTAACTTGTCACTGAATTGTCACTCATTATAATCAACACCTTGAAAGCGTTCTTAGTTTTATTTTTAATACTTTTGAGGATTTTTTTATTTTCATTATTGCCACTGCTCAAAAATCTCATAAACTCGTTTACAAAGTAATGATACGCTTGGGCTCCAACTTAACATTTTCTTCACCGTAGTCCTAATGCTTCAACGGTCGTAAAATACCATCATCATCAGCCGTAGGAAAGTCCACTGCTAAATATCGCTTCCTAATGTGTAGGGAGAATTTGCCCATACTCATCACGCTGAGCACGCGGGATCGATGCTGCCTACCCCCTATTTTTTTTTCCCTTAGTCTATATCTACCATCCACAGATAGGTAGCAATGGAGGGGTCTTCAGCTGGGGCCACCACGGCATTCGACAAACGACGTAAGAGACCATCAGCTTATAATTTAAACTAAAACCCGTCCAATAAAAGGAACCCAAACTGAGACCGAAACAACAACTAATTTTCAATGCTCAATCTGACCGAAAACCGAAACTTGGACTACTACAAATCGCATTATTATGCTGTGTGCAGCAGTTTGGAATTGTATTGGTCGATAGCCAAACGCCTAAGGGAGCCGTGTCTGGATCGGTGCTCTGAGGATATTTATTGGCTCACTAATGTAACGACTTATTTCTATAATGGAGGTTTAGATTGTGTGGATCTGCTTTACAATAAACGATGGTAACAGGGGATTCATCATTTCAGCCGTACGATGTTCACTGCTGAACATGGCCTCCCCCACAGACAGAGCGAATTCCTTATCATGTGGGGGGGTTTCGCCCATACTCACCACGCTGGGCATGCGGGTTGGCGAGCGCAGTTAGAGCTATCGTTTTAAAATGAGGGACGCTGCTGCCCATCCCCTAGCTTTTTTCCCTTAGTCGCCTCTTACGACATCCGCGGAAAGAGATATGGAGGGGCCTATTCTTTAGCCGGGGCCACCACGGCCTAACAGGGGATTAAGTGTGAGAAAATGGACTTAAATTTACGACTCGCATGTACAGTCAACCAGTTTGATTTATAGGCCCCTATAGAAGAACCTTTTCAAACGAAATCGATCATTGGCGACATTCCCTTTTGATAAAGCATCGCTCACTAGGCTACTTACCTACTCGCCAACTTGGGATCAATCTTTAAAGTATTCTACGGCCAGCCGACAGCCACCTGCCCAAGGCTTTGATCGCGTGGTACCCTGATAAAAATTTGCTTATGCCCACCCACGACTGAGGGAATCCTATGTGGGGTCCGGACTATGTATGTGACAGCTGGGTGCTTACATTTACAATGTAAGTAATTAAATTAAAATTAAAAATTAAAATTCATTTATTTCAGACAACAATTTAGGTCCATAATATGTTAGTCACAAAGTTTTCTTAGTCTATGTTAGTAGTATTAATGAGAGTTATAATTAAAATTTTGGAATAATTTCAAACACTGCAATCACTCAATGATGTTGCTATTCCATCATTATTTGATTACAGTGTTTGAGAAACGGGCTATCCCATTTATTGGATAGTGCATTCAGGATGGTGTTGGGACTCCCGTGCAGCCTGCATAGCAAAGAAGCGACTTTCTTCCGCATGCATGCATGGAAGCCGTCCGTGCGGGCTTCCGCGAACATACTGTAAGTCCTCTTCTTTTTTTGATGTGTTCCTAAATTTGTAAATCCATATTTTATGCTACCAAGGTTATTTCAATTCAGTAGTGTTAATCCAACGAGACGCAGTTAAAACATGACGATCTCAGTGGCGTGGCAGAATTGTACCCGACAAGAACGGACAAGAAGAAGTTTGGGTTCAGGTTTTTTTATCTGTTTATTATTATTCGTATTTTAATGAAGAAACCAAGCCAAAGCCAAAGATAGTTTAACCTTTGACCTGGTACGTCCGCATTACAGGCAGACACATTAATTATGCAATGTCTTACGTTGTACTCATTAGCATTTCTTACCAAGAGGTAGCTTATACAACGTGTTCCTCAAGTAGTATATTATCCCGCAAGGGGCTTAGGTAGTTCGACATCTAGATAGCTACCTAAAATAGCTGACTAGTTGAGTTTTAACTAAATGTGGCCCCGAAAACAGCTGATTTTACAATAGTGTTTTTTTTTTTATACACAAGAAATAAAGGAAGGTGTAGGTATCTACTTTTTGACTCCATGAAAAACTGAATTTGATCATTATTAAGGATAATTATTTATGTTAACAAGATAATCTTCAAATTGTTTCACAATACACTGCGATGAACACAGCCCAAAAGGTAGTAAAATATACGTTAAGCAAGTAATAGATCGCTCATTTAAATTCAGAGACAATACTACAGCTGAACAATTAACACAGTAGCTCATATTTCATAGCTAACAAATCCTTGGCATATAGATCCTAAAATCGGACACAAGGTCACAAGGGGAGATGACAAAGGGGAAAATGGGCTAATTCCACGTGTAACGTGTAATGTTCGACGCAGACCTGACCTAGTGGTTCGATCCGAGCTATCCGCCACGACCGCGGTCAAAGGGCGTAGGAAAAGGCAAATACGGTATATACTGGGGTGGTAAGACATTGAGTCCATTTATAATGTGACTGACTATTTTGCGAGTTTAGAATAATAAATAATTTTGTTTGAATGAGTAAAGTAGTTAGTTACACATTGACAGCTGGAATATAACAAAACGAACGAAAAAATAATATTTACTCGCCACTGCCAGAATCCGTTAGTCAAATTTTCGTTTTTTCTTTTATGTGTTTGTAGTCAATGGACACAAGAAACTTTATAATCTCCGAATTATTATACGTACCTACCATCTTACTCAATAAGATTGCAAAAAAATACTTTAAATACTACGCAGACAAACTCTTAAAGTTTTAAAATAATCTGACTCAAACTCTCGCAGACCAAAAGTATGACTTTCGCGTCTTGAATTTGAATTCGAATTACTCATTGCATCTCCAGCTTTATTGTCGAGGCTCGGAGGGCAAATAGGCAGCTTTAGTGACCGCATGCCTCATGCCAATTTCATCTCGAGTCACGAAAAGGTCAGAGGAACTAAGGGTTTGCCTGCAACTAGCAGAAGATCACCACTCGATCTTGTTTTTTTTTTTAGCGTATTTGCCTAAAATATACCTATATTCATATACCAGAATGGCGCCCACGAACCGGAGGATGCAATGTCGGAAGGCCCCCGATAAACCGACGCCATTACTCCACGTGCGCGGTTGGATGGAGAAGGCTCAAGACCGTTCGTCGTGGCACTCTTTGGGGAAAATTATGTCCAGCAGTGGGCTTCCTTAGGCTGATGATTATTTGCATGAAAGGCTACCGGTTGTTTTTCGTTGCTACCACAACGAACGTTTCGTTGCATGGCCTGGTGTGCTCGGCCGATAAGTCGACATTATACTTCGATGCTCTTGCACTATGAAGGTTACTTGTTTGTTTGTCGGGCTACTGATTCTTATTCAATATCAATTCTTATACAAAAAGTAAATGGGTCTTTTATGGGGAATATGGTAAGATTTTATAATAAACTTCCGGTAAACGCGACGCAACTTCCTATTAGAAGATTTAAAGTGTACATAAAGAATAATCTTATTAAGAAAGCGTACTATAAACTAAATGATTATTTAAATGATAAAACCGCATGGCCTGAAGTCGCTCTGCCCCTCGACAGCTAAAATGCCATTTTGCAGTGTCTTTACAGTTTTTGCTTGCATCATATTTTAAGTATTATTTAATTATATAAGCATTAGGTACATATTTCATCAAGTGTAGCGTGTGCTGCCCTTAGATCATTTGTTGAAGCTCACATTTGTCTTCATTTTTTTCACATTTTTATAAGCTCTTATTTATTAAGGATTATAATTAGATTACTTTTCTCTTGAGCCTCACCTAGTTCGATCGGCACCACACTGAAGCTTTAAATTCCATTTTGTGAAAAAGGATCATCGAAAAAAATGATAGGCACCAAGCCGTGTTTGTTGCCTGATTCTTCTAGGCTTGGTCGCGAGGAACAGGCATAGCTTCACCTAGTTTCTAAGACGTTTCTAAGTGATCCTAGTGATTTTATTGAAATAAATGCCTTTTGACTTTGACTTTTGACTTTGACTTTGATCTTTCTATATTTTAGACAATAAACAATTTGAGGATATTGAGGATACTGCTATGTTGCGGCATTTTCTAAAGACCACTGCAGTTAACTACTAATCAATGAGTAATCTGTCTGGTCAAACAAGTCAAGCATCTTACTGAGCTCATTTAAAAATACTCGTAATAAAGTTTTTTCGAATGCCAAGGCCGAAAGCGCAAATTCTTAAAGAAAGGCTACCGCTAAACTTTGGAAGACAATATTGATGGGACGTTTCCCCGAACAAAGGAGCTCAGAATGCCAAAGAACAAGCAATGACGTGAAAGCTTTATAGGTCAAAACAAATACTCAGTTCTAATTTCAGCCACAGGATGTACACTTCTGAACATGGCCCTCCCCACAGATTTCCAGTGATTATTCCTATCATGGGGTATTTTCACATACTCGCCACGCTGGGAATGCGGGTTGGCGAGCTTTTTCCCTATGTTTCCTCATACGACATTCATGGGTAATTATAGAGGTGCCTTTTCATCAGCCGGGGCCACCACGGTCCTAATACTTAATTAATAGATGGATAATTGAAAGGAAACCCATAATGCGCAACGGTGCGCATAATGCGCAAATCTGCTCTGTTTCTATTATTCCTCCTCTGTATTAAACGAGAAAACTCGTATTCCAAGTATTTTACTGGCGATAACTTTAGGGTACACGGGAATTTGTCACAAGATTATCTTGCCGCAAAATTAACGAGGCAAAGCTCGTAAGATCGTAAATCTTTAATCGTCAAACTCTAACGCCTTATTAATAAAATGAACGTGAAGTTCCTGGTTGTAGACATGGCACACCGTGAAGGAAGGGATTTGTTTGAATCCAGATTAATTAAAAAAAGCCGTGTGGCCTAGTGGGAGGTTCCCCGCGTTTTGATCCAAAAGTCATGAGTTCAGTGCGCATCAATATGTGTTTGAAACAGTGAAGGGAAACATCGGGAAGAAACCAGTTAGTGTACTTAAAGACTGATGAGCTTGCAACCTGTCACGTATGAAATACTCGCTACTGCACAATGTGGACGTGCCAAATGTTTGGACATGTCTCGTTCTACTCCCCTCAGACATCTTCAAGGATCTGGTTGCCTGGAGATTTGGAGACAAAAGTAGTGGGCCGTTATGTTTTTATAAAATCTATTATATTATTAGATACATTTTGATACACAGAAAAAAATCTCTCTGTGTCTAATAAAGGTGGATTCATTGTGTTACTAAAAGCAAAATTTTACACACGTGATAATGATTTTATCCCCAAATGTACACTTTCCCCGTAATACACCTATTAATGGTGTCTGTCGTTGATAAGTACTCGTAGCTTCGTAAATCACCCGTCAGTTATCCGTCTAACCGTCACAATGCTTTTAAGAGATTACAAAAGATTACAAATAAATTATAGTTAAAAGTGTTGAAGGTAAGAATGAAGAGGCATCGCGCGCTAAGCATTCAAAGTCGAAAAGTATGTTCAGATCTTCTTGACCTTTATTTATACCTAAAATATTCGGACAAAGTATTCTAGATTGCCATTGATGAGAAAATAAAGTTATCTATATGTACAAAGATGTTCTTTCTGATGCCGTGGTGGCCTCGGCTAGAATTAATAAATAAATAAATAAATATTCCGGACATATTACACACGGTCAACTGATCCCAAACTAGGCATAGCCTGTACTATGGGTACCAGAGACTGATATACATAATAGATATATATTTAACACCCAGACACAGAACAAACATCTGTGTTAGTCACAAAATGTTTGTCCAGTGCGGGAATCGAACCCGCGACCTCTAGCGCAGAAGGCAGAGTTACTACCAACTGCTACTACTTACTACCGTTGTCTGATTCTTCTAGGCTTGGTCGCGACGAAGAGGCGTTTCCTAGTTTCTAAGACGTTTCAAAGTGATCCTAATGATTTTATTGAAATAAAAACCTTTTTACTTTGACTTTGACCAAGAAAGAACCAGAGATACAACAAGCAAGGAACATATTTTATGTGTGAATACATTATCTTCATTCAATTCGTAATGACAAAACAACAAACAGTTTTTGTTTTAATTAATCAGATACGGAACACCGCTACAAAATTGGTTACATTCGGTTCTGCAAATTGGTAGCGGGAATCAGAACAATACTGTCAATTATTCGCCGTCTAATTCTGGTGCTCCAATTAAATCGGAGCTCTGAAGCATTTCACAGCTTCTAGGTCGGGAATTGAAATTTCAATTTTGAGTTATTGGATTAGAAACTTTCGGATCACATCCAGATTTGTATTGTGAGTTTATTTGTTTATATGCTGGAGTAACATTAAACATAATATCATCATCATCATTTCCACTGCTTCCACTGTTACATTCTTCCACTGCTGAACATGATCTCCCCCACAGATTCCAGAGCGAATTCCTAGCGGGGACCTGTGGGGGGATTTGAATGAATGCATGAATGAATGAATGAACGAATGAAAGATTTATTTTCCTTAAGACTACTACACATAAAATAACATAAAAATAAAAATTACGTACTAAATGATAAAGATATTGTGCGCAGCAGAGCTCGTGGAAAATATGGTCTTCGCTCAGCATTGTGCTGGATACACACTGATGTGTGCATCCAGCGCTGGTTTTCAGCGGAGACCATAATAGTCACGTCACGACCTTCTAGAGGTCTCATACTCACCACGCGGGGCACGTTTGGGGCATGTTTGTGAAAATAACGCTGCTGCCCATCACCTAGCTTTTATCCCTTAGCTGCCTCTTACGACATCCACGGATAGGTAGATATGGAAGGGCCTATTCTACAGCCGGGACCTCTACGAAGAAACGTACTATACGAGTAACCAAAGTTGAGAGGATGTTTTAGTTGCTGGACAAGCTTACTCCACCTAAACAATGTCCACATGTACTATTGTGTCTTCAGTGGGTAAAAAAGTTCAACTTGGCCATAGGGTTTATAGAAACCGTCTAGAATTGTATGTAATATGGATTTACAAGTTATTCGGAGATAATTAGAGATCGTCATTTTAAATAAGTAGGAAAATTTACCTGAACTTTTCAGAAACTAACAGGTTGTATGAATTATCTCTTAATTTCATCATGAATCTAAAAACAGAGAAACAAATTAATGAATTGAATACCCAGACACTTTACAATTGAAATGGCAAGAAATTGCCACTCGATACAAGGTCTCGCTTACTCGCTCAATCCGCTTTGGAAATATTCCAAGTTTTGTGTAATTTCAAAGGCTTCCAATCTGTGTCAACGTTCCGGAAATATTAAAAAAACCTTTTTAACTATTCTTACCGGCTGCCGCCCTTAGATTGCATTGGTAAACTGGATTTTTACCTGTAAAGGAATAAATACATTATCAATACTTAATCAATCTTGAATTATCTAATAGTGTGTAGCTTTGAATATTTTTTGTTTATAGATGTTCGTGTGACTGTCTTCTAAAGTATTCTGATTCCTCTTTGGATCAGTATTGCCACCCAGCGTAGTAATTCCGCCAGAGTCTTGGCGACGACGGACGTTTCTGATTGCTTGTGATCTGGATCAAGTGAGCTATCCATAGAATGTTTGCAACGCTTTAGATGGCTCAACTGTTTCATGCATATTTCATAAAATCATTTAGGTCTGTGTAAATTATTTATGTCATTAAAATTTTGCCGATTTTAGGTGTATGTAGTGTAGGTGTGTTTATATTTGTAAAACTTGGAATTTTAGTATACCTACGTACGTGAGAGCTAGATTCAACAACAACAAATTCAACAGCTCTAACAACAAAAACCGTTTGAACTAACGATAACATAAAATAAATTAATCTAATTATATACTAGCGACATCTTTTTTTTTTTTTTTATACAACAGAGTTGGAAAACAAGCTTACGGCCCACCTGATGGTAAGCGGTTACCGTAGCCTATGACCGCTTGCAATACCAGAGGCATCACGCACGCGTTGCCGACCCCGAACCCCCTTCCCCCTAAAGAGCTCTGGCAACCCTACTCACCACAGGAACACAACACTATTTGAAACAAATAATGTTATTTGGCTGCGATCTTCTGTAAGGCGGAGGTACCTCCGAGGCGGGCTGCTCCAATTCAGAACGAGAAAATCACGCTGTGCCCTCCCTCCTCCTAAAACATCATTTAATATCAAACTCATATCAAGATTATGTCATATAGAGAGGATGTACGAAAGAAGATTGACGAAACAGGTGTATAAGGGGTGTGAATGGGAATGAGTGTGAAGGGGAAGACCTAGGCGTACGTTTAGTGACCAAATCGGTGACGTTTTGGAAAAAGGCCAGGTCAAGATTACCCTAAACCAACGAGCATGTATGAGGAATGTGATGAGAGTGAATGAAGCAAAGTCAAAAGTCAAAGTCAAAAGGCGTTTATTTCAATTAAATCACTAGGATAACTTTGAAACGTGATAAGACTTTGTGATAAGATCTGAAATGAGGAAATCCGTAGAAGAACCAAGATCACCGACAAAGCTCTCAGAATTAGCAAGTTGAAGTGGCAGTGGGAAGGCCATATATATAGCTCGCATAACCGATAACCGTTGGGGAGTAAAGGTTCTCGAATGGCGACCACGAACCGGGCGACGCAGTGTTGGAAGGCCCCCCACCCGATGGACCGATGACATTGTAAAGGTTGCGGGAAGTCGGTGGATGGAAAGGGCTAAAATATCAAACTCATATCAAGATTATGTCATATAGAGAGGATGTACGAAAGAAGATTGACGAAACAGGTGTATAAGGGGTGTGAATGGGAATGAGTGTGAAGGGGAAGACCTAGGCGTACGTTTAGTGACCAAATCGGTGACGTTTTGGAAAAAGGCCAGGTCAAGATTACCCTAAACCAACGAGCATGTATGAGGAATGTGATGAGAGTGAATGAAGCAAAGTCAAAAGTCAAAGTCAAAAGGCGTTTATTTCAATTAAATCACTAGGATAACTTTGAAACGTGATAAGACTTTGTGATAAGATCTGAAATGAGGAAATCCGTAGAAGAACCAAGGTCACCGACAAAGCTCTCAGAATTAGCAAGTTGAAGTGGCAGTGGGAAGGCCATATATATAGCTCGCATAACCGATAACCGTTGGGGAGTAAAGGTTCTCGAATGGCGACCACGAACCGGGCGACGCAGTGTTGGAAGGCCCCCCACCCGATGGACCGATGACATTGTAAAGGTTGCGGGAAGTCGGTGGATGGAAAGGGCTCAAGACCGTTCGTCGTGGAACTCTTTGGGGGAGGCCTATGTCCAGCAGTGGACTTCTACAGGTTGTCGATGATGATGATGATGACTTTAGATGATGAAACTAGGTGAAGCTATGCCTGTTCCTCGCGAATCAGCAAAAGAGGTATATCAGGATCGTAGCAAGTGGAAAGCCGTGGTCTCTGGGAAATAGGCAAGATTTTATGTGTGTATGTATCAAGACTTAGGCAAGACAAATTGATGGCTGATATTCTACATATTCTTAAATTATTGTTTTATTCATACCACTTACATTACATCAGTCACGAATTAAAGGATTTTTATTTCTAAGATATTTTAGATAGGCGAGGTTACTTCGGTAGATCGTGATCCATTATTCAAACTGGCAATTAGATTAATGTTATAGCGATCAGGTGTGAATTGACTTTTGATGGTTACATTATACCAGTAAATGCATTTCTTAGCATTCTGACATCATCTAAAATTATTGTGCAAAATGTAAAAAAAGTATAAGTTAAAATTAATAATAAGAAACGCCATAACCACTCAATCATGTTGTTTATTTTAAGGTAAAAAAACTGGCTCGGCGTATTTCTAGAAACACAAGTTGACATAGCTCCATGGCTAAAATGTACTAGCCGGTAGAAATAAAGGTTAAAATGGCCTGGGTTGCGTGGTCTGCAGGAACCAAAATCCGCTTGACTGTTTAAAAATAACTATACCGTTTAAACCACTATTTTTTTTCTTAAATGTCATTACAATTGGTATCACAGGTATTAAAAAAAAAAAAAAAAAAAAATCCGGACATATCACACACGGTCAACTGATCCCAAACTAGGCATAGCCTGTACTATGGGTACCAGAGACTGATATACATAATAGATATATATTAAAGCTGTTCCGGTTTCTACTTACTTAGCCATAGTGGTAAACAGGCGTGATTTTATTACGAGTATGTTCTTACCTTTGAATTCTACGACTAAGTACTTAAGAACATAGCTTTCAAAATTGGCAGATAGCTTCGCTCGCTTGATAAATAATAAAATAGGCAATGCGATATAAATCGGCACATAAAAAACGCACTTAGGTACCTACTCCTAAATACCCAAATCGTTCCATAACACATTACTACATCACAAGACAGGAAAAATAAAAAAACTAGTACGATGATAGAGCACGTCTCATCACGATCACGATTGATTTCAACAATCACTTTCCCAACAATGGTATTAGATACGCTAGACTTGGAGTAAAAATACTAAACGTCTTCATAAAGCACTTCAATTCATAAGAAATTAATTTATATAGAAAATCAAAAAAAATAAAAAAGGCTAAGTGAATTTATTGATATTATTTGTAGCCGATCAGTCAAGATGATTCTTGTGCCAATTTAATCGTGGATCCATCCGTTTTGGTGCAACGCGGTAATGAATATTGTTTAGCTACTTACATACAAAGATTTACATCCTGCCCATCCCCTAGATTTTTTCACTTATTCGCCTCTTGCGACATCCATGGGGGGGGGGGGGGTAATGGACAGGTCTATTAAGGAGGAGGAAACGTTATCATAGACTATTCGGACTATTATTTATTCTGCTTCTGTGTGTTACCAATGCTTTCGCAGAATAAAAGGCGTAAAACAAGGGGCATTTGTTCAACAAACCGTGGTAGGACGCGTTTATCTGACTATTCACGCCCACTAGCCACGATAATGGACGGTCCGGCCACAATCGCGAGTTAGTTCTGTTTTGGCGATAATAAAAGTGGAAATGTATTTTATCGAGCGCGAACAGAAATTGTTTAGTTATAAAATAAAGTCGCGGTAGGTACTCAATGTACCACAACATACAGTTTCAATCATTTCATTCCAAATTCTAACAATTCCTTCTTGGGGTTCAATATCCAATGTCTGAGACCCGAGATCGTGCAACGAATAGCTTTCCGGGTTTTGAAGGGACGCTTTACGTGACAACATACAAAAACGGTAAGCTATAAACTTTTCACCACTCACTAGTGACAAGTGAGTAAGTCACGAACAATATAGTCTCGGGCCTCTGTTATCTGTTAAAAATCCGGTTTAGCGTAAAAGGGTTAATCCGGTTCATTGCCGACCAAAATGCCTTTTCAAAAAACATTTCCGAAGCGACTTGAGATAAGATTTTGTACCTAGCAACCATTGAACATCTTTATCAAGTCTTCAACATCAAGTCAATACGTTTATCACAACATAATATGTAAGTACGTGCTAGAATTTGGCATAAGCTAGGTACATTCTAATCGACGTTTATTGAAAACCAGGGTAACCTACTTCGATTGGAATCGGCAGCCGGATCAATATTGACAAAGGTCAGCCCATCTCTGTCTGCTGAACAATTATTAATTTGTAATATTGCTTCAAACAATTGTAATAACTAGCCTACCCGATCATTGAAAGCCTAAGCAAAGTTCAAAGTTTATGGTGAATCTATTGTGGGAGATGATAACGGTATCTTGTTTGAGTATGAAGAAGTCGATACTTATTTTTTGCGAGAGCTAAGCAATATATACCAAAATATACACTACGTCTGAACCCTATATGCTATTCTAGGTAAAGAACTCTTTATATTCCAATTTTCTACGAAATCGGTAGAACCGTAACGGCGTGATTGAATAACAAACATCCAAACATACAAACATCTAAACATCCAAACATCCTTACAAACTTTCGCATTTATAATATTAGTAGGAAGTAGGATATCTTCAAGTATCTGAGTCATGATCTTTTATTTAACTACCTATACCTGCATTAGTGGTTGATTTTCTGTGTAACCCTTAAACATTTGGCTAAGAACTTGTTTTTAAATGTTTACCCAGCCATAGGTTTATAAGATTTTTTATATCCTAAAAAAATTAACTCAGTCGGGAATCAAACCTGTGAGATAAGGAGATGCATTATCAGCTGCTCTACCGAATCAAGTCATGGGTCCAATGTTCATCTAAGTTAATTTCATCATTTCAGCCGTAGAACGTCCGCTGAATATAGGCCTGCCTCACAGATTTCTAGAGCGACTTCCGTCATGTGGGACGAATTTGCCCGTACTCACTATGCTGGGCACGAGGGTTGGCAAACGCGACCCTGCTGACTGCTGAAGACGCTGCTGCCCAGCCCCTAGTTTTTTATATTAGTCGCCTCTTACGAAATCCACGGATAGGTAGATATGAAGTGGCCTATTCTTCAGCAGGAGCCACCACGGCCATGGCCAAATTGATTTATTTGTAATATTTTAAAAAACCGTAAGCGATTTCACAACAGAATATAAAATTCTGAAATGGTTTTCAAACAAGCATGCGTATTCCTTGCAATTGCGATGCGATTTCCTTATTATTAAGAGTATGTCTACACAAACTTATATCATGTCATCATCATCATCAAAAACCTGTAGATATCCACTGCTGGACATAGGTCTCCCCCAAAGAGTTCCACGACGAACGGTCTTGAGCCCTTTCCATCCACCGACTTCGCGCAACCTTTATATCATGTAAATATATCAAATTCTCATTGTTCAATCAGCTATCTCAGATTACCGCAGATCACCACTATTGTGTAGGTAAACGTAGATATATGCATTGTATATTGAGTAAGCACACCTAATCGGATCAGATTACTATTCAGTCTCAGTCGGGAGGACATCAATCACGTTGAATCAATGGCAGCTTCTTAGTGCGTGTCCAGAACAGTCCATAATACGTGTATTAGCTCATAGTTAAGTGATTCTTTGTCATTGGTTCTTTGGTCATCCTACTTCAGGTTTGTGACCAAATTGGAAGAAGCAATTGTTATATTGCTTGCTTGCTAGTCTTGTCACTGATTTTTTCTTGGTCTTCCTATATTATGTTAGTGACCAGGTTAAGGTCAGTGAAATAATCAGTGTAGTGAAAGGATTAAAGTGTGCCTCTTAGATGTCTTCGAATTTTGAGGCTCTAGGACATGCCGGTTTCCTCACGATGCTTTCCTTCACAGTTTGAGAACAACAAACTTTGGTACATCAGGATGTTGGCTGGAAGGAAGAGGGTTTTTTTACGTTATAGTTAGTATACTTTCTGACGTTCTGACGTGGTGGCCTTGATAGGAAGTCGCTTTGGAAATCTGTGAGAAAGGCTATGTTGAGCCGTGGTAATCCTACGGCTGAAATGATGACAGCTTTTATCAATCAGTTTTTGGTACTTTACCTCGCATGTAATCCATTATGTGTGCAGACAATGATAGGCCATGATTGCTAATACAGAATGCACTGATCTGTTCACACTAAGATCACATTTCCATGAATTCATTAGCATGCATTAAGTTCCATTTGCTAATCATTACACGAACTAGTTCTGAGTGCTGCTCGTATATCTATGGTTTTTTTGATCTGAGGGAAATTCTTAGGGAATTCCTGTAACTATAGGTTTTAAATTCCTTGCTGAGTCGAACATTTTCAGGATTATATGAAATCTATCATTTTTTGTTGTTGTTGTTTCCTTCAGTTCTTAGATAATATACGATCTAAGCTTCAGTACCAACCGCAGTGTCGATCACTAATCTAACTCTAATTATTGTTTTTTTTTATTCTAAATGCATGGTCCGATGGTTTCTGTACAGACTTTCGAGCATCATTATAATCAGCAAGTTTTAAAATAAAATAATAATAATGACGTATCAACAGTCCTTGATCTCAAAATTAAATCACGTGTTAGGTTTCAAGCATATGCACATCGAACGAATTATTGAAATATATGCATGGCACAACCAAACCGTCCCAAATTGAATCATATCATAAATAAATCATACTTAATCAAACAATCTATAAAATTCGGCCACAATCTAGTTAGCGTGCGTGTTTGCGCTGTGTTTTACGCATGAAAACGCGGGTCATGTTGGTAAAAGCTGGTGGTATTGAACAATGTAAATCAATTGTTGATTTACCCACTGCTAAATCAAGAAATAGAGAGTAAGGCAATTTTGCAAGTTAAAGTGGCATAGGACTCCCCCAAAGAATACCATGACGAACGTAACAAGCCTTTCATCACACTTCTTCTTCTTCTTCTTGTCGTATCACTGATTCTATCTTGGTTATCCCGTATTAGGTCAGTGACCAGGTTGAGGTGTGGTGGCCCTGAAAAGGGCCTATGACCGTCAGTGAAATAATCAGTGTAGTGAAAGGATTAAAGGGCGATTTTGAATTTTGTATGATTTGATTCGCCCTCGAATTATGAGATTATTACACTGTTATTTGGTGCAAATCAAAATTAAAATGTAGACTTAAAACTCAGTAGGCAGCTACTTCAGAAGGAAGGTAAAAACCAGTCGCACCAAAAAAATATACATCAAAGAAATAAAATTATCAAATAATATGAAATAGAAAAAGAAAGCAATTTCGGAATGGAATAAGAATTAATAAAAGGCGATAGGTATTAATATCGTGACACGGAATACACGCTTATGAAAGGTCGAGGAACCAGGCCAGATGGAGGCGTCGAAATAGATGATATCGTTATTATATTGAGTGAACAGGAATAATTTAATAAGGCATGACAGATGGCGGATCTTATTGCATAATAACAATTCATAACACTTTCACTGGTATAATAAAAATTAATACCTTATTGCATCCATTCCATCCATTATGCAGCGTAAGGTGGAACTTATCCTCACTTAGTGGACGATGTAGTTAGTCAAAGTCAAAAACAAAGTATAATTTATTGCTTGAAATACATGTCATAGTGGGCCGTAAGCCTGTTTGCCTCCGAATAACATAAAAAAATGTCAATTGCTATATACTATTGAATCAATATATTTTACCTATATCTAGGCATGGAATATTAAATTTACAATCATAATACAATTTAATTAATACAAAAATTAACAAATAATAATCAAAAATAGAAGTATTTTTCTTTCTATGTCAGAAACTATTGAAATATTAAATTTAACAATTAGAGACTAGACACAACAATTAGAGATGATAAGCTTTTCAAAAAAAAATCAACAGTTCCTGGTACATTTTGAAAAGGATTAGACTCAGCACCCATACTACATAATCTACAATTATATTTCCACAGAAAAGACATGGTCAATATGGTCAATATGTGCAGCGTTGACTAAGCCGCGGGTTTCCTCACGATGTTTTCCTTCATTGTATACATTTTTCGATTAGAAAAATCTATTGGTGCACGATCGGCTTTTGCATCTACGATCTACGAATCGAAAGTCGAAGTACCTTCCACTAGGCCAACACGGCCAGTACTTGTAAAGCAATCCATATATTCAATCCTTTTAGTAACTACATTTATAAAGGTTGATTTGGTAGATATTTAGATTTATTTGTATGTCTGACAATATCAGACAGAATCTTGACTTAATAAGGTACAGCCTCGTAAATAAAGCCAATTATAATTTCCTTGCAAAAGCCTATCAATAACATCCAACCTTACCAAAGCTTATCCTATAATGTGCCTATTGTGCTTATGCCTACGAAGGTACGTACAACGCTTACATAGGGTAAGCCAAATAGGCGCACCAATAGGCTGTTGAATCCATCACAACACAATTACATCCAATTATGAGGCTCATACAGTCTACTTCAATTTATCGGTCGCTGATGTGAGATGTGCTTTGGAATTCCCACACCGAGATCAGAGTAATTATACTGTTGCATATTGTGCGGTGTGAAACGGCTTAATTACATCGACTGATACAAAGCTTACACAAGTAATGGACTTGCTCCTATGAATATTAATAGAGCATCGGGTTCGTAGTATAATGTCAATACAAACATTTGAGTTTACTGATTATGTAACGTTTTGCTCAATCGATAATGTCAATTGAGCAATGATACAGAAGTATTGTGATAAAAATTCAATATTGGCGTGTCGATTTCGGCGCTCGCGTAACAAGGTAAGCCGCTGACAAAACAAATTTACATAAATCCTGGGGAATCCGTAAAAATGACACGCGTTACTAGAACCGATAAGCTGTGGACACAGAGACAACAGTGAGATAACTTCATATGGAAAATACAGTTCCTAAGAAACAGAGCACACTAAGATAGATAGATAGAAAATGCTTTATTGCACACCATAAAAAGTACAAACATTAACAAACAAACAATAAAAACTAAACTA
The DNA here is from genome assembly GCA_947579855.1 of Anticlea derivata. Classification (NCBI taxonomy): domain Eukaryota; kingdom Metazoa; phylum Arthropoda; class Insecta; order Lepidoptera; family Geometridae; genus Anticlea; species Anticlea derivata. Next base: position 8,925,157 of record OX388269.1, read on the forward strand.
TGTGATGAACAATGGGCGGCCTTATCGCTGAAACATTTACACACAATTAAAACACATTTAAGACTGCTCCACCACCCGTCAAAACCCAAGGACCCAGGGTCAACTGCCCCTTAGGCAAACAGGCTTACGGCCCTCCTGATGGTAAGTGGTTACCGTCGCCTATTGACATCAGCAACACCTGGAGCATTGCTAATGCGTTGCCTGCCGAACCCCTCCCCCCTGAAGAGCCCCTGGAGTGGAGTTGATACCAGGGTAAAGTTTTTATAACGAGATCTACTTTCCCAACAGGGAAGAAAGAAGACTAGGTAGTAGTAACCCCAGGCTTCGCACGAGTAGCAGAGCATAATACGCCAGTAAATCTCTGAGTCGGCATGAACTTTTTTTCGACATCTTCATCGATCATCGTTTTATTTCAGGCAATCATCATCAATAAAATGAAAACTGTATGAAAATCCGTTCAGTTTTTTTTGAGGTCATTGCGTTATAAGTTAGCACGTATAGAAGTAAGTTTTGTAGCCATAACAAGCCTTTCATCACACTGGTTCTTTATCAATGACAATGGCACGTTATTTTTCGACTAAACTTTACCCACTGGTTCAACAGTCGCTAGCATCATTAGCTGGCGGGCTCGATCGCTCACTTGTGCGGCCTCCGCGTCTGACGGCGGGCGGGTAAAAATCCGAATTATCAATCTTCCCCCACCCCCACTTACGATCAATTCTAAATTGAAATCCTCGGAGATGTGAAATCACTCAAAGCCTTTGTGCTCGAGCGTGAAAAATGTTACTTATTTTCGAAATCATTTGGCGCTTTGAACGTCGCTAATAATTTAGACTGGACGCGTAGTGACTCGATAGCGCAGTGGTAGTACAGAGGTCCCGAAATTCTTGTTGATTCTGATCTACGACTACAAATGAACTGTAACAGTTTTGTTGAAACTTTGTAGGTATTTTTATCCACGCTAAGCCGTATTCAAACGGAGTGCGATATCGCATCTAAAACGTATTTCAAAATGGTCCTTACGTGTTCTGAATAAAGTTAATTTTGAGTTTGACTTATAGGAGCTTGCGATCGTTGAGCTATAAATCGCACAGCCCCATATTATGTCAAACTCAAAACTGTCTTTGTTCAGTAGAGTTAAGGATCATTTTGACACGAATTTCGTATGTTTCGCAAGCCGTTTGAACAGTAGTGTGCAAAAAATGCTAATTCTAAACATAAAATCACGATCACAGTTTTTGTCTTCTTGTTGACGTGTTTTTTTAGTCACCCTGTATTAGATAATTGACCAAGTTGAGATAATATGGTAGCCCTAAACAGGGCCTATGACCTAGTTGTTGAACTGTGAATAATTTAATTACTTCCTATTTGGGTGAACCCTTAAAATCTCAAACAGAGCTAGCAGAATAGTGTTAATAATTTAAAAAAACTCGCGGCTAAGAAAGTTTCACTGCATCAAGTTCTGAAGCTGCTAGACTTCTGCTGTATTCTTTTATTTCACGAGACAATATAAAACGGGATGGTCGGAAGTTTCAAGAAGTTGTATAATTCAAAGAAAATTAGAGTTTGGTTCAGGGTATAGTGAAGGTGCAGTGAAGTTTGAAGTTTTCAGCATTCTACGAACAATCGTATTTCCACTGTAAAGTATTAGTTTAGAGTACGGCAGACTAGAATCTGTAGATATATTGCTAGCTGGATGTTTATGGTAAAGCAGCTTATATTTTGTTTTTAGCTCAAATTTGACTGGCCTCATAGCTCAGTTGGTAGTAACTCTGCCTTCTGCGCTAGAGGTCGCGGGTTCGATTTCCGCACTGGACAAACATTTGTGACTAACACAGATGTTTGTTCTGTGTCTGGGTATTAAATATATATCTATTATGTATATCAGTCTCTGGTACCCATTGTACAGGCTATGCCTAGTTTGGGATCAGTTGACCGTGTGTGATATGTCCGGAATATTTATTTATTATTTATTTAAAGGTTAGGTAATATCTCTGTAAAGTGGAAGTAGGAGACTCGCCTACATATGAGTTTACACCTACCGGAGTATTTCAATCGTGACTATTTAAGCTCATAGCTATGCTTCACACAGGTAGTAGAGCTTACGCCAGTAAAGCTCTACTACCAGTCGGCATGTTTTTTCCGACATTTTCAAGAATAATCATCATTTTTAGCCAATGTAAATAAATTAGGTACTTACATTTATACCTAAAGTTATGTATTGTAGAATGATAGGTATATTTTTATATGTATGTTAGTCATTAAATAATATATGGGCCGACATTTTTGTTTACAATTATTTGATGCCTGAAATAAATGATAGGTATTATTATTATTATTGTTATTAATGTTACTATATTTACAAATGTAATTGAAATAATGCATAATGTTCATTAATAATTGTAATACAAGTATCAGGGATAATTTTAAAATAATGAAGGCTTATTATGCAAGCCACGCTGGCCCACAATTAATATTTCATTCTGACCTCATGGCGCTAAGTAATTATTAATGGTGGTCTTGAAAGAGAACATAAATTTTCATATTTATGCAAATTGTGATTTAACCATTACGGAGTGATACTTTCTCCAACGCTCTGTTTTATAGCAAATGTTATTCATGTTACGGGTTTCACCCCAAATGAAAATGTTTCAATTTTTTAATAATATACATTCGTTTGTTTGTTGAGGAGTAAAGGTTCTCGAATGGCGACCACGAACCGGGCGACGCAGTGTTGGAAACCCCCCAACCCGATGGACCGATGACATTGTAAAGGTTGCGGGAAGTCGGTCGATGGAAAAGGCACAAGACCGTTCGTCGTCGAACTCTTTGGGGGAGGCCTATGTCCAGCAGTGGACTTCTACAGGTTGTTGATGATGATGATGACTCATTTGTTGACAGTATAAAATTGCAATCGTTCTTTAAAACCACGAAAGCACAGTGGTTAAGCTACATTACCAGTTGGAGTTGTTTGTTGTGGCAGTGGAAAATACCATAATTTCTTACTGCGAAACTCTTGAATTGAAACTAATGCGCACAAAAAAACGAAATCATGCAGTAATCGCAAAACAATTGGACCAGGTGTCCCATAACAACGTGTACAAGAGAATCTCGAAAGGTGCTTATTCTATTAACATAAAGAAATAATATTATCAATAAGAAAATCAAAGTTCTGAAAAAAAAACAAAAACACTTTCTATGCTTTTAGAAAACATCTGTTTTTGTTTTTTTATATACACCAAGATTGCTACCTAAAACAGCTGAATAACTGAGTTTGTAACGATTTGACCCCGAAACATCTGATATTAGCGATATTTGTAGTACAAACTTTATTGCCAATGGTGTAGAATAAGCCCCTTTCGGGGTATACATTTATGAATCACTTTGTACTCTTTCAAACCGGTAACCAAGAAAGAGGTAAACAAACAGAACTAGTCTCATTGTGGAAAAAGAATAAAACCTCGGTGTCGGAAGATGTAATAACAAGCTAAGTAGTTGAGTACTAAAGTACACAAACTTAGGTTCAAGTTTGCGTTAGCAAGTTAAATTAAATGAGATGATAATTTATTAAACAGTTTCATTACGATCTTGAGCTCAGTGGAGCGTCTTCAGAGACGGTAAAAGTTTCGACATTTTTGGACACTACATTAAATTTTGCAAACGTTCTTATAATCTCAGAGCCAGAGATGTTTTTTGCAAGTTTATATCAAACGTTTTGGGGGGGAGGGGGTTAAAAGCTATAATCAGCACGTCAGCCACGACGGGTTGGTGATCGGAGTGCCATATTGGTGGTATAGGGTCTTCTTTTTTTTTTTTTTTTTTTTTTTTTATTGGAGATGGTTAGGCGTTTGACCACCAGCTCACTTTTACAAGTGAGATGTGGCCTAAGATGGAGCACGCTTTACCAGAAGGAACTTATTCACTCTAGATTTGAAGACTCCTAGATTGTACTCGTCCGGGAAAACAGACGCTGGCAGATCGTTCCACTCTTTGCCAGTGCTTATAATAAAGGTGGAGCAACCAACCGTACTCCTTATTCTGAGGTAGAGTAGGTTCTAAACACTGAAGAGATTCAGAAATAATACATGGGTTCCTGATACAAAAAAATCAATGAACCATCTACAAAGTGTTTGGAACGATACGACAGCTTATCGGGAATTCGGGCAACATATAAATTTAGCTTCTTTTTATCAAACAAAACCACTCAGATCCATCCGGTTATCTGTGCTTGGTAATGGATTCGCCTGTATTTCTAACTTGGTGCAACGATATGACGTAACTTAACGATAGCTGACTCCTGTCTATTAATATTACGATACGGCTCAGATCTAACGTACCAAAGAAAGTTGCATTTTCAAGGAATTAATGTAGCGTTTTATGACATGATAGTGGATTATAAAGACACTAATCTTTAGATTAATAATGCTATAATTTGGAAATAAATCTATTTGAAACGTTTCGTAATCGTTACATTATAGTGTGAGTGTGTTAAAAGTAAAAGTAAATTGCTTGAATTACCGTATGAGTATTATCATAAAGTTATTACCTTCACTGCATAGTAATAAAGCCGTGTTGACTTTCGACTTTCAATCCGAAGGTCGTGGGTTCTAGCCCGGCAGTGCACCAATGAGTTTGAAAAACATCGTGAGGAATCCAGTAGTATTCTTAAAGCTGTGATAGACTTGCGACCTGTCACGAATGGAATACTCACTACTGAAAAATGTGGGCATGTGCCTAATGTTTAGACATTTCAAGGATCTGATCGCCTGGAGATTTGATAAGATGTGGCGTTTATCGAATCAGAAGATGTGAAAAACTGTGATGAATACCTCTGCTTTAAATACCAAGCCATGCGTATATACAACTAACTAAATATTTACATGGAATAGGAATAGGCATAGGAAACGCTTTTCCTAATTTTCGCTGGTACCTCCCTAAGCAAATTCAAATAAACTGGCTTATTCTAAAACCCAGTCGCAATTAGAGCACCCGAAAACCACAAAAGACGTAATTATGATCCCAACATGCTGAGCTAGGTCACCTGTTTAAAACAAAGCCGGACTTGTAACCTAACCTAAAATATTTACCCACCTTAGTTATTTAAACTTTATGATGTTGAGATAGAGTTGAAATCGGCTAATGGATATATCCGTTAGTGGTGGCTCTTTTGTGTGCATAATTATAAAATTTTCTTTCAGCCTTTTTAGAATTACAAGAACATTATTAATGAGCGAGAGGTTTTTCTTTTTTCCTTGAGCTTAAGGAAGTACCCTTTAATAAAGTATGAGATTAGATTGACAAACCATTTTCCTGAAAGAGGGAAAAATAACGAAGAAAATTTTACTTTTTATTTTAACATTGTTTTAACTCTGGTGAACTACAAAAGTCTAATCCATCCCATGTCACAATAATACAAGGGGATTAATAATATGTATAATATCCCTAAAGGACCCAGCATTATACACCCAAAAGGCAATGAAGTCTGTTCTATGACTTATGGAAATTTTATCATTGAAATACACTATGCAAAAATCAGCTGTTTGAGGTCAAATCAGTTCAAACTCTATTATTTAGCTGCTCTAGGTTATAAATCTTGATGACAAATTCATGATGATGTTTGGGTAGTTCAATCGCGCCGTAACGGTTGAGCCGTTTCGCTTAAACTTGGAATAGATCTTTCATCTTGAGCATACCTATTGGCTACTTTTACATAGGTACCATGCGAGTGAAACCGCAGGCGAATATATATTTTTTCTGTTGAAAGATAATGCTCTTTACCGAATGGTATACATAATATTATGAATCACCTTGTATAGTAGGTATATATGTACCTACTTTATAGTATTCATGGAGTTGTCTGTATATCCTGAGGTTACAACACTACCTCAGAAAACACTACCAAGTAAACGGATTTATTCCTATTTGTTACTTTCACTACACTAATTCTTTCATCGACGGTCATAGGCCCTTTTCAGGGACACCATACCTCAACATGGTCACTGACCTAATACAGGTGACCAATAATGTTGTTTTGTTAATGTTTTTATTTTTTTATACTGTTTATAATTTTGTGCTTACTAACATATTTTATAAGTTTTTAATTATTATTTAACAAAATGGATGACATGTCTGAAATTAAAATAAATTGAATTGAATTGAATAAAGAATCAGTGAAACGACAAGAAGAAGACTGGGACAAGAAAAAATATCAAGTACGATTACGTTATACGTTTGTAAGATTACATGCAATGGGTAGGTATGTGATTCGGGATATTGGGCACGATTGTGGATCCATTTTTCTGTGACAGCACATAAATATTACTGACAATAAATAAATTGATACATCGCCCGCTCTACTGATTCGGTATCAAGAGTGAGTGTCGCCGGAAATGTAATAAAAAGGTTTCCTGGCCGTATCTCGTTTTCTGGCGTGTTTTTGATTTGTTAAAATAATGCATTTTGATTGGTAGTGTCAAGAACGCAACAAATTATATCGTTCAGATTACTTTGTTTCTCTCTTGCTACTTCATGTTTCTATGTATTAAATAAATAAAGTTAAAGCTTGGTTTAGTTTTTATTTATTTAAGTTATTTTATTAAGATACTAAATAATATTTTGGTACCTACAGTAGGTACCACATTATTATTTAGTATCTTAATGCGAAATACGAATACTCCAAAAATAAGTATGCAAAATACCTCAATAACAAATATTTAAATCCTTAATCGGATCGAGATCTAGATGAACAAATCGTATGCTAGTTAGTATCGTAGTTTCAGTTACATGCACCAAGACATCGGTTTGATGATTGTTTCATCGCCTGCTAGCTTGGCGCAACATGGACTACTACCAAAATTGGACTACTACCTACTCTCAAAATTGAAACTATCCACACATTTATCGATCCACGATTGATCGACTTCCAGCAAAGACAGTCATAATTCAAGCGAACATACAGCCATACATGACAGCCCGTAATCCTATAAACCACGCGCCGATCGGTACGGGGCGCACGGCGGGTTCGTATTTCATTATCAATGTGGACAAGTGAGTTCCGCAAACGGAGACCTAACTATGAAGTTCAAGACGGGATATAAATTGTCGGTATGACGTTTATAGCGTCTACTTGGTTCCTGCTAGATACTATACAGAATGTGCTTAGGGATAGCTGCTGGTATGACGTGAGAAAATAGTGATTAATTTTTTATAAAAAATTTGTTCCGTGTTTCAAACATAATTCTTGGATATTTTGTTAGGTTTATGAATATTCTGTTGGAAGTTAGGAACGCCTTTGCCCAGCAGATAATTTATTTAGTGCTTAGAAGAAAAATAGCGGTAGCAAAGAGTTATAATAGGAAGGTTATAATGTTAAGCTGTAAACATGCCAGTAATAGTAACTCCTAAGTTAGATTAACTTTATTTGTAATACTTCACTGCTCTATTGATTGATGATGAAAAATGAATGATTGATGACGATTATGAAACAGTTCTACGATATCAATTTTTTTCTTATACTAAACGATTATAAATATTAATCTATGCTGAGCAAAAAATCTTTTGCAACAAAACTGGTGCCAGTTTTTAAAAGTCCCAACTTACATAACCCAACTGAGGCGCAAAAAATATAATGACACATCTCTTTGTCGTGTTACTCATCAGAACACGATTTCGAGATGTTTATTTAGAAAGTCGCGTCTGTGTGCAAAATGCTTTAAATGCACATCGCTAACCACTCTTTGTCATGAAGTGCTAGAATTACGCAAGCTTTTGACTTCAGCAGGTTGCTTTTGATAGGTTGATAAGGTTATAACAAATTTATATATGATAAAAAAATGGCAAGAGACTTTTATCTAACAATGAGTTAAGTAGACCCTGGATAGAAAAGCTCTTAACATAAAGCCGTATTCAAACGGCGGTTACCGTAAATGAACGTCTGAACCAATTTAGAGTGCCCATTGCTGAACATAGGCCGCCCCACAGTTGGCTCACCACGATGAGCACGCGGGTTGGCGAGCGCGGTTATAGCTATCGTTGTTATTATAGGGGAAGCTGATTTTCATCCCCTAGCTTTTTTTCCCTTAGTCACCTCTTACGACATCCATTCTTCGACCGGGGCCACCACGGCCAACTAAATAGTAATAAAACAACTCTCACTTTACTTGCATACAATCAGCATCTTACAGTTCTCATCGTCTATGCCCCGAGAGAAAAGACAATGCCTATCATAAACAGTGTCACAGTGAGAACAATTTATTGTGCCATCAATCAATTACGCGTTGTGTAATCGATCTCATTCACATAACGCGGTAATTAGGTAGCGGTTGGCAGATTCATCGTGATGTAGGCACCTACTGATTCTATTGATTAGGGCATTTAATTAATAAGCGGAAGTGGCTAAGGATTGGTCGTGTTATTCTGCATTATCCTACTAACATTATAAGTGTGAAAGTTTGTGAGAATGTTTGGATGCTTGTATGTTAGTGGTTAAATAGCGCCGTAACGGCTCAGGCGATTGCAACTTGGCATAATTATGGTTCTTTACCTAGAATATATAAATAAACAGGCCTCATAGCTAAGTTGGTAGTAACTCTGCCTTCTGCGCTAGAGGTCGCGGTTTCGATTCCCGCGCTGGACAAACGTTTGTGTGATGAACACAGATGTTTGTTCTGTGTCTGGGTGTTAAATATATATCTATTATGTATATCAGTCTCTGGTACCCATAGTACAGGCTATGCCTAGTTTGGGATAAGTTGAACGTGTGTGATATGTCAAAAAAAAAAAAAAACAGCACCCAACAGTCACTTACATAGTCCTGATCCCATACTAGGATTCCCTGTGTCATGGGTATCAGAAACTACGAGTAGGTACCATTCAATTCAATTCAATTCAATTTATTCATCTTTTGACATATTTACATGTGCTTAGATAGGTCAGAACAGAACAGATACATTTTTTTTTACTTACATAGTAATTATGTAGACAAACAAAATAATAACATGTAAACGCACAAAATTACTCTATGAACACAAGACAAAAAAAAATTATACACAGCACAGATTAAACGTACACAGCTGAAAGATTGACTTTGACAATAACATGAATGAATGATCGATTGATCGTTCGTACACAAGCAAAAAGAAAACATATTGGTGCTACCAACATTGTACCATTGTACCATAATACCCAGACCCGGAACAAACATTTTCAGATCATGCAAACATTTGTCCCGCAGCGTGAATCGAACCTATTATCTGGTACCACGCAAGCGGAGCCCCGGCACATTTCAGATAAAGAAGCAGCTTAAGAAGGGCATCGGCTACTTAATCAGGGTATCTTGCGAAGAAAGCCGTATTTAGGTTTGTATTTTAACATTTTCACTGAAAAGTTTTCCAGTCCTGACTCTTCAATTACTGCCAAGCGAGTTTTTCTCAGTCAAAAAGTCAGTTGAAATGATAACTGTTTGATACATTTTCATTGCAACACAAAATTACGTCAGCACGCCAATGCATCGATTTATCATTAGCTAACCTCAACCTCATCTTATTTTTCTTATAATTATGTACTTTGACTTAATTATAATATATATATTTATATTATGTGTATATGGGTAAATTAGTATGTATGTACGTTTATATATTTAGTGTATATAGGTTTATTGGATAATTTGTTTCATAATCTTAGTTTTATGTAAGCCGCCGTCCTCAGGTTTTCTAATCTATCCTGTCCATCCAAAGGTTTCCTGGAAGAGATCGCTCTTAGCAATAAGGCCGCCCATTGTAATGCTTACCTATTTGTAACGGATAAATTTTATGTTTTTTGTTTATTTTTGGTGTAGGTACAATAAAGATATAATCTATCTATCTATCTAACTTTTTCACAAAAGTAATACTATGTCGATCCACAGCTCCAGTGTATCGGCGTTCAAAGCAAAAGTGAATTCTAAACAAGACTAACAAACAGAGCGCTAAACCAAACAGAAGGTACATATTCCGAACCAAATTCTGACGCACACCGGCTCGCTAATTAAATTTTCTTACGGTTATTACGTGTGGCGTTAGTCTGACTACGAAGGTTTTATTGCTGGCATATTTCAATATGCGAAGTATTTGACGATGCGAGGCAGAATTATGAATTTTCAGGATTAATGTTTAATTATATAGGCACTTACTTAATTTTGATCTCGTTTATCATGAATTCATATTTAAAACAAAGCAGTTACCTATGGGGCTGGTAAGGGGTATATCCGAATATTTGGCACATGCCCGCATTTTGCAGTATTGAGGACGTGGCATGTTTCTTCATGATGTTTACCTTAACAGTTAAAAAAAAAACAAAATCGCAACTAGATATTTCCGAGCCAGGTCATATCGTGGACGAGGTACAAACAAGGACTGTAACATCCAGGCGTTGCTGATGTAAATAGGCGACGGACTTATCATCAGGTGGGCCGAAAGCCTGTTTGCCTCCGTATAACATAAAAAAGTACCTATTTTAAAGTATTCACATTAGACTGGAACTCCGTGATGTAAAATGTATCCCCCTTTGCGGCCTGGATGACATAGACAAAATGCCTTATGCCTCTGCGCATGCAGGCAACGTAGCGCGTTACAGTTAGAGTCAAATAAAAAAAAACACACATTCTTAAAAAAAAATACCAAAGTAAAAAGTTCTTTCGTTTTAAATTAGTTTTCATTGCAAAGGGTTCTCATCTTATGAAGAGATATTTCAGACAGATATTGTTAGGCTACTTAGCTTGAACTAATTCTATGCAGGTTCACAACAAAGACATTGATACCTACAATAGCTTAATGAAGAAATGAACAAAGAAAACCAATCATGGCGGCTTGATACGAGAGTACCTACGGCTAGTAACTGAATGGAAATAGCAAAGCTCATTGGCAATAAATCTTACGATTCCCTCAGACAGATAGATTTTTGATCGGCCGATTTGTCGTCCTCTGAATTTGTAAAAGCAATCCAATCAACTGATTTTGGATTGCACCATAGTCCTTATTGAAATTCAATTGTCACCCGACATCAACAAAGTGCGGAAGCGCATTTCCTTCAACGTGCTTTATTTTCTCCGAATTTTATGTAGGTAAGCATTTCTATCGGTCCATTAAAGTTTGAAGTCTGGGGGAGTTCTGAAAGCCCACATTGAGACGTCAAGGCAAAACAACCCCGAGGCTTTCCGTTGTTGTTTTCTCATTATCTTTCCAATCGCATTGGAAATCAAACAGACGACGTCCCGGTAAAGCTTTCCCAATTATACACATTCAGACTTTGTGTACAAAGCTACACGACTCAGAGGCTCTGTTCTGTGATTACTTAGAAAAGGGTGAAAGCAAAGGCACAATAAAACTAAACAAAGGAAATAAAACCGACTCACAAATGTGCATTTATCGTTACTATCGGCTATGCTCATATTCTATACTTACTAGCTGAACCGTCCGCAACTTCGTCCGCGTGTTCAACTATATTCCTACCTTGACTCTTGATACTTCGTAACTTGAGATCTTGATTTTTTTACCTCGTGCTACGGAAGCTTCAGAGCGCGAGTCCTACTCACACTTGACCGTCAAGATTGCACTCTACAACCTCGGTAAATATTTTTAATTATTTTGTGGTAAAGACACGGACTAAAATAGCATTCAGTTGTCACAGATTTAAAAAAAAAATACTTAGGACCTAAGCAAAGCGATGTTTCATCCGACTAGATTTACAAATTATACTGAGTACTTATTCAAAATTAAAATTTATTTGTATCATTATAAAATACACAGCCTTTGCTACACAGGAATAGTGTAGCTTTCCATTAGAGAAATAATTTCTAGAAACAATTCAGTGGTTCCAGCGTTTATCCCCGACATACAAACAAACATACAATCAACTTCAACCTCTTTATATATAAGCGTAGACAAAGGAAGAATTATTAAGTTCTGACGACAGCTATATGTACTTTTACTTGATTAAATATTGTTGAAGTTTAAGGACATATTTATTTTCTCGTGTCATTCTAGTGGCATTAATAGTGACTCCGTGCATCGTAAATTAAGTTGCAATGCAAGGTATAAGGCCTTAAAATCCGTCACTAGAGATGGCTATTCATACGAACTTACTTTTATAAATTAGCTGTTGAATTCCATTCCAAATTACTAGTCGGGTTCAATACTAAGTCAAAAAAAGCCAGCGGAGTCCCCAAACTCTCTAACACTCAAATTGTACAAATTCAAGTTTAATACTTCAGATTGAAAGTTAATTACATTTTCAAATTCGCCAACCCCACAATTGAAGTCGGAATTAAAATGAACAGGGGCTCGAGAAATGCCAAGCACGAATTATTAATTCTCGTTTCGTATCAGATTTGTTCAACTTTCTAACCATGTGATTGTTCAAAAATTTGCTGAATTTATTTTTGTTTAATTAACTAATCAAATACTTTTCACTCCGACTTGACCTTTTTTTAAATTAATATATAATCATTATGATTAATGCAAAAGTAACTCTGTCTATCGGTCTGTTTGCAACATTTTCTCTAATAAACGGCTGAATTGATCTCGATGAAATCTCGTAATCCGCGCGTAATCACTAATTGTACATAATTCCAACTAGGTAATAACAAATTATTCTCATTTTTTAGCTTATGTCATTCTCCTTTATATTTGATGTCTGTGTCAAATTTCAGACTCCTCAGCCTAGTAGTTTCTGAGCTTTTGTGATGAGTCTGTCAGTGAGTGGGTGAGTGAGTGGACTACTCCTTTATATAGATATACATATATAGATTACTTATTTGATGGAAAACACTATCTGGCTCTTTTACTGGTGTTGAATGCCCTGCTTGTCCTGATATAATCAGAAATCTACATAAACTAACATCATTAAGTAGATCGTCCGTATATGCTATATGCACTATAAGGACCATTCATATCACAGGTAACTTCTTATGTTTTGTAACCATCTCATAGTGCGAAAAGAGCCTCTTCGGCTCGTATTCAGAGACACGACTCAAAAATAGATTTAATCACAGATCAGCTGAACTCAACTTAAGTATTGAATCTCTTCTCAAACATAGCTTTTATTCAAGAACGGTACTTAAACGAGTCTCAAATCTGTACTCAAATGTTCTCGTTTACATTTTGATTTATTTATAATTTTCTATCCGTTTTACGCAGAAATTCAAACAGCCAGGGTGGAAATAGAATAGAACAGTAAAGTGAAGTATAAATAAGCATCAAAGTACGTGTAACGGAACGAAAATGTCATTTGATTAATGTCAAATCAAATCTAAACTCAAGCACCGATTTCGTCTGATTGACGTTTCAGAATAAGCATTTACTCAGGTGAACTGTGATCATTGAATCTATACTTAAATACTGTTCAAGAATTAGAATCTCGACTCAAATCGAGATTTAAGTACAGATCAATGCTCAAGTCTTGTCTCTGAATACGAGCCTAAGAGTCGCACTTTAATCCTTTCACTACACTGATTCTTTGATGACCGACGGTCATAGGCTATTTTCGGGACTAGCACACCTTAATCTGGTCACTGATCTAATACAGGATGACCAAGAAAGAATCAGTGACACGACAAGCAAGCAAGCATAGGAAGAGTATTGTTTAAAGAAGGAACGTCACTGCGATCAAAACAGTCAAATGAGTACCAAGGTGTTAGATTGGTGATCAATCAAAACAAAAAGACAACTGCGTGATCGTTCGATGGAAATTCCTAACAGCTAAGCACAAAAGCCTAGTCACTCAAGTTTCAATCTTATCGCAACAGGTCAAAGATGAAAGAAGCTAATTTAGCTTTATGACTCATCTTTTGCAAGGTACTGTGTGTTATTGAGGTAGGTACAACAATTGCACAAGAATTTGGCATTCAACAGACTGCTATGTGCAATCGTATTCAAATAAGCAAGAAATTTGGTATTTGTCGAAGATTATTTTCGTGCGATGCATCTACAGAACAACGACATTTCAAATGAATTCTGCCTTTCCTCAGTAATCTTACGCGTAATAGACAAAATGGAGAATAAAGGCGTGGGTAATGGAAATTATTAAAAGTTGAATTACATTGATTATTGATATCAAACGAGTGTTTATCGCGTACCTTTTTTATTTCAATACGGACGGGCAGTCTGCCCACGACCACGATTTTTGCAACACGGTCAAAACGTATGCCGTACGTAACGTAAAAGGTACGCGATAAACACTAGTTTGATTTCAATAAGCTATGTAGGTATACTCGCGAAAGTTTAAAAAATACTACTTGAATTACAATTACCCAACCCTCAGTTTGCTGAATGAATTTCATTACAAACATAAGCCACTTCACTTTATTTCATAGGTGTAAAATGAAAATAACACCAACTCACTGCATCCCATAAAATAGACGGACACATTGAAACCTTATATAACACATGGTATTACTCTTGATGCAGCACCGCGATAGCACAATAAATTATCAAACAGAATATACACAATAGAATATATTTTATAAAGATAACTCTAGGTTTAAGTTTAATGAGCGGATTGGATTTTGTTGAGCGGTAAAATATGAGACTGACATAAAATATAAAGTCAACAGCCAACATTTCTCACATATTAAGTGCAAAAAGTAACAAGATCCAGACTTCTATCTTTGAGTCAAAACACTAAAGGTGGCACTATAGTACTATAATAACGTCATTACAAGCGAATGGAAGTATCAAGTGGCGATTCCGCTCGATGCGACCTCTCTAGTTAGCGAAAGTAGAGAGATGAATGACGTAAACATAATGGAGAAATGGCATTTCAGATTTCTTCTTCATAAAAAAATCAAGTTCACCTAAGATAATAATTCATAATAATATTTAATTTATTCGTTTGTAGGCACAGGTGTAGTACATTATACAATGTCAGATGTTAAGGCAGGTAAACATGGATCTCTGAGCCTCACCCAATGGCGTACAAACAATAAAGACAATTTCACAATAAATATTAAAAGATTAAATTATATATTATGTCAAATTTTACCTGAATACATTATATCGGATTAATTAATAAATTATATGTCATATCTATGTTGAAGTGGCAGTGGGCAGGCCATATAGCTCGCAGAACCGATAACCGTTGGGGAGTAAAGGTTCTCGAATGGCAACCACGAACCGGTTGACGCAGTGTTGGAAGGCTGGGGATGATCAGGACCCCCACCCGATGGACCGATGACATTGTAAAGGTTGCGGGAAGTCGGTTGGATGGAAAGGCTCATGACCGTTCGTCGTGGAACTCTTTGGGGGAGGCCTATGTCCAGCAGTGGACTTCTACAGGTTGTTGATGATGATGATGATGATCTATGTTAAAAGAAAAATTATCAAGGATCTTACCATCTTAAAATTCACAGATGCTTAGGTATATGCTTTTTCTACAAGCATTTTTTCAATTTCACCTTGAATACTTTAAGGCTGGCAAAGCCTATTAGCGCCTCTGGAAGTTGGTTAAATATAGATAGCCATGCAGATTAAATAACACTTTAGTTATAAAGGGAAAATACCAAAGCTTGTTTACTTCTTTTTAGTCACAGTCAGGTTTTTTTTTATGTTTTCATTTTGGAACCGATTTTCAGAAAAAAATATTTATTTACGCCATCAGTTAGGACCCACGAACAGAACACTTAATAAGCTAATTCAAGTATTTTTCGTTACTATTTCACCTACGTTTATATTTCATTCCAGACATGTAATCCAATATTTAATTTCATTCAAGCCTAACAGATTATCAAACTAGCCTGATTACATAAACTACCAACTTTGTTTATAATTGACTAATTTCCATACAATTATGGTATTAAACATAAATTATGTGTCTGCTGGCTCCCGTCCCCAACAGATAGGTTCTCAACTTTCAATATTAATTTATAAATTTTGTCCCAACAACAGGCGTTTTATTTACGATGCTGAATAAATTTTAATATCACACTGAAATAACGGCACCACATAACGATACATAATTTATTATTTTATCTCTCAACGCCTTTACATTATTAATGTCCCCCATCCCTGTATTGGAAAAAAATACACGGTGAAAGTGCCGACAAATTGAAATAAAACACAACAAAAAATACTTTTTGGAGATACCAAATTTTTATGAAAAATTCCTGAACGCTAATAATTTTCTAATTTATCATATGACTAGCGGTGACTGCCAGCTGGTTCACTTGTACGGTACCCGTTTAAAAAATAAAGTTAAGTTACGGCAAAATTACTATTTTATCATAGACTTGGGGGTGACCGAGACCTCGCTTATGCGGCACTCGTAAAAAAGTAGAAACTATATAGAGGAAATATTCTATTTGATCATAGACTACTGGCTGCCCGCGCTTCGCTTGTACCTCTACAATAAACATCAATGTCCCTCCTCAGTAGGTCGGTTCAGCTGTTAAGTCGTAAAACATTACAAACAAACAGACAGAGAGACAGAGCTAATTTTGCAGTAATAATATTAAGTATGAAGTGTGACGTGATGACAGAAAAAATGTATTATGCAGTGTGTCCCACGGCCATACTACATTTAGGATAAGTAATTTACATATTAAGTTAGGAAGTTTTAAATAATGGAGACTTTCGTTTATTTTTAGGGTTTCGTACCTCATTTGGAAAAACGGAACCCTTTTAGGTTCACTTTGTTGTCCGTCTGTCTGTCTGTCCGTCTGTCAAGACCCTTTTTCTCAGAAACGGCTAAAGGTATCAACTTGAAATTTATACCACCTATTATGGTCTGTGGGCTTATTTATGGTCCCGTATAAAAATCAAAGCTCTAGCTTAATGCATTAAAAATATATGGCAATGAATGTATAATTTTTGTATGGAAATTGCTAAAATGAAAAACTTCTAGGAAGTACTTCCAGTTACCTCACAATTCTGAAATTTGGAATGCAAGGAGCTTTTGTAACAAAATTAAAGGGAAAAGTCTGAAATTGAGGAATTTTGACGTTTTTTAGGAAACTTATATTAGGGTCATTGTCATACAATGACTACGTGAACGCAAATATAAGTTTGTCAATTCCTACACTTAGAATTTTTATTTTCAGACCATGACCACTGGTACGGAACCCAGGGCGTGTTTATTTAAAGTAAAGGCAAACATTTTATAAATTGTCTTCACTATGCCGGAACTCAAACCAGCTAAATGAGAAAAAAAAGTATATTTATGATGCCGATCGAAAAGGCTAGGATCAATTCCTTCTCAGTACTTGCATTAGAAACGCCTGTGAGGCCGTTTCCGTACATCATCCCTTAAAGCAAAAAGGTCCTAGCTCGATTACCGTAAGCTTGGACCATGCTGGAATGCGACAGCTTTCTCAAAAGCCCCTCTACAAAGTGATTCATAACATGTCATGTATACAATCTGGGTTTATTCTATCAACAAACAGAAAGAATATTAGCGCAAAATAATTTTTTTTTTGTCTTTCTCAAATTAGCAGTTTTCGATATTATTGTATCATCATTATAACGAATTAGGTACTTAACGTATGTGTACGTGAAGGTCGGCGGCGTCAAAATTGCTACCTAAAACAGCTGATTCATTGAGTTTGAACTGATTTGACTCCATTGACTAATTTGACCTATTTGCTTAGAGTTCTTTTCAATGAAAAATGACGAATTTCCAAGAGTCTTAGAACAAACTTTATTATAAATCACCAAGTCAATTTTCCTTTACCATTATAGACGAGAGTTGCTAACTTCATAATAAGGGATTATACCTGATCACATCTAACCAAATTAGTTACAGAATTATTGTTGATAGCAAATTAGCTACGATAAAGAAAGTTGCTGAGCAGAGGGTAAGTGTCGACTTACACGAGGAACACGATCCGTGTTGGGTGTACCGACCTGAAACAAAATTAAATTATTGTTATATAAGTTGTTTAAGACGGATCGAGAGATGGGGCTCTACAAAAGTATACATTTGCAAATACTAGTAAACATCAAAAGTAGTGATGATTGGACAAAGTTTTAGAATAAAAACTAGCGAATTTTTTACGAGTAGGTAAACGTTTTATCCTGGTTCTTCTTAGATCAGCGCAGACGGACAAAATTGCGGAACAAGACCCTTCTTCAACCTCTCAATTCGTTTGAGAGGTTGAAGAAACCGAACCGAACTAACCTCCTCCATTTTTTTGACGTCGTCGGTTAAAGAAATAGGCTCGTGACTTTTTATATAACAGCATGGTAGACAACCTCCAAGATTACCAGGCAATAGGATCCTTTAAAAATTCTCAGGGGTAGTCTGAGGCTTGGCCAAGCATTTTGTACACGCCCACATTTTGTTTTGTCATCTCTTACTATTGCATGAAGAAAATCAACATAAATTGTTTTTATATAAGGAGGTTAAACACACGAAAAAGCAAAATTAATTATTAAAAGCGCAAAAAATAATTCTAAACCTACATTTAATACCGTACTTAGTATCATTTATTGTTTCCGACACACTAATTACGATAACATCTGTAAGGCTTCGAATCACGCACGGGTCGTTCACGAAGCGTTCATGATATTTGAGCAGTGTCGCTTTTGTTGTACTTTCAGAAAATAAAAATAAAATAGGCTCATGACTGTTTTCCTTACTATTGTAAGCGTCCTCTGTAATTTTTTAATTCTTTAGTGCACACAGAAACATCATACAGAATAAGGTTATTCAAAAAATTATGTTCATAGGCAAGTTAATCCTAAATATACTAAAATAATCGAAATAACTATTTAACTAACGACTAAGTACTAATAAAAATGCGCCTGGTTTTTTTACGTGTAGGTGTCATAAAAAATCCAGTCGATCCCTGTCGCCACCAGATGGTAGCGTGCCCAAAATACTGGCGGCATTGCCACGTTGTATGGCAATGCTTATTCGCTGACCGAAGTAAAAGCCAGCATTTTGGTCACGCGTAGACTCAAAAAGTCTCCCCGCCAGGTCCATGTAAATTTTGTGTGCTAGGCAAGTTTAAGCCTAAAGAGTTTTCTTCCATCAAACGTTTGAGGCTTCTTCTTCTTGTCGTGTCACTGATTCTTTCTTGATATTAGGTATTAGGTCAGTGACCAGGTTTAGGTATATTGGCCCTCAAAAGGGCCTATGACCGTCGGGGAAAGAATCAGTGTAGTGAAAGGATTAAAGTGCGCCTCCTAGAGGCTCCTTTCGTGCACTAAGGCTAGAGAGAGGCAATACAGAGTGAAAAAAAAAAAGTTGAAAAGACATCTGAATAAATTTATTAAAATAAACTGCCTATACATACTACTAATGTCAGATATCCATGGGATCAGATCCTTGAATTGCATAAGGGGCTAGTCAGAGGAATGTCCCAACATTTGGCACGTGACATACGTGACAGGTAACAAGGCCCATCGCCGCATACAAGAATACTTACTGGTTTCCTCACGATGTTTTCCTTCACCGTTTTAAACACTTGTTATTGAGCACTTACATTTTTCGAACAGAAAAACTCATTGATAGATACACGGCCGGGTTCGAGCCCACGATCTTCAGATTAAAAGTTGGGGTACCTCCCACTAGGCCAACAAGGATTTTTTTCATACAACGGGTTTTTAAAGGTAAAATATTTCGTTGAAAACTAGCTATTATACTATAAATTCCTTCACATTCTATTAAAGTCTATTACATATCTCCGCAAAGCTTCAATACCTGTCTCAGAGCCTTCTCATTACAATCAATGACTCAACATTAAGCCCAGTGCACACTAACGTAAGCCGCAAAGGTAAAACCACACGAATCGCTAGTCTCGATCGATCGAGAAGATCCCCTATCTGTCAGAGGTCGAAGGTTGCGGTGAAAGCGGCACTTTCGCTCGACCGATAGGTAGCACTATTTTGTCCCAGGCTTAATGTTGTGGAAGTATGTAAGGGTACAGACGAGAAAGAGTTTGTATATTGAGATTATGGTCTAATCTAATAAGGTCTAATAACTAACATATGAACACGCAAAAATATGATAAAGATACCTCTTAATACTGTATATAATCTGTTATCGATCAATGAACAAAGCTACGAACCAAACGAAATAACTGCGCGCCGACATCCGCAACGATGTGGATAGGTAAATTGAGCACCAGTATTGACGTTATTGAATTGGTAGCGAGTCACATAATCCAGTGAGAATCGAAAGACTTCCAGCAATGTCTCCATTAATGCCATGCTTTATTGAAGTCAATAAAAAGTCCAGATATCACCCTGAATAGCCATTTGGCTATTCAGGGTGATATCTGGACTTTTATTATTTATTAAAATCGGTATTTCAAGCTCTCTTATATTTATAAGAGAGCTTGAAATACCACCAGAAATACTTGCGCAGAATATTTTCCAGAAGGCTAACCGGTTTAAACATTTTGTTTTGGTCCTGGCACGTATACTAAGCTTACGAGTTGTTTTTTTGCCACTAATTTACAAAGAAAACTGTTAAGTAACCGTTATGATGTAGGCGTATCATAACAACAGTTTAAACAATCTTGGTGGGTCGGTCGCCGGTGTTTTTTGTTCACGTACGGAAAACTCACTACTGCAATATGCGCCAAGTGTTCGGACATGCCACTGACTACCCCCCGTGGACCTCTACAAATATCTGATCGCCTGGAGATCTGAGAAGATGATTACCATGGGGATAAAAGTTGTGACTTTTTTCATTTTCTAGACATGTCACTTAAATTATGAGTAAAAATAAATAAGGTTCAGATAATAGAGAAAAATATGAATTACACTATTCATAATTTTCTCTATTATCTGAACTATTATTTCTTTTGTGTAGCTTTTACGTCTAGGTTTATTTTTTGCCAAAATGATCCTTACACCTACTCATTAAAGTAAATTTTTAGTTTCGACATTTGAGGTCGTGCGATATAGCTCAACAATATCGCAAGCCCCTAATAATTAAACTCAAAATGACTTAAGAGCCATTATGGAATGCATTATAAATGAAAAATGTGAACCTTATTCATAGACATCCTACCTAGGGTAGAGGTTACGTTGAACAGTGTAAATATAAAATACACAAAGTAATAAAAATTGTTGGCTCACTTGTGCACTAGTTTTATCGTCGTCATCCGTAGTTAGGTCAAAGACCGAGGTTCAGCTGTAGTATAATTTTAGCTAAAAAAAGGTCTTACCGTAACCGATCAATTTCAAAGTTCATGTCTAACTCTTTGCAGACTATATTCGAACTATGACAAGCATCCCCTTTATCTTTCGAAAGCTGAATCAATCATTGTCAATCGTCACCTACCGCTTGTCGTAGATTCAAATACCCATCGTGGCTGGATAAAAATAGATAAGTTCTTACAAATGAAGTAAGTAATCCTTAAAATTAATTATTTACAGAGCTTTATATTTTTGATTTACTAAAAAATAAAGGCAAGGGCATACATTTGAAACACAATAAACATTAGGACTTTTTAACCGTTGCTTAATTTTGGACTAAAGATAGATACCCATCAAAGTTACCTGTGGACTTGTTGTACCCGCGCAGTTTTACTCGCGTCGAGTCATAGGAATGCTTAAGTATAGATGATTTACAATTGCTCACATAACCAAGAAAACTTTTGGTTAATTAGAAGAACAAAATTATTTGTAAAATAATATAAATCGTAAAAAACATCACCTCGTAAAAATAAGATACAAAATAACACAAATAAGCCTATTTGTTCTGAGAAACATTACTTTGGACATACGACTTAAACTAAACATAAAATCTAAAAATAACATGAATAATAGGTATAGAACTTTCTTAATCGTAGTAACTGAGAACACAAAGTGCATGAAGAAATATTAAAGTAATACTATTTGCGGTAACAGCTTGGGAACTTAGATATGTTCAACGATACCTCCACATAAACTACGGATGGTGCTAGAAAGCTGAAACTTTAGCCGTATATGAAAGGGCAAGTTCAAAGGGCGAGTGAAGACCACTTAGACAATGTTGCAGATGTATTAGCAATTTCTACGAAACATAGTAGGATTTCACCTGAGAGATTAAACTATTGTTTAATCTCTTTATTTATTAACTTATTAGACTTGTAAATTTGAACAGCTTTACGTACCATCTTAGTAATTGTAATAGTAAAATACCTAATTGCGTAATTAAACAAGCCTAAAATTTTATTAAAACAACCAATCTTGAAGTACCTTACCATCGTTATGATGAGACTTAAAATATGTAACAAATAAATAATAACACAAGACTTGTGAAAATGTTTAATAATTGTAATGTAATTTCTTAACAATCAATGCATAATTCAATTCACTTTAAAAATTTTCAAAAGCCTCTATTCTTGGAAAAAAAAGGTTTGAATATTTGCGTTAGTTGTTTCTTTAATTAATTCAAAAATGTTTAAATAATTTGATCATATTTTTTTAATACTGTTCAGTTGCAATCAAAAGTGCCGGCGCATGAACAAATCCTATTTATCACCAGTATGCAGGATGTCGCTAACAACATTGTGACCTGTTTGCAAACTAAACTATGTCATTATTCAATTCAGTAGCAAAACGTACGGGTGTATTTATGCTCAAAATAGATAACTTTCAATCAACTAGTGTACAAAGCAAACATTCAATTACACATTTTTGAACTTTCACGTTTGGATTCTACCTACGCATAGACAATAGTTATGCGGTGATAAAGTTTTACCGTTTATTCGGCATGCCATTAGGTCTTTTTTCAACTCACATTTGGTAAATACTAAATACGCAAAAGCACCACTTTTTACTAAATAAGTAAAATGTCAGTTTAAAGTTGTTAAGTCAGAGGATGATTATAAACATTCTAGTGACATCTAAATGGTTTGCAATCATGAAAAGTAAATTTAGGTATGTCTTAAAGTTTTCTCCTGACAATTTTGAAACATTGTAGGTTTTCTGAGATTGTCTTATTTACAATACAATAACTTTATTTCAGGCACCAATAGAATAAAAACAGATGGAATTTATCTCATCCTACGGCCCATATAGATATATACCTTAAAGACTAACATAAATTATAATATAAAAAAACACAATTAATTGCCACGTAGGAACTGCGACGTGGGACAAACTTCATTACAAACTTCATTACCGTTTTCGTTACGCAATAGCTTTATATTACAGTTTGAGTGATTTTCGAAATCACATGCTTTATGCAACAATGGCATTGCAAATAAAGATAATTAAAGTACCTACAAATCATCATTCAATGCAAAAGCAAAACGCGTAATAAGCACGTAGCACCAACTCGTACGGGTACAAACCAAACAATCAGGCGCCAATTTTTCAGGAATCATCAGCCATCATCAGCGCAATCGCGAACAACAATGGAGTTGCGAAAGATAATTCCGTCGAACAAAAGGTCGAACGTAATAAATGCACACTACAATGAATGCATTCATCATAATTTAACGTCAATGAAAACATCCCGCCTATTCACCGTGGCGAATCTACTCAATTGGATGCTATTGCAAAACGAGACAATATTGGCAGGAGGTGTTAGCAAAGAGTGCCACGACGAACGGTCTTGAGCCTTCTCCATCCAACGACTTCCCGCAACCCTCACAATGTCGTCGGTCCATCGGGGGGCCTTCCAACACTGCGTCGTCCGGTTCGTGGTCGCCACTCGAGAACCTTTGTTCCCCAACGGTTATCGGTTCTGCGAGCTATATGGCCTGCCCACTGCCACTTCAACCTGCTAATTTTGAGACTTGGTCACTAACTATTGGCCTCATACACAAGCTCAAAGTCGCTCAACGGGCTATGGAGAGAGCTATGCTCGGAGTTTCGCTGCGTGATAGAATCCGAAATGAGGAAATCCGTAGAAGAACCAAGGTCACCGATATAGCTTTCAGAATTAGCAGGTGTTAGATATAAACTAAAAAAAAAATAATGTTCGATAGGCCAGTTCTATTATGAAAGACATCCTATAAGGTGTCTAGGTAACTAAGATCTCTGAAGCTGGGAAGTTAGAGACTCGGCCAAACATAACTTTAGGCGTAATATCAATTTAAATGCCACGTAACTATCCCACTCCTTCGGAATAACGAAAAAATAATTTAACTCTTATATTTATATCAAAACGAAACGTACCGTGACAGCTATTAATTCAATCGTCGAAGAAACGCTTTACAATGTAAATGGAACATCAGAAAAAATGTTGATAGATCTAGCGGAACCACATTTTGAATGGAAGCCAAAACCGGTAAGTCAATGGCCGAGGCTTAATCCTATGAAGCCTCGTTGAGATCGGCGTTACAAAGATTAAGGAATTACTGGTTTTGGTATCCAAATGGGCTTGGATAACATCCTACTTCCTACTAATATTATAAATGAAAGATTGTGTTGGATGTTCGTGGTTCAGTCTCACCGCCGATTTCGATAAAACATGTTATTATTGTACACAAAGAAAAATAACATAGGGAGAAACAACAAATCTTCAGTTACAATAGATGGCCTTATTGCTAAAAGCGATCTGTTCCAAACCACCTTTGGATTGACAGGATAAACAAATCAAAT
Organism: Anticlea derivata; assembly: GCA_947579855.1. Taxonomy (NCBI): domain Eukaryota; kingdom Metazoa; phylum Arthropoda; class Insecta; order Lepidoptera; family Geometridae; genus Anticlea; species Anticlea derivata. The sequence goes on from OX388269.1 coordinate 8,949,672, forward strand.
AAGGCGGCGGTTTATAAAAAGTTTAAAAATGCAATATCCTATTAAAAGAATAATAACTTAGTACCTACATAGAACCAGGTTGTTGTAGCATAAAGGCTACTTTTCATATAAGTAGGTACCACGAGCGAAGTCGCGGGCACAAGCTAGTTACGTTTATTATTCAACTACACCACATTCCATGCGATTACAACTTTTGGAAAAAATCACCATCATCGGCATAAAGAACTCCACTGCTGGACATAGGCCTCCCCCAAGTGTGCTACGACCATGACAAAGAAGTAATAGCCACACTTTGTCAAATAAGTCCTTTAACCCATAATTATATTCATTTTTAATAATAATATTTGGTTCAGTAAATGTTCCCCACAATTGCTTTTAATATCCATAACGCCGAAAATAGGTAGGTATGGTGCTGGTAGGTTCTAATGAAATATTAATTTTCTAAAATACTCGAGACGCCATACCTCAAGGCGAGGTAAATGTAGGTTATTGACTTGTGTGCGTGACGCATAAGTGACGTTAATCAAAATCTAATGACATGCGTCAAGTTGTACTTGCCTACTTGGTGTTTCGAGGGCCAATGGTGTTAATAATGAAAGTTTAACCAGCCATCTGACTTTAATATTCCACTGTAGTATTTCTGGCTCAGATGTATTATGCACGAAAGGAGCCACCGTGCTCTTAAATCCTTTGACCAAAGGTCTCTCTTTCCAGTGCCTCCATACCTTAAGAGAGAGAGAGATGCAGAGTAAATCTGTATAATGATGACTAATAATTACTGTACTGGTGCTGTACAGTAGCACATTTTTCCGATGACTTACCTCAGTATAAGGAGATATTTTGGGATTCCCTATGTACCATAGTAGGGCACAATGTATGCTAACGGTCGATTCAATCAGTGGTTCCTAATAAGGTATCGATAAAAGGTAAAGAAACTCGTTAACTCGTTAGTCTTCTATTGAAGAAGGTAAATGACCCAAAGTTGTAATTGGCCATCAGCTGTTTTATGTCTTGATAACATACAATTTTTTTTTGATATAGTATCTCCCGTTTTTTTGAGTATAACAGTTACGGACAGTTTTTATTACGCTTTGGTCTTTTGGTCAAATGCATATTCCTCAACTTACACAATAGTGATGTCATTAATTCGTCTCCTCGCTTGGTTGAGATGGAAATAATAATTATAATTCGAACTTGACGTGCATAAGATCATCTGCCAGAGTTCCGGTGCAACTCAAGGCTAAACGCTTGGGCCGCTACTTAACAGATAAAATCTAATCTTTGTAAATAATGTCTGACTGCATCGCTGGTTGGGATTATGATTAGGATTATTAACAAGATAATATTAATTATTTTATACATTTGATGTATATATCCCTTTACATTTTTGAAATATTTGTAAATAATCTACAAAAGAGCGTATAAATAACAAGAAAAATTAAAAACAAAACCCCAACTAAGTGTATTTACAGAATTTATATTTTGCATATAGCTACCATAGCACTTTCCGGGTGAAGACAATAATACCTTCAACATTAAAATCCAGCCGCTTAGATAAAACGTGGTAATAAATATGTATTTCTTTGCAAGTTACAAAGATACACGTCTCAAACACAGCTGGGCTGATCTGCCTGTTAGGTATTAAAGGATCTTTACTCATACGTCTAGAAATAAATTTAATCTGAAATCTTCAATGCTCATTCTCATTGTTTTTACTTTAATAACGACTTTAAATAAAAAGCTTTAGCAGAGTTAAATAATTGATTTGATTTTAATTGTGTATCTTAATTATGTCTCAACGATCATAGAACACCAACTTTTACTAGACATCGCTAGAACATAGTTCAGGTGAGATTGGATATTAGTTAGACCGTGATAAAGATGCGATTTTCAAAGTTTATTTTAATTCTGCTTCAACTATCATTAACGCATCAACTTTTACCAGACATCACCAGTTAATATGAGTAATATAAACTTGAACACAACGACGTGTTCTACCCGAACTCTAGAATACAACGACGTGTTCTACCCGAACTCTAATATCTTAATTAGGTAAATATCTATCCCTGACAATAGCGAAATAAATCTCCTAAAGAACCGGTACATTGAACAACGCGCAATGATATCATTGTAAAATCTTTATAATGAGACTGGTCCCAGCGGTCATTGCCAACGACCTTGTATAGCTTTAGGGCATACTTGCCTTCTATTACGATAGATAAGCTGCATTATTATGTAATTAGGTTTGTTATGCTACTCAATTTCCATCTAATAAACATCATCAGCCCACATTAGTCCACTGCTGGACATAGGCCTCTCCCAATACACGCCACTGAGCCCGGTCGTCGGCCCTTGTCATCCACTTACTGCCCGCCGCCTTTCTTAGGTCATCGCTCACCCCCCCCCCCCCCCCCCCCCATGGCATTAATTTGCATGCATGCATTTAAATGGCAATAAGACGTCATATTAGGGCCCGTTTGATCTCCAATACCTTGAAAGGTGAACGACCTAAAGCCAACTTTAACGAAACAACTCCAGATCAGGGAAATATTCTGATCCACTGTTTGTGTCATCATCATCATGATGATGTCCACTGTTGAAAATAGGGCTCGCCCAATTTAATTGAGCCTTCTCCATCTATCGACTTCCCGGAACTCTTCCAACACTGGTTTGTGGTCGCCACGAGAACCTTTTATCCCAACGGCGCGGTTCGTGGTCGCCATTTATACACCTTTGTTTCCCAACGATTTTCGGTTCTGTTAGTTCAGTTTTTTGTGTATTAATATCAAAACTATGCTAACATTTTCAGGCAATAATTGTGTTATGCTCAGCGAAGCATAGAAACGAGTGCGGCCAGTTCGTATTGTAAAAAACTGGTATTACCACTTAGCTTGAACTTCTTCTTCGTGCCAATGCTCTTGCTACACACCTATTTATGCTAAATATGTACAACACATCCTTATTTGAATCCTTCCGCACTTAGATTAGTTTAACAGTTTAGGAACTTGTACGAACAACGCATTTTTGCCTTTATTTCTGACGTTTTTATGTAAATTGCCGTGGTGGGCGTCGGCGGAATAAAACATATATTTGTACCGAGTATGGGTGCTGTGTACCATGGTGCTCGTAGTTTCTGATACCTGCGACAAAAGGAATCCAAATGTGAGGCTAAGTTGAGTTTTATTCAAAGTTATAGAATATGCCCCTTTTGGGATGGTAGGTATACAATTATGAATAACTTTGTAGATACAATAAACCACAAGAAGGTCCGTACTAATATGATGCCTTTATTTATCTAATCAACCTTACATGAGCTTTATTTGTTCTCATACACACTGTTGTAATAAAACCCTAATCTCACCATTTATAATAACAAAAATGTGTATCTTCATAAATGTTAAATAATTTACACTCATAATATGAGCAAACCTTCTACAGCTTCGACGAGTTTATGAACATATAAATATAAATTTTATTATTTTCTATTATAATTGAATTTAATTAGGTTTAGTGACATTTTGTATGTAATTTTATTATTTTGTATGAATTTTATTAATTTGGTATATTTTGATTGAATACTTGCTACTTATGTAGTCAATAATTATTATTTTATTTTTTTTGATTGACCTATATTTTTTTGTATCAATAAATGACTATTATGACTATTATTATGACTATTATGTTACGTACCATCATAAAATCTAATACTCATTTCCGTTACTTCGTTTATTGAGTTACTAGTTGTTGCGACCGGCTCCTTGTGATTATCGCTACCTATTGAATGGTGTAGTATGTATCTACTTATAAACAATGACCCTACAACCATCATCATCAACGTGTAAAATCCACTATTGGACATAATGCCTACCCCAAAAAGTGTAACGACGAACGGTCTTGAACCTTTTTCTCCATCCATCCACTTTCTGCAACCTCAAAACAACCACGATATGATGAGAAATGGAATAAATTGTTTTAAAACTGTGAAGGAAAACATCGCAAGGAAACCAGTTAGTATTCTTAAAGCGGCAATGGGTTTGCAACCTGTCACGTATTGAATACTAAGTACTGCAAAATGTGGGCATGTGCCACATGTTCGGCTTCGGACATGCCTCTGACTAACATCTTCAACATCTATATATCACCTGAAGATCTGAAAAGTTAGCTACCATTATTGGGAATAAGATAAGATATAATATTTTAAGTCTTTGTTACCGGTTTGTTCAAACAAACAGCTGTTGAGTTTAAGAAATAATATAGTGAAGGTAAAGAAGAGACTATGATTCTAACTATGTAGAAGCCGTCCGTAGAAGCGGTTTCAAATGAAATGGATTTCTAATGAGTGTTTGGTTCCGTGGCCGCGGTCATAAAGCGATACGAAACGAGTGCCTGAATACGAATAAAATACACGGTACCGTTACGGCCTCGTGTGTAGAATCTCCGCTTTGACCGAGGAGTACCCGAGACCCGTTAGTGCGCCTGACCATTCATATTGTATTGTTCTTGAATTGTGCGATTATCATGTCGTGCGCCGAGAGAATGGAAATTAACGACCTCCGATTTTGGTGGGTCAGTTGTTTTGTGCGAATGTTTCACAAAAGGCTTGAAGTCGAGATAAGAAGGATGCCATATCTAAATGGCAGAGGATTATTTGAACACAACTTAAAATTACAATGATCAGAACGTGACCAATGTGACAGTTAGAGACCTGGATACAAAAAGACCGGTAAAAATTAAATTTTATGAAAGAAACCTAGTATTGGACAAGCTGCTAAACGGTTATGATTTAGTCAGATAAATCAGATGTAAAGCCATACATAGACCATATAATTTGCACATTTATCTCACAAATGGGCGTTTGCAGTAGTCTTACTGAGGGAAGAACATGTCTAGTATTGTTACAGCTCTCAAATTTCCTTGAATGAATGAAGTGAACATTTATTTTAAAGTACAAATAGGTAGCACAATATAGTATTATAGACTACCGCACTTTGAGCACAATCAAAACTAACCGATCTATTTATAAAATAACAAGTAACAAACTCGTCTTCTGTAAACATTGAACTAGCGGGTTTATTTGTACAGCTATTATGGTTAGATTCAGTACAACGTATGACGTTTATTTATTTTATGAAATCAACTGATAGTACTTTTGGATTTTACTATCGTAAACGAATAATTTTTGAATGCGTTATTTATTACGGAGGTCTACTTATTTTCATTATGTTTGTCATTTTCGACATAACTGGAATAATGTTTAAAAATAACTATAAAAATTCATTTTATAATTGAAATCACAATGATCATTACAGCTTTTTTCAAGCCTGTTTTTGCGATCAGCCTAGAAGATGAAGAACAAGAGAAACCTTGTACAAGTTTTTTTAAATAACAATTCGTTCTAAACTTCCTAAAACTTCGTTAATTTCTGAGTGAAAGTCAATAAAATTTAGTTATTTTCTAAATCCACATTCAATTTTTACGCATAGGTAAATATTCGAATATTTACTTTCCTTGATCAATTTTAGCATTTTAACAATCATGAAGTCGTTTTGGTCTGTTTGATTAAACAACAAAAATAGCATTACATGTTTGTACATCAGACACTTTGGCTATCTCAACTTGGATCAACAGGATGGGTGTAGTTATCTGTCTAACTTTCTGATTCAAAATGACGCCCCTTTCTTAGAATTCACTTCTCATAAATTCATGATCAGTAAAGTTCATAATGGCCAATGGACTTTCATCTGTCGTGGCACAGAATAGGTAAAACTAGCATCACTTTCAAATATTTTCGTGATCGGTTCACACGGAAGTTCAAAGGTTAACCACGCGGATTCTCACTAGCAGTTCTGCATGGGACTCCATCATTATTTATTGTTTTTGGTTATTTATTGTGCGCCTCTGTGCACTTTAATTCTTTCACTACACTAATTCTTTCAAGTCTAATTCTGCAAGAAAGAGTCAATAACATAGAATTGTCTCCACGTATCTCTATTTCTCTCGTGTTTGTTGTCAAAGATGGCGTTTTACTATAAATAAATTGAAGAACAGATAATTCTATACTAACTAGCTTGCTCAAACTCCCGTTTTCCAAATTTTTCTACTAACGTATGCCAGTCCAAAATTTAGTACCGAATTTATATTCCTATCAACTACGTTAAATTTCTCTACTTTTTGAATAGGCAGGTACAATCATAATAATTCTATGGATAATGTTTGTTGAACGTTGTTAGCCATGCTATTCGTATCGTAGACTGCAGTGCATACACGAATATTTAATTAATCAACGATAAACTAGGCCGGTGAACTAAATACAGGGTGGATGAAACTAATTTAAAGGAGGGAAAGTATCGTTAATAGAAAAACAAGCGAATTTTACTTAAAGCTACCTTTATTTTATTTTTATGAGTAATTAACACTGCATACACAGACTTTAAAAAGCTGCTTCATTAGAAAAAAAACTCATGTACTTACTACCTGTAATAATATACTACCGATTATCTGAGTATCTGAGTAATATAGTATAACTACATACTATAATGTAAGTAATGCCATGAAATTTATCAATTTAATTGGCAGTTTAATAATTTACACAGTTTTCCTTTTATATAAATGAAAACACAGAAGTAAAGTATCTAATATAATAAGTCACCGACTTTGAATGAATTTATTGGTTTGAATGATCCTTTTGGTTGTTAAGTACCATAAAAATGCAGGATGTATTTTCATCTAATTTCACTGATTCGAGTACAGGATCAGCTCCTTCCAGTACAGGATAAGTTCCTTTTTAAAAATCTTGCTTACTTATGAATAGAAGATCCGTTAATTAAAAATTGATATTTTAATATTCATGGTACTTTCCCTACCATTGGTTGAGTCCACCCTGTATACAGCACAGCTTTGGTTCGAGGTCGTAGAAGAGCATAAACATTTAAAACAATGTTTTCAAATTATTGCCCGAACAACTTTTTTAATGACTTTCAAATTGCATACTTTATGCGGACTCTAGCATGACAATGTCCTTATAGATTGTACCTACTTGATGGCTCGTTTATTCATTCATTCATATCCTTTATCACCTTGTATATGACAGCGCGCCTCACGACGTGGGTCATTCTTCCGGACACAATGTCTATACGTTTTAGGACCATCTTATTGTGTCTGCCTGACGCCCCCAATTGATAAATTGGTAAGGAGTTCTCGTTCTAAGGTTCTCGTGCCTGATAGTAATTCGATGAGATTTACTCCCTTATTGTTGGCGTCGGAATAACAGGATAATGGCATTTTTTGTTCGATTTCAATTTATCCCGGCGGAAAAATAATCAAGTGTGTTTCAATCTTTTGTTGTATAATTTGGTGTCATAATGGGGTTTATTGCCTAAACTCTTATCTCTCTTATCAACAAGCATTCAGCTCGGTATTTTTTTTATCCTCAGATAATTTTTGAATTATAATTTCACAATAGACGCCTCTCCAATCCATTCATCGAGCTTTATCTTCTAAACCCAATTCATACATCCCAGATAACTTTCACACCAGATAAGTACTCTATCCCTACCATTATAATCCATTATTAGCTTAACCCTTTCTCGAAACTGCCGTCCCACACCTTAATGTTTCAAATTCGACTTATCAACAGTTCTTATTGGACACTAATGGACTTTACGGTCAATAATTCAACGACAGTCTTGGGATTGCGGTCGGGGTCTGAAGGGTCTAGTGATGCCCCAGTTTCCTTCACATTTCACTGAGACAATTACATAGGTCCTTGTTAATTGTTATTGCTCTTACATAAGATGTAATGGTAATGCCGACATTTTGGGATTTAGGTCACAGATTGGTGGAAGTGGTAAGTGACGAATTTAGTTTAGTATCTACAGTACGCACGATCACTTAAAATCTTAAATTCAGTAGCCAATCTTATAGCTAATTCGTATTCTATTCTGCGTAAAGGCCTTTAACCACTACAATGTATCATACCATGGCCTAATGAACAACGTAACAGACACGTAACAGACACTACTTTGTCTACTAGAACTTATTATTAATTATATTCTGTCTGAATTTACTGTCGGTGCGGTCATGGCAGGCTACGGTGTTTGTCAGTGACGTTCTAGTGGGCATTGTTTCATATATTATTATATTATATATTTTTTGCCTGCGGCGATACAATTACGTTCATAGATGATGAATGATCCATTGTAGTGGGTTAAAACCTTAATACGTAGCTTTTTCTGTATAAAAGCGTGTGCTGAAAAAATAGGATATTGACCTCATTGGTTGTTTTTATCAACATTTTAAAATACTCGAACTTGTACGTGCGTCAGGTGAGAAGAAACAAACACAATGATTCACAACCCGCATCTGCAGTTCATTGGAACGTCAGCAAAGATTTATCTGACCATAATGGCCCTTTCTATTAGTCCCTGAATCGCGTAGGCTTCCGGACAGCTTTATAGACGTTTGTCACCAAGTTATATTTCAGAAGAATTAATAGAAGAACTGTAATATCTACCTTTGGTACCACCTTTATTTATTCTATGGTACCAATCCGTCAAAAATAGTATAAAAGCTATACCACTATATTGTATAAATCTAAGATAAGCCATATTGACGATCTCAGTGGCGCAGCGGGCGAGTGCCCGTCTGAAACGCAATGGGTGCAGATTCGATTTACACTGCGGGACAAAATATGTTTTCATGATCTGCAAATATTTATTCCTGGTCTGGTTGATGTGGTACCATGGTACTGATAGCGTCTGATACCCACGATAAAGGGAACTAGAGTAGGGTCAGAACTATGTATATGACGATACAGGGAATTCTTGTGTGAGGCCAGAACTATGTAGGTATATGACTGTTAGGTGTTATTTATTTATTTTTACTTTATACCGGCTATCCTCCTACGCATACGCGGCCGACGTGGATGATACGCAAATAACTTATATTGAAGGAAAGTTAGTAGTAATAGTTGGAAGTAACCAACGACTGGCCTCATATCTCAGTTGGAAGTAGCTCTGCCTTCTGCGCTAGAGGTTGCGGGTTCAATTCCCGCACAGGACAAACACGCTGTGATGAATACAGATGTTTGTTTTGTGTCTGGGTGTTAAATATTTATATATTATGTATATCAGTCTCTGCTACCCATAGTACAGGCTATGCCTAGTTTGAGATCAGTTGACCGTGTGTGATATGTCCGGAATATTTATTTATTTATTTCTCGTGACCTACACGTAAAGCCCAGTATCCCAAGCAAGCATAGTTAATGGGACTCAGTACAATGCATTATATACTATTTTACAGTGCAAGCATTTTGAAGTGGCACATACGTGGTCGCATCCTGGCATTCACATGGTGCAGCTGCACTGGCCATATTGGAAATTATTCTTCCACAGCCCGCTGCAGAGAAAATCTGATTAAAGGGGGTCAATCCAAAACCAGAAAAAATCGGACCTACTCATGATATGGCTCACTTTACGACAACTGTGCTCTGTCACACCCAGGAGGACCTGATTCTTGAAAAATGTCTTACTACTAAATAATGAAATAATTAAATTATGTATTTGTAAAAAAATCTTAAATAAAGAATAACAGGCATGGTCGTAATTATTGTCAACTTTCGACTAAGCACAGTTTGGTATTAGTGTGCACGCACAGAGAGCCATTGAGCCTAATTTGAATGTCTAAGCCAGGCTTAATTATGGATACTTCTAACTTCGTAGGGTAACTAATATTCTAAAGGCGTATTTACATAAAACGTGATTGTTATTAATTTGGGAACTTGATGCTTTAGTCCAAGTTAATCTGCTTGTGCCTTTATGTTTCAAATCTTTAGAAGATGGAGTATTTTGAGAGCTGAATAAAAGAGTAATTTATTCAAGTCTCGTCTTACATTACTACGTGGTATGAGATAGCAATGTTATCACCCTACTCCTTACAAAAATATTCATCTTACTCTACTCAGACAAAATTGCTAGGTACCCATCATTATAAGATCCGAGACATCATTGAATCGTTGCGTGCACACTGACGTCACGCGCACGCATCCTGTTTGCTCCGGCCTTTAAACTTTAATTAAATTGGCACCTTAGTAAATGCCCTCAAATCATTTGAATTATTTTTCAATTATAATATTGTCTTATAAAAGTGTGGACATTTGATGCGATATATACATACAATTCCGATTCGTTCAACTGAACTCGGAGATCTCGTTCGCTTCTCTCACTCGATTACCTTTTATTTGCGGGTTGAAAACCCATGCTGAAACCGAGATACACCGACAATTGATCTATTATTGGCTTAATAATAGCAATTAAATCTGTCTGGTATTAGCAACAAAGCTAAACTAGCCACTAAAACAAACCTATAACTAATAACAGTTGACAAACTGTTTAAGTTTTTGCCGAATGTTTGCAAAACAACGCAGCCGGACGCCTTGACAATTAATTAACTTCCCACAAACATTCCCAAACTAGGCCCATTGTTCTAATGTATGAAGCGTGGTAGTCTAGTGGGAACTAACTTCGCTTTTAAGCCAAGGGGCGTGGGTTTGAATCCGGTATAACGAATACATTTCTTTGCATACCTACTTGACTGGCCTCATAGCTCAGTTGGTAGTAACTCTGCCTTCTGCACTAGAGGTCGCGTGTTCGATTCCCGCACTGGACAAACATTTGTGTGATGAACACAGATGTTTGTTCTCTGTCTGGGTGTTAAATATTTATCTATTATGTATATCAGTCTCTGGGAACCATAGTACAGTCTATGCCTAGTTGACCGTGTGTGATATGTCCGGAATAGTTATTTATTTACTATACGAGTAGACACTGATACTACGTAATTCTACGTCATGCCAAAGTTTCTTTCTCGGACTGTGTTAGTCAGTAGTGTCCAGTTAAGACTGATTATTATGTAGTTTCTCGCACGCTTGCGATAATCGCATGGCGATTCTCGGTTTGAAAATATCCCTGGTGATTATCGTTAAATGATTTTTCACTATAAGAAACGAAATGCGATACTCGCTACACGTTTTGATTACACGGAGACTTCCAGTTTTCTAATGCGTCGCGATTCGCACTCTTTGACATGCGATGATCGAAAGTGTATGTTACACTATTTTATATCCTTTGGAGAATAGTATCTCTGAGGAACCTCTCATCATCTGACTGAGGCTTAATGATGACCTGTCTGAAAGCTAGAATAAGCAAGTCGAAGTGGCAGTGGGCCAGCCATATAGCTCGCAGAACCGACAACCGTTAGGAAATAAATGTTGTCAAATGGCGACCATTAACCGGACGACGCAGCAGTGTTGGAAAGCCCCCCACCTGATGGACCGACGACATTGTAAAGGTTGCGGGAAGTCGGTGGAGAGGGCTCAAGACCGTTCGTCATGGAACTCTTTGGGGGTGGCCTATGTTCAGCAGTGGACTTCATCATGCTAATGATTATGATGATAATGAGAAAGGTCTTATGAGGGTGGTGAAAAAACCAGTGCGGTTGCAACCAATTTATTATAAGTCTAGGTTTTTCCACAGGTCGTGGATTAATAGGTACCTAATATTTTTATGTTTCGGTTAAAACCTCTGCAGCAAAGCATATAGGTAAATTAGTCTTGCATAAATAAAACTAGCAAAAGTGAAAGCAATCACTAGAAGTGTTAATTAAAAATTACAACCAATTCAATCAAAATTACAAGCATCCAATTAAAACCTGATTTTTCATATAAGGAGAAAGGTATCTAATTCTTTTAAAAATGACCTTTACGTTTAATTGTTACAGTACATTTTGAATTTGAAACTTGAGGGCGTGTGATATAGCTCAAAGATATCACAAAGTTAAACTCAAATTTACTTTATCAGCAGACGTAAGGATCATTTTTGAAATAAATTTTGATTGACATATCGCACGCTGTTTGAATATGACATCAACTCTACAGATTTGATGTCACCAGACAGCCATATGACACAAATACCTAAATATATTGTATTCTATCTTAAATAATGGTTATTCATAACGGCACAATGGTGGAAAATTGATAATCCGTGGTATAATCAATTAGATTTATGCAATCAATATAATCGTATAATAAAACTGCCTTGAAATCTAGAAGCCGGCTAATATCAAGTTCGTAATACACTAGCCACTATTTAATGTTTATGTTGAACAGACGGTCAAGTGCAAGTAGGACTCGCGCCCTGATGCTTCCGTACATCAGAAACATTACACGGGTTAAAAAATCGAAGTAGTACTAAACTTGTACTTTGCAGTCTTTCGGGGAAATTTTCAAATCGATAGAGCCATTTTTGAGTTTCAGCCACTTTTTCTTACAACTTTAATCTTTTTTACTAGGTATTGCATTGCAAATTCAAGGCGAAGACGCGCGTTCGAATTCCACTGTTTCTAAACTTTCGGTAGCATGTCAATCGTTCCTTGCGTTCAACCAATCATGGAATACTAACTATTGCCTAATGTAATTAAAAGACGTGCCTCTGACTACACCCTTCAAAGGGTGTGTAGCCTTTGATATATCCAAAAATCTGAGATCTGACAAATTGTCTACCATACTTGAAAAAAAACAGACGCAGGAGGAGCTAAGCTTGGCGTGTCGGCAAAATCATCCGAAACTGGTAACAAGTGTTGCCGTGCAATTCTTCACTCCACTTTGTTTATCAAGATTACATTACCAATGTTCTGGCAATATAAATCCACGTTTCACAACCGTAACCTAATCCAATTATTTCCTATTTCAAAACACACAAGCCATCAACGCAGCTGTACGATACGTTATCGGCAAATCAATGAGCTTGCAACAACAATAACTACGTTTTTATCAGAGTTTCTTTGCTGGAAATTTGAGTTTACGAGTTGCGGTATGTAGAGAACTAAGGTTACTATACCATACAAGAAATAACTACCTGCCACTTAAGAGATCATGAAGAAGTGAAAAGTAACAAGTAAAAATCTCACGACAGCTAGTCATTATTTTGTGGCCTACTTAGGCCTACTAGGCAAAGGTCTCCCCTTTCTTACCAAGTCTTCATCAATTAGATATTGACAGAAAAGTTACTGGAGAAGCTTGAAGGAGTTTAGAAAAAATAATACTTAATTCATCATCATATTCCTGCTCTTCCACATTGTGTGGACTCGGTAAAATATTTCTTCTTCCACTCTCTTCTGTTAGCCGTTCTCTCCGCACTCACTTCTTTCTTACTCATGTCATATTTATTACAATCCACACATTTTTTATTTGGCATTTCTCTACTCTTATATCCTTCCACATTCATACTTAACACTCTTCTCATGACACGGCTAAACCAAGCTAACCTATTACTACACAATTTTTCCGCCACTATCGCTACTTTTAAAATTCTTCTGATGTACTCATTCCTTTGTCCATTCTTTTCACTCAACACATCATGCAGTCTTCTTTCATCCGTCCCTTTTTGTAGCCCAACAGATCTTAAATAAGGCCTAAGAAAGAAGGCTTTATTATCTAAACAAAATGTATTAACTACGCTATTGCAATAAATAATAGAGCATGTATGAGGAATGTGATGAGAGTGAATGAAGCAAAAGAGGTATGGCGAGATCGTAGCAAGTGGAAAGCCGTCGTCTCTGCCTACCCATCTGGGAAATATACGTGATTTTATGTATGTATGTATTACAATAAGCTTATAATTCAATTGAAGAAAATAACTTCGCAGAGTTTTACAGTCGTCATTACCTTTTAATGCAGAACCTTATTTAAAATTCACTAGAAAGTCCAACGACCTTATTAACGCCAGCTCACTCGCTCAATTCATAACGTTTGATACCACCACCGAATACATCTTATCTTTCAGTCTAATAAAGAAGAATGAGTGTTATGATTCTGTCAATTGTCTGACATAACAATGATGTCATTCAGAGTAATGGCTGAGATCAACTGAACGTTATGTACTGCTATTGTTCGTATTGCTCCCTAATCTATATTGCAGATTCGATATAAACTGCTTCCAAGTAGAACGATTTACTGGTATTTTTTTCTCTAAAATTAATTCATTCGACTGAAAACTTTGTATGTAGGTATAAAGGCAGCTCATCAGAAATACATTTTCGAATATTACCTACTTTTTGAATTATTTTTGGGCTATGCTTCGTATGGTACATGTGTACACAACGATTGATTAAATATTTTATCAAGTACATAAGTGGATTGGTGTCATTGTATGAATGCAAAATTTTACTCGTTTCTCTCTTACTCTTACTGGTAAACTATCTTGAAAGGAGCATCATTAATCATATGAAAAAAATATAAGAGAAAAAAAACTATAACAATTCAAGAACATTTTAAAATCAATTGTTTTTAGTCTTTTTAATCATTAAATGTACAAGAAGTTTGATTATCTCTGCTACCTAAACAGCTGCATAAGTTTGAACTGATTCGACCCCAAAACAGCTGAGTTTTGCAAAGCGTTTATTCAATGAAAACTGCCGAATTTCCAACAGAACTTTATTGCCAATTGGGTGTAGAATAAGCACTATTCGGGATAGTCTGAATCATCTTATATAATTCAGGCACTGATTACAGTAACCAGTAATCATATCACGCAGCATCACCATCGATCCAAGATCCAAAGATCCAATTTAGAAAACACTGAAAAAGATTACGCGTACGAGCAATCGGGCTTCATCTATCGCGAAACCTATCATTACCTTTCACAGCAATTCCTTTCCGTTACTCATCAATAATCAACCTGTCTCTTTATTAACTTTATACCTTGCACCTATGTGTGTAAGTAAACTAGACAAGTGTGTATTGCAAACAACCTTATGCGGTCAGTACCTCCGCGCGGCCTTCGTTGACACCACAATCCACATCATTACGCTCCGGTACCACGACACGAGTCGATGAAAACAAAAGCGACAGTCGGCAGTGCATGAGTAAACTAATTTATCACTTCGACACGTGCATTTTCAAATATCTGACATAACACGGATGGAATAAAGTTGATTTTGAAAAGTTTTCCAACGTGTCGCTAACGACGCCGACGGCTGCACCATCCGAAATGTAAGAAAAACATATTTTACGTCAAAAGTTAATTTACTGTCAAATGATACCTATATAATATGTACACTTTTACAGGCAATATCTCTCCCCATAGAATCAAAATCTGCCGATTTTTTAAAAAAGTTTTATTATAGTATAGTATTTTATACCGGGCATTTAAATTGAAACAAGTTCTTGCAGAAGTTAATTTACTGTCAAATGATACCTATATAATATGTACACTTTTACAGGCAATATCTCTCCCCATAGAATCAAAATCTGCCGATTTTTTTAAAAAGTTTTATTATAGTATAGTATTTTATACCGGGCATTTAAATTGAAACAAGTTCTTGCAGACAGCATGTTTGAAATGCCTCAATATGAAGCGAGCGAGAGACGCGGCAATGATGATATCAAGCAGTTACTCAGAGTAAGACTCCTACCTCAGTGAAGCGTGCAAACGGTCAGTCAGAACCTGTTCGCTGTGCACTTGAAAGTAGTCATCTGATGGGAGTGCAATTTGATTAGGAAACAATATGCGATGCTACTTACATTAAGCTTAAGTTGAAGCTTTTGACTAAATGAGCGTCTTTAACACAAACCTGACTAAATGAGCGTCATTATCTTGAAGCTCTAAAATCTCATTAGTGTCAATATTATCGTTCGTAAAATATAAAGAGAAAACTAACTTCTTGGCTACTTGCTGAAACTTCTTTTTTCTGTCTGAGTATTTCAAATAAAACTTTAAACCTTTTATGATTTATAATGCGGCATAGTCTTCTCAAGCTAAAACTTTATCATTCATTCTTTTGACTTTATTTGTTCTCAAGGAGCATGCGTTATGTAGCATTTGTAATAAAACTTATTGCTTCAAAAAGAAAACATTTTCAAATATAGCTATACCTATATAACTGGGATGACTGTTCAGAATTACCTCGGTGACATAGCGGGCGATACCCGTCTGAGACGCAAGGGGCGCAGTTTCGATTCCCACTGCACGACAAATGTTTGGATGATCTGCAAATATGTTCCGGGTCTGAGTGTTGTGGTACTATGGTACTCGTAGTATCTGATTTCACGAAACAGGTAATCCTAGTGTGGGGTCAGGACTAATGTATGTGACTGTTGGGATTTATTGTGATGTGTTTTTAATTTTGCATCCTCTCAATAGAATAACCGCCACAGGTTTCAATTGTTATTCCACTAGAAAAACAATCCCCCACGTACATACAAAAAATCTATTCGAGAACAGACGTAGGGGTTTTGAGCACCAGTTTTTCCTGGTACCAATATGACGCTAGAAATCATCACTTACCCCCAGTCGTCATCCGTTTCGTTAAGAACTCCACAGTTAAAAACTACTGCAATTTCAGCGGCTTCAAAATCCAAGCGGAACTCCTTAAAACAATAGTCATAAATCCCACAAGACGTCGAGGTGTTTAATTTATATAAAGACTTGTGCCTGAGTATTTCTAAAGGAGGAGGTGTAGACAAGAGATATGGTTAAAGTTTAAAGCGGATAGTAATGGTGCTTCGCTTGTTAAATTAGCTTCTACTGTTTTCTAAATTATTAGCTTTAAGTGGATAATTAAAAACATAAATTATTATTATTCAACACGCAACGACACAGGTCAAATGAGCAAGCTCGTAAGCAAGCAAGGCAAGATTGTGGATCTAACAGTAGCTATCTACAAGACTTTAAAATAACAGATGCGCAATGAAATCAACAAGTAGATTTTCCCTTGTCACTGAAAAATCGGCAGCTTAACTTTAAAGAATCAGAGTAACGTAAAATTGACTTAAATCGAGCAAGTGACGCAACGACTTTTCTCGTGACTAGGACTTCGCGTCGCGTCGGTTGCGATGAGTAATTATACCCAACTCGGCTTCCGCCCCTCGATGCGGAACGATAATCAGCCCGTGAGAATCCATAGGTACTTACTAGAATTACTTACTTCAAATTTGAACCGTAGCTCATTGGAACAGAGCTTGCTCAGCAGAATCAAAATATAATATTATTATAGTTAGATCATTAGCTCGTTAGGGATATCGGTAATTAGTAAAACCAAGCGGTATTGAATACCTACCAATCGTTAGGGAAATTTAGTTTTGCTGAGAAACTTGAAGACAATAATGAGAGGATGATTTACGATGAATGAGTGGAATTGCTATAAAATAAAATTCAATAGTTTTCGTAAAGAAAAGAATAAATTGATTTCGAAAAAAACTTCTCAAAGCTTATTTACAAAACACTGAAAAAGAATGTGTCTATGAATTACAAGTGATTCATCATACCTTTACTATCCCGAAAGGGGCTTATGCTACACCCAACAAGCAATAAAAGTTGTTTTTTTATACAACTAAGGTAGCAAACAAGCATACGGCCCACCTGTTGGTAAGTGGTCACCCGTAGCGTATGAACGCTTGCAATACCAGAGGCATCACGCACGGGTAACGCGTGCCGTAGTAACGGGTACCGTTGACCCCTTAAAATGTATAAGACGTCCTTTTCGAAAAAGGGCGTTTCAGGGAAAACCTGAAGACCAGTGAACATATTTCGTTGAAACTTGGAATATTTAGCTAGAGTTCTTTACCTAGAATAACATAATATGTTATAGGCCACGTGAGCGAAGCCGTGGGCGGAAGCTAGTTAGTTATGAAGATGATAAAAATACCAAAAACAGATAATTTGGAAACAAATCGGGAGAAAAATTACTGTAAATATTGATATTTTTTGGTAATATTCTTTATTTATTTTGACAGAATATGCCGGTGTAGTACACACAATATGAATCCCTTTGGGCAGTCAAAAAGGTTATTAGTACCATGTAGTAAACTATTATTGGTTTTAGGAATATAAAGCCTACAGGAATTTGTAAGCCGTGCATAATTATCGGCAAAAGCAAAACGTTTCAGCAACTAATCCGCTATTGTTCCTATGTGGCTACACGCTCAGTGGCTGTGGCTTAGCTCCATTTGAAGCGGCCATAAAAGCTTGGCTGAAATCTGAGTTATACCAGGTTTACTGCACCATTATTAGGAGCATGTTTATTTAGCTAAAACCACAATTTAAATTATTTTCGACTAGCTTCGACGAGCTCAGACGGAGGAGTACCCAGCTGAGACGCAAAGAGGTGCGGGTAGAATCGGCAGAACAAATGTTTGTAAACCTACAAATATTAAGTAGTTCTGGGCCTGGTGAGATACCATGGTGTAGTATTTGATAACCACGACAAAGGGTATACTAGTGTGAGGTCGGAACCAGCGAAGGAATACACTATGCTGGTCAGAACTATTTATGAATCTGTTGGTTATTATTCATATTAATTATCAGGATAATATTCATTTAGCTAATGACACAACCTATTTTCAGATTTCTCGGTAGGTGCGCCTTGAGTAGTTAACCTATATATTCACAGCAAGCAAGAAGTAGGAATATTTAAATGTAAAATGAAGTTAACTCAAGAAAAATGCGAAATTTTGCTTGGATTGATTGACAGGAGATGTTATGAGACCAAGTTATACTTTATATTGACGTTAGTTGGTATGTTATACGGAGGCAAACAGGCTTACGGCCCACCTGATGGGAAGAGGTTACCGCCGCCTATTGACATCTGCAAAACCTGGAGCATTGCTAATGCGTTGCCTGCCCTGGAGAAATCTTTTTATATTTTTCTTGAAGCCATTATTTCATTAAGTGAAAGGAAAGGAATTATATTTTAACCAAAATGCTTATTTGAGCAACAAAATGCAATATCTCCAATATCTCAGGGGACTAGACAATTGTTGGCGTCAAGCCAGCGTAAAGATCAAATTGTATGGAATGGCATTAGCTTGTGATATGTCACTTGACTGCTGCAAAGTCGGACAAAATTCCGTATGACGTGAGCGTGAAAGGAAAACGAAGCGTGAGGATCTTGTTTACCTCCACCACCTACCTACCACCTAGGTGAATGAGGAAACAGTATCTCGAACAAAATGCGGGCATGTGCCACTTGCTATGCATCTGACTACCCCCCCCCCCAAATAATAAGGATCTGATCACCTGGAGATCTAAGAGAATGTCTAAAATATTCTTGGGGATAAAAGTAGTGAGATAATTTCACAAGCTACATTTTAAGTATTTGCCAGAGGGCCCCGATAACTTCTACTTTGGAGATAATCAATATCATAGAAAACCATACCAAACATAGCGATGGTTTCAAGAGGTCGTCGACCACTTTGCTTATGGTATGACGTACAAAATACCAAACTGGTAAAACAAGGTTATTATTCACGAAATCCGGATTGTACGTTCCAGGTCAAATCTCAGGTAAAAGCAAAATTTTATAAACTTGATATGTTATTTGAAGGTAATGTATTACAGATATAAGGAAATTAGTATTATCTACTCGTATTGATATATTTTCGAAATCCTTAAAATTTGCGGCGCAGGCGGTATTCGAACTCGTAAACCTCCCATACGGGAATGCTCTAGCCAACTTAGTAGATTTGGAATTTTTTGAGATATTAAACAATCATACACCTTTAGTTTACTGTTACAAAAGGAGTAATAAGAAAAGAGGTTTATTTTGGAATCACACAAAATTAAAGTAGAAAAAGAAAATAACAAAAGTAGCACAAACTAAGAAGATACAATAGAGAAGAGCAAGAGTTATCGAGCCTATAAAGTTAGTTACTGATTATGAATAAGAGGAATATAAATTCACTAAGTGTGTGTTATGAGATGGCAGAACTTTTAGCATTGTTTATCTTTTGACAGATTTTTATAAGTAAAGCCATTAATGTACAAGTCAGATAAGATTATGGTTATAGAATGTTCAAAGAAAACCACTTCAAGGTTCTAACGACGAGGATTTTAACAAGCATAGTTTCAGCAACTTGCTAAATATTCCGAATATCGCAAAGCTAATTAGCAAGGTGAGTTTGACGACCACTGAACGACCGACGACGCTCAGATCCGTGTCAATGTGTTTTCCTCTGAAGCCCGGACGCCGTAAAATTACGGAAGTAATTTACTGCCCAGGCACTAATTTATGGGCATTGGGTGGTCGGTAGTAAAACAGCGACTCCTGTTATTAGTTTTACAGAAATCCCTGAAGTAAGCAAACTCTGGTTTTCTGTAGCACAGAAACACGCCTTAATATTAGAAAAATCATTAAGTTTTATTAAAGAAACAATTAGAAAAGGTGGCATACAAGCGTACGGCCGACCTGTTGGTAAGTGGCTACCGTAGCCTATGAACTCTTGCAATACCAGAGGCATCACGCACGCGTCATCGAAGTCATAGGTCAAAAACTGCTATTGACTCACTATCAATTCAAAAAATTGCTTGTCCTCATAAAAGATACGGTTGACAATTAAATAATCTTGCTTCACACGCAAAATGTCATCATACCTATCTTTATGTAACCGAGGCCTACTGCTTGTGTGATTTTCGCTTGCTCAAGCAGTCTTCTGTGTCCTTGGGATGGCCGAGGTTATAGAGCCTCGCCACTTATTGTTCTGTTACATCAAGCATGTAATTGTGGGTGTGTGTAAATTAATATTGTTATGACTTAAACGTTGGTTTCTATACAAACAAAGGTCACAGGATGTCGGTAGATGTAGTTGGCTCAAGAACGTTCGTTATTGACCCTTCGAGACATGTCTATAATTTATGAATTCTCAGCATTATTGATAAGTGATAGGTTAGCATGGCATATCATGAGAAAGGATAAAAGTTATGTAACGAGAAGAGCATTAGGTATTGAATGTGGATTAATATAAGAATAGAGGAAAGCCAAAGAAAAGATGGATGGACGGTGTTAAAGATGATATGAGTAACAAAGAAATGAGTGCGAAGATGACGGCTAACAGGAGAGAGTGGAAGAGGAATACATGTTGTGCCGACCCCACATAATGTGGGACAAGGGCAGGAAGAAAAAGAAGACAAAGAGCTCATGATGACGATTTATTCAGAAATGCGTATGAATCAGTCAAGGATACATTTAGATAACAATGAGACAGCTAGTCAGAGCCGTAAACTGACAAGAGGATGTTGGAGATTATGGTTTATTTGATAGATCTTTTATGGTGAGCATACATTACTAAGGAACTTATCAACTTATTAAAAAATCTGGAAATTACTGACCGAGATTCATAAGTAAAAATAGATAACACCCAACCAGTCACATACCTACATAGTCCTGACGCCACACTAGGATTCCCTGTGTGGTGGGTATCAGAAACTACAAGACCACAACACTCAAATAATATTTTCAGAGCATGCAAAAATTTCTCCCGCAGCGGGAATCAAACCGGCACCCTTTTCGACCCAGACGGATAATCGCCCGCTACGCCACCGAGGTCGTCGATAGAAGTGAATAAGGAACCTTAAACAGCTTGTGTGAAACATTTGTAGGTATTTCAAAAATAACGTGTACTATTTGTATCTGATAAAATTACATTTTATCATTTTATTCCACTTGTATTGTAATCAAAGCCGATACCGATGCTCGATTTCCCCGAACATTGATAAAATATTTGAACATGTTGATTAAAATCACATTATAATAATCAAACCCTCTGAGCTGATAAGAAAAAAAAAGAACCTCGAGGTAGGTATATCATTATTTGTACTTTTTAAGTTAGGTACCCCTGCTATTTACAATTCAATACTTGGTTTTCAGTGAAATTATAAAGAAATTTTGTAAGAAGGAAAATAATAAGAAAAAAAATATAGAGATAAGGACCGATCTTAAACTAAAGATAAAATCCTGCACCCAATAAATAAGGGTTGTACATTTAAAACATCAAGCTAAGAACCCGGTCAAGCAACAAAAAAAAAAATTACAACAAAAACAAACCGGCATCGAGACGTCAATGAACTTATAGGTATTCTGTATAAAAAAAACCTTCACTCAAACGCTACAAACCTTTAATGCTAATAAATACTGGACATGCGACATTCCGAATGCATCCAATCACATTACTATTCGCAAAGCATAAAGTACCGACCTTGTGATTGATATGACGACTTTCCTGCACGCTGCAGCAAATCCAGAGAAAAAAACGCCACAAATTTGATTAAAAACACAGTTCACTGAGAATCCACAGGTTTATCGAAAGCTCGTGAAGCAGGAAATTGTACAGCGGCGACGTACGTCCGTGCGTATCGGCGCGCGGAGTAAGACTGAGGACCGAAGAGCAAGAGGTCTGCTTGGCCGAAGGTCGGAGGCGATTGGAGGACGGAGTGAAACGGGATGCGGCATAGATGCGCGCATCGTCTGACTTCCGCTCGAAGCGGTAGAGATAAAAAACGCAGAGGGAAAACTTTAGGCACTTGATCATTCGAGTGCGAATTGGAGTGTTATCTTGTGCATTGATTGCGTTTGTAAAATGTGATTTAATATTAACGTGGGTTTGTTTGAAGTATTAAGTACCTATCTTGATGAGGCTCTTGATCAATTAAGTGCTAGGTAGGTACTTACTATATCTGTGATCTTGTTGCACTGATTGTGATTAGCTCTGATTGGACGGGTTGAAAATGATGTAATTGTGCATAATTATAGTCGGGTATTTAATTTGTTGTTTTGTGGACATTATTTGAAGCTAAGTTCAAAGTGCTTAATTTTTTTATAAATAAATTTCTATATATATATTTATATACATTTTCCTCGTTTTACAGCTAACATTGGAGATTTAACCTAAGTTATTATTCATTTCTATGTAATATTCTGTCAAAATAATTACCAACCCGGGGCAAGTAAGTGTATACCGTAGACAGACTCTACCCACACTCATGAATCGCCACGATCAGTGAACCAATGATCTGACTCAATGATTTTGATTCATCAGATCAGCTGTTAATTGTATTACTTCACTATTAAAGTTTTGGCAAAAAGTGGCAGCACCATAATACTGTCAAAACGAAAATATGATTATTTCATTATAGTTCTGTCCCCACACTAGAATTACCTGTGTCGTGTGTAACAGAAACTACGAGTACCATGGTACTACAACACCCAGACCCGGAACAAATATTTTCAGATCATGCAAACATTTGTTCCGCAGCGGGAATCGAACCCGCACCCCTTGCGTCTTAGTCGGGCACTCGCCGCTGCGCCACCGAGGTCGTGGTCGAGTATCATAATTACTATCATAATTACTCGCAATTATGTACGCTGTAACATTATCTTAGCTTCACTTAACGAAGTGGTCGACTCGTCAATAAGCTAACTACTTATAATAGGCTATCAGAATCTGAATGCACTTGTAGAGTTTTAGCATAAGCGATGCAATTTATTAAAATAATATCAGACTTACATAGATATGAATTCATTGTGCTGATGAGTATGAAATGAATTGAAAAATGAAATAGTCCCACGAATTTTATCCCCAAGATTGGAAGCCATGGTAAAACTGACGCTGTTTCAAACTTTGTTGCCCATTAAATTTAGAATAAGCCCCTTTTGGGATAGAATACATACCTACTATGAATCACCTTGTATCATTGCAAGCCCACTTTAACCTTCTTATTTTCAGAGCCCTCTGTAAATCAATCAAAGAGGTATATAGATTTGTCTAACAGAGACGATTATTTACGAACAAAATTGACACAAAACAAATCAGGTCAATTAAATGAAGATTACAGCGATAACAACGCATGCTGCATTACATATGCGATAATAGTTATCGGCTCACGAGTTCATTACCATCCGCAACAAATCGCTGTTGTCTTGTATAATTCCATTCACCGACTACTAACTTTATAATTTTATTTTGACTGGCCTCATAGCTCAGTTGGTAGTAACTCTGCTTTCTGCGCTAGAGGTGGCGGGTTTGATCCCCGCACTGGACAAACATTTGTGTGATTAACACTGATGTTTGGTATGTGTCTGAGTGTTAAATATATATCTATTATATTATGCATATCAGTCACTGGTACCCATAGTACAGGCTATGCCTAGTATGGGATCAGTTGACCGTGTGAAATGTCCAGAATATTTACTTATTTATTTTATCAATATCTTCGGTTCATCGGGAGGGAGCCTTCCAATACTGCGTTGTCCGGTTCATGGTCGTTATTCGGGAATATTTATTTCCCACCGGTTGCCGGTTCTGCGAGATATAATGGCCTGCCCATTGCCACTTCAACATGCTAATTCTGAGATCATAATACGTCTATTTATTACATATTTCTAGGTTAGATTTTTTAAAGTTTGTTTCTAACGAAAATAGATAAATATCCTACATATATTTTAAAATTTTAACCATCAGTTTGCTCATTTTCTAACCTAAACAAACAAATCGACCGATAGTTTCGTATATTTATTTTTCTAGAGTGCTTTACTACGATGGATTGGTAGATAAAATATTGGACTCTACTTTTAACACCTTTATCGTTCTGTTTGAAGATCCTTTCCAAATAAAATGTGCATTATACGTTATCTTGACATTAAAGCATTCTTGATAATTTATTGTTATCAGTATTTTATCTATTATATAGTTGCACACTATCGTATTTATCGATAACAACGTTCTACAAGGTGATTCATGATAAGTATGCTATCCTGAAAGGGACTTATTCTACAGTGTCGAATAAGGTAACAAACTTTATGTATATTCTATAACAAATTGGCAATAAATTTTATTCTACGACTTTTCAACATTTTGCAGTAAAAAAACTCTATGCAAAAATCAGCTGTTCCGGGGTCATAACAGTTTAAACTCAATTATTCTGCTGTTTTATGTAGCAATCTTGATATCAAACTTCTCGTACGTTTAATAATTACATCATCATTATCCCAGCCGTTGGAAGTTCACTGCTAAACATCGGCTTTACAGATTTCCAGAGCGACTTCCTATTATGTTGGGGGAATTTGCCCATACTCTTCATGCTTTGCACGCAAGCGCTGTTTGTGCTGTTGGGGACGCTGCTGCTCATCCCCTAGTTTTTTTCCCTTAGTTGCCTCTTTTACGACTGCCACGGGTAAGAGATATTCCAATTCCTATCTCGATTATTTTATTATTTTTCATCTTAAACTTCGCAAAACAAATAAACAAGTGTTTATGATTTAACCAAAAAGGAACAAATTATTGGAATCGCTTTAACTCCGGGCCAGGAGGAGCCTTCTGCAAAAATAATGCCAGTGCCAATTTTGCAAACAGAAAAAATAACAATCTGATATCAATCCAATAAAGGGGAAGGAAGCAAGTGCCGAGTAAGCAATAACAGGTCAGAATGAGAGAGAAAATTGAAAGATCTAAAGCGCAGGTTGCACGGCGCTAGTAAACTAAGGGTAGCAAGCTAGTAAATGTAGAGATTCGTTTTAGCATGGACCGTATTATCTAATTCGCAAGACTTAGTCAATCCAGAATACTATTTTTCTAATAGTTAATTGGAGAATAAAGGTTCTAGAATGGCGACCACGAACCGGTTGGGCGGCATTGTTGGAAGTCCCCTCGATGGACCGACGACATTGTTAAAGTTGCGGGAAGTCGGTGGATGGAAAAGACTCAAGTTCGGCATTCTTTGGAGGAGGCCGATGTCCAGCAACGGACCTCTACGGCCTGATGATGATGATGAACGGTTATTTTGCTCATAAAGTGTGTAAACTTTCAAGAACGAAATTTTCAAGATATGATAAAAATCTTAAGATTCTAGTAAGATATTATTTCCAAGTAACTAAGATGAAAATGTCCTCAAATTAGTATTGTTGTAAAGATTTTTTTTTCATACATTTATAACATTAATTCACTATCCACAATCCATTATCATCATAATGATTTAAAAAATATGCTTTCCGTGATAGTGAGTATGATGCGTTCGCCAACCCGCATGCCCAGCGTGGTGAGTATGGGCAAATCCCCCCACATGATAAGGAATTTGCTCTGTCTGTGGGGGAGGCCATGTTCAGCAGTGGACATCGAACGGCTGAAGTGATGAGTATGATGACTAACAAAGCTTTTAATATTACTAGGGTAGTGTCCTATGCTGCCTAACTAGCCTTGTGTGACCGAGGCATTAAAGTAGTGAATGAATGGGAATAAGGAACAATCGCTCCGAGTTCCCAAAGAACGGCGTAAACCATAAAACTTTTTGAAGAAGTTCGCGCTTACTCGGAAAGGGTTGGCACTGCAATGAATAACACAAATAAATTATGCAAAAAGCAATCGTTACA
The DNA here is from genome assembly GCA_947579855.1 of Anticlea derivata. NCBI lineage: Eukaryota > Metazoa > Arthropoda > Insecta > Lepidoptera > Geometridae > Anticlea > Anticlea derivata. Next base: position 8,975,862 of record OX388269.1, read on the forward strand.
TTCGTACTGGTGATGAAATTTGATAAGGGTGTCTGTGAAAAAATGTCCCGGCAATTTACAGGCCTTTTGTTTAGAAGAAGTGCCCATCAAATTTGGGCCAGTTCTATTTGGGAGGCGGTCGGTAGTTGATTAAACTCATTGTCTAGATATGCTAACGAACTTTATCTTTTTACCGAAAAAATGAACTCATGTAGAGCCTTTGAAATGACTGAAATTTGGGTTTTACCTCAGACTCAGCAACAAAAAAATCTACTTGTTACCATTTTTACCGCCGCGCGGGGATCGTAACGCGTCCACGCTGGGCAATCGCCCGCCACGCAACCGAGGCCGTCAAAAGTACACGTAAAGCCTTTACTGCCCCATTTAGAAATTGAAAGCGCCACTGAACCACTCCGTAATTAGCCGATAGCCATCAGGCGCCATAAACATTCGAAAAAAAACAATGCAATGAGAGAAGGCGTAACCAGCAGCAATTGAATACAGATGAGAGTTTTGCAAACGACATGTGTGTAATGGCGGTAGCTCAGAGAAAGAGGCAAAACAACAGAGATGCGATGAGGCTACTACAAAACGAATGTGAGTAAAAAACACCTAAGTAAAGTTACAAACAAGGAGTGAGCAATGTAAATTTAATGCTGGGTTTGTTTAATACTAATAGTTTGTATTTACAGTTATACGTACAAATTCTGCGTCGTCAACCAAAATAGAGTCTATTTTGGTTGACGACGCATAATTTATCCCCGACGACTTTTATCCCCAAGAATGGTAGACTCCTTTCAGATCTCCTAGCGATCAGATCTTTAAAGATATCTAAGGAGGTAGTCAGAGGCACATGCCCACATTTTGCAGTAGTAGACAGTTTGCAAACCCATCACCGCTTCGAGAATACTTGCTGGTTTCCTCACGATGTTTTTCTTCGTCGTTTAAGTAAGTTTTAGTGTGCACTTGAATTTTTCGAATAGAGTAACTCATTGGTGCACGACCGGGTTCCAACCCACGTCCTTCGGATCGAAAGTCGTGTAATCTCCCACTAGGCCAAAAAGGATTTGCGGCCATGCGTCGAGTTTATATAAAATGCAATGCTTTAAGCTTATGTCCACTTTTTTTCCTTCTAGGAACTTATTCTGCGGTACAAGTAACAGCGTATTATTTACCTACTTTTAATGCTTGTTTGTCGTGTCACTAATTCTTTCTTGGTCATTTAAAGGGCCTATAACCGTCGGTGAAAGAATCATTGTAGTGAAAGGATTAAAGTACGCCAAAGTCTCTTGCATAGGACATGCCGGTTTCCCCACGATGTTCTCCTACACCATTTGAGCAACTTTACCTAAAGAATAAGTAGAAGATTGGTTGCAAAATTAACCTCTGCAGGTACTAACTGATACAAATGTCTACGCTACGTCTGTAGACACGGATAAGTTAGCTCAGAAAGCATAAAACAGTGGATTTCAAGACTTGTTATGTGTCGTCATCAGTCTAAAGATCATTATCTAGCTGAACTGTAGTTATACAGCTCACTCTGAATGACTACAAAGAATAGAAAGAAATTGTAAAAATATTTTCCCATGGCGAGTGAATGTATGAAAAAACAAAATAAAGATTCGACATGCTATAAAATGTAGGAAGAATAGAGCTTTAACTGTAAACAGTTTTTAGTTACATGAACACCTACCTAGCTAGAACCATTTCATTTATAAAACATGATACCTATGCTAATTATCCTACTTAAAATAAAATCACCCCCTGAACTTTTATTCTGTATTATATACACAAAAATCAGTACAATTTTTTTTTTTTATTTGTGATGGCCTTTGACCACCATCTCACTTTTGCTAGTGAGATGTGGCCTAAGATGGAGCACGCTTTACCAGAAGAACTTATTCACTCTAGATTTGAAGACTCCTAGATTGTACTCATCCGGGAAAACAGACGCTGGCATATCGTTCCACTCTTTGCCAGTGCTTATAATAAAGGTGGAGCAGAAACTAAAAGAAAATAAAAGTAATGTTCGATATGAAAGCCTCTAACAATATATCAGAAGATCGACGACTGAGTTCTGAATTGCGCGTAGGCTGACTGACCCACCTAGTCAAACGAACTTACTTACGTAAGTTCTTAAGCATTACAAATGGAAAATATTAATACAAACATTATACAAACCTCCATGGGCTTGGGTACTCTTAGGTTCATCTCTACTTTAAATAATTACACCACGACCTTGTGTACCGTTCTTAGAAATTAGTCATGGCCTTATTTATTTATGTTTTGTTTACTACAAGTTCTTATTAAATTAGTATTGCCTTAGTAATATTTGAGTTGTCGCCTTGTTGACCCCGGCTGAAGAATAGGCCCCTCCATTACTACCCGTGGATGTCGTAAGAGGCGACTAAGGAGAAAAAGCTACGCAGATTCTGCGTTCGCCAACCCGTACGCCCAGCGTGGCGAGTATGGGCAAATCCCCCAAATGATTGTTTGGGTGGAGGCTGTAGCTACAAGGTTGGTCGCAATGGAAATCTATGAAGTATTAGTAATCTATTCTAATCACAGTTCCCGTTGTACGACTGTAACAAGAGATTTCTGCAATAATAATTGTGACAGCGAACAGATCTGATGTTGGAGACGGAATGTGACTAACATAATTATTTGGTGAATATACTGGCTGGTACTGGGTGAATAAAAAAAAAATCTAAAATACTTTTATTGACAAATAAATCGGGTTGGGATCTCATATTGTGTTAAGTTGTAGTAACCTGTGATAGACGAGCCCCCTCTTTTCTGTGATCTGTAAGGAACAATTGTTCAATGAACAATGTTATTATTATTATTTATTATAGCGTTTTATTTCCTTAAAAACATAAGCAATTGACAATGTTAAATTCTGAACAATGTTATTATTAGGTACCTAATTTATGTTATTAGGTAGGTATAGGGTTGGTAACAATATAATAATATTATTTTGAAGAGAAAAACAGTTGTTATTTAATTCAAGTTCACCTACCCTTTGAATCCCCACTGTGTCTTCATCTAAGGCAATCAAATATTCATGCGGAATCGCTACTTAATGCCTCACAAAGGTTAAAGGCATCAAGTCATACTGTCACGTTAAATATAGGTACGTTTTATACGAAACGGGAATGATTTACATAGCTACCGCGATCGTGAAATATTGTGTGAAATGGCAATTGAGCTTTGTGGAACTCCACAATTATGCGAAATTTCACAGGATCCTACAGTTTTCAGGCGATTTACAAGACATATGGGAACCGTCCATCTTTCGGTAGCTCATGCAAGCAAACTGACGATGCTCTGGACTAATGAAATGTTCTATGCAGTAGTTTTATATTGATGATTTATTTAATTGTCTACCAAGTATGCGTTGATCTTGTGACTTGTCACTAACTCTGGGGTTTCAGAATTCATTTCATTTTATTTACTTACAAGCTTATAACGAGTTTATTTTGTTGTTAAAAGCTACCTATGTCCTTAAATAATTGTCTACAAACGCAAAAAAAAACACATAAACGATTTACTAGAAAACATTTGAACAAGAAAACCTTGTATTGGGAATTACTTTTTTTCCTTTTTTAAAAGAACAATCCTTTTTTCCGTATCGATTTAATCAAAATAAGGATTGTTCTTTTAGATGGCTTTTGTGTTTTTTTCTGATTTGATCAAGTGGATGCCTGCTTTACACTAACTAAAAACACTATGTATATTATATTGTCATTATGCAAAGATATAATTGAATATCTCAATGTAATCCGTAAAGTAAAACCACGATTTTACATTAGCGATTTCATGTTACTCTATGTCCTGTTTTTCTATTCCACGTTCTGAACCAGACGTTACTATGAGACATTTCATAATTTATCGTCACTCATAAAAGCTGGTTGTTGCGCATTCCGCAAATCTAGGAGTGAAATGGCTTAGTTTAATGGGCCACATTTTTCATGTACACCTTTCAACCTTGGATTTGACATTGAACGCTATAGCACAAAAGAAATAATGAATAGGCTCATGTTTAGGGTTATACATGATGCCGCCCAACAAGATTACATAGAATGAGGTAGCAGACAGACACATGCATTATGCTTACTCTTTGTTTTTAAAGATTTAGTTTTTCTGCACCGAAGAATCATACCTAATATTGTATTAACATGGAGACCACGGGCTTCGGCTTACTATGATAGCCTCATCATAATCATCAGCAGCCTGAGGAAGTCGGTCCATCGGGTGGGGGGGGGGGGAGGGAGGGGCTTCCAATACTGCGTCGCCCGGTTCGTGGTCGCTATTCGAGAACCTTTGCTCCCCAACAGTTGTCGGTTCTGCGAACAATATGGCCTGTACCTAGACGTCAGAAATATTATCTTCGTGAATATAATATTCGCTCTCGGTCCGATCATGACAGGCTACAGTGTTGGTAGGTGCCGGAACGTTCTATTAGGAATTGTTACATATTAATTCATACAAATAATATATTTTTGCATGTGCCGATACGGTTATAATCATAGTATGATCCGTGTACCGAGTAGGTAAAATTGTTTATCCTCTCTACATAACCAAACCATATAATTATCCTCGTCGCTACGGGTTTTGTCACAAACGTTCTCTTATCACACTGTTCCTCACTCTGTCTTTCACGTACTGAAGATAAATGAACATTTCAATAAAGTTTTTTTAGAATAATCTGTTTGCGTTAAGGCTTATCGAAAGGTGGTCAAGATGCATTGTGGCCCTAAAACTAGGTATGTGTTTTATTCACTCTTTATTACCTCTGAATCTAAAAATAATATTAATTCATTCGAACAACTCAGGGTGTGGTAAATTTGGGATAACAAATCCACGCCCATGAAAAATGAAGTAACAAAAAGTTATTAGGTACTTAATAAATTCCATTGAAAAAAAAATGTTTAACTGACTGATGGTAAGCGGTAACCTCAGCTAATTCAGCTGCAATACCAACTATGTACGATGCAATACCACGGCCCACGTCCATCATCCTAATTGAGTTGGTAGGACACATGTAAAACTTAAGACTTCGTTAACCATGCTTGTCGTGTCACTGATTCTTTCTTGGTTTTCCTGTATTAGATCAGCGACTAGGTTGAGATATGGTGGTCCTGAAAAGGGCCTATGACAGTCGGTGTAAGAATCAGTGTAGTGAAAGGATTAAAGTATGCCTCTTAGGGGCTCTGAGGAAGGAGGAGACGCAGAAAGCCCCGAAGGAGATGGAACGGTGAGTTCGGAATGTATTTATACCTTGGCCTGAAATTTTTGTGATCGCGATGATTGGAAGTTTTGGCTTTTTCCAGTAGAGGAACCTATGCTGAAAAACGCATATTAAAAGCTTTGACTGACACTGCGAATTCCCCCTAATTGTGCCAGTGGGTACCTACCTAAACTCATACTTTTAAACAAATTAACGTTTAAGTTTATTATGTTTTCCTCGAAATACGGTAGTATGTAAAACAAATTAATTGTGACACTATGAATACCCCAACGGTATAAAGTTAGTAAATGGAAACACAGTGTTTACGGGTCCATTCATAATAACTTGCGCTACGGTTGTTGGTCCGCTTACACTATTCTAGTAACTGGCTGTGGTCACTAACCTTCATCATCATCAGCCTGTAGAAGTCCACTGCTGGACATTGGCATCACTAGGCATAGGCTGGATGGGCGACACAGTGTCGGAAGGACACACCACACACCCGATGGACCAACGACATTTTTAAAGTTACTGGGAGTCGGTGGATCGAAGGGGCTCAAAACGGTTTGTCATGTAACTCCTTGGGGAAAGCCTATGTCCAGCAGTTCGCTACATGGTAGAATAAAATAGAAAAACGTTTATTTTGTTACCAACACAATATCAGACATAACATAACACAAATGAAATTCAACCTCATGGTAACAAAAATGGCCACACTCAGCATGTGCTAGGGCAGAGCAGTTTATGAACTGCTGACTGACTGACTGCTTTACCAAAGCGCTGGTCTTCCGTGGTCATGATGATGATAGGTAGGTTGGAAAGTCTAGCTAGTCGCTGGCCGATTGCAAATCAACAATAGTGAGGCTATCTTTTGCTTTCACATACAACCAGGCGAGAATTACATAACTTCATTGAATTCCAACTTTTAAATAAGTTAGATTCATAGCTATCAAGCGAAACAAGCGCCTTCTGCAATTTCCATTAGTTGAAAATTATAGCTACCTACTCAAAGAAATGTTCATCAAATGGATCTGAAAGAACAAAGAAGTTAGGTACCTATTCAGTTTTTGAATCCTATCAGCCAGTATTTTAAAGAAGTTGTCAAGTTTTTATACATGACTAAGGCTCAATCTCCCAAAGAACAAAATAAAAAGTTGTCAAAGAACATCAAGAATTTTCATCAGCCTTCTAAAACTACTTTTTATTTTATAGAGGAATGCAACGGGTTTTCATTGCAATCAGAATCCAGAGCTGGCGATAGCATCTCAAAGGAATTTATCAAATGATTCTAGAGAGCATACGCTTCCAATTTCTCTTCAGCCAATAGAAATGAAGAGTACAAGTTTTAATGATATTTATTTGGTACAAACGAGCAACTCCGACCACTGTGCAAGCTGGGTTTACGTGCCGATTGCAGAGTTGCTGGCTTGAATGGTGTTCAATAGGATGGATTAAGGATGTTGCTCAAACTGTAGCCGCAATCTGGATGTCTATATAAATAAACTACACGTGACGACACTGTATGAAGTTTACTCGAAGTTACAAGCCTGCATAGTACGACCAACACGAGTGAAACCGCGCGGATACTTCATGACGTCTTGCGCGGTCTTCTTCCCCTTACTGGGAAGAGAGGGCCTCGTATTAAACCTTTGCTCTGACTTCAACTCCAGGGGTAAAGACCCCTCTTGGGGTTCGTTGAATGGCGGTGCTGCCTTAATTGTACCCGGGTACAAAAAAGGTAAAAAAAAAGCTATAAAAAGGTATAGTTCTAGCATTAAAAAAATATATAATATAACAGAGAAATCAAGAGCCCTTACATTAACGTTAAAACTTCATCCAAAACGGGCTATTATCTAAAACCTTTTGCTATAAACTGGAGTTTACAAGTCCACAGAAAGTTTCAACACGATAATAAATCTTTTACTGCAGGCCTTTGCCCTTATTTAGGTGTCCTTATGGTCCTTATGATGTTCAGTTAAATTCAAGAAATTCGATGTATAAATACTTCTATGCATTTTAAATGATTATTAAAAGTAAAAATATGCTTTTTGAACGCAACGTCAACAACTACATTTTTATAACCAAACCACTGATAAGTTTTACATCAACAAAGAAAAATTTACACCAATAGAAATACTGGTAGGTAAAAGCGTTTTTATGGTCTAAGGGGATAGCCGTTATCACCGCGTTATCTCGAAGCTCGTTAAGGTAAGTATTTTACGAGCCCTTAAACAAGGACAAAGGAGTTTTTACCATTTGACCGGCTAAGGTCGTAAAGTTAAGTTACGACCGTTATCACTGAAACATGTCCTTAAAATATTGTTCGTACTAAGCCAGTGTAGAATTAGAGTCAGAGGTGAGACTCTCGATAGTATAGAGAGCTTTTCGAATTTGCAAATACAGTAGAAAACCGATTCTTAATGTTTTATTATGAAACTTACCCCAAATCAAAATTTGAGAATGTAAAAGTTAATAGATCAGCAGGGCTATTTTAAAACATCGGAAAGATTTCGATCGGAATCATCAGCTTTTCTCAAACCATTTCGGTATGAACATCACCGATGTTTAGATCCCTTGTTTTAGACCTGGGTTTCTGAACCCAGGTCTAAAATCAACTGATAAGAATGAATAGCACTCTCAATCGCTCAAACAACGCTTGGAGTGTCAAATGATAAATTTTATGGATCACTATGTAGCACCAGGTGGCTACTCGCGTGGAACTTAATAAAAAAAACCTATATCCTATTCTAGGTAAAGAACTCTACCTATTCCAAGTTTCATGGAAATCGGTAAAACCTAGATTGAACCACAAACATACAAACATCCTCTTAAACTTTCGCATTTATAACATTAGTAGGATACATGTATCTGCTATAGTCCTTTTCACGAAAGAAGTCTCTCAGGAGGGCGCTGTAGCCTTTGTGTAACCACAAAACAAATAGCGTAATATTGCCCTAGTATATTTTTGGTTCCGATAATTGCAGCGTGCTTACTGCTTACGTGAAAAAGACTCTACTATAATAACTTTCTTTAATGCCGTTTATTAGGAGCAACGTACAAGAGCTATTATAAAGCCTGGAATTTTAAAAGTAGCAATGACTACGCCACGATATGTTTTTCCAGATAAAAATGTTTCAATAGTGGAAGCGCCTTCTGAAAATACTGAGCTAAATTTAAAATAACATCGATTTGCTCAGATTAAATCCGTAGTAGCAGTTTCATTAGCTGATCAAATTTAAAGGTCCATAAATAGCTAATAATTGAATAAAAGCATAGTTCTCACTTAATTAAGGTGTACATTCAAGAAGCAATGGTGTCTCCGATCTAATTACCCTCGTCTGTCAAGGGTGTGGTGTTGCCACTGCTCTAGTTAGCACGGCGTCAAAATGAATTATGGCTCTTCATTAAGCTAAAGTGCTGCCTTAAAGTATCTAAAAAGATTCCATTATGTTAAGGGAATAGCCGCCCGCCTCATTTATTAAGCTTGGCAAGCGTTTTTTTCATCAGATTAAGTTGCTAACGGATTTTGTGTTTTGCAAGTTATGAAAATGTTTTTATCATTTGCTGTAACTAAATGGCCTTACATAGACAATTTAGGTGCTTTCTCATCGTCCTTCTATTTTGTGCCAATGGTGAGACCACTCGGGATACTCGCAATAACACTGCTTCATACGTCTGGCCAACTAATTGGTCGACGGGACAGTAGTCAATTATCAATTATGAACTTCTTTCTTTCTTCTTTTTTTTAATTTGCTAGATTTTTTAGTAAGTAATTTACTTTAATTTGTAATTGTAGGTGTATCTTGACGTGTTTTTTAAGTTAACTAGTTGAAAAGACAACGTAACAAAGGTTGCTGAAATCTGTTGGTTGTATTTGTAATTAGTAGGTACATTTTTTAATCGTTTTATAGACTATGTACGGAAAGAATATTTTACGAACATTCGTAATAATAACCGTGATTTTCCCGGAAATCCGTAAATAAGCAAAAGGCAATGGAATGCTTGAGGTAAAGTGTCCTTAATTTTCTGTGATTTAGGTATAGAGCCTTCAAGGGTTCCGGTGCCATAACGAAATTACCTTTTCTGTTTTGAAGTTGAGAATAATTAAAAGAAAATACCCCAATTCTCGAGGAAACAGTCCTGTTTCGACTAATTAATGTTGGTACTCGTACTCCAGTTTCCTGGGATCATTTGAATTCCTTTTAATAAACCTTTATCATCATCATTATTTCAGCCGTAGGCCGAACATATGCCTCCCCCATAGATTCACAGATATCGATAATTATCTTGCGGTCTGCATCCAACGGCTCGCAGCAACCTCTTTTAGATCGTCTTTCCATATCATAATTTCAGCTGTGGGATGTCCACTACTGAACATTGCCTCCCTCATAGATAGCCAGAGCGAATTCCTATCATGTGAAGGGAATTTGGCCATACTTGCCACGCTGGACATGCGGGTTGGCGAGCGCAGTTGTTACAATAGGCTACTGCTTACCCCCTAGCTTTTTTCCCCTCGCCTTTTATGACATCCACGGGTAGGAAGTTATGGATGGGCCTATTGTACGAGTAATAAACCGTAACGTTTCGAAGATTTTCCCTTTCAACCTAAAACTCTTTTTTAATGTATACATATTGTTAGAGGCTATAATTAAATATTATACTCTCGCTCTCTTGAATGATCGCTCTCTATAATAATAATAAGTAGGTAATATATTATTCAATTATAAATTAATAATAGCCCATCACGCGTGAAAATCTTTGTATCTCTCTTTTAATATATCATTTTGCAATCGAAAATCACGGATTATAAATTCAATTCATCCAGCGTTTCAAAAATGGCATCCAAACGGCAGAGCTTAAATTATAAATGTTCTAAGTGATACAGGATGATATGTTTACTTATCAACTTTGCAACTTTATTATTAACCAACCTAGCCAACACTCTCATTACTTAGAAATAGTAATACTATTTAATGACTTAGTACATCAGAGGAAGTTTGTAAGTAGCGCCAATCACAGAAAAGTCCATGAGCATTGGTTAGCATGGTGCTACTATTATAGCACAGACTATTATAGATAGTATAGAAAGTCATGTGACTAGAAGAGGTGATATGAATGTGACGAATTAAATGGAATTGTTAGACCAAAGAAAAGATGGATGGATAGTGTGAAAGATGATATAAATAATAAAGAAGTGAGTAGGTAATTAGGTGATGGCTGATAAAGGGCAGTGGACAAAAATATGTTGACTTTTTTTTTACTAACTACAATTAGCGGCGAATCTCGGGACATGCTATGCATAAGCCGCGATGCATCAGAGAGATGGGACAAGAATAGCGCATTGAATTGAACATTTAGGTGGATCCAAAACCGTTTGTGGTGATTCCGAACACTTTGTTCGCAAAATGCTGGAACAATTTGGTTGGTGAACGTTTCGCTAAGCTGTCAATACACCGCAACTAGGAGACGTTTATTGGCGGTGTGCTTTTGCAAAATTAAACACAGCGACACATCGATGTATATGCACCACTTAAATAGAACTGTTCAGTTAAGCTTAGGTGCTTAAGAGTAGTTGTTTAATGTAATTTAGGTATTTTGGTTTAGCAAGAGCCTATGCGAAACCCGAAGTATTATTGTGAAAAAGGTTTACTCGATTTAGAACTAGATGGCGCTGCTAAACTTAACTAGTTTCTAGATCGCGCTATCGAAGCGTTTTGCCTCCTGTGTCACTTCAGTGCAGTTTCGTAATAAAGCGGCTTCTACTCAAAAGGGTTGAATCTTTGATTTTTATGCCACCCCTTTCCTAATTTGGTTTAGATCTATACATGGTCCTACCGATTCGGATATTTTTGAAATTTTTGGCTTTTGCTGCGAAAGCACTGGAAAGCAGAGGGCTATCCTCTGAAGGTGCGCACCGAACGGTTCTGGTACAAGGAGCCGTGTCGGGTGGTTGAGTGTGGTGCGTGTGCGCCGGCTGCAGTTAACCGAGGCGGAGCAAAGGTGTGCCTGCGAGCGACGTGACGTCACAACCAACCGTGACGTGGGAAGACGCGGAACGGTGCCGTCACAGGAAGGAGTGACGAGGAGGCGTAGCAGTGACGTCATTTGGCGCGAGGAATCTACAGTTGTGACAAGTGGTTTGCCTGTGAAAAATTGTGAGTACATTTTGTGATCTATTTCGTTCAAAGAAAGCTCAGTTCAGTTTAACGATCAAGAATTTATTTGACACTTAGAAAAATTTGAAGATTATTTGGACTTTAAAAATTATTGTGCATGTTTAATTAGGACTTAGAATAGTTTTGCAAAAAGTGATCCGACGGGGAACCTATGCCCAATTTCAGTGCGATTGTTAAAGTTTTAAAACACTTGTAAAATTTTAAGAACTTTTCTTGGACTTAGCAAATTTGCAGTGTGCATGTTACAATAGTTTCGCAATAGGTGATCCGACGGGGAACCTATGCCCGATTTCGCTCGGGAATATTTAAGTCTTAAACACTTGTAAAAATTTGTTGAATTTTGGTGAACTTCTAGTTGGTGATTTTCTTTGACGCGTGTGTTTTCTATTGTATGTTTTGTTTGATTTGTATTTGGTGCCACATTATTTTAATTTAAAATCTGTTAAGTAAAAGACTTTTATTTGTGTAGTTTCTTGTAAGATTTTGATAAAATGTCAGCTTTAATTAAAAGACAACTAGGCTACAAGTCGATCATTGAAAGGGCGTATAATAATTTTAAGAAATCTCCAAAGGAACGCCTCTCTAAGGAGTCTTACTTGTTAACGCGATTGGACTCTTTGGAACAGACGTGGAAATTGTTTTCGGATACACATGGAAATATTTTAGCGAGTGAGGCAGATATAGATGACACCAATTACATAAAGGAAAATATATATGAAAGTGTTGAGGAGATGTATATTGAGTACAAATCAGAAATAAGAGAAATTTTAGGGCTGTTCAAAGAAAAAACAACCAGTTATTCTATCTCAAAGGCTGCACCAAAGGGAGAACAAAATGTAAGGTTGCCTAAAATCTCAATACCAAGTTTTTCTGGTTCTTATAGTGAATGGACTACATTCAAGGATTTATATGTGTCATTGATCCATAACAACGCTTCAATTGATGAAGTGCAGAAGATGCACTATTTAAAGGGTCATCTCACGGGAGAAGCTGAACAATTGTTAAGGCACGTGCCAATAACAGCTGCCAATTATCAAGAATCTTGGCTAACACTTAACAATAGATATAACAACAAGAAATATTTAGCAAACTGTCTATTGAAGCGTTTTATGAGTCAACCGAGCATCGGCACCGAGTCTTGCAGTGCAATTAAGGACATGTTGGATGTGATGAACGATACATTGAATGGCTTGAGGAATTTGGGAATAAATGTAGACTCTTGGGATACAATAGTAATTTACACGATTTGTTCCAAACTAGATTCTGACTCTCGTAAAGATTGGGAATTTAAAATAAGTACTTCGGATGAATTGCCTACTTTAAATCAATTACGCGAATTTCTAGAGTCACGATTTCGATCTCTTGAGTTTCTGGATCCTAAACAGAAGTCGAAGCCAAATTCTTCAAACTCTAAGCCCAAAGTCATGCACGCAATGACAAGCGATTCCGATGCTGCGGCAAAGCTTTGTTGTCCATATTGTAAAAACAATGATCACAAAATGGCAAATTGTAAGGAGTTTTCCAAAATAGACTACGATCAACGGCACAGTTTTGTTCAAACGAATAAAATATGTTTTAATTGTTTAGGTAGAAACCACTCTGCCTACATGTGTCGAGTAAATGCTAGGTGTCACATATGTAAGCATAAGCATCACTCGTTGCTACACCCGAGCCAAAAGTCAAACCCTTTAGCTTTACCCAAACCAGATTTGGAGGTAGAAGTCAAGTCAGCGGTATCAAAGGTTAAGGCGTCGTTGGACGAATCATCTTCAAATGTGAAAGCACATTTTTCCCAGAATCAAGGAAATACAAACCAGATTCTGTTAGCAACTGCGGTTGTAGGCGCGCAAGCAGATCATGGATGCGTTCGGCTGCTTAGAGCACTTGTTGATCAAGGCTCGCAAGCGTCTTTTGTAACAGAATCAGCAGTACAAATGCTGGGACTCCGTAAGGTGCTTAGTAGAAGTAGTATCTCGGGCTTGGGCGGCGGTCCAAGCAATTTAGCTTCTAAGTACATGGTACGGATGAATATTCAATCTCGTCATGATCCCAGCTTCCAACTGCAAGTGCGTGCACACGTGTTAAAGGCAATCACTAGTCTCCTCCCATCAGAGAAAGTAGAATATGTAGAATGGCCTGAGTTGGCAGATATCACTCTCGCTGATCCACAATTCCACACACCCAGCAAAATCGATATTTTGCTTGGTGCAGACGTGTATGGTAAGATAATCAGAGAAGGATTGATCAATGGTCCTAATGGCACACCAACAGCTCAGTATACTGCATTTGGATGGATCTTGTCAGGACCCACACACAACTCACCAATAGATGAGGTTGATGTCGATCAACAGTGTCATCACAATGTTGTGGTAAGTATGCATTCTTGTGTCGATGAGTTGCTGAAGAAATTTTGGCAAATTGAATCGGACTGCGTCAGCAGCAAAATTCTCACTGAAGAAGAGCAGCGCTGTGAAGAATTTTATAGCCAAACAACTCAACGAGATGCAACTGGACGATACATCGTGCGTCTGCCGTTTCGCGAGGACGATCCTCAGTGTAAATATGGGAACTCCAGAGAAATCGCGCTTAAAAGATTTCATCTTCTTGAAAATCGTTTCAAGAAGAATCCTGAAATCAAGGCAAGATATTCGGAAGTCATACATGAATACTTGGACCTTGGACACATGGTACGTATGACTGGCGAGGATTGCAACAAAGAAGATGCGGTGTATTTACCGCATCATGCCGTCATACGCGAAGATAAAACCACGACCAAGGTCAGGGTAGTGTTCGATGCTTCGTGCAAGGGAAAAAATGGAGTGTCCCTCAACGATACATTGATGATTGGTCCTACGCTGCAACAGGATTTACGTCATATCATCATAAGGTGGCGTATGCATCCCATATGTCTGAGCGCAGATATCATCAAAATGTACCGTCAAGTGGCCGTTGCAGAGGATGACGCTGAATTCCAAAGGCTGTTGTGGAGAGACGATCCGGAAGCTGAAACAGAAGAATACAAGTTAGTTAGAGTAACATTTGGCACGGCACCGGCTCCATATTTAGCAATAAAATCATTGCAGCAAGTTGCAACAGATGAAGGAAAGGAGTGCCCTGACATAGCGGAAAAGGTGAAATCAGACTTTTACGTGGATGACCTACTGACTGGATGCCAGACAGTAGAAGAAGGTAAAGGGATTTATGAAAACATGAAGAAAATGTTGAGTAAAGGAGGATTTGAATTGCAGAAATGGGTCACAAACAACAAGGATTTAGCTGAGATAGTGATGGATAGACAAGGAGATGGTGAAGGCAAGGTCGCTATAAAAATGGATGAGATAGTAAAGGTGTTAGGACTGTCGTGGGATAAGGTATCTGATGCTTTCCATTACACCGTACAACTTCCAGTTTTGCAGAATCCCATCACTAAGAGGAAGGTAATTTCGAACATCTCACGTCTCTTCGATCCTTTAGGATGGGTGGCACCCTGTGTGGTTGTCGCCAAGGTAATGATCCAGAAGTTGTGGTTAGCTGGAGTTGGTTGGGACGATGAGCTACCAGATGAGTTGCTTCAGGAATGGCTTACTTATCAGTCAGAGCTTATCAACATTAGCAAGATAAGTATTCCTCGGTGGCTGGAAGCTAAGACTGATGATCCCTGTATAGAGCTTCAAGGATTTTGCGACGCTTCTATTACCGCATACGCTGCAGTAGTCTACTTAAGGACTATTGATGTAGAAGGTAAAGTTCATGTTAACCTTGTTGCGGCGAAGACAAAGGTCGCTCCAACGATGCAAGTCTCAGTTCCTCGCCTGGAATTGATGGGGGCAGTTCTGTTGGCTAAGTTGATCACAGATGTAGCTAACCTATTAGGCATTGAGCGTAGCAATATTCACGGTTGGACTGATTCAACTATTGTGTTGGCTTGGCTCAGTAGTCACCCTAGTCGATGGTCGACGTTTATTGGCAACAGAACTTCTGATATTCTGTCTAAGTTGGACAACACACAGTGGTCTCATGTTCAGTCAGCTCAAAATCCTGCAGATATTGGATCCAGAGGTTGTACACCTTTAGAGCTGGCAGAAAACAATATGTGGTTGCAAGGCCCATCGTGGTTAAAAGAATCCAAAATTATTTACCAGAGACCGAAGTCCTCCACTGAGTTGGAGCAAAGGAAGATAAAGGTTCATCTGGTGGCAGGTAGTGAGGCGTCATCAACTGAGCACAATCTGTGGACAAGATTCTCAACTTTGCAAAGATTAGTGCGTGTAGTGGCGTATTGTAGAAGGTTCCTGACTTACAAAAGGAATCGTAAATTAGAACCTTACCTTACAGCCTGTGAACTCAGTGAGGCTTTAGAAGTATGTATTAGGTTAGGGCAAACAGAACTAGGAGATAGTCAACCAAAGTTGAAACCTTTAAGTCCTTTTCTTGATGATAAGAAGATTATGAGAGTGGGTGGTAGGATTCACAACTCCAATCTTCCCGAAGACACTAAACATCCCATAATTCTTCCTCATAAGAGTCATTTTACGGACTTGGTTATTGACGAAGCCCATAGGAAGACATTACATGGAGGTCCAACTCTAATGCTAAACCATTTGCGCACCAAATACTGGATAGTATCAGCTAAAAGCCTTGTCAAAATGCATGTACGCAAATGTGTTGTTTGTGTTAGACACGCAGCGAAAGCAAAACCTCCATTCATGGGACAATTACCATCCTGTAGAGTCACACCGGCAAGGCCATTTCTTCACAGTGGTGTCGATTTCGCCGGCCCCATGAATATCCGCATGTCAAAAGGACGAGGGAATAAATCCTACAAAGGATACATAAGTATTTTTGTATGTATGGCAACCAAAGCCATACATTTGGAAGTCATCAGCGATCTTACTGCTGAAGGATTTATAGCAGGCTTCAAAAGATTTGTGGCCCGAAGAGGCCACGTGAGTGATATGTGGAGCGACAACGGGACGAACTTTGTGGGAGCTTCCAAGGAACTTCTCAAGCTCGTCACCGCTGAACAATCATCAGTGGCCCTTGAGATACGAGAATGGTTAAATAGCAGTAGCGTCTCCTGGCACTTCATCCCAGCCCATGCGCCAAACTTTGGAGGGCTGTGGGAAGCAGGTGTTAAGGCTACAAAGTTTCATCTAAAACGAGTCATAGGTGACTCAACGCTCACGTATGAAGAGTTGGCAACTGTTCTCATTCAGATAGAGGCGTGTCTTAACTCTAGGCCATTGTCGATGCTACCTGATAATCACACGGACCCGGCACCGTTAACTCCAGGCCATTTTCTAATTGGCGAACCTTTAGTGATCATACCCGAACGTAACTACGAGGAAAGCAATATAAGCTCTTTGAGACGCTGGCAGATGACTCAGAAAATGGTTCAGGATTTCTGGCGAAGGTGGTCCAACGAGTACTTAGTCCATTGTTTGCAGAGGTACAAGTGGTCTAAGTTGACTCCAGAGCCTAAAATTGGCGATATTGTTTTGGTCAAGGAGGACAATCTCCCTCCAGCTCGCTGGATGTTAGGCAGAGTGGTAGCTAGGCACCCTGGATCAGACCAGGTTACTAGAGTTGTAACCTTGAAGTGTGGTCAAGCTCTCTTAAAGAGACCCATTTCAAAATTGTGTATTTTGCCGGTTACAGACTGATTTGTTAAGTTTATTTTTTATGATGCTATGAAGCACTAAGTTTACATTAAGTTTAGAATGTTACAGTCCATTTTAGTTGTAAGATCATGCTTCGAATGCCCTGTAGCCCTGATGGTGGGCGGTATGTATTAAGAACGCTCAATAACGTTCTTGGAGGGCGGCATGTTTAATGTAATTTAGGTATTTTGGTTTAGCAAGAGCCTATGCGAAACCCGAAGTATTATTGTGAAAAAGGTTTACTCGATTTAGAACTAGATGGCGCTGCTAAACTTAACTAGTTTCTAGATCGCGCTATCGAAGCGTTTTGCCTCCTGTGTCACTTCAGTGCAGTTTCGTAATAAAGCGGCTTCTACTCAAAAGGGTTGAATCTTTGATTTTTATGCCACCCCTTTCCTAATTTGGTTTAGATCTATACAGTAGTAAGTTCGTATGAGCTGACGGGTGCTGAAGTTTTTAGATGCTGCAAGGCCACTAACAACTTAGAACTCTTTCCAAGCGACGAAATTTTTATCAGAATATTCTGTGGATTTTGTATTCCAGATAGGTGGCCTTTTTTGTATCGAAATTCATAGTGTATTCAGTATCGTATCGAGTCTAGAAGGGTCGGTAAACACGTACGCAAACAAACATACACAAAATAGGTAATACACAAAATAGGTAATACCAAAAGAGATATCAAGCAAAGATATTTCAATACAGCCAAGCTTACAAGCTTCTGCCGTCATTAACAGTGCACTGGGAAAATTGGGCCGGTCGACAGTTGAGGATCATCACTGTGATTCAATAAGCTCGGGAAATACTGAATTTCCCGTAATAGCACTTGTGAAAGGGAATGGGCGAAATGTGTGGACTGGGTGGCTAGACGAAGTAACTTTCTACGGTTTCTATAAGCGATGACGTAGAAAAGCCCAAAAATGTATGGAATTGTTATAAGCTTTCCAAATTATGACGCGGTCTATATTATATGGAAGATATCGTTCGAAGCTGCGAATTTGTCATTGGAATCGATAATTAGTATTTACATTCTATAGGGACGCTGATACAAATAGAGCTTCAAAAAAGGAATGACTCCGACCTCATTCATGCTTTGCTAATAGCTTATTTTATGGGTCGATCTGAGCTAGTAATTATTTTATTATAAACATCGGCCTGGTTAAAGTTTTCGCAGTTAACACACCAGATTTAATTTTAATTTTTTTATTAGGAACATCAAACGAATAAGAGCTAATTAGTTAGTTTCGTATGATTTAGGTGGCATGCATGTTTAATAATAAAAAGTCACGTTAAAAGCTTGGGAAGAGTTTTACACTACATACCATGTTCACAGCAAATAAATATTTTATCTTTATCTTTAAGTTGTTATTACCAAAAACGGTGGCCTTGCGGCGTCTAAAAACTTCATCAACAAAGTAAGTTATCAGCTCATACGATACGAATTTACTACTCATATGCACCGAAACTCAACTCAAGTTCTATTCAATTATATAATTGAGAGAAAACTATGGTGCCAACTCCCATTCACCATCCAGATAGTTCTACTCCAGGCCACCTATAGTATCAGTCATTTTAATATGCACATTCATTTACACCTAAAATAACTATAAAATTGTTCGCATTTAAAACTGTATTCGTTCCGAACGAGCTTAATTTCAATTTCAATTCATATTGGCTCTTTTTGGACGTGGCAGATTTCGTAATAATGCCTCCCAGATATATGCGAATATATTTGCCGATTCAGCTATTTTTTTTGTTAATTGTCTTTTTATTTTGCCCACGAGATGGGACAAAGTTGGTCCATGACTATGTATAGTTTATATAATACTAACAGCTTTTATGTAGCTAACACGCGAGCGAAGCCGCGTAGCCTATATGCTATTCTGGTAAAAAACTATTTATATTCCAAGTTTCAACGAAATAGGTTGAGCCGTTACGGCGTCATTGAACAACATCCAAACATCCTCTAAAAGTTTCGCAAAAAACTTTTTTTATAATATTAGTAGGGTGTACCTACTTCGATATTTTTTTGCTCCAATCTGAATTTATGATATATTTAATCCATTCACCACACTTGTTCAAATGCTTATAATTTGCCTTTTCAGGGCCTCAACTTGGTCAAAAACATGATTAAGCATGACTAAGAAATAATTAATGACATGACAAGAAAGCAAGCAGCTGCATAATGTGGGCATGCGCCCAATGTAATATTTGGACGTGCCCTTGACTACCGTCCCGTTAGGTATCTTCGAGGATCTTAGTACAGAGAGCCAAGTAAACAAAGAAAACAAAACAAATGAAAAGCAGTTATGAGAAAACGAATACTACTTAAGTAATTAAATTTAATCACGACACAAACTAAACTTATTAAAATGCATCAAAATTGTGTACTGGGAGTTGGCGAGTCGACGCCGTGATGCAATCATTATAGCTCTTAAAAACTTTATCCATTTCGTTTGTTGACACTAACGCTGGACCGCAGCTTAAACTAAGTCAGCTAGCTTATTTTGTTAACGTTAAACAATAAGAACAGCTAAGGTTATTCATCAGACTATACAGCAGTGGACCTATAAGCTTCTCTTTGCTCAGCAGTACTGACTAATCTCATGACTGATCCCGATTGGGTCCAAATACTACAGAGGCGAGTGTTTCCCGGTATGTGGGGGAAAGAGGCCGGTGTCGGATCAGTCCAGCACCAAAAGTCCTTGTACATAGCCTGGAGTCGAGTAGGGTGAACTTCAAGCCAAGTTCAAAAAAGTGTTCCTTGCGCCCAAATTTTGATCGACTGAAGTTGTCTTCCTTAAAATATGATAATACAGGATTCGCGACAAATTGGGAAGCGACGCCATGGGAACATACTTATATGCAGCTGGCTTTATTTCTGGCAGTGCGGGAGGTGCACGCGACTATATTTTGTTGAGCTTATGAAAAATAGAACAGCGAAATAGTACTATATATTTGTTTTTGGGCCGTGGTGGCCCCGGCTAAAGAACAGGCCCCTCCATATCTCTATCCGCGGATGTCGTAAGAGGCGACTAAGGGAAAAAAGCTAGGGTATGGGCAGCAGCGTCCCTCATTTTAACAACGATAGCTCTGACTGCGCTCGCCAACCCGCATGCCCAGCGTGGTGAGTATGGGCAAATCCCCCCACATGGTAAGGAATTTGCTCTGTCTGTGGAGGAGGCCATGTTCAGCAGTGGACGTCTTACGGCTGAAATGATGATGATGATTTGTTTTTGAATGAACTTCCGCAAATTCACTCCTGAATCAATTAACTACCTAGGTTTGTTTAAAAACAGATGAACGCTTGAGGAAGTAGTTAGATCGTGAGATCGCCGTAAAGGGTTCCATCTGAAAATCAGCGCCGCAACACTTCGTGTGCGGCATTAATGCTGAGATGGAACCTTTTTTGGCTCACGCATGCACCTCGGCACCGACTAATGAATACCCTAATTTTGTTACTTCCTACCTACTTTTGTTTTGTTTCCTACCTACCTTTTTGTATTGTAACCTGTACCTAGTGTCTTTTTTATTAGTTGTGCTGTGCTTGTGTGTCCAAAATAGATGTATTTTCTTTCTTTCTTCTTTCTTTCTAGTTATGAATAGTATGAAATCGAATGTTCTTTACCGAACCGACCACTTGCACGGTACATTGTGCATATCGGGCGCTACACTGAACACCCTGTATTATTTATTCACGCGAATGACAGAGCCGTATCATTACGGGACTGAATTGCGGAACATTAGCTTTAGATATTCATAGTGGATTGAACAACAATCGTACTTTGTAAGGGCTAAGGTTTCTATTCATCTTGGGCTCCACGTCTAATGGTTATGGTTTGCTCATTAAAAATGTATGAATCTACTTAGACTACACGAAACTTGCGGAATCGCTTCGTAATATAATTTAATAGAGATCATGAAAAACAAAATTACAAATTTATAGCAAATGCTTTATGTAATTAATAGCCATATAAATAACATTTAAGATACACTATCAACTATATATTATGTTTAGGTAGATGATATAACAGGTGATACATAACATGTACTATACCGAAAGGGGGTTACTCTATAAACAAAAAGAAATAATATTAGCGAAAAAAAACTAAATTTTCAGTTCATTTTTTTTTCACTAACTTTGTCAAATTATCTACAATGTTCAACTTATCATTATTTAAATAATAATAATAATAAATAAATATTCCGGACATATTCACACGGTCAACTGATCCCAAACTAGGCATAGCCTGTACTATGTGTACCAGAGACTGATAAACATCGGTACTATATATAAAGCTCGATTAGCGCACGTTTGTATAGAGTAACTGACTGACTCATTGACATAGTTGTTCTCCCAGAAGGAGGTCACTTTTGTTCTAGAAATTTTGCATCAATCGATGGGGCTGTTCAATGGGACCAGAGGAAAAATCCGAAATTAGATATCTCTCGAACAAAATATGTGTTTATTTTCGCGATTTCTAAACGCCTGTATGAAAATGCGAAATTTTTTAACATTTTCCAAACATTTTCAAACGTGGAACGACTTTCTATGACCAAAGACTCATGTCATAAGAGTCGGGACTTTGCCTATGATAGTGTACTATGAAACGAACGCTCGAGGTAGAGAATTTTATAGGGAGTGGTTACTCTTATGCTGAAGGTAGTCTTTGGAAATTATTATTTTTTATTTGAAATTCTTAGTGGCCATGATCCGAATTTGATTCTTCTTCTGATTGTTTATGTTGGCTATGTCATCTTAGGTGTTCTACCAAGATCTCACAACGCGACCTCGACAGCAACGATTAGGCACTTGCTGTTGAGGTCGCGCACAACGCGACCTGAACAGAAAGGAAAACAGATCCTCCAGCGAGCTGCTTGCAGCTCGTGCACTACGCAACCTCAACAGCAAGGAAAACAGATCCCGCGAGCTGCTTGCAGCTCGCGCACAACGCGAAAAACTAGTAATAGATATATATTTAACACCCAGACCCAGAACAAACATCTGTGTTCATCACACAAATGTTTGTCCAGTGCGGGGATCGAACCCGCGACCTCTAGCGCAGAAGGCAGAGTTACTACCAACTGAGCTATGAGGCCAGTCTAAAATAGAAGACGCTGCTTCCCATCCCCTAGCTTTTTTCCCTCAGTCGCCTCCTATGACATCCACGGGTAGATATGGTGTGGCCTATTCTTCAGCCTGGGCCACCACGGCATATTTTATAATAGGTAAATAAATTACTTTTTTTTTTTTATACAACAGAGGTGGCAAACAAGGTTACGGCCCACATGATGGTAAGTGGTTACCGTAGCCTATGAGCGCTTGCAATACCAGAGGCATCACGCACGCGTTGCCGACCCCGAACCCCCTTCCCCCTAAAGAGCTCTGGCAACCTTACTCACCGCAGGAACACACCACTATTTGAAACAAATAATGTTATTTGGCTGCGATCTTCTGTAAGGCGGAGGTACCTCACCAGGCAGGCTGCTCCAATTCAGAATGAGAAAATCTCGCTGTGCCCTACCTCCTCTTAATACTTATAATGTATTCAAATATTTTTACGATTTCACGCAAAGGTTACTTCGAGCTATTACCCCAGGGAAATAGTAGGTACCTCAGGATGTATTAACCCACATATTCCACTATAGCAATCATCCGAAATTATAATATAATAACAAACAGTGGAAAAGGTCAGCAATTCACACAAATTGCTCCGCATAACACGTCCAAAGTTTATTACACCGTTACACTTATTCATCACGTATGCAAATGAAAAGCAAATAAAGAGAGGAACGACCATCCGTACGTACGCATGTGTAACGTTATATCGGGAAAGCGATCGGGTGCGTTTACACCAGTGTAACGAACCATAATAATTGAGCCTTCGTATATCGTCTTCGTCAGTTACTGTCCGCCCAAGGCTTGTCTGGAAGAGATCGCTCCTAGCGATAAGACAATAAGATTAAGTATTTTATTTCACTATAGCTTGAACTTTGTACCTACAACAAGGTGATTCATAACATGTATACCATCCCGAATTATTCTATCTAAAATATTCTAAGAATATTTTATGTCCCAAAACATTCCCAAATTAGCTGTTTTTGGTATTTTTATCATTTATATATTTGTTCAGCATAAAGATACCCAAAACAGCTGATTCATTCAGTTTGAACTGATTTGACTCCAAAACAGATGATTTTTGCATGGAGTTTTTCAATGAAAACAGTCGAATTCCAAAAAGTTGTAAAACAAATTTTTCTTCCAACTAGAATAAGTCCCTTTGGGATGACATACGGCATTGGAGGACAGAGGGATGGCCTTTAGGAGACGCACTTTAATCCTTGCACTACACTGATTCCTTCACCGAGGCCCTTTTCAAGACCACCATACCTATTCAATACAGGATGACCAAGAAATAATCAGTGACATGACAAGCAAGCATCAGTGGACGTCCTACAGCTGATATGATTATGATCTCAGCATCAGGCGTCCACTAGCTCAAACGAACTTACATAACTTGAATTCATCATCATCATATTTTCCGCCGTAGGACGTCCACTACTGAACATAAGCCTCCCAGAAACAATAATTCGGGGGGATTTGCCCATACTCGCAACGCTGGGCATGCGGGTTGGCGAGCGAGTTTTCGTCATTTTTTATGACAAAATACTTCTATTTTGTCATAAAAAATGTCGAAAACATAAAAATGAAATATCGGTGTGACTGCCCCCTCCCTTCACTCAGCATGATGAAATTCCCACCATCCTGGGAATAAAATAAAGCTAACTGGATTTACCGTCGTCCAAAATAATGAAATGATGTCGGTGAAATTCTAAATGGTATAATGAATATAACTTTTTTTCTTAATTTTATGCATGTTTAATAGCGGCGATGAGCTTGCAACCTGTCACATATAGAATTGTCAACCTGTCATAATATACTACAATTGAAAATGAAGGTATGTGTCAAATATTTGGACGTGCCTCTGACAACACTGCCTGAGACACAGGTTTTCCTAGTTCAGGCATCGTTTTATTTGTTACCCTTAATTAGATATTAATTCTCAATGTTATTCGTAGCACTAAGGTAATGAATAAAGATTTATTTATTTATTTATTTATTTAACACCGATCCTAGAGATCCGAGATCTACATTCGTCGATTCCCTAGGGTGGTTTTTGCATTCACATACTTTGAAAATACTTGGCTTGATGTATAATACATAGGCCATAGGGTAAACAGCTGACTCAAAGTAAAATAATATTGTTTAAAATTATATATTTTTTTAATTTTAATTTTCTCAAATTATACCTACTGATATTAAACTTAGTTAGGTACTCATGTTATTTATTGTTGATTCTTTTGGTGTCTAATCCTAAACTTACTTAATTTGACAGCGCTAAAATTATCGCCCTCCTTGATATTTCTCTGTTTACGAAAGGGACAGCAACATTTTTAAAGCTGTCTAAAAGCGATTGTTTAGGAAAATGCAACAACAAATAAATTCAAGAGCCTCAGCTTGAGCTGAGATCAAAAATGAACGAAGACGATGACGGTGAAGAACATAAATATGACTCGGTTCAATTCTGAAGCAGTTTTACTGAGTTTTAATTCCGTATATCACCTTTATTGTTTGGTTATTTGAAACTGTGTGAGATTTACTACTCTAATCTATGGATCTTTATGTTATCGGAATCAATAAAATAATTTTAATTTAATTTTAATACCAGAGGCATCATGCGATAGCCACATGTGCCTATAATTCCACCGGCTACGCCACCACTCGAAAAATACTTTTGTACGCTCCTTTAGCAAGTGATCACGTCCGCATAGGTTAGCGGTTCTAAATGAGCAATTCGGTTGCTCTTCTGCTCATTAATTACACCATTATGAATTCAGCTCACAATTTTGGGGTGTAAATACCACCCGTTATACCCTATAGAGAGCTTACGGGCTTTACGAGGATACGGTAAAAAACGTTCGCAAAAACATCCCTGTAGCTGGCGCTGGCCTATAGTCCACGGCATACTCAGGCACATTTTGCAATAAAGATCATTTGATAGCATGTCAGAAGACACGCTTTAAATAACTTGAGTCATCATCTCCCTGCCCTTATCCCACTTCATGTAGGGTCGGCACAACATGTTTTTCTCGTCCACTCACCGCTATCAGCCGTCATATCAGCATTCACTCCTTTCTTACTCATGTCATCTTTCTCACAATCTATCCATCTTTTCTTTGGTCTACCTCTTCCCTTATATCTTGAGTGTTGACTGGATAATATGTACAGATAAAAATCTTGCAGTAAGTAATAGCAAACTAATTCAATCATCATCATCAGCTTGTAGAAGACCACTGCTGGAAATAGGCCTCCCAAAGAGTTCCATGACGAACGCTCTTTAACCTTTTCTATCCACCGACCGAATGTCGTCGGTCCATCGGGTCGGGGGTCCTTCCAACACGGCGTCGCGATGCTTGCGATATCGTCTGCCCATCTCGCTGCTGGACGACCAACGTTCCGATATCAAAATTATTGTAATGGTGCGCATCGTTATATCTCAACACGATTTTTGACATGAAAAGCTTACAGTTTTAGCGTAATCCTTTCCTGTTTTTACACGGATTTAGCTAATGTTTTTTCGAGGTTTACTTGTTTTATAAAATAAACCTTCTACCCATGTTAAAAATGATCTACAAGATGATAATATTACGATAGAAATTGATGCCAGTCGTCAGATAACAAATCATTTTGATGTTTGATAACTTTAGACGTTGGACGACTATACGACTGACGCAGTAAAATTTGATTAAGTGAAACTAAAAGTTGGTTGAGTGTCGATTTAGAATATTAGGGTTAGTTGCTTGCTTGCTTGTCGTGTCATTAATTATTTCTTGGTCATCCTGTATTAGGTCAGTGACCAGGTTGAGATGATGAGATGGATGATCAGATAAAAGTGAGCCTCTTAAAGGCTTCTTTCGTGCACATGTCACATGTATTCGTATTTTTAGGTTCAAGAACATGCCGGTTTCCTTGCGATGTTTTCGTTCACCGTTTGAGGGCACTAGTATAGCGCACATAAATTTTTCCAATGGGTTGGTAAAAAGTTATTTCATCTGATGCCTAATGCTACTGTTATTATCTAAACAGCGTGTTGCATTAAGCTTTTCCGACACGGTGCGGCACAGTTATCGACTGTTATGGGTTAATTCTATTATAATTAGCTCGAATGGACGTTGTGTCCAGTGTAGAAACACGCATTAGAAATAAAATTATCTGAACGCTTTATTGTCCATTTGTTTGACAAGATTGCTTTGTCTGCTTATAGTCATATTTATTAGAATAATGCACTACAAAACCTATTAATTGTTATTATTAAAAAGCTTCCTCAAAGTTCATAATTTTTAGATGTTTGACATTGAAGTAGGTACCTTGATTATAAAGATAGAAAAAATATAATAATATGAGTTGTATAATAATTTAAATACTATGGTAGCAATAGGAATCAAAAACGAAAAAACTGAAAATGAAACAAAAGAGCGTCACGACGAACGGTCTTGAGCTTTTGCTATTCACCGACTGATATGACGAAGTTTTCCAAAAGCTGTGAATCCAAGTCGGATTCGCTGGTTGATCTCTTTGTCAAAGTTAGACCTAGTTTAGTATATAGTTTAGGTATTATATTTTTATACTCATTTGACTTTGGGGATACGTAACCAGTTCAATCTTCATTATGGGTATCTTTATTAATTGAATCTAGATTAATCGCTTAAAATCTAGTTAAATTTACGCCTAGAGTAAAAAATGCCGTAAAGTAAGTTTAAAGTCTAGAGTTGGTGATGCTGAAACTCAACCTTGTTAACACAGTAATTCTTACGATGATTACAAACTAAAATCGGAGAATTTCACAAGGAGCTCTACAGATCACATAACGGTTTATGTGATCTGTAGAGCTCCTTGTGAAACTACTAGTTTGTATTTATATATTGTTATAGCAGTGGAAATCCGCGATCGTAACCGCAACGTGAAACACATGCATGTTACACAGAACTATTCAACCGCAGAGAAATCGTTATTCACATCAAGTAAATTATCCTTATTCTCTACAAATTATATACTAGTCTTTCATACTAGGACAATCCTAGTTTTATTTAAATCTAGTTCAAGCTAGGGGATGGGTAGCAGAGACTTCTATTTTCACACAGATCTAGCTCTAACTGCGCTCGCTAACCCGCATGCCCAGCGTGCTGAGTATGGGCAAAACCCCTAAAATTATAGCAATTCGCTCTGAAAATCCGTGGAGGAGGCCATGCGGTCCTGTATTGTGGTCATCACCATTATCATTACAGCCGTAGGACATCCACTGCTGAACATGGCGTCTCCCTTTCATGTGGAGGGATGCACCCAAACTCACAAGCTGGGCACGCGGGTTTGCGAGCGCAGTTAGAGCTATCTCTGCCTGGGCCTGGGGAGGTACCTCCGCCTTACAGAAGATCGCAGCCAAATAACATTATTTGTTTCAAATAGTGTTGTGTTCCTGCGGTGAGTAAGGTTGCCAGAGCTCTTTAGGGGGGGAGGGGTTCGGCAGGCAACGCATTAGCAATGCTCCAGGTGTTGCTGATGTCAATAGGCGACGGTAAACACTTAGCATCAGGTGGGCCGTAAGCCTGTTTGCCTCCGTATAATATAAATAAATATATATATATCTCTGTGAAAATAGTGGACGCTCCTCCCCTCCCGTTCTTTGCCCTGCAGTGGGACGATGTAAGCTAAGAAATATAATGTTTGTTGTTGTGTTTGTTTGCTTATAGTTATTTGTTTAAATAGATACATATCTTGATTTAGTACCAAGCTTCTAAGCTCAGAAGACACGGTTTCTATACCATCTAACTCCTCAGCACCTACCACTATTATGAAGATAGATACCGCGTCCTGTGGTTGGAAACCGCTATAGAATACACGTGTTTAATTAAAGAGCCGACATGTGCTGAGGGTTTATAATTTCAAGATTCCCGACATGGCAACCGAAAATTGATCCCGTAACCTGAACAGGCAATTCTTTACCTGTAGACACAGATTAGAAGTTATTATGAGTAGGTAGGTTTTGCGTAACAATAAAAAGGGTAATTCATCGGTAATTCATCAATAATACAAGCAACCTCATAAAACTTAAGTCGTGTTAGCCTAGTGGCAGTTCTGCGATTTGTGTTCGAACCCATTCGTACACATATGATTTTTCTATTCGCAAAGTTAAGTGCGCATTGGATGGAAAAATAATTCAAAGAACCTAACACTAAATTATTTTATGCAACTCCTAGCTTCCGCGGCTTCGCTCGTGCGATATTTTTGACGGGTAAAAGATAGCCTATATGCTATTCCAGACTCTATTTATATTTTTGTTCCAAATGTAATGAAACGAGGATAACACTTGACAACACCACTTTATTTATTCCGAACTTGTGGAATATTCTAGATTCGATTACAACTTTTAGTTCTATACTGGAACACTGGTTACACGACAATGCTCACTGCTCGGCTTCCAGAAAAAGAATGCCAGTCCATTCCAACTTTTGCTTAAAGGTTACCTCCGGTCGGTTATAAAAAACGAACCAAATGCCGTGGTTTGACCGTTCGTGATTGGCTAACCACAACTTCCCAATCACGCACAGAACAGAATTGCCAGCTAACAAATATTTTAAATTCCAAATGCTATGTTACCATTATAAGAAATAAATATTTTACTATTACTTTTTAATTATGAATATCAAATCACGACACAAATATCATTCAAATCTAGTCGTTTAGGTGTGATTGAACTACAAACATCCAAACATCCTCACAAACTTTCGCATTTATAATATTAGCAGGTATATCCTACTAATATTATTAATGCGAAAGTTTGTGAGGATGTTTGGATGTTTGTTGTTTAATCACGCTCAAACGGCCGAACGGATTTGGATGAAATTTGGTACAGATATAGATTATAGTCTGGAATAGCATATAGGCTTTTAATGTAAGTACCACGCGAGCAAAGCCGCCAGCGGAAGCTAGTTTATATATACTTTCTAAAGTTAAGTAAGGTAGAGTGGAGCCTTGGAATTCTGTCGACCTATTTGGATATCTTCCAACTAGAATTTGAATCCGTGACATTTAAACCTTATGTGACAAATCAAAAGGGTCACTACAAAAAACCCTGGTCAAAGTTTATACAATTCAGGATTACCATATGGTATATAAGTGATCGGTTTGATTGAACAAACTTTATACAAATATAAATTTATTGTAAGAAACTTGGCTATTATGAACGAAAACCTCTGAAGCAGTCCAATAAACACACTCCTACATAACAATAAGGTCCCCTGGCTGTTCAAGCTAAATCAACAAAAATAAACGGTAGATACGTTTACCTATTTCTAGTAAGGCTTCACGTTTGTCGTGAAAAGAATACACGAATCGATATTGAATTTAAGTAACCTCTAATAGGGTCGAAAATTGCGTAGAGGTGAACTAGAGCTATGACGTTTTTGCCCATATGGAAATTCCATTGAGTATGAATTAGGAATACATACCTTGCGAGCTCTTGAAAACGACGCAACGCAACCACTTCCTGGTCAACTCTGGGCTCCTGGTACACAACTCACAAAGAAATCTGGTTTTTTGATGAAAGTACACTGCACCAAAAGTTTCGAATTATTTACAATGAAACTCGTAAACACAGGAAAACTAACCTTACTTTTCACTTATTTATTCACGCATGTCCTACGATCCGATAATTGCAACGAAATGGTTGAGCCTTGTTCATAGAAACTGTGAAATAAATCGTGTTTTTCATAATTTTTCAACAAATTACAGAAAAACAATCCCGTCCTGACGCGAATGTTGTCACAACTGTCATTTGTTCGACGCCATGGCTATGGCGCATGCGTAGAGGTAAACTTCCTAAAGCGCATGTTTTTCAGGTTGGCTCTGGAAATTAGAACCTTTTTGGACTGATTTATTATTTAAAAGTAAAGTTACGAAAAAAGTTGACGCTCCGATTAGATTTCAGGACAAAAACAATAGTTTAGAGGATTAAAGAAAGTCATTGCTAAAAGTTTGCTCAGTATTACGAAGTTTAATTACTAATTTCTTGTGAATAATCTCTGTACGGCGACATCGGTGGCGTAGCGGGTGAGTGCTCGTCTGAGAGGCAAAGGGTTCGATTCCCGCGGCGCGACAAAATATATTTGCATGGTACTCGTAGTTTCTAATACCCACGACACAGGGAATCTTTGTGTGGGGTCAGGACTATGTATGTGACTGCTGGGTGTTATTTATTTAGGTATTAAATATTGAAGAAATAATTACAGATTTTTATGACGATTACAACAAGGTCCTATCTAATCGAACCACATTATATGTGTCTAGAACATAAGGAAGTTGCTTCTTACAGGTAGACTCTAAGGTAACTTACCATTATTTTACCATAACAGAGCCATATTATGGTGAATTATTACAAAAGTTTGTAGATGAAAAGACCTGACTCACACTGAGCTCAGTTTAAATGTTTAAAGTTTAATTAAATTCTGTAAAAACGCCCGTTGATGGACTCGCGAGATAACACAATTTCAAACTGAAGACATTATTATGACGTATTATTTTAATTATTATAATATGTACCAACCCAGTGTTTTGTGAAACTAATCTATGTCGTATTGCATGTAGTTAAAGGAGTATCTGAAAGGCATGCTATATTGCCACAACCCTAGCTACTGAGTACATTTTTATCGCACTCGTTCTGTCGTTATCTACCTTTTCAGGATCAACTACCTTAGCTTGATATATATGGCAAAGTAAATCCGTCTTCAAACGGCGTGCAATGTCAATTATATTTATTTAAAAATGATCATACCCGATAAATTCAATTTGAATTTGACTTTTGGGGACTTGCAATATCTTTGAGCTCTATCGCACGCCCTCAAACGGTAAACTTAAAATGGATTATTTAAATATTACAAGGATCATTTTGAAACAAATGTCAGCTGACGCGTATCTCATGTGAGCAAAAACACTGTGAGGCTCGAAGCGCCTTAGAAAGCGCGAATCTGTTATTTAGCTAATGAGTAACTTCATCACCAATCTTCACCTAGGTTCAAGAACCTCTTTATAGTTTTAGTGCATAATTTTATGACTTTAAAGAGTTTTACTTTTTTATTTTCCGTACAAATAAATAGGTACCTTGTATTTTGTGAAACCTATTATTTTATATAGATAGTGTTCAAGCTAGTATCTATTCACATTCATATTGCTTGCTATTATCTGTGAAAACTTGAAGGTATTGGCTTTCTGCTGTTAGTTTCCAGTTAATAAAGAACTTTAAGCGGTTGGTTTCCGTTAAATCTATTATATAAAGGAGTAGTACATTGACTCATTGACTCGCGAAAGCTCGGAAACTCCTGGGCCGAGGAGTTTGAAATTTGGCACAGGCACTCAAAAAAGGGTGTAGGCGCCCGCTAAGAACGGATTTTGCAAAATTCAACTCCTAAAGGGGTTAAATAGGGGTTGAAAGTTTGTATGCAAGTCCCATGTTTTTGAAGTTGGAGACATCAAAATCGGGTTTTAGGTAAATTGACAAAAATAAAAAATGCTATTACGGCCTATTTTTGAAAAACAGCCCTTGGGGTATGGTAATAGGGGATGAAAGTTTAGAAGATTTTTATATCTTTTAAGACTATGCAATTGAAATTTGGCACGCAGGTTCCTTATAGAAAGTTAACATTTGTAAAAAAAGAATTTTATGAAAATTCAGCTCCCAAAGGGATAAAACGGGGGTTGAAAGGTTATGTTTTTGAAGTAACAGACATCAAAATCGGTATGTAGGTTAAGAGTTTTAAGTAATAAGACATATGAGTTTTATGAAAAGGGTTAATACCCGCAAGGCCTGCTTTTCATCGTCACCATCATGGTCACGTCTTATTTATTTTTTACTTATTTATTTATGGTGACGGTGACGGGATGGTGACGGGACGAGTCGGTAACGGGACGGTGACGGTAACGGTAACGGGATGGTGACGGTTATGGTATGTAGAAGTAGGTGAATAGCTGCATAATAAGTGTTAGTACTTTGGTAAGGATAATGGAAACGTAGGTTTATACAAACGCGGACGAAGTCGCGAGCGGGAAAGCTAGTAAATATATATTCTGCAGGCAATAAGGTATGCAAAAATAGCGGTTTCGAGAGCAAGTTCCTTTGTTTTAACATAGTGTAGTAAACATTCGCTATCAGACTGACGCAGAATCGTAAAAATAGCAGTCTACTCACAAATCTAGTCTTTCAAATTTGTGGATTTTATAACCGGGGACCCAGGTTCTTATTTATTTGCAAGATCCTACTAATATTATAAATGCAAAAGTTTGTGAGGATGTTTGGATGTTTAGATATTTTGATGTTTGTGGTTCAATCACGCCGTAATGGTTCAACCGATTTCGAATACAGAGAGTTGAAATTTGGAATACATAGAGTTCTTTGCCTAGAATAGCTTATAGGCTCCTTTGTATGTATGTAACACGCGAGCAAAGCCTTGGCCGCAAGCTAGTAAGTTATAAAATACTAGTGGAAACCCGCATGACTTTGCTTGCGTCCCCTACACTACAAAATAAAGCCATAATTTCATTTAAATATGGTTATTTGCCTATACGATTACCATTATTTGTTTTCATTCAGACAAAGATTTCGTTACAGATTGAGCGTATTTTTGGTGCGTTTAAGCTCGTTTGAATTCACAGCAATAGTTTATAGCTTTGCTCTAAGACTGATTTACAAAAACGAGCAAACAAACGCCCAATATAATATTATCATGGCACTACAAAATTACCAATCATCGGATCGTATTTTTCTACTTATAAACATAATAAAAAGAACGACTAAATGGACAGCCATGTTTCTTTTACTAAATTGACTTGTAAACAAAGCAAAGCCAAAAATACATTTTACTTATTCAAATAAGGTGGAATGAAGAAAAATGTCCCCACAAAACATTTTTCCAACGGAACGGTTTCTGTAATGTTTTCGTTTTGTTAAGCGCTCGCATAATTAGAACCGCTAAGCTCTTTATATTACCCTTCCTACCTAATTCTACTATTATCATGAGAGTTTTGAGAAGAAATAAAAAAAATGAATCAAAGCCACCAAAATGTACCTACAGCGTCAGGTAGAACTTTTTACTCACTTACAGGATGGGCCTTGGCCATGTTCAGATGGAGTAGGTTTCCTCAGGCATGGTTGTGGGAAGTCAGTGAACGGTAAAGGCTTAAGTCTTTTTGTCGTGGCACTCTTGCGAGAGGCCTATATCCCAGCAGTGGACTTTTTCAAGCTGATGATAAGGTATCAAAACAAGATGAATGATACGTGATGGATTGATGGATTTCAATCAAACTTTTGTATGGGAAACACCTGTCGGATACCCAACGGAGATTTGATTTTCCATAGAAAGAAACATCTCAAAATAGAATAGAATAGAAATAATAAAATAATCAGCTTTCAAACAACAAATAAGTCACCGCTATACAGACAATCATACAGACTAGTACTACTATAGTGCGAAACTAAAATCAATATCAAGTTATGAAGAGCACTGGTAGAGTGGTGGTAGTGGCCCCACCTTTCGATCCTCAGGTCGTGGGCTTGTATCCCGGTCGTGCACCAATGGTTTTACCATTCGGAAAATGTATGCACGCTATACTAGTGCACTCAAACGGATGAAAGAAGATTGCACGCAGCGGAAATGCGAATGTTAAGATGGATGTGTGGAGTGACTCGAATGGATAAGATAAGGAATGAGTTGACTGGCCTCATAGCTCAGTTGGTAGTAACTCTGCCTTCTGCGCTAGAGGTCGCGGGTTCGATTCCTGCACTGGACAAACATTTGTGACTAACACAGATGTTTGTTCTGTGTCTGGGTGTTTAATATATATCTATTATGTATTTCAGTCTCTGGTTGGGTACCAGAGATCCCAAACTAGGCATAGCCTGTACTATGGGTACCAGAGTACAGACTAATATACATAATATATATATATTTAACACCCAGACACAGAACAAACATCTGTGTTAGTCACAAATGTTTGTCAAGTGCGGGAATCGAACCCGCGAAGAATTGAATTGAATTGAAGAAAGAATAAGTGACACGACATGCAAGCAAGCAAGTTGTGTAAACTTAAAAGCGTTTACGTTTAACAGCAAGTTATGCAAGTACCTATTACATATATTAAATCTCGCAAGCAAATTGTAAATACATTTCCTACAGCTACCAAGATGTGTCCCAAATGTAGATTTACATTCCTATTTAAAGCTCCTCAAGACTCATGGCGGTATCGCGTGACTAAGAATATCCGATAGAAATCGATGAAGCGAAAGATTCAGACGTTTTGTTTCTTTTTGCCTTCGATGGTAATGGAAAATCTAAGAAGCTAGTTAAAGTATTACATTTTATTTTTTATTTCATGATCTGCTATTAGATACGCATTTGAGATATTTGTATTCGGAATTGAATAAAAAATCGGGTAATTGTCGGAATTATTTACTTATTTATTCAGAACAATATAAATTACTCAAGTCACTTTTGCTAAATATGTCGTCGAACTATTGAGAAAAATTACGTAAACAATCATAGCTCATCACCATCGTCATCCTGATAAATTCCACGGCTGAACAAATACCTCCCCCAAAGAGTGCCATGAACGAGCGGTCCTGAGCCTTCTCGATCCGGCTACCTAAAACCTTTACAACGTTCCATCTGGTGGGGGGGGCTTCCAACACTGTGTCGTCCGGTTCGTAGTCGCCATTCAAGAACCTTATAGGTTATCGATTCTATACGGTTTTTCTTCGGTATTATCATCATCATCATTTCAGCCGTAAGAAGCCCACTGTTAAACATAGGCCTCTCCCATAGGTGTCCAGAAACAATCATTTTGGGGATTTGCCCATACTCGCCACGCTGGGCATGCGGGCTGGCGCTGCTGCCTACCTTTTTTCCTTTGTCGCCTCTTACAATATCCACGGGTAATGGAGGAGCCTATCCTTCAGCTGGGTCACAACGCAATCCTATTGGGCTTTATCATACCTCGTAAATTATAAAAAAAATCATAACGCAAAATAATGTGATTTGGGTTCCTTTGAAAGTGCTCTATCTCTGAACTTCAACTTGACATCATTTCCTGAAACAATGCCAATATATTAATATATTTCTTCTCGTCTTTAGTAATTAACCAAATTACTAAATACTTTTTTCCATGTCCATTAAGAAACTGTTGAAAACAGTTTGACGTAGAGCAACAATATATTTAAAACTCCTACAGCTTTGTGCCTTAAAATCTAAGTGCCGAGGTTTCGGAAGAATATTTATTTTATTGTTACAATGCTTTTAGCTAAAAGCTGTTTACAATTTGTGCAATAAACAGCTTGGTATATCTTTGTGAATGTAGACGCGTTACGCTGCCTGGCATCGCTGAATTGCATTCGGAACCCTTACCACGGATGTGTACCTAGCTGTAGTTTGTGAAAAACTTGTCGAAAGCATTTAAAGTGGAGCTGTAGCTTGTCGAAGGTTTTAATAGACAAACAAATATCTTGTATTATTCCTTCTTCTTCTGTCGTGTCGATGGTCTAAATCTTTTGGACCAGTACTCCGCCACAGCTACGGAATTTTCAGTTGCTTCGTAATTGTCTTTCATTCAATTAGTATATTTGAGAATATTCACTACGTTTTCAATCATCATCTTTGTTATCATCATCAACCTGTAGAAGTCTACTGCTGGACATATTCCTCCCTCAAAGAGTTCCACGACGAACGTTCTTGAGCCTTTTCAATCCACCGACTTCCCGCAACCTTTACAATGACATCAGTCCATCGGGTGTTTTCACGTTTTCAAAACCTTACTATACGTAATAGGCATCACTAAATAGCTACCGACCATAATGTTTGAATATTCATTTCAATGGTTTAATTTGGCTAAACGAGCTCTTACGCCTCGCATTACGCCCACATTGTGTTTCTGCTAGTGACACACGGTAAATGAAATGAGGTTTTTATTTTATGAAAATGAAAATATTCTATTGTTTGTGGTGGGATAAAAGCTTTGGAATATTATGCAATGAAGCCTTGAGATGCTTATTACATTACACAATATACATGTGGCAAAATTTGTTCAAGTTAAGATCAAAATCATGGTTTTGGGTAATTTAAATTTTAAACAATCAATTGTTGACTTAAATCGCGCGCGCCCTGATTTTCCACTAATAAATTACTGAATATTATTCAATCAGCTAATTATAAACGGAGTATGTCGTAAATGTAAGTAATCATTGGTCGGATACATTAGATAGATAGATAGATAGATAACACTTTATTGATCACCATAAGGAAATAATACATAAGATCACATTAAATTTACACGGCAATACAATGGGCGGCCTTATCGCTAAGATTATACATTACATTATTGATAGGCTTAGGCCTAGGCTT
This sequence comes from Anticlea derivata, assembly GCA_947579855.1. Classification (NCBI taxonomy): domain Eukaryota; kingdom Metazoa; phylum Arthropoda; class Insecta; order Lepidoptera; family Geometridae; genus Anticlea; species Anticlea derivata. Next base: position 9,012,404 of record OX388269.1, read on the forward strand.
TCCTTTCGGCAAAAATGAAAAATCACTTTTCATTATTGATTTTGTCAGATTGTTTCACTGTTTTTTGTTCTGATTATTTTTAAGTCTATCTATAATTTTATGGGAATTTTAAAAAGTTTTGGATGTAAAATAAAACAAGAAAAATGTAAAGTTAGTCACACCGGTTTCTGTGTTTACTCGAATTATAGAGCCTATTAACGCAAAGTTCGGAGAATTATCATTAAATACTCAATAAAAAGTGCTAACTTCAAACTTTATAAAAAGCCATTATTTCATTGTGGCATAGTAAGTTTGATACAGATACTATATTCCATAATCATTTAGGTCTATAATCTCAAAGAAAGAACCATAATCAACAAATGAATCTATAACGCCCACGTTGGTTACTAAAACTTCCTACAATATATTAGGTATAGGTATTACAAAGTCATGTTTATTTCATCTTCTGCCCACGATATAGGGAGAATTCGTGTGGGAACTAGAATTGCCTGCGTCGCTATACCACAAATAACGAGATGGTATCACAATCTCAACATCGGAACGAAAAACGGACTATTGTTAAAAAAATCATGGCGTCTTTATTCTGCAATCGAATTCCAGTAGTAACTCGCTAATAGCGATAGTGTCAAGTGCTAGATCTTATCGCCGAGTGCTTCCCAGGTGTATCACGTAATAAAGCTACAAGAGTGCCAGAAGCGTGATGCATGCACAAGTCGCGCCTGTCACATCATTTAAAACTACTCGGATGTGCTGCTCTAAAAAGTGTTCCTAGACGAACGATAAAATTGCTCAATTGAGGATAAATTCTATGAAATATCGACACCTCTGAATCACTGTATTCAGTATTCATTTATTACATACATTTTTTGTACATGTCACATTAACAAAAAAATTAAAAGTATACATTGTATAGAGAGTTGCATGGAATTAATTAATATTATATAATTGGAAACCAAAAATATTTATAAAAATATGTCATTAATACAATAAATTTAAAATGAAAATTAATTTAATAACTACCCTAAGACCGGTGAACTCATCGAACGAGTAGAACGTCTGCTCGACGAGCCAGCGCTTTAACCTGAACCTGAAGATTGGTAGGCTAGGAGCCTCCGTGACCCTTTTAGGGTGACGGTTAAAAACCGTGGGACCCATCACATGAGTGAGTTTGTCAGACTTCGCCAACCTGCGCAAAGTCTCCGACAGTTGGCCCGCGCGACGCGTGCTGTAGCATCTTCTGTATGGCTCCTTTTATTTATAATAAATTAGCACAGTCATTGAGAGAAATGCCTTGTTCACTGTTTCAAAGGAAGCTGAGAACGCTGCTCATAGTTAAAAGTTACTATACCATTGACGAATTTATGAAAGATAAAAATATAGTGTAAATTGTTGACAAAATATATTCATTTTTTTGACAAGGCTTATATATTCTTTAGTTGTTGTGTATCTAGTCTCTAATTGTTTTTAATATTTTAATTAGTTCACAATGACTTTCTTTTTCTTCTATTTTTTAAAATTATTTGTTATTTTTTTTATTAATTAAATTTTATTAAGATTGTAAATTAAATATTGCATGCCTAGATATAGGTAGAATACATTGATTCAATAGTATATAGTAATTGACATCTTTATGACATGTATTTCAAGCAATAAATTATACTTTGACTTTGTACCTGTGGGTGTCACCGAGCTTACTGTACCTTATGCCAATACCATTGATAATACATCATCATCAGCCTGTAAAAGTCCATTGCCGGACAAAAGCCTGCTGCAAAGAGTACCATGAGGACCGGTCTTGAGTCTTGGCCTTTTTCCATCTACCGACTTACCGCAACCTTCACAATATAGAGTTCAAATAAAAATTCCAATAGCACAGACAAAGATGCTCTAATGTGGGGTTAAGTCGGGCGTCTTAACGACATTTTACGACACGCCAGTTTTACGTTTACGGTTTTATTTTTCTTCAAATTGGGAAAGCCAGTCATTCAAATAGTCACTAATTACTCCCTAAAAATTGGGTCACGCGTGCTCAACTTTAGCAAGATTAAGCATTTCTCCACACATGCTATTTGAACCTGTAATTCCTGTGACACAAAATACAATTGCTTAACACAAGCTGCCTTTCCAAACTGGCAATGGTTGGGGCAGAGTCTGTCGTCCGACTTTTGATGATTTTATCCGGCCTTTTTTATTATATTTATGTATTCATTTTCAGATACTTAGACCTATTTTGTCTCATATTACGCTAGGTCAATTTTGGTTTACGGAACTTGAAAATGCGCAGCTGGTAGGCGTCCTGGTTGATCGCGCCTTGTCGTGTCAAAGAACCAGATTTTGGATTCGAGTGCTATTCTTATTTAAAATTATGAAAAAGCTTGAAGTTCGGATAGCGATTGACATAAAAAAATATAAAAGACAGCGCAAAGTAATGTTATGAGAAAAGATTTAAATGAATAGTATTTTTTTTTCATTTGGCTGTACTATTACTAACGGGAATAATGTTTTAATTAAAGAGTTTGAAGCTACATACAAAGTCTTATTTTTGTTGTGTAATCGTTGAGACTCTAGGTACCTTTTATATTATTGACTGTTTGATTGGTGCTTTTTCACTTCAAATGTGGAACAATTGGTTTGCTCAAAATCCAAATCTTTGGAGTGAGGTTAAATTCTACTTAAGGATGGATATTATTTCGTAACTCTATAGAAATGTTTTTTGTTGTAAGACAAATGCATCCCGTCACAAGACGCCAAGATGATGTTATAAAAAAAATACCGGCTTTTTTTTAATTTGGTAGATGCTCTCCAACCCTACACGGTCCGGATGCGAATAAATTTTCATTTACATACATTCCCCGACTTTAGCAATGCATAGAAAAAGCAACTTCCGGTAATAAAATAAAATTACTTTTTTGATCGCGAATAATGCCATGGTATATGAAGATCAATATTGAGTAAGAACATTAATTAACATTGAAGCATTTTCTAATAATCGAAATTAATAAAACGTATTTTTTACCGACTTCAAAAAGGTGGAGGTTCTCAAGTCGGCTGTATTGTTTTTTTGGTTGGTTTTTTTTTTTTTTTTTTGTGTGTATGTTACTCGATATCTCCGCCAATTATAAACCGATTTTAATAATTATTTCGCTGGTGTATAGAGTATGATCCCGGGGTGGTCCCATATAATTTTAATTCCTGAGGGATTGCTACTTGTCCCGTAAAACTAAAAAAAACGTCATCATCTCTTGAAATCACGACTTGCCGATTTTTTTTTGTCGAATTTGTTATGTTATGGTTATCCCCGCGACTTCGTTCGGTTGCTGCTATTTTTACATAAACTTTAACCTTAGGGATTGTGTGTCGGGAATTCCTTTCTGTGCAACCATACGTTACAACAGGAAGCTACCCTGCAAATTTCATACCTACTCTTAGGACTTTTGGTTAGGCTCTACGTTGATTGTCAAAGAGAATAAAACCACCACGTTTTTTTGTCTGTCAGTCAGTCAGTCAGTACCTTAAGAGTTAATATATATGATGAATGAATGTCATACTTAGGTACTTCGGTTTTTTTTCGAAAGTGTAGGTGGCCAGTGTCATCCTCAGTAGGTAAGCAAAACGCAAAGAGGTTGATAACAAAAAAAAGAGGTTGGTAATAATGTAAATATTCAAGAATTTGAAGTCGGTTTTCAGTTTTTGAAAAAAATATCTTATTTTATAGGAAAGTAGCAAAAATACAATGTGATTCATAATAATATGTTTACCAATCCGAAAGGGGGTTATCTTATCCTATCAATAAAAAGAAGGAACAAATAATAATGAACAGCAATTTTTTTTCAGTTTTATTTCTGTAAATAAATAATTATTAATTTAGGCATAAGGTAGATATTGCATCATGTGTAGCGTATGCTGCCATTATAAGATTTGCTGAGGCTCATTATACTGTATATTTGTATTCTTTTTCACACAATTATGAGCTTTTATTTTTCCTTTCAGCCTCACCCTGTTCGATCGGCAACACACTGAAGCTCTTCATCCAATTTTCTTAAAAAGGATAATTGTTAAAAAAGTTAGGCACCAAGCCATGTTTGTTGCCTGATTCTTCTAGGCTTGGTCGCGAGAACAGGTGAAGCTGTACCTGGTTATGACGTTCCAATGAATCCTAGTGATTTTTTTTAAACACCTTTTGACTTTCAATGATCAGTCTGTCAGTGCGAAGAGTGAGAAATGCACTCAATTTAGAATACGGGGATAAGAGCATCATCATAATCATCATTCCAGCCGTTTGAAGTCCACTGCTAAACATCGGCCCCCCCTACAGATTTCCGGAGTGACTTCCTATCATGTGGGGGGAATTTGTCCATACTCACCACGCTGGGCAAGCGGGTTGGATGGCGCAGTTAGAGATCTCTTGATGAAAATTGGGGATGCTGCTGCCCATCCCCTAGCTTTTTTCCCTTTATAAAAGAATACGAGCCTTAAATGTTATGGTATTTGTGGCACCTATTGATTTGCAACCAACATCTCAATTTATGCAAACTCATTTTCGCTAAACCGCGTAATTCTGTTACAGCATACGAAGTTCCACTCAAAGCGGTCGAGTTATCGAATTCGGCGTTTGTGCCAAATACGCGAGTTTATCGAGCATTGGGGCGGGCGTAATAATTAAGGTACTGTTTACTGTGATGATTGAAATGAGGTGCCTCCAATGAACTATGGCTAAACTACCTAAAGCTGTGTTCAAAAGGCTTGCGATGTGTCATCTGAAATTTATTTCAAAATGCTCCTTACGTATACTTGTTAAACTCAAAGTTAGACATTTCAGGGCGTGCGATATAGCAGCAAAGATATCGCAAGCCCCTAAAATTCAAACTTAAATTGATTTTATTCAGTTGCGGTAAGGATTATTTTGACGGTTGACGTATCGCACGCTGTTCGAACACCCCTTAGCGCTTAACCAATTCTAGGTTCGAGTTCAGTTTGTAGGAAACGGTTTTTTAAGGAAATGTCTAGTAGGTACCTAAGTCATTGTTTGGATGCCTGTATTCTTTAGTGACGGTCATTGGAGAGTCCATGCTAATCCCAATAACTATGCTATCGCGAGAGGTAGAGTGACATCAGGCCATGCGGGTCTATCATTAATAATCAGATTATTCTTTATGTACACTTTAAATTTGATAGCTCTCTGAACGACCTTGAAGAAGGATTATCAACAGTTATTTTCAAGAGCCGTGAACCAAATAGCAACAACAAAAGCCATCCGTTTTTATAATGTAATTCCGATTGAACAAACCTGTTATGTTACCGAACCGCTCAGCGTTCATCGAACAGTGAAATTAATTACATCATTGCTAATGAAGCTCGTTGGTTTTGAGACAATATTTGTTCTCCCCTCGACCTACCTTCACCCCTTTCGGCACAGCTTATTTAAAGCAGCTACTCTACTATTGAAGGTTAACTTTGTATCGAGAGTCTGATGCAGTGGGGATCGTGTGCAGTGGGTCTATGGCATTGACTTGAGATCAGTTATTAGCGCGGTTGTACGTACTTACTCGTATATATTACGAAAAAAGCTCGTCAACGGGTGTCATGTCGACAACTTTCACTGTGGATGCAGACATGCGCTGACATACGCCTAAAATACTCCCAATCTGTATTAGTGATTTTAAGTAGCTATTTCCTTCAGACCTGTGCCCTCGCCTGCTAACAGGCAGGATCAGTCTTTGTTCTGGTTTCACTGAATCCATTATGAGTCTGAGTGTTTGTACGCTTATTATCTTTGTGTATCGAAAGTAAAACGTGCACTTTAGCTAATAAGTCTATTGAAACGCTTCGTCGAGACCCATTAGGTACATTAATATGTTTTTATATCGTGGTCTTGGTGACCATCTCCTTTTTTTGGTTGAAGACGCGGAGAAAAGACAAAAAAAAACCTACAACTATAAATATAAATAAATTAATATTCCGGACATATTCACACGGTCAACTGATCCCAAACTAGGCCTGTACTATGAGTACCAGAGACTGATAAACATAATAGATATATATTTAACACCCAGACACAGAACAAACATATGTGTTCATCACACAAATGTTTGTCCAGTGCGGGGATCGAACCCGCGACCTCTAGCGCAGAAGGCAGAGTTACTACCAACTGAGCTATGAGGAAACTATGTTTTTACTTTTCTTCTACTGATGTGGACATCGCGTGCTTCCGACACTTATTGCCAAAATAATACGCAATATGCTTGAAAACAAAATAATATACTTGAAATAAAGTTGGGTTGAATGTAGATCTGAGAACATGCAAATTAAAACGCAAAAAGTGTCGATCTAATAAAATAGGTTGTTTACAATAAAATACAATAATAAAATAGGTTGGACATAGTCCTCCCTCAATGATTGCCGCGGCGGTCTTGAGCCTTCTCCATACACCGACTTCTCACAACTTTCACAATGTCGTCGCCCAATATTATCACCATCATCATCATACCACAAGTCCCAACACAAGCTCGACTTTAAAGTTCGTTGAGTTACCAGCACGCAAAGTCTACCTTAACTATAACTATTTGAATTATTTGCTTCATTTAAATACCATTAGTTTTCAAATGGCGTGAGTAAGTAAATTATATTATACGAAAGTTTTTATGAGAATTCAATTAAAGTGTCGTCTAGAGCTTATTGAATTTAGATTTTCAAGTCGCTTGGATTTAGGTTTGAAGAACATTATCTTTTATTTCTTAGACAGAGAGTCGTTTTTCGGACTTCTTTGAAATAAGTAGGTAATTTATTAATCGAGTCTTTGGAAAAGAAGATTTTTGTACAATCAGGTAGCGTTGAAAACGGACATAACTATAGCTGCCTAACACATAGTCTGAACACGGCTTGGCAGAATCATGGAAACTTCAACTTTAATCAACTTTCCATCAAAATTATTTTCATATTTCACTCTGTTTTCTATCAATTGGCTTGAAACGAATTAAAACAACATTTACAAAATAACAATCACGTCCGCAGACCGTGGAATCATCTGGAAAATGATTTTTCAGTTCACCGTGACGAGTATTCGATTGGTAAAAATGGCTTTGTCCATTTGGTGGGATTTCGTGAACAAATTTTAATATAAACTGATAAAATGTGAATTATCTACTTATTATACTACTTATTATATGACTTCTATTTTTTAGGTTCTAGGTTTCCTCACTATGTTTACCTTCACCGTTTCTAGTATAGCGCAACATCAATTTTCTAAATGGAAAATTCATTGGTGCACGAATGGGATTCGAACCACAACTTTCGTCAAAGTCAAAAGGTGTTTATATTTCAATAAAGTCACTAGGATCACTTTGAACCGTCAAAATAATTGGGTAAAGCGCCTATTTCTCGCAACCAAGCCTAGAAGAATAAGGCAACAAACAAGGCTTGGTATCATATTTTTGATGATCCTTTTTCAGTCTACTCAAATGATCAGTTTGAATTAATCAGAGAGTACAAAAATTAACTTATCAAATAAATAAAAATCGAATACTTCTTTACAACATTTAATTCAAAGTACGACTAGAGAAAAAGGCATTGTCAACTTTTCATGTCCCTTAACCTACGATTACAAGAGAAAAATTACAAAGAGTTCCTAGTATTGAGGCTCAGGCTTGGCGGGGTGAGCCGCGATGTACTGCAGAGATCGGAGGATGTAGTCGGGGATGGCCTGAGTGGGAGGGGGGGTAGGGAGGTGAGATCCCTGAAACAAAACAAAAAAATATAATAATGTTAATACAGAAATGTTACTAATATCGAGCGAGGGTCTCATTAAAGCCTCATTAAATTATAGGTTCAAGGTACACAAGGAATACTTTGTTTTATTGGTTTCAATCTTAAAATTTAATTTATTTTCTTAATCTTATTGTTATTTAATTTTAATCGAATGTAAATATTAAAATCTTTGGCTTTGGCCAAAAAAAGATTTGGCTGTTAAAAAATAACAACATCCCAATAGACATGAATTTGACTGAGTAAATAATACTTTGAGGGGTGATTGGGAGCACTATAGTAGGTAGTGTTCACTCTGATTAAACTAACACGTGACACGTGTTTTTGTATCGGAAATATTGTTATTAGCCAAAAGTACATACTTACTACTTACATATTGTGGCAAATGAAAACAACTATGATAAAAAATGAAAGGTCAGTAGGTACCTACTTCAAAAACCAGTTAAGATGAAGATTTTATTATTTATCTTCTTGTCTAATTATAACTATATGGCGCTCTTGACATTTCGATTTATAATAATTTGCATGTTTCCTTATTCTTTGTTTTTGACCACTTGCTGGGAACTTTATAGGTATATAAAAATTTAGGGTACCTACCTGTTTCGATTTGCTTATGCGTTCAGTTTTGCAACTACTACGCCCTTTTGACGTATTAAAAAAAAATCTAAATAATCGTTTCAGTTTATCTTTTGACCGTAAAAACAAGAAATAAAAATCTGTTTTCAGAATGTAAAAAACACAATTTTGAGCTATACCAAAAATGCTGTCAAGCATCGATGATTTTTTTTTACTTATGTAGCTTACCTGAGGCTGGTACCCATTCTCGTCGGCGATGTATTGGGTCTCTACTACTTGTCCCTCAGGGGAAGTGTAGCTATTGGATCCTGCGGCAGAGATAGCCACATCCTGGAACAAAAACAACAACCGTTACTAATCATCATCATCAAGCTTAGGTATTAAATCTCAGCCTGTCTCCCTGTTACCATATACAGGGTCCACATGAGAAGTCACTTAACTATATATATACTGCCTGTATGTGAAAGCAATAAATATATTGAGTACCATAATTTCAGCCGTAGGACGTCTACTGCTCCACATAGGCCTTTCTCATAGATTGCCAAAACGGCAGAACTTGTGCGGCCAGAGGCCCTGGTGTGATTTTCACTTTTCGACCGTGAAAGTTGTATACATTACTGGTTTTTGTAAGCGGCTCCGTTCGGGACTCCATACGAAACGGTAATCTAAATATTCTAAACAACACAAATTGAGAATTCTAAACAACCTAAACAAGGTGTTTCACAACACGTTTACTATTGCACTAGTATAGTATTATGTTATCTGTGCTATTGCAAAAGGGGCCTATTGAAAAAACCCTATGCAACAATGAGCTGTTTTGGGGTCAAATCCGTTCAAACCCAATTATTCAGCTATTTTATCTATGCTTCTTCAGCTAGCAATCTTGATACCGAACTTCTAATTCTAATTCTAATTCTAATCGGGGGTGGTTAGACCTGCACTGACTTCCCGCTGTGGGGTGTTTTGTGCATTGTCCCCCTATGCTAACCCTACCCCAGCCAGCCCAGCTCCTTAAAATAGCGAAGCAGGACTTTGGGTCGTTGGTAACATTCTCTCAGTATCCCTGTATGCGGCGGTGTCTGGGAGCCGCTTCCGATCACGGCCCGCAGACCCGATGTGGTCCTGGACCGAACTTCTCGTACGTTAAATAATTTTATAAATGACCAAAAACAGCCAACTTGATAAAGTCCGGGGGGGGGGGGGGAATTATATTTTTTCGCTAATAAGTAATAAAAATAAGTAAACCCTTCTTTTAATTGACTTTATAAGGTATTTTTAGGATAGTATACATATTATGAAGCACTTCGTATTTTGATGCTTTATTTTACTAATTCCAAGCACGTCTGGGATGTAAATGTAGGTAATAACCACGTGGTAACAATGACATATTCTATCTTATCATCATTCAAATCAGATAAAACTGATGGGAAAATTCTTAATGCGTTAGTCAATGAAGCACAATTTATAAGCAAATAACTGTGTCTTCACAAAACATTTAAAAGGTCTGGCATCATGAGGTCAACTTTTATAATATTATGCTCTAAAACGAAGATTATAATATTGCGTCAACTGTGACCTTAAACGAAATACCAAGGTATTTATTGGCAAATTAACATAAATCGAATAGGTAGGTGTGATCTTTGTTTGTGATTAGACTAGCATTAGCCTGAGGCTCCACCTGTGTGAAACTTAGCTAGATACCAAGGTACTAGAAAGTGGTATAGGTAACTTCGCTTAGGCAAACCATATGTAAATAAATATTCCGGACATATCCCACACGGTCCAACTGATCCTAAATTAGGCATAGCCTGTACTATGGGTACCAGTGACTGATATACATAATAGATAAATATTTAACACCCAGACACAGAACAAACATCTGTCTTCGTCACACAAATGTTTGTCCAGTGCGGGAATCGAACCTGCGAGCTCTAGCGCAGAAGGCAGAGTTACTACCAACTGACCTATGAGGCCAGTCATGTACTCGATAATGCGAGAAAATTAACTTACTAGATGTTAAAAACCGCATTGTAATAAAACCACAACTTGAAAATAATTATAGCTGGTTCTTTCTTGGTCATCTTGCATAAAGGTTGAGCAGGTTGAGGTTCCTATAGTGGCTCTGAAAGTGGCCAACGATCGTTGGTGAAACAACCAGTGTGGTGAAAGGGTTAAAGTATGCCTTGTAGAGGCTCCTTCCGTGCACATGTCCCTTATGTTCCGATTTTTAGGACACATTTTCCTGATGATGTTCACCTTCACCGTTTGAGAGCTCTGGTAATAGCGCACATAAATTTTCCTTAGAAAATATTGGTGCACGACTGGGATTTGAACCCGTGACCTTTGTATCGGAAGGCTGGGTCACTCCACCAGTGCTCTCAAGCACTTTATGTACCTCCTTATAAGAGCTTATGAATTATTTGAGTCCATCTTGAGCACGTTGGCCTTGACGTGGTCTGGCGTAGCACCTCGGTCTTGCGTAAGCTTACTTAATGTGGTCGATTCAATCAAAATTAATCAATCAAAATTAATAGTTCATTGTTTTTAAGCCGTGTTCTAACAGCGTGCGATCATCATCATCAACCTGTAGAAATCCACTGCTGGGACGAAAGCTCAAGAGCCTTCTCCATCCACCGACTTCCCGCAAACTTCTCAATGTCGTCGGTCCACCGGGTGGGGGGCCTTCCAAAACTGCGTCCAGTTCGTGGTCGCTCGAGAATCTTTACTCCCCAATACGGTTGTCGGTTCTGCGAGCTATATGGCCTGCCCTTTGCCACTTCAAGTTGCTAATTCTGAGAGCTATCGCAAGCCCCTAGAAGTCAAAATTGACTTTATTCAGTAGACGTAAATATCATTTAGAAATATATTTCGGAGGACATATCGCACGCTGTTTGAACAGGGCTTTAGTGGGAAGGAGTTTTAACACATTTTTTGAGCATGCGGAATCGAGCGGAAAGTTATTCGTGATAAAACAGCCAATATAATCGTTACAAAATGGCACGTTCATCTGCGATTACAGAATTTCTCTCTTCTTTATTTTCCTATTACATACATACAATAATACGTAATACTGGCCGTATTGGCCTAGTAGGGGGCTCCTCAACTTTCGACCCGAAGGCGGTGCAACAATGAATTTTTCGTAAGGAAAACCAGTAAATTGGCTTGTAGCCTGCCATGTATGGAAAACTCACTACTGAAAATAAAGGCATGTGCCAAATATTCGGAAATGCCTCTGACTTTACTCCATAAACATCTTCAAGGATCTGATCACCTGGAGATCTGAGGGGATGTCTACTATTCTTGGGGATTAAAGTCGTGATCCTATCGATCGTCAATGGTTTCTTGGGGTGAATTCAATATGGACGCTCCCTTTTCCTAAGTTCGCGTTCTATTTTTCCAAATAGAACACGTAATTAGCGCGCATCAGAGCGCTAGCCTGACGCCGCGCTATAGCGTCGAATTGTGTTATACTATGACGGTGTTAGCTGTCAAATAGAGCCGTCATAGCGTACATATCGTACATAGTACGTACATAGTGCGTTCTATTTGGCAAAGCTTTTGAGGTGCCATCAATGAATGACCATCAGCAAATAGCTAACACTGACTCTGGTATTCAGTTTTTAATATGTTTGCTCTTTACCACGCCACGTCTATAATATAATAATAATATTCCGGACATATCACACACGGTCAACTGATCCCAAACTAGGCATAGCCTGTACTATGGGTACCAGAGACTAATATACATCATAGATATATATTTAACACCCAGACACAGAACAAACATCTGTGTTAGTCACAAATGTTTGTCCAGTGCGGGAATCGAACCCGCGACCTGTAGCGCAGAAAGCAGAGTTACTACCAACTGAGCTATGAGGCCAGGCTATACCTAGGACTAGGACACCATTTCTATCTGTTTCGTGCTTAGAAACCAAGGCAAAAGGTGAACTCTACGCATTTCTCCTTCCCCTTTGTCAGCGGGAGGTACTTACATTGCCAACCTGCTTCAACGTTCCGCTTTCCTGGGCAGCGATGCCGTTGGAAGTCCTGTAAGCGTAATTGTACTGATCGGGGAAGACGTCAGCATCTTGCTGGACGATCGTAGCGTCAACCTCACCACCAACATTCCGCGCAAGGTGGGATACATCTGCGACAGCTACAGCCACGAGGGCGAAGAAAGCGACGAAGGATTTCTGAAAAAAGAAAATTGCCACTTTAGAAATAGAAATAGAAAAATATTTATATTGCGTCACAATTAAAACAAATATTGGAACAAATAAAATATAAGCTTAAAAACTAGACACAAAAACGGTCACCACTCAGCTGGTGCCGCATAGCACAGTGGAGCTGCTGCGGCGCTGGTTTTCTGTGGTACCACACACTTTGAACGACAAATTGCGGTTTCGCTGTACCCGTGCGTTACGCGTTATTTCGACTACGCAGGTTTATCTGCCGTACCTACAATTATCACAGTTTTTCTGAAAATTGTACAGTTACTATCAAATTAGTTTTTCGATTAGATTCGATTATAGCTCTTTAGATAAAGAAGTCACTGAAAAAGGTGTAAAGAAATTCTTTAGCATTACTTTATATTATATATATATATATGTATATTATAGGAGACACAGGCCTTCAACTTTTGCTCTAATTTAAACCTCAAACAACTTTTTCACATCTTTAAACGTAGATATTTATAAATCGTATCGTATGCGTTGTCATTATTTGTTATAAGTTTCAATTAGATTTGAGCATTAAAAATATTTTTTTACGAACATAACCCCTCTCTCTTTGGGGTGTATTGGGATGCTACCATGCCTGTGTAACAAAATTAGACCAACTTTGTGTATTTTCATAAAAATCTACAAATAAACAGACATAAAGCCAAGTCTTGGATTGAAAAAAATAAATTTATGCAACATATTCATGATCTCATCATCATAAACACGTGTTTGAAGAAAACAAATTTGAACATAATTTTGGATTTAATTGTTTTATTATGTATAGATTAAGTTATTTGAATGCCTAGTTTAGGCGTGTATAAACGCTCGTTTTAAGATAAAAAAAATTACCAAAATAATTTGCTATACATGAGTGATCAAATCGTATCATTGTGAAACTGTAACAATAGATGTGTGTGATGTCTGTATTGTTTGAATAAATAAATAAACTATAATCCTTTTCACAAAAAAACGTGGCGCTTTCGTGCAAATAAATGTATTTTTCCGGCACGGGATTTCTTTCGTTGAAAAATCCCACTTCAAGTGCACTGTCAATGTTGTAATTCTGATTTAAAAGTCAATAGACAAAATTAATAATAACCAATGAAATCGAAATATTTTATGTAGGTACTTTGTTTTTATTTATAAAACTGACGTCCCACACTTAGGGAATACTTTGATATTTTTGATCCCAATTTTTATTAGTAATTGATAAGGTTCGGAAACTTATTGTTTCTCCTATAGGTGGCAATTAAAGCGCTTAATCCCAAAGATATTGATTGTTAAATGGCTCGGTAGCTTAGTTAGTTAGAGTATTCCCGTATTAGAGGAAGTTATGGGTTAAAATCGCATCAAGTCAATTTTTTTGGATAAAAATCTAAATATGTATTTACATATTTTGAATATCAAAGTATTTATATTGACTTTGAACACTGAAAATAAATCTTTCACGCCGATCAAATAAAACTTTACGTAATCTTGACTCACCATCTTGTGTCAAAGTTAACAGGCGATGTGTAACTGTGGTTGTAGTAATAATCGGCGGCCGTTTTATACCCGTCGAATATAGGCTGTATTAAGTTTGCATTATTTTGCAACCCGATGCGATGCTCTGATCTGATGATTTGTGATTACAAGGTGATCGAGATAGGCTAGGAGATCTTGGCTGACCGCATCCGTGTTTAGTATTTAACGTCGGTTTACGAGATTAATCGGTATGTCATGTTGTATCAAGGTTTACTGGTAAGAATAGGAGTTAAATCGGCCAAGGGGTTGCTCAGATCAGAAGGCCACATGGGGGTTTTTAATAAAAAAACACAAAAATACATGAAGTCGAGTGTCATATGAAAGAAAGTTAATATTATTCCAAAACTATCTTCGAATTTGTTCTACGTCATATGGTTTTAGAGATACAAGGAAAATAGCAAAATTAGAAACCAATTAAATATGAGCTCCCATATGGTAAAGTTTTAATGACTAATTGATTGAAGATTGGTCCCGTCGCAGTCGCATCTGTAGCATATTCTAACTATACAGAACATACCAAAGAAGCGATTTTCAAAGTACCTACAACGATAATCGAAGCACCAACTTTTACCAGTCTACTACCACTATACTCGACCAAAAGTTACATTACACAAAATATACACAATAGTGTTGTTAAAAAGGTCACAACTCAGCATTTACTACAGCAGCCTAGTGGCCGTTGTAGCGCAGGGTGGCAGCCCAATGAGTAGAGCAGGACCTAAGATTGGCCTATGTCCATCAAAACGAAAGTGGTTTGATGATGATGATGACGATAATGCTGACGAAGTTTTATTCTCGCCTACACTATAAACGGGATTCATTATAATATACACACGAACATAATAATGCCCACATAATGTTCAAAATGTGGGTCATTGGGTCATCTTCAGTTACCTTCAATATTAAACTAGTGGTTCGCCCCGAGCTGAGATCTCGCTATGTCCTATAAAAGTTTGTGTTTCAATGATAGCTGTCATACGACTAAGATAAACTTTGAAAATCGCATATATACACACATACAGTTCTTACTAATAACCAATCTAATCTGAACTACGAAGTCATTGAACTTTACCAAATCGGAGCTCACGTTATATTCGTTTCTAAAGTTAGTATTTTACTTGTTACTCAAAAAACATGTGGCCTAGAATAAAAATAAAAATCATTTAGGAATGTATGAACAAAGCTATTTTAATTAACACCGCACTTCATGTATTTGTATTCATTTTTTTTGCAAAACCCCTTTTGGGCTCCCCTAAAAGATATGGGAAGAAGTAAACCCTTGACCAATTAAACACATATTCTTATTTTGATAGTGCAACCTAGTTGAACTATTTAATTCCATGCATACGGGATTGTTCGAAAGCTACGTCTAACAAACAAACATACAACGCCGATTCACCCAAGTTGTTTGTGAGATCTTCGCTCTCTCGATCAATGATAGGTACAGTATAATTTAAAGCTTTTTTATTGAATCCAACAACGAACACCTAGCCTTGGTTAAGGTATGCTTTGAATTGAAGTTCAATGTTAGTGAGCAGACCTTGTAAAGATTTTACGATAGATATCTCTTTAAAAAATATATTTTAACAAAATATACAGATTAAAATTGAAAAAAAACTTACCGCTACCTTCCCCAAATATAGGATCCAATTTTGTTATATTAAAATAATCATCGTGTTTCTTTCACTGTTGGTTATAACTCCAAAAATAAATAATCACTGTTGCTAGTTATTTTTTTAATGCAATTTATTTTTAAAATTACCTCCGTTAAAATCTTGATCATCATCCACAGCCTAGAAAGACACATTCTGCTTGACATCACTTGATTATGTTATACCTAGTAAAAAATGCTCTATGATTGAATACTTATTTTTTGTGTATTCTCTCATTAGTAGTAGTAGAGATAATCTATTTCGTTTATACAATTGGCTTTTTACAATTTCGCTTATCTTTTACAATTTCGCTATTTGAAAGCCCGGTTACTAAACAAATCAATCTATCAATACTATCAATATTTTTTGCTTTGGTTTTTGAAAAAGTGTTAGAATCACTGTAGAGGTCAACATCTTAGGGTGATGAGTTATACGGACTATTTAGAGAGTGAAACGGTTTCAAAAATTCAGATAATATTAGACTCATGTCGTTAACAATAGGCAATGCCAAAGTTGACGCCGACTCTAGGCAGTGAAAGGCATACATTTATTTAAGGTGAGAATAAGAGCCAACCAATTTTGTATGAAGGCCATCTCCTCATCAACGAAGTGACTTAATTTTTTGATGTTATTCATTAATATTTTACCGATTTTTTTTATTTTTTTATTTTTGTAGGTTAAAAAAATATGTTGTGAGCACCGCGTGTTCTGGGCGTGGCCGTGGCTGTGGGTGCCATTCCCGGAACAGTGCTCTTGGCAAAATGCGCGTCCCATACCCTTTTTTTTATACCACTTCCTTCCCTCCTTCCATCCCTTCTTTTGCACCCGCAAAATGAGGGATCCTCGATGGATTTCCCCGCGTTTAAAAAAAGGTCTCTCGGTTTACTCCCATGATGTGTGTGTAAACGTGCCGCATAGTGTAATGACGCTCTTAGTTTATGCAACATAGCGCATTTCTATTCTTTATGTGACCTTTAACCTCGAGTTGATCTTTAAAACTCGCAAATTGAATTACTTACTACCTACAACCTAGCAACTGATTTCTTGACAGCTCATTATCATAGCTAAAGCTTTGGTTTCGTAATCCTAATATTATAATTGAAAGTTTGTGAGTATGTTTGGATTTTGGGTGCTTGAGGTTCAATCACGCCGTAACGGCTCAACCGATTTCCAAGAAATTGCCATCTTTTTGGAGGTCTATGAGACCAATGTCCAGAGTGTTCGTTCCAACGAGATAACGTCGCCAGCTTTTGGAGTTCAAAAGAACAGTGTTAGGAAGCGTAAATACTAAAGATAATTGCTTTGTAATTCTTGTCATATTGGTTGTGAAACAAGTCGTAAATAATTTTAAACGGTTTTTGTTGAATACCAATACGTGTCAATTAGTCGCTTTGTGGTCTGGTGATAAATCTCTGCTGCATCTAATTGATGTTGCGCCTGTGTTATATTAGTTGTTTGCCCCGAACTAGAGACGAGACCTCGCGATTACTGGTAAAAGTTGGTGCTTCGATCATCATCATCATCATCATCATCATCATCAGCCTGATGAAGTCCACTGCTGAACATAGGCCTCCCCCAAAGAGTGCCATGACGAACGGTCTTGAGCCTTCACTATCCACCGACTTCCCGCAACCTTCACAATGTCGTCGGTCCATCGGGTGGGGGGCCTTCCAACACTGCGTCGTCCGGTTCGTGCTCGAGAACGTTTGCTCCCCGACGGCACAGATAACATAATACTATACTAGTTATCGACGGTTATCGGTTCTGCGAGCTATATGGCCGGCCCACTGCCACTTCAACCTGCTAATTCTTGTACTTCGAGAAACTTTGTGAATAGCATCTATAGCATGTTCTCACTAGTATCCAATCTTACCTGAACTAAGAAGTCATTAGAACTTTACCAAATGGGGAGCTCTCATTATATTGGTTTCGTAATGCTACTATGAAAATAGTAACATTACATATTAGTAAGCTTAACATTATTTATTTATTTTTAACAGGATTCGAACATCGTATCTTCGTTTTGAATCGGTAATGCTATACCAAATTATGTCATAGTTTGAATGACGCTGGTTTCCACAATCTTAAATAAATAAATAAATAAATATTCCGGACATATCACACACGGTCAACTGATCTCAAACCAGGCATAGCCAGGCGTACCAGAGACTGATATACATAATAGATATATATTTAACACCCAGACACAGAACAAACATCTGTGTTAGTCACAAATGTTTGTCCATTGCGGGAACCGAACCCACGACCTCTAGCGCAGAAGGCAGAGTTACTACCATCTGAGCTATGAGGCCTGTTATCTTGTTTAGATAATTTAATCAGTTCAGCACCGCTAGCTCCTCCTATAGAGTTTCAATCAGAAACAAAGATTTAAGCCTTCAAAACATCCGAAGGTCCTTATTTTATTAATTATTATTGCCTGAAAAAATATTTTATTTTACATTATTCAGAACGATTATTGGCCGACACTATAAATAATTTTAATGATGTTTCCATATCTACATTTAACTGAAGCTCCGGCCTCTAAAATCTATCGCACTAGTTATTCGTCGGCTCGCCGTGTCTGACTTGACTTTCCTGTTGTGTGAAGTGAAGAATACATTAACGCCTCTATGTTACTATCAGCAGCGTTATGATCGCATTTTATTCATGAGGTCAAAGATCGAATATTTCGTATTGAACGCGTAGTATTACAAAAGTATTTTCTATCTTATTGTCTGTATAAGAATATGTACAGAAAGAAACTTAAAACTAATACAAGTTAATATTTACAAAATACACAAGAAACAGTTGAGCCATCTAAAGACCGTTACAAACGATCTATAGATAGCTCAGCTGATCCAGATCACTACCAGTCGGAAGCGTCCCCAAGACGCTGGTGGAATGGCCACACTGGATGACAATGCTAATTCGCTGGGCCAAATAAGAGCCAGCTCTCGTCACGGGCTCGGGTCACGCGTCGCTAAAATAAATTATTATTACTAAAAAAAATAATGTTATATTTGATATTTCTTTGTGAAAGACTTTCTTATCCCTAATTGTTCAATTTAGTATGAAATAACGTCAGCTCTTTTTCAATGAGTTAGAGATGACAAAGGATAGATTTAGAGCACGCGGGTATAGCAAGGGCGAGCAAAAATAAAATGAAAATAAATATTTACAAAAAAAAATATTTATAACAAAAAGTAAAATTGTTTGTGAATATTCATCATAATCATTATTTCAACCGCAGAACGTCCACTGATGAACATGGCCATCCATAGATTTACAGAGCGAATTCCTATCATCTGGGGGGATTTGCCCATACCAAGGATAATATAGTAGAAATGGTTCTACCCATACTCACCAGCCTGCGCACGCCCTCCATTGGCGAGCGCAGTTAGAGCTATTTTTGAGAAAATAGAGGACGGTGCCGCCCATCCCCTAGCTTTTTCTGTTAGTCGCCTCATACAAAATCCAAGGGTAGGTAGGTCAGGAGGGCCTGGCCAAGAAGCCACGGCTACCTCGGCCCTGTCGAATACTTATTATGACAGTCAAAGTTAAAATATGTCAAGCAACACTGATGTTATTACCTAATATTTGACTTTTACTATTGTAAAGCGTAACACTATCGTGAATTATTTGTGCTTGGGCCACTGGACCTTAAGTACTTAAGTATAGACTCTAGAGACTTACTCGTAAAAGTCAGTTGTAGGAAAGTTATTTTTCTCTCTCTTTCATAGTTCTATCACATTAATAACTGATTTCAGTATTGCACCTTTCCCTAAGGGGCTGCTCTATCGTATTATCTGTGTGGATCGATGGTGGCCCCGATCTTCAGTTGGAATGAAAATAATTGATGAATTTTTTTTTTTTATTTTATATAAAGTTGCAGGTATATTTTTGTTTCAGCAACATTCGGAAGAGTGGGCTTAGTTCTACAGTCATCATATGCAAGCTGTTGGGGTTCCTCAGTTGGTAGAATTAAGCGGACTGTATTTTATCGGCGAGCGGGACCCGCCAGGCTATTGCGTAAGCGAAATGGTAATGAAGATCGCAATTTCAAGTATGATTTTATTAATTATAGCGACATCTGAAGTTTTTCCAACATGAAAAGGAAGAAGCTAAGGTCTTGAAGTTTTCCCTTGTCAAGTTTGGAACGTTTTGGATGTTGCTAAGACTGTTAAAATTACCCCCAAAGTTACGAACTTCATTGCCATTACGCTTACGCAATTGCAACACCGGTTTTGGTGGCAGGCGAGGCGACGATTTGTCTCCGACACAAGCAAGCTTATTAGCTTTGGGTTCTAATAAATACCCACAGACTAAAATATCAGGTGCAGTCATGTAACCTTAGTGTAAAACTTATTGCTTGCTTGTTGTGTCACTGTTTCTTTCTTAGTCATCACCCTGCATTAGATCAGTAATTAGGTGGTTGTTACAGGTATGGTGTCCCAGAAAATGACCTATATGTCACATGTTTCACATATTTAGGATCTACGACATGCGGGTTGCCACACGATGTTTTCCTTCACCGTTTGAGAGCATTAGTATAGCGCACATAAATTTTCCAAATGGAAAATAAATTTTTGCACGACCAGTATTTGAAACCACGACCTGTAGTAGATCGGAAGATTGGGCCACTACCACCTCTCCACCAAGGCTCTGTGGAATTTAATAAATTGAATTTTGATCTTTATTGACTTCTTAAAAAATTGCCACACTTGACGCGATTTGACGAGAATCGAGGAATGAATCAAGTTTGAGATAGAAAAGTTAACTTTTTTGAAATCTATTTGTGTGCAAATATCACACAAGAGTAGATGCGTACTCGATTTCAGTTGTGATCTCGATTTTGTTAAAAAGCACCAAATAAGCGTTTGATGAGAATGAAATTTTATTAGGATTGGATCGAGATTGAAACTGTTTTCATTTCAAGCATACAGGCCAATTCGTAGCTAGGGGGTTTTTCTGCTGGTATTTTGCGGGATTATTCCAGAAATCCCCACCAAGCTGCACCACATATGGGGATTTTACTGGGTACGATGTAGTCTGCGGAGCAGAGAGGATTTCTAGAATATTTTCCACAAATTCTTAATCTCTTATCGCCATCGCCATTACGTAGCCTGCTACGTCATCACGTTGCAGTGGGGATTTCTGGGATAATCTTTCCAAAAATCCTCACTGACCACGATAGAGCAGGTTGTTCATCGTATGCATAACTTTTACGGTGAAGTATAAAACAGAAATTTAATAATATATAGCTTAACTTTATTGACTATTACAGCAGCTTATTTCGGTAGCGGAAGTTTAACCGGCAAGGGCGGCGTAGGCAGTCTTGGCGATCTTGGCGACACCCTCTTGTGGGGGGTGAGACTCGATGTAAGCCAAGCTGCGGGCGATATACTCAGGGATCGGGTGGGGAGTGGGGATGAGGTTTCCCTGCGAAAAAAATACATCCACATTTTAACACACTAACATTACAAATGCGAAAGTAACTCTATCCCGCTGTTTGTTACCTTTTCACGACTAAACGGCTGAACCGATTTTGATCAAATTTGGTCGTGAATTAACGACATTATAGCCGGAAGCTTTGAAGTGCTCGTGGCGAAGCTTGCATTCGCTCGACGTTTCGGCGTTGTTGTTCCCTTTATGCCTATATGATTAACGCCTGGACGGAGCCACGAACCGGATAACGCAGTGTAAGAAGGCCGCCAATGGCATTTTAAAGATTGCGGGAAGTTCGTGAATGGAAACTGCTCATCGTGGCACTCTTATGGGAGGCAGATAACGCACCATAGGACATAGGTTAGCAGTGGAATAGTTCAGGCAGGAGTTAGGAAGATGTATATAAACTTACAGCGGGTTGGAATCCGTTCTCGTTAGCCAAGTAGGAGACCTCAACGGGGGTGCCGTCAGGGGCGGTATACTTGTAGCCACCCTGGACTTCCAAGGAGGGGTATTCCTGAAAATAAAACATGCTTTAGAAATACAAGGTGATTCGTAACATGTATACTATCCCGAAAGGGGCTTATTTTACAACTAATTAGGCAATAAAGTTTGTTCTACGACTTTTGGAAATTCGACATTTTTCATTGAAAAAACTCCATGCGAAAATCAGCTGTTTTGGGGTCAAATCAGGGGTCAAATCAAAACTCAATGAATCAGCTGTTTTACGTAGCATTCTTGATTCCGAACGTCTTATACGTTTAGTTTAGAGTTCTAAAGATGATAAAAATTCCAAAAACAGCTAATTTCTGAAAAAGAGACGATTCATCAATATATAGAGCCTGGGCCTGCACTGTGTACACTAGTCTAAAGTCTAAAGTATTTAATTGGTTTTTTACTTAAATTGACTTCGTTCTAAGGTACATTAAGATTTTCTTCGACAAAGAGAGCAACACACAGCGCTACAAAAATATGGCGGATGGACGTGCGTGAAATGTCATTTTGACAACCTACATTTATCTGTTGACATGTTTTTGTTTAGCATCGTTGTTTTGTTTAGGTACTGTGTTGTATAACGTCCATCCATCTAATGCATCGATATACTCCACAAAGCGAAGTGTAATGTAAAATACTTAGTTGCGTTAGTATAAGTTATTTTCTGAAATACCTACGTCTTTTACTTTACGATTATCCTACTGAATCCGGGTCAACTCAGAAGCAATCAATCCGTAGAAGATAACAGGTCGTAAAAATAAAAAACCTCATAAAACTACGAAACACACTCAAGCCAACGCACGCTTCCACAACTACTACAACGAAAAACGCAAAACAGAAACATCAAATCAAACAACATGACATGAAAAATATGTCAATGTCATGTCAACCTCAATTATAAACCAACATGGCGGCCTTCAAATAGTGTTCACATAGTAAAAAACTTACCAGAAGAACTTTTCTTGTACCATCGCATTTGTCTTCAAATTAATGAAATTGTATTTTTCTTATCTCCTAGTAATCTCCTATTTTTTCCTAATTTTTCTAAGTAGTGTACATGGACCAGGCCCAGAATGAAACGACTACTATGTCAAAAAAACTAAAAAAATTAAAATGAAAATACCTATTGATTTTTTTTTTACGTCTGATCGAAGCGACGCGTGACCCGAGAGCTGGTTCTTATTTGGCCCAGCGCATTAGCATTGCCATCCAGCGTGGCAATTCCGCCAGCGTCTTGGGGACGCTTCCGACTGGTAGTGATCTGGATCAGTTGAGCTATCTATAGATCGTTTGTAACGGTCTTTAGATGGCTCAACTGTTTCTTGTGTATTTTGTAAATATTAACTTGTATTAGTTTTAAGTTTCTTTGTGAGAATTACACGCTGATTCTCAATATGTATTCATTATAGAAAGGAACTGAATCTATCAACAAAAGGAAAGAACATTAGCGGGAAAAACAATATTTTTTTCAAATTTTTTCCCGAATTTTATCAGTTTATCCGTTTTTGGTCTTTTACCATCTTTGTAAGTAGGTAAACATTAAACGTACGAGAAGTTATATTTTCAAACTTACGTTGTTGGGGTTCTTGATGACACCCGCGGCCTGGGCGGCGATTCCATTGCCGGTTTCATACCCGTACTGGAAAGCTCCTTCAGGGCTGATTTCGAAGTCAGACTTCAGAATGGGGGCGCTGAAGTCTTCTTTGTTGAGGTGAGAAACATCAGCGACCACACACGCCACGGCGACTGAGAAGACTACTAGGAATTTCTGGAAAGAGAAAAAGACCTTATAATATTTTTACCGAAATCTCAATATTTAACTCGACTACCTACATAGGTTATATTAATGATCTTTGCCCTTCTCTTCATCGCCTGATAGCGGTTGATGGCTTCCGAGGATCAAACCTGCTGTGACGACAGCAGACATTTTATGGCGAGGCTGAAAAGCAGAGTAGCTGAGCCCTCGACCATTTCACCTGACTACCTAAGTATCTACATACCAAAACTTGATTTTCTGTAATTATATCATGTATTTATCTTTTTTTTTGTAATGAAATCGAAAGAAAAATAACCGATTGGATTAGGTCCTAAGTAACTATTTTCTAATCTGTGACTATTGCGCAAACTTAGTCCGTGGCTTTACCACAAAATAAGTAGGTATTTACAATTCATTTTTAAAAGAAAAACCATTTAGAAATAAAGGCTGACGCGGGCACGGTCGGGGTTGGAAAATCAAGATCTCAAGTGTACGCATTGACCAAAGTCAAGGTAGGAACATACTTGAACACGCGGACAAAGTTGTGTGGGTCAGCTAGTCTACGATATAATTATTAAAGAAAAATTCATTAACTACATAATAAGAAATCTCAGAAACCACAAGGCCTGGAATTTGAGAGCGGAGACACACTTTTTAAGAAGTAAACGATTGCGATGAAATGATATGAAAATACCCATTTTAGGGGTTAATTAGGTATCAAAGTTTGTATGAAAATGATTCTTATTTCTTTGAAAGTTTAACCCGTGCGAAGCCGGGTGGGCCAACTATCACACTAATTATAAATACGTCTGTCTGTCTGTAACGTTTTCAAAACTAGACGGCTGAACCAAATTTGTTGAAATTTGTTAGGTATGGAGAGATAAGATATACTTTTTATCTGGGTACCGCGTTAGCCACTTGTATAAATAACTTTTTATTGTTCTTGTCGTTTTTTTTTCAATCGAACGTTTTGCCACCACTTTAGTAGATCACTTCCACTAATCGAAATGCACTTTGGTATATTTATTTAATAAATGAAAAATTGCTACCATTTTGCTTGTTTCCTTGTGCAGCTGACTGACAATGATTGTGATTATTTGAAAACGTCTTTTTATAGTGCATGGTCTGAATATTAATCCACGACCTGTTGTTTTTTTTTAAGTTGCGATCCATCGTCTTGATCCTTCCTTCATAGATTATACATACTAGCCAATCAGCTCAGATCAGATTTGAATGACGATTTATTTGGAAATTATTTAGTGCTTTAGAGCAATGTAAATGGACCATGTAGGTTCTTGGTGCATATAAATTGATCTAATCCCTTTTAGATCCTTTTCTACACTATTGGTGCGCCGTGACATTAAAATATCAAAGGGATTATCGCAATTTAAATGGGCCATTAGGTGACGGTAACCGCTTACCAACGGCCCACCTGTTGGTAAGCGGTTACCGTAGCCTATGAGCGATTGCAATACCAGAGGCATCACGCACGCGTTGCCGACCCCGAACCCTCCCCACCCCTAAAGAGCTCTGGCAACCTTACTCATCGCAGGAACACAACACTATTTGAAACAAATAATGCTATTTGGCTGCGATCTTCTGTAAGACGGAGGTACCTCCCCAGGCGGACTGCTCCAATTCAGAACGAGAAAATCTCGCTGTGCCCTACCTCCGCCTAAAAAAAATTTAAATTGCTCTTATCCCTTTGAGATTCTTTTCTACACTATTGGTGCGTTGTGACGTTAAAATATCAAAGGGATTAGATAAATTTAAAGGGACCATGCACCTACATAGTCCATTTAAAATCGCTTGACGTCAAAGCGCAATAATAGTGTAGGGTGCCCGTCACCCGATGAAAAATAGTGTGATGCAGAAGGCTGAAAACCGCTCGTCGTGGCACTCTTTAGGAGACTTTTTTTTAACGATGGATCGATGATCCGTCATTCACCTTAGTGCACTCTTTAGGAGACTACTTCAGGCTGATGAGGTGAGGCTGATGGTCATACCAAGTATGTATATTATAGCGTTCATATTTTGAAAATAAATGTAGCTATCGTTCAGCAGCCACTAACCGTTAAGCCTTACATGGTTACAATAACCACCAATTAACCCGAGCCTGAACTTTTTTTTTTTTTAAATATATACCGGACATAATATCACACACGGTCAACTGATCCCAAACTAGACATAGCCTGTACTATGGGTACCAGAGACTGATATACATAATAGATACATATTTAACACCCAGACACAAAACAAACATCTGTGTTAGTCACAAATGTTTGTCCAGTGCGGAAATCGAACCCACGACCTCTAGCGTAGAAGGCAGAGCTACTACCAACTGAGCTATGAGGCCAGGCTCTCAACTTAACTACAACGAGTATTATTTTGACTCTTATCAAGCAGGCGAGCGCTCGTCTGAGACGCAAAGGGTGAGGGTTCGAGTCCCACTGCGGGATAAATGTTTGCATGACCTGTAAATATTTGTTCCTGGGCTGGTGTTATGGTACTATGGTACTCGTAGTTTCTGCTATCCACGAGACAGGGAATCCTAGTGCAGGGTCAGGACTGTGTATGTTACTGTTGGGTGTTATTTATTTATCTAATTTTTGTCTATCATAATGTGGTTATACAATGCTAACTTCCACCCGCGGCTTCGCTAGAATAGAAAACAGCCAATGCCCTTCTCCGGCTCTTAAGTATTGCAAAAAATCATGTCTATCCGTTACTTCATTGCCGCCATGTTGCGCACAAACTAACCAACAAACAAACACAATTTCGAATAAATATTATTGATCGAGTTAGTAAAACGAACGGATCTCCGAGTTAAGTAGGACGAATCGGCATTGCATGTATGTATGTATGTATGTATGTTGCCGTAAAGTGTATGTGTATGTGTGTATGTTCCAGTAAAGTTTCCGTCTGTTGTACTGAGTGATCTTTCTACGCCTCATATTCTTTGGATTGATTGTGCACAAATCCTAAAGGTACCTATTATCCATCTCAAAATGCTGTCCAAGTAGGTGAACGTAAAACATGTGATCTGTTTAGGATTCAAGGCTAGGTTCATCCAACTGGTAATTTTAAAGTTATTCTACATACTGTTGTCATGTTTATGCGAAATGATTTAAATAGGTGCTTTATGTTCATGAAGAGCGCCACGTACGTAACGGAATGCTACCTCTATATAATTGTTGTGACGCTTTTAGAGTAGGACTCCTTGTAATTCCGTCGAGGGAAGTGATGCCACCTTGCTTATAAAATCTGCCGCCAAACAATGCTTACATTGCTGGGCTAGCCCGGTGTAGCTGGTTCGGGGTCGGCAACGCGTGCGTGATGCCTCTGGTATTGCAAGCTCTCATAGGCTTCAGTAACCGCTTACCAACAGGTGGGCCGTATGATTGTTTGCCACCTCAGTTGTATAAAAAAAACGTGCGCTAATCGAGCTTTATATATATAGTACCGAAATAACTTTTGTCTATGAACTAAAACCAGTTCGAGCATGTCGAGAAAAGCCTCATGGTTCCCAAAACCAGATATGGAATCACCACAAGATCAAAGCTGTGCATTATTAAAAACCTGATACATAAAAAATCTTAAAGGATGCCTATATAAAGACAGTTTAGAAAGATTTTAATCAGATTCTTGCTGAACAGATCAGGACATCCCACACAATGGTAATTTGTTATTTTTCTGGTGCATTAACTTTAATTTGTGATTTTTTTTATACACATAAAAGCACACCTGTTTTCTAACAGGCAGAGACCACGGCTTTTACTTTCTACGATACTGGCAAACTTACCTTTTGCTTCATTCCCTCCTATTACATTCTTCATGCATGCTCAGTCGGTCTAAGGTACTCTTCCCTGGCCTTTTTCAAAGCCTTCTCGTCCCATTTTCTTTTTGTCATCCTTTTGGTTCAAATGTACGTACACCGGAGTCTCCCCTACGATTTTTCGGCGAGGTCTACCCTTACGCTCCCTTAACGCCTGTTTTGCCAATATTCTTTTGTTTATCCTCTCTGCCCAAACGTTCTTACAGTGTAACTGTGTAAACTTTTATTTAAGTGCTTTATAAGTAAAAGCATTATGATGGTGTGAAGTGAAAGTATTTAAGGAATAAGGCTCATCCACATCTCATCGACACGTGGGTATCTCGAACCACTCGCTTTACGAGATCCTTTCTCCCCCATACGTGCAAATTGTGGAATGAGCTTCCTTCCGAGGTTTTCCCGCTAACCTACAACATAAAGAGCTTTAAGAAAAATACAAAAAGATTTCTCCACGGCAGGCAACGCATTAGCAATGCTCAAGGTGTTGCAGATGTCAATAGGCGACGGTAACCGCTTACCATCAGGTGGGCCGTAAGCGTGTTTGCCTCCGTATAACATTTAAAAAAAAATGCTATATTACTTCAATACCTACTGACTAGAACTGATCACAAAATCTGACTGAAAAATAGAAACACACATCCCTAACTGTAAGCCTCATAAACTTGAAATATGTAGTATAGCATTCATTTACAGTATAAATTCCAAAGGAACTGCATCAGCTTGAACCGTGTGAACTTCCTCTTCCAGAATTTACAGGTAGTTAAGATGATAACGTTAATACTTGATTATTTTTTTGTAGAAATTCCTCATAGTCCTCTCCGTCGCCCTGGCGTGCGTGGTCGCCGATGTATCCCACCTGGAAGCAGTGTCTCCCATCGTGAGGGCTGATTTTGAATCCAGCCCTGACGGCCAGTACCAGTATTCTTACGAAACTGGCAACGGTATCTACGCTCAGGAGCAAGGATCCCTCAAAAATGTCAACGTAAGTCACATTTCATAATCATTATCATTACTTCAGCCTAGAATGTTCACTGTTAAACATGGGCCTCCCAAATAGATTCCCATAGCCACGGACCTTGTGCGGCCTGTACCCAACGGCGCCTAGCAACCCTTATAGGTCGTCTTGGTACTTCAACTTGCTAATTCTCTGGGCCTATTTTTGTGACTTTAGTCTACAGATCTCCTAATTTTTTAGGGAAAACCAAACATAGCCCTCTCCATAGCTTTCTTATAAGTTCCTCAGTCTTCTTCTTCTTTTCGTGTCGATCCTCAATAAACGACCTAATCTGGCATTCTGTCGCAATTGTATTATTTATCATTCCATTCACACGGAGTGAAAACATATTGACAGCATCTTAACATTAATTTCATAGAAAATACTGTCTACTTGAATTCTTTAACGAATTTTTTGTAAAAATTCCAGTCTCAACGATTAAAAACTGAGCTAAAGTCAGTTTTTATAAAAAAAAATGTAGCCATTTTTTTGTTAAAAAGAGCATTATTAAGTCGAAAATCGACAAATAAAATCGTTCTACGCCTTTTCTGGTGTTTTATTTCACACTCTCACAAAAACACGTATTAAAAAAGAAGGTTGCCCCATATGTCTATGTAAACTCTATTTAAGTAACTAATTATCTTTCAGAATGATGGTCCTTCCATCTCAGTCAGCGGTGGCTACAAATACAACTCTCCAGATGGGGCCCCCATTGAACTGACCTACACTGCTGACGAAACCGGTTTCCACCCTAAGGTACTGTACCAGTTCTCTGCAATTTATTCTCCAGTTTTGGATTAAGCATACGTCCGCCAGATTCCACTTTTGGTATAAATCAAAATCATACAATATTTTGGTTACATTTGGTCATGAATGACCAAGATGGAAAAGACTGAATTACATGGGCAGGTATTCATTAGTAGCCCAAGTACGAATAATTCACGGTGACGTTACGTTTACGATACTATAGAAAATGACAAATATTAGACAAAAACATCAGCTATGCTTGAAATCTTTTTATTTTGATTGTCTAAAAGTTATGTCTAGACGTTTTCCTTCACCGCTACAAGCACTTATTTTTTAAAGAACAAGCTCATTAGTGCACCGATGTCGTCGCCGTCGGATCAAAAGTCTCAGTGTGAAGGGAAACTAAAGATTCATGTTTTGTTTTTCAGGGTGCCCATCTCCCCGTTGGCCCAGCGATCCCTGAAGCTATCGCCCGTTCTCTGGAGTACATCCTTGCTAACCCCTCCAAACAGTAAACTAGCTAGCTTTAGGTTAGGAAATTGTACAAATACTGCCATTAGAATAAATGTAAATTTTTGTCATGTTTGCATTTTATTTTACCTTTTGCTTCATATTTATCTGTAAGAAAATTAATACAAGTATTAACAAATATACAACAACTCAACACGCTGGATAGCAATACTAGCTAAACCGTTGGCGTTTGGCCAAATAGGAGCCAGCTCTCGGATCACGCGTCGCTTCAACCAGAAGTCCTGATTTTGTTTCAAGTGATATGATGAGTATAGATATAAGTGAACTTAAATTCTAATTTGGTAAATGACAGCACTTTTGTAAAAGATGATAACTGGCAGACGGAACCGTCGGTCACACCTGGCATTTTAGAGCTCAAAGCGCTGGTAGGTAAAGAGCTACGTTTGATAGGCAACCTCATCATTTCAGCAGTAGGACATTCACTGCTGAACCCACAGATTTCCAGAGCGAATTCCGATCATGTAGGGGGAATTTGCAAATACTAAACTCGTTGGGCATGAGGGTTGGTAAGCGCAGTTTTTTTTATTCAACTAATGTGGCAAACAAACTTGCGGTAAGTGTTTACCGTAGCCAATGAACGCTTGCAATACCAAATGCATCACGCAACACGCGTGATGCCTCACTTGCCAACCCCGAAATCTTTTCCCCTTTAAGAGCTCTGGCAACCTTACTCACTACAGGAACACAAAACTATTTGAAAAAAATAATTTAATAGCAGTTAGAGCTTTCTTTGTGAAAATAGGGGACGCTGTTTCCCATCCCTAGCTTTTTTTCCTTATTCACCTCATTCAATAACCACGGGTAGGGAGATATGGAGGGGCCTATTCTTCAGCCGGGGCCACCACGGCAACCTACTTGCTAATACTAACAGCCATTTTTGCAGCAAGTTTATCTCGCCGCTAGTTTGCTGCTTCAAAAACGCTACGTATGAAAGAGGTCTTCAGAATCTCTTGGGACATTAACATTCTGAGAGCTTTCCGAAACTAAAACTCTTACAATCAATATAATGTTTTTGACAAAAGATCCACCTAAGACGAGAATCCTCTGATCTGGTTGAATTGAAGCCAAGTGACCTTTAGAAAGAATGCTCATAATCGGATGAATATTTAAATCGGCTTTTATTTTTACATAGGTAACCTTTTACGACAAAAGGTCTCCGCGATCTTGCATAATTAATTTAAGATTGTCACGTTTCTGTCGTGTGGCTTAGTTAAATAATCAAATCTAAATCAGAGTTTTTTCTTCTTCACTCTCTAATCAATTCATTTCTTCAGTTTCTGTTGATATACTCGTAGGTACGCAGGTTCATTTCACTTTATTGATATTTTGACATTCATTTTGTGAAAATATCGAAAAACTTTTTCACATACGACAAGCGTAAAAATAATTGGTGTAGAGATTCAAGATTCGAGATATTTATTTATTAGTGTTACAGGGAAATCTTAAAATAATTAATATGGCACTTAAAAGATTTATTCAGTATTTCCGAGCATAGCCAATTATTATTTTAGGCATAAAACTTAACACATATTATTATCATCATCCACTGCTGGACATGGGCCTTCCTCACGATGTCGTCGGTCCATCTGGTGTGGGTAAACACTGCGTCGCCCGGTCCGTGGTCGCCATTTGAGAACACTTACGCACCAACAATGGTGGTCGGTTCTGCGAGCTGTCCACTGCCACTTCAACTAGCTAATTCTAAAATCTGTCAGTGGCCTTGGTTCTTCTACGGATTCCCTCGATTCTGATCATGTAGTTAAACTCCGAGCATAGCCTCAATAGCCCATTACGCGACTCTGAGCTTGTGTGTGAGTGAGGCCATTAGTTGCGGACCAAGTCTCAGAGTCATAAGTTATCACTATATATACGCGCTGATTGTAGACTTTCGAGACTTTCGAGCTTGTAGACTACGACGAGAAGAAATGAAGAAGTAAAATTAGTTTTTTGTATGTAAGGAGTAATCTCTGGAACTACAGAACCAATTTTAAAAATTATTTCACTAATAGAAAGGTATGCTATCCCTGTGTAACAGAGGCTATATTATATATAAATTTATATAATTGTTATCTAAGATTGTTAAAAGTAACATTTCATTCGGAAAACTCAATATTTGTAAATCAAGTCGTATGATAAATTTCTTGGCCATCCTGTATTAGGTCAGTGACCAGGTAGGTATGGTTGCCCTGAAAAGGGCCTATGACTAGGTATAGGTGAAAGAATCAGTGTAGTGAAAGGATTAAAGTGCGCCTCTTAGAGGAGTTAGAGGCTCCTTTCGCTTGGCTTAGGCCATGCATGAAAGGTAGTGTAATACAACTCCTTGGGGCCATCCTCAAAATGTGCCACGACGAACGTACTTGCTGGAGTGTTTTGTTCCAACTCTCGCGACCTTCAAAATGCCATGAGTCCAGTCCTTCCTACACTACTGCAACCGGTTCCTGCTAGAATTGTCGTATGAATTGCTCTTAATGAAGAAATTTCAGTCATCCATTCGGGAGTATTACTATAATTACCTATTACCTACTTTATTTCCTCATTTTAAACTTTCACGTCAAATAGAAGTTTATTTTTATCTCCATTGCTTTCAGACTGACTGAGATTAAAAAACGAATAAAAATAAAAATATCATAAACTTATTTATTACAGTATTTGCTTCCTTCCTTAAAATAGCAAGCATAGCTTAGAAACGTCGTGAAACTACGCCTGTTTATCGCAACCAAGCCTAGAAAAAATTGATATTAACTAAAGATACGTAAGTAGATAATGACTTAAGATACGTGTGTAATTCGCTGATGGAGAAGCCAGGAGATGATTTGACGCCCCAGGCTGCAAGCCACTTTGTGCACAATATTATAAGTACCGGCTTATGCCACGGCCTTGACTTATTGACCTTTCTGAGAACAGGCTAACATTTAGCGTGGATAAGTAGATGCAAGGTAGAATAAGAGAAGCTGGGTGCCATTTGGCTGTGGTGGGCCCGGCTAAGGAATAGGCCCCCTCATATCTATCTACCCGTGCATGTTGTAAGAGGCGACTAAGATAAAAAAGATACGGGATGGGAAGCAGCGTCCCCTATTTTAACAACGACAGTTCCAAGGTCAGTAACCAGGTTCAGGTTTGTTGGCCCTTAAAAGGGCCGTCGATGAAAGAATCATCATCATCATCATCATTTCAGCCGTAAGACCTCCACTGCTGAACATGGCCTCCCCCACAGACAGAGCAAATTCCTTACCATGTGGGGGGATTTGCCCATACTCACCACGCTGGGCATGCGGGTTGGCGAGCGCAGTTAGAGCTATCGTTGTTAAAATGAGGGACGCTGCTGCCCATCCCCTAGCTTTTTTCCCTTAGTCGCCTCTGACGACATCCGCGGATAGAGATATGGAGGGGCCTATTCTTTAGCCGGGCCACCACGGCCCATGAAAGAATCAGTGTAGTGAAAGGCTCCTTTCGCACACTTGTCACATAATGTCTTCGAATTTTTTGGTTCTACGACATGGCGGTTTTCTCACGATGTTTTCCATCGGCACTAGCATAGCGCGCATAAATTTTCAGAATGGAAAATACATTAGTGCACGATAGGTGTCGACCCCCAACCTGTGGATCGGAAGGCGGTGCCACTACCACCCGTGCTCTCCGGTGGCCTTGAAAAGGGCCTATGTATATGTAGCCTGTGTATATTAGTGTAGTGTCAGTGTGTAGTGAAAGGATAAGTGCGTCTCGTCCTTTCGAGTCCGGTCCGGTTTCCTCACGATACTTTTTCTGAGAGCACTACAATAGCGCACATAAATTTGATAAGGGATGCGAAAGTAAAGTACTAAAATGTAGGCACACGTTTCTTTATTTCCTATTGATTAAAAATTCAAACTAAAAATCAACAAAAATACTTAAAGCCAATACACATTGCGTAATTTTTGCAGCCAGTGGTCATTTAAACTTTTCTTAGTTTTTCTCGACATAGGGGTGAGCTTTGATGTACTCGAGGGA
This sequence comes from Anticlea derivata, assembly GCA_947579855.1. Lineage (NCBI taxonomy): Eukaryota > Metazoa > Arthropoda > Insecta > Lepidoptera > Geometridae > Anticlea > Anticlea derivata. Next base: position 9,045,924 of record OX388269.1, read on the forward strand.
TCGCTGGATGTACTCAGGGATTGGCTCGGGGGCGGGGGGAGTGGGGAGATGGGCACCCTGTGAAAAGATAAAGAAAATTATTTAATTATAATACAACTTATTGCAACTGCTTTATAAATAATAGCTCAAATTGAGCCAGGTCACTAACAGTTGGAACCTATTTATAGACTAGTCTATAGACTTGAAAGCCCGACTAGTGAAAGACTTCGTTCACGTGATTTTTTTTTCATACAAACTTCAACCCCACTGCAACCTCTTATACTCTCCTCTATTTCGAAAAATCCCTTCTTAGTATACCCCTACGTACCAAGTTAAATATACCCTCCAAATTTCAAGTCTCTACAACCACCGGTTTAGGCTCTGCGTTGCATGTCAGTCAGTCACTAAGCCTTTTATAATATATATATTGATATTTATAAGTTGACAGTAGCTTGGTTTTTTATCCGTGCCTGAAAATTAGTTCAGATGTCACAACTAGATGTCGTCACATGTAAGTGGCGCGTGAGTTTAACTTACACGTGGCGAATTTTTGGCATGGCGTTCTATAGGAGCTAGGACACAGCGAGATTTTCTCGTTCTGAATTGGAGCAGCCCGCCTGAGGAAGTCCGCCTTACAGAAGATCGCAGCCAAATAACATTATTTGTTTCAAATAGTGTTGTGTTCCTGCGATGAGTAAGGTTTCCAGCGCTCTTTAGGGGTAGGGGAGTTCGGGGTCGGCAACGCATGCGTGATGCCTCTGGTATTGCAATCGCTCATAGGCTACGGTAACCGCTTACCAACAGGTGGGCCGTATGCTTGTTGCCACTTCGAGTTGTATGAAAAAAAAAATAATTATAAGAAATACAGTGTGATATTTTACCTGAGGCTGGTATCCGTTTTCGTTAGCGACGTAGGTCAGGCTGATGGACTCACCCTCGGGTGATTTGTACTGGCTGGAGCCGGAAACTTCAAGAGCTGATTCATCCTGAGAACAATGAAATTCTATGAGTATCAGGAAAAAAAGATATATGCTCACGTCTTTTATCCCAACCGCAACCTCTCAGATCTCCAGGCGATCAGATACTTGAAGATGTCTCAGGGTAGTCAGAAGCACGTCCAAACATTTGGGCATAATATTTTGGCATTTGGCATTTCCTCAAGATGTTTTCCTTCACCATTTAAAGCAAATAATGCGCACTTAAATTGTTCGACCAGAAAAAATCATTAGTGCACACTTGGGCTCGAACCCACAAATTTCGGATCAAAAGTCGGGGTACATCCCACTAGGCCAACATAAATAACATGAAAAGGCGTCCTTTTGCGGCAAGAAAAGTAGAGACAAAAAGTGTACTGAAAGAACATTCCTCTTTCTACGAACAAGGGTAACAAGACAATCAGATAACACTCACTATCTCTTAAAAAGACCGGACCCTACATGAGGATTCCCTAAGTCGTGTGGCTGTACATAAAACTCTTATCTTTAATCAAAGTGAGTGGATATTTAGAGAGAATTTTCAAAAAAATAATCAAGTTTTTACTAGTTTCAAATTTACAAGTTTGCAAGTTTTCTCAGCTATCTATGAAATGAATGTCAAACTGCTGTCAGTGTGAGTGGAGTGCTAAAATACCTACTAACGACTTAAAATATCAGAGTTAAAATAAATGGTTTCACTTAAAACACAATGACAGCCGCCTGATTATAATTTCATAGAAAATGCTGCTTTTGATTTTACTTTTGGAATTTCTCCTCAAAAATCCTCTTTATTAGATTAAATAATAATAATAATATCATTCATATCAGGCATCAAATAATTGTAAACAAAAATGTTAGCCCACAGATAATTACCTTAATAAGTAACATACCTAGCTACATATAAAAATATACCTAACATAAACTTATTGCACACGTAAAGGCTACGACGTGTAACGAAACTGCCCGGCGGTGTCTCGAGGCAGGCGTCCGACGAACCTCCTGAATTTGACAGACCTTAGGCCTGCCTTGTCAGTCATTTCAGTTTAAAGCGAGTGAATAAAAATCGAAACGAATGTGAATACCACGGTTAGGCTCTGTCTTACCTTGCCAAAGGCCTTCACCACAGCAGAAGCCTGTCCGGCGATGCCGTTGTCGGTCTCGTACACGTAGTTGAAGGCGCCGTCAGAGCTCTGCACGTATTCGTTGCGGAGGACTTGGGCGGCCTGGTCCGTGGAGGTGGCGGCCGCGACGGCGATCAGGCACAGTGCTACTACGAAGGAATTCTGTGAACGAATATTTCTTTGACTTTACCTATTATGGTTTACGATAAACTGTTACATCAGATTTTCTATCAACGTCGTTCGATTTTTTAGCTCCAACTACCGGATCCCGTAGATTTTGTAGGAGGTATCGATTTGGTGGCTGTATTGGTTATAGCATCTAGATTTATTTTTTCTACGCGGATTTATACCCCGACTGATTTTGGAAAATTTTGGGATATTATAAAATCGTAATATTCACATAATAAAAAACGATTAAGTGAATGTTCTTAAAAAACAATGCAGTTTCCTTATTATCATCTCCTTGCCTTTATTCCACTGATGGTCACAGCATGTTTGAATTAATATTTCAACTGCTGGAATTCTGTATTTTGTCTAAATTAAAACATTTCACGAAAATAATATTACAACCCGGCATACTTTATCTTGTTAAAATGTTTTTATTTGTGATTTTGTGCATAGTAAATATAAAAATCAGAAGAAAACGTATTTCTGACTGTAATTGTAGTTATACCTACATAATGATTGTGGATAAGGATATTCAATATGAGGAAGAGAACATTCAGAAGTGAAAGGGAAGTTTAGGGAAGTTAGTTAGTTTCAACTTTGCTTTCTAACCCAAATTTTCGAGGATCACAATAAAAAAAAAACAAAAAAATAATCACGCATATGCATCGTTTGAATCGTTAATCTAAAATCCCATAGAATAAGGCACTTTCAGTTTTCCCAAATTTTCCAGGCACCGATTTTTCTTTTCATAAAAACCTTATTAGGTCTATTACGAACATTAAAAAAATAGCCTAACGGTCCAGCCGTTCCCAAGTAATGCGCTTACATAAATGACACATAACACAAAAATATTGAATTAATAATAATTAATAATATTATGAGGATACGTTCACTAGGTCCTCACTCGAGGGCCGAAATAGTAGGGACACCGGGCATACTTCATACCTTTTACTGAAACAACCAACAGGCACTAGATTTTTTATGGTTCTTAAAAATGTCTAGTGCCAATATTCGGTTTCGCCAATTTGATTGTCTATACAGGGCTTCCATTTTTCCATTTTATTAAAAACAAATTCACTGAACACTTTTTCTAAGTACCTACCACCAATATTATTTTAATTATTATTTCTATTACATAAAAAATATTTTTTAAATAAGTATTTTGTAATGATTTGCAGCACCAAATATTGACTTACCATTATTGTCTTGTACATTCGAACTTTACGTTGAATCTAATTTTATTCTAGGCTCCATGTTCTTTTATACATTCATAGGAATTTAAAATAATGATATCATACCTATAGGCTACACGTCTTCAGCAGCGGTAAAGGTCAACTTTTTTATGTGTTTGACATTTTAATTTCTATGTATTAATGATATTCCCATATAATTTGAATATGCAACCTTACCCAACGTGCAAATATTTGAATAAATTTATTTTCTTGATAACTCGTGTCAGGATCATCCCTGTGCAGATGTGAGGTTCGGTTCTCCTACGATCGGTATTGCGACAGGCGAGTGGAGACTTATTATTACGATATTTTTTTCAGTTAGGTAATTTTCCAAAATCTTTTAGGTTTTTACATTGGTTTTTCATATGTAGGTACCTTAACCTCCGCATGTTATTTTATTTATCACTTGCTTTCTCCCGGGTCCTCCTTGCTAAACATACCGCTTACCAAATTTCATGAACATCCGTAAGCATATTTTGTTTAAAAAAAACCATTCGGCCGTTAATTACGGAGCTTCTTCTCGGGTCACTGATTCTTTCTTGTCCATCCTGTATTAGGTTAGTGACCAGGTTGAGGTTACGGAGCTGAGAGGTTGCAAACATTAGTAGGATAAATATTATATTTTTCTTAGTATTATATAGTGAGCTGCAATTAGAATGGCGACCACGAACCGGGTGACGGACGCAGGAAGGCCCCTCACCCGATGGACCGACGACATTAATGAATCACCTTGTACATATAAAATTCAATATTAATTAGTTAAGGTTCAACCAGTCATGGCCACACAGTCACCTACCAGTTGAATCTGCAAATACGACCAAGACGGATTACATAGCAATGGCCTTATTTAAATATTTTTTCAATTGTGATTGCGGAGCTCATAACGATGTTTGAATTAACCTACCTATGGCAAAATGTTTTATTACCTAAGTTCCGCCTACGGCTTTGCTCGCTTAGTATCTAGATAAAATGTAGCCCATGTCACTCTCAGACTCTTTATGCGATGCGGCGCTGTCAACCAGGTACCGGTACCAGTCAACAAGTTTGATTTTGTAGGCCACTTTAAGTACAACTTACGACTAACCATTTTTATTTTGCAGCACTTTCCGCGGTATCGCTCTTCATATAAAAATGTACCTAATGTCACCGGCACTGAACTAAATCCATGCAAAAAATCACGTCGATCTGTTCCTCCGTTGCTGCTTGAATGGAGAATAAACCAACCAACTAACAAACGCGAGCAAACCCGCGTTGGAAGCTAGTAGAAAATAAAAGTCGCCTAGCCAAAGTTGTATCGAAGAGTAAATGAGGTCTCAACAAAAACGAATTACGACCATGATAGTTTAAAAAGATAGTGGCCTACAAATCATGTTGACATTGACAGTACCTCTATTCTATGGTCGGTATATTACGGCCCTCAAATCTTTGGAAACTGATAAAAAGGATAAATATAGAATCATCGTCAAAAAAAAATGTCTCAAGCAAAGTCTAGCAATTTAACCTTAGACCCGCAAAGTGAATCTTTGTGTAGGTCGGTCACCTTGACTCCTGATCTCACTTTCGTTGGGACGGTGTTGTTAAGAAATAGACATTGGTAGGTATTATGTATGTTGTGTCATCATCATCATCATCATTCTTTCACTACACTGATTCTTTCACCGACGGTCATAGGCCCTTTTCAGGGCCACCATAGCTCAACCTGGTCACTGATCTAATACAGGATAGAAGATAGAGATACCAAGAAAGAATCAGTGACACGAAAAGAAGAAGAAGAAGATGTAGATGTCAACTTTTTGACATAGGCCATCAAAGAGTGCCACGACGAACGGCCTTGAGCCTTCTCCATACAACAATCGATTGCCTTCGAACACTGCGTCCGTCGTCCTGTTCCTGTTCCTACTACCTGTTCGCGGTCGACCTTTATTCTACAACAGTTCTACAAGCTATTATGGCATGCCCACTGCCAAGTGGCAGTGGGCATGCCATATAGCTTGTCTCATAACTCTTAAGTAAAACTATGTAGATACATGTTTATGACGAATGATCAAGTTTTGTTAAACAATATTTTATGACATGCAATATTATTTGGTATGTCATTCTTTAAGCAAGTAGGTATACGTTTCTACAAAAAGAACAAAGCACCTTGCAAATATTAGCCGATTAGACTTTTTCAAAAATGATTAAATAATATAAAATTAATAATCTTACATATTATAATTTAAATGGTTTTATTTTATAGAATACAAATGCCTAATTATTTTCTGAATGGGACCATAATCTGTTTGGAAATCGGGTCGAACCTGTTTTAATTTGATTTCAAGAAATTACCCATAAATAAAAAACTTATATTTAAAAGCTTTGCAACGTTTTGTTATCCACTAGGTAAGTACGAGTAGTTGCCAAGGGATCTTAAATGGTTTGGTTGCGGTGTGTTGCAGCCAGTACTTGTATTATTTTAAACTTCTTAAATTTCTTTCTGTAAATAAAGTCTAACTTCGACAAAGAGGTAAACCGACGAATCCAACACGGATGGGCAGCATTTGGGATACTTCGTCATATCTTCTCGTCGCAGATACCGCAGAGCCTCAAGACGAAAGTCTACAATCAGTGCGTGTTGCCAGTGATGACTTATGGCACTGAGACTTGGTCGTTAACTATAGGCCTCATATACAAGCTCAAAGTCGCGCAACGGGCTATGGAGAGAGCTATGCTCGGAGTTTCACTACGTGATAAGATCAGAAATGAGGAAATCCTTAGAAAAACAAAGGTCTTCGACATAGCTCTCAGAATTAGCAAGTTGAAGTGGCAGTGGGCAGGCCATATAGCTCGCAGAACCGACAACCGTTGGGGAGTAAATGTTCTCGAATGGCGACCACGAACCGGGCGACGCAGTGTTGGAAGGCCCCCCACCCGATGGACCGACGACATTGTGAAGGTTGCGGGAAGTCGGTGGATGGAGAAGGCTCAAGACCGTTCGTCATGGAACTCTTTGGGGAAGGCCTATGTCCAGCAGTGGACTTCTACAGGCTGATGATGATGATGATGATGAAATAAAGTCTTTATTGTACCTACTAAATAAAATTTGATATTAGCGTAAAAAATATTCCGAAAACCTAGTAGATTTACCTAGATAACGCTTGCGGGCACTAGCACTAGCTCGCGCTAGCGGATTCGCCCGCGTGGTACCTACATAAAACGTATTGTCGACCGGTCTAGAATAGATCCAAAGCTTGCACGTTCCACGCACTGTGTCTTTGAGGAAAATCATGCCAAAAACGCTTCCAATTTTCGCTCACAAAAGCTAGCCAATCTAATTTCGCCTGAAAATAAATCACTTACTAAAAAGCGTTAGATATAACAAACGCCTCTCAAAACATTAACTTCATAGAGCGCCTAATAAATAAAAGCGAATCATAAAAACATTTTGATACACAAAGCCGTATTGTGTCTAAACGTTAGCTTGGCTATGACATTCGAGAAAACAATGGATTTTCCAAAAAGCCACTGCTTTGTGCCGTGATTTATAATGCTTCCGTAGAATGGGAGTGCTTCTTAGATGTTAGGGCGTGCCTTATTTTATGCTAAGGATTTCTTTATGATATTTTTATGCGGATATAGATAGCTTGGGTGGATTGGTTTGCGCTTTTATTTAACTAGTGGTTCGCCCCGAACTGAGATCTCACGAATTCTGGTAAAAGTTGGAGCTTCGATGATCGTTGAGCAATAATAATACCTATGTTTATATTATTTACTAGCGTACGCCCGTGGCTTTGCTCGCGTGGTGTCTCGATAAAAAAGGGCAGTTTTGAAAAACCCTAAAATACGTATTTCATTATTTGCCTCTAAGAGTATTTGTACCAAGTTTCAGATAAATCTCTCCATGCGTAAAGATTCTCCCATACAAACTTTAAAATATCATTACACCCTTTTAAGGGGTAGTTTTGAAAATCTAAAAATACAGTTTTTCCTTATTTCTATCATTCATTATTTTTAGTTGGTTTCAAATCTGTAGGTTCAAGGAATACGATCTTTCATACAAACATTTTAATCCCTTTTCACCCTCTTACGAGTTGATATTTTAAAAATCCCTTCTTAGTGGATGTGTTTGGCATATAAGGCAGCTACTCCGCAGCTTTCCAAGTTTCAGCTTTATAGCTTCAGCGGTTTGGGCTGTGCGTTGATCGTGGAATCAGGCCTTGTTCTTTTGTATATACAGATTGCTCTGGTATCTGGCTATCTGGCATTTTCTAATTAATATCCAATTTTACCTGAACTACGAAGACATTGAAACTTCACAATGTGTGAGCTCACGTTAAATATTGGTTTAAACGGGCGATTTAACTCATATTCTTACCAGTAAATTGTGATAGTATAATATCTATAACCTGTTGATCTACAAAATTCCTAGATTCCAGATTGGTTTGAGGGTACGAAAGGTATTCATAAAAAGATAAATCATTTCATTTCAAAAAAAAAAAAACACCCCTCTTTCCCAGACGGATAGGCAGAGACCACTTTTCACTTTCCACTTGCTACGACCCTGACATACCTCTTTTTCTTCATTCACTTTCATCGCATTCCTCATGCATGCTCGTCGGTTAAGAACTAATATTGACTATTCTAAACTTTTTCCAAAACGTCATCGATTTGGTTGAAAGCTATGCTCTAACAACGCCGATTATCCCAAGTTGTTTAAGAGATCTTCGCTCTCGATCAACGAAATCTAATCCCAATTTTCTCTAGTTTTTCAAACGTCTGCTTTAGAAGAATGCTAATCGAGGTTCAGAGCTTGTAATCAACATTTATCTCGCGCATAAAGAAGTGACTACCATGACATGGTATTCCCCGCGGTGGGAACGAAAGTCACGTAGTAGGTTTTATATGGAAATAAAGATATTTTTGCGTCTATCAATTAGAAAACGAATTCGTGTCTTAACTTATTCCCCAACGGCTATAAAAAGTTAAGTACCTACTTATATTTGGTAACACTTTCAAGAATTGACCTACTAAGGGCTCCAACGTCTTGAAATGAAGCCAGCCTATTCCATATTTATAAAAAAAATCACATGCGCCACCCCGTGAGACAATTTATGTGCAGTCATCGCCCCGTGTTATTGCGGGAATAATTCATGAAGACTCGTTCTTTGGATTTTAGTAATATTATGTGCTATCTTACCTTTAGGTAGATACCTATCTATCTAACTCATACTGGAAAAGCTTCAGACAACTTAATGAAAGTTATATTTAAGATGATATTCGAAGTTGCTGTGCAGTAACGTTCCGCTGTTGAGAAGCTAACAAAGATTTGGAAAGATCGTAGGTTTATCAAAGCTACAAAGGTTCGACTTATGAAAAGCCTCGTCTTTTCAATCTTCCTCTATTTAGCAGAAACGTGAACCTTCAAAGTCAAAGTCAATAGGCTTTTATTTCAATAAAATCACTAGGGTCACTTTGAAACGTCTTATAAACTAGGTATAGCTATGCTTGTTCCTCGCGACCAAGCCTAGAAGAATCAGGCAACAAACACGGCTTGGGGCCATCGATTCCTTCGATCTTTAAGCCTCCTAAAAGATCGAAGAAAAAGTCGATGCATTGGAATGTGGTGCTGGAGCGCCTATTTAGAGTTTCCTGAACTGCATACCGTAGCAATGTACCAATTTTGTAAGAACTAAAGATAAAATAAAGATGAATGAATGAATGAATCAAAATGCTATATTGTACACTCATATAAATTAAAAAATACAAAATAAAACAGAAACTAACACTAAAGACCAAGAGTATACAATGGGCGGTCTTATCGCAAAAAAGCGATTTCTTCCAGACAACCTTTGGAAGTCACCGAAATGCGTCTACCGGTATATTACAGTCGTTAGATCATGACTGCCGCTTGAAAGACACAAGGATCATCAAAGTCGCCGTATTTAGTCAGGATATAAAACACAAAACAGTATAAGCCCGCCACCTTTATGAATCCGGTGAACTATTAGACGGGCCAAAATTAAAACAGTAAATTCCACTACGAAGGTTCAGAACGTCGTGGGAGATTACTGGAAATCCCACAATTAACTCTTGCTAAGCTCAATGTGGCCGTGGTGACCCCGGCTGAAGAATAGGCCCCTCCATATCTATCCGCGGATGTCGTAAGAGGCGACTAAGGGAAAAAAGCTAGGGGATGGGCAGCAGCGTCTCTCATTTTAACAACGATAGCTCTAACTGCGCTCGCCAACCCGCATGCCCAGCGTGGTGAGTATGGGCAAATCCCCTCACATGATAAGGAATTTGCTCTGTCTGTGGGGGAGGCCATGTTCAGCAGTGGACGTAGAACGGCTGAAATGATGATGATGATGATGATGATGAAGCTCAATGTTGTTCACTAGTAGGAAGACCGTGAATTGATCGTGATTTCCCCGAAAACTTTGAAATCTCGGTGTAATAAGGAATTTATTTTTTTAGTGCACCCCTGTATCTGAGTGTTATTGCTTTTAACGGGGATATATATTATAACGGAGAAGGAGACACGAAGAAACCAGTAAGTATTCATAAAGCGGCGATGGTCTCGCAATCTGTCACGCATGGAATACTCACTACTGTAAAATATGGGTTGTGCCAAAATGTTCGGACATGCCTCCGAATCCATATCCCATCCATATGCATCCCTTAGTCATATTTGCAGATCATCCAGAAATTTGTCCGCCGCGCGGATCAAACCCGCATCTCTTGCGTCTCAACCGGGCACTCGAATGCCACGCCACCGAGATATAATATCGAAGCCGCGGGCGGAAGCTAGTAGGTACAATATAAAAACGGAAGGAACCCAATGGACTGACGATATTGTCAGGGTTGCTGGAAGTCGGTGGTTGGGGAAGGGCCAAAACCGCTTGTCGTGGTCTTTGGGGAAGGCCCTTGTTCAGCCTTGGACTTCTGCATCAGGCTGATGAAGATCATATCTATCTCGGGTTATGTCCTCGACTAACTTCGCCTTACATAACGTGTGTTGAATTAAGAGTGCCTATAGATTTCAATTAGCAATCAATTCCCCGCGAAAATTCTACAACGATTTCGAAAGGCGCCGTTAAAAATACCTGCAGGGATTGAAATTCGGCTCCGCGGAACGATTATAATGCTGTGTATACACAGTGAGGCTTGCTCAAACAAACCGTATGAAATTATTGTCAAATGGACTGCTGGGAGATATTGCCGGAATTATAATTTTATAGAGCTGGTTGTTCATTTCACTAGAACGAAAGAAAGAAAAGACATTTATTTGTGACGACAATACAACAATGAGACACACAGAAAAAAAAAAATAATAACAATAGAAATGTTGAAAAAACAAAAACAACAAAAAAGAAACAAAAAACACAGGCAAATAAAAAATAAGAAAAAAGGTACAATTTGTAAGAATGTGTGTCCTAGCACCCAGTCCACGCTTCGTCACAAATTGGAGTCCAACTCAGCATTTGTTGTGCCGTGTTGGCAGCACAACGCTGGTCTTCACTAGAACGCCTGAAACGCAAGAAGTGCGGGTTCGATCCCGCTTACATGTAAGGACAATGTGACTGTTGTTTGTTTTATTTATATATTGAAACAAGACTTAAAAAGGTGATTCATAACATAGGTACCTACTAGGTATAAAGAAAGGATACCTACTACACCCAAATGAAAATAAAGTTTGTTAAACGACTTTTAGAATTACCTACGAAATTTTTCATTGAAGAAACACTGCAAAACTCTGTTGTTTTAATTTCAATAATTTCAATAATTTTTATTTCACAACAAACGTTACAGAGCAAAATATTATACATGTATCACTTATAAATTAAAACAATGCATGTGGGAAAACATAGATGTCCAAACTAGGATGAACCTGTATGATGGCATATACCTATACCTTCTGCCTTTGGGATCAAATCAGTTTAAACTCAATTATTATATTATTATTTCGTTTTGTTGATTGATGTTCCCTTTCGGAATAGTTATACACTTTGTATAAGTATAAGGTGTGTACGAGCCTTAGGTTCAATAACATTTGCAAACGGCGGGTCCGTTCGAATTCAATAAGACTGAAATTGAGATCCGAAGTTATATTACGAGCCCAATTGAGGCTCATTATGAACGCGTTCAAATTCAAATGAGGGAGAAAAACTCTGCGATTGCCTACCTATTCAAGTAACGTATTCACTATAGGCTGAAAGCGATACGTAGAGTGAATAGTTAAGTGTTTTTTTTTTGTAAAGTAAATCTTAACAAAGTTGAGTTTGACTGCAGTCATAATGATGATAGGTTTAAAAAATCCGAAGCTCGAGGAAGGACTGTTCAATCTCGCCAAGTAAGAAAGAAAGAAAGAAAGAAAATACTTTTATTCGTAGCATTAACCTTAAAATTACCCAACACCTTATGGATTAAACTATACAAACTAAGACTAAGAAAGAGAAAGAAAGAAAACTTAAATGCTACGAAAAGGCTTCCGACTCAGCATTATGTTGTGATAGCCATTGAACATGGCCATCACAACGCTGATCTTCCGTCGGAACCGGAAACCAAACACGTCACGTACACTAACACGGTACATACATAAAGAAAACACGAAGTAAGTAACATCGATTAGGTATTGCGGTAAGATTCGTATCAAGTAACTGGAGGAAGCTTGGATTGGATCCTACTAGTTTTAGGGTTGTTGATAATTTTGTATGTGACATTTCCAAAACTCAATGTAAAACATAATACATACATTTTCGGAACGGTCGGTTCCACGAACCTTCGTAGAGATTTCGCTACGCGCGTAGCAGTGGTATAGGTAGGTACTGCTCCATAATTCAAAATCAAAAGGTGTTTATTTCAAAAAAAAAATTGTCGAACAGCTTATTATATCATCTAATTTATGTAATTTTTTTTTTTTTTTTTTTAATCTTTATTTATTAATAAGTGTTTAATCAAAATGATTATGCCACCCTTGAAAAGGCACTTTTAACAAAAATAAAACAACTTATCATCTACCTACGCCTGCTTTAACAAGTTCCAATAATGCCTTGGCTTGTTCGGAACTTGTTAAAGCTTGTAAATTTATTTAATTTTCAAAATCCTCATGTCTACTGATGAAAGTCAATTTTGAGTTTGACATTTGATATCTTGCGATATAGCTTAACGACCTAAATAACTACTCAATATGGACTTTATTCAGAAGACGTAAGGATCATTTTAAAATAAATTCAGATGACATATCGCACATTTGGACACGGCTTTAGATGTTCTGAAAAATATGAAGCATGGAAAAAGTAGGATTCTTACAGGAGATTGACGTAACAACCGTAATACGTTTGCGCATTAGCGCGGCAGGTGCGAACGTTCTGCAGCATTTCATGAATATTTTCATGAATTTCATTAGTAATCGTAGCTTTGTTTTAGTTTTTAATGACAATTATATTTAAAGTATAATAGGTAGACGATGGCGGTGGATTTTAAAAAGCGCCTGCTGTAATATTTTGGTCGTAATCAATGTACTCGTAGGTAGCTCTAACTACGCTCGCCAACCCGCATGCCCAGCGTGGTGAGAATGGGCACAATGGACGTCGAACGCCTGAAATGATGATGATGAATATATGTAGGTACCTTCATGCTTTTTCTTTAAATGACCACTGTTTACGAAGACAGAAAATGGGCAGTTCCAGTTAATGACGGTCAAGTGCGAGAACTCGCGCCCTGAGGCTTCCGTACCATTGGTCGTGGGTTCGAATCCCGGTCGTGCACCAATGGATTTATAAAAAATAATAATAATTCTAAGTGTAGGAATTGACAAACTTATATTTGCGGTCGCTCACGTAGTCATTGTATGACATTGACCGCAAATATAACTTTGTATCCTAAAAAACTTAAATCCTCAATTTCAGACTTTTCCCTTTACTTGTGTTACAAAAGCTCCTAGCATGCCAAATTTCAGAATTGTGAGATAACTGGAGGTTTTTAATTTTTGCCATTTCCATACAAAAATTATACATTAATTGCCATATATATCTTTTTAATGCATTAAGCTAGACAGACCTTAATAGGTGGTATAAATTTCAAGTTGATACCTTTAGCCGTTTCTGAGAAAAAGGGTCTTGACAGACGGAAAGACAGACAGAGAGACAGACAGACGGAAAACAAAGTGATCCTATAAGGGTTCCGTTTTTCCAAATAAGGTCGGAACCCTAAAAATGGATCACTTTGAAACGTCTTAGAAACTAGATGAAGCTGACCTGCAACTGAAGCTCTAACTGTTCTTCGCAACTAATCCTGGCAATAATATACCACACATCAATCTTTTTTTCGATGAACCTATAATTTATCTGAAACATATAAAGAAGACAAAAATAATCGCTGTTTTTAATCAAGTAAACAATTTCGTTCTGCAGCTTCTCTCTCATAGATACGATCTTAACATTCAAATATGTATATACGAACCTCACGTAATTTCCTTTAGTAATAAAAATGAAGCTATCGACATCACCATTATAATTAGATTACTTTTCTTTTGAGCCTCACCTAGTTCGATCGGCACCACACTGAAGATTTAAATTCCATTTTGTGAAAAAGGATCATCGAAAAAAATGATAGGCACCAAGCCGTGTTTGTTGCCTGATTCTTCTAGGCTTGGTCGCGAGGAACAGGCATAGCTTCACCTAGTTTCTAAGACGTTTCAAAGTGATCCTAGTGATTTTATTGAAATAAATGCCTTTTTACTTTGACTTTGACCAACCTCGCGAAGAAAGAGCAATCTAAAATAGCTTCAGCGCATTATTAAAACGCTGACATGGATTTAATCCACTTTTCGTTTAAGCCCGGTTGAAACTTGCCCACTAAATCACTATAAGCAACGCGGAATTGCATGGTGCGGGATAACACTGTCCACAGCTGATAGAAGTTGCTGCTAGGTTACTTTAGGATGAAGACCCTATAACTTATGCTGTAGAAATAAATTTATTCTACCATGTCTTCTTTTATACAACTTAGGTGGCAAATAAGCATACGGCCCACCTATTAGTAAGCGGTTACCATAGCCTATAAGCGCTTGCAATACCAGAGGCATCATGCACGCGTTGCCGACCCCAAACCCCCCTCCCCCTAAAGAGCTCTGGCAACTTACTCACCGCAGGAACACAACACTATTTGAAACAAATAATGTTATTTGGCTGCCATTTTCTGTAAGGCGGAGGTACCTCGCTCTCTCAGGCGGGCGGCTCCAATTTAGAACGAGAAAAACTCGCTGTGCCCTAACTCCTCCAAAAATAGGTACTTGAGATTTTGCAACCTCGTTTCTTAGGTGGTGGTCAGGTTGTCAGGGACATGTTAACAAAAATAGCATAAAGGACATTAAAGGTCTGTCATGAGGCAGTGACTTACATTGACTCATATTCATCATAGTTCATATTCGTGTATAAGATATTTTTTACAAAAACTAAAAACCGACTTCAAATTCCTGAATATTTACAAGATTAATATCAAGCTCTTTTTTTTTGTTAACAACCTCTTTGCGTTTTGCTAACGTACAAAGGATGACACTGGCCACCTACACTAAAAAAAAAATACAGCCGACTTGAGAACCTCCTCCTTTTTGAAGTCGGTTAAAAATAGCGCTGACGCGTATTTGCACGGCAATAAGACGTCATGGTAAGCAAATGCCTAGGTGATAGAAGATAAGAAATGTAGAAGATGGATGCGTCCCACCCTCTACGCAACAGCGGTACTTTCTTGTACCATAACGTTGCGATCATTGTATTTGTAATGCAAAGTCCCGCGTGCTAAGGATAATGCAGATTGATCTACGTGCAGCTAAAAATGTTCACGAATGGTCGTATACACAGAACAGTACCAAGCTTCAGCTGCTATATGGTCTGTTTCTTATTGTAGCATGTTTGCGGATATTAGGGAAATTCATATGAGATAACTCCAGTGACGAAGTTTTTAGGCCGCTCGAAGGCCTTCATGCTTGCCTATCGTCTTATATAACCGGTACCAACATCTTAACGTGCCTTCCGAAGCTTGGTAGAACGACACGGCTAACAACACAATAAGCACTTCGTTCATGGTGATGATTACGATGAACCGTTCTCTTTGAACTAGCTGAGTTATAGTAACCTGTGTATCAGTTGCATATTTTAATGTGCGGCCGGATGCGACGAGGCGAGAAATAGGAATCTTTCTGGATTGTAGCTATCTAACTGTATGCCGATCTATTGGTATGTGAATCTCGAAGTTTTGTGGCGATATTTAGATGAGGTATTTTAATGCATGAATTCGTAATATTTCATCGTAATTATCATCATTTTTAGGTATGGAGGGTTCCTCCATTTTACGCATTTCAAACATGATTCTGGCAGATCTATCGCATCCAGAAAAAAACTTCTTGGTGACAAGACTTGGCGT
The DNA here is from genome assembly GCA_947579855.1 of Anticlea derivata. Taxonomy (NCBI): domain Eukaryota; kingdom Metazoa; phylum Arthropoda; class Insecta; order Lepidoptera; family Geometridae; genus Anticlea; species Anticlea derivata. The sequence goes on from OX388269.1 coordinate 9,061,800, forward strand.
ATATTATAATGTGCGATCCAGAGGCCCCAGGACTGAATCTGTGTAATGAGAGCCTAACGCACACTTAGAACCAACACTACCACGACCTTTTTTTGAACTAGAAAACTCAGGAACGTGAAAATGCTACATCACCATCGAAGGTAAAGCTCGAAGAATGTGGTTTTGCTATCTTATCTAGCAAGCAAGCTGCATGCAAAATAATCCTGTATTGGAAAATTCCGTCGCATAAAGTCAACGATTACAAATAGTTACACCAGAGGTCGAGCTGCCGAGCTTTCAGGTCCGTATTCCAGAACTAAGCTCATAATATTCTCGCTTTCAATAAAAAACTAAAAAACTGGCTTATCGAGCAAACTTTTTATACCTATGATGAATTCATAGTCTTTAAATGTAAAAATATATAATGTATTGATTTGTGTTTATTTAATTGACTTATATCTACATATTTTTTTCATTATGACATTTTATTTAGTACTATTTTTATTGAAATTTTGTATTATATTTATATTTGACATTGTAATTAATTGAATGAATGATACTTTAAGTAGAAAATGATTTATGTACAAATTGACTTATAATATTTATTATCAATAAATTACTATTATGACTGTTATCAGACAAATGCGCCAGATCTGTTTTGTCGGACCTCTTGTCATTGGGGAACCTGCCAAAGCTATTATGAACTATCTAGCGAAATCAAGGGACTAACCAACCCGAGTATAATTAACGATAGCGTTACATTGTCAAATATCATTGAATGGCTTTATAGCTCAGTTGGTAGTAACTCTGCCTTCTGCGCTAGAGGTCGCGGGTTCGATTCCCGCTCTGGACAAACATTTGTGTGATGAACACAGATGTTTGTTCTGTGTCTGGGTGTTAAATATTAATCTATTATGTATATCAGTCTCTGGTACCCATAGTACAGGCTATGCCTAGTTTGGGATCAGTTGACCGAGTGTGATATGTCCGGAATATTTATTTTATTTATTTATTTAATATAAGGTTATCAAAATAAAAGATTCCAAGCATCCCCGATGTCATTGGCTAATATTTGCCTTATGCTATCGTATCGTACTCGTAAGAGTAGGTAGGTACCTACCGCTATCGTGAAGTTGAGTTTATATTGTCACGCCTCACCATAGGGGCTTGCGATATCGTTGAGTTATGTCGTATGCCCTCTTATGTCAAACTCAAAATTGACTTTAATGTATAATTTTATAAGGATAATTTTGAAATATAATTTAAACAAATTTTAGATGGCATATCGCAAGCCGTTTGAATTGAACACCGCTTTATGCCTGTGAAACTAAACTTGCGCTACGTCAAAGGTCTCAGCGTTAATCTAACCCTAAGGGGCAGAACAAGGGGTACTAGCAACCCCCATTCCTCTGTCCGTTCAACAGAATAGAGGGGCTTTTTACCCCCTATACTGTGGGCGTTCACGTGCCAGCAATTAAAGCTGCAATAGCGCAAATGGCTAGAAAATGCAATACAAATAACGACTACCATTCAGGAATAAATAAACAGGTTTCGGTAACAGCGTACCAAACAGTTGGTGTGGCGCATCTGCTAGCTACGTGCTTTCGACAATAAAATTAAATTCAAGTATATTTTGAGATTATATTCTTGAGGTAGCTAAATAAGATTAAACGATCATTTTTCAGAATGAATATTATAAAAGCGAAAGTTTGTGAGGATTATGGTGAGGATGTTTGGATGTTTTGATGTTTGTGGTTCAATCCCACCGTAACGGCGCAGCCGATTTTGATGAAATATGGAATAGATAGATAACCTAGAATAACATATGCTACTTTTAATTAATTTTAATATATGTACCATGCGAGCGAAGCCGCCGCCGGTACAAGCTAATAATAAGTAAGTAGGTAAGTAAGTAAGTAATATTTTTTCTGGCCTGTCAAGAAAGCTTGTTTATCATGAAACTGTGTTTACTCAATTTTTGTTATTCCAAAAATAATATAAGCTTTTATTTACAAAATACACAAGAAACAGTTAAGTTACAAACGATCTATAGATAGCTCAACTGATCCATATCACTACCAGTCGGAAGCGTCCCCTAGACGCTGGTGGAATTGCCACGCTGGATGGTAATGCTAAAAATATATGGCAAGGCCCCCCAATTGACCGACGACATTGTGAAGGTTGCGGGAAGTCGGATAGAAAAGGCTCAATACTGTTCATCATGGCACTCTTTTGGGAAGGCCTATGTCTAGCTGTGGACTTTTACACTGATGATCATGATTGCATTGGTTTTATGAGAAGTGTGTATGGGTTATAGTAGGTCTTGCTATTAGATCTGTGCTGGCTACTGAATAACCAATCAAATCCTATATCTTTTAATTTTGGTGACAATGACATCTCTCTTGTCTTTCCAGTGTTTTTATAGTCTACCTTCAATTTTTTTAGTATCCAACCAAGATTCCAACACAAGCTGAATAGACACTGCGTTGATGTGGATGTTACCGAGTTAAATTAATTTCCCTTAAAAATGCGACAAAACCTATTTCACTTATTTACTTTTTGGTAAACAGACCACATAGAGAAGTTATGAAGAGGAAATTTGCATACCACAGATTTTAGTAACAATTGTAAGTAAGTACCTACGCCTTTCTACAAAGTTATATTATTATATAATAAGTGATAGCAAATTGTTGTATTCTATGACGCAATTGATTAATAAATGTAGGGTGCGATGTGTATAATCAGATAACATTTAATAAAATTGTGTTATCTTTGAGAGGTTGCACTTGATAAAGTGAATAGGTTTGACATTCTTTACATAATTTCATATCTCAGAGAGTATCAACCACCTTGAAAAGTATCAACTTTTATGTAACAATAAATATTTTCAACAGGTGCTGGCCTACGAATTTAAGTATTCTGTCCAGTTTAAAGAACAGTTTTACAGTAACCCGCCTACTACGGTAAATACGAACAAATTGAACGTCGACCGGGATTCAGCACATGCGCAGAAAGACCCAGCCCCACACAAAGCTAAACAGCACACCCGTGGTCAAACGCGACACCAAAGATATAATTTGCTCTGAAAATATATAATCGAGTAATCGCAAATTTTATAGTTATCCCATAACACCGCATCGGAAACCGTTAAAACAGTTTATTTCGGGACGGGAATCATTGAAGAACCACGCACGCGCGGTTCCATGTCAAAACAAACCAGTGCTTTTGTGATGTAAACATGAACGAACGCAAGATTCTGCTTTTTATATTTTTCGCCATAATTTACTTCTGCTACAGCGTACAGATGTGGTTCATGAAACGAAATGTCGATACAACGGTTGTTGCCGAAGAGAAAACCAAACCGGACTATATTCCCGAAGCTATTGCGAGAAATCAAGTCGCAAAAACCATACGCAAGGTAAAGAAAGTTATTCCCCTTTCACTAGAAACCTGCAGTGTGCTAGATACGTTTACAGAAAAGCTACCGCTTGAAAAAGACAAGCCGGAAAGGATGAGCGCCGATAACAATACAATCACTGTCATAGGAATCACAGTTTTCTTGATTATTCTGGTGCTGAATGCTGTTTTGGACGTACTCAAAGTCAAAGAAGAGGAACGAGCTAGACTGAGACTGAACCCTGACGGAGAACGACGACAATCTCTGGCAGAATTTGCTAATAAGAAAATGTTGCGAAGGGAATCTAGCAAGTTTGGACTGCAGCTCTTCCAGATTGCGGAATCGTTTGTTGGTGGTGGAGAAGATAAGAGTAAGAAGCAAACTAGACCTTATACACGTGGAGATTCGACTAACTCTTATCTGAGCGAGAGGAAGAGTAAGCTTGAGTCAGCACCAGCGTCTGTGGGCGAAGGTTCTGGTGAACCAAAACTTGTGAAACGGCAATCAGCGACCAAGCTTATCGGTACGTAGTTACCACTTATTTCAATTACCTATTGATTTTAATTTTTCATTTATAATTAATGCTCTTATTGCAAGTTAGTTTTATTAAGCATTTAATCTTGATGTTTTAAATTTGAATGTCTATCAATATTTTCTCTCTTGGTTTCCTTCTATCAATGTTCTCTATTCTCTGTTCATCACCAAGGTCTGTCTGATGAATGAAAAATACTTTCAGGTAATTGCTGTTTTCATACACTTTTAATAGTTTTAATTATGCACATTTTGCCGCTGACTTGCATGTGGACATGTAAATACCTACTTCTTTCAAAGTCAGTAGTAGCATAGCAGTAGTGGTACCTACCTACCTCTTTATTATATTTAATTGTAGCTTAAGATGAAACAAAGCCAATTTGGAACTAAATAGATAAAAGTTTTATCCCAATCGGTAGGTCAATCACTTCCAGTTTTATTTAAATTAAACTGAAGTGACGAAATAATAATACAAGTAGGGGAGAACAGCCCAAAACGGTTACGCTAAGGTTGATGTTTGAAAAACCAAATAAATCTAAATATTATATAACATTTATATGGACTACTCCTGATTAATGAATTATTAAAGAATCAATGGCAAACTTAAGAAACTTTTTAAATATTGAAAACATCAGAATCCGGGACCCTTGATGATAATGGATTGATGTGATCTTTAAGTAAATAGATTAGGTAGGTATCGTATAATGAAGTTAATAGATTTTCTTTTACTTGAGGACCTTGAGGTTACAACAATCTTTGTTTTTATCCTACACTAAAATCACTTGCGCTAGAAAAGCGGCGTTGCCTATGGTGGGCGGGATGTTGAGTAGTGATTATGCATTTATTGATTCTCACTCACATTAAGAACTCCCTAATGTAAAAGCCTACCTGCTTTAGGCGGGGTACCCGTTTTGGACGGATCTCCCCCAGGTAATTAATGTTCCAAACCACCACATCATCACTAGCATCCTAACAGGCATCTAAACGAACATAATAGGATTATTGTTTATCGCCCCCAAATACCCAGATATAGGGTGTATTGAATGTAATCAATTGAACTCAGTCTAATGAACACGTTCCGTACGGGTGATCAAAGCTGTACAAAGCCTTTTAGTTGCTTATTTGTAGATTCATAGCCCGATTATGGTTTATTACATGGAATTGGGATAATAATGTAATTCAGGCGTGAAAGTCTTTTGCAAAACTAATATTTAGGTACCTAACAGGAATCCGGGACGTTTTTGCGCACAAAATGCGTGATTGAGTTCATAATAGTTGATCATACCGTTCTGCGACACGGCCTTTGTACCATCATACCTACTTAGCATGTTTCACATCCTTATCATCTTCACTTCAGCCGCATGACGTCCACTGCTGAACATGGCCACAGATTTCCAGAGTGAATTCCTTTTATGTGGAGGGATTTGCCCATACTCACCACGCAGGGCACACGGGTTAGCGAGCGCAGTTAGAGCTATCTTTGTGAAAATAGGGGACGCTGCTGCCCATCCCCTAGCTTTTTCCCTTATTTGCCTCTTACGACATCCACGGGTAGGTAGGTATAGAGGGGCCTATAATTTCGCCGGAGCCACCACCAAAGTTTGTGAGGATGTATGGATGATCGCGCTGTAACGGCTTAACCGATTTCTATGAAACTTGGAATCGGTAGAGTTCTATACCTAGAATAGCATAATACACTTAGGCTACTTTTTCTAAGCACCCCGAGCATCGGGCACAAGCTAGTACTATAAATAAACTTTGAAGTCTGCTTTTAGGATTTAATCATGAATTTAATTTATATAATATCAATGTTCTGAGACCTTTATATTGGAAAAATGTTCACAATAAAGTGAGATATTAAATGGTTTCAGTCTGGAATAAAAATAATTACCTATCCATGTGAAATGTTGTTTTTTTAATGTGCACGTGCCATGTTGAGGAGTTGGAAAAACCAGCTAATTGGCTTAAAGCAGTAGGTAATGGACTTATAGACACTGAACCTTTGTTATTACTAAGAACCAATTTACATCGTAGGTATATTTAATGTCTGTTATTATTTATACCTGACAAACAAATCCTAACCATGGTTGGTAAAATATTACATAATTTATATTTTTCATGAATTCACATAGATAATAGATTTATGCATCGAATGATTGACTTAGACCTACCATTGAAGTTATTTTTTTTTATGTTCAACAGCATTGTATTTTCGTGACTAAGACATAATAGTGAGGTTTTTAGTATCTATTTTAGTATCTACAGTTGTTATCGTTTCTCTACATTTTTCGTTCTCTGTTTTTTGTTCCCAACAGCCGTTAGAATTTGAAAATATGGAACCTACGAAATAAATGCCAAAAAGAAATTTTCCTAGATAATCAAGCAAAAATAATGCATTTATAAAAAAACCATTTTCTTTTATAGGAGCTCGCCCGGCTCCTATGGTGCGACGCTCTTCATTCCCAGTCCTGCCCCTGAACCCTGAGGTCCAAGCCCTGATGCTGGGCCACAAGCAGGCATCCTTCGACAGCGACGATGAAGACGGCAAAGGACGCCGCGTACGCATCATCCGCAGATATTGAATGACTGACCAATAGATGGTTTACGTCTGAGCTAGGTACCGAGTGTAAACACAGATGTCGTTTATGAATTTTGAACTATATTGGTGTCTATTTATCCAAATAGAATTTTTGATCTCAACTCTTTGAAAAAAGAGATTATTAGAATAAGTTTAAGATTTTGAATTAACAACTTGTCGGCTATGTGGCATTTAACATGACAATTAAGTACCTACAGGTACCAAATACTAAAATGGCCCTAATCCATTCAAAATTTTCAAAAACTGTGTTTATCAATGTTTAAAGTCTGAATCTGTCTGACTTTTAATGACCTTATTAGATAGAAAATATTTTATCTATTTGAATGTATCACTTGATAAGAGAAAATGTCCTTTCTATTTAGCACCTTTTGTAGTAATGCAATTTTGACTATAGAAATTCCTATACAAATTATAGAATTTAGGTAATTATAATCTTTTATTTTAGTTAGCCCGGAAAGAACCAATCGTCTTTAGTATAATATCTATCTTTCTATGCAAGGTGATTAATTATATGTATTTTATCCCAAAAAGGGCTTACTCTACACTAAATTGACATCTAAATTGACAGCAGATTTTTGCAGTACTTGTATGAAAATCGACTTTTTTCATACAAGTACTGCAAAAATCTGCTGTTTTGGGATGAAATCAGATCAAACTCAATTATTAAGCTGTTATTAGAATTTTGATGTCGAAATTCTCGTACGATTAATAAAACAGCTAATTTCAAAGAAGTAGGAAAAAATCTGAACAGTAGGTAAATATAGTTATTTTTTCTGCTTTGTTATATATTTATTATTGTTGATAGAATAAGTTCTTTTCGGGATAGCATACTACATACTATGAATGAATCACCCTGTATGACGCCACCGTTAGAGCATATACCTACTTACTACCAGTATATGATCTAAGACACCATCATACCCACTCTTTCAATTTTGTGCTTACTTCAATCTCAATTGGCTCGCTATTTTAGTTTCATTCCTAATTCCTTGTTTACCACGTACGTTTGATGTCCTCGACCTAACACGGTGCACACTGATTATTTTGGAGTGCTGCCAAATACTCTTAAAGATACCGCTGTTGTTATTGCTTTACTTGTATGGAAGGACAGTTCAGACGTCACAGGAATTCGCTGTTTTTGCAGATCAATGGTAATCGGGAGAATATTTTTCGTATGTAGCATCCAGTAAGAATTTCCAAAAGACTTTTACCACTACTGTCCAAAATACTTCGTTAGACGCAATCTTGAAGCAAGCGCCAACGGGTAGCAATCAAATAAAATGTAGGGTTTTTGTTGTAAAATTCATAAGAAAACTTTTATTTCCAGGAAGACATAAATGACATTTTAAACAATCCAAAATAGCCTGATATTGAAATAATTACAAGCTGCAGACATCTTAACAGTAAATATTATTTCCCTGTCTTCACGAAAATAATAATGAAATCAAAAATAAGTGATAATAATATGCTATTTTTATGTTACTACCACTTAACATTATAGTAACATACACCTTCAGATTGTTTATTCATTACGAAAGCGCTTTCAATCATGTTTTATTATTATGAAAAGCTTTTAACAGCACGAGTGATTTCAACGTAAGAAATTATTATAGTAACCTTGTTATAGTTTTAAAAATAATCCACCTTCGGGACGCTCGATGCAGTCTCTGCTAAACGAGAAGAAAGAGTGCGCGCATTTCGGACAGACAAGCATACAGTAGTTTTGTAGACTAAACATTGAGAGAATCGCTCAGTCGAAGAAAGCGTTGACAGAAATTATGTTACTTACATAAGTGATGAAAGTGTTAAATAAAATACAGTAAATTAAAACAAGTTGAAAGCATAAACTGAACTGAAGAAGCAAAGTGACAAAGTGATCATGAATTATCCAGAAATCCTACCAAGCTCAGTTCTCCACTGGAACTACAGAGGACTAACAGAGTTCCCTATTCAACAGCTTCGAGGAGAAGAAACAGAAGTGACTGATATTTATCTGAAAGAGAACCTTCTAACTCGAATCCCGAATGAAATAGGCATGCTTGTTCATTTAGAAAGTTTGTATATAAGTGGGAATGATATTACAGAACTGCCTAAAGATATAGCAAATTTAAAGTGCCTCAAGTGTTTGGATGTGAGCGGGAATAGGTTAAAGAGTATTCCGAATGAGATTGGTGAAGTGATGAACCTTAAGTTTCTCATTCTGGATGAGAATGAGCTGTGCGAGCTGCCGCTGAGGATTGCAGAGCTGAGATACCTCCGATATCTATCGGTTTGTGGTAATTTTGCATTTTTATTTCCTCTTCTTTTTTTATATAAGTATATCTTTCTACATTTTTCCCTAAATTATGATACAAGATTGATATCGTCAACTCATGTATCAGCCATACTGTAATCCTAATAAGTAGTTTAACTTTATAGTACCTATAGTGGTTTAAATGTCATAGAGCTTGGGAATAATTTTACCTAGCTATTAGCAATTAGGTCACCTGTTAAATTTTTGTTCTTGTCATTCAGAATTTATTACGATCTTTATTATAAACTAGCTGTATCTACCTACCCGCGCGGTTTCACTCGCGTTGGTCACACTACGCAGATTTCTAACCTCGAGTAAATATACAGTGTTGTCTCTTGTAGGTTAGAAAGCCAGTGAATGAAATAAAATACTTACGTTATGCATATTTTTAGAACTCTTAATTGTGCCTCATTTTACGTAATGACTATCAATATCAAAAGGTCAAGATTTAACATTAAAAAAAAAATACAGAGAAAATACTAGCAAAACTTTCGACTTTTACCAACCGAATTTCCAACATTTCCGAAAATAAATCTTTCTTACAAACCTTGCTCGTCCTGACAATTACGAACACAACGAAAAGCAAATTAGCCAAATCTCTCAAGCCGTTTTCAAGTGATAAATGTGTACAGTACCTACATGTGGCAAAATTGGCAAATGATTTTTATTTTGATAAATTCCGGAAGTATTGGTATTCGAATAATAGAATAGAATATGTATTTATTTCTCTCAACAAAGGTTAACAGTAACGGATGGGATACAGCAGAATATAAGTATAGTAGGTATTATCGTACTTCCCACCACACAAACCCTGCGGTTCGCTAATACTGACGTTCTAGTTACAAGTTTAGAAGTCGTAAACCGAACTAAAGACAGTCGGTAGCAGTAGGTAGGTATGATAACAAAGTGCTACATAAATCAACTACGTTTCCTCATTGATCAGTCCGACCCAGTTCGGATAACGGTAACCGCTAATCTATAATTAGACTGATTAACTTACGGACCGGGGATTCGGGTTTTATTGATTTTTATATTTAACTAATCATTGGTTTACCAAGCCGCAGTGGTAAAAATGCCTTTACACCCTTATTCATTTTCAATCACTTACTTTATCGGTTCAATAAAAAAATGTCCACCTATTACTTTTCTTTCTCGAATTCGAAAGGTTCTCGAAAGGTCACGAACCGGGCGACCGACGCTGTGCTGGAAGGCCACCCACCCGATGGACCGACGACATTGTGTAGGTTACGGGAAGTCGGAGGATGGAAAGGCTCAAGACCGTTCGTGTGGAACTCTTTGGGGGCGGCCTATGTCCAGAAGTACCTAGACTTCTACATGCTGATGATGACTGTAAGAAAGGAACGGCAGAGTTATCGAGCCAGCTAAGTTAGTGACCGATTATGATTATGAGGGTTTTTAGAATGATAAGTAGGTATAACTTAGCGATTTTTAGGGTTCGGGAGTCCAACAAGGAAACATTATATATAGCTTTGCCTTGTCCGTCTTTCTGCCTTGTTTCTTGTCAGCCGTTCTACTTGCAGACTATTAGTGCTATCATGCTGAAATTTTGCACTGATTTTCCTTCTTTTTGATTTGACTTCTTTCAGACAATAAGCTGAAATGGCTACCACAACGACCAGTCTACAACTACCACCACTGCGAATTCCGGTTCTGGCGGAACAGCAATTTGAGGAGCTTGCCGTACTCCCTCTGGTATCACATGTTTCGGAACCAGCAAACAAGAAGTATCAATATTGCGTAAGTTATAATGATACTTTACAGTTTGCGAAACTACTTCGGAATAAACTTGGAGGCATATTTTAGAGGGCGATATCACGTGCCTGTTTAAGTATGAACCCATGACATGTGAATAATATCAGGTACGAACTATGATAATCCTAATAATAGTTATCAACGCATAAAAATGCATTTGATGTTTTAGTTATAAATTGGACAATATATTAAAGTAGACTCAATGGGGGCGAAGGAGATGATAAAATCCAAAACTAGGAAATCATGAGAAAACCCAAGGTCACCGACGCCGCTCTGAGCAAATTATCAAGTTGAAGTGGCAGTGGGCAGGAATAAAGGTTCTCGAATGGCGACAAACTTATCGATGTAGTAGAGGAAAGTACCTACCATATTAGTTGGACAGATGACATTTTAAAGGTCGCAGGAATTGAGCGAAGGTCCAAAATCATTCGTCGTGGCACTCTTTGGAGTACCTTTAGCTAGCAGTTGACTTCTTCAGGCTGATGGCGATGATGATGAGTTAATCGCCACCTTTAGCCGCTTATTACTCCGAGGGCATGACTAAAGTAATAAGCAAGGTGCCTACCACCACCTAGGTAACGTGAGCGAAGATTTAGGTAAATTGGGATTTCCGAGTTGGGAAGTCGTAAGGCGAAGTTAAATGCGGGTTATTAGGCATATCGAAAGTTGGGGAATTTATTCGGATACAAACGAAATTTATCGAGGCCGTCTGGAATGATTGAACGTGTATGGAATTTCATATGGGGGAATTCATACTTGAGCCGAAAATGTATACCTACCAATTCACACACAACCAACGCAGCATGAAGCCATTCGATATTAATGTTTAAACTACATGTTATTGAAGAAAGACTAGGTATTCCCGACTCATTCCCGTCCGTTTCTAAAATTAAATAAAATATAGAGGCGGCCATACTTTTATCAAGCCGATAAAGTTAGTGGGTTATATGAACAGTACCGAAAATCACTATAATACAAACACATATAAATTTCATTTATAGTCCTTTACGAGGCCGAAAATAAATCACTACCAACCCCTTTTAAGGAACTGTGAAAACTCATATCTTTCTAATTTCAGATGCCTTAACTCTTCAAGCAATCGTTATACACAGTCACAAGGAAATAAATGTCGGTTAAAACTGAGCCAAGGTTCGAGAGAATGGGAGTTTGAAGTAGACTGTCCGCCTCATTACAATGTTATACAGGAAACCAAAACAAATTCCCCTCCAAGCTTGTACGAGTTGAGTAAACGATTGGTTTATCAAAGGATATCTGAAGCTGCTAAGAAAATATCAACAGATGCATACAGCATTTACTCCGAAGCAAAGTTGTATACGCATTCGGAAAACAACAATGTAACTAATCTACACAACAATTTCAGTAACATAAATATAAAAACCAATGGGAATACACAAGAAAACATAAAGATCAGAAGGAAAGATTACTTCGTGCCAAAAGATATTATCGACGATGATCTCATTGCTGTACCGAACTTCATCAAAGAAGAATTAATCAATGGACCGGTGTCGAGATGTGAAAATGCTAATTGTAGACGGCCTGTATTTGACCACGTGTATTACGAATTTACATTTGGGTAATTATGTTTTCTTAGATTCCCTAGATTCAGATTGAGGTCAATATGAAACCCCGGGGCTTCTCAATTCGTATTTATTTGTTCTAATGTGCGATCACTTTAAATAATGGACTCAACATTGCTCTTTTTAGGACAAATACTTCTGCTAAGTGATTTTCGGAACCGTCTTCTGACCAAGTTTTTTAACTTCACGCATAGGAAATATTTTATTTTGTCTGGCATGGACCAAGTATGTGCTCAAAACGATGAAGAAAAACATCCAGGAGACCAATTAGTATGTGTGTAAGCGGCGATGGGCGATCAACCTGTAACTATGGAACTCAGCATTGCGAAATTTGGGCATGTAATTATATAAATAAATAAATATTCCGGACATATCACACACGGTCAACTGATCCCAAACTAGGCATAGCCTGTACTATGGGTACCAGAGACTGATATACATAATAGATTAATATTTAACACCCAGACACGTTGTCCAGAGCGGGAATCGAACCCGCGACCTCTAGCGCAGAAGACCAACTGAGCTATGAGGCCAGTGTGACAGAAGTATTGCTTGCATTAATTAGCCTGTGACTAGGAACCTCATTAGAAATCTTCAAGGATCTGACAATAACGAGTCATTTTTTCTTGTAAGTCGATACCCAGTTTTATAATTGTGTTGTATTCTTATTTCCAGGAATATAATTCTAATAGATAACGTTCAAGAAGTTGTACTGAGTGCGGCGTTTTGTTCAAAGACATGCGCTGATATCTGGAGAGAAAACAGGATAACCACTATACCATGGACTTTGGCAAGGGATGGTTAGTCCTTAAACGCTGGAACAAATTATTACAGTATAGATTTTACATTAAATACCTATTTATTTTTGTTGTTGAGATTAAACTATTTTTGTGATTTTAATTCCCGATTATTTATAATGTGCGGAGAAATGATCACAACTTTACTACGTTATAGCATAAAACTGAAATAGCATGTCCCGAGCTCTGAAAGGCGCCCGCGCAGTTGTTGATAATCCTTCTTGCTTAAGTTTCTTAATTCCATCTTCACAGTGATCCACTGTCATTGTCAAAGTTTATCCGAATCTGGCAGCTTCTTTTTAAAGTCAAAAATAGCTGAATTTTTGCGGAGAAACTTGCGGTTCAATTTGCTAATTAATCATCAATCAACTCAACCATGATAAAGATAAAGAAGAAGAAAGAGCCAACAACAACTTACCACAAATACTTCCAATCGCACGAGTGCCGCCTCTCCGTTGATAGGATGACCACGGCGTATGGCCGGAAGTGTGGGAGGTTTAGGAGGTTCATCTTAGACCTGGTCACTGTCAGACCAGGAGATGTTCGCGCACGGAATATGTACAAGCACGTATTACACAAACATCCATTTTTATTAATCTGCATAGCACTGGTGGAGTGGTTGTACTGGCCTCGCCGTCCGTTTCACAGGTCGTGGGTTCGAATCCCAGTCGTGCACCAATGGATTTTCAATTCATAAAATTTATGTGCGCTATACCTACTAGTGATCACATTTAAAATTTGTGAAATGTGGATTGAAATTAAGGATTAAACAGGCTTTTTTATTATATTTATTTTTATACTAGTGGTCTCAAACAGAGAAAGGAATTAGGCGTTGAAACCAGCATGTCCAGCATGACATTCATGTGCACGAAAGGATCCTTTAAGCTAGCTACTTTAATCCTTTCACTAGGTACACTGATTCTTGCACCACCGGTCATTATGCCCATTGAAGGCCATCATACCTCAACCTGGTCACTGACCTAATACAGAATGACCAAAAAATCATCACTGACACGACAAACAAGCAAGCAATCTGCAGAATCCTTGGCTCAAAGTTCCATTTCAAAGTCAACAAGCCTGTTGAACAAGAAAGAACCACGACAGAGTGAAATGTAACTCAGGCTAGGCAAGTGCTCAAGCGGTAAAGGAACTGTTTACCACCCTGATAAGCCCTTACCGTAATTCTAGCCCGTACTGCATTGAACCAAGAACTGAAAAAGCTAAGATAATTAATATAACAGCTCGTGACGCTGCAGCCTTGAAAAATAAGCCAATCAGTGAGAACACTTACGGAATGCGATGTGGAGCCGTTGAAATCTTTCAATTTTTGTCATCTTGTAGATCGTACGCAGCGCTATGCTCAGAGAAGTACCGTCACTATCTGTACTACCCGATGTCCATTCATCCTTTCAGTAGCTTCAGGATCTGGTGCGAAGCGTACTTTTTCTTTGTTATGTTGACTACTAATACACTGCTGGCTGTACACTTCAGCGAACCGGCGCCGATGGAGAAGGTATTATACTCCTTTATCATATTTAAATATGTCCATCCATCTTCATAAAGGCCGGGGAATTGAGGAACTCGAGATTTCTTGAATAGATTATCATCATCATTTCAGCCGTAGGACGCTGCTGTCCACTGCTGACCAATTAGATTTGATTTTATTTTTATTTATTTCGACGCACAAGTTATATATATTTTTATACATTACAACCAAAAGTAAAAATAATAATTATAAAACACAGATTAGAACTAGGTAGTAACATAAATATTATGTGCGTACAGCAAAAGTATTAACAGTAAACAACAAACATTTTAGCTTATATGAAAAAAAAATGACGAAAAACAATATTCCTATAAAAATTAAAGTAAAAAGTGAAGTGAGTGACATGTTTCCTAACGAACATCTAGTGTTTAGGATACAAGATATCCTTAGCATTTTTTATGTAATGGCACAATTTAGAACTAAATATATCTAACTGTAAATTATTTTAGCCATTTCATTGGGGTGTAAGGGGTTTCAAATAACACCAACTGGAACCCAAGCCAACCTCACCGGCACGCGGTACACCCTGCCGATCAACGAACGAGGCTCTGGCGCTCCACCCACCAACCCGCACTGGACCAGCGTGGTGGGTCTATGGTCCAACCCCCCCAATATGATAGGTACAATAACGAGACGGCCCCCAGTCCCCGGCAGCTCCACTATTCCTGGCTTAGGTAGCGGCCACGGTAACGGCGGAGCAGGGGGTGCGAAGAATCTCCGGAAGAGATCCTGCTACCAACCCCGACGATCTCTGGACCTGGCAACATTTAACGCACGCACACTGAGGACCGACGAGAAGTTGATTGAGCTGGAAGAAGTAGTGAGTAAGATGCGCTGGGATATCATAGGATTATCAGAAGTCCGAAGAGAGGGAGAGGACACGATAATCTTGAATTCCGGCAACTTATTCTACTACCGGGAGGGAGACCAGCTATCCCAACATGGTATCGGGTTTCTCGTTCATAAGTCCCTCGTCAACAATATTGTAAAGATAGTGAGCGTTTCGAGCAGGGTGGCATACCTTATACTCAGAATCACCGATCGGTATTCGCTGAAGGTCATACAGGTATACGCCCCACACTCTAAACGCCCAGACGATGAAGTGGAGGCCATGTATGACGACATTTCAAATGCCATGCATGCCTCGAAAACACACTTTACAGTTGTGATGGGGGACTTCAACGCGCGGCTAGGCACGAGGAACGGCGATGAACTGAAAGTGGGGCAATTCGGATTTGGACAGCGAAACCAACGGGGCCAGCGTTTGGTCGACTTCATGGAAAGGAGGGACTCTTTGCGATGAACTCTTTCTTCAAGAAACGACCGTCCAGAAAATGGACGTGGCTGCACCCCGGTGGTTACAAAAGCGAGATAGATTTCATCATGACGAACAAGAAGCAAATATTCAATGATGTCTCTGTGATCAACGCGATCAAAACCGGCAGCGATCACCGTATGGTTAGAGGCACATTGAATATCAACATAAAGCTGGAAAGGTCTCGCCTGGTGAAATCTACTCTTCGCCCAAGTCCTGTCCAAATTCAAAACCCCGAGAGCTTTCAGTTAGAACTCCAAAATCGCTTCCAAAGCCTAGCTGAATGCGATACAGTGGACGAGCTGAACAACGGGCTAGTGGAAATTGTCCAAGCGGTTGGGTCGGAGTTCTTTAAGACCAACCGTAAAAATAGAACCCAGAAACTCTCTGAGCACACTCTAAAACTCATGGCTGAGCGAAACGACATGAGACTGCATTCTTCAGTGGACAGGTCGAAATACGGCGTGCTCAATAGGCAGATCTCTAAGTCCATGCGACACGATTTGCGCCTTTTTAATACAGCTTGTATTAAACACGCCATAGAGCGTAATAAAGGCTCAAAAGTGTTCGCAAAAGATCTATCTATTGGACAAAGTCAGTTGACGAAACTGAAGACCGATGGTGGCAGTATCGTCTCGTCGAAGCCTGAGATTTTACGAGAGCTCGAGAAGTTCTATGGACAACTGTACACCTCATCGCAAAGTCCTGCTCTAAGCACGGCAAGCGATGCAAGAGCTCATCTGACCCGGCACTATACCGAAGACATCCCGGACGTCAGCCTATACGAGATCCGGACGGCCCTCAAACAGCTTAAGAACAATAAGGCACCGGGGGAGGACGGAATAACGTCAGAGCTTCTGAAAGCGGGTGGAACACCGGTACTTAAAGTCCTTCAGAAGCTATTTAATTCCGTCATCCTCGAAGGTACAACGCCTGAGGCGTGGAACAGGAGCGTGGTGGTACTGTTTTTCAAGAAAGGTGACAACACCCTCTTGAAGAATTATAGGCCCATCTCGCTGCTGAGCCATGTCTATAAGCTGTTTTCGAGAGTTGTCACTAATCGGCTCGCCCGTAGGTTTGACGACTTCCAGCCTCCCGAACAAGCCGGATTCCGCAAAGGCTTCAGTACCGTAGACCACATCCACACGCTTCGGCAGATTATACAGAAGACCGAAGAGTATAATCGGCCATTGTGTCTAGCGTTTGTGGACTACGAAAAAGCCTTCGATTCAGTCGAGACCTGGGCAGTGTTACGGTCACTACAGCGGTGCCAGATCGACTACCGGTATATCGAAGTGTTGAAGTGTTTGTACAGCAAGGCCACCATGTCTATTCGACTCCAGGACCAGAGCACAAATCCTATCCAATTGCAAAAAGGGGTGAGACAGGGAGACGTAATATCTCCGAAACTGTTCACCTCTGCATTGGAGGATGTTTTTAAGCTTCTGCACTGGGAAGGACAAGGCATCAACATCAATGGCGAATACATCACTCACCTTCGATTCGCCGATGATATAGTCATAATGGCAGAATCGCTGGAGGACCTTGGCGCTATGCTCAGAGACCTCAGTACCGTCTCCCAACAGGTAGGTCTTAAAATGAACATGAGCAAGACAAATATCATGTCCAATGCTCATGTCGCACCTATGCCGGTAAATGTTGGGAACGATACCATTCAAGTTGTAGACCACTATGTCTATTTGGGTCAGACGATTCAACTAGGCAAGTCCAACTTCGACAAAGAGGTCAACCGACGAATCCAACTCGGATGGGCAGCGTTTGGGAAACTTCGTCATATCTTCTCGTCGCAGATACCGCAGAGCCTCAAGACAAAAGTCTACAATCAGTGCGTGTTGCCAGTGATGACATATGGCACTGAGACTTGGTCGCTAACTATTGGCCTTATACACAAGCTCAAAGTCGCCCAACGGGCTATGGAGAGAGCTATGCTCGGAGTTTCGCTGCGTGATAAAATCCGAAATGAGGAAATCCGTAGAAGAACCAAGGTTACCGACATAGCTTTCAGAATTAGCAGGTTGAAGTGGCAGTGGGCCGGCCATATAGCTCGCAGAACTGACAACCGTTGGGGAACAAAGGTTCTCCTAGGCCTATGTTCAGCAGTGGACTTCATCAGGCTGATGATGATGATGATGATTGTATTGACGAGCCATCCTGGTCAAAGGATTGTAAAAGGAAATATTATTTTTAAATTTTCATTTCAATTGAACATTTGAATCTCACATAGGTTTCCAGAGCGACCGATTCTGTACGGCTTAAACCTAACGGCTCCTAGCAACCTTTATTAGGTCGTCTTTCCATATAGTGGGAG
Source organism: Anticlea derivata (assembly GCA_947579855.1). Classification (NCBI taxonomy): domain Eukaryota; kingdom Metazoa; phylum Arthropoda; class Insecta; order Lepidoptera; family Geometridae; genus Anticlea; species Anticlea derivata. Next base: position 9,079,957 of record OX388269.1, read on the forward strand.
GCCGTCATACGCTGCGTTATTAATTCTTCAAATAATATGCTCGGTTTATGGTTCCTACCCATCGCAATTGCAGTCGTTTAGGCAAATCTGATCAAAGCCAAATGGTAACTTAGGTTTACTTTCAGGACTTCCACTACGTGTTAATGTACACATTCGACTCCATATACGTCACCAACATAATAATAAACTTCTTCACTGGCTTCATTGAAGGCGACACGTGTCAATACGTTGTCCTAGATTTACGTAAGATCTGGTTTAGATACGCCACCACTTGGCTGGTTGTGGACGCCATGGCATCGTTTTGTTTCGTGCCATCATTGTTGATTGATAACAAGTATATCCTGCCCGATATTATCCTATTGTCAATGAAGCTTCTGAGATTGCCAACTTTGATGAAGTACCTAAATAATGTGATGACGGTTCTAAGAGCTGGGGTGAGTCCAGTGTTTCTAGATATTCCTCTACTCAATTTATGATATCAGTGGAATGTGTTTTCTTGCCTTTCTGTAGAGCCTAGGTATTTGTCGCGATTCGATACCAACAACAATCTTTGTCTTTTTCATATCATTTTTTACACTAGCTTCTACATTATTAGCACTATGACGAACAGAGTTCATCCATAACATGAAAGTACACTGCAATGATGGTGTGGTGGTAGTGGCACCGCCTTTCGATCCGCAGGTCGTGGGTTCGAATCCTGGACGTGCACAAATGGATTTTCCATTCGGAAAATGTATATGCTCTGTAACGGTGATGGAAAACATCGTGAGGAAACTGGAATATCGTAGAACGTAAAAATTGTTAGACATGTGGCATGTGCACGAAAGGAACCTCTAGGAGGTGCACTTTAAACCTTTCACTACACTGATTCTTTCACCGACGGACGGTCATAGGTCCTTTTCAGGGCCAGCATACCTCAACATGGTCACTGACCTAATACAAGATGACTAAGAATGTATCAGTGACACGGCAAGCAAAAGTAGGTACACCATATTACCCTACACCATATCACTAAACAAAGTGTAACTTCCTAACACTATTTTACCACCAGATCCTCCAGAGAACCCTCATCCAAATATCAGTACTTATCTATTCCTACATAACATGGAACATCTACTTCCAATACGTGGTGGAATACATCCAAGAGGGCTCGTACCGGCCGGCGAGTCCGAGGAAATGTTCATGGATCACTATAGCAAATCTGTGGAACGAGACCGCACAGATAAGATTCGTGTATGCTATGGAGAGAGCAGGTACTCCATACACTGGTATTTTCTCTTAACAATAAGCAATGGTTGTTGAGCAAAATACTAGTTACCTATTTTTAATAGAAAAATAAGCAATGGCTCTTAGATAACTGTGCTTGGTTTGGACCTTCACTTGACTATTCTGTTCTATTCCCGCGTCGGCCATACAATCCAATTTGACAGACAAATGGCAAGTCTTAAGCTGTGTTCAAACGGCATGCGAATGGCGTATAAAATTCGTTTCAAAACGATCCTAACCGCTACTAAATAAAGGCAATTTTGAGTTTGACATTTCGGGTTGTGCTATATAGATCTACGATATCGCAAGCTTCTTAATGTTAAACTCAAATTAACTTTATTCAGAAGACGTAAGAGTCATTTTAAAATAAATTTTAGATGACGTATCGCACGCCGTTTGAGCACGGCTTCGCGATGCAAAGAAGTGGTGAAATCTTCCTTTTTATTCTTCAGTCGGAATGCTGAGAAAGAACACTAACATAAATGTGATAGCAAAGGACGGATGCTTTGAAAACTTTTTCGTTATATCCTGGCTAATCGCTAAGGTAAGTTTCTGATTGAACCACAAACAATCATCCTCACAACCTTTTGCATTTATAATATTAGTAGGATTATGGAATATTCACTGCTGCAATATGTGGGTATGTGCAAAATATTTGGACGTGCCTCTGATTACTCCCCGCTAAGACATGTTCAAGGATCTGCAAAACATTTGTAAAACATCGGAAAGATTTCCGACCGGAAACGTCAGCCAGCTCTAAAACATGGGTGATGTTCTTTCTGAAATGGTTTTAGAGCTGTGCTGCAATTGTGTAAGCGTAATGGTAATGAAGATCGTAACTTTTAGGGTAATTTTTAACAATCTTAGCAACATTCAAAACGTTCCAAACTTGAGAAGGGAAAACTTCAAGACCTTAGCTTCTTCCTTTTCATGTTTGAAAAACTTCAGATGTAGCTAAAATTGATAAAATCATCCTTAAAATTGCGATCTTCATTACCATTTTGCTTACACAATAGCCTGGCTGGTTTGAGAAAAACTGACGTTTCCGATCGGAAAATCATTCAGATGTTTTGAAATAGCCCTTCTGATCGCCTGGAGATCTGGAAGATGTCTACCATGCTAAGGGATTTATCGAATTTTAAGTCTGTCAGTCTTGTGAGCCTATTTTTTTTTTCTCTGAAATTATAAGCGCAAAATCTACATTCCAGCTTTTAGTATACCACTGCGCTTTGAAATACATAGTGGCCTTATTCGGATTAGAATCAGCGAAAGCCAAGTATTTCATAATGACGAATCAGGTAGAAACTTACATGAACATGAAGAAGTTTCCGCCACGCATCAAACAGAAGATTATGAAGTTTTACGCGATTCGATATCAGTCCAACTATTTTGCGGTACGAACTTTCTGTATTTTTCTACATATATTCATTTATCGCCGGTTGATTTCTTTTTTCTTACATTCTGATTGTACGCTGCCGACGTCTTGTTAGGCCTCCATAATATATCGGAATGAGTTCGTTTCATTCCATCACTCACAAAATACTTACGAGTGCGAGCGAGTACGATATGACTTTGTCCTGCTCCCTATCATGTGGGGGGATCTTGCCCTACTAAGTAGGTATATTGTCTTTGCCCATACTCACTACACTGGGCGCGCGGGTTGGCGAGCGCAGTTAGAGCTACCGTTGTTAAAATAGGGGACGCTGCTGCCCATCCCTTAGCTTTTTCCTTTAGCCGTCTCTTAAGACATCCACGGGTAGGTAGATATGGAGGGGCCTATGACGGGGCCATCAGGGCTACGGGTTAAGCTGATCCCTTTTAAATGTTTGTTTCTGTATAAAGGCACGGCTTGGGCCACTGATAGACTATGTTTTTTATTTTTTTATTTAATCCCTTTCAATATAATCCCCATAGGAGTCAAAAATGCTAGCATGCGTGACCGGACAACTCCGGGAAGACATAATAATGCACACCGGGAGACAACTGGTTAGAGAGCTGGTGTTCTTGAAGCAGCTTCCGAGATCTCTGCTTCTGCAGATTGGCTTGAAACTCAGGATAGTGATATTCATCGCTGGAGATATTATCTTCAAGATCAATACCGTTGGTTAGTTATTTTTAATGCTTCATTATACGAGGTGATTCATAACAATGTATGGTATCCCTAAAGTGGCTTTTTAAACACCCAATTGACAATTAAGTTTGCTCTACGACTTAAGGAAATCCGATATTTTTCATTAATAACTCTATCAATCTTAATTATCGGCTGTTTTTGGTAGTAATCTTGATGTCGAACGCAAGTTATAATGATATAAACTAAAAAACAGCTTATTTGAAAACGTACCCAATTTTTTTTTTTTTGGTGACAGTATAGAACTCCTTTTGGGATAGTATATCTATTTAATATGAATCACTTTGTATAATTCTCCATATCCATGACCCAGTTTTTTTTGCTTTAAGGTGACTGTCTCTACTTCATCGACAAAGGCACAGTAGCCATCTACTCAGAGTCAGGCATCGAAATATGCCATCTAGAAGACGGGGACTACTTCGGCGAAATATCTCTAGTTATGAAACACTGCTTTCGTACCGCGTCAGTTGTTGCAGTTACCAACTGTGAACTCTTCAGACTGGACAAAGAAGAGTTCGATAATTCAATAGCGTGTTACCCGACTGTGTATGAGACAATAAAGAAGGTAGCGATGAATAGGCTTGAGAAGGCGTGTGTTTTAGATGAGCATCATAAGACAGAGTTAATGCAGAGACAGGAGGATAAGGAATCGTCGATGGATTATAACCCTGAAGATGACGGTAATTGAGACGAATGTTGTTTGACATAATAACGGTAGGATCAGAAAGGTCATATAGAAAGGTAGGGAATCGAAGATGGATCATCGATATGCAACATGATTCATAATGTATGCTATCCCGAAAGGAGCATAGCATATATATTTCAGGAGGAGGTAGGGCACAGCGAGATTTTCTCGTTCTAAATTGGAGCAGCCCGCCTGGGGAGGTACCTCCGCCTTACAGAAGATCGCAGCCAAATAACATTATTTGTTTCAAATAGTGTTGTGTTCCTGCGGTGAGTAAGGTTGCCAGAGCTCTTTAGGGGGGGAGGGGTTCGGCAGGCAACGCATTAGCAATGCTCCAGGTGTTGCTAATGTCAATAGGCGACGGTAACCACTTACCATCAGGAGGGCCGTAAGCCTGTTTGCCTCCGTATAACATAAAAAAAGGAGCTTATTCTACAACCAATTGGTAATAAAGTTTGTTCTAGGACTTATGGAAATTCGGAATGTTTTTTGGGCCAATTCAGTTCGAGGTAGTTCGAACTCATTGAATCAGCTGTTTGATGTCGACCTTCTTGTACGTTTAATAATAATTAGTTAGAGAGATCACAAAAATAGTTAAATTCAAAAAACGGAAATCTATTTTCTTGGTTGGCAGAATAAGCCTCTTTCGGGATACATATTAAGAATTACCTCGTAGAAATGATGGTTGGACCACAAAGCCTGGAAAGATAATTGAGTTTTATTTTAACTAAGTATGTCAATGTCGTTTATCTTCACATCCACATTCATGTCATTCATTTATCGATTGTTTGCGAAGGGCATAATTTTGCGTCATTATCATTTAATTCTAAGTTTTAAAGCAGTTGCTTGATTATAAGTTAAAATAACCTAATGGGAAGTTAATTTTGTTTGAAATAAAAAGCGATTCTAAAATATTTTCATTTTATTTTGAACCAGCCACCAGTCTAAGAAGTAAAATTTAGAGATCAAAAACTTATTCGATTTGACCTGAAATGTGTTTTAATAAACAATTGCGGTTCTATAATTGCATCTCCCGATGAACATAACACGACCGTAGTACATTTTCACAACAGTTTGACGGGACACAGAATGTTAAAACCGCAAATTTCATTTCATATTTTATCATAAAATATATATTATATCTTTCGAGGTGAAAGATTTATAACAGCAGTCTGTAGCTCTATGAAATAGTAACAAGTTGTGTCTACACTTCCTCAAATTTAAGTATATGAATATGTTAGAGATAAGGTTAGGCCATTTTTATCATAAGCACAATTTTACAAAGATAAATAATGAAATATGCTATGTATTATCAACTCTATAGGCACAAACAGTGCTAGACGGTGTCGGTGTCGGCTTCAGCCGGTCGAAATTTTACCGTACGCTCTAATGAACCGTCAGTGAACCGTACAAATGAAATGGTGTATACAAGTTGATTCTTAGTATGTATACTGTATAGTACTGCATATTTTTTTTGTACATAGAATACGAAAAATATTAGCGAAAAAAAGGTTTTTTTCCTAATAAGTTCGACATAAGATTGCTACCTAAAACAGCTGAATAATTGAGTTTGAGCTGTTATAAGAGCCAGATTTTTGCAGTCTTTTTTTCAGTGAAACATGACAAAAATAGTCGTAGAAATCATTATTGCCAATTGAGTGTAGAATAAGCCCCTTTCGAGATAGTATATCTATTATGAATCATCTTGTATACGATCAAATAAAACGGTAGTAGATCATGGTTTGACCAACATTTGTTATAAATTAATTTTATACACCGGCACCGTGACATTTAAAACAAAATGTTTTTATAGAACAAACGTTGTTCAGACCATTCAGACCGGCTGACCGATGTCTGTGCTCACAGTCAGTTGTGCACTTTCTAAAGCCGTGTTCAAACGGCGTATCGCACATCATTTGAACAAGGCTTGAGGCTTATAGGTAAGAAATAGAAGCTGCAATTTTTTATATTGTTGCTCTGCGCATTCTTGGCATGTCATTATGCTTGCTTGCTTGTCGTGTCACTGATAATTTCTTGGTCATCCTGGATTAGGTCAGTGACCAGTTTGAGGTATGGTGGCCCTAATAAGGGCCTATGACCTTTCGGTTAAAGAATCAGTGTAGTGAAAGGATTATAGTGCGCCTCCTTTCGTGCACATGTCACGTCATGTCTCCGAATTTTTAGTTTCTAGGACATACATGTCGGTTTCCTTACGATATTTTCCTTTTATTTTTATCTATAGCGCAAATAAATTTTCCGCATGGAAAATTCATCCCTGCACGACCGGGATTCGAACCCAAGATCTGTGGATCTGTGATGCTGATTTGTAAAGAGTAGAAAAGACACAAGCTGTTACTCAACGCACCTTGCATAAAACACAAGTGCTAAGTGCAGCAATTTAAACAATCACAACCAAAAAGTAAATAAATTCTGCTTATTCTATTAAGATAGAAAAATATTTTCGCAATCTGTAGTTCGTTTTGTTAAAATGATTTTGTGAAAGGCAACATTTGGGAAGTTCCCATGTTTACTGATTGTATTCTTTTAGTTTTAAAGATTTATTAGGCACAATGCTTATAAGGAATGATTTTGCACCGTCTAACTTCTCAGTTAAACTACATGATTCGGTCTGTTTATATACATTATAACTTAAAAAATAATAATTGGCGTAATTTAAAATTGAGTATTAATTATTTCAACATCCATTTTTTAACCTGTCTGCAATACTTTTTTATGTAATTCAAAATCAGTAAAATACTGAGATTGGTAATATGTATGGTTTAACAGGCGGATGAGAAGAAATTACACTTCTCATCAAAAAATTCGAACCACCCATGCAATTTTCAGTAACTAAAAACACATTTACATACAAATTTTTATTCGTTTGGAATATCAGTACGAGTCACTCGAAACCTTAAACTACCTTCTATTTTTTTTTGCATTTGTCTAGTCTATTGTCTTCTATGATAAATTATGTTCTCAAAACATAACTTGAGAAGTGGCTCGATTTTTTTTTTGATGAAAAGTATAAAATAATCAATACACGCCATAGAAAAACTTTACGAATTTAATATACAAGGAATCGGTTGAACTCTCTGTTTTGTAAGAACCATCTCAACTTCCCACATTGTATTATACAAGGTGATTCATAACATGTTCATTCATAGCACCATCCCGAAAGGGGGTTATTCAACAAAAAGAAATAATATTAGCGAATAAAAACATCAATATTTTCATATATTTTTTTTCACAAACTTTCTCAAATTAGCTGTTTATGGTATTTTTATCATCTTTAAAACTAATACCTAAACGTACAAGAAGTTCGGAATCAAGATTGCTACCTAAACAGCTGATTTATTGAGTTTGACCTGATTTGACCCCAAAACAGCTGATTTTCGCATAGAGTTTTTTCAATGAAAAATGTCGAATTTCCAAAAGTCGTAGAACAAACGTTATTGCTAATTGCTTTTAGAAAGGCCCTTTCGGGATGGAATACATATTATGAATCACCTTGTAGAGTATCAGTAGATAAGTACATGTTCAATGGTTTGCTTTGGCTAGGAAATTACTTTATTATGTCAATCTACCCACAACATGGACGTATTAATTCACACATGACATTCACACGCGCCTTACAATTAAATTTCTTAATTATTCTATCACAAATAACGCATTTTTACGCACAGAACTTATTTGAGCCTAATTTTGCATTGCTGTTGTGTCGATCGACCATAATTTATATCCAAGTAAACCGGTTTCCATACGGTCGAAAAACTACCAAATTCGATCAAGGTCGAGGCGACCTTGACGTTCAGCAAACTAAATAACATAATATTAGAGTTATAACCCCCACTAAGGGAATACTACGATATTTTCTTTCTCTGACGGCGCTTTCAGCCGTTTGGATGTCCTAAATATTTTCGCTCCCACGAGAAGTTTTTATTTATAATTATAGTCATATAATTATAGTATCTTCGGCTCCAAAAGCCTAATACTATGCACGGACACTCGGGTTTGTTTAAATTCGTTCCACACGATCGATAGCAGTCAAGCGTTTTGTCTTTAGAAATAATAATATTGTTCAAGAGGAAAGATAGGTTATCCGTTTAAGCAAATATTGGTCGGCCAACCTACGACGAAAACAATCAAATTGTCCTCATAAACTGAATGCATATTATCTCGACCTTGGTCGAAGTTCTCGCAGTTCGTACAAAACTCAACTTTATTCTCCACGCACAAGACTCGATCGACAAAACAGAAATACGATTTACTTTCATTGATTCTGCCATTTTTTAGGATTTTTAATTTGACGTCTTTTTCATCATTACACATCTTCAAAGCATTATTGCCTATTTTTATTAATTACATCGAGCAATATCTGCGAAAGGTCGTTTTAAGGATAGTTTAAGATATATAACTGTACTGTACCTCGGTGGACAGTGGGTGGTACGCGTTGTATTGGTATGGACCCGGAGCGCTGAAACAATAAAAAAAAACTTATCTTTAGCATAAAAGTACTTATTATTATTATCAGATATTCGGTTCCCGGCTGGGTAAAAGCGCCCTTCCAGTTTATTAGGACCTTAATCAGTTCTTTCAATTTTTGAGTTAAAAAGAAGGAAAAAGGCCATGTCAAGAGTACCCAAAACCGAAGAGCATTTATGAGGAATGTGATGAGAGTGAATGAAGAAAAAGAGGTATGTCAGAATCGTTGCAAGTGCAAAGCCGTGGTCTCTGCCTACCCCTCTGGGAAATAGACGTGATTTTATGTATGTGTGTAGAAATGAGGCCTGTAATTTCCGGGACTATATGCGCTATGTACATACATAAATAAAATCACACATTAAATTAAATTAAATTGAAAAATTTAAATTAAAAATGTTTATTTCAGTAACTTAACAACGTAACACATACATGACCAAACCATCTAACTAAGCATACCTTTCTCAACCCTCTCTTATCACACTGTTCCTCAGTCTATCTTTCAAAGTTACTCCACACATATACAAAGCTCTCATTTCCACTGGATTTATCCTACTTTGTTTTTTTTTCTGCCATACCCAACTTTCACTGCTTAATTTTTGATGCGCTATATATGGGAAAATAAATAGCGTACCACTCTCCGCATGGCCCATACAGAAGCATCGGCTATGAGACAGGTTCGGCCGCGTTAAGGATTTGCGCCGACGTGTAAAACAGCACGCACGGAGTTTTCCACCAAGCGCTGAATTGAACCACTTCTTCCACGCTGACTGGCGTTATGCTGAAAAATAGAAAAGGATTTATTCATTAAAAGTCTATTTAATCATCAGCCTGAAGTCCACTGCTGGACACATGCCTTCCAAAGAGCGCAATGACGAACAGTCTGGAGCCTTTTCCATCCACCAACTTCCTGCAACCTTCACAATGTCGTCGGCCCATTGGGTGGGGGGCATTCCAATAGGGTAATACACGCTATTATAAATTCGAAAGTTACCCTAGCTTTCTGTTCTCATCCATTTGTTACATTTTCACGACTAAACGGCTGAATCGATTTTGATAAAATTTCAAATGGAGATAGCCTTAACCATGAGGAAGAGCATAGGATACTTTTAATTCGGGTACCGCGCGAGCAAAGCAGTTGGCAGCCGCTTATAATATAATATAAAATATAAACTCACCTAAGGTCATTGAACATGAACCAATCGGACTCCCTCCCATCAGTCTGTATAAACGCTATCAGGTTCTTCGGATTATCTTCAACGCACACCACAGCTGCTGTAAGACTGTATTCTTCCTCGGTCGCCACAGTTATTACTTTCTTCTTGAATTTGCTCTCGACCCTGTGGTTCGGAGAGTTCGGCTCGGATGATGATGTGTCGTACTGTAACTGAAAAATGGAATGTTAGATTTGATTCAAAGAAAAATATAGCATCTTATGAAATAAAAAAAAACATCATCATCATAATTTTAGCCATCGGATGTCCACTACTGAACATTGCCTCCCACACAGATTTCCAGAGCGGATATCATATGGGGGAATTTGCCCATACTCACCACGCTGGGCACGCGGGTTGGCGAGCGCAGTTAGAGCTAATTTTGCGAAAATAGGGGACGCTGCTGCCCATCCCCTAGCTTTTTTCCCTTAGGGGCCAGTACTAGCCAGTAGGGGCGGGGACATTCGACTTTAAAAAACCAACAAGCAACCATTATTGCATTTAAAAGCTAGCATCGTGTTTCATAGCTTCCCCCTCCCCTCCTTTACTCCTATTTCGTCCATGGCTTGTGAGGGTGCCACAGCAAGTTTAAGTATGTTTTTTCCGTGTACCTTATCGTTTACAATGACGTCACCATCAGACTGTAACCGAATGAGCAACTGCAGCGGTAGAACGCAACTCGACTCGTGTGTGGGACTCTTGGACGAACACGACTGGGCTGAGTTTGGACTGAAAAACAAAAAGCAAGCCAATGGGTCTGAAACTTAACCTGAAACTTAACCTTATAAACTTACACATACGGTTGAAATCACAAAATAACACCGTGAGATTCGCGCGCGCGGCGTAGGCTCGGTGATTTCAGCCGTATCTGCTACTAAATAAGGCTGGGTTTCAATTGTTTATCAATACCTTTCAGGATGCTTGAAGTGACAGCCAGGACGGGCACAATGTAGGCCGTATCTACACGGCTTGCTGCTCGCGCCTCGCTTCGCTTCCGGCTAAAACCATTCGTTCACATTATTATTCCTTTTCTTCTTTTCGTGTCGATACTTCACACATTTTATATTAATTTAGAGTAGTAGACGTATTTATTCATTATTCCTTTAATAATCCGAATACCCAACATAGCATCGGTATATGATTAACTCCCTTTAGACATACCTAAGGATTTGAGTCAGCCGCCTAAATGTCATCTGAGCACCTAGATAGCTGAGGGTACTAGGAAATTAGGTATAAGCGTCATTCTTTACTGCCTTGGGCTGCATGGACCCAGATAGGGCGACGAAGATCAAAGGTTAAAATCAATTAGCATTAAAAACAGAAATAACAAGCCCATTGCAGCTCTAGAAATAACTTTATTTTTCCTAGCCAGCTTTATATCACCTAAACTAATGCATGCATTTATGCTACAAATAATGAAATTTTATTATCATAAGAAGCTGTGGATAATTACCATATCTTTCTGGGATCCTTTCGCCCAGTAGGCCTTCTCTCTGACGTTCACACCACCACAGTTTATTGCTAGAATTGGAGGTAATCTGTAATGCAAAAGTGTCATTATTAAGAGAAATCATTGTTCAATCTCTCGCACCAGACTCTGATGAAAACTAAGCTGGTCTGATCGTCACAATGGCGATGACAGGGACACTTTCTATGAAACTGCACCACTTTTCACAAGTGGGCGTTTTGAAGAAGGATACTCAAGTCAGTTCTGAAACTGTCTCTCTGTTGGTTCTTTCGTGACGGTTTGCTGGACAAAACTCAACCTTGTCATAAGGGGCTAAGGTGCATTACCTGATAAGTCGCCCTCGTTGCGAAGTTGGTGTGAACTTCCCACACTGTTCACACCAAGCGGGCGTACTTCGTCTCGAGGAAAGGGATGCACGTATTAGCTCTATGAAACTGCCCCTTTGTTCGTTCTCTCTTGACGTTAAAGAGGGGTATTGTAAGGCACAGGCTAAGACCACCGATTCTCGGCCTTCCTAGAATGGTTACAGATAATGTGAGTCGGATAAATCTGATAATATTTCTGTCTGCATACGAATGTCTTTTGAAAGAATTTTACAGTGCAAAATGAGTCATAAATGATCCTTTACAGTACCTTTATCCCTGAAAGCGGAATACAGCACGTATTCCGCTTTCAGGGATAAAAGGTAGCCGGTGAAAAGAGAGAAATAAATATATTTTTTATCTGTGTGTCATTTTAAAAATAATAATAATATATGAAATTAATGTCAGGCTTATGTCTGTGCGAGTGGTGTGAAAACATATTATTCATTATGTATGCCATTCAGTTCTCCCGGAATACTTGAAATCAACTTTTTACCTCCTTATTACACTTGAGACACCTGTTCAGTTGATGTCTTCCGATAGCGAACAGTTGTGATATGTCTGACTCCTCTTTTTCCGATTTTTTATCCTCCAATTCGTGGTTTTCACTATGCACTGGTTGTACAAGCTGCATTGGTTCTGTCTCGCAAATACCTAGAAATCATAGTTAGAAGCCCTACGAGCTTAGTTCAAGTAGAAATGTTTCATTTGCCCTTTGAAACTTGTAAGCAATAAACAGTACATACATTTAAACTGCAACACGACTAAATGTCTACCTATGGCATGGTTTATATTGTCCCATTTTACAATCACACACAATGTTACGTACTTTTCTCTGTTTCGAACATACCTGCATAATCTGGAAATCCATAGATTACTGCATGAAACAATTATATGTGTTTAAACAATTTGTATTTAGCACTTTCTCATTATAATATTAAAACTTTCATACAAGGAGATTTTAAAAGAAAGACTTTATATAGTGCAGGTATAAGGTTTAATTTGATGAAGCCAATAAATAAGCCTACAGCTAAATGTTTTTATCAAAATTCGAGTTGGTATGAACTAGTTTGAATAAAAGTTTAAATCAATCCAAAGTTTTAATTATGAAATTCTGATAGATATTATTAGTGTAAGTTATCACTATACCGATTACAATTATAAATCCTTAAACGAGTATACTAATTACTTTGAGATCCTAAAACAATTTTGCTAACATAAAAATAACAGGTTTTACACATGTATTGACATTTATTTACTTACATGGCGAACAAGCTTATGGCCCAACTATTGGTAAGATGTAACGATAGTAATAAATATATTATTTTCGTATGATTCCTACGACAATGTCTTTGGTTATTTCTTACAATTATTATTTTTTATATGATTTTTTCGGTAATAAACTTCAACGAAACGATTAAACGATAAAGTAGTACATTCACTGCGTATTTAATTCATAGACAAAGATGAAACAAACCTATATAAAAAGCACCGATGGTAAATGAAAAAGAAATCAACAGTTTTGACTTACCTACCACTGATTCAAATCGGCGAAAAACTCAGTCCGTCTTATTCATAATCAGTCACTAACTTTATCGGCTCGATAACTCTCGCCCTGTCTTTTTCTAACAGTAAACAAAAGAACGAGGCGGACATACTTTTATCGAGTCGATAAAGTTGGGTTAGCCTACACGCTACAAATAACGTTAATAGTAAATATACGTATTATAATTGAGTATGGTATAAAGTTACGTATGTTAATATCACTAAGGTTTTTAAGAATCAAAATTAGTTGCTTGTCACTATCACTATTTATTTTGAGAGTTGTTTTTAAATGTTTGTTAATATCACTACAACAGTATTTCAGAGCTACATTAACACAGTTATCACGATTATAACAGATTTTAATTTTAATTGATTTAAGTGAATTTTGTTGGTTGTAACTATCACTATGGTTTTTGAGAGTTGCATACTGACGGCTGTCACTATCACTATGTATTTTGAGAAGTGCTTTTAAACGTTTTTTAATATCACTACTGTATTTTAGAGCAACTTTTGAACTGTTATCACGATTACTATACATTCTATCACTAATGATTTCTAGAGTTGAATTTAGGTAGTCACTATCACTAGGATTTTTGAGAGTTCCATTTAGTTGATCACTACATTCGTCAGTAAAGCTTTCTTCGACGACGCGTGTTGAGTGGTCTGCAGTTTCTGCAACAATAAAAGCTTTTTTTACTGACGTATGTAGGGACAACTTGGTATTACTTTATAATGAGTCTATATCTCTACAAAATAGTTTTTGGGTGAGACTTAATTAACACCACAGAAGAAAATATTTAGTTTTGTAACCGATTTTTTAGCCTGTAATGTATGTCGAAGATTCGGTCAAGGGAGTTCGCGGGTAACTGTATTCGCGAATTGATAATAATTACGCTTATTACGTTTTGTTTTGCAATTTTGTGATTGAACACGTTTAATAACAAGATAATTTAGGCACTTATGTTCCTTTTATGATGATAGAATTAGAAAAAAAGAGACATAAATTATGACAGAACTTTAACTAATCTGACATTTTAATAATTTTATTGTATAATTGTTTTTTATGTAATTGCATGAATTGAATGTTTAAAGCTCAACCTCTGAAAAAAGGCGTAACATGGTGATTATTTAGTTATTTCGTATAATCTGTACTGAAACTGTTTTTCGAACGAATAAATGGATTTATGAACAAATCATACCAACTCGTTTCTTGACGCATATAATTTAGTTATTAGTTTTATTGTCTATCTTTCAAAAATATGTGCTACTTTTTTGAATTCCTTCTGGCCCAATTTCACTACAAACAGTACTAACCTTCCTCGCGAACGGCCAACCATGGTTCTTCCTTCAATTCCTCGTGTTCAAACTCCGTCGGTCCCAGAAACTCGATCTCCGTAAACTGGTATTTTTCATAGTTTCCGTTCATTGGCGGCATGGGTATGGGGCCATTTTTAAATGAGCTCAAGCGAGACCCTTTGGGTGGACTGTTCGCTAGGATTTGCAGCTCAATCTCTTTCCGTCGCGTTTCTAGTATTTCGTAGTGCATTTGGTGTAGGATAAAGCGGTTCCAACTCTGTAATAAGATAAATATTTAGTAGGCTGCTATTGGTGTCGATTCTGTTGTTGTTTATCATAATTTAACCTTATTTGACAGGACTTCAAATATTGCTGTATCTTTCTTTCGTAGATAAAAAAAACAAGGACCGATTATAGTTTAGGAAAATGCATAGTGAAACGAACGGTCTTGGTGTCAACAAAAGTACAGCGTTTCTCACTTTTGTGGACTACCCCCTCCAACGTCCAAAGATAGAGACATCGCTGGATCACCATTGCGTTGGTAGCAGAGCGTCGCAGCGTGAATCCTTTGTAGTTCTAATCTAAAGATCGGATGGATCGCTGGATCGGCAGAAGGTAAGTCACGAAGCAGATACGCATATCTCTCTCTCTTCCTCTCTCTCATGTATAACCCGGTTCCAACGCCCAAAAAATATTAATATCGCTGGATCGGTATCGCGTCCGTAGCAGAGCGTCGCATACGTAGCTTGGATAAATAAGGCCGCCCATTGTACTACATTAAGTTTGTAATAGATTGAATATGTAATCCTTTGTGAACAATAAAGTGTTAATCTATCTTGGATCTAAAGTAGCTCTAAACAGCTATTTGTCATACAAAATGTATGGGGTCCGACGCCCCATGGAATGCGTAGGCCACGTGTGAACAATGTAGGCATCGCTTAGTTCCCGTCTAGTGAAACCTAACCCATCGATTTCAGGGCCGCGGTTATAAGAGAGATGATATAAAAATAGACGTACCTGTATTAAAGCAACTAAATCAACTCTCGGGTCCGGCCCGCGGTCTGGCAGGATGAGGCCTAAAGCCGCGGCCTCGGGCACAGTGCGGAAAGCACGCAGAAAGTTACTAGCTTGACAAGGCGTTCCACCGCTTGTGTCGAGCATACGAAATAGGAAGCCTGCAACATTTAATTGTTATTTTAGACTAGAAGGCAAAATCGATAACTTCTCTGTTTGCGGACTTAAACGATCAAGCCAACTTCAATAGTAGAGGAATAAAACCAAATGTGTTGTACAATGTAATTCAACGGTGTGACTAAACTTTAAGGCACATCAATCAAACATTATTTAGTGTTTCATACCAAAATCACCAATCTTATCAAATAATAAATGCGAAAGTGCGTTCGTTGTGTGGATATGCTAAAGACAGTGTGGAGAGTGACAGATAGGCTGTGTGATAGGATCCGTGTTATTTTTACCGGCCTGTTAATTTTAGAGACTTGGACGTTTATGATAATTTTTCCCTTAAAGTTTGATCATTGTACCAATGAATAACTCTGTACAGCAGTTTTATTACTAAAGTCTTACTAAATAATACAAAATGATGTCATATTTCCGGAGCACTCCGTTGGTGGTGCGGCAACGCTTTTCCTGCTTTAAACTTAGTGTATGAATATTTAAATTAAACTACTGTAACGGTAAATTACAATAAATCGGCAAGCATTTATGAAGCACTTTCAGCCTAATGTAATCGATATTATTGGACACCATTTAACCCCACTGCTAAAGTGATCATTCATTTTCTTATCGAGAATCAAGCGTATTTTTTTGAACAAAAGCTTTAAAGGAGTCTCGATTTATGCTACAGCATAGTTTTAGAAGACATGCCTTAAATTTATGAAATAGTAGCTCTGTACAGCGGGTAACAAGAATCTTTAAGCTTTTAGTTACCTAGTTTGTTTTGAGTAAGTACCTAATTTATTTCTTTGGATATAAAAAACAGTGATGAATGCCTAATATAAAATCTAACCCTGATATAATGGCTTGAAATTTGTTACGTATTACTCCTGCGCAGCCCCACTACGGGCGTTACATCGAACATCATCTTCATCAGTCCGTAAAAGTCCACTGCTGGACACAGGCCTCCCCCAAACAATGTCATAACGAACGGTCTTGAGCCTTTTCCATCCACTGATTTCTCTCAACTTTCACAATGTCGCCGGTCCATCTGCATTCCAGATCCTTTACTCCCCAACGGTTGTCGGTTCCGCGAGCTATATGGCCTGCCCACTGCCAATTCTGAGAGTAATGCGGGTGACCTTGGTTCTTATAGGGATTTCGTAAGATTACGTCGAGCATATGATTACGTATTACCCGGCGCACGATACGCTGAATGTGTTTTGGCACTTAGCCAATTGTTCCACCACTGACAGTGATGAAAAACGGCCTCTCTACAGGACCCACCACCAAACAGACTTTTCGTTTCAATAAATAGGTAACCTACAACGATGAAATGACAGTGCAACAAAAATCTTAGGTATTATGATTTCCGTAATATCATTTTCACTAAACATTGCAGGGAGCATTGACGTTACACAAGCTAAGCGCAAACACAATGGACGGAAGTGCCATACCATATTTTATCTTGTTGCCTCATTATTTAAGATACTTATCGGTTGACGACCTCGGGGCGTAGCGAGGGAGTGCACATCTGAGACGCAAGGCGAAGTTCGGATTCGATTCCCGCTGCGGGACAAATGTTTGCATTATCTGCAAATATTTGTTCCGGGTCTGGGTGTTGTGGTAGTATGGTACTCGTAGTATCTGATACCACGACACAGGGAATCATAGTGTAGAGTCAGGAGTATTTAATTGTTGGGTGTTATTTATATTTTATAAAAAGTTCCAACGTAGGTAAATAGCATTTGGACATTCATAATTCATGATACAAAACGTTCATCAAACACTGCTCGAAAGATTCTTGTTACAAGCTTCCAAGCTACTACATAACTACGTACCCAATTCACAGCTGAGACAGAACTCTTTCGCGCACGTATGTGCCAATAGTGTGGCTTTTAGGGGTGCCGTGTAATATAGGACCTGCAAACAGTTTCTCCGCTTTCATAGTTGACGCTACAACAGCGCACGCGCATCGCTGCGTAGCGACAACTGTAGAGGGCGAGTCGTGGTGGAACAGGATTTAAATAAGGCAGTGTTTAGGCCAGAGAACAGCCAATCCTAGTACTAGTTGAAAAGGCCAAGTGGGCGGGTTTGACGTGCGATAATATGAGAAGATGCCCGCAACAGGATAATAGCTATACATAACAGGCACGTGAGCTTACGCTGTAATCACAGAGCAAGTCAATTACGCAATGTATTACGTTTCAGTATTTCATGGTGACATTGGTTTAGTATACAATTTTTTTTTTGTTCTGTTGTTTTGGCTATGATCTTCTGAAGCAGAAAAATCGACTGAATGTCAGATTGTGTTGTTTAGACGCATCATTTAGTCAACTTACTGCATTTTATGCTCTGTGTAGCTCAAGTTAAGCTTTTATTTCGCAAGAGAATAATTACCCTATTTTTTTTAATTGTAGTTGAACAATTTTGGACCTTTAAGAACAAATCTGTTTCATACGATGCGAAAGGTTTTTGGCTTTAAGAATGGACTGTATTAAATGGAATAAAAGCCAAACGTGGTTAATGGTATGCCAAGCATGCAATATCACAGAGTACGAACAACAGTGTCTGAGTAGATAACTAGGGTACGAGGGTACGATCCAATGGTAGAGGACTGGTTACGAATAAACATAAAAGCTAATCCAACGAAGGTATGAACTGTCAGTTTAGAATTCTATTCCCCCACACTCGCCCTGCGATCTATCGCAGAGTGAGCAAAACATACCTGTAGCATTGCATTGCAGTATGAATTGGGGAGAGTAGATTCGAGTCCCGGCATGCCCGTCTGGTTTAAAGTGCCAAGGACGACGTCGTTCGGGCTGGCTCTGTTGTAGCGGATGTCCAACTGGAAAAAATACATAGAAAATATTATCTTATGTAACACCCACCCAACAGTCACATACACAGTCTTGAGCCCACACTAGGGTTCACTGTGTCGTGGGTATCAGAAACTACGAGTCCATGGTACCACAATGGTACCGGAACTACGTGAGCGACCGCAATATATAAGTTTTTCACTTCCTACACTTGGAATTTTCTGACCCCTCAGGGCGTGAGTTCTCGCACATGACCGTCTTTATTTTTTTTATTGTGTACCATAGAACTATGTGCTTCATTTAAGTAGCATTATTTACATATCTTGTACTCAAATAGCAATTACTTAAGTAACTGGTACAACTATTAATCTTGTCGTCGTAACCTATCAATCAATTTGAAATTATCTTTAGTGGCAAGAGTCATTAGGAAAATTCATAATTGTAATAACTCGAAGTGACTTATCGAAGAAATTGTATGTTACTAATGTTCATTCCGAGGAAAGTTCGACGAGCATCGACACGGCTAATAAAAATTCAATTTTGTCTTTCAATTACTAAGCAGTGACAAAAATGGATACTAGAAAAGAAACAACACCCGAATATATTTCAAAAGATATTCTTAACGAAGATTTCATTGACATATTTCTGTCCGTCTACCGATTACAATACGCCCTGGGCAGTTGCAGAGTTCACACGAAAAGCAGATTCGTGACCCCGCCCACGGTACTGCAAAAGATCTATACCGTTCTGTGTATTTTAATCACTTCCGCATCAACATACGCAGTGATACCATTCTACTTCGACATGATGCCGGACAGAGCCGTCACTAGTCTAGGCACGTCGATACTGGCTTGCATTTACGCGGCTGCTTTCTTTAACGTTATACACGTTCGCTTCCTGAACGGCCGTCAAAACGCTGAGTTCCATGTGAAGATACAAAAGCTCGACAGACTTATGAGAATAGACAAACGCAAGTCTTTGAACGCAATTCTAAAACGAGTAAACGGTGCATCGGTGATTCTGATATTGATGGCGTTTTTATCGACTGTTTTAGTCGCTTGTATCAATCAAGAATTTAAAGCGTTTGTTTTCGTTGGGATTGGAATATGTCTTTTGAGTTTTATATTGGAACTGATTGTGTGTTCTAGTATTGTCGTTTACTTCTTTATCAGATTAAGATTCGTGAACTTTCTGATAGAAAACTATTTGCAACAGGACGAAAATATAAGGAAACCTATTATACTGAGCGGGGCATCTGAAAAATGTATCCGGTTCGTAGCCAAAGATACCAACAATTTTTTCACTACAAGCGAAGTTCATAATTACTTGAAAGAGATATTCAGTTGTTTTGCGATGTTTCAGGATCTTTACAGATTTCAGGTAAAGTGTGAAGCCTTGTTCAAACAGCGTGCGATATGCCATCTAAAATTCGTTTCAAAATGTTCTGAATAAAGTGGATTTTGACATTTTAAAGCGTGCGATATCGTAATCTAAAAGTCAAACTCAAAATTGACTTAATTCCGTAGATGTAAGGCTCATTTTGAAATAATAGTTCAAATAAAGTTAGTACTTATTTTAGTGTGAAATAGGAAGTGTAATGTGTGTTAATTCAAAAAAAAATTGATTTTGTATGGTTTTTTTTTATATTGTTACTAAGTAAATAGATAATGACTTGGTGAATATTGTCATGTTATACTCTAGTGTAAATTAATAGATGCATATCGCACGCCGTTTGAACACGGCTTAATACGTATAATTTATCTCAGTGAGAACTAAGTTTGACAAAATACAAATATTTTCTCTTTTGTTTCAGCTTTTACTATTTTGTATTAAACTGGTGGCAATAAGTTTGATGTCATTCGAAATAGTTTTATACACAACTTCGAAAAATGTGAGTAAGAATTTTCATAAGACCTGTCGTATTGTATAGATCTGAGTGTTAGGCTACCAAAGGGACGGAGTTTATAAGAGGATTTTTTAAAGTTGCATCAGTGACGGAAAAGCTGAGGAGTCATTGGTTAGCGTCATATGGGCACGTCATGAGGGAAGAATGTAATGTGACGAGAAGAATGTAGATATGAATGTGGATAGAAGTAGGAGTCATCATCATCATCAACAACCTGTAGAAGTCCACTGCTGGACATAGGCCTCCCCCAAAGAGTTCCACGACGAACGGTCTTGAGCCCTTTCCATCCACCGACTTCCCGCAACCTTTACAATGTCATCGGTCCATCGGGTGGGGGGCCTTCCAACACTGCGTCGCCCGGTTCGTGGTCGCCATTCGAGAACCTTTACTCCCCAACGGTTATCGGTACTGCGAGCTATATGGCCTGCCCACTGCCACTTCAAATGAAATGGAAGTAAACTACTTATAGTATTGCCATCTCTCGTCGCGCAGCACGCGCCTTAAAACATCGCAGGAGTGGTCTGAGTCAAATTATTATCCTAATTAACTTTCTTATTTTCAGATATACGGCTTCAGCCAAGTATCAGCTCTAATAGTGTTCATGATAATAGATTCGTTCATAGCCGTATTCCTCGCGTTCCGATTCGGGGTATTCTTCGCCGAAGTGAAAGAGACGAAGCGACTGTGCATCTCAGTAATGGCTTTGCACCAAGAAGGTTCACTCAGGGATAAGGCTAAGACAATGTTGAATATGATCGAGGAAACTCCGCCAAGGTTCTCAGTCTACGACATGTGGGATATGAACGCGGGAATGTTTGTTACTATGTTCGGTTTGGTGACTAGTCTTATTGTGACGCTGATACAGTTAGCGTTTTTGTGAATGAACATTCATTTTGTACGCTGGCCGCACACCATCATATTGGTGATTAAGAATGTCGCTGGACCGTATCCTTACTGATTGGTTGATTAAATTTTAGTGACAGAAATATTCTGATAGTGTGAGGCCAGCCTTATACTGACACTGTTATGTTCTTCGCGTGATAAAATATGTTTGCACGATCTAGCTAGAGTGATTAAATGATGATTGTAATTTTATTAATACACTAAAAATTTCGAGTAAGCCTGGATGTTTCAAAATGCTCCTAGTGATTTTATTGAAATAAACGCCTTTTGACTTTTTGACTTGATGTGAATCCCCGTGTGAATTGTATCCCAACTGAGATACAGAGTCTACGTATAAGAATGGTCTTCTCGTTTGTTTGTTACAAAACCATTGTCACCGTGGCACATTGACTAACACGTAATACATTGCGTACTTGCAAATCCGTACCGTGCTATCTTTGCCTTTCTAACAAGTAATAGGTTCGGCTGTTCTGTGGGACAGCTGAAAAAAACACATACCTTTACGTAACGCTGTGGAATTGGCTGGCTTGCGTTCCTATCGTGACGTGTTGCATGCAAATCCTCCAGTTTGTCTTCCAAGTACGGCATCTGTAAACATTTGATAGTAAGAGTCCGATGATGATCGTTTCGACTTATGCCCATACCGGGCATAAGTCGAAACGATCATCATCGGACCCCTTGCGTTTTAGACGGGCAATCACCCGCAGCGCCACCAAAGTCGTCAAACGATTGAATTATGAACATAATAGCTCATTATAATTTTGACATTCCTCATTATAAAGTTGAAGTGGCAAATGGCAGGTCATATACAAGGTGATTCATAACATGTATACCATCTTGATTGGCGGTTAATCTATCAACGAAAATAAATAATTTTAGCGAAAAAAAACATCAAAATTTTTAATTATTTTATTAATATTTTTTTCAAAATCTTTCTCTAATAAACTGTTTTTGGTATTTTTATCATCTTTAGAACTAATAACTAAACCTACAAGAAGTTCGGAATCAAGATTGCTACCGAAAACAGCTGATTCATTGAGTTTGACCTGATTTGACCCCAAAACAGCAGATTTTCGCATAGTTTTTCCAATGAAAAATATCCAATTTCCAAAAGTCGTAGAACATACTTTATTGCCAATATTATGAATCACCTTGTAGATCTCAGAACCGACAACCGCTGGGAAATAAAGGTTCTCGTATGGCGACCATTAGCTCAACGAGCCAGTGTTGGAAGTCCCCCCACCGGATGGACCGGCGACATTTTGAATGCGGGAAGCCGGTGCATAGAGAAGGCTCAAGGCCGATCGTCATGGCACTATTTGGGGGAGGTCTATATTCAGCAGTGGACTTCCTCAGGTGATGATGATGATGTTACCTCATTTCTCCTGCACGTTTTGGGATTAGGTGCGTATCCAATGGGGCCTTGCATCTTCATGGACTTCAGCACTTCAGGGTCGATTGGCTTCGGTTTACTGAAATAAACACGATTAGACATGAGAAGAGTGTTTTTTTTTTAAAGTTTACTTTATGTGGCTATTGTGTCACTGCGGCCACAACTGGCCTATTGTGATCGCCACTTGTTATTTGTGGAGCCCCTTTGGAAGAAGAGTGATACTTTCACGTCAACTAAAGTTTTGTTCGAAAATTTGCTTTGTGTTCCGTACGATAGGTTTTAAAGTTGATTAACTTCCTCTCGATTCATACTAAATTTGTTATGTACAAATGTGTAAAATATTGAAAATCAGCTTCCTTCGCTCGCGTGTTACCAGGAGAAAAATTATCTTCTTTCCTGGGGTTATAGCTATATCCATACCAAATTTAATCAAAATCAGTTCCGCCATTACGAATGGCATTTGTTATGGCACATACAGGCTTTTTCATTTATGATACTGGCTTCCGCCCGTGGCTTCGCTTACGTGGTACCCGGATTTAAAGGAGTCTTTAATATGCTATTCCAGGATATTTACTACGTACTAAATGCTAAACTTCAATCCTTAATATCCTTACACATCCTTAAATATTTACATACATCTCCAGACTTTTACAAATTTGTCTCATTTTTATGAAAATTTGTAAAGTTAAAGTTACTATAGGGAAGTGGGATTGCGGTGTGTGGGATAGTAGGAAGTGCAATAGTGGGATTATTAGGCAAATATGACTAATTGGTTTATGATATATTCAGTTGGGGTCACTTACCGATAAACGTGTCTATAGAAAGTGGAGGGAAGTTCATTGAACCATCTCGCGCCGGGAGGTAATGTCGGCAGCGGGAGCGAAGAGTATCGAAACGAGGTGTTATTGAAGCCAACTGTCGGTAGATCCACAGGAGTGGCGAATTCAGTAGCCCTGTTTATAAGAGAAAAATGTGTGTTTAAAATTAATTAAATAAAAATAAAAATTGTTTATTTCATGTTTTAAAAACACATAGGTACTAAATTTAAGTGGGAGAACATAATTCAAAATACACAATAAAAATCAAAATCACAAAATAAATGTAAAATAAAAATGTATATATTTTAGGACACACACAGACGGACAAAAACACGCGGACAGGAGAGACCATCAGTGGCCGGGGCAGCGCCCCACAAAAAGGGAAATATCCATCCAGCCCATCCAACGCTCCATAAACGGAGAGTCTCCCTATCCGCCAATGTGCTTAGAATGGTGTTGGGGCTGAGTCTTAAAGGTCGCGGGTTCGATTCCCGCACTGGACAAGCATTTGTGACTAACACAGATGTTATATACTTATTTATTTATTTATGATGGCGTGGAAGCCATCAGTGTGCGCCTCCCTGAAAATACCAGACGCACTGCAGAAACGTGGCAACCCTATCAGCACTCTAAACCCATTGTAGTATTGAACGCGCAGCGCGTTCTACGCCCTCTGTGTATAGGCAACCCACAGGCTGCTGGTGTAAAATGGCTTTATATAGCGTCAGTTTCACCTCCCTGGAACTGCGAGCAAACCTACGAGCCACCATACATCGGACGGCCAACGCCCTGCGCTCTCTCTCAATGTCGTCATTGTCCTCTAGGTCTTCGGTGACCCAGTAGCCCAGATATTTAAATTTCGAGACGCGATTAAGAGGAGTTCCGTCTAGGGCGATGCTACTGCTAGTCGTGTCACTGATTTTTTCTAAGTCAACCAGTATTAGGTCAGGGTTGAAGTATGGTGGCCCTCAAAATGGCCTATGACCGTGAAAGAATCTGTGTAGTGAAAGGATTAACGTGCGCCTCTTAGAGGCTCCTTTCGTGCACAGGCTCCTTTGGTGCACATCCTCTAGGGCGATGGATGGTACATTTAGATAGCTCTTAGAGCCAGCCATGAACACCATAAACTCACTCTTTTTCGCATTATATCTGAGCCCATGGGCCGCCGCATAGGACTCGCATGCCTGCAGTAGCTTGCGTAGGGCTCCGATCGAAGGACTCAGTAACGCATGGTGGTAAGCGGATACCACTGCCCAATACAGCTGAAATACAACCGACGATGAGGCCCAAGGGGTATTACATTGTTCATTACCCTGCAGCCAAATACCTATTTAGGTTGCCAGAGCTCTTATAGGAGGGAGGAAGGGGGGGTGGGTATTGGTAGTATTGCAAGCGTTCAACGGTAACCACTTATCAACAGGTGGACAATATGCCGGGGGGCTTCCTACAATTCGTTAGCTCCAACGAATGTCGGTTCTACGGAAAACATGGCCGCTCCGCTGCCATTTTTTCCGCTCTTTCTTGCCGTGTCACAGATTTTTTTCTTTGGTCATCCAGTATTAGGTCTGTGACCAGGTTCAGGTATGGTGGCCCTTAAAAGGGCCTAAGACCATGTGTGAAAGAATCAGTTTGGTGAAAGGATTAAAGTGCGCCGATTAGAGGCTCCTTTTGTGCACTGCCTTATCAGCTTGCTAATCCTAAGTCAACCTTCGGTTCTGTGTTGGAAAACCTCGCTTTGGATTTTATCTTTCAAAGGAACTCTGAGGTTAGTTCACTCCATAGCTCGCTTAGCGACTTTCAATTTGGGGACCGACCCCACTGCAAGTTTCCATGTTCGGCAGCATAGGTCATAACAGTTAGGACACACTGGTCGCTGCAACGTCTATTACAGTGCACACTTTGCTTTGTGTCATACACCATTTGAAGTTAGGCTGCGTTTCCACCAGAGATGTGCGAGGATGCGTAGCGAGGGATGTGTTTGTAAGAACCAATAGAATCGCTTCATCAGAGCTGTGCTGATGATGTGCATCCCTCGCTACGCATCCTCGCACATCTTTGGTGGAAACGCAGCCTTAGTTTGGTGATGTGCCACCGAAGTTACCTTGAAAACTGATTGAAGCGAGGCTCATTGTTGTGTTCCGGTGAGAACAGGTTGAGATGTCCCGACTGATCGCCAAACACCAACGCTTGACTGGTCGCCGCAACGTCCATCACTGAGCACATAGTACTGTGTGTGTCCACCTAGAATAAAATGAACTCTAAAGAAAACTTTAATTCATAGCCTAATTGGCTCACCAATCATAAATTCAAGCGCGTGACATGTTTAGGAATAAATTTCTGAGTTCAAATGTAAACAGCCTGTTTCGCCATAGCATTTTTATTTCTGTGTATTTGGACTGTGACATAGGATTCTCATGCAAAGGAGCCATTTCATTCTGGGCCTGGTCCATGTCTTATTTTTTCCTAATTTTTCTATGTAGTCATAGAAAAATAAGGAAAAAATAGGAGATTACAAGAAAAATAAATTTCATTAATTTGAAGACAAATGCGATGGTACAAGAATAGTTCTTCTGGTAAGTTTTTTACTATGTGAACACTATTTGAAGGCCGCCATGTTGGTTTATAATTGGCGTTTGACATGACATTGACATATTTTTCATGTCATGTTGTTTGATTTGATGTTTTTGTTTTGTCAGATAAATGTAGATTGTCAAAATTACATTTCACGCACGTCCATCCGCCATATTTTTGTAGCGCTGTGTGTTGCTCTCTTTGTCGAAGAAAATCTTAATGTACCTTAGAACGAAGTCAATTTAAATAAAATAACCAATTAAATACGTTTACTTTATTGCTTAGCCATATTTTAGAGTAGTGTACACAGTGCAGGCCCAGGCTCCATATATTGATGAAACGTCTCTTTTGAATCTTATTCAACTGTTGTACAGCTTGTTTCTACGTATCACCGTTGTTTCAAAAACATCGGACTGTTACATAAGATTCTTATTCAAATGTGAGTCTTAATCACCTGAAATACAGCCTGTTTCTCCGTAGCATCGTTGATATGCAGCAACGCGACATGACCGTCCCCCGCCGAAGCGACCGCCCTGCCAGAGAACGCCGGTAGGAAGTGCAGCAGTAATGGCGGCGATGATATCGGCACTGTCCACACATTGTCATCTTTACCGTTATGTCGGAGGAAGCGGACATCCCACACGATGACGTAGGATTCAGCAACTGCTTCGCCGTTTCTGTAAAAAAGTACTGCGATTAGTATGAAAAATGGAAACGTGTGTTTTTGGTATGTCCTTCTTTCACGCAACAAGCAGTGATTTTTGCATAGATTTTGATATAGATTAAGAGCTGGAGCTACTTTTTAACCGCGTACCATGCGAGCGATGCTAGTCCTAAACAAATAGCATCCATAGCGTTCAAAATCGACTGTATCGAAACTGGCAAACTCATCATCAGGCGACATATCTACGGGATGTCGTCATAGCGACTTAACATAGAAACACTCACGATTGTGTAAATCAGCAAATTCTCAGCGTATTATACAAGTTCCCAGAATACGCCTTGAACATACGCTCAGCAACATGCAATGCCTGATGCCTTGAAGGGCGACATTACGACCTGAAGCTTCGAAAAAAGACTTATCATAGATGATACTCACGATTGTGTAAATCCACAGGTAATCAGCAGATCACCCTGCATATCCAAGTCAGAGAGACACGCAGAATGCGCCTTGAACGTATGCTCCGCGACATTAGATGTCCTGATGTCTCGGAGGGCGACATTGCCGCAAGCACTGCCACATGCTACCAAGGAACCGCCGCCGCTGCGCAGTACGGCACAGCCTTTCTCTTTTATAGGCTGTAATAAAAAAATGAAGGCGTAACTTTGCGGAAGTCTATTCTAAGATATGAAGTAGAATAATAGATACAAATATTTAGTACCTACTATTCCGCTTATATATTCTTCATAAGCCCAACAAAAGCTCTTCATAAGCTCCTAAAGGTGTGGGCGGTGTGGGAGGTGCACACGTCTGCATTTGATTGGGCTTATGAAGCACATCCATAAGATTCATTATCAACCTGTAGAAGTCCACTGCTGGACATAGGCCTCCCCCAAAGAGTTCCACGATGAACGGTCTTTTCTTTGTGCCTATCATAGGGGGGGGGGGGGGGGGGGGGGGGGGGGGTGAGGTTGGCTTGGGTTCCGGAACTTGTTAATGGAACCCCTTACTATTCACATATATTATTGTTATAGAAACATAAGGACACAGGTTTTACTACATTTTGTGTTACAACTTTTGCACTCACCATAACTGTTTCCACCATCTTTGTAATATCCAATTCGAGTAATTTGTCCTGATGTCCGCCCATGAGCAGTTTTGTGGGGCTTTCTTGATAAAGGCATTGCATTTCTAACATGTTCCGAGATCTGAAATGAGGGAAAATCATTGTTAGCATAATCATCATGCTAGTCTTGCCACAGATTTTTTCTTAGTCACCTGTATTAGGTCAGGTAACGACGTATTATGGCCCCGAAAAGGGCTATGGCGTCATCTAGAACCTTAAAATTAGAAAATGTGACATGTGCACTCTAAGAGGCTCACTTTACTCCTTTCACTGCACTGGTATCACTGGTTCTTTCACTAAGGGTGAATGGTCCACCATACCTCAAACTGCTCACTGAGCTGCAGAACGACCAAAAAAGGAATCGAACCTGCAATCATCCTCTTAAAACGGAGATGCAGTGGCAGGCCATATAGCTCACAGAACCGATAACCGTTGGGAAATAATGGTTCTCGAATGGCATCCACGAACCGGGCGACGCATTGTTGCAAGGCACCCCAACCGATGGACAGGCGACATTAGAAAGTTGCGAGAAGTTGGTAGATGGAAAAGGCTCTAGACCGTTCACTGGCACTGTTTGGGGGAGGCCTATGTCCAGCAGCAGACTTCTACAGGCTGATGATGACTCTGTGTAAATGGAAAAGGCTCAAGACCATTCATCATGCCACTTTTTGGGCGAGGCCTATGTCCGGCATATAATACTCACTTGTATGTGTGCTTTGGCAAGCCTCTCCTTATTTGTTGGCGCAGTTGTGATTTTGTCAGGATGAAGAGTGCTTCTTCATGTGTTACAATGTCCCTTATTTCATCTGTCTCGTGAACTTGGAATGATGTGTACTTCTGCATAGTCGGACCATAGTATGATGTGACATGACCCTGTAAAAAAATTATGAATATCATGATACTAGGTCCGAGTGATAGTGATAAGTTAGGTAAAATTCTGTTTTGGGTGAAGGTTATAGAAAAAAATCTACTATTTTATCATTGGTTACAACATCATAGACACTTGCATAACACCTGTTTTACTATACATATTTATTAAGGCTTATACATTTTTTTGCCAGATTCATTGATTGGTTAGTTTTATCGGTTAGTTTTTATATAAAAATTTAGAAAAGTCAATTTTGTGCAACAAGAACAATGCTTAATAAATATTACAGGGGAGGACAACATTGATTAAAATAATTCACAAATTGCTATTTTTTTTGCTGTGGTCAAACAAGCATGATTAATGCTGAGCGTTTAGGAACTCTTGAGGTCAACAAAGATATTTGAAAAATCTAAGAGATTGTGTGAATTTTGAAGATAGTAGATTTCATAGGTATTTTAGACTAACGCAAAAACAATATCTTATTCAACATTCAGATAATATGAAAAATATATCCATGTGAGGGGTGCCACATTTACTCACAGTGAAACAAAAACGCACTTGTGTGACCTCATCAAAGAAAGTTTGGCTGGGAGTGTGGAAAACATCAAAATCTTAACTTAAGAACACACTTTTCCTGCGCACAATCATGTTACTACTCACACCTACAGATGCTGGCTTTTCCGAGCACACAATCGCTTGCACAACACGATCACAGTATACAATGCATATAGGTAAAAGCAAGTGCATGGATGGCAGAAGGTCGCATATTTGACATGACTGACTTACACCTTGATTCCCCATCCATATCAACTCCTCATACTTGTCGAACACCACAGATGATACTCCGAACCTGTCCCCACCATCTACCAGCAGGCTGCTACGGAGTTCATAATCAGCGTCTTTTGTCGGTATCAAGTATTGTGGTGAAAACTCTTGTGCGAATCCACCTGCATTAATAAAACATTACTGTTAAAGTTCTGCATGATTTTGAAGTTGAAAATCTCTATGAAAGAAGGTATTGAATGCTAGTTGTGCACGAAAGGAGCCTCCAAGAGGAGCACTTTAATCCTTTCACAGCAATCATAGGCCCTTTTCAGGGCCACCATACCTCAACCTGGTCACTGACCTAATAAATAAATAAATAAATATTCCAGACATTATCACACACGGTCAACTGATCCCAAACTAGGCATAGCCTGTACTATGGGTATCAGAGACTGATATACATAATAGATATATATTTAACACCTAATACAGGATGACCAAGAAAGAATCAGTGACACGACAAGCAAGCAACATGAATAAATGAATTAAAATTTACATGAAACTCTTGCTTCGTCCACACAACTAAAAAACTTCATGTTAGTTCATGATGTTTTGCTGCATGATCATGGACACTTGGAAATGTGAGTTAACAAATGTTTATGGATGATCGGGAATTGTATTGAAGATAAATGAAACAAAGGGTCATTTTGTGCAACAAGTAACCGGGAAATCGATATTATGTCGGAAAATGCAATACCAACCCGACATTGTCGCATCATTCGGCAAATCAAGGTCCGAATAATGGTACTCCATCGTTATTAACACTGTAGATATATTTACATCATTTAATCTGCTTATTCCATACAATTGCAACAAATAAATAACAAATAAACGCAAAAATAAAAACGGACGAAACAGATAAAAATCCTACGCTAAACGCTACGACGACGACGGCAAGCAATTTTTTTTAATTTTTTTTTACTGTTCTTCCCTTTCGGGCTGGCTATGGCATCTAGGCCTTGCTGCCAAGTCTTACGTGTATTTTTTCTTGTTAATTTGTTTATATGTCTTCATTTTCTTTCGTTTATGATCGTCGAGTCACCGTCAAGTCAATTTCAGTATTAGTAAGATATGATGGTGACTATTTTACTAAAACCTCGAGGGACCTCTTGGCGCCAACTCGAAAAATCATTTCATTTCACTTCACTCGTGCGGTTTACTCAAACAATATTACGCAAAATACCACCATAATTACACAATATTATTGAATTTGACACTAGTTTTGTAAAATAAATTGAGAGTACAACATCACTTCGCATGTTCCCGCCAAAAAGTCCCGACGGCAAGCAAATCATGAATTCCATTCCGTTTCAAATTACGCAGGCGACAAACCAATGTCATATAACGTCATTTCCACACTGTATTCAAGGCAGGCAAAAATAGTCATTATATAAAAGTGTTAAAGTCCACAGTTGAAGAACAGAATTACACTTTTTTGCGTTCCATTCCAGCCTCGAATGGCTTTGCGTCATGTCATCAAACACAAATTATACGTTTCGTTTTGCACAAAACAATAAATTGTAGTAATAAGTTAGGCATACATACTTCACTTACATTAAAAAAATTCAATATGTTGGTCAAAGACTTCGGAGTTGTTCAGAGCCGAGCTAATGTACATAGGTATGTATGTATACAAACTTAGGTTTAGTATAAACTAATCTTTACGTAGAGTCAATGTACTATAATATAAACAAGGTAGGTTTTTTTTCTCATATTTTAGAGGACAGTAAAAATTGATACCTACCCAACTTATTGGTTATTTTATTTAAATAAAATAACCAATTAAATACGTTAACTTTATTGCTTAGCCATATTTTAGAGTAGTGTACACAGTGCAGGCCCAGGCTCCATATATTGATGAAACGTCTCTTTTAACTCTACCTACCTTGCAGTCAGTTCAGAAATCTTGACTTTGGAAATACAACAACTAACAACAAAAATAACAACTACGACTTTTTTTACTTTATTGTCTTTGATAGTAGGTAATTTTTTTTTGGGTCAAACGACTTTTAATTTAGCATTTGCCATTATAAAGTAGTAGGTATTTAAAGTAAGTATGCTCCCACTTCACTATATTACCTACTATAAAACATAAACAATTTTTTTTAAAGGAATGATTTATTCTTGCAAAAGCATAACAATAAAGATTAATAAATACATATTTTAATAAGTTAGTTCTAATTTACAGAAGCGGTTGGTAAAAAGTGCTGATAGTAACTCTTGGTGAATTCTGTCATTAGATCTGGAGTGGCTTCGGGAAGAGTTGTGATAAGTCGTGCAGGGCTTCCAGAGTATCTAGCGAAAGAAGGTACAACAGTTTCTGCTGGAAGGACAGAGTTGTCTTCTATCATGCAGCAGTCTTTGAGGACACATCTTCGTCCCTGAAATTTTAAGAGGTTTTTCAAATGTTGTAAATTTTTTCAGAAGGGATATCAACCCCACATCAACCACAGGGATATCAACTACAATGTTACTAGGTTTAAACTTTCACACTAATATTTTCAATTCAAAAGTAACCTCTCTGCTTATTACCTTATTATAATTTTGAAGGCTAAGGCAATAGCGCTTTGAGGAAGTATATGCATTGACTTATAATAATTATTATCAATAAATTACTATAATGACTATCAGGGCAACATTTTATCTGGGTACCGTGCGAGTGCAGCCACAGTACAAAATAGGGGTCCAACTTGCTCAGCAGCAATGTAAGTGAGTAGGTAAAGAAGTCATACAATTCTTTGTTTCTAGCTCTTCTAGATACTTACAATGACAACATTTTTGCCAATGTAAACATAGGAACCCACAACTGCAGCATTGACGACTGTGTTTTCACCGACAAACACATGGTCACCCATTTGGAGTGGGAAGAATGCAACTCTAAAACAAAAAAAAAATATTACATTTAAAGTTTCACAGAACCTAGGAAATATAGAATCGCTAGATCACAGAAGTGTACTAAGGCCTGTATTCTGATATTGTACTCATGTATCTTGTAAGTGTGAATTGTGACTTAGCACAGACTTTTAAAATCGTTTTTGATTGATTTTTTTAACAAAAATACATTTGTGTAACTTTTGTACCTGCCCAGTTATGACTCAAGTACATTGATTGATGATATTTTTCAGCAAAAATCCACAATTAATTGATGCTTGAATCTAGATTCAGTCTGATTTATGATCAAAGCAATGATGTTGCAAAAGAGAAAATTATGTAAATTATGTAGATATTTATCATAGCAAGATATCCCTGATGGAGACCAAGAAGAGAAGAAGGCAGGAACAATGATTTTAGACAGGTGAAATCGTACCCTTTACTAAACTTCTTGAATGGAGGGCGTATCACTGAACCTCTGCTGATGATGCAAAACCGCCCAGTTTTAACATTAGCCAAGTCTCCTCTGATCATGGCATCGCTTTGTACGATAACTTTGCCATGTAAAACAATGTTCTGAGATCCACATAATACTGTCTGCCTGCTCACTTTATTGCCAGAAGCCTGGAAAAATAGGTTGTAATACAATACGAGGAATTCTGGTGATTGGGCCTTAAAATAGAAAGATATGCAGCGCACCGTTTCTACATATTCCGATTTGTTATAATATGTATCTTGGAGTTCCATTTTCAGGGGTTACAAGTGTTTTTCAGTTTTAGAACTTGTGTAAATACAAAATTCACTTGCTTTCGTTTTTTTCCTTCTTCTTCTTTTCATTTTATGGCTTCTGCTGGTATTACAGTCAATATTGCCATTTGCCAATGTCAAGTATGTAATTATGTTTTTTTTTTAGGTCTGACAACTCGACAAATGACATCTCTGACAGTCAACTGAACTGACTATCATCGTACTGCCAATGTCAGCTGTCAAATTAGATTGATTGCTAAATATCATAGACCTAATATCTTACAGCGTTGCCAGACCGTCCGAAAAGGGACGGTTTTCCGTCCTATTCATAGTCGGACCGTCCTCTAGTCGTCTCTAGGACAGCACCATCAAAAATATATGTACGAACGCATTCGTTTCCTTAACTTGTTTCTCAACGCATCTAAACTAGCCTAGCCACTCAAAAGACTCATAGTGGTGCTTGGCTTTGGCTTGAGATGCCATTGGCAGCCCGCAAGGGGAAATAATTAGAAAGTATGTAGGTGCCTACCTACTTAGCTTTTCTTGCTTTGCCTGCTTTTAAAAAATCAACGTCGCCTTATAAATCGTTCAGATATTTATTTTTTTTTCTCATTGCCCGTAGACCGTTTCAGTTGTCCGGTCAACCGGACTACGGAAAAAATATATCTTCCATAGTACAGTTGACTGGACTACTGAAGTTGCTTCTGCGTCTTCTTATTAGTAGTTGGAGAGAGAGACAAAAAACAGAAAAGAAAATATCGTATGTTTTTGTTTGTCTGTTTATTTGTCTGGCTGGGCTGATCTTAGAAATTACTGGACGGATCTCTATGAAACTTTACCAAGTTATTGATTATGGTATAATTGTTACATTTTATATTGAACTACACCCCCTTGAGTTCGCAAAGTTTCGTTTTTTTAAACACACTTCGAATTCCTCTATAACCCTCTCCTCCGGATTAATATAAGAAGTCTGTTTGAAAAAAATCTAAACTTTGAGAACATATTTTTAAGGTCCACTATGCTAGTGCTTTATAACGGTGAAGGAAAACATCGTGAGGAAAGCGGCAAGTCCTAGAACCTTAACATCCATCGAATACATACATGTGCACTCTAAGAGGCGCACTTTACTACATCCTTTCACTACACTGATTCTTTTGGTCACTGACCTAATACAGGATAACCAAGAAAAATCAGTGATACGAAGAAGAAGTAACAATTTTTTTATCTTTTTGAATTTTTGGAATTCCACACCTCTCTATCAAAAGCGTCCGCTGGTCTTGAAAACCGTCCCCTTTTCACACAACATACCGTCCGAAAGTTACTGCCGGAGCTGGCAGCACTGAATATCGAATAATGTAATTTTTCTCGGTCTACGTATTATACATTCGCACGATAATGAACTTCTTTGGATACAGTATTTTTATTTAAATATAGCTATAATATAGCTTAATTATATCAAACGCGTATCTTTTATATTCATTGGATACGTCATACTCATTAGCTGCACTGGCTGCACTTTTTAGAATATTAACAACGTCTACCTAGATAGCCAGTGCTTGAACAGTGCAGTAAAAAAAAAGAATTTACCTTTTTTTTTACTAGCTGGCTACGAAGAGGAAGTGTTTCCTTTATGGCAAACGCACAAGTCGTGCGAGCCAAAAAAAAAAATTGTTTCCTGTAAAAGAAAAAAGGTGGGAAGAATTGAATTGAGCCTTGAGCGGGAAAATAAAAATTGTGAAGACAAAATAAAATCGCAACAAATATTCTAAAACTATGGATAGATTTATAGTAAAGGAGCCGAGAGTTAGCGCAGGTTAGTTTGTTACTTCTCGTCGTAAATCAGCGCGCTTGAAATTATAGCTGTCCTAGCAGCTATCCTAGGTTGCAGATCTGCAGCCTAGAAAATAGCTGGTAGTTGATAGGTACGATAGCTACTCTCTAACACCTACGCACTAAAATGGTATTTAATAAAACTTATCACAAGTTGGAAAATTTCAGGCTTTCCGCAAGAAAATCAGGCAAGAAGCGTTTGCGTGATGTGAGTTTGTACTAATCTATTTTGATTCTAGTGTTTATGAGACCGTAGGTACCTAGCATTATTTAGGTAGTTAGGTACGTAGTAGGTATGTACTTATGTACTAATACTTTACATAAATAGGTACCTGCATTTAATTACTTACTCAAAGCGGCCTTTAGCTCTGCCAATATGATAAACTAAAAATTGCATCTACCTACATTTCATGCCTCACGTTATAGTTAGGTACAGTCAACTTCATTACGATGTAGATATACAATTCTACAAAAGTATGTACATACGACGTAGTAGGTAAGTAGGTACACCTACGTAGTCGTAGGTACGGCATTAGAAGAGCTAGGTTAGTAGATTATGATATATATCTTATAGAAATGGAGATTTAGATACTATGTATAATTCTGTTAAGGCCTCCCGAAAACCTCTACTACAACGGCTGCCCACCCAATTTCCACAACGTGCAGCAAACGGTCGTGAATTTGCCGTCAAATATGAATTCACCTCACTTGGTCCAGACGCAGCCTCAAATGAATTCACCTCACCTCGTCCAGACGCAGACATTTCCAGCCAGCCCCAGTGTGAGTAAAAATTCAACAACTTTACATCATAGTTATGTCGTCGGTCCATCGGGTGGGGGGCCTTCCAACACTGCGTCGTCCGGTTCGTGGTCACCACTCGAGAACATACATCGAAGACATTGTGAAGGTTGCGGGAAGTCCGGAGTTGCGGACCGTTCGTCATGGCACTCTTTGTGGGAGGTATAGACCTCCCCCAAAGAACATAGGTTCAGCAGTGGACTTCATCAGGCTGATGATGATGAGAAGTTATGAAGTATCAAAATAATCCCCTTGCGATTTCAATGAAGAAATAAAGAAAGACGGTCATATGGGAGAATACGCATGTGGCATATAAAATTATGAAATGTAGGCCACTGTGCACCTAACTACCTACTGAAATTTGGGTTGGTAGGTAGGTAGGTACTTATTACCTCACCTTATTTTGTTCCAGACTTTTTATCGAATCCATTATAAAGGTCCTTCAGGGACCACAATTTTCGCTAACAACTTAAATTATTCTCCGTCTGTTCTGTTGTGAATAATGAATTTTTAGAATTACCTAAACCTTATTTATAGGGAAGAAGGTCGATCGGGGCTTAGATGGGCAAGCAGGGCAATTTGCTACGGGATCGAACGCCTTGTAGGTACAAATTTTGTTAAGGGGTTATCAGATATATATTTTACTAGCTTGTGCCCGCGGCTTCGGTCGCGTGGTGGAAAAAAAAATAGCCTCTAATGATATTGGCCGTGGTAGCCCCAGCTGAAGAATAGGCCCCTCCACATACAAGGTGAATCTTAATCTAAAGTTTTTAAAATGGCGGAAAGTCTTTGGGAAGGCTCAAGACCGTTCGTCATGGAACTCTTCGCTCGCGCATAAAAAGTAGCCTTCATACTATTCTAGGTGGATCCGTGGGCGGAAGTTAGTTTACACATAATGTGCAGGACGACGTTAAATAGATATTAAGATAGTTTTAATATGCCTAGGGACTAATATGCCTCCCAAGAGCCTTTCATTCAGAACTCTTAGAAAACAGAAATCCACGACTTCCAATCCAGCAAATAAGTGTGTGGTTCGCACACATAAAGAACCTACGTTGAACTGATTTGATCCCAAAAAAGCAGATTTTTGCTTTGAGTATATGCATAGAGTTTTATAATGTCAACAAAGTTACTAAAATCATAATATCAGTTTCAGACCCAAGGTTAGTAAGTGTGTTATAATAATTTTTCATTTTGATGCTAGATGGTGGCCCAAAGTCTCATGTCTGGGATAGATACAAGGTACTTAAGAGGATACGGTGATAACAGCCCACAGTACATCTTGGCGGGTAAGATTATTTCCCGTTTTAAAAAATGTGCAATGAAAAAAATTAAAATCCCCCTCGCATACATCTTTTGAATTCATTACAAATATTCTCTATGAATATTTTTCTAAACCGTCCACTTTTTAGTGGGCCATTTCAGAAATAATTGACGATCGATCTAATTCTAACTAACAAGTTGTTAGAAATTCTAAAACAGAGCTATTCAATTCTAACCTAGAATCGTTAAACTCAGTCACTAAAAAATTACCTGGACAAGCAGTAGCGAGAAAACCGACCGATTAAATATTTATTTATTTTTCCTTTTACGTAATAAAACGGCATTTACCTACCAATCAAAGAATAGGGTATCTGATCGAAGCGACGCGTGACCCGAGAGCTGGCTCCTATTTGGCCCAACGGATTAGCATTGCCATCTTGGGGACGCTTCTGACTGGTAGTGATCTGGATCAATTGAGCTATCTATAGATCGTTTGTCTTAAGATGGCTCAACTGTATCTTGTGTATTTTGTAAATATTAACTTGTATTCGTTTTATGTTTCTTTCTGTAGTTAATTATTTATTAAAATAAAAATATTTAATTATGAAAATGCAGTAAAACTATCTATACCTACTGCTAAAACCACCTATTCTGTGTGAGTTTCAATATTTTTCAGGTCAATTGCAACGGAACCAACCAATCAACTCTTTCGGTAACGACTATCAGAACAGAAGTTTCGGGGGCGCAGACAGGAATAAACCTAAAAATGTACCGCATTCTACCCAACAACCACAAGTCATGACTTTAGGAGGAATAAGTAAAATAATTTAAATTTATTATCCCTGTTATTTATGTAGATCTCAAACATAGGAGGAGGTAGGGCACAGTGAGATATCTGCCTATCCGTGGATGTCGTAAGAGGCGACTAAGGGAAAAAAGCTAGGGGATGGGCAGCAGCGTCCCCTTTTTTAACAACGATAGCTCTAACTGCGCTCGCCAACCCGCCTGCCCAGCGTGGTGAGTATGGGCAATTTCCTCCAACATGATGGGAAGATAGATAGATAGATAGAAAACTCTTTATTGTACACCACAAGGACATCTTACAAATTACACACTGGTACAAACATTCAATATTAATAGCGAAGTACAATGGGCGGTCTTATCGCTAAGAGCGATCTCTTCCAGACAACCTTTGGATGGACAGGAACTGAAGAGAACGATATGGGTCGGTGTCACACAGACAAAACTAAAATAAACTAATATATATATATATACAGTGGTGGTCATCTAATTTGAAACACCTAGTCACCTGACATTTTTATAAAGTAACTAACATTATTATAGCATTTAATAGGAGGTATTTTTTTTTTCACTACTTTACAATGTACTTTAATATCTCTAGTTTAATTACAAGCAATAATATTTGACAACCAAGACGACAATAAAAATAAATATCAGTGAAACAAAAAGTATCAATATCGTTAGGACTGGCAGAATGGACAACTAATTAGAAACATTGTATGACTTGGTTCGAAATTTGTTTTTTTAAACTGAAATACAGTTCTCACAATTGTAAATATTGCCGCCATTTCTAACTCATTACGAAAAGTTACTATTTATTGTTGTTTTATTAAAAATGGGTAAAAATAAGAGCTGTGATGCAGCAACGAGAAAAATTATAGTGAATATTCATTTAAAACAAAAATGGAGTTACAGAAAGATCGCCGATTATTTGGAATGTTCCGTAAAGATTATATTTAACGCCCTCGCACATTTCAAACTACACGGAACATCAGATAACGTGCCAAGAAAACTTCGGCCCAGGAAGACTATAGTTCAAGAAGACACGCTTATGCTTCGATTAGCTAAGGCGGACCCCTTTAAAGGATCCAATGTTATAAGAAAAGAGGTATTTTCAGAAGACGATCCTCGACACGTGTCCACTAAACTAGTTCGTAGACGGTTGGTTGAAGGAAAATTGTTAGGAAGGATCGCTAGAAAAGTACCACTACTAACCAGGCAACATAGAGAAAATCGTCTAGCATTCGCTCGCAAATATGGCAGTTGGACTATTCATCAATGGAAAAAAGTTTTGTTTTCAGATGAAACTAAAATTAATTTGATTAATTCCGATGGAAAACGATATGTACGACGACCAATAAACGAGGCTTTGAATAACAAGTACACTAAAAAGACAGTTAAGCACGGTGGTGGAAATGTAATGGTGTGGGGATGTTTCTCAGGGTACGGGATTGGTCCCGTGAGAAAGATTGAAGGGCAAATGGATCAATATCAATACAAAAAGATCTTGGAAGAGACAATGATTCCATATTCCGAGGAAAATTTGCCAGTAACTTGGATATTTCAGCATGACAACGACCCAAAGCACACAGCACGCAGCGTTAAAGCGTTTCTTACAGAACAATCCGTGACAGTATTAGAGTGGCCTGCCAATAGTCCGGATTTAAATCCCATAGAAAATTTGTGGCACACTATAAAGACCAACCTGTCGCAGAAACACGTTACTAATATTCATGGACTTAACAGTGCATTTGAAGACGCTTGGAGAAGTATTCCTGTAGAAACTTGTTATAAATTGATTGAATCAATGCCGCGTCGCTGCAAAGCTGTTATTGATAATAAAGGCTACCCTACCAAATACTAATTGTCTAAGGATGTAGTATTTTTAGTATTTTTCAAAACTATTGGGGTTTTGTTCAAATTAAAAATGATTTAAGTAATGATTTTTTTGGTGTTTCTAATTAGTTGTCCGGTTTATATCTCGTTTTTTATTTTGTTATTAATATAACTTTCAGTTTTAGAAAAACAACCGTTGTTTTCTGTTATTAAAATGGTATAACAATGCAATATAATATCCGATACATCGATTTTAATACGTAGGAACACTCAATGATACGTTAAAAATTAGTTCGAAAGGGAATTTGCAATAAAAATATAAACCCAGGCAGGTGTTTCTAATTAGATGACCACCACTGTATATAACTTAAAATATAACTGAATACATTATTATGTAATAAAGATAATTCATAAATACTTATTGAAAATA
The DNA here is from genome assembly GCA_947579855.1 of Anticlea derivata. Classification (NCBI taxonomy): domain Eukaryota; kingdom Metazoa; phylum Arthropoda; class Insecta; order Lepidoptera; family Geometridae; genus Anticlea; species Anticlea derivata. Next base: position 9,120,042 of record OX388269.1, read on the forward strand.
TTACGTACATTAGGATATAAATATTTAGATAGTTAATAAATAAGAGCAAGATGATGATACAGCTTATTGATAAAAGGGAAAAAATTGTCAGTTAGCTTTTAGACAGAAAGTGGGAAGCCGCTCTGGAAATGTGTGAGAAGGCCTTTGTTCAGCACTGGACGTCCAACGGCTGAAATGATGACGAGATCCCAAGTAAGGAGTATTTGATTGTAAGGTGACTATTTCTAGGACAGAAAATGCATGCATAGGTATGAGGTATGAATTTGGTATGGTAAGTTCAATTTGGTTTATGTTCATATTTTGTTCACCAGAACCGACAAAAGTAGAAGAAATGCCAAAACCACAGCCTTACACTGTTCCAGAGGCGAAAAATTCGCATAATCAACAAAGTTTTCATAACAAATTCTGTAAGTACATACCTTACCTATTACCATCTACTAAACTATTGAATCAAAATATTTCTGATAAAAATTGTAGCGAAAGTATTTTTTTTTAGTACCTATTACCTAACTATCTACCTATCTTCTATACTAACAAGAGATTATAGTATGTTTTTTTTTAAAACATTGTTGTTCATTCTCGCCATAATGGCTCAACCGACTTTAATGAAACTTGGAATTAATGGACTTTTCTACTTAGAATAGCATATTGATTAAATTAGAGATGTCTTGGAGTTTACTTACAAAGTAAACTTGAAGACACATTTTAAGTTTTGTTATTAGTGGACATGCACATAGTTTTTAATAGACAAACTTTGTTGTTATGGTTACTGCCAGTTTCATTATAATTGGTAATATTGTTGCTACTTTTATGGACCCAAGCTAGTTTTTTATTATGTGCGAATAAAACATAATAAATCTACCAACCGTTTTATCTTTGCCAAACATAAAAATACTAACCAGACGAGTAAAAGCATTGACTCGGTACTAGCTAGTGAGCTAGTTACCTAGTGAGGTATTTCGCACTCGTTACAAGTTCTTACAGCGAACTTTGATACTAGGGGCATGCTACTAATGTGCTACGTATGTACTACGCTGCTACGAATGCGCTACGAACTCAACTCCTTCCCTTTAATTACGAAACTGGGTTTAGACTAAGTTTAACTAAAGGTTTTGTGACGTGTCAATTCATACTTAATATGCTTTAGGTCTTAATTATTATTATTATTCATTTATTTCAGATCATGTCCATATTAAAGTTACAAATAATAATCACAATCAAGTTTTAATAATCAAATCACACATTACACAAAATTAAAATAAAATCAAATAAAAACACATCAAATAAAAATAACACAATAAAATAAAATAAATGCTTAAAACCTACTTGACGAAGATATTGCGATACTGCTCCGACCCCAGCATTACCTGCATCCATTTCGCCTGGATCGGACAGTCCGGTCGCAAAACAATCATCTGCAGTATGCCGTTGCCGCTGATTCGCGTACGCTGGAAAAGGGAAGCGACTTTCTTGCGCATAACCGCATGAAAGCCGTCCGTGCGCGCCTCCGCAAACATCCCAGATGCGCTGCAAAAGCGAGGCAGCCGCATCAGCATCCTGAAGATGTTGTTATACTGGACACGCAAAGAATCGGCAGCACGGCGAGTGTGGTTAAGCCAAAGGCTGCTCGAGTAAAATGACTGGCAGAAAGCCTTAAAAAGAGTAACTTTCACTTCATTCGAACAGCGAGCAAACCTACGAGCCAGCATATTGCCCCGGACTGCCAACGCTCTGCGCTCTCTCTCAATATCTTCGTCATCCCTCAGATCCTCCGTCACAATGTGCCCCAAGTACTTAAAACTATTTACCACCTGTAGAGCCGCACCGTTAAGCATAATCGGCGGAACATGTACTGGTTTAGTTATTCCACTCTTGAAAATAAGCACTTCACTCTTTTTTGAATTGTACCTCAGTCCATGTTCCGCCGCGTATGTCTCACATATCCCGACCAATTTGCGAACAGCCCCGACCGATGGACCCAGCAGCACCATATCGTCCGCGTAACTGATGTTGTTTATGCAAACTCCATCCACGTAGCAACCAGTATGAGTACTGCTGAGCTCACCAATGAGGTCATTTACATAGAGGTTGAATAGCAGAGGAGAGGTAATTCCGCCCTGCCGCACGCCACACTCCATGCCATATGCATCGGACAGCGAACCCGCCCATTTTACCTGATTACGCTGACAACGATACCAGCATCTGAGCACAGATATAATTTCAGCCGGCACACCAGTGGCCTCTAACTTTCTCCAAAGCCTACTATATGAAACCGTATCGAAGGCCTTGGAGAGATCCAGAAAACAGGCGTAAACCGGCGTCTTCCTATCCACGTAGTACCTGACAGCTTGCTTAAGGCATAAAATTGCACTTTCTGTTGACAGCCCAGCTCTAAAACCGAACTGGGCATCATGCAGTTCGATGTGTTGTAGAAGTATTTTATTAAGCAAGCTGTCAAGAACCTTCGCTGAAACAGTTGCCAACGAGATAGGGCGGTAATTATTCTTATCCGAGGCATCATCAGTCTTGCATTTTATAATTGGAACCACTATTGTTTTCGTGAGTTCGTCAGGCAGAAAACCATGACACATACACAAATTGTAGAGCATGGAGAGTATGCGCGGCAGATGTACACCAGCATGTCTAAAATGTTCAATGCTGAGGCTGTCATGCCCAGGAGATTTGCCTCTTTTCATACTACGAATTACCGTTAATACATCTTTGGCTTTGAAATTAATAAGTCGCTCACTTGAAACGACAGCCTCATCATCAGAACATTCGGTGTGGTCGGACTTAGAGCTGACCGCAAAGTGCTCTTTAAAAAGATTAGCAATCATTGTATGATCACTAACCTCATTTACACTAACAGGGAGGCCAGACTTAACATTCATTTTGCATGTTTGTTTCCAAAAATGTTTAAAGTCCTTGGCGGAGTGGTGTGACGCAAGCAAATCCATTTTAATTTGATCTTGCCTATCCTGGCACCATTTAAGTTGTTTCTTAAAAACCCGCCTACTCTCACACATGTCGCTATAATATCTACCACTATTTGGCTTGCCAGCCTGAATCCACGCCAAAAACTTAAGTCTAGCCTCTCTTAATGTCAAATGAAAAAAAAAAATTGAATTGAATAACTGTCTTCCAAAAGGAAGAGGTTCTCAAGTTTATGATTTTGATGATTCTTTCGCTGGTGTATAGTGTATGATCCCGGGGTGATCCCATTTTAATTCCTGAGGGATTGCAACTTGTCCCGTAAAACTTAAATAAACGTCATCATCTCTTGAAATCACGACTAGCTGAATTTTTTGTTTGTCGACTGTGGTATGGTATGGTAGTTCCCGCGACTTCGTTCGATTGCTGCTATTTTTACATAAACTTTAAACTTAGGGGTTGTGTGTCGGGAATTCCTTTCTGTGCACCCATACGTTACGCTACCCTGCAAATTTCATACTCTTAGGATTTTGGTTAGGCTTTGCGTTGATTTTCAAAGAGAATAAAACCACTACGTTTGATTGACAGTCAGTCAGTCAGTACCGTAAGAGTTAAATTATTACTACTACATAATATTATTGATGATGAATGGATGTCATACTTACTTTTGTTTTTTATTCGAAAGTTTAAGTGGCCAGTGTCATCCTCAGTAGGTAAGCAAAACACAAAGAGGTTAATAACAAAAAAAGAGGTTGATATTTATCTTGTAAATATTCAGGAATTTGAAGTCGTTTTTTAGTTTTTGTAAAAAATATCTTATTATCTAATTCTCAAAGCTATGTCGGTTATATTGATAAATGTCATAAAATCAATGCTTTAGTCAAGATTCACGCGAAAGTTTGTAAAAACTACTAAATGGATTTTAATGAAACTTTACAATAATATAGCTTATACATTAGAATAACACATAGGCTACAATTTAAAAAGATATTGTGTGAATTGTAACGCCTTCTAATATAAGATACTCGAAATACTAATCGTGCGCAGACGAAGTCGCGGGACGAAGTATTATGAATGCGCAAGTTAGAGAGGAAGTATGTTTGTGGTTCTATCACGCCGTAACGGCTTAACTGATGTCGATGAATCTTGGAATAGGTAGAGTTCTTTAGCTAGAATATCATATGGGCTACTTTATCTAGGTATCACGCGGGCAAAGCCGCGGCACAAGCTAGTAAAGTCTATTTTCCCTTCTACGAGTACATGAATTGACTATTGTACCTGTTTTGTATCTTTATTTTGTTTTTAAGCGTCTTCAAAGAAGCCTACCGAATTGGACCTCATCAAAAACGATGTTCAGTTACAAAAGATGACGCGTGCTGATAAACTCAAGGTAAGATTACTAAACAACCACGCCACTTTATGAATACTTACAGGTTTTCTCACGATGTTTTTCTTCACCGTTTGAGTCTTTAAAAATACGTGAAAGATAAAACTACCAAGTTGACTGATATGGATGCAATCATAAATAAAGGAGTCATATAAAAAAAAACAATATTAAATCTACCAAGAATCAGAATAACTATTTTGAAAGACAGATAACATGCATTATTTTTTATTATTTCTGACTAAGGTATTCTACAGTCGCTAATGTTCTCATTGAGTGAATTCAATCATCATAAAAGTCTCGCCAAAATTACTTTCTTGGTTCTTTTTCTTATTAAGATGTAGATCTTTATTAGTTTCATAATCCAGGTTATCTTCATGAACCTGAACTAGTTTTGTTATAATTTTTGCATCTCTAATTCAAAAATAAAGTACCTTTATATAAAAAAACATGCTAAGAGCTGTCTTATTTACCCTCATTTTCCCACAAAACGATACGTTTTTAAATTTTTGTGCCAATTATGAATCTCTGTATCTGCAAGAACTGGTTATGCATAATCAAGTGAGCAAAGCGAATGAATGATAATTATGTGAGAATATAAAACCGGGATTCGAGCCCACGCTCTATGGATCGGAAGGCGGGGCCACTATCACCACTCGACCAGTGCTCTCAAAACTGCCGTTTTAAATATGTTAAACTAGTGAACGCCCGCGGCTTTGCTCGCGTAGTATCTTGATAAAAAGGGGCAGTTTTGAAAAACCCTAAAGTGCGTATTTCATTATTTGACTTTATGAGTATTTGTACCAAGTTTCAGATAAATCTCTCGATGCGTAAAGATTCTCCCATACAAACTTTGACATCTGAAAATCTAAAAATACAGTTTTTCCTTATTTCTATCATTCATTATTTTTAGTTAGTTTTAAATCTGTAGGTTCAAGGAATAAGATTTTTCATACAAACGTATTAATCCCTTTTCACCTTCTTAGGAGTTGATATTTTGAAAATCCCTCCTTAGTGGATGAGTTTTGAGTTTGTACAAACCAGTAAATTACAACAATAATTGCTGTTAAAGTTGAATTATTTTCACCCATTTATCTCATCTGCAATAACGAAAGCGGCAGGCGAAGGAAAATAAATTGCAATTTCATTATAAAGTAATTACGACAGTGAACCGATTTCATTTTGATTTGTTTTTGGTTGCATGCAATTACACCATTGATTGAGTGCTACGTTCCCAAGAACATCCAAATGTCGAATTCACAGATAATTTGCTGAAAGCACCGACGGAGTGGTGGTAGTGGCTCCGCGGTTCGTGGGTTCGAATCCCGGTCGTGCACCAATGGATTTTACATTCGGAAAATTTATTTGCGCTGTATTTCGAACGGTGATGGAAAACATCGTGAGAAAACCGGCATGTGCTCAAATTTGAAGTCACGTAACATGTGCACGAAAGGAGCATCTAAGAGGCGCACTTTAATCCTTTCACTACCTACACTGATTCTTTCACTGACGGTCAACTACCAACCTTGTCCGCAACCTAGAACCCTACTATGACGTCCTATTGCCATTCAAATGTTTGCCCTACCTATATAACCACCTATCTCTAGTCTCAAAGGTTTACTGGAAGAAAACTCTTTTTAGGGTTAAGCTCATCATTGTACATGTCCTTTCATTATGTTTGTCATATACTTTGTTTTTTGCATGTGTTTTCTGTGTACAATCTTCTGTATATATAAAAGAACAAGGCATCAACGTGCGATCAACGCACAGCCCAAACCGCTAATGCTATAAAGCTGAAATTTGGACAGTAGCTGCCTTATATGTCAAACACATCCACTAAGGAAGGATTTTTAAAATATCAACTCCTAAGAGGGTGAAAAGGGGTAAAAACGTTTGTATGAAAAATCGTATTCCTTGAACCTACAGATTTGAAACTAACTATAAATAATGTATGATAAAAATAAAGAAAAACTGTATTTTTAGATTTTCAAAAATACCCCTTGAAAGGGTGTAATGAGATTTCAAAGTTTGTTTGGGAGAATCTTAACGCATGGAGAGATTTATCTGAAACTTGGTACAAATACTCATAAAGTCAAATAATGAAATACGTATTTAAGTGTTTTTCAGAACTACCCCTTTTTATGAAGATACACCGCGAGCAAAGCTGCGGGCGTATGCTAGTAAAGAATAAAGAGCGTGTCAGTGCAAATTTACATGAATTTCTTTGAGACAAAATCGCAAAGTTGAAGGTACGGGCAGTACCAACTAATCTTTATTCTGTGGTACGGGGCTAGACTGAATTAGAACTATTATTGTCTTTCACGCTCATCATTATTAACTAAGCTATCTAGGTATAGCTTTGTATGAAATGGCTAGAACCTCGGGAGTCAAAGCAAATAAACGAGGTGGACGGTACTGCTGCAATATCCGTCTTGTCTCCTCTTTACTTCGCCTTTTGTCTCGGAAAATCTGGATGGCTTTTTGTAGTGTATTTTTTGCTAAACTCAGCTATGAAGATTGACCTAAGTAGCTAACTAGGTGTAGTTTATAAATGGTCCTCTAGAATTCATTAATGCAAGACCTTATTACATCTAGTCTAGATGATTTATACAGCGTCAGGTGGAACTTTATACTCACTTACAGAAAGCTGTAGTGCCCGGGACATGTTTCTAGATTGAGTAGGCTTGTCCAGCACTTATATCATCTTCTCAGCCTAGTCGGCCTTATCAATAGGAAAGACAGAGTCAATACGTGTGGGGCTGACTAAGCCGCGGGTTTCCTCACGATGTTTTCATTCACCGTTATGAGCCAGTGGTATTGCGAACATACATTTCGAATAGATGAATTCATTGGTGCACGGCCGGGATTGGAACTAACGACAATCAGATTAAGCGTCGAGGTATCTCCCACTTGGCCAACAACTAAGCGTCTGCTGATATATTCCAAGACTCGATACAAATTAACAAGCCTATAGTATTGCTTGATTCTTCTAGGTTTGGTCGCGAGGAACAAGCATAGCTTCACCTAGTTTCTAAGACGTTTCAAAGTGATCCTAGTGATTTTATTGAAATAAATGTCTTTTGACATTTATTTCAATAAAATTGGAATAAATGTCTTTTTTGGATTTCTCTACAGCACAGTGGATAAGTCTTAAAAATACACAGTACCTACTACGAACGTACGACATTTGGACGTAATAGGTGGTGTAGTTATGTTAATTGCAATTCTGGGTAATGTGTTCTATACTATGTTTCGCAACCATTTGAGAGACAAGTGGCAAACTATCGGACGTGCTCTACTGAGGTCGTATGTAGTGCATTTCCCGGTACGTGGTCGAATGCCTTTATTCCCCAAACGGTTGTCGGTTCTGCGAGATATAGAGCCTGCCCACTGCCACTTCAACTTACTAATTCTGAACTAAATCACTGGCTCTTCTACAGATTTCCTCATATATATTTTTGGATTTTATCACGTAGGTAATGAAACTCCGAGCTTAGCTCTCTCCATAGCCCGTTGCGTAACTTTGAGCTTGTGTATGAGGCGAATATTATGTCATCACTGATTCGTCTTAACCAAAAGTCGAGACCATAAGTAATTCACGTTAGAGTTCGTTCAGATTCTCACATTGTATGCAACCAAACAATCTTCTGCTATAGGTATTTCATAGACACAGATAGATTAATATACATTTTCGTAAATATTATTAACGATTGATGTGTAATACAGATGAAATGTGTGAGAAAAAAGTGACTGCGGAGAAGAAGGCTAATACAAGGGAGTGTAAGAGGAAAACATGTTGTGCCGACCCCACATAATGTGGGACAAGGACAGGATGATGATGATGATGATAGCACTCAATGCAATAGGGTTAATGGCCTTATGAAGAGAACAACAGCAGTTAAATTACTTGAGTGATGACGTAATAAAGCTGCTAAATAACTCGAACTCATTTTATGGCCTATTGTTCAGTTAATCTTAAACTTGGGATCGTAGAACGTTTACTGAGAAGAGTATTTTAATCCATTACATTATAAATGCAAAGGAGAGGATGTTTGTATGTTGGTGGTTCAATTACGCCATTATTTAAAAGCCGTGCTAGCCTAGTGGTTGGTATCTTGACTTTCAACCCGAAGGTTGCGGCTTCGAAGCCCAGTCGTGCACCAATGGATTTTTCTGTTCCTAAAATGTATATGTGCTTTAACACGTTCTTATAAAGGTGAAAACATCGTGAGGAAACCCGCGGCTTAGTAAGCTCCGCACGTATTGACTATGTCTTTTCTGTGGATAAGGCCTACAAGGCTGAGAGAATGGTACAGCCTACTCTACCTAAACAAGTCTTAGGCACAAGTAAGTAAGAAGTTCCAGCTGACAGTGTATAAATCATCTAGAATAGATATAGTAAGGCCTCACTCATCATTAAAATGACCCAGACCAATGAACCAATGAGTTTTTCTAATCGAATAATTTAAGTGCTCATTAACACGACGTGTTTAGAACGGGGAAGAAAAAACTCGTCAGAAAACCAGTAAGAATTCTTAAAAGAGGCGATGGGCTTACAACCTTTTTTTTTTTTTTTTTATACAACAGAGGTGGTAAACAAACTTACGGCCCACCTGATGGTAAGCGGTTACCGTAGCCTATGAGCGCTTGCAATACCTGATTCTTGGGGATAAAAACCGTGAGCCTATTTTTTCATTTTTTATTCACACGCGAGTGAAGCCATAGGTGATAAAGTATGTTTTAATATAGCATCCGTATTACAGTCATAAAGCTTTGGTGGATCATAACAATAATGAGCTAAGAATTTTTGCTAAGATCTTTCTTGATTAACGTCCTTTTAAAACATTATTATAATTATCCTCCTTTACCTTTTCACCCTACTACAGATTATTATTATACCTTCTCTAAGATTTTATAGTAATATGGTTTATTGGCAACCAGGCCTTAGCTAATTTCGTCGATCCATCGCCCGGTTCATGGTTTCAATATTAGAACTTTTATTCCCCAATGGTTGTTGGTTCTGCGAGATGTATGGCCTACCCACTGTCACAACTAGTTAATTCTGAGAGCTATGTCGCTGACATGGTTCCTCTACAGATTTTATCACAGATTTTTTTTTACATTTCCAATTTTAATTGATGTTGTACAGCATATAATATCTATGTTTTTCTGTCTCCAGGCGTGGAACAAAAGCGGTCCTAGAGCTTTTTCGGGTCCTGTAGAGAAGGTACTCAAATGGCACAAAACTCTTCAAGAATTTGGAATCCTGATCATATATGAGATTGTTGGTAAGTGTATATATTGTTATTTAAGCATTCAGTCTAGTTCGTATTTAATAGAAGTAAATTTTGATATCTTTTGGTTTTGGTTGTAAAGAAAATCACCGTTTTTAATTTGAGAAAAAGGTAGAGATTTTTCAAATACAGAACGCAACATACATAATATGGGATGATTTTAAGTTTCAAGCATCTTACTTTAAGATCATAGCCACTTGAACGTCCGAGCTCGACAGCTGTCCCCCTCTAGAACGTCCGGCCGCGTGATCGGGATTCCGCGGCGCCGAGCGCATAATTTATTTTCAACAAAAAGCGTGATAACTAGGTAACTACTATAGCTAGGCTTGAATAAAAAATACCTATTAATAGGTAAAATTGTTACATTCAATGTATGTGAAAAACCAATATTTCAACTATCAATATATTTATTAAAAATAAAAATTTAAACTCGACAATACAGGTTGGATTACAAAAAAATTCCCATTTTGTTTGATGTCGAATTTTTGCCGTAACAGGCGATGGACAGAAGTTATTTGTAAATATTCTTGTAGCATTTATTTTGAGGATTACTTTGATATATAACTCTATATAAATAAGGCTAATTAAACAAGAAATACTTACATTTTCAACAACAGACTCACTTCACAAAACGCAAAGTTATCAACAAGCTTTTTTTTTTAATTTTCTTCTCAATATTTTTGTTGCCAGGTATGGTTTTCTTGGGTTAGAATAGACGCAAAATTTATTTAAGAGCTATCTAGTGACGTTTTTGGGCAACTTTCATAGAGTTGGACGCAGTTATTATGCAAAAAGTCTACCAGGTGAACGGGGCCGCTCTAGTCGCCCTAACGCTCAACTCAAATTTTTTTTAGGCAACTGTAGTCGCCCGAACGTTCAAGTGGATAGAGGTCCAAAAACTATGCAACGGTTTTATACTGTAAGCTCGTTAGATAAATGTCTGAGGTTATGCAGTTCTTTGATATTTTATAGTTCTAAGATGTAAATGGAGTGCTTTGAATTTTGGCATTGCGTTTAACTAGTGCCATTTGAGGTTAAAAATCATTGAATGTAATTCAATGATTTTTAGTAGTAGAGATTACTTGAATTATTCAAATTCATTACGAAACGTGTAGCGTAACATTATAAAATTGTACTGATATGAAACTGTATCAGTATTGTTTATCAGGAAAATGTGTCAGTATTAGACCGGGAGAAAACTGCGCAAAGAATTTGGTAGTAAGAGATGACAATGGACCAGCTATGCAAGTCGTTTACTATGAGATCGACTTCCTACTGCCTGAGTTGAAACCTCCTTGTACAGTCAGGTAAGGACACTAGTTACACTACACTTACACTAGTTGATATACTATCATCATCATCATCTTCATCAGCATCATCATCATTATCTTCATTATCATCATCACCATAACCATCATCATCATAAGCATTATCTGATTGAAGAAGCTCAAGACCGTGCATCGTGTCTAATTTTCAAGAATGAACATCTTTGCCATCGCCATCACCATCGCCATCGCTATCTCAATCGCCATCGCCTCCGCCATCATGTCTTATGAGATGCATACGGAAGTGGTAGTCCGTTTTCTCTGCCAAATACCCAGTGAAAATATTTGTTTCTAATCATTATTTAAAGATATTAAAAAGATAAAGAAATAATATCTAGTAGTATTCCGCTAATCTATTCCACATAAGCTCAACAAAATGCAGCCTTGCAAAGCGTACTTAGGTGCAGTAGGCACAACCACATTCCACACAAGCAAACTCAATCTGTTCAACAAATGCTGCATTTTCAAAGTTCGTAGACCCTCTACGAAGCGTAGGCGGTCTACGTTATATTAGAATTCAGTTATTTGGATCATGATATCCGATATCGTTTTCAATGTTGATTCCACAAGTTTGAGCCAGTGCTGAGTACACTTTTTATCATACTTTGTCCCAACAAATTACCATGACATGGGAGTTCCAATTTAATATTTAACTGATCGTTATTTATTTTTACGAAGTCTTGTCTCACTGTGTCTCAAAAGCCCAAAATTGCTCGACTTTACTGAAATGATTTCCTCATTTCAACTTATCACTAGGATAGTTGAGATGTATGTGAACAGTGAAACAACCGTATTCGAGTACTGGTATATTACTGCAGGCAAAGACATTACGATGACCTTTTGGCCTTAAAACTTATTACCAGAGTTGATCTGTGGCCCGAGCACGAATAATTCCCGACAGCAGCGTTACGCTTACTATGCGATAGCAAAGGTCAAATATTGGACAATCAAAATTTAAAAAAATCAAGCGTCGTTGATGTCATTCGCTGTTATTTAACTTTTGCTATCGTATGGTAAGCGTAACGCTATCGTAAATTGTGCTTGGGGCACTGATGATGAGCTATCTATAATGTATACGAACTTAATCAACAGGGTGGTAGGTAGAATGATGGCAGGAACGTGCAGACTGCAAGCATTCAACGTGCGTGTGGCAACGGGCGATGACGTCACGACGTTGCCGCGTCGCGCCGCCGTTGCGGCACATCACGTCGCTAAACTGTGCAAAGAGTATGGGCATAACTCAAACGCTTGAAATAAATGATTTTTTTGGAATAAAATTAAATAAATTTTCTTACTAATTTGTTTATGTTTGATTTAGCACCTGTAAGAAAAGTGATATTATGCGACACATACGACACATTTCTAGACACAAGGTAATTAATAATATGTATATTATCCCGAAAGGGGTTCATTCTGCACACTATTGGCGATACAGTTTGTTCTAAGACTTAGGGAAATTCGTAATTTCTCATATGTTGTGGGGTCAAATTAGTTGAATCTCAATTATTCAGCTGTTTCAGATAGCAATTATTGTGATGTTTAAGTTCTATTTCGATAAATATTTATTTAAAAAGATGATAGGAATATCAAAAACTATTTTATCAAAACAGAATCTTATCAACTCTTACAAAGTTTGTCATAGAATCGTAAAATCATAGTAAAAACTTTTCTCTTCCTCAAGTCCTCAGAGACTTGCACCTGCGAACAACTTTATTACCTCCCTTACACCAGACATTGGGATCGTAAAACATGTATGAATTTGAAGTTAATCCCGCGTCGCCTTTTTACTGCGCAATCAGGAATTGCACCAACTTGCTTCAATCTTGGGAAAATGGCTCCCGTTTGGTAGATTAATTCACTGTCTCATTCTATAAGAAGGTACGTTTGAGTGGTAAAATTCGCTTCAACGTTACTCGCACCTATAAATTCGGTGTCCACTTGAGCGCACCAAGCTACGCAGGTGCCGTGTTGTGCAAAAATGCGTCGCCTGGTTCGGGGTCGCCATTCGAGAACCTTTCTTCCCCGATGGTTGTCGGTTCTGCGAGCTATATGGCCTGTCATCTGCCACTTCAACTCGCTAATTCCGAGAGCTATGCGGTGCCTTGGTTCTTTTACGTATTTCCTTATTTCAGATTTTATCACGCAATGATCTATACAAGGTAATTCATAATATATCCCAAAAAGGGCTAATTCTATACACTATCAATAAATTATGAATGAAAAAAAATCAAAACAGATTTCATTCCTGAAATTTTTCAAATCAGATGTTTTTGGTCTTTTTATGATCTTTAAAACTAATTATTAAACGTACGAGATTTTTTTTCTGAATAATGGAGTTTGAACGGATTTGACCCCAAAACAATTAATTTTTGTATCGTGTTTTTTCAATGAAAAATTACGAATTTCTAACTCGTAGAATAAACTTTATTGCCGATCTAGTGTAGAATAAGCCCCTTTCAGGGCATACATATTAGGAATCACTTTGTAGGTGTCTCGACCTGATAATGTAACCTATGTTAGCTCAGTGACCTGTGTAGGTGCGATACCTAATAACGATAAATAATTAGGTGTGGTGAAGTTTGCCTAAATAAAGGAATGGAGTGTCAAGTGCCAGGTAGAAAGTGATTGACGAAGGTACAACTTACCTATCCCAAACCCTTTCCTTATTTTTAATAACGAAACGAAGACGCATCCTAATTAAATTAACGAACGTCTAGAAACTCCAAAAGTTGGAACCAATTTATCAGAAAGCTGGCTATTATTTTGATGTGCTCTCATTCTACTGAAACAAAACAAATTAAGTAAATTATCCAAAAGTTTAGAACCAAACATCCGAGATAATTGCTTCAAGACTTGAATAAATAGCTCTTTGCGTTGCATTAAACTATTGGAAGAATTTCTTTTCTCATTGGTGATCAAGAAAATAAATGAGAAAGTCAGAAAAGTTTGATTTTTTTCTACTATAATTATTGTCTTTGGTTTCGTTTAGGTTATGTTACTTCTTATTTACCTGACTAACACAATAAAAACGCATATAAATATATATTTTTAACAAAACCTTTATGTACTTACTACCCACTAGGTACTTATGTAGGTAGCTCCCTAAAGCCGTGTTCAAACGGCGTGCGGCTTCAGAAATTTATTTTTAAATGATCATTATCTTAACCGAATAAAGTCAATTTCGAGTTTGAATTTTAGGAGCTTGCAATATCGTTGATTATATAACGTAATGCCCATAAATGTCAAACTCAAAATATACTTATAATTACCTACCAAGGACATACCGCACGAAGTTTGAGCGCAGCTTAAGATGTACAGATATGTAAAAACCCATGTTTTATAAGATGGCTTAATATTTCTATTTCTACATGACTATGACTTTCTATATACACAAAGTCATAGTCATGTTAACAAAAGAAAATTACGTAGAGCAAAAGGCAGATTTGTGATTTATCTAAGGAGATTTTTTTTTCATAACTGCGCGCCTGTAATATGCGAAATCCGATTGGCACCTGAGACTTCTTGTTTAGTTTTCGTAATATTCTCGATCGAGTTTCTATCTAGAATATTTTGATGAGCAGTCAATGTAAGTAGAGATGTTATTTATTTTCAAAACAATAAGTGGGTACTTATTATGCGTGTTTTTACGGGTAATCCGGGATTTGCATTGCCAAAACTTTTTAAAATTACAAATTTTGAAGCCTATATTTTGTTCGTAGCACTCTAAATGTTAAATTAATAAGATTCTCGTCTAAGTGAAATGTAAATTTCTTTTTGAGAAAATAAACTATCTCTAACCATACTTACCCAATACCATCACCAAAAAGCATAGCTTAAAAATATAGAGACAACTTTTTAAATAACTTTAGTACAAAGAGAACTACTCTCTCGACTTTTATCCTCAAGAAAGGGAGACATCTCAGATCTTCAGGCAATCCGATCCATGAAGATGTAAGGGGGTTAGTCAGAGGCATGTCCAAACATTTGGCACAAGCTGTAAGCCGTAAGCAGTAGTTAGTATTCCATATTTGAAGGGTTGCAAGCCGATCGCCACTTTTAAGATTACCAACTGATTTGCTCACGATGTATCCTTCAATTATTTTGTTGGAATAGAAAAACTCATTGGTGCACGACCGTGTTTGAACCTACGGCCTTCGGTTTGAAAGTCAGGGATCCTCCTGCTATGCCAACACGGCTAGTCGGTCAAAAAACTTTAGCGTAAACAAACCACCAAATAAGTTTACACAATTACAAACCCTTAAATCTAATAAACAACTCTACCTTTCATGAAATACTTCAGGCTTCCTTATCACGTGTATTGTACAGCAATTTAATTCAACAACACCAAGGTTCGCCTGCTTTACAATACGATTGCATCGGTGCAAATTCCTTTGAGCACCTCCTTTCCATGATAGTATGATAATGAGCCCAGGGTCGTTTGGCGTCTGCCCAATACACGATAGTTCTGTTTACGACGCTTCGTTTTCAAATAATAAAGATTTGAAAACATGAAAATACCAGGAGTTTGAAAAGCTGCCAAGAAGCTTTAGCCGTGTTTAACCGGCGTGCGATCATCATCACCATCAATCTATAGAAGTCCACTGTTGGACATAGGCCTCCCCCGAAGAGTTCCAGAACGCCCTAGTGCCTTTTCCATCCACCGACTGCATGCAACTTTCAGGATATCTTCGGTCCATCGGGTTCGGCCTTCCAACACTGCGTCGCCCGGTTCGTGGTCGCCATTCGAGAGCCTTTAGTCCGTAACAGTTTTCGATTCTGCTAGCTATATGGCCTGCCCACTGCCACTTCAACTTTCTAATTCTGAGAGCCACTTATATGTCATCTAATATATTATGTTTACATTTAAAAAGGATCTACACGTTTAATGATGAAAGTCAATATTGAGTTTGACATTTGAGGGTGTGTTATATAGTTCAACGATATCGCAAGACCCTAAAAGTCAAAATCAAAATTGCCTTTATTCATTGCAGGATAGGATCATTTTGAAATAAATTTCAGATGACATATCGCACGCCGTTCGAACACGGCTTTACACGTCTTGATTTTAGATGAAATACCAATTTGAATATACCTGAGTAGGTAGCTGATTTCCCTAGCTGGTTGTGAGCGAACTTTGGGCGAATCTCGACTACAATGTCACGAATTTAACACACAATTGTTGCTCAGGATGTGGATATTTTGCAAATACCTATGGGTATTTTCACTAGGTGCTTTGCGCCGCTTTGCTAGCCTGGTAGCTAGATAAAAAGTAACATATTATATGTTATTCCAGATTACGGGATATATACCTACACTAGCTGGTGCCCGCGACTACGTCTGCGCAGGATTAGTATTTAGAGTAGCTGATATTGGCGTGCAGTTACAAATCACACAATATCTTTATAAATTGTAGCCTATGCGTTATTCTGATGTATAAGCTATATTATTGTAAAGTTTCATTAAAATCCATTCAGTAGTTTTTACGTGAAAGAGTAACATCCATCCATCCATCCATCCATACTTACAAACTTTCGCGTCTATAATAAGGAAGGAAGGAAGGATATTTTATACAAATCGGCTCAGCCAACCACAAACAAAATGTGCCTTAAAGGTAGGTAATTACACTATCCGTAAATACACTCTCAATGAGTAGATATCTGCCTACCTACAAGATAAGAACACATTATGTTAACAACTTGGTATATTTTCCAAGCTAATTTTAAGATTGGTAGACCAGCTACTAAATAGATGACAAAAAATATTTCAGACTTACTCTGAAGTTACGAGAAATCTTAGTAGAAGTCAATCTAAGTTAAAAAGTTCGCAGAGATGATAATTTTATGGCGGCTTTTGCTTTAAAAAATCCGCAACTTTGTACTCCCTCTTGTTTTAAAATTGAAAACTCAAGTTGAACATAAATTATACAGAAAAGATAAGTTTTGAACTAAAAAAAATATTTTGATTACAATCTCTACTAACTATAACAGTCATGGAACTCTTTGGGGGAGGCCTATGTCCAGCAGTGGTCCTCTACAGGCTGATGGTGATGATGAGTACCTTGAAAAATAACTAAGCATACTCTATTTTACCTTGGCACTTACTGATCTCAAACAATTTGTCTGACAATAAATTGAATAGATTTTATAAGCGATTTAATTTATCCTTTGAATACCAGACGGTCTAAGCTTATGATTTACGAAAGCTGGGTGATTATTCATCACAGTAGGTAACAAACTATTTAAACCGTACTATTCATTAGGTACGAGAAATTTCAACTCGTAGAAAATTTCATTAACGACCTTATGAAAGTTCATCTTGACGAAAATTAAGATTGTAAGCTGAATAGGCGATTAGCATGCAAATTGCATATTAATTCTCGTAAAATGGACGGGCTATTATAAGATAATAAAGAGGATCAAAGGAGAATATCTTGTAGTAACAGGTACCTTAAGGATGATAAATAAGGGTGTGAGACAACTAGATAGGTATTTGAGATTAAAGTCATATTTTAGAAAACATAATGGTTCTAATCTTTTGTTAGATTAAGTGTTATGATTTGAAGTAAATTTAAGTTCCTGGGAACTTAGGTAGGTTATTCCAGCGCGGGAAGAAAATTACTCCTAAAGTTATGGCATTGTTATTTTTGAACCATAAGCATGGTACAAAACGATTTCATCTTCTTACCATAATTGAATTTAGGGAGGCTGAAGCATTGTACCGCCTTATAAATTGAACCAACAAAGTATTTAAAATTTAGGTATGTTGTTTTCTTTAATTACAAAAAAACAACTCTTGACTGAAACAACATCATTAAGTAGGAAATCAGAAGGTGTTTTTATGAAAACATGTTTTTATTTTTTAAACATTTAGGTAGGTAGGTACTGATTGAATAGAACTTAGAGAGAGCAACTAAGTTTTTTTGGAAAGCCAACCTCTAACAAACAGACTGGCATAACATTGTCCCACAATAGAAAATCTATTAAGTAGGTACCTACATAGGAAATAGAACGACATTCTCGCCGTTTGTAGTTCCATCGTAACTAGACAAGCTCCTTTATTCGAAGAACTACTATTCGAAATGTTGGAAATATCCTACAGGTGAAACTATTGTAGTTTTGGTATGTGAACGTACATTTTATATGTGGCAGCGAAAATGTGCTCGGTTTGCGTGAGCTTCGAGAAAATATTTGTGCATTGCGAGGTACAGAAAATATTGGTTTGTTTTCAGTTTATGAAAACAAATAAATCTCGACTTAGGTGGGATTGGAACAAAAAAAATATCTCTGCAAAAGTTTAGAAGCTAACTTCCTACCTATCTAATAGAAATATGAGCTTTTGAGCCAGAGGCGCGGCGGGCTGAGACATGTTCGTGTGGGGCACGGGTACGAGATCTCCCGAGCCCCAATGGTCCAATATACTTCCTTACTTCACATACGTGTTCAATTATAAATTATAAAGACAGCTTAAGGCGATACAGAAATCAAAATAAACTGTCGAGTGGGCGGAGTGAAGAAAGTGACAGCGCTATGTACTATAATTGGATGTGGAAAGAGATAGCATACGTTAGAAGGCGCTCGAAAGTAATCAACGTAAGCGACATATAAGAAAATATCGATTATCTTCAAAACTATGTATTTTTTTGAAAAACTGTCTTGGATTTAGGTACCCAATGCTATTTGTATAACACAATATTTTTAAAAAAGTTTTTTTTGTTAGATAGACTCAGAGTATTTTCAAAAAAACTGTTGCAGAGGACCTAACTTTAAAAAATAAATCTATCTAGAAAAGTTTTACCAATCGCGTTTCTGTCTTGGATTTAGGTAAATAAAATGCTCAAGTTATCTTTGTCATAAAAATCAAAACTGTGCGTTTTGCGGTTAATGAGAAAAAACAATTCAAAAATCATAAAACAATTTAGCCCTCACCTTAATGAAAGAAACCACAAATAGGTCGGAGGCACAAACAATTATCGCTCTCAGAAGCTATAGGTTATTTAATATTGACTACGCAATAATAAAAAAAATATTGGGTTGATTGATGTTTAGCTAATAAGACCCTTTTCAAGAAGTGAAGGACTTCTTGACTACTTGTCTACAAAAGACTTCAGTTCGACAAATCTGTAAACCAAACAAACAACGATTTTTAGGGCTTCATTGCTCACCTACTATGTGGCTTAGGTCAATATAAGGTTATTTAAAACAAACACAGGTGGACCATTAAAGCGTAGAAACGTTGAGGCCAGGTTGTTTACAATGTCCACTAGCACGCTCCGAGTAAACACGGTATCACCGCGATTGTGATGGCCCACTTCCGGTAATGACGATGTATTTGATAGCCTCCCTAAATTTGATTGTTATCTAAGCAAAATGACCGATGGTTAGATAGTTTCAAAACACCTTTTTTATGCACAGAAAATGAGCGGTCACAAGGTGCGTTTTATATTTGTTTTTCGGTCGCTGGATCTGGCCATTTAGATTTATTTTGATAGGTTGTAATCGTTCTATAATTATAGCAACTTCAGTATAATTCCAAACTTGAGCAGGCTTAAAGCCGTGTTTAAGCGGCGTGCGCTATTTCATCTGAAATTTATTTCAAATTTATCCTTATCTCTACTGAATAAAGTAAATTTTGAGTTTGACTTTTAGGTACGTTCGCCCTCAAATGTCAAACTTAAAATTATCTTTCATCAGTTGACGTAAGAATTATTTTGAAATTAATTTTAAACTAATATCGCACGCTGTCTAAACACGGCTTTAGAATTTGCCAAATAATGTTCGTAAAGTCAGCAAATAATGGATCACCGAATATTTTTTGGGCCGTTGCGATTTTGATATATTTAACTCACTATCATCAGGCCTCACCCAAGGAGTTCCATGACGAACGGTCTTGAGCCTTTTCCATCAACCGACTTCCCGCAACCTTCACAATGTCGTCGTTCCATCAGCCAACACTGCGTCTCCGGTTCGTGGTCGCCAATCGAAAACCTTTACTCCCCAATCGTTGTCAGTTCTGCGAGCTTAAATTATTAATGTACCTACAGTAACATAAATGTACACCGAAATGGGAATACCTACTTACTTCAACCGTTGAACGCAATTAAGCTGGACTGACCAAGTTCGACCGCTTACCCTTGCGGGCGCCCCTTTGCGCCGCAAGGATAATCAGCGTTAGAACTACGGTAATCTGTGACGGCAACCTGTGTCTACGGTAACTTGTATCATTCCGTGCCTAGTTCAAGACTAATCACCGGGAAATTACAACGAAATTGTCTCAAACTCTTGGGAGTTACTGGACTCGCAAAAGACATTACAGACTAGACTGCTAAATAGGGGTTGAGCGGCTAAGTTGTATGAATAGAGACCAATTTCGAAGCACCTTGTACTCGTAGTCATGTAAACTTATGCAAGGCGTTGAA
Source organism: Anticlea derivata (assembly GCA_947579855.1). Lineage (NCBI taxonomy): Eukaryota > Metazoa > Arthropoda > Insecta > Lepidoptera > Geometridae > Anticlea > Anticlea derivata. Next base: position 9,140,391 of record OX388269.1, read on the forward strand.
TAGGTATAATAATAATAAAACCTACATATGTAATAATAGTTAATAAAAATAATGACCTATCTACCTACACTAATACGATAATGGGGTAAAATGTGCACGAAAGGAGCCTTAAGAGGCGCACTTTAATCCTTTCACAACACTGATTCTTTCATCGATGGTCTTAGGCCACCATACCTCAACATGGTCACTAACATAATACAGGATGACCATGAAAGAATCAGTGACACGACAAGAACAAGAAATGGGGTAAAATTTGTTTGTTTGTATTTTTGTTTGGCTGCTGATGATGATGATGAAAGTACCTTCTTGGTACAAACATTGGGTATATTTAACAAAATAACAATAAAGTTTATAAATCCCTGAAGAATCTTTAGTAGCCTTTTCAGTAAATTTTGTATTCCACTCGAACACGTAGATTTCCCCGAGGAAAACTAAAATGATCATTTGTTAATTAATTCCAAAACGTGTTTCATAGTAATCAAATGCTCTATTGCGCAATGGATAATTGAATTGATAAATTGGACATGAATGAAAATAATTGGTTTTGTTAGAACTCGGACTTATCTTCTAACTTACTAAAGGTAGCGTAGATACTATGTCCGAACTAGGACATTAGTAGGATTCAACTAGAAGTGATCCGACTACTGACTGAGGAAAATCCACTACCTAATAATATTTTGAGTTTGCCTCCCGAATGTGAGACCGTTCAATATTAAAACGGTAAAGGTGGACAAGATAAATAACAAGACAGGCTACAGCATCCAACATGGGTTAGGATAACGTTGGGATCGGACAACGGTCCGCCCTGATTTATTATTGCACATATTCGAACATCGTTTATTTACGTCGCCCTAGCTTATTCTAATGTAAGCGGTGAAAGAAGGCTGTCCACACGTGAAACGGAGCTGAAGGTCATGGCAATTTGTGCGTTAACTATTTAAATGTTTGAAATACCTACCTATAAGTAACCCAAGTAACCTCCTTTTTTAATTAACTTAACTTAATTTAACTTTGTGTTGCGTACTTCCTTTTTTTTTCCCCTTTCAAGTCATCTACTCTTACTGTTCATTTGTTTCTATTTAAGTAATTATCTGCGGAAACTTTTAATTGGCCCTCAGCACTCATGCGCTGGTCTGTACCGGCATGTTTTATTTAAGTAACTATTCTAAGACCTAGTTGTAAGTTTTCCTAAAATTTTGAAAATAAAATAAAATAAATAAAAAACAATAGACCCATCATAATACAAGGTGACATGTATACCGTCCCGAAAGGGGGTTATTCTATCAAAGAAAATAAATACTATTAGCGAAAAAAAATCAATCATCAATATTTTCATATTATTTTGTTTCTCAAACTTTCTCAAATGAGCTGTTTTTTGTCTTTAGAACTAATAACTAAACGTACAAGAAGGTCGGAATCAAGATTGCTACCTAAAATAGCTGATTATCGCATAGAGTTTTTTCAATGAAAAATATCGAATTTCCAAAAGTCGTAGAACAAACTTCATTGCGAATTGGGTGTAGAATAAGCCCCTTTCGGGATAGAATACATATATTATGAATCACCTTATAAATAAAACTAGCTTACGCCCGTGGCTTCGCCCGCGTGGTACCTACATAAAAAGTAGCCTATTTGCTACTCTAGGTAAACAACTTTATCTATTCTTTATGCAGAGGTCGCGGGTTCGATTCCCGCACTGGAAAAACATTTGTGTGATGAACACAGATGTTTGTTCTGTTTCTGGGTGTTAAATTTATATCTTTTATGTATATCAGTCTCTGGTACCCATAGTACAGGCTATGCCTAGTTTAGGATCAGTTGACCGTGTGAATATGTCCGGAATATTTATTTATTATTTGAAGTAGTACTACTGATCCAAAGCGAAATAAATAAGTAGCTATGTTTAATTGAGCCTACAGAAAGTGCCGCAGACGTAAAGATAATGCTGATGCTGGATTAACCACGACAGTAATGAAGTGTAGCCGCATAAGTGGGGTCGACTGACCCTAGTTTAATTTGTACCGGGACCGTACTGAAGCAATTCGGCTTATTAGTATGACGGGATCGACATTTTATGGCCAGAGGGAAACTTACTTTTTACGTACGTTTTTAGAGGAGGAAGGGCACAGCGAGATTTTCTCGTTTTGAATTGGAGCAGCCCGCCTGGGGAGGTACCTCCGCCTTACAGAAGATCGCAGCCAAATAACATTATTTGTTTTCAAATAGTGATGTGTTCCTGCGATGAGTAAGGTTGCCAGAGCTCTTTAGGGGGAGGGGGTTTCGGGGTCGGCAACGCGTGCGTGATGCTTCTGGTATTGCAAGCGCTCATAGACTACGGTAACCGCTTACCAACAGGTGGGCCGTAAGACTGTTTGCCACCTCAGTAGTATAAAAAAAAAAAAAACGTAAATACCTAGGTATTAACATTGTCGGAAAATTATATTCTTAATTCGTTTAATATTTGTAAAGGTGCGATGATCCGACGATATAAAAATGGAGATGAGAAACACAAAATTGAACGGACTAGCCTTAGGTATTGTTGGATGTAAAAGTAACATTATAGTATAGGTTAAACATGATAAATTAAAGCTCAAACAAATGTAGTAGGTATCTAAAGCCCTTCCAAAATCTGACCCGTTCATGTACAATACTAGCCTACCATTTCTTACCCGCCATTCGCTTAATAAACCTCAAAGCAGACATACGTTTTTATATTTCGTAAAACTAACAAATTGCCAAGTTAGATTGCACCCTATTTTCACCCATCAGGTATGTTCAATTACAATTACTGGATATGATAATGCTGATAGATGATGATGATGGTAATGTTACGTGCTGAAGGTGCCTGCGAAGTATCGCGACATGTTCCTCTCTCCCGGCTTCTGGCCTGCAGGAATAGTTTTCCGACGCTATAGGGATGCGCCAAAGAACAATAAACCCTAATATTATATGCAAGTGTGAATGTTATATGTATTTTAGTTTTAAGGTATATATATATCTATGGGCCCTGTATTTGTACATGTACTTTGCTGTGCTGCCTGAAATAAATTACTTAATAATTAATAATAATAATGTTATGTCTCTCTCAAACAGTTTTGTATTATGAATAGGTAAGTGCGTATTTTTTTTTTATTGTTCGTTCGGCATGAGCGGAATTTTGTGCTAGTGTAAACTCATATTTTATTCCATCGCATAGCAATATTGTAGGAGAGATGTATTGTAGTGAGTCCACTCAAATACAAACATACAGAGTGAATAGGTTTCTTCTAGGCAAACGTGCTACACCGTAGACCACATCATTACTTAACATCAGGTGAGATTGTGGTCAAACGTTAGCCTATTTTGTAAATAAAAAAAAATACAACGCCGATTTGCCCAAGTTGTTTTACAACTATACGTTCACTTCGCTCGCTCAATCAATTAAGAAAAAAAAACTCCGCCTGACGTATAAATCATCTAGAATAGATGTAAGGCCTTCTTACTCATGCAAGCTTTGTCCTAAAACACTTGATTCGCTACTTACCTAACTGAAGGTTTATTTTTATCGAATATATATATAATAATAAAGAAAATTAATATATATATTATAAATTGTCATCCAGCGTAGCAATTCCGCCAGCGTCTTGGGAACGCTTCCGACTGGTAGTGATCTGGATCAGTTGAGCTATCTATAGATCGTTTGTAACGGTCTTTAGATGGCTCAACTGTTTCTTGTGCATTTTGTAAATATTAACTTGTATTAGTTTTAAGTTTCTTTCTGTAAATAAACTATATAATAAAGAATAATATATTCGAACTTACCTTACGAACGACGAACTTTATTACCGAAACCGTTTACGCAGCGTCTCGTACGGCACATCTCAACAAATCTCCGCTGAATCACATCCAATCAGCCGTGAGTGATCGCGCTATTACGCACACAGTGCATCTACTCAAGCCGTAATACGATCCCGTATTAACTAAAGATTGCCTGCTAAGGAATTTTCTGAACTACCTAAGTATCTTTTAGAAACTGTAATGCTATTTTGGGCGATAGTCGGTTGTGCATATTTTTTTTTGAACAGTGTATTATTATCATCTTTTCAGCTGTAGGACGTCCACTGATGAACATTGGCCTCCCTCATAGATTTCCTGCACGACCGACCGTGTACAGACTGCACCCAAACAATCATTTGGGGAGATTTGCCCATACTCGCCAGGCTATTATATTGTATTGTATGACATAATTGATAATCGTAAGCGTGTTGTTTATTGCTTGAGTGGTAACATATGACTACGATAATCGCCTGGGAGATTCTCGCTTATAATAATCTCGAAATTCTTTCCACAGAGCGTTTTTTTACCTGCAGTAATTTAGTTAACCTAACCTAATACCTTTCAAAATAGCTAATTCATGTAGATTCCCCTGATGGGGCAATTTTTCCGTACACGGAGCACAAAGTCTATAAATTGCGATCAATTTACTTTGTCTTTTCATGCCTGAAAGCTATTGTAGCATGAACAATGATCCATTTTGTCGCTGACGTAAGCGAATAAGTATTATTTTCATTGCGAATGTACTTGCCAATTCCAATCAAGGCGTAATAAGGAAAATTTGAGAATTTTACTCCATAAATAGGTACCTTTTAACCTTCTGATATTACAGGAACAATAATCGAAAGCACTAGTGAAGTAGTAGGAACCCCGCTTTCAGATCTAAAGTACGTGGGTCATGGGTCCGAATAAACTAAACGGTGAAGGAAAACATCATGAAACTGGCATGTGACATATTATCACATGTCGTGCAAGAAAGGAGCCTCTACGCGGCACACTTTAATACTTTAAAAAACTTCATTGGCTCTTTTTATGGCCAGCATACCGCGACCTGCACACAGGATTGGCAGGATGGCCAAGAAAGAACTAGTACCAACAAGCAACCAAGCATAGGAAACAATAAAATTAAAACGTCATTCTTTGTATTTATACAAGGTGATTCATAATATGTATTCCATCCCGAAAGGGGCTTATTAGAATAAGCCCCTTTCCGTTTTTTAGTTGTAGACAACCAATTGGCAATAAAATTTGTTCTACGACTTTTGGAAATTCGAGATTTTTCAATGAAAAAAATCTATGCGAAAACCTCTCTATAAAAATATAATGAAAATATTGATGTATTATTCCGCTAATTTTATTTCATTTTGTTGATAGAATAACCCCCTTTCGGGATGGTATACATGTTATGAATCACCTTGTAGTACCTAGTGGACACCTATGGATCCTATTTCACGACTTTTGAAAACGTTTAGCCGGTAATACCGGCATGCGGATTAATTGTGCTTCACACAGATATATTGCTACAATATTGAAATAGAAATACAAGGGATCAATAGATTAGATCCAATAACCTGAGTGAGAGTGGGCTATTTCCCCCGTTCCTATCGAATGGGCAAATAGATTTCTGCTCGTTCTATAACACTCGAGGTAATACGGAGTATAAAAACATTCCATCAATATCAACGACTGAATTTAGCTACATTTATGTTACAGTACTGTGATTTATGCTGTAAGCAATCAGACATGCTAGAGCTTATTGAAAAGATTGAAATAATATACGGAATGAAAACTCAGCCAAAGAGTGGAACTCATTGCTGGCGTCTGTATTTCCGAATACCTCTAATTTGGGTGTCTTCAAGAGCAAACTGAATAGGTTTCTTCTATGCAAACGTGCTACACCGTAACCACATCGTCACTTAAAATCAGGTGAGATAGTGATCAAAAAATTACAAAATAGACTGGTCCTACAAGAAAGTTAAAAAATCCATAATGGCGTTATTGGGTAGTTAAACAACTTAGTAGTAAAAAAAATTTAACTAACATTCTGTCTGATTCATCAGAGGTATTGCCGGGTAATTATTTTATTTTAATTTCTTTGAACGGATGTATTTGTGATCGCATTTCAATACCCTATAACGCCATTATGGATCAGATAGGTTTTTTTTACTTTCTAGTAGGTATTTTACCAGTCTATTTTGTATTTTTTTTAGTGTGATTGTGCAAATGTCACTGTAAGTAGGTATAAGTATATGAAATCTTAACTGAAGATGAAATCAACACGCGATATCTCAATTTCATGACAATATAAGAGACTTTGGAGATATATACGAACCACTTAAACCATAAAAGTTGTAACAATGGAGTTCTGGCAGAACAAAGTTGCTATAGTCACAGGAGCTGGCGAGGGCATAGGGGCCCAAATTTCTGAGGATTTAGTAAAGATTGGAATGACGGTAATTGGATTTGAGCCTACTGAAGAAAAGATCCACAAAATGATGAGTTATGCTAAACAATGGGGCACTGTCAAAGGGCGTTTGGTTCCTTGTAAATGTGATATTTCCAAAGATGAAGATTTAAAATATGCATTTGAAATTATCGTGAAAAGTCTCAATGGCGTTGATTTACTGATAAACAATGCAGCCATTGCAAAAGAAGGATTCATTAGCACTGGTGATATAAACGTTCTCAAGGATATTATTGATGTTAACATTTATGGAATGATGGCATGCTCTCGTCTGGCTATTGAATCAATGAGAAAAAAGGATTTCGGTCAGATAATAAATATCAACAGCATATGTGGTCATTACATGCCTAACTTTGCGGAACCTACGATAAACATATATATTGCAACAAAAAAAGCTATGACGGCTTTCAGTCAATCATTGACAGAAGAATGCAAATTATTTAAACAAAATATTAAAGTATCAAGTGTGTCTCCCGGTGTAGTCCACACTAGTATTTTTGAAACTGCGGGAATAAAATTCGTTGATGAAAACTTCTTCGAGAAAAACCCACATTTGACCGTTAAAGATGTTTCCAAAGTTGTCTTAAGAGTTTTAGCTCTACCCCAAACTGTGCAAGTAAATGAAATAATATTCCACGCATTGCATGAAATCTATTGAGTATTTGCAAAGTAAACATTTTATGGGTTCCTATTTCTTTGATGCTTTTCCATATTTCATCCATGTCTTGTGTATTTACTTAGTATATTTTATTGACCTAAGTAATATTAAATGTTTTATCTCCACTTCATAAATTTAAAAATAAAACCATGGTCGTAAAGCACCTCAGCAACATCGGGAGTTTACGATTTCAATGATTGTTCAGTCAATTTCACAAATACAAAGTAGGAACATGCACTCTATTCTCGCCGTTTACTGTGAATATAAACAATGTATGTAAACATAGCTTCTTGTCTACCATAGGACCCAAATTACTTTGAACGATTAGAAGCAATCTGATATCTACTAAGTACTTATGCCATTATCATTAATGCTGTGAGTAAGATCAAAGCGATAAACACAATTCCTAGCAAAATACAAGGCAGTATCATTGTAGCATTTGTAGAACATTGTTCCCGAAGCTACAAATAAAATGGAGGACTGGGACAATAAAGTTGCGTTAGTAACAAATTGTGAAACCAAAATTGGATTAAATATTTCTGAAACACTCGTAGAAGCAGGGATGACTGTTATAGGTATTTGTGAAACAAATAATATTGTTGAGAAGCAGTTGCCTTCAGATTCTGTGGAAGCAAAAGAAAAAATATATTTCATAAAATGTGATTTTTCAAACACACGAAGCATACAGTCTGCTTATAACAGCGCTGTTGAAAAACACGGTGGTATTGATCTTCTAATCAACAATATGGAGTGTGAAGCTGACAGTCTCGTGAGTAATCTGAAAGTCATTAAACAAATTATTCATAAAAATATAACAGGTCCTGTTGCTCTGATCAGACTTGTCGCTGGATCAATGATTGAGAGGAAAACTAGAGGCCATATTATAACCATAAGAAAGCATGAGAAACCGGGTGAAATAAGAAGTGTTTTTTGTGCAGCAGATGCGGCAATAGAATCTGTAAATGAAATTCTTAGACACGAATTCAGGCATCAACATGCAAATATTAAGACAACTCTTATAGATTACAGCCCAATAGAAAGCCACCTAAATGTTGCAGCTAATTTGGTAAAATTTGTAATGGATACTTCAGAACATCTTCAGATACACGAATTGCAAACGAAAGGTTTTTGCGGATTGTGAAAATAGTAGACAAAAGTTAGATCAAATCATGAAGCAATTTTATCTTCAAGAAAAGTTATTGAAGAAATGTGTAGAAGAATTAATTTTAATATACATTATTATTGTTGTATGAATACCAGGGTAAGGCTCATATTTTTAATCGTCGTAAGGGGAATCCTTATGGTAAATTTCAAAGTTGAATGAATTAGGACAGCAATCGCTATGAAAATAATGTCCGTATGAGTGACGAATACCACTCCACTGAGGACTTGGATTCCATAACCCTGCGTCAATATTACACAGAGCATGACACTTTCACATCTACAAAGTATTAGTAATTCAGAAAGAAATCTCATCCATTTTGATGTAGCAGCCGTCAAAAGCTGGTGTAAGCACATTATCTTAATTAAATAGCTGAAGCAGTAGTGCTCATTACGGAATGATGTTTTCTGTGAGTATTTTGTGCGGAATAACGCTCGCAAACCCACACCATCTCATCTACAAATATCGATAGACGTATACGAAAAGGATAAATTAATGGGGTTGCGGAGGGATTAATGTTTTAGAATTAATATTTTTTTGTTGAAAGTCAAACAAGGAGTCAAGAACAACATCAAGCAGAAAACATGGTATATGGTATGAATAAGCAAAATTAGGAAGGTTGAGGTGATTTGTAGTTCGTGGTCATCAGTTTGGCCTGACGAAACAACAAACAAACGGTGGCGGTGACTTTCTATTTATATTAACCAGCCTACTTAAGTTTGCCCCCATGTCACTCGATGTCTATCTGCTCAATATCTTGTCTGCGAATAGCGTGGATATTTTTTTCAATCACCTACCGAAACTCCTACAACTTGCACAGATAGTGATAGAAACGAAAGGTTTCGATTAGTACCTATCTAATTGTACCTATTTAATATAATGTACCTACTAATAACATATGGCATCGCCTTAGGGATAAAAAAAAACCTGTTATGATGTTATACTGTATTCTAAATAAATAAATATTTTTCATATGCTAGCTAGACCACTCGTCTACTTCTGGGCAAAGTTTTATGTACTTTTATGTAATTAGGTATTAGCTTTATTGAGATATGAGGAAATGTTTATTTCCGTAGTAGGTTGTTATGTATACAATGATTGTTTCTTTCTAAAATAAATTTTTGTGGAAAAACACTTGTGCTTTAATCTACTAACTACCTGTATTCCGGTGATGGTAATGGAGGTCTAGAAAATTACGAATTTCCCTTCAAGCTTTCTTGAAAATATCTAAATGGACGAATACTGTGGTAATAACAAAAGTTATAAGTACATTATTATTTAAAACATAACATACCTACAACTTTGGTTAGGTATCTACATTTTACAAAAGTTGTATCTTGAGCCCCCGCAATACCAACTTTGTGACTATGTTATGGCGGTGACGTAGGTTGGCAGTCTCAAATATTTATGGTTCAAACTCGTGTAAAATAATTCTGACATGCATACATTTTAATGGCAATATGGACGTTATGGTAGGGCTCAAAGGCTAATTAAATACCTATTCCTTATTTTCCCTATTTATTATTATTCCTGGAACTTAAAGTAGAAATTAACACTGAAAAGGCTCGTGGATATTTTTAATCGTCCTAAGTGGAATTTCGAGGTGACAAAATTAATCGTATTTGAAAGCAATTTTTTTCAAAATAATTTTAGCCAGATGTCAGTGTTCGTCAGTTCAGTTCATCGTTCAGTCGCCTACAATAATATATAAGTAGCACTAAGAGAAAGGTATACATTTCATAATTTTCAAAATTATGCCACAATCATCATCATCATCATCATTTCAGCCGTACGACGTCCACTGCTGAACATGGCCTCCCCCACAGACAGAGTAAATTTCTTATCATGTGTCACCACGCTGGGCATGCGGGTTGGCGAGCGCAGTTAGAGCTATCGTTGTTAAAAAAAATGAGGGACGCTGCTGCCTATCTCCTAGCTTTTTTCCCTTAGTCGCCTCTTACGACATCCGCGGATAGGTAGATATGGAGGGGCCTATTCTTCAGCCGGGGCCACCACGGCCAACAATACAATGATGAAAATAATGAAGATACCATCTGTTTCTGTATTGTGGTATTGTTTACTAACGTAGATTAAAAATACCTACACATATGAGTTGAAAATGGCACAAAGCGATGGTTCAATACATTATTTTTGAGGTTTTGCTGTGTGCATCTAAGTGTTTTGTAATTTGGTTTGATTTATAAAATAATAAAATGAACCTATACATCTGCAGGCGATGTGGAGTAAAAATTAAGGTTTAATTTTTGTTAGTCCTTTTCGAAAAATATGAATTTAACTAAAAACTTAAAACTGTGTAGGTACGTTCTCCATTATTTATCTACCGAGTACCTAAGTTCTAAGCTAAGCAAGCTTCCACCACGCAATGAAATGTGTATAAACTAAATAATTTAAAACCCAAGAGAGTTTCATTTTTCTCAAAGCTTAATTGACTTGACGAACAAAAGGCGAAAGTGTGCTTTTTATCCCTCGCTGAAAGAAACTTAATTAACTTCTTTTCTGTTTTCATCTCTATCTGATGAAGAGGATCATTTGCAAGTCTCTGAGTTATTGTTTTCAGTTTTATTGTGTTTGTAATTAAGTATTCAGTGTTGGCACCTGACCGTCGTCAAAGAAGTTTGGAAGTATGCGGAATTATGTTATTTTATATCAAAGGTAGCTTACAGTTGAGCCGTTTTTGGAATAACACTCGGAAGTTAGCCGTGCGACCGCAAAATTGACTTTATGTCACGTCATAAGGTTGTTAATAATTCTCCGTCGCATTATCAAAAGGCTTAGGTACGCTGTTCTGCCTTAAACCACTCAACTGTGTATTGTACTGGGCTAAAAAGGACAGTGCGTGTGTTATTGAGCCCATAAAGTAACTGACTGATTATGAATAACAGGTAAGTCTGTAAATGAGCAAAACTTTTTTAAATTGCAATACTTACTTTTTTGTTATAGATTTTTTTTTGTACTATCAATTTCGATCTTTCAAACTCATCTCATATATGCCAACATTTTGCCAATTTATGAAGGAATATTTTATTTGGTTTTCAGGTTTTAAGAACGTAAAAAGTGTTACATCATGAACCTAGGTTTATTAGTTTGCATCTTTTATTTCTAGAGATGATTAAAATATGGCTCAAGCCAGTTCAAGCTTGTATGTGTTCACGGAAGATGAAGATGCAGAGGAGGCTACAGGAGAAGCTCGTATTGAATGGAGTAACCTGATCTTCCTGCCTTTCCACTCGGCGTTCAAGCTGTTGGTGCTTTTTAGTGTTATTCTCAAGAGCGTTTTAGTAAGTTTTTAACATATCTGTTTATTCATTATAGGGGTTCCAAAGTCACAGAAAAACATTGTGAACATTTTGACTAATCACAATATTGTTTTAAATGCGATAGGGACTCTGTCTTTCTGAAACCTTTTCACGACAAAACTATGACTTATCAAAATAAGTGGAGCCGTCCACTTATTTTGATAAGTCATAGTTTGGAGGGAAGGACATAGGATACCTTTTATCTGGGACCATGTTTTATCATGTACCAAACGAGCCATGGTCAGCCGCTGATAATCCATAAAACAGTCGAGACAGCATCCAGATAACCAGCACATTGATTTCAGGGACCGATACAATCAGTTTACCCGATCGTGTACTGTTGGGACGTAATGGACCGTTGTGCTTATATGTCATTTATAAAGTACTTTTATTGGTACTGCTGCGATACAATATACGGAATCGATACTTTCCTACATATAGTTCACAGGTGCGTTGGATTTTATGGATTGTGAATTGTAATTATTAAACTTTATGTAAAACGCTTTGTTCTATCAATGTCACACATCATCGTCATTATAATCATCTACCAACTAATTTAACCCAATTTTCCTCAATCAGTCTGTGGCATCCCTAGCGATTGAAAATTTTGAAGGTGTTAAAAAAATTTGTTAAAAAATTATTCTCACTCATAATTAAATGTTTTTCTCAACTTTCAGACAAGTAACAGACAAGGCAATGAGACGCGACCATCTTCCCAAGTCTGCATGTTTGCTATTGGTCGATATCATTTCCTTGATTCCGTTCTACAGGTTCGTTGCCACTGACATTTGTCCGCCTGTGCTACTGTGGCCTAATATTTTAGCTTTCACCGAGTTCGTTGTGTGAGTAACTGATTATAACTTTAGCTTTTAGTTAAGGAAATAAAGATAACTTAAGTTGCCAAAGCTGATTTTTAATTATGCATAATACTATATCGAAAGGGGCTTCCAAAAGGGGAGTCAAAGTTATATATGTGGTCAATATCTTACAATGAACTACGTGAGCGACCACATAATATAAGTTTGTCACTTCCTACACTTGGAATTTCGCTTTTCTGATCCCGTGTAATGTACGGAAGCCTCAGGGCACGAGGTCTCGCACATAACCGTCTTAACTTTTTATTTCTATTCAGGATATACAGAGTGGTAGACTATTTCTCGCTGGTGACTACACATTCATTCTGGAAAATACTTATCGGATTCACGTTGCTCATGATGAGTTCCATCAACTGTGTCTCCTGCTTCTGGCTTTTGCTGACTAAACATGGCTTTTGTGGTAACTGCAATAATGGCATTTATGATTGGAGGAACTTTATCGTGCATAAGGTAATAAATCAGATCTTGAATATAGGTATTAGGCCTAGAGAGAGGTAGCCCTACTTTCGATCTGAAGGTCATGGGTACGAACCCTAGTGTGAGTTCTCGTGAGTTCTCACTTTTCGACCGTGAAAAGTGTATAGATTACCGTTTTTGTATGGAGTCACGAAAAGGGGCGCCTACAAAATCTGTACACTTTTCACGGTCAAAAAGTGAAAAGTGACAACTCACGAAACTCACACTAGGGCCACGTGCTTAAAACGGTGAAGGAAAACATCGTGAGGAAACCAGCTAGTATTATTATATCCGCTGATGGGCTTGCAACCTATGACATAATACATTACTCACTACTGCAAAATGTGGGTATGTGCCAAAATGTTTGGACGTGCCTCTGACTAGACATCATCGCCTTGACATCTTAAAGAATTTGATCGCCTGGAGATCTGATAGGTTGTCTATGTATACTATGGGGAAAAAGTCATGAGCCTTTTTTTTTTTCCTAGAATATACATACATACAATATTAGGTAAGTAATCATTCAGACATTACTATACAACGTGTATAGTATCTAAACTAGTTTATTCTATGAAAAAAAATGAAAGGGTAATGCGTACATACGGCATTCCTTCGCATAGTTCCTTAAATTGGAAGCCTATTACAATAAAAGGGAAACACCCTCCAAATTTCAAGTCTCTAGGTACAACGCTTTAGGCTCTAGCCTAAGTTTGGGCCTCGACGACAACTCAAAATTTGGTCTATGAAAACACTGTCTTGTAAAACCTACCAATTATCATGTGTTTCATTTTGGCAATAAATTATCTTTATCTCTCCGTCGGAATTCAATTCCTGAGTTATTTTATATCAAGTTATTCTTTGAAGTTTTTCTTTTCAGCTCAATGAAACTGATGAAGGGTACACGACCTATATTTATTCAACGATATTTGTATTTTCATTCGCATTCAACATAGTTATTGATGAAACAAAACCGTCCACAATGGTTGAGTTTATTGTAGTCAGCGTGCTTGTAACCCTTGGCCACTTTCTAACCATATTCGTGGTCTTTCCGAAGATTTTCGCCGAAGCCATTCTTAGGCTTAGAATGATTTTCACTTATTATCCTCAAGTCAAAAGGCTGGTGGCAGAAACTAAAAGAAGAAATACTTCACCCGGTGCAAGCACAGAGGTAGAAAGTTTCTTTAGCATAATGTGGAAGAAACGCAGTGGCATAAACCGTCTTCCAGAAGTCATTACTGATTTGCCTCGTTACCTGAGAGTGGATCTCAAAAGCGATTTAGCCTGGCCAGTTTTTTATCACAGCCCAATACTACGAAAAACGTCGAATCCCTTCAAGCGTATCCTATGCGAACTAATAGTACCTGATTACAAATTACCCGGTGAAAAGCTATATTCTGGAATTAATTCCCATTCAAATTTATTCTATTTGAAGAGCGGTGTAGTCCAGATAATTTCGGCAGATGATGGAATTACCCCTATTATATCAGTAACAGGAGGAACTATTTTTGGTGATACAAGTTTTCAAATTCCCCCTTTGAGACGAAAAGTCATCGTACGCTGTCTTACATATTGTGAAGTATTATATTTAACCAGATTAGACTATATACGATCTCTGCATAAGTATCCAGCTGATCGCCGTAATATTCTCAATATGGTAACGGATAAAATTAAGCACGCGCGTACTCTCTACACCTGCAAACAACACGTAAGAGGTCTGGATAGAACTGAAGATGAAGGCATAGCTTGGGTCAAGAGGCGTTGGTGGGAAATATCTGATACAATGAACAGTTGGAAGAAAAGATCAATAAAAAAAGATGGAAAAAAGTATGAGCTTCCACCTGAAGAGGCTGTCTATCATTGCGCTAAATATATCGGGCAGCTGGTGTTGTGTACCGATATCCAGTTACAAACCAAGTCTATATTTGCAAATGCAAAGTTCCCATGGATACTTCTGCCTCAGTCGAGTTTTGGTTTGATTTGGCATCGAGTCGTTACTATCACAGTTTTCTTAGTATTGATACTGTACCCTCCAAACATAGCATCATTGGCGCCTATTCCAATTTGGTTTAGTTTTTTTGCATTCTGGACTAATTTTGTATACACTGCCGATATTTTCGTATCTCTGCTAACGGCAGTGTCACGACGAGAGAATCTCACAACCAGCTTTTCCGCTGTTATGTTTGCACGATGTAAGACATTATTCTTTATTTTAGACGTTTTGGCAGCAGTATGGATTGAGGACATCGCTATCCTCATTGGAAAACCACAATTCTATGATGTGGCTCATTTTAATAGACTCATCAAAATATACATACTTTTCACTGGAGGTACCGAACTCTGGGACCTGAAGAAAAACCCCATGTTGATGGTGTGCTATAAAATAAGTTTACTCGTATTCAGCTGTATTTACCTCCTCGGGTATCTTATGTATGTGTTGACTATTTATATACCTGCTTTAAGTAAGAAATATTTCTTCGGCGAGTATTCTTGTGAGCCTAATATACCTAAAGAAAAATGTGAACCAGGGAGCCAGCATTTGATGGGAGTAGCCTCAGCATGGGCTATGGAACAAACATATCCCGAGTTCTTACCTGTAGCTTTAGTAGACGTTTACTATGCAATGGTCGTGGATTACATTTGTTATTTGCTCTTCATGTATTGTGAAACCCTGTTGATTGCTGCGATGTATTTGAAGAACAGGGAAGTAACAAACTTTCAATACTTCGTGTCCAAGTTGAAGACGTATTATCGGTATTACAAAATACATCATGATTTGTTGAAACGTCTGGATAGATATCTCGACTGTCATTGGAAGTATTACAAGGGGGTAGATATCATGCACCCTAATATGTTACAAGATGAGCCATATGATATTTACTGGAAGGTTCAAGGTGAAGTGGCAGAAAACATCATTGGCAAATCGCTAGCGTTTGTTGGTGCTGATCCATTGCTTATAAGAGAGCTCGCTTACGCATCGAAATTTTTGATTTTACCAAAGAACGCAACGCTATTCCTCTTTGGTGTACAGAGCAAAAATGTGTCATGGATTGTACAGGTACGTTTAGTGATATTTCTCCTTTGTTGGCATCGTCGTTCACCTTCAGAAACCAACCAATCAGCATTGCAATGCAGTGCTGCATAGTACACAGTATATATATTGATACGCGTGACTGACGGTAGGCGACTAAACAATAGCGAAATAAAGAAGTTTTTAAGATCTACTCTTTCCCTCTTAACCGGCTTCTATAATTGCCGCCATATTTTTTACAGGGAAATATCAAATGTGAGTTTCACAATGAAGAAGGCGAGTTGTTGAAAGTATTCTTCGGTCCGGGGTACATGCTCTCAGTCAGCTCTGTTTTCCTGAACAAAGCCTCGCTAAGGACGTATAGTGCTTGTACTGAATGCGAAGTTAGTATTATTTGACCATTCAACAATGACAGTCAGATTTCATTTGAGCCGTGTGGGCGGAAATGGAAGGTGCCTCGGCTTTCGATGCGTAGGTTGCAGATTCAAATCCCAGTCGTGCACGACTTCTATGGAATTTTCTATTCGAAATAATTATGAATCTACGCATTAACACGTCCTCAGAACGGTGAAGGAATACATCGTGAGGAAACCCGCGGCTAAGTCTTGTTTCAAAGCGGAGGTACCAACTACCCAGCTCTACGTCACACGCGTTAACTACTGCGTGGAGACCAAGGCTGTGGAGGAGTACCTCAAAATGAAGACCGGACTCTCGCTGCGGGTCGAGAAGCTGGATTGTCGCCATAATGTGAGCTTCAATTAATTTATGGTGAGAGCTCCATCTGAACATCTATCGACCTACCTAAGTGCAGAGTTTTGGCCGATGGGTGTCAAGTTCCGAATGTTCACTGGCCGCCTGCAAGGGGACACCGCCGTGCACCGTCGTCAGCTGACACCCTGATTGCGACATCGACACGTCGCAGTCACAATGTTTTATTTTTTTTATATTGTATGTATGTTATTTTTAAGGTATATATTGATATGGACTGTAGAATAAGTTAAATAAGACTTTACTATAGTATAAATGAATAATCTGGCAAACATGTACTTTTAGTTTCTATATGCGAAAACATATAATTGGTTTTAAGTTTCTTTTATAAGCTGTTTAAATAGTATATTACACTGTTTGTTTTCCAAATAAAATAAAATTATTATAAGTCAGTTTTACACGTAATGACCATGTCTTTCCTGTGGATAAGGTCAACTAGGGTTTAGCCTACACCGTCGGAATAATGTCCCAACAAAGTCCTCCGCTTCGCTGTAAAAATCATCTAGAATAAATATAATAAGGCCTTTCTACACAGAGATCTCAGCAATGCCTTGTAAAATACAGACTTATACAGAATCAGTCTAGCCATGAAACAATTTGTCTTCAATAATTTGTACCATTCTGCAGATACTTTACATAAAAGTGCAAGAGTTTTTTAAAATAATCAAGCGCTATCCAGACGAATGGGCCTATTTCAAGAAATGTATTAATGAGTTTTCACCTGTATTCGAAGAGATGTTTCAGAATTATTTGCAGAAGCATAGAGACGTGAGTTCTGAGTTTTTTACTTTATACTAGTCTAAAAACATCTATCTCGTCCTAATGAGTTCAATTTATGTGAAATCTTGTTACGTGTTTATTAATGAGTGTTTTAAATACCTATATCATTTCAGTATCAAAAGAAATTGAGAGAACGTGTATTTCACTCACGGATATCGTCAGTAGCAGTAATAACAAGAGAAAAATTCTCTCCAACGAGTCCTCACTCAAGTCTCAACTCAGATGTGTGGGAGGAGCCAGAATCCGAGTGAGTTTCTGAGTTATTTTATAGATCTTTTCCAGTTTTCCAGTTAATTTACCATGTTCCGAGAATCCTTAAGTTATTTGATGGCCTGAAAAACTTTTCCGCAAAACTACAGTGCATCTTATCATATTCTGTGAACGTTACGTAGTCCGCGTGAAAAAAATCGTCTACATACGAAAATTTCATCTCCAGACTTTTATCTCTCTGAAATATAATCGTGAACCATTCTTGTTTATGTTTGTAGGGGAAAGGCGTACAAAATGACATAGGTGGACAAAACGACACAGTGGTATTTTCTCCGAAACCACAGACTATTTAGTTCCCGTGTCGACACACAGAGACCGCCTAGTAACGGGCAGCAACCTGTCGCAACGCCAGTCACGCCCGCTCGGCCATTTGACGTGGACGGCGATTTGCAAATTTTACGCCAGCACGAGTTTTGTTCCAATGGATTTTGTTTCGCAGTAAAAGTAAGTAATTTTTTACTTTTATTCATCTTTGATGGTGTCTGTTTGTTGTCATTGAACTAAAAAAGCTCGGTGATGTGATGAAAGCTCATAAAAATAAGTGCATTATTGGTTTTTGTTTCTGATGTTATAAATTTTGAAAGTGTACATAATGACATACCCCTTGTGCGGGTAAAATGGTATACTATGTCGTTTGACCCACCTATTTTTTTCTTCTTTCAGGTCATAATTTCAAACATAATTTCAAACAACCAACAGGGTTGGGATAAAACCTCCATGGAAAAGGCTATTGAAGCTGCTAATAAAAATGAAATGGGTTGGCTGATGGCTTCCAAAGTGTCCAAAGTGTATGGTGTCCCACAAGCAACACTAAGAAGACACGCATTAGGCTGCGCCTAATGCGTGTCGACGACGACGACGAAGATTGCCCTTGCATCTATTGCAATGACCTGTACTCCAGGTCCAGGCCGAGGGAAGTTTGGTTATAGTGCATGAGCTGTAAGAAATGGGCTCATGCATTATGTGCAGATGTTCCAAAGAAGACACAGTCTTTTATTTGCGATAAAGAAATATAAAGAAAATGAAAAATATATATAGAAAAATGTATTATTTTGGTATACTATTTTGTCCACACGATGTATGTCATTTTACCCGCACAGGGTGGACAAAACGAATTTTGCCAATGTTTTTAAAAATGTTCTTTAACTTTCTTGTTTTAGTATTAAGTTGATTGATCTCTTTAATTTTGATAAAGTACTGAACCAAGGTTTAGTAAGGCTGATTAAAATGTTTAAAACAATTAATGAAACACGATTTATGACTGATTTAGCAGAGGGTATGTCATTTTGTACGCCTTTCCCCTACCTTTATATTTTTATAAAGTAGTATTTATTGATGTACCTATTTCTCTACATAAAAATGTACAGTATATTATTTATACAACGCTATTCATATTATAATATTAGTAGGATTATCAAACGCAGAGAAGTCAATCAATTGATGTCAATCAAAATTACTATCTCGATTCGGTATCGCTTCATCAAAAACTATGTTAAATGCGAATGAAAAAACAAATACCGTTGAATAAATAGGTCGTGTACCATTCATCAGTTTCATTAGCTGAATACAAAACTGTAATTATATATATAGCGTGTTAAAAAAAATCTCAGGAATTGACGTTCAAACCCTAGATCTAAATATAGTAAAAACCAGTAACTGATTGACTGAAAGACAACGCAGAGGTCACTGAATAAAATAGTATTATTGTGTTTTTCCAGTTTCATGAAGGCGTGGATGTTATTTAGGGCAATTATAGTAGTTGTGTCTATTATATGCGCTTCTCTTCAAGGTAAGAACATTAAATTATGATACATAAACTTAATACAACCGAAACAGAAAACATGCTTTTAATAATAATTTTGTCAAACTTAAACAACATAAAAGCCGTGGCCCCGGCTGAAGAATAGACCTCTCCGTATCTAGCTACCGTGGATGTCGTTAGAGGCGACTAAGGCAAAAACTTGGGGCAAAAGCTAAGCAAAATCTAGGATAGGCAATGCGGATAATTTTGAGCCTTCTAATCGACTAGAGGAATTTGACGAAAGTAAGGCGTGTTATAGAAGTTTGTTTTGCAGGTGGCAGTGGAGTGACCATAAGATGGTCATTAATCATGATCGGTGCATTCTGCGATTGCATCGCTTGGATCGACATCGTAATAAAAGTATTCGTGAGTGATTTTTTGACAGATAATAATGATTTAACATCGAGATTATTCGAGAATCTAATGTCTAGGAAATTACACTAAATTTTGACTGACTTAAGATTTCTATTGTCTCGACTGGCCTCATAGCTCAGTTAGTAGTAACTCTGCCTTCTGCGCTAGAGGTCGCGTGTCCGATCCCCGCACTGGACAAACATTTGTGTGATAAACACAGATGTTTGTTCTGTGTCTGGGCGTTATATATTTATCTATTATGTATATCAGTCTCTGGTACCCATAGTACAGGCTATGCCTTGTTGGGATCAGTTGACCGTGTGAATATGTCCGTAATATTTATTTACTTAAGTTTGATTTGTATGAAACTCAAAAATAAAACAAACAAAATTGTACCACCAGTCTATTATAATTGTATTCAGTCAAAATGTACTGCTATTCCCTCTAATATTTCTTTAACATGGTTTAGCCTGTGCGTCAGTGAGCAATGCAATAATTTATTATACTTGACTTTGACTTGGTATTCCTAGGAACGTATCTTTAATTCTCGTGACTGGAAGAATGACGGGAAATAAAAAAAAAACAAATTTGACAGTATCTTCTACGAAAATAATGTCATACTGATGTCATTATAAAGGAATGCTGACCCTTTACAGGGACTACATTTTTAGTCACATTTAAAAGTTGTTTAGCTTTGCCGTTTTATTATCTTTATCTCGTGTTTTGTTGGGTTTTAATGTGTAATCTCGGTGGTATTTAACCATTAAAGCTTAGGAACTTGCACGAGTGTAGGCAAATACAACGGGAGTGTATTACATGATTTTCTTTTTTGATTAAAAATGCGGTTTGAAGTTTTAAAGAAAGCCGCCATCATTTTCTTCTGAGCAAACTTGACACTCCAATTACTTGACACTGGCAAGATTGACTGTAAAACAGCAGATGCAATAAAATGAAAAAATGAAATGAAAATGACCCTTTACGGTATTTGATAGGGCGATGATATATCATAAATAATAAGTGCCCTAGCACACGCTGAGTGGTGGCCGTTTTTGTTACCAATAAATGGAATTTCATTCCATATTGTGTTGTGTTAAGTTGGAGTTGTATTTATGTGAAGCAAAATAATAAATAATATTTTACTATTCTATTCTAATATATAAAAATAAACTCTACTACGTTAAACGACTAATTGGCAATCAGCGTACAGCCTAAACCAGAAGTTCTAGGAGTATGCAAGGAGGATAGCTTCCTGTAGTAGTTTAAGGGTTTACTAAGAAAGAGATTCCCGAAACGCAACCCAAAGGGGGTGCAGCGGAGGTTGAAGTTTAAAGTTTTGACAACTTTTCATAGAAATTATTTTAAAATTCCCGACAGCTGGCCTATTACGACAATCGTGGAATTCTGATCACTGATAAGATGAAGTGTGCCCTACATTACCTCACAAGAGGTTTCATTCTCGACGTTATTGGAGCACTGCCGTGGTTTGAAGGCTTCAGAGTAGTTATGCGAGATTATATCGACGACGACACCACTTTAATAGTCAACACATTCTGCAAGTTCTCCCATCTCTACATCGTGTTTGGGTATTTTAACTATATTGGCGATTCGCCGACTGTTAACGTGGCTTTTGTTATGGTTTGTATTCTTATGTATGTAACATTTTGGATTCAATTTTGAGCATTACGTTACAATACTGCTACCCTGACTGACAAGCATTCGCCTGTCATGTTACATTTAGATTCGATTTTGAGTGCTCCGCGTCCCGCAACACTACAAGTGCTGCGCATTGATTTTACAAGTTGTATCAAAATATTACAGATTGTGTCATTACAGGTTGTGCACTGTAATGCTCGGTTCTCCTTCCTCACTGATATAATGTTCCTAACGTTACATTACGGGCGAATGCTCTCGGTGAGGGAACACATTTAACCGACTTCAAAAAAAGGAGGAGGTTATCAATTAGACGCCTATCGGAATTTTTAAAATAATGGAATATGTTTATTTTTGGTAAAGAACTGATAAGCTCTTCAAACTTGAAGTAGGTTTTTAGTTAGTTATTAAATCGTAATTAAAAATTTTACAGTGTGAACTGTCAGCTGTTATAAAATTAACTAAATTGAGTTGAATCGTTTACCACTAGCAAGCCCTATTTTACCCCCTTCAAGATTATTTTTGAGACAAAAGATAGTCTATGTCTTTCCCTAAGATATAATCTATATCCTTGCCAAATTTCATTACGATCCGTTCAGCCGTTTAGTCATGAAAAGGTAACAAACAGAGTTACTTTCGCATTTATAATTTTAGTACGGATGTTTGATTTTTTTAGATATTTAAATGGCAACTGGTGACAATACTAATAATGTTTGGAGCGAGTCACTTCCTAATATACCACTGTGTGGATTACGCGTTCGACGTCAAATCCAACCTAATACACGTGAAGAGCAGGAATGAGTGTTGGTTGCCGAAGTTCCTAGAGCTACAACCAGAGCCTAATATATCACAGTTGCATATTGTTAGTACTTTCATCAACAGTCTATGAAGTCCACTGCTTGACATAGACCTAAATAATTAATTAAAAGGATGATAAAGAGACCAAAATTGAAAAAGCTAATTTGAAAAAGGTCGGGAAAATATCTGAATAAAAAAATACTTTGATATATTATTTCATGCTTGGGAAGTATTTATTAGTCGTGTTTGTTTTTTGCATATCCATTTTGTGCTCATTGTACTGTCATAGGCGCTCAGTTGATTATTATAGCTCTATAGCCCCATTCAGACTCCCCACGAGGCTCTTCCCTCGCCTCGCCTCATTGTCGCTCCTCTTCGTGTCGGTTTTTCAGGCGCGAGTCAAAGGACGCGAGATAAAAGACGTATAGTAAGACGTAGCGGATAGAAAAAGACATAGCGGGCAACTGAATAAATCGAGAGTGTGGATGGCTAACACTCCTGCCACCTCCACTCGCCAAGACTCGTGCCGAGAGTCTCTACGAGGCGCCTCGCGAGAGTCTGTATGGGGCATATGATACTTACAGTTCCCGGAGAATATAATGTACCTACATTAAACACTGAGTGATGTGCCCTTTGGGAATATCACATGTTTTTAAATTTCAGTTGTTTGCGGAAAGCCTTAACTTGGCTCAGAGTGGGCTCATGAAAATGAGTTTCGGGAAATATCGTATTGATCGGATAAATCTTGATGTGGGAATATCTTTGTTCTTACTTGGACTTGTCTATTGGTGAGACTATGGGCCATCATCCACCAAAGCTGAGTGGAGAGAAGATATGATGCATATTTTTTTTAATACAACTTAGGTGGCAAACAAGCATACGGCCTGTTACCTGTTACCTGTTGGTAAGCGGTGCTTGTGCGGAGATGACATTTCGTCATCTCCGCACATGCATTACGCGTGGTTTCATTGCATGATTTAGCACATCTTTGCTCCACTCAGCTTTGATGGATGATGGTCCCAACATCTGTATCACCAAAGATAATATAGTAAAATTGTCTTTGGTATCACTAGTCATTCCACAATGTTTTCTCTTTTTATTGCTAATTTTATATATAGTTGTGTGAGTAGAATCGTGAGGGGAAATCGAGTGCAGTGAAAAAATAAACGACTAAGAATTTTATGATAGTCTGAATGCACTGTTTCTGTTTTCAGTACTAGTCATTACGCATGTATTGTAACAGGCTGATATAGTTTATCCATTTTCATAAAAAAACTAAGGCTTTCTTAACTCATTATTTACGCATTCGCGAGATAAAACAGATTATTACTATGCTCCTGCTGTAAGCAGTTTCTCTATAAACCAGGTTAGCTTCAGTTTTCATTAATTAACGTCTAAGAAGCTAGAGGTAAGTTAGCTTTGTTTTACAGTGCAGCATAAACAGCATTAGTAGAGTTGTATAAAATTGCTGGCTTTTCGTGTGACTGATTCTTTCTTGGACATTCTGCATTGGCTCAGTGACCAGGTTGTGGTGGGGTGGCCCTGAAAAAGGCCCATGACCATCGGTGAAAGAATCGGTTCCTGCACATGCCACATGTCTTCCAATTTTTAGGTTCTAGGACATGCCGGTTTCCTCATGATGTTTTCCTTCACCGTTTGAGAGCACAGTATAGCGCACATACATTTTCCGAAACGAATATCCATTGGTACACGTCCGGGGTTTGAACCCACACCCTGTGAATTGGAAGGCGTGGTTTTTCTTCTGTCTTTTGTGAGATACTTTATCCATCTCATTTTATTTATTTTTCTTAAGCCTCGTTTGGGTAAGGCTCGTGTGGCTAAGGGTCGATCAAGATTAAGCATGTACCGTATTTTTTTCGAACGGAAGCCTATTAAGATCGAAGCAAGCGTTTATAGGCTATGGTAACCACTTACCAACAGGTGAGCCGTATGCTTGTATGCCACTTTAGTTGTTTATAAAAAGGTCTACCATCCTTTTGCAGGTTCGTAATGTGCTACACGCTAACTCTTCTAGTTCTGAACTCTCGAGGAAACGAGCTGTTTGAGCACGGTGTCAGTCAGCTCAAAAAGTTCCTCTGCGGGGAAAGAGTTGACAAGAAACTGATCAATCAAGCTTTAGCGCATTTTACTTATTGGTGGATGAGGTAATTTTTCAGAGACTTTTCATATAAATACCTCTGCACTCAGTGGGCAGGCAGGCCATATAGCTCGCAGAACCGACAACGGTTGGGGAGTAAAGGTTCTCGAATGGCGACCACGAACCGGGCAACGCATTGTTGTAAGGCCCCCCACCGATGGACCGACGACATTGTGAAAGTTGCAGGAAGTGAATGGTGGATGGAGAAGGATCAAGACCGTTCATCGTGGAACTCTTTGGGGGAGGCCTATGTCCAGCAGTGGACTTCTGCAGGCTGATGTTGATGAAGACCGATTTTAATGATTGATTCTTCCGCTGGTGTATAGAAAATAATCCAAAAGCGATTTATTCTAGAGGAATTGCTAACTGAAAAAATGTCATCATCTCTTGGAATCACGACTTGCCGAAACATTTTTTGTGGACGATTTTATTAAGTACACTCTTGAATTTATTTTGACTGCTCGAAAGAGATTTATCCTTTAATGGCTCTTCTTTGAGGTATTTTTTTTAAGTATAGAGGCAGGAATAAAACCTTATCATCCATAATCGACACCTCGAAACGAAAACCTAATGCGATTTAGCAGAACAAAAACAAGTTAATCAGGGAATGCTGAATGCGGGAAGAATAACTCAATGTACTCCGTGCAAATCAGGATCAAAATATAACTCGTAGACATGGTAATGCTTCTCTGTACTAATCTAGGTGCCACAAACAGCAAAACCCCTCCTTTAAACCCAACCCCAAACTTGAAGTCGGATTCCTTATCCGAACGTATTTTTTTCCTTTTATTAGGACCAAGGGGATAAGCATACACCATTTGACAAACGAACGCATTGGAGTTGTACTTCGTCAAGACCTCAACTACTACTTTTTCCAAACGTAAGTATCAACTCTACTTATTGATAACCACATTGAAGGTAGATGAAGGTACCTAGGTATCCTTAAAATTGATATACACGGTGTTTCACAGTATGTATACCAACGCGAAAGCGGTTTATGCTACAAGGTGATTCATAACATGTACTCCATCCCGAAAGGGGGTTATTCTATCAACAAAAAGAAATAATATTAGCGAAAAAAACATCACTATTTTCATATTGATAATAATTTTTAATTTTATTTTCACAAACCTTTTGTATTTTTATCATCTTAACTTATAACTAATAACTACAACGTACAAGAAGTTCGGAATCAAGATTGCTACCTAAAACAGCTGATTCTTGGAGTTAAACCTGATTTGAACCAAAAACAGCTGATTTCGCATAGAGTTTTTTCAATGAAACATGTCGAATTTCCAAAAGTCATAGAACAAACTTTATTGCCAATTGGTTGTAGAATAAGCCCTTTCGGTATGGCAAACATTTATGAATCACCTTGTATAAACAAAAACAAAGAAAAAAACTAGCTATCTACTTTTTCTTGTAGAACCTTCCAAGCTTTAGATACGCTACTCCTCGGAGGAGAGACTCTGTCCCGCCAACTAGCCAGCTCTAGTACTCAGATCTACGTGCTGCCTAGCCAGGAGATCATCAGGGAGAACGACATCACCAATTACGTGTACATTGTGCACCGAGGCAAGGTCATCATAAGCCAGAGGGGGGAGAAAATCGTCACGCTTACCAAGGTATTATACATACAAACATAAAATCACGCTTATTTCCCAGAGGGGTAGGCAGAATCAAAACAACGGCTTTCCACTTGCTACGATCCTGACATAACTCTTTTGCTTCATTCACTCTCATCACATTCCTCATACATGTTCGTCGGTTTAGGGTACTCTTGACCTGGCCTTTGTCCAAAACGTCACCGATTTGGTCACTAAACGTACGCCTAGGTCTTCCCCTTCCAACGGTCCCAAAAGGTAGTATATTATTTATAATTAGGTACTAATATAACTAAACAAGCGGCTTTATGTAAATACTTGTTCTTAACTGTACTGGCACCATGCTTAGCTAAGCGTGCAATTTTGGATGTAACCTACGTAGGACTTTGAAGAACTTAATTAAGCGAAAATTCTACAAAAAATCTTATTACAAAATATCCGTCTGTTAATTAAGATGACATAAAAGCTTGGGATTGAATATGCTCCAACTCGATTATTAATAAAGATGTACCTAAAAGTATCATTAAAAATAAACAAGACGTGGTTTCTTGCCAAAGCGCACATACGCGCAGTCTTATTAAGACGCTTTCAATCCTGTCACCATCTACCACAAGAGTATTTTCTGGCGACTCAACATTGAATTGGTGCAGGGTGACCAGTAAAAACATAAAGTAAGCATGAACATTATGATGATTTCAGGGTTGCATATTCGGTCAACTACTAAGCTCATCGAACCGTCCAGTTCGCGTTTCAGCTATGTCTGACGATTATGCGGATTTACTTCAAATACATATTAAGCAGTTTCAAGATTCCATTAATGACGAGGTAAGAACTTATACCTAATAAGTAAGTTTGAAAGTGGCGTCAGTGACGGAAAAGATGAGGAGCAATAAGGCATGTCATGTGGTTAAAAGAGTGTTAGATATGAATGTGGTAGGATACA
The DNA here is from genome assembly GCA_947579855.1 of Anticlea derivata. Taxonomy (NCBI): domain Eukaryota; kingdom Metazoa; phylum Arthropoda; class Insecta; order Lepidoptera; family Geometridae; genus Anticlea; species Anticlea derivata. The sequence continues at coordinate 9,167,290 of OX388269.1, forward strand.
AAGTAGAGGTAGACAAAAAAAAAGTTGGATAGATTGTGTGAAAGATGACGTGAGTAAGTAATGAGTGCTGATAGAGGGAAATGGCAGAGGAGTACATATTATAACACTTAAGAGGGATAAGAGCAAGAAGATGATTTATGCATCTGCAGACAAAGGCTTAAAGCATTATTTGTTGTAGGTAAGGAATAACATATACCAGAATCCTCAATCCAAAGACGACTACATGGCAACGAAAAAACATATAGCGGAAAACCCGTACGACTCAATTCAATACATTCTTCGTGGGCGCAAAACTATCAAACTTCCAGTAAGTATGATCCTTAAGAACATAATTCTACGACCCACACTAAGTTTTTTACCACCTAAACATTGGTTATTGCTAAATGAGCGTAGGTTCATTACGTAAATTATAGACCATCTACGTTGTGCTCAATTTATCGAATCCCGTAATTAAATAGCTGCGGAACCTTCGGCGTCTGGGCTAAGGTAATTGATGCAGGGTTCGCAACGGATTTTGGTTTACTTTGTATAGGTAAAGTCCATCAGCACCGCCTGCACCGAGCGCCGGCATTTACGCACAAGAAATGCGTTGCGTGCCGGTGACTTTACACGAATTATCACCGCGTACATTGATTAGTGATCAGTTTTCACGCCACCCCACCAAAAAGTTTGGACGACAGTAGATGTTTAATTACGAAACGAACTAAATAAAAACAGTGCCCACGCTAAGACGAGCCAAACAAAACAAAGAGGGCACTACCACACCTTTTTTCAAAGCGACTTGGTTTATTTTCGAACCCTCTTTTCTTTGGTCTTACACATGCCACTGGCTATTCCGTCCATTTCTTTGCGTGCCGTGGGTGTGTTGCAGCCGGCGCGGACCAGTTGATGCGTACATTAACTTGGCTGATTTATTTTTCAGTTCATGGCTTACCCTTTAGAAGCACACCGCAATAACTTGTATTCTGGCTGGCTTACCGTAGCCTGGCTATTGGGACCACTCGCCTCGGTCGCCATTGCTTTAGCCTCGATGACGCTGCCTCCTTACATCATTCCGAAACTGTGGCCATACTTCATTGTTCTGGATGTTATTTATTTCGTCAATTTTGTAACAGAATTTTTTACGGTAAATATTAGTTTTCTTATTTTCTTTGTATTTTTTATTTTGAGTGCAATAAAATTGCATAGGTATTTGTCTGTTGTTTGGGTTTGTGATAACGTTAAAGTCAAATCCAAAATCAAAAGGCGTTTATTTCAATAAACCACAAGGATCACTTTGAAACGTCTTAGAAACTAGGTGACGCTACTCCTGTTCCTCGCGACCAAGCCTAGAAGAATCAGATAGCCGTTAATAATAAGATTTTTCTTGATTGAAAACACATATAAAATTGTTTCAGTTGGAACTAGTAGTAGCCGAAAAGAGATGCGTAAAGCGCGTTCTAGGATTGCGAAGATTCCGAGGATGGACAGTCTACATTGACTTCATAGCCTTATTACTCCCAATGCTGTTTTATGTTTCTAATGACTGGATTTACCAAATGATTTGCTTGTTAAGGCTCAGATTGTTGTACGATTTTCATCATCATTTCTGTAGGAGTTTTAAGGTACGAACCTAATAACGTGAAATGAGAGCACTTGTGTAGTACTCTCCTTTCTATACAAGATGATTCATAAATGTTTTCTATCCCGAAATTGTTATTCTACACCCAATTGGCAATAAAGTTTGTTCTACGACTTTTAGGAATTAGACTTTTTTTTATCCAAGAAACACTGCAAAATCAGCTGTTTTGGGGTCGACATCATCAGCCTGTAGAAGTCCACTGCTGGACATAGGCCTCCCCCAAAGAGTTCCCTGAAATCCTGTATGTTTTTTTTTTTTAAATATGGAGATAAGTTTGTTAAAGGTTCTGTCGCATAAATTCTTTATTTTTATTGATTTAATATATATTTTATGAATAACCTTGTAGATGTGCTTGGAATACTTAGATGTCTGATATATATTGAATCGAATTCCATCGACATTGGCATCGAGTCTGTTGTTGAATTATCGTAAACTCACTTAATTTGAAAGCACATTGACTAGACAATTTTATTTAATTTCAGAGTAAAGCGGCCCCGGTTCTAATGAAATTTCTAATAATACTTCTTATGTTTCACGCTATGTCTTGTGGTTGGATCTTTATGGCTTGCAGAGGTATCTTTTTATCTATATTATAATTACTTAATTCATCATCATTTCAGCCGTAGGACATCTATGCTTAACATAGGCCTCCCCCACATATTTCCAGAGCAACCGATCATATCGTCCTGCACCCAAAGGCTCCCAGCTATTTAATTATAAGTAGTCTTTGCATCCAGTGGGGGGCCGTCCTATACTACGTTTCCATTTAAGAAGATTTCTGCCTAACTGCACCTAGGCTTAATACTATATTTTTACCCGACTGCCGCGAAGGAAGAAGGGTAAAGTTTTAATTGCAATATTTTGATCACTCATCACATCAAGCATAGAGCAATATTTATTTTATCATTTCTATCAATGTTTTATATACCTACATACAATAAACTGAGAGCACAACATCACTTTACAAGTTCCCGCCATAGTATTTGTACCATGCTTTTATTGAGACTATTACTTTTTTATTTTTTATTTCAGATGAAAATTTTCCCATCGAAGTGCCTGTACTTACTGGCACTTACAATCTTTCTATTGATAGCGACGTTTGGGTTCTACCGTCAGATAGAAAAGGAGGTATGTTGAAATTTATCATAATTAGCGATCAGAATGAGCTATTTATATGAGGTGATTTATAAATAATAACCATGGTACAAAGGTCGTAGATTCAAACCAGTCGTGCACCAATAAGTTATTCTGTTCGTAAAAGGAGCCATTTCATTCTGGGCCTGGCCCATGTACACTACGTAGAAAAATAAGGAAAAAATAGGAGATTACAAGAAAAATACAATTTCATTAATTTGAAGACAAATGCGATGGTACAAGAATAGTTCTTCTGGTAAGTTTTTTACTATGTGAACTAGTGAGACGACTCAAAAGAACTAAGCCTTTTAAGTTAGTATGATGTAAAATAATAGTGAAATGTAGTGAAAGTGATAGTGCCTACCTATAAAGAACACAAGAACAAAGTGTCTTCCCCTTAACTAGAAACTGTAAGAAAAGTGCTATTGGACACATTCTTAGATATAATTTACCTTATAAAACTATGTTAAAGTAAAATTGCTCATTGGCCTACTTGGCTAGATTGCAATACTACTTAGGGTACAATAATTTGTAAACTAGGATTAAAAAAAAAAAAAAAAAAACTATGTGAACACTATTTGAAGGCCGCCATGTTGGTTTATAATTGGCGATTGACATGACATTGACATATTTTTCATGTCATGTTGTTTGATTTGATGTTTTTGTTTTGTCAGATAAATGTAGGTTGACAAAATGACATTTCACGCACGTCCATCCGCCATATTTTGTAGCGCTGTGTGTTGCTCTCTCTGTTGAAGAAAATCTTAATGTACCTTAGAACGAAGTCAATTTAAATAAAATAACCAATTAAATACGTTTACTTTATTGCTTAGCCATATTTTAGAGTAGTGTACACAGTGCAAGCCCAGGCTCCATATATTGATGAAACGTCTCTTTTTAGTGCCCATTAACTATTTGATAGAATAAGCCCCTTTCGAGATAGTATACCTACTAATGAATCACTTTGTATAACCAAACGAAGCCTGGAAGCGTGCTGTTGGAAATGCTATTAGCAGGCACCCATCCAACTACAGCACAGCGCTTGTCCTTAGTTTCTGATACCCACGACACAGAGCGTGGGAAATTTCAGTGTGATGTCAGGACTTATTGCAAATGTTGGGTATTTATCTAGTTACTTTTCATTATTAACTTCAGGTTGTGCCAGAATGACTAAAAATATTGACCCTTTAACTCAAAAGAGTGTAGCTGGCTTCGTGGTGCCAAAGTACTGGCAAGACGACTACATAGTTTCTATGACGTACATAATATTTCTTCAAGCACAAACTGGTATTAGTACTGTGAGTATCAAATTAGTTAATAGGGGCTATTTATAAGCGCATATTTCAGTTTGGATTTGGCACTGGCTACGAGTCTGTTCAGTGGCTCAAGCACGAATAATTGACGATAGCTTTACGATATTAAAAGCCAAATATTGCCCAATAACATTGGCGATGCTTGAAATCCTGTTCGTAAACCAATATTAAATGGTTTTGCAACTTATACAAACTATGTAATTCGGTTTATTTCTTGATTTCTTATATGTAACTAAGCTGTCGTTTTTACAACAGTTTCCCATAATGAGATGTGTGTAAAATAATTCAAAAAACACTTCCATTAATACATATTTTTATAGAAAAAAAAAGTTTCAAAGATCTGTCACTGAATCACACAAAATCTAAACATCACAAACTCGCATCCTACATCCTACTAATATTAAAAATGCAAAAGTTTGTGGGGATGTTTGGATGTTTGTTATTCAATCACACCGAAATGCCTCAACCGATTTCTATGTAACTTGGAATAGATATGAGTTCTTTACCTTGAATAACATAAAGGCTAATTTTTATCTCGGTACCAAGCGAGCAAAGGCGCGGTTTATCAGGTAAAGGAACGTTGCGGCTTTTTAGCTATCTGCGTCTATTAGCCTTCCAAAGTAGGTTGTAGTGTAAATCGATGTTTTGTTTATAATTGGCGGGTGTTTTTATAGACGGCTGCTTAGCGACCAACAGTGAGTCCCCAAAGACACGACAGGGCACAAAAAAATACAGAAACTGACTGTCGGATCGCCAACAGACGAGAGGGACGCATTTACCGATGTCAGTCAATGTTTATGTTACAGGTGGTCGCTGTCTCCCTCAAACAAATCTACTACAAACTAGCAATGAACTTTTTGATCACCGCTATTAATATGTGGTTACTGAGCCTCGGAATTAGCTTTATCTACACGCGATTTAGAGAGCTCTATCAGTACGACTATAATGTAATGAATTTGCTCACGTTTCTGAAACATAGCGACATTTCGCCGCCTCTGTTGGACTCTGTTAGAGAGTATACTACGCAGCTATGGCGAAGGCAGAGAGGTGATTCATAATATTATACTATACCATCCTATATGTGACTGGCCTCATAGCTCAGTTGGTAGTAACTCTGCCTTCTGCGCTAGAGGTCGCGGGTTCGATGACTAACACAGATGTTTGTTCTGTGTTTGGGTATTAAATATATATCTATTATGTGTATCAGTCTCTGGTACCCATAGTACAGGCTATGCCTAGTTTGGGATCAGTTGACCGTGTGAATATGTCCGGAATATATATTATTATATCCCCAACCTATTCATTTAAAGAATTATCACAGATTTAGCTTGAATCTGTGATAATTTATTAATTAATAATAATACATTTGAACAGGATGACTAAGAAAGAATCAGTGACACGACAAGCAAACAAGCAAGCAAGTAAGCTTGAATCTATAGTAATATCCACGCAGACGGTCTAAGGCAATTACTTGTTCTACTCTGTTTGCTAATAGCTCTCCAACTTGGTAAATAGCGAATTGCGTTTGCTATTCGGTTTCAATATTGGACTTGGGTAAGCTGTAGGTATTTACGAGTTAAATTATGGAAATAGCCTAAAGAAAACTTTAAAAATAGGTTTCATAGGTTTGTATTTTTGTTACAATTTTTGTATTTGTTGGCTTTCTAATTTAATAAAGCCGCCAAAAGATCATTGTTGTGTTTTAGAAAGCTAAATCATGTCGCTTACCCCACAAAGTTAAACTAAAACTTGACTCTATAAAGGACACTCGAGAGCATAATTTTGAAATAATTTTTTGATAAAATAGAAGAAAATTTATTTATTTGACAACACACACACACAGTAGAAAAATGGTAAAAAAGATAACATACTTAACATAAAGACATAAGCATAATAGGTACATAAGACATGGAGTAAGAAGGTAGGTACAAACATCTTTTATAGTGCAACTGTGCTAGTGCGGCCAAACCAGGTCCAATTCTCAGCTTGTGCCACTCCCGACATAGTAGGGAAGCAGCGCTGGTTTTCAGACTGGACCAAACAGGGTGACATCACGCGGGCAAAACAACGATGTGCATACGCTCTATGTTTGACAGTTTGATATTGGTATGCCGTTCTTTTACACGAAATGGCGGCCTATTGCAAAATGGCGTCGCAGCAATGTTGTGTTTATGATCATCACACACGATAAGAGTAATCTCGCATGTATGATTTCAAAAATTACAGTGATAATATTTCAATTTATCTTTCTGCCACAGGTACATGGCTGCCAGAACTAGCTCAGCAAGCTCCGATGTGTCTCCGACAGGACTTGCTATGTGCTCTGTACCAGCACCATTTAGAAACTCCCCCACTCTTCCAGCAGCTGCCCCCGTACTTTATACGACAACTCGCTGCTAGGTTGATTAGGATCGTCATATTTCCCGGTCAGTACATTTCAACAGGTATATAAACTAGTTGCTTCTGGACAATTTCTCTAGGGTTTCAGGTTTTAGTCTAAGCCATGTTGGCCTAGTGGGATGTACCCCAACTTTCGATAAGAACGTCATGTATTCGACAAATTTTAATGCGCATCAACACGTGCTTAAAGCGGTGAATGAAAACATTGTGAGGAAATCAGTATCAAGTATTCCTATAAGCGGCGATGGGCTCGCAACTCATCACTTACGGAGAGGATGTCAACCATGCATTTTATTCTTATTTGAAATACTTGGTTCAACGTCCCACCACGTGACGTGTCCATTGACCGCCGCGTAGTGCAAGAGAAGTTTGAGGGCTATAGAGCGCGCGGCAGGTGACCGGACGACGGTGCAGTCTAGAAAGGACCCCGATAAACTCATAGACATTTGAAACTCATGGGATGTCAGTGGATGAAAAAGGCTCACCGGTTCATCCTGGCACTGTTTAGAGGAGGCATATGCCTTATCATGGACTACTTCAAATGAATGGTGATGGTGATGAAGCAAAATATTTAAATTCGGGTTCGTGAAATGAAAAATGTCATGCACTTCATATGAAATTAAACCTGAGTGAAATTAAATTTAAACGTAGGCGCCACAAACTTACAAGATTTTCGTGATTTTACCAGGAAAGTGCATTGTGCAAGAGGGTGACATGTTTGCCTGCATATACTTTATACATGAAGGCGAAGTTGAAAAGTGGCACATCGATAAAAAGTTAGTTCTTTGTATTCTTCATATGAATTCTTGTAGTTTGAATTTGAATATATTATACTAACGAGCTGAGGCCTGCAGCTTTGCGCGCGTGGTACCGTGGAATAAAATGTAGCTTTAATGCACACATAACAGATGTAAAATAGTTGAAAAAACAAACCATTCAATAAAAAAGCCTAAACACGACTGTCCGTGCTAACGCTGCCATAGATACTGCCGCAGTCACGCCTGAATCAATAGGTATTTTGTTATTTTTATATATATTTTATATTTTTTGCCCACTAAGCACAGGGGTCGTCCCTGTGCCGTAGTGGGCAAGTGCCTGTCTGAATTGCAATGGGTGTTCGATTCCCGCTCCGAGACAAATGTTTGCATGATCTGAAAAAATATTTCGGGTCTGAGTGTTGTGGTACCATAGTACTCGTAGTTTCTGATACCCACGACACAGGAAATCTTAGTATGGGGTCAGGACTTAGCATGTGACAGTTGGGTGTTATTATTATTTTTTTAGCGGAGAGAGCAGAATGACGTCGTATTTATCAACCAATGGATACTTCGGTTTGATCCCCGGACTTTTTCCAAACGTCGCGTATCAGTTTTCGTACTTCTCTCGTACGGTAAGTTCTGGTGCACACGTGCCTTGTAGATTTGGTCGGAGACCAGCTTGAAACGTCAATTTATTTGCGACTGGTCCGGCTGAACTTCTTTTTAGCGGACGGACTAGGAGTCTAGCTCCGCCGTTTTATTTTCTTCCTACGTTATTTTTCTCGTGTTTTGTTGATTTTTTGTGTGTTATATCGGTTGTATTTTAACAATTAAAGCTTAAGATCTTCTTAGCACAGGTTTAGGCAAATAGAACGGGAGTATATTAAGTGATTTTCATATTTGACTACTAGCTAACCCGCCCAAAACTTTGGCCGCGTGTTCAAGTATGTTCCTACCTTGACGCGAGCCTTACTCGTACTTGACCGTCTTTTATCAAAATTATTTACTAAAAACTCTTTAATACTATTAATTATTCTGTGCTAAAACCACGGAAGATTTTTTTTTTCATACGTTAGATGCTTATAACATACGTACCGCATTTTTCTCTAGGTCGTGGACTTCGTACTCTTAAGGCTAAGAGACTGGCAGGACTTGCTAGATGGCTACCCGGACGTGAAACGAGATTTGTATGCAGCAGCAAAGCAGTTGAAGAGGGAGGTTGGGAGTTATGCACATGAATAAATTGTACTGGATAACGCTGAAAGATTGTACACAAAAACAAACGTGCCATATTAGTTAGTTTAAAAGTATCTCTATTCTTTTGCATTGTTTGATTTAAATTTCGGGTAGGCATACAAGGTGATTGATAACATGTATACCATCCGGAAAGGGGGTTATTCTATCAACGAAAAAAAATAATATTAGCGAAGAAAAACATCAATTTTTAGAAAAAAACAATCGAGTTGCTTTTCTTCTTTCTCAAATTAGTTGTTTTTGGTATTTTTATCATCTTTAGAACTAATAACTAAACGTACAAGAAGTTCGGAATCAAGATTGCTACCTAAAACAGCGGATTCATTGAGTTTGACCTGATTTGAACAAAACAGCTGATTTTTGCATATACTTTTTTCAATGAAAAATGTCGAATTTCCAAAAGTCTTAGAACAAACTTTATTGACAATTGGTTGTAGAATAAGCCCCTTTCGGGATGGAATACATATTCTGAATCACCTTGTATAAATGTTTTGTACTTGATTAGGATGCGCAGCCTCAAGACGAAAGTCTACGATCAGTGCTTGTTGGCATTTTTTTTTAAACATCTCAGGTGTTAATCAAGCATACGGCCCATCTGTTGGTAAGCGGTTACCGTAGCCTATGAGCGCTTGCAATACCAGAGGCATCACGCACGCGTTGCCGACCCCGAACCCCCTCCCCCTAAAGAGCTCTGGCAACCTTACTCACCGCAGGAACACAACACTATTGATGCTTGCCATTGATGAGGCACTGAGACATGGCCTCTAACTATTGGCCTCATAAGTTCAAAAATGCGCAGAGAGCTTATGCTCTTTGCTTAACTAACTTTTTAAATTCGTAACAAAATTATTTTTATTGTATAAAAATGACACTAATTTCTTTTAAAAATATTTTAATCTTTATATTCTTCAAGTAATAACCATTGCAGTTCTGTTTGTTTTCCAAAATAAAATTTTATTTACAGAAAGAAACTTAAAACTACTAAGTTAATATTTACATTATACACAAGAAACAGTTGAGCCATCTAAAGACCGTTACAAACGATCTATAGATAGCTCAACTGATCCAGATCACTACCAGTCGGAAGCGTCCCCAAGACGCTGGCGGAATTGCCACGCTGGATGGCAATGCTAATTCGCTGGGCCAAATAAGAGCCAGCTCTCGGGTCACGCGTCGCTTCGATCAGACGTCCTGATATCTTTTTGAAAACCCGGCCCCGTTTCCAAATAAAATAAAATAAAATATTTTGTATGACTGTCGAGAATTTTGCGAGAAGCACAAACATTGCCGCAAGCCGATTCAATGGTTGCGATTCACGTAATCATTGCACAGTGGCGCGAATTCTTGCACGCAAAGTGTTGAACTTGTGCATTCTTTCTACGTATTTCACCCCAATTCCAGACCCACGATAATGAAGTGAATTATTAGCTTAGTACTAACTATTTTTCACTTTGTTATAAGATAAATATGGCATAGTTCTAAATAAAAAACAAAAACAAAATCTTTTACAAGATTTGTTTTTACAAGAATTTACAAGAATAATATCAACCTCTTTTTTTTGTTATCAACCTCTTTGCGTTTTGCTTACCTACTGAAGATGACATTGGCCACCTACACTTTCGAATAAAACACAAAAGTAACTATGACATCCATTCATCACCAATAATAACTCTTATGGTACTGACTGACTGACTGACAATCAAACGTAGTGGTTTTATTCTCTTTGAAAATCAACGCAGAGCCTACTAAGAGTATGAAATTTGCAGAGTAGCTTCCTGTTTTAACGTATGTACGTATGTACGATGTACGTAACGTAACGGGTGCACAGAAAGAAATTTCCGACACACAACCCCTAAGTTTAAAGTTTATGTAAAAATAGCAGCAACCGAACGAAGTCGCGGGGATAACCATACCATACCACAGTCGACAAAAAAAATTCGGCAAGTGGTGATTTCAAGAGAAGATGAAGTTTTTTTAAGTTTTACGGGACAAGTTGCAATCCCTCAGGAATTAAATTAAAATGGGACCACCCCGGGATCATACTCTATACACCAGCGAAATAATCATCAAAATCGGGTTACTATTGGCGGAGATATCGAGTAACATACACACAAAAAAATAAAAAAAAAACAGCCGACTTGAGAACCTCCTCCTTTTGGAAGTCGGTTAAAAAAGAGGTTGATTTTAATCTTGCGAATATTCAGGAATTTGAAGTCCGTTTTTAGTTTTTGTAAAAAATATCTTATTTGTTGACTTTTTGCTCTGGTATTATTTGTTTGCAGTGTCTTTAATTATTTCTTGATCATTTTGCATTGGATCAACGACCGGAGCGCTGGCATTAAAACGGCCCAATGACCGTTGTTGAAAGAACCATAGTGGTGAAAGTAATAGAGTACGCCTCTTAGAGGCTCCTTTCTTACAAAAATGTCACATGTCTTAGATTTTTTAGGTTCTAGGACATGCCGGTATTCCACTATCCAGAAGTCTCGATAAAAATACTTTATTCAGGTAAAGTGCCTACTACCACTAGGTTCCAAAAGCACTCAGGTTATTGAACAGTAAATAAACACACACTTTACCGTGCACTCGTGCATCAAAGAACCGTAAATCCACAAAAAATATCTACCCAACAATTAGTTACCACCTCCCCGACCGCTGAATATCGTTACGTTCTCCTTCGACGATTTTTGCAATTCCATGGAATTTAATTCCGGCTTCCACTTCGCCCCGCTGAAACAATTTGAGATAATTCGCCTTTGAATATCTTATCCAAATAATATTGTGCTATTATCGCTTTTTTATTAACGCACCGGTGTGCGTTCTTTATGGTTCCGTTTACAGAACCAATTTGAGAGGGATCCTTTAATATTTCGAGTGGTGGTACAAGATTAAGCATTAGCAAAATTACATCACTTTGACTAAAGGTTAGCCTTCTCATTTGCTTTTCAGCTCTTATTAAAGTAGGTACATAGACTTTATATGAATAAAACATTAGTAGAGTGAGTATTTTCCTGTTTTACCAGACCGTGTAAGAAGGCACGAGTTTCTTGACGCACTTGCATTGCAATGATATTCGAACAATTCATAAGGAACTTTGTCATATGTTCTCGTCACAGATACCACAGAGCCTCAAGACGGAAAGTCTACAATTTTTTTTATTTTTATTCCGGAAATATCACACACGATCAACTGATCCCAAACTAGGCATATCCTGTACTATGGGTACCAGAGACTGATATACATAATAGATATATTTTTAACACCCAGACACAGAACAAACACCTGTGCTAGTCACAAATGTTTGTCCAGTGCGGGAATCGAACCCGCTACCTCTAGCGCAGAAGGCAGAGTTACTACCAACTGAGGCATGAGGCCAGTCAAAACAATGCAGCAACAGGCAACAATGTTGCCAGTGATGATATATGGCACTGACACTTGATAGTATAAATGATACGACCTTGTACTACCGCTAGTACTACCATAGTTATGGGAAAAGTGACTCTCTTTTCATGTTTTTATTTTGTTACTTCAACCTTGTAATCTGTATCAAAACCCGTGTGAATTTGCTTGTAAATATAATAGTAGTACTAGAGATATATTCTTGTATCATTTGTACTACCCGTTGAACTACTTAGTAGTACTACTTATCGGAGCGAAAATTTTAATTTAATCCATCTTCCGGGGACATCAGGCGGGTGCGGCGGCAGATTCGGCCGAGGATCTCAAAAGGCGCAAATATGTTAGTCTTGATAGGGCTTCCATATTTGAGCGTTTTGGGGTTGAGACCCTGGGTCCGTGGGGAAACGGAGCCCTCCGGGTTTTCAATAAGATATCAGGACGTCTGATCAAAGCGACGCGTGACCCGAGAGCTGGCTCTTATTTGGCCCAGCGAATTAGAATTGCCATCCAGCGTGGCAATTCCGCCAGCGTCTTGGGGACGCTTCCGACTGGTAGTGATCTGGATCAGTCGAGCTATCTATAGATCGTTTGTAACGGTCTTTAGATGGCTCAAATGTTTCTTGTGTATTTTTTAAATATTAACTTGTATTAGTTTTAACTTTCTTTCTGTAAATAAAGTTATTTAATCCTAATAAAACAAAATCCCTACGTATTTCATAACACAAAATAAACGTTTAATCCACTAGAATTTTCCATTACTGGCTATCTAATAAGCTCATCGAATTTTATCGTAAAATATCTGTGAAACGACAGCGATCGTCGGATGCAATCTTCCCATTAATTTTCCGAGCACGAGATACAAACTGCGGGTTCAAACATACCATATTACATAGTCTTATTATATCGTATAGTGCTTGAGTATATTTAAGGTGAGGGTTAAATATTTTATGATTTTTGAACTGTTTTTTCTCAATAACCGCAAAACGCACAGTGCTGATTTTTATGAAAAAGATAACTTGAGCATTTTATTTACGTAAATCCACGACAGAAACGCGATTGGTAAAACTTTTCTCGATAGATTTATTTTTTAAAGTTCGGTCCTCTGCATCAGTTTTTTCGAAAATACTCAGAAACTTTCAATCATAAATAACTTTTTTAAAATATTGTGTTGGACAATAGCATTAGGTACCTAAATCGAAGTCACTTTTTTTTAAAATACTTAGTTTTTGAGATAATCGATATTTTCTTATATGTCGCTTACGTCGATTACTTTCGAGCGCCTTCTAACGCTTGCTATCTCTTTCCACATTCAATTATAGTACGTAGCGCTGTCACTTTCTTCACTCCGTCCACTCGACAGTTTATTATGATTCTCATAGCGCCTTAACAAAGGCCATGTTTAAAATATCCCCAAAAGCGCTTATTCTATGAAGTAAATATAATTTTCCCAAACTGTTTAAGCGGTTTTTATGACCTAAAACAGCTGAATAATATGAGTTTGAACTGATTTGACCCCGAAACAGCTAAGATATTTTTCAGTGAAAATTTACGAATTTCTAAAAGTTGCAGAACTTTAGTGCCAATTGGGTGAACAATATCAGGAAAATAGAAAATATCAGGTATAAGGATAGCTCAATTATTATGAATCACCTTGCTGAACACAACTTCAGAGTACAAGACCGTAAAAATTACAAATAATTAAAAAAAATGGCACTAGACGCCCATTAAAACTGTACAAAGCAGCACACACATACTTGTATGAAAACAAACCAAAATGAGCTTAATCTCTGCTTATTGCAGCCAAAATGGCAAAGTAAATAATGAAACAGAGTAGTGGCAGTACAACAACAGGTAATTTTGTGAAACTCGTCTAACTTTGCCGCGGCTCACACCGCTCTGTGTTCTGCTAAAAGGGGTTATAAAATATGTTTTCAACTTACCTGGTAGCACTGCTCTATCAGTATCATAAAAGTCCACTGCTTAACATAGTCCTCCACCAAAGAGTGCCATGACGAACGGTCTTGAGCCTTCTCCATCCACCGAATTCCCGCAACCTTCACAATGTCGTCGGTCCATCAGGTGGGGGGCCTTCCAACACTGCGTCGTCCAGTTCGTGGTGGACACTCGAGAACCTTTGTTCCCCAACGGTTATCGGTTCTGCAAGCTATATGGCAGGCCCACTGCCACTTCAACCTGCTAATTCTGAAAGCTATATCGGTGACCTTGATTCTTCTACGGATTTCCTCATTTCGGATTCTATCACGCAGCGAAACTCCGAGCATAGCTCTCTCCATAGCCCGTTGAGCGACTTTGAGCTTGTGTATGAGGCCAATAGTTAGCGACTAAGTCTCAGTATCATAATAATGCCAAATAAAAAAAAATCTTGTGCCTCGACTTTTGATCCGAAGGACGTAAATTCGAATTCCGGCTGTACAACAATGGATTTTCCTATTTATGTGCGCGCATGAACATGTGTTTTATAAAAAAAACGAAGGAAAATAACGTGTGGAAACTAGTAATTCTTATAAACGGCGATGGGATTGCAACCTGTCACGTATCTATGTGATATTTACTACAACAAAACGTGGTGATGTTCCCAATGTTTGGACGTGCCCATGTCCACCCCTCTTAGACGTCTTCAAAAATTTGATCGCCTGGCGATTTGATGGGATGTCTGTCTACCATGCTCGGGGATAAAAAAGTCTGCAGCCTACTTTTTATTTAGTTTAAATTGTGTCAATGATTCACAGGTTACAATTATTCTTATCCTATCCTAATGTTAAAATCAATGCGTGTAATACAGTTAGTGAGATAATGAATGATCCAGGGACTAAACCTGATATTATATAGCAATGCGAAAATACTGTTATAAGGATAAACAAAAATCCAGGGACTCTTATACCTATTAATTGTGTAACATAGTCGTCGGAACCGCTTAGTATCTATTTTGTGATAGTGCCAATGATTTATTTTTAAGAATGAGTAAGCAAGCTACGCTACAAGAATTATGTAGATGCAACACTAAGGTGTAACTTTGCCAGCGTTTTGTCACACTCCAGTCCGTGGCCTCACACTCGAGTTAACAAATCGTGTTTGTTCGCATTTATTTCACGTTCAGCAGTAGGTAATGCTCTACACACACTTACGGTGCCTCCATACTGAATTAATATTACTATTCTGTGTTACTGATGCTCAGTTTTGTCTAAATACTCACAAGGATTTTGTTTAGCAAGGAATAAAAATTTTCAGAAATCAGTTTTATCAAAAACCATTATCATCAGAATCCCTTGGCAATTTTTTTATCTTATCACTATTTTCTTTTCTATGAGCGTGCGATATCTTTCAGCTATATCGTACTCTCTCAAATGTCAAACTCAAAATTGACTTTCATTAGTAGACATAAGGATCATTTTCAAAAACATTTTAACATTATTATATGACATTTATTATACGCACACCGTTTGAAAACTTTTTTAGATTTAACGCATAATATATTTTTTATACAACTAAGGTAGCTAACAAGCTTACGGCCCACCTGTTGGTAAGTGGTTATCGTAGCCTATGAACGCTTGAAATACCAGAGGAATCACGCACGCGTTTTCGACCCCTTCAAAAGTTCAAAACGCTCTTTTTGAAGAACCCCAATTTATCGTTCTTATCATCTTCCCCTAAATTTTAGGATATCTATGGAATCGTTATCATTTCAAATGATCGTTTAGATCAATCTTCTTAAGAGTAAACTTTAACACCGCAGAACAAAATTTAGGCAACAGTAGACACTAGTGTTTGCAGCTACGGCGGAGGCGAGGCACCCACTTAGCGCAAGTTGAATATTGCGGTGTTTGCACAAGTGCAGTTTGTTTCGTGATTTGCATCGCTGTTACAGAGTTGTAAGCTCAAAATGCTTGTGTAAATAGCTGCCTTGCAGATTTCAGTGTTGTTTGGTAAGGTGCTTTGTTATTCTTCTCTGACACAAACCAATTTGTCTAGAAACGATAACAAGAAATGCTTTTTGTACTACTCAAATATAATTTGGTCTCTTTGCAGCACTTTGTGAAATAAACTATTTCTCAACTCTGCACATAATACAAGGTGATTTACAATATAAATACTATACCGAAATCTTATGAACAATATAAAAGAATATGCGGCAAAAAACTGTTTTTTTTCCTCCAAACTATTTTTTGACCCTATAACAGCAGATTTATACATAGTATTTTTATTTTTATTGAAAATTGCCCAATTTCCAAAAGTCGTAGAAGAAACTTTATTGCCAACTGGGTGTAAATTGTATCCCTTAAATTTGAGCCTTTTCGTGAGTGTACGTATAATGAATCACTTTGTATATCACTGTACCTTTTGAAATAATAATAAAAATCATGATACGATTTGTTCGTATATCTAACCAAACACCCAAATGAGACACTGACCAACATTGTAAAACTATCAACGCGGATTCGTTCGCAGTGAAGTCACGTCCAGCATATTTCATCCAGGAACATTATCTGGCGAATCGGACGGCACAGTTACAATATCTCAATTGTCTCAGTACTGACTAAACCACGAAGTAACAAAGCCTAGACTACTCATAAGAACCTTTTGCTAAACAAGATATAAAAGTAGCGATGATGACAAAAGACAAAAGGGTTGGTTTACGACCTTGGTGCCGTGGAAGGCGAGTGCTAGTAGCTGAGAAGCAAGAGATTTTGTTCTCACGGCGGGACAGCTGCTAAGATAACCATTGTATTGGATGATCATCATGATGATAGGTATTGGTTCTAACATCTTTGTTACGAGCTGACATAAGACGACTTTTTGAAGAAGAGCACTTGTGTTGATAAAATATGTTCAATCTTAAAAATATACAGAACATTTAAAAATTACATACCTTACAAAACGTTAGATGACGAATGAATGTGTGTTTGCTAGTTGGCGAAGAATTTGAGACAGTGCTATTATGTTGTTGGGTTCCCAACCAGACACACGCAAACGAGTCAAACTTTTCTGAAACTGCAGTCTAGGAGTTAGTCCATCCGTAACTGAAGCATTTTCATGCTAAAAGCAATTCCGTTTTCTGAATTTTTCATCGCATTATGGTCGCAATAAAAGTCTTGGGTATTTTATTATGGTGGTTTTACGACCTGTGTGGTTAAAATAACCATTTCAATTATATTTATGGAGTAGGTGTGGAGCGTCGATGACCTAGTGGAGTCAACCCTTGCCGTTTTGTCTTGGTTTCAATTGCTTTTAGTTCATTTTTGGTGAGGGTTACAATTGTTCAGTAATTTAGAGGGGGCTTTAGTTATAATGACAAAATATGACAAATGGTATGTATGTATAGTTTTGATTATATGGATAAGAATATTATGAGTAAGTAATTTATACTTATAACCAGTGGAATAGGCCCCTCCATATCTACATATCCGCGGATGTCGTAAGAGGTGACTAAGGGAAAAAAGCTAGGGGATGGGCAGCAGCGTCCCTCATTTTAACAACTATAGCTCTTACTGCGCTCGCCAACCCGCATGCCCAGCGTGGTGAGTATGGGCAAATCCCCTCACATGATAAGGAATTCGTTCTGTCTGTGGGGGAGGACATGTTCAGCAGTGGACGTCGTACGGCTGAAATGATGATGATGATGATGAACCAGTGGAAACACTCGCAATTTCCTTCGCGTGATGTAATTTTCATACAAACTTCAAACTCCGCTGCACTCTCTTTGGGGTTGAGTCCCAAAAGTCAAACTCAAAATTGTTTTTATTCAATAGAGATAAGGATCATTTTGAAATAAATTTCTGATAACATATTGCCAATCGTGTTAACTCGGCTTTAGGGTGGTCATTTGATCCTGTTATTATTTCACTTTTTCAGAAGCTATAAATATTAAAGTCTATTATTTAATTATACGATTTCAGCTGAGATCTTTCATAATTTCCCTAAGGGTGAGTAATATTTATAGCCGTATTAATTAAGAATTAAGAAGGATCTTCCTTTAGATATCCCAAGATGTCAAAAATATTATTTCATCTAGGTAAACTCGATTATTTAATTTTATACTTATCTTTCTTGATTATTAATATTGTAACAAAAAAACGTAAATACGGTCAATACGGCCATTGAAATTATGTCGGTACCTGCACTAAGATGCATTTCATAATTTTAAAGATTTTAAAGATGGTACTCAGAAAAGTTGAAGATGGCGCAAATTTATAGTTATGCACATATTTTTTTTAGGTTTTGGGTTGTGTGAAAATTATTAGTATCTTATTGCAGGTAACTGTAGGTACTTCTTTTTTTATTATTTTTTCTATGTGATTCATTAATTATGTACACTATCCCGAAAGGGGGTTAATCTATTATTATAAATATTTTTTTTATAATTTTTAATAATGTATTTTTTTCGTAATTTTTCAAAACAGCTAGGTTTGGTATTTTTATTACCTTTATAACAAATGATTAAACGAATATTTTTGCAATTCCATGAAATACACACAGCGTGATAGGTTCTGTTGCCAAGTTGAGTCATAGGTACTTAACACTTGGCGACAGTTCTAGCCTTCATCAAGAGTTTTGTCACTATGCCAGTAGGTACAGTAGGGCGATAGCTTTGATTAGAATTTAGCGTTTTTGGAACGTAGCACTTCGTAGCTTGTCTACGCCGTAGACCATGGCGTAGAGTTAGTGCTCTACAAAAAGTAGGGACAGTTGCCTGCATTACTATGTGTATAACCTACTATCCTACTAATATTATAAATTCGAAAGTTTGTGAGGATATTTGGATGTTTGTTATTCAATCACGCCGTAACAGCTCAACCTATTTTGTTGGAACTTGGAATATATATAGAGATCTTTACCCAGAAAAGCATATTTTATTTTATTTGGAAAACAAACAATGTTAAATCCTAGATAATATAGGCTACTTTTTATGTAGGCACCACGCGAGCGAAGCCGCGGGCGGAAGCTAGTATTTCATAATTAACAAAATGGTGCCACAACAGATGATGATGGTAGGTAAACAGTTAAGTTGAAAATCGGCCGAGTTGATAGCTAGGGACATCATTTTCTTGTGTTGCTGTGTACAATTTTATTTTAAGTCTTTATTTTAAATGGCATCGTTTTGTAAATTGCGAAATGTACCTATACATGATTAGTATCACACAGTAGACTATCGAATGAAATATGCTTGGAGTTTCCATACGTGAAATGTACGTACATATAAGATCCGAAGTGAGGAAATCCGTAGAAGAACGAAGGCCTCCTCATAGATTTCAGAATTAGCAAGATGAAGTGGCAGTGGACAGGCCGTATAGCTCGCAAAACCGACAACCGTTGGGGATTTAAGGTACTCGAATGGCGCCACACACCGGATGACGCAGTGCTGTAAGGTCCTCCACCCGATGGACCGACGATATTGTGAAAGATGTGGGAAATCGGTTGATGGAAAAAGCTCAAGACCGTTCGGTATGAACCTTTGGGTATGCCTATGTCTTGCCTTTGGGTAGGCCTGTAGTGAAATTCTACAGGCTGATGATGACGATGATACATGTTAGTGCAAGCGACTGTACGTAACAGAAACTTCTCCGCAGGTTATCTCGCAAGCAACATCAAAGTTCCTACCAAGAGCCATCCAATCTACCACCATCTATGTTCGTTCCGGAATATATTTAATCAGCTAACAAAGTTGTCACCAACCTCCATTCAAGTGACCAAGTCTAGTTACAAGCTAACAAGCAAATAACTCCGAACTCGGTGCGATCTAGATTTTACGGCATCAAACAGGAGAGAGGTGGCCCGGACTTAGACAAAGTACTTGAACTGAGATTGAGTGCAATCCACCACAAAGCGTCTCAGATGGAGGTAACATTGAAGCGGTTGTTTAACCGATAAAAATCTCTCATCTGCCCAAGAATTTCGGCTTTTTTCCATGGCGTAATGGGTATCGCATTGTCGATTATAGGCAAAGGTGCGGGCTTGAATACCGTTAGTTCAAAAAATTAAGTAACATTTAAATTCAACTTTGAAGCAGGTAGGGTTGATGATGCGCCTGAAGTGATATACAACAAGGAGAGGTTTAAGAAGCAACTCTATTTTAAATACAAATAAAATAAAATAATAATTATTTTGGTGAGAACTTCAAAAGTTCAAACTTAAATATTTACTTATTAATTAAAATTGCATTATTTTGAATGCAGTTGAATTTACGCCTGTTAACGGTTCTAGTAGCTGCCCATATCAGTCTACTATCCTATCTTAACTTTCCAACTTGTATTTATCATATATATTTTTTACATTAAACGTGTTTTGAATAATAATTTATTTAGAGCAATGGTGGGGCTGCCCAGATACTGTAGTGCGTCTGGCATGTTTGCGGACGCACACGTAAAGGACTTTTACGCTCATTAAAAGTAAAATAACATCTTATCTTAAACGTAGGATGCTGGGCAGTACCAACAGCCTGATACTGGCTGACAGACATTGCAGTAAACTGCGAAGGCACTGAATGTCAAGCCTTATCAACCCCTGTGCTAAACAAATTTATTATATAAATTAATTCTGTGCATCTGTCTTCCTTTTTGTTTTTGATTTAATTGTGTGACATGTAATATACTAGCTATGGATCTCTGTGTTGTCCGAATCAATAAATGTTTTTTTTTTTAAACCATGTTTTACAGGATTTAATTTAACATGCTAAAAATCATACAAAGTCATTTCTTTCTTCTGAAACTATCTTGTGTTAATTTGTCTTCATTATATTTTACGATCATAGTGCTTTTATTCGTACCAAGAAATGCTGCTTCTTGTTTGTTCCTAATGACTCTTTCTCGTGGTTTTACCCATTTTCAACTCGAATGGAAACATTACTTTTATGTGTGATGATTACATATGACATGGAAAACATTTCAAACCGGCTATTATCATTAGAGATTTAGTATCACTGTATACGAGTATTATAAAACAAAGCCCCCCCGTCGCATGTCTGTCTGTCTGAACGTGGCGATAAACAAAAATACAGAACAGATTTTCATACGGCTTTTACTAATAGACGGAGTGATTCATGAGGAAGGTTCAAAAGTATAATTCATTAAGGTTTTGTGTAAATTGTCTGAAATATGGCGATGATTGTTAACGATGTTGGAAAAAATGATGCCGACTGGGAGTTTTATCGGCATACGCAGAGTACGATAAAAAAAATGTCTGCGTATTTCCTCTGCCTCCGTGCGAAGCCGTGGCGGGTTGCTAGTTTACATAAAGTTAGATATTTTTTTTACCAGCAATGATGGATAGGCAGGTGTTCCACCTGATGGTTAGAGTTACCACTGCCCAATACAGCTGCAGTACTCCCTAGGAGGCGACCCATGTGGTACTGCATTGCAAACATTACATTGAGACATGCGTTGGTAAGTTTAATCAAGGATAATAATTATAGCCTTTGGTTTTATGATTTAGGTAGGTAGCCACCTCACCCTTAAAACCGGAACCCAGCAAGGAGGTACAACTTCCCCGGAAAGAATCTACACAAAGAGATCAACTCTTAAAAGTATAGATAGACCTGTATTAAACTCTTACAATTATACAGCGCAGGCGTAATCTAAAGGACCTACTTTGTTATGGACTCGCATCTTTTCATCTTCTTCTTCTTTCTGGCCTGATTCCACGATCAACGCACAGCCTAAACCGCTGAAGCTATTAAGCTGACATTTGGACAGTAGCTGCCTTAAATGCCAAACACTTCGACTAAGGAGGAATTTTCAAAATATCAACTCCTAAGTGGGTGAAAAGGGGTTAAAACATTTGTATGAAAAATCGTATTCCTTGAACCTATAGATTTGAAACTAACTAAAAATAATGAATGATAGAAATAAGGAAAACTGTATTTTTAGATTTTCAAAACTACCCCTTGAAAAGGTGTAATGAGATGTAAAAGTTTGTATGGGAGAATCTTAACCCATGGAGAGATTTATCTGCAACTTGGTTCAAATACTCCTAAACCAAAAAAAAATAATAAAGTCAAATAATGAAATACGTATTGAGGGGTTTTTCAAAACTGCCCCTTTTTATCAAGATACCACGCGAGTAAAGCCGCGAGCGTACGCTAGTCTATTCATAAAGGCCTGTAACTCATAAATTCAGCCTACACCAACAATATGCCAATCGAAGCACGTTCATCGCCAAGCCATTCGGTCATCTCTGCAAAATCTATTCAAAGCTCCGAAGCTTTTTTCTCATTTCATCGTCGGGCGTCGAAAGCGTGTAATTCGGTTGCTACATGACTAAAACGCTAGGACAATTTCATCTCTAGACCTGATATTGCTTCCATGTTCGCCTTTCAAGTCAAGCTAATGAAGCAAGGTTTTGAAATTACTATCTTTTCCCACATTTCTTTTATATAACTTAGTAAATAAGTTTTTTTTTTTTTTTTTATACTACTTATGTTGCAAATAGTCATACGGCCCACCTGTTGGTAAGCGGTTCCCGTAGCCTATGAGCGCTTGCAATACCAGAGGCATCACGCACGCGTTGCCGACCCCGAACCCCCCTCCCCCTAAAGAACTCTGGCAACCTTACTCACCGCAGGAACATAACACTATTTGAAACAAATAATGTTATTTGGCTGCGATCTTCTGTAAGGCGGAGGTACCTCCCCAGGCGGGCTGCTCCAATTCAGAACGAGAAAATCTCGCTGTGCCCTTCCTCCTCTCCAAAAGGTATGTTTAAGTCAAGGTATGAAAGCACAAAAAAATGAGTAGTCAGAGTAGTTTAACTTGTCTGTTAGTTAAATGGAAACAGGCGTTCTACCACGCTTGAAAAGCTATGAAACTTTTTCTATGTTATCTACCACTTAGTTTATATAGGTAAGGTACTATTTGGATCATAGTTTGGTTTTGAGACTACCTGCTCAACTAAATGGAGCTTTGCTCTTGTTTCACTTTATTTTTTGGAGGAGGTAGGGCACAGCGAGATTTTCTCGCTCTTAATTGAAGCAGCCCGCCTGGGGAGGTACCTCCGCCTTACAGAAGATCGCAGCCAAATAACATTATTTGTTTCAAATAGTGTTATGTTCCTGCGGTGAGTAAGGTTGCCAGAGTTCTTTAGGGGGGGGGAGGGGTTCGGCAGGCAACGCATTAGCAATGCTCCAGGTGTTGCTGATGTCAATAGGCGACGGTAACCACTTAGCATCAGGTGGGCCGTAAACCTGTTTGCCTCCGTATAACATAAAAAATAAGCAATATATTATAATGTGTATATAGAGCAAACTGCTCGCGACCGACACGTCAGCAGAGGTATGCTTCATCATTATCATCATGTAGAAGTCCACTGCTGGACATATGCCTCCCCAAAACTTCTATGACGAACGGTCTTAAGTCTTTTTCCCGCAACTTTAACAATGTTGTTAGTCCATCGAGTGGGGGAGACCTCCAACACTCCGTTAATGATGAAATCCGAAATAAGAAAATCCGTAGAAGAACCGAGGAACGACGAAGTAGGAAAGTGGCGGTGGGGGGGCCATGTAACAAGCAGTATCGACAACAGTTAGGGAACAAAGGTTCTAAACTGGAGGAAATCTTGATCATTTTCACTTCCAGTTGCTGAATTGTCTTTCTTATATGAACTGTATGAACGCCACAGTTTATTTTCACTTAATATCGAATCTCAATCCTTGTTGATTGCAGACTAGCAGTTTCGAAACGTTCCCAGAGGGTGAAGTGGAATAATTTTCCGCTTCGAAATAGAGCGAAAGAGTAATTTATTCGCCTTTTAATGGTAAATTTACGACCCTTTTTTGGTGCAATGTGAAGCGGTAGAGTGCAAAGTGAAGACTTTTTAGTCATATTTTGTTACTGTATGTTCAGTTACGCGTAGTGGTCTAGATTATTCGTTCAGCACCTACCTATTGACTGCATTTTCTCATGCCTTGCCATAAATCCTAAGATAAGGGTTATTTT
Source organism: Anticlea derivata (assembly GCA_947579855.1). Taxonomy (NCBI): domain Eukaryota; kingdom Metazoa; phylum Arthropoda; class Insecta; order Lepidoptera; family Geometridae; genus Anticlea; species Anticlea derivata. Next base: position 9,191,114 of record OX388269.1, read on the forward strand.
ACGTATAAATTAGAATTTGTAAAAAAAAATCAATGAAAAGGTCAAAAAAATAAAATTACCAAAACTTAACACAAATTATATTGCCCATTAGATGTAGAATAAACCATAACTACCCTTTTGGGATAATAAACGTTATGTTTTATGTCACTTTGTATTTTTAGTTTTTGTATATTTGGTAACAAAAACGTAATTGTTGTAGGTAAATTTTCGAGGGCTACAGTAAAACTTTATGTTCTTCAGTTTCCATGAATTGCTAAAATCCACTCTAGTATTTTTCATAAATCAATCCAAAAAAAGCGCTAGGGAATTGGAAACAAGACCGTAAATAGCAGATGGTCTCGCGAGACTGGCCCTAAACCAGGTAAACCGGTTATTTGGCGAGCAAGGCCCGCAACCGCAACGTAGCTTGAAATATATAGCTCTACCGCGACGTAAATACTTAACAGTGGGTATGTACCCGTGACAATATGTCGGTAAACATGAATCGGATATTTTGAGGTTATTGATCGATCGAAACGAGCATAGATCTCACAAACAACTTAAACTTATATGCGATTTTAGAAGTTGATCTTAATTCACCCTCAAAGATCACCTTAGACTTCTTTTACTAGGTATAGACTACGGTAAGACATCTCAGTTAGGATCGTACCAGTATTATTAATATTATGTCCTACATGCATTGTTTAGGCCTTTCTTTGCTCTCCAGTCATCTTTGTACTGTGGGCTGATCCTATTCAGATATGCCTCTATATCTTTTGTCTCCCCATCAGCGTCGGGGTCGGTCGCAAGATCGTTCCATTTTAAGACTTCCAGACCATACTAGCTCGTCACAAAGCGTTCAAGAAACAAAGTTGTTAAATGGCCAGTATTGTGAATAATGGGTGCTATTATCACAATGCGATAGATAGTTACATTATTTACAACATCGAACTAGAAGTACACGTTTATTTCAGTTAGATATACAGGGTGTAATCAGACTACTCCCGAGAATCAAAATGGCGCATTCAGACTTTGATAAGCTAAAATACGTAAATGGTAAGTACTAAAAATATTGAAGTTGAATAATACGAAAAATATTTATCATTTTATGCCCCTTTTTTAAATTTAATATACCAAATTGTATTAAGTATCAAAACTTATAATGATTATGTATTAATGAATATAACTTATTTTAAATAAACGCGTTCATTTGTAAAATTCCAAAAACCACAATATATAGCGCAATCACCAGTTTGCGAGGTAATAACCCGCGCTCGCATTTGACTAGGAATAATGTCTGGGTGACGCGAACATGCCGCAATTTTTTATGTACATTGCTGGTTGATAAATACATTTCTAAGTGGTATTAATTAAGTCTCAGCTAAAAGCTTTATTTAATGTAACTTTACCTGAACGTTCAGTATTCGGGAGTCTCCAATACGTCGTGTTTCACCCTCTATTGCTATAAATCTTATAAAATGGCTCCATTTAACTCAATTTAGTTAATGCTTTTTCTCTTGATCTCTCACATGTCTACACAAGACCAACATTTATTTCAGTTCCAGGAAAATATTGCCTAGCTCTGACAATTATTTTACTTTTCATGAGCTGTTAGTTTCTCAGACTTTCGTAGGACGAAGATAATACTGAGGCCACATTTTCTAACAGAATTCGGAAAATATTCGCTTTTTACGTTCGTGTGTCTCTGTTTTATCGTGTGACAAATCATATAGCTACAATTGTAATGCGACGCAAATAATCAGTCAACAAATTAAAAGAATATTAGTCAAAGAAGATCACACTCTTTTTTAAGTTTTTCCCAAACTTTATCAAGTTATAAATAATTATAAGACGTACGAGAAGTTTGACATCAAAATTGCTAACAGCTGAATAATTGAGTGTGAACTGATTTGACTACAAGAGAGCTGATTTTTGCATAGGGTTTTTTTTCAATGAAAAATTATGAATTTCCAAAGTCGTAGAACAAACTTTATTAGCTACCGGGTTTTGAATTAGCCCTTTTCGGGATAGCATACATATTATGAATGCATGAGTTACCCCGGTATTACTACCCGGTATTGCTCGACATGACGAGACGCATGTTTGGTGACCTCGGTTGCGTATCGAGAGAGCACCTTTCTGAGACGCAAGGGGGCGGGTTCGATTCCCGCTTCTGGGTCTGAGTGTTGTGGTACCCCATGGTACTCGTAGTTTCTGATACCCTTGACACAGGGAATCCTAGTATGGGGCCAGGACTATGTACATATAATATGATTGTTATGTGTTACTTGAGGAACAGGCATAGCTTTACCTAGTTTCTAAGACGTTTCAAAGTGATCCTAGGAATTTTATTGAAATAAAAGCCTTATTATGACTTTGACTTATTTATTTCCTACTCAATAAAATGTTAAATTTTACATGAGTATAATAAATTCAATCTCAGGCAAAACTAACGGAACTGTATTAAAAATATATCATAGAAAGAAAGTCACTAGCTTCTAGCAAAGTCACTTACCAATTCTTTCAATACAGCGCTTAAACTTTGCAGGTTTTCAATTTAAACTTGGCCTTACCATAGAAAACTTATAATATATAAAGGATACCTGGCTCCTTTGTTTCACTCGCCCTGTTTATAAATATCTGAACAGGCTGGGTAACTTTGATGAACTAAGATTTTCAGAACATTATGATTGAACTGCTTTCTCCATAGACAAAAATATCGGTTTCTTTTTCGTAGAATAGCATGCTGTATACACCTTACCTGTAAGTAAGTAAGTAAAAGGTACATACACATTCAATAAAGGCCATGTCCATTAATGGTTTTTTATTCATCAATAAATCCAATCAACAAAAATTGAATATATTCAGGTAGAGATCTCCAGACATTTAATTTCTGAACAATAAAAAAATTTTGAAGCCTCCAATTTTGAGAAAACCACTTTTAAATTTTCGCAGTAACTCGTACTTATGGTAGAATGTTTGTGGCCACCATAGCCTGCACAATATAGAATGATGGCAGATTTAGTGGCAGATCCAACGATGGCTGGTCGCACCGTAGATTGAATGTTAAAAGGTTCTACAGTAGTCTTCATCTCAAACTAGTTGACTAGATACTAGTTGAAATTTCTAGCTAATAATAATACAAAATAGATAACTGGGACTATTATCTAGATACCTAATTCAAGGTAAGTTAGTGGTTCGTGCTAGACGCTGCCCTAACGGGATTACTGTACGACAACTGATAAACAATTGGTAACTATTTTGATATAGAAAGCATACTCTGCGCAAGTGACACCTAAATTTTGGTAATTGAATACTGAAAAAAGTTTTCTTTATAGAATAACGACCAATTTGTCTTAGTCCTTAGGTAAGCAGAATCTGATTCTTTCACGACGGTCATTGGTCCTTTTCAGGGCCACCATACCTCAAACTGGTCACCGACCTAATACAGGATAACCAAGAAATAATCAGTGATACGACAAGCAAGCTAGGAAGCAGGATCTAAAATAAATTTCGTGGCTTAGTACGTCCCAGTTGACGAGAAAGAGAAACATAATCAAATTAGAGTATCTTATCGTCAGACCAAGAGTAAGATTAGTATAAAAGTATTCGCAAAGTACTCTTCTTATTTAGGGTTCCAAAGTCCGATTAGGAAACCTTACCCTCCGTCCGTCTGTCCGAAGATAGGGCTGTTTTTATAAGCAGAGTCATGCTGATTGATATGCGTATTGACTATGCACAGTAAATATAGATACTGGTGAAGCCTATCATGTTATGAAATAAATGATAGGCAAGTGTTCAAAATATAATTTAATTATTATAATTCAGAATATTAAGGGGCTTTTTCTATCGACCAAAAGAAAGAATATTAGAGGAATATTAAAAAAAACTATTCAATTCCTCAAACTTTTTTAGATCAGCTGTTTTAGGTCTAATTATCATCTTTTTAAACTAATTATTAAACGTTCGAGAAGTTTGTCTTTAAGGTTGCTGCTTAAAACAGCTAAATAAATTGACTGTTGATTAAATCTTCTTGGAGTTATATCTTTCGGTAACCACCCTATCTTTCAGTAACCACTTCTCAGTGATTAAGTTATTCAATACGAAAATTGATGTAAGTTTTAACAGCATGAATTATAATATTTCATCATACAGATTTTAAGTTTAATAAAATGATAAAAAAAATATACACCTAAAAAATATTATTTAATGCCATGCCCCAACACGCGCTTGACCAATTTATTCTAGGTAGGAACCTACTTTACTTTGAGATAAATTACTTTTTGTCCTTTGTTGTTATCAAGAAGGTGCCTCAACGGTGCCTGACCTTTATCCCACCATCACGCAAACGTCATTATGGTAAACTGGTAAACTTATTACTAGATCTTCCTTGTTACTGATATATACATGACCTCCCTTAGAAGACAATTATGAAGAAAAAACACCATACGCGATAAAACCATATATTTAAAGTAATCAAGCACAAACTTCGTTTTTGGTAACTTTTACCACATATGTTCTTTGACAATAATAAGCAGAACTAAAATAATTGTTTTACACTTGACAAGTACATCCTTAACTCGACGAAGTTAAAGGAACTCGCCCCAAAGAAAATCATTCAGTTCTTAACAGCTGCTGGGCTTTTTGCGGGACAAATATTTTCTATAATCTGCAAATATTTATTCTGGGTCTGGGTGCTGTGGTAACATTGGTACTCGTAGTTTCTCATACCCATCATCATCATCTCCCTGCCCTTATCCCACTTCATGTGGGGTGGGCACAACATGTTTTCCTCTTCCACTCCCCTCTATCAGCCGTCATATCAGTATTCACTCCTTTCTTACTCATGTCATCTTTCACACAGTCTATCCATCTTTTCTTTGGTCTACCTCTTCCCTTATATCCTTCCACATTCATATTTAACGCTCTTCTAGTCACATGACATTCTTAGTAGTTTCTCATACCCATGACCCAGGAAATCCTAGTGTGGGTTACGTATGTGACTGATGGGTGTTAAAAAAAAACAAGTGGCGATCACAATAAGAAATAACAGTCAAACCTATACAAGGTGATTCATAACATGTATAAAATCCCGAAAGGGGGTTATTCTATAAACAAAAAGAAATAGTATTACCGAAAAAAAGCATAAATATTTTAATTTTTTTTTTTCTCAAACTTTCTCAAATTAGCTATTTTTGTTATTTTTATCATCTCTAGGACTAATAACTAAACGTACAAGAAGTTCGGAATCAAGATTGCTACCTAAGAAGCTGATTCATTGAGTTTGACCTGATTTGACCCCAAAACAGCAGATTTATGCATAACCCTAATTATAAGTTCTTTTATATAATTTTACTAACAAATTATGGATCCCAATCGTCCGAAATAAAATATTTTTATTTTTAGAGTTTTTCAATGAAAAATTTCGAATTTTCAAAAGTCATAGAACAAACTTTATTGCCAATTGTCTGTAGAATAATCCCCCTTCGGGATGGAATACATACTTACTTAATAATCACCTTGTTTTTATTCGCAATAATAATTCGGCCTTCTCATTGGATTATTTGGCGATTATGAAAGAACCAATGTAACAATGACGACGATAAATATTCAACATAGAAATCTATTGCATTACATTACCAGCAACAGCTGTATTTGCTTTACAAGATAAACGGGACAAGGCAGGCAGGAGACGTAATGTGCAATTCAATTTGTCTCTCGGATTCACACAATTTGCAACGTACATTATGAAAAGTAATCCGCGCGGAATACAGATGACTTAGGTAGGTACTGTCTAAACAAAATACAAATATTTTAGTTTCTAAGACGTTTCAAAGTGATCCTGGTGATTTTATTGAAATTCACGCCTTATGACTTTGACTTTGAAAATATAAATCATCATCATCTCCCTGCCCTTATCCCACTTCATGTGGGGTCGGCACAACATGTTTTTCTCTTCCACTCCCCTCTATCAGCCGTCAAATCAGTATTCACTCCTTTCTTACTCATGTCGTCTTTCACACAATCTATCCATCTTTTCTTTTTCATCATCCTCTCCCCTTATATCCTTCCACATTCATATTTAACACTCTTCTAGTCACATGGCATTCTTCCCTCCGCTTTGAAAATATAAATAAAAAGCAAAATAAGTTACTAGAGGCCTCCGCACTAGTTCTAGCCTGTATTGCGTAAGGGAAATTTCAAACCTTTTGTTTAAAATAAAAAAAAGTTTGAGGAGTTTGTCGAATGCAAAAAAAATCGCTTATAAGGATAGCTCGATCAAAAATAAGGGTGTGACATTTCTATTATTTTAAATGTACAGTCAGCATTTTAAGTTATTGGTGTTTTGATAATTTCGAATTGAATAATCATAGTTTCTTATCACAGTTTTACATCGTATTACTACTTTTAAGTAAGATATTTTACTTTTTATCATAGTTCCTGTATAATAAATACTGTAGAATCAACAATCGATGGAGAATAAAGTTTCTCGAATGGCGACCACGAACTGAACGACGTTATGTTGGAAGCCGTCCACCCGATGTACCGACGACTTTCTAAAGTTTGCGGGAATTCAGTGGATGGAGAAGGCTCAATACTGTTTGTGGTGGTTTTCTTTGACTTCCTTAGGCTGATGATGATGATGATGAGAATAATACCAGCCATTGTAACCCGGCTTCGGGTATTAATCGAAGTCCCTAATTAAGATAACGATAGTTGCTGAGAATGTTTTAATTGGTGTTCGCCAGTTCGCTGACCACGCCAACTTCTGCAGCTTCCGATTCTTACTACTGACTGAAGAATACCTAGAAGAGACACTAGGATTTAAGGGAAAACAAAAAACCCGGAAGACTGTGAAATTACTCATCTTAACGCATGGAGAGATTTATCTGAAACTTGGTACAAATACTCATAAAGTCAAATAATGAAATACGTATTTAAGGGTTTTTCAAAACTGCCCCTTTTTATCAAGATACCACGCGAGCAAAGCCGCAGGCGTACGCTAGTATATTATATAAAAGCAGCAAGAAAAAGAAGTTTCAAGCAAAATCCCGATTTAGCTTTAGCTTGATTTACCCGGAAAATTCGAAAATTCGAGACAAAGTTCTTTATTCTATGGGATTTTAACTATTTTAACTCTTAATTCTGCTTTTGTTTTGTTCGTCATCGACTGTCTATGGCCACAATCGTTAATACAATGATCATTTTTTTTCAAATTCTTACTTTGTTAACCGAGTCATTTCCAAGAACGTTTCACAAAATCACAAAAAATATACAATGCCAAATTATTATCTAACTGTTTCTCTTCATGCTATAGATACTTTTATTCCGTGTAGGAAACTCTAAAGTATTGAATAATAATCGCTGGTGGAACTCTCACGAATGCGGATTCAGCATTCAGTCAGATCTTTTATTCCTCTATCGGACTTCAACAACAGCGTGTCGGTGAAACTTTTTCTTCACTGCGTTTAAAAGTTTATCGTCAGATATCTTAGTGCCTGGATCAGTGTCTCTGGAATCTATAGGTGGGCCTATGTTCTATGGCTGAATGATGATGATAGTCATCATTTGCCTGTTTTTTTTTCGAACGGATTTTTATGCTGTGGGGTGTCTTACGACCACGGTCAGCTACACCGGGCTAGGCGAGCGCAGAAGGGCTCCTGCTGAAAAAACATTAGGTTGGGGCAACGAGCACAAGGGCACCACTTAGGAACGGACCTCGGCTTGGGCTGTTGCCAGAGGGAGGTTTTTTGAGCCATCACCCTGAAGGGGCGGAAACGCAGGGACGGGACGTCGTCGGTTTGATGTGTTGAGTGTTTTTATGTGTCGGGGTTCGACGATGGGATCGCCGCGTCCGATCTGCGTTAGTGGAGGTGATCCCGTCATCTGGATCTCTAAGAACATGTCTTGGAGATCCAGATGACGAAATAGTGCCACGACGGTCTCGAGACTTTTCCATCCACCGACTTCCCACAACGTTCACAATGTCGTCAATCCATCGGGTGATCCTTCCAACACTGTGGTTGAGGTTCCCGAACATATCCATATTAGCCGCTTTTCGTGTTTTTATAATCTTAATAACTTATGAAATGTACGAGAAGTTAACTAAAAGACTAACTAAGAAAAAATTAAAACAGCGGAACAATTGAGTTTGAACTCGATTAACTACAAAACAGACGATTTTTTCAAGTGGTTTTTTTTCAGTAAGCCTGCCGAATTTCCAAAAGTTGTAGAACAAACTTTATTACCGGTTGGATGTAGTATAAACTGCTTTTGGGATTGTATACATAATATTATGAATCACTGAAGAAAGAACTGCAACTTCTCAATATTTTTGGTAATGTTTACATTCCTACAAGGTATTTCTAGCTCAAATAGAAAGCAATGAATAGCATAAAGCTAAGAAATTTTCAACACTCGGCTAATCTCTCTACCTCCATTCATGATTCCTAAAATACCTCCTTTTGTGCTTGCTGCAATACAGCAAGTCGGGGCAAAAAAGTTAAACATTTATGAGAGCCTATTTTGAAAGCTAATGAATTTTAATATGAGAGAGATAGAGGCAACAATTCAGATATATTTTACCGCATTATTTTATATGGTATAGTATGTTTATTCAAAATATGGGTAAGGTACTTATAATTTTTCAGTTCCAATCGAATCTATAGCTTTTGACTATTGTTATGTATGTCCAATTCGGGAAACGGTTTACGTCTAAACAAAACTGTTTCTAAGATACTTAGCAGTCAATAAAAGAAAATTTCTAAAGAAACAGCCATTTACCATTAAGGCTTTAATCGCTAATTAAATTCACTCTCTTATAAAGGAGATAATTGCCTTTTTAATGAGGGTTAAGAAAAAAACGAAGATAATGAGCAAACAAAATTCACCCTCTCAGAGTAACGACACTATATTTAATTTTAGGTCAGCTTTAAAAACCTATGGAAAATCAGAAAAAATAATTTAAAAAGGCTCATGACTGTGATACCCAAGCATAAGTAGATTCAGTTCTAGATAGATATATAGATAGATAATTTTTTTATTTGACACACACATAAATACAGCACAGACAGAGATAAAAGCAAACAGACTAAACAACAGTAGGTAACAATCACACAAAATAAATAAAGCGTAGGTAGTTAGTAGGTTAACAGTAAAAAAACAACTAATACAAGTAGCAATACAACATACACAAGAGAGACAGTTCTCCTGGGGCTCAGATCAAATATTGCTTATCATATCGATATTCTATGAATAGCTGGAAAAATCGGCTGAAGAATGGGCCCGTCTACCACATCTACCTGCCCTCTAGGTGGATGTAATAGCGACTAAGGTAAAAAAGATATGGGATGGGTGGCAGCGTCTCTTATTTTCACACATAAATCTCTAACTCCGGTTACCAACCCGTATGCCCATCGTGGTGTGTTGACCACATGGGCCACATGATAGGAATTTGCTCTATAAATCTGTAGGGACTCCATGTTCATGTTGGTGTCCAATAGCTAAAATGATGATGAACAACTAGTGAAAACTATACCACGAGCGCTTGCTTTATCGAATGTCATAAGAATAGGCACTCTTGTGCACAGATGAACGTATTATGTGAAGAGGATCCCTCACCACAAAGCCTGCATTTCACCATTGCCAACTTTGTTTCGCATTTTCATTTTCTTCTAGCGAAATGCATATTGAAAACGGGATGCGAGTGAAATTCGAGTTATGTGTAGTACTTATAATAACATAGTTTCTTGTACAATACTACTAATGCGCTCCTAAACTACCAAGGTGCGTAATGTTCGTGAGTTACTTATTTATCACCTTGAGACGTGAAAAGATGCCAGGAAAAGTGACTCTAAAAAATATTGGTAAGATATACACTTTTCACGTCTCAAGATGACAAAATTAAATGTAAATCACGGACTTGAGCTTCAGTGGTTTAGGAGCTACGAGTGCACAGATAAATAAATAAATAAATTAATATTCCGGACTTATCACACACGGTCAACTGATCCCAAACTAGGCATAGCCTGTACTATGGGTCCCAGAGACTGATATACATAATAGATACATATTTAACACCCAGACACGGAACAAACATCTGTGTTAGTCACAAATGTTTGTCCGGTGCGGGGATCGAACCCGCGACCTCTAGCGCAGAAGGCAGAGTTACTACCAACTGAGCTGAGGCCAGCCAAATGAACATACATCGACGGTGTCGGTGGCGTAGCGGGCGAGTACCCGCCTGATAAACAAGGTTTGATTCGGGACAAATGCTTGCAAGATCTGCAAATATTTGTTCTGGGTCTGGGTGTTGTGGTACAATGGTGCTCGTAGTTTCTGATACCAACGACACAGGGAATCCTAGGGCCTATGAATGTAACTGTTGGGTGTAATTTAAATATACTTATACCTACTGTTAAACACATAACCCTCCGTAGTCCGGTAAAAATAATTATAATTGATGAAGATCTGGTTCTACAAATAATGCTCTGAGTAATGTGACTGAATGGAACAAAGACCCAACTACTGCAACTTTTACATAGCCTCTCAGCTAAACTCAAATAAAGAGACTCAAAGAGAATAGTTACAGTAGTAGTGGAATTCTTTTTATTTTAACAGGAGAGTTTACTTATGATCTTTATGTCATACTTAGAACAAACCTTTGTCTTTGTATTGGCTTGATGCTCCAAAGCTTTATTTTACAAATCAAAAGCCGTCAAACAATAAAATCACTAGGATTTGAGCCTCTAAGAGGCGCACTTAAATCCTTTCACTACACTTTTGATACTTTTGATACTTTCATCGATGGTTTTAGGCCACCATACCTCAACATGGTCACTAACATTGTGACACGACAAGAAGAAGAACTAGGATCACATTTTTAAAACAACTTTTACTTGGTTAGTAGGTACTAAATAAGCAATTATTAAGCTAAGTGAATTAATAGCAAAGAAAAACATATTATGTAATCAAAAAAAAAAAGTTTCGTTTGAGCATGATGATTTTAACGAATATCCAACTTTTTTTGAATTAAGCTTTTATTATTTGTGATTTTTAAATGTTTGCGATTTGTCACAATTTTTAAGATCGTTATAACTTTTTATATCTTAGTAATTCTTTTCAATAATTTTATTATGATCGACATAAGGTATTATAGGGATTTTCATCTAACTCTTAATTTTAGAATAATGAGTTAGACGAAAATCCTTTAACATTTCACATCACTCACACACAGTGGACTTTACTTGGTGCCCTTGAAAGTAATCCAGTGACCAAGGATGTTAAAAGTGTCAAAAACAGCGTCACGCAGAGGCTCTTTAACGTCATTAAAAGCAGCCAGGAAGCTACGAAATAAAATCACCAGATCAAAGCCGCGACTCCATTTGTAAATTAGACAATAGGGTTCCCTGAGTTCACATCATAGAAATGGGCAATCGATAGAGAGCGCAGGGCAATATCGTAAATTTCCTCGAAAGGTTTTACTGCGTGTCAGTTTATCATCGGATTTATGTCACACTTTGTACAGATTTGCGATATGTTCATGCCTACTCTTTTTTATCAAAGTTGAGAGAGCTGGCAAAAGTAATCTATTCTAAAGTATCACCGAATAAAAAGTAGCCTTTGCGTCGTTCCAGGCTATTTAGTACGTATGTACTAAAGGCCTTTGGCAAAGGTTCTAAACTTCTTTTTTAGGGTTCCGTACCTCATTTGAAAAAACGGAACCCTTATAGGATCACTTTGTTGTCCGTCTGTCAAGACCCTTTTTCTCAGAAACGGCTAAAGGTATCAACTTGAAATTTATACCACCTATTTGTGTCTCTAATCCACACCTCTTGCGTTTCATCTGACATTCGCCTTCCACGCACGTTACCGAAACCTACAGGTTTTGTAAAAGTACGTACTTATACTTCAACACTATCAAATAACACGTGAAACACACCTCTGATTTCAAAGGCGTGTGTAAAGGATGTCCTAGAATCACCTAGCATTATAATTATTATTATTTTTCTCTCTTTTTTATGGGATCTTCTGTCGGTGTGCCCGACCATGTCAACTCCATTTTGGCTTCTTTTTCGACTGCATCATCTGTCTACCAGCCTAGATGTGGCCCGGTAGAGCATGGTAGCTGCGTCCGAGAGTTCGGTGCCGCCAACATGCTCTGAACCAGGCCCTAGTTTTATGATAACCCCCCATTATTCTCTACCCGACGCGAGGACAGTACCTTAACTAGAGCTCAGCATAAACAGACGTCAAGTTGGAGGACAATTAGGTAACACCCCGCGATCCTGCAATCCTTACTAATTGGACCACCTGTAATTGTCAACGCCGTGCATAGGAAAATAGACCATAACTCAATGCATTAAGGTCGTTTCACCGTCATGGTCGTTTTACGTGGATCAAGTTGTTTTAGTCAAAAATAGTTCCTATTAAAATGATGTAGAGTTTAGATTCCAGAGATAAGAAAATGTATAAATGATAGAGTTTTATTGTAACTTTTAATTAGTGTGACGCATTGTTTTGTTGACGAAGAGATGATTAAAACTGAGATTAGAATATGTCAATTATTTCACACACCATGACATATTTTACATGTATGTAAGTAGGGACTTTGTCGCTCTCAGTGAAAAACATTAATTCTGAATAAAATTAATTTTGAGTTTGACTTTGAGAGTCTTGCGATATCGTTGAGCTAAATCGCTAACCCTAAAATGTCAAACTCAAAATTGACTTTTTCAGAAGAGGTAAGGAACATTTTCAAACGAATAATTATTCATTAATTCAGTAATTCATTTATTGTTTGTGAATCAGGTACATTTAACAGTCAGTTCATAAGACTAGTCTAGATCGCTAGATTCTGCCACTTGGGCGTACAAACATTTAATTAACATTTCAATTATTAAAGCATGCATTAATTTAGTTATCTGCTTTTATTACATCGTCAAAAATTAGAGGGTGAATGCGAGTAATATGTCAGAAAAATATTTAAGTGAGTCAAATTAATAAGGTCAATAACTATGCTAAACAATAGTACGCTCATTTAAAAAATAATTTACAGTATAATATGCCTTGGCAATTAAAAAATCATTAAGTCCGTCCCTAAAATGGTTACTGGACAATTCACGAATCAATTTTGGAATTTTGTTGTAGAGTTTCGGTGCCATACAGAATACACTTGCATGTAGCAGCTTTGTTCTGCTTGGTACAATGCGTAATCTATCTCAGATCGACTTCCAATTGCAAATTCCTCGAATAGGTCAAGATTGTTTTTTTACGAAAATCGCTACCTCGTAAATATATATTCCTGGAAATGTGAGCAGTTTTAGTTTGATAAAGTGCGTTATTGTTATTGCGAACTAGCTTATTTCTATGACTAAGGGAGTAGTCAGAGGCAAGTTCAAATATTTAGCACATGACTACATTTTGCAGTTCTGTATATTCCATACGTGACAAGTTGCAAGCCCATCGCCGCTTATAAGATTACTTACTGGTTTCCTCACGACGTTTAAATAAATAACACCCAACAGTGACATACATAGTCCTGACCCCACATTAGGATTCCCTGTATCGCGGGTATCAGAAACGAGTACCATGGTACCACAAATACCCAGACCCGGAATAAATATTTGCAGATCATGCAAACATTTGTCCCACAGTGGGATCGAAATCGCAACCCTAGCGTCTCAGACGGACACTTAGCCGCTGCGACACTGAAGTCAATTCCTCTACCGTTTTAAGCATCAAAATCTTTGGATCGAAGTTAGGTACCTCCCACTAGGCCACCACGGACCAAAATTATGAATAGTTACTGCAAAAACGCATAAAGCCTCATTACAGTGCACGAGTTAAGTCCAATAACAATGCGTTCAAACGTAATTAAAGTTTGTGCACCCGATAGGGTTGCTAACTTCATAGTTATGGAACTAAATACTGGTGGCAGTTCCGTAACGGGACCATAATATTCGTGTCAGGTTTCGGATTAGTTTTCGAAATGTGTCATATTTGTACGTGTTGTTCGAGCATAGTTTGGACACAACAATACACAATTTTATTTTACATACATAACAACGCAAACATATACCTTTAAGTGAATATCTTTAAGAGTAAAGAGTAAAGAGTTTTGATGTAAAAATATATGTTACTTGGTTGTCGTGTCACTAATTCTTTCTCGGTTTTTCTGTTAGCGGCCAGGTTTTTTTTTTTTTTTTTTTTTTAATAAATATTCCGGACATATCGCACATTGTCAAGTGATCCCAAACTAGGCTTAGCCTGTACTATGGGTACCAGAGACTGATATACATAATAGATATATATTTAACACCCAGACACAGAACAAACATCTGTGTTAGTCACAAATGTTTGTCCAGTGTGGGAATCGAATCCGCGACCTCTAGCGCAGAAGGCAGAGTTACTACCAACTGAGCTATGAGGCCAGTCAAGGTTAGGCGGGCCTATGACCGTCTCGTCGGTGAAAGCATCAGTGTAGTAAAAGGATTAAAGTGCGCCTTTTAGAGGCTCCTTTCGTGCACAATCGATATAAATTATATAACTCCTTCCAATTACAAACAAAACAGTTTTACTACATGTATTAGCTGAGAGGCAGCCTAATTCATCTAAGTAAAACTGTTTTGTGAAATAGAGGCTTTTATTTTTCTAGGCACAGCTAGAGTTACATCCCTATTTTGAAGCGCAGTTGCGGCCTCTATTGTGCGCTACGTATTGTTGATTTATAATTGTTGCAGAATTCCCCTGGTCTCCCACTTACCCCCATATTGTGAGAAAACCTTTACTTCAATGCCACTTCATTATGAGGCCAGTACCTTCTTGAAAGGTGGGTAATTCATTAGGTTTCTACTGGGGGAGGGGGATTATATTGTTTTGTTCTAGTACTCTAGTACATTTTATCGTTCAAAAACAGAAATAATAATTTGGGCCCAGCATGATCAACACGCTCGTTTCGTTATTCCTAGGTATTTGTATTTTGTTGATTGGTCTGTGGCGTGCGCATCACTAGCTGCGCACGCGCCCATCACTAAAAAACCGGTCGCAGGCGAGCGGAGACGTAGGAGGCGGTTGGCGCGGGGAGAGGAAGCGGAGCCGGCCCAGTCTTCGCGCGCCTCGCCAGTGCGCCGTTCAACCACTTCCGCGCCGAACCTATGAAGCTTTGCCTCGCGCAGCCCGCTAATTTCACTCGCGATCTCGCTTGCTATTCTTTCTTGTATTGTGTTTGCTTTCCCATTAAATCATTTGCTTTGTAAACAGTCCTCTTTTCATCTACTTACCGTAACACGCCTACAATTGGTGACCTTTTCGACGTACGCGGACTAAGCAACAATGCAAAATAGCGACGATAGCAGCCGTGAGAAGGCTGAAGATCATGTCCGTCCAACGGTCGATCGCGTCTCGGTACGTTTACCCCCGTTTTGGCCCGAAGATCCCGAAATTTGGTTCGCTCAAGTTGAAGCCCAGTTCGTTGTATCCGGGACGTCCGCTGATGCTACGAAGTTTTACATGGTGATTCAACAACTGGACCACAAAATCGCACGAGAGGTACGGGACGTTATTACGAACCCACCGAAGACGGAAAAATATGAAAAATTGAAGCAAGAATTGACAAAGCGTTTGTCGACGTCCCGCAATCAACGGATTCGTCAACTTTTGACGCATGAGGAGCTGGGGGTTAGGAAGCCTTCCCAGTTTCTCCGGCACTTACGTTCTTTGGCGAGCGACGGGGTGACTGATGATTTTCTACATAGTTTGTGGGCTAATCGACTACCGACGCACGTTCAAGCCATAATAGCCTCGCAGAAGAGCACGAACCTGGACGAAATAGCAGAATTAGCGGACAAAATCTGCGAAGTAACACCGGCGGCTTCGACTCAAGTTGCGAGTACGTCGAGCGGCCATTTTGATGCCATGTTGAAGAGGATGGAAGACGCTATAACGGTCAAAATTCAAACCGAAATAACGGCTCAACTTGCTCAACTCAATTTGCGTGGTCGGCAAGGGCGTCCCTATCAGCGGCGTCAGCGTTCCCGTTCTGGAAGATCCAGGAGTAGAGGACAAAGTGAGAGTAGAACTCCAGGTATGTGCTGGTATCATGATATTTATAAAGAAAAGGCGCATAAATGTAGATCACCTTGCAATTATAATGAAAGTAAGCCGGAAAACTGTCGCGGCAATCAATAGAGGCGGCAAATGATTGCTATTCCATGAACAGTCGCCTATTCGTAACTGATAATAAGAGCAAAGTCCAGTACCTAATCGACACAGGCTCAGATCTATGCGTGCTTCCTCGACGTTTTCTTCGCCAGTTTCGTGAATCTACGGGATATGATTTGACGGCTGCCAATGGAACTGTTATACATACCTACGGTACGCAGTATATGCATCTGGACTTGGGATTGCGAAGAGATTTTACTTGGAATTTTGTGGTAGCTTCCGTGGATAGTCCGATTATAGGCGCTGATTTTTTATCTCACTATGGCCTTCTTGTGGATTGCAGGAACCAGAGACTTCTAGACAGCGTCACCAAACTTACCACCCAGGGATCACTGAAAACTTGCCATCTGTTCAGCATCAAAGCTGTATCTGGTAACAGTGAGTACCACCAGTTACTATCACAGTTTCCAAATTTAGTTAAGCCGTCGGGTGTGTTTCGTGAAGCCAAGCACTCTACGGTCCACTACATAAAGACGACCCCAGGACCGCCTGTATACAGTAAGCCAAGACGCTTGGCCCCAGACCGCCTAAAGATTGCGAAGGAGGAGTTTGAGCACATGCTACGGGATGGTACGGCTCGTCCATCCGACTCACCGTGGGCATCTGCACTTCATCTAACACCGAAAAAGGATAATGGTTGGAGACCCTGTGGGGATTATCGTGCGCTCAACGCACGCACGGTTCCCGATCGGTACCCGATCCGTCACTTAGAAGACTACAGTCACAAACTTTCCGGTTCAAAAATATTTAGTAAGCTTGATCTTGTTAAAGCCTACAATCAAATACCAGTTTTTAAAGACGATATACCTAAGAATGCCATTACTACGCCTTTCGGGATGTTTGAATTTCCGTTCATGACGTTTGGGTTGCGGAATGCGGCTCAAACATTCCAACGTTTTGTGGATGAGGTTTTGCGCGGGCTTGATTTTACATATGCATATATCGACGATATTTTAGTATTTTCCAGAAGCAGAGACGAGCACCTGGAACACCTGCGTCTAGTTTTCCAGAGGTTGGCTGAATACGGTCTTCTCTTGAATGAATCTAAGTGTATATTGGGCGAAACGGAGGTAAATTTCCTTGGATATATTTTGACAGAGCACGGAACGCGTCCTCTGGATGCCAAGGTGAAGGTGATACAGGATTTCCCACCTCCCACAACAGTGAACGGCCTGAGAAGATTCCTCGGTATGTTAAATTTTTACCGTCGTTTTATACCTAATGCAGCCACTGACCAAGCTCCTCTACACACCATGATTTCTGGACCTAAGATGAAGGGAAATCATCCTCTTACTTGGACTCCAGGACTTCAGGATGCTTTTAGCAAGTGCAAAAACAGCATAGCCCGCTCCACCCTTTTAGTACACCCTAAACATGATGCCCCGCTCGCCCTCGTTACTGATGCATCCAACTCAGCCGTGGGCTCGGTTTTGCAGCAAATGGTCGATGATGAATGGCAACCACTTGCATTCTTTTCCAAGAAATTGAACAAAGCTCAAGTTAAATACAGTGCCTATGATAGGGAACTTCTGGCAATCTACGAAAGCATCAAACATTTCCGTTTCATGGTCGAAGGAAGACATTTTGTAGTATATACGGACCACAAACCGTTAACATTTGCCTTTGGACATACGGAAAGACAATGTTCCCCAAGACAATTTAATCATCTTGATTTTATTTCGCAATTTACGACTGATATAAGATTCATTGAAGGCAAAAATAATGTTTCAGCTGATTTCATGTCGCGCTTGGAAAGCATTACGCAGCCACCAGACTTTGAGACCCTCGCCAGAGCACAGCAGGTTGACCAGGAACTCAAGGAAGTAACGAGAACTACTTCCACCTCTCTACACCTAGAAAAAGTTCCTGTACCAGGTACAAGTTTATCATTATATTGCGACACTACGCTGCCATCGCCTCGTCCGTTTGTCCCACTGGAGCTGCGTCGGCAAGTATTCAACTCACTGCACAGCTTAAGCCATCCGGGAGCAGCAGCATCAACAAAACTAGTCACTGAGAGATTTGTTTGGCCCTCAGTTCGCAAAGACTGTCGACTTTGGACCAAGACGTGTGAAGCTTGTCAAAGAAGTAAGGTTCATCGCCACACCTCTTCGCCACTCAGTAATTTCAAGCTACCAGCTGTTCGGTTCTCTTTTGTCCACATCGACCTGGTAGGCCCATTGCCCCCGTCATCAAATTTCCGGTATTGCCTGACCGCCATAGATAGATTCACCCGCTGGCCGGAAGTCGTTCCTCTGCAAGACATAACTGCGGAGACGGTGGCGAAAGCATTTTTCGAGACATGGGTAGCGAGATTCGGCTGTCCCCAGACGGTTACAACTGACCAAGGACGTCAATTTAATTCACGACTTTTTAAATCATTGACAGATTTGTGTGGTGCTCAGCTTCGCCATACTACAGCTTACCACCCAGCATCCAATGGCATGATCGAGCGGCTACACAGAACTTTGAAGGCTGCAATTATGGCGCATGAAGGAACGAGATGGACTGAAGCCTTGCCCCTGGTCCTCCTGGGCCTACGATCAGCATGGAAACCGGACAAACAGAGCTCGGCCGCTGAGATGGTATATGGTGAGACCCTGCGGATGCCTGGTGAGTTTTTTGACACTCATACGCCCGAATTCACGACAGAATCTAATTTCGTTACACTGCTCAGAGAACACATGGCACGCTTGAAGCCTAGTCCGGCAGCAAGACATGGCAGCAAATCTGTATTTGTACACGAAGATCTCAAGACATCCACACACATATTTTTACGCAAAGATGCATTACGAGGTGCTTTAGAACCTCCTTACACCGGCCCACACAAAGTCAATAAAAGATCCGATAAAACTATCACGGTAGAATTACCCAATCGAGGACCTGTCACGGTGTCTATAGACAGAGTTAAGCCAGCTTATATACTGGCAGAAAGTACACAGGAGGCGACGCCTAGTCGCATACAGAAAGACGGTCCACGTTTTACACGCTCGGGCCGTCGAGTTAAATTCCCTGATTTTTTCCAGGTTCCATAACATTATTTCTCCAAGGGGGGTGGTGTGGCGTGCGCATCACTAGCTGCGCACGCGCCCATCACTAAAAAACCGGTCGCAGGCGAGCGGAGACGTAGGAGGCGGTTGGCGCGGGGAGAGGAAGCGGAGCCGGCCCAGTCTTCGCGCGCCTCGCCAGTGCGCCGTTCAACCACTTCCGCGCCGAACCTATGAAGCTTTGCCTCGCGCAGCCCGCTAATTTCACTCGCGATCTCGCTTGCTATTCTTTCTTGTATTGTGTTTGCTTTCCCATTAAATCATTTGCTTTGTAAACAGTCCTCTTTTCATCTACTTACCGTAACACGCCTACAGGTCTTTCAGTAGAATAGTAAATAATATTCGGTCTTCGATAGAGGAACAACCGACAAAGAAAAATGGTCAAAAGATTCGCGGTAATGAACGCGAGGAGTAGACACCGAATTATAGAACGACTATTTCATTCGGATTTGCAGTTAGGTTTTTTTCATCATTCAAAAATGTATTAAATAAAGGCTTTAAAAAACTACTAAAGTTTATAGAAACCTATGCTATTAGTGTAGTCTTCGACTGTAGGTTGGAGCTACGTAAATATAGTAATAAAGAGTAGGTTAAGTAGGTTCTAATTAAAAGTAGGCACTTACGTAGGTATTTATGAAAAACAATACCTACGTATAAGATAACTATGTATTTTGTCACACAATCACCATCACTAGCATAATAAGATAGAAAGCTAGTCATGTACTAATAGTACTAGATGTCCGAACTGGTACACTAGTCCGATTGAGCTAGTTCTGAGCAATCCCTCTACTGCAGGAACAAGCCTATTATTGTAGAGGTACTTTATTGTCTCAAGTTACCAAAATACACTTGATATTTAATAATTGCCAATGGTTAATAATGAAGAAAAAACTATTTTGTATGTTCTTATTTAATCTTACCGGGAAATAATTCATTTTGACTAAAAATTGTAAACATAATCTGAAGCGAACTGCCCACACCTAATTTGTGATGAAGATAAATGGGCCTACTTTTCCCCCAAATAATGGATTTCCTGCCGCTTCTTGGTCTTATCCCTGTTTATTTTATAAATAAATAAAATGATAAACTATCGTATTTTTCTTGGAACTAATCCCGGTATTCTTAGTTGTTTCACTCCACTCATACTGGCTTCAGACGGACATTGTTTTTTAGTAATAATCGTTACTTTTTTTTTTAAATCCCCTTGTCAAATTTCTTGCCTGGTTCGTTCATAGCACCGTTAGTATATTGTTCTGAACTTTATAATAATTGGGTGTTATTGTGATGTATTCAACAGCTTATTGGTTCGCAGGGTATTTGGCTTACCCTATGTAAGCTTTGTACTTTGTATAAGCACAATAATGTGACGGTGCCATGAACGTAGTAGGTAGTGGGCGAAGGCCTCTAACGTTCCAACCTACTTTTGTGTTCAAATTGGACTTTGGCAACAATGAAGGTAAGTTATAAACTTGCATCAACGCCCTCTGGCGTACATGCATTTGGCAACTTTACAACATTGATTAGGGTTCAATCAAGCATATTTCACTGTTATGTTAACACTGCGGCAGACACATGCGGTAGGCCAAAAAGTTATGTACCAGGTTTGATTTAGTCTCCTAGCCCCATACCATCAACACTGCGATTTTGTTTAGGCCGTGGCGTTAGTTGACAGTGTCAAAGACTTATTATTCAAATTCGTGTGAAATTGCGCTGATTTGAATGGCAGTAAGATCACATATTAGGGCGCCTAGTTAACAATATAATCAGGAAAGACGTGTTCAAACGGCACGAAATATGTCATTAAAAATAACATAGGCCTCCCCCTGGAGTGCCACGAGGAACGGTCTTGAACCTTTTCCATCCACCGACTTCCCGCAACCTTCATAAAACTGCGTGTTTTGTGGTCGCTTTTCGAGAACTTTTATTTCTCAAAAGTTGTCGATTGCTGCAGCTATCATGGCCAATTATAGCACAATATTTTCGTCAATATACCTTTAATTTTTTTCTAAGAAGTCTTTCATATTTATTTATTTATTTGTTGAAAGTGCACAAACATTATCATCATCATCATCATCAGCCTGATGAAGTCCACTGCTGAACATAGGCCTCCCCCAAAGAGTGCCACGACGAACGGTCTTGAGCCTTCTCCATCCACCGACTTCCCGCAACCCTCACAATGGCGTCGGTCCATCGGGTGGGGGGCCTTCCAACACTGCGTCGTCCGGTTCGTGGTCGCCACTCAAGAACCTTTATTCCCCAACGGTTATCGGTTCTGCGAGCTATATGGCCAGCCCACTGCCACTTCAACCTGCTAATTCTGAAAGCTATATCGGTGACCTTGGTTCTTCTACGGATTTCCTCATTTCGGATTCTATCACGCAGCGAAACTCCGAGCATAGCTCTCTCCATAGCCCGTTGAGCGACTTTGAGCTTGTGTATGAGGCCAATAGTTAGCGACCAAGTCTCAGTGCCATATGTCATCACTGGCAACACGCACTGATTGTAGACTTTCGTCTTGAGGCTCTGCGGTATCTGTGACGAGAAGATATGACGAAGTTTCCCAAACGCTGCCCATCCGAGTTGGATTCGTCGGTTGACCTCTTTGTCAAAGTTGGACCTACCTAGTTGAATCGTCTGACCCAAATAGACATAGTGATCTACAACTTGAATGGTATCGTTCCCAACATTTACCGGTATGGGTGCGACATGAGCATTGGACATGATATTTGTCTTGCCCATGTTCATTTTAAGACCCACCTGTTGGGAGACGGTACTGAGGTCTCTGAGCATTGCGCCAAGGTCCTCTAGCGATTCTGCCATTATGACTATATCATCGGCGAATCGAAGGTGAGTGATGTATTCGCCATTGATGTTGATGCCTTGTCCGTCCCAGTGCAGAAGCTTGAAAACATCCTCCAATGCAGAGGTGAACAGTTTCGGAGAAATGACATCTCCCTGTCTCACCCCTTTTTGCAATTGGATAGGAATTGTACTCTGGTCCTGGAGTCGGATAGACATGGTGGCTTTGCTGTACAAACACTTCAACACTTCGATATACCTGTAGTCGATCTGGCACCGCTGTAGTGACCGTAACACTGCCCAGGTCTCGACTGAATCGAAGGCTTTCTAGTAGTCCACAAACGCTAGACATAATGGTCGATTATACTCTTCGGTCTTCTATATAATCTGCCGAAGCGTGTGGATGTGGTCTACGGTACTAAAGTACAAACATTATGTATATTACCAATTACATAAAATATCTTCATAAAAACAGGGTCTGATATAAATAAAAATAAAAGTGCACTAAAGCATTCTCAAAAAAAAAACTCTTAAAAGAAATTAATATTCATTGGCTATGTAAGATCAAAATTAACCCACTTACTCTCGCCACTAAAACGGCAAAGGAGAAACAATTTTTGCACTAATGAGTTAATTTAGCCAAATTGGGACATCCAAGAAGACGGTAATAACGTCTCGTTTGCAT
Source organism: Anticlea derivata (assembly GCA_947579855.1). Taxonomy (NCBI): domain Eukaryota; kingdom Metazoa; phylum Arthropoda; class Insecta; order Lepidoptera; family Geometridae; genus Anticlea; species Anticlea derivata. The sequence goes on from OX388269.1 coordinate 9,213,845, forward strand.
GTGTAAAAGGGACCTTAATAAGCTAAGAAGATTGTTTTAATAAAATTAAGGTCCGTACTCTAGAACTAATGCAAAGCGAATGGCAACATAAAGTTAGGGAATTATCAGCCGGTGTTTCATGGACCATTACAAGTTTTTATTATACTAAAGTGGCAAAAAACCTTCGGCCCACCTGGTGGAAAGTGGTTACTGGCATATGGATGCTTGCAAAGCTAAATGCATCACGTAGGCGTTACCAACCCCTGAAACAAGCGTTCTAAGCGTTAAGCTATACTTTATAATGATAAAAATAACTTTTAATTATGAAAACTAAATAGGTATTTGTAAATCAAGTCAGATTAAAAATCGTCTCTTGACTTAGGTCTTAAGTAACTATTTTCTAATCAGTGAAAACTGCGTGCTTACTTATTCCATGGCACATAATAACTGACAGTATTTATCGAGGTTTTAGAGTTCAATTTTAGGAAAAATCCATTGAAAGAAAGACGGTCAAATGCGAGTAGGGTTCGCGCCCTGAGGCTTCCGTGCACTCGTGTCTCGAGGTCGGAAAACCATGATCTCAAGTGTACGAATGAAGTGACAAGAGTCAAGGTAGGAACTTAATTGAACACGCGGACGAAGTTGCGGGCGGGTCAGCTAGTGTGACTACAATTTCACCTGTTACAAACCGGAACCGGAACACATCAGTGCAAGCATTGGCATTTGGCTGCAGAATTTATTTTTACGCAAGTTGGCAGTACTTCTAGCGGATTCTGCGCAAAGAACCCTCCTGATTAGTTTAAAACAAAAACGACATTGTTTCAAGCTTTCCTTTAAACTCGCTAAATTAAACTTACAAATAGAACACATTAGCATATGGCTGCAGAATTTATTTTTACGCAAGTTGGCAGTACTTCTAGCGGATTCTGTGCATAGAACCCTCCTGCTACTTTAAGTTTAAAACAAAAACGACATTGTTTCAAGCTCTCCTTTATACTCGCTAAATTAAACTTACAAATAGAACACAAAATCACCACTTGCAAATTGTTGCTTAGCGGCAAATAATTAATTAATAGCAAATTCCAAATCTAAAATCCAATTTCATGTTCAGGAATTTAATCAGAAATCCTAAATATTCTGACAATTAATTCGCTATATAAATTTAAATGCAGTCAAATTAAGGCTTTGAGGAGCTATAAAATTGTTAATTCCCGAATCGTTTCGTAACTTTCGCAAACCAAATGTGGCTTTTTAAGTCAGTTAATTAATTTTTAATCAGAATCTATAGCTCGGCGGGAAAGACTGAGTTTGCTCGGGTTTACAAAACTTCATCGCGAGCGATCTCTACAGGGGCTTTCTGATGAAACCTTGATAGGTTTTATGTTATTACTAGCATGCGCCCGCGAATTCGCTTGCGTGATACCTTGAAAAAAATAGCCTCTATGCTATTCTTTGTCAACCCACAACGCATTTGCTTATAGCCGCAAGACTGATCTCAGATCAACCCAGAAATGAAAAAAAAATGAATATAAATAAATAAATAAATATTCCGGACATATTCACACAGTCAACTGATCCCAAACTAGGCATAGCCTGTACTATGGGTACCAGAGACTGATATACATAATAGATATATATTTAACACCCATAATAGATAATATTTTTTTTTATAAAAAAATGTTATTCTTTGTAATCTTCTTCTTGTCGTGTCACTGATTCTTTCTTGGTCATCCTGTATTAGGCCAGTGACCAGGTTGAGGTATGGTGGCCCTGAAAAGGGCCTATGACCGTCGATGAAAGAATCAGTCTAGTGAAAGGATTAAAGGGCGCCTCTTAGAGGCTCCTTTCGTGCACATTCTTTGTAATGAACTGCTCGCATATACATCATAACTTTTTAGCAAAACCCAATCTGTCCAATACAAATTTAAAGATCTTTTACACTAACGGGTAAGTAGAAGTAGACAAAAACATATCACTCCTAAGGGTAGGCTTTCATGAACTTTACTAATGAGAGGATTTATTGGTAAGGTTTCTAGTCCCTTCCTATAAACTTTTACTGAACTAATTGTATTCAAAACCTTCCAAACCATCCCTTTTCAAAATCAGCAGTGTGCACTAATGAGTTCCGTTAGTGATGTGTGGAGCTTAACTTCAAATAATTACTAAAAATAGATAATTGTACCGGGATTCTCTCTTTTCAAACTTCATTCGAGAATTCTAGCGCCGGTGAATCGTAAGGAATTATTATTATTCTCCTATTCAGAAAATTATAGACATATGCATAATGTATTTTAATATATTTTGAGGGCCTCTGACAACCCCTTTTATACATACTCAAGGATCTAAGTGCCTTGAGATCTGAGATGATGTTGAACATGCTTGGGTGTTACAGCTGTTAGCCTTTATTATTATGTTTTAGCATCCTGTGTATTGAAATTCAAATACTTCTACAAAATACTTTCTTTATAAGATGTCTAGCAATTTTAATTTTATTTCAGTTTTTTTTTTTTTTTTTTTTTTTTTTAACATTTTATTTCCAGAAAGAAACTTAAAACTAATACAAGTTAATATTTACAAAATACACAAGAAACAGTTGAGCCATCTAAAGACCGTTACAAACGATCTATAGATAGCTCAACTGATCCAGATCACTACCAGTCGGAAGCGTCCCCAAGACGCTGACGGAATGCCACACTGGATGGCAATGCTAATTCGCTGGGCCAAATAAGAGCCAGTTCTAGGGTATCGCGTCGCTTCGATCAGACGTCCTGATATCTTTTTGAAAACCCGGAGGGCCCCGTTTCCCAACGGACCCAGGGTCTCAACCCCTAAAGGCTCAAATACGTAAGCCCTATCAAGACTAACATATTTGCGCCTTTTGAGATCCTCAGATTTTTTACTTAAATATCATTTATTTTGTTTATAAAAATAAGTCATCTCATAGTTATAAAGGTAGTAACTATAGTAGTAGCTAGTAATAAGAATCTGTGTTTGTTTTCTCGCTGAATTAACATTCCTACGGCAATATTGCCATCATATTCTATACACTTTGTGTTTTATTTCAACTGCTTTGAATACGCAATCTATTCCTGCTGCAACTCAGGTAGGAAGTGAGACAACTTGTGTTGATAACGAACTGGACAGTACCGGACTATCAACTCTTAGCACCGGTATTTGACGCAGTCTGTGTCAATGTTCTGCTTAAAAATCTCATAGTCAGTCTGAAGAAGTCCACTGCTAGATATAGCCCCCCTACAGAGTGCCACGAGCCTCCTGCATCCACCGACTTCCACTTCACAAAGTCATCGGTTCATCGGATCGGGGGCCTTTCCACACTGCATCGTCTAGTTCCCCACAATTTTTTTGGTTTTCCCTCAAAATCCCCTCAGAGTTCCATGACGAATATAGATAATATTATGTTCTTCCTTAAATTCTCCGTAAATTCATTGGTGGTCAACCGGGATCCGAACCCATGATTTTTGTGAGTACCTACTACAGACTATAGTAAGTACTCTGCATAATCCATTATGGCACAATAATTTTGAAAACAAATAAGGCCGCTGAGATTCTATCTATGAATTTTATCTTACGTTTGCTACACGTAAGTGGTTCTAAGAGATAAAAACTGGTGCTAGGAGGCCTTTACAGTAGACTATGCAAGCATGCTCTGTGCAATTTATAAAGTGCCGCATAACTCGGAGGCTCTATCAAAATCGATCTGGAACAATGTTGATGAAATTTATACTAAAACAGCATTTATTACTATAATAACATTGTATAATGTACATTTTGAACATGCATATTTCAATATTTTTGTAATAGGTATCTACCGTAACAGCTCCTATTATTGGCCGACCTCCAGATATAAGCCGCCTTATCTGATCTTCATTAAAATAGGGTTACTGCTACTAAAAAAAAGTTAGTATTCTTTTTAACACACTTTTATTCATAGTTTATTTGTGATACACAGGTAAAATAAAGATGTCAATAGAGAGTAATGTGCACTGTGATCTGCGGTAGGTAACGCGTACAAATTTAGTTGAGTTGTACAAGTCAACAAAATTAATCTCAACTAAAACTAAAATAAAACATTCAATTAATTGTCACTAATAATCAGATAAGAAATAAAAATAAAATGTATGATGTCTGTATGTAATAAAATAATCATTAGTTATTAGTCAAAAAAATCTTCAATTGAGTCCTAAATATCATAAAATCATTGCACGTCCTTATGTCAGTAGGTAATTTATTATAGATTTTCGCAGACATTACAGACACACTCTTATCGAGAAGGGCTGTTGATACGTTAGGTCTAAGTTGCAAATAATCACGACGTCGCGTACTAAAATTATGGGGAAACAGATGTGGATGGCGTCTTATGAGCAGTACAACATCATATATATATAGCGATGTCAATGTTAGTAGCTTCAGTTTTAAAAAAAAATGGTCGGCAGCTGTCTTTGCAAACCGCAGATTGCTCGAATGCAACTCTTTTGTGCAATAAATAGGCGATCGATATTAACTGCGTTACCCCTTAAATTCTACCGTATCTCAGTATTGAAACAACATTTCCATGGTATGCTGCAATTACAGTTCTTTGATTGACTACCTTCCTTAACATACGAAGTGCATAAGCCGAGTGAATCACTTTACACTATAAATTCTAAGTGTGATTGCCATTTCATATTGCTGTCAATGTAGAGTACCAGAAATTTTGTAGTCGCCTTTCATATATCTCTTTACCCTCATATTTATTTATTTATACTTTCACACTTAAACTTAGTGTAAAGAGGACTTAATGCTAAAGCATTTTCTACCAGTCATCCATGGTGAGGCGTGACAATTAAACGAAACTTAAAAAAAACATACCTACTTAAACTAAGTATGTAAACTATTTAATAGTTTACATACTTAGTTATAGTAATATATATCTACGTACGCACAATTACCCACGTAGGTATCTAAATGTGGGAGAAAAAAAAGAAAACAATTAAATACTTACAGAAGTGATAACACTTTAAAAAAAACAAACACAATACCTAATACCCACAACTTGGTACCTACATTATGTTAGTTCAGAAATAAGTACATACCTACCTAGTTCCTAGTGATTTTTGATGTAGTGCTCTCTTACCAACCATATGTAAACATATGTAACCTTGTTTGCCAATGCTCCGTCTGGTGTTTGTCTAAAGTTCATTAGCTTGGTTTTGTCAAGGTTAATTTTTAAATTATTATCATCAAGCCACTTTATTAGGGATCCAAGACTTGCTCATTTAGGTTACATTTAGGTTATTGCGCACGACAGTACAGTCATCCGCAAAGTCCGCAGTCTGAGTTCTGTTACTTAGGTAAGATTTCAGGAGATCAAATGCAACTCCTCGCACACCGTTTATTTTTAGCTTGTTTAATAAGATACTGTGCTCTACATAGTCAAATGCCTTTGTCATGTCTAAGTACATCGCATATACTTGTTGCTTTTTGTCAATTCGAGGGTGACTTGATCATAAAGAGGCTCTAATTTCCCCACAATTAGGCACATAATGATACCTGTATTCAAACTGTGACTTTTTCATTGCTATTATTCACATAAGTGAGTTATACCTAGAGTATTTTGGTTGAATGCCTCGTTGAAAGCAAACAAAACAAACAAATATCAAGGTATAAGTAAATATATAGTACTAAAGATACAATACTGTTGCGCTTGTCATTCCAAGCAGTGTGTTTTCGTCAGCGCGATCTAGGATTTGCCCGAATTTACTAGCGACATCTAGTTTGGTTTAGGTGCACTAGTATTATAAGGTTCTTCTGTTTCTTCTTCTATTATAAGTTTAGTTGTAATTACAGTTATTTTTAGTATTATTTTATTCACAAATGTGTCGAAAGTGAAAAACGTCGTATGACGCCTCAGCGATAATCACCAACGTTAAACACTTATACCATCTATCACACAGTGACACCAGTACAATTTGCTGCTGATTATAAAATAATGATACAAGTTTTTTCGAGCAACTGCCTTTAACTGCTAGTTATTGGTTTAAATACGCTACCTCTAGTTATGTGGCACTACATTTATATACAAACGCGTGCTATACAACTAGTGCCAGCTGTGCAGCGAGTTTGCTAGTTTGTATTGAATAAGGCGTTCGTAATAACCGTCCAACAGTTCTGTTGGACTTATGATTTACAAAGGAGCATCATACATCCATTCATATTCATATTCTTTTTTGTTTTACATTGGTAATATGAGCCAACGAAGCGAAGTGAGCGAAGATCTTATAAACAACTTGGACGGATCGGCGTTGTATTTGTTATAGCATAACTTTCAAACCGTCAAGCCGATCTGCATGGAATTTAATTAGTCAATAGGTTATACTAACAAGATTTTGTAGTAAGAATATGAGTTATATATCGGCCTAAGGGCTACTAATATCGTGGTTAAATAAAAGTAATAAATATACATGAAATGGGATGTCATATGAAATAGTTTATACGTTCCAAAACAATTTTTATTTTTTTTATAGATTTTTTTTATTGCGATACAACGAAAATATTAAATTTAGAAACTAATATAACGTGAACTTTATAGTTAAAGTAAGATTGGTTATTAGTTGGGGCACGCTAAAGGTGTTATTGTGCCTCAGCGGCCATCAATGCACCAACTTCTTAAGCAAATTGCGACATCTTCGTCGGTTAAAAACATTCTTCACAATCCCGCTGGGGCACTACAATCTTTGCGAGTCTCAATATTAATTTGTTAGTATTATTTATTATTATGAGATAAGGTATTGTACGAACCATAATAATAAAATTAAAATTCCTATGTAAATATTTCTCCCTATTTAACTACATTATTATATTTAAATACATATTAAATTTATTTTATGGGTATGTCATGAGGAGGGAAGAATGTCATGTGACAAGAAGAGTGTTAGATATGAATGTGGATGGATGTAGGAGTAGAGGTAGGCCAAAGAAAATATGGATGGACTGTGTGAAAGTGGATATGGTGAAGAAAGGAGTGAGTGTTGAGATGACGACTAATAGAGGGAAATGGAAGAAGAATACATGTTGTGCCGATCCCACATGATGTGGGATAAGGGCAGGAAGAGGATGATGATTAAATTTATTTTATGTAATAAAGCATTTTGAAGTTTAAATGCAATGGTTCTCTCTCCCGGGTCACAGAGACTCTTCAGAGCTTTACGAGAACATTATAAACACGTGCGGTACAAGAGACAACTTGCCAGGAGCTTTCAAAAACAAGCATATCCGCACCAAAGAAACGCCCCGTCTGCCTCTGCAAATTCAAATCACGTCGTACCCAGTCATGTGGACAGCTTTAATTAAAATCTATCGTATCGACTGCAGGTCTTCAACTTCATTCGTATGCATGTCACTGCCAACGCCCTGATGTCGAGTCGCTATCTGGCGTCATAAGAATCGGTGTCCATTAATTAATGGACGTAAAAAATCTGGGACCCAAGTTTCAACGCTTCGTTAGTAAATGAATTTTTTGAATGTTGTGCTTTCTTTCGTGAACATCAGATTCGCGGGTGTTGAGTGGCCAATCAGAATGAAATGAATGTGGGTTGAATCTAACTTAATTGTACCTATATGTGCCAATAGTTAAAATAAAAGTACCTCTTTGAATACAGAGATATTACAAAAATAAAGTGAGCCGGCAACCTGACGTGACGTCAGGTTGCCGGCTCACATTATTTTTGTGTGTGGGTGGTGTATTTCTTTTTTTAGCCTCTCGTGACACATCAGACTGGCCATACGTCATATAGACATTTAATTTTTTTAGTTCTTGACTTCTATGTAACAAAGTGCTTTCACAATTTTAGTAATTGCCCACGTTTTATAAAAACGTTTAAAATAAGGAGCTGGTGTAACGCATGTTGTTTTTTTTTCGTCTATAGCAATTTAAACTGGCCAAGGTGCTTAAGTGGCCAGTTACTGCAGTTTACCTTATGTTTTGCAGTTTAGCTTAGATAATTTATAGTCATAGATAACGAAAATCTGTTTCATTTGGGTGTCCGCTTTATCGCGAATGTTTTATGGCAGTGACTGTATCTTTGGAAGCCCCGACTTAACTTGTACTGTTGATTTGCTAACTGGATTCCGAGGTGTGTTGCGTGGCTAACACATCAAACTGGACTGCAACTGCCAATTTGTGAAGTGGGCCTAAAGCGACGCGGTATCGCACTGTAGTCTGTCGTGCGCGATGAAAGTTGACTCAAAAGTCGTGTTCCAATGGCGTGCGATATGTCATCAAAATGTATTTTAAAATAATCCTTACTTCTTTTAAATATAGAATATTTGGAAACGAATTTTACATGACATATCAAGGATATATCGCATGCCGTTTGAACACGGTTACAGAAGGGAAAAGAATCAGCTATACAAAGAGCAGACGCAACAACTATATTAGCAACTCCACAGCAATCCGTATCGGATGCCACATTCAATCATTTCCATTCGTTCAAGAGTAAATTTATGTCATACCACTTTTTTATACATTATGTTGTTGCAAACTTATTTTTTGAGACATCTAGATTGTCGATTGAGTGACAAATATTGAACAAAGAATAATATCTATTATGACAAACCTCATGCCATTATTATACATCTATATAAGTAGGCATGTGGGTTGAGCCCCATGAAAAATATCCAGTGACTTGTAAATATCACCAAAGTGAAGAGTTTTGCAAATTAGTGTCAGATAACACGAGTTACTGATACCCTGAACGAAAACACAATTTGCTTTCTAAAAACATGGTATCTGCCTATTTAATTTCCGTATTTTTAAGCGGGCGTGATACAATAAACCTTTAATTGAAGAACAGAATTAAATGTTAAACAACTTGATTTGGAGACGTTTATTTAATTACTCTAATATTTTTTACAAATATCTCCCGCTGATAATGTATAAATAAATATGTTATGAATGAAATATCTTAATATTTTACTCCAAAATGGCTTATTTTTGCAGTGATTTTCCATGACAAAATGTCGAATTTTGAAAGTCTTAGAACAAACTGTAATTCAAATTTGGTGTAGAATAATCCCCTTTCGGGAAATTGTGAATCACCTTGTAAAGTATTACATCATACTTTAGATAAAAATCTTACCTAATCTTTTAATCAGTAAATTGTTTTTTTTTTCTATTACTTATTCCAATTACAGTCATTCGTCATTCATGACTCGTCTAGCTGACTGACGTCTGCGTCAGCCTGATTTACTATTTGCGCTAAACCTTTATTATTTTCTCAAACATTATATATCTCCAAATAAGTGTGAGACAGAAAACATAGTCTAAAATTCCTCAGACAAGACGATTGAGGTATTGGCCTAATAGTCCGTATCTATTGGGCCATTCCTTGCGGTGTCACGGGCCACTGCCCTTGATTGCCCCCCCTGTCTTTTCATGTCCAGACGAAGGGTGCTTAGAGGATTAATGATGGGATATCTAAGTTGTATTGTGGGTAGTGAATGTGAGCAATCAACTCGTTGGTTTTCTTTGTGTGAGGAAAATGTATGTTTTATTACTTGTCTAAGAGTCTAAGAGAATAAAAAGTAAAGAAATAGGTTAACGTCTTTTATCCCCAAGAATGGTAGATATCCAGATCTTTAGGCGATCCGATCCTTGAAGATTTTTTTTAAATACAAAATAGGCTAACGTTTGACCACAATCTCACCTGATGTTAAGTAATGATGTGGTCTACGGTGATGAGGTAAGATGTCTAAAATAACCAGTCGTTTTTAATAGATAAGCTAAATTAAGCTACCTAAAGAAGCATTTGGAGCTAACTTCAGAGCAGTCACTTTACGGATGGGTGACTGCTAGTGGCATTAACAGTTGAGCGCTTCCGTGCATCGGAGGGCACGGCCCCGGCTAGAAAGTACTTAGCAGCGCAGGCTGAAGAAAACTTTTCATAAATAATTCAGTAAATAAAATATAGTTTCAAACACCTCCCCATAGTTAAAATACATAATTGAAGCAATTTTGTCAGTTTCCCCATGCGTAGCTAATAATTACTTAGTAGTAGGTATGTGGCTCATAATTTATGCATAAAGGCGAATGGAGCAGAAGGCACCAGCATAGCAATTATCTGAGCAGTAAACTACACATAATTAGTTCTTACATATTCGTGTATATACTGGGAATAATAAAGATGAGCTTATAATTACTTTTAAAAACAAAAATAAAGGTTTCGCCTTTGATAAAGGAGGAATTTTGTTGGTGGTGAAATGCCTGACAAAAATTAGGGTTTAAGGTGCTTTTTGTTTACAATGGTTTACAATGGCCGAAGACCTTCCGATCGAAAGTCAGGATACCTCCCGAAAGGCCAACACAGTTTAATATTGAGTAAAGCTAAATTCTGTTATGGCTATTTATCTTAAATTACGATAACATTGTTTTGTTTTCCCTATATTTCAACTTTTAAGATAAACAAGTGCTGACCGAGCGTTCCAAAACAGCAACCTACCACATTTTCATCAGCGCACATATGAAGAAACTTACGAAGTAAATATCGTTTGAGAAAATTCGAGAACAAGCATCGTCATTGTCGGGAAAAAGTTGGGAAACAAGTTACGGACTTACAGAAAAGTTCATATCACACTATTATGAAGGGAAAGTTGTTATGAGGAGTGAATCTACCAACTTTACTGTGGAATCTACTGAATAGAAAAATTAATTGCCTTCTGCGTTTGTTTCGTACAAAAACATTGTCGCCATAATACATTGACTGACACGTAATACATGCGTTTACAAGGCCGGCTTACATACCCGTAATTTAACGATAAACAACGTTTTCGTAATTAGTACCTATGTCCCAAGATATGTATCATCATCATCATCATCATCTGCCTGTAGAAGTCCACTGCTGGACATAGGCCTCCCCTAAAGAGTTCCACGACGAATGGTCTTGAGCCTTCTCCATCCACCGACTTCCCGCAACCTTCACAATGTCGTCGGTCCATCGGGTGGGGGGCCTTCTAACACTGCGTCACCCGGTTCGTGGTCGCCATAGAAGCCATAGAATAAGATATGTATGTCATAAGCATAACTCATAATCTGTTAAAAATAATTACGTTTTAACAAAAAAACCGATACCAAGTTCGAGGAATTTCTTTGTTTTTAGGGTTAGTGTTTTTACGTACCTCATTTGGAACAAAAGGATCCCTTAAAGGATCACTTTGTTGTCCGTCTGTCTGTCTGTCTCAATTCCTAATCAGCGAAAAACGTCTAATTTCCAAAAGTCGTAGAAAAAACGTTATTGCCTATTGGGTGTAAAATAAACCCCGATTGGTTTCATATACATATTATGAAACACCGTGTATATTATACAGTTGTAGGCTCATATTATCGCTGACTGTAATGTTTCTTCTTAAAACTCGTTTTAGTATTTACCTCAGCCTTTATTCACTTTCTATCTCGGCTATTTGGGTATTTATTTGAAAGCCTTCAGCGCATCAATAATTGATTCTAAGAACCGAGCCGCGAAATGAGATCTTTCTGTAGCTTTACCATTCCAATATCTACTGTGAAACGGATCAACTCTACTTATATGAACTTTTCCATTATTATTCACATGAAAGGAGAGTTTTTATAGTCAAAGTCAAAAGGTGTTTATTTCAATCGCTAGATCACTTTGAAACATCTTGGTAACCAGGTGAAGCTAAGCTTTTTCGTTAGTAGTATCAGACAAACACAGCTTGTGGATTTTCGATGATGCTTTTTCAAAATGGAATCCCCAAAAGATAAATAGGTATTCAGGTATTTAATAAAATGTGAAAAAGAGAAAAATGGTGTGCTTTTGCAAATACAGCCGTGTTCATACGACGTATAATTAAAAATTGGGTAATTAATCCATTTGGATGACATAGTTTTAATTTTTTTATTTACAATACAATACAATAACTTTATTTCAGGCAACAATAGAATTAAAAACAGATGGAATTTTTCTTTCCAACATTCACATACCTGACCCCACACTAGGATTCCTTGTATCGTGGGTATCAGAAACTACGAGTTCAATGGTACCACAAACCCAGGAACAACCCGGAACAAATATTTGCAGACCTTGCTAGCATCACATACTAGTAATAACAAATCCTGTTTCATAGTGGCACCTACAATCTTTTGACCTTTTCTTTTAAATTTTAGATAAATATTTAAATCTAAGTTTTAATCTAGCAACTCGATAACGGCAAAAACTGTTTTAGAGTCCTGAATGATTAAGAGAATTCTTAGTAAGAATTGATTTTCTGAATTTTCTCTCTTTCAACAAAATATAGGTACATAAGCAACAAAAGCAAACCAACATAATCTCTTGGTAGATAAACAATGTTTTAAGGTAAATAATTTAAAAGTTGAGATGCCAAAACAGAAGTTAGGTAGTACGTTAGCGGTAACTTTATTTTCGCGGAACGCGTTGGAAATGTATTTTGTTCTGCTTTTTGATTTCATAATTGTTTCCTGCCAACGTTATTATCATATAAATCATTTTATTTTTATAGAGATAACCCATAGGGTCATTCCATGTAACAAGTGTTACAGGTCTTGCTTGCTTTTGAACAATGTTATTAAAAGAAAGCATATTTTATGGTTGCCCAACCACCCCTTACTCCACAGTTCCTTAAAATCGATCTTAATTTCAAATATTCTTCACCGGATTTCCTAAATTCTACTCTAAGTGTGTGTAAAAAGTGCTACGTTTGACATGGAATGACCCCATACATAGAGAATACTATGGTTTTTATAATTAACGACGACCTCGGTGGCACAGCTGGCGTGTGGCCCGCCTGAGTCGCAAGGGGTTCGATTCCCGCTGCGGGACAAATATTTGTATGATCTGCAAATATTTGTTTCGGGTTGGGTGTTATGGTACCTATAATGGTACTCGTAGTTTTCGATACCCACGACACAGGGAATCCTAGAGTGGGGTCAGGACTATGTATGTTACTGGGTGTTATTTATTTATTTATATTTCAAGTCTGGGTGTTCGAACGCGTACACCTTTTTGCTTCTCAGCTGGGCATTCACCCACTATGCCTCCACCGAGGTAGACATTAGTAGACACTAGATACCTCACTAGCTCGATTGGGTATAGGTATAGTATACGATTATGTAATTGAACTTGGATTTTCAATAAGTTTTAGTAGGTTAATACCTCGTAGGGGTCAGCAAATTTCAAACCCAAACGATTCGTTACAAGTTTTTAATGACCCCTAACTCGTTAGTACTTTAACCCTTAATCATTAACTTATTCTGTACCTGAGACATTTATAGTGATTTTACTTTTGCTTAATTATCTTTGAAATATTTTATGAAGAACCTCTTCTCTGAAGTGTCTTACAAAGGGTTATTAGATATTACATTATTTACTCCATATTTTGATTACAATTTATGTAATAATAAATAAATTGTAATCAAAATATGATTGAAAGAACGACTCAACGGAGCTCAACTTATTTAAATTTTTTAGTGAATATTGTGCACAAATTGTTCGTAAATGCTTCTTTTCTCAAATCAGATTCAAAAAGTTTTTTCAGTAAAAATGAATAAAGGGTAATTCTCAGAGGGCTCAAAAATACGTGTCCGACTCGAAAAAACACATAAAAAGTATCCGTAGCCCTATGATTCTTTTTCTGATAGTAGATTAGCCAAAAGTAATAGGGGGGGCCTATTTTAGTTTTTTAATTTTCCTGTTCTAAATAAGTAAAAATAAATAAAAACCGTGGAAATACTGATTTTTGTGGTGCGTCCGGACCTCATGTTCTAGTGTTAATATTTTTTTATCTCATTTCCTATAAATAATAGCACTATTTCACACAGGTTCACAATAAACCAGATAGTTACTGGCTTAACAGACACTATTACTACGCAAAAATTAGCTTTAGTTAATAAGATACAACTAGATAACTTCGCGTCCGACGTTTAGCTCTGATTGCCATGGCGCGCACTAATTCATTCATAAAAACTGTACTTTAGTAACTATGTGAATAGTTGTTAGACAGAGACAAACTGTCAGTCGCGATCCATCAGTGGTGAGAACAGCACGTGTCCATGTCTCCGCGTCGCTTCGAAATTACGGTAAGTAATCACTTTCCGTGGCTTGGTATACCGCAAGTTCTGATTACCATGTAGACTATAAATTCGTTCATACTAATCCTATTGTTATAATTGTTTTAATAATATATGCTTTTTGTGTTCCTAATTTCTACTGCAGACATCAATGTAACATAAACCAGCAAATTAAGAAATTATTTAGGATTTTCAACTTTTTTCTGATTTTCGTGGTTTTGATTTCCATGTTTTTCGTGGACAAAAAGTACACGAAAGGTCAGTGAAACCCACGAAAATCAAATTTGCGGGCTTATTAACATACATAGATAATATTGTTATTGTGATTTTTGTTAATAATTTGTTTTATCTCAATCAAAATAACTTCAGCCAGGTTTGCTCAAATTGCAATGCTCGAAGTAAATATATATAGCTTATAACCAATGAATATGGGAGGGATTAGATAAGCCTATTTTACTATTAATTAAGGTATAACTCCACCGTTAGTATCTAGAAACGTGACTGATTATTTATAAGATTGATCTCATGTGATCGTGATAATTGATGTTAGATTTTTTGTAATACTCTCTTAGTTTATATATTTAATAACAATATTTAATTTTGTTCCTTAGTTTTAAGAAAATTAATATATTTTTATCTGCTTACTACCTTTTTTATTATAAACCTACCCGAAATTCCTTCTTAGAATGATTGTAATAGGCTAGTTCAAACAAAACGTACATTTCAACACATTAAAGTTCAATAATTTTGTATATTTGATTTCGGTGGTATGAATGTTGATCTCCATGGACACCATAATTTTAGAATTGAATAACTTCGTAACCGTTAGGCCAATAAAGTTCCCTCCACTACCAATAAATTAGTAATCAAATCTACATATAGAATATTTCGTCATTATGTGTAATTTCAACAAAAAAAAATGTGCCACGAAAGTCAGACAAAAACTGAGTTTCCGAAGAATCACCCTAAATAACTGCGACCGCAAGAAATGCTTTAAAAGTCTCATAAATTTTTAATGCTAACGATTTGAAAATTCTATTCCATTGTGCCCGAATGCGCATTTTGGGCTGAGATTAAATATTTTAACATGTCGGCGAAGTACTGAAACAGCACACAACTTGTTCCGGAACTAATATGTTAACCCAAAAAGTGCTTATTCTATGCATAAAAAGTATCTATATTTATAAAAGTTTTTGTTTATTTATTTAAGCCCACACTGGTTGTTTTATTTGAAATACTACACACCTTTGCAAGTATTACCTGCATGTTAGCCAGTTCATTTTGTATTTGCAAATGAAAAAATATTAGCAAACTGATTAGCGCAGTCCATTACAAAATAACCAATTTAATCTCACACACGATGTCAGGAGAATCCATGCACTAAACTACTCTTTACATATTAGCAGATTGTAGCTTCAAAATACGCGGCTTTCATTTCAAGTGGTATAAAAGATGATTCATTTTATGTACCTACGCTATCCAAAAACTGTTTATTCTATACTAAACAGGCAATAAAATTTGTTCCACAACTATTGGAAAACCGAAATTTTGATTGAAAAAACTCTATGCAAAATCAGCTGTCTTGCGGTAAAATCCATTAAAACTCAATTAATCAGCTATTTTAGATTGCAAAATTGATGCCAAATTAATGAGATTATTAATTTTAGTAAAGATGATAAAAATACCAAATAATTTGACATAGCACTGCTACCTTATTTAGCTGAATATTTGAGTTAAAATAGTTTTGGGGTTGAGACCCTGGGTCCGTGGGGAAACGGGGCCCTCCGGGTTTTCAAAAAGATATCAGGACGTCTGATCGAAGCGACGCGTGACCCGAGAGCTGGCTCTTATTTGGCCCAGCGAATTAGTATTGCCATCCAGCGTGGCAATTCCGCCAGCGTCTTGGGGACGCTTCCGACTGGTAGTGATCTGGATCAGTTGAGCTATCTATAGATCGTTTGTAACGGTCTTTAGATGGCTCAACTGTTTCTTGTGTATTTTGTAAATATTAACTTGTATTAGTTTTAAGTTTATTTCTGTAAATAAAAATTTAATAAATAGTTTTGACCCCGAAATACAGATTTTAGCAATCAATTCGCTTATAAATTCAATCCATCAAATCCTGAAAAATAGTTCATCACGCGATTTTTATAGCCCTATTTTGCCAAGATTCTGTTAACAAGTTTTACAGCATGAACGGCGTACCCTGTACACAGGATTACGTTATCAAGAATACGTAACTACGTGTACGGAACCCGTTAATCTGATTTAGCTGGCTGAAATATTAGTTGAGCAACTTTCCACATCTTGGAAATATTCACACTCGCCTTAAATACCTGTTTCGTAACCTTCTTTCATTATCTTCTGTCTATCATCCTCATCACTATGTCTTCTTACACTCCACAATGCTCTCGCACATTGTTCCTCACTCCACCTTTCAAAATACACGCATACTTCGCAAATATCTCGTTCCCACTGGTTATCCTATTTTGATTCTTCTTTAATCTTGATATTCTTTAATTTAATCTTCATTGCATGAAATAGAATAACCTGTAGGTATAATCTTACAATATGATATGGAAAATCGGTCACCGCATTGCAAATAAAATATTCCATCGAGCATTCAGTGAACTCAAACGTGTGATATATCGACTCTACCAATACAAATACGAACAAAAGTGTCTGTCTGTCAATATGAAAAGGCCTTTTCTTGAGTCAATATAATAATGTTAGGTGAGATTTTACGGTTTGACAGTACTTTTTGGTCCAAATGGGGGTCCAAAAATACAAATACCTACCAAAGTGAAAGAACTTTGTTCACACTTTTAAAATGATTTTTATTTATAATTATAACACCATCACAGCAAAGCCAAAGCGATGTTATAAGCAAGGAATATAAATGCACTTAAAAACTAAACATATAAATTTAAACATTATTTATATTGAAGGCTATATAATTTTTGATATACAACAAAAATAGGACATTTAAAACCAATAGGTATAACGTGAGCTCCCATTTGGTAAAGTTTCAATGACTTTGTGTTTCAAGTAAGATCGGCTTTTTGTTACAAAATGCTAAAAATGCGATTTTCAAATTTATCTTAATTGTGACTCAACAATAATCAAAGCACCAACTTTTACCAGATATCGCAGATCTCAGTTCGGGGCGAACCACTAGCTCCAAGTGAAGTTGCAAGCGATCGTGAGTCCAATACTTACGTATAAAATATACACAGAAAAGCACCTATATCTTTAGTGCGGCCGGTGAAATGGGAGCGGAGATGCGATAGTGGCATAAAGTATTTATAGGTAATACTATGCATACTGCATAGTGAAGATATAGGTGAGAGCAATGTTGCGAGAGATTCCTTTACAGGCTGTAGTTTTCCTGATAATAAGTTTATAAGTGTAAATAAGTATAAATAAGAATAAGTTTAAACTGTAATTGTTTAGTTTGTGATTACTTACTAATTGGATAGTTGGCACCTAACAACTTTTATTGTATAGTTATTAATTATAACATTTTATCTATACTAAGGAACACAGAACAAGTATATTAAAATTAGCTGTCGACTGAGGTATTTCTCAATTCTTGTGAACCGTACTCAGGTCCTCACGATACAGGCTCTGCCTAGTGTGGAGATCGTTAGATACATCTAAACTGTTATATACCTTCTTCTGCATTAACACCCAACAAGCAAATTGCTAAATTCTATAGGTACATAGGTACCTACTACATAGAATTTTGTAATCTGTATATTTGTAAATTTTTGTTCTAAGTTAAGTTGTATAAGCAACAATAAATTATTTTTTCATTTTCATTTTTTCATATTCACACGAATGCACTGTCGAGTGACTTACTACGTGGCCGCGTCCCATTTATCTTTCGGGATACTAACGTACAACTTCGGTGGCGTAGCTTATGCTGTTGAACAGCAAAGGTTCATTGAGTAGAGGTAGTCCAAATGGCATACCTGTAGTTTTTTTTTATTATTACCTCCCCAGGCGGGCTGCTCCAATTTAGAACGAGAAAATCTCGCTGTGCCTTACCTCCTCCTAAACATCCATCCGCATGGGCCTTCCATCACTCTGGTCCGGTCAATTCCGTCGTCCGGCTCGTGGTCGCCATTCGAGAACCTTTGCTCCCCAACGGTTGTCGGTTTTGCACGCTATATGACCGGCCCATTGCCACTTCAACTTGCTTATTCTGAAAGCTATACCGGTGACAATATAGTTAAGTATCTTTATTTTTATTTAGTTACTATAATTATTATGTAGCCAGGTACACTAAACTAAAGCCAAACTTCATCAAAAATTGTCGTGAAACCACAGATTACGCATTTATTATTCCAGTCATGCCGTAAGCCTCTCCGGCGCTAAGCCGAAAGGGTTATTGGGCTCCATAAAAAACCTTACAATGTGAAGTGCTGATAAATGGTGACTTGAACAAAACGTTTTGTGGGCAAGGATTGAATGCGGTCAAAATGAACTCAATTTAGGCGTGGTATTGATGACATTATCAAGGTCCAAAATTGTAAAAGAGGATGGTATGCGAAATACAATGCCCATCATCATCATTGCAGCCGTAGGATATCCACTGTAAGCATAGGCCGCCCCCACAGAATTTCAGAGCGACTTCCTATCGTGTGAAGGGAATTTGCCCATACTCACCACGGCATGCAGGTTGGCGAGCGCAGTTAGAACTATCGTTGTTAAAATCAGGGACGCCACTGCCAATCCCCTAGCTTTTTTCCCCATAGTCGCCTCTTACGACATCCATGGGTAGGTAGATATGGAGGGGCCTATTCTTCAGGCGGGTCCACTACTCCTATGAGTTCTTACCATGCCAAAATCTCGATACCTTGCTAAGGAACTTGAATAAATAATGGAGTAGATACACAAATATACTTATCCCACACCATCCTGCCCCTTCTCTAATGTTTTCAGTCCAGTCCATCCTAAGGTTGCCTGGCAGAGATCGCTTTTAGCGATAAGGCCGTATTGTATCGCCTTGTGTAATTGTGATCTCATGTATTATTTCCGTGTGGTGATCAATAAAATGTTATCTATCTTCCTACGCTCTCTACTACGTCACAGGCACGCCGCGACCTTTTCGACGAAAACGTTTATAACATAAAAACTACTACTTAAATTAAAATATTTTTTTAATCAGAGTTCATGAAATATCCCACGATTTAATTGTACGACGAATTTATTTTAATATATTACCATCATATTTAAGACCATACAAAATAATGAGTATCTCTTGAATTAATCACAACTTTATTTTCGGCGCAAAAAGGACTATTTTTTCTATACGAAGCATGTGGTCGATGACGACCACACGTGTGCAGTTTGTACTTACAAAATGTACTAAAAGTGTAGTCCGCTGGTTTTGGCGTGACTGTCGCGAATGGCTCGTGTGCGAGTGGCCTTAAAGAATAAGGAGCATTTTTTGTTGGCATGGCCATCGGGGTTTTTACCCCGATGGCCATGCCAACTCTTGAACCTTTTGAGGTTCAAGAGTGAAGAATACGCACTGAAAATCGCAGCGTGAGTTGCTGGCGTGACTGTCGCGAATGGCTCGTGTGCAAGTGGCCTTAAAGAATAAGGAGCATTTTTTATGGCCATGCCAACTCTTGAACCTTTTTAGGCTGAAGAGTGAAGAATACGCACTGAAAAGCGCAGCGTAAGTTGCCCCCGACTGGATGGAAAGACGACCTTATAAAGGTTGCTGGATACCGTTTGGGGCAGGCCGCACAAGATCGGCCTATTTACAGCAGTAGACGTTCCATAACTGCATTAATATTATTGATGATGATGACACTATTTTTTTCTATTCCCACTACATTAACCACAATTTCAGGTAAACAAAAAACTTTGACGCACAACCTATCTTGTTCTTCCAGCGTTATTTATCAAGCCTATTACTATTCTGAAGAAATATTTTCAAACTCCTTTCTACCCGAAAAGTTTACCTACAAACGTCACTCGACCTCCGCCCAGCTAGGAATTACACGATAATATACCTTATGCTCCGTTCATAAGAAATTTAAATATTTATAGAAACGTCAATGGTGTAGTGGTTTACCTTCCGAAGGATGACGCGTATATTTAGTCCGAATGAATAGGTGATTGATGTGTGTGTTACCTGTCTCGTAGTTATGTGGGTAATTATCTGTTGAACCTGCCTATCTTTTCAAAGTTGTTGAGCCTCGGGTCATTGCGTTGTTGTATTTACTCAAAATTTATTTCTCACAGAAAATCATAGATGAACCAGCGACATTGTGTGTTTTATTAAACAACTTAGGTAGCAGACTTGCATACGGCCCGTTGGCCCGGTAAGGCCAACTGTTAGAAGAAGGCCGCTTAGGTTAGGTTAGTCTTTAGGAGAGTCGATTAGTTTACTATGTCCTGCAGGGGGACTATGGCCAGCAGTGGACGTAAACGTGGACGTAATGAAAGTTTTACCATAACCTAGTGTACGACGTGTACTGCTGAACATAAGCCTCGGATTTCCAGAGTAATTTCATGATGATAGGTCATGTGGGGGGAATTTGCCCATACTCACGCGAGTTACAAGTAAGAACTATGTTTGTTAAAATAGGGGATGCTGCTCCCTAGCTTTTACCTTTTTAACTTTAGAACTTTGACGATACGGGTAGGTAGAAATGGAGGTGCCTATTTGTCAGCCGGGGCCACCACGGAAAAATCTTAAAATTCCCCTAAAAACAAGGTGAATTTATCGCCGATTCAAAATTATCTTTCTTGTATAGCTACGGGTGGCGTTGGTCCCTGTTGTTATGTAATCTGTTTTCGTTTACAGGAAAAATCTTACGGATGCCATAAAAACACAAGTGGAAATGGTTCGTTAATTTATAAAATACCTCCCGTGGGCTGTGGTTAGCTTAACGAACGGATCATTAGCAATTCTCATCGAGATAAAAAGGTAATGGCGATTCCCCTGCGAAGGAAATGAATCCCAACTCCTGAGCCCTGCTTTGTTTTGTTTCTTGAATCTTAATAAATCCTTGCAATTAGCGGCTATCTTCGATGGGTTACCGTTTCTATACCGTTGGGGAGTAAAGGTTCTCGAATGGCGACCACGAACCGGGTGACGCAGTGTTGGAAGGCCCCCCACCCGATGGACCGACGACATTGTGAAGGTTGCGGGAAGTCGGTGGATGGAGAAGGCTCAAGACCGTTCGTCATGGAACTCTTTGGGGGAGGCCTATACAGGCTGATGATGATGATGATGATGAGCCCGTACCCAGCGTGGCGAGTATCGGCAAATCCCCCAAAATGATTGTTTGGGTGCAGGCCGTACAAGGTCGGTCCCGCTGGAAATCTAAGAGGGAGGCCTATGTTCAGCAGTGGACGTCCTAGGGCTGAAAAGATGATGATGAAAAGTCCTCTTACTTAACTTATAAGTTTGCTCCTACTGCATCCTGTAACCGTTACATTTATGGAAATTTATTTTATAGTGAACCCCTGAACATAAAAAGCTTACCTTCAAATTTCCTCCTATGACTTCTGGTTTAAGGCTATGCATTGATTTTCAGTCCGTTAGTCTTATAAACATTTTATACATTAAGATTTTAGTAAGATATACCTACTTCTCAAAGTGAACACTTATTTGAAATTACTTACAAACTAGGCGGCACGGACATATTATCAAAAGATAGACGGCTACTTAACCATACTTATGCAGGTACTCTTTTATGTTCCATCCTTTGAAATTTTATGAAAACGGGCTTTCTACCTTAATATCTCTCTCTTTCGAATCCTCATATTCAAATTTTCGCCAAACTCGACATCACAAGACCACCCAAACGTGAAACTTTCGTATTAATCCCTAATTTACCTCAGAAAAAGTTTTAATAAGGATCGATTGTCAGAACTTTAGATCTGCGAAAATCTACGGAAATCTAACCGTCCAGTGGAACTTTGAAGATTCAGCTACACAAATACGCATGCATTAGCTAGCACTGCGCATTCACTTAAAATCCACATTGTGTATGTGTGTGTGATACTCCTACCTCTACCTACCCGTGGATATCGTAAGAGGCGACTAAGGGAAAATATCTAGGGGATGGGCAGCCCACATGATAGTGAGTCGCTCTGAAAATCTGTGGGGAGGTCTATGCTAAGCATTGGATATCCAACGGCTGAAATAGTGATAAGTATTATTATCCGCCGTGGTGGCCCCGGCTGAAGAATAGGCCCCACCATATCTACCTATCCGCGGATGTCGTAAGAGGCGACTAAGGGAAAAAAACTAGGGGATGGGCAGAAGCGTCCCTCATTTTTACAACGATAGCTCTAACTGCGCTCGCCAGCCCGCATGCCCAACGTGGTGAGTATGGGCTATGGTTGGTGGAGATTCTACAGGACGTAGAGAGAGAGTGCAGAGTTGTTATTTACAGCAATATAATATTTACAATAGGTACATGAGTAATTACAGAAAATAGAAGATTTTAGGAAACACGATAAAGCACACGACCAGTGTAAAAGTAAAAGTAGTCGTGACAGACCGTCGTCCGTCCGAATCAACAATTCGTTCCATTGTTCGTCGCTATGCCAACTGAGAGGTATTTGAATTTGGCGGCGACGGAGTGATAGTGGCGGCGTAGCTCGCCACAGGCAAATCCCCCACATGACAAGGAATTCGCTCTGTCTGTGGGGGAGGCCATGTTCAGCAGTGGACCTCGAACGGCTGAAATGATGATGATGATTATTATCCGGAATGGCTCAACTATTTCTGTATTTTGTACATAAGTATTTAAACATAAAGGTCATATTGGTCCTCGTGCTCCTACCAGTAGGAGAACCGAGTAGGAGCAAGTGGAAACGGTCATAACCTCGTATTATTGTTATTTTTTTCTTACATTCATACTACTAATATCTTTGCTTCCCAGAGCGACGCAAAGATATCTGTAGTATGTATCAACAACGGCAAAGAAGAGTATTTTAATACATACAAGTATTGGGATAATTAAACCATACTGATGTATGTTTATGTATGGGGTCCAACCCTCACCCGTATCTGAGTAAAAAGCAAAAGTCATTAGTATTAATAAAGTAAGCGTTCGGTCTCATTAAAGTTGGCACTAAACCGAGCTTTGGGCGAGGGAGAATAGTTCAGTGGGTTGATAAATTGCAACACAGCCGCAGAAAAGTTAAATGCGAAGTAACTCTGTTTGTTTGTTTGATTGTTACCTTTCCACGACTAAACGACTGAACGTATCGCGTAGTGAAATTTGGAAAGGACATGGATAATATTCTGGGGAAGGACATAGGCTTGGACATCTTTTGTCTCAAAATATAATCTTGAAGGGGGTGAAATAGGGGTTGAAAGTTTGTATGGGCAATCCATAATACCTTAAGTAAGGGATCTGATAATTCATATTTAAGTTTTTGGTAAGAAATAGAGAAACACGTGTTTAGCAAAATCATCCCTAAAGGGGGCAAAGTCGGGGTTTAAAATTATGAGGTACTAGCATAAATAAGTAAATAACATCCAACAGTCACATACATAGTCCTGACCGCACACTAAGATTCCCCGTGTCGTGGGTATCATAAACTACGAGTACCTACCGTGGTATACACAACACCCAGACCCGGAACAAAATATTTTCAGATCATGCAAACATTTGTCTTTGCTAAATATCGTATAAACTCCTTATTGGTTTTCCGGAATATGAGCCTAAGAGACGACAACTTTTGTTTTGTTGATTTTATCGTACTTACCCATATATTGAGCTAGATATATATCGATGCTAGCCAGATATATATCGATGTTGTGATTTATTGTCCAAATAAATCAAGTCACAATAAACAACTATGATTTGTGTTTCTTTCTAGCGTTATTTTTATAAGTCTACTGCTGCGCCCGCCCGCATCTTCGTCCGAGTGTTCAATTATTTTTTTACCTTGATTCTTGCCACTTCGAACACTGAGATCTTGATCTTGGACCCCGTGTTACGAGTGTACGGAAGCCTCAAGGCGCGAGCTCTACTAGCACTTGACCGTCTTTATTTCAAAATGGATTTTCTCCTAAAACTGAACTCTGAAACCTCATTAAATACTTTTAATTATTCTGTGGTAAAACCACGGAATAATTAATGCGTAGATGTCACAGATTAGAAAAAAGTTGGGTACTTTAGGACTTAAACCAAGCGGCGAATTTTCATCAGACTTGATTGACACATACTGAGTTTTCACATGAACCTTACATTATTCCAGCCTATGTGCTATTTCAGACTATAATCTACCTCTATGCCAATTTTCATCTAGATCCGTTCAACTGTTCTGGCGTGATTTAGTAACAAACATCCATCCATCCAAACTTTCGCATTAATAATAGTAGTAGGATTTTATTTTTGCGTAGTAGAGGCTTTATTTATTTCATTTTAAAAACATGAAGTGTATTTGTAGCGTATGAATTTATTTTCCTGTCTACAATAAATATTTACGTTGTCGAAATGGCACTAAGATCCAACTGAACGATCTCATGGCTAGAATACACGACGGCACCAGACACTAAGGCTCGTATTCAGAGACAAGACTCGAGCATTGATCTGTACTTAAATCTCGATTTGAGGCGAGATTCTAATTCTTGAACAGTATTTAAGTATAGATTCAATGATCACAGTGCACCTGAGTAAATGCTTATTCTGAAACGTCATTCAGACGAAATCGGTGCTTGAGTTTAGATTTGATTTCACATTAATCAAATGACATTTTCGTTCCGTTACACGTACTTTGATGCATATTTATACTTCACTTTATTGTTCTATTCTATTTCCATGTTTGTATTTCTGCGTTAAACGGATCGAAAATTATAAATAAATCAAAATATAACGAGAACATTTGAGTACAGATTTGAGACTCGATTCAGCTGAGAATAGTTTAAGTACCGTTCTTGAATAAAAGGTATGTTTGAGAAGAGATTCAATACTTAAGTAGAGTTCAGCTGATCTGTGATTAAATCTATGCTTGAGTCGTGTCTCTGAATGACACTCAGTGACATCGACTGTCTACGTGTGTCCACTGCCGCGAAACTTAGCTGCAGATGTTGTGGCGGTGTCGCTCATTGTCCATGTCACTGCCATGGAGACAGGAAGTGTCTGGAATTTCAAACCCGTGCGACGGGGACACTAGATGTTTACACCAATGTCGACACAAAAATTTCTTACCGAATGGACGCAATCGACATTAGTGTCGAGCGTCAGTGTCGTCGAGTATCCTAGGCATAAGACATCTCAAAAACACTTTCAAAGGAGTATTTCATTACTCAGCGCGCAATTGGGGTGCTCGAAGTGAAAAAACTTGTAAAACAAACTGGCAATTTCTGTCCCTTCATGTTAATTCTACACACACGGTCCGGTACAAAATCACAATTAACATATAGATGCGAGACCGGTCCCCTTTTAGCGAAATTACTGAAGACACGCTCTTAACAAGGTATTCTAAACTTGTCCCACGTAAAAGCAGATTAAAATATATCGCATGGAAAATGAACACTCATAAACACGTAACATTTTCCTGGTAATATAAGAAATTGAAAGTGTAGACGTTTGTTTGTACTCAATCACACCGTAACAAACTTCACCGATTTGTTTAGGCATTGATTTATTTATTTGTTTTTTGAGGAACCAACAACTTTATTACACTTGATTTTAAAATGTTTTAGCCAATGACAGGTTCTCAGGTATAAAATATTTATTGTAGTCGATATTCTTCTGCGCTAAACCGGAGTACATAAATATAAGATAATACGTATCAAATTCTGCAAAATCTTTAATTAGCGTTGGTGCTGGCAATAGAGATCTGCAAAACTTCAGAAAGAAAGAATGGAGTCTGAGAGGCGCACTTTAATCCTTTCAATACACTGATTCGTTCACCGTTGGTCATAGGCTTTTTTCAGGGCTACCGTACCTCAACTTGGTCACTGACCTAATACAGGATGGCCAAGAAAGAATCAGTAAAACGAAAGCGAGTGAGCTTCAGAAAACCGCCAAAGTTGAAGGCAAAGACTAGTCTACCTCTATTTGGTACGAGGCTGTCGAAATAGAATAGAAAATGAGCTGGTGTTTGTGCTGTGACAATGGAATTCATTAGCACACTCTTGGGAGAGCGGACAAGGGTGGCTACGTATGAGCTCAGCCTCGTTTTGTTGAAAGCGGCTACCGTAGTGTAGCTAAGACCTTATCTTACATAATATTATAAATTCGAAAGTTTGTGAAGATGTTTGGGTATTGAACGTTATTAACTTATAAAGGAGTTTATTTTTTACCCAATTGCCTATAATGTTTAGGTATTTACAGCTTTTGGAAATCCGACATTGTTCATCGAAACTATACAAGATCTGTTGTTTTGGAACGGATCAAAATCAGTTCGAACTCGATTATTCAATGGTTTAAGTTAATCTTGATGTTAAACTTCTCGCCTTTTTAATAGGTTTTATATAAAGACCGAAAACAGCTTATTTATTTTTAAAGGGGCGAGGGGGGTCGGCAATGCGTGCGTGACGCCTCTGGTATTGCAGTTCATAGGAAGTAGGATAATAAGTTCATAGTATCGGTAAACAGGTGGACCATATGCTTGTTTTCCACCTCATTGTATCAAAAAAACCACTTTCGAGATAGTATACATCAATCACCTTGTAGAGTTTTTAACCATTGGTCAATAACTTAGCTCACATTGGAAACGTCACTGTATTATTACGATCACAGGTTTTTAGGAAATCATGAAGGTTTTACGTGGAAAATAATAAGGTGTGTCTCTAGCATTTATGTATGACGGACTATAAAACGTTTACAACATTATGATCATCAATGCTACGTTTTGGGCTAATTCCCAACACAAGATAGAATTAATGATTTGGTGATAAAACTGCATAAGTCAGGTTGGATGAGTTTTCTAAAGTTAGTATTTTCGCTGCATCGAAATAAACGTACAAACACCGATTCGCCCGAGTTGTTTGTGAGAACTTTGCTCGCTTCGCTCGCTCGATCAATTAGTATGAAGAAGGATCTTGGATTATAAACCTTCTTGGAATATCTTATCGGTACCCAACGGATAACAATGTTCGGTTCGAATCAATTTGAAGGTTTATAGGATAATTTTGTGGGGTACACATTTTGGCCTGGGTCGTGATTGTGACCTATTTTTGATCTGCGTCGGATTATTGTGTTCAAATTAGATTAGCAACAGTCTTCCTTTAAAATAATCACTCAAAATCATTTTCAAAAAGAGGTAAGGCTCTCTACTGAAAAAAGTCATATTTGAGTTTGGCATTGAGGGTGTGCGTATGTCGCTCAACGATGTGGCAAGCTCCTAGGTCAAACTGCTGCAGCTTTTCGTTTCACTGATTCTGTCTTAGTCACCCTATATTAGGTCAGTGACCAGCTTGATGTATGGTGGTCCTGAAAAAACCCTATGACTGTCGGTGAAAGAATCAGTGTAGTGAAAGGATTAAAGTGCGCCACTTAGAGGCACCTTTCATGCAAAAGTCAAACTCAAAATTTACTTTATTCAAACGACGTAAGGATTATTTTTTTACATAGTTTTTTTTCACGTTTGTACACGGCTTGATGTTTATCAGAGTGTACATACGATTTCCACCTCTATCAACAAATAAGAACTACAAGATTGATGTTTAAACAACCAAAACAGGTGTCTGCGAAAACACTCAGACATCGATCACCGTTTTTGCCAACGTGTCTCACAAGACAAATGGAGGTTAGCTGTAGCTACCTGTAGCTACTCGTAGCTAAATAAAGCCGTGACGAAACAATTCTATTGATTTTGGGTGTCTCTGTTAAATGTACCTAATTGTGTTTGCGTAAAAGCACTTAGCTTTAGGCTCGAGATACGATTTTTGAGAGGATTTTACCCACAACGGATCATACTATGAACGTAACCGTTTCGGCACATGAAAAAAATTTCATTGTATACATTTATCGTTCCGTCACCGACCAACACCGTAGCGTGCCATAACTAGACTGAACAGCGAATTCACGAAGGGAATATAATGATATGTTCTAGTAGGCACAGTAGTATCTGGCAGACCAGATACCTACTACTGTGCCTACTAGAACGTATCATTATCCGTTACGTGCCTGTCTGATACGTTCATAGCATGGTCATGGTATGATACGTCGTAAAGGCCAAAGGCTTTAAACAAGATATGTTCTTACATTACAGAGCTCTCTCTCACTGTTTTTATCCAATTTCCCTGAAGGAGTGTACCTAATGTAGATTGTGCAACTAATATAAATATAGCTCATAATCTTGACTGTTTTTAACTATGACTCTAATCTTATATAATCGTATCTTAATTTGTAATAATAACGACATTGTTTTTTAATTTTAAAATTTTGGTATTTTTTTTTTAATTATTGTAATCCTACTATACTAAATAAAACATTTGCATGCTTGTGTAGCAAAAACATGTGCGCCCGCTTACTGCCTAAGAACAGCTATTATATTAAACTACTATGTTTTAGCAAATAAACTGATTTCATTTCATTTCATTGCATTTCAATGCTTTCCATAACATCAGCTTTGAAATGTGGAAAATTAAGAACTGTATTATGATGATGATGATGCCATGATCGCTGTATATTCTCTCATATTGAATAAACACGAACTGCCAAAAAATTATGTGTAGGTAAACTTTTATTTATTATCTCAATAAATTCTCTGTAGACTATGAAGCGCTTTCAAACCAACACAGATAAAATTAAACGATTCTTGAAGCAACTAGAATAAAAAACTTCTCAGTGAGAACAAGTTTCCTAGAACGGTTGTAATACCTACCCCTCTTTAAGAAAAGCGATCCAATCCAGATACCTATTCAACGGGCTCATCGTATAGAAAACCCAGTAATCTTGAAGGTTGCATGAAAAGTTTTATTAAGTTTATTAAGTTTACTCGGTGACGTAGTGAACAGGTGGAACTCTTAGCGAATTCAAAAGTTTTCTTATCACTCCCCGATACAGGAATACAAGGTGATTTATAATATGAATACTATCCCGAAATGAGGTATCATCATCCTCATCAGCCTGCAGAAGTCCACTGCTGGGCCTCCCCCAAAGAGTTCCATGACGAATGGTCTTGAGCCTTCTCTATCCACCGACTTTCTGCAACCTTCAAATGAGGTATGGAGACCCCGAAAAGGGCCAATGAACTGACTGCTAAAAGAACCAGTGTTGTGAAAGTATTCATCATCATCATCATCGTTCCAGCCGGAGGACGACCACTGCTGAATGTTGGCCTCCCCCACTTTCCAGAGCGACTTCCTATCATGTGGGGGAATTTGCCCATTTTCACCACGCTGGGCACGCGGATTGGCGAGCGCAGTTAGAGCTAATGTTTTTATAATATGCTGCTTTCCATCCCTAAGCAATTTTTCCCTTAGTTGCCTCTTACGACATCCACGGGTAGGTAGACATAGAGGTACCTCTTCTTCACCTCTTCTTCACGCCAAATAAAGTGTGTAAGTACAGTGCTCCTACTATTGGAGGCTCCTTTCGTACACACCGGTTGCTCCACGATGCTTTCCTACACTGTTTAAGAGTACTAGTATAATTGTGCGCATACATTTTCCGAATGGGAAATCCATTGGTTCACGTCCGGGATTCGAACTCACGACCTTTGGATTGTAAGGCGGGGTCACTGACACCAGTGCTCTCTTGATTATCACGGTAAGTATAGGACGCGGATCTAGTTATTCACGTTGATGATGACTGCTTACGCACTCATTAATGGACGCCGCACATTCACTGTGGTGCTCCTAATTACGGCAGAAAATAGTAGAGTTTAGCCTTTTAAAGTTTAGGCAGCTAATGGCTATCAAAATGTTGTCCATTATCATTTGTTACCGTAATTAGGAACTTCAGCTACATATAGAATGAATAGTTTAGACCTCCTTAGGTATCAAAAGAAGGTTTCTTTGCTATATTTTCTCGATTTTCCTATACATATTCGCCTTAAAGCTCTTAGAGCTAAGTTAACTCGATTTTAAAGACATGACTGGCCTCATACCTCAGTTGGTAGTAACTCTGCCTTCTGCGCTAGAGGTCGCGGGTTCAATTCACGCACTGGACAAACATTTGTGACTAACACAGATGTTTGTTCTGTGTCTGAGTGTTAAATAGTCAACTATTATGTATATCAGTCTCTGGTACCCATAGTACAGGCTATGCCTAGTTTGGGATGAGTTGAACGTGTGTAATATGTCCGGAATATAAAAAAAAACAGTTATATATATACAGTATACTATGCTGCTATATAGAATAATGCTAAGTATATAGACTATAGACGAGCTTGAAAATGCGAGTTCAGGAATGATTCATACTACATCGTGCCTATCGTCCCACGGGCCCATCGTAGTCTATAGTGAATAAATGCATGTAAGGCCGAGCCGAGCACGGATTTGAAACTTTTCAAATATTTTGAACTAATTTACGCAAGAACAATGAGATACCAGGCCCGCGCCCCTTGTGGGGGGGGGGGGTATTTCCTTTAAATATGGCCCAGCCCGGCTATGACTAGGCCCAGTTCGGGCATGGGGTAGCGTGGGTCATCGCTATTTGAAAAGAAAAAAAAATATATATATTCCGGACAAATCACACACGGTCAACTGATCCCAAACTAGGCATAGCCTGTACTATGGGTACCAGAGACTGATATACATAACATATATAGATATATTTAACACTCAGACACAGAACAAACATCTGTGTTAGTCACAAATGTTTGTCCAGTGCGGGAATCGAACCCACGACCTCTAGCGCAGAAGGCAGAGTTACTACCAACTGAGCTATGAGGTCAGAAAGAAAGAAAGAGCATTTATTTGTCCCCAAAACAACATAGTCATAAAGGTAAGTAGAAAAACGTAGGAAAAAATGTAACCAAAATAACATCCAATAATCTGTCCCCTATATGTGCCTCAGCCGTGCCTTGTAGTGTACGGGTCGCGCCCACTACGATGTAGCATGAATAATCCCAATATGCTCAAATCTATGACATTATTATTCTGGAAACTGTGATAAAAGTACCTATTTATTTTATTTATTAATTGATTTATATCAGACTATAGTAAAGTTACAGGTCTTATTTAACTTATTATACAGTCCATATCAATATATACCTTAAAACTAACATACATACAATATAAAAACTTAAAACATTGTGACTACTGCGACGTGTCGATGTCGCAATCAGGGTGTCAGCTGACTACGGTGCACGGCGGTATCCCTTGCAGGCGGACAGTGAACCTTCGTAACTTGAAACCCTTCGGCCAAAACTCTGCGCTCAGGTAGGTCGATAGATGTTCAGTTGGAACTCTCACCATAAATTAATTGAAGCTCACATTATGGCGAGAGACCAGCTTCTCGACCCGCAGCTTCCGGTCTTCATTTTGAGTTACTCCTCCACAGCCTTGGTCTCTCTCACCTATACAAAATTATGTATGCTGGTATAAAGCATTTTAAAGGCTGTAGTACTAAAATTCCTCACGTAGGCTGCATCGTTAAATGGAGGCAAGCCAAACATGGTTAATGGTTATGAGGCAACAGGATAATAATATTAGCTTTATCCCCTACCTCTAAGTTCTTTAGCTAAGTAAAAAGCACTGTCATTTCGTATTTTTTCTGGTATGTGGGAAAACAATATATCATTATAATGAGCCTGAACAAGTACAAAGCTTGGCATGGGCCAATAGGGACACAAGAGTGCCAAGACGAATGGTCTTTTCAGTCTTCTCCATCTATCGAATTGTCGCAACTTTCGCAATGTCTTCGGTCCATCGGCCTTCCTACACTGCGTCGTTTGACTCGTGATTGCTATTGGAGATCCTTTATTTCCCAACGGTTGACGATTCTGCGAGGTATTAGGACCTGCAGAAGATGTGACCTGCTATTTCCCACTGCTACTTCAACTTGCATAATATTCTGAAAACCATGTTGGTAATCTTGGTTCTTCTGCGGATGCTCTTTACAAAGCCGCGCGCGAAGCCGCGGGTTGAAGCTAGCATCAGTATCGTATTATGTCGAACCCATGCAAATGCGTGGGAACATCCCGCCATCAACCCCAGGTACGAGGATAACGAGGATTCGATGATCTGTCGCCATTTTGTGGAAAATAATTGCTTTAGTTAGACTATTCTATTAATTCGATCTAATCTCACATGAGCCAATAGTAGGGGCGTGTGTATTTTAAGGGTACTTAGCCCAGCTGGACGCACGTAATCCCTGCGTAGATTTTACAAGAATGGGAATCGGGAATTATTCTGTCTACCCGTAATAAAGGTCGTTTTGATCCGCTGCCTCTTACCCTACTTATAATATTTCAATTTCAGTGCTATGTAGGTACCTATTAAGGATCTGAGTGAGTAGATATGTAGCTGTATTGGAAAATTGATTTTAAGGTTTGGAACCCAAAAGTTACGGATCGGGATCAAACCCACAGCTCTCAATATTTCCTAATTCGATTAGCAGATTTTGTGTAAATAAACTCTTATTCCTTAACTTCCTAATATTGATACTAGATGAGACTTTTCATAACTGAGTAGCTACTATGGTCCTTTGAACAAAGGCCTCATTAGACCCGGTCGAGCTTAGTGGTTTTCCCTTCGTCGGTCGTCAGCGATTTTGGCAGGTTATATGGAGTAGGGGAATGAAAACGAGATGCATTGTGTCAACACAATTTTATTGTTTCATTACAATTTCAGCCTTGCTTTTATAAATAGATTTATACATTATTTACATAACAAACATAATTTTCACATTCGGGTACAAATTCCATAAAAAGTTTCAAATTTTCCTCATTAACACTATCGATAGATGTAGATACGAGAAAATATACATTCATTTTACGAAGAATACATGGCTATATGAAGAACTGATGGGTCTTTAGGAAAAAATAATTACATTGACCCTTATGTGCATGAAAGGAGTCTATGGAGCCCAATGAATCCTTTCACCACACTGAATTTTCAACATGGATCAAGGTTAGTCACAGACCTAAAAACCACCAAGAAATAACCCGTTACACGAGACGGACTACCCATTATTTAACACCAATAATCATAACATGAGATGATTGTCTGTGGAGCTGCAATCGCTCTTCTCGTATTGTCATTGCCTCGACAACCCCAGGGTATTCGCTAACTGGGAACACCTGTTCACCACCTCATCTTGTAGCAACGTGAATGCCATCGCTATCAGAATCAGACCGAACACTAAATACGCGCAGCACGCTATCATCTGCACATACTCACTTCTGGAGTTCTCTGTGCTTTGCTTTGAAGTGAGAAAACTCGTCGGTACAAAGTCTCCGAAACCTATAGTCGCTAGTGCTATGAAGCAGAAGTATGCTGCATCTAGGAAGCTCCAGTTCTCCCAAGCGGAGAACAGCGCTGCTCCAACGCAGATGTAGGCCAGTAGCAGGAACAGTATAATGCTGACGGGAATGTGGCAATGTTCCAAGCTATGGTGGATGTGGTGCTGAACGCTGGTAGAAGCACTACTGCTGGGAACAGCACAGCTCTTGTTCTTATGACTCTCCTCGTTCCAGATCAAAGGCACTCGTGATGGCGTGTCATGGGGACATATTCTGCAAAGAAATAAAAAGCATCTTACAAAGACTGCTTGATAATTAATAAATAAAAAAAACTGTTCTATAGGAATTAATATTTAGCGTACGGTGTAATCAAATGCTAGTTTTTTTTAACAAAATATTGCATATTATGTAAAATGCCCTCTATTGAGAGAAGGTATAATTTATAGTTGTGTGTACTTATAGTGGGTACCTTGCTATATTTTCTGACCCAGTCAAACGCCTGTACCAAATAATTAACGTAGAATTTTTTATCTGATGGCAAATACTTTGTCACCCTTGGAAAGTGTGCCGGATTTCCAGCTGTAACAAGTAACTCACGCTTCATCAGGATCTTCGGAGTCTTCCAGGTCTTCAAGACTCCTGTTCATAGGCATCTCCCCACATTCCTCCGCAATCAGCTGCTCGATGATTGCCCCTCTAGGTCGTTGGATGGTGCCTCTGCCCCTCCCTCGCATCGGACCGTGAACCGTCGCGAGGCATTTCGTGCCAACAGTCTTCTTTCTATCTAGCGTCTGGGTTTGATATGCGGAGGAGGTTTGAGGCTCTGAAATTATGACACGTCTTACAGACCCTTTGCTGAGATTGAATTCATAAAATACGGATAAGTGTTGTGGACAAGACAGTTAAGTTGGCAGTTTAACAATCCATCTAACCCGTATACTGGTCAATTATGGTCATAGAAGAAAATCATCATCATCAACATCATTTCAGAACGCCCACTGCTAAACATATACCTCCCTTAAAGATTTCCAGAGTGACCGATCTGTGCGGCTTGTACCAAGAAACCTTTATTTGATCATTTTCCATCAAAGGGGCCGTCCTACGCTGCGCTTTCCGGTGTGTGATCTCTACTCTGAACCTTTATGTACCAATGTGCTATATGCCCCACCCACTGCTACTTCTACTTAAAAATGTCGGTGACTTTAGTTTGTCTACGTTGAAAAAGAGTAGAAAGATATCATATGCACATCGTAGGAATTATTGAATAACAAGAAATAAAATATGGGTAAACGTACCATCAGCCAAGGCACTTCGTTTCACGCGTCCCAGCGTAGCAGATCTGGGACTGGTGGGTGCTCTTTCAAACACCTGGGAGTATTGACCCCTGTCGCCAGTCCTGGCTCTGACAGTACCAGCTCGGTGCGGCCGAGGGGGGAATGACGTGTATTGGTTGTGCTCTGCTGGTTGTGGCAGTAGTCGTTGCTGCTCGTGGAGTTGTAAGTGATTTTCCAGCTGCAAACAATATCGCGATTTCAACTACAGGCTAAAGTACCTTCCCATTGAGTGAATACCAAATATCACACAGACCTAGAAACCATCATCATAATATCAGCCATAGGACATCCACTGCTGAAAATAGGCCTCCCCCATAGATTTCTAGAGTGACCGATATTGCGCGGCCTGTACCCATCGGGGGGATCGTCTCACGCTACGACTTCCGGTGCGTGGTTTCCACTCTAGAACCTTTCTTCCCCAACGGCCGTAGGTTTTCAGAAACTTTACTAAACCAGTAGACACGTTTGTCACAAATTCAATTCAATCCAAATCCCATTGTTGTTTCAACTGCACTGCATCGTAATATTTTTTAATTCATGTATTTTTTTTGTTTTACAGATTACTGACCTCCCTTTCCTTGCTCCAGGTGTTGGGTACTTTGCTCTTCGTTGCCTTTAGCCAGGCTAGCCTGGCAAGCCTAGCTAGGGATGCCCCCAGACCGGCCAAACATGCCAATGTTAGAGGCACCCCCGCGGCTGCGTAGGCAACTGTCGCTGCCCGACCGGCCGCAGTTCTCGGTGAGACGTTGCCATAACCTGGTAACCAAAAAAGTTAACATTTTGTAGTGCTGTAATATCACGTCCTGTAAGTGGTGGCGTTATTTTTAAAGACTAGAGGCATTATTTATTTGTACTTAAATATTTTAGTATTATCTTCATCTACCAATCACAGTCGCTTGGTCGGCTCTACCATGCTATTTCGTTGTGTCCTGTCTATTTTACTCCATCTAAACATGTCTTAGGCACTGGAATGTCCTGTTAGAGAGTTAAAAGTTCCACGCTGAAATCATCTAGAATTGATGTAATAAGGCCTAAGTATATCTACGGCCATCGTTTTTTTGCTGAGGAACAAACAGTGCTACCCTTTCCACCTGCCAAAACATACGCTTTTCAATAACAACTCGTCAATAAAATAATTGAAACTAATTTAAATATTTACAGTGTCGCCGTAAGCTCAGGACTCGTTAAATTATCTCGGTAGAATAGTCGCTTTGTGATGAAAGACTTGGATGGGGCGCTGTGCTATTGCCTATTGTTGTAATGACATCGATGGGTTCAATGTTCGCTCATGGATGAAAAGAATAACCTTTGTTCTGCGATAAGGGTCAAACTACATACCTAATAACATGTACGGTAAAAATGTAGTGGTTTTTGATCCTTTGCCTTCCGACCCGCGGGCAACTTCCAACAGACATCGAAAATTTCATTCAAAAAATTATTTTCGCATAATCCACTTCAGCAGAATGTCTGACTTATTTTGCATTTTATCAATAATTTTGTTTACAGCAAGAAAATCTGTACGAAATATTAACAAAATACACAAGAAACTGTTGAGCTATCTAAAGACCGTTACAAACGATCCATAGATAGCTCAATTGATCCAGATCAGTACCAGTCGGAAGCGTCCCCAGGACGTTGGCGGAATTGCCGCGCTGGATGGCAATGCTAATCTGTTGGGCTAAATAGGAGCCAGCTCTCGGGTCACGCGTCCCCTCGATCCTGATATTGGTTTGAAAAACCAGAGAACCTCGCCTCCCCGCGGACTCAGGGTCTCAAACCCAAAAGGATCAATTATATAAGTCCTCAAGACTAACATATTTGCGCCTTTTGAGATCCTCGGCCGAAATTGCCGCCGCACCCCGAATATTTAAAAACTAGGTATGAAATAGGCATAAAAATTAACTTCTTCTTCTTCTTGTCGTGTCACTGGTTTTTTCTTGGTCATCCTGTCTTTGATCAGTGACCAGGTTGAGGTATAGTGGCCCTGAAAAGGGCCTATGATAAAAATAATAATAATATATATAAAAATTAACTATTAAGCCAATATGTCTTGTAATGGAAAGACTGTTTCTTGTATTATGGTTTTAATGAAGTTTTACATTTATAAAACAACACATTGATATGCTAGGTAGGTACGGAGCGCGAGACGCGGTTATATAAAATTGGTAGGTGCGCTCGCGACCGCGGCGGTTGGGGAATGGACTGGGTGGCGACTGGATTGTATATCGGTTAGAGTGCACATATTGTTTGAATTAACCTACCTAACTCATTGTTTTAGATAAGTTAATATTATTTAGACTTTAAATTCAATTTGTAATATAATGATGGCTGAAAGTGAGTCTAAAACGAGATCAAAAAGTCCCATTCCATTTTTGAATGTTGAATCGTCAAATAAAACTGATCCCATAGAATATTTAAAAACGTTATCGCGAAAACGCGGTGTTATTAGAAGTAGATTAACTTCATTCGAAACTTTTGTGAAAAAATACCAAACATGTAAATCTGCTGATCATACAAGCCTGGAGATTAGAGAGCTATCTTTGCGATTATCACAACTTCAAGAATTGATGTCTAGTTTTGACAGTATACAATCAGAAATCGAAGAACTTTCTCAGAATGTAGATGAGCAGATTTCACAACAGAAAGCGTGTTTTATTGACAAATCGCTTTCGCCCAAGAAATAATAGACTCATTCTCAGCCAAAAATAAGTCTGCAAGTCATCATTTTGTTAAGCTTAATAAACTTATTTACCTATCGGAAATAAAATTTTGATAAACAAATAAATAACAGGCATCACATTTCGCAGCAACAAAGCGCGCAAAGCGACAAAACAAATGGAAAACCACCGAATTTATCGCCTACGTGCATTGCATTACATTATGTGAAGCCTGAATTTTTCAAAATGGCAAACTAGCGGGTCATAAATGCAAATTATTTTGCAATACACAACCTACAGGACTTTAGTAAACTAGACAGTAGCTGAAGAATAGACCCCTTGAAAAAAGCTAGGGGATGAGTAGCAGCGTTCCCTATCAACAATTAGCTTTATTTGCGCTCGCTAACCCGCATGTCCAGCGTGGCGAGTATGGGAAAATCCCCCCAAATGATTGCCTGGGTGCAGGCCGCACAAGGTACACACTGGAAATCTATGGGGAAGGCCTATGTTCACAAGTAGACGGCTGAAATGATGATGATTAATAAAGTTTCTAAATAGCAGATGAGGCCGAAAGTACATGGAAACAGGCTGTTTTTACTGATTTATGGACGTTTCAATTGAACTGATATGCTTTGTGAAAAGCACCCTTACCTATCGTAGTAATAAGAGTGATGCAGTATATCAAGGCTCCGGAGAAGGTCCACTTTGAGTCCAGTGCTAACTCCGGCTGCTGCTCTGAGGACTGCCGCGCCGCAGCCACGATAGATGTCTCGAACTTCCGCAACTGCTCATGGACCAGTCTGGTCCAGTTCCTCTCATAGAGGACGTTGAGGCGTTCTGAAACAAATACATGACCATGTTAATATGGGTTTACGTTCAGAACAGCTGAGCCTACGTGGATTTACGGTAACATTTTAGAGGGACATCTCTCGTACCATCATTTTGGCGATTTTGTTTCGACGATGACGGAAGTTGATAATCTCAAAGATTTATGTTGTAAAAAAGTGCAGAGACACTTGCATTAGAACGGCCTTACCTCTTGATAGGGCCCATGGTACGCGTAGCAGTAATTTTCTGTTTTTCATAATATTTTTCACAACATACTTCGAGCAAATATCTGCGCTGAGCCGAAATCGCTGCTCTCGCAAGTTTCGAAAAACAATAAATCAGATACTCGGAGTGGATACAAGCGTTATTTCATTTCTTCTCGATTAGTTTTTTCCACTCGACAAAAATTGTAGGTACAAGCCGTCGGTCGTAACGAACCAGCAGCGACCTGATTCTCTCACTGATAGTCATAGGCCCTTTTCACTATACCTCAACCTAGTCACTGACCTAATATAGGATGACCATGAAAGAATCAGTATTCCAAAAAGTGATGTCCTAATAAAAGTTTAAATTCCTCACACCCACTATTATCGGAACTTAACTCATGTATGTTACCCAATTTTTTGTAGAATAGTTTTCGAGTTATATTTTATAATGTTTTGAGAATTTTCAATCATCACTTTTTGTTTTTTTTTTGTTTATTCGACTTTTTTTCGTTTATTTCGTTTTTTTAAATGCACTTTCAAGGATTTATATTAACCAGTTACCTATAATTAAAAACAAAACTAAGTTCTAAAGTTCGTTTCAAAGTGATCCCTATACCTACGGAATAAAGTTAATTCTGAAATATTTATTTGATTTTATTCAGTAGACGTAACATAAATAAAAGTTATAACAAGAGACGAACTTGAGAGTGTTTGCGCAAAATATCATTGGCAATTTAGATCCATTATAATTCAACCAACGACGTTCAAACGCTAAAGTCAACGAGAGTCGGTTCGTAGTTGAATCACGAGTTATAACAGCCATTACACTGTTGAACGATTAAAGTTCGAGAAAATTTTGTTGAGGGCAGTAAGCTGGGAAACTTTGCATTTGGTACGGAATTATGTTATGGGAATTAAAGATGAATAAATTGCTGTAATGGAGTGTAAGGGAATCCAACTACTCTTTCGGATTCCCCAGTCAACCTCACCAGCCCGTTGTCCATCCGACTAAAAGACGAGACTCTGGCGCTCTATCCACCAACTCGTACTAGGCCAGCATGGTTATGGTCCAAACCCCTTTTATGATTGGTAATAGTAGATAGTATCATAAGAGAGCAAAATGATATTTTTACGGTGAGTGCGCTTTTTTGAATCCAGAGCGAAGTGAGGGATTCTAGAGTAGAATCCCGAGCTTAGCGAGGGATTCTTTAGTAGAATCCTGAACGTAGCGAGGGATTCAAAGTACGTCGCCCGAGCCAAAAATATATTTTGCACCAGAGTGATACACTCTACTTCATCATCCACTATGAGAAAATAAAAGGCGACTCATATTTTATTCTTTTTAGGGTTCCGTACCTCATTTAGAAAAACGGAACCCTTATAGAATCACTTTGTTGTCCGTCTGTCTGTCTGTCCGTCTGTCAAGACCCTTTTTCTCAGAAACGGCTAAAGGTATCAACTTGAAATAAATACCACCTATTAAGGTCTGTGAGCTTATGTTGCCGTATAAAAATCAAAGCTCTAGCTTAATACATTAAAAAGATATGGCAATGAATGTATAAGTTTTGTATGGAAATGGCTAAAATGAAAAACCTCTAGGGTACTTCCAGTTATCTCACAATTCTGAAATTTGGAATGTTAGGAGCTTTTGTAACACAATTAAAGGGACAAGTCTGAAATTGAGGAATTTCGAAGATTTTTAGGAAACAAAGTTATATCTGTGGTCAATTTCATACAATAACTACGTGAGCGACCGCAAATATAAGTTTGTCAATTCCTACACTTAGAATTTTTATTTTCTGATCATGACCACTGGTGCATGACCGGGATTCGAACTCACGACCAATGGTACGGAACTCTCAGGGCGCGAGTTCTCGCACTTGACCGTCTTTATTTTTTATTCAGCTGGCAGCAGCGCTACTATGGGCCGTCGTCGTACCAGCCAGTCCTTATTCAAACAATATTTGCGTTCGATTTCTATGCCGTTGAAAACTAAGATGTTCCAAATTCAAAAAGTGCGCGGCAAAGAACATTGCGGAAAAAAAGCGGAGCGGGCTGGAAAACTCAATCCCACCCGCTAAAAGTTTCTTATAGAAAACACCACCTTTGGGTGCACTTAAAGACGAACGAAGTCGTCCTTTTCGAATAGATGGGATGAAAAATCAAAAGACGGCCCCCAGTCACCGGCAGCTTTGCCATTCCTGGCATCGGTGAAGGTTGCGGAAAGTTGGTGAATGGAGAAGGCTCAAGATCGTTTGTCGTGGCACTCTTTGTGGCAGGCTTGTTGACAGCAGTAGACTGATGATGAGGATGCTGAAATTGCAAAATCAAGAATAGCTAGGCTCCAAACAGTTCAACCAACAATGAGCGCGTACAATATGCGCTACGTCATACGATAGTGTGCCTTCGGTCAAGCGACTATGAGAGCTGACTGAGCTGAATCGATCGAGCGGTTGGCACGTTTTTTACCTTCATCAGCGCTGATTGTACGTACTTAACGTGGGTTAGTCAAGTACTGTATGGAGCCTTCATTGTGGCTTTATTTAAATTTAATTTCCAAGACATTTAGATTTTGTTACACGTTTTATTTATTAATGATTAGCTTGTGCCCGCAGCATCGGGGAACAAAAAAACTCACAAATCATTGTAAATATCTCGTTTTAAGTGAAAACTATATACCTACATTATCTGATACTATATTCTAATTAAAATTCATTCAATGGAATCGCCGTGATCAGTCTTTCAATGTTCAATTAAATTCCAGCTGATTAATTTTTAAGCAGGAGGATAAATACAGCTTAGAGATAAATAAGCGGGTTCATTTACTGCAGCTTTTAATATTTGAATTTACCCTACATTATGCACAACAATCATGCATGCCTACATTTCACTTTTACACATTTCACATAGAATATAATAGAATTCATTTCACATAAAAACGTATCAATCAAGCCTTTCAGACACGGCAGCTATAATGTAAAAATGTATATTAAAGCTACATACATCTCATTACATCTTTACATAGAAACTGGCAGAAGATACGAAGATGTAAAAAGATACATTATAGCTGCCGTGTGTGGCCTCCTGACGGTTTCTATGGAAAGATGTAATGAGATGTATCGTGCTATAATACACATTTTTACATTATAGCTGCCGTGTGTGACGCGCTTCAGAGCAAGATATTATACACGTGATACTTATAAATTAAAACAATGCATGAGGGAAAACATAGGAACACACCCAAACTAGGCTAAGCTGTATTAGAGTATACCGATACCTTCCGCTGGATTCAAAGAAAAGAACAAAAATTCAAATGGTGAATACAAAAAGAAAATTACCTATGAAAGTTTATCAATTCTTTAAAACTTTGTAAATACGTATTTAATAACGATAAGTGCTCTTTTTTCTTTCAGAACTTTCGGTTCGTTTATGAAATAGGTAGGTCATTATTATTTATGATGAGTTAGTAGCTCAGTTGGGCTCTGACTTTTGCGCTAGAGGTCACGGGTTCGATTCCCGCACTGGACAAATATTTGTGACTAACACAGATGTTTGTTCTGTGTCTGGGGGTTAAATAAATTATATATCTATTGTATACCAGTCTCTGGTACCCATAGTACAGGCTATGCCTAGTTTGGGATCAGTTGACCGTGTGTGATATTATGTCCGGAATATTTATTTATTTATTATATAGGTTAATCCTATATAATAAATATTAAATAAATATTTATTTGGCCAATGGAAGGATATATTTACTCTATGTACCATATTTTAACAATAGTAAT
Source organism: Anticlea derivata (assembly GCA_947579855.1). Classification (NCBI taxonomy): domain Eukaryota; kingdom Metazoa; phylum Arthropoda; class Insecta; order Lepidoptera; family Geometridae; genus Anticlea; species Anticlea derivata. The sequence goes on from OX388269.1 coordinate 9,256,085, forward strand.
TTAGTGTGTGAGAGGAAGTTTGAAAGTGGTGCCAGTGGATTAGTAGAATTGGGCCCCAGGCTTCAAAAACGTCCACACCCAGCAATTTTAATAGCATGCTCTACATTGATTTAGCTGTGCTATTCTTAGCTTAGGCGCGGGCCTTAGCAGGCTTATTGTGTTAATTGAATTCAATTTTTGCCTATTTTAGTTTTACTGAAGCGTTCATTCGAAGAATCTCTTAATAGCCCGAGCTTTTTGAAGGATCAATTACTGAGTTAATTTGATGACTAAAAAGATAAATAGGGCTGCTTGAGTTTACAAAATGTAAGGTGAATTTAAATTACTTATCGTTAATTTTTTAAGCAAACTTTGACTTTGAAAAGTTGAAAATATTGAAATTAAAGCGTTCACGTGGAATTTTTATGTTTTCATGGGTCCGCTTATGGTGTTTTTCTAAAAAGTAATTTATAGCGTACAGCAAAAATGGGGTCCTAACAAACAAGTCCAATCTAAATCTATTAACTTTTCCTTTTCGATGAGTTTCGTGATCCTGCATCCACCACACAGTAAGTGAAAATCGGGCTTATCGAGATTGTGTAAAATATTGAACGTACAGTCAGCATCATACGCTATCTCCCCCGCGCACGCCGCCCATACAACATTTCGTGATCAACGTAAGTCTCCCAATCTTATTTTGTTTAAAATAATAGTTGTTGGCCAGGCTGAAAATCTGTTTTGAAAACGCATAAAAAAAAATCTGAAAAATTGCATATATATAAGTTTCACACCGGTAGGATAGTGGCGGACCGGAACCTCATGTGCTTTTAACTATAATTCTAATAAGGTGTACTATGCTAGAACGCTTATATGTATATGTGAAGTTCTTCCTTTACATTCAAATCCAGAACCAATTTTATGTTTTTTACGCACACTGTACCTAATATTGTACGGGATCGTGGCGTGCGTGACTGAAAATTCTTTGGAATACAGCTAATTTCATTGTGGGTTCACGGAAGTTTATGTATGGTTGTAATAAATAAATAAATAAAAGTTGTAAAAATTTTATAAATATTCTACAACTAGAATATGTTATGCTTTATTGCATCCCATCATCATTTTCATCATCATGTTTATTGTGTTGGTAATAAAATAAAAGTTTTCTATGCTATTATATTCTTCCTCCCTGCCTTCCTGCCCCCATTATGTTGGGTCGGAACAACATAATTTCCTCTTCCACTGTCCTCTATAATTCATTTCCGCACTCACTTCTTTCTTACTCATGTCATTTTTAATACAGTCCATCCATATTTTCTTTGGCTTTCCTCTACTCTTATATTTTATATCCATAATTGCATATTTTATTATAGATAATTTAAAAAGAGTCAGGTGGAACTTTACTAACTTAAAGGCAAAGTTTCAATGACTTCGTAGTTAATGACAAAACAATTTAAGAAACATTTGTATATGTAATGACAAATGCTTTTCCAATATAAATGAAATGTTTATTTGATAATGTATGGTTACTTTGATTATTTCTGACTTGTCGCTATTTATTATCATATTCTTGTTACTCGTTAGTTTATTATTATTGTTTTTGTTAATTGTAATGACGTTAATTAATTTCTAATTTTGATTTAATTGTATGATTTTCTATTGACTAATCTGAGATTATTTTGATTATGCTTTGATATTGCTTTTTTATTATTCATTCAATGTAAGATCGGGTATTATTTGAAACATGCTAAAGATGCTATTTCCAAAGTTTAACTTTACCCGATATCGTGAGATCTCAGTTCGGAGAGAACCACTAGTATCAATATACGAGTAGTTGCCATAGAAGTGGTACTTTTAATACACTACCCCCGAACGTGTTTTACAAAATAAAATCCACATATCTCCTGGACACGGCCGGGTGGATCCAAAATAAAAATGCGCGTACAAATCTCGAATTGAGAGGAATGCAAGTTCCGACGATCACACGTATCGGAAATTTCGAACACGGGCTACTTGAATAGGTGATGTATGCATTGAAAACCTAAAAAGTACCTAACGCAATTTTCCCCTAAACAAGTTCGTTCTATCCTAGAAAACAAAATTGAACAGAGTGAAGCCGTGTTCAAACGGCATGCGATATATCCTTGATATGTCATATAGCATTTGTTTCAAAATGATCCTTGCCTCTACTGAACAAAGTCTACTTTGAGTTTAACATTTGAGGGTGTCAGAAGTTCAACGATATCGCAAGCTTCTAAAAGTCAAACTCAAAATAGACAATCACATAGATAATCACAAGACGTAAGTAGCATTTTAAAAAACATTTTAGATGACGTATTGCTCGCCGTTTGAACACAACTTTACCCGCAATTAAATTTACCTTAAAATATTGATATAATGTACCATCAAGACATATTAAAATAGAAAGGTAAATTAAAAAATAAGCTTCCTAAAAATAGAAGAATGAATGTCTTAAAATTCTAGGCGTACAAATCCTCGAAGATATCTAGTGTTTAGTCAGAAGCACGTCCATCCAAACATTCAGTACATTTCACACAAGCTCATATTTTTAAGCAGTACCTATAGCATTCCTAGGCCGTGGTGGCCCCGGCTAAAGAATAGGCCCCTACATATCTCTATCCGCGGATGTCGTAAGAGGCGACTAAGGGAAAAAAGCTAGGGGGCAGCAGCGTCCCTCATTTTAAAAACGATAGCTCTAACTGCGCTCGCCAACGCATGCCCAGCGTGGTGAGTATGGGCAAAACCCCCCCACATGATAAGGAATTTTCTCTGTCTGTGGGGGAGGCCATGTTCAGCAGTGAACGTCGTACGGCTGAAATGATGATGATGATAGCATTCCTAAGTGACAGGCTCAATCGTAGCTTATCAGAAAGGTAAATAATATAGCCAAATAAATATTCTAGATCTGTTTCTGCAAAAGAGCATTTTAAAATTCAATTTCAATAATATGGAAATGTCATTGTTCGAAAGCTTAGCAATCCAGTCCACTACTTCTGAGTCGAACGAATGAGAAGCGAGTGTTTTAAATCGTGGCTTTTTCGATTTTTTTCCACTGTGATGTCGCCCGATATTGTGTTGCATTCGATACCGAGAATGAACTTGTTCGTTTTTCCTACCACCTTTGTGTTGAGATAGGTTTTTGATCATTTCATTCGAACGTTCAGTTTATTCACGAACGAAAAGGTACCTAGTTCGTTGAATGTCTGTAATCTATCGCTCTATCACACTTAGTTATTACCGATGTTAGAAAAATAAAACTTCAGATTAGTGTTTCATAATAATCAAAATAACTTTTGTAGGCTTTGAAAAAACAGAATTATTGTAACTCCCTACAACACAGCCTAATTTACAATTCGCTCGCATGGTACTTACATAAAAAGTAGCCTATATGCTGTTCCAGACAATAATCAATCTCTGTACCAAATTTCATAAAAATTTCGTATACGTGGTCTGTAGAGAGAGAAACCCTACCCCGTAAACTGCCCATGTAATGATAATAAACAGGAGTTCTTTGAAACTAAATACATTAAAAGTCATTTGAGTTTATCATCACTACATCATCTCATTTGATAACCTCAGTAGCGTTGAGGGAGTGTGTCTGGCTGTGCAGCAAGGTTCGGCCCTTCGGGCGTGATTGAGCAACAAACATCCAAACATCCTCACTGTAAGCTGCTTTCTGTAGCCCATCTGTGTTTTGTATAAATAAATCCTCACAAACTTTCGCATTTATAATATTATAAGTAGGATAGGATTATAACGCATAAAAATTGTTGAATTTAACATAAAGTAGATAAGTAGGTACAGCTTATTCGCATTGGTGCCTGTTTGTTTTGCGAAGGTTTGTATGACATTCGTTTTGCTAATGATGAAGAATATCGAGCGATGGTTCGCGTGATCGTCAAATTGCGGTGCATTATTCCTACAAAATTATTCATTTTCAATTAGCAGTAATCGCTGGGGAAAACTTTTTTTTTTATGGATTAGGAAGTTTAGGAAACTTTTCGTTCTGCCACGGCATTCAAAAGCCGTAAATGATTTAAAACATTTGCAGGTTGCTTATGACGTACAGTCACTTCTACTTATATGTATCCATTTCATAATTTATAAATTGATGCCACAATATTATTATTTATTAGTAGATTTGGTTTATAGTAAAGTAGAAAATGGCACAAAAGAAAACATAAAACACAAAAACATGAAGGAAGGTTAAGTCGCATACTTATATTTTCTTTCTTTCGTCTTTCTCTATTTTGAAAATTATTAAACGTATACATGTAATAATTTTAAAAATAGAGAAAGAAGAAACCAATGAAACTGTATTTGCGAAAGCGTTGCGTATGTTTCTAATTATATCCCAGCACGTACTTTTTGCATTCCCAATTAAAAGTTTGACATATTCCATATAGGGGGCTTGCCGTGTGCTCCAATGGAAGCATTTTTACGGTTTGTTTGCTAGCACGTCTACCCAATTTTAGTTTGGAGTTTTTGTTGGGATCCATTTTATTTACTGTCAAAACTTGTACGAGTTGCAAAGTTGAAAAATTTATACATTTGGTAGTAGTTTTATTTTCAGTTTTCAAGCTTTTATAGTTTATAGTTATTCGATAAAAATGATGAATTCAATGTTCAAGTAAAAGAAAAGTTACATCCATAATTACAAGACAGCCATGTTAGCCAAGCGGGAGATACCTAAGCTTTCGATCTGAAGGACCTACGTCCTTTACCCATGAATTTTTCTATTCGAAAAATGTATATTATTATTATCACGTGCTCATAACGGTGAAGGAAACCCGCAGCATAGTCTGTTCCACACGTATTAACTCTGTCTTTCCTGTGGATATGGTCGACTAGGCTGAGAGTGAGATAGTATAGGTGTTGGCAAATTTTAATTCAAATACTGAATAATCTTTTCAAACAACTCCTCTAAATCAGGGACTGAAAGCGGTAGAGGTTATAGGTACTGGTACCGTGAAAACATTTCGGTACCATTATGCTATACCGGTAGGGCATTATGATACCGTTATTTCATACCGGTAGATTTCGGTACCGAAATTTTGAGCTGCGGCTAGTTCGCTAGGACAGTCGCGCCGCGGTGGCGGGGTGGCGGCGTTTCATCAAAGAAAACCTTTATTTATTTCGGTTATAGGTACCGGTAGCGAAATAAACCTGAACTGCGAAGCCAGATTTTCCGGTACCGTTATATTTATCGGTAGAGAAATATTCAGGTAACCGGAATTTATCGGTATGACGTCATATCGTTATTTAAAGGTACCTTTATATTCCGGTTATTCAGTCCCTGTTCTAAATTGCTCGTTGGTCGACTCGGAATACCAAGGTGATCATTATAGCACCTCATAACTTATAAAACAGGCTTGTGGAAACGTGTATTTATTCAGGCTCACTTATGAAAAAAGTCTCTCACGAAAATCATTAAAAATTCAGCGAGCTTACCAGTAGGTACATACATACAGACCTAACCTACCTATTAACATAATATCGTTCATATAGCTACGTAGATAGCCTGTTGCCGTAGTCATAAAAACCTTTATTACGGGTTCGGACGCAAAAAAAGGGGAAAAAACGCTTTGATATCACAACATGTCGGGTTAACTTTTTATATTTTTACCATTTTACAGTCCGTTGCAAAAAGGTGAAAAGATAGGCTATTTCGTATTAGAATTTCAACAAACGCTAAAAATTACTTTTATTTTTCGTGTAGAAGTATATTTTTGGCACTTCTTTATTTTATATATTAAGAACTTTCCAATGCATGAGAATTAGGGTTCGACAAGTCCAAAAAGCCGTATGTCACCACTTTATCAAGGTGACATATGGCGCTCAAAGCGTAGCTTGCCATAGCTTAAGCAACCTTCAGCGTGGTACCATACAGATGGGTGACGGCTAGTGACATTAACAGCAGCACTTCCGATGTCAGTTTTGATAATAAAAGCAAACCACGTAGCAGGCCTTGGGACCCATGAATACAGCCATCAGAGTTACTTTGCTTAGTTGAAAGTGGTTTTAGGTACTATGACATCGGTATTATTTCAAAAAATCTTGATATATTTCACCCAAAATGTAAATTCAATAACGAAATATGTTAAAGCATTTACATTGAGACATGTGACTATCAAAGTCACAAACTTGAATAATACAGAATGGATAAAAGCTTGATACAATTTACACACATTATACTTACGTTATCAAAGTTTCAGACCAAATAAAAGTTAAGCAAAAAAGCAGAGAGCCACTCCCACTAAATCTACCTGTTCGTTTTCATATCTTAAAATATTCAGATCCATTATCCAGAGTTCGAACGAAGGTTATTTAAAAAAATACCGGGTTATTTTGAGTAACGCTAAACTTAAACAACTGAATTGCAACAAAATGACTAAACACAAAATTAATGTAGTTTTTGTGGCCACAAATGAGGTAATAATGATTCGTTGTAGCGAAAATTTTCACGCAATGCTTCCACCGCACTTCTAGTTTTTTGAGCTGAAGATTGGCAACATTTATAATGTAGGCATTTTCAGAGAAAAATAAATAATTGGTTCTTTTTTCTTTGTTGGGGTGTAAGGGGTTCCATTAACAACTTACGGAACCCAAGCCAACCTCACCGGCTCGTGGTACACCCTGCCGTTCAGCGAACGAGGCTCTGTCGTCCCACCCACCAACCCGCACTGGACCAGCGTGGTGGGTTATGGTCCAACCCCCCCCCATATGATAGGCACAAAGAAAAGACGGCCCCCAGTCCCCGGCAGCTCCGCTATTCCTGGCACTGGTAGCAGCCACGGTAACGGCGGAGCAGGGGGTGCTAAGAATCCCCGGCAGAGGCCCAGCTACCAAACCCCACGAACCCTGGACCTGGTAACTTTCAACGCACGTACGTTGAGGACCGACGAGAAGTTGATTGAGCTGGAAGAAGTAGTAAGTAAGTTGCGCTGGGATATCATAGGATTATCAGAAGTCCGAAGAGAGGGGGAGGACACGATAATCCTGAATTCCGGCAACTTATTCTACTACCGGGAGGGAGATCAGCTATCCCAACACGGTATCGGGTTTCTCGTCCATAAGTCCCTCGTCAACAATATTGTAAAGATAGTGAGCGTTTCGAGCAGGGTGGCATACCTTATACTCAGAATCACCGAACGGTATTCGCTGAAGGTCATACAGGTATACGCCCCACACTCAAAACGCTCAGACGATGAAGTGGAGGCTATGTATGATGACATTTCAAATGCCATGCATGCCTCGAAAACACACTTTACAGTTGTGATGGGGGACTTCAACGCGCGGCTAGGCACGAGGAACGGCGATGAACTGAAAGTGGGGCAATTTGGATTTGGACAGCGAAACCAAAGGGGTCAGCGTTTGGTCGACTTCATGGAGAAGGAGGGACTCTTTGCGATGAACTCTTTCTTCAAGAAGCGATCGTCCAGAAAATGGACGTGGCTGCACCCCGGCGGTTATAAAAGCGAGATAGATTTCATCATGACGACCAAGAGGCAAATATTCAATGACGTCTCTGTGATCAACAGGGTCAAAACCGGCAGTGATCACCGTATGGTTAGAGGCTCATTGAATATCAACATTAAGCTGGAAAGGTCTCGTCTGATGAAATCTACTCTTCGCCCAAGTCCTGTCCAAATTCAAAACCCCGAGAGCTTTCAGTTAGAACTCCAAAATCGCTTCCAAAGCCTGGCTGAATGCGAAACAGTGGACGAGCTGAACAACGGGCTAGTGGAAATTGTCCAAGCGGTTGGGTCGGAGTTCTTTAAGACCCACCGTAAAAATAGAACCCAGAAACTCTCTGAGCACACTCTAAAACTCATGGTTGAGCGAAACGAAATGAGACTGCATTCTTCAGTGGACAGGTCGAAATACGGCGTGCTCAATAGGCAGATCTCTAAGTCCATGCGACACGATTTGCGCCTTTTTAATACAGCTTGTATTAAACGCGCCATAGAGCGCAATAAAGGCTCAAAAGTGTTCGCAAAAGATCTGTCTATTGGACAAAGTCAGTTGACGAAACTGAAGACCGATAGCGGCAATATCGTCTCGTCGAAGCCTGAGATTTTACGAGAGCTCGAGAAGTTCTATGGACAACTGTACACCTCATCGCAAAGTCCTGCTCCAAGCACGGCAAGCGATGCAAGAGCCCGTCTGACCCGGCACTATACCGAAGACATCCCGGACGTCAGCCTATACGAGATCCGGACGGCCCTCAAACAGCTTAAGAACAATAAGGCACCGGGGGAGGACGGAATAACGTCAGAGCTTCTGAAAGCGGGTGGAACACCGATACTTAAAGTCCTTCAGAAGCTATTTAATTCCGTCATCCTCGAAGGTACAACGCCTGAGGCGTGGAACAGGAGCGTGGTGGTACTGTTTTTCAAGAAAGGTGACAACACCCTCTTGAAGAATTATAGGCCTATCTCGCTGCTGAGCCATGTCTATAAGCTGTTTTCGAGAGTTGTCACTAACCGGCTCGCCCGTAGGTTTGACGACTTCCAGCCTCCCGAACAAGCCGGGTTCCGCAAAGGCTTTAGTACCGTAGACCACATCCACACGCTTCGGCAGATTATACAGAAGACCGAAGAGTATAATCGGCCATTATGTCTAGCGTTTGTGGACTACGAGAAAGCCTTCGATTCAGTCGAGACCTGGGCAGTGTTACGGTCACTACAGCGGTGCCAGATCGACTACCGGTATATCGAAGTGTTGAAGTGTTTGTACAGCAAGGCCACCATGTCTATCCGACTCCAGGACCAGAGCACAAATCCTATCCAATTGCAAAAAGGGGTGAGACAGGGAGACGTTATTTCTCCGAAACTGTTCACCTCTGCATTGGAGGATGTTTTTAAGCTTCTGCACTGGGAAGGACATGGCATCAACATCAATGGCGAATACATCACTCACCTTCGATTCGCCGATGATATAGTCATAATGGCAGAATCGCTGGAGGACCTTGGCGCAATGCTCAGAGACCTCAGTAACGTTTCTCAACAGGTGGGTCTTAAAATGAACATGGGCAAGACTAATATCATGTCCAATGCTCATGTTGCACCCATACCGGTACAAGTTGGGAACGATACCATTCAAGTTGTAGACCACTATGTCTATTTGGGTCAGACGATTCAACTAGGTAGGTCCAACTTCGACAAAGAGGTCAACCGACGAATCCAACTCGGATGGGCAGCGTTTGGGAAACTTCGTCACATCTTCTCGTCGCAGATACCGCAGAGCCTCAAGACGAAAGTCTACAATCAGTGCGTGTTGCCAGTGATGACTTATGGCACTGAGACTTGGTCGTTAACTATAGGCCTCATATACAAGCTCAAAGTCGCGCAGCGTGCTATGGAGAGAGCTATGCTCGGAGTTTCACTACGTGATAAGATCCGAAATGAGGAAATCCGTAGAAGAACGAAGGTCACCGACATAGCTCTCAGAATTAGCAAGTTGAAGTGGCAGTGGGCAGGCCATATAGCTCGCAGAACCGATAACCGTTGGGGAGTAAAGGTTCTCGAATGGCGACCACGAACCGGGCGACGCAGTGTTGGAAGGCCCCCCACCCGATGGACCGATGACATTCTAAAGGTTGCGGGAAGTCGGTGGATGGAAAGGGCTCAAGACCGTTCGTCGTGGAACTCTTTGGGGGAGGCCTATGTCCAGCAGTGGACTTCTACAGGTTGTTGATGATGATGATGATGATGGTTCTTTTTTCTGTGCTACTGATGTCGTAGTGTTCGTATTCTGTAGCAAGTTTTTTTTTCTAAGAGGGATGATTGATGATTTTCAAACGAATATTACGAAGGCAAATATTATAAGTCTGACGACCTCGATTGCATAGCGGGCGAGTGCCTGTCTAGGACGCAAATTTTTGTATGATCTGCAAATATTGTTCCGGTTCTGGATGTTGGATGTTGTAGTACAATGGTACCTACTCGTTATTTCCAATATTGTGACTTTTGGTATTTATTTATGAGTTCTAAGAATCTTTTCTATACAATACGAAGCCGGTTGGTCTAGCGGGAGGTATCCCAACTTTCGATCCGAATCGAAGTCGTGCAGCAAAATTTACTGATTTTCCAAAAATTTAAATGCACATTAACACGCGTTGAAGGAAAACATCGTGCATCTGCCTACCTCTCTTAGGCATCTTCAAGGACCTGGTCACCTGGAGATCTTAGAGGATGCTTACATCTTGAGCCTTTTGAATACATGCAGTAGGTAGGGTCATCTACTTTCTCATTCAAATTGTTGTAGAATTGTACATTTATTTACCTCTTAGCTCAGTTGGTAGTAACTCTACCTTCTGCGCTAGAGGTAGCGGGTTTGATTCCCGCACTGGACAAACATTTGTGTGATGAATACAGATGTTTGTTCTGTGTCTGGGTGTTAGATATTTACCTATTATGTATATCAGTCTCTGGTACCCATAGTACAGGCTATGCCTAGTTTGGGATCAGTTGACAGAGTAGTGTGTGATATGTCTGGAATATTTATTTATATTAATTTATTTCACCCTTAGAAAAAAATATGACCCTTAGTTTAAACAATAAATCATAATATAATTTCCACTCGTAAAAAATATCAAGCACTTATAAAATGTCACACACACAATTCACACGAAGAAAAAATAGCTGATTTGCCTGTTTTGTAACAATGAGTTACATTTTTGGTTGGTCACTGTTTTATTTTCATTTTATCAGATCGTATAAACATAGCCTTCTTTAAAGATGTGTCGTGCGATATACGGCCTGTGAACAATACTCGTGAAATACTATGAATTAGGCCACTCCATCATTTTTAACTAGTGGTTCGCCCCGAACTGAGATCTCGAGATATCTGGTAACATTTAGTACTTCGATTATCGTTGGGGCAAAATTAAGACTTTGAAAATAGCATCATTAGCATGTTCTACTAACAATATCCAATCTCACCTAAACTTTACAAAATGGGGACGTCATATTAGTCAAATGTTTTGTTGTGTATAAAAACGATAAATATATTGAACAAAAGGGTCCAAAAGGGCCTTTAAAAAAGTAATCATCATTTCAGCCGTACGACGTCCACTGCTGAACATGGCCTCCCCCACAGACAGAGCGAATTCCTATCATGAGGGGGGATTTGCCCATACTCACCACGCTGGGCATGCGGGTAGGCGAGCGCAGTTAGAGCTATCTTTAATAAAATGAGGGACGCTGCTGCCCATCCCCTAGCTTTTTTCCCTTAGTCGCCTCTTACGACATCCGGATAGGATAGGTAGATATGGAGGGGCCTATTCTTTAGCCGGGGCCACCACGGCACGTAAAAAAGAACAAATATATGAACTTGGGTGTCATATTATGAAAGAACTGTGTTTATACATTCCAAAAAGATTTTGATTTTTATTCTTCGCCCTGCCCTAATTATGATTTTTGAGATACAACGAAAATAGCAAAATTTTAAAACCAATATAGAGGGCACTCCCATTTGGTAAAGTTTCATTAGCTTCCTACTTAAGGTAAGATTGGATATTAGTTAGAACATGCTAAAGTCGCGATTTTCAGTTTTCTTCCTATTTGTGCCTCAACGATTATCGAAACACCAACTTTTAGATCGCGAGATCTTAGTTCGGGGCGAACCAATAGTTATTAAATAGTCTTGACGTGAATCGCTGTCGCTTTACCTTTATATCTTTATATATATATACAAGGTGATTCATAACATGTATACCATCCCGAAAGGGTTATTCTGTCAACAAAAAGAAATAATATTAGCGAATAATTTTTTTTTCTCAAACTTTCTTTAATTAGCTGTTTTTGGTATTTTTATCATCTTTAAAACCAATATCTAAACGCACAAGAAGTTCGTTATCAAGATTGCTACCTAAAACAGCAGATTTATTGAGTTTGACCTGATTTGACCCCAAAACAGCTGATTTTCGCATAGAGTTTTTTTAATGAAAAATGTCGAATTTCCAAAAGTCGTAGAACAAACTTTATTGCTAATTGCTTGTAGAATAAGCCCCTTTCGGGATGGAGTACATATTATGAATCACCTTGTATGTCCTTTCTGAAATAATATTACGAATCGCCAATTGAGCTCGAATCCAATCCAACTTCGATTAATATCTTACACAAGTTCCAATACATGCCAAGCTCACACGTTCCTAGAACTGTACAACATTAATTTGCGTCATCATCATCATCATCAGCCTGATGAAGTCTACTGCTGAACATAGGCCTCCCCCAAAGAGTGTCACGACGAACGGTCTTGAGCCTTCTCCATCCACCGACTTCCCGCAACCCTCACAATGTCGTCGGTCCATCGGTTAATTTGCGTATAAACGACTTTTTAATGGTTTTATTTTGCAGCAGTTGCAGTAGACAAAGGACCTTTGGAATAAATCAGAGGTATTGCTTGCTATTGTCATCAATACGACCACAAATCACCTTATTTATTGGCACTGGTAGAAGCTAAACCAAAAACACAGGCTAAAATATAGTCCAGTTGACGACCTCAGTGGCATAGCAGTGCCCGGCTGAGACGCAATGGGTGCGGGTTTGATTCCCGCTGCGGGACAAATGTTTGCGTGATCTGTAAATATTTGTTTCGGGTCTCCTTATTGTGGTACCATGGTACTCGTAGTTTCTGATACCCACGATACAGCGAATCCTAGTGTGGGGTCAGGACTTAGTATTTGACTGCTGGTTGTAAGTACATTATTTATATAAAGTTTTTAACCAACTTCAAATCGAATTTGTAGTACAACAAACCTCAGATGCGGATTGTGCTCTTGGCATTCTGCCAACTAATTTGTCATGTAAATGGAAACTAAACAACGCACTGGTGGCGTGTGGTGACGACACAAGAACGTGGATGTAGAGCAGGTGGAACGTCCTGGAGTTTCTATTCTACCATCTTGTTTTTAAGGTGAGGGTTAAATTGTTTTATGATTTTTGAACTGTTTTGAAAACGCACAGTTTTGATTTTTATGACAAAGATAACTTGAGCATTTTCTTTATCTAAATCCAAGACAGAAACGCGATTACTAAAACTTTTCTCGAAACATTAATTGTTTAAAGTAAGATAAAGAGAGGACCGACCTCTGCAACAGTTCGAAAATACTCAGAAACTATCAATCATAAATAACTTTTTTTAAAATATTGTGTTAGACAATAGCATTGGGTACCAAAATCCAAGACACTTTTTGAAAAAAATACTTAGTTTTTAAGATAATCGATATTTTCTTAAATGTCGCTTACGTCGATTACTTTCGAGAGCCTTCTAACGCTTGTTATCTCTTTCCGCATTCAATTATAGTACGTAGCGCTGTCACTTTCTGCACTCCGCCCACTCGACAGTTTATTATGATTCTCATAGCGCCTTAAGAATTGTGAGGTGACTGGAGTACCCTGGATGTGTTTAATTTTTGCCACTTCCATACAAAAATTAGACGTTGATTGCCATATCTTGTAATGCATTGAGCCTTTCATAGATGGTTATCTTGATACGCTGTAAATGCTGTAATATTCAAAATCTTGTAATGAGAATGAAAATGAAATAAACGAAATCTCCTTAGAATCCGTAGATAGATAGATAGATAACATTTTATTGATCACCACACGGGAAATAATACATAAGATCACAATTACAAATTTACACGGCAATACAATGGGCGGCCTTTTCGCTAAGAGCGATCTCTGCCAGGCAACCTTAGGATGGACTGGACTGAAAAGATTAGAGAAGGGGCAAGATGGTGTATCTTAAATTATGAAGAAAATTATTAACTATAAACAGAATAAAGTAGGTATATTAAAAATATAATCATATATATATATATATATATATATATATATATATATATATCTAAGAATCCGTAGTGAAACACGTCTTTTTAATTGGGTTGTACAAAAGTCGAGCTTTTTATTGCTTGCCGGTCCTAATCAAAATTTCGCTACCCAACACCCGGAGGATTTTATTAGAGGTAATCTTGGCTATCGTGGAAATATATACAGATAGCCCAATTTCGATTGAACGTTGCACGGACGATGATGATCGGCCTTTCGAAGTGAATGTAACATGAAATGAAAATAACACACAAGTATCGTGTTTGTTGGCAATGAGGAACAGGCCAAGATTAATGAAATGAAGTGAGTTTTTATAGCGATTTAAATTATTCTTGTGATTTTATTTTATTTACAGAAAGAAAAATTAAACTTTTATTTTATAAGATACAGTTGACCTATCTAAAGACCGTTGCAAACGATCTATAGATAATCTGTTATTGAATAAATTTCTATGACTTTAACTTTCTGACTGGGCATAAGATAAAAAAAAATACTTTTAAAAGGTACTTGTGCTGGACTTCCCCTAAGGAGTTCCATGACGTACGGTCTTGAACCATTTCCATCTACCGACTTTCCGCAACTTTCACAATGTCGTTGATCCATCGAGACTTGCAACACTGCATCGCCCGGTTCGTGATTGCCATTCGAGAACCGTTGTTGCCCAACGATTATCGGTTCTGCGAGCTATATAGCCCACTGCCACTTCAGCTAGCTAATTGACATTCAGTGGAAAAAATACTTGGGCACGTTGCTGTAGACTCACATCCGATAATAATTGGGTTGGGTGATTGTATCCTAAATCGGATTGTCCGTAAACCTCATAAGACATAAGACTTTTTCCCAACTTGTTGTGATAATATTAAAAACTTCGCCTTTGAAACAACTTTGTTCTCGTCCATTTAATAACGACGAAAAAATAAATCATAGATTACTTTTTGTTTTAAAAAATTACTCTCTTTTTTATTAGCCCTCAGAATAACGTTACCGAGACTTGTTTATTAAAGAGAAATGTTATTTGATTAAAACTAATGCTTCGCCCCGAACTTTGAAATATTACTTTAAAAACCCTAAGGCCTTAAAAATAAAATCGTTTTGTAATCTGTAAACAAAGCTCTTTTATAAAACACCACATTTCAAGTATAACTAATAAAACTCCTTTTAGACCCTGAACTGGCCGATTTAACTCGAATTCTTAAACAAGTAAATCTTGAAAGTATAACCTCTTGACCTACTACTCGTACACTCCATGCAGATAAAACTGGTGGTTCGAAAGTTGTTTGAGAGATCATCGCTCGCTTCGCTCGATAAATTAACCATTGAACCATGAATAACCATTTTCATCTCATAACGTTCATAGAACTCAATAATCTTCAACTATTGCTTATGGTTATGATACTCCTAGTAAGGTAACACATAACTACCCTAACAAACAATGGGATATAACAGTTAATATGAACAACATCCCAACTATCCTAGTTATCCTTAGCATTTGAATCAAGCTCACGTCATCCCAACGTCCAACCCCCTATTCACCAAGAAGCCGCTTTAGAATTTCTACTAACACAACCATCATCATCAGCCCACATTAGTCCACTGCTGGACATAGGCCTCTCCCAATACACGCCACTGAGCCCGGTGTTCGGTCCTTCTCATCCACTTACTGCCCGCCGCCGCCCGTAGGTCATCGCTCCACCTAGCCAGGGGGCGCCCCACTCTTCGTTTACCTAGACGTGGTCTCCACTCAAGAACTCGTTTGCCCCAGCGGTTGTCGGTTCTTCGGCATATATGAACAGCCCACTGCCACTTCAGTTTGCTTATTCTCTGGGCTATGTCGATGACTTAACACAACCGTATTCTGAGCAAATCAAAACTGTCAAAAATTGGCACGAAAACTTCGAAACATCGTAATTGTAGAGCAGTGCCAATTACTAAAATATAATCTTGTTTCTAGTCTTCTTAGAGAATAAAGGAGTTAACGATTATATGAAATGGGTGTCTCACATTATTGGTTTATGGACCAAATTTTGGGCTAACAGGACATGTTTACTACCTTCTAAGTAATAAAGGATGCACAAATTACGACCAAGGGGTACATACGCTTGTTCTTAAGGGATAAGACGTTAAACTGTGATTTAGCCATTAAATACGGTAGTGGTGTCTATTCTGTTGTTGGCTTATCCTAAACTAACTAAATTTTACAGCGTTAAAATAACGATATCCTTGTTATTTCGATAAATAAGTACCGGGACGGCAACATATAAAAAATGGTCATGTCTTACATCTCCAGCATGGTAGGCAGCCTCTCAGATCACCAGGTGATCAGATACTTAAAGATATCTAAGGGGGTAGCGGGTAGAGCGGGTGGAGTGGTGGAGTGGCCCCGCCTTCCGATCCACAGGTCGTGAGTTCGAATCCCGGTCATGCACAAATAGTTTTACGGATCAGAAAATTTTATGTATCTAGTGCTCTCAAACGGTTAAGGGAACAATCGTGAAGAAACCGGCATTTCCTGTAGCCAAAAAAGATACCTATGTGACATGTGCAGTGTGCACGAAAGGAGCCTCTAAGAGGCGCACTTTAATCCTTTCACAACACTGATTCTATCACCGACGGTCATAGGCCCTTTAAGAGCCACCATACCTCTGAATTCTGTTGACTGGCCTCATAGCTCAGTTAGTAGTAACTCTGCCTTCTGCGCTAGAGGTCGTGGGTTCGATCCCCGCACTGAACAAACATTGGTGTGATAAACACAGATGTTTGTTCTGTGTCTGGGTGTTAAATATTTATCTATTATGTATATCAATCTCTGGTACCCATAGTACAGGCTATGCCTAGTTTGGGATCAGTTGACCGTGTGAATATGTCCGTCATATTTATTTTTATTATTTATTATACATCTGAATCATTATGACGGCGGAGCGGGCGAGTGCGCGTCTCAGACGCTAGATGCGTGCGTGTCGTGTCACTGATTCTTTCTTGGTCATCCTATTAGGTCAGTGACCAGGTTGTGGTATGGTGGCCCTGAAAAGGGTCTATGACCGTCGATGAAAGAGTCAGTGTAGTGAAAGGATTAAAGTGCACCTCTTAGAGGCTCCTTTCGCTACGCTAGATGTGAGGGTTCGATTCCCGCTGCGGGATGAATGATCTTCAAATATTTGATCCGCATTTGGGAAGGCTAGGGAAGGGGTAGCAGCGTTCCCTATTAACAACAATAGCTTTATCTGCAGTCGTCAACCTGCATGACCAGAGTGGCGAGTATGGGCAAATCCCCCAAATATTTTTTTTCTGGAAATCTGTGGGGAGACCTATATTTAGCAGTGGACACGTCCTACGGCTGAAATGACGATGATGATATTATCAAATGATCGGACTTTGGTAACGAAAACAATATATTCCATCAGGAACTGTTTGACAAAACATGAAATTTAGTGCACAGTTAAGAGGGATTTCTTGTTTCTATTAAATCGAGTTAATTTAACAGGCTCAGATATTTTGGGATAATTCAAGCGAAGGTTTCCAAGCCTTAAATTATTGTGACGTTTCTTGAAATTGTATTATGGCCTTAAAATCTGTTCAAGATGATTTATAAGTGTCAGTTGGAACTTTTTAACTGAATTATAGGACGCTGTAGTGCCTGACATGTTTAGATAGAGAAGGCTTGCACATAAAAAAAATAAAAATACCATTCTCATAGCTGAGTCCACATTAAATTGCTTCGTACATATTTATATCTATCCGTTATTAGCTGTGTTGGCCTAGTGGAAGGTTCCCTGACTTTCAATCCGAATAAGGTTTTCTATTCGAACGCGTGCTTAAAACAGTGAAGGAAAACATCGTGAAGCCAGTAAGTATACTTAAACCGGCGATGGGCTTGCAACCTGTCATTGTGAACAAGGATCATCGATAAAAATGATAGGCACCAAGCCGTGTTTGTTGCCTGATTCTTCTAGGCTTGGTCGCGAGGAACAGGCATAGCTTCACCTAGTTTCTAAAACGTTTCAAAGTGATCCTAGTGATTTTATTGAAATAAATGCCTTTTGACTTTGACTTTGACTTTGACTTTTGTATGGAATTCTCAGTCCTACAAGATATGGGCATATGCCAAATGTTTGGTCGTGACTCTGATTACCCCCGTTCGACATCTTCAAGGTTCATTAGAACCTTGAAGATCTCAGAGATCTGAGACGTCTACCATGCTTAGGGATAAAAGAGGAAAGCCTATTTTAAGACCAAAATATTTAAATGGAGTAAGCTTGCTCAGAACCTTTACCTACCCCTCAGCCTAGTCAGCCGTATCCAAAAGAAAGACATGATCAATAAGCTGACTAGGCCATGAGTTAACATTTTTTGCGAAAAAAAAAAACCAAAACGCGCACATTTCTCCTAAGGAAAATTACCGTCAACAATGCATCCAATGCACAAACAAAACCCATCATAAAGTTGCAGAAGTTCAAATCATAGCATTGCGCTGGCCTGTTTCATAATCTGTGCCCAACAAACAAACGCATCAGACTTTCCACGGTTCAACTTTTGAACGCAGAGTCGAGCAATAATATCGCGGAGCACTTGTGTGTGCGACTGTGTTTGCGGATGTTGGGGGAATGGACGCGGCATCAATATAGTTGGCCAGTTCGTTTTTTAGCCTCGTGTGGCGAGATTCTAGAAAAAATGAAAAAAAACAATCAATTAACGAAATTGCGATGAAAATAGTGTCAGTGTTAGGGGAGTGGAAAATAATATGATCAACTTAGAATACCTTAGTAAATCAAGGAGGCAAAAAAAAGCAATCAGGCATTTTACTTGCTGAACGACGCCTTTACAAAATCCCTCGCAAATATACCAATCATAAAGAACAAGGTACCTCCCATGACGGGAACCGTGTTGGCCTAGTGGGAGGAACCTCTACTTTCTATCCGAAGGTCGTGGGTTCGAATGCCGGTCGTACACCAATAGATTTTACCGTTTGAATTTTTCAAATATATTTTGGCTTTCAGTCAGCCCCGCGGGTATTGATCATATTGTCTTTCCTGTGGATGAGCCGATAAGGCTGAGAGGATGGCTGATATAGGAGCTGGGTAAGCCTAATACATCTTAATGTCCCAGGTACTACAGCGTCCTGTAAGACAGTAAAAATTTCCACCTGACGCTGTATAATCATCTAGAAAGAAAGAAAGAAAGAGCGAGAAAATATTTATTACTAAATGTAAATACTCATTTTCAGCCTACGAGGCATCTATAAAGCTCAACTTAACCAGGTTAAAACGTTCACCAAGTACAGGCGAGTACAAAATGAGTGAGTGAAGCGTGCTTAAACATGATTAACGTGCAGGCATTCGGTGAATTATACCGTGGCACACTTTTACTTATTACTGTACAAGTAATTGCGTAGGAAGTTTACATTATGTGCTTTCTAATACACTTTTGAATTTGAAATATAATTTTGCCATGCCACAATCCATTTGCATAGCAATGTTATAGTTTTCAAAATATGTAGACTTTGGTGTTTTAAATTGAAAATGGCCGTGGTGGCCTCGGCTGAAGAAAAGGCCTCTCCATATCTACCTGCCCGTGGATGTCGTAAGACGTGACTAAGGGAATAAGATATTTTTTACAAAAACTAAAAACCGACTTCAAATTCCTGAATATTTACAAGATTAATATCAACCTCTTTTTTTTTATCAACCTCTTTGCGTTTTGCATACCTACTGAGGATGTCACTGGCCACATACACTTTCGAATAAAAAACAAAAGTAAGTATGACATCCATTCATAATCAATAATAACTCATATGGTACTGACTGACTGACAATCAAACGTAGTGGTTTTATTCTCTTTGAAAATCAACGCAGAGCCTAACCAAAATCCTAAGAGTATGAAATTTGCAGGGAAGCTTCCTGTTGTAACGTATGGGTGCACAGAAAGGAATTCCCGACACACAACCCATAACTTTAAAGTTTATGTAAAAATAGCAGCAACCGAACGAAGTCGCGGGGATAACCATACCATAACACCGTCGACAAAAAAAAAACAAGTCGTGATTTCAAGAGATGATGATGTTTTTTTATGTTTTACAGGACAAATAGCTATCCCTCAGGAATTAAATTAATATGGGACCACCCCGGGATCATACTCTATACACCAGCTAAAGAATTATCAAAGTCGGTTTAGTATTGGCGGAGATATCGAGTAACATACACACAAAAAAATAAAAATAAAAATACAGCCGTCTCGAGAACCTCCTCCTTTTTGAAGTCGGTTAAAAAAGCTAGCGAATGGGCAGCAGCGTCTGCTAATTTCACAAGGATAGCTCTACAATTTCTAAAATAAGTTATACAAATACATGAAGTCTTATGAAAGAACTTGATATACATCGAATATATTTAAACCAATATAATGTGATCTCCCATTTTATATAATTTCAATGGCTTTGTAGTTCAGGTAAGATAGGTTAATTAGAACATGCTCAAGGTGCGATTTTTAAAGTTTATCTTATTTGTGCCTCAGCGATCATCGAAGCACCGAATTTACCAAAAATCGAGATCTTAGTTCATGTCGAACCACTAATACATTAGATAGACCACATATATATCTCAAAAAAGTTGTCTCTTCCAGAAAATTATTGTTATATGTTTTTCTGGTAGCTCTAAAAAGTTCTGAACGTACGAACGTTCATGATCGGCATAAATCGTGCAACATTTTTCAGTCTGTTACATTGTAAACGCAAGGAAAGTTTTTCATTTATAAACGATTTATGAACGATTAAAGTCGCATTTGGGGACTTTGAGTTTTGTTTTGATATATTTAATTCAGTGGCACGCGTTCAAATTAATAGAACCAACGATTATACCCCTGAAAAATAATTCCTTTCCACATTAAATCAATTAGAAAAATAAATTGTCTTCTCAAGGCTCAGTAGCGTCAGCACGATAAATTTTATGTACCTACTTATATTCGTATTGTTGTTGCGAGACGCATTCTGCCATTAATGTAAGATGTGCTTTATTTTGATGTCCATAAGGTTGAGAATTTTTTGATAGGTGGATAGCTAATGTGAAACCAAGGTTAGCATCGTTCTTACCTGCAAAATAAGTATACGTACGCACACCGTTGCTTTTACAAAATGTATTTAGTAATACAAACCATAATATCAGCAAACTAGGCATACCACATAGCTCTCAGAATTAGCAAGTTGAAGTGGCAGTGGGCATATAGCTCGCAGACCCGACAACCGTTGGGGACTCTCGAATGGCGACCTCAAATTGGGCAGTGCAGTGTTGGAAGACCCAACCCGATGGACCGATGACATTGTAAAAGTTGCGGGGTCGGTGGAAGGAGAAGGCTCACGACCGTTCGTCATGGAACTTTTTGAGGAGGCATATGTCCAAGTGGACTTCTACAGTCTGATGATGATGATGATGTGGTATACCACACCTATTGTTTCGTGTTCGAGACACAGAACTGTTTTCGACCACAGGAAATCCCGTTGTTAGGTCAGGATTGCGTATGTGACTGTTGGGTGCTAAATATTTATTTTATATTATTTAGGCAGCACACTGGTTGTTAAACTTGAAACACTACATAGCTACGCAAGTATTACCTTTGCGAATATTTTTTGCTTAAGCACAAAATCCGATTAATTTTTTTTAACTATGCAAAAAAGACGTTAAAACATTTTCCGCTTCAGATTAAAATATTTGCCAGTGCCCTTTTGATTAATAAAATCCGGTAGGTACATACATACCTGTAAAATAAATAAAATTACCCTGGTTTTATTCTGGCAACACCTGACAGTCGTATTCACAGATGTTATGAGCAGCAAATAAATTTTCAGCCCTCGGCAGTTTCCCGTCATTTGTAATTTTATTTTAAACAAAATACAAATGATGTGATTTCACCCCGCCATATCCACTTTTGGTGGCTATTTTTAGAAACTCATTTCGCATGAAGCTTGTCTAATCTCGTTCGATTTAATGAATTCTAGGTAGGACGGCA
The DNA here is from genome assembly GCA_947579855.1 of Anticlea derivata. Lineage (NCBI taxonomy): Eukaryota > Metazoa > Arthropoda > Insecta > Lepidoptera > Geometridae > Anticlea > Anticlea derivata. The sequence continues at coordinate 9,277,912 of OX388269.1, forward strand.
TATAGTATTATTTTTATATGTACACGGTGATTCATAATACGCATAACCATCCCGAAAGGGGCTTACTCTATTCACAAATAGCATAAAAAAATGCAAAGTCAAAGTCAAAAGGCGTTTATTTCAATAAAATCACTAGGTTCACTATGAAATGTCTTAGAAACTAGGTGAAGCTACGCCTGTTCCTCGCGACCAAGCCTAGAAGAATCAGGCAACAAACACGGCTTGGTGCCTATCATTCATATTACAGTTTTTTCATTATTAATCAGGCTTTATCACATTTTGAAAACAGCTGCTATCTTTGTAAATAATGCGTTAACGTACGGAAAATTGATGAGAATGATTGAGTTTTAACTAATTTGATCCTAATAAATACCGTAACTAGTTATATAACTAATAATGCATAGTGTTTTTTCAATTGAAAATATCGTACAACTAACTTTATTGGCAATGGGTGTGAAATCTTTTTATACATACACACATACATAAAATCACGCCTGTTTCCCAGAGGAGTAGGCAGAGACCACGGTTTTCCACTTGCTACGATCCTGAAATACCTCTTTTGCTTCATTCACTCTTGTTATAGATACAAATTAATAGGAATTACTTTGTATTACTATGTAAAAAACATGCAAATTCCATTATTTCGAGGCTATGGTATAGTGTATACAGAATTTGATTAAATAAATCTATTTTGACTAACTAAATAATGTTTCTCATTTGTTTGACTCTCCATGCTCACAAAAATCAATTAATGTCATTGATCATTTTGAACCAGTCGTTGTGAAATGTTTCCAGTCGCGTTTGTGTACAATTAACCCGTTGAGTGGGCGTTTGATTTATTACTGTCAGGATGATTTAGTTGATTTGAACAATGCCTAATGGAAGAGAACCTGTGAACATTTAAGGGTAGTTTCATTTAATTTAGGTGAAGATCTGATAAAGTTCTCAAACTTGAAGTCAAAACTGATTTCAAGTTTGAGAACTTTATTAGATCTTTCAGTTATAAAAACCTTATCTAAATATCCTATCCTATAATCCTACTAATATTATAAATGCGAAAGTTTGTGAAGATGTTTAGATTTTAAGTTGCTTTGATGATGTTTAGATGATTGTTGTGAAATCACACCGTAACGGCTCAACCGATTTCGATTGAAATAGATAGACTTCTTTACGTAGAATAGCCTAGAGGTTACCATGTGAGCGAAGCCACGGGCGTAAGCTAGTCTTATATAAAACAGTAGTCAGTCAGTTACTGACTACTGAGAGACAACGTAGAGTCTGAGCCGTTGGTTTTAGAGAGAAATTTGGAGGGTGTGTCCTTAAGGGGTATACTAAGAAAATAATTCCTGAAATTCAACCCATAATGTAATGAAGCGAAGGTCGAAGTTTATATGAAAAAAACACACGAACGAAGTCGCGGGGGCTTTCACTAGTGTAGTTATAAAATTTATATCTAGCTTAGTGCCTACCTAAATGTATACTTAGTAAACTGAGGACTTTAAGTAGGTACCTCAACATGGCTAGTATTAGGTCCCCTCACTGGAAGGTAATGCGGTATTTACAACACAAGTCTTGTACTTAGTGTAGATACTGTAATACAACCTGTACTAGTACAAGCAATTACGTGTATATAATGTAAACATTTGATTTATGTGAATGCTTGTTCTGGATAAAAACAATTATTATTTATTTATTATTATTATTGTACAATATTTGAGGGAATTTCCATACAAAAACACCAATTTGACTGGCCTCATAGCTCAGTTGGTAGTAACTCTGCCTTCTGCGCTAGAGGTCGCGGGTTCGATTCCCGCACTGGACAAACATTTGTGACTAACACAGGTGTTTGTTCTGTGCCTGGGTGTTAAATATATATATCTATTATGTATATCAGTCTCTGGTACCCATAGTACAGGCTATGCCTAGTTTGGGATCAGTTGACCGTGTGTGATATGTCCGGAATATTTATTTATTAAAAAAAAAAATACAACAGTTGCTCTCAGGCTAAATTTGAGATTTGATTGCATATTTAATAAACTATGAAAACATTTGAGACGAAGCACCTACGTCGTAGCAGATCGTAGCCCGTAGACGCTCGTAGCAACATAATATCTTATGCCGTAGCGAATAATAGTGAAGGCTCATAGAAAACTAACTCTTTTTAAATTTTTGCTTCAAAACTCATATGCCACCACCGCACTTATCAGCCAACTCACGTAAAGCGTTTACTTAAATTCAGGCAGCATTACTTAGTTTCTTGCTTGTCGTGTCACTGGTTCTTTCATGGTCATTCTAAATTAGGTCAGTGACCAGGTTGAGGTGTAATGGTCCTGAAAAGGTCCAATGACCGTTGTTGAAAGGACCAGTGTGGTAAAAGGATTAAAGTGCGCTTCCTAGAGGCTCTTTTCGTGCACACGTATTTAATACTACACGGTATTAAATACCTCGTGTGCTCTTTCGTTCTTAACTAAACTACCATAGGATTTAATAGTTTTATGAAAAACTTTAATGAGTACTAGGTCGGGTGGAGCTATTCTGTATTTCGCATCTATACCTACACCTTCTCTAATATAGAGGTAATATCAGGTTATTTTCCCCTATGTGTCCATAACCGTGACAATGATACGACCGTATCGCGTGTAGGATCTTAGGGAATAATGTGGACCGTTATAATAGTTTATTTATAGAATAAGGTAAAATAAAAAAAATATATACTTACTTAGTGAAAATGTGAATGTCTCGTAGCGTAACATATTTTTTAAAAGGTAACATAGAAGACAAAAGATGGATACGTGGTATGGGCATGTCGATCACAATAGGCCAGTTGTGACCGCAGTGACACCATAGCCACAAAAAGTAAATAAAAAAAATGGGCATTTCATGCGGAGGGAAGAATGTCAAGACTAGTGACTAGAACAGTGGTAAATATGAATGTGGAAGGATATGGGGGAAGGGGTAAACCAAATAAAAGATGAACAGATTGTATGGAAGACGACAGGAGTAAGAAAGGTGAGAATACTGGCATGACAGCTGATAGAGGGGAGTGGAAGAGAACATGTTGTGCCGACCCCACATGAAATGGGATAAGGGCAGGGAGATAATGATGGTGCTTGGCGAGGCAACACAAAGTTAGCGAAGCCACAGGCGTTCTACCATTTGTAATAATAAAAAAAAATATTTCACGATGAAAACCGACCATGACATGGCCTACATTTCCAATTTCATTTAAATCCGTACCCGAAAATCACCGATCCGAATTCAAATGACCGCGTCGGGCATCGAATCAGCACGTGCATTAATTGGATTCCGAAAACGGATGTACTGCGTGCCGTTCGCGTTCTACCATACCTGCGTCGTTCGAGCGTTAACTGTGAAGGACATCGGACAGTTAAATGTCGGGTTTATTAAACTTTAAACTTTTTTAACTTTGAGGATGAAATATACACCAATAATGTTAAAAAAAATACCTTTTTAAACTTTTGAAGTTCAGTTGACTTCAAATTTCCAAACCATCAAGCAGTCAACATCATATCCTGAACTCTAGTATTCTAAGTCGTTGAATATGTTTTACTCCACTCACACTGACATAAGACTGACATTATTTTCATAGAACAGCAATTCAACAATTTTAATAATAATAATAACAACCAACAGTCACATACATAGTCCTGACCCCACACAGGGGTGTCGTGGGTATCAGAAACTACGAGTACCATCATGATACCACAACACCTCTGGCGCCGGAACAAATATTTGCAGATCATGCAAACATTTTTTCTGCACCGGGAATCGAACCCTTGCGTCTCAGACAAGCACCCGCCTGCTACGCCACCGACGTGGTCTCGGTGGCGTAGCGGCGTAGAAGCCAAATATTCTTTTCCCTTAAATTTCTACTCACGACGATTTGAAAATAATGCCACATGTCAGTTTAAAAAATATATTCTCATAGTTGCCAAACATTTTCGTAAAATACCATCCAAAGTTATAACTAAAACATAAATCACAAACTTTTTCACGACACTTCATTTTCAGCCCTCGTAAACACCTTCCGATAGAAAGGCCACAAAGAGGCATTATTTATCGTATGTATTTTGCGGTAAGACCCTACAAAACCCTACGTCGGGCTAGCACTAGTTAAACGATCTTAGGCAAGTGGATATCCTACTAATATTATAAATGCAAAAGTTTGTGAGGATTTTTGGATGTTTGTTATTTAACCACGCCGTAACGACTCAACCGATTTAGTTGAAACTTGGAAATAAAGAGTCATTACCTACTAGCATAGAAGCTACTTAGCTAGCATTTACGATAGGTAGGGCACAGCGAGATTTTCTCGCTCTAAATTGGAGCAGCCCGCCTGGGGAGGTACCTCCGCCTTACAGAAGATCGCAGCCAAACAACATTATTTGTTTCAAATAGTGTTGTGTTCCTGCGGTGAGTAAGGTTGCCAGAGCTCTTTAGGGGGGGAGGGGTTTGGCAGGCAACGCATTAGCAATGCTCCAGGTGTTGCTGATGTCAATAGGCGACGGTAACCACTTACCATCAGGTGGGCCGTAAGCCTGTTTGCCTCCGTATAACATAAAAAAAAAAAAAAAAAACTTTTTATGTAGGTAGGTAACAAGCGAGCGAAGCCGCTGGCGGAAGCTCTAGTAATATATAATCTAAACTGTTTTACTATTTAGAAATTATTTTATCAATTAACGCGCGTCAAAAAACGTAGAGGCGCAGCATGCTTATGCTCGAGGTTTTAAAAAAATAGAAAAATAGGTTTAAAAAAAAAAAATTGTATGTCACTCTCCAGCTCTATATCTATTCAAAAAATCACATCTATCTTTGCTTCGGTTCTGCGTGAAAGTAGGTATAAACAACCAACAAACAAACACTATTTCTCAGTTATAATAATAATGTTTACAGAATAAGCAAACTGAAGTGGCTATTGGCAGGCCATCTAGCTCGCAGAACTGACAACCGTTGGGGAATAAAGGTTCTCGAATGGCGACCACGAACCGAGCGACGCAGTATTGGGAGGTCCCCCACCCAATGGACCGACGACGAGAAGTTGGTAGGCAGAAAAGGCTTAAGACCGCTCGTCATGGAACTCTATGGGCATAGGTCCAGTAGTGGATATCTACAGGCTGATGATGAATAATAATGTTCGGATAATTAGGATTAATGATCCACTGGCTATTGTTTTCAAATCGTTTCAACTCATGCTTACCCTCCAGGTCTTCATAAACATGTCTGATTTCTGTATACATCTCTATGTAGTTACTACCGTAGGGGAGCTATAGTTACGATATAACGTTTACGTGCTACGTGGTCTGTAGAGAGAGAAACCCTACCCCGTAAACTAACCATCTAATGATAATAAACAGGAGTTCTTTGAAACTAAAAACATTAAAAGTAATTTGAGTTTATCATCACTTCATGGTATAAATTACTAAAAGCCTCCTACTAAAAGCTACCTCATTTGATAACTTCGGTAGCGTTGAGGGATAGTGTCTGGCTGTGCAGCAAGGTTCTGCCGTTACGGCGTGATTCAAACATAAACATCCAAACATACGAACACTCCAACATTCTAATAAACATTCACATTTATAATATTAGTAGGATGCTTGATTACAAAATACATAATAAATGTACGACCGTCCCCAGGCGGGTAATTTTTTTTTTTTTTTTCAAAGTATTTTTATTTGGAACAGTAAAACACAGGTATACATAAACAAATGAAAACGTTGACAACTGCAAAAGTAAAAACTGCGTAGCGGGGTCAACGCTCTCCTCCAGGATAAAACAAGAGCAATGTTCCACAATGAATTTAAGACATAAATTAGTTAAGATGAAAAACTTAAATCTATAAAAGCCAATACTTAATTATTTAAATACTTTATGGTTTTTTTATATTTAAATAAATACTGTGATAGTAATGGGAACGTTCGTAAGAGTGAGTGGGTAAGTGTAAGGGTATGTGTGAATAAATGTATATGCGTGTATGAGTGTGTGTGTGTAAGTGTGTGAGTGAGTGTATGTGCGTGAGTGTGTGAGGATGTGAGAAAGTATATGTGAATGTTTGAATATATGTAGTATTAAATATGAGGAATTAAGAGGTTCTCAGTTTGTCCGTAAGAAAGAGTTCGGAGCCATGTTAAGCATTTAAGTTTACATTTATAAAGGGGCAGGGGGTAAATTAGCCTTCAATTATAAAAACAAGATCCGTGTAAATAATCTAGAACTTTCAACTACTTGTGTTCTTTGTATTAATATTTGGAAAAAGTTTCAAGCATATTATCAAACGAATGCCGTAGAAGATAGAATTCAAATCAGTAAATGCCACGCTATCTCACAGGTAGGAAGGTATTCAAACAAGGTCATCTCTATACGGCAATGGCACAATACAAATACCATAACAGTAGGAACACAATAAAAATTACAGGACGCTTTTTTTCACGGGGAATGTTAATAATAGGATTAGTTAGCATCTGGGGAATATTAATAAGTGGAGTAGGCATGGCCAGAATCTGTAAACAATAGTATGGGAAAGACAATAGGTCATTAATTTTGGAGCTAACTTTACTATGTAACAGTAGGAGTTTTGAGGAAAAATCTACTCTGCTCTATTGTCTCTCTGTTTCTGCTTTATTGAATTTATTGGTATTTTTATAGCCTATAGCATTGTCTAGGTTAAGACGTTTCTAATGATACCCTAAACATAAAAATCTATGCAGTTAGGAATTTAGGATGCAACGCGGTAGGTATCTTCTATAGATTTTCGCTACTTACATAGATAGATACAAGATACGCCCGATCTGAATGGTCAGCCTGCTTTAACTTGCTTAACTTTTAGATACTGTTTAGTAAGTGTATTGTTGCAACGACATTATAAAAAATATCGAGCCGGTCCAATGGCATTTTTATTGCCGCCACAAAATAATGGCGGTCTTTGTGGACTTTGCCGATCGGCTGAAATATGTTTTGATGGGATAAAGGTTTTATACGTAGCATGTTAATAAATGGGGTTGAATACCTACCTATTTGTTTATGACATAATATTGAATTTTTTGTTTGTCGAATGATGGAAACAAAGCGTGGGACGAGCTATCAGTATCAATTACTATTTTGACTCATAATCATCATCATTATTTCAGCAAGACGTCCACTGAATCACACCACATAGCCCCACCCCCATAGATTTCCAGAGTGACTGATATTGTGCAGCTTTTTTTTTTTATGTTAAACGGAGGGAAATAGGCTTACGGCCCACCTGATGGTAAGCGGTTACCGTCTCCTATTGACATCTGCAACTCCTGGAGCATTGAAAATGCGTTGCCTGCCCTGGAGAAATCTTTTTGTATTTTTTTTTTAGCATGCACGTCTGTCTATCTAGTGGAGGGCCGTCGTACGCTGCGCTTTCAGATGCATGGTGGTTATCTCTAGAACCTTTCTCCCCCAACGTACATCGGTTCTCCGAACTGTTTCCCGATTACTGTCACTTCAACTGGCTCCTCTGAGCTTTATCTTAGACTTTAAATTAGTCTACGAATCTGCTCATTTCTGATTTCATCTCACAGAAAAACACCGAGCATAAGCCTTTCCTAGGATACATTTTGACGGGATGAAGCATTACCTATAATGGCCATCAAAAATGTATTCTATGCTACAAGTGCTGTATCAACGTTGCGCTTTTGAAACCTTACGCCAACACATTTCAACTTCAGCACTCAGCAGTCAAAATATCAAATATTGGAACTGCTAGTTGCAAAACAGATTTAGTTGTATTTGCGCGATCCTGATATTTACCAACGGAATGCGAGCATCGATTTAACTTTATAAATAAACTGTTTGTCTGTATGGCTTACTTGCTTGCTTGGTTGTGTCACTATGATTCTTTTTTGGTCACTGACCTAAAACAGGTATTAGGTCAGGGACCAGTGGTGCAATTGCCTAAGCGTAATGACCATGAAGTTCGTAACTTTGAGGGTAATTTTAACAATCTTAGCCACATTCAAAACGTTCCAAACTTGACAACGGAAAACTTCAAGACCTTAGCTTCTTCCTTTTCATGTTTGAAAAACTTCAGATGTCGCTAAAATTAATAAAATCATCCTTAAAATTGCGATCTTCATTACCATTTCGCTTATGCAATAGCCTGGCAGGTTGCGATATGGTTGGCCGTCGGTGAAAGAATTAATATAGTTAAAAGGAATAAAGGCTCAACTCGTGAACATGTCACTTGTCTTCGATTTTTTAGTTTCTAGGACATGCCGGTTTCCTCACGATGTTTTCTTTCACCGTTTGAGAGCACTATTGGGGTTGTAGTACTGGCCTCACCTTCCGATTCACAGGTCGTGGGATCGAACCGATAGATTTTCTATTTGGAAAATTTATCAAATCTCAAGTTGAGGTACCTTCGAGTTGAGGCCAACACGGCTCAACGCAAAAGCCACTCAAAGCCACAAACGGGGATAAGATCTTTTAATAAAATCAGAAAACAAATTGTTCCTGGTTCGCTAAAATTAATTTTCTTGATTATTTACCCTCATTCATTCTTTGATAATTCCCACAAAATTGTACAACAAAACTCAGTAACTTTCACGAAATGACAGACCAAATCTCAGTTTATTGTTTCGTAAACCATTATTTAGGAGATTAGAGGACTATGGGGGTGCTTAGAGATTTCAATTTGCTGACTATAATACACTCGACAATTTACGTGGCCGTACCCGAATTGCCACCCTTAAATAGGCTTTTATGTACTTGTAGGGGAAGGTGCGTGAAATATTTATAACAAGCTTCCGCCTGCGGTTTCACTCGCGTACTATATCTATTGAGCAGCATTCACAAGCTTCCACTTGGTAAAGCTTCAAAGGCTTCATAGTTCAGTTAAGGTTGGTGACTGGTTAAAACATGGTGCACATAACTACGCATAAATGTACACTTTGACAATCTTGAATTTTGGAGGTACCTCCACCTTACAGAAGATCGCAGCCAAATAACATTATTTGTTTCAAATAGTGTTGTGTTCCTGCGATGAGTAAGGTTGCCAGAGCTCTTTAGGGGGGGAGGGGGTTCGGGGTCGCCAACGCGTGCGTGATGCCTCTGGTATTGCAAGCGCTCATAGGCTACGGTAACCGCTTACCAACAGGTGGGCCGTATGATTGTTTGCCATCTCAGTTGTAAAAAAAAAAAAAATCTTGACTATTCGTGATGGCATCTAACAAATATTGATTTTTCACAGCACACACACACAATGCAAACTTTCAAAATAAAATTATATGAAATGTAGCGAGGTACACCATGCAAATAATCGTGCTAGACTTACAGATTGAATTATAGCCTTTTTTTTAAACTTTTATCATAGTGGAACTTTGAGCAGTAACATTGTTAGTCGTTTTGTTGTTTTCTACAGAAAGAAAACGATTTAAAGTGCCTTCCAACCTTATTGGCGTCATTCTGTGTTTTGGTTATTTGGTGCAGCGCTTGGAGTGTGTTGCAGCCATTGCCTGTATTGCCGTATGCTTTTGTTCTTTTCTGGTCATCATTAATTAAGTTCAGTGAGCAGGTAGAGGTATAGTAGCCCTGAAAAGAGCCAATGACCGTTGGTAAAAGAAACAGTGTGGTGAAAGGATTAAACTGCGCCTTGAGTTTAATTTCGTCGTGAGTATCAAATCCCAAGCATGATATGAATTCGCTCTGGAAATATGTGGGGAGGCCATGTTAAGTTGAAGTCCAACGGCTGATGGCATACGAATGATGATGATGACTAAACTGATTCACTGTCAGAAAAATGTAAAAATACCTTAAACTCTAACTAAAGATTGAAAAATAAAGCCATTCGTTTCTTCGCTTCTACCGCGAAGGACAATATATGTAATAAAAACTTAGTCCTTTATTTGAATAATAAATTGCGTCTACTTTAGTTCGTTCCATGAATATAAAGTTTATGTAAGTTTTTTGTAAGTTGTTTGCAAGTTTTATTTACTGTTTTGAAATTATTTTCGTGTACAATCTAAATTTACCTTTATTAGACGATAATTAATGAAGATGAATTGGCCGTGCTGGCCCCGGCTGAAGTATAGGCCCCTCCATATCTACTACTCGTGGATATCGTAAGAGACTAAGGGAAAAAGCTAGGGGATGGGCAGCAGCGTCCCCTATTTTCATAAAGATAGGTCTAACTGCGCTTGCTAACCCGCGTGCCCAGCGTGGTGAGTTTGGGCAAATTAACCCCACATGATAGGAAGTCGCTCCGGAAATCTGTGGGGAGGCCGATGTTCAGCAGTGGAATACAAACGGCTGCAATGATAATGATGAGATTATTTAATGAACTGTAATAATAGTAAACCGGCAGTAGAACCCATCCAGTATTAATAGGTGGATCGACGCAACGGGATGCAATCTCTCGGCGCCCTGCTTCTGACATCTGCAAAGTGGATTCCGAGTTAACCTGTGGTTGTTTTCAGACAATATTGATAGCGAATAAATTGTTTTGTTCCATTTCGTTTCATGTTTTTATCTAGTTTTTAGATGCTCGGTTCCCACTGCGCAATTCATGTTGTTGCAGCTTAATTTTACGTCGCAATAAATTCTGTCGTAGGACTCTAAAGACCGATTCAAACCGGTACGGCAGAGACTGGCAGCGGCCGTCAGCGGTTAGCAGCGACGCGATGAGATCTGCGGAGCCGGCCGCGGTAGGCTCGCGTTGTCGCGGATGCGCGACCTTTTCGAGCTTTTCAAGCGATACTGGTCCTTTAATTATTTAGATAAAGTTTAATATTATTTCACACTGAAAGTGCTCGAAAAAAAAGCGTTGTGTTTCACTTATATGGTATATGGATCTTGTTAAAACCAGGCTAAAAATATTGAAGTCATGTTCTTTACTCGATTGCCATGAATTTGCATTTTGAGACGTTGAAAAATATCGTACAAAGCGGTTATTATGCTAATAGAGGTACCTTGATTAAGTTGTTTGCGTGAATTATACTCGTTGCTGTAATAATAGCAATTGAGTCCATTATTTAATGGGGATTTTAACGCAATACGGTTATTTAAGTTAGTGTTATAAAAGCTACGTAATTTTAATCAGCTATAAAAGCGATTATTAACAATTTTATTGCGCTTGTAACGAAACTCGTTTGAAATTAAAACTAATACATTGGTTCGAACTTCCATGCCATCAAAGATCTACCAATTATGAAATAAATTCATCGCGATATCCGCATCATATAAAAATCATTTTGGAACGTATGCATAAAGCTTTTTCCATCCCTCTTCGTGTAATTGTTTTATTTTATACCTCAATATCTTAACAACCATGGTCTTATCATTTAGCCGTGGTGGCCCCGGCTGAAGAATAGGCCCCTCCATATCTACCTATCCAAGGATATCGTAAGAGGCGACTAAGGGAAAAGAGCTAGGGGATGGGCAGCAGCGTCCCTCATTTTAAGAACGACAGCTCTAACTGCGCTCGCCAACCCGCATGCCCAGCGTGGTGAGTATGGGCAAATCCCCCCACATGATAAGGAATTTGCTCTGTCTGAGGGGAGGCCATGTTCAGCAGTGGACGTCGTACGGCTGAAATGATGATGATGATGATCTTAACAACCCATCAGCCAATCTAATCAGCGAATTTGTATAGTGTAACTGTTAAACTTCTTACTTCCATGAAGATCGAATTGAGGGTTCGAAAGTTATACCCTAACAAATATACATGCAAACATACAGATACAACGCCGATTCGTTGATTAAGTTGATTTAGAGCAAAATTAATAAGCAAAACAAAATAGCAATAAGCCGGCGAGGTACATACCTCTTACAGAAGATCGCAGCCAAATAACATTATTTGTTTCGATTAGTGTTGCAATCGGCAACGCATGTGTGATGCCTCTGGTATTGAAAGCGTTTATAGGCTACGATAACCACTTACCAACCCGTAAGCATGTTTGAAACCTTAGTAGTAAAATAAAAAAAAAATTTAAACATAGGAATTTAATTCGTTTTAGAATAGATCATTTGTTATATTGTTTCTGTAATGTGAATCTTTGAAATGCTCTGAGGTTCTGAACTCCGCTTTGCGAAATTATACATTTACACAGTGCAAATAAAAGTTCCCTCGGGGGAGTATCATAGAACGGCGTCTACCAGTACATTACCATTCCCGATTCGATTTATTATGCAGTTTCCCTTCTGAATTTTAGATTTGTGGAGCTTCGGCGAGATTTGTGAACTCATGTCCGACAAGAAAGTGAATTTGATTCGTTTATTTTATTTGCTGTGAGCCAATAGGGAGAAATAGCTTGGTTCAATCGGTTTAGGACAGTGTTTTTGTTTGTGTTCATGTTAAATGAATGAGTTGGAAAAAAGAAACAGTAGGCCACGTAAGCAAAGCTGCAAGCGTCAGCTAGTTGTTGTATAAAAAAATAAAGAATATAAGTTCAGCATCGTTATAAAAGAATTCATTATGTGCCTAAGCCCCGGAACTGAACAAATAGAACGACAAAGTTTACTGAAAGGAAGCTGCAAAAATGTTTCAGAATTTACCTCAAACGCCACCGATTTGCTTTTAAAAATGTAATAGGTAACTCATAACAATTTTTGCTTAACACAAAATTACCAAAAAACAAAATTATAATTCCGTTTTGCCGCGTTGTTTTGTTTCATTTGCATAGCGTCGTCGACAATCTAACGACAATAAAAGCCTCGTTCTGCATTCATTTACAAGCAGGAAAGTGTTGACGTTCGCGAGACAATAGCAGGACCCGTTCCCATTTCGATGTGCACAATACACTGACGGTTATTCATGCCGGTTGAAATGCCGTTGGAATGCTGCTGGTATCGAGGTGGCAACGGAAAATGAGCTGTGCTATTCGATCGCTACACTATAACGATGAGTGACGTTAATCGTTCGATTGCATTGATATTTAATTGTAAGCTATTGGGTTGTAAAATTATACTTGGCTAGTCGAGTTTAGCCATAACATTATCTAAAGAGTTAATTTACATAGAGAAAACAGATTTAGATAGTTTTAAGACTTAAAAATAAAGTAGTTTTGAAATAAATGTTAAATTTGCAAGTACTTGTACGGTAAGTGTACGTATTTTACGTAGTAATAAATTACATAGATGGACAAACCAACAATGTTAACATTTCTCTTAATTGGAAAGATTTAGCGAGCCAACTGCATCATTTTTAACTGTATGTAGGAATTCTGAGTGAATAAATGCTCTTTTATTTATTTTTTATCTGATGACCTAAGTGGTAGATACTCCTGTACACAGGAGTGTCTATCACTTAGGTCACTCCTTGCGACTAAAAACTTTTAAAAACCTTGTCTAAACTTTAGCGCCTTTCGCTAGCCGCTCAAATATATTTTCAGCCGAAATGATCATGATATAATGTATTCTTCATATTATTTCGCTTTATGCATCTCTTAGGCACCATACCTTTATTTAACTGCTTATTTTCCATTACTTTCTACATTGTTAAGCATCCACTTGGTATGCATGAGTCAGGGTAGCCCAGTCACATAAAGTAACATGATAAAGTCAAGTTTATCACTAAACTCTTTAATATTTTCTTTCCGATATATTCTGGTATGACAATGACATAATGGCCTTGAAACTTGGTCACCATTGGCCTCATACACAAGCTCATAGGCTATGAAGATATAGGTCGCGTCATGTAAAAAGAATGCTGGCGGTCAAGCTGCGCAATGGCGATTTATCGATCTATTTGGTGGTGCGAGGTGCGGCGCGGGGCGGGCGGGTCACGCGCCGCATGCTTGCTGGTGCGCCATTGGTTCGTCAGTCGACCTTTGCTTTCCGCGCCTCATACCACCAAATAGACCGTCAGCGTTCTTTTTACATGACGCGACCTATAGCTATGCTCAATGCTAAGACAACGTTTGTCGCGCTACGAGGATCATAAGGGCTCCTCTTGCGTCATATTTGGACCTCGTCCATCACGCCACAGAGGTCGTCAGTTTGTTGCTACCTAACTACCAATTTACTCTGTTCTAAGATGCACCACACAGTAACGAGATATCTCCCAAGTAGTTCGCAACTAATTATTGTTGGCGCAGTGCGAATCCCAAGTTTACCCGCGAGCTGACACTCGTTTAATTAATGGAGTTGCTGAGATATTTGTAACTTTGTATTTGTAATGCAATAGGATCCGTTAAAAATGCTATTTGGTATTCACTTTACCTTGCTTGCTTGTTTGTCGTGTCACTGATTCTCAAATATTCATCATCATCATTTTAGCCGTAGGACGTCCACTGCAGAACATAAGCATCCCCCATACATAACCAGCGTGACCGGCCTTGTACGACCTGCACCCAAACGATCGTTTGGGGTGATTACTTGATTAGCCCATACTCGCCCCACTGGGCATGAGGGTTGGCGAACGCAGCTACAGCTATTGTTTATAGGGAACGCTGCTGCCCATCCTCTGGTTTTTTTCTCTTAATCGCCTATTACGACATCCACAGGTACTAATGGAGGGGCCTATGTTTTTCATCATCATCATCATCATCATCATCATCATCATGATGAAGTCCACTGCTGAATATAGGACTCCCCCAAACAGTGCCACGACGAACGGTCTTGAGCCTTCTTTCCGCCGAATGCAATCTGGGAGTCTTCAAATCTAGAGTGAATAAGTTCCTTCTGGTAAAGCGTGCTCCATCTTAGGCCACATCTCACTTGCAAAAGTGAGCTGGTGGTCAAATGCCTAACCATCTCCAATAAAAAAAAAAAAAAAAAAAGAATGCGCGACTTTGAGCTTGTGTATGAGGTCAATAGTTAGCGATCAGTCTCAGTTCCATATGTCATCACTGGCAATACTCACTATGTTTTTACTATATCACTATGTTTTTAAATGGGGCGATTTAGTAGCTAAGCGACAAAGACCTGAAAAAAAAAGCTTTCTGTTATATTCTTAAGTTTTCTGACAATCCGATAATACTTAGATTCATCTATCTTAAATGATCCAGTCATACGGTATCCGACGACGACGACAAGCCGACTCTAAAGACTCTTAAATCTAAAGAGCGGAATCTAGCCTTAAAACTCATACTTTATTCGTTTATAGGAAAAGTAGAGCTTTTACAAGTAATAACTATTCTTATTCGGAAAGTCCACACTGCAACACCTTGAGATTGAAAAGGAATTCCCCGAGAAAAAATTCGCTTA
The DNA here is from genome assembly GCA_947579855.1 of Anticlea derivata. NCBI lineage: Eukaryota > Metazoa > Arthropoda > Insecta > Lepidoptera > Geometridae > Anticlea > Anticlea derivata. The sequence goes on from OX388269.1 coordinate 9,293,101, forward strand.
TTCCTCCATTTCTGTATTCCGTGCGAATACCTCAGTATTATCGGCGGAATAACTCTAGGACATTAGTGTAATGCTGCCGCGCTGAGAAGACGTAAAAAACCAGGAATTATCCACAGTGAGGCACCCTCCGCAAATTGCCGTGTTGCATTTTTCATGAGACTTTAGGAGTTAGCACCAGTTTGGACGTTCAACAAAATGTCGAAACGGCGCCGGTCGGCGGCGGATAGATAGATGGATAGATAGCGATAGATAGATAGATAAATTATTTATATGACACACACAAATACAGCACAGACAGAGATAAATCAATCGGGAGAAACAGCAGTAGGTAACAAATAAAAAACGAGTTCTTTGTAGGAAGGAAAGTATTAACAGTAGGCAGCTGACGCCTAACTACCTACCCATCTACAAAGAGTTGATTCCAACCTACAGTAAAAAACGTCAAAAAGGTCCCGTCTCAGCTTATTGCTGCTCCGCCAAGGCGTGGTAGCGCTGGTTTTCAATGGTATAGACAGATGTGCCACTATAATTCCTTTGATTACTACTATACTTACTATGACTTAGACGTATTAACGACGTGTTGACGTATAAACTTGCCAATGAAAGAAACTAGTGCCAAGTTCCTTGGCCACCCCTCCAGTACCGGGTAGGTACTACGAATCGTTGATTTAATTATTGAGATGGGATCTTTTTCGAGTAGATGGCCGATGAATAATCTTTTAATGTTCTTGTTCCAATTTAGAAGTTGTGGGAAGCGTTTTCAACGTTGATGGATAATTCAGAACTTAGAAGCCAGGAACGATTCCAAGATAAATCTAGACTGATGTTTTATTTTATAAAAAAAAAAACATGTCGACTTTTATTCTCAAGCATGGTAGACAATCTTTCAGATCTCCAGGCGATCAGTTCCTTGACGATGTCTAAGGGGTTAGCCAGATGCACGTCCAAACATTTTAACGCATGCCCACATGTATATGCGCATGTACGTAAATCCGCATATACATTTTTCGAACAGAAAAACTCATTCGTGCGCGACCGGGGTCGAACCCACGACCTTCGGATCGTAAGTCACGGCACCATCCACTAGGCTAACAAGGCTTTTATTTTATTTTGTTGAAATATGTATTTTGATAATATACTTTTAAGTACTAAAGGTATCGGGCAGTCAAACATTAGCCCTTATTAGTTTAGTTTTAATATAAAGTACTAAGTTAACTAAGAGTTCGTGGGGAGGCGCAGAAGGCCCCCTCTGTTTGCAGTGCCTCGCGGTAGGACTAACCTGCTGAACAAGGCACCACTGACACGCACCATACGAGCACTAAATCTGGTAGCGGCGACCATTGACGTATTCCACTGTTCACGGAGCGAGTTCGTAAGGGCTATATTAATTAATTTGTGCTATAATAAATAATTATAATTTTTTTATGCTACAAATCAGGACTAAATGTATGACTTATAAGTATTATGAATTTTTTTTAACGGTTTTCTTTTTTGTGCTCTCTGATTGTTGTATTTTTTATTTGTTATTTGATTTTTTTGTTTATTGACATGTGTTATTATTTTTACTGAATTATTTTACTTATTGACATTGTATTTAGTTAATTAGCTTGATTTATCTTATCTTATTCTGATGACTACTCTATTGTATTAGGTCTGACCTGTAATGATAGACGTAATGTTTTAAAGAAATACAAATACAAATACAAAGTTTCAAGTCATGTAGATAAAGCTCATTTTACCGTGAGATCCGCTACTCATCGCTTCATGTAGCAACAGGTAAATTGCATACTGTCGCTCTTAAGCAAGCAACGCGAAGATAATTTTACTGAAAGACAGCTAATAGAAACTCTTTTGAAAATCTTGAAAGCTAATCTAAACTCTTTGGACCTCGTTATTATAAAAAGACGTGATTCATCACGTTTATCAACCTACCCCAAAGAGTTAATTGACAAAAGGTATCGAGCCTTGGCCGTGGTGGCCCTGGCTGAAGAATACCATACGCTAGGGGATGAGCAGCAGCGTCGCTCATTTTAACAACGATAGCTCTTACTGCGCTCGCCAACCCGCATGCCCAGCGTGGTGAGTATGGGCAAATCCCCCCACATGATAAGGAATTTGCTCTGTCTGTGGGGGAGGCTATGTTGAGTGGACGTCGAACGGCTGAAATGTTGATGATGATTGAGCCTTTTCTAGCTTGGACTAGTATGTTAGTGACCTTGGATCTTCTATTGGTTTGCGACATCTTGGGTTATACCACGCAGTGAAATTTCGAGAGTAGCTCTCTCCATTACCCGTTGCGTGACTTTGAGCTTGCGTATGGGGCCAATACTTAGCAAACAAGTCTCTAATAATGTTATTACTGATAACACTTACGTCTAAGGCTCTGCGGTATCTGCAACGAGAAGATTATGACAAAGTTTCCCAACCACTGCCCATCCGAGTTGGATTCGTCGGTTGACCTCTTTGTCGAAGTTGGATCTACCTACTTGATAAAAAAAAGACAGTGCTCTACAACTTGAATGGTATTATTTCCAACATGTAAAATGACAGATATTTGTCTTACCCGTGTTCATTTTAAGACCCACTTGTTGGGAACGGTATTAAGTTTATTTAAAGTTAAACTGTTTTAAAACGCGCTCTGTTACTTTTGAACGAAACTTGTGTTTTCTTCGATATTTAGTACCTACAATATAAATTCCACCATAAAGTCTTAGTTCGCATTCAAATTTAAAACCTACTGGCTGAAACTTTTAAATTTAAGCTTCTTTGCTTTGAGCTTGAGCTGTTAAGCCAAAGAGCCTATTTGTTTTGTGTTGGTATATTTTAAAGCTCCTGACAAGATACATATGATTATGTAGGTTTTTCCAAGTCAAAGTTATTATTCTTTCGCAAAATCAGCAAAAGACGAACTGTCTAATTTTGTAAGCGTATCTTTCCTAAAATATAGCCTTAGTATCCTCAGCACTGGACGGTAAGTCAGTCGTCAGCCTGATTTTGTGTTTGGCTTGATACCTAACTGAGAATTTATCGCTTATATCCATAAAAAATCCGTGTCATCTTGGCAGATAGCCACCACTGGGTGAACGGAAATCTAAGACCAGAAAAAACAGTATTTTAGCTACGTCACCTATCTTTCCTCTTTTATATTAAATTCAACGGTTTAAATGTTTCATATGCTTTAGGATATAATCAAACATTTTATCTTGGACCCAACTATTACAAACTTTAGGTGTCACTGTAAGGGTCCGAGGCCGCGGGGACGCGCCTAAATAAATATAAAACCAGTCAACCATCACGTATTAAGGGCGAGAAAATATTGATATCCAAAAAGGGTATTGGTACTTGGTAAACCCCAAATGAATAATATATGACTGTCACTTTGTCTCGTAGCCAAATTGAGAGGGAATACATTAATCAGGAGGGTGGCGAAACGAAAGCTTCTACGGGGCTACGAGTTTCGTAGCAACCTGGCTACGAAAATCGTAGCACTTCGTAGCCACTGTCAGTATGCAATCAAAATATATAGTATAGTGTATATTATAAGAAATAATGATTCAGGTTTTATAAGCATCTTTGCTACTCTTATGTTAATACCTACTTAACATAAACTCCCAACAAACTATAAAAAAAAAACCATTTTCCCCTTTTATCCTCCATAAAATGTGCATGTAGTAAGGTTTACGTACAGTATTGTTGAAATGTAGATGATCGCTAAATATTTTGTAAAAAAATGCGATTCAGTTTCGTTTTTTCAATTCAACTCACGTTCAGAATAAATAGAGCTAAACTACAATCACAAATAGTCTGCGATAGTTCGCCAAAGTATTTCCGATTCCAATCCAATTTATTCCAAGTACAGTTTGAGTGTTTATTCAATTCAAGTGTGAGTTCTGCAGGATTTTTCACTCCTAGATTCGTGCCTACTGCTATTGTCGTCGAGGAGACCTTTTTGACTGATTAAAGCCTGCTGTTTGACCTAACGTTAGTACCTCGATTTGCAATCCATTGGTGTAGGTTCGAGTTCCAGTCTTTTACCAATGGAGGAAAACACATTGAGAAAACCCGCAGTGGTCATTATCTTTTATTGGTATTGGTGGATGTCGTAAGAGGCGACTAAGGGAAAGAAGCTAGGGAATGGGCAACAGCAATTATAACAATGTCAGCTCTAACTGCGCTCGCTAACCCGCGTGCCCAGCGTGGTGAGTATGGGCAACTTCCCCCCACATGATAGGAAGTCGGTTTGGAAATCAATGGGGAGGTCGATGTTCAGCAGTGGACTCCCGACGGCTGGAATGATGAATGTGTATAAGGCCGTCTGGGCTGTGACGATGAGTTTTTTGGTGCTTAGCAAACCTATTCCATTCAAACATTTAATAAAATAAATAAATAAAAGGGCATTTATTCACCAAGAATCCTACACACAGTTATAGAGATACAATTGGTAATTTACAAGTTTTGGTATGTATGTAGGTTGACAGGTGAAATGGTCGAGGGCTCAGCTACGCTGCTTTTCAGCCTCGCCATAAAATGTTTGCTGTCGTCACAGCAGGTTTGATACTCGGAAGCCATCAGCCGCTATCAGGCGATGAAGAGAAGGGCACAGATCATTATTATAACCAATCCCGATATATCCCGTGCTTATTTCTTTCTAAAGTGCAATTAAGTAAGTATTTGATGATTGTATAAATCGTACAGAATAATTGTAATAAGATCCTATGTACTTACTTAAAACTATATTTCCTGTAAGATAAGTACTGTATTTTTATGATTTGAATAAAACGGGAGCCGAAATAAGTGCTTCGGTACTTTATGACCCTACCTTCGGTTTTTATAGATTTTGACGATCACTCCGTTACTTCTACATAGAGGCTGTACCTGGAAAAGAAAATAATATATATATCAATAGGGTATGTCAAGACATGTAACTACAGAAATGAATTAAGTCAAAACTTATACAAAGGCACTGGATGTCAAGCCTTATCAACCCCTGTGCTAAACAAATTTATTATTTCATCATTTCAGCCGTACGACGTCCACTGCTGAACATGGCCTCCCCCACAGACAGAGTGAATTCCTTATCATGTGGGGGGATTTGCCCATACTCACCACGCTGGGCATGCGGGTTGGTGAGCGCAGTTAGAGCTATCATTGTTAAAGTAGGAGACGCTGCTGCCCATCCCCTAGCATTTTTCCCTTAGTCGCCTCTTACGATATACGCGGATATGAGATATGGAGGGGTCTATTCTTCAGCCGGGGCCACCACGGCCAATTTATTATTTATAATAAATTAATTATGTGCGTCTGTCTTCCTTTTTGTTTTTAATTTAATTGTGTGACATGTAATATACTGTTATCTATGGATCTTTGTGTTGTCCGAATCAATAAATGAATTTAATTTAATTTAAAACACTATCAAAAATATTTGGGGAACCTCATAAAACACCATTAATTAATGGTTAAAAGATTTATTCCATTCTAAAACAAAGGATTTTAAAGATTTCTAAACTTTCCTAAAATAACCTTCTGCCGAAAATCCTATTTTGGTTGTCCCTACATAGACTGTCTAGACTTTTAATACATATAACCTCTTGAATCGATGTTTTCTTTCACTTATACGGAAAAGGCTACGCTAAAAGCCTTTATCATAACCGTATCCGTATTGGCATATGCAAAAAAATATTCTTTGTATAAATGAATACAAAACAACGTCCACTAGACCGTTCCGTCACCGACCAACACCGTAGCGTGCCATAGCCGGACCGACAGCAAATTCACGACAAGAATATAATGATACGATCTAGTGGTACGTAGTAGATAGATAGATAGATAGATAGAAAAAGCTTTATTGCACACCAAAAAAGTACAAACATTAACAAAAAAACAATAAAACTAAACTATGTGATGAACAATGGGCGGCCTTATCGCTGATGTAGCGATCTCTACCAGACAACCTTTGGATAAGTGGACTGGATATGATTAAATAGGGGTATATCAGATGTACTTAACTATAATAAATTTTGATATAATGCTGTGCACACAACCTTAAAATAAATTTTACATACTTAACATTTAAACTACATAATAATATATTAAATAATATGCCTACCATAAAAACATATATTTATATATTATACCTATATTAAAATTCACAAGTAGTAGTGTCTATCGTATTTTTTCATAGCACATAGATACGTTCATAGCACCGTCATAGAATGGTATGGGGTAGTGAGCAAAGGCTGTTAGAAGGTTTTAAAAGTCTATATTTCCCTACAATGTAGCATGGGTAATTAGTAATTAATCTAAACCTACTTCCCTAAAAATATTTCGTTTGACTTCCTGAACTGATCTAGGTACAACAACAAAGGTCACGCTTATTTATCTTTGTCACTCGCCTCAGACGCTTTTTCGGCGACATGTGACGAAAATCGGCGCTGTCGTATGCTCAACAAAAGCCCGTTACATAACATACACGAAATTACGGATGCTGGATTAAACATGAAACTTGTTTTATGATCAAAATGTAGAGAATTGTATTCACTGAAGTAGCAAGGTTCATTTTCAACGCCGTGTAAACTGTGTAATCATAAGTCCCAATTTATTGATGTGACAAGCAAATTAAGTTTATGTAACACTAGACAATTTTTTCTATTATCCTTGCCGCTATTTCCCTACTTCATAATGCTTCTACCTATCACCGTCCCGTCACCGTCCAGTCACTGTCTCGTCACTGTCCCGTTACCGTCACCATCAACATCACCGTAACCGTCACCGTCATTGTCTTATTTTTTTTTGTTATATAAGTGACATGAATACCTATTTTTATTTCTCTGACTTGAAAAACATAGAACTTTCAAAGAACCTTTTCAACCCCCATTTCATTTTTTGTAAGATGATTTCCTTACAAATGTTAACTCTCTATAAGGAACCTGCGTGCCAAATTTCAATTGTAATTCCCGTACAAACTTTCATCCCCTATTTATACACCCTGAGGGTTGGTTTTCAAAAAACCTTATATAGGTATTTTATTATTTTGAACTATCTACCTGATAACCAATTTTGATGTGTCTAACTTCAAAAACATAGGACTTTCATACAACCGTTCAACCCCCATTTCACCCCATTAGGAGTTGAATTTTCCAAAATCCGTTCTTATTGCCCGGTAACATCTTTTAAAGAATGTCTGTGCCAAATTTCAGACTTCTCGGCTCAGTAGTTTCCGAGCTTTCGTGATGAGTCTGTCAGTGAGTGAGTGGATTACTCCCTTATATATACAGATAAACCAGAAGATTGTACCAATAAAAAAAATAAGTTTATCTTATTTTTTTATAGAATCATGAATTTTATCACTAAGAATGGTAGACATGTTAGATCTCTACCTCAGACTGTACCACGATACAAATGCGTCACTTTGACCAACGCTATCTCACAGCCTCTTTACGTTCGTTGTAACGCTTGTTTCGTTCATTGATTACTATTCTAGTTTTTCTTGATCTGTGCACACACCCGCGGCATGAAAGCACACAATTTGTGTACAAGTACGTGTCTACACGCGATTCTCAGATTTTCTGTTCTTGCAAGATGAAAGATTCAATTCTTTTACGCTTTGAGATGCAAACAATAGTCTATTATTTGTTGGTTCCTGATTGGGGGAATAATGAAAAATCCACTTCAATAACGAGCTTTGAAATAAATTATGAATAAAAAATCTGAGTAGGTAATTTAACCCTGGTAAGTATTCTTAGTGGAAAGTATTTATTTCAAACGTTATACTATATGACTTATATAAACCAATTTTTTATTTATTGAAGAAAAAACATGAATATCTTTGGTCTTTGAGCGTAGTCGTTCGAAGATCGATAAATCGTTACGTTTGTCAATTTAACTTGCGCCTCCGCCTTACCAAAAAATTAAAAAAAAATCACTACAGCAGGAATAGTTTAGCGATAATACAAATTGTGTTCTAATAGCCGAGCCGATAGCGCTTGGGGCCCTCACAACATTACAGACGTTACATCAAAGCCCATTCTCTGGAGCTCTGTAATTAAACTTCCATTGATCCAAGTGGCTTAGCAATCTAAGCATTTGATTTGTAACTGCTTCTGGTTAGCAAGATGGATGTGGTTACACGTCAGGGTTGGACCCCAAACATGGCTTAGGTAGGTATGGTTAAAATTTTCAAAACTGACTGAATGCACCATCACATAAGTTCGTCTTTCTAGGATTCCAATTCAGAATCACGACTGTTGTCCCCAAATATATTACACATACCTCTATATCTAGTTTCATAAACTTCTTAAAAATGTCTTGAGTCAGAGGCTCGTCCATTTAGTTTTATTTATCTATTGAGCCTCACCTTGTACGATAAGTATCACACTGTAGCTCAACATAAAATTTTGTGAAAAAAGATCATCGAAAAAATTTTATGGGCACCAAGCGGTGTTTGTTGCCTGATTCTTCTAGCCTTGGTCGCGAGGTACAGGCGTAGCATTAACTAATTTCTAACACGTTTTAAAGTGATCCTAGTGATTACACCTAAGATAAACACCTTTTGCCTTTGACTTGACTTTGATTTATGTTGTTCTTTTTCTTTTATACTTGTCAACATTGTCTTTGATTGTGTCGAATAAATATTGCATCTATCTATTTATCAAGTTAGTCTCTAATCGCGGGTCAGCTGAGTTTAATTTCACATCCAGCTCAAGGAATTCAACCGTAGCTTTATCTGACAACTGACCCTTTTGTAGTCACACCATTTATAAAGTTGAGCTCTTATTGTTGAAATCTTTTTACGCCCGGCTGTCCAGCTTTGTTGCTCATATACAGACTGTGATAAATAAAATTTGAGATAAAGTTGACTTGAGGTTTTGTGGGTGAACGCATAGCGGGCGAATAATTGTATTCTTAATTTTTTTAGTTACAGGTACCTACCTGAAAAATTCATTGGTACACGACTGGGATTCGAACCTATCACTTATAGAAAACTCACTACTGCAACATGCGGGCATTTGCCAAATGTTGGACATGCCTCTGACTACCCATTAAATATTTTCAAGGGTCTAATAGTCTGGAGATCTGGAGTCGTGAGCCTATTTATTTTCTTTCTCTTTAAGTAATGTATCGGTTGCCTACCTGGAAAAAATATTGTTTGAAGTACCACTGCCTCCTTTGTTCTGATGCCTGGTGAATGCTTAAATTTCATTTCTACGAATTCTTATTTCAGTTATAATTTTAGAGGATAAGTAACAAAATTGTAAACGGCGTATGGCATCAAACCCTGATGCTGCGCAAGATACGAGTCTAATTGGGTCCATAACATTGCAAGCAACCCCTTGGCCGTTTTAACTCATATTCCTACCAGCAAATTCTAATGTAAAAACTGTTGACCTGCTAAATTCCGTGCAGATCGGATAAATGGTTCGATAGTTATGTTCTAACAAGGATACAACGCTAATTAGTTCAAGTTATTTAGAGATCTTGGCTCGATCGATCAATAAGTATTCTAAATAATGCCCAACAGGCACATACATAGTCCAGACCCCACAATAAGATTCCATGTGTCGTGGGTATCAGAAGCTACGAGTACATGTACCACAACACCCAGACCTGGAGTAAATATTCGCAGATCGTTAAAATATTTGTCCTGTAGCGGAAATCGAAACCGGCACCCCTTGCGTCTCAGACGGGCATTCGCCCGCTACGCCACGGAGGTCGTCAAGTATTTCATTATAGTCCTACAGGTCTTTAGAACCGAGCAAACAAAGTACACTTAACTAAAAGTGAGAAAGGTGCATTTATGGTACCTCCGCCTTACAGAAGATCGCAGCCAAATAACATTATTTGTTTCAAATAGTGTTATGTTCCTGCGGTGAGTAAGGTTGCCAGAGCTCTTTAGGGGGGGGGGGGGGGAGATGTTCGGCAGGCAACGCATTAGCAATGCTCCAGGTGTTGCTAATGTTAATAGGCGACGGTAACCACTTACCATCAGGAGGGCCGTAAGTCTGTTTGCCTCCGTAAAACATAAAAAAAAAAAAAGTCTACGAAAAGTCGACAAAGAAATGCGAAAGACGTATCGTGCCGAATACGATAGGCTTGAATCCTGAAACTTTCGCTGTGCTTCAGTTCATTGAACCTTTATAAAAGACTGAGTAAGTCACTGCTTTGTTGTAAGTGAACCCCGAGAAGCCCTGTGATTGCATCACAATAGATATTTTAAGGTTGTACATAATTATAATTCTTCTGTTAAAATTTTCTTTATTCTCTTCTTCTCGTGTACCTACTGTGTGTATCGAGCTTGATTACGATTTTATGCCATCAAAACCAAAAATATATATGTATTTAAGTAGAAAAATTCCGTGAATTTGCATTCTTTAATTTCGCACTAATGTGAGTATGTGAGGATGTGAAGATGTTTGTTACTCTTTCAAGACACAAACACTGAACTGATTGGAATGAAATTTGTCAAGTAAAGAGCCTGAAATAACATATAAGCTACTCTTTATCCGGGTACTGTGAGCGAAGCCGCGGGCGTAAGTTAGTTCGAAATATTTAATATTTTGATTATAAATATTTTATGGGTCTTCGGGCACCCATTCGTCGTATGGTTGAGTCCTATAACACAGATTTTGAATCTATTGCAGATATCTTCGCTTGTAGTACTTATAAATTTAAGACATTACTCAATAATGAACTTCGCAATGAAGATCATCATGAATTAAATACGTCCTGATTGGTTGCAAACTCAATTATTATTTTTATTTTCTCTTAACTCTTCATAAGTAATCCTGATAACTTCTTTTTCTTTTATCATTATAAGCTTTCTCAGCATAGGATTCCCGTCATCTATTTCTTTTGTCACAGCAGATAATAAAAATGTTTTTTTTATGACGCACCCTCTAGCTGGCCTTTTTGGGTAACGTTGTGGACTACATTATTAATAATTTGTTGCATATGAAATTATGTACCTACTACTCACTGTATCTTACATATATAATGTAGTTGTTTGTTGTTCCTAAATTAAAATAAATATTATTATTTAATTTTAGGTCAACATTTCTGTGCTACGTAAATATGAGCTAGTTCAGCTCACCACGGTGTGGCCACGTGTGAAATCATAGTTCCTACAGACCACAGAAGGTATGTAGAGTCGGCCCCACATAGACACGACAATACTCCAAGCTAGGCGCATTTGTAAACCGCCACTAAAACTCGCGTAGAGATTTATGGAACTACACAAACTACACAGTGTCCATGAGAACAGCTAAGTAAAAAATCATTAAAATCATTATATGCGCTGGCTTCATTCATTATAAGAGCATTTGTAGTATCCTACCAATAAATGAATGATCATCCAAACAACAAAGGAATAAAAAATTTAGTTTTTGGGGTTATTTGAAAACTAAATTTAGGAATGAAAAAAAGTTTGGTTTTTTCTCGGTACGAGCCCTCACATAACAAAACTATGATACTCACAGAATAAAATAGCAAAAGAAGGCGATGTAGGGTATAAATCGAAGCATCGCTAAAATTGGCGGCGTAGGATGGGAAAAATGCGTTGCGCGTTCGCAGCTCTAGACAAAACCAGCCATTCTTGATGGACTTTGCAGAACATTTTGCGTCATTAATCTTGCATGATTGCTTGTTGTAATATTGAGCAGTCGTTGCCGCAGCTAGGAATGCGGTCGTCCAGTCATGTGAGCTTCAAAACACGTTTATTTGTCGAGGAATTATTCAGGCAATAGATTTATATGAGCAGGTGCTATATTATTTACTCGCTTCCACTTCTGTATAGAACTATATTATGCAAAATTAACAGATTAATTTTATGAGGTATTATTAATAACAGCGAGCCTGCAGTTTCAGTTTATTTTATTTATTTATTTATTTGTTTATTGTAATCAACAGTGTTTACTTAAATCTAAGCAAATACAAACTTGTAATAGATATAAGGCCAATAAAAGATTACCCCAATATTGTAAGTAAGGTTATAAGTTATTGAGGCAGGAGAAGTTGGTACAACCAGTGAGCTGAATAATAAGAATAACAAAGTTCAGTCACATTAGTTCATACATTAGTTGTTAACAGGAACAAAGCTGGCAAGGTGGCAGTTCCACAGACAGACTGCACAAAGAGCCCTGCTCTTCAATACTGTCTTCAATACACTGAACAGTGTAAATTGAAATTTTGGGGATTGCGAAATTTTCGCTCCGTTATCGCACAACTTTCCGCAACAAAACCTTTACTGCTCCAAAAGAATCTCGACCATTCTCAATTCTATCCTCGGAAATAGGAGACGTTTTTTAACGAAACGCCGAGGACCCTCCAAATCGAGGGCCGTTACGCCGGGAACGACCGACTAAAATACTCGTAAACCGCTGCTTGAGAAAAATGAGATTGTTTCTACTGTTTGTTATGAAAGATTCTTAAACGGTTATCCGAGATGTTGATTTGAGATTCGGGTGTATTATTCTTGTTTTTATATATTTAGTATGTTGTTGTTTCTTGCATTTAGATCGAGCACACAGCAGCGCGAACTAGCGGTGATAAAAATTCGCCACTTAGCCACTTTTACCCCAAGTACGAATCATTTACGATAGCCACTGCCTGTCACATACCAATTAGCTTTGTTACAAAAGCCTGAACAGCAGCGCGAACTAGCAGTGATAAAAATTCGCCACTTTGCCACCTGTACCCCAAGTACGAATCATTTACGATAGCTACTGCCTGTCACATACCAATCAGCTTTGTTACAAAAGCCTGATCGAGTGAAAGTAGATTTCATTGCTAAAAAAAATCGAAACCATTTTCCTGGATAAACCTTTCGGACTAGACCACGATTTTTACCAATACAAGACCCATCACGTATTTTTTATTGAATCGTAATAAAATGCGTGTCAAATGGCCGAGTAATCAGACGGGCGGGGTGAGAACCCCTAGTTTCCTAAAAGACGGTGGCCGTCAATATAAGCCGTAAAATGATGTTTAGTTAGTTAACTGTGTGTTCCTGCGGTGAGTAAGGTTACTAGAGCTCTTTTAGGACGGGGGTTTGGGGTCGGCAACGTGTGCGTGATGCCTTTGGTATTGCAAGCATTCATATGCTACGGAAACCACTTACCAATACAACCAACAGGTGGGCCGTATAGGTACTAATTTGCCAGCTTGTAGTTTGGTGTTTAATATAATAAAAAAAGCTACCTCACTCGTGAATTTTTTGCTTGTTGTCGTCCCTCTACAATCGTTATAAGACAGTTAATGCTTTTTAGAAACCTAGAGATTCCAAGAAAAACATTTGTAGCCTAAAAAGCTGTCCAGTTTCTTGGCCCGTCCGTTGGCTCACTTCGTCCCGTCGTTTCTGATTTGATTTGCTTTGACAGTTTATGGGTCTGTTTACTAAGCTCTTCGTGCATATCGTTTGAGTACCTATAAGATATTTAAATATAAATTTCCTTGGCAAGTAAGTTTGTATGGCACATTGGTCAATCTTGGTGTAGGAATTTTTACGTACACAACACCCAGACCCGGAATAAATATTTGCAGTTCATGCAAACATTTGTCCTGCAGCAGGAAACGAACCCACACCCCTTGGGTCTCAGACGGGCACTCGCCCGCTCCGCCACCGATGTCGTCAGTGACATATAGAATCGCTATAATTAGAGTAGATGATTGGATTTCGAACAACATCCATCAAAGCAGCAAACGAATTGGAAACGTCAAGTTTGAAGCCCTCTTTGATGGTGCTAATTAGACGGCGAAAGCGACAGACCTCAAGGCGCTTTGCATTTCCGAACCTGTTTCTATCTACCTTTCATCTTAATATCCAACTTGCTTACTTGTCATATATTTGTTGTGGATATAGAACAATCTGAATAAGACCTCATCATCTTTACACCAGGCTGTAAAAGCACACTACTGGACATAGGCCTCCCGCAAAGAGTTCCATGACGAATGGTCTTGAGCCTTTTCCATCCACCAAATTCCTGCAACTTTCACAATGTCGACTACATTGTGAAAGTTGCAGGAATTTGGTCCATCGGGTGGTGAGTATTCCATCACGGTGTCACCCGGTACGTGGGCAAGTGCCCGTCTGAGACGCAATCAACAAATATTTATTTCAGGTTTGGGTGTTACGGTACAACTCGTAGTTTCTTTAACCTACGACACAGGGAGTCCTAGTGTGGGGTTAGGACTATGTATGAGACTGAGGCCTATGCCCAGCAGTGGACTTTTTCAGGCTGATTATTTTTATTTTATTTTTCTTTATTAGGAACAACAAACAGTTGCTACATTAAAATCTTAGTAAGAAATTATAACTAACAAAGAATGAGCAAATATACAACCCACTACGTTATCCTCAGGTTACTTAGAATATTATGAGGTTGTTGGTTTCGCCGATGAAGTACTAGTTAAACCTTTACATACTCATTCATTTAAAAACATGCTTATCAAATTATTTTTTAAACTACCTACATATTTTCTGACAATAAGTTATGGTCCATGTCAATAAATGTCAACATGTGTCGGAGATGCGACGTAGCCGCGAGCGCACTCCAGCATTGGTACGACAAATCCTGAAAAAATAATGAACTTTACGATAGGAAACTGAGTTCACCACCACAACATAACACCAGTGGGTCGTAGGGTACCTGCGGTTCTAGCTCAGTGGTTCTGCGTGTGTACAATTAATTAAAGCCAAGAGCCATGATTGATTCGCTAATTGTCCCTCTGACACAACACTAAACAATGTAATAAGGAGCAACTGTCGGACCATATGGTACATCACACACGTAATTGAGGTGAATAATGTTGAACCAATTAGATCGAAATACCTTTGACCTATTCGAATGTTTAGTCGTCATCATCATCAGCCTGGGGAAGACCTATATCAGTTTATTGGTTTATAATTGTTGCAATTTTTGTTGTTGCTATCTCAAAAACCATTGGGCCTATAAAAGTTAAAATCATTTTTCAAAATATGAACAGGTCTTTCATGTGGCACCCCACTTCATTTTATTTGTAAATCTTTTTATAAACTGTCCTTTTGGACACCTGTTTCTTAGCAACCACATGACCGAATAAACTCATAATCTTACCCTTGATAGTAACTATTGACTTACTAAATTCCATGCAGATCGGATTGAAGGTTCAAAAGTTATGCTCTTCCAATGTAAATACAAACATACAAAGCCGATTCGTCCAAGTTGTTTTTGAAAAAAAATGAAAAAAATATTTATTTATAAAAACAATCCAGGTACAATCTACCAGCGGCCTCTACACTAGGCATAGCCTGTGTCGTGGAGACCAGTTATATATGTTTATATATATATAAACATATGTTTGAGCGGTCTCTTTGCTTGATTGATCAATAATAATGCTAATGTATAAAATACAATTGCACTATATTTACAGGATACAGGCCTTTCCCAGCCAAGGAAAGAATTTAATCAAAACGAAAGCAAAAACGACCTTCCATCTTCGACCGGGTTTATCAACCCATGCGCAGCTGTTGTCGTAAACCAAGACTAAACCGAGGTCAAGTTGAGATACTTGCCGTACCGCGTGGTAATAAAAAATAGATTCGATGAGCAAACAAAGTTTAATGAAAAATAAAGAGTAGGTTTTCGTAGGGGGTCTACGAACCGTAGAGCTCGTAGCGATCTCTCTTCATTAATATGAAAGTTACAGACACGAGAACATCATATAAGGCCTCGATAAAATGGCATTTATGTATACCAATTTTTTGGCCGACCGTACACAGTTGAACGGCGTAAATTAATGTAGGTACCTGCATATTTTGATACTACTGCCGAGATTTTGCTGTTTACATCCTTAGGTTTATTACTGTGAATCAATTGGCACATGTGAATCATTGACAATTATGAAGGGTATTCATCTTATTAGAAGCCACAGTATTAAAAGAGTACGAATCAAAAACTCCCCGTGTTTGGCCTATACTGAGAGAGAAAACATTATCTAAAAAAAGCTTCTATAAATCCCTTCGTTACAATGTAAAATCGTGTACAAAAAGGAATCACGTCCGTTTAATTTTCCGCCAAAACAGTGTAATGTCCAAGAGGGTTTCTTTAATAAGACTGACGGGATTCCCTCCTGATTTTATTGCCCACTCTTGGGATGAACCGTTTGGACATAACGACCCTCGAATCGCAGATCTGCCGGCGCCCTAATTTTCCTTGAGTTTTTATAAGAGTGTGTAAGTGGTTGTTCGGTAGGATGGAAACTGGAGGCCCGTGTCGACTGGAAACAGCGAAAACACTGAACCAAAAGCTCATTTACTTATAGACTTACCTTTGAAGATAAAATAAAAATAATACGTTTGTTCCAAACAAAACTGTACACAGCAGCAATAAGAAAATCTAAAACAAGTATATCTATAGAATAGCTATGTACTGTTATCTACGTAGCTACAAGTACATACGTACCGGTGATGAGCCTTATCAATTTTCATCACCCAGTGTAGTTAGGAACATAATTTTCAATAAATAAAAAAAAGCAAGAAATGAGCATAAACGAAGCGCACTTTAATCCGTTCATAACATTGATTCCTTCACCAACGGTCGTAGGCCCTTTTCAGAGCCGCCATACCTGGTCACACACCTAATGCAGGATGACCAAGAAAAAATCAGTGACACGAAAAATAAAAAAGTTCACAAGGTTTTTACTGAAATGCATATTGTATTGTTTGGTCACAACGGTTTCCAAGTCCTGCTGTTATTTCTCAAAATATGATTGAACTTGTTAATTCAACTAAAATCCACCAATTTGTTCGGGATTATCAAGAATTTATATATATTGAGTGTTTTTAATTACTTAACGGTTAATTCTATAGCTATTGAAACTCAGAAATCAATTGGTAACTTTGACCAAAGCGATTATTGTTTCTGACGTCAACTTAAATTGGGAAATCTACGTTGAAATGCTTTCTTGATAATTCCCTTACAAACAAGAAAATTACTTCTATAGCTATGTAGGTAATGCCTGCAGCGTTTCTGATGAGTTAATAAAAGCACTTGTAAAAACACCGAAACTTTTTGAATGGCTAGCGGGGGATGAGGGTCGTTTCTTAAATAATTTGGCAAAAATAATTGTATGAGCAGTTTTCAAGTGCCGTTTTTTGTGACAAATTTGTCATCGCGTAATATAGTACCTATTATTCTCGAAAACGATACCCATATAATTTTTTTTGTTTCATTTTTGTATGAAGATTTATATAGAATATAGTTTCCGCCTGCGGCTTCGCTTGCGTGGTAGCTACGAGGATAAAAAGTAGCCTATGTGCTATTCCAGACTATAATCTATCTAAAGTTATAAGATAACTTTTTTGTAGGGTGAATTGTCAAAGTCAAAAGGCATTTATTTCAATAAAATCACTCGGATCACTTTGAAACGTCTTAGAAACTGTCACCAATACCTTCCTTCATGGCCCATCAGAGATGGTCTCGAATATCAGGCAAGTTCAGAATAGTTGACATTTCCCAGAAAAAGAGTGTTTCTTTAATAATTTTCTTTGTATATCCTGTCCATCCAAAGGTTGCCTGGTAGAGATCGCTTTTAGCGATAAGGCCGCCCATTGTCACACTATTTTTGTGTTATTTTTATTTCCTTGATTGTGTATTTTCTTTTGGTGTACAATAAAGCTATATTCTATTCTATTCTATTATATTCTTTACGATTTCGATGTTTAAAATCAACTAGATAAATATATTTGTAAGGTAATTACTAGCTACCTACTCGATAACGTCAGATATTGATGCCAATGGCTTAGGTTCTAAAGATTCCACCCTGAGGTGACTGGCCCGAACAAATTCGATACATTTGTCAGGCGACCCTTGGTAGGGGCAGGTCATTAATTCATGACTACCATTTATAATTGTCAATTCAAAGGTAAACAATGTAGGCACGATAAAGAGCGCCTCATGAAAATACGTTTTTGTTCGATTTGTAAGAATCTACCTACTTTCGTATATTTCATTTTCAAAGTTTTACACTTACAGGCATAATAATACCTAAAATTAGAATCGTATCTTGAATTTAGTAAGCAGCTATTTCTATGAGTGAAAAGTATGAACGACTAAGAATGCTAGAGTTAATCTACCAATTTTGAAGCAATAACAAAAATATTGCTGAAATGAAATGCATTTCTCACCCTACACGTATCTAATACCTGTCATAAAACCATATAAAAAATATCACCAACCAAGATATGACACAAATCTCACAGGAATCCGCCTATCTAATCTACCGTATCATTTCCTTTTGTAATGAGGACATATCCAGCGCCATAAATTGTGACGTCATAGTGAATCATATCTGTGTGACGTGACGTCATTAATTTCGCCGTCCCGTCTTGCCGGGGACATAGCGTCGTACACTTTGACAGATTTGGGCGGTATTCGAAAGGCGACATATGAAAAATTAGGGCAAGATCGGGGAAAAGTTAGTGATTTAATTAGGGATGAAATTAGGGGGAACTTTCGCCTATCGAAAATTACGTGGATGCTTTAGAGACAAATAGGTTTTGCCATAATATTTATTCAGTTTATTTATAGATCGCGAATTTAACTTTGGATCGGTTGCTAGACAACATGATATTATGTTGATATACTCGTAGAATTAAAATACACAAGTTCAGCCAGAGTTTTAAAAGATTTTTTTTTCTGCTCGCTCTCCTTCAGGTTTTGGCTGAAAATCAGTGTTTTTGCTTTTATATAAAAAAAAAAATCAGTGAGCCATAGCCTATTTGTCGTACTGCAGCACACACAAACTTACCTACCAACTGTTATTTACTTTTTTGTTTATTTATGTTTGTAATTGTTTAACCATGTTAATTGTGTGTGTGAAATATTATTTTTATCTATCTATCATTTCAGCCTCACATTTTTTTATGTGTGAGCCTAGTGGGTTTTTACCCGAATTTCGACTGTAACGTCGTGGGTTCGAACGTAAAGCGATCAATGAGATCAACGCGAAAATGTATGTGCACATTGTAATACATGCTTAAACCGTGAAGGGAAACATCGTGAGGAATAGTATTCTTAAAGCGGCGATGGGCTTGCAACCAGTCACGTATGGAATAAGCACTACTGCCAAATGTGGGCATGCGCCAAATGTTCGGACATGCCTCTGCTAACTCCCGTTAGACATCTTCAAGGATCTGATCTCGTGAGTATCGATAAAATTCGTGAGCCTATTTCATTTTTTCGTATCATTTCATTTTTTATTATATAAAACATGAAAATTTTCAACATGGTTACCTTAAAACCAGAGGTTATCCTGATAATTTTATATTCTGACCCTTAATACAATCAGTGTAAAGTAACTAAGAACATGGGATACAACACATTTGCTTCAATAAAATAAAAAGTCATGACCTAAAGTAACATCGTTTCGGGAGCACGCAACGCGCGTAATGACACCCGACGAGCATGGTTCATTTCGTCGAATGGTCCGAGATACGATTTCGAATACTTCAGTTCACTAGTTATGTTCAGCTAGTTCACTACAGAAAGAAGAAAGAAAGAAAATCTGTTTATATAGCCTACAACGCAGATAATAGATAGAAAACATAAAACACAAGAAACATGTAGGTAGGTAGGCAAATGGGTCTCGTCTCAGCATAAAGCTGCACCGAACCTAGGTACGATGCGGCGTTGGTTTTCTGACGTGCACTATACTAGTGGTCTCAAATGGAAAAAGAAATCATCGTGAAGGAACCGGCATGTCCTAGAACCTAGACGAAGACATGTGCACGAAAGGACCCTCTAAGGCGCAGTTGAATTCTTTCACCACACTAGTTATTTCACAATGGTCATTAGCTCTTTTCAAGGACGCCGTACCTCAGCCTTCTCACTGACCCTTTCATTGCTAGCAAGATAAACACAAAAAGTGAAATTATTTGGCTCTATGAAGTTCGAAAATCATTATGTTCCTGATTTAACGACCAACGCACATCCTAAACCGTCCATCCTAGACTAAACTCAAATAGCTGCACTAGTACGAAGTTGCGGGGATTTGCATTAGTACTCAATATTTTATTATATGCCAAAGGATTTGCCTATAAGATACGAGTCTTTAATTAGAAGGAATTTAAATTAAAAAAAAAGTATAAAATTTTACACCATTTTCTATGAAGTTGATGTCAGCCTGCTTTCAGTACGAGTGGAGTAAAAACAAATACAGAATAAGAATGCGAATGTCTTTTAAAAACTGATCTATCTGCGTTTATTTTCCCTCAGCTCTCCGCAACGGCTCCATTTACGGAAAATTACTTTTTCTGCAAACTACGGGAGCGACGGATTTTTAATAGGAAAAAACCGTTATTGCAATGAAATATGCACAGTCGGTGCAGTTCAATTTGTCGCCCGCCATTAATTCATTTAACATGATAGGTATAAGTGGATTGCAGTTAAAGTATTACTGGTTCCGGGATGAATTCCCTATAGGTGACGTTCGGTGGGTCAAAGTTGAGTACAGGGTGAACGATTTGTCATTTAAAACTTAATTAGAAATGATTATTACAGTGCTTTTCACGAACGAGGTTATATGTTAATACGTCACTAAAAATAAAGTATGGCGAAATGTTATACTATTTATTCTGTGGTCCCCTCTGAGGGAATTTTCGGTAAAAAGAAAATATAAACAGTGGGTAATTATATACTCTTGGTATGGCGATCACAATAGGCTAGTTAATTGAAGAAAAAAGGTATGTCAGGATCGTAGCAAGTGGAAAGCCCTCGACTTTGCTTAACCGTCTGGGAAACAGGCGTGATTTTATGTATGTTAATTTGTTAGCCGCGATCACCATACCTATGACATAAACCTTGTTGAATTCCACTGGTTTGATTACACTCCTCTCCGCTTCTTTTTACACAGTAGGTACAAAGTTCCAACTAAACGGGTAAGTATTTATTTATCCGCCGAAGCTTTAACCTTTTAAATGGGGACCAATTGTAAAGAATTGGATAAAACTTGAGATTAGATCTTTTCATTTGAGGAAAGGTCCAAATATTGGCCCTCCGAGGCATTTACGTGAGACGGCGGATTGAGTTGGGAAAGTCAACATTTGAAACATTTGGAGAAAAGAAACGTTTTGTTCAATGTGTCCCTAAGCTATTTGAATACTAAGAAGTATTGTGAGAATGAAGAAAATTCGGGCGTAAACACGATCGAAGGACCTTTTGATAAGGAAACTGATCCCTTCTAAATGCAAAAATCTATTTACAGAGCAAGATGAATCGATAGCTTTTAAGCTGATGGTTTGGAAGCAGGGGAATTACAGAAACGTGATGCGAGCCTCATTGAAAATTATGTCACTTAAATAACTGGCTTCATATTTTGAGGCTAAAATACCAAAAAGCCATTCATTTTCCCTACAAAATCTGGGTTAAAAAATGAGCAATAGAAAATCTCCGTAGACGTCAACGGTCATCGTGACTTTAAAATCGGCCTGTTATAAAAACAGTGAACCCTGTCCATTGTTTTTAGCCAAACTCCGTCCGTCACCAGACGAACTTATTAGCTTCAATGCTTCAAAAAAATAAAAACAAAATGTTGTAGTTCATCACCCAATTCATGACTTTTTGGGTTGCGTCGCTTTCGGGTTTCGTCGACGCTCAAATTAAAGCTCTTTAAAGAAAATTATGTTTGTTTAGGTCTTCTATTACGCCATTTTAAATTAAAACAGGGACATGAGTAGGTAAATGTTTTCGTTGAGAGTATCAAAAATTAGGCTTATGTAAATTTAATTAGGAACCCTAATTAGAAGGGGCTATTTTTCTTACTCGTCACATTTTAAAGGACCAGTTACATTAGGGGATCTTTTCATTGAACACTAGTCTACCTGGTGGCGCCTCGACATATTGTGGCGGTAAATTGAAGGTCAACTTTTATGATGTCCAGAATTAATAAAAAATAGGCTCTCGACTTTTATCCCCAAGCATCTCCAGGAAATCTGATCCCTGAAGATGTCTAAGGGGCATAGTCAAAGGCACGTCTGAAAAACTCATTAATGGTGCATGACCGAGTTCGAACCCACGACCTTCGGATTGAAAGTAGGGACTAGGAACATACGATAAGTCTGTACCTAGTCGTACAAATTCATGGGTCTAGATGTGATGCGTTGTATACGTTGCGTACGTGGGATCAGTTTGTCTCAAGCGTAAACTCACTTCAGTGATGCTGATGACTGATCACGTTTATCAGAACCAGCACTGACGACAAACACAGATAACATGAATGAGCCTTAACAATGAAAATGAATGATTCCTAATATTCCAGACTACGCTTCCTTCAAAATGAATATCCAGTAATTTAAGGTGTATCACCATCAATCTCTACTTCTTGTTAAAGCTCCTGTTTCTACAGGATGTTTGATAAATGAGGGATGCCTGCTCATTTCCGATGCTTGATCGATTGGCCCCGATATTGAAATTGGCACGCCCTAGGTATATTAAGAATAAGGGTTTTAAAAAACGTCCAAAGTGAAGCGAATAATTGGATTTGAGTATAAGCTCACCCCCAAGCAATCATGGTAGACATGCCCTTTGATATCCATCAAGTAGGTACTAAGATCCCTAAAGATGTCTTAAGATCGTCGGAGGCAAACTCTGTGGGGCAGCGGGCGAGTTCCCGAGCCCGTCTGAGACGCAAGGGCTCGATTCCCGCTGCGGGACAAATGCTTGCATGATCTGCAAATATCGTTCTATAGGTTAAAATATGTCAGAGATTACTGATAGCATATAGGCTGCGCATTCTATTACTTTTCTAAGGCTTCGAGACTTATAAAAGACATACCATATTTTGGTCACAAACTTAACAAATGGTAATACTTTGTGGCCTCTTAGCTCAGTTGGTAGTAACTCTGCCTTCTGCGCTAGAGGTAGCGGTTTCGATTCCCACACTGGACAAACATTTGTGTGATGAATACAGATGTTTGTTCTGTCTGGGTGTTAGATATTTACCTATTATGTATATCAGTTTTCTTGTACCCATAGTACAGGCTATGCATAGTTTGGGATCAGTTGACCGTGTGTGATATGTCCGGAATATTTATTTATTATTTACTTTATAACATAGTACCTATTTATTTTTATTTACAAATATCTACTTTATTGACGTTAATATTAAGTGAGGTCTCTGAGCATTAACGTTAATCTTCCAAGTTTGCAAACTAAAAAAAACGTCTTTCAATCTAAGAGAACACAACTTTATGTCAAGTTTAGGCACCGGCTAATTAATGATAGGCAAGTTAAAGTTACGGCCAGGGAGGCCCAGATGTGGGCTTTGTGACGTCATTGATTGATTCACACTAGAATGTCGGCGAGGTCACATTAATCATGCTTGGGACGATCTATGTTCGGTTAGAAACGTATTTAGGAACGTAAGCCGCGACTTTTTGTAGCAATTTTAACTAACTTTGTTATTACGTTTTTGCCTGTACTAATCGAAAAAGTTAACAATCAAATTTTTTGTGGTGATAGTTTTTGATTATGAAGAACGATTTGAAGTAACTATAAAGGTACGATGGTTTTAGCAGTACCTATTATACGGTATTAGAAGGGCGTATGAGAACGAAATTTGGTAAGTTAAAAATTTTGTAAGATACGCGGCACAGATCGCGTGGTATCCGGATAAAATGTAGACTACAAGTTATTTCAGCCTATTTTCTAAATAATTGTCGTAAAATTACAATCCGTATAGTGATACAGGCGTGATTGAGTAACAAAACATCTTCACATCTTTACAAACTTATGCATTTTGAATATTAGTAGGATATTAAGAAAGTCGGTGGAAAAGACTTTGTCAGACTGTTAATGATGAATATGAGATTTAAGAGTCGTGCTATAGTCGCGATTATAAGTCGCGCCTTAGAGTATGGATATGTTTCTAGCAACAATAGTAGCTCTAGGTACTATGCTTAGGTCGGGATTCAATTTCCCATGTAAATTATGATTATAATTGATTCATAATTGAAACGTTAGTGAGGGGGGATTGAAGGCTTTTGATAAAAGATTTGATCGTTTGAATTCGGTTATTGTATACCAGTGCTAGAAATTACCAAATCACATGTTCCAATATTAGTATAATATACAGACGCTGTATAAAATAATGACTGGCAATCCATTTATTCAATGCGATGATTTTTAAATAAATTAAAGACTATAAGTCCATACTAATATTATAAATGCGTAAGTAACTCTGTTATTTCATTGATTGTTTACCTTTTCACGACTGAACGGATCGCAATGAAATTTGGCAAGGAGATGGAACATATCCTGGGAAAGGACATAAGCTATCATGAAATTTGTATGGGCAATCCATAGTTCCTCTGCAAAGATCTATTTATACATCATTTGTGCAAAATTATCCCTAAGGGGCAAAATTCAAATTATAAGGTACAGAGCTTTCATATAAATGCAGACGAAGTCGTGGAAAACAGCTAGAAAGATATAACAAATAAAGGTTAATACAAAAACCGATTCAAGGATTGTCAATTAGTGTGAAACGTTACGGGACTCCTGATACAAAGAAAACCATATATAAAGATCGCGTTTATAAACAATCTCATACTCTCGAATCCAGTAATGTGTAGATACATTACGTGGTTCGTTTTTGTAAAAGACAAAAAGGCACAATCAAGTTTCAAAGGATTCGGAACACCATTTCAGCCTTTATTCATATTTCTTACATGTAACTAGAACCTGTGAAACGGCTTCCCGGAAACAGACATGCGACAAAATCACGCTAAAGCTTTTAAACGCCGTTTGAAGCCTTAAATAGTTGGGTTATGGTTGAATATTGTAGGGCAAGTTGCTGTTATAAACATATTTGTTTAAGAAATACTCAATAAATATAAATCGATGTTACGAACAATTAAGACCGGAATAAGGCATTCGAGAGGACCGCTCACAACAAAAATCGAGCTAACTTCACAGGAATTATCAAGAAACTTTTGAAGTTAACTAAACTTTTGCTTGAACTTGCGCGAAAATTATGCCCACAATTATTTATTGCTTGGTTACCTGAGTAGGTACTATTTTCCAGTCACTGTTGTTTCAATAAAACTTTTGTGTAGGTAATAGGGGAATACCTTTGATTGATCGAAAAACAAATGCCAGCTTAATACTCGACTGCCCATAGGAGGGTAATGTTTTTCGGTTATACGTATGCCTTATATAAAATGGAAGAAAAGCTGGTGATTTATTAACGTGATGATGATTTTTAATGATGTAGGTACGTAGGTACAATCTTTACAAAGTAAACTGAACGCCCAATATAGAAATATGTCGGGCGTTTTAGTTTAGTACTTTCGTTCTGAATTATTGACAGGAAATCGATCGTCGAATAATGGTATTCTACGACAAATATCTGTATGTACACGGCTTGACGTTGTTGTCATGAAAACCGCTGAAATTATGATTATGGTGATGGTGAAATCCGTTCATTAAAGTTCGTAACTTTTTAACATTTCATTCGCGAATACTGCGTACGCCGTACCTTTGTTACAGGTTACGTAGCGCACGAACTTTTATATAAAATGAAGCCAACCGCATTCGTTACAAAACAGCGCAGAGTTTTTAAAAAGGCTTGGAAACTTTAAACATTAAAAAATTGAAGCCAGGGTATGAGTGCCCTCTAGCGGGTCGACGTGGCAAAGTCAATCGTCAAAGTGGCGGAAAGAGGGTCAGTGGGAGGCGCTCTCATCGCGATGACGGCTATCATGATGGAAGGGTGATAATCCCTTGTTTCTCACTAATTTCCTCTTATTTATTATAACTTCAACCTAAAGTCACCGATAGAGCCCAATAGATTAGTGTTCAAATGGCAGTAGGCAGGGCACACAGCTCAGAGAACCAACGTTGGGTCAGAAAGGTGAGAGTAGAGTGGCCCCCCACTAGAACGAAAGATGAACTACTAAAGGTTGCTGGGAGCTGTTAGGAGGCCTATGTCCAGCCGTAGACTTCTTCGGGATGATTTATTAACTCATTTATTTCAGATAATACTTCCATAATTAAATATAAAATGTCACAATAAAATCTAAATAATGAAATATAAATAATTAAAATTTACATTCATAATATAAAATAATAAAAAATAATTAGCAATAATCTACCTGGTTATATGGACTGATGACTATGATGATTTTTTTAACTGTGAAAAGAGCTTTGGAAGGATTAACATTATCTACCTATTTCGTTAGCGACTTTCTCTGACAACCGATGCAGCAAGATTTTAAGAATGAATGCAGATTTTCAAAAAACTTCATATAGAAAGACAACCATTGGGGAGTAAAGGTTCTCGAATGGCGGCCACGAACCGGGCGACAAAGTTTCGCAAGGCACCTGATGGGCCTCCACCTATGCCACGCAGAGGACTTCTACAAGCTGATGATGATGATGTAGTCAAATACCTAGAGATCACACACAAAATTTATAAAATTTTGTCTTTACGAATACTCGATACTTCGAAATAACACTGAGAATCTCATCCCCTGTGATGTATTTATCGGCCGAAGAAACTTAGCAAGTCAAACCTAACAACGATAAACAGTTCAAAACTTCATAGTACTTAAGCCTCAATAGCAATCAGACACGAATCACAAACAATTATCCCAACTAATACCATTCAACCTTATAGTCTGTTTCACTCCTACGAGCTACGCGGCGTCGGTCGCATCTGTCGCGCATAAAGGCGCAGGTAACGTGTGTTCTGGAATATGTATTACTAGCTTTCGGCTGCGGCTTCGCTCGTGTGGTACCTACATAAAAAGTAACCTATATACTATTCTAGGTAAGTATAGAACTTTATCAATTCCAAGTTTCAACGAAATCTGTTGAGCTGTTCCGGCGTGATTGAACAACAAACATCTAAACATCCAAACATCCTCACAAACTTTCACATTTATAATATTACTAGGATAGGATAGTTAATCGAAAAAAAAATAAAAAAAATTAGCCGTGGTGAATTAAGAATAGGTCCCTCCGTTAATACCCGTAGATTCTGTATGAATCGACTAAGGGAAAAAGCTAGAGGATGGGCAGCAGCGTCCCCTATTTTAAAAACGATGATTGCTGTAAATGCTCTCTAACTGCTGTTGCAACTGACGCAACTTAGGAGGAGGTAGGGCACAGCAAGTGGAAAGCCGTGGTCTCTGCCTACCACTCTGGGAAATAGGCGTGAGTTTATGTATGTATCATCATTTCCCTGCCCTTATCCCACTTCATGTGGGGTCGGCACAACATGTTTTTCTCTTCCACTCCCCTCTATAGCCGTCATATCAGTATTCACTCCTTTCTTCCTCATGTCATTTATGTATGTATGTAGTTACGGAACACGTAGATACAGCCGTCGATGGAAGCGTACGCTGGTACGTCAGAGCAGTAGTGAAACATGCTTACAGATACTCATCCTAAGTCACAGCTATAACTACCGACCTATCTATTGATGTTAATGTTCCGATAAGTGCCTTTAACTTGGTGAACTTATGTTTTATCAGTTGCAAACTACTGAGTTCAAATGACTTGTACAAACATCTTAGGTCTTATTAATGAACCTTAAATAGAACACATAAAACCGAATGACATAATAGCTAGCTGGCCGTGGTGGCTCCGGCTGAAGAATAGCCCCTCCATATCTATCTATCCGCGGATGTCGTAAGAGGCGACTAAGGGAAAAAAGCTAGGGGACGGGCAGCAGCGTCCCTCGCCCAGCGTGGTGAGTATGGGCAAATCCCCCCACATGATAAGGAATTTAGTCTGTAGTGTCTGTGGGGGAGGCCATGTTCAGCAGTGGACGTCGTACCGTTGAAATGGTGATACCGGAACACCGTGTAAATATATATACATTATACAGGAAAACGAATTTTCTAAATCTTAATTAGAATTGCTTAAAACGATTTGGAAAAAAAATACTATGAATTCTATAGGTAAGTATGTACTGGCACAGTTATTACAACAGAGCCTGTTCACAGACCTAACGTGGACGAGGAACAAATTAATGATACTAAGGAATTCTCCAGAGGCGGTCCCTCTTCAATCCTTACGGAGGCCTCTATCCTCTTATCTCCGGTAAAGCGCTTACCATAAATGCTTACCGACCTGTGCCTGCCACATAATGTTGTGCTAGCTTCTTTATAGAGCTTCTATTTTATCATCCTTCTTTATTTAAGGAGGAGGTAGGGCACAGCGAGATTTAATCGCTCTAAAATTTAGGTACCTCCGCCATATAGAAGATCGCAGCTCTTATTTATTATAGATAAGCTCTTATTAATTAGGGATTATAATTAGATAACTTTTCTTTTGAGCCTCACCTAGTTCGATCGGCACCACACTGAAGCTTTAAATTCCATTTTGTGAAAAAGGATCATCGAAAAAAACGATAGGCACCAAGCCGTGTTTGTTGCCTGATTCTTCTAGGCTTGGTCGCGAGGAACAGGCATAGCTTCACCTAGTTTCTAAGACGTTTCAAAGTGATCCTAGTGATTTTATTGAAATAAATGCCTTTTGACTTTGACTTTGACTTTGCAGCCAAATAACTTTTTCTTTTTCAGATAGTGTTGTGTTTCTGCGGTGGGTAAGGTTGCCGGGGTCGTTAAGACCATTGGTATTGCAAGCGTTCATGTGCTACAGTAACCACTTACTAATAGGTGGGCCGTTTGCTTTTTGCCACCTTAGTTGTATACAAAATTAGTCCTTATGTCTTCTGAATAAAGCAAACTTTTTGAAGCTTGCGATTATGTTGAGCTGTATTGCACACTCTCAATTGTCAAACTCAAAATTGTCTTTGTTTGTAGAGGTAAGGATCATTTTGACTCGGATTTCTTATGACATAACAAGGACATATTGCATATTTGGAGGAGGTAGGGCACAGCGAGATTTTCTCGTTCTGAATTGGAGCAGCCCGCCTGGAGAGGTACCTCCGCCTTACAGAAGATCGCAGCCAAATAACATTATTTGTTTCAAATAGTGTTGTGTTCCTGCGATGAGTAAGGTTGCCAGAGATCTTTAGGGGGGAGGGGGTTCGGGGTCGGCAACGCGTGCGTGATGCCTCTGGTATTGCAAGCGCTCATAGGCTACGGTAACCGCTTACCAACAGGTGGGCCGTATGCCTGTTTGCCACCTCAGTAGTATAAAAAAAAATATATATATCGCATGCCGTTTGAATACATCTTTATATGGAGTAGGCTTGATCGAATCTATGCCAGTCAGGCTATTCACAAATACGTGTCGAGCTACTAAACCGCGAGTTTCCTAACAATGTTTTCCTTCACCGTGTGAATAGGAAAACTTATAGTTGACGACCGGAATTTGAACCCGTAACCCTCGGATCAAAAGCCAAGGTATGACCGCGGCATTACTGTTCCGTTTTATGCAAGTACTCACTCATCTGAGAGAATTTATGGTTCAAAACAAAGTCTTTTCGAGTTTCAAAGTTTTGAGTTGAATTATCGGACTTGGAAGTTCGACTTTGAACGTTTAATGAGATAATGAGGCTTTTCGGTAGCCGAAAATTGGTAATCGATACTAAATGAAACTCTAGCAAATTGTGTTGTTTCCTTTCAAGGATCGAGTTTATCTCTTTCATAACAACATAAAGCACAATACCTTAAATACTTACTCTCGAGGAAAATAATTTATCTTGATATTATCTCCTCTTTACATCTTCAGGAGCTATGGATGAATACAATTATGATTCTGATAACTTTATTATGCCAATAAAACATTTTTAACTTAATACTTTATTCACAGAAAGAAACTTTAAACGAATACAAGTTAATATTTAAAAAATACACAAGAAACAGTTGAGCTATCTAAAGACCGTTAAAATAAATCAATAAATATTCCGGACATATTACACAGGGTCAACTGAAACCAAACTAGGCATAGCCTGTACTATGGGTACCAGAGACTGATATAAATAATAGATAAATATTTAACACCCAGACACAGAACAAACATCTGTGTTAGTCACGAATGTTTGTCCAGTGCGGGAATCGAACCCGCGACCTTTAGCACAGAAGGCAGAGTTACTACCAACTGAGCTATGAGGCCAGTCGTTACAAACGATCTATAGATAGCTCAACTGCTCCAGATCACTACCAGTTGGAAGTGTCCCCAAGACGCTGGCAAGATCAGTTGAGCTATCTATAGAACGTTTGTAACGGTCTTTAGATAGCTCAACTGTTTCTTGTGTATTTTGTAAATAATTTTTATCTTTACTTCTACATTAATTTCGAAATGAATAGTATAAATATCGGTCCCAACAAAATCACTAGCCCGTGAAACCAGGTCTACTTTGGGGTCTTTTTCATTAATTAACATGGCGCAGATCGCAATATCAACGATAATCAGATCTTCATCATTAGCACTAGTTGCTAACGTTATCAAAGCGTTTGTTTTCATTTGCAAATCAATCCATTCCAAAAAGTATCAATCTCGTGATAAACTTTACAAATTAAATACCTTAAAACTAAATACTTCATACTAGTCTAGTGCTCTAACGGTGAAGGGAAACATCGTGAAGAAAGTAGGGAACTAGCATGTCCTAGAACCTAAAAAATCGAAGACACTGTGACATCCGATTCTTTCACCGAAGGTGGTCATAAGCCTTTTTCAAGGCCACTATATTTCAACCTAGTCACTGACCATAAACTGACAAATAAAAAAGCAACTTTTTGTTTATTATTATTAAACGTCGCAGAAAATGATATGATGATGTGTCTTTCTTTACCCATGCTATCGCATACACTTTGCTAAAGATTAGCTACGTTTCTGAACACTTTGTACCCGACCCAAAACTTCACTGACCCAGCCAAAGTACCTATGGGAACGCAAAAATTATTATCTGTAAGTAACATGTCTGTAACCCGACCAACCTTTCCCTCATATTCACTAACATTCTAAACGTTCCATTTCAACAGTGCTCGCGGATAAAATATTATTATGACCCAAATGTGGATGTCAGATGGATATCTAGTACTTCCACAGAGCGAAACAGGCAGAACGCAATCTTTGTGAGTACCTAAGAATGCAAGATGATTCATAATAATGTATGCTATCCCGAAAGGGGCTTATTCTACACGCAATTGGCAATAAAGTTTTACGACTTTTACGATTTGACCCCTAAAAAGCTGATTTTTGAGTTTTTTTCAATGAAAAATGTTGAATTTCCAAAAATCGTTGATTGACAATTGGGTGTAAAATAAGCCCTTTTCGATGTAGCTACATATTATGAATCAATTTATACTTACTAGCTACACTGAAAATTCCCCAATGGTTGTCGGTAAACAAAAAAACCAGTTTCGCATTTTAGTGTTCTCTCCTGTTTTTATATTACTATTTATTATTTATTTATTTGTAGGGAGTTTTCATTCTGTGCTCGATTCCACTGTGGCACGCACATTATGCTGGGCCTGAGTTGGCTGCACGCCAGAACCGTCGAATTTGAGAATGGGTTCGAAATTTCAACAAATTGGTTTTCTTACATTTCCACTGTCAAAAACAAACGTCGGACGTTTAATGTTGCATTGTATATTATGGGCCATAATTGGAAGTTAATTCAAGGGTGGGCGACGCTTAATACACCCTGTATATTGTGCTTTCACACATTAATATTGCTATTTGCTAGTGCATTTTGATTGTGAGAAAATATAGAGTGCGTACTTCACAGATTGACGACCTTGGTGGCGTAGCGGGTGAGTGCCCGTCTGAGAAGCAAGGGGTGCGGGTTCGATTCCCACTGCGATACAAATGTTTGCATGATCTGCTAATATTTAGTAGTGCATAGTGTACAATGAAAAATATAGATTTTCCGAAATTCGTAACAAACTCCAGTGCCAATCGGGTGTACCTAGAATAAGCCCCTTTAGGGGTAGGTTTAGGTTAGACTTTCCGAAATTCGTACAACATACTCTAATGCCAATTGGGATGTAGAATAAGCACCTTGCGAAATAGCATACATAATTATTATTAAGAATCACCGTAGCTCATACTAACTTACTCAACATTATCCAAAAGACTTTGAAATTAAAAGAAAATCTAATATTTGTCGCTTGTACGAAAGTTACAGTTGGCAGTCCCTACCTACACGTCGATCGGCGTGTAACTTTGATGGCGGGATTATCCGGTGACACAGTTTGGCTCAGTTCACATCGGTTATCGGACACCTTGACCTATGTCCAGTAGGTCCAACAAGGATTTAGATATAGAGAGATATACAAACAAGTCACCATTAAAAAAAAAAAGATCTACAGCATTTTTAAAATGAATTAATTCGTTTTAACAAGACTTCATTAGGTATAAACTTATTTGGGCCTGTGTTTATGACCAACAAAAGTATTGAACCCTATTGAACATTCGTTGATTTACTTATGTAATTTATACAAACAATTAGAGCTACATCCATGAGTGTACCAACTGGCCTTAGGTCCATCTAATCCTTCATTTAAGGTCCCTAGGAACTGTAATGCCTTTTCAAAGACCACATGGTCCGTTTGGTAACTGATCTCACAATTTGGTATTCAAATGAGGGTTGGTCACCTTAATCTTTTCATTTAGGAAACTACCCCATATGGGAGGGTAAGTTGGAAGATAAGGCAACCCTTTGAGAATTAGTTTGGACACGGGATTAAATGTCATGGAAACGGTCGTTATAAATAATTGATGACGTATGCTTATGACACTGTTTGGTTATTTCAAATGCATCACAATAAAACATGGTTTGTGTCATATTGGGTCTCCAAATCTGATAATTTGATGAAAAGTTATTTGACACTGCTATTAAATAATCAAATGTGGAGTCTATAGAAGTCTCTTTACAAGGTGTGTCATATGTACCTAATGCTATCCCGAAAGGGGTTTATTCTACAGCCAGTTGGCAATATAGTTTGTTCTACAACTTTTGGGAATTCACCATTGTTCATTGAAAGAACTCTATGCAAAAATCAGTTCAAACTAATCATGCTTTATCAATTATGCCTAATAAAGTTAAGTTACTACAGGTTTATCGAAATATTCACTGAAATGCTCGGCATCTCTTATATTTTATCAAATGAGATAACGTTTTATAGCTTCATAACCTCATCAACTCTCATTGTCTTGTGGTCGCAGAGAACCCTTGCAAATTGTTTTTTAATTATGTTTGCTAAAACTTTGAATACTATTTTTTGCTTTTCAAGAATTGACTTAATTATAAAGACAAGCAATTTCATTTCATTTCATTTCAAACTGTGTCGCCCGGTTCGTGTTCCCATTGTCGGTTGTCGGTTCTGCGTGCTATATCGCCGGTCCACTGCCACTTCAACCTGCTAATTTTACTGTTATTATAAATGCGAAAGTTTGGATGGATGTTTGTTACTCAATCACGCCAGAACGGCTGTACGGACCGGGATGAAGTTTGGCACTGAGTTAGATTATAGTCTGAAATAGCACATTGGCTGCTACTTTTGATCCTCGTGGGTAACACGCGAGCGAAGCCGCGGGTAGAAGCTAGATAATCATAAAGATAATTTAAAGTTCAAAAATCTCAAACTTCTTATGCCCTTAATTATAAAAAGTAATTTTTTATCCTTCTTCGCCAGCCATGCAAAAAGGTACATACGCCATAAGCACTCGTTAACTTTATTCAGTTTGAAGGAGAGCAACAGTTAAAAAACAAACAGAAGATGCAAACCATCAACCTATTTAAAACTCCACAAGAATCAGCCCGAGGCATAAGGGGCTACCTAATTCGTCACATGTCTCCGTGAAGCACCCTCCACCCGGCCTGGCTCCACTGGCCTTGGCACAAAGAAACCTTGACATGACCTTGTAGGCTAATTTGTTTTTCCAAGCGCTTTGGTTTGAAGGAAAACAGACATAGTTTTGATTTGTGGACGAGAAATAACGGTGCGGTGACGTAACTAGACAGTCTCAAAGATTTAAAGTTCTAAAGTTCAAATTCGTTTAAAGTAGAATGCGTGAAGGCCCTCACCCGATGGAACAACGACATTATGAAGGTTTGATCTCGAATGACAAAATAGTCAGTCTGATGTCAACTGTGTTACGAACGACTCGTTCAACCGGCGTTCGATACGTCATCTTAAAGTTATCTTGAAACGATCAATACAAACTTCTTCTGAATAATTTCATTTTGAGTTTAACTTTTATAGAGCTTTTAATCTAAAAAAAAATCATGGACAAATTTTAATGTCAAACTCAAAATTGACTTTATTAAGAAGAGAAAAGGATCATTTTGAAACGGATTTTATAACAGATCAAGGATATATTTCATGCCAAGCTAAACTTTGAACACAGCTTCAGTGTGGAGAAAGTAAATAAATATTTACGACGAAGAAAACCAGGGTTACCGTTTCCAAAGAATCCGCTCAAAAATATCTGTTATTATTTGCTTTTAAGTCTGTAGGACCTATTTGTAATAACCAAAACAATATACTGCGACATTGCAAATTAGGTTAATTCAGTGATGCGGAATGCGGCATCCATTAAATTGGAATCATAGCAATTTCACAATAATGCCGAATTTACGATACAATAATATCGGTGCAGGACTTAGGCAATAATAATCTGTTTGCTTGTACAAACTGAATTGATTAGCGTTTGTTTTATTTAGTTTCCTGTGTATTATAGAAAGTTATCCGTTAATAAAATCAAATTTAAAATCTAAAAAACCCCAACGCTCATGTCTTATTATAATATACACAATCCCTTTCATTTGATACCACTCTTGGGTATTTTTGAATATTTTCGATTTCTCATACCCACTTTCATTGTCCATATCTAGTTAATGGCTGCACCGATTTTCATAAAAAATGTATAAGAACTATCGCCAAGAAGCTATAGCTTTCAAATAAAAAAACCACATCCAAATCAGACAGACACGCACACACACATCATCATCATCAGCCTGTAGAAGTCCACTGCTGGACCCCAAAGAGTTCAACGACAAACGGTCTTGAGCCTTCTCAATCCACCGACTTCCTGCAACCTTCACAATGTCGTCGGTCCATCGGGTGGTGGGTTTTGGGTGGTGGCACACACTAGCGGTCAAATATATAACAGCCCTCTTTTTGCGTCAGGGGTTAAAATAATATGAAAAAAAAAATCGTTTGTTGAACGCTCTTTTGTCACTTGCTGTAGCTTCTAAAGAAATAAAAAATGTACCGACATCCAGTCTCAGAAGCAGAATGATAGTGTATGAAGCGTAATCCGACGACAACTATGATTAATGGTAGGTAAGGCTCCAGGATTAGTCGATTGCGGCCTTCTAACTAAACCTACAGAGTCATTTTCTGGTCTTGGTCCAAGGTATCAACTCTTAGAGTACCTAATGAAATTGTCTGGCATATTTCTTCAACAAATGAAAAAGCTTTAGCAAAATTTATCCTAAATGTGTAACGAATTATTTATTCAAGCCAAGTTGAATATTTAACATCACTAGCGATTCCATAGAAATCGCCCAGTCCACTGATGTTTGAGAAGAAGGGTTGTACTTCGACTCTTTGGAAAGCACATGCCGTGCATCGTCACAAGAAACTTATGCAGAGCGCAACTCGTGCACATCATCGTTTCTAATGGATGAGGCACGTGACAGTTGGATTATGCGAGCAGGCTTCGGCCTGCCCGTAATACACCGCGTACGCAAATTTAAGTACGGTAGGTATTGTTCGGCCATAAAGATTATCTGAGAACTACTCAGACCTCTTGCTTTGCTTGGTTTATAGAGTCAACTATTTTAATAATTGAAAGACCTTTCGACCTCACTTAAACGTTTAAGGACTTCTAAGCCTATTTGTAAATATCCAATAACGCGACCGAAATCGACCCTCATCCACCCAATTTGGAGTGACATTGAGGAGAATTATGCCATTTTGAAATGTAAAGGGCAATACGAGAAACTGTATTATAAGCGGTAGGTACCTAAGTAGGTAATTTCACTCGTAGTTTGCAAAGTTTCAGGTAGGGAAATACTCATATTTCATGAGTTCCCATTGCTCTTCAGTTGATTTTTTACCCATTTTAGGAGAGTTTCCAAGCGCGGTGCGGTTTTTCTTCAATCGACATTTTACCCATGTCCGTTCTGTGTTCTGTGTATGTCAAATAAATGTTATCTATTCTAAATCTTCGTCTATGCCTTGCAACATGTAGGTACCTAGAAGAAAATTGTGCGTTTCGGTAGTTAAACACCGCCTACCCGGAACAGAACGACTTAAGATCTACGTTAATTATTAAGTCGATTAAGCTAGTAGTTATCAGTTCATTTTGCTAGAAACTCGTTTATAGTTCAAAATCCTAGCCATTTTAATAGTCACTCACTAACTTTTGTGTACTGAATGTCGAAATAGAATTCAATCTATCAACAGTTACTCGATGTAGTATTATTTAATAAAAAAAAATTTATGTTATAAAACTTTTTGATACATATTAAATTACCTAAAAATGATTATTTTAATGACATTTTTTGTAATAGCACTATTTTATTGTAATTTAAAGCTCTGACATACCAACTTAATTTTTTTGAAAATATGTATATTGCATGCGTACAACGCTGAATATGGCTGCTCCTAATTTGTATTGTATTATGTAACAACTGTACCTAACCTATATTACGCAATAAATTACTTTGATTTTGATTTGATTTAAAAAAATTAATTAGTTTTTCTTTCTATTTTTGCAAACTTCGTTTTTTCAATATGTAATGTAGTGTGACGATAGTATTCCAGCTTACCTGTGCCATGACTTACTATAATTTACACGAATAAAAACATAATTTTCATAAACTAGAAGAAAATTAATTTACATAATTCCTACTTTACAGTCAAACTTCAAATTGTATCTGAACAATATCTCACCGGTCCTTACAGAATTAATTCAAAAGAAGTCTGCTTTTGCCACCGACTGTAGGTACCTGGAACAATGAATTTGGGTCATTTTAAGTTATGATTCAAATCTTTGTAATTAAAACCTGAATTCGAGCAATTTATTTGTATTTGTAAAATGCTGGAAGGGCAAAATTAAAATGTTGTTTATAAACTATGTACTAGTCCAAGGCTCACGCAAAACTCGCGCTCTGAGGCCGTACCATTATACGGGGTGAGAAAATAAAAAAAGTGTAGGAAGTGACAAACTTATATTTTGCATCGCTCACGTAGTTCATTGTATCATATTGACCGCAAATATAACTTTAAAAAAATATAACTCATCTTATAGGTACTAAAAACAGCTAATTTGAAAAACTTCTCTAAATGAGCCATTTTATTCTGGGCCTGGTCCATGTACACTACATAGAAAAATTAGGAACAAATAGGAGATTACAAGAAAAATACAATTTAATTAATTTGAAGATAAATGCGATGGTACAAGAATAGTTCTTCTGGTAAGTTTTTTACTATGTGAACACTATTTGAAAGCCGCCATGTTGGTTTATAATTGGCGTTTGACATGAAATTGACATATTTTTCATGTCATGTTGTTTGATCTGATGTTTTTGTTTAGTCAGATAAATGTAGGTTGTCAAAATGACATTTCACGCACGTCCATCCGCCATATTTTTGTAGCGCTGTGTGTTGCTCTCTTTGTCGAAGAAAATCTTAATGTACCTTAGAACGAAGTCAATTTAAATAAAATAACCAATTAAATATGTTTACTTTATTGCTTAGCCATATTTTAGAGTAGTGTACACAGTGCAGGCCCAGGCTCCATATATTGATGAAACGTCTCTTTTTATTTATTTTTTATACTACCTGCTCGTCAATGCCATATTATGTGTCATGCAAACCTTTCCTAAAGTAAGTCATTACAGGCCTACGGTCTAGCCGGGTCATAATGTTGTACTGAATTTCATTATTTCCCATGGGACATAATGTGATTTGAATTTGGAATGCAACCCATGTAGTTGTGCTTGATCGAGGTTGGTTTCAAAAATGTTTGGGTGCAATGAGATTTTATTCTAACTAGGCTGCATGTTAACATTTTCTTTGCACTGCCTACAAATTAAAAAAAAGAAAATCATGAAAACTTTTTTATGAAATTCATTTTCACCCGCGCACGAAGAAGGATTTATTTGAATGTCGAACTGACCACTACAGAATAGACTACAAAAAAAGAAAAAAAGGCGCCAAGCGCTCAAACTGCTGTGCTGTTATCTACACCGAAATTCAGTTTTGATTCAAATAAACTTCTAAAAAATGTCAAGTGACGACGACAGTGATTTTGATTCGACTCCAGAATGCATACAATCTGAAGCCTCTGGTATAGTTGGAAACTTACTTCCAGAAAAATCATTTCTTTCTACTTCATTCTAGTCATTGTTTTCAATTGCCTCGCAGAAAGTATAAAAAGTAGAGTATGCATCGCGGGCTTAAATGTGTATTTGTCTTGGGCGATCTTGAACCCCTCGTACTCAGGATTCTTGAACCATAGAATCCCTCTTTCTCGGGGTTCAATATAGCGCCCTTGACATAATACACTACTTTAAGCCCTTGTTGCATAATCTACTATTTGTTCATACATGTCCCTTTCGAGATAGTATACATTTTATGAATCACATTTTATTAGGTAGGTATACCTCTTCTACAGCGGTTGGGTAAAAATCCCACCGCAGAACAACTAGAAATCGGTTAATAAGTCCTCGGCGAACGAAGGGCTCCTCAGAGAAGAGGCACTTCAATCTATTTCCGGTTCCGGTCAAGGCTCCATCTCTGTGATTGTATGGTTAAAATGGCTTCTACCTAGCCGTATGTTAAGCCGAAGCTACTGCAGTTATAAGAGGAAAGGATCATCCACACTCATATTATAAGTGAAAGTTATCTACTCTGTTTTTTTTTCTTAGTAGCCATAATGGCCAGTGATGCGAGTGAGCAAACTGACGTGAATTCGCGTATGCGCAGAAAAACAA
Organism: Anticlea derivata; assembly: GCA_947579855.1. Classification (NCBI taxonomy): domain Eukaryota; kingdom Metazoa; phylum Arthropoda; class Insecta; order Lepidoptera; family Geometridae; genus Anticlea; species Anticlea derivata. The sequence continues at coordinate 9,332,002 of OX388269.1, forward strand.
ATACATGTCATGTAAAGGTGCTATCATAGGATGTCAAAAAAGTCAAATTCAAAATTTATTTCAATAAAATCACTAGGATCACTTTGAAACGTCTTAGAAACTAGGTGAAGCTATGACTGTTCCTCGCGACCAAGCCTAGAAAAATCATGCAACAAACACGGCTTGGTGCCGATCATTTTTTTCGATGATCCTTTTTCACAAAATGGAGTTTAAAGCTTCAGTGTGGTGCCGATCGAACTAGGTGAGGCTCAAAAGAAAAGTAATTTAATTATAATCCTTAATAAATAAGAGCTTATAAAAATGTGAAAAAAAGAAGACAAATGTTGGCTTCAACAAATGATCTAAGGGCAGCACACGCTACACTTGATGAAATATGTACCTAATGCTTATATAAAATTAAATAATACTTAAAATATGATGCAAGCAAAAACTGTAAAGATACTGCAAAATGGCATTTTAGCTCATATCATAAGTGGTCGAAAGAGTTTTATCCTATTGGCTCTTTATTGAAGTCGTTTTCTGTTCTGATTTTAAAACGTTATTATTACAATAACAGGATGAGTGATAGAATATTCAAAACTAAATAAGTAAGTCAGTAACTTAGTAACTAAATAATAAGTTAAGTCACGACCAAAGAGGTTGAAAGCAAAAACAAAATCATGGTCTGGACTAGGCTATATAAGTTACCTTAAATAAACCCGCATTATGAAAGAACGAGAGATAGAAATAACAAAAGCTTGCTAAAACAAAACACAGCTTTCTAAACTAGATCTCAAGATCATTTTGCTGCTAAAAATATTTTTTTGGGTAAAATAAACAGAAAGCCCCTCGGGTTGTTAGCGTCCTCAACTGCCGTTTTTCCTCCTTTTACGCATTGATGTCAAGTGCAGGCGACACGGTAGCGCGTCAGATTTAAGTGTTTTAACCAAAGGTCTTGAAGGGCTTGGCTTTGCTACTAAGTTTTATTAGGACTTTTAATATTTCAAATCAATTTTCACCTAAAGTCTTGCAATAATGTGTTCCGGATTGAATGGTGAGGTAACAGTTGACCTAGGTAGGTCCAACTTGTCGCGGTAGAATCCGATCGGGACCCCGTGACTTTGCCAAGTGCTGATGCAGTGTCGAGTCAGCCGTCGAATAATGAGTGGTTCGATGATGCACTAAGGTGAGTGAAGGAACATCGATGGGTTTTTAGTCGGTATGCCGTTGGTCGCTGATATCTCATCAGTAGCTGGCGGAGAGCGCGACATACCCCTCCAGCTCTCCCCGAGCTGGGGGGCATGCGTAACGCATATTCTCATAGATAAAAAAAAAGGTAGGTCCAACTTTCACGTAAATATTTTTTTTAAATAATTATAATTAATAAATAAATAAATATTCCGGACCTATCACACGGTCAGCTGATCCCAAACTAGGCATAGCCTGTACTATGGGTACCAGAGACTGATATACATAATATATATATATTTAACACCCAGACACAGAACAAACATCTGTATTCATCACACAAATGTTTGTTCAGTGCGGGAATCGAACCCACGACCTCTAGCGCAGAAGGCAGAGTTACTACCAACTGAGCTATGAGGCCTGTCGGAATATAGGAACCAGCTGGTGGCCTACCTCCCCGCCCATAGTTGCAGTTGCGGGAAGTCGGTGGATGGAAAAGGCTCATGACCATTCGTCATGGAACTCTTTGCGTGAGGCCTATGTCTAGCAGTGGATTTCTACAAGCTGAGGCTATCCTTTGACCGCAATCACGTCTGATGTTAAACACGTTTCGAAGAAACCTATTCACTCTGCTCTTCAAGAAACCCAAATTATAGGTAGGTACATAAAAGTTTTAAAGAATACCAAGGGGCTAAGTCTGTGCTATGTTTTTGATGTCACGCTATGTATGGTCAAAGATAATATCACTAAGATAATAATGCAGAATACGATGGTATTCTGCATTATTTCAAGATCATTCAAATACATGACTTCATTCAGTAGACTTAAGGATTATTTTGAAATAATTATTAGATAAAATACCGCACGCCGTTTGAAAGACACTTTTTATTTGAATTTGCATTCCTTCAAAGAGGATTTTATACTCAAAATTTTGTCAAAGGATGAGCGAGCAACGCGTCGCTCTTATACCTATTCATGTTTGCATTCTTGCTTATATGGCTTTGGCTTCAAGTTTGAAGACAACGGAATTCTTGTAAAATGTGTGTTTTATTTTAAAAATATGAGGTATTTTATGCAGGATTTTTGGATAAATTGTTATTACAACATGTTTCGTGACTAGTATTCTATCCCGCATTTTAGCTCGCCAACCCGCATGCCCAGCGTGGTGAGTATGGGCAAATCCCCCCACATGATAAGGAATTTGCTCTGTCTGTGGGGGAGGCCATGTTCAGCAGTGGACGTCGTAGGGCTGAAATGATGATGATGATGATTCTATCCCGAAAGGGGCTTATTCTATAAATAAAAATAAAGTATATTCTTCGTATTTATAGGTTCTAGGATATGCCCGTTTCCTCACGATGTTTTCCTTCGCGGATTGTGAGCACTAGGTAGTAGGTATAGAGCACATAAATTTCTTGAATGGAAACACCATTGGTGCACGACTGGGATCGGACCTTTCGAATCATCTTTGGATTGGAAGGCTGATATGACCGAGTTAAAGGTTGCGGGAAGTCGGTGGATGGAAAGGGCTCAAGACCGTTCGTCGTGAAACTCTTTGGGGGAGGCCTATATCCAGCAGTGGACTTCTACAGGTTGTTGATGATGATAAGACCGAGTCACCCCCGCCACTTCACCAGTGCTCTCAATATACTTAAGCCATATGGAACGGAGTGGGTAAAAATAAGGATTTACGTCGAGAATTCCAGGAAGAGACAATGGACTTACAACCTTACACGTAGGTATGTATGGATATATATCCAATTATCAAGCAGCCAAAGCAAAATGTGGGCATATTCACGACAATATCTTGCCTCCTGTAATCTTGTTTTCCCTGTGATGGGATGATTTTTTTTAGGGAAAACAGAGACGAGAAAAACATGCATTTCCGATTCAAAAACAACACATCATCATGTATTTGACGTCAGCGTTTGTGCGATCCGTTGATGCGCTGCTTTCATACGTAGCACGAATTACATACTAATGATAATAATTTATTTCTTCTCTCTCATAGAAGTTTCTTACAGTTTGACTTATAGACGTATTGAAGGTCACCAGTGCCCCCACTATGCGGATTTTTATGATACTTAGTAATACGTAGTATTACTATCTTTTCTTTTCGAGGACTCTATCTTAGTTTTAACTATACCTTGGTTGTCAGTCAGTCAATAACACAAACCTTTTTTATGCGTAGTAGAATTTCTGGAAAACGTTCTATACCAGGCGTACCGTCAAAAAGCTTCAGGGGATAAACCAACGCAAGACGAAATCTCGGTTTGTGCAATTGAAAATGTAGGAGGGTTTCGTTTGACAGATTCAACCTACGATTTTGTTATGTATTGTGGACTAAAAGGAATCGCATACATCTAGATCCACAACAACAATTCTGACTATCGATAAGTATCACGTGAAAATTCCTGTTTCATAAAATGTTTTTTTTATACAACTAATGTAGCAAACAAGCATACAGTCCACCTGTTGGTAAGTGGTTACCGTAGCCTATGTACGCTTGCAATACCAGAGGCATCACGAATAAATAAATGTGATGAATGTTCAAATTAGACTTTTTTATGTGTTTTCATAATGAATTTATTGGTCATGAGGTCCTTTTCATGACCAACATAGCATAACCTTATTACGTACTAAGAAAAAACCAGTGACATTCATAATAGAAGTTTCACGGCAAATATCGTGACTGCAAAACTTTTGTACAAATCAGTTATCTATTTAACGTTTCAAAGGTAATATTTTATATCTCAAATAGCTTTGCAAATTCATTTTTACGACTCTATCGCGAACGATAAAAGAGCCTCACGGAAGACATGGGCACTGTTTGTGAAACTTTGTGGCCTATTTTCTTTGGAGTTTTGATGGTAGACAATGAATTTGGTGAAAAACGGTAATGCATTTCAAACAGTTTATTATGTTGAATTTTGTAATGAAAAGAAAAGCAAGTTTTACAAATAATAGGTATAATCAGGTAGAGATGTGTACAGACACAACGAACAACGATCTCTACAGAGAGAACGAATACCTTCTCTACAGACACATCTATACCATATGAAAGTATAGCGTATGAACCCACATTACAAATACATTTCAATAAGAAAAACTTATTTGACAACAAACTATTCGGATCTAAAAGAGGCCCTTCAACCACTGATGCTGGTTTGAGCTGATATCACACTATTCCCGTAAACGCTTGACGAATAATAAAAATAATTCTATTCCTTTCTGCTTACATGTCTTCGAGAGAAATGTATATAATTTATCTATTATATAGCGATAATAAGAGATTGTGAAATAGGCACTAACTATATTTCTAAATATAAGAACCATGTCCTAACGTCTGACGGTAATAAATTCATGATAATGTGCATCAGAAACACTGAATCCCGTTATAAACACGTCAATTATTAAATTTGCGTGACCTCGACTCGCATAGCCTCAATACAAATTATATTGCGTCCCGCTCTCTCCCAGTATAACAAAAGGTTTAATTATATCTGTCTCTCTCCAGTCTCTCTAATTGTTCTCAGTCTGCACCTTAACGACTTCCCGAATTCCCGTGGGTTTTTAAATGACTCTTGGGAATAGGCCGACTGACTGTATTGTTCTATTTAACAGTCCGTGTGCTAGTTTGAAATTCTTTCATATTGAGTTCTATATAAATTAAGGCAGTAGGTACATAGTTATGTTGTTATTGGAAGAACGCTCAAAACTAAGCCTTTCAACAGCGCAAATTTGGATAAACAACAAATAATTGGACAATTATTATGCACCATAAATAGTGACATAAAGTCAATTGGATACCCTTTAGAATGGGATACATACTTGTATTCTTTTTTCGCCCCAAAGTTACCCCTGAATTTCAAAATATTTTATTCATATACCCTCACGTTGGATCGGATCATAACAAGATTTAACTAATCCAAATTAAAATTTCTAACTTGTTTGGTTTAGCTCCGGGAGGCAGTGATGGACAGACGGAGAGACACCGGAGTGAGAGTAGATATAGATCTTTCGTTTATCCAAAACTTAGACGGAACACTAAAAACTAACAGTCCATCTTAAATTGATTGCGTTTTGCGTGACAACTAGTATTGTCTTATTAAAAAATAATAAGGGTGAACCCATATTATTTATCTTGGTTACACTCCATTTTTCCTTTCCAATGCAGCTTCTAATGACCTATTTATAATACGACAAAACAGCGACAAGCATTTCATTTGGCTCATTCTCTTCACCTCCTTCTATGATGTTCTTTATTTATCTGCCAATCATCTTCCTCTTTTTACTGACTGTTACTAAAACTGGTTAAGAGAGTGTGTGCTTGTTAAATTCCAAACACACAGAAACTAAGTCTAACTCACAATGTCCGATTATTAAGTACTTCTTACGTTCTTACTAGCATTGGCAATAGATATCAAAGGCTGGATTTGCAGTAAACAGGAAGCCGATGCTTACGTGTATTGAATTACATTAGGTACTGCCTCAGGTTGATCGGATTGGCGGAATCGAATCTAAATATGGCTCAATGTCTTGTTTGGGGCTACCGTGGCCGTGTAGTGAATGAGATATAGAGAATAATCATAATCATCAATACGCTTAGAAGTTGTAGAGCCGTGTTGGTACCTTACGTCTAGGCTCAGATAACAAGAAAACTATTAGCTACGGTTAGGTCAATTACAACCTTGTGAGTTAAAAGGGACCGTTGCTGAAAAAATTGAAGTGGTCCTATGTACATAGCGGTACCTATACAAAAATGAATTTATTAACGGAAACAAAATGGCGGCTTGTACAGACAAATACTTCAAAGTCAGCTAAGTTGTCAGCCGGTGGCAAAAGATTTAGATAGCTCAAATAATTTAGATTACCTTACGTTTTTTAGTTTTGGTAAATGATTCAGTACCAACAACAGTAGTTTCTGACGTAACTAATGCTAGAGTTATGTATATTTCATAAACATAAGGATAACACGTATAAAGATAAATTCGAGATCCCGAAAAACAAGAACAAAGACAGATAATGTACTTACCAAAGAGGGAAAAGGTTAGGTAAGAAAGTACTCACATGAAAAAAAAAAAGAAAACGCGGTTCATTACTCATGTGGGTGATAAGCTTTAAAAGGAGAAGATTATGAATCGTACTGGATGTGAATCGTATTACCGATTTTTTTTTTTTTTTTTTTTTTTTTTTTTATTCGAAATAGGCTAACGTTTGACCACAATCTCACCTGATGTTGAGTAATGATGTGGTCTACGGTGTAGCACGTTTGCCTAGAAGAAACCTATTCACTCTGGTCTTGAAGACACCCAAATTATAGGTATTCGGAAACACAGACGCCGGCAACGAGTTCCACTCTTTGGCTGTCCGCATTATAAAGGTACACGCAAAGCGCTTGGTGCGGCAAGGTGGTATATCAACCATGAACGGATGTCGCGTGTCCGTGCGTCTGGTTGTCCGATGATGGAATGGGGATGGGGGGACTAAATCAAAGAGTTCAATCGCACACTCTCCGAAATGTGTCCTATAAAAGACCGATAGGCTGGCTACTCGGCGACGATGATCGAGGCTCAGAAGCTTAGACTCAACTAAGTCATCATTACCTATGAGTCTTTTGGCTCGTCTTTCTATGGTTTCGAGGGCCTCAAGCTGATATTTGTCTGAACCGTCCCAAAGGTGTGAACAGTACTCCATACACGACCGGACTTGTGCTTGGTACAGATTAAGGAGCTGTCCCGGTGTGAAGTACTGCCTCACCTTCGACAGTATGCCCAGCTTTTTTGCGGCTGTCTTGGCCCTGGACTCAATGAAAGAGCCAAAGTTGAGCTTAGGAGTAAGTGAGAACCCTAGAAGCTCTAGCTGGTTAGATATCGGTATGGATATATCTCGGAAAGTGGGAGTTAGATGAAATTGACTCCTCTTAGCGGAAAATAGACACGCCTGGGTTTTTGAAGGATTGAACTTGACCAAGTTAGCGTCGCCCCAATCGGCAACTGCTTTCAGAGTCAAGTTCATTCTATTAACCATAGCTTCCTTCATGATTTCCTTTGATGATGTGATAAGTGGCTAAGTATGCCCTTCTAACATCGCAAACTACTGTTTTCTACGATTTACAAAGCAGTGCAATATTATATCATACCTATTCATGTACAAGGGACCTGAGGCCCTACCATGTCGTCTTACTGCCTATCCAATATAATGGAGAAAATTTCACTATATTGTTTCTTTCAATGACCGATGGTCATAGGCCCTCTGAAGATCTGATAAAGATTTTCGAAGATGTAGAACAAAATTCCTTAAATTTTAAGTTGGTTTTTATTTATTTTTAAAACATTTTTATAAAATAAATATTATGTTATAATATGTATACCATCTCGAAAGGGGCTTATTCTACAGCCAATTAGCAATAAAGTTTGTTCTACGACTTTTGGAAATTCGACATTTTTCATTGAAAAAACTCTATGCGAAAATCTGCTGTTTTGGGGTCAAATCAGGTCAAACACAATGAATCCGCTGTTTTAGGTAGCAATCTTGATTCCGAACTTCTTGTACGTTTAGTTATTAGTTCTAAAGATGATAAAAATACCAAAAACAGCTAATTTGAGAAAGTTTGTTAAAATAAAAAAAATTTAACTGAAAATATTGATATTTTTTTCGTTAATATCATTTCTTTCGTTGATAGAATATCACCCTTTCGGGATGGAATACATGGAATACAATCACCTTGTATACACAAGAAACAGTTGAACTATCGTAAATAAAATGTACCATGAATTATACCATCATAACTTTTAAATTATAAAACTTTACAAACGCTCCCTAGCCATGCTATGAGATTGTACTAATAATGGTTCTATTATCGCAATTTTACACAAAATAAATGGAGAGTGTTCGTGATTTCTCACCACTAATAATGCTAGTGGAATTATGCGTGGGTAAACTGATGCGTAATTTATTTTGTAACTTTTAAATGGACTAAACCCGACCTACATTATTTACTTGCTAAATAGTACAGTGTAATGTACTCGCTATAATCATGTTAATTACCTCGTTATGGATTTTTATGTATGTACTGCACCATACAAAACAGAAAAGGAAAAATGACTGGACATCTTAAACGATAATATATTATGTCAACTTTTAAAGAATTTAGTTGAAAGAAAGGTAGAAGGAAAACGTAAAGAGAACTAAGAATAAGTTACGAGTACATGAGCTTGATAAAAGAGAATATTGCTTTGATGTCACTAAGAAGGTGAAGGAGCTCGCATTGGAAAGATCAGAATGGAGGAAATTGCATCATTACACCGACAAGAGTTAAGGTTAATGTCATTTTCTTATTAACTAGTTGTTGACATACATCCAAACATCCTCACAAACTTTCGTAAGTATTTATCATATTAGTAGGAAGTAAGATACGTAGATTATCGCAAATTTTATTTTCTTCCCATTACTGTCTTTATTTTGAACTTGTTTTCAATTAAAAATCTTTATTCCAATTCAAGACATAATAATATCACCTCCACACAACAGCAATTTGGAAAATCTTTAAGACAAGTAGGTATATACTCAAAGTCAAAGTCAAAAGGCGTTTATTTCAATAAAATCTCACATGGGTAATTTTGAAATGTCTAGGTGAAGCTAGACCTGTTCCTCGCAACGAAGCCTTGAAGAATCAGTCAACAAACACGGCTTGGAGTCTTACATTTTTTTCGATGATCCTTTTTCACAAAATGGAATGTAGAGCTTCAGTGCTTCACTGTGTCCTTATTTAATCCAACAACGCACTCAAAGCTCTTAATTCGATAATAGCATTTCTCATTAATGTCTTACGCTTACGTCAAAAGGAATCCAACATCATCAGGGCTATTAATTTAAAGATACTCGCGCATCACTCTCTTTGATTTTAGGTAATTTGGCTTGATGAGCAATTAAACTCAGCTTGAAATTCGACTCTAAAGGAATGCCGGTAAAGTACAAATTACCATGCAAGGATGTCGTTTGTTTTGTCAGGAATGAACACTTGACGCGGTCTCATTACAGTGTAGTTTTTGAGAGCAATGTGGGTTTCTCGTACTCAGTGGGTTGACGGAAGTATGACCGAGATTCTGTCATTGTGTGCCGTCTATTCTCTGGTATATAAGGGACGAGAATGTTCAGTGACAATGTACACGCGGAGTTGGGTAACTAGAAGTGGTAACAAGTTTTGCTTCTGTCCTCGGATGAACAAAGCTTCGCGTCATGCTCAATATAGTTTGATCGGAAACTGAGCTATGCTAGCAGCAAGCTCTAAGTAGCTCCAATTGAATAGTATTTTTAGAGCCGTTGAAAATTCTACATCCAATGCGGGAAGCCAGTAACATAACTGCGCAAGATACTAGTTCTACATAATAGAGGTATGTGTCCAATCAGCACCACACTGAATGAGGTTCAGTGTGGTTTTTCACATGCCATTTGTGAAAAAGGATCATCGAAAAAATTATAGGCAAAAACCCGTGTTTGTTGCCTGATTCTTTTAGGCTGGTCCGCAAAGAACAGGCATAGCTTCATCTGATTTTATTTTAATAAATGGATAATGGTAATAGTTAGCAACCAAGTCTCAGTGCCATAGTCATCAGTGGCAACATGCACTGATTGTAGACTTTCGTCTTGAAGCTCTGCTGTATCTGCGACGAAAGGATATGACGAAGTCTGCATCTACCAGTCCCTTATTTGGTAATATTTAAAACAAAGATCATTAGCTGATCATAGCAATAATATCCGCAAAAAAATTAGATATCCAAGTAGTTTCGGCTTTCTCATAGTAAGTACAGACAAAATGCCTCTTCCACTATTCCTTTGTCTCGCGAAAGTTATGATTCATGGCTACGTGTGAGTGCATATTAGTTTCTGTATTGACGAGAGCACCACGCAGACTCATATTGGCCTAGAAAAATCTGCTCATACTGTCGAGTACATAAGTACTTGGAGAAGACTTTGTTTTCTACTTAAATATTGTTTTTCGTTAGATACGTGGCCTGACTTTCCATAAAAGCGTTACGTTGATACTTTGGCTCGGCTGTTTAGACCTATGATAGATAGCAATTTTGTAGTAGTATAAAAATAAAAAGTATAAAAATTATGTCAGTTTAAGGGTACTGAAATTTGAATGCCGTAGTTGCGACTCCAAAATCCTTAGTTTTTAGAGAAATAATGTTGTGTATGAAAATTAACAAAAAGTAACTTCCTTAATAAGGGATTCCTTCCCACATAAATACTTTAAAGTGGCTAATTCACTATCCTGCATGCAAGCCGTTAGACAAGTTCCTACCACCAATTTAGCGATACCGGCAGTTCAGAAATATTTTAATGTTAGGTCAATACATAGGCTACAATTTATAAAGATATTGTGTGAATTGTCCAAAATATTAAGTTATGAGTCAAGTAAGTATATTATTATATACTAATACTGTCGCCAAGTACCTCTGAAACGAGAGGTACGACGAATGTCTAGTCTTATGTACTGGTACAATCTGATATGTGCAACGCACTGATAACCTGGTACTGATCGCTAGTAGTCGGGGCTGTTCCCTCAGGCTCTATGTTGGGGGCTGTTCCCCTTGTGGCCTCCAACCTCCCCTATAGCCATCCCGAGCCTCGCTCAACTGACGGCTCTGATACCACCAGTATATTGACTGATCTGATGTCTGTTCGCAAACAGGGGGCCAACGCATCGGCAATAAAGAGTCACCCAACAGGGAGAAATCTATACATTATTATATGAAAGCTCACTCACAGAGTTGTCCTCGACGAGGATCCGCAGCCACCAAGCTCACCAGCGTACCGGCGCACCGATCACCAGCAACCTAATGACGATCGTTACGTCAAAGCTGTCAGCCGCTAAAAAAAACTATGTCGGCCTACCAAAAAGTTTCGCATCCGCGACAAATACTGCGCAGACGAAGTCGCGGGCACCAGCTTTGCTATAGTGTCGTAGGCGTGCTTTGAGCACTGTATATTCTAGACTTGGCCGCGATGAACAGGCGTAAATTCAAATAAATTTAAGACGTTTCAAATTGATACATGTGATATCAATGAATAAATTATTATTGAAGTTCGAAGTGTACAGTTTACTTGTATCGGAACGTCCCGTATCGGCCGTCATGCAGGAGTTTGAATTGGCCGCTTTAGTTATGAGATTCTTAGTAGGTACTTCGCTTTATTACATTTTAGATAGAAGTTTTAAAGTAAACGCTCTTTAACAAATTTGTTTTATTCATTAGAAGACCAAAGTTTCCTTATAAATAGGTATTACCGCATTACGCCTTAAGAAGTTTTAATAATTTGGGGAGTTATGAACTTATTTATGCATTGGAAAGCTTGATAAACTTACACACTTGCTGGAATTGACACGACTTTCTTGAGTTATTACGCGCAGTTATAAATGAGTCAGCGCCGGCAGACGGCGTATTTTAGGCTAACTAACAGGCTTATGGCCCTCCTGATGGTAAGTGGATACCGTCGCCTATTGACATCAGCAACACCTGGAGCATTGCAAATGCGTTGCTGCTCCAATTTCGAGAAAGTAGCGGCAAAGCGACTAATTCGCTAAACAATTGAAACTCAACCTTTTTACTTTTAGGTACGGCTGAAATCTCAAAACCGCGGCGCTCTCTACCGCGGGTGATTCGAGCCTCACAGTGTGATTTTGTGATTTGCGACATGCCTAAAAGTATTAATTTCCTGGAATCATGTAACAGACACTAAACAGCAAATAATGTGAGTTAGTAGTTAGGCATAAAGCGAGCTTATTCACAGTCCCCTACATGCCACAACCTGTGAGTATACCCAGAATGATTTCCACAACATCCACGGGTAGGTAGATATGGATTCTTCAGCCAGGGCCACCACGGCCAAAGTTTTATAAAAATGAAAATGATAGATACATATTTTCATCAGCTAAGTGGTAAGAGTGAAGTCGCTAGACTGTGATTTTGTAGAATTTATAAAAACACTCCAAACAAAAAGCATTGTTGATAAAAACTGTATTTTCCAAGGAAAAGTCTCTATATTGGTAGATCCCAGGATTTTGCTGAAAAATAATTATGCCTGGGTCCCTTTTCTGCCACTAAATTATGAATAGGTTACGCAGTCTGTGCCGTGCGATTTGTGGGGTTCTGTATAATGGAAAGTATTATTACTGGGTATTTTATTCAACCGACTTCAGAATTAAGAGGTTTTTTTTATTTCAATGTTTCAAGGGTCATTTTGAGTAGTGTTTTATTGATCGAATGAGCTAAGATTTCTCAAACAACTTGGGCGAATCGGCCTTGTAAAATTGAAATCCAATATAAATAAATAAAATTAAAATAACACTCAACAGTCACATACATAGTCCTGCCTGACCCCACACTAGGATTCCCTGTCTTGGGTATCAGAAACTGGGAACATGGTACCACAACACCCAAGCCCGGAACAACTATTTGCAGAACATGCAAACATTTGTCCCTCAGCGGGAATCGAACCCGTACCCTTTGCGTCTCAGCCAGGCACTTGCCACGAAGGTCGTCAAAGATATAAAGTGAGCTCCCACGTATTTTAAGCAAAAAGTGGCACATGGCACAAATCATGTCACGTTTATTCATTGGCACATCACAACTCATAATTTTTGGCTGAAAATTAACTATGTTTCCTGCGGAACTCCGAATCGTCGCTTACATTATAATGGCGGAAATAATTTTCGCGGTGTGCCCTCAGAGTGTTTCCCATTGTTTTTATGTAAATCGACTAAGGTCAAGCCTGTGTCACTCGGGGGCTTTATTTTTTGTTAAGTTGTTTCCAGATTCATATTCATATTATATCTCCAAAGACGTTTGTCTAGATAAATTGAAGATAGATATCTACTTAGCTTAGCTAGCTTATATCTTGCTAAGAACACGCGTCGAAATTTCAAAAGGAGAATCAAATTTATTTAAACAGCATTTTCTATTAATCATCATTTCATTTTCTATCAGTGTGAGTGAAGTGAAAAGATAATTAACGACTAAGAATACCAGGGTTAGACTGTGTAAGCGCTGATTAGATATTTATCTGGACAAGCTGGACGTTGACGTGTCAGTTCTATTTTACATGAATTTGAACCTTGAACTTATGCCACGGCCTAAACAAAATCGCAAAATATCCAGATTGAAGGTACGGGATAGTGTAGAGCAAAAAGCTTTCTACTTTTTGTAAGAAACTCGCTAACAATATTGTCAGAATCTAATGTGACTGGCATGAGGATCTTAAATACAATTTTGGATTAAAACTCTCATGCCATTCGAAAACCACGCAAAAAAGTTGCGACGGACCGTACAAATCACGCTCTTCGATGCAGGGAATAGAGCTGACATGCTCTGACTGTTTCAAAATCTATTGTTCCTTGTGTTTCATCATGGGAGTGGAACTTTCTTTGTGTACTGTTATTTCTTCCGTGATTTTGGTACAGCAATCAAATAATAAATAAACGTTGACAATGCGCTGTTGAGCCATGTTTCAACAACAATTCTCCCTTTTATTTCCCTGTTCGCCTTAATGATTGCAATCAAGTTATTATTTTGTTAAAAATACGTGACTATGAATGATTTGCGTAAATATAATGCACCAGCTGTAGCTTGTTGCTGCTTTACATAGCAAAGTGCGACTCAAAACCATTAGAAACAAACATGCCAAACGCAGTTTCAGCAGCCAACGAAAAGAAGCCGTTCTAATTTATTTTTTTCGCAGTCGAAACTAGGGGCATGGCAATTATTTTTCCACACTGTGGGTTAAAAATAAAGGCTGCCTGTCACACCCACACCGGTCACCCTGTTTTATTTGAAGGCTTAATACATGTTACAAAGGAATGGTTAGGTTATGTTTCCTAACAATCGCTGGCCGTAATCAAGGTGATTCATAATATGTTTACTATCCTGAAAGGGGCTTATTCTATACCAGATTGTCAATCAAATTTGTTCTACTATGTACTCTTGGAAATTTGACTTTGTTCATTGAAAAAACACTTTGGAAATATCTGCTGCTTTTGGGTAAAATTAGTTCAAACTCAATTATTCAGCTGTTATAATTAATCTTTTTTTTTATCCAAATAGGCTACGACCACGATCTCACTTAATGTTAGGTGACGATGTTGTCTACGGTGTAGCACGTTTGTCTAGAAGAAACCCATTGACTCTACTCCTGAAGACATCCAAATTATAGGTTCTATTACCCAAATTATAGGTTATCCCTATTCGTATCTTAAATGTACGGCTAGTTTGGCATAGTATACATATACCTATAACCTACTTAAGTAAAGAATAAGGAGGAGATTATGGTACACTTTATAATCACTATACTTACTACTGATGATTAGGTATATCGCTCACGGTTTCCATATTGTTAATTTCTTTACGTCATCGACAAAGACCTTTTCAATTAATAAAAAAAAAAAGAACGCTTCACGTGGTTTCAAGAGGTGTGATGCGGTGTAGTGAGGATGCGTTGGAGGGGCGCATAATTTTACCTTGGAAGACGATTTAGCTATGTTGGCATTATAGGAACAAGGCCAAAATAGCTTACGGCCGTCATTGACGGAGAGTGTTCTTATAGAAACATAGATACGCTTTACCGGGGTAACGTAACAGGGCCAGTGTAAACGAATGCCAACCACATTTACATTTCAGCGGGCGCGTACATTTTTAACGGGTTGTTTTTTTGTAGAATACTGGTAATTGCGGGTCATTTGTTTATGAACTTGGATTTCAACGCGGCGGAATGGGTTCTGTGAACTTAGGCTTGGACGCGAGGAACAGGCGTAGCTTCACCTAGTTTTCAAAGTGATCGTAGTGATTTTCATATACCTACCTGCTTTATTTAAATAATCTAAGCAATAAGAGGTAGGTAAAGGCTAATCTTGCGTATGGTACGCTCTTACAGGAAAAGCTTTCGATTATTTATTTAACTGTTCTAGTTCTGAAATCTCTAGAATTATGATGATAAATAGATCCTGTCATAAAAAGCCTACCAGGAATCAGGAACAACAACATTTTTTTTATTTCGTATGTGAAATGAAAAAGTGCTAAAAATAATTTACCTAAACTAAAGTAGGTATTTTTGAAGTTTGCAATCGAAGCCCTTTCGTAGACACCTCAGACGAATTATTATTTTCACGAACCAAGTTCTAGTTTCAAGTAAAGCCTAAAAGATTCCCAAAAGTTATACGAACTCATTTCACGCCTTGCTAAAAAAGTTCGTAATTCGAACTTGCTCAGTTCGAACTTCGAAGATAGACAAGCTTTGTCAACTGTTTTCTAATAAAAAAAGTTAGGTTTGTTTTCTAAAATAATATCTATGTAGTTTGAATTTCGAATGTGACATTTATCTCAACGTAGGTAGGCTGTGTTGGCCTTGCCGATTTGTTTTTAATATTTAATTAGTTTAACTTTAAATGCAGTTGAAACTATCAAATAAAAAAAAACATTTATTTCGGAGTAGTAGATAGTACAAGTATAATTTACAATCCAATAATCAATTGCAATGAACGTCAAAAACTGGTTCCTTTGGGTACCCTTATTTAATAAATTTCTTTGATATATTATTAAGTTTAGTCTTGTAATGAGTTCTTTGCACAATTACCTATTAAAATAATAAATGAAAATAGGTATAATGAAGTTGCGTAGGTAATCAGTATGAACTTGCCAGTTCTAATTATGATACTCAAATAAGCTAGTGTTCACCAGTACACTAACCGGCCCTTCAACGACTTTGCAACTTAAACGTATTTTTGATACGTTTTCATACATTATCTGTCATAACCGCCTTTTGATTTGGTGAACATTGGCTTTACACACGTACCTAAGCTTTCGTTTTGACGGCCATCGGTGCCGTCAATGGACGGCCCTCAGGCCATCTAATACTTAATAAATATCCCACACTAGGAAAAAAATCTTTATCGCGATTAACAATAGCTGAGGGACGGCAACTGACGGCCCAAGTAAAACGAAGCGTAATGAGAATTTACTTTTAATAACATTTTAAATTATGGGATTTGCTCGTGCCGTGACAACATGAAGTATGGCTTGGCGTGACACATCTATCATAACATGACAACGTTTACGTAAGCTAAAGGCCTTGTACACAGTGGCCTACGATTGTCTACCAAAATAATTGATCGAGCGAGCGAGTTGAGAAGATCAGAGGCCTAGTCAGCAAAGTCAGTGAGTTCTCACTTTTCACTTTTCCACCGTTAAAAGTGATGCTTACCATTTTTGTATGGAGTTACGAAAAGGTCGCCTACGAAAACCAGTATAATCTATTTACTTATCACGGTCGGAAAGTTAAATGTAGAACTCATTGACATTGCAGACTAATGTTTGCAGTGGTTTTTCAATGACAAAAGTCGTAGAACAAACTTTATTGCCAATTGGGTTTTAGAATAAGCCCCTTTATCCTATTATATTCCTTTCGGGGTAGTATTAATTATGAATGACGACCTTGGTGGCGTAGCGGGCGAGTGATCGTTTTAGACGTAATTGGTGCGGGTTGGATTGCCGCTGCTGGACAAATGTTTGCATGATCTGCAAATATTTTGTTCCGGGTCTAGTTGTGATACAATGGTACTCGATGGTTTTTTTTTTATACAACTAAGGTACCCATTTTTTATACCCACGACGCAGGGAATCCTAGTGTGGGGTCAGGACTATGTAATTATGTGACTGTTGGGCGATATCCATTTAGTTTTTTCTAGTTCTAAATTCTGTAGCAAAATTGGCAGTGAGAAACCTCTATAAATGAAGTTAAGTTACCTCCTCTCAGTTCAGACGTAGTCGAGCTAAAGCAATGAAGACAAATGTAAGAGTTGGGAGAGCAATTCTAATTTAAGTTCAATGTTTTAAAAGAGAGCGATTTAGGTTTTTGCCAACTCACCGGCCCTTTCAAATACATTAAACGGTCAAACATTTTGATTTTTATATGTAACTAGCTGACCTTACCGCAACATCTCCCGCGCGTTCAAGTACCTATGTTCCTACCTTGACTCTTGTTACTTCGTACACTTGAGATCTTTATTTTCCGACCCCGTGTTACGTGTGTACGAATGCGTCACGGCGCGAGCCCTTATTGCACATGACCGTCTTTATTTCAAAATTGATTTCTCGTAACGATTAACTCCAAAACCTTGGTAATTACTATTAATTATTTTGTGTAAAGCCACGGACTAAATTAGCCCGCAGTTTTCACAGAATATCGGACCTAAGCCAAGCGGACATTTTTCATCCGACTTGATGTTCAAATATTGGTGAAATCAGTTCAAACTCAATTATAAAGCTGTTTAAGATAGGTACCAAATCTTTGATTTCGAACTACAAGAAGTTCGTTTACTAATAAAACAGATCATTTGAAAAAAATCGGGAAAGATAACAGAATTCAATATTTGGATAATTTTGTTTTTTTTTTCGCTAATACGCTTTCTTTTTGTATACAGTTAGACCACTCAGCATCCTGTTTCCTTAAATCCAACAACAAAACTGTGCAAAACATGAACCTCGTCGTACAAAACTGTCTTTTGTCTTGAAAGTGGTTCGAGCACAAAGTAAGTAGGTACCTACATTCGTTTTTAGGCATTTTTCTCGTAGCGCGAGAGCCTAATTTCGCCGTGTTTGCAACATACGTAAAACGTATCCTTGTGTATGCTCGGTAATATGGCTACTTTAAGCTCTTGTAATAAAATAAAAACTTGAAGTAGGTACCATAATGTGCTCTGGAGTTCAATGGTTCACTTACCTTTTCGGTTCGTACCTACAAGGTAACTTAGAATATGTATACATACTGCCGAAATGGGCTTATTCTACATCCAATTGGCGTAGAAGATTTGTTCGACGACTTTTGGAAATTCAACATTTTCCAATGAAAAAACACTATGCAAAAATCTAATTAATTATTCAGCTGTTTTAGGTAGCAATCATGTTCTAAAATTCTCGTACGTAAAATAATTAGCGATAAAAATAATAAAACCACCAGTCCGTATCATCCGAGTACGTAGTGCTCGAGAAACTTATCACCGGTGAGTGGTGACAAGTGAATAGTTTGCAGGGTTTTTGCTCAACGGTGACTCTGAAAATGTATTGTCGATCATGCAAATAAAGTTAATGACGCACTGCCGTGGATGAACGTTCTAAATCCACTGTCTATCCGCTATCACTGTCACTCCCCAAATTCGTCCCCCGACTGTCAAAATCAATAAAACAAAAAAGATGAATATTCATATGAAAATTATTTATTTTCCACTTCCTGGCTTTTCAATTTTCACGCGAATGCCGTAAAAAGGAAGAAAAATACGACGGGTGAAACCGAAGTAATATCCTTGCGAAATTTCCCTCAAAAGCGGATGTTCGTACTTTGGAAAACGTCGATTCTTTTTAATATTTTAGTAAAGCTTTTCATCCTGTTGGATCGCTGTGCGCATTGTTACATTGTAAAGCCTTTGAGTTAGGGGTGACAACATTTTATTTTTTGAATCGCTTTGTTTAATTTTGTACCTTCGTTCCTGAAACGTATATCACGGTAATGTACCTAGTAGATTTAATCGTATCGAATGTGAGTCTCATTTAATAAAATAGGGCCAACCTTTATTTTGTCCTACCAAATAAAGGTTACCTACCGCGGCCAAATTGCCAGAAGCGGGCAAGTATTTTCGCGGTTTCTACTATTTTAGACAGAGTCTTGACTCGTATCTTTAGTCGTGTTGACGAGAATGTTTTACTACACAATCATAATTATGGTATTTTTTACGACACTTAGAATGCTTGAAATGATAAGAAATTAGAATTGGAGGTCGCACCAGGCACCCCTTGCGTCTCAGATGGGCCAAATCAGTTAGACATCAATACTTAGGTACTGATTACCTAAGTATTGATGTCTAACTGATTTGATGACCTCATCTAAAATAGCTGAATTTGAAATGAATCAAATTGAGTTTGAAATTATTTGACCCGAAAACAGCAGATTTTTACATATTTATTTTATTTTTTATTTAACATTTTTTATTTTACATAGGTAGCATTTTTTTCAATGAAAAATGCTGAATTTCTTATAATTAATAATCTGAATGATAAATTATTTTCATAAATTATCATTCAGATTATTAATTATGTATTATTATTATTATTACAGATTATTAATGGATTACTAGATAGTGTCCCTTCCGGGATAGTATACATGTATACATTATGAATCACCTTGTATAACCTACTAGAATAAAATGCTGCTCTTACTGAAATACAGGATTTGGATACAATAATCCCCACCTCAGTCTCCACCACAGAAATATGTCAAGTCTATCGATGGAGATGAGTTATTGCATAATAATCCGCTTTGGTGCGGCTCAGAAATTGCTGACGTGTGCTGTCTGGTTACATTCATCAAACTGGTATGGAGTGTATTGTGTTGTATCACTGGTTTTGTCTTGGCCATTCTGCCGTGCAGTGGACAGATTGTCATAGTAAGTGAAAGAACCAGGGTATAGAAAGGAACCAGTGAATCTAGCAGGAGATACAAGGTTATTTTCCCATGCTGGTTGTTGCCTTAAGACTTTAACATACTCTAGAATGCTGAAAATAATTTACTCTTGTCTTTGTTTTTTAGGCTTCTTTTACAGAGTTGGAAAAACGCCCTTATGGTAAGACTTTTCGTTGTCTGTCTGAGAACACTTGCGGTTCACAGTTCCATAAGTAATAGGGTTTTATGGGTTACGGAACACTCGGCGCGCGAATTAATATTTTATGCACATCTTTTCATCTCCATTTAAACCTATAAATACTAGCGGTTGGCTCCGAACTGAGATCTCGCGATGACTGCTTAAAGTTGGTAGGTACTTCATTATCGTTGAGACACAATTATGATAAACTTTGAAAATCGCACCTTAAGCAAGCATTATAACTCTTCCACGTAGCTGTATTTCTGTATCAGGCTGACTCTATGCAAATCGTTTTAGAATGGCCGATTTAAAGCTCTTACAATGATACGCCACTTCATGTAATTAGTATGACTTTTTTTGAAAAACCTCCTTTTGGACCCCTATATCTTAGCAACCTCATCTGGCCGATTTAACTCATATTCTTACCAGTAAATATAGTACAACCTGTTCACCTATTGAATTCCAAGCAGATTCGAGAGTTATGCTTAAACAAATAAACATACAAACGCCCATTCGCCCAAGTTGTTTGAGAGATCTTCGCTCGCTCGATCAATAACTGTCATCATAATCATTTTAACCGTTCCTTAGAAAACTACGGCTTAGGTTCATCATGACTCAACTTTTTAGGTCAAAATTTGCAAGTCTTGCAACCCCATTCCGTTGTATCAACACCGGACGGACAGACAATGTGTCGAACCCATTAGCATTTATTGAGTTTTCCAAGAATGTTCATTACATTACCCTACTTGGGTAAGCGTGTCACATGTTAAATCGTCTTTGAATTGTCATTCGTTTTGGTTAAGTAGGTATAGTACCTATGTAATTTTGGCGGATAATATTTGTATCGTCGCGATCTAAAAAAAACGTTATAGTGATGATATTGAACAAAAGCTTCTACGAGACGTGTTGTTCTTTAATCCTTTCTCAACACTAGTTCTTTCTCCAACGGTATTGGTCCTTCTTCGGCCATCATACGCAACCGAACTAATGCAGAACAAGTAAGGAACTCGACAAACACTCAATCAAAAATAGCTTTTGATTACCATTTTACATGACATACCTAAATCTTTCCGCGGTTTACCTGTGGAGGTTAACTCATCCATAGCTATGAATATTAAAAATCTTTATCATGACCAAGGAAATTACTTTCAAGCGCGCCCTAGCGTTGTCATGTTTAGCTTTTACAAACTGGACAAGGGTTTGTTGGATAATGAGCTGAGGGTTCCCCATGTTTCGAGAAGAAGTGATTCTGTACCTGTGCGAAAATTTGCCTTGCTTGTGAAAATGTAGGTAACTGTATGTCTAGCCTCCAGCTTTTCAGGAAACGTTATTATTAAATTTACGAAGTAAAGATATGTAAGAATAAGAAAAAATTGCACAGTTGCACTATTATAAAAGATATAGATTCTTACTTCATGCATGACTTATGTACTATGCTTATGTATTGTCTTTATGTAAATTTTCTTTGTTTGTTATATTTTTACCCTTTTTCTACTGTGCGTGTGTGTTTTGTCAAATAAACAAATTCTATTCTATTCTATTTGACTCATACACACACACACAAGTATGAAAAAACTAAGAGCAGGAGAACTCATTAAACAGTGGGTATCTAAGTATTTCGTGGAAAGTATCTAGCCTATAAATTCAGCTGCCAAGTGGCAATACCTAATCACCTAATACCTACTTTCAATTCCGTATTTCGGTTTGAAGATTGAGTTTAACCGGTTTTAAATTACAAGCACGTGATAATTATCTATAGCCAACCCGCATGCCCAGCGTGGTGAGTATGGGCAAATCCCCCCACATGATAAGGAGTTTGCTCTGTCTGTGGGGGAGGCCACGTTCAGCAGTGGACGTCGAACGGCTGAAATGGTGGTGGTGGTGGTGGTGATAATTATCTCGCGTGCTTATAATTTCAACCGGCTGCCAACGTATGTGTGTCTCAGGGTGATGGTATCAATGCAAAACCACATGCGCCGCATCCCTGGTGGTATTTCAGCTGTGTTGGGCAGTCGTTCACTTACCTTTCGTCTTTTTTTTTTTTTTTTTTTATGTTATACGGAGGCAAACAGGCTTACGGCCCACCTGATGGTAAGTGGTTACCGTCGCCTATTGACATCAGCAACACCTGGAGCATTGCTAATGCGTTGCCTGCCGAACCCCTCCCCCCCTAAAGAGCTCTGGCAACCTTACTCACCGCAGGAACACAACACTATTTGAAACAAATAATGTTATTTGGCTGCGATCTTCTGTAAGGCGGAGGTACCTCCCCAGGTGGGCTGCTCCAATTTAGAGCGAGAAAATCTCGCTGTGCCCTACCTCTCGTCTTACTTAGGTATTTGTTAAGGTAAGCGGTTAGTCAGTTAACCCGAAGCAAGGGTATTCGGTTCATATTGGTCATCACGTAGCGTAGGTAAGTTACCTTTTAAAGTTTCCTTTATATTTTCTACTTTAGTACGGACCCCTAATAAAACATCATACAAAGCGGAGATTAGAATCTCGACCAGCAAATCTGTCATGGTAGAATGATTAATAAAACGTGTTTCAATCTAAAATATTATTTCAAAATATAAAGAAGTGATATTTAGTTTATTTTTAAGCTTGGTCTAAAAGCCAATTATTTCGTCTTGAGTTGAAAGATGATTTTTGTGGTTAGCAGAGAAAAAGGCATCTCATTTATTTTTTGGTTTTGCTTGCAGCGTTCGATGGATTTTTTTACCCCGCCCACATTGGTTACCCCAACTTACGTATGTTCACTACAGTATCTACGGTACCTACTAGCCTAAGATCTAATGATGCATCGTACAGCATTTATTTATAACTACCAACCTCTCAGCCTAGTTTGTAGGTAACTAATATGATTTATCCTATGGCTTAGGCTGGCCGCACACCTTAACGATTGGTGATTAAGAATGTCACCGGACCGTACGTCCTTACTGATTGGTTGATTAGATTTTTCTGATGGTATGCGGCCACCCTAAACGACATGAGACTGCATTCTTCAGTGGACAGGTCGAAATACGGCGTGCTCAATAGGCAGATCTCTAAGTCCATGCGACACGATTTGCGCCTTTTTAATACAGCTTGTATTAAACACGCCATAGAGCGTAATAAAGGCTCGAAAGTGTTCGCAAAAGATCTGTCTATTGGACAAAGTCAGTTGACGAAACTGAAGACCGATGGCGGCAGTATCGTCTCGTCGAAGCCTGAGATTTTACGAGAGCTCGAGAAGTTCTATGGACAACTGTACACCTCATCGCAAAGTCCTGCTCTAAGCACGGCAAGCGATGCAAGAGCCCGCCTGACCCGGCACTATACCGAAGACATCCCGGACGTCAGCCTATACGAGATCCGGACGGCCCTCAAACAGCTTAAGAACAATAAGGCACCGGGGGAGGACGGAATAACGTCAGAGCTTCTGAAAGCGGGTGGAACACCGGTACTTAAAGTCCTTCAGAAGCTATTTAATTCCGTCATCCTCGAAGGTACAACGCCTGAGGCGTGGAACAGGAGCGTGGTGGTACTGTTTTTCAAGAAAGGTGACAACACCCTCTTGAAGAATTATAGGCCCATCTCGCTGCTGAGCCATGTCTATAAGCTGTTTTCGAGAGTTGTCACTAACCGGCTCGCCCGTAGGTTTGACGACTTCCAGCCTCCCGAACAAGCCGGGTTCCGCAAAGGCTTCAGTACCGTAGATCATATCCACACGCTTCGGCAGATTATACAGAAGACCGAAGAGTATAATCGGCCACTATGTCTAGCGTTTGTGGACTACGAGAAAGCCTTCGATTCAGTCGAGACCTGGGCAGTGTTACGGTCACTACAGCGGTGCCAGATCGACTACCGGTATATCGAAGTGTTGAAGTGTTTGTACAGCAAGGCCACCATGTCTATCCGACTCCAAGACCAGAGCACAAATCCTATCCAATTGCAAAAAGGGGTGAGACAGGGAGACGTAATATCTCCGAAACTGTTCACCTCTGCATTGGAGGATGTTTTTAAGCTTCTGCACTGGGAAGGACAAGGCATCAACATCAATGGCGAATACATCACTCACCTTCGATTCGCCGATGATATAGTCATAATGGCAGAATCGCTGGAGGACCTTGGCGCTATGCTCAGAGACCTCAGTACCGTCTCCCAACAGGTAGGTCTTAAAATGAACATGAGCAAGACAAATATCATGTCCAATGCTCATGTCGCACCTATGCCGGTAAATGTTGGGATCGATACCATTCAAGTTGTAGACCACTATGTCTATTTGGGTCAGACGATTCAACTGGGAAGGTCCAACTTCGACAAAGAGGTCAACCGACGAATCCAACTCGGATGGGCAGCGTTTGGGAAACTTCGTCATATCTTCTCGTCGCAGATACCGCAGAGCCTCAAGACGAAAGTCTACAATCAGTGCGTGTTGCCAGTGATGACATATGGCACTGAGACTTGGTCGCTAACTATTGGCCTTATACACAAGCTCAAAGTCGCCCAACGGGCTATAGAGAGAGCTATGCTCGGCGTTTCACTGCGTGATAAAATCCGAAATTTGGAAATCCGTAGAAGAACCAAGGTTACCGACATAGCTTTTAGAATTAGCAGGTTGAAGTGGCAGTGGGCCGGCCATATAGCTCGCAGAACCGACAACCGTTGGGGAACAAAGGTTCTCGAGTGGCGACCACGAACCGGACGACGCAGTGTTGGAAGGCCCCCCACCCGATGGACCGACGACATTGTTAAGGTTGCGGGAAGTCGGTGGATGGAAAAGGCTCAAGACCGTTCGTCATGGAACTCTTTGGGGGAGGCCTATGTTCAGCAGTGGACTTCATCAGGCTGATGATGATGCGGCCACCCTAAGACAGTGCAAGGGTAGACAAGGGCCTTATCATTACGTCTTATTGCCATTCAAATGCAAGCGTCAGCTCTATTTTACACGAATTTGAACCTTAAATCTTTGAGACTGCCAACTTACGACACCGCCTAAAAAAATCGCAAAGTTGATGGTACTGGAGATTTTGAAAACCTGCGGAGTTGAGTGAGGGTTCCACATACTAGACCAACACAATATAACTAAATAAATAAACACAGTTACCAAAAGAAGGGTTAGGTCCTCTCGGTTAGCCAACAGTAAAATCAACATTTCAACAAACATTTGCGGTGACCGCAGCCTTAATTAATAAGTTTGAACAATAATGTCGCCAATAATAAAGGTTTCGATACAATTCAATTAATTCGCTATCTGAAAGCGAATTCAATAAAACGAGAGAATTGATACGAACATTATATCGTACGTGATAGAGCAGTGGACCCATGTCGGACCACAGCGTCCTCTGTGGGTTTTTAATCATGTCAAATTATGTATTTATTATTGGTGATGAAAATTTAATAAAGGCACAATCCGGAAGTTATTTCCCGGATCCCAGCTCAATTATGAATGCTCAATCAAACCTATATAATATATAAAGAGTAGAGTATGACGAACGGTGTAAGGCCTTTTCCATCCACCGACTTCTCGTGACTTTAACAATGTCGTCGGTCCATCCTGGGAGGAGGGGTTGGACTTCCAACACTGCCTCACCCGCTTCGTGGTCACCATTCAAGAACCTTTATTCCCCAACGGTTGTCGGTTCTGCGAGCTATATTGCCAGCCCACTGCCACTTCTGCTTGCTAATAATTATGATAGCTAACCCCACAACACCCCATTGTAGATAACAACATAAGTACAATAAAGATTTTGAATTTGAATTTGCTATGTCGGTGACCTTGGTTCTTTCACGGATTTCCTAATTTCCTAATTCACGAAGTTATTGTTTATGATCTGTATTGTTGTACAGGCTAGTAACGTCACGCTACGCTTGGGTAGATAAAGAGGTTCAAAGTTTGTACTTACGGAATAATACCAGAAATATCAACGATTCTGTCAATGAGCCCTTAATAAAACTCGATTATTCAACTTGTAACAGTTTAACTCACCTGTTATAGCCCAGAGTTCCTTCAAACACTCCTCCCTCGACCGTTGTATCGCCGATCGTTTCTGCACCTCTGGTCCTGACTCCAGGTATTCAAAGAGCACGGCCCCGAGCAGCACATAAACCACCACAAGTACCACCAGCCCGATTTGGGAGCAGGCAGCTCTTGCGCACGCGGAGGCTGAGCGACGAATGATGCCCGGGCGGTCGCGCTCCTCTAAGGAAACCTCGGATGACATGGCGAGTTTTTTAATTTGGAATCACGGTTCACTTTTGTTTTTTATTGGCACTGGTTGAGTCATTTTTTTTATCTGAAACAACGAAAAACAAGTATTTATTACTTTATCGTCATGCAATTACGAATACGTAAGTGGCCTTTTCTTAAAACTATTTATTGAAGGATGATAATGCTCTATCTCTATCATAGAGCATCACCATCCTTCAATATATGTAGAGTCTATCTTCCAATCAGTTACCATCAGTTACCATCCTTATGTCATCATCATCATCAGTCTATAGAAGTCCACTGATGGACAAAGTCCTCCCCCAAAGAATTTCAGTAACAAACATCCGTACATCCATCCAAACTTTCGCATTTATTAGTAGGATAGGATTTATTTAGGCACGAAAGGAGCCTCTAATCCTTTCACTACACTGATTTTTTCACTAACGGTCACAGGCCCTTTTCACCACCATTCCTCAACCTGGCCATTGACCTATTACAAGATGACCAAGAAATAATCAGTGACACGACAAGCAAGCAAGCATAGGAGAAAAGAAAACAAGTGAAACTGTTTTACCTTATGCTGCCTACATCCACATTGCGATAACAAGCTAAATGGCTCAAACTAGAAACAACCTACAAATGTTATTTGGTGACAAAAGTTACTAGTTCACGAATTGAATGATATGACCCAAGAGATTTATAGGTAGGTACATGACATGGTAAGGTATAAGTAATACTTACATATACAAGGCTATTCTTATAAATATGTTGGTATCCTATGCCGAGAGAGGTCTAGGTATTCAAACAAAAAGTAAAAAATATTATCAGCAAAAAAAACAAAATTTTTATTTTTGAAAATATTGCAATTTCATAAATAAATTTCAATATTCGAAATATTTAGAGAATTATTTCTAAAATTATCTTGAATGAGGTGGATGGAATAGGGGTTGTGAAAGTTTTTATGGTGAAATTCCTCAAGTAAGAGATCTGAAAGTTCATATTTTGGCTTATGGTAAGAATTATAGAAATATTCAATACACTTTTCATCATAATTGGTCAAATCCATTTGGTACATAATATGTAGGTAAGTTAGTTGGTAGGTAGGTACGTAGGTAGGTACACCTACGGCTAAATCATAATAAAAATTAAAAACTTACGGTAACTTCTGCATACATAAATAAATATTTAGGCGAGTACTTAAAAATCAAGAAAGTCCCTGACTCTAGATGTGGTGTAGTTATTTAAGTTTAATATTATATGTATGTTAAAGTCAAAGTCAAAAGGCATTTATTTCAATAAAATCACTAGGATCACTTTGAAACTAGGTGAAGCTATGCCTGTTCCTCGCGACCAAGCCTAGAAGAATCAGGCAACAAACACGGTAGTCTGTAAGGTATTTATTAATATGGGCCATGGCAAGTATGTCAAGTAGCCTGAATTAAAGATATTAATATAATATTAAATAATAAATAAATATTCTGGACATATTTACACGGTCAACTGATCCCAAACTAGGCATAGCTTGTATTATGGGTACCAGAGACTGATGTTTATATATTAGATCACACAGAACAAACATCTGTGTTTATCACACAAATGATTGTCCAGTAAGGGGATCGAACCCGCAACCTCTAGCGCAGAAGGCAGAGTTACTACCAACTGAGCTATGAGCCCAGTCGACTTAGATTATGGACTTTTAATTTACTGAGTGGGTACTATCTATGGAAGTCGGTAGGTAAGGTAGGTAGGTACTTACCTACCTGGAAATATCAGAGTCAATTTTTAGCGCTTACCCTAGAATATCCAACGTAGGGAGGTAGGTAAACCAACTTGCTAGACACTAGTTACCTACCTATTACTCTACTTAAATAAATAATGGTCACTTCAACGCTAAGTAGGCTTATAATGATACTTAGTCCTAATTTTTCAATGTAATTATAATACCTATGGGAATTATACCAACCTAATTAACTACAAGATTTTATTTTGAGATCTAAAACTTTATTCACTGTGGTCAAAGTTAGGTAGGTACAGCTAATTATAGTTAACACCACTACAAGCTACTTCAACTTTGGTTCTAAGATAACTAAAAATCAATTATAGTCACACAACGTATTGCAGAGAAAAGTAAATAATCCTTCACAAATTCTCTGAATTTTTCAAGTTCCGGCTACGAAACTTCAAAGGTGCTACGCGCGCGATTCTCAAGTCCGCTCCGTAGCAACGTTGAGGATACAACTGAGGATCGGCTGTTTCAATAAGCCTGAAAACAGTTTTCAAACGTTTCCATCCCTCTATAGTAAAATGCGCAAACCTGCGGGAAGCACTTTTCACTTGCGTTGACTATTTTGTGAAAGCGACATCTGTGTCAGGGCGCAAAAACTAAAGGTACTAAGATGCGATATCTAGCGGATATTTAATGAAGTATGTAGTGCAACTGATGATAAAGAGATAGAGATAGAGACCCTAGATGGCGTGATAGAATAGATTTATAAAGTATATTGTCCCTTCATGTTTCTTCACATATTTTTGTTTATTTACAGAAAAAAGATAGTCCTTCATTAGTTTATTTTTATACATAATTAAATTATTTATTTAATTCTCAGAAAAAATGGTATTAGGTAGAGGTACAACACAGAGTACCTTATGGTAGTAATTGCAACCAAATACAAATGCGCGGTTTATTTTCTTAGTACCAACTAAGCTTGCCCCACCAGTGGGGATTATGACAATAAAAATACATAATTAGGTTTATTTTATATGGTTTATTTTTATAATCCCCACTTAGCTTATTTTTCTCCATTATTTTATTCTCTTGTTTTGCTATAATCTAGTTAAATCCAATTTTAATTAAAGAGAATAGATAATGAGAGAATAACAAGCTTAGTGGGGACGTCGCGCTGTCAAATTTTGATCATGACACTACTAGACAGTTGACAATTGAAATAACAGCCATGTCAGCTAGCTAGCCAACGTACCAGCCAGTTTCGTTCGTTCGAGAGAGAATGGAAAATTGGGCACGAAACACTGAAAATTGACACGCTTTCCGAGATTTTCGTGACTATTGTGAAGAATAATTGTTTTATTTAACAAACATTTATTGTTGCCCATTTGTTTTATTGTTTGGAATAGAAAACCGCTGCAAAAATGAGTACAATTTTAGAGAAAATTGCCGCTATCGAGTCTGAGGTAGGTCGAAGAGGTTATGAATGAATTTTCATAATATATCAGGAAATACTGTAAACCGCTTTAAGTTTTCGCTCTAATTCCCTAACTCCAACACCACAGCATATTCCTGATAGGCTTCTGTGTCCTGGATAGTTATTTTAACTTTGAAAATTGTTATGTATTACAGATGGCTCGGACGCAGAAAAATAAGGCCACAGCTCTCCATTTAGGTATTCTGAAGGCTCGATTGGCTAAATTGAGACGAGAATTGATCACCCCGAAGGGTGGTGGCGGTGCTACTGGAGAAGGTAAACTGGAAATGCCCTTTTAAGAACTAGAATCAGACTAGACATAGAAGGCTGTGTTCGACTTAATCTTACCTAAGATAAGCGAATAGAGCACTAACAAAGCATCTTATTAAATAGATGCTTACAGTACAATGATGAAAGTTATGTTTTGGAAATCTCTTCTTTCTTTGATGCTTACAGAACAATGATGAAAGTTATGTTTTGGAAATCTCTTCTTTCATTATTGGCATCTTGTTCTTGCCCATCATATTGATGAAGATATAGGATAAAACATAGGTATTACAGATTGCCAAGGCTCATTACTAATTGTAGTACTGTATGTGTGTTAGTAATGAGTGGAATATAAATATGAAGACAATTGCCACCTGTTTGAAATTATTGACTACATTTAAAATTCATAGGTGCATATAATTTTGTTTATATCAAAGCATTAGACTGGCTTTATAGCTTAGTTGGTAGTAACTCTGCCTTCTGCGCTAGAGGTACGCTAGGGGTTCGATCCCCGCAATGGACAAACATTTGTGTGACTAACACAGATGCTTGTTCTGTGTCTGGGCGTTATATATTATCTATTATGTATATCAGTCTCTGGTAGCCATAGTACAGACAGGCTATGCCTAGTTTGGGATCAGTTGACAGTGTGTGATACATCAAAAAAAAAATTGATATATATTCAAAATTAATGTGATAGTTATAAATGTCAGCCTGTGTATGGTTTAAATTGCAAATGATATTAAATTTTAGGGTTATAAACCAACCTTTTGGCCAACCATACCATGCGAGCAAGCTATGTGCAGAAGCTAGTAAAATATATAGCCTTATACTTAATTTACTAATTTACAGGTTTCGATGTTGCCAAAACTGGTGATGCCCGAATCGGATTCGTGGGATTCCCATCTGTGGGCAAGTCAACATTGCTCTCAACACTAGCCGGAGTTTACTCGGAAGTGGCAGCTTACGAGTTCACAACCCTCACCACAGTGCCTGGCTGTATTAAATATAAGGGCGCTAAAATACAGGTGTGTGCTATCATTTTGTATTTTAACTAGTGGTATGCCCCACACTGATCTATCGCTATAAAGGCACAATTAAGATAAACTTTGATAATCGCATCTTCAGCATGTTCTAACTAATAAACAATCTTATCTGAACTATGAAGTCATTGAAATTTACCAAATAGGAGCTGACTTAAATTGGTTTATTATTGTTACAATTTTTATTGTATCTCAAAGACCATACAGCCTAGAATTAAAATGAAAATCGTTTTGTAATGTATGAACAAAGCTCTTACATGACACCCCACTTTATGTATTGGTAATCACTACTAACTTTTTTGGAAAACCCCTTTTGAACCGCTATATCTTAGCAATCCCTTGGCCGATTTAACTCATATTCTTACCAGCAAATTTTGATAGTACAACCTATTGACCTACTAAATTCCATGCAGATTGGATTGGCCGTTCAAAAGTTATGCTCTAACAAATATATATATTCATCCGAGTTTTTTGAAAGATCTTCGGTCACTCTATTAACAACTTTTAAGATTTAAATAAACTTTTTTATATTTCAGCTGCTAGATTTGCCCGGCATCATCGAAGGTGCCAAGGACGGTAAAGGTCGTGGTCGGCAAGTCATCGCCGTCGCTCGGACATGCTCTCTCGTCTTCATAGTCCTCGACGTGCTGAAGCCTCTCCAGCACAAGAAGTTGCTGGAACACGAGCTGGAAGGCTTCGGCCTGAGGTTGAATAAACAACCGCCGAATATAAACTTCAGGAGAAAAGACAAGGGCGGTATTAACCTGAATATTACTGTAAGTTTTACTGTTTTACTGTGACACATAGTATGATAGGGGCTTATTCTATCAACAAAAATAAATTTTCACTAAAAACGGGATTTGTGAGTTTATTTGTTCCCCGATATTTCGGAACAGTTGCATGTGCCATGATCACGGAGTAAACTTTTGTTTTTAGTGAAAATTATGTTCATAACCATGATTGTTTCAAAAATTTGTTATCAAAACATTCAATATTTTTTCAAATGAGTACTATTTTTGGTCTTTTTATCGTCTTGTTATGTAATTATTACAAACGTAAGAGAAGTTAGACATCAAGATAACTACGTAAAGAAGATGTTTAGTTGAGTTTTAACTGATTTGTCCCAAAACAGCAAGATTTTTTGCAGTGTTTTTCAATGTTGCCAATTGGGTGTATAATAAGCCCCTTTCGGGATGGCATACCTATTATGAATCACCTTGTATCATTTTCTCGTATCATCACTTCTTCGTTTTAAGTCACTGTAAACTGCCATGGTGGCAATCACAAGGCCCAGAAGTTCACAAGGCACTTTTTTCAAGATGGCAGCACTCTATAAGAGGGATTTGCATTTCAAAATGGGCGTCATTTTCGTAATAAGATCCCTCAGATTACTCTAAAACGATACCTATATTCATTTACTCATAATTAAAACAAATTGCAGTGCCCGCAATCAGAACTCGACCAGGAAACAGTGAAGACAATTCTCTCTGAGTATAAGATACACAATGCTGATATAACATTGCGCTACGACGCGACTAGCGACGACCTCATCGACGTGATCGAAGGAAACCGGGTATATGTGCCCTGCATCTATCTACTCAACAAGATCGGTCAGTAAACCCAGCTTTGTTTTTTTTTTGATTGGCCTCATAGCTCAGTTGGTAGTAACTCTGCTTTCTGCGCTAGAGGTCGCGGGTTCGATTCCCGCACTGGACAAACATTTGTGACTAACACAGATGTTTGTTCTGTGTCTGGGTGTTAAATATATATATATTATGTATATCAGTCTCTGGTACCCATAGTACAGGTTATGCCTAGTTTGGGATCAGTTGACCTTGTGAATATGTTCGGAATATTTATATTTGTTATTCATCCTCATCATCATTATAATCACCGTCATCATCAGCATCGACACCACCAAAATCATCACTATCACCATTATCATCACCACCACCACCATCATCCTAATAAACTATTAGTTATGCTTCCAGTAGGTATCACGCATCAAAACCAAAATGTGATTTAATGAGTTCTCTGGTAATTTTTCAAAGTTGTTTGAACTGTATCTTATTATATTAATTACTACTGTGACAATAAATGATCCTAGTTTTCGAACTTTCGCGATCAGTATACATGACTTATTGAAAACAAACGGTTGTTGCAACACATGATCCAATTTCTTCCTAAAGTTCAGTCATTTTATGGAATAAGATGCATTTCTGTTGCAGTCGGTCCAATTGCTTAAAGGACTGCAAACATTCAGCTAGCATGCAGTCAGCGTGCAGTTGTTACTGCAGACTGACTATGATGTTGGTTTCCAGTTTCAATTCAATTGTGTGCACTGCACAAAAAACCGCATCGAAAATTCAATTTCGCTGTCTTTCAGTTTGAATGTAGACTGCCTACATAGACCTCTAGATGGTATTAAACTTGGTATTAATTTATCTAAACTACCTATTATAACATCTAAACCAGTTCAGCATGTGTATGTGTTTTGTTTCAGATCAGATCAGCATAGAGGAGTTGGATGTGATCTACAAGATCCCTCACTGCGTGCCAATCTCGGCGCATCACAAGTGGAACTTCGATGACCTGCTCGAGAAGATGTGGGAGTACCTCAAACTTATCAGGTACCTTCCTACCTACTGAAAAACTTTTGGCTTCGGAACAAACTATCCTCAATTAATTATATACCATGACTTCTGTCTATTCGAACCATAAATTATAATCTAAATATATTTAAGAACTCCCTGGCCAGATTGATAGCGGATAAGGCTAACTATACACTGTCGACGAATTTCTGACTAATTGAAAGTGTGACAATTTTATATCGTTATTTTCAATATTTTATTTGATCATCTTTCATAATTTCGTTGCATAATCTTAACCATAATATAATAATAATAATGTGTAAAATGTTTGTATGCCTTGTAGGCAGACTAGTGAAACTTTTGAATATTTATCAACTACTCTGAACCTAGATTCCACAAACAATAAATATCTTTAATTTAAATAAATCCTTGTGAATAGAGGGAGAATTGATTTTTGCATTATCACAAACAACACAAATGTTTGCAATACCTGCAATATTCGTTCCGGGTCTGGGTGTTGTGGTACCATGGTACTCGTAGTTTCCGATACCCAAGACACAAGGAATCCTGGTGTGGGGTCTACGTGGTGTGGCGCCTTATGATTGTTGGGTTTTAAAATATAAAACAAAATGTGTATGTATTTTTTTCAGGATATACACGAAGCCAAAAGGACAGCTACCGGATTACAACTCGCCCGTGGTGCTTCACGCCGACCGTACCAGCTTGGAGGATTTCTGCAACAAGCTGCATCGATCTATCGTAAAGGAGTTCAAATAGTGAGTACCTACTGCAGTGATTTATCTATCTACATCTTAGTAATATTATAAACTAGCTTCCGCCCTCTGCTTCGCTCGCATGGTGCCTACATAAAAAGTAGCCTATATGATACTTTATCTTATTTAAGTTTCAACGAAATCCGTTGAGCCATGCATGATTAAACCACAAACATCCAATGGCCGAAGCTAGTATGCAATATAATAAAACAGTAACTGACTAAAAAGTTGGTCTTAGAAACTTGAAATTTGGATGGTATGTCCCTTTTAGTATGTAGGGGTGCATTATGAGGATGCAGCGGGGGTTGAAGTTTGTGTGAAAACTTTGTTATACTAAAATTTTCTTCGCCCAAGACATACCATCGCCGATTCGCATGGTAGACAACCTCTCGCATATCCAGGAAATCAGATCCTTGAAGATTACAAGTGGGGTGGTAGTCAGATGGACATCCAATTATTATGGTACATGCCCACATTTTGCAGAAGTCAGTATTTCATACGTGACAGGTTGCAAACCCATCGCCGCTTATAAGAATTCTAACTAGTTTCCGCACGATGTTTTCCTTAACCGTTAATGCACGTGTTAATGCGCACTCAAATTTTTCGAACAGAGAACTCATTAGTGCACGACCGGGTTCGAACCCTCGACCTTCAGATTGAATGTGGGGGTAGCCCCACTAGGCCAACAGCTTGATACTAAAATAACGTTACGTGTACTTGTTTCTCAGTGCGCTGGTTTGGGGCTCGTCGGTGAAGCATCAGCCGCAGAAAGTTGGCATCGAGCACGTCCTAGCTGACGAAGACGTGGTCCAAATCGTCAAGAAAGTATAAACAGAACTATTGCGCCGGCAGCAAAATGAAATTATATATTTTTATCAATCGAAATTAGGAACATCGTAATTTAAAAATATCATAGAGTATTGACAGTGGCGGATCCAGGACGTTGGTTTAAAGGGGCTTGAACCTGCTGAGGGTAGGCTTTCAAAGTAAACAGTAAAAAAACGTTAATTTTTTTCTTATACAAGGTGATACATAATATGTATTCCATCCCCAAAGGGGCTTATTCTACAACCATTTGGCAATAAAGTTTGTTCTACGACGTTTGGAAAATCGTCATTTTTCATTTAAAAAACTCTATGCGAAAATCTGCTGTTTTGAGGGCAAATCAGGTCAAACTCAATGAATCAGCTGTTTTAGGTAGCAATCTCGATTCCAAACTTCTTGTACGTTTAGTTATTAGTTCTAAAGATGATAAAAATACCAAAAACAGCTAATTTGAGAAAGTTCATGAAAAAATATTCAAAAAAGAATTCGGGATGGCATACATGTTATGAATCACCTTGTTTAACGCTAAGAGTTTTGTGGGATAACTTTTTGCAAACTATTCAATGACTTCGACAGGTTGTATTGTGCTAGATGCTTTTATCTCGGTGATTATTCATGGCATTAAAATAAATTATGTAAGGATATGTGGTGAAAATTGTACTGTAGGTAGTATAGTACTAAGAAATCAG
Organism: Anticlea derivata; assembly: GCA_947579855.1. Classification (NCBI taxonomy): domain Eukaryota; kingdom Metazoa; phylum Arthropoda; class Insecta; order Lepidoptera; family Geometridae; genus Anticlea; species Anticlea derivata. Next base: position 9,367,435 of record OX388269.1, read on the forward strand.
GATTATATAAAGATTAGTTTGGAATTTGTCAGGGGAGACTCACATGCTTTTGGGGAAGAGCTTAAGCCCCTAAGCCCAGCCCCTGGATCCACTACTGAGTATTGATTTAATCAGGCGTCAAATAGAACCTAAGGCAAAATGTAAGAACAGTATGTTCATACGTGCTGAGAGCAAACCTCTTCCTCCCGCGACTCAGTACCATGATGTTATCAGAATCGGCATACTTATTACTATCAATGTTTGACACTACGGCACACTAAGTACCACCTCATTAAAAGCATGCGTTCGTGCTTGCTACTAATGAGCAAATGTGTCAGTACCATTATTAGTGTATCCTAGTACCTTATATTATATATAGTACCTTAGTATTACCAAAGACAATATAGTCCTTTCTACTATATTGTCTTTGGAATACCAATGATAAAATGATTTTAAATGAATCATTTTACCATCATAGGGAACACTCAAGATTTTATTTTTTTCTAATAAATTTTTTTTTTATATTATTTCTGTATGTAGGGACTCTTCCTGTCTTCATTAAGCATTTACTAAACATAAGTGGTCATATTTTAGTTTTCCATTATCAGTAATGTTCAACCATGGTTTTACCATTCTCTTTAGATCTTGAAAACGCGGTAAACTATAATAATCTAATTTCTTTGTGTTGCATAAAAATATGTATAGTTTTCGGGAGATGATAAAGTATTTTTTATATCCTAAATGTCAGTTTTTGTTTTGATAGCCGAATTCTAGAACAAAACTCAAACTTGTTCGAGACTCCTATGCAAATATTTTCAGATAGATTCTTGAGTCTCAATTAACGCTTGAGCTTTGTTCCAGAATATTAATCTAAGGTTTAACAGAAAGGCGACAAATAGGTTAAATATTTTGTTAATAGTTCCGTTTGTGTTAATCAATGGGATGTTTACATAATGTTGTACAGAATGCTCATTACATTTGAAAAAAATATGTTGTGTTTCAATCGTTATTTTCAAATTCCTGTTAGAGAGAATCGAATGAGGCCGTTGAACAAACGAAATCTTAAATATCGTCCACAAAAGTGAAACAGAGAAAATTTTGTAATCAACTGTTCTGTTTCAAAATGTTTGAACCTTTATTCTCCAACTGTTGTTGGTTCTACGAACTATATTGCCTGCCCACTGCCACTTCAACTTGCTAATTCTGAGAGCTATTCGAGCTGATATGAAATAATAATTTCAGTTTTTTAACGCCATCTCTTGGCGCTTTTCGAGTTTATATGTTTGTATTCTGCAGACTGGTAGTTCACTCCCACCTTTGTTGATTTAGTTCTGTAAAAACGCACCTAGATGGCGCTAACCTAAGCTTTGATCGCCGTGCGTTGAAAGCTGGGAAGAACTGCTTCATTGATTGTTCAAGAACTTCAAGATTTCATTTACAAACGTAGAGCCTTTTCTGGAGTCCTTGCACACACATCTCCAAAAATTATCGTCATTTAATAATATCGCATTAGTAGGTGACATAAACATCAATATCCTCCCGGGGTGCTGTGATAGAACGGCACAGGAGTACTTAGACCGCTGCTCTTTCAACGGCCTACTTCCAGCACACACGTTACCAACTCATCAAAGTGGCTCCTGTCTGGATCACATTATGCTTAAATCTGTCCTGCCAGCAATCACCCTGGTGACAAATTCCTCAGTAACCGACCACAAAGCTGCTTTAATATCAGTTAGTCTAAAGCTACCTAGCACCAAGCTTAAACTTACATCCAAATTAGATCATAATAAACTGGAAGACGATTTACGTAATATTGACCTAAAATCTATATACGTTTCAGCCAGTGCAGAAACTTGTATGGCACACCTAATTAACGAAATACAGCTAGCACTACAAAATAATACCAAAATCATAAAATTAAGTAGACGAAACCTAAACATTAAGCCATGGATTACCCCAGGGCTCATTCGCTGCATGAGACATCGGGATAAACTCCACATGCGTGCCAAAGCATGTCCAAATAATTTAATAATACAAATAACATACAAGAGGTATCGCAACTTCTGTAACGACCTACTCAAAAAAATAAAGACCAACTATGATAAAATGCTTTTGGAAAAGGCTGGCCAAGACAGCAAAAAAGTATGGAAAGTCATAAAAAATGTCACATTCACATCTAAACAGCGGGAATCGTCTTCTAATTTATTAAAAACCCACTCCACCCCGCTTCTGGCCGCTAATAGTACTAACGAATATTTTGTTAACATCGGTAAAACTCTAGCAGAGAAGATTCATAACCGATCATCGGGACCTAAAACAGACAACAATCAGTCACAGTCAAAATCATTTGTATTACTGGATACCGACATTACGGAAGTTGAAAAAATAATCACAGGGTTGAGAAATGACTGTGCGACAGGCTGGGATAATATACCTACTAAAATACTCAAGATGTACAAGCATATCCTTGCCCCACATTTAACTTTAGCCTTTCAGAAATGTTTGCACGAGGGAATCTTTCCTAGATGTCTAAAAAAAGCCGTAGTTGTTCCCGTTCACAAGTCAGGAAGCAAGGCGGAAGTTAAAAATTACAGGCCAATATCTGTACTTTCTTCTATTTCTAAAGTATTTGAGAAGATAATAAACAATAGACTAGTTTATTATTTAGAAACCAAATCGCTTCTATCTAAGGCTCAATTTGGGTTTAGGTGTAAACTATCAACTTCTGATGCTGTACATTATCTCACAGATTTTATTGGGAAGGAACTTGACAAAGGCAATAAGACAATAGGTATATTTCTTGACCTTGCAAAAGCGTTCGACACGGTTTCTATTCCCATTTTACTCAACAAGTTAGAAAATATAGGCATACGGGATATTCAGCTTAAGCTCCTTACTAGCTATCTGAGCGATCGGTGCCAATGCGTAAAGATGGACAATGTTATCAGCTCTGAGATGGAAAACACCTCCTTTGGGGTCCCACAAGGAAGTATTTTGAGTACAACTTTATTTTTAATTTACATTAATGATCTTTGTAACCTTGAACTAAATCACGGTAAAATAATATCTTATGCTGATGACACTGCTCTACTTTTTTCAGCCGGCACGGATTCGCTAGTGCATGAGTATGCACAACACGGCTTTAATATTGTAAATAATTGGCTCCAAGGTCACCTACTAACCCTAAATGCTGATAAAACAAAATTCATAAAATTCACGATGCGAAAATCGCAATCAGCACTTACTAATCTACATATATTTGCACACCAATGCAGTGGCCTCAATAAATCGTGTAACTGCCCCAACATAGCAATAACTAATCATATTAAGTATCTTGGAGTCGTTTTAGATGAAACCCTGTCTTTCAATAATCACATTGAAGTTTTAAGCAATAGAATACGAAAACTGATATTTGTGTTCAAGAAATTACGTTGTATTGCAGATACAAAATTAGTTATGCAAATTTATTCTGCTCTATGTCAATCAATAATTACCTACTGTATTACGTCATGGGGTGGAGCATGTAAGACTTTTATTTTAGCCGCAGAAAGAGCACAAAGAGCAATCCTAAAAGTATCCACTTTCCGTCATTTTCTGTATCCAACTAACCTGCTGTATAAGTCTTGTAGAGTTCTAACAGTTCGGCAACTGTTTATTCTATACACAGCCTTAAGACAGCACAAAGCTCTGCCCTATAATGCTGACGATATAAGCAAAAGACGCAATGACATAATTCGTACTAACATTACCCCAGTAAAACATGTTTTCGCATCCAGATTCTTTATGTTCCTAGGGCCACACCTGTACAACAAACTTAATCGAAAATTAGGCATCTACACCATGAATTATACAAATTGTAAAAAAACCCTAAACACTGCCCTAAGAAATTTCTCTTATGACGAAACCGAGGCATTATTGAATAAGGTAATATAATTAAAGCAAATTATTTATGTCCTAGTCTAATACTTGCCCATGTATTTAAGTTAGCCCTAAATAGCATTTAAATTTAGCTTATAGGCTACAGATTTTAAGTTAATTAATTTGAATATTCATAAGTACCAACTTTAGTTATTAATGTTAGCCTTTTACAGCCTGAGACACAGGTTTTCCTAGTTCAGGCATCGTTTTATTTGTTACCCTTAATTAGATTTTAATTCTCAATGTTATTCGTAGCACTAAGGTAATGAATAAAGATTTATTTATTATTTATTTATTTATTTATTTGGCGTCCGTGCATTTCTGCACTGGATGAGCAAGCTTACTAAAATATCTTACCCTGGAAATCTGGAATATCTTGAAAGACAGAAATGATGTTGGAAGCCTTTTTAGCAAGTTATGGAGGCTGATCAACTGAATCAGGAATGTTTGTATTGTTTACGTAAATTGTTTACATGTAGGTACTTCAGTTACCTATATTACTGTTTTATTTACCAACCTGTTGGATAGAGTTGTTTGAGAGACCTTCGTTCTCTTCGCTCACTCGTTCAGAAAATTTGGCTGTTTAGGGAAAACGTCGTTACTGTTGACAATGGGGTCTTTTGGGTGTTATTTAGTAGGTAGGTATAGGAAGATAGAGAGTAACCTACCTACTTACTATGAGAAAAGCAAGAAATAGTGACATGTGGCAAGATTTAGGGGAGGCCTACGCCAAAGAGGCGACTGCTACAGACGCATAAAATAGGGAAAATAGGGAATGTATAAATGAAATAGCATAAAATAGCATAAATGTGTAATTAATTGTGTTTCAATGTAGTGGAAATAAAGGCTTTTTTACTTTTACTTTTACATAGAAATAACAAGGACGGCGCTAATTTTAGCGCTACGTTCATCATCATCCTGTAGAACTCCACTGCACATAGGCCTCCCCCAAAGACTTCCACGACGAACGGTCTTGAGCCTTTTCCTCCGACTTCCTGCAACCTACACAATGTCGTCTGTCCATCGGGTGGGGGGCTATTTTTACCTATCATGGGCCCACCACGCTGGTCCAGTGCGGGTTGGTACCTAAAGCGACAGAGACTCGAGGTCAGATCAGTAGGGTGTACCACGGGCCGGTGAGGTTGGCTTGGGTCCCCGTACACCCTTTACAAATTAAGTTAGTTTAGGCAGTATGCACCAACAATAAACAAACTGTACAAAAAACCGCAATTTCGTCCGATACAAAAATCACAACAGTCTCTATTTTAAATTTAAATTCGATTCTGAATCTTTAAATAGGGCACGATAGCAGTTTATTTATGCATTTGCAGTTTTCACATCGTGATTATGTGCCTAATTGGCGGCAAATATACTTATGAATTCGTGATTTCATGATTTGGTCAACAAAATGTAGGTACCTAACTGAGACCGTTGGTAGGTATTTGTGCTGGGCTTCCAATCATAAATTAACCACCTTCATGTAGGTGGTACAACTAAGTTGTTGGCAAGCGGTTACCGTAGCCTATGAGTGCTTGAAACACCAGAGGCATCAGACACGGTTACCGTTGCCTACCCCTAACCACCCCCCTCCCCCATAAAGAGCTCTGGCAACCTTACTCACCGCAGGAACAAATAATATTATTTGGCTGCGATCTTCTGTAAGTCGGAGGTACCTCCCCAGGCGGGTTGCTCCAATTTAGAACGAAAATTTCGCTGTGCCCAACCTCCTATAATCAGCCGAACCCTACAATATCAGACACAGGGCGACGTACCTACCTGAAGTCCTGAATGCAACATTCACAGGTGACCCGCGAGCCGCCAAAAAACTCGTTATAACCAAACGCAATTAGCTGCTGTGGAACAAGAGAGGATGGGAGAGGACATTGTAGAGAGGAATATTGGGATAAACTACGCGGACAAGAAGACAATGTTTGATCTTTCTGATTCAAATTCCGAAAAATCTATTGTGGCGAAAATGCTGAAAAGCATTTGATAAAAGCTTATCTAAGTTACTAACGCTTCAATAAATCTCGATTTTTATTAACTTGTGTAGGTTCAGTGAATCTACCAGGAACTTGTAGGGTTGTAGCATACAACCCTACAACTTGTAGGTTCGAGTGAATCCACCAGGAGGGCTATTATAAAACAACGGAAATATCTCCTAGCCGAATCCTTTAGGCCGGTTCCCCGGTGAAGTCTTCAGGCCATCAGGACCCCTAAAAGGGATTGACGGTCATACAGCGATTTACAGAAGCCCCTCCATAAACACTATAGCCATAACCAGACTGGGTGCAAGTTGATGGCACAAAAGAAAATGCACTTTTGTATAAAATATTGATCGGTATTCTGAAAGAGACAGGTCCTGCATTATTGGACTATTCCTTGTTAATAAATCTAGTCATAAACTGTGAAAGAAAACATGAAGAAACAGCATTACCTGATTTCACTTTACAGGCTTAGGTACAGTTGCTTACAGTAGGGTGAATAAAAATGAACCAGTGACATGAAAAACACCAGTTTAATAACAACCGATAACTCTCCACTCTCCCCACTGTCCGCTAGTTAATGACTCCTATAACGACAGTTAGACCGTAATGAGATTTTTGTAATTCAGCAGTGGCACACTACATGGGGGTGTTATGCCCACTTCTCCCCTAAGCCCGATTTATGTAGAAAGCAGGTTCCCCCCACACACTTAATAGTATATCTATGGATTTGTTCCGCAAAGCCGGTCACATCGGTCTTCGAATATAATACTATTTCTAGAACAGAATTCCTCTTTTTCCGTGTCTGCCATAATACTAAGGGCCATAGCATTAGGTAAGAAAGTCTTATTGCCATTCAAATGCAAGCGTGTCATATTTTGCGTTATATTTATATTTTACACTAATTTGATCCACAATTTTTATTTTATTTTATTTTTTTAAATAAACGGTTACAATTTTTGTTTTTGTGCCCTAAAAATCACGTAGGGTTTGTGTGGACACTCACACTCGTCAGAACCTAGTTGGTTCTTTCTCAAATTACACGAGCACTCAAACTGGGTAAGTATTAGGTAGGTAGTAAGCAATAGTATATAAATACAACAAAAAGTATAAATAGAAACAGATCAATTAACCAAATAAATAAATCTTTGAGACTGTCATCTTACGTCACCGCTTAAACAAAATCGCAAAGTTGGTGGTACGGCCTTAGCCTTGAAATCAACGTCTATTCATCAATGAACAAAGCAAGTGAGAGCTGAACTAGTAGGGAGATAGGCCGTGCTGCTCATTAAAATATGTAAATGTCGCGGAGACATTACGCAGATAGGTGCTCTTGACTTATTGACTGGATGGCGGCATGCTGAATGGAGCATGTACTATCATTTATATGACTTTATATGACTGGCCTCATAGCTCAGTTGGTAGTAACTCTGCCTTCTGCGCTAGAGGTCGCGGGTTCGATTCCCGCACTGGACAAACATTTGTGACTAACACAGATGTTTGTTCTGTGTCTGGGTGTTAAATATATATCTATTATGTATATCAGTCTCTGTACCCATAGTACAGGATGCCTAGTTTGGGATCAGTTGATCATGTGTGATATGTCCGGAATATTTATATTTATTTATTTATTTATCACCAAAAAACCCGCCTTACCAATTTTGAAACTGTTATTCCTGTAAGTACCTACACGGCTAAGTAAGCCTGTCCGGCCCATTTCTTTATTTACTGTTTCTTCGCTCGCACACGACTGAAATTATATGCAACTTGAGTGTCATATTATAATGTACTCGGTTATTTTTGACAGAGTTGATTCTTGCATCTTCATTTGGTCAACTTCAGATCGGCGATCTGCAAAACTTAATCCATCAAGTGGTTTAATAAATAAGGGCTCTTGTAAACGATTTTATTCTAGTTATATGTTATACGGTGGCAACAAGGTTTATGGCCCACCTGATGGTAAGTGGTTACCGTCGCCTATTGACACCTGCAACAACTGGAGCATTGTATTTTTCTTGAAGCCCTTGATGTTGTAGGTCAGCTGGAAAACGTTTAATGAAATTCGTATCAGTCTTAATAACGACTCTATATTTTTATACATATTGGGTCGATAAAATTCTTCTCTGTTATTTTATTAGAGAAACTAATTTAGGCTGACGACATTCTGCATAGCATCGTCCCTTATCCCGAGTTGTGAACGCATTACTCGTTTGCAGGGCACCTACCGCGCGCAACTATTTAGTATCATTACAAATGTCGTTCCCTGGTCCTCGTGTCTGTGTGCGAGCTACCGTTGCTTATTAATAAGTGTTGTTGCTGGCTTTTATAGAGACGGCTTCTGTACTTTACCTGTTGCTGGATAGAGCTACCGTCATATATAAACTTGAAGAAATATTCTGATTTCCAAAACACTAATTAGTGTGGTTTTAGAGTTTTCCGTAGTTTTAAGTCGTTTTGTTGTTTCATTTTTCAGCGAAGGGTAGGTGTCACAGATTCGATGTGTCCAAATTCTTACTCATAAAAATAAATAAATAACATCCAATAGTCACATACACAGTCCCGATCCCAAACTAGGATTCCCTGCATCGTGGGTATCAGAAACTACGCGTACCATGGTAACCACAGCACCAAGAAATAGAACCCGCACCCCTTGTGTCTCAGACGGGCACTCGCCCGCTGCGCCACTGAGGTCATCATTCAAATGCAATTCAAATAAAACAAAACTCCAATACCGAAGCATTCTTCCAACAGGCATAGAACAATAGCTGCATTAAAGACCAGGACAGATTATTCCTAGTGGAGCCACTAATAGGTAAAGGAATCCTACTCCTTATTTATCCAGCCTCGCTACCGTCCCGCTGAGGCTGAGGTAAAGGCCGGCTCACGTCAGCACGACACGGCACGGCCGCGGCGCCCGTGGACTTCCGCGGGTCGCGTCAGTTTTGACAGTCGCGTACGACTGACGCGCCACGGCTGATGCGACAATGTTTTTTTTTGTATATTAAGTAAATAAATAAATAACACCCAATAGTCACATACCTACATAGTCTCAGGACTATGTAGGTATGTGACTATTGGGTGTTATTTATTCTTCTTTTTGTTTTTATGTGTTATTTTTTCCCATACAAGAATTCACTCCTAGTGTTGGGCTGACCCAACACTAGGAGTGAATTCTTGTATGGGGTGGGTGTGTATCGTGGGTCTCAGAAACTACGGGTACCACAACACCAAGACCCGGAACAGATCATGCAAATATGTTTACCGCTGCGGGAATCGAACCGCGCCCCTTGCGTCTCAGCCGGACACTCGCCCGCTATGCCACCGAGGTCGTTATTGCGACAATGTTGGTGCAGCTTGTGACCAACGTGTTTTGAGTAGTCTGCATTTTGTGTCACAGTTTTCACTCTCACTCGTGTGTGGTATACGTCTTTTTATACGGAATATGAAATGTGCATCTAGCAGACCATTATGAAAACTCATTGCCCTCACGAGAGTAAAATCTAAAGAGAAAAATGCAGACTGTCGTCAGTATCTACTTGCACGGAAACGGCGCGCGTCTGTCGCACGCAACTGACGCGACCCACGTTAGGCCTACCTCAGCGACGGCGACGTTACCTACCGTGCCGTGGTTATGTGTGCCGGCGCCTTAGGCATTTGTTTTGTTCCGTTCAGTCCTCGTCATTACGTACCTTTCAGCTCATTACTGGGTACAGATCACTCGCTTAATTTGTGCATTTCCGATCCAAAGATATTCAAATTTCAACCCTAATGACGCACGGGAAATGTTAATAAAATGTTAATGCGGCGAAAGCGGTTATTCTACTCGCAATAAGTGACAGATTTGCTTGACAGACGCTGCTTGTTTGTTTCGCTGTATGAATAAGTCACGATTTGGTTTTTATGCACCTCTATTATAAATGATAGGTTAAGTTAGGAGGCCATTTGCGGTTTATAAGTTATGACATGGGAATCCGGTCTTTATTCGTGTTATTACCTATGTGGGAACCATTTTGCTGTTCTAAATCAATGTTTTCTTCGTCATTAATGATGCTCTGAAATTCAATGAGGAAATCTGTAGATGAACCAAGGTTACATAGCTTTTAGAATTAGAAAGAAGATATTTAAGAATAGAAGATAGAAAGTTGAAGTGGCAGTGGACAGGCCATATAGCTCGCAGAACCGACAACCATTGAGGAATAAGGTTCCCAAATAACGACTAAGAATTTGGGGGATATGCCCATACTTGCCACGCTGTGCATGCGGGTTGGCGAGCGTAGATAAAGCTCTTGTGGTTGTCAAAGAACGCTGCCGTCCCTTCGTCGCTTCTTACGACATCCATCATCATCATCATCATCATCAGCCTGTAGAAGTCCACTGCTGGACATAGGCCTCCCCTAAAGAGTTCCACGACGAACGGTCTTGAGCCTTCTCCATCCACCGACTTCCCGCAACCTTCACAATGTCGTCGGTCCATCGGGTGGGGGGCCTTCCAACACTGCGTCGCCCGGTTCGTGGTCGCCATTCGAGAACCTTTACTCCCCAACGGTTATCGGTTCTACGAGCTATATGGCCTACCCACTGCCACTTCAACTTGCTAATTCTGAGAGCTATGTCGGTAACCTTGGTTCTTCTACGAATTTCCTCATTTCGGATCTTATCACGTAGTGAAACTCCTAGCATAGCTCTCTCCATAGCCCGTTGTGCAACTTTGAGCTTGTGTATGAGGCCAATAGTTAACGACCAAGTCTCAGTGCCATATGTCATCACTGGCAACACGCACTGATTGTAGACTTACGACATCCACGAGTAGAAAAATGGAGGGGCCAATTCTACAACCGGGGCCACCTCGGCTAGTTATAGATCACCTAGTAAGAAACTGTTTCAGCTTACAGCTTTGAATTCTTTATCATCAGAACAGTGATACCCTAACTGCTCCCAATAATAGATCTAGAGCGAAGAACCTTTTACCACAGGTTAATAACCAGCTACTATTGCCACCCTGCCATAGATTATGCAACAGTTTGTATTTCTACTACTCGAAGTCCTAAAATAACAGTTTCTATAGGTTTTGATACGGTACCTTAATTAGCGATAGTTAATGAATTCAAAAGTAAAGATAAATTTAATAAGCTGAATTTGAATAAGGTTCGTGTGGGCCCACGCAGAGTATACACTTATAATACAGAAGTAAACCGAAAGGTGTAGTAATTCTACTAAAATTATACAAGGTTTTTCATAATATATTGTATCCTATCCCGAAAGAGGTTAGGGCCCGCGTCTTGGGGACGCTTCCGACTTGTAGTGATCTGTACCAATTGAAGTATCTATAGATTGTTTGTAACGGTCTTTATGTAGCTCAACTGTTTCTAGTTTATTTTGTAAATATTTACATAAATTCTTTTTAATTTTCTTTCTTTAAATAAAGGGGTTTATTCTACTCCTAATTGGCAATCAAGTTTGTTCTAATTGACTCTCGAAAATTTGTAATTTTTCACTGAAAAAACACTGGTCAAAAATGCAAGTTTAATTATTATTCATTTATTTCAGAGCATGTCCATATGTTACAAAGTTCATCATCATCATCATTTCAGCCGTACGACGTCCACTGCTGAACATGGCCTCCCCCACAGACTGAGCGAATTTCTTATCATGTGGGGGGATTTAAAAAATATTATACAAATATATTTGTTTTTTCTCCACTATTTTTTTATTTTTGTTGATATAATGAGCCCTTTTTAGTATGGTATACAAAATATTAATCATCATGTAATATTAATAAAATAATGACAGGAAAATATGAGGGCATTTCGAGGATTCCGACCCCGTATTCTGGTAAGAAAGCCTCAGGGCGGCGGGAGTCCTACTCTTTTATAAAAAATCCTGATTTTACACGAAATACAGGGCAAAGGTTTCCTTTCCTCAAAATACTGTATGAGATACTAGTATGTTACATTCAAAATATTGTATCTCATAATGTTAATTATAACATCTTCGGTTTACTACACCTTTTCGTACCACGATGTATATTAATGCAACTAAGTATACATTGTATATTCTACAGTGCATGTAGCTGATATTCGCTGCTTGAATTATTCATTATAATTAGTGCACTTAGATCCCGTTTTATGCAATACTAAAATGTTATTTGTGGTGGTTCCTGGGCCTAATGAAGTGGGTATAGGTAGATTGGATTCGTCACAGAGCTGGTTGGGGCCTTGATGCATACGTACCTACGCTTTTACTATGGCTCCGTGAGTATTGTTCATTGATTATTTTAAATACACATAAATGAAAAAAAAAACTCCCTAAATATTTAGACAACTCTCAGCCTCAATACTATACCATACCATCATATACCAGATAGTCATAGGTTGTGATACTCACATAAACTATAAACTATTGATCGAGCGAGCGAAGCGAATGAAGATCTCTTAAACAGCTTAAAAGAATTGGTTGAAAGAACTGAAAGAAAAAGCTTTTTCGAATTTTATGATATTTAAAAAGTTTGAAAGAATTTTATGTTTGTTAGATTGTATATTTATTGTAGTTTTGCATAATTTTAGAACTGTCAAAAGTTATACTCCAAAAAAGAAACACACAAACATACAAAGCCGATTCCTTCAAGTTTTTTAAGAGATGAAAGCTCGCTTCGCTCTCTCGGTGAATTAACTTACTATTTTCTGAATACTGAAAATGGCCTACAGGAGCCATTAATTTATTTGCACAGTCATAGCTCTTCGAACATTGTATGCCCCTTGCCACTCGAAATAAGCTGAAAAGCATATTTTTATGAATTGAGTGTACGATCAATCGAACCCTTCAGTATCTCGCACCGAATGGAACTGACGGTTTTGGTTTCATGCTTAATTATTTACAAAATTGTGAAAAACTACGGCGCTTGCGGAATGGTGGCTGCCTAGCGACGAGGATTGGTGTTCGATTCTCTTGGAAACGCTCAATGCATTTCCAAGTTTTGCGAATATGGCTGGCATTCTAATGTCGATAATATTTTGTAACTCCACTCACACTGGCATCAGATTTATTGAGATAAATTGTTGTCAAACTTAGAATATAGCTTGTAATAAAAAAGCCTATGCTGTCAAATTCGATTATTCTTTTAATTTCTCTTGAAAATTTCCCACTTCCCTTAATTCCTTCCATAATATATTATTTACATGCTCTTCTCGTCACATGACATTCTTCCCTGCGCATGACATGGCGCGCTAACCTACATATATTATTTCATCATCCTACTATTAATATACATGCGGAAGTATGTGAGGATGTTTGTGTTTGTGGTTCAATCACGCCGTAACAGCTCAACCGATCGAAACTTGGAATAGTGAGATAGAGTTCTTTACCAAGAATAGCATACCTATAACTAGGCTTCTTTTTCAACGCGAGCTAGTCGCATTATAATCAAGAAAAAGACACTAGCAATTTTCAAAAATGTAATTTCAAGTGAAGCTACTACGTAAACATGATCACCGCGCAAATGAATGATAGTTATTTTATTTTCGATTGTCCGCTGCGGTCGTCCGGCCGCTCGTCCAAGAATTAATCACGGCTCGGACGGCGGCCGAAACCGCGACAATCTGCGCTCTTTGAACACAAAATCATTTTTTTCGCATTTTTTTCTATTCAGCGCGAATAGTTTTTTGCGGTCGATGGCCATTGCGAGTTTGTATGAATACACCGTTGGTTTTAATGGAACGTGACAGTACTTTGTTTGAATTATTTGGGTTTGATTTTGCCGGCCGAGATTGTGGGTATGTTGGATGCGCTCTTTAGTTTTGTTTACGATTGGTTGTTATTTTTGTTTAGAATTTGCAGCCGTGGATATTCCTAGTAGCAGTCATCATCATCATCAGCCTGTAGAAGTCCACTGCTGCCCCTATGGGCAGCAGTGGACTATTCTAGGACTATTCTATTCTAGGACTATTCCTAGAAGCTTTTTATTTAAGATTTAAAGATCACCCTCAAAATTGTACCTAATAAAAATCTCTTTATACGGTTGAACTTGATATTTCAACGATTAAATAACTGTCTTCCAATTTGGTCATGACAATCGCCTTGATGATATATACCTAGAGATTTTATTTTTATTTATTTGTTTATACTTTCACACTTAAACTTAGTGTAAGGAGGACTTAATGCTAAAGCATTTTCTACCAGTCATCCTGGGCGTGCAAAAAAGATGGTGAGGCGTGACAATTAAACTATACTTAGAAATAACTTACCTACTTAAATAGTTTACATAGAGATATTATAGAGATATATATACCTACGTACGCACAAGTACCCACTTAGGTATCCAAAAGTGGGAGAAAAAAAAAAGAAAACAATAATACCTACAAAGATAACCTTTGAAAATAAAATAAAAAAAACAAACACTTATACCCACAACTTGGTACCTACATTATGTTAGTTCAGAAGTAAGTACAGTGTATCTTTGGTACATACCTACCCAGTTCCTAGTGATTTTTGATGTAGTGCTCTCTTACCAACCTTTCTCTTAGAGATCATGGGGGATACTGGATTTCGGTTACACAATAAGGCCACAGATATTGAAAATAGCATTATGCATCCCACCCGTCATCCCCAACGGTCCCCTAAAATTCCAATGAGCATCGACACTAATGGTGTGTTAATCAATTCTTTGAGTTGCCGTCAATGCGGCCGCGATGCATTTTCAATGTTTGTCATTTAACCGGTGGCCCTACGGTGGTAATGAATTTATACAGTACCAGGCAGCAGATTAAATCATACATACTATTTTAGTCGTGGCAGTGGTCAGGCCATATGGCTCGCAGAACCGACAACCATTGGGGAATAAAGGTTCCCGGCGACATTTTGAAATCTAGCTGGACCAAGCCTAAGATACAGGCAAGAAACCACGGCTTGGTTATTTTCAATGATCCTTTTACAATTTTAATAATCGATTTCGCGCATAGTTCAGTCCCAAACATTTTTGTCATCTAAATAGTAGGATATTTTTCGTACCTATTTGGTAATTGATAATTTTAGCGCATCGCTTGGGATCTTGTTGTATGTAGAAGCGTACGAGGCCTTTTAAAGAATTTATTAACCCTAGTGAGTCTAATCGTGGGGACAACGAATAATTTATCTTGGTTTCTAGTTTCTACACCATTATATATAAAAAATATATATTTCTTTATGTCTCACTTTACAAAGTATTATAACTATATACATACTATAAAATATAAAATCAAATAATTACAAAATAAAATATAAACTAAATAAACAAATAATTTTGGTCATGCGGCAAGGTGCCAAGAGCACTGGCTGCATTCCCGCGTTGAATTGCCAAATAAATTATTTGTGCAAGGAATGAGCCAGCTCTCTTATCACCGGCGACGTCAACCATTATTATGACTTGTTTTTTTGAACAAATTAATATGTTTGCGAACATATATAAAATTTTCATATACTGGCATTTTTTGTCATTTAAAACCTTTATTTTACTTTTAGCTTACAAGAGTTTCGAACTCACGAATTTACTTCATTGAATCCAACGGTTTCGCAGTGACACAGCCAGTGTCGGTCTGGGTGAAGTGGGAGTCTCCATAGACTCTTAGTCACCCTACCTACAACTACAACCTCTTAACATCAGGTGGGCCGTAAGCCTGTTTGCCTCCGAATAACATTAAAAAATGTATGTATGTGAAGTAACTTCACACTTCGCCTGCAATAAAAGCGAATGCTTCAGACACACTCCTTTTTTTTTAATTTCCAATGCTATATTGATGTCAATGCTAATTGACAAGAGGAAATCGGAAAAATGGCGTAGTTAATTCAACAACAAGGGTTATGTGGAAAGCAGGTATTCGACGCCCGTTCGGCGCCAATTTTGACGCGTATAATTTTGTTATCTATATGTACCCGCGTGGTTTCACTCGCGTGAAATCATCGGTCAGAGGGAAATTTCTAACTTTGATCCCACTTTTAACTCTTCTTTTTTTTTTTTTTTTTTTTAATTTAAATTTTAATCTAAGAAATCACTGAAATAGGAGAAATATTTTTTATTGTAAATAATTATTAGGATCAATAAACACTATTTATGAAGTCTGTCACGAGAATGTCACAAGATCTCAAGAGAAAGAGATTCGGGGCGAACTATCAAATGCATTCTTTACAATCGCTTAAAATTTTTGGAGGAGGTAGGGCACAGCGAGATTTTCTCGTTCCGAATTGGAGCAGCCCGCCTGGGGAGGTACCTCCGCCTTACAGAAGATCGCAGCCAAATAACATTATTTGTTTCAAATAGTGTTGTGTTGTGAGTAAGGATGCCAGAGCTCTTTAGGGGGGAAGGGGGTTCGGGATCGGCAACGCGTGCGTGATGCCTCTGGTATTGCAAGCGCTCATAGGCTACGGTAACCGCTTACCATCAGGTGGGCCGTAAGCTTGTTTACCATCTCAGTTGTATAAAAAAAAAAAAAAAAAAACACAAACATCCTCACAAACTTTCGCATTTAATAATATTAGTAGGTAGTACGGGGCAAAATGTAGAGCCCGTTCGAGATATCTTATCTTATCTAAGACCTTAATAAGCAAAGATATTACACAATCTCTTCTCTTATATACTACTTAGGTAGTATAGCCTGGAATTACGAGTACTTGACGTACTTAGTGATAAACCTTACTTAAACACTGAAGTAATAACAATTTATAATGGCGCAATTATGTTTATCGAGGCAGGAAACTGTTTGTTAATTAAAAATATCTAATGTGGATATCTAGGTTAGGTACGATGTACCGTAGTAGGCAGGTACTTATTTATCCTACTAATATAATAAATGCGAAAGTTGACAGCTGAACGACATTCTCCCTAAAATTTTCCTTCCGATTTTACTGAAGTATGCGTAAGTAATGCTTAAAGTAAAGGAGTTGTTTCATTCTGGGACGCATTCTTTCTCTCACTGTTTCCATGTTTGTAAGGATGTTTGCGAAGAAATCGGTCCATCCATTACGACATGATTGAACCACTAACAATCAAACATCCTCATAAACTTTCGCATATTAGTAGGAAGGATAATAAGCATAGGTAATACTCTCGTCATCATTAGTAGATATTCAATTATATAATACTAGCTCGCGTGGTATGTACTATGAAGATAAAACAAGCCTATCTGCTATTCCAGACTATAATCTATCTTTGTACCAAATTTAATCCAAATCCGTTCGGCCGTTTAGCCGTGATTGAACCACAAACATCCAAACATCTTAACATCCAAACATCCTCACAAACATTCGCATTTATAATATAAGTAGCACGGACTGAATAACCGGAATATAAAGGTACCTTTAAATAACGATATGACGTCATACCGATAAATTCCGGTTACCCGAATATTTCTCTACCGACAAATATAACGGTACCGGAAAATCTGGCTTCGCAGTTCATTTCGGTTTATTTCGCCACCGGTACCTATAACCGATATAAATAAAGGTTTTCATTGATGAAACGCCGCCACCCCGCCACCGCGGCGCGACTGTCCTAGCGAACTAGCCGCGGCTCATAATTTTGGTACCGAAATCTACCGGTATGAAATAACGGTACCGTAATGCCCTACCGGTATAGCATAATGGTACCGAAATGTTTTAACGGTACCAGTACCTATAACCTCTACCGCTTTCAGTCCCTGATAAGCAGGAAGTAGGATTATAATAATGTACCATCATAATTATCAGCCTGAGGAAGTCCACTGCAGGACATAGGCTTCCCCCAAAAAGGGGGTGGGGGTTATATATAAATATCGATAATGCATTAATGCAAATAAGGGCCCCTGGCAAGTTCGTATACCAGCTACCAGACGGTTAGGGTGTGTACACACACGCCACTTTCTTGATTTTACCATAAGACTTGTAGATTACGCCTTTTGGGCCTGCGTTCACTACCTAAAGTAAATGACCAAGAAAGGACTAGAGGCAAGGAAATTTCCTAACTAGTGCCCAGCCTAAAGTCAAATAGATTTACCTTTAGGCTGGACACTAATAAGGAACCTATTCAAAATTATTTTTTTTGTATAATTATTATTTATACCACAAAAATTTGGTATTTACACAGAATATTAGGTCTAGTACTGATGAAATTCAATTTTGAGTTTTGACATTCAGGGCGTTCGATATAGCTCAACGATATCGCAAGCACCTAAAAGTCAAATTCAAAATGGATTTACTCAGTATAGATAAGGATTATTTTGAAGATGAAATATCACACGTCATTTGAGGATGAACAAGGCTAGGAATAAAATTATTTATCGAAAAAGCGAAATGTTTGTCATCAAGTTTCCTAAGAAATACTTCAACAGTTACGCATTTTTTTTAAAATTCGTATTCAGGCCTGCTACCTCAGACTACATACTAAACACTCCCTAACCAAGAACGCAGAGAATTAAGTCCGCGATTAGCATACGTAATTACAACTCTTATCTCTGCTTAATTGCACTGTAATGAATCAACCGGTACTATTGACGTGGTGTGTATTATACGCAAGGTACAGTTGCCGACAAACTTAAACACCTGTTTACTTACATACATTAAATCACGTCTGTTTCCCTGCTTACCCAGCAGAGACCACGGCTTTTCACTTGCTACGATCCTGACATACATCTGCTTCATTCACTCTCATTACATTCCTCATGCATGCTCGTCGGAAGAGTACTCTTGACCTGGCCTTTTTCCAAAACGTCATCGATTTGGTCAATAAACGTACGCCGAGGACTTCCCCTTCCAACGGTCCCACTCACAGTGCCGCTTTAAAAATCATCCGGTTTAATAACGCCTTGTTGGCGTCGTGGTGGCCCCGGCTGAAGGATAGACCATTAATACCCGTGGCGTAAGAGGCAACTAAAGAGGAAAAACCTAGGGGATGGGTAGCAGCGTTCCCTATTAACAATAGCTTTATCTGCGCTCGCCAACCCGCATGCCCAGCGTGGCGTTGCCCAGCGTTTGGGCAAAGCTCAGTTGGTAGTAACTCTGACTTCTGCGCTAGAGGCCGCGGGTTCGATTCCCGCTCTGGACAAACATTTGTGAATAACACAGATGTTTGTTCTGTGTCTGTGTGTTATATATATATATATATATATATATATATATATATTATGTATATCAGTCTCTGGTACCCATAGTACAGTTTAAGCCCTTTTTTGGGATCAGTTGATCGTGTGAATATGTCCGGAATATTTATTTAAAAAAAAAAAAAAAAAAACAGCCCCCAAACCCTCAAATAATTATTTCAGTGCAGGCTGTACAAGATCGGTCGCTCTGGAAATCTATGGGGAGGCCTATGTTCAGCAGTGGACGTCCTACGGCTGAATTGATGATGAATAACGCCTTACTGGTGCGACTGTACCGACCTAATATCGACCTTAGACCACTTTCGCGGGCGATTGTACATTATTGACGTGCGCCGTCTGATCATGTGCTTGTTTTCAACTGTTCATTTATCACTTCAGCTTTTTAAGACGTCAAGGCGTCAACAGGTTTTTGAGCGCTGACAGGGAATTTTAGGTTTGGTCGTTTAATTACGGTAGCAAATGAGTAGGTGCTTACTGGTGGAGTAGTGGTAATGACCCCGCCTTCCGATCTACAGGTCGTGGGTTCAAATCGCGATCGTGCAGCAATGGATTTTTCAAAAATGTTCGGAAAAATGTGCGCTATACTCTTGACGGTGGTATACGGTCTCAAACGGTCATGGAAAACATCGCAAGGAAACCGACATGTCCTAGAACCTAAAAATTCAAAGACATGTGCTCGAAAGGTGCCTCTAAGAGGCGCACTTTGATCTTTTCAATACACTGATTCTTTCACCGATGGTCTAGGTAGGTCACTATGTACTATGTAGTTCTAAGTTTCACAGAATCTTGTGATCTTGTGAATATTCGGAGCAAGATACGATTAGTAGAAAGTTTTTTTTTTTTTTTACAACTGAGTTGGCAAACAAGCATTCGGCCCACCTGTTGGTAAGCGGTTACCGTAGCCTATGAGCGCTTGCAATACCAGAGGTATCACGCACGCGTTGCCGACCTGCCAACCTTACTCACCGCAGGAACACAACACTATTTGAAACAAATAATGTTGTTTGGCTGCGATCTTCTGTAAGGCGGAGGCACCTCTCCAGGCGGGCTGCTCCAAATTAGAACGAGAAAATCTCGCTGTGCCCTACCTCCTTTGAAAGTAAAACGAACAGGTAATTTCCTTATCAGCGCAACATTTCATACCAAATCACTTACAGAACAATATAACATTCAAACTCACGCAATCATCTAACAGAACCCGACGCCAGTAACTTTGTCGCGGCGTCTATTTAATTTATTTAATTCCCACTGTATTGTATATGCAGTTCTAATTGCTCCAAGTCCGTTCGCCCACTTATCATAATGTCTCGCAAATCACGGCTCGAAGCGAATAAATCTCCACTCGATAGTTGGGTACTGGCCGAGTAGGGCTGCCAACTGAAAAAAGAAAATTCGCACGGTTTATAATGTTGTATTGTCATCACTTGCGTCTGTTTTTTGTGAACTCGGGTTTTCTAAGAAGCGCTGTACGTCATATTACGAACGTTTTTATGTAGATTTTTTTTAGATTTGGCTTCAACCCTAGATCTAAGAAATTATTAAGACTTGCTCCGTCGGTCGTCTCCACCATTATGGATGTACCTAAAGCAGCTGAATAATAAATCGTAGAACAAACTTTATTGCCACTTTATAATGTAAAAGCTCCTTTTTGGCCCCAATAACTTTTTTTTTTTTTTTTTTTTATGTTATACGGAGGCAAGGCAGGCTTACGGCCCACCTGATGGTAAGCGGTTACCGTCGCCTATTGACATCTGCAACACCTGGAGCATTGCTAATGCGTTGCCTGCCCCAATAACTTAGCAACCCTTTGGCGAATTTAACTCACATTCTTGCCAGCAATTTTTTAGCAGAACCTCGGATTGACATTACGCGACGGTTCGAAAGTTATAAAAAATAAACATACAACGCTGATTCGCCCAAGTTAGTTTAGAAATCTTATCTCGCTTCGCTCGCTCGATCAATAGATGAGGAGATTTTTTTCAAATGCTCACTCATTGACTGAATGCACAAAGTACTAATTTAGCACTTATTTTCCGTTGTAAATCTTTCAATAGTTGGGCCCCAGCCGAGTAGGGTTGCCAACTTTGAACCGGTCATTTGTTTCGCACGGTGACTTGTTTGCCACCTAGTGGAAGTGTTGGTGAAGATTTTAAAGTTATTTATGCGTTGTCAAAAGCATTTTTAATTGGCAGTATTCTCCGCTGGGGGTAATTTTGTGTGAGCTAGTAGTATAACTCTGGTGCTGAAGTATTTACCTGCCCGTGGATGTTGTAAGAGGCAACTCAGGGAAAAAAGCTAGGGGATGGGCAGCGGCGTCCCTAGCGTGGATGGGCGAACGCAGAATTATCATTGTGACAATAACACAAAGATAACTCTGCGTTCGCCCATCCACGTGCCCAGCGTGGCGAGTATGGGCAAGTGATAGGAATTCGCTCTGGAAATCTGTGGGGGAGGCCGTGTTCAGCAGTGGACGTCCTACAGCTAAAATTATGATGATGACGATACAAATAAAATATCATTCAATATCAAGGGCTTTCGGACAGCCCTGTATGATCCAGTTACGTACAAAAATGGATCTTAGCGGTGCACGCGAATTTCTAACATAAATCCTTATTGACTCCCATCGGCGCACACGCATAACTGTTCATACTTTATTATTAACCAACGCAAATTATTATGCAATCACCTATTAACGCAAACATTCAATTTGCATATCATTGGAGCAAGAGTTAGTTTTATAATAGAAGATATATATAATTGCGAAACGATAGGTTATACAGGCCAAGCTTTCAAAATGCTTCCATTAAATTGAACTGGGTTGAACAGGTTTTATTAAGTACACTTTAAGTATGAAAAAGGATGGAATAGCAAATAATAATATATTATACTATTAATGATAAATAGTGCTAGCTAAATTAATGGAAAATATTATGATTAGAAAGATTATATAGCCTCGTATAACGTAGAGTTGTAAGAGTAATGAAGAAGTCCACTGCTGGGGGCCAGCAGTGGACAGTGAAGAACACTTCGTCGTCCGGAACGCGGTCGCCATTCGAGAATCTTTATACCTACTACGATGGCCTGCCTATTACGACTTCAAGTTGTTAATTATGAGAGCTATCACACCTAAGTTACCTAAGTTCTTTAACAGATTTCCTTGTTTCGGATTTTATAGTTCTAAGCATAGCTCTCTCCTCAGCCCGTTGCGCGACTTTGAGCTTGTGAATGAGGCCAATAATTAGTCTACTTTTTGGCTGTAATTATCTTGTAATATCGTTCATAAATACTCAATCAATGCAAAGAAAAGAAAGAAAGAAAAGTCGTTTATATTAGACTCGCACAAATTAAAAGAAGAAAAAGAAAATATCAAAAGTAACACAAACTAACATTAAATAGAGAAAGCAAAGGTAATACATATACCTCATAGCTCAGTTGGTAGTAACTCTGCCTTCTGCGCTAGAGGTCGCGGGTTCGATCCCCGCACTGGACAAACATTTGTGTGATGAACACAGATGTTTGTTCTGTGTCTGGGTGTTAAATATATATCTATTGTGTATATCAGTCTCTGGTACCCATAGTACAGGCTATGCCTAGTTTGGGATCGGTTGACCGTGTGTAATATGTCCGGAATATTTACATTTATATTTATATATTTATATTTTATCCACTGCAAGCATACCCTGCACCCGACTACCAAGAAAGCTTCTATCTATATTACGAACAGCCTCTATAAATGATCAAATACAGAGAAGGGTGTTCCGTATTTACGTACTCCGTTCCTATCACAAAACACCCGCCTTGTACGCTGAGACTAGAAATCTATGCCTACAGAGGCTGGCCGAAAATTATTGGGGGGTTGTGGGGTGAGAAGGGGGTGATATGTGACCGGAGAGTCTTGTTCAACAAACGATGACGATGATTTAAGCTCAGTCGTTTTAAGTGTATTACGGGTAGAAATCCGGCTTTTGGGCTTTGGCTTAGATTTGAGTGAGCTGGCTATTATGGAGGATCTCGATTTATGTGCCTGTCCGCCTGGCGGACTCTGAGGGGCTGACGTCATTTGGTTGCGTTAGAGATTTGGTATTAGGTGTGGAGGCAAATCGTGTGACTTTGTGCATAATTTGATATCGTCATCATCATTTTAACCGTAGGACGTCCACTGCCTCCTGCTAGATTTTCAGAGCGACCCGCACCAGGGTACGGTGGCCCTGAAATGGGCCTACGACCGTCGGTGAAAGAATCAGTGTAATGATAGGATAAAAGTGCGCCTCTCAGAGGTTCCTTTGGTGCACATGGAGGCACATGTCTTCGATTTTTTGGGTCTAGGACATGCCGGTTTCTTCACGACGTTTTCCTTCACCGTTTGAGCACTAGTATAGCACACATATTTACGAATGGAAAATACACCACAGAGGTTCGAACGTAGGGCCACTACCACCACTTCACCATTGCGGAATTTTAACTGGGCGAGGTGTCGACTCGGGCGGTGTATTTGGTTTAGCGTCCCCATACTAGTTAAGGGGATTCCAGAATTGCTTAAGTCCCTAATTACAATCCTTTTCTGAAAATCACGAAACCAAATTGGACATTGAATTTTTCGAAGTTAATCTTGTATTCAAATTATAATTATATCATTCAGCGTTTGAATAAAAACGAATTCATTTCGTGCCGTTGGTGAATAATAATGTGTTCGGAGGACATTGTAATTACAGGACCGACTGTCAAACTGATTTGTAATGATTAGATGGATGGTAAAGTTACACAATCTGTTCATCATCATCATCATCATCAGTTTGAAGAAATCTTCTGCTGGAAGTCCTCCCCAAAGAGTGCAACGGCAAACGGTCTTGAGTATTCTCCATCTGCTGACTTTCCACAACCTTCACAACGTCGTCATCGGTGAGGGGTATAGTGTCATCAAATTCATGGTCAACATTTGAGAAATAGGTCTACTGCCACTTCAATCATAAACTGGTAATGCCATACAAATGGGTGTTATTTTTTATATATTTTTATTTAGGGACCACTCGAGCGAAGCCTCAGACGCAATCTAGTCTCATATATGTTTAAAATTTTAATAAAAAGGATTCCTACGTCTACTGATGAGACAATTTTGAGTTTGACATTATAGCTATAGATCATCGATATCGCAAGCCCCTAAAAGTCAAACTTAAAATTAATTTATTCAGTATGTAATGATCATTTTAAAATAAATTTCAGATGTCATTTTTTTTTTTTTTTGTCACACACGGTCAACTGATCCCAAACTAGGCATAGCCTGTACTATGGGTACCAGCAACTGATATACATAATAGATATATATTAAACACCCAGACACAGAACAAACACAAATGTTTGTCCAGTGCGGGAATCGAACCCGCTACCTCTAGCGCAGAAGGCAGAGTTACTACCAACTGAGCTATGAGGCCTGTCACTACCAACTGAGCACACCGTTTGCACATAGCTTCAAACAAAATACGTTTCTATTATAAAGGTCTTTGCACATTGTAGCACATCGTAGCCGTAACTGCTACACGCTCGGTGCTACGAGACAGTGTAACATAAAACCTGCGTTATGGAGGTACATTAATTCGTATATCTGTATCCGGAAAAGCACTTTTCATGACCTCATATGCATATTTGCATATTGAAAATGCTATTTATTATGTTTAGAATATTTTGCACAAATATAGAGTTTAACTGACAGCCTGACAAAAATATGAAAATCATTGATTTAGTACATTGTGATTCTAAAATAACTATTTTAACAAGCTTTAATGTAGAGTTTGTATTCTAGTTCGTACACGATTTCTTTTATTATAACCGACTTCAAAAAAAGGAACAGGTTTTCATTTCAGCTATTTGTATGTTAGAAAGGAAAATCACTAGGAACTGGGTAGGTATGTACCAAAGACTACTATTGTATACTGGTATGTACTTACTTCTGAACTAACATAATGTAGGTACCAAGTTGTGGGTATAAAAGTGTTTGTTTGTTTTTTTTTTTTTTTTTCAAAGGTTTTGGGGGGGTTATCACTTTTGTAGGTATTATTGTTTTCTCCCACTTTTAGATACCTACGTGGGTACTTGTGCGTACGTAGGTATATATATCTCTATAACCATGTAAACTATTTAAGTAGGTAAGTTATTTCTAAGTTTAGTTTAATTGTCACGCCTCACCATCTTTTTTGCACGCCCAGGATGACTGGTAGAAAATGCTTTAGCATTAAGTCCTCCTTACACTTAGTTTAAGTGTGAAAGTATAAATAAATAAATAAATAAATAAAGGAAGAAAGAAAATTTGTTTATTTGACCCACAACGCAGGTAGGTACAGTAGGTAGGTGGGTACATAGAAAATACTTTATAGGTAGCTAATACACAACGCAGTAGGAAAAACATAAAAAAGTAGGTAGGTAGGTGGCTAAGTGGTAGGCTAAGTAGTATGTTAGGTACTCGTTATCTCCGCTAATCGCAAAGTTTTTAATTCTTACTTTGTGGAAAGTTTATTATAAAAGCAAATGTGATTTAGCAGAAGCTGGAAACCTAACAGCGTTCATAGTTCAATAAAAAGTTCCACCTGACGCTATAAGTAGAATTAATGAACAAGACACCGTTGGGGAACAAAGGTTCTCGAGTGGCGACCACGAACCGGACGACGCAGTGTTGGAAGGCCCCCCACCCGATGGACATTGTGAAGGTTGCGGGAAGTCGGTGGATGGAGAAGGCTCAAGACCGTTCGTCATGGCACTCTGGGGGAGGTGTATATTTAGCAGTGGACTTCATCAGGCTGATGATAATGAAATGATGAATGAACAAGAATAAATATTCCAAGAACTGAGAAAATCCTAAGCACTCGTAAAACATTTCGGCAATTAAAGAAAGTACAGAGTAATAGACACCTAGCGACACAATCGCGACACAATCTGGAAAGGGTAGGTACTCCCATTTATACCTCTAATAATAGGTACCTACTCGTCAATAATAATTTCATTAAAATGTAGATCTAGTTAAAAGCATTTTTTCTGATTAATTTTCAGTCGCGACCCGCTCTTTTTTTAATTGAATATCAGGCCACTTTGATGGCGACGAGAAAGGGTTGAAAAAAAGTTCGTCCTCATTTGAATAAAATAACAGCACTCGCACTTTGCATTTACGGAGATATTTCAAATTATATCTGGACTCTTTTTGTTTTAATTTTTTTTTGTTCCTCGTATTTATTTTATTTTTCCATCAGCGCTCCCATCTAATTGAGTTAGGCCTCCAAATCGAAAATGTCGATCGAGTTGTAATTCAATTTATTTTTGTTTCTAATGGAGTTCGGAGCTTTTTATTCCCTTTTTTAACTGTAATTTTGAATCATTTGCGTATTGAAGGGTTGGCTGGTCGCTGGGGCGGGGAATTTGGGTTTCGAAAAAATCTGAATACTTTTTAAGTTAAACATAGGGACTTGGCGTAACAACACCGCGACTCGTACTGCAAGTCGTCGTGAGGGGAATTCTGAGGAGAAACAAAACAGTATTTAATACATAATTGTGATGAAAGTAATGTCAGTATGATACGAGCATCATTGTGAGGTAAGTGAAAAAATATACTCTACATAAAATACAGGGGCCAGTTCTAACTAAGAATAATATTTGCCAATTGCCTAAAATTTTTCTGTAGCAGATTTGAATTGTGTTAGCAGAGGTGAATGAACTAATTCTCTCCTTTCACCACACAGTTTCGGTCATTATCGAGACCGACCCGTGGAACAACTGCCATGAGACGAGAGAACAAATGTAGTAACGTAGCTTTATCTATATAAACTAAAACCAAAACTAACTTAAGTTACAAGACATTTAAAAAAAGCTACAAGTTAAAAGACATGCTGGGGTAATAAGAACCCTGTCAAAACTCCAAGCACAAAAATCTCGCTTGTATCTAATCAAAGAAGAGAGAACAAACATAGCTTTATTTAAAAAAAACAAAACTAACTAAAGTTAGAACAAGACATAAAAATATAAAATTTACAAGTTGCTAGACATGCTGGATATTAAGAAGCCTGGCAAAACTCCAACACAAAAATCTCGCTTGTATCTAATCAAAGAAGAGAGAACAAACATAGCTTTATTTAAAAAAAACAAAACTAACTTAAGTTAGAACAAGACATAAAAATAAAAAAATTACAAGTTACTAGACATGCTGGATATTAAGAACCCTGGCAAAACTCCAAGCACAAAAACCTCAAACCTCTAATGAAAGACAAGGCATGGTTGCAACCACAAAGGCGCATAATGAAGGCATCAGTGTATGTATGTATATCCCTTATTATATTAGTAGGCGCAGCAACAATAGCATGTCGCGCGGCACTTGACTCACACTTGTCGCTTCTGCGAGGTAAGAACGGATTTGATACTTGCTGAAAACGATATTTATATCATTTGCATTTTGCAGATAATTTATTTAAACGTAACATAAATAGTTTGACTAGTAATTCATCAACTGAACAATGTCTAGTGTCATGAAATGCATGACTTCATTCTTACACACACTTATTGGTATTTTCAACAGTGGGCCAATCACAAATATTCCACAATAGCGTTACGCTTACGATACGGTAGCAAAAGTCTAATTAAATTAAATTTGACTGAATTAACACATGAAATGAGAAATTAAATTTGATAAAGCTTATATATCGAAATGACGCAATAAAACCCTGTACATTAATTAAACCAAAGCCAAAAAATATTTTTATTTCAAAATCGTGTTAAACATAAAGTATTGACTACACATCTATTTTACCTCCATAGTATATTATAAACCTACTTGTGCACAACGCTCAGAGATTAACACACATGTTTGCATGCCACTTTGAACCCCTATCAGCATTTATTGTTCGTATAAGTTTACTGTCAAACTTGACAACTAGGTACTTAGAACTTCTCCTACCTCAACAACTTACAACATTGGGGTAAAATTTTATTGGCTTTATAGGTATTTATTTAATTTTTTGCCTAGTCTTAACTAAAACACTGTTGATTACTAATTAACAAATAAACAAATGATCGCCTTTCTAAGTATCAAAGCATCACAATCACCCTACATCCGGCAAGAGCGTTTAAGAGAGTGAGAAAAGCTCGCCGCACCCGCCGCCGCCCGGCCTATTCGTTCCACGGAGGGGCCGGCCGCCTACTTCTGTCTTTGCACACGCTGGGATAATGTGATAACTACAATATTTCTTTTTTCAAAATTGAATTGAAATCGGTACTATATATAAAGCTCGATTAGCGCACGTTTCTATAGAGTAACTGACTGACTCATTGACATAGTTGTTCTCCCAGAAGGAGGTCACTTTTGTTCTAGAAATTTTGCATCAATCGTTGGGGCTGTTCAATGGGACCAGAGGAAAAATCCGAAATTAGATGTCTCTCGAACAAAATGTGTGTTTATTTTCGCGATTTCTAAACGCCTGTATGAAAATGCGAAAATTTTTAACATTTTCCAAACATTTTCAAACGTGGAACGACTTTCTATGACCAAAGACTCAAGTCATAAGATTCGGGACTTTGCCTATGATAGTGTACTATGAAACGAACGCTCGAGGTAGAGAATTTTATAGGGAGTGGTTACTCTTATGCTGAAGGTAGTCTTTGGAAATTATTATTTTTTATTTGAAATTCTTAGTGGCCATGATCCGAATTTGATTCTTCTTCTGATTGTTTATGTTGGCTATGTCATCTTAGGTATTCTTTTTTTTTAGAATGGCTTTGTCATCTTAGGTGTTCTACCAAGATCTCACAACGCGACCTCGACAGCAACGATTAGGCACTTGCTGTTGAGGTCGCGCACAACGCGACCTGAACAGAAAGGAAAACAGATCCTCCAGCGAGCTGCTTGCAGCTCGCGCACTACGCAACCTCAACAGCAAGGAAAACAGATCCCGCGAGCTGCTTGCAGCTCGCGCACAACGCGAAAAACTAGTTTGTATATATTTGTCAACTGTATAATCTCTGACATAACTATTGAGTGAAAATAAGTACGTATTTGTATTTGGTCGCTAACTATTGGCCTTATACACAAGCTCAAAGTCGCCCAACGGGCTATGGAGAGAGCTATGCTCGGAGTTTCATTGCGTGATAAAATCCGAAATTTGGAAATCCGTAGAAGAACCAAGGTTACCGACATAGCTTTCAGAATTAGCAGGTTGAAGTGGCAGTGGGTCGGCCATATAGCTCGCAGAACCGACAACCGTTGGGGACCAAAGGTTCTCGAGTGGCGACCACGAACCGGACGACGCAGTGTTGGAAGGCCCCCCACCCGATGGACCGACGACATTGTTAAGGTTGCGGGAAGTCGGTGGATGGAAAAGGCTCAAGACCGTTCGTCATGGAACTCTTTGGGGGAGGCCTATGTTCAGCAGTGGACTTCATCAGGCTGATGATGAAGTAAGTATTTATAGATAAGTCAATTTAAAAAATATATGATTTGACAAAAAAATACTTAATTAAAATTGTCGAACATTTCCAACAATGAAGTATAAAAAAAATCTGAAATTATGTCTTAACATGGTTCGGCAGATTTGTATTTTGTTAAATAATATTGTTTCTGCTATCTCTTATAATTGTTTTTTTTTAATTATTTTGTTGTGGGATAAAAATTCAGGAGCAGTTAATGATTTATTTAGCAGTGGCTAATGTCAACTGGATTCCAGTAGGTAGGTTTTGATTTAATTTATTCCATCGTAATTACCAACATTAATTGCTGTAACCGCCATGAATAACAAATTACTCTATCACCATCATGTACTGTGATTTTATAAGCGAAGTGTTCGCTAAATAAGTCAAATAAATACAATTGACCGGAGCAGAAGATTTACGTTCTAAAATAAATATTCTGAGACAAAATAAACATTCTTCGGTTTTTAGGCGATTATTTTTTTTTTCTTTCTGTGTCTAAATGCTTGTAGCCGGTTAATTAATGATTACAAAATTTATTTTTTGTCATTTCTCTCTTACCACACTTCGCTGAAAGCTGGGTCAATCTTATCTCGGTGTGAGGTGAAGAAGTGGTCCTCACAGCCCGCTTCGGGGCAGGGCGACTTGACACTCCGTAAGTAGCACATAATTCAGTTTATTTAGCGAATTGAAACTTGTAAGGGTTGGAAAGAATAATGAAAGTACAAAGAGGGTTTTGAGGACTGAGCTTTTGAAGAGAAAATAAATTAATATGGAAAAAATCGAACGGCTTTCGGGATACAAAGATTGTAGGTCCGAATTCCGGGCGTTACACCAATAGATTTTTCATGTCAATAGTACGTTAAACTATATTGCTCTCAAACGGTGAAAGAAAACATCATGAGGAAACCGCCATGTCCTAGAACCTGAAAACTTGGACAAAACTTTATCCTCTCACAACGCTCGTTCTTTCACCAAAGGTCAGGGACCCTTTACAGGGTCATCATATTTCAACCTGATTGCGGGATAACCAGGAAAGAACTAGCTACATAACAAGCAAGTGATTTGACAAGATATTTCTAAGCTTCAAGAAAAAATTGAGGTTGAGATAGCATCACCTGATATTAAGACAACATAGAGTGTCCCTCAAATTTATATTTTAAAAAGTGGATTCGTTTGCAAAAGCTTAAGATATTCGCCTACTCTTAAATCAAACTAGAAGCAAATCAACGGTGAGGGGTCGTCAAGGGGTTAAGAAAGGGGGTTGTTATTCGGTTTTTATTGGAATAAATTAGCGGAATTGTGTTTGCGTCCGTGTCTAACGAATGTCTTGTGGACGTCGCACTCAGTTTCATTTAGTTAATTGATTTGATTTGTTAACTAATGAGTTTCTTTTTTTGATTATAAATGAAAGCTACGCATTATATTATATTTAAAAAATGTATAATATGTAAAACATTATATTTAAATGCTAGAGAAGACAAACGAACAACTGATGATGGATCGTCATCAGTCAAATCCATTAAAGTATTTTTTTTATATATACTTAAGAATAATATTATATACCTAATAAAAATACAATATTTGTAATATGAGTGGAATTCAAAGGAAAAATTTCTAAACGCTCAAGACCGTTCTTCTTGGAACTCTTTGAGAGAGGCGTTTGTTCAGCAGTGGACTTCTACATCTCTCTTAAAAGTGATTCGAATGAATAATAAATAACACCCAACAGTCACATACATAGTCCTGACCCCACACTAGGATTCCCTGAGTCGTAGGTAACAGAAACTATGAGTACCATGGTACCACAACACCCAGACCCGGAACAAATATTTGCAGATTTTGCAAGCATTTGTGCGGCAGCGGGAATCGAGCCCGCACCCCTTGTGTCTTAGACGGAAAGGAAATTTTAGGTATTCACAGCTGCAAAATTATTGAATGTGTTAATGTAACCAATGTCTCAATCAGTCGCATAAACCGATAATGTGATGTAATGGATCGACACCTCCATTTAATTAAGCTAATATTGACTAGACGGAATTATAATATTACCGATCTAACAATTAAGCTATCAACCCAATATTCATCGAAGCACGTCAACAGGAAGTCAAACTGTTTTTTAGTTTGCTTCGCTCTAGGGTCATATTTTTTATACAATGCCCTTATTACCATTATATGCCCAAAGCTATATATAATACAAGGTGATTTGTAAAATGTATGCTATCCCGAAAAGGGCGTATTGTACACCCAATTGGCAATAAAGTTTATGCTACGACTTTTGGGAATAAGATATTTTTCATTGAAAAAATACTATGCAAAAATCTACTGTTGTGTCAAATCGGTTCAAAGTCATTATTTATCTTGATGACTCTCTCAAAGTTTGGATGTTTGTGGTTCAATCACGCCGCAAAGGCGCAATAGGCACAAGCTAGTTAATGATAAAAATGATTTAAAATACGGATGATTTTTCATTGGATTTTTTTTCTAATATTCATTCATTTTCATGATATATGTAGATATTAAGCCATTATAGGAATAATTACATAAGTATAATGAATCGCCTTGAATACACGGTGTGATTCGAAAACGCCATAGTAGGCCTCCTGAGTGTTGAGTTTTTCAAGAACAATAGGTGTGGAAACAGTGTACGGTGTGAACAGGCCCTCGAAATCACGATTTCGAACAATTATCACTTAATACCTCAAACACGCAATTACGTTTTATAACGTGTTAGAAGAATTAGAAGCGTGCGTTTTATCGTTACAACAATCAAAACGAACCTCTGCCGCAAGTTTAATTATGCAAACATCAGGCCGTCGCCAGATTTCTCATTAGAGCCAAGATAATGACGGTACACACTGTCGCAAAATTAGATAGCAGGCACGCACCCAAACAGATATACGCGGGACATTAACATAAACCGAATTTGCATGTAAATTACATTTTACAGCATCTTAATTAAAACATTTTGGCATTATAAATGATCAAGCGAGCGGGGTGGGTGTACCCCTGACCTTAGCGAGTCCCCCGTTTGGTGAATTTGATAGTTTCCAATTTAGAATTCGATG
The DNA here is from genome assembly GCA_947579855.1 of Anticlea derivata. NCBI lineage: Eukaryota > Metazoa > Arthropoda > Insecta > Lepidoptera > Geometridae > Anticlea > Anticlea derivata. Next base: position 9,399,919 of record OX388269.1, read on the forward strand.
CTAGGATTGTTTTGAAGTGATGTGCAGTTAGCGGAACATGCGCCTGTACCGCGTGTTCTTGAAATCCTGTACCTACGTGGTCAACGTGATACGGGGGAGACTTTTGGTTGAAAACTTGCAAAGTGATGCTGTGCTCAAAATTTATTTTACAAAATCGAATTATGGTGTGTAATGGTGGCGTTTTACGTAATAGTTTGAGTAAAGTGCACAAATGAAATGAAATGAAATGATTGCGTGTATCATAACTTTTCGGGTTGACGTCAAAAGTTCTCTCGAAGTTAGCCATTATCATATCTTGCTAAAATTGGCCTTGACTTGACCATGACTAGAAAAAAAAAAAGTAAAAGAAAGATTAAGTAATAAAGACATTACAGTTATGAGCGTCCAATTTGACTGGCCTCATAGCTCAGTTAGTAGTAACTCTGCCTTCTGCGCTAGAGGTCGCGGGTTCGATCCCCAAACACAGAACACAGAAACACAGATGTTTGTTCTGTGTCTGGGTGTTTAATATTTATCTATTATATATATCAGTCTCTGGAACCCATAGTACAGGCTATGCCTAGTTTGGGATCAGTTGACCGTCTGAATATGTCCGGAATATTTATTTATTTATTTATAATTATTTCCATTTCTTTTGGTATTGAATTAGACGAATTAGTTATGAATGTGGATGGATGTAGGAGTAGAGGTAGGCCAAAGAAAAGATGGATGGACTGTGTGAAAGTGGATATGGTGAAGAAAGGAGTGAGTGCTGAGATGACGACTGATAGAGGGAAATGGAAGAAGAATACATGTTGTGCCGACCCCATATTATTTGGGATGAGGGCAGGAAGATGATGATTAATTAGACGAATTAGACACAAATCTGGAGATCTATGTATGTAATAATAATAACAAAACTGTATGCAGTAGTACGCAGTTACTCGAATACTAATTACCGAAGTTTGTTTTGTTCGCTTCCTGAAGGGTTACCAAACAATTGCAACGGACAAAATTCTATTGCGAAAACATAAACAGAACTTGCACAATTATGCAGATTTTATGTCACCCCTAATTGCCAACTTATTTAAAGAGGTTTCTGTTAATTTCCTCTTAGGGGTGAGAGGGTGGCCGCTCCTCGCCCCAAGATTTTCTTTTCTTTAAATCGCATGTAAATTTTATTAGAGAAATTATCGATGGTAGACGGAGTGAAGACGCAATAAAAAGTCTGATTAACATCTTAAAGAGTTAAACAACATTGTGAGCTTAGAGTTTTGTAAAACCTTTCAGAAATTAAACGATAATAATTGATTCCCTTCTTAGCAATTTAATATATCTTAACAAAAAAAAAACATTTCGCCAATTTCAGTTGATAATTGACTTAAGTAATTTTTAAACTAGCACTTATTTTCATGCATCATCAAACTTCAAACTTCCAAATTCAAATATGTATATTTTTTAATGGCTACTGCATCAGGGAATTTCTGAAAGTGTCAAGTTGTGAAAGTTAAAACAAGCACATTTTTCATAGGAAACAAACAACTAAAATCTATCTAACTATAACCACTTACATACATATTTACAAACGGGAAGAGAAACAAACTTAAACTTCAAACGCCAATCTTCAGACTCTGACTCTTCAGATCTGTCTCTAGTCATTGAAATCACAAGGATCATCTTAGAACGTCTTATATCAGGCTAAAAAAGTACACTGCTGGACAAAAGCCTCTTCCAAGGAGTGCTACGACGAACGATCTAGACTATTATTGCCTTCTTCATCCACCAACTACCCTCGACCTTCAAAATGTCACTGGTCCATCGAGTTTATTCAGCATAGAAACGACTTTAAAGCAGATTCAAAGCTTTCTTTACAAAGGCAGACAATGCAGCAAGCTGAAGAGATTGCCTTCGGCTATTCCTCTGCCTTGGTCCTTCATAACTGTTTCTTGACTGCGATGCCTAACAAGATGTAAATATTGTCTCGCCTAAACATTGGAAGACATGAACGTCATTACCTATATTCTTTTTATCATCATCATCAGTCGAAGAAGTCTGCTGCTGGATATAGGCATAATGCCACGATGTTAGGTCTTGAACCGTCTCCACCCACTGTCGGCCTTACTGTGCATCATACGTTTCGTGGTTCTTTGAAAAATGCAAATTTTATATTTTTTACTAATATATATTTTTTTGTTGATAGTATAAAGCCCAAGTACCTATAGATAAAAAAGAAAGATATCATCAAAAATAATCGAACATAAATAATAACGCCTACGAAAGAACATAACACAAACAACAGACCACTCGACAAAAATAAAACAGAAAAATAATGATACAAACCTCTTTAATTCACGCAATTACTGCGATACGTGGAGGAGTTGAGCTCTGAACATTCGCGCTTCGCCACCTTTTCACCCGCGCTGAAAAAAAACCCGGAACACAAACAAAACACTATGCCGCTTGCACCGTTTTGAGTATAAAGTGCGTGTTCCGCGCACTGGGTCGAGAAAAGTAGTGGGAAAACAGGCAAGTGTAAATCGCCTTGTTAATTTCGCCAGCCCCGAGGCGAATTTTGAGGATGCATTGTGTACCGGGCTTTATGCCGTCTTCTTGTTGTCTGTACACGATTTTAATTGTGCACGTCATTGGCGCTTTTTAAAAAAAGAATGACGTGTAATTAACGCGCGAATATGGAGCGTGACAGCGCGTTCTGAGGGAGCGATATTTTTTTAATTAGGCAAGGGTTAGCGTCACAAGGTGGATATCATTATTTTTTGTCGCTTTTACTTTAGTACGGTATTGTCGCGTGATCAAAAGCCCATGAAAAGCCCATTTGGCAGGTTCTCGTAAGTTAATTTTAGATGGAGTTTAAACGAATCATTTGTAGTTTCAGGAAATCATGACAAGTGAATGTTGTAGCTCTAAATGTCATAGGCCATAGTGTCATAGTCATTCTTCTATATGTAACAACGTCTCGCGTCGGCTTTCCTACATTGCGTCGGCGTCGTCTGCTTCGTGGTTGCAATTCGAGAACCTTTATTCCATAACGATTGAAGGTTCCGCGAGTTATATGGCCTGCTCACTGAGCTATTTCGGTGACCTTGGTTCTGCTCAAGAGCTCTAGGTACATGTAGCGGCGATGCAATCAGAACCGTATCAAGGTCCTTTACATACAACGCTTATATAAAACGGCTTTGTAACAAAAAATTGTACATAAAAATACGGGATAAAGGTCGCGCCAACTATTTACATAAAGCCCCATCTACAATGGCCATTAGAAACATTAATTTGATTAACACCTACTACTGTTTATTCAGTAGAGGTAAAATCCAAAAAAACTCCCACAATGACTGTCCGAAAAAATGCCATGATACATGATCCTCGTTTGAATCGTTGGCTGGTGTATTTTTTTTATTAAAAAATCACATTAACGGCCTTCATTGGGGCGGTGATAAATAATGCCCTCCTTATTCAAATTTTTGTTTTTGTTAAGCCCCGCGAGTTATAAATGAGCTTATTTTGGTAACGCGGAATGAAAGCGAGATAAAAATGCTCGATTAAATATTTCGATGTGTGGATCCGATGTTTTGGATTGGGGAAGTAATTTAATGTAATTTTTCGAAATGGTACCGTTAATATTGATCAAAAGGCTAGCGCTTATAATATTGACCAATGTTTGTAGGGTCTGTTGTTGTAATGTAAGGCACAATATCGAGGTGTAAAAAAAATTACATAAAAATCTATTCAATTTTTCTGAGTATGTGCTTCTAGCTCCCAAAAAGGAATGTCTCAAAACATTTCAGCTCAAAAAATAAAGATTTTTTCTACTTTAAATGATGAACAAAAAGCAAATTCTGCTTACGGATTTATGTTATCGGTAAAGTTGTCAAATTCACATATTGTGATTTGTGACAGATAAGTTTAGTTGCGTTCAAGATCCAAATGTTATGTAAGAATCGTATACCAATGTAGTTATTTTTCTATACACGCAACATAAAAACGCAGGCATCAATTAAATTAAAATCTATGGAGCTATGTTTTTTGAAAAAAATCTTTGAATAACATCTCTATTTCTATGCATTTAACGTTGCGTTTTCACGTAGCGTGTATGTGCTGCGTTAATATTCAGCGCATATATGCAATACCTATAAAAACCAAGATGTCGAATAGATTGAAACCTAGAGTACTGTGTTCCTTGAATCACACAAAAGCACAGCGATACATCTCTATTGCAATGTATTTAACATTGCGTTTGTACGTTGCGTGCATGCGCTGCCCTTCATACGCAGCAAAAAAAGTGTAACTTTATCAATTTGAATATATAATGCAGTAGGTCGAACGGCTAGTCGGTAGTTTACATATATAGTTAATCGTATATCTGGTTATATTTTCTTGGCTATAAATTCCTCTCAATAAATATGAACATAAACACATTAATAGCTTATTTGCGTAGCCGAAATCCTCCCATTCCATTCATTCCCATGCCAATCTAAGAATACTCTACTGCAAATCACCTAATTCCATCCACTTATCATATCAACATTCGCGAATGACCCAATAAAGCGCAATAATACATCTAAGTGGATAGTTGGTAGGTACATTAACTAGATCGGCTACTATACTATAGATTCAAGTACCTAGGAACCGCAATTTTCCTCGCACGAACCTCGCATTGACCTTGGTGTTTGCTAAAAGCTAACCTGAATGATTAGAGAAAAGTTTTCTAACACAAGCAATTAGAATTGCTTCAAGGATTGCGCATGACTTTTAACGTCACGTTGTGTGACGTAAATAACGTCCAGCAACCTGGCTTAGTAGGAATAATGTCTTGAATTTCATTCACATCAGCCGTCAGACGTCCACTGCTGAATAAAAGCCTTCCCCATAGATTTCCAGAGCTACTTCCTATCTGTTATGGAATATATGTATATGTTATGGGAATTTGCCCATACTCACCACGCTGGGTACGCGGGTTGGCGAGCTAAGTGAGAGCTTTCATTGTTAAAATAGGGGACGCTGTAGCTTTTTCCCTATGTCGCCTGTCACGACATCCATGAAAGGGTAGATATGGAGGGGCCTATTCTTCAGCCGGGGAAACAACGGCCATGGCCATCAGGTCCATATTTTGAGGAATTCAAAAAGCAACAAAAGATTATACTTTCTCGTATACATTAGACTATCTTATCCATATATTACAGATCATTGATATAAGTGGATAGAAGGAATATATCCTGGCTAGTGCAGGATCTCTAAACTTGTCTACAATGGACCATCATTCAATTGTGTGGTGGAAATGGCCCGGTTATCTCGTACAATAGGATGGACTGATTGCATTTCTTTAAATTCATACATTATGGATAGGTGTTCCAGATCTGCGTTGTTAGATTTAATCCTCTCCTCTTTTTCTAACATTTTATTGGCAGAACCTGTCACAAGTCGCTATCGGAAAAATTATGACATCTATACTATAGAATATATTATGCTTTATACTACAGACGCGGATTTTAAGCCCTGTCTAAACGGCATGCGATTTGTCATCTAAATCTAGATATATTTTATAAACAGTAACTGACTGACTGACTGACAGACAACGAAGAGCCTAAACCGTTTTTTTTTTCACACGCGATCAACTGATCCCAAACTAGGCATAGCCTGTAGGTACTATGGGTACCAGATACTGATATACATAATAGATATATATATTTAACACCCAGACACAGAACAAACAGTGCGGGAATCGAACCCGCGACGTCTAGCGCAGAAGGCAGAGTTACTACCAACTGAGCTATGAGGCCAGTCAAGTTTTATCCAAGAGACTTGGAATTTGGAGGGTGTATTGTGTCTAGGGGTTATTAATAAAGGAATTCTCAAAATTTAACCCCTAAGAGGGTGCAGCGAGGTTTGAAGTTTGTAAGAAAAATATCACGCGAACAACGCGGCTTTGACTAGTATATTTAAAAAAGTAACTAGCACACTGACTGACGGAGAACGAGATTAGTTTTGATACCAAGGTGGACGGTGGAAACTAAATATTTCCCAAGGATCACCCAGGTGGACCAAGGTGAACTGAAGGAAATTTTGAAGGTGTGTTCCTCTTTATGTAGGGGTGTACTAAGAAAGAAATAGGCACTCAAAATTCAACCCCTAAGAGGGTGCCGCGGGGTTTGAAGTTCAGGCGAAGCAATTTATTAAGAACGATTAGAGTTCTCTTGCTTACTTCGTCTAATGCTAGCCTCATCATTTGCAATCATAGCGAGAAGGTCGAATGGAAAACGCACGTCAACGGTGAGTTATGATTTCATTACATGACGGGAACTCATGAATAGGGATCTAGGTTTATCAGTTTGACTTTGGCGTTAAAGGAGGACGCCTATTTTTACCAGACTGCTCAGAAGGGTAATGTGTTTTGCATAATGCTACAGGATGCTGCAAGATAAGCAAACGATTGCACAGAGATGCAACGTTACTGTGATGTGCAGACAACCAATTCGATTTGTAGGCTACTGTAGAACCTTTTCGCACCGACACGCGTCATCGCTGGATCTGCCACTAGAACTGCCAGATAAGTATTAAAAAATAAAATAAATAAATATTCCGGACATATCACACAACGGTCAACTGATCCCAAACTAGGCATAGCCTGTACTATGGGTACCAGAGACCGATATACATAATAGATATATGTAACACCCAGACACAGAACAAACATCTGTGTTAGTCACAAATGTTTGTCCAGTGCGGGAATAGAACCCACGACCTCTAGCGCAGAAGGAGGAGTTACTACCAACTGAGCTATGAGGCTAGTCAAATATTGGATGTTTGTTGTTCATCACGCCGTAACGGCTTAACCGATTTTGATGAAATTTGGAATAGATCTAGTTCTGTACCTAGAATAGCATTTAGGGTACTTTTTATCTAAGTACCACGCGAGCGAAGCAGCGCGCACAAGCTAGTCATATTATAAAAGTGTGCTTGTTTGTTGGTTGGTTTCTTCTCTCAAGCATCAAATATAATATAGTAGAAAGTCTACTGTATGGTCTTTGGTGACATTGAGCAACTTTTTATTCGGGTACAGTCAGCATCAGAAATTTATGATCAAATTTAGATTGTCAAAACTAGTGATTGAAGTTTGTATCAAAAAGTGATAGCATAACAAGGTGACCTTTAATAGGTGACTGTAAAATGTACCACAATTGAGATGATGACACTAACCCCATAAGTTCATGATAATTTTTTGGTTCAAAAATACATGACTAGTATTATTTTTTAAAAATCCGTGCCTGCTATGATTTCTAAAAGTAGGTGATGTTGATAGTAACCGATAAAAGTATCAATCTACCCTCAACCTGCCTTTTATTTTATTCTGAAATTGTTGGGCAAATAGTAGGTAATACAAGGTGATTCATGACATGTTACAAGGTGATTCATAACATGTATACCAATGCATCAGTTAATTGTGACCCCACGAATTTATTGCGCCAAATGTTGAAAAGTAAAGATATTCACGTATGAATTAAACAATTTTGCATCAGTTAATTTTGAGCCCACGTCTTTATTTCTTCAAATGTTGAAAAGTAAAGATATTCACGTATATAAGAAATAATTTAGCATCAGCTACTTCTGAAGCGGCGATTACATTCGAATTTCATTTTATCATGAGTATGAAGATACATATGGAGTTTCAGACATTCATGAACTCAGAAAAGATGTTTTATCATTTACTACTGTAAATAGTTGGATCAGAGACTTTGTGACACTTTTAAGTCATCACGTACTTTTGGAATATTGGGAAGAAACTCCTAAAGTAAAATATTTTCAATCAGGAGTTTTGAGACATGTCTGATCATCAGTTACTTTTGATGCTGACTGTACCTCGCGAGCTTAATAACGAGCGGTAGGTGCTAAATAAAACTTGGTTAGCTATGAAGGAAGCTGAAAGGGCGTTTTGAACTTTTTAAGGGGTCGGCAACGCGTGCGTGATGCCTCTGGTATTGCAAGCGTACATAGGCTACGATAACCACTTACCAACAGGTGGGCCGTATGCTTGTTTGCAACCTTAGTTGTATAAAAATAATAATAATGATACAATTTGAAAATTGATCGATTAGTAACTAATATAAGCCTCTTTATAATACCTCGGTGGCGTAGCGGGTGAGTGCCCGCCAGTGATGGTGAAAATAATAATGATCTTATTAGTCTGTGTGGACGGTGAGTACAAATACGTGCACTAAAAAATCTAAATATATTGTCTGAAACGGCACGTGGCTGTGACCAACCTTTTCGATTGCTTTCAGATCTAGGATTATTCTTTCTTGGTCATCCGGCGTTAGGTTAGTGACCAGGGGCCCAATTCTACAAATTCAATGGCTTCAAAATGACAATGGTTCAATGGCAAAATGGCCACTTTTGACACTTATTATTCTGCTATCACAGTCGTATATCAATGGCAGTCATTGTGAAACCAATGAACCAATGACAATCGTAACTGAATGATAATGGTGCGATCATTATCATGCGATTGTCATTTTCAAATCATTGAATTAGTAGAATTGGGGGCCAGGTTGAGCAATGGTGGCCCTGAACACATGTCTTCAAATTTTTAGGTTCTAGGATATGCCGGTTTCCTCACGATGTTTTCCTTCACTTGAGAGCACTAGTTTAGCGCACATAAATTTTCCAATCGTAAATCCAATTGCCAACCAAAAAACAAAATTGGGATTTAAACCCACGTACTGTGGGCGGGCTATGGAGAGAGCTATGCTAGGAGTTTCACTACGTGATAAGATCCGAAATGAGGAAGTTCGTAGAAAAACCAAGGTCACCGACATAGCTCTCAGAATTAGCAAGTTGAACCGATAACCGTTGGGGAGTTAAATTTCTCGAATGGCGACCACGAACCGGGCGACGCCATGTTGGAAGGCCCCCCACCCGATGGACCGACGACATTGTGAAGGTTGTGGGAAGTCGGTGGATGGAGAAGGCTCAAGACCGTTCGTCGTGGAACTCTTTAGGGGGGAGGCCTGTCCAGCAGCGGACTTCTACAGGCTGATGATGAATGATGATGAATGAACTGTGGATTGGAAGGAGGGCCACTACCTCCACTCCACCATATAGCCTAATGTTATAGGCTACTTTTTATATAGGTACCACACGAGCCAAGCTACGGGCGTATGCTAGCACCTAAATAAAGTAAGTCCTGGCAGCAAAAAATGAGCCTACGCTTGTTTGCGGCACATTCAGCCAATAATCTAACCCATTGACGAATATTTTCCCGAATTATTTTCGAATCGGTGCCACCGGCTATCGACAACTGGTACGACGTTTAAATTACGAGCGGGGCCCATTTTTATCTTGTTTTTTTTTGCCCACCGAGCCTAGGGGTGGCGCGTACATTTTTTGGACTTATTTTTTATCGAGCGCGAGACTGGAGCACTTCAGCCCATAGGGTTAAAATGCCGGTGTAACGGAAAACTATGCTTTATGCATGAGTTATACATAACCTGCATAATTATTATAAAACCAAACCTCGTTTTAAACCAAACGAGGTTTGGTTGGATAAATGTTAATAAATGTATTTTTATGTACTTATGAAAAATAATGTAAAAATAATTAGAAGCTCGAACAGTTAATACTTTTCACGAGTTTTTTTACGCAGTAAACCGTAATCTGTAACCAGCATGCGATGCTTGCTTGTCGTGTCACTGTGCCTTTCTTGGTCATCTTGTATGAGGTCAGTGACCAGGTTGAAGTTCCTCTGAAAAGGGCATATGACCATTGGTGAAAGAATCAGCGTTTAGAGTGCGGCTCTTAGAGGCTTAAGGCTAATGTAATCTTAGCCTAATTCCAAGCCTACTTAAATTAAAGAGTAGGTAGGGCTAGAAATTAAAAAGATAGTTAAAGTGATAAGAACAGAATATAATTAAGAAAGTAGTTTGATACTGAATAAGAATAAGGAGAACTCAGGGATGGGTTCCATCCGTTCCGAAAACGTTGCTAAACCAACTAGTATGCCACTGGCCTTAGCAGAGGAGAGAAGAAGCAGATGGTTCCCAGCGATGTGTACAGCCTCCAAGGATGTGGGATAATTCCAATCTCCCGTAGGGGGTAGATTCCAGGACGTTGGCACGGCTGTAGTGTAGGTGCAGATGGCCTCGGTGACGACGGCAAGGGTTGGCAGGTAGGTGTAGACCGGAGAGAGAAACCCTGGAACACATGCCACATTCCAATTTTTTAGGTTAAAGGACATGCCGGTATCCTCACGATGTTTTCCTTCACCGTTTGAGAGCACTAATATAGCGCACATACATTTACCGAATGGAAAATCCATTCGTGCACGGCCGGGATTCATACCCACGACTTGTGGATCAGAAGGTGGGGCCACGGCCACCACCCAAACAGTGCTCAGTGTTTATCAATGATAATGTTATGAAATGTGTACAAAAGGAGCATCTAAAGGGCTCACTTTAATCCTTTCACTACACTGATTCTTTCATCGACGGTCATACCTGAACCTGGTCACTGACCTAATACAGGATGACCAAGAAAGAATCAGTGACACGACAAGAAGAAATGTAACTGACTACCTAACCTAACCTAACCTAACCAAGAGTTTTTTTTTTTTTTATACAACTGAGGTGGCAAACAAGCATACGGCCCACCTGTTGGTAAGCGGTTACCGTAGCCTATGAGCGCTTGCAATACCAGAGGCATCACGCACGCGTTGCCAACCCCGAACCCCCTTCCCCCTAAAGAGCTCTGGCAACCTTACTCACCGCAGGAACACAACACTATTTGAAACAAATAATGTTATTTGGCTGCGATCTTCTCTGCTCGCCTATTACGGTAACTAAAGTTTACATGCTCTGTTATAAATCCTGTAGGCTGATCTTATTGAACACAAAGATATCATGATACAGATTCTAGACCAGCTTTACTCTTGAGTAACAGTGACGTACCACCATTAGTAGGTAATCGAATATCCTTTAGCTCACGCTACCGACCTAATCTAAATAGCTACTACTATCAATGACATTATGTAGAGTATATTTCAACCGAAATATGTAACGCCATGCGTATATTTTGTGTGTGAAATAAATTCTATTCTATTTATTTTTTATTTTATAGTGATAACCCCCACTAAGAGAATAATATAAAATTTTATAATATCCCAAAGATTTCGACTCCGACGGGATTTGAACCCGCAAAATTTAATTACATTCTATTCTATATATTGTACTTATTTACAAAATATACCGATCACGTTGTAAAGCATTGTTATGAACTAGTGTGCACGAAAGGAGCCTCTAAGAGGCGAACTTTAATCCTTTTACTACATTGACTCTTTCACCGACGGTCATAGGCCTTTTTTCAGGGCCACCATACTGGCCTCATAGCTCAGTTAGTAGTAACTCTGCCTTTTGCGCTAGAGGTCGCGGGTACGATACCCGCACTGGACAAACATTTGTGTGATAAACACAAATGTTTGTTCTGTGTCTGGGTGTTAAATATGTATCTATTATGTATATCAGTCTCTGGTACCCATAGTACAGGCTATGCCTAGTTTGGGATCAGTTGACCGTGTGAATATGTCCGGAATATTTATTTTTTATTTAATTCATACCTCAACTTGGTCACTGACCGAATGTAGGGTGACCAGGAAAGAATCAGACACGACAAGTAAGCAAGTGTTTCGCCTCGAACTAAGACCTCGTCTGGTAAAAGTTCGATGATAGTTTGATCAAAAATTACATAGGTATTTTGCATGTTCCTACTCATCCACTTACCTGAATTATGAAGTTATTGAAAAACGTACCAAATGGTCGCTCTCGTTATATTGGTCTGTAATGTTACTATTTTCGTCGAGATACAACGAAAAGTATAGACATAAAAACGGACAAGTATAAACATAAAAACTGTTTTGCAATATAAGAACAAAGCTCTTTCATACGTCATTCTATTTTATGTATTTGTGTAACTTTTTTTAACTCCATATTTCTTTACAACCCCTTGACCGATATAAACCAACGAAGTCATTTAAAATAATATTTGTTTCAAAGTTATTATGGGTTTAATATTCAAGTTAAACTGGAAAGTGGTACATTTTATCAGTCCTTCCTATATCCTGATCAAGACAAGTAGCCAGTCTCATGCAATCTGAACAATGTGGCCCCATGGCTCCGCTACTTTCATCCGACGATACTGACAGCTAAAGGGCTGCCTATAGGGCTGCTGCCTCACTTTCCAAAATTATGTTTTGTAATGTAAAAAAAACGGACTTTCAATAACGGCGACCTAGGTAGGAGGCGTAGCAGGCGATTGCCCGTCTGAGACGCAAGGGATCGATGTTTCGATCCCCGCTACGGAAAAATCTTTAGATGATCAGCAAATATTTGTTCTGCTGGGTCTGGTTGTTGTGGTACAAATAGTACTCGTAGTTTCTGATACCCACGACACAGGGAATCCTAATGTGGGGCAGGACTATGTATGTGGCTGTTAGAGGGTGGGTGTTATTATGTAATCACACTAACATCTTAGAATTTTATAGGCTCGATAAAAGTATGTCCGCCTCTTTCTTATTGTTACTGTTAGAAAAGGACAAGGCGAGAGCTATCGAGCCGATAAAGTAAGTGACTGATTATGAATAACAGGGAAAAACTCAAATTTTTTAAAGAAACTGAATTACTTACAACAAAAAACCTAATGTCACTTTTTTTGGTTTATGTACCTATGGAAAACTACTAATCCGACATAGATCAAATTATAAATACCTCCCTGCCAATCTGAGAAATATCTGGGGCAGATTTTGCAACATATAATTACTCATTCTAACTTCGAGAAAAAAAAACAGAAACTTTTAACAGAGATTAACACTGCACTACAAAAAACAAAGTTGTTCTCGTTATTATAGGGCATCATTGCATTTTCCGCAACAGCTACGGTAACCACTTACCAACAGGTGGGTCGACGTAAGCTAGATTGCCACCTTTGTTGTATAAAAAAATCAATACGAGGTTTGCTCTTTTTACCAAGAAATAGCCCTTATCAAAAGGCAATCTAATCTATAAAATACCTCGATATCCCTAAATTAGCAATTGACAGCCCTGACACCCACACACATGCACAGTAGCAGTCCTATCGACTCGCCTTATTAATAAACATGCGCTAACAATAAATAATTGTTTATAATGAACTTTATAATATATTAGTGCTGATAGTTCATTATCTCTGGCGTACACGCACACAACTGAAACTGTTCACGCAAGTCGACAACGAGTTAGTAGTGATGTTTTGAGGACTGAACGGCGATATCGATATCGATGAACACAACAGACGGTTTTATCTTATAATTAACTTCATTAGGCTCTAATATTGCAACATTCACACAAAGCTCACCACAGAAATTAAGATATTTTAGGAAGTGGTATGTATTACCGACGAGCTTGTGCCTGCGGTTTTCCTCGCGTGGTACCTAGATGAAAGTATCATAATTATAATACTATTCTACGCAAATACCTAACGCTTTTCTATCCTATTCCAAGTTTAATAGCAATAGGTTGAGTCGTTATGGTGTGATTGACAAAAAACAATTTGTGGTCAATCCAAACATGTGTACAAACTTTCGCAATTATAATATTAGTATGATATCACATTTTATTTCTCATTTTTAGGGTACCGTACCTCATTTGAAAAAACGGAACCCTTATAGAATCACTTTGTTGTCCGACTGTCTGTCTGTCTGTCCGTCTGTCAAGTCAAGACCCTTTTTCGGCTAAAGGTATCAACTTGAAATTTAAACCACCTATTAAGGTCTATGAGCTTATGGTGCCGTATAAAAATCAAAGCTCTAGCTTAATGCATTAAAAAGATATGGCAATGAATGTATAATATTTGTATGGAAATAGCAAAAATCAAAAACCTCTAGGGTACTTCCAGTTACCTCACAATTCTGAAATTTGGAATACTAGGAGCTTTTATAACACAAGTAAAGGGAAAAGTCTGAAATTGAGGGATTTCGAAGTTTCTTAGGAAGCAATGTAATATTTGCGGTCAATGTCATACAATGACTACGTGAGCGACCGCAAATATAAGTTTGTCAATTCCTACACTTAGAAGTTTTATTTTCTGATCATGACCACTGGTGCATGACCGGGACTCGAACCCACGAACAATGATATGGAACCCTCAGGGCGCGAGCTCTCGCACTTGACCGTCTTTATTTATTTTCCTTTGTGGTTTTATACAGAAAAACGCAATAACAAAAAATCTGAATGAACAGTAAAAATAAACAAAGGCCAGTAGGCACTAAATGAAACTACTGATGAGACTATCGACAGAATATCTGTTATAATTTCCTCGTCCCAGCACTACCTGCGCCGAAGCATCGCCGCGTGCATTTTCTTTTATCGACGTATTGATTAATGTTACTTGATTTGAATAATAATTTTCAGATATAAATGTTATTGTATGATAAATTTAGTGCAAATTATTACTCGAAACCAATTGAAAATTACTGTTTCTCTCAGAAGTAGTACCTACTCAGAGGTATGCACAGAAGTACGTGTGCCTACAGATTATAGAGATATAAAAAAATTTAAGATATCATTGGTGATGAAAATTATGCCAGTTTAACCATTACTATATAATTATCATACAGTAGTGCCGGCGTTTTGGTTCATCTTCTAAAACTAAAGGTCGTGACCTATCCATTAGAATAATCATACCGGATGTAATGTAAAGGGTCAAGAGAATGCAAAGAAATCAAAGTTCAACATCATCATCTGAAGATAGGCCAAAAGAGTGCCCCGACGAACGGTCTTGAGCCTTCTCCATCCACCGTTTTCATAATGTCGTCGGTCCATCGGGTTCGGCCTTCGAACACGTCAGTCGTCCGGTTCGTGGTCGCCATTCGAGAACCTTTATTTCCCAACGGCTGTCGGTTCCGCGAGCTATATGGCCTAGACAAAGTTCACGAGTCACAGGACAAAGAAGAAAAAAAAGAAAGTAGCCTCCAGGCTCCATTCCTTAATACGCTCTCATACAACATACATGTTACAAAGTAAAATGACCCAAATTCCGCGCCAACAACTCCAGTCAAAACAAACTTGTAAACACGTGAAAGGGGTCAAAGAAAAAGGTCCAGGACACAGACCGACATTGCGAGGTGAAGGTCGCAAAACAAAAGACGGAGCACCCAAACCGGTAGAAACATCGCTACTCGATTACGTAGCATCGTGGGCCCGGCGAAAACGTAAAAAAGTTTAGGAAACGGTGTATTATGTAGAGCTGATAATACTACTGCGGTAAGATATTTAAGCACTAGTGTAAAGCCATGTTCAACCGGCGTGCGATGTGTTGCCTGAAATTAGTTTCTAAATGTCAACCTAGTCACTGATCTTATTGCAGGATGACTTAGAAAGAACCAGTGGCACTACAAGCAAGCAAGCAATGCGATTCTTTAGAGTTTTGTGTACAACACAATACATGAAGCCCACATTCTCCGTGAATGTGACGTCACTCACACAAGTGAGCCATATTGCGTCTCTTGCGCATAACAGGCACATTAAACCCTCTGCGAACAGTGACAGTACGCGTACGAACATTCGCAACGCACTCGCCAATATCGACTTACCCAAGGTTTTGTCACACTCATACGTTCAGAAATCACAGTTGTAACAACTCTATGTGCACATCCCGACCCAGACAGGCGCTGGAGAGCCGGTGGTCCCATATTTCACGGAGCTCCTGTCTACTTGCATTGTACCACCTCCAGTGATCTTTTATAGTTTTACACGGTCGACGATTGCTCGTAATCTTGTATGACTTGTTTAAGACTCGGTAGCGCGTTGTTTTTGTTTATTTTGGATGTTTGTTTATGGTGTACTTTGTTGGCTTAGTGGAAGAACTAGATTTATTAGTATAGCTCAGTTACTATAAGTAGCCGACAAATCCAAATGGGGAGGGCAGCGTTCGGGAAACTTCATCGCTAAATATTGGCCTCATACACAAGCTCAAAGTCGCGCAACGGGCTATGTAGAGTGCATGCTTGGAGTTTCACTGTGTGATAAAATCCGAAATGAGAGAATCCGTAGAAGAACTAATGTCATCGAAATAGCTCACAGAACTAGCAAGTTGAAGTCGCTGTGGGCAGAAAATAATAGCTTGCAGAACCAACAACCGTTAAGAAATAAAGGTTATCGAATGGCAAACCGGGCGACGCAGTGTTGATAAGCCCAAAAAGGTGCAGCACTAGATCTGGCGACCTGGAAATCTATGAGGGAGGTCTATGTTTAGCAGTGGACGTCCTACCGCTGAAATTATAGCTATAGTCTGCAATGCGAAGCCTCCCTGAAGTCCCTCTATACAGTCTATATTTCGTTATATCCTTACCATCTTTTCTCTTATTTTCCTCTATTACTTCTACAACGAATTCCTCTAAATCTACTTAAGGAGTAATTTCCAGGTTTGTTCAGTAAAGTTATAATTCACATTTCTCACCACACAGTCCCATAAAACAGTCTGTCAACATTTTCGGACAGGTCCTCACGTTTCACCATCAAAATTTAACGAGAGCCGGCATTATTAGAAATGTACGACACACGTAGACCTCATTAAAGCAAGATGCGTAATAAACCGACACATAACTCTTCACAAATACAATGTAGACTGCTGTAAATTACTTACTGTCGCCGAATTGCGCATCAACGAATAGTTTGTGTGTGCCCATTGGTGTCGAAATAAACGTATCGACAGAGGCGAACAGATTACTAGTTTTTGCAGGCACCCTTTTAGTGACACCATACAAAAATGGATAAAATAAGCTATTAAATTTCCAAGGTCGAAAAGTGAAAAGTGAGAACTTACTGACTTTGCAGTGTCTCTGGGCACCTAATTTTTTTTTGCGCTCAGTAATGAACCCATCATTCCCGAGATTTTCACGAAGACAGCTTCATCTAGGGTAAAATAGATAAGTATTACTGATTTTTGAAGACTCAGTGATTTTGGGGGATAGCATTAGGATTAGGATAACATTTTCGCTGAAAGGTTACCATAGCATTGGAACTTACACTACACGATGACATTATTTAGATGGAACAGATTTGCCCCGCAACTACTAGCCGAGTCAGTCATATCCATAGGAAAAACATGGTCAATATGTGGTAGAGCTGACTAAGACTAAGAAAAATTGGAACGGAATTAAAAATAAAAGTAAGTCATGTTGACGACGGCGCCGGCGGCGTAGCGGGGGTTCTCTCTCTGCAAATATTTGTTCCGGGTCTGGGTATTGTGGTACCATGGTATTCGTAATTTCTGATACCCATGACACAGGGAATCCTATGTGTCGGTCGACAAAATATTTCAGCGTACAATGGACAACAACGAAGACGGGGCGCGAACTTGTGTCCCGTCCCATTGTGTGGACTTGAAACAATAATCTGGAACCGTTGTAATGAGTCGGGCCAACAGACGATGCACAGTGGTCGTATTTTACATTAATTAAATTAAATACACAAAGGAATTTTGATGAATTTAATGGAATTGAAAGGTCAGATGCTAAATAGTTTAATTTAAGCATTGGAGGTGTAAATTGCAACACCTTACGTAGTTATTAAATGAGCGAATTAGAGATATTAAGTAAACCCATTGATCGAGCGAGCGAAGCGAGCGATCTTCCTTACAAATGCTAACTGATTAAAAATGTATTTATTTTAAATCCATTTAGCCCACGAAGGCATAATTATTATATGTACCAGGACCAATCAATGATCTAACAGTTTAAGTTTTAGATTGTATGTGTTGCTGCAAATAAATATTTTTCATTTTCATCTCAGTAAAGAAAATAACCTATTTAGTATCATTTTGAGATGAGTTTTAGGTTACACTAGATAGCGCCCGCAGCTTCGCTAGCGTTGTACCTAGATAAAAAGTAGCCTGTGCTATTCTAGGCAAAGAACTCTATGCCAAGTCTAGTCTAGTTTCATCGAAATCGCTTGAACCGTTACGGCGTGATTGAATCATAAACATCCAAACATCCTCACAAACTTTCGCATTTATAATATTAGTAGGATATTAAAAAACCTGCCTGAAATAAAGATTATTATTATTATTAAAAAAGTATCTATCGCACGCCATTTGTACACCGGGTCCTAAATTCATAAAACTGCCTATTGAAATGTCTCAACTTTTGTGTAGGCATACAAGCGGTTCGGGAGGGCTTGGTATCCATCAAAGTAATTTGAAGATTGACACCAAAATGAATATGTGAAACGTGAAATCCAACTCGACTGTGTTTTTACTAATCTGAGTGTGTTTATAGCGATCGGTTATTACAGGGAACTTTCGACCACTGTAGAACCGCCGACCACAAGACGTCTGCCCGGGCTGGCTTCTTATGCAGATTTTACGAGCCACGGCTGTAAGCAGCGCTCGAATCGCTTAATTGTTCGAATCAGACTTAATAACAAAAACACAAACTTAAGCTGTTTGGCAGCAAAGCAACTGTACTCATTTTAAATAATGTCTCGGCTATTGTGTGCACTCACTATTGTGCGACAAAATGTAGAAGGAAGCCCCTTTGGCTTACTATAAATAGCAAGGCCTTATTAAATCTATTCTAGATGATTAGCATTGCCATCCAGCGTGGCAATTCCGTCAGCGTCTTTGGGAAGCTTCCGACTGGTAGTGATCTAGATCAGTTGAGCTATCTATAGATCGTTTGTAACGGTCTTTAGATGGCTCAACTGTTTCTTGTGTATTTTGTAAATATTAACTTGTATTCGTTTTAAGTTTCTTTCTGTAAATAAAGTACATAATTCTAGATGTTTTATACAGAACTTTTTACTCACTTATGGACGTCGTAATTCCTGGGACATTACTTAGATGGAGTAGGTTTGCTCAGCACCCATCCTCCGAGCCTCATCAAACTTATCCACAGGAAAGACACGTTCAATACGTGCCTTGGTTTCCACAGCTTTCTCATTCTTGTTTGCTGCGGGCAACCCATGACGGGCAACCCATGTTTCATGTAAAGATTCATATTTGTTTCTTAGAACGGGGATCAAAATGATTCAATCCTTATATTAACAAGAAATTATTCTAGTGAGTCATTTGACACCTCTGAATAAGCCTCTAATTTGTTAAATCAATCCTTAAACAGAGCAGTCACAATACAGACAGCCGCATTTAGGCGCCACCATAAAAGTATTAATTGCAAGATTAGACGCTATTGTTTTAGACGCGACGTAGAGTAGTGTAAAGGTAGATCATTTGCAAAAAAATATATATTATTATGTAAAATCATATAATCTTATGTTGGTAAGTATTCCGGGGACATCAGTTAGGGCGGGTGCGGCGGCAGATTCGGCCGAGGATCTCAAAAGGCGCAAATACGTTAGTCTTGATAGGGCTTACGTCTTTGAGCCTTTTGGGGTTGAGACCCTGGGTCCGTGGGGAAACGGGGCCCTCCGGGTTTTCAAAAAGATATCAGGGGGTCTAGACAAGATCCATTTTCTGTTAGCGTTCACGCCTGCGGAAAGATAAAATTGTATGGAACTGACATTAGCTTGTGAGATGTCACGTGACTGCTGCAAAGTTGGTAGACAAAATCCTGTTGTCCGCATGCGGAAAAGTTAGCGTGACGTCTGGATTGGACACAACGCTAACTCCCATACAAATGGTAGACAAGATCCATGTTTGACAAGACTAAACGCCATTTTATCGTTTCCGCAACACGCTCCACTAGCGTGAGCTCGGACCCTCACGTTTGTCCTCGCGTTGCGGAATAGTGCGGAATAAACAGTGAAATAGTTTTAGTTTATTGATCATAATTCAAATAGAAGTACGCGTTGTGGGCTGCCAATAATGAAGAATCACTACAAAATGGTTAGCAACAGCAAGAAATCTCCGAAAAATAGATAAAAATGAAGCGATGCCGGGATTGGAGTTCATTCATTGTTTTCGTCTGAACAAAGAATGTTTTCGGTGTCTTTGTAGTGATGTTCAACGTTTTACAAACCATAAAGGCACCTGGGAAATCCATTTTGAGATGAAGGTAAGTCCTGCATAGCTTGGATATAGATAAATTATATGCAAAAACCGCCCATACTTAACCTAAAACTAAAAATCTCTTGATGTGTGATTTGGAGAGAATTTGCATTAAGTTTCGATTTATGCTGACTCCTTCTTATTGATACCTTGTCAAAAAAATCTTGAAGAATAGATTATATCTTATTGTATTACCTACTAATATAATAATAATAACACCCAACAGTCTCATAGTCCACACTAGGAGGTTGTAGAGGTTCCACAACACCACAGACCCAGAACAAATATTTTTGTCCCGTAGTGGGAATCGAACCCGCACCCCTTGCATCACAGTCGGGCTCTCGCCCGCTTATATACCTTCTAATAACATATACCATCGCCTTAGGGTTAAAAAATACTGTCTTTTATATAAATAAATAAAAATTATAATTATTATATTTTCAGGTGATTCTGGAGATCCTCAACGACCTTGGCTGATGACATCTGTACTAAATGCATATCCTGGCTCTCGTGAGGAGATTTCTACTCAGCAACATGCGCCAGCAAGAAATTGTGTTAGAGCGATGGCTTACTGAAAGCATGTTGGTGTTCAAACACAAAACTCTACATTACCATCCATTGTTGTGTATCACACAACATGCCATTAGATGCCAATATACCCGCTCCATCCTAGTGTGGACTAGAAGAAGGTGAAGAAGATACAACTCATGATAATTTTCCTACTGTTGGTCAAAATGAGCTACTGCAAGGCTGATCAGTTCGAAATAGTCTTTTATCAAGATTATAATGATGCATGTTAGTATGTGATTGATTACACTTTTCCATTTATTGGCTGTTTTACTGAATCCGCTCCCATCCACTAATTTGAGATTTTCCAGCTTTCTGCACAGCTATTCGCATCTTTGTCTCCCTTGTAGACGTGGAACGGAACTTGAAAGATACCTAGGCCTAAAAATAGAATTTACAAATTACCTACCTATGAATACCAGTAAGTTAATAGTAAAACTTTATTTGTAAACAAAATTAGTAGGTAGGTACATACTTACCTACATAATTGATAAAGTTTTTTCATAAATTTCCCCATCCAGTGGATGGATAATATTGCGAAGGTTGCAAGAAGTTGGTGGGTGGAGAAGGCTCAAGACCGTTCATCGTGGAACCAGCAGTGGACTTCCTCAGGCTGATAATAATGATTAAATTCTAATGTATCATTATAATAACAATAAAATTATTGCCGAGAAGTAAGACAATCATGCATGACCCAAAATCTATTTATAGACTTGACCTTATTACAAGAACAAGAACCCCATTGATGGTGTGATCAAAGATTGTTTATATTATTACATTTCAGTCGAGTAGGCAGGTAGAAGTACTTATTCTTTTGATTGGTAAATAAAGTCATAATCACTACGTAGTTCGATAGGATTGTATGAAACAATAGAGGGATAAAATCTACCTACCTAGCCATGAACTCCCAAAAGCAAACTGCTCGGATTCCATCTATAAAAAAATCGGGTCTATAATGTGTGGGTATAATAAGGAGGTAAAAATGTTTCGTATAAAACACTACATTAATGGACAATACTTACTTACATTCACTCACTTTTATTACCAAAATAAACGTAGATTAGTTATTTTTCTTCAAACAAACCTTTTCAAAATTTCGCGGAGTTACTTTGTTGCGGTAATAATGACAGATGCTAGATGAAATGAAGGTTCGTTTCAATTGACAATAACAACAGCCACACACTATTCCATAGACACTAGCGTGTGTCGCTCGTGTGTCGCTGCGGACTACGCGTTAGCGTTCACTATGTATCTTGTCTACCATTTTGGTCACGCTAACGCAAAGGCGTCACACGCTAATGCAAAGGCGTTAGCGTGAAAGGAAAAAGAAGCGTGAGGATCTTGTCTAGACCCCCAGGGCGTCTGATCGAAGCGACGCGTGACCCGAGAGCTGGCTCTTATTTGGCCCAGCGAATAAGCATTGCCATCCAGCGTGGCAATTCCGCCAGCGTCTTGGGGACGCTTCCGACTGGTAGTGATCTGGATCAGTTGAGCTATCTATAGATCGTTTGTAACGGTCTTTAGATGGCTCAACTGTTTCTTGTGTATTTTGTAAACATTAACTTGTATTAGTTTTAAGTTTCTTTCTGTAAATAAAATTGATATCTGTTGGTAATATTAAAACGTAGAAGTAAACGTGTTGAGCCGAAACTCTTTAGGATGTTCCTCGGCTACGTTGCAGTTATTCAAGCCTGTTTGATGACTTATTAAAAATGGTTATTTGTTTTCAAAGTATTCAATCATTAAATCACAGTTACGTTAAAACTAAAAAAAAAATTGACCTTCCCCTTAGTATGGGAATGCGGATGACCTACTCCCACTTCTTACCTGGCCGAAATTCGGTGGTATATAAAGAGCATAACTTTCGAACCGTCAATTCGATCTGTATACCATTAAGTAAGTCAATAAGTTTTACTTTCAAAATTTGTCGTTAAGACTATGAGTTAAAACGGCCAAGGGACAGTTAAGATACAGGGGTCCAATATGATATTCTCAAAAGTTATACAAATGTATGAAGTGGGATGTCATATGAAAGAGCTTTGTTCATATATTCTAAAACGATTTGTATTATCATAAAAAGCCCTATGGTTTTTGAGATACAACGAAAATAGTAACATTATTATCCATTATAACGTGAGCTCCCATTTGGTGAAGTTTCAATTACTTCTTAGTTCAGGTACGATTGGATATTAAATAGAACATGCTTAAGGTGCAATTTTAAGAAAGAGTATCTTAACAATCATCGAAGCACCAACTTTTACCGGACATCGAGAGGTCTCAGTTCGGGGCACTAGTAAAATCTTATTGAACTGAAGTGTCTGAAGTCTTAACATAGTCTGGAACAAGGTGCCATAACAATTAATTGGCATAAGTCCTAGGCGAGGCTCGATAATTGTACGCGCAATAATATCTGGATGACTCATCTTGAGTTGATTCTACACAGGCAATTCATATTGCTTCATTCCGGCACGAATTTAAGGCCTCCGTTCTCAGTTCTTTGCCAATAACATGGTTGCCATCATCTTCCTGCCCTTATCCCACATCA
Source organism: Anticlea derivata (assembly GCA_947579855.1). NCBI lineage: Eukaryota > Metazoa > Arthropoda > Insecta > Lepidoptera > Geometridae > Anticlea > Anticlea derivata. The sequence continues at coordinate 9,423,050 of OX388269.1, forward strand.
TGTGGGGTCGGCACAATGTATTGTTCTTCCATTTCCCTCTATCAGTCGTCATCTCAGCACTCACTCCTTTCTTAACCATATCCATACACAGTTCACCCATCTTTTCTTTGGCATTTTAGACCCCTATATCCATCCACATTCATATCTAACACTCGTCTCATCACATGACATTCTTCTCTCCTCATGACATGCCCATACCACGCTAAATAAAGAGACGCCAGTGGTTTTTTTTTCCAGTAGACTTACTGAGGCTTGGGTCTGTAATGTTTGAGAGTTACTCACTTGTCACCGTGCTTGAAAAGTTTTCGCTACACCATACAAAATTGAATAAGTTATTCATAAATAAATTGCCCGTTTAAAAAAATGTTTTATGGAATCTATGTGATTAATAAGTGATGTCATCACGTAATCACGTGTTGTTATTTTGGATATTATGAGTGACGTTTATGTAAACAAATTAAGTCCGAGTCAGAGATAGGTTGGTAAGTTATGTAGGTAATCAATATAAAATGTGGTAATCAGCAAACGTTTGGCTTTCGGAATGGACTTACTGTAAAAGTACATTGGTTTTCTTAAACTATGACCTTATCCTTCTATAAATTTTTATAATGTAATGTATTTTTATTTTTTTTAATGTCTATGGGTCCTAGAATTTAGTTTTTAACATCTGTACTATTCTTAAGTTACCTGAAATAAAATTTATATTATTATAATACATTGGTAAATCCATTATCATTTACAATTTAGGGTTGATAGAAGATATAAAACCATACTTTCTTATTGTAGAAGAAAATAATTGACAAAGTGCGTGTCTGAGCACGCACAGGGAAGGTTTCCAAAGTTGGCTTGGTTAGGTCACAGATAATATAAAACCATTGGTATATCTCATTTAACGACTAGATCTATTTGTGATTTAAATAATTAAGTAATGAATTTTGTATGGGGATTTTTAAACACTAATTAAAAACTAGTAAAGCTTACTTAGCTGTGATAACCTACATTATTGAAGATGCATTTAGAGGAGCTACACCGAAAAACCTTTTTCTCAAAGTTTTTATTCACTATTAGCTATAGCCATGCGCAATTTATAGTCTGCAAGAACGGCTGACTAAATCGGACAGATGGATATGGGGAAACTATAAGGGGTCCCAGTCGGACTTTGGAACCCTAAAAATAAGATTCAATCATTTAAAATATATCTAAAGATTGCTAATTAGGTACTTGATTGCCAAAACAAAGACGATCAAAAACCACAAATCTATAACTAAGCGATAGGAATGCATTATATGGTGAACTTTAAAAAATTCCTTACATTTTAAAAATGAATTTTGCTGCAATTGAAAAGGTTTGCTAATGGCCAAAACAGATAAATCCAAAATTTGTAAGCGGCGAAGTAAACAAGCCGAATGCATTCCTAACTCGTCGACATCAATATTCTAGTGAAGCGTTTATTATCATATCTCATTATACAAGTTAGTGCTTCTGCCGTCCAGTGCCTCCTTCTTAGGGTATGCACACTGAGCGGACGAAACCCAGCAGACTTTTTGAATTACTACTCTTAACTCGTCGTATCACTGCCGTTATTATCTATTTATATATTTTAAGTGGTGGATTTTTGTTCATTGACATCAGATTGTCATTCTTTTCATCGTAACTGCTGACTTCAATTTTTACAGAATACAGACCATTGTTTATGCTAATTTTAATTAAATTTCTCACAATTTAGTAGATAATATTAAGATACTTCAAAGAATTAGTTACGAATAGTTTGCTCTATGACATAGCAAACACAATTCGTCATAACATAGATTCTATGTAGGTATCTATCAAGTTTCGGCCTTACTTTGACGCAGTTTTTTTCCACTGCTGATATGTGTATCGGATATTCCTCCTCCATACCTATAGTTCCTAGAGCAATCCGTCCGCTAAATACCCATACAGCCTTAGGTTATAGCCTTGATACTTATAATCGAACTTCGTTACTAATATTGTAAGCTTTATTAGAGCACATCAAGGTTCAGATTCGCCTGTTCTTGTTTTGTTGTAAAGGCGAAATCGAGTTTGGATATGCATTTTGGAAATTAGTTCCGGGCATTATTCTTCCATCCAAGAAATCTTAAGCCGCTCTATAACTTTCATGTCAACTATAGTAATTTTCAAACACTTTTTGAAGAGTGGATATCAGAACTAACCAATAAATTGCTAACTAGCTTCCACCCACGGCATCGTTCGCGTGGTATCAGCCTAAAAAGCCTCTGTCAAAAAACCACGGTATCGGTCGGTCCCTCGTTCCGTTGCTGGGACTAATCAACCAACAAAAGTTAGGAAGTTAGGAAGCAGTTTTCTTACCAAGCCCGTACCATCAACTTTGTCTCAAAGATTTATGGTTCTTATTCATGTAAAATAGCGCAGACACACTAGTATTTGAACTGAAATTTAAAGTGTCACACCGTTCCCTAAGCCTTAAAAAAATTACTTAGGTATGCGTTAGGTACGGCTCGATTTTGATAATAATTATATTTAATTTTGCCATCAACTGCGTTTTATTTTTGTCTGTTTGGAAAAGAAGAACAATATTTTAATAGATGATTTCTGGGTACAATGACTGGTGTTTTTTTTTCGAATGGATTTTTAACAGTGAAACCGGGCTATATTGATGGGTGATTTGATTAGAATCTTGAGTTTATTGTTTCCTATTTAACAGATATTGGAGCGTCGATTGTACATCACGCAAACATTGACAATTGCAACTGGTCGGCCTATAACGGCCGTCAAATGCGGTCACCGTTTCTTGTGAACCCGTAACAAACGGAAAGGGTATGGGGTGTCCGCCTTGTCGCTATTATTTATAAGGGTGGGTCAGTCGGCTAGATGGAGTGGGTGGCCGCTTAGATACGTAAATTCTCAGATTGTTTCGTACTTACTATTAATTAGCATCTCCTTATATACTGTTTACTGTTCTGTTAGTTGAATCATTTTAGTGATTTTGAGTGCCTTACAGAAGATCGCAGCTAAATAACATTATTTGTTTCAAATAGTGTTGTGTTCCTGCGTTGAGTAAGGTTGCTAGAGCTCTTTAAGGGGAGGAGGGTTCGGGATCGGCGACGCGTGCTTGATGCCTCTGGTATTGCAAGCTTTAATAAGCTACGGTAAACACTTACCAACAGGTGGGCAGTAAGCTAGTTTGCCACATTAGTTGTATAAAAAAAGTGAATAAAAAGTGAATGAATCAGTTTAGTGAAAGGATTAACATGCTTCTTTTCGTGATTCTTTCACCGAAGGACATATGCCCTTTTCAGGGCCACCATACCTCAGCCTGGTCATTGACCTAATACAGGTGACCAAGAAAGAATGTTACACACAAGCAAGCAAGTGAATACACGGTGATTAATAATATGTATGCTATAGCGAAAGAGGTAATTTTACACCCATTTGGCATTATAGTTTGTTCTAGGAATTTTGGTAAATCAGCAATAAAATTAACTAATTTCTTAGCTTGCTACAAAAAATAAACATTTGACACACTTCTGAATCTTTGGCAAATCGTCGTTTACTTTTGATGTCAACTGTACTTGTAATTTCAACGGATATGGTCCTACTGTTTATTGAAATCACTGAGTGGAACTAAGTGCTCATGACTATTCATGAGTTGTCCTCAAATTATCACTTTAAAGTGTTGCGACGTTTCAAAGTAAAGAAACTGAAAACTGAAACTGTAAAGAACTGTTTTGTACGTACTTAAAGGATGACAAAATGTTAGACCTACCAACTGCATTTTTCTTTTTTTGTTATTCTGTATGCATTACTACTGCCCTCTTTCTACCAAATCCGTGGACAACGGGGTTGATTACACTCTAAGAACTCACTAACACTATCATAACTTTAGTACCTACTTTAATTAAGTTTAGTAATAAGTGAGTGCAATTGTTTGTTGTCCTGAATAAATAAAAATAAAACTGTTTTGAAAACATTTAATAGTGTTGAAAATTATTTTAAAAATAAAATTGAAATACAATAAATTACGGACAATTTCGGTTACATGATTTAGTCAAATATTATCCTGACATTATTTTCACTATCACCAAACCGATGACGTTGTGAAGGTTGCGGGATGTCGGTGGATGGTAAAGGCTCAAGACCGTTCGTAGTGGAACTCTTTGGGGGAGGCCTATGTCCAGCAGTGGACTTCTACAGGTTGATGATAATGATGATAATTTTCATATAAATTACTGTCGAGGTATTTGTTTTTAAAAGAAAGACACGAGAACAAACATGACTTCTGCTATACCTATAACAAAAATTTCAAAAGTAACACAAAACTATATTCGGTTTTATTATAATTGTTACTAGCTTATGTACGCGGCTTTGTTCGCAAGGTACCTAGATAAAAAGCCTCGTTCTCACCTTAAGTACCGACCCAAGGTGAGTTTTCCAACCAAGCGCAGTAACATATTAATTTAACGGGTATCTAATTACTAAGTCTAATGTCTCATTATGCGCGTTCCCATTGTCTTTTGTCTGGGTACTTTTATTTTATGTGCTTGCTTTCTTGCTTGCTTGTCGTATCACTGGTTCTTTTGGTCATAAGTTCAGTGACCAAGTTGAGGTTTGGGGGCCCTGGAAAGAGCCTACGACCGTCGGTGAAAGAATCAGTGTGGTGAAAGGATTAGAGCACGCGCGCGATTTCATCATCGTCATTTCAGACGTAGGATGTAGGTAAACATTGAAAAAGGACCATAATAGTACGCACGAAAAGAGCCTCTAAAAGGCGCGCTCTAATCCTTTCACTACACTGATTCTTTCACCGACGGTCGTAGGCTCTTTCCCAGGCCCCCATACCTCAACTTGGTCTTTTTCAGAGATGCCATAAAAATCGCTTTAGATTTTAGCTCATTTTTTTATTTTTTATTATGTTATCCTGAGGCATACAGGCTTACGGCCCTCCTGATGGTAAGTGGTTACCGTCGCCTATTGACATTAGCAACACCTGGAGCATTGCTAATGCGTTGCCTGCCGAACCCCTCCCCTCCCTAAAGAGCTCTGGCAACCTTACTCACCGCAGGAACACACCACTATTTGAAAAAAATAATGTTATTTGGCTGCGATCTTCTGTAAGGCGGAGGTACCAGGCGGGCTGCTCCAATTTAGAGCGAGAAAATCTCGCTGTGCCCTACATCCTCCGAAAATCATTCCTCATTCTGCTATTTAAACATTAAAATCATTTATGTTACAATGTCCATAATGTTATAAAAGTTATTATGTCATTATATTATGTCACTGTTCACGCCATTGCCTACCCAATAGTTACTTATAGGTGACGGGTTGTATGAGTCGGAGCGATTTGTCTGCACCGCCAAGTATAAATCAGCCCGATACACCGATATATCAGAAGGTGTAAGGCGTTGGTGTTGACGCACATTCGTTGCACTGTGACACCATCATTTTAGGAACAGATTTTTATGTTCCAAACGCTTTTCCTAAATGTTTTTGCAAAGTTTGATATGATAGGCCATATAGCTCGCAGAACCGACAACCGTTGGGGAACAAAGGTTCTCGAGTGGCGACCACGAACCGGACGACGCAGTGTCGGAAGGCCCCCCACCCGATGGACCGACGACATTGTTAAGGTTGCGGGAAGTCGGTGGATGGAAAAGGCTCAAGACCGTTCGTCATGGAACTCGTTGGGGGAGGCCTATGTTCAGCAGTGGACTTCATCAGGCTGATGATGATGATGATGACGATGATGATATGATAGAGAGCTATGCTAGGAGTTTCACTACGTAATTAAATCCGAAATAAAAAAAATAAGAACTAAGGTCACCAATATACTCGTAGCTCTCAGAATTAGCAAGTTGATGTAGTAAGTATTGCAATAATAAGTATTGAAATAGTAAATGTAGTAAGTTGATATAGTAAACCATCATAATCATAAAATAAAACCAATAAATAAAATAAAAAATAAAATAAAAATAAGACCTGTCGTATTGTATGGATCTGAGTGTTGGGCTGCCAAAGGGACGGATGAAAGAAGATTGCACGCAGCGGAGATGCGAATGTTAAGATGGATGTGTGGAGTGACCAGAATGGATAAGGTAAGAAATGAGTATGTAAGAGGAAGTTTGAAAGTGGCGCCAGTGACGGAAAAGCTGAGGAGTAATCGGTTAGCTTGGTATGGGCATGTCATGAGGAGGGAAGAATGTCATGTGACAAGAAGAGTGTTAGATATGAATGTGGATGGATGTAGGAGTAGAGGTAGACCAAAGAAAAGATGGACTGTGTGAAAGTGGATATGGTGAAGAAAGGAGTGAGTGTTGAGATGACGACTGATAGAGGGAAATGGAAGAAGAATACATGTTGTGCCGACCCCACATGATGTGGGATAAGGGCAGGAAGATGATGATGTAGTAAGTATTGCGCGGGCCATATAGCTCGTATGATGTGACAATCGTTGGGGAATAAAGGTTGTCAATGGAAACCACGAACCGGTACAGTGTTTGGAGGTCCATCACCCTATTAAAAAGAGAAAAAAACATCACAGCTTTAATCAACAAACATCCTGTCAAGTCACCAAATTGTTTATTTCGTGAATAAATTATGTAGGTATAATGGAAACATGCAAACATAAAAATTCGGTTCACAACTAAATCCACTCATCCCATCGTAGGAATAATTATCATAAATTACTTTTAATCATGTACTTGTTTTAATTTAATGACTGTTAATGGCTTTAGGAGTATTACAATACACTTCGAACAAATGTTTGAATTATAACACTTGAGTGTGGATTTTAGAACCTGTAAAATTTTGTAGTCTGTATAACATAAATATTAATAAGTAAGTAGATAATTGCTCTAGCTTATTTAAGAATTATTGATCGAACGAGCGAAGCTAGCTGAGATCTCATAAACAACTTGGATTAGTATGCGTTTTTTTTATATTTGTTTGTACATAACATTCAGGAGAATTCAGGTCAACAGGTTGTACTATCAGTACCTATCCAATGTTAAGAATATGAGTTAAATCACCCAAGGGGTTGTTAAGCTATAGAGGTCCAAAACGGGGCTAAAATAAAGTATTACAAATACTTAATATGAAGGAGATTTCAGTCCATAAATACATTTCAAAACGATTTTTATTTTCATTCCAGGGCATATGATTAATGAGATACAACGAAAAAATAGTAGCATTCAATATCCAATAAAACGGGAGCTTTCATTCGGTAAAGTTCCAATGACTTCGTAGTTCAGATAATAAATTATAAATATTATAAATAAATTAATATAATATTAACATAAGATAACATAAGATAATATTGGATATCACTAAGAACATGATAAAGATGCGATTTTCAAGGTTTATCTTAATCGTGCCTCAACGTTCATCGAATCACCATCTTTTAACAGACGTGAGATCTCTCTCATACTATTTAGTAGTTAGGGTTCCGTTACGACGCCGACGTGAGACTATGGTGAAACTTTACTGCGAGCTGTTGCAGTAACTGCGCGCGTGTAGCGTATACCCAGCGCACTTGCCAATGTGGACGCACCCTAAGTCCATACTTTTACCGTAGTAACTATTCCATACGTGACAGGTTACAAGTCCATAGCCGCTTATAAGTTAAACAGATTTAGGTACACTCTTTCAACCTAGAATTAGAATTAGAATTATTTATTTCAGTTAAAACAGCAAGCTTACAGTATATACCAAAGTGCCTACTGTCTAAAATTAAAACTTAAAAATACTCTTAGCGAATTAAATATAGTACAAATTTTATCATTAAAGATGTCGACATGTTGGACCTCGTGTACATAGGCATTTAAAAGAGTGAGACCTCTTAGCGTTGGCGCATTATGAGCGTGACGAGTTCGCGGTGTGTGGCAGGCGAACAGTTGATGTCGACGGCGGCCACAGCGCACGTAATTGTCAGGCACACATAGTGGCATCATGCTCAACCTAGCTTGTTTTACCAACTTTACCAGTCTTCAGAAGCTAATTTCTAGCCCAAACAAACTTTAAAAAGTTGAAAGTTGACACAACAGAGGCTCGGTCGATAGTTAATACCGGTTCGAAAAGGGGGTTAATTAATAATAACGGCGTATGGGTGATTAATGAAACCGTACCCTTCCTAATTTATAGTTGGACTTAAGCACCTACCCCCTCCTCGCGCAGACCCAAAGCAAACTAAATATCCAATACCTCGATGTTGGCAACGTGTGATATGTTTTGGTACTTGCGCTTTGATTTACAACGGAGCATTGAACAAACTATTACACGGAGTGAGACTTAGTGAGACTTCTTAGGGTCAGCTGTCACTGAGACGCATCGCGTAGCAATCAAATTCCCCTTCGTAACTCTTCCAGTCGTTTTTGCGCTCTACCAAATACCACTTACCATCAACTGTGCGATTTTATTTAAGCGGTGATATAAGTTGACAGTCTAAGGTTTTTTTTTTATTTTTTTTTTATACAACTGTGTTGGCAAACGAGCATACGGCCCACCTCTTGGTAAGCGGTTACCGTAGCCTATGAGCGCTTGCAATAGCCAGAGGCATCACGCACGCGTTGCCGACCCCGAACCCTCTCCCCCCCTAAAGAGCTCTGGCAACCTTATTCACCGCAGGAACACAACACTATTTGAAACAAATAATGTTATTTGGCTGCGATCTTCTAAGGTGGAGGTACCTGCCCAGACGGGCTGCTCCAATTTAGAACGAGAAAATCACGCTGTGCCCTACCTCCTCCTATTTAGAACGAGTTACAGTTCAAACTCGTGCAAAATTGAGCTTTCATGCTCGCATTTGAATGGCCATAAGTCGTCATGGCCAAGTATCATCAACTTTGTTAAGTTGACAGTCTCAAAGATTTATTTGCCCACCATGCTGGCATACTCACCACGCTGAGGCATGCGAGTTGGCGAGCACAGTTAGAGCTATCGTTGTTAAAATAAGAGACGCTGCCGCCCATCCCCTACCTTTTTTCCCTTGGTCACCTCTTTCGACATATTACGTATATGGAGGGGCCTATTCCTTAGCCGGGGCCACAACGGCCTAAATTTTAGTTCATAAAGAACGAATTTTCATAATTCAAGTACCAAAACGCATTAGCCAGCCCACATTATTATGAAGACAAGTACGAGCAGTGTATTCGGACTTTGAAAATCTAATTACGTAGCCAGTACCCTTACCTCGATCGCTCCTTCGCGCCCGGCGACGCCGCCCGCCCCCCGGGGCTGTCCTCTCTCGCACAAATCTAGTTCGGGTCATAGAGTCCGTGCTATGAAAGATCCATATTTTGGAACCAAGCACATTAAATCCATATGAACCAGGCAGGCGTACGCACAAGATTCGTGCCGTTTAAAGAGTTTGAATAATAATGCTTACCAATTAGAGTTCAAATTCTTTACTGACGATTATGAGAGCGTGACATGTTTGACATGTTTTTAGTGACCAATCCAACATTTCACACGGCTCCGCGGTAAAAATGGTGTGATCGAACCTTATAATAATGTTGTTCCCTCTAAATAATTGAATAAAAAAACTGATATTTCATGAATGTTCCTGTAAAAAGGTTTTCTCAATTTAAGATATTATTATTAAGAAGATATAATATCCAATTAAAGGCGTGTGCAACAAAGGGTGTGCCATCTAAGTTATGTTTAAAATATATTTCAAAAACATCCGTACTTCTAAAAATTAAAGTCAGTTTTGTGTTAGCACACGTAGCCCATAAAGTTGAAAATAAACTTAGTTCAGTAGACGTAAGGATCATTTTGAAATAAATTGTGAATGACATAATAGCACGCTGTTTGATTACGGCTCAGCAGAGTTTGGTCGAGGTTTGGCCCCAAGTTTTGATATGGTTCCATTTATTGGTATCCTCTTTATATTCGTTCAATAGAAATGGACGTCAGCATTTTTAACGTTGTAAACTTATTTCAGCTTTATTAAATGCTTGACAGAATCTACTTACTTTTCATGGATTTAATTATTAGCGAACTACCGAAACATAGGACAACGTTCGAACGAAACTGCCCAGTAGGGACAGGCCTAGTTAGTCCAGGCGCACGAATTATACATGTTGTATTAATACGGTGTTCAACTCTATTGCTAGTGAAGTTTTAATTCGATAACCCACTAGTCCCCCTCACCCCCCCTTCACCCACAATAATGTATTTATGGAAGATACCGCGGGACTAATGAGGGAGCCTCTTTATGATAGCCAGTGGTTTGGCCGGAAGGATAGTTTCGATAGTACTTGCTCATTAATTAATTTGGAACAGTTTTAGATGAGTTCTGAGTCTTGATATGGAAGCTTTGGGACGAATTAAAGATTCTTCATATCCGCTTTTTTTTCTTTTGATTTTATATAACCTATGGACTAACATTTTGGGCATGGAAATTCATTTTTCACATCGATAACCGTAAAGGGCCATTACAGATTGGGAAATTTTCGGCGTTTACGTTCAAATAGCGTGCAACAGGACACCTGAAATTCGTTGCATAAGCTAGACTATTTTAAGTGATGTGTAGCTCAAAGATATCGCAGAAAGCGACAAACCTCTTTTTTTGTGTAAAATGAGTTTTAATACCTACAGTTCTTAAAATTATTGTCGCTCGGTGTTTGAAGGGTTAATAACATGTTAGTGTCGTACTAAATTTCAATCACCACATCCTTCAAATTTATGGTGAGCCTGATCTGGTCCCGCGTTGTATTCAGGAGCTACTTATGAATTCCCTAACTTTTAAATATTTGTATAGATTTATAAGTACTGTGTCTGAAATTTAAACTGTTTGTAAATAATATAAAATATGTGTAAGTAAATAAATAAACCTATACATATGTACATACTTACTAATAATATTATAATAAACAAAAATTTTAATACCTGAATAAAATATGTGACGCGTTGTAGATTTAATGCTTTATCAAGGATGTGACTTAAATACATGAATCTAAGACAAGAAAAAATAAATGCGAAAGACGATTTACTGAATTGAATTAATACAATGAATAAATACGAAAGACAAATATTTTATAAACAAAACGTAAGAAATTATCCTACGCCAGACTAGGCGGTATGGTCTCGGACTTTAGCCTGCCCGTTAGGGCGAAAAAAAAAAAAAAAAAAAACTATCACCACATATTAATTTGACAAATAAGACCATACGAGTACCCATTCGGTAGGAGTTGACAAAATTGCAAAAAAAAAACCGATTCCTTTCCGACTCGGCCTACTTTTTTTAAAATAGAATTAAGGGGTAAATATTTCCAGAATTAACGTGTTATTTTACTAAATTTAGGAAATAGTCTGCTTATACATGTATTGTGTAAGTAGGAGTATCTCGATGTGCGCTAGAACGAAGCTTTAGTAGTTGCTTATAAGCAATTTTGAGAACTGTAACTTTTAGTTGTTTTTCACTCGTCCCTAAGTTGGTGTTTAAATATGAATTTTAATAACTGAGTAATAATGATAAAAGCTATCAGTAGCGCGACATCGGCTGACCTCCCGTCTCACACCCTTTTGTTCTTGGTAAGGGATGTAGGTTTGATGGATATGGCATCTTCATCCGCCTTCAACTTGTGAAAACTGCAAACGTTATTGTAACTATGGCTAAATGAATATTGCTTTGCAGATTGTAGGCCAAGATTGGTACGAACCAGCATTTTTTAGTTCGAATCCCGCCCGATTTTTTTTTATAGTTTATTCTTTAGCTGTCAAATCGTAACCCAACTATCCTACTATCTACTCATATTACTAACTTCTAGGTATTTAGAACTCTATCTATTCCAAGTTTCATCGAAATCGGTTGAGCCGTTACGGCGTGATTGAACCACACACATCCAAACATCCTCACAAACTTTATCATTTTTAATATAAATATTAGTGCGATTATATGACATATCGAACGCCGTTTGAACACGGCTTTATGGCACGGAAACTCGGGCCTCCAAAATCTGTGAACGGCACAAACCATTTTTCGATATTGGTCAAATAAATATCTATGTCTTTGGAGATTGATTGGTCCTTTGCTGTACCTATTATTGTCAAGGAAAGTACCTCCTCCCAATAATTACTCTCCGCTAAACTAACTCGTTCTAGGGGCGCCCACCGCACCCCCAGTACGTCTCGAACTTCCTATAATTAATTACGCTCATTATCATTATTGTTCCGAAGGCAGTTTTGCTTCGATAATGAATTGTTCGCTTCCATCATTAATTAGTTTATTATAATAAGTCGGAACTTTGCTGGTAGATTAATCAAGTTTTATCAGATGCCGTTTCTGAATACTTTGCGAGAGGGAATTGTATTTTGGGCTTAGAGTTGAGTAAAAGTATTCCTGAAAGTGTCGGTGCAATTATTGGCGAGGTGATATTCGACGGACGGATGATATTGCCGTAGTGGCCCCGGCTGAAGAATAGGCCCCTCCGTTACTACCCGTGGGTATCGTAAGAGGTGACTAAGGGAAAATACTAGGAGATGGGCAGCAGCCCTATCAACAATAGCTTTATCTGCGCTCGGCAACCCGCATGCCCGGCGTGGAGAGTATGGGCAAATTACCCCAAATGATTGTTTGGGTGCGGACCGTGTTTGGGTCGGTCGCGCTCTAAATCTATGGTGGAGGCCTATGTTCAGCAGTGGACGCTCTACGGCTGAAATGAGAAAACCATCATATAGGTATGTACAAAATCGCGGCAACAACATCTCCACCCACCGACTTCTCATCACAAACGTCGATCCATAGGTAATCCGAAAAATAGGCTCGAAAAAATTGATCAAATTATGTAACCCTTCTTTGTCTTAAAACTGAATAAAGCCATGTTCGAACGGCGCGAGATATACTAATATGTTTAAAATTTATTTCTACATTTTCTGAAAGTCAATTTTAAGTTTGACATTTGAGGGTGTACGATATAGCTCAACGATATCACAAGCCCCTAAACTGACTTTATTCAGTAGACATTAGGATCATTTTGAAATGAAGTTCAGATGACATATCGCTCGCCGTTTGAACGTGGCTTTAAGAAAAATCCAAAAACAATCCACAACTTCCATTATAATTTAACTTTATTTAATTTCATCGAATAACAAAATTTTCATTGAATTTTCTGGTTTGTAAACTTGGTAAAATTAACACCCAACTTTTCGCAACGATAAAAATGTAAGTTAACCCAAAAGTTAGGGACTTGAGACATGAATAAATTATAAATGTTGTCCTACAGAAAAATCTTTGAAATAACTTGGGGGTTTTTTACGAGTTAAATCTTTGTAATTCGCTTTTATCGTTAATATTCTTGTATTTTTTTAAAAACCTTCTTGGCTTAGCGGGATTTACGCTTACATTCGATCCGAAGGTCATGAGCTCGAACCCGGTCGTGCACCAATGAATTTTTCCTGTATACCAATAAGGTAAGCCTGTATTAGGTCAGTGACCAGGATGCGGTATGGTGGCCCTAAAAAGGGCCTATGACCGTCCATGAAAGAATAAGTGAAGTGAAAGAATTAAAGTACCTAGGTTCTTAGAGGCTCCTCTCGTCTTCGAATTTTTAGGTTCTACAATTTGCTCTAGGACATCTAGGTACGATTTACTCACGATGTTTTTCTTCACCGTTTGAGAGCATTAGTATTATAGCGCACCTAAAATCATGCGCCATCCTATTTTTACAAATTGTCATACGTGATCATACCAATTTTTATTTAATCTCCTGAAATCGAGGTAGGTAAAGTTATTTCAGTCAAATCAAACCTGAAACAATCCATTACACATGTATGAGATAAAGTTAATTTTTAGATCCGACCCAGACTCGAGAACACAGCAGACATTGATCTAATACACGGCTCTATTACGTATGCTGATAGCAATAGCCATTCAGGCGAGTGCCCGTCTGAGATGCAAGGGGTCCGGGTTCGATTAACGTTGCGGGACAAATGTTTGCATGATTTGCAAAAATATTTGTTCCTAGTTTGGGTGTTGTGGTAGTATGGTACTCCTAGTTTCTGATATCCACGATACAGGGAATCCTAGTGTGTCAAGACTATATATGCGGCTGTTGGATGTTTTTAATCCGCCCCGCTGCTCCGCCGCGCGCCGGTCGCGCCGATGTCCGCCCCGCGCCGTGACTATGCGACCGTCGGCGTCGCCGCTCGCGTCTCAAAACGCGAGCGACCACTGCAAAAGGAGATGAATCGTCGTGACGGCGCTTCGTTTCCGGGTCCTTCACAGGACCGATGTGACAAGAAGTGTTTCACCAAGGTAGAGCGAAGGAAGAAGAAGCCCTCTTGCCGAAATCAGTGCGGCACCGCCGCCGCCGTACGGAATGAGCAGAACCAGGAATACTGGCTCAGACCCGAGGTGCCCATCACCCAAATGTACGTGTCGCGAGTACATTACGGCGTGACGGCAGAAGGGATGGTGGCGTATCTCAACCAGAAGACCAGCCTTACCATGAGGGTCGAGAAGTTGGAGTCTCGCTGAAATGTGAATTTTAATTCCTTTATGGTGACAGTACCTACTAATCGCTTGTCGATGTTCATGAGTGGGGAGATGTGTCCTAAAGGAGTCAAATTCAGGAGGTTTGTCGGACGCCTGACACGAGACACCGGAGGCGCCGCCACCGGGCAGAAACGTCACACGGCGTCGCCTATACGTGTGCCATAATTAAATAAATAATAGGTATTATATATATTAGAGGTTTAGGTATATATTTATATGGGTCTTAGAATTAGTTTTTACCATCTGTACTATTCTTAAGTTACCTGAAATAAAATGTATATTATTATTATTATTTAATAATAATATTTTTTCCTACATCTGCTACAAATGTAAGCAATAGCAACTGTCTGCTGTGTGAGAGCTATATCAACTGTATGCTGACACATAATAGCCCCCAGGCTATCAATTATTAACCGAAGCGGCAACTTTCATCTGGCCGAGCAAGTTGGCTGGCTTGGAAGCTGTGACGTCATGACAATTTGTTACTACCTTACAATCGAGGTAGCCTTGTTTCTCAGATAGGCATTCTTCAGACAACACGCTATAGCGTATTTTGTTATTCTTTATCATATCATAAATTAAACTTTATTCGACAGCTCTAAAACTATCTCTATCAAGGTGTTTTCAAACGCACGAAAGCAAAATATGTTTTTCTTTTTGTAGATTTAGGATCTCGATTTTTCGGTACGGAAGGGCGCGAGTCCTACCGCACGCACTTAACCGTATTTACTTTTGTACGGTTACTAGGTACTATCAACTCCTCTTCCAACTAAGCACATTTTAGTCCCTCTTTCAGGGATCTAACCGCCTGAAGATCTGTCTACCATGCTTGGATGCACAATCTTGAGACTTTACAAAGAGTGAAATATAATAAATAACACTATCAGTCATAATGTAGATTTGTAGAGTCCAGGACTCACTGTGTCGTGGGTATCAGAAACTACGAGTACCTACCATGGTCCGAAAACACACCGGAAGTATTTGCAGATCATACAAACATTTGTCCTGTAGCGGGAATCGAACCCTCGAAGACGAGCGCTCCTACGCCATCGAGGTCGTCAAATATACAAGTAGCGCCTCGAGATAGTTAATTGATTCAGGCGTGATTTTGCGGATGTCCATTCTAAGATATTATACAGACAAACAAATATGTTATTTTTATATATTTTTTTTTTTTCCGGACATATTATCAATCACACACGGTCAACTGATCCCAAACTAGGCATAGCCTGTACTATGGGTACCAAAGATGGATTCCCGCACTGGACAAACATTTGTGTGATGAATACAGATGTTTGTTCTGTGTCTGGGTGTTAAATAAATATATATATATATTATGTATATCAGTCTCTGGTACCCATAGCACAGGCTATGCCTAGTTTGGGATCAGCTGACCGTGTGAAAGGTACGGTAAAAAAAAAAAAAAAATGCGTTGCCTGCCGCACCTCTCCCCCCCTAAAGAGCTCTGGCAACCTTACTCACCGCAGGAGCACAATACTATTTGAATCAAATAATGTTATTTGCCTGCGATCTTTTACATTAGAGTTTTAGATTTTTTTAGATAAGCGGGATAGTAGGTACTACAAATTTGTTTATCTATTTATTATCTAAGTAGCGCCTCGTCTAAAAGCACCTAGCGGGTTGAGATTTTAAAAGTTCAGTGTTTCTATTTTTAAAATTAGATCGCAACAGCCAAGAGACGAGGACATGGACTGATTGAGTAGGTGAATCTGGACTGATCCAGTAGATTACTCGTAGAAGTGATTTTGAAGACGATTTCTAGATTGTAGTCAGTAATCATTTTATTCAATCATTTCAGCCGTTGAACGTCCACTGCTGAACATTGCCTCCCCACAGATTTCCAGAGCGAATTCCTATCATGTAGGGGGATTTGTCTATACACACCACGCTAAGCACGCGGGTTGGCGAGCGCAGTTAGAGAGACCCTTGTTAAAATAGGGGACGCTACTGCCCATCCCATAGTTTTTTTCCCTTAGTCGCCTCTTACGACATCAACGGGTAGTAGGTAGATATGGGAGGCCTAGTCTTCAGCCAGTGCCACCACGGCCAATTGAACCATCAGAAGAAAAAAGTCCAAAGGCTGGTATGATGATGGTTCAGTAATAATTTATGTGCCCAAAAGGAGCTCTTCTACCTTGCCTTTTACCATGGGTATCAGAAACTACGAGTACCTACCTACCATGGTACCACAACACATAGCATAAGAAAATATTATATACCTAAACAGCCATGTGCGTGGAGTCATTCGGAAACTCAGAATCGCAATGTTATGCAATTATGCAGTTGAATCGAAGCCGTGTAGTAACTAACTATAACATGCAAAGGAATGTATCTTTTTTTTTTTTTTCTGTGTTAAAGTTTATTTACAGAAAGAAACTTAAAACTAATACAAGTTAATATTTACAAAATACACAAGAAACAGTTGAGCCATCTAAAGACCGTTACAAACGATCTATAGATAGCTCAACTGATCCAGATCACTACCAGTCGGAAGCGTCCCCAAGACGCTGGCGGAATTGCTACGCTGGATGGCAATTCTAATTCGCTGGGCCAAATAAGAGCCAGCTCTCGGGTCACGCGTCGCTTCGATCAGACGCCCTGATATCTTTTTGAAAACCCGGAGGGCCCCGTTTCCCCACGGGCCCAGGGTAATGTATCTTAATTTTTTTAACAGACTGAAGACACGTTAAAACTGCTTTCGATATGCCCTAGATATGTCATATAAAATTCGGTATAAAATGATCCTTACTTCAAAGTCATCATTTTAGGGTGTCCGATATAGCTCAATGATATCGCAAGCTCCTAAAAGTAAAACTCAAAATTAATTTTATTCAGAAGACAGAAGGTTCATTTTTAAATAAATCAAAGACATATCGCATGCCGTTTGAACACGGTTTGAGTTGAGATTCGATATTGTAGTAAACCTGTGCCTAAGTACAGATAAAGTCAATATCGTCCCTGCCCCGGCTAGCTGCTAAGTTGATGTTATTAGGAAGCGGATATTCGATTATATCGATCACTTTGGGTGTAAGGGTTGTATGCATACTGGACGCTTGGAGCCACGCTGGCGTTCTCATCATCATCCACAGCACGACTTCACCCGATGCTGGGCATCCAATCACGAGGATCACTTTGAAACGTCATCGTAGAAACTAGGTGAAGCTCATCCTGATAGTCTTGTCAACCTAGGGTCCACGATAAAATAAATATATATCGATCATATACAACAATCTAAGGGGCTAGGTAAATTCATGGCAAATGCGATACTTTTGTAAATTTTACAAAACGTACGTAATTATGTATTATAAAGCCCTATTTAAAAGCCCTGGTTTGCTATTCACCATCATCATCAGTCTGAAGAAGTCTACTGCTGGACATAGAGCTCCCCCAAAAAGTGCCACGCCGAACGGTCGTGAGCCTTCTCCATCCACTTACTTACCGGAACCTCCACAATGTCGGTGGTCCACCGAGGAGCCTTCTAACACTGCGTCACTACTCGTTCGATGAGTTCACCGGCCTTAGTGTAGTGACATAATGTTTTATTTAATTGATAGTTTTATTCAATTTTTTTTTTAATTAATTGACATATTTTTTTGGCAATTAATTAAAACAATTAATTAGTAATTATTTTCAATTTCTATTTTTGTAATGAACTTACAATACAATGTATATTCTTTATTAATTTAATGTGACATGTACAACCTGTATGAAATAAATGAATCTATGAATCATCTGGTTCGTGGTCGCAATTGGAGAATCTTTTTTCCCCAACGGTTGTCGGTTCTGCGAGCTATATGGCCTGCCCACTGCCACTTCCTTATTCTGAGAGCTATATCAGTGACTTTTGTTCTTCTACAGATTTCCTCATTCCGGATTTAACTATTAGGTAGTGACGATTATTAAACATTTCAAAAGCCGTAATCAGTTAGTCTAGTGTGTATAAAGCCTTACTCATCAGTTTGTTTGCCGATCTAACGTGAGGTAGGTAATTACGTTACTATTGAGCACTATTTAACGGTAACTTCATTATTTAGGTTTGCCCTTAACCGGAATTTAAAAGCCTTGGCGTGTTGGATTTGAATTTCAATCCGAAGGTTGTGGGTTCGAATCTTGGTCATACACCAATGGATTTTTACATCATCATTTTGCGCATTAACACGGGGAAACTATGGGAATTTATGGAAAACCTACTCTTAAACGGCGTCATGAGGAATTCCGTAGAAGACCCAAGGTCACCGACATAGCAAGAATCAGAATAAGCAAGTTGAAGGTTCTGAAGGGGTGACGCAGTGTTGGAAGGCCCTGATGGAACGACGACATTGTGAAAGTTGGTGGATGGAAAAGGCTCAAGACCGTTCGTCATTTGGAACTCTTTGGGGGAAGCCTATGTCCAGCAGTGGACTTCTACAGGCTGATGATGATGATGAAATGGTGAAGGTAAACATTGTGAGGAAACCATGTCTTTCCTGTGGAAAAGGTCGACTAGTCCATCTAAACTGTCCACTACAGCGTCCTGAAAGTGAGTAATAAGTGCCACCTGCCGCTGTATTAAATCTCATTTAGCAAAATATGTAACAAGGCCATACTTTTTTACCGGTATGTAAAGAGTTTGGTGTGTTTAGAAAACTTTGCTGCAAAAAGGTTGTAAGTGCACTTTTGCAATGTTTCGTAACGTAGCGCAGTGGTTGTGACAGGTATGTCATTTTCAAATGTCACTGCTAAAAATATCACTGAATACCTACGCACGACATGAATAATATTGGTACGGAAAATATTAGGGTTTTAGAAAATTAGTTTCGGGTGGAATATTGAAAGATATCATTTTATTAGATTTAGTGATAAATCTCTTCGAGGTATAATAACGATAGATATTGAAAAACGACTTTTGTTTAAATAATAGAGTTAACGTTTTTATTTAAAATAAAAAGCAACATTTTGTTTAACAATATTTAATCTTTTCCAGCGTGTGTTTTAGACCACGCATCGAATACTGGGCAAAGTTTGTTTACGGAAGCTGTTTGGATGTTTTAGCGGTGCCCTTAGTTACGGGTTAGAAAATTTGTGCACTCAAGTGAGTAGAAAAGTTACTAAAAAATATTTTTCCTTATATTTAAAGTCATGCTCATTTATGGTCTACGATAAACAACGTAAATAGTTTGTAAAAACCCCGAAAATAGCTTCTGAAGGTAGATATTCCATTTTCAACGCAAATCTAATCGTTTTCTAGTTCAAATGGGCAAGCAAGATGATGCGTCAGAATCGCCAGCGCTGCTCGATAATGCATTGTCCATAGCACCCCCGAAAATACAGCATGCGAAAAAAGCCATCCGCACCACCTCCCGCTAGCATTAATGTCCCCCCACCGCGCACTAAGCTTCTTTTTTTAATACATAACTTTTTTTCAAGATGCATTTTTACATGTTTCGGCCTAAAACTTTACACACCCAGAAGTGAGAGCCGACAGAAACGGTAACGCCTATCTACGGTCGGGCCTCTCTTTCCCGCGCGGGCCTCCCACGCACTGGACGATAGTGGCGAGAGCGAAACAGCCCTATCCGCGGCCACAGCTGCGCCTTAAACGAAGATTAAGGCTCTACTCTGCTTTTCCGAACGTAAATTCTTGATTTAAAGTCATGAAATATCATCGTGCTGCATCCGATGCCGTACATAGATTAATGACGTCGCCTATCATGACTTGAAATTAAAATTACTAAGTTGCAGTACTTGAAGTTTATTCGAACGCTATACGTCTCACTCTAGCGTCCAGTACGAAGGCATTCGCGCCACGACAATTGAGTTGAGTTGAATTGAATTGAGTCGGTTTAAGCGTAAAAATGGTCGGGCGGGCATAGGCGCGCTAGAAAGAGACGAACGAAAGGCGGGTTGGTGGAGACCGCTGCCTTCTTCTCCACGACTTACGCCGAGTCGCGAGTAGTGAACGTCAGCGGGCTGACGTGGACGGCCGTGTCTGTGAGCGTTCGCGCTTCGTTTGACAGCTGAACAAAAAAATCGTTTCGCGCGTCTTCTGACAAGCTTCTTTACACAAACTTCTGAGTGCGTTTCCGTTGAACTGAGTGTTTGATAAGACTTATTAGAAAGATTTATTGGCGAGTTTTGGAAGATATTTGCAGTGTAATTAAGTACCGGCATGGACTAGCCGCTGAGACGCTATAAAGTGATGAATCAGCGGGCGCCGGCTAATTAACTACGTCACTGTTACGAAAACAAATCCGACGTCTCCTAGCTATAAATTAGCTATATTGTGAGTACCTACTTACTTAAACTTTAATTTCATTAATTTGAAAAAAATACGAAGGGTTACTCAGGTAATTAAATTGTAATCATTGCCAATTAATAAGGCAGAAAGTAATCTACTGTTTTAATACACAATTACACTAGTTAGTTATTTATAAGCCCTAAAAGACGATATATATTATTAAACCATCTTATTTATTGAATTTTTGGTATGTTGATGAAAATGCTCTAACTTGATAAAAAAAATTACATCAACTTCATGATGTCAATTTGTTTAGCATTAAAAATTATTTCTCTATAATATTGTGTGAAGAAAAACTACAAACATCGCACCTACCTTATTCTCGAGCCGTCACAATGACAGATGGCAAAAGGGAACGCGCGCGTGAAAAAAGTTGAAAAAAGTTTGCAACCACCCGATTAAAAACAAAACTTTTTCCGGAATCCGAACGCTATTGGGAAATAATGTTACGAAATGGTAAAATATATTTTTGACGTGTGAGAGCGGAAAGCAGCATCTGGGCGGGGCGTGCGATCCCAACAATCAGCTGATTGGTTCGGTTGCCATGTGTCACATTTTTCCGTAGGTATAGTTTTTTCCAACTTTTTTTCAATTTTTTTTTCTTGCGTTTGACCTAGTTTTTGGAAGACCACGGAATTGCAATTTTCTTTTGGATCATAAAATAAAACTGTTTTCAAGTGTGTATAAAATAATAAAAAAAACTATTCTTAGTATTTTCATAACTGCTGGTTCTACTTATTAAATAGGTACCTACTTAAATACAAAGTCACATAAAAAACCCTAGATAATGACCAAACATATTTCATTTCAATTATTTGGGTGTTAAATATATATCTATTATGTATATCAGTCTCTGGTACCCATAGTACAGGCTATGCCTAGTTTGGGATCAGTTGACCGTGTGTTATATGTCCGTAATATTTATTTATTTATTTATTTATTTATTTATTTATTATTATATTTAAGAGCTTAGCTCTTGTCGGTGTAACGATGCAATTGCGATTGGACTGGCCTCATAGCTCAGTTGGTAGTATCTCTGCCTTCTGCGCTAGAGGTCGCGGGTTCGATTCCCGCACTGGACAAACATTTGTGATGTTTGTTCTGTGTCTGGGTGTTAAATATTTATCTTTTATGTATATCAGTCTCTGGTACCCATAGTACAGGCTATGCCTAGTTTGGGATCAGTTGACCGTGTGTGATATGTCCTGAATATTTTTTTAATATCTTTTAATTACCACCATGCTGATCTTTCCAATGCGAGCACCTTTAAAATAAAAAAAATAAAATTGAATAAAAAAAATTGAATTATTAAACATTAAAAACAAAAATTACAGAACCTTAGAATAAAGTACAGAATAAAATGTAGATGTAATCATGAGTAGGTATAGGTAGAGTTTAATTATAATTAGAAATAACTCAGCATAGTTAAGATAAAACTAATAATATATTTTTTGCAAATGGGATCTACAAAACTAAAGTCATTACAACCAAGATCGATATCAACAATAATATAATAGAGAGATTTATTCTCAAGATATCCCCCCCTCAGTCATGCGTACGCGCATGCTACAGACTTTCTACATTTTATAGCTCACTAGCCTCCGCCCGCGGCTTCGCTCGGGTGGTACCTACAAAGAAAGTAGCCTATATGATATTCTAGGTAAAGAACTCTATTCCATGTTATCTATTCCAAGTTTCAACGAAATCGGTTGAGCCGTTACGGCGTGATTGAACAACAAACATCCACACATCCTCACAAACTCAAAAACCAAATGTTTCTGCTCCACCTTTATTATAAGCACTGGCAAAGAGTGGAACGATCTGCCAGCGTCTGTTTTCCCGGATGAGTACAATCTAGGAGTCTTCAAATCTAGAGTGAATAAGTTCCTTCTGGTAAAGCGTGCTCCATCTTAGGCCACATCTCACTTGCTAAAGTGAGTCAAACGCCAAACCATCACCAATAAAAAAAAAACGCATTTATAATATTAGTAGGATAGTAGGATGATAGTCTATATGGTATGACAACTATACAGTTGAACGTTTTCTTATGCAACTTTTGATCAACTGACTCATTCATTTTATTAAAAACAAAATATTATGCAAACTGTCATCAATTGTTTTAATTCTCCTTCATACGAGTCCCCCAACTCGAACTATAGAAAATAATATATACCTAAATTTAGACTTAACTTAATAAATTTTAAGTAGCTCATTTGCCAGGATAGCCACGGATGAAGAATAGGGCCCTTTATATCCATGGATTTCGTAAGAAGCGACTAAGGGAAAGAAGCTAGGGTATATATAAATATAGGTAATGAATATAAATAACACCCAAGAATGTTGGGTGTTATATAAAGTCATTACCGTGGAGTCAGAACTATGTATGTTGGGCCAACATAAATAGTTCTGACACCACACTAGGATTCCCTGAGTTGTGCGTATCAGAAACTGCGTTCCACTCTTTGCCAGTGCTTATAATAAAGGTGGAGCAGAAACATTTGGTTTTTGAGTTTGTGAGGATGTGTGGATGTTTGTTGTTCAATCACGCCGTAACGGCTCAACCGATTTCGTTGAAACTTGGAATAGACAACACCCAGACCCGGAACAAATATTTGCAGATCATGCAAAAATGTGTCCCGCAGCAGCTAGAATCGAACCCCTTGCTTCTCAGCCGGCAGCAGCGTCCCCTATTTTAACAACAATAGCTCTAACTGCGCTCGCCAATCCGCATGCCCAGCGTGGTGAGTTTGGGCAATTTCCCCCGACATGATAGGAAGTCGCTCTGGAAACCGGTGGGGGATGCCTCTGCTCAGCAGTGGACGGCTGAAGTAATGATTATGAAGTAAATCATAATTTATGGGAAATAACACAGTTTTTCACTAAAAAGGTTTTAACCAACACAGTCTATTCAAATACGTAATAGGGTCGAACGTCCGTCGTCCCTTGCAAAGCAAACCCTAATGTGAGGGAGGGTGCGATGATGCGTAGTTGAAGGTGCCTTTAAACGATCAATTATCAAGCCGTGTTCAAACGGCGTGCGATATGTCATTCCATATTTATTTAATAATGATCCTTACATCTAGTGAATAGAGACAATTTTAAGTTTGACTGTTAGAGGATTGTTGAGTTTTATAGAAAGCCTAACTCAAAATCAACTTTAATGAATAGAGGTAAGGATCATTTTAAAATTGATACATCACGTACTAGCTTCTGCCGGAGGCTTCACTTGCGCGATACCTTCATAAAAAAACCTTATATTAGAATACATATTCCAAGTTTCATTGAAATTGGTAGAGCCATTCACAAACATCCAAACGTTCTCACAAACTACACACACATTTATAATTTTAATAATTTGATAACACAACAAGATTGGCTAGAGTTAGTGGGTCATTTATTGGAC
The DNA here is from genome assembly GCA_947579855.1 of Anticlea derivata. NCBI lineage: Eukaryota > Metazoa > Arthropoda > Insecta > Lepidoptera > Geometridae > Anticlea > Anticlea derivata. The sequence continues at coordinate 9,447,242 of OX388269.1, forward strand.
TTAAAATGTAAAATGTTATAATAAATTGCCTGATAACATTGTACAACAGTCTGAAAATAAATTCAAGAAAACTGTTATTAGAAATAAATAATAATAATAATTTCTGATACGCACAACTCAGGGAATCCTAGTGTGGTGTCAGAACTATTTATGTTGGCCCAAAATACATAAAAAAAAAAAAATATATATTCCGGACATATCACACACGGTCAACTGATCCCAAACTAGGCATAGCCTGTACTATGGGTACCAGAGACCGATATACATAATAGATATATATTTAACACCCAGACACAGAACAAACATCTGTGTTAGTCACAAATGTTTGTTCAGTGCGGGAATCGAACCCGCGACCTCTAGCGTAGAAGGCAGAGCTACTACTAACTGAGCTATGAGGCCAGTCGTGTTAAAACTGTATTAATGAAAAAGAATACCCTCCTTCCTTCTCGGCAGTCGGGTAAAAAAGCTTACTATGTGATAAGTGAATACCTTGATGACAAACAAGCCTGGGAGCTTTGACAGGGTGAATTATCTAATTAATCTATTTATTGCTCATGTATTATGTAGCTACTTACCTAGTTATATTTTTGTTTTTTTTTGTAATTTTGAATTTTCATATTAAATGACATTGTAAATATTGTGTCGTATCGTTGATAAATATCGTTTTCTCAAACTTATGCAAGCGCGCAAGAAAAAAAAAAAAAGTATCACCGTGGCAGATACTTTTTTTTTCTTTTATACAAAATAGGCTAACGTTTGACCACTATCTCACCTGATGTTAAATAATGATGTGGTCTACGGTGTATCACGTTTGCCTAGAAGAAACCTATTCACTCTGGTCTTGAACTTGTAGGTCTTTCATCGTCTATCACGTGAACGTCATACGAGACTCTAGGAGTAAGTACTCAAGCTACTTGCTCTGCCTAAGATATCTGTTTCTCATAATAATATGTAGTAACTTCGACGACGTCGAGTTGGTAAAAATAACCACTAGATAATAAATAATTATTACTTAATTTTCAATAGTAAGGAATATATTACTATAGCAACTAAGTAGACTAAGCAAAAACTCTACCAAAATGAGGGGACACTATTTTTGGACGTTCTTAATAAGTCATCTAAATTTATAAAACCCATTAATAAAAGTGTGCTATTTTGGAATGATCACGTCAAAATATTTCTTTGAATTCTTTGTCCAATGTACCTAATTAGAGACTAAATGACTCATTTTAGCAACCAGAATGATTCAGCAACATTAATTTGAACCATGTTTGATTAATAAAGATTGCCATCAAGTACCTACTCAGAAGTAAATTATGACTTTTTTATACAACTGAGTTAGGAAACAAGCATAGGGCCCACTTGTTGGTAAGTGGCTACCGTAGTCCATGTACGCTTGAGATCACGCACGCGAATACCGAACGCGAACCCCCCCCTTAAAGAGCTGACAACCTTACTCACGCAGGAACACAACACTATGTTATGTTGAAACAACTATGTTATTTGGCTGCGATCTTCTGTAAGGCGGAAGTACCTCCACAGGCTGGCAGATTCCATTGGGAAAGTTTTTTTTTTTTTAAATTTTTACCATTAAAAACAACCTTGGGAAGAAACATTTTCTGCTTAACGACAAACAGAACAGTCTCCAACATCAACTTTTATATCCGTTCAAACAATTACATCTAATCATATTGCCCTCTCAACTCGCCAGCAGATCTACCGAAGGGAAGACAGAGACAAACATAAAACTCCCGCTACGCCCATCAATGTCTAATTGCTTTTATTATTTTAAGGCATCGTAATCATTATGGCCGCAATAAAAATTGTAATTACTTCTCATTAGTTCAATTAAGGATTTTCTAGACACGGCTTGGTTGATATGTTGATTGCAAAATGGTTCGGTCCAGTGATGCATTGTGTTGAGAAAGCCGCTTTTTATAACTATTACGTTATTATCAATTTCCTTGTCTGTGGGTGAAACCGATGCCGATACAAGATTTTATGAGTGTTAGACACGGCTCATATCAATCAATATTAATGATCATTCCAAAATTTGGAACTAATCGACGCATTTTAATTTTTAATATCCATAAGTTACTAATCTTTTCAAATTGGTACTTAAGGAATACAATTCTAATTTCGAACGGTTTTGTCTAACCGACAAAATGGATCAGAACAAATTCTCAAATTACCCTCCATCTTTGTTAATTACAATTGCAAAGCATTTAACAAATCTTTAATGCGAGACCATCGTTCCAACTAATTTCTAAATTGTTCAAAAATATTTTCTAACCACAACTCTACCATTAGATGTTTTTTTTTGAAGTTTTTCCCCTTTCGGGATGGCTATGGCATCAAGGCCTTACCGCCAAGTCTTTCTTCTTAATTTTACTTCTTTCATAAATCATGGTCAAGTCAAGTCGATTTCAGTTTTAGCAAGATATGATGGTGACTATCTTACTAAAACCTCGAGGGACCTCTAGGCGCCAACTCGAAAAATGACGATACACGCAATCATTCTATTTCACTTCACTTGTGCGGTTTACTCAAACAATATTACGCAAAACACCACCATAATTACAGAATATTATTCAATTTAACACTAGTTTTGTAAAATAAATTGAGAGCACAACATCACTTCGCAAGTTCCCGCCAAAAAGCTCCCTACTATTTCATGTTACAAAAAGTTTATTTTTTAAATCGTAGTCTTTCGGACTGGCTATGGCATTTTAGGGCTTACCATCAAGTCTTACGTCTTTGTTGTTAATATCATTATCATTTTATATCACTTCACCTGTGCGCTTTATTCAAAAAATACTACGTAAAATACCACCATAATTACACAATATAAATCAATTGAGCACTAGTTTTGGAAAATAAATTGAGAGCACCACCTATGAGGATTTATGTCATATGACAATGCAAGTTTCCGCCAAAAAGTAAATAACATTTTTTTTAATGTTCTTCCCTTTCGGGCTGGCTATGGCATCTAGGCCTTACCGCCAAGTCTTACGTGTATTTTTTCTTGTTAATTAAGAAAGATCAACCTTTCTTCATTTTCTTTCGTTTATCATCGTCAAGTCACCGTCAAGTCAAGTCAAGCTCAGTTTTAGTTAGATATAATGGTGGCTATTTTACTAAAACCTGGAGGGACCTATTGGCGCCAACTCGAAAAATGACGATACACGCAATCATTTCATTTCACTTCACTTGTGCGGTTTGCTCAAACAATATTGCGCAAAACACCACTTTATTCACACAATATTATTCAATTTAACACTAGTTTTGGAAAATAAATTGAGAGCACCACCAATGAGGATTGATGTCATATGACAATGCAAGTTTCCGCCAAAAAGTAAAAAACAAGTTCAATCGCAGTGAAAGAAGGAAACCTTCAAAAAGGTTTCGTTCATTCAAAGCGCGCGGAAAACTTTACCAAAAAGTTTTCATGCACGTGGTATTCACGTGGTCTTGGGTGAAAAATCGGGCGGCGCGTTCCTTGCATGCCACCCCCTCCTATCGGGAGCGAAGGAAGCGGGGGAGACGGCGACATACGGTATGATGCGTTCAGAAAGTTTCAAACAGTGCGAATGATAAGTTTTGTGGTGTGAATCAGCCCTCGCCTTTGTACATGCCTGTATTATTACGTTTTATATCTGTAAATAAATAATTAAAGAATGGCTCTCTACTTTTATTTCCAAGCATGGTAGACATCTTATCAGATGTCCAGGCTATTAGATCATTGAAGATGTCAATCGGGAGGGGGGGGGGGGTTGTGGCGGTAGTCAGAGGCATCGTTCATCATACACAAGCTCAAAGTCACGTAACGGTCTATGGAGAGAGCTATGGACGGAGTTCTACTCCGTGATGGAATTCATATCTTATACTAACGATTTGATTAGATAACACGTAACACCCGGTTTTAGGAGGAGGTAGGGCACAAAAAGATTTTCTCGTTCTAAATTGGAGCAGCCCGCCTGGGGAAGTACCTCGCCTTACAGAAGATCACAGCCAAATAACATTATTTGTTTCAAATAGGCTTGTGTTCCTGTGGTAAGGTTGCCAGAGCTCGGCAACGCGTGCCTGATGGCTCTGGTATTGCAAGCGCTCATAGACTACGGTAACCGGTTACCAACAGTGGGCCGTATGCTTGTTTGCCACCTCAGTTGTATAAAAAAAAAGACCTGGTCTAAACTCAGTTTCATAATTAAAGGGTATATGTTTGTCCTCAGTTGACGCGACGGATCAGGCCGGCACCAAGCTGTTTTATCCTTATCTGAAGACGTCTTCCCTGCACAGGGAATTCCTGTTTGCAAGTGGCTCCGGTAAGTACCTTCTAATTTTCTAAGCAACCTTTATTCACATTACATATTATATTTGACTGGCCTCATAGCTCAGTTGGTAGTAACTCTGCCTTCTGCGGTAGAGGTCGCGGGTCCGATTCCCGCACTGGACAAACATTTGTGACTGACACAGATGTTTGTTTTGTGTCTGGGTGTTAATTATATATCTATTATGTATATCAGTCTCTGGTACCCATAGTACAGGCTATGCCTAGTTTGGGATCAGTTGACCGTGTGTGATATGTCCAGAATATTTATTTATCACCAATCACCAATACAGAAGATGTGAATGTATGAAGGTGGTATGAAACATTTATTTGCTTAAGAAATAAAAGGTGAAGAGTGCTTTGATTACTCAAATCAACTTACACATTTTAAAGTAAATCACATACAAAAGTAATAACTTGGAAGCCACTGCTGATCCGGCGCGGACGTCTCGCCATGCAAATAAGAAAAAATACACACTCACTTCTCGGAACACATTATAATCAGTAGAAAGCTTAAAAATTCAACTTCATTACGAAAACCAACTCGCGTGTGCTTAAAGTAATTACAATGTCAATGCATAAATTATATCCCAACATATAATAACAGCTTTCAGACCCACATACAGGGTGTACAAACATCACTTATACAAAATATTCTGGACTAGCATTTTTTTTAAAAACCCTACAGTCACATGTTTTTTTTATTGGTAATGGTAAGGCGTTTGGCCACCAACTCACTTTTGCAAGTGAGATGTGGCCTAAGATGGAGCACGCTTTCCCAGAGTGAACTTATTGACCCTAGATTTGAAGACTCCTAGATTGTACTCTTTCGGGAAAACAGACGCAGACATGATGACATGAGACATGTAGGATAGTCCTGACCTCAGATTAGGTTTCCCTGTCGTGGGTATCAAAAACTACAAGTACCATGGTACCACAACATCCAGATCTAGAACAAATATTTGTAGATCATGTAAACATTTGTCCCGGCGGGTATCGAACCGGAATCGAACCCTTGCGTCTCAGAAAGGCCCTCGCGTGCTACGCCACTGAGTTCGTCCTGCGTTTGAGTTTCTGCATGCGGATTTGCCCACGGAAAAGGGTACTTAACATTAAAAGGTTATTTAGAGTAGCAGACTCCTTTGTGCAGAGTCTGTCCGGGAAAGTAACCCACAAGGTCCGTCTTGTGGGGCCGAGTGTTGAGCCTCATTTTAAGCAGTGGCTTGCCGCCCTGTATTCTTTTTTGAAGGGTGAGGTGGCCAGTGATATTAGTAATATTATTAATATTACTGATATCACTTATTAATATTACCAGTAATATTATGTTTATTGATGTTCGTCACGTCACGTCGCCTAGGCCCCGTCTGAAAACCAGCGCCGCACCGTACATATTATGTTTGGTGCAGCTTTATGCTGAGACGGGACCCATTTGCCCCACACAACGCATACCTACTCAACCTACCTACCACCTCACCTACCTACATGTTTTTGTTTTCTTATTGTGTTTTTGTATTACTAGGTTTAAGTATTTTTTTTTTTCTTTGTATCTTCTAATCTACTTAGGTACTGCGTTGTGGGTCAAATAAATAAATTTTCTTTCTTTCTTTCTTTCAGTGAGATTATAGGTTTATGAGACATACCAACGCACTTGTCACTCACTTTTACTGCGTCGAAATAAACTCTAATCGGACTATCACAAAAACGCTATAGCAATCAAAGTGCCTTTTCGCAGTTACATTTCAAAAACCCTGAAACACGACACACGAGTTCGATAATTTTATTTGAGGAATCTACCTATAAATTTAAATTTTAAGGATTCTACTACCGGTTCAAGAAGATTTTTTATCTAGACTTAAAAAGAATAATTAAAAATTATTAACCTTCATTTTGGAGTCCTTTGGATGCGAATTTACGCAAAGACTGTGTGTTTAGGTTTTAAAAGGTTTAGGCTGTGTGTTGTATATTTGGGACTTCGATTTTTAGATGTTCTTTTCGTACACCTTGTACATGAAATGTTTTATCTTAAGTATCATCTGTTATAGCTACTTGCAGTACGAGTAAAAACTATTAGTGTTGTGCCACTGTTTGTTTATCGGCTAAACTTATCGATAAACTTCACAGTATCGATTAAAAGAGATCAACTCTAACTGATTTATGTTTGAAAGGGCTTAGGATTTGACTTGTGATTAAATTTTATCGTGTTTTTAGTAACTGAAATAAGGTGTTACTGGGCAGTTATGAGATTAAACGAATTTGAATTAATTGGTAATATTTTAAGTTGGATTATTTTCATACAAACTTGCGTACTTTAAATCAAAACTGTGCTTATCATCATCAGCGCGAAGAATCCCAAAAGTACCCAAAAAAAAGGTGCAAAGGTCCCAGAGGTTCTTGCATGGCGACCACGAACCGGGCGACGAAGTGTTGAAAGGCGATAGACCGATGACATTGTGAAGGTTGCGGGAAGTTCGGTGGATGGAAAAGGCTCAAGACCGTTCGTCGTGGAAACTGTACGGATCAACTTTATTTCAATAACATAAAAGCTTTTAATCGCTTCTCATGTGACATTGAAACTCGACATTGACTATGTATTTGTCTTACATTTCCCTCTAGTCTCAGTTGTCAGCTCAGCACTCACTCCTTCTTACTTAGATCCACTTCAACAATATCTTAAATTCTTCTCGTCACATCACATTATTCCGTACTCATGGCATGCTAATTCCCAATAATCTTTTACTCCTCAGCTTTTCCGTCACTGGCGCCACTTTCAAACTTCTATAGATACTCATTCCTTATGTTATCTTTTCTCGTCACATATTATAAAGAGGTAAAAAAAATGTATAAGTTATTGATGCAAAATATGAAAAAGAGTTTCGCATATTGTGACTCAAACAACGGTATCAACATTTTTGATTAGAACTCCATTAACTTCCCAAGTACCATAAGCTACTAAAAGCTAAATCGATACCATTCATCAAAGTCAACAAAAATGCTGTTTTCCATAAAATTAGACTCACACTATACTTATCTCGATTTCGCGAACCTATCCCGTACAGCATTACACAAATGAAGGGTTGTAGCTCTTCGAATTTTAATGAAATATTTGATTTATGCCCACCGAGGATCTGGTAGCTTATTATAAGAATATATCATTAACCATTACGTATATAATTAAAGGCGAGTTTAGCCTGCAGCTACCCCAATTTAAAGTCTCGGACCGCATTATAATTTTAATAAAATTGCCCGCGCGGAGTTAAAAAGTAAAAAAGTAATAATAAGAAAATTATAACACATCTGATTGATGTATTATTTGGTAATTTATTGGTTGTAATTACATCGTGTAATATAATGGTCGATAATACAGCGGCGGCTGAGTGAGGGCACGATTTATTAGTATTTATTAAAGTATGAATTATTGTATAATGACTGGGATGGGAGCTTCCAAACTAAACAGAGTGGTTGTTTTAGGGTTGGCTTTATGAGTATTTGGAGTCGATCTAATCGCACTCTCTGCGATGCGATGCGATGGACGAACGAACTCGCTCGGAGCTTTAGCCAGTTGTTTCAGCTTACAATCAATGTTCGTAGAATAAATTTAGGTACGTTCACGAAATCTCGTGAATCATTGCAATTTGTTCGTCTTGAATTATATCAATGATTTATCAGGCATGTGCTTTTACAGAGTTATTTATCTCAGACCTAATTGCAATAAATTAATTATTTGAAAATTGTCGATTACAGCCACAAATAAGAGGAAATCGCTTAGTTTTCGCTGTGATGCAATAATTTCAATTGCATTTTTTAGACTAAAAATAAAGTACATACCTACATTTTGAAACCTTAATATTTTGTAAAAAGAAAATATTCCCCGCTTATTTGATTTTACTATCGATTCAAGAAATACTAATTTCAGTCTTTCCCCTTTTTTTATAACCCTTTACAAGTTGGTACAAGGTATGCCAGTTTTATGTCTGCTGAGGTGTAGAGTTGGGCTGCCAGCATCCTACCATCACGTGTTTGACGATGAAAGACACGAGTTGTGCAATAGCATAACTTTCTTGCAGCAATTTTTTTTTAATTTTTTTTTTAATTGCAAGGCACGTGTTTTAAGCTTCATGCATCGAATTCCACCGCTGTATCGGGTTTAGCTTCATCTGACTTGGTAACGGAAACCACGCCTCATTATTTTATTATCTAATCCCGAATATTATTCGAGGATCACCGGTCCCATCAGTTTTAAAATTTAATTAACTTAGTAACTTGCTTATCGTAGGTAATTCAATTTAAAATTGGTTGGCGGATAAAATATAGCAGAGTACAAAAATGTGTAATATGTCTTATAAAAGAACTTTATTTACAGAAAGAAACTTAAAACTAATACAAGTTAATATTTACAAAATACATAAGAAACAGTTGAGCCATCTAAAGACCGTTACAAACGATCTATAGATAGCTCAACTGATCCAGATCACTACCAGTCGGAAGCGTCCCCAAGACGCTGGCGGAATTGCCACGCTGGATGGCAATGCTAATGCGCTGGGCCAAATAAGAGCCAGCTCTCGGGTCACGCGTCGCTTCATCTTATAAAAGTAATTTTAAAATGATCGTCAGGACTTTTGCAAAATTACATTTTGAAGTTTAACTTGAAGGTGAGCGTAAATTAATCATCTTGTTTTTATACATATAGCATATCGCGAAATCCTTCAAATGGCGTGCGATATGTAATCTTAAATTGATTTCAAAATGATCCTTACGTTTACTAAATCACTTAAATTTTCTTAACTTTAGGGACTTACGCTATCGTTGAGCACGCTCTGAAATGTCAGACTCGAGTACACATACTCTTAAAACCTCCACCTCTTCCTCCATTATTTTTTTTTTTTTTTTTATACAACAGAGTTGGCAAACAAGCTTACGGTCCACCTGATGGTAAGCGGTTACCGTAGCCTATGAGCGCTTGCAATACCAGAGGCATCACGCACGCGTTGCCGACCCCGAACCCCCTTCCCCCTAAAGAGCTCTGGCAACCTTACTCACCGCAGGAACGCAACACTATTTGAAACAAATAATGTTATTTGGCTGCGATCTTCTGTAAGGCGGAGGTACCTCCCAGGCGGGCTGCTCAAATTTAGATCGAGAAAATCTCGCTGTGCCCTACCTCCTCCAAATTTAGAGCGAGAAAATCTCGCTGTGCCCTACCTCCTCCAAAAAACCATCCATATCTAACCATGGATGTCGTATAAGACTTAGGGAAATAAGCTAGGGGATGGGCAGAGATCCAACTGCGCTCGCCAAAACGCGCCGCGTGCCCAGCGCGGTGAGTATGGGCAAATTCCCCCTACACGATGAGAAGGCACTCTGGAAATCTGTGAGGGAGGCCTATGTTCAGCAGTGGTCATCCTACGGCTGAAATGATGATGATGATCCTAAAGTGACCAAGGCAGAACCAGTGATAGGACAAATGAACGCGCAAAGGACCGATGTAAACTTTTGTGCAGTCCATTGTCAACAGGGATATTACTACTTACACTGATTACTAAACCAGGCCCCGACAGGTCAAATTGATAGCGAAATCACGGTGCTTAAATTAAAGTACCTACTTCCTAGAGTTCCTAGGGGAGATGCATAATGGAATTATGTGGCTATTGTGTTGCGTCACTGGTTCTTTCTTGGTCCTTAACAAGTGAGAAGTGGATTTCCGGCAGATACCTGCGCCTAGAAATAAAGTTTCCTGAGCACTGATGGAGTGGTGGTAGTGGCCGCCTTTGATCTAATGGCCGTGGGTTTGAACCGTAGCCGTGCAACAATAGAATTTCAAGAAAACATTTTGAGGAAACGGCATGTCCTAGAACCTAAAAATTCGAAGACACTATGACATGTGCACGAAAGGAGATTGATTCTGTCATCGACGGTATAGGCCCATTTCAGGACCACCATACGTCAACCTGGTCACTGACCTATAAACGAACACTTGAATTCCATGTGACTACTTTATAAATTCGTTTATTATTCATTTACAATAATAAAACAAGGAAATCACTAGCATTTAATTAATATCACCTACCTACATAAGTATATCTGAAATTATTTCTCTTATCATCTCTAATGATTGACCACATATTTATAGTAACTATTTGTATGATCTGTGCCACCGCATATTACAAAAATGTTGTTTTCCTAGTAGCTTGATTAGGAAATAATTAACCATTAACTTGGTTCAAATGGACTATGAAGCTATTAATAATAATACATTTATTGAATAGGTACCTACCAAGTATAAAACTGTTGCGTTGAACTATGTAACAGAATAACGCTGAAATACCAATGCACTATTTTATTATTTTGTTTTATACAACTAAGGTGGCAAACAAGCTTACGGGCCACTTGATGGTAAGTGGTTACCGTAGTCTTTGAACGCTTACAATACCAGAGACATCACGGACGCGTTGCCAACCCTGAACCCCACCCCTTAAAGAGCTCTTGCAACCTTACGCACCGCTGGAACAACACTATTTGAAACAAATAATTTTATTTGGCTGCGATCTTCTATAAGGCGGAGGTACCTCCCAGGCGGGCGGTACCTCCAACTTATATTCAGTTAGCGTTAACGCCATGGAAAGATTGAAATTGTATGGGAATGGCATGAGCTTTTGAGATGTCACGTGCCTGCTGTAAAGTTGATAGACAAATTCCGCTGTCCGTATGGCGTTAGCGTGAAACGAAAACGAAGCGTGTGGATCTTGTCAAGACACCTGGAACAAATATTTGCAGACCAAACATTTGTCCCGCCATGAAACCCGCACTTAGCTTAGCTTGCTTCTTGGGGTGACAATGTGGTGACAACTCACTCGCGCAGTTTAGCCGCTCATTCAGTGGCGGATTTTCCCTAAGGCCAAGTAGGCCCGGGCCTAGGGCGGCCAGTTATTAGGGGCGGCAAATCGTGACGAAAAATTTGTAGAAATTGTCGTAGAAAAGCTCATCATCTCGGAATATATTTACAAATTAGTAGCTATTATAGTTTATTAAATTTCTAATTTCGATTTAGCTAAAGTTGACAATAAAGTAAATTCACTATGTACCTAGTCTAATGATGGGTGCTGCGAAAGGGGCGGCACATGGCCTGGGGCCTAGAGCGGCCAAGACTGTAAATCCGTCACAGCGCTCATTGACTTTGATCGGATCAGAAGTTTTCTAAATTAAAGTTGATAAAAACTTACTTAAGATCCACAATGAGCCAGACGCAACTTACCAATCTTTCCATAGTATCCATTGAAAAGGACAGGAAAGTAAATTTTGTTAATGTGATCGAATATTTTAGCAAAATAAAGTGAAATACTTACGGACGTTTAGTATTTGTTGTTTTATTTTGGGGATGCTCGAGAAAACCACCCCGGATTCCAACCATGCTACACCGCCACTGTATACTGGCCCACCATGCCGCGAAGGTCATCGATATGTCTGTGACAATTTTAAACTCGCTGTGCCAAACGTAAAATGTCAGCCAGTTATAATTTTATTTAAAGCGAAAAAATAGCCGATTCAAAATTAAATCGCTAATGACTTGAACCATTAAGTTAATCATTTTAATTAGAGCTTGGCGTCCGTTTGCCTCTGTTTATTTTTTTATTTTCTCCCAGTCACTTTCGTTGCGATTTGATTATTTCACTCTTGAGTGTTACATTGCTCTTTTAGAACCAACACTGGCACAATTGCTTGAACTGAATCGTCAGTGTATTTCTTCTGAGGAAACTCTTTTAGTAAGTTCGTTGCGATTTGATTGGTTTTACATTACTTTTTATAAAACCAACGCTGATAAAATTTATTGAATAGTAATTTCATGTGGCAATATTTTAGTAGGTACCTATTTAAGTATGTTCTTTTCAAGTGTTGTTTTCATTGTGGAAAACGAGCAATGTAATTCTCAACAGTATTTCTCGCCATAGTTCGTAAGAACTAACCATTTAATAGAATTTCTGAATTAATCAAAGGCATTATACGTAAAGCAATGGCAAACATTTATTTAAAATAAAAAATCTACATTTATTTGCAGAATTACCATTTCAGTGGATTAAAAAAACCCCTTCATTTGTAGAGTCGCTGTCTTCGTCAGTCGTGATTTCGTGAAGGATGTTACACGGAGCTGCGAAATACGGAGAATGCATTTTTTATACAACTAAGCTGGCAAACTATTAGACGGCCCACTATTACCTACTACTCGTAGGTGGTTACCGTAGTGCGTGAAAACTTGCAATACCAGACCAGAGGTACGCATTGCCTGATGCGTGCGTTATCGTGCCTGTAACACGAGCCACTGTTATAGGCTATAGGAATGCCGAAATTCTTCTCAGAGTGCCTCTTAACTCCGTCATTCAAAATGATCGTTTCAGCACCATTTTATACGAATTTGAACCATATATCTTTGTAACTGTCATCTTACGTCACCGTTTAGGGTATGATTTGGCCCAGTACCATCAACTCTTGACTACGCGAGCCACCGCTATAAAAGTTTGTTACATAATATATTTGGGGATCTTGTACTAAGGTTCACTTATATACTTGGAGAAGGCACTGAATACCATACTTCATCATCATCATCATCAGCCTGTAGAAGTCCACTGCTGGACATAGGCCTCCCCTAAAGAGTTCCACGACGAACGGTCTTGAGCCTTCTCCATCCACCGACTTCCCGTAACCTTCACAATGTCGTCGGTCCATCGGGTGGGGGGCCTTCTATAATTGCGTCGCCCGGTGTGTGGTCGCCATTCGAGAACCGTTACCTCCCCAACGGTTATCAATACCATACCAAATACCATACTTAACCGATCTATTATTATTTCATCATTATTATTTAACCGAAAACAGTATACCTCCTCCATTTTCTTACTATATGAATGAAACGAAAGGATACAGACGGACATCTGAATAGCGTCTCATTATCTTTAATTATATACTGATTCTTCGTCAGAGGGTGCTCAGTTTACTTATACCAGCTTTTAATATTGAAATTTTATTTAATTTCGGGCTATTTTGGACATCATTTTATTAGTAAAATAAGTTTTTATTGCATTGTCATAAGTAAGGTATGCATCCCGAACGCAGATTGTTAATTAGAAAATGCATGGCTGATTTTAAGAGAGGATTCGAGTTCTGGTTGGTAGGAACTCACGTAAAAATCATCATCATTAACATCTTCCTGCCCTTGCCCCACATTCTGTGGGGTCGGCACTGCCACTCTTTCTATTAACTGTCATCTCCGTAGTCACATCTTTCTTACTCTTATCTGTAATACAATACAAAAAACTAAACTTTATAATGTTATATCATAATAATTTATCTGGCAAATCTTATGGCCAGTGGCGGATTTGCACTAAGGCCCAGTAGGCCCGGGCCTAGGGCGGCCAGATATTTTGGGCGGCAAATCGTGACCAAAAATTTGTAGAAATAGACGTAGAAAAGATCATCATCTCGGAATATATTTACAAATTAGTAGCTATTATAGTAAATTAAATTTCTGATTTGGATTAAGATAAAGTTGGCAATAAAGTAAATTCATTATGTACCTAGTCTAATGCTGGGTGCTGAGAAAGGGGCGGCACATTAGATGGGGCCATGGGGCCTAGAGCGGCCAAGACTGCAAATCCGCCACTGCTTATGGCAGATCCAGCGATGACGCGTTGCCCTGTAGATTTAGTGTGAATGTTCTAAAGTGCCCTACAAATCAAACTTGTTGACTGTAAATCTTACCATATAAAATAGTAAATAGTGATTTTGTGACGTGCGCAGTTCAGAAATCAAAGGTAGGTACCTAGATATCAAAATAGATACCTAGCTTAACCTGAATTGTTTTTATCCAATGCTATTTTTGACTATACTGTTATTTGACATTTAATGAATAAGTTACCAATTACTATTATTGTTTAAATTTATGTAAAACAAGATATTTGCAGCGCCCTACAGGGTACATGTACTTACTAAAGCTACCTTTACACCTAAGCTGTATCCATGTACATGTTGGCAATAAATGAATATGAATATGAATAAAAGTGATCCGAAGATCCCTACTTATTGGGGTAAAAAGAGGAGATCGGGGTAAAAAGTGTAATTATGTTTATTATTTAGGCCTTAATGCGACTATCCTCCCCACCATCATTAATCGCCCCCTCACCCCTTGGGGGGACAAGTCGCCTTTATTATTTCGTTTCAATTATTTTTGTGATTATCTTTTTATGGAGGGTAAGCATTAAAAGTCGAAAAAATAAGTGTGCCCTTAGCAACAGTTTTTGACGTGCTCTAACAAAAACTGCTCTTCGATTAATAACTGGCAGGGACTGAATAACCGGAATATAAAGGTACCTTTAAATAACGATATGACGTCATACCGATAAATTCCGGTTACACGAATTTCACTACCGATAAATATAACGGTACCGAAAAATCTGGCTTCGCAGTTCATTTCGGTTTATTTCGCTACCGGTACCTATAACCGAAATAAATAAAGGTTTATAAAGGTTTTCTTTGATGAAACGCGGCCACCCCGCCACCGCGGCGCGACTGTCCTAGCGAACTAGCCGCGGCTCAAAATTTCGGTACCGAAATCTACCGGTATGAAATAACGGTACCGTAATGCCCTACCGGTATAGTATAATGGTACCGAAATGTTTTTACGGTACCAGTACCTCTACCGCTTTCCGTCCCTGATAACTGGTATTCAGCAACACATTAACCATTGGCTAACGACGGTTCTGGGTTTTGTGGTATCCTGGTAGGTATTTGTAGTGTCTGACACACCCACGACACAGTCCTGGCCATACCAGGTACATACAGGTACAGGCATACATATTGCCTACATATTCGTGCTTGACCCCATGGTCAAGCACGAATATGTAGGCATGAACTGTTAGGAGGTTTTGGGGCTCCGTACCTCAACAGGAAGAAATGGAACCCTCATAGGACCACTTTGTTGTCCGTCTGTCTGTCTGTTTACCAAGTTTTTTTTTCTACTCATTAGATGCCTTTATGTGTAATGATGACATTGAAATTGAATAAATAATAAGGAACCGTGCTGTGGTTGACATTTGAAAGGTTTTATTGAATTTTTAACAATATTGTTTTTAATTTTGCAATTTATTTTACTACTCTAGTAAATTGTTTTAATTCCGTGCCTATTTAGGCTAATGCATTACATGCATAACTAAAAGAACTAAAAAATCGCTAGCAATTGGATAATGCAAGAAACTTGTCGGAAAATCGACTGGCCTCATAGCTCAGTTGGTAGTAACTCTGCCTTCTGCGCTAGAGGTCGCGGGTTCGATTCCCGCACTGGACAAACATTTGTGACTAACACAGATGTTTGTTCTGTGTCTGGGTGTTAAATATATATCTATTATGTATATCAGTCTCTGGTACCCATAGTACAGGCTATGCCTAGTTTGGGATCAGTTGACCGTGTGAATATGTCCGGAATATTTATTTTTTTATCTTCAGTAAGGCGGAGGTACCTCTCCAGGCGGGCTGCTCTAGTTTAGAGCGAGAAAATCTCGCTGTGCCCTACCTCCTCCAAAAACATTTAACTTGTGCCAATGTTACTGGACATTAAACGTAATTAGAATCGAAATTACGAGATGTCACTGTTTGTGCCTGTTATTAGGTTTGCTCATTAAAAACGGTTTAATGCTTTGTTGGAACTTGGTAGAGCTGATTCTTATTCTGGTTATCTGTTTAACCTGGAAAAAACTGTTTGCTTAGTGCTTGTTCGACTGGTTCTTTCTTGGTGGTCCTGATAAGTAAGTCGGTTCGTATGAGCTAAAGGCGATGGAGTTTTGCGGCCGCATGAAGACCATTTTAGTGAAAACATTACAAAAATAAGCTATTTTGGGTGTACAAAAGTAACTTGTTCGAAATAATATACATGTGATTGAGAAACTAAAGTACGCAGCTTGTGTAGGTTAAGATTTTGGCTTTCAATTGATATTAGGTATTTATAATTCAAATTAGAAAGGATTAATTACACATTACTGCGTACAAAACGTTAGGCATTAATTTCTAAAGCAACGGAAATATAAAAACACGTAATTATATTTAATTCTGACTTGACGCGTGACTATTCACAATAGAACTTGGATTTGCCAACCCTTTGACTACCACTAATGAATAGACGACTTAGCCATACCATAAAAAGTTTAATTTTGTAAGTATAGAGTTCAAAATGGCTTGAGTGATAGTTGATGTGTATTATTATTAAGATTTTATGGATGAGCAATTTTTAGTATAGTGTATTGTGAAGAGGCAATCGCACACATGTTTTATAATCGGTAAGTTGGTCGATTAAATCTTTCGTTTGCATACTTTGGCACGACTAGGCTATTATGCGACGATATAAAAATCCTTTTGTCCTGGCTTGATAGTTTCTGGTTTAAAAATACTAAATGACTATAAATAAATAAATAACGCACCTATCTGACCCCTCACTAGGATTCCCTGTGTCGTGGGTATCAGAAACTACGAGTACCATGGTACCACAACACCCAGACCAGGAACAAATATTTGCAGATCATGCAAACATTTTTCCCCCGGGAATCGAACGCGCGCCCCTTGCGTCTCAGACTCGCCTGCTATTTCAGAACATGCTCAAATGTTCCGTGATTTCGGAATTATAAAGTTTCGAATTTTCGACTTCATTTCTTTTGAAGGCAAGAGTGAATATGAGTTTTCTCGACGTTTCATAGTATAGTCCTTGCGATTTATTGAAATAAAGAATTTTTTTTTTATTGAGGCAAACAGGCTTACGGCCCTCCTGATGGTAAGTGGTTACCGTCGCTTATTGACATCAGCAACACCTGGAGCATTGCTCCCCCCTAAAGAGCTCTGGCAACCTTACTCACCGCAAGAACACAACACTATATGAAACAAATAATGTTATTTAGCTGCGATCTTCTGTAAATCGGAGGTACCTCCCAGGCGGACTGCTCCAATTTAGAGCAAGAAAATCTTGCTGTGCCCTACCTCCTCCAAAAGTTGAATTGAACTGAAATTATTGTTACTATACCTATGAGTTTTGTTCAATTAAACACTAGAGTTGATACCGATGACTTTGTTGGGTGGGACGTTTGTCGTCCATTCACTCTATAGCGACCGAGTTAACGTTCACACAATGGTGACTTAAAAAAATAACTTTATTTCTTATAATTTTCGTTTTTTTTGTGTTTCAATCGAATCAAGGAAGGTAGGTGACCCATATAAGGCATATTTAACGAAGTTTATTATTTAACATAGGTACTATGAATTAAAAACTCAATTGGTCTTAACGTGTTCCTTTATTTATTAATCTTTAGAAAATCAGCAATGACTACATAAGAATCACGCTTATTAATAAGCTATAACGGTTTTTAATAAAACGTTCCTTCGGGCCTTATTTTGACCATTCGGTCCCAATACAGCCGTGTCGTAGGCCTTATTAAGACATTGTATTCTAAGTACACAACTTACACAATAATCAACTCTTATTTAAGGCAGAATGGTAATAGAAAAGAAAAAGATCACGGCTCTCTAAGCATGGTAGACAACCACTCAGATCTCCAGGCAATCCCATCCTAGGGTCATGTCTAGCGACATGTCTAGAGACATGTCTAGGGCTACATAAAGGCACATCTAAACATCATTGTCACATGCCCATACTTGGCGGATGAAGGATATCCTACTAATATCATAAATGCAAAAGTTTGTGACAATGTCAGGATGTTTGGATGTCTGTGGTTCAATCACGCCGTAACCGCTCAACCGATTTCGATTTAACTTTGAATAGATAGAGTTATTTAGCTAGATAGTGTACTTTTTACTTTGGTACACAAGTTACTCCTGTGATTTATTTATTTATTTTATTTAATTAATACGGATAAACCAATTACCTACATTAATTGAAAATATTAACAAAGAAATTAGAAATCAATAATAATAATAATTAACAGAAAGTACATCACAAATTATACAAGACGAAATAAAATAATGGAAGGAATAATATGTGATATTCTGTAAATTACGATAACGTACCTTGAGCATTATAAAAAACTTAAAACGTATGAAACGACACGTCACAAAACCAGGATTTAGTTAGACCTCGTCTAAACCCAGTTTTGTAATGACAGAGTTATTATTTAACTGACGTAACAAAACTCACCTACCCCTTGTCTATTAGTATTTTTTTAAATAATTATGAATAATAGCAATTAAAATAAGTAAACTGTTGAATACTGAAAACTTTCGAAAAGCATAGTGTATGTGGTGTGTACGTGTACCTGGGGGCGGAACGATTGTCCGATTTCACTTCAATACAAATATTATTACAACTGGCACTACCATCACCAAGTTGTGGAATAGTGGAAATATTTAACGCCATCCAAACTGTTTCCATATTCTCATCTTTTGGAACTAAAAACGTCTTATAATATTCGTTCAAACGGTGAGCGAGGTGTCATCTTTGAGTGTGCGGTATGTCATCATAGCATACCTTCAAAGTCACACTGAAATTTGACTTTACTCAGATAATATGTCGCCGTTTGTACTCGGCTTAACGATGGATGATAATGTAATATGTGATCAATTATTTTTTGCAAAATATCCTCCTTAAATTTTTTGTCATCTGAATTTACAGGCCTCATAGCTCAGTTAGTAGTAACTCGGCCTTCTGCGCTAGAGGTCGCGGGTTCGATTCCCGCACTGGACAAACATTTGTGACTAACACAGATGTTTGTTCTGTGTCTGGGTGTTTAAATATATATCTATTATGTATATCAGTCTCTGGTACCAATAGTACAGGCTATGCCTAGTTTGGGATCAGTTGACCGTGTGAATATGTCCGGAATATTTATTGATTTTATTTACCTATTCGATTTTAAGTGTGCGATATTATGTCATACCATAACGCACCACTCAAAGTCATACTCAAAATTTAATTTATTTAGTTGACGTATTTAAGAATCATCTAAAATAAATTTTGGAATGTTATCCTGTCCTGATAACGTGTTGACAAATGTCTTAAAAATCACTTATTAATATAATTGTAAATTGATAGCCTGTGCACCGGAAGGTGCTGATTACTTGCACCCCCTGGCTTTGAAAAAATACAAAGAAAAGTTTATGTAAAAATAGCAGGAACTAAACGAAGTCGCGGGGATAACCATACTATACCACAGTCGACAAAAAAAAATTCGGCAAGTGGTGATTTCAAGAGAAGATGGAGTTTTTTTATGTTTTACGGGACAAGTTGCAATCCCTCTGGAATTAGACCACCCCGGGATCATACTGTATACACCAGCGAAAGAATCATCAAAATCGGGTTACTATTGGCGGAGATATCGAGTAACATTCACACAAAAAAATAAAAATAAAATACAGCCGACTTGAGAACCTCCTCCTTTTGGAAGTACCTAACCTGACCTAGGCGTTATGTGCCTCAAAAACTATGCCCCCACATAAGGCACAGGTCACACTCAGCTCCCCGCGCGAATACCGTCCATCCCATCAGAAAGCGCAAATTAACCGCTTCCATTTACAAATATCGGTCAATTAAACGAGCGAGATAACAATTGAAATCGGTTTCGCTTTCACCGAGAGCGAAACTGCTAAATATATTAATAGATGAGCTGATACATCAATGAATGTCCACCGGTTTCCTACTGGCACTTTCAATTTTCAGAATGGCGCTCGCGTTTGTAGGGTGCCCTTGATTTGCGTTTGTGGCCCCGGTAGACAAATAGGCCCCTCCATATCTAACCTACTCGTGGATGTCGTAAGAGGCGAATAAGGGAAATAAGCTTGAAAGAAATCCACACTCGGTGTTTTCCAGAGAGCAATTAGAGTGCTTTATTTTCTGGGTGAAGTTTAAATAAAATAAAATTAAAGGGTGAAGTTTCGGATGGGCAGCGTTTGGGAAACTTCGTCATATCTTCTCGTCGCAGATACCGCAGAGCCTCAAGACAAAAGTCTACAATCAGTGCGTGTTGCCAGTGATGACATATGGCACTGAGACTTGGTCGCTAACTATTGGCCTTATACACAAGCTCAAAGTCGCCCAACGGGCTATGGAGAGAGCTATGCTCGGAGTTTCGCTGCGTGATAAAATCCGAAATTTGGAAATCCGTAGAAGAACCAAGGTTACCGACATAGCTTTCAGAATTAGCAGGTTGAAGTGGCAGTGGGCCGGCCATATAGCTCGCAGAACCGACAACCGTTGGGGAAGAAAGGTTCTCGAGTGGCGACCACGAACCGGACGACGCAGTGTTGGAAGGCCCCCCACCCGATGGACCGACGACATTGTTAAGGTTGCGGGAAGTCGGTGGATGGAAAAGGCTCAAGACCGTTCGTCATGGAACTCTTTGGGGGAGGCCTATGTTCAGCAGTGGACTTCATCAGGCTGATGATGATGATGGGTGAAGTTTACCCACCGGATAATAAATACCATACTGCGAAGGCTGCTAGACTGAAGCGGGCCGGGCTTGTTTTCTGCATGTCCAATGATCACGGGGCCCAAACAGCTATTGAGAAGGCACCCAATAATCTCAGAGAGCATCATAGCTGGCTGTAATAACTTGAACACAACTCGTTTATGGAAGATGGGACCTCCAGCAATGACGGCGAAAAGTGTCCTGAAAAGTCTCAAATTCTTGCCAACCCAGTTGTGTACGTTCGCTGGCACCGGTGCGTGTATCACGTCACTGACCACACGTTTGCAGCCGCCGGATATTTACACGTATATTTCCATAATCAATTCATTAAATAACAATTCGCACTGATAATGTGGGAATTACGATATGGTTCAACCTGGAGCAACCATAGGAGACATATATCAGTAGAGGTAAGGATCATTTTGAAACTAATTTTACATGACATATCAAGGACATATCGCGTTCAGTTTGAAGCTTATAATATTGGTCAATTGTTTTTGACTTATACAAATCCGCACGCTAATAAATCTCAAGGGAACTCTGCCTACACTTCAGGTAATGATAAGTACCTAATAGAAGATCCGTTATTATATACCATATTGTTAAAATTTTCGACTGGCCTCATACCTCAGTTGGTAGTAACTCTGCCTTCTGCGCTAGAGGTAGCCGGTTCGATTCCCACACTGGACAAACATTTGTGATTAACACAGATGCTTGTTCTGTGGCTGGGTGTTAAATATATATCTATTATGTATATCAGTCTCTTGTACCCATAGTACAGGCTATGCCTAGTTTGGGTTGACCGTGTGTGATATGTCCGGAATATTTATTTATTTAATCATACAAAAGCATTTACAAGACTACTGAAAGTTACTTCGGTAACTTTAGGGCTAGTTTGAAAGGAATATTGCTGGAAATGTTTGAAGTACCCGCCATAAAGCAAGACAATTCCATATCAAGAATATCATAAACTGAACAACAGTGATTCTATTATTGCAATGGACATCCTTAAAATAACGCGACGTAGTAACAGAAAGCAGTAATACAAGTCCATCTTTATAACGCACTTTTAGTACTACCTACCTGAGCATTGGTTTTGTGACTAGATTTTGGTGAAATCAAAGTTCCAGTGTTTTTAATTGCATTGAAAACAATGTCAAAATGTGTGTGGTCAAAATAATGTATGTGCCAGGTTGGGTGTTTATAGTAATAAAAGGTAGCAGTGCGCACACCGTACATAACTTTGAAATTCAATAATTAAATGACAAGAATATTAATAACAATTGCAATAACTGTGTGTAGCTAAAACATTACTAAAGAAAACCACAAAAAGTTTAGCTTAGCTGGTTTTTTAGTACCAGGAAACAGAAAAACTTAAACTTAGTTTAAAGTTAAGGTGTTCTTATAATATCCCAAAAAAAAACTCAGGCGAGAATCGAAGCCTTTAGTTCTAAATAAAGATTTAATTTCTACGGGGAAATATTAAAAAAATCTTTCATCATTTATTTTATAATCATCACAGAGTTTTAAAAAGATCCTCTGAAAGTTGTCTTATTAAAAATTACTTAGGTGCTCAAAATTATTGAGTTGTTTTATTTTCCTGCAAATTTTACTATGCCATTATGGAATTCTATGTTATGCTTTCGTCGCTTCCTTGTTCATTATTGTCTCGTGTGATGTAATAGCTATAACTGTTTAACTAGCTAATTGTGGTAGCTAAGTGTGAAGTTCAAAGAGCTATTGTTATTATCTAAGAATAATTTCAAAAAATCGACTTCTAGCTATAAAAGAGTTGAGTACCTACCTAAAATTTAAATCAAAATAATAATATCCTTATGTCCACTGAATAATTTAAATTAAAAATATTCCGGACCTATCACACGGTCAGCTGATCCCAAACTAGGCATAGCCTGTGCTATGGGTACCAGAGACTGAATAGATATATATTTAACACCCAGACACAGAACAAACATCTGTATTCATCACACAAATGTTTGTCCAGTGCGGGAATCGAATCCACGACCTCTAGCACAGAAGGCAGAGTTACTACCAACTGAGCTATGAGGCTATGAGCCTGTCATATTGTGTGCTATATGTATACAAAACACCACGACATAGAGGCCCTTAACATAAGGGATTATTTTAAAGTACATATTAGATGATATATCAATTTTGAAGCCGCGTAATTAATGTAAATGGTAATTTACGATTTATAAATTAAGTTCTGTAAAAAGAGACGTTTCATCAATATATGGAGCCTGGGCCTGCACTGTGTACACTACTCTAAAATATGGCTAAGCAATAATGTAAACGTATTTAATTGGTTATTTTATTTAAATTGACTTCGTTCTAAGGTACACTAAGATTTTCTTCGACAAAGAGAGCAACACACAGCGCTACAAAAATATGGCGGATGGACGTGGTTGGAATGTCATTTTGACAACCTACATTTATCTGACAAAACAAAAACATCAATTCAAACAACATGACATGAAAAATATGTCAATGTCGTTTCAAACGCCAATTATAAACCAACATGGCGGGCTTCAATAGTAAAAAACTTACCAGAAGAACTATTCTTGTACCATCGCATTTGGCTTCAAATTAATGAAATTGTATTTTTCTTGTAATCTCCTATTTTTTTCTATTTTTTCTATGTAGTGTACATGGACCAGGCCCAGAATGAAATGGCTCCTTTAAAGCAAAATGATTGAAATCAGTTATACGATACAAAACTCTAGTTATGTTCCTGAAAAATCACTTACAAAACAAAGTTGAGTATCTAAAATTGATCAAAAACGTATGTCACTGACTGTACCTAGTACACGCGCCTTATAATTTTCAAACATTCCCGATCCCGCGTGTAATGTAACGAATATGAATAAATCAATAGCGGTCCTCCGGCACTCGAGCCCTCTCGACTTACAAAAGCTCTTGGCCACTCGCTGTGCCCTTGCGCAAGTGTTCTGATCACATTGAACACTCATTGTTCTCTATAATAAAATTATGCCAACCATTTTAAAAAAAAAAAAATAATTTTTAATTTAGAAGCTGATGTTTGAATTTCGAAGTAGTGCTACTTCCAAATTCAAACATCAGGTAACGTAAGTAACGATTAGGGTTATAATCATTAACCTGTAGTAGTCTACTCCTGGACATAGGCCTCCCCTAAAGAGTTCCTTAACGAACGGTAGGTTGCAAAAATATAATTTGGTTTGAAGGTAAAGGGAGTGGTCCAGCAATGTTTGCCGGATCAAGCATTACCATATTCATGATTTCGACAAAAATAATGCGTTTCCGAACGTAATACAGTCCCTCGTTGAATTAGAAATCAGCCGTCACTGGCCGAAAAAAAAAACAATAATTATAAAGCGCGCGTAATTCTAATTCCGAATTCAAATTAAAGCCGCTTAATGCGCGGGAGCGACCCTGTTAAAAAAAGAGTTGACGACTGCTCGCCGAGGGTGGTAATTTTTCATTAATTTAAGTTCACCATTCCCTGTTTTGTTTGCTTTTAATCGCATTTCTAATTAATCCCGTCGCGAATAACGTGACAACTGTCGACTATGGCGGCCATTTTTTTCCAGCCGAGTATAGCAGATGTCGGCCGATTTCCATTTGTTTCTGAGATTAATGATTCGGTGCGATTGTGAATTTTTCCGGTCGGCTTTTGTTGTTTTAGAAGCAATTTGTCCGCTTACTTTTGTAGAGAGGCAGTCGCTATAGCCTCCGCAAATGATATTGGAGCGAATAGGAAAAATTGGAACAAAGGGTTTCCGAACTGCGTTTCGTTCTGAATGTCATCGAAATCCGGACTTACAATACAAATTGGATTTGAGTACAGAACATAATGAAATCTAAATGTTACAAACCATAAGTGGACGAGGCATTTTGAAATATGTATAGAACAAAAGACCGCGATCTAGTAGAGCTCTTGATATTTCTTTGCAATCAATTTACGTTCATTTGCCTTTACGTTTAACAGCGTATTTTACTACTGGTTAAGTAGTGAGATCTCGCGATTTCTACTAAAATTTCATGTTTCGATGATCGTTGCTGTATAATTATCATTTTGAAATAAACTGGTGACATATGCATGCACGCCGTTTGAACATAAACTGTTTTTTTCTGTTCTGTGTTAAAACTCATATGACCCCGCGTTTCGCTGATATCATATTATGTAACTGTGAAAAAAACTTGCTCCTAAAATAATTTAAATTGTAACAGCCAGCTCCTAAAACACACTCACCTTAAACTACAGAACCTTGAACCACGAGAGCTCGTAGCAAATGCACAAAATTAGATGCCAGTCGACGCGAGGTAGATTCTTTTTTAGCAGCTATTTCTTTTTTTTTTGTCGGTTACTTCCATATTAATATTATAAATGCGAGAGTAACTGTGTGTGTTTCTTTGCTTGTTACCTCATCACGACTACACGACTGAACGGATCGTAATTATATTTGTCAAGGACATAGATTATATCCTGGGGAAGGACATAGGCTATCTTTTGTCTCAAGAAATAATCTTGAAGGGGGTGAAATAGGTGTTGATAGTTTGTCTGAAAATTAATATTTAGGCTTAGGGTAATAAATAAAGAAATACATGTTTCAGCATTTTCCCTAAAGGGGGTAAAGAAGAGAGTGAAAATTATTTGAATGCGGACGAAGTCGCGGGCTACACTGATTTTAAAATAAATTTTAGATGTCTCGCAGGCCGTCTGTACACGGCTTTATGGTTAAGAGAGTGTCTCGCCTTAAACTTGCGATAATCGAAAACAGATAAAAAAGTCGAATCGTGCTACAATCGTATGTAATGAGTGTAAACGCAATATGAATGCGAGCATCATCTTGAAATTCTAGCTACAATACGTTAGAGATACTTTTCTCATATAACGACCTCGGTAGCGTAGAGGGGGCGTGCCCGACGCCCGTCTGCGACGCAAGGGGTTTGATTTCGGCGGGACAAATGTTTACATGTTTTTTTTTTTTTTTTATTCCGGACAGATCACACACGGTCAACTGATCCCAAACTAGGCATAGCCTGTACTATGGATACCAGCGACTGATATACATAATAGATATATATTAAACACCCAGACACAGAACAAACATCTGTGTTAGTCACAAATGTTTGTCCAGTGCGGGAATCGAACCCGCTACCTCTAGCGCAGAAGGCAGAGTTACTACCAACTGAGCTATGAGGCCTGTCAATTGTTCCAGGTCTGGGTGTCGTGGTACCATGGTACTCGTAGTTTGTAATAACCAAAGCACAGGGAATCATCGTGTGCGGTAAAGATGGGGTTAGGACTTTGAACGGACTGTTGGGTGTTATTTATTTTATTTAAATATTGCGAAAGTTTGTGAGGATGTTTGTGGTTTAATCACGCCAGAATGGCTGAACGGATTTGTATGAAATTTTGCACATAGATAGTCTGGAATAGCATATAGGCTACTTTTTATCTTCAAAATTGAGTAAAACTAGCTTCTGCCCGCGGCTTCGCTGGTGGTGAGCGTGCTAGTTTTATTTATAAATCGGTCTCTATTGTAACCACCTAAACACACTTCACTTTATGCAAGCTAGATAACTTTAAGTAACCTAGATATAACTAGGAACGCAGAACGCACTTCCAGGCTAGGGGTCACCGGGTGCCTCCCCCGGTAACGTACCCATGGGGTGGGGTGGAACATGATGATGATAATTTGTTTCAGACGGCACCAAATTGGCAGACTTCCTTGTTCAGATTCAATGTTCGCTTAGTTAAAGGTTTGCGTTCAATCCGAGCATGTTTAGTTAGTGTGTCTTTGAGAATGTGCCTCAATACTGCGGTGATATATGAGCCGTATTGGCCAAGTGGGTGTTACCTCGTCTCTCAATCTGAAGGTCGTAGGTTTGAATCCCGGATTTCATCATCATCATCATCTCCCTGCCCTTATCCTACTCCATGTGGGGTTGGTACAACATGTTTTTTTCTTCCACTCCCCTCTATCAGCCGTCATAAAATAAATA
Source organism: Anticlea derivata (assembly GCA_947579855.1). Taxonomy (NCBI): domain Eukaryota; kingdom Metazoa; phylum Arthropoda; class Insecta; order Lepidoptera; family Geometridae; genus Anticlea; species Anticlea derivata. The sequence goes on from OX388269.1 coordinate 9,474,017, forward strand.
AATAAATAAAAATAAAAGGGCATTTATTCACCAAGAACCATACACAGTTATAAAGATACAATTGGTAATTTACAAGTTTTGGTATGTATGTAGGTAGACAGGTGAAATGGTCGAGGGCTCAGCTACGCTGCTTTTCAGCCTCGCCATAAAATGTCTGCTGTCGTCACAGCAGGTTTGATCCTCGGAAGCCATCAGCCGCTATCAGGCGATGAAGAGAAGGGCACAGATCATTATTATAACCTATGAACCGTAACCTATTCATGTCAGTATTCACTCCTTTCTTACTCATGTCATCTTTCACACAAACCAATGGATTTATTATTCGAAAAATGTATGTGTACACGTGCTCATAACGTTGAAGAAAGCCTCTTAAGGATACCCGCGGCTAAGTCAGCTCCACATATCTGACTCTGTCTTTTCTGTGGATAAGGCCAACTAGGCTGACAGGGATAGTATAGGTGCTGGGCAAGCCTACCAGCCTGGCGCTACAGCATCCTGTACGTGAGTAAGAAGTTCCACCTGACGCTGTATAATTAATCTAGAATATATGTAATAAGGCCTTGCTTCTGCGATGATTTTATACGCTTGACACGGGTTGTTTTTGCTAGAAAGATTTTTTTTTGGGGTTAAATCAGTTATCTCCTATTCTGTTATTTTAATTAACGTGTTAGGGTATAACTATTAGTTATAAAGACGATAAAAAGACCAAATAATAGATGATTTGGAAAAGTTGGGCAAAAATCTGTATTTTTCCGCTAGTATTTATTTATTGACAGACACACAACGACATTGTGAAGTTTGCAGGAAGTCGACGGATGGAGAAGGCTCAAGACCGTTCGTCGTGGAACACTTTAGGGGAGGCCTATGTCCAGCAGTGGACTTCTACAGGCTGATGATTATGATGATGATTTATTTATTTATTTTTGTTGATTGAATAAGTCTTTTTCGAGATAGTATACAATATGAATCATCTATTCAAGTGTTCAAGAAACTACCTGTTTAATTCTACACCAGCTTACCTACAACTGGCCTGATCCATTTAATTTTCTATTTCGATCCTTGTTGCACTGCCCGTGTCTTGTCGCTGTCACTTCATGTTTTCCGTTTAGTAGCTGGCTTGCTAGTCTATGTTCAGGCACATCAATAATTGAGGGTTATCGTTTTAGACGATTTTAAGACGTTCAAACGGCGTCAGATATTCAATTCAAATTATATTTTAAAATGATCTTATCGTCTACTGAATAAAGTTAATTTTGAGTTTTACTTTTAGAGTTATATCGAGTTCTCAAATGTCAAATTCAAAATTGACTATATTAGTAGAGGTCATAATTTTGAAAAAAAATTAAGACCTCTTCAAGGATCTGATCACTTGGCGATCTGAGACTGTCTTCCACTCAAAGTCAAAGTCAAAGGTTTTTCAATAAAATCACTAGGATCACTTTGTAACGTTGTAGAAACTAGGTGAAGCTATGCCTGTTCCTCGCGATCAAGCCGTGGATAAATTAGGGAAACTTTTTTTAAGTAAGTACGTCTATCTAGCTATGTAGTCTTATATCACATCGGGTACATCACTTCTACCAAATTGTTCCTGATAGGTTTTATATTCAGAAAAATATTATTTTATCATTTGTATAATGAATAATCCTAATATTATGAACATTTTATCCAAATAAGATGGAAGTTTTACATTCTACCAAGAAGTAAGTGAACCCTACAAACTAAATCAACAGAATATTTAACGGCACGTCATCGAGCGCTTCTATGATGCTCAAAAATTTTTCGTATATCATTTTATTGTGCTCTGTTTTATTGCAATTAATAACATCATCTATGTATTACGTAGTATGTACGAATTGGCATACGTTTTCCTGAGTAAAATAGCTATAAACAGTTCTCACATCCATAAACAATGCCTTTATCGTTCACTATAGTCTAGCGGGTTTGAATTTTCGCTGGCGATCTGTGGTCGGTCTTTACGCTATTAATTTGTAATGTCTCCCCTTTCCCCCTTGCTGAGAGACGCAGTGGGTGCAGTCGCAGGAAATCACTAGAGATGATAATCCTTAAAGGCTTTATGATGATGACTTTTGTGTAGGATAGTTGTTATATTAGTAAGTCATTCTGGGATATTGGCATTATGATACGAACAAAATGAAATTGAATGGTTCTATGAATATTTTTTATAATCAGAACAACATTTTGACTGAACTGAACTGAACATTCTAAAAAAATTGCACCTATAGAACCCCATTGTAATCCATATAGAAAATGTTGATATATTGAGGGATTAGTTTCTTCAAGGCCTGAGGATATTAAAATATAGGTCTTAAGCATCTTAATTCATAAGGTCGTTATACATACATTATCATGAAGGTCTTATAATTATTTATCAGAATCGCTATTCAGTGCATCCTCTGAATATCATAGCTAGTTCCCACTTGCTTTCAAAATAATTCACAGTGCAAACAGCAAATTCTGCACATGTTCAAAATTCTCCGGAATCATCAGACGTGTCTTCACCCCAGCCCTTTCCGATCTTCAATGGGGGAATGCTTCCGATAGGATTAGGCCAGACTTACTGCTCGGTCAGAAACACGTCGCTATAACCCCTTCCCCACCCCCCTACCACCTTCCCAGCGCATTAGGAGCAATCATATTCGACGTCCAGGTTTTGGCATCGATTCCGTGTTGCTTAGGCTCGCTGGGCTATTTGCGAAACAATGATTGGTGGTGTCTTCGTTTGTAACCGGGTTAAGGGTTATTGTTGCTTGGCAATAAATTGTTCTGAGTTGTGTTAGTTGTGTATGAAAGGCGCTAGCCTGGCATATTTTGTATCCATAAAGCGATTTAAATCCTGATTTAAAGCGTTTTGAACATAGGGTTTTCGTAACAGTTCCTCAGTTCAGAAACTGAATAATTTAAGATCGATGACGAGTGGGTTCGATCGTAGTTATGTTAGCAGTTTTACAGAAAAAAAAATCGCCCATGACTTATCGACAGACTGTATTGAATTTATCGATATATGGAAGGGATGTTTCTACGGTTCAGAGTGTATTTGTGTCAGAAAACTAGGAGCACTTAAAATCAAAATGCTTACGTTCAGTAAAATGCACAAACTTCAAAGTCAAAATGTTATGTGTCAATAATGGAAAGAATACCTACAAAAAAGCAAACCAATACAAATTCGTATCAAAACAACTAAAAAATCATCTCTATTACTAATGATTATCTACAGTCTTAGTAATGGATAAAATTATTCAGCTGTTTAGTTATTTAGATTATTTTAGTATATTTAGGATTATTTCTTATTTGTTATACTTAAAGACTAGAGATTTTTTGTTTTATTTTATAATTTTTGTACATGTTTATTGAATGAATTCAGCTTTTTTAGGTAGAGATGAGGATGCTGAAAGTACGTTTAATAATATTTGTTATAAACATGATAGAAAGACCGAAAAACAGCTTATTTGAAAAAGTTTCCGAAAAATGTTCGGTTTTTTCGTAAATTATTTGATGGTCTTTTGCATTGATTGAATAATCCCCTTTCAGTATTGTATAATTATTAAAAATGATTCTTCTAGGCTTGGTCGCGAGGAACAGGCATAGCTTCACCTAGTTTCTAAGACGTTTCAAAGTGATCCTAGTGATTTTATCGAAATAAATGCCTTTTGACTTTGACTCTTTCTTTGAATGCTCATGTTTTCTTTTTAAAAACAATAACATAACGTTTTTTAAACATCCAAACACTCGAAAATCCTCACAATCTTTCCCATTAATAATATTAGTCGGATAACATAACACGTTCCAACGAAACCGAAACAATGTTGAACCACAAAGGAGGGAGAAAAGGTGGAAAGAATGTCCGGAATGCCGCTAAGCTCGCTACGTACTCGCAGGTTTCTTGACCTATTTGCAGGCTCGGCTTGGGGTAGGTCGAGACACGTCGGGAGACGTGAGATTTTTACGTAGGTAACAAAAAATATATTTACAAGTCTGAGTAACATTAACACGGCGCGTCTTATTTTATATCTTACTAAATATTTTAACTTTGCAGTATAAAGCCGTATACAAACGGCGTGTTATATTATGTCATCAAAAATTTATTTAAAAATGATCTTTCAATTTCAATTTTCAATTTTGAGTTTGACATTGGAGGGCTTGCTATACTCGTACAGCTCAATGACATTGCTAGCCCCAAAAAGTCAAATTCAAAATTAACTTTATTCAGACGATGTAAGGAAACTTTTAATATAAATTTTAGATGACATATCAAGTAAATTTTGAGTGAGCAACATGTCATAGCTAAAAGATATTGCAGACCCCTCCAAGTCAAACTCAAAATTGACTTTATAGTTAAGCGTCGTACCATTAACTTAGCGATTCTGTTTAGGCGATGACGTAAGTTGACAGTCTCAAAGAGTTATTGTTCAATTTCGATTAAATAGTGCTGATACCCTTACATTTGTATTTTCTCAAAAGAAGTCCCTTATGACAGAAATTTCGACATAGCATCTTTTTAGTGCCGCCTTTTTTTCGTAAAAAGGACTCTATTTATTAGACTAATTCAGTTTGATTTTCTTTGAATATTTATTTTGGTTTCCTAATAAATATCTGATAGTATGTTTGTTTCCAGACGAATCGGGATGCGAGGCTGATATGCTGGAAGGCGCGGAGGGGGGTCGGCACTCGCCGCCTCGGCCGCAACAAGAGCCCATCAACCTCAAGAATGAGGTAAGTACTTCCTCATCCATTCAATGAAAAGAGGTTTTATAACTTAAGTATTTTTATTAAAGGACTGGAAGCGAAACACTCAGGTAGTACATTTTTTACAGACTAACCCTGGTATTTATTTAAGCCCCGTTATTTCAAGTGGAAAGAGTGTATTTTTACCTGTATTCTTACCTTCGTGTTCTAAGTCGTCAATAAAACAATTTTTATTTTCACTCAATGGCGATCGAGATAATGACGTAGTGTCGTGTATTGTCTATTGCCATCAAACTAATTGGCGATTGGCGCAATTGTCGTAAAATTTGATTAATTGAACCTAAAAATTGGTTCAGATAAGAGTACAATACATGGGTTTAGACATCGTAAGAGGAATTTTGGAGAATTTCAAAGCAAGATGAAAATTTCAGTAAATAAATAAGTTACTTTTTAAAATATGTACAATTTTTATTAGAAAAAAAAACTCTGCACATAATAAAATGCCAATACAACATAAAGTGTCTCACTCGTAGCGCTACGGAGCTACGCTCCGTGGACTGCGTAGCACCGAGATCGGTGCTTGTAGTGTGGTTCATTTTTGGTTATCCTGCATAAGATGAGTGATCCAGTTGAGGTAGGGTGACCCTAAAAATGGACCCTCTGAATGTTGGCAAAAAAACAAGTGCGGTGAAAGGATTAAAAAACTTCTCGTAGAAGCGCCTTTCGTGTACTTGTCACATGTCTTAAAATGTTTAGGTTCTAAGAGATGTTTCTTTTGATTTTTAGCAAATTTATTTTCCCTTCAGAATTAGTGCACGCCAGAAATCCGAACCCACGACCTTTATATAGCGGCATCACTACCATAACTCCACCAATGCGCGCTCCACAAGCCGATAACAAACATAGAGTTTGAATAAACGCTTTTCCGTCAAGTGCCGGTCGAACCTCCGGACTCTAAAAAGAAAACTTAGGACGTTTTCGAAAGGTCCCGCAAAGACTAACATTCACCGCTTCGTTAGGCGAAAAAATGCGCCACGGCGATTCGGAGCCGACCAATCGGTAGAGCATCCGCACAACCTACTTGCCTCAGAATCTATAGTATCGATTAGTGAGCGCTTTTTTACCCACACGCACTCACACACCGCCGCGGCGGGGGCAACCTTTTTAACAATCTTTTTTTCGTCTACCTCACCCCCCCTCACCTCCGAAAACGGCACGTCCATTCGCGATGCAAAGACCACCCGCTCCTCCCCTCACACACCAAGCATTGAAAATGGAATTTCCATGAGTGATGGAGTGTCAAACGGGAAGTGAAAAAACGGAGAAAAAGTACATTATGTTAATTATTGAACGCGTGCTCCGTCGTCCGAGTTTAAATTGAATGTCATGTCGTACGTGTCCGACGGGCGCCGTGTCATGGAAACACGCTTTTTCTGTTCCTATTCCGGTGGACCAATTTTTAATTTTCCATTTTCCAATTACAGCGACACTAAACTGAAATTCAATTTGCCGGACTGATCAAAAAACATAAGCATTCAATGACTGACCCATATAAATAAAAAAATATTAATTAGTATCGTACTAAAACTTAACGTCTCAAAACCCACATTCATACGATTTTCATAAAAAAAGTAGACGGTAACAAGACAAACATTTTTCTACAACAGTGTTGAACTTGAAAAGTAAGATCGTGCGACCGGGCGCAAAGTGGATAATTGGGTCGACAGGGGATCAACCCCTTGCGAACTTAGGGGCTGCTTCCCTCCTTTAGGGGTACATGACATGTATCAATGGATTGTAGCGTGGGATAGACAAAGAGCATCGGGATATCGGCTGGAAATAGAGTTAACATGCAATGTCTTAAGATTGTAAGACACAATATTATCTATAAAGCCGTATTGGCCTAGTGGAAGGTTCCCCGACCTTCAATCCGTTCAAAAGTCGTGGTCGGGTTTTTATATTCGAAAATGTAAGTGCGCATTAACAAGTGCTTAAACGTCAAAGGAAAATATCGTGAGGAAATCAGTAAGTATTCTTAAAGCGGCGATGAGCTTGCACTGTGAAATAAGGGCGTGTGCCATATGTTTGGAGATGCCTCTGTCTACCTCCCTTAGACATTTACAAGTATCTGATTGTCTGGAGTTCTGAGAGGATGTCTAACTTTCTTGGGGATGAAAGTCTTTTTCTTTTTTCCTTTCTCCGTTTTTTTTTTTAATAAAATGTGTCTCCATTTTTTTTTATTTAAAAGTCAATCTGATATATCGAAGTTCTTTGGCTATTTTCATTGGTTTTGCTAAAGTTAAAAATAGCGTAAGAAAAACTGAGCCTAACGTAAAGAATTAGTGAGATACGAATGACTATATATTACGAATACTCACTCCGCTAGTTTTAACTTTTAATGAAATCTGCTATCGCGGGCAATGGAACAAAAAGAACCGACAAAACACTTATTCACCGGACAACGCGACGAACTATCCGACAGTCGCATTGCTAATGGAAAATCCCGAAAAAATATCTGTGTTCAGAAAAAAGTAAAAAAAAAACCCAAACACATTTGAATGAAAATTGGGTGGTGGCGGGTGGGAGCGCGCGGCCGATTGGCCATTATTATTATTATTACTTGCATTATATCTGCATTTTTTTCACGCACACAGACGAGAGCGCTCGCCATTTTTATTTTCTTCCTTTTTTCTTTTTTTCGGGGAAATTGGCGGGGCGTCGGTCGCCCCCACACACGCGGCTCGTCGGTAAAATCGAACTATGCGATGTCTACAAGTGGACGAACATTTAAATTGGCTCTCATCAAATATTGACTGCATGTAGTTTTTTCATTAACCATCGACCTTTTGTGAGTAACATCGGGTCGACCGCGACTCAATTGCGGTGCAAATTGTATCAGCCTCTTTTGGACTGGCTAAGCCTCGCGTTACTCTAACTTTTTATTTTTTACAAGGCCTTTGATATTTTTCACAAAGGCACGCAACAAGTTTTGTTCTAATAAATAAAAGAGATTTGGAACACCAACATAAAAATTAATGAATGATTTTTATTTATTCTACATAAAAGAAAACAAGTCACACCTGAACCAGGGGGGGGGGTCCCCTTAATGAGCTCTGGCAACCTTACCGCAGTAGCACAGCACTATTTGAAAGATGGCTGCGATCTTCTGTAAGGCGGAGGTACCGCTTCAGGCAGGCTGCACCAATTTAAAGCGAGAATGGCTCGCTGTGCCCTACCTCCTCCAGATATAAGTATGTACTTTCTATCACGAGCCAAGACCAAAAAACATGTTACAGCACTTTATTTCCAGAGTGTGAAAGCGTAGCAAAGATACCGCGTCGCAAAAACTATGAAATTGCAGTCAAGCAAATGTATTATCATTAAAAAATGCAAAAAATCATAATTAAAGGGGTGGCGGTGCGGGGTGCATGCCATTTTTTATTTTAATTGGCTTGTAAATTACAAAAGTTATAGTGAAAACGGGAGGTTTTTCGGTGTCATTAAACTTTAAATGCTCTACTTGCCACAGGGGTGTGAATCACCTACCTATCTCATATTTTTTCAACTCATTATGTAGGGAAGTATAAAGTATAAATCCTTGCCATTTTTAGACAACCCTTAAACACGCCTATACTATCAATTTATCTATCTGTATATATATGTGTATACACATACATACCAATTGCCATGCGTTAGTCTCGCAAAAACTCAAAAATAGCTCGACCGATTTCCATATTTTTTTTGTTTGCCTCAATCTTGGGGCGTTTAGGACAAATGAACGTCAGGGAAAACCAAAAAAAAATCCCATATTTGTATGGGAATTGCCACTTGGATTACTTTCGTTAGGTGGTACAAAGTTCATCTAGTCAAGATATATAGAACACAGAAGTTACTGACTGACTGACTTCAAAGCACTGCTTAAACCAGAAGTACCTACTATAGGAGTAAGAAATTTGGAGGCTTTCTGTTGTACTAAAAGGGAGTACAATAAGAAAGGAATTCCCGAAACTGAACCCCTAAGGGGCTGCAATGGGGCAAATTCAAGGAATTTCCAATAATAAGCAAAAATGAGGTGTGATTCAAGGTAATCCATTTTAGCATATTAAGCCGTGTTCAAACGTCGTACGATGTGTTTTCGTAAACTTATTCCAAAATGATCCTTACGTCTGCTGAGTAAAGTCAATTTTTAATTTGACTTTTACGGGCTTGCTATATCGTCAAGCTATATTGAACGCCCTCAAATGTCACACTCAAAATTGACTTTATTCAGTACACTTATGGATTATTTTGAAACGAATTTTAGACGATTCGCCGTTTGATCTCGACTTTATGTATAAAATCTTCCTCAAACGCCTGCGATGAATTTATCTTCTCACCAAAATGCTACTGGAACTAAAACAAAAACACAATATCAATTCATAAACACTCATGCCATCTAAGAAATAAAGCTGAAAATTGCTTGAAATATTATAGAAAGCCGCAAATAGCGTTTGGCGCCTCGAGAGCATAGAGTACGTACGGTAAAGAGATTGCTTCATTGAACGTTGATGCAGTAAGTAAGTTTACAATTTACATTTATCTAGAAAATTAGTGCCTGCGTCTTTTAGGCTCATATGATTAGTCATCATGGTAGAAGAGATATTTTTCATTTGCCATGAAAATAATGCCAATAAGTCGGCAAACTGATAATGAATAGAAAGACAAAGAGATTGAATAAATATACTGCACTAAAGATACCATTTAGAACAATATTTTGAAATAATATCAAAATAAGACCAATGTTTTTTTTTCTTTGGAGTTCGGTGCTTACATTTTTTATGCTTTTATAAAATAGGTAATTTGGTTCCTACAAAACTAGTTACTTACAACTTGAAAATGGTTCTAAAATGCTACAAAAGAACAAAAAAAGGCTTTGTGATTGCATTTGCGCCATTTTTTAAATGTCAGAATTTGGGTTTAGAATACGATGCCTCTTAGTTACCTATTACTCTACGCCTAGCTCCAGAGTTAGGGTTGCTGCAAATATAAATCTCCGGCATCGCAGCGGCCAGGGCTGCCCACCGAGGACGGACGTGATTGATCAAAGTCGTTTGTCAGGCTCGCGTCGCGACTGTTGGTAGCCCTGTTGCAATTAGCACATGATTCTGCCCGCCTAATGCCCGAATTTAGTTTTAATTATGATAAGCCGTTGCCATGACAACTGTCATAACTTTTTTCTGCCCGCGTAGGCTTCTATTTTTGCATTTATAATGAACTTCGGTAAAGGTTGATTTACTTTTTACGATGAAGTATTAATTGGACTGTACTTATCCTTAATAACCATTTTATTCGGAATGCCATCATGTTGGTGATATTATTACGCAAAAAACTAATTTCTTTTCCCCATTAAACCAGTTATTACCAAGTACTAAAACTGTCATAATTCTGTTTAATAATTATGGACTAAATCAATATTTCGTAAGGAAACTGTAACAGAAGGAATATTACATCCCGTTTTTGCCGATGAACGGAGTGTCAACAAAAGCGTGTCAATACGATCTTTTGACGATCATAAAGAAAATAGCTTAAACCCAATTATATTTCGATAAATATTCAAAGCATTTTACGACGCAGGGGGCTGCGCATCGCCAATTAAATAATAGAATCGTAACCGTTGTCTATCACTTGTGATGTGGAAGATAAGACTGGACAAACTGAAATTATAAATAGTCACTATGTTTGTGTTTGTGTGCATACTCAACATTGTATTTTAAATTACTCTCTAATACGATATATTGAAATTCAATTCAATTCAAAACCCCTGGCTTATATTGAAGAAACACCTTAAAAAATGTCATTATAACCAGGCGAAGCTACCTTGTTCCTTGCGACCAAGGCTATCGACATGACGTAACATTTTGTTATAAACAATGAACCATTGACCCAAGCCTAGAAAAATCAGCCAACTTCCTACGGTACACCCAGGTCTCAGGGAGGTGGACGGTGGGTAATAACCGGTTTTTTCGATACTCCTTTTCAAATTGAATGTTATTATGTGTACAATCTTCTATATAAATAAAAATCGATTGCCACACGTATGATGAAGCATCACTTGAGAACGACTCGACCGATTTGGCTAATTTACTTTCGTTGTGTTCGTAGTAGTCAGGGCAAGGTTTTTATGAATGATTGTTTTTTGAAAAAGCGAAGCGAAGTCTCGGGCACAAGCTAGTAAAAAATAAAGAAAAATATTTCTTTATTTTCAAGATTGAATCTATCGTAACAATTGTGTCCCATCTCTAAGAGCTTCCTTACGATGCTAAACGCGAATGTATATGCACGCTGACGAACATGACTGCTTTAGTACACAAGTTAGTAAAGAATAAAGAAAAATATTCTTTTATTTTCAAGATCGAATCTATCGTAACAATTGTGTCCCATCTCTAAGAGCTTCCTTACGATGCTAAACGCGAATGTATATGCACGCTGACGAACATGACTGCTTTAGTACTTTATAAAAAAAACAATAATAAAAATGAGAGAAGTCCAAGCATTACACACGAATTAAAATGCGGTATCACGTACATTACAGGCCGTTCGCTTTTTTTACCAATAAGTACTTATAAATACGGATTGGGAAAATAATGGAGTTTGTGTTGTTTATTTTTTATTTAAATTGCTTAGGCGAAGCAACTTTACCAGCCGAAAGTGCGGGTGTAGCTGATTGTTTTTTTAATTAACCGACCTCGAAAAAGGAGGAGGTTATTGGTGACTATATTTTTTTTATGTATGTACAACAGTTACTCCGTAACGGCTGGTCCGATTTTGATTTTTTGAATACTTCGAGGTGGTCTCTTATTAATTTTAGTCCTAAAGGATTGCTAGATGTCCCGTGAAATTAAAAAGAGCGTCATCATCTCTTGGAATCACGTCTCGACGAATCATTTAATTTTGTAAGATATTGTTTTGCTTTTTTTTAAATCGAATGTGTGTGTCCGTTTCGACTGAGTTAGCAAAATTGACTTGAAAAATGATATAAGTTACTACGGACTTGAGTTTGCACAAACGCCAACCAGGTACTGATAGGTGCTTTATAGGATGCCCCCAAGGAGTTTTATCTTACAGTTATTGTCGTTGTTTATAAATTTTTGATAAATAAATTGTTATTATATTTCGTTTTTAAAGATTTAACATGTTCCAATACTAAAATAATAGCGTGGTAAGTGCCAACTTAAGGGGACCTGCGATCAAAATTTGCATTTTCAATTTATGTCACAGAAAATGAATTCGTATAAACAAAGCGCTTAGCTAGTACCTGATGTTTACATTCTATAGCCTTTTAAACATAACAAAGACAAAAATAACATAAACCGCGATAGCTGGTGCATTTACAAAACGAATCTCCAAATGTCAATTAACTGAAGTCAATACGATCCAGCGCTCAACAAAGAATCCATTACAATATGAGTAATGCAGAACTTAGATCGAACGGCTATCTCATCTGTGTGTGGTTGGGGCAGACAAACGAGCGGGATCTAGCGTCTCTCGGATCTCCTACAAAACGGTTTCAAGCCAACCTTTCAAGGAACGGCGATGATGGCCGTTATACGGAAAACGCGAATTGCTACTGTTTATTATATGTAAGGGAAATTGCGGAATACACACATTCATTCTCATTCATTACACTTTATTTGTATGTGTACTAGTATATTCTCCCTCTTTGACATTTTGGGTCGGGAATGTCTTGTCACTGTCACTTAAATCGGGAACATCCATAACTACGCGCGCAACTGCATGCGACGCTAGCGCCACTTGCGGAGGCGTCACAAAAACCGGAAAGAAAAGAAGCAGACGGAAAAATTCCATGGCGAAAAAGACTTGAGGTGAGTTTAGGGAATAATAACTTTTTATGTATATTATCCATTTTTACTGTGTTCACCCTAGCACGTCGTCGTCTATAAGACTACAGAAAGTTATCCCCCATTCCTTTAAATCTATTATTTTGGTCTGCGATCAGATCCTTGAAGTTTCCAAAGGGGCACGTTCAAACATATTGGTACTAGATTCCTCACGATGTTTTCCGTCACCGATTTAAGAACGTATAATTGCGTACCTACTTAAATTTGTCGAGAAGACAAACTCATTGGTGGATGATTCAAATCCACGACCTTCGGATCGAGAGTTGGGGGTAGAGCCCACCACTTGTTAAAAGAAGGTACTAAAAAAATATTTTTAGAAAATTGTGGCGTTAAAATCGCAGCGTTTTCTCCGCTCGTCTGCCCGCCCCGCTCTCCCATCCTCTGAAAATGGAGCGACCGATAAAAAAGGTAACGAATTATAAAAAAGCGGAGGCACACAATCGCGCGGACGCGTGGGTGGTGGGCGAAATGAAATGAAATAATGAAAAAAATGGGCAAAAAGTAGTACAAACATGCATTGTCCTGCCCACCCCCACCCTTAATGAGAAGGGCGACGCGCCTACCCCCGTGTACCGAAGTGGCTGATTATCACCTGATTCTATCTGTCACCTTTATTGTTGAACTGTGAATTCTCCAGGTGACCAGATCCTTGAAGATGTCTAAAGGGGTAGTCAGAGGCACCGAACAGAGCCACCGAACACTGGCCAATGGCCCACATTTTGCAGTAGTAAGCATTCCATACGTGGCAAGTTTGCAACTTGCCACGTATGGACCATCGCCGCTTTTAAGAATACTTACTGGTTTCCTCACGATGATTTCCATCACAGTTTTAATGCACACTTAAATTTTTCGAGTAGATAAGCTCATTGGTGCACGATCGAGTTTGAACCTACTACTCTCGAATTGAAAGTCGGAGAACCTCCCACGTCGCCAACTTGGCTCACAATAAGTAAAAAAGACAAGTAGGTAGGTACTAAGGCGACATTAATGCTATTCAGGATTCCAGCTAACCGTTGAGTAGGTAAATGACATTGAGTATATACATTATTATTTTTGATCGTGTTAGGAAAGTGCTCTCCTTTCAAAATGGATCCCAATTGTGGCCAATGGCCCAATGGATTCCTAGGAAACCAAAGCATTCTCTGAATATTTTGAAGAAACTTGAATATTTTTTTAGGATATAATTATTCCTTCAAGGGTTTCTTTTGACCATGAGTAGTGCAAAATTATTTAGTTGTGGGTCCTACAAGTTTGAAGGTAGGAAGTAGGAGGTAGGAACGAATCCTAGCTGCGCCCACAGCGATAGTGTAAGCCATAATTTCCCTTTCGCTCTTAAACATAGATTTTCACATTATGATGATTAGATTATTGACGTTACACCAACCCACCCAAAGCTCCTATTATCTCGTCGAAGCTCCATGCAATTTGCTGGCTGATTAGCGCATAAACATAACATTGGCACACTGACCTACTATCCTCAGACGTCTCGATGCAAATAAGTCTTCAACTCGAAAACACGCAAAAGCATCAAAGGCTTTTTTCACCCCCGCCCGGTAGACCGGGAACGTTTAAGCCGAGCCCAAGAGCACCCTTAAACATATCCTAACTTTTCCTTCCGCACGATCGGAACCGCACGAAAAATCCCAATTTTCGAACACATTAACCATCAAAAACAGCGTCCGAAATTAATTTGTTTATGCGAAACAAAGGTGGGTGCCGGCTGCATGCACCCGTGCCTCGCCTACCTCCCGAAAAAAATAAAAAAAATTGAAAAAAGGGGAAGGGGGAGTGTCCCACCCCACCCGCGATCGGCATCAGACTTCTTTTTTTAATCGCGTCGCATTCTGCTTGTTCGTTTTTGGTAAGCATACACTGCGCGTTGCCTATTTTCCAATTTAGATTGCTTTGTATTACCGGCTGAGCGATGTGCAATAGTTTTTTCAAGCCCGTGACACGTGAATGCAGGAAATTAAATTGCTGCGTAGAAATATTCGGCGAAGAACGGGGTTAAAGGACCAAGAAGGGAGTGAAGCGTGGAACTAGGTAAGGCCGATGCGATCCACGTAGACGACATGATGCTATTTTGCTTCAAAGTTTTAACTGTATTACACATGACTCTCCATGTTTTTGAAACTGCAGTCTTATCAAAGAAGCTAAGGTGTAACAATACCCTCTCAAGGTAATGATTACCACCTGCGTACACTGTGCGTAGTTGAGTGTTTTCTTCTAGGCTTGGTCGCGAAGAACAGGCATAGCTTCACCTAGTTTCTAAGACGTTTCAAAGTGATCCTAGTGATTTTATTGAAATAAATGCCTTTTGACTTTGACTTTGACTTTCATGAAACAACGTCAGAATTGCTGGTAGTTATGAGCATAATATCGACTCTGTTCTATCTATTGTGCGTAATTTATGTTTAAATTATTTCGTTACAGCTTTTAATGTCTGATTTCCGAAACGGCCATGGTATACAATTAAAAAATTAAACCGTCCAATTCCATAAGATTTGAATTATGACCAACTTCGAAACTAGCACCCTCGCAATTATACTGCTAATTAAATATAATTAGTCAGGCCAATAACTCAAGTATCAAAATTCCCGATAATTAGCGTGCAGAGGTAATAAATATCACCAGGCGATTATTAACTGGCGACTGCTAATCAGTGGAGTTTATAATGATAACTCGTAAACTGCGAACTTAGTGAAAATAATTACTTTTTCAAAAGATACAGAAAAGAATAGAGAACTATTTTTAAATTGATGGACCGATTTTCACATAAATGGTAAATAATAATTCCTAATTTTCTAAAAGTTTTATCTGGGAACGGATTCATTTCAGTAAGAATTTTTCAGAGAGATCCTCTAACCTAATCTATCTTGAATAGAATTCTAACTAACGGTGTTTGTGCATTGTTCCCCTGTGCTACCATACCCCAGTCAGCCCAGCTCTTTAAAATATCAGAGCAAGACTATGGGTGTAACATTTTCTCAGTAGGTATCTGAGTATGCGGCGGTGTATGCGATCAGATTTCGAGAAAGCCCATAAACAAACCGTACCTGAAAAAGAAGTAACGTATTTGTGTTTTATGTAGGTACCTACTCAATGGAAACTCATACAATTTTGTTCCCAAGTTGCCAGTTTAACCGTTCTTGCCTTAAGCTACACTAGTTTTCTTCACCCTTCCTTGTAATTAAAACGCACACTTACCGTCGGTAATAAGAGAGTAGTGGCAAAGAATTCATTTTGAAATATTTGATAATATCGGATATTATTACTTGATCTAAGTGAACGTTGCGATATGTTATAAATCAAAGTCCTGACTGATTCAGGCTGACATCAGAAAACGCACAGCCTAAGCCATCGCCTCGCAGAGACTTGACATTTGGAGGGTGTTGGTTTTGATGAGATTTTTGAATCAGGTTCATGTCTTGTTGAGCTCTATATGGTCAAAAGTAATTTAAGTGAACTCATTATCATTATCATCAGCCTGTAGAGTCCCAGCTGGACATAGGCCTTCCCCATAGAGTTTTATTACGAATGGTCTTGAGTTTTCTCAATCCACCGACTTTCCGCAATATTGACAATGTTGTCGGTCTATCGGGTAGGGGCCTTCCAACACTGCGTCTCCCGGTTCGTGGTCACCATTCGAGAACCTTTACTCTCCAAAGGTTGTCAGTTCTGCGAGTTATAGGTATGGCTACTGCCACTTCAACTTGCTAATTTTGAGAGCTATGTCGGTGAAGATCGTCTACGTTTTTATTTTAATTAAAACATTAAATACAAATTTGCGTCCTCAGCATATTTACAGGCTCAAATGTCTTGACGTCGAGATAGAAAGTGTATGTTTACGAAGGATATAAATGTGTATAATTAATCAACGTAATTAGATCATTACCAGGATCGAGTTCGCGCTCGGCCCAGCGAGGAAACTATCTTTTTAGATTTTTTATGAATACATTTTCTCTTCTATTTAACTTAAAATTATATTAAAATTAGAGCTATTATTAATCAATTTTGAACAAAGTTCTTTACTTTCAAAATTATGAGTATTTAACAATTTTCTGTAGGGTGTCTCGTAGAGATCGCTACTAAACTCGGCGATAAGATTGCCTATTGTGTAATATCCTATATTACTTCCTACTAATATTATAAATGCGAAAGTTTGTAAGGATGTTTAGATATTTGGATGGTTGTAGTTCAATCACGCCCAAACGGCCATGCGGGATTGGATGAAATTTTGCACAGAGATAGATTATAGTCTGAAATAGCATATACATATACTACTTTTTATCTTCATAGGTACTTTTTAACATTTTAGTTATTTTTTACATAGGTACCTACCTATTTATAACTAATTATTATTTCTATGACAAGTTCGACACCAAGATTGCTCCCTAACACAGCTGAATAATGGAGTTTGAACTAATTTGACCACTAATCAAAAGATTTTTGCATTGTGTTTTTTGATATTAAAAATTGGAATTTTCGAAAACCGAAGAGCCAATTGGGTATAGAATAAGCCCCTTTCGAGATAGTATATATAATTTGTGGAATAACTTGTCTTTTAAGGCCTAATTTGTGCCTCCGCGTGACTTTATGTTCGTGCAACAGTTACACTACGTCTTTCTGAGCTAGGTCATCATCATCATCATCATCATCATCAGCCTGTAGAAGTCCACTGCTGGACATAGGCCTCCCCTAAAGAGTTCCACGACGAACGGTCTTGAGCCTTCTCCATCCACCGACTTCCCGCAACCTTCATTTATGCCTATCATAGGGGGGATTGGACCGTAACCCACCACGCTGGTCCAGTGCGGGTTGGTGGGTGGAGCGACAGAGCCTCATTCGCTGATCGGCAGGGTGTACCACGTGCCGGTGAGGTTGTCTTGGGTTCCGAAAGGTGTTATCTGGAACCCCTTACACCCCTCTGGACCTATATAATTAGACGCACATTGTGTTACTGGGCCGGTAGTCTGCTTTAACTTTGAATGTATACTTCAGCTAACACTTCATTGGAACAGCTATGATTTATTATCAGTTAATTTTATGATATTGAGACTATGAACAATCTGCGGCGTGGCATGGTCTCAGCCTTTTGCTGCTCTACATTGAATGTAAATGTAGGTACGCAGTATTGAATGCGGCTCACGTAATACCACCTCGAGGCAGTGTATCGAACGGGAGCGGATTGTAATAAGTCGCCATAATTTATGTTACTTGCAATTAAAGTAAGATTGTTGCGGTCAAGGAGTTAAAAGCAATGAAGAGGCCTGAGTTGTGGTTATTACGAATAATGTTGTGAGAGGAAACAAGTGGTTCATGGACCGTTCGGTTGGTCCTTTTCCTGCGTAGCGACAAATCTCTAGAAACTGACCTGGCTGCTTGCTTGTCATGACACTGATTTTTTCTTGGTCAGTGACGAAGTTGAGATATAGTGGCCCAGAAAAGGGCCTATGACCGTCGGTAAAAGAATCGGTGTAGTGAAAGGATTTATTGTCTTCAAATGACTTAATTGTCTTCAAACGGCAAAGGTGATTATTAAGTATTGTCTAAGATTTGAGTTTATAGACCGTTGTGCTAAGAAATAGGCCCCTCCTTATCTACCTACTCGTGGATGCCAAAAGAGGCAACTAAGGGAACAAAAGCTAGGGGATGGGCAGCAGCGTCCCCTATTTTCACAATGATAGCTCTAACTGCTCCAACCCGTGCCCAGCGTGCCCAGCGTGCGAGTATGGGCAAATCAGCCACATGATAGGAATTCGTTCTGGAAATATGTGTGGGAGGCTATGTGAAGCAGTGGACACCCTACAGCTGATGACAATGATGATTAAATTTAATTAGCATCAAATTGATCAATAATTAGATCCTAAAGAGATTGCAATATTTGGAATTTTCGATCGAATCAAAATGAACAACACTAAAAGTATATAGTAGGGCGACGACATCGTAACGTGCCATCCAAAGCACCGTAGCGGTCACCCATCCATTATAAGAGCGCGCTAAAATATTGTTTTTAGGTAGCTAAGCTACACAACGAGTACTTAAGTGACTTTTCCAGTAATCTTTACATCCCTGCAATGGCCTCCATAGACCCGCTTCTTAGAATGGGAGCCCGTTTCTTTTCGATTATGCTATTATCGATCGATGTTATTAAACATTTTACTTGTCAAATAGCATGCTCTGATACTTCTAATCGATTAATTGTGAGTTTTTCATTAAAAGTTTTGATTCTAGACTTTATGGTTTTTGAGATACAACAAAAATAGTAACATTTGTATACAAATATAACGTGAGCTCTCATTCGGTAGATTTTTCAAGACTTCGTAGTTCAGGTAAGAATAACATAATAATCGAAGCACTTACTTTTACAAAACACCGTGAGGCTGAGACTTCGGACCTATCGGGGCAAAACAGTAGTATAAATGCATGCAAAGAATAAATTATCGGCTTTAGCTCCAGATCTATCTACGACTATTATTACCGGCTTTCCTGTCACAAAATATAAATTATAGTTGATCGATAATGTAAGCTACATTAAATAAGGTCAAATAAGTAGTTATTATCAACTGTGGATACTTATTATCAAATAATAGGTACTAATTATTTTGTGTATTTACGACTAGCATACTTCCGTTGCTTCGCTCGCGTGTTAGCGAGATAAAAAATACTTCATTGCCATTACGCTTACACTATTGCGCCACTGGAGAGTGAGCGGGGTACTGGAGCAAAATAATTTCTGATTTCAACACAACAATCTCCATTTCTAATGCAAATTTACAGACAGAATTCAATTAAACAAGCGATGCAGTGAGAAGTGATCTGCACTTTGCATAGATAGCGATCGATCGAGTTCGATCCGAGTTCTATCTCTCGATTGAGCCTCGATAAATGGAGCTACCGGTTTTAGTACAACTCAAGTCAAGGTGAAGCGATGTTTGAACTTTGCCAGTGAAATCTGTTAATTAATAAAAAGTACGCCTTGTTGTAGCGTAGGTAGTTACTCGCCTTGTTGTAGCGTAGGTACTCGTATCAAAGTGGTGTAAAGTTAACACAGTCTTCTTCTTGTCATGTCACTGATTTTTTCTTGGTCATCCTGCATTAGGTCTGTGACCAGGTTAAGGTATGGGGGCCTTGAAAAGGTCCTATGACCGTCGATGAAAGAATCAGTGTCGTAAAAAGATTAAAGTGCGCCTTTTAGAGGCTCTTTTAATGCGCACCTTTAAACATAGTTATCACGGCTTTTAAGCCAAAGTAACCATGCAACGCGAAACGTTACATCACCATGGTAGCTATACTTCACGATAAGTTTTTAGCGTAACAATCCCATTCAAGATGCTCTGAAATCGAAAGTAACACAAAATGATAGACCCGTAGTTTGTGTGGGAAGAACTGAAGTTCTTACAAATTAGTTCTCGCCACTTATGCTGCTTAGCAGCACTACACAGTGCTACAATTACTACGTTTCGCTCGAAGGGACCTAGGTATCCTAATTTCCTGTCAATTGGACGAAACAATGCAGCCAGCCTACCCTTACATTATAAATGTAGGTTACAGTATTGATGGCACATCCGCACTTCAATGTTTCTACGGAATTAAAAAGTAATTAAGCATTGTTTTTACAAATTACAAAGTAATTGATAGCAAGCAAGTGTCATTACAAGTACGATTCATTCACAATAGTATTAAATGTTACGCTTAAGATGCGATAGGCCCCTAGAACACTCATGTGTTTTTCAAAAAGGGCGTTCGTGCGTGATGCCTCTGGTATTGCAAGCGTACATCGGCTACGGTAACCACTTACCAACAGGTGGGCCGTATGCTTGTTTGCTACCTTAGTTGTATAAAAAAAAAACACCCGTCCATTTCTACCCATAGATGTCGGTAGAGGCGACTAAAGGAAAAAACTAGGGGATGGATAGGAGCGTTCCCTATCAACAATTGCTTTATTGCGCTCGCCAACCCGCATGCCCAGCGTGGCGAGTATGGGTAAACCCCCTAAATGATTGTCTGGGTGCAGGCCGTACAAGGTCGGGCGCGCTAGAAATCTTTGGATGAACAGCTTATAAATATAATATAAATATTCCGGACATAATCACACGGTTAACTGATCCCAAACTAGGCATAGCCTGTACTATGGGTACCAGAGACTGATATATTTACCTAATAGATAAATATTTAACACCCATACACAGAACAAACATCTGTGTTTATCACACAAATGTTTGTCCAGTGCGGGGATCGAACCCGCGACCTCTAGCGCAGAAGGCAGAGTTAATAGATAAGATTATCTCTTCGACACGTTCATTTTCAGTGCATAGTCGGTAGTATAGGTCATTTCTTTTCTGAGGATATCAATGCGTTACCAATTATTATTATTATTTAAATGTATGTAAAACAAGACATTTGCAGCGCCCTACAGGGTACATGTACTTACTTAAGCTACCCTTACACCTAAGCTGTATCCATGTACATGTTGGCAATAAATGAATGAATATGAATATGAATATTAAAAACATTGCTAAAATTGTATTTTACGTTGTCATGTTACGAGTATTTTTTAACAGTTTTTTTACAGGTTACGTGGTAGGTAGGTATTTAATGAAAGTAAAGGCAAAAGTTCATCTCAATAATATGTCTAGTAAAAAAATAATTAGATAATAAATGTTTAATCGGATTTGAGCTTGTTTGATTATTTGGAGACCAAAATACTTAATTTTTTTGTATGGATTAGTGTTGATCGAAATTAAAACCTAGCAGCGAATCAAATAGTTATTATTTTATTTGATTGTACGCATAAAGAATGCGATTTTATTAATTAATTTCGAGATGCATTTATCTTTGCATGATGCAAGCGTTTAATAAGGACGTGGCGCCATTATGGAATTGCGTTTGAGGGAAGTTGGGGAGAGACGGAAACTAACGTTTTTTCTTCTTTATCATGTCACGTTATGTGGTGCTGGCACTACATGTTTTCATCTTCCACTCTCTTATGTGCGATGATGACATCGCACTCACTTCTTTTTTACTCATGTCATATTTGATATCTGAGCAACTTATATTTTGTCATTTATTATCTTTTTCCTAACATTCAACACACTCCTTTAGCTTACTATCTCACACAACTCCCACACCATTTTTCTTGCGATCACTTCTACAAATTAGGGATCTAACGTTCATCAAATCTGAAATTTGATGATTGTGTTAAAAAATATATTAAAAACACTAGCCCTCTTGCCTGAGACAATGTCCTAGCAGGGGAAACTTTAGAAGAATCATGATGATGTAAATAGGAGAGTTAACCCTTAGTGTGATTTGCCTAAGTGATATTAATTTAAGTTATTAAGAAAAATCATAGTAATATCCAATAAATAATCATAGTAGTATGTAAATAAGCATGCCTTACTACTGTACAAATACTACTTTTTACAAATTATAAACAATATAAACTACTGTATACAATAGCAAACTGGTTATTACTCTATGTCGAGCTTTTGTTAGTCATCGTTGTTTAAGACATGTCCCCAACCTCCCCTAATTTAAATAATAATCTCGTCATCAATCTATTTGGTGTGCTGTTCCTTACTTAATAAAACAAGGCCTTATTAAGATTAATCTTAAAACGACTACGATTACCTACCACATATCGGCAATTAAATCTAACTGTAATAAAACAAACTTCAATATATTTCATTTCATTAATTACATACATGCATACATAAAATTACGCCTATTTCCCAGAGGGGTAGGCAGAGACCACGGCTTTCCACTTGCTACGATCCTGACATACCTCTTTTGCTTCATTCACTCTCATCATAATTTCCTCATACATGCTCGTTGGTTTAGGGCACTCTTGACCTGGCCTTTGCCCAAAACGTCACCGATTTGGTCGCTAAACGTACGCCTAGGTTTTCCCCTTCCAACGGTTCCATTCGCCTTGTACACCTGTTTCGTCAATCTTCTTTCAATCTTTCGTTCATTAATTAACTTCATATTTTGATAATTTCCTTGGCTTATAAAGTTGAACTTTTATATAAATTGCTTGTTTTCAAGGCTTGGTCGCAAAGATCAAGTACTTATAAATTTAACTATGGTTATGATGATTAAAAATGATTTTGGTTTTCATCATCATCAATGAGGCTTACAGTAAGAGACATGATTACAGAGATCATTACAAGTATTTAACCATGACGTTTTCCTTCACCGTTTGAGAGTACTAGTCTAGTGTAGCGCACAAACATTTTCCGAATGGAAAAGCCATTAGCGCACGACCAGGATTCGAACCCACGAACAGTGGATCAAAACCACCATTCCACCAGTGCCCTCAGTTAACTACTGAAACAATCAGGAACCTCACAATAGTTCAATAAAAATAACGCCACATTCACACATGCGAGTATCGACGAACATTCTTTATTAACATACTTATAAATCGCTGCCCCCGGGCTACACTGGTAGATGGTAGCTTTGTAATATTTCTTTGATGGTTTACGATATGCTCCGCCCATACCGCGTCCAGCTGCCACAGTAGTGAGAACAGTATCTCAACTTGAATAATATTTTTGCTGCAGCAAAACAGACATCGAATACAGGACTTTTTTAACATCGTGTACGTGTGCTCGTAAGGAGCCTTTAAGAGGCGCATTTTAGTCCTTTCACCACACTGATTCTTTCACCGACGGTCATAGGCCCTTTTCAAGGCCACCATACCTCAACCTGGTCATTGACCTAATACAGAATCACCAAGAAAGAATCAGTGACACGACAAGCAAGCAACATCGAACAGCAAAGCTCTTGCAAATTTAAATTCTACCACCAAGCGTTAATGCTGTGTTCCGCTTTAACTGGGTGAGATTTAATGACGGCACATGTGCCTTATCAACGTTAGTCTCAGGGTGATGGACGCAATGCTATACCACGTGGACTGCACGCTAGGTGCTATTGCATCAGGCAGAGGTTACCACATAATCATCTGGGGGATTTTTTATGATATAAAGTAAGGGATGGTAGTGTCCGTTACTTTTCCGTTTTGAGAGGAGGAAGGGCACAGCGAGATTTTCTCGTTCTGAATTGGAGCAGCCCGCCTGGAGAGGTACCTCCGCCTTACAGAAGATCGCAGCCAAATAACATTATTTGTTTTCAAATAGTGTTGTATTCCTGCGATGAGTAAAGTTGCCAGAGCTCTTTAGGGGGAGGGGGAGGGGGGTTCGGGGTCGGCAACGCGTGCGTGATGCCTCTGGTATTGCAAGCGCTCATAGGCTACGGTAACCGCTTACCAACAGGTGGGCCGTATGCCTGTTCGACACCTAAGTAGTATAAAAAAAAAAAAAACAAAAAAAACTTAATATCATAATTTTTTTTTATTGAAAATCAAAATTATTGATTTTTTATTGAAAATGCTTTCTTAATCCTCATTACTACGTCTTTCACTCCACAACGCTCACTTATCACGCTGTTTCTCACTCTATCTTACAAAGTTACTAACTGCATACTTAGTAAAGTAACGCGATTTACAGGTTAATAATCGCTTCGACCCATTTACCTCTTTGCTTTATTACTCTCAAAATTGTTTTTGTACGAAGCTGCGCTTCTGTTTGTCTCTACAATGTATATAAAGTGTAATGCCGGCACGTCCCGACAAATGAGTACGTTGATTATGCCCGTGTACTCTCGCTTTGTAAATAGCTATAGCTTCGCATTGGTCGCTTAAGCTCCAACGTTTTTTTATTTTTTTCGTTGACCACGGGCAAGCTCGTTGTGGTGTAGCTGACCTAGTCTTTCTTATTAGACCAGCTAAGTTAAGCAACCTTCACCGCGGTCACCAAAAGGATGGGTGACCGTTAGTAATGTAACCAGCTGAGGCGCTTTCGTGCTTCAGAAAAACGTAAAGATGTCGGTCCCGTGGTGCTATTGTGTAAGCGAAATGGCAATGAAATTCGAAACTTTGAGGACCATTTTTACAATCTAAGCAATACCCAAAACGTTTACATAACACTTAACAAGGTAAAACACTACCTTAACTTCTTCCTTTTCATGTTTGAAACGTTTCTGATGTCACTAAGATTGATAAAATCATCCTCAAAATTGCGAACTTCATTTCCATTACGCCTACGCAATAGCACTATCGGTCCTACGAACTCAGTATTTTTTTTAATTAAATTAAAGTACCGCTCTTTCTAATGTATTTTTCTCTCTTACAGGTAAAGTACCGTTCAATCGCAAACAGTAAGCAACCGTAAGTCAAATTTCGCTCGACAGAGCACATTAGCAGTACATCAAGTTTGAATACTAAATCGCGAACACAAACAAATTATAAACACTACAGTCACCCACACAAGCAGGCCCTCAATCAAGGCAAGTCGCATTTCGAAAGCAAATTATCAAGCTAGCTTGCGGGGAGGGGGGTATAATTAAAATCCGTTGATTAATATGTAAATGTAATAAGATTACCCTCCCCTGAATAATTTAAGCGGGGGGTTGGGATGAGATATATTGCTGGACGGTATACATTACGGGGTTTGTATCGGACAGTGCAACACTGCCTTGTCTAATGCGAGAAACGGCCGTCTAAGGTCATGAGTGTTCGGGAATTTCTATTAGAATCATGTCATTAGTGTGAGATCGTTTATCCTATTTTGTAGGTGATATTGAATTCTAGTAAAAAAACTCAATTGCCTTACATTTGAATTCAAGTCCATATCTTCCATTTAATTCCAAAACATTTTTTTTACTGTTTCCGTTTCGGACTGGTTACTACTAGCATTGTTACGTGTAGGTATTTTTATTACGTTTTTCTTTAACTTTATTTTAAGTTATGTCCAAGTCATATTCCAGCTAAGTTTATTAGTTTTAGTAATAAACAGATGATGGCTGTTTTACTAAAACTTCAAGGGACCTTTTTACGCCAACCGAGTCACGATACACGCAATCATTTTATTTCACTTCGCTTTATTCAAATAATGTTGCGTTAAACGCCGCCGTCAATTACAAAATATTATTCAATTAATCACTACTTTAGAAAAATAATTTTAGAGCACAACATCACTTTGCAAGTTACCGCCAAAATGCCGTTAAAAAAATAAAAAATCCATAATTAAAAGAATCTTTTGTCTATGGCAATTTTTAACATTGCCTCTTATCAATGGCTGCTCGAAATTCAAAATGTTGTGGCATTTGAATTTCGAAGGGCCAGCTAGCCAAATTACGGACGATGTACTGCAAAGCCATCCATTTCGCGTCTCGGCGATGCGTAATGCAGTGCATAGCCATTTTAGTAGCCGGTCTTGTGGTTATGGACAAAGATTAATGCTTCTAATTAGATAGCCTTGCAGTTTGTGAGCTTAAAATGTGTACCTACCAAGCTAAAGCTACTTAAGACTAAGTCATGAGTCTTACTATCCTACTTATAGTAATAATAGACAATGTCTTTGATAAAAGTGATGGACATAAAAATGTAAACGGAATGATTTTTTGAAGAATTTATAAACCGAAATCTCATTATGGTTTGTAATAAAGTTTAGCTGGACCATGACGTCTTATTGCCATTAAATGCGAGCGAGTCTTCGATGTTTTAAACGAACCTAATTATGTGTTTGAGAATGTCAACATACGCAACCACCAAAACAAAATCGCTTGATAGTACGGGGCTTAACCTAGTTCCAGAAACCGGCTTTAAAATATCTTAAATAATTGGATTCGAAACTTACTAAGTAAAAATCAAGGTAGGTACCTACTTACTCGTAAAGTGTCAACTTTGGCACTATATCCCTATATTTTGTTAGTATAACTTCATATCGGTTATTCTGGCATCAAATTGTGGTGCATAAGCTTTAGCTTGTAGGCTCCATCCTCTACACAAGAGCGTCATAAGTTCCTTCGGAGCTCCGCCAAAACATGTTACCACCATTTTATTAAGAACGCATGGCTTCCCGCCTCCCGGCGTTGGTCAACAGCCAGCAAGGCGTTAAAGGCATCAGCTCTACCACCATTATTAATAGACCCCGTTACCCGCCTATGTTGTGAGGTGTTGGCTTTTCGTCTGAGAACCTGTGAACACTGCCAATTAGAGTTGACTTGGAACAAGGCTGGATGGAACATCCTTGAATCGAAGAGCTAGTGGCTAAATTTTTTTTTATTTGAAGTGATCATAACTTGAATAATGACATAAATAACACGGGAAGTCGGCAGATGGAGAAGGCTCAATATCGTTCGTCATGGCACTCTTTGTGGAGAACTATGTCCAGAACTATGTGGATTTCATCAGACTCATGATGGGTGGCGAATAGAACTGGCTCAAATAATGCCATGAAGTAATCAATCCATACCAGTGAAAAAGTAAAATTCATGAAACAAAACCCTGGAATTGGGTCCCGAAAAATACACACCATAGATTGCGATAGCATAAATCATAAAAAAATTCTAAAGGTAAAAAAACTCAGTTTTTTATGATGTTAGTTAAGCAAAAAATAACCAAAGAGTTTTCTAAGCATCTTCTCTATTAATTATGCATATTCATTATATTCATCTTTATTTAAATAAATATGATAATTTAGAAGTTAATACATAGTCGAATCATATAACATCTTTATAACCATTTCTAGGCAATTAACAGAGAATAACAATTTTCTTCGATTTTATTTTATCCTAGTTGTAAATGACCGGTGCCTTGATACTACGAGAGAATCACTCGAACGAACCTGGTTATGATATTGCCAAGTCTCGCGACTTTTGAGCCAAGGGGTGGGGGTGAACTCATGGGTCAGGTTAGGCTGGCTGTAGGTGGCTCACTTGTCTAATGGCTTTGATTAAACTGCCAGTTTATTTGACGCTACGATGCGTGTGTGCGACCACCTATAAATTTATGTTTAGGCGACGTCCGAATATGGAATTATGATCGAAGATTTAGCGTGCACCGTGCAGTATCTTTTGGGAAACGCATTGCTTTGGAGAGTGTTATAATATCTTACGGTATGGCCACTTCGAGTGTTTTCTATTTCGACTACTATAAAGCCGTATTCAAACAGCGTGCGATTTGTCATCTTAAATAATTATATGTTTTAAATATATTATTTCAAAATCATCCTTACGGCTGCTGATTAAAGTCAGTTTTGGGTTTAACATTTTAGAGCGTGGTTCAACGATATCGTCAACTCTAAATGTCATACTTAAAATTGACTTCTTCAGTAGATGTAAGGATCATTTTGAAATAAATTTAAATTACATATCGCAACCACGGCTCAAAGCGATATCCGATATCTACGTTTCAATAATCAGGATGTTTTTACTTCTTTTATGTTTCCATTTTAATTCATATGGTAACAACCACCATCTTTTTTCCGCAGTCCATCAGAATGACAGCTCATAACAATAAAATCCATAGAGTAGAAAAAGGTTGCTTGCAAAATATTAATGTCGATAATCCTCTGCCTACTCCTAAATGTGAATAAACTTTTTTCGCGCCGCTGTCGTTGAATTTCTTACGCAATTCGCTTATAGCTTCAATAGAGATCGCTTTTAGCGATAAGGCCGCCCATTGTAACGCTTATTTGTAACTGGTATGAAATTTATTGTTTTTTTTGTTTCTTTTCTTGGTGGTCTAGGTACAATAAAGATATAATCAATCAATCAATTTTACTAAAGTCATTCTTGCGGACACCAATCAGCTAATGCTCATATTCTAGCTCTGCTCTTACTCTTTGATCCTTGCCTTTGGTGTTTGGGTGTGCTTTAAGGGGGATATGGGAGACCTATTAATGAATTATATTTTGTTTAAAAAATCACGGGAAGTCTGTGGATGGAGAAGGCCGTTCGTCGTGACCAGCGTTGCCAGAAGGTTACTTCTGTAACCTTTTAAGCGATTTTTAACTCCTTCAGGTTACTTCAAGGTTACTTTTAAGTGATTTTATTTTTGAACCCAATATTGGCTAACGCAAAATTTCGTAAGGCAGTGAGTGCTAAAAAGAAGAACGCTAAATTAAAAAAAATAAATGGAACACATAATTAAATCGTCCATCATTTCTGTAAGATAATACAACTAACATCTGTCTGTCAATTTTTTATCTTACTACTGTAAAAAATGTGAATGTTGCTTTTCACACTAAAAGGTTACTTTTTTATGCATTTCTGGTAACGTTTGACTAGACCCGGCTGGCAACACTGGTCGTGATACTCTTTGTGATAGAACTATGTCCAGCAGTGGATTTCTTCAGGCTCTAGCTCTTTGATCTTCTCTATCAATTTTTACCATGCCCGTTGGTAACGTTATTTTATACCATGCTCGTTGGTTGCGTAATTTTTCTATACAAATACTACAGTAATAGACCATCTACTTTAATTCAAATGGGTACTATGACGGCCTTTCTGGCACAAATTAATTTGGCAATAATACTGGCCTTGGCCACATTAAGGCCTATTGATGGAGGCCTAAGGATCTTAATATTTCAGGCCTTTCCGGTGTATATAGTAGTATCGCAATATTTACTGGATTATGCCAAAGAGTGTGGAGGTTTTGAAAAACTAAAAAAAAATCGGCCGTAGAGCGGCTTATTCAAATCTTGAAAATTACGAGTAAACTTTTAGGAGCTTGAATAAAAGAGATTTTTTAACAGATGTGCAAAAAAACTGAGTTCAGATTTTGCAAACCAACACTAAAAAAACACTGCGATAATAAACGTACAACAAACAAAAAAAAAATATTAAAAAAATAAAATATAATTTGAGATTTTCACTATAGATTCAATTTTTCAATGTTTCAAGGGTTTTAAACTATAGAGGGTGTTTGAGAATGGAACTAATACAAAACAAACATGTGATACCACTATAACTGAGGCTGAATACGATCATACAAGTAATTTTCAAAACAATCCACATTAACACAAAGCATACCCAACATTATCTAAACTTCATTAAATTCCAAAGGTCCAGGATATTGCAAACTCAATACAAACGAAACCAATTTATTATCATTACAACAACAGACCACAGATTAAAACGATAAGATTCACTATTTGCAATACACCGAACAATAGCCTGGTCGGCCATTGCTTGGCCTCTCAATAATTAGGATAGTGCATCTCCGTTTACCGATGGAGAATAAAGCCTATCCTTTATGGTGGTGTGAGGAAGATTCGGGTGTGTGTGTAGCCACGTGCATCTTGATTCGCATGTGTGCAGGGGGGCAGCCACCGCACGCCGCCACTCTCTGATAGTAATGTCGTATATTTCGGTGCGTGGACCCTGTCTTATTATGCCTTCAGCTTCAGCCTACCAAAGCACACTCCACACTGTGATACTGTAGGTACTGTATAATATAGGTACTATGGCTTAAAAATAAATTCAGTAATGACGTCACAAGGCTAATTTAAAAGAAACCTCGCCCGGACTCGTAATCAGAAATCCTTTAGAGACTCAATTTTTTATTGAAATTGGCGTCCGTTAATTAAAACCAAATCGAATTAATTAAAGACCGAAAATTATTCCACCCCTTTCTGTCTCAAGGAGGGTGAAGGTGCCTTCTTATATAGGGTAAGTAGAGGGGTATATTTGTATCTCGCATGCCATAAACTAATATTCGCTCGGACACTACTTGGAGTTATTGGACAATGTAAATGAACGCTATCTCCTATAATGCCTGCCTCCCTCAGCTAGGCCAGTGCCCGGGGCGCCTCCCCCCATCTCCCCCGGCCGGCCCCGACCGATGTCTCATCAGTAAGGATTGAACCCTTTAATGTATTCACCGTAACTTCGGGATGAGTCTTGTATTAGTGTTATAATGAGACGCGGCCCTGAGGAATTATGGCTATACTTGCGTATCTCCCGGGTAGGGATTAACCCCAACCTAGTTTCAATTTGTGTGTGTGTTTTCGTTAGATCTGGTCGATAGTGCCGATATTGTATTATTCATTCTTGGGGGATTCGGTTACAGGCTATTTATAATCCTCATATCTAAGTTACCGCAAGTTCCTTAGAAGATTTGTAAGCCATCAGGCCTCCCTCTATAAACTCGGTTTTTTATACTGCTACTCTACTTTGCTTTTCAATCACGCGAAAGGAGCCTTCAATCCTTTCACCACACTGATTCTTTCACCGACGGTCATAGGCCCTTTTCTAGGCCACCATACCTTAACCTGGTCACTAACCTACAGTACAGGATGGCCAAAAAAGAATCAGTGACCCGACAAGCAAGCAAGCAACCTGCTGAAGCTATATTGACCTGCTATAGGTGCCTTTCTACTACACAAAATTATACGTAATTATGAAGAAATAGGCTTTAAATTTGCATAGCACGTGCATTTATGCCGGCATAGCTTTTTTTTTTTTTTTTTTATTCAACAGAGGTGGCAGACAAGCTTACGTCCCACCTGATGGTAAGCGGTTACCGTAGCCTATGAGCGCTTGCAATACCAGAGGCATCACGCACGCGTTGCCGACCCCGAACCCCCTTCCCCCCTAAAGAGCTCTGGCAACCTTACTCACCGCAGGAACACGACACTGTTTGAAACAAATAATGTTATTTGGCTGCGATCTTCTGTAAGGCGGAGGTACCTCCCCAAGCAGGCTGCTCCAATTCAGAACGAGAAAATCTCGCTGTGCCCTACCTCCTCCTAACGATAGCTACGACAGGTTCTACGAATAAATGAAAAATAGGCTCACATTTGTAGCCTTAGCATGACAAATCTTCCCTAAAACTTCCAGGTAACTCTCCATACTTATAAACAAACTTCTAAAGCATACTTAATTAAAAATATTTTAAGCCTTTATTTCAATAGCATACTCTTTTTCAGGCACATACACATACTCCTTATTATATCTATTCTAGATGATTTTCAGGTGGATTTTTTCGTGCCTGGATTTTTTTTGATGAAGTAGGATTGCCCATCACGTACCATCCTCTCAGCCTAGTCGGCCTTATCCACATTAAAGACTTGGTCATAGCGTGTGGAGATGACTAAGCTGCGATTTCCTCACGATGTTTTCCTTCAAGGTTTTGAGCACGCGCTCACATATATTTTCAAGTGGAAAAAACATTGATGCACCTTCAGATCGAAAGTCATGGCAACTCCCACTACCTAAGCTCAGCCACACATACATGGAGGATAATTATTTTTTCAAAACTCGTCATTACTCAAAGCTATATTCAACCCTACAGAGATTCGCCGTCAGTGCCCATCTTGAGTCACATCATCATCATTTCAGCCGTTCGACGTCCACTGCTGAACATGGCCTCCCCCACAGACAGAGCAAATTCCTTATCATGTGGGGGGATTTGCCCATACTCACCACGCTGGGCATGCGGGTTGGCGAGCGCAGTTAGAGCTATGGTTGTTAAAATAAGGGACGCTGCTGCCCATCCCCTAGCTTTTTTCCCTTACTCGCCTCTTACGATATCCGCGGATAGGTAGATAGATATGGAGGGGCCTATTCTTGAGCCGGGGCCACCACGGCCATCTTGAGTCACACAGATCGATAATGCTTCCAATTAGCCGTTCCAATTTTCCAATAAAACTTCAAACTGTTTTCCATCCCATTATCTCTCACCACCCTTTATTGCTCCAAGTTAAGCTACGACTCTCCCGAAATTATTACAATAATAATATTATTATATTAATAATTGTATTGATAAGGAGACTCTCGTAATAAGGGTAAACCGTCCCCTCCCAGCCATCCTCAATAGGAGAATTTATGTAACTAATGAAATAAGCGAAGTGGAGCGCCCACCCCCTTCACCCTTCATTATCGGAAAGTTTCAAATATAATTTGAAATTATGCTCAATGTTATATTGAAGATAAGAGAAACACAAATTCCTTTAATTGGACTTGTTAAAGTGACTCAAATTAAGTTAACACCGAGTTGATGGTATTACTTTTGGAGTTGGGAGTTATGACGGACTGTCCGTGGGCTGTGGCGGGAAGTGATTAGCGTTACTCGATTCGGCGATTAGCGGGTGAAAGAACAGTTATCGGTTATGCGACCTACTTTGCCGCCGGTTGACGTTTATGGGAACCTAGTACTGTGAGGAGGTTAAGATAAGAACGGTTTCAAACTTTGTCATTTTTACAATGATTTTCTTGCCTTGTATGACTGGCCTCATAGCTCAGTTGGTAGTAACTCTGCCTTCTGCGCTAGAGGTCGTGGGTTCGATTCCCGCACTGAACATACATTTGTCACTAACACAGATGTTTGTTCTGTGTCTGTATTTTTTGTATGTTTGTAAACGTACTCCAAAGAAATTAAGATGCGCAGCATTAATGAGAATGGGTGCGGGTTCGATTCCCGCTGCGGGACAAATGCTTGCATGATCTTCAAATATTTGTTCCGGGTCTGGGTGTTGTGGTATCGTTTAACTTTTAGTTTCTGATACCAACGACATAGAGAATCCTAGTGTGGGGTCAGGACTAGTATGTGACTGTTGGTGTTATTTATAAACAAGCTATTTAATAAACGTTGTTTTTTATTTTATTTTTTAACATACTTGTGTTTTCTGTTCACTGTTGCCTTTTAAGTAAGTTATCGGTTGGAGTAAAATAGTTCTGATAATAATATCGAGTTTGATGAGAAATGACAGTGTTGTGAAAATTCGTAGGTTTTATTCGTGTCATTTGATGTCATAAATAAAAATAATGAGAGAAAATCAGTATAATTAAATAGTTATATCAAAACGGCCGACACCTAATCTAATAATTGCCATAACATTAAATCTATAAACACATCAAGTCATCTAACAAGATGTAAAGCTGTAAATAACATGCTGTCGAAACATCGACACCTTATAAATTAGAGTTTCCGGTGTAGAAATAATACTACTATCGAGTTGAAGAAGTTTCACTTCAACGTCACTATTTTACATTTTTTCTTTTTAGTCTTTTAAACTATGTTTACGAGTTTACGCTTCCATCGCTGTGGCAGTCTCCTCGGTGTACTTGCCCTTGTCATTTCCGAGGGTCTTTTGCGAGTCTGCTTTTAGCTATGCGATGCGAGAATCGCTTATATAGTGTATTTCCTATATTAATTTACTATTATACAAGAGGATTCATAATATCTATTCCATCTCGAAAGGGGCTTATTCTACAAGCAATTAGCAATAAAGTTTGTTCTTGGAAATTCGACATTTTTCATTGAAAAAACTCTATGCGAAAATCAGCTGTTTTGGGGTCAAATCAGGTCAAACTCAATAAATCAGCTGTTTTAGGTAGCAATCTTTATTACGAACTTCTTGTACGTTTAGGTATTAGTTTTAAAGATCATAAAAATACCAAAAAAAAAAAATACAATGAAAACATTGATGTTTTTTTTCGATAATATTATTTCTTTTTGTTGACAGAATAACCCCCTTTCGGGATGGTATACATGTTATGAATCACCTTGTATAGTGTAGTTCCGTCCGGGGCTTAACTCGCGTGGTACCTAGATAAATGTGACCTATATGCTATTCAAGGTAAAGAACTCTTTATATTCCAAATTCAAACGAAATCTTTTGAGCTGTTACGGCGTGATTGAATAACAAACAATTGAATAACATCCTCTCAAACTTTCTCATTTATATATTAGTAGG
Source organism: Anticlea derivata (assembly GCA_947579855.1). NCBI lineage: Eukaryota > Metazoa > Arthropoda > Insecta > Lepidoptera > Geometridae > Anticlea > Anticlea derivata. Next base: position 9,508,167 of record OX388269.1, read on the forward strand.
ATACAAAGTGATTCTTATGAAGATTACCTACTATCCCGACAGGAGCTTTTTCTACATCCAATATTTCAATAAATGAAAATGAACTATGTAAGCCCTTGTAGACTTCAAACTTTAAATTGTCCCCAATTAATGAAAAAAATAGATATCAGTTTCATACCTAATTGCGGCTGTTTTTCGTTGTGTTAAATCCATTCTCATAAATTAAGAAGGCTCTTATTGGGTGACCTCAACAGTTTTCTTCATTTTTATTTTTGCCTTATTAAATTTTAATCTTTCGCGATAAAGCTCATTATACCTTGAAGTACTGTTTCCTGTGGCACAGGCCAGCGTCCGGTGTGTCGTCGTCACAACTCCAATCAGAAATATAATTATATTGAGACCGAAGCCTAATTGTGATGGTCTCAAGTTTCAGCCGGGGTCCGGCAAAATCAATAGCTGACCTGACTACATCCCTCAAGGTTTCGATATTTCACTGCAAAATATTGTTTATTAATTCGGTTGGTTTGTTGAGGGTTGAACTTTTGGAGAGGAAGGGCTGGTTAAATGTGCTCAAGAATAGATTATAATAATGCACTTTTGTCATTCCAGCAAATAAAATACATAAAACAATTTGTCGGATTAATTATCTTCAAGAGTTTAATTATCTTTATGAAAAGTATGTATTAATTAAACCTTTCGATTTGAGACGATTCATAATGAATCTTGTGATTTCAATAAATCCTTTAGATCCTTTAGATGCAGGCAGAATTTTTGTTTTCATCTTGAAAATAATTCAATGCTAATTGATAAAGAGTATTATTTTCTTTAATAATAATAACGTGTAACAATTACGTATAACAACAATATTAAACTTCGCGCGTTTTTATGAGTTGATGAAAATTTTTATGATTTTATGTATTCCCTCTAACATTACCTTCTAATTTTTACAACCCCAATAAAAGAGTCTATGCAAAATATCAGACTTATTATAATCAACTGAATAGTTTCAAAGGCATTATCATATAACCAGTCTCTCGCAATTAGATGCAGAAGGAGATCTAATTATTCGGATTCGGCTGCGAGCTAGCACAGCACTATTCTGATTGTCGACAAGCGATTTCGGAAATTACTAAGGCGTCGACGTAACTTCGTACCAGACGCCTTAGGGCACATACACACCAAAGGTGGCTTTTTGTTTCTGCCCTATTATCAAAAGAGACCGTACCAACCTTTGGGGAATAAAGGATCTCGAAAGGCGATCACGAACCGGGTGATGCAGTGGCCTAAGCAGAGGCCTAGGTCAAGCAGTGACCATCAACAGGCCGATGATGATGATCATGGAATTAAGTCGTTTACTGCCCTTAGTGTTTCATTATACTGTACCATTTTACTCCTTACAAAAAAGTAACAGTGGACTAGATTTATTGAACTTTATAACAAGTACATAATGTAAACTTTAAAAAAAACTTTGGATTAGTAATCAATTATTTCTTTATTATTAACTAGCTTCCGACCGCGGTTATGCTCGCGTGGTACCTACGAATAGGTATATGTCCAACTCTCTGTGCATTTCATCCAGATCCGTTCCGCCGTTCTGGCGCGATTGAGTAACGAAAATCTATCCATCCATCCAAATTTCCGCATTTATAATATTAGTAAGAGAAGGAGTAGGATTGTACACAGAAAAATACAAAAAAAATCATACTAAATGAAAGGACATACACAAAGTAGAGCCAAGTAGAGCTTAACCCTAAAAAGAGTTTTCTTCCAGCAAAAATTTGCGGCTAGAGTGAGGTGATTATAGAGATAGGGTTCAATGAGAACAAATATCTAATTACTTAACCAAACTTCAGGTGAATTCGTCTTCCAATGTATACCTCTTTTTCCCCTTTTAATTTTATTCAGTGTCTAATCCCTGGTCCTTGTCTGAACGTACCCTAGACTGGGCGGTCAATCAATGGGCACCTACGGTTACCCTATAAATTTTAATGACTAACACAAATTAATTTTTGTTCTCCTAAATTTTTGATCGTTGTAGAAATTATAGTGCGTGTTTAATTTTAGTTGGTAATAATAACTGTTTTTTCGATAACTGGCGCTGTTATTCCATTCGATATGGTGATCTAAGGTTCGTGTACAAAAAATATATGGGTACCTAGAATAAGTTGATTACAAAGTTTTCTTTAAGCCTTTTGGCACATTGTCATTATAAAAGCAACAACAAGAAACTACCAAATCTGAATAAGCCTTGATTTTCTAAGAAGCAGTGGTAAACCGTAGAAAGAAAAAGAAGAAAGCTCACGACTGTACACATCTTACTTATCACATCTGCGTGTATGATTCTGTACATCATGGCCACCATACCCAGTACCATCAATATTGCAGTTTTGGGAAACAGGATAACAGATTAAGCGTTGAGACTGCAAAAGTTGTAAAAACAGCCTCAACGCCCTCCTCATTGACACAACACAGCACTTGGTACTTGGTGTGTGGACTTGTTTCCGCAATTAGGCCGCAGGTGGGCCCTTTTTACGTGACACACGCAGTATAGTTCTGTCTGTTTATGAGAAAAATTACTTGATTTTGTATTTGAGACTATTGATAAAGTAACATAAGGTTGAAGTAGAAGTACATAAATATTTATGCAAATTTTCAGTAGATAACAAAACATTAGTTAGTACAGTAACCTTAGGTGTGTGCGTTCTGACTCATATTATAAGAACTATTACTTAGTCTGTGGTAACGGGGTACTGTTAGTCAAACTGTGGTGGTATCGACCAAAAATCCCCAGTGTTCATTAACATAACAATTTAATTAATCAAGACCCGCACATTAAGATACGAACTATACAATGACTATTCAGATAACTATAATTACATGCACGAAAGTGTTGGCTCTGAGACAAAGAATTTTGTATATTAGAATTTTGTAGGTATGCAGGTATATATACCAATTATATCAGTAGCTGTAAGTATATTTTTTATGTAATTTTAAGCCCTGTTTAAACTTTGAGCTTTAAATATTTTAAATTGTCATTTCTGCACGCCGCCGTCTAAGAAAATCCGCCGTCCCCAAAATTTTGATTTTTGCATACTGTTTTTTTATGAAAAATATAAAATTTCCAAAAGCCCACAACCAGAACAAACTTGATTGCCAACTGGGTATAGAAAAAGCCCCTTTCGGAATGGTATAGAAATTATGGATTACTTTGTATAGGCAAATCGATTTATCGATTAGAATTATTACAGACTTTTGCTTGTAATTCTCCAAAAATAATCGAAAATACATTTCCATGCGGCTTAACCAAGAGGTCCTACCCGATAATCAGCGTCTCTACTCCGTCTCACACGCCTCCCTAAAGACCACCCGCCTCCCCGACTGTACATCATCTCATTTGAATTTCTAACTAGGAAACCTCCATGCAATTATTGGATTAATGTAAATTACGCAGTCTACAGCTCCACGGTGCACTATCAGGGACAGGGTTTAATTAGAATCCGGTTAAGTCCAATAATTCTATAGTGTTTCGCAAACTCGTTCTTATTTCGAGGAAGGAGCGGCGACTTTGACTTGGCGGCGGCGGAGGCTTCGAGTCGGCGAGGGCAATTAGAGAAATTATTTAGACTAGTCTGTGATTGATCTGTTGAAATGAAACGTACGAATGCACGGAACATTCTAAGCTAACCTAAAGCTGTGTTCAAACGGCATGCGATTAAATATAAAATAACTTATCCAGTATAACTTATCCATCCTCACAAACTTTCGAAATATGAATAACTGAATGAATATAAATAACTAATATTTAATAATCATCATCATCATTTACTCAACATAGGCCTCCCCCATAGATTCGCAGCGCGATCGACCTTGTACGGCCTGCATCCAAACAATTATTTGCGAAGATTTGCCCATACTCGCCACTCTGGGCATGCGGATTAGCTAGCGCAGGTAAAGCGATTGTTGATAGGGAACGCTACTACCCATCCCCTAGCTTTTTCCCCTTAGTCGCTTCTTACGACATCCACGGGTAGAATTGAATAGAATAGAATAGAGGGTAGTATTGGGCCTTTTCAGCCGGGTCCACCACAGCAAGGCTGGCAGTGAAACTAATACTTACATTTTATTAGCATAAAAGTAGTCTAGAATTGTCTACAATGCACTATCATGCACATGAATTAATTAGTAATTGTTAGTGTTTAGAAAACTAGTTCTTAAGTCCAAGAGGGAACGGCGAGTTTGATTTGTCCGTTATTTCGAAGCTTCGCCGAAGGCAATTAGAGAAATAATTTAGACGATAGACTGCAGCAGTGATTGATGAAATGAAAGTAGGTTTGTGCTTAAGTGTTTGAAGGAAGATGGAGAAACAGATTTTCTATAACGAATGCTCTACAAGACCACCCTTGGACTAGCCAGGTGGACAGGACAGGTCGGGAATGCCTTGTAAGTATTCTTAAGCCGCGCGCAAACGGTGTGCGATATGTCTTTTTAAAATCTTTTTGTAATTTTGAGTTTTACTTATATGGGCTTGCAATATCGTTGATGTATATAATTATATATATAAACGACATCGCGAGCCCTTATAAGTACCTAAGTAAGTATTTGAAACATCGAACTTGACTTGACTTAAAAAAAATTACATAAGGTTGATTTTATTAAATTATAATATAACCTACATAATATAGATGTCATACAATACTGCACGCTGTTTGAATCTGAAGGCTAATCTATTTATTTTTTAGTACTTATTTTCTTCCGCACCTCAAACTGGCATCAGAAGACATTTTTTAAAGCAATTGCTGTAAAAGATTCGCTTTTAAAATTCGTCGTCAAAATTGATTGTGTTGAAAACTTAGAATAGTTAGTTCGTACTTCTAAGGACAATAAGCAGGACTTTAGGCTATAAAGCAAGGTTAAAATGTTCACTGTAGGACGTAGGTATAGGTAGTGCTAGAGTTTTATAAATAGTTACTACAAGGCGAGTAAAATAAAAACTTGTAAAAGACAACTTAAGCGCACGCGATCTGAAGCGCGGAAAAACGCCAAAACATAACCTCAAAACACTCCAGACGTGACCTCGAAACTGCACGTAGGTGAAAGCCCTCGGGAGTTCACCGTAGGGGAACAAAAAAACCCCTTACACCCCCAAGAAGCGGGGGAGGGCCACCCGTGAATGAACGAAGGAGGCACGCGTCCTTGGAGCAAAAAAGTCACGTGATTCCGCTCAACAGGTGGCGCCGTGAGCGTGTCCTTGCCGACCGGATTAGAAAAAAAATATGTTCGAATTTCAAATTCGTTTGTTTTCTTTTTATCGGGAGCTGTCGCGTGTTGCTAGCTTGTAAATAAAAGATGTTGATAATGTCAGCTTATTAACATTTGGGTAGCTTTTAAGATTAGACATGTTTTATGGTTACCTAAATGAAATAAGGGATTAATAAAAAACCTTGTGGTCGGGTGGTCGGATGTCGATGTTGACGAAAATAGATCTTAAAAAAAAATTAGAGATGGTTTTCTATTTATGAAATACTAGCTTGTAACGCCGCAGCAGCCATTCTGACGTGATTGAGTAACAAACATCCATCCATCCAAACTTTCGCATTTACAATATTAGTAGGATGCTAAATGTTCTGCGACTTCGGTGGTCCCTCCGGATTCTCTCCAATTGCCTTAGATGGTGTATCCCTACCAGTCTGCTCCGACTTCCGGTACCTAGAACGACGGCGATATAGACCGGGATGTGAAAAATAGAATAAATGCGGGTTGGATGAAATAGCGACAGGTCACAGGAACTACCTACGTGTGATCCAAGAATGCCCCTTAAACTTAAGGGGAAAATTTACAAAACGATCATAAGACCTGTCGTACTGTATGGATCTGAGTGTTGGGCAACCAAAGGGACGGGTGAAAGAAGAGTGCATGCTGTGGAAATGAGAATGTTGAGATGTATGTGAGGAGTGACTAGAATGGACAAGATACGGAATGAGTACATCAGAGGAAGTTTGAAAGTAGCGCCAGTGACTGAGAAGTGAAGAGCAAAAGGTTATCGTGTTATGGGCATGTCATGCGGAAGGGAAGAATGCCATGTGACTAGAAAAGTGTTAAATATGAATGTGGAAGGATATAAAGGAAGAGTAGACCAAAGAAAAGATGGATAGATTGTGTGAAAGACGACATGAGTAAGAAAGGAGTGAATACTGATATGACGGCTATAGAGGGGAGTGGTAGAGAAAACATGTTGTGCCGACCCCACATGAAGTGGGATAAGGGCAGGGAGATGACTAGGAATGCTCAAGTGAAGTCAACAAAATAGCGATATTTTTCTAGACCCCGTACTGAAAGGTTCAATAATGAGAAATAGAGGTAATGTATGCGTGTGGCCTTCCATAAGGCGATAAAGCGTCGCGTCGCCCGGTTCGTGGTCGTCATTCGAGAACCTTCGAGAACAGGAGTTTAAAGGAGTAAAAAAACACTTCTAAGATCCCAGGGTCAGTAAAGCTACAGCACAAAAAGAGTTGAGCTCAATAACTCAAATAACAGCTCTACCAACATAACAACTACACCTCTTAAACAAAAAGAAACGAACCCCGTATCGTGTCTTCCGTCTGCAAGTTTACTTTCAAAGTAGTAGCAGTGAACACTTCATGAATGGTTTACCCTTCTCGCTTAACACAAATGTCACGGGCGCCTCTACGAGCCGGAAAACTCTCTTTTCTTCTTGAATTACTGTTCTAACATCTCATTCTATATTAAGCCTTAGGCGCTACAGAATAAGGTTGTGAATGATTTTGCTTAAGCGAAAATTCAAGATACTTTCTGCAGCGTCAGAGCGTTTAAATCCCAATCGTATTAACCAAGTGTTACGGCTCACGTTTGCGTGGCAGAGCAATCATGAAATCTTCCAGTCTCCTGCGGCAAATTGTTTCCTCGCGCGGCGTGTTTGTATTTTATTATACATTTTTATTCCTCGATAACATTAGCTTAACCGACTTTTCATTGCCTTCACTAGGGCTGCCTCTTAACGGCTGTAAAGTTTAGTTGTTATGGGTTTATTGACTGGTTAGGTTTACAAGCTTAACAATCGTGTTTGTGGTTTGTAGTTTACGCGTTTAATGTTGTTTCTTTTAAAAGTTTAGACTTTATATTTATGAACAACGGTTCACACCTTCCATTATTTACTGCGTAGCGTGCTTGGGATCTTTTTAATCCTTAATGGCCTTATAAAATCTGATAAAAGATAAGCAATGCTTAAAGTAGGTATTGCCATCTCTTACTATTTATTACATAATAACAAACAGTGACAGGGCTAATTTTAAGCAATTCATTTAAGCATCTTTTATAAGTAAGGAGGTAAAATAATTGCGTTTTCTATGTTGTTCTTAGTGCATTGTTATTAATAAAGAAATCAACAGTTATTTACAAACTATTACGATCTGCATAAAAAAGAAATCAACGTTTTGTGTGTTTATCGTGATTTAGGCTCAGCCCGCGACCAAAACACAGTTTAAACGTTGAAAATTAAATAAAATGGATAATACCTACATGATAAACATCAATTTAATTTCTATAAATTTATGAAAAAATCGTCTTGGAAATATTTTTTTAACAAAATTATTGTGTCTTGAATTTTCTACATTTGTTTTTCTTCAGAAATGTAAGCACCAACTGTTTTATCATTATTTGCCAACTAGGTAAAGTTATACAAAAAACAATTGTAGCAACCCTAAGATAAGTTGAGGTAAGGTAGGAATGTCAAAAACGTTGGGGTGCGAACAAATATGTGCTTTCCGCGCGGCCCGCTGCGGGCTTCGTTTTACGGGGGCTAGGCCGGGGATTAAACTTGTTCCGTGTGATCTTACGTAGTTTCAAGTTGTTGTGACGGCGGTTTTAATATAAGACCACAGTTAATCAGTGTATCATCATCATCATCATCATCATCAGCCTGTAGAAGTCCACTGCTGGACATAGGCCTCCCCCAAAGAGTTCCATGACGAACGGTCTTGAGCCTTCTCCATCCACCGACTTCCCGCAACCTTCACAATGTCGTCGGTCCATCGGGTGGGGGGCCTTCCAACACTGCGTCGCCCGGTTCGTGGTCGCCATTCGAGGACCTTTACTCCCCAACGGTTGTCGGTTCTGCGAGCTATATGGCCTGCCCACTGCCACTTCAACTTACTAATTCTGAGAGCTATGTGTAGTGTATCAGTGTATCAGTGTATCAGTTACTTCTTTTTCTTGTCGTATCACTGATTCTTTCTTGGTCATGCTGTATTAGGTCAGTGACCTGGATTAGGTATGGTGGCCCTGAAAAGGGCCTATGACCGTCGATGAAAGAATCAGTGTAGTGAAAGGATTAAAGTGCGCCTCTAAGAGGTCCTTTCGTGCTCAACGCGTGCGTGATGCCTCTGGTATTGCAAGCATTCATAGGCTACGGTAACCACTTACCAACAGGTGTGTCGTATGCTTGTTTGCCAACTCAGTGGTATAAAAAAATAAAAAAATTGCTGAATCAGAATTACCAAGTTGAAGTGGCAGTGGGCAGGTCATATAGCTCTATAGCTTGCAGATCCGACAACCGTTGGGAATGAAAGGTCCTAGAATGACCACTACGAACCGGACGACGCAGTGTTGGAAGACCGATGACATTGTAAAGGTCGCGGAAAGTCGGTAGATGGAGAAGGCTTAACACCGTTCGTCTGGGCACTCTCTGGGGGAAGCCTATGGCCAGCAGTGGACTTCCTCGGGCTGATGATGATAACTACTTGAGTTATTCAGTCGGTTCAAAAGTTTCTAAACACTTTTGTATTAATGACAAACTTACACATTCATTGAGATGCAAGGGGTGCGGGTTCGATTCCCGCTGCAGGACAAATGTTCGCATGATCTGCAAATTCTTGTTTCCGGTCTGGGTGTTGTAGTTGCATGGTAGGTACTCGTAGTTTCTGATACCCACGACACAGGAAATCCTAGTGTGGGGTCAGGAATATGTGTGTGACCGTTGAGTATTATTATTATTATTGTATTTATATTATAAGTAGTATATTGGAAGTAGTAAAACTCGTGACAGCAATGCTAAACCAACATTCCTAAAAATGATTCAGATTCCGTTCAACCGGACCGTTCATCCCTCAGAATACTTCCCCTTCCCAATTTTTTATTTCATTTTCTTTTTAACGCTTGCGTTAGACGCCCGCGGTCCCACTTGCGCCACTCACCTTTACGTTGTTGAGTCTAACTTGGTGTTATTTTGTTTTATTGCGTTTTTAGAATAACGGGTGTTGCACGATTTCTGCGGAATTATGTTTTCTGTTAGCTAAATAATTATTCAATTTTACTTCTGCTTCATCATTATCTGTCTGATGAAGTCCAATGCTGAGTATGCCTTCCCCAAAGAGCGCCACGACGAACGGTCTTGAGCCTTCTCTATTCCCCCAACTTTGGAGAGCCTTCCTCTGCGTCGTCCAGTTCGTGGTCACAATTCGAGACACTTTATTCCTAACGGTTATCGGTTCTGCGAGCTATAAGGCCGGCCAACTGCCACTTCCTAAATTTTGAAAGCTATCTTGGTTTTCCTTACTTCTACAGAAAGTAAAAGTTATGTCAATCACAAAAAAAATTCTTTTTCTTACGGTATTATTAAGGTCCTATAGCATCGTCCCATACTTTGACCATATCATGGCTGGTTCAGGCTGATATCGATGACTGTCAATGTCAAACAAGTGACCAAGAAGAGACTTTAGCTTGAGTCTGTTCGGTACAAGGCAACCCATCCCCAATGCAAGCTTACAATTCCTAGCTCAAAGCGCGCCTAGATTGTTATTAAGGCTCTCGTGTCTCTAGTCCGGTTCCTCATCCAAAATCGATATTTGCCCCGGGGAGGCGACCCCCTGTTTTATCTAGTAGGGATGTTACGTGATTCTCGGTCGGAGTTCTTAGTCTATTTGCGCCTGTTACTATTATATAATACTTTTAAATCTTTTGACATTGTTTAACATTAAATAATAATAGGCTATAATTTTAGTAAAACATGATTGAATCTAAATATTATTAACATCTACACCTACATTGTGTTTAAGCAAATAAACAATCTTTATCTTTATCTAGTTCGAACTACATCAGTCGTTTTTTCGGAGTCGAATTCGGAATGATAAGGTCCAACCAATAGTCAGATATCCAAGACCACTAGTGTTGTTACAGTTCTGATTGTCAAGTAAAGAGTAACTGAACCAATTGATTTATTCAGCTCAATTTGTTTTGTTATGTAACTCAATGTTTGATATATTAGTTCACAAATTTTAATTAACTGTTACTTTTAATTACTGTTAATTTTATAGATCACTATTTATTTTTCGAAGAAAAAACTGTTACTTTTAATTACTGTTAATTATATAGATCACTATTTATTTTTCTTCGAAAAATGGCAGCACTGTCTGTCAAATCGTGAGTCTAACTATTGGTTTGACTCTAATACTGATGTGTTTGTTCCTAATGTGACGTCAATATTATTTTACTATCCTTGGTACTAATGGATATTTTAAATGAATGTGAATGCTTATGGTTCAATCGGGTCGTAATGGCTGAGCCATGTAGGTTTTTATTGGAAATATCATTTAGGCTACTTTTTATACAGGTAACGCGAGTAACTGGCTGTTGGGTGTTTATTAAAAACATCATCGCGAATTTCTGAAATTACGGATAAGGAGTGGTTACATCCCTAATATCTGCTAGACGGTCGACTGGCCCCAATTGGTACCGTATGTCGATCTTTCTAGTTACGTAGGTAGCGTCTAGGGCTTGTGTGTTTGGTCGTTAATAAAAAGTTTTACCAAAGTATCACTGGTTCTTTTCTGCTTTCTTCGCTAGGTCAGTGGCCAGTTTGAGGCGCTGGTGTATCTATGGCTTATTGCATTGAGAAACAGGCCTTATTGTACAATTTAATTCACATCAAAAGAGTTTATTTTAGTAAAATCACTACGATCGTTTTGGATTTTTTGAAAAACTTGAAACGTGAAACTACGTTTGTTCCTCGCTACCAAATCTAAGTAGAAGAATTGTGTGACGAGAATTTCACAAAATAGAATGTAGCGCTTCTGTTCTTAAAAGAACCAGCGCGGTATGAGGATTCAAATATTATAGTGATAAAATAAAGCACCAAAACTGGGGTGTTGCTCTTATTTTCATCAGTTTAGGAACTCTAAACAAAGCTCTACACATTAGCCTGACATTAGTCGGGCAAACTGCGACCTCAAAACTTATCACCGCCACAGGATATATAACAGTTGCAGCCCTACCCAGCTCATTATCTCTGGCCATAGTTTCGAATCGATAGATACACACAAACAAACCGACACACACAAGCGCAACGTCTCGTAAGCGCGTCAACTTAAAACTTAATTATAATTAATTAATTCCAATTCGACACTATCCCTTTCTGGCTACGGTAATCTTGCATGATGTTGTCCTTTTCTATTTAGAGGGTAAACGCGGTATTGTGTTTTCGAAGACCTTTTATCACGAGGCATTTCACGGAGTCGTTAGTTCGGTTCCTGATCGAGTTTATTAGCTATTGAGTTTTAATTGGCATTCATTTCTTTGGGTTTTTTTGATATAACCCAGTAAATCAAGTTAACTTGATTTGGGGCCCTACCATGATCTTATTGTCATTAAAATGTGTGAGCACCTTTTTTACACGAATTTGAACCATAAGTAGAAAAAAATAACACCCAATAATCACAATAGTCCTGACCCCACACTAGGATTCCCTGTGTCGTGGGTATCAGAAACTACGAGTACCATGGTACCTACCGCAACACCGAGACCTGGAAGAAATATGAAACAAAGATTAATGAAACAAAAACTTAACAATTCTTATTGTATTCTTTAAAAATAAAATAACACGGAAAATATCACCAAGAAATGTATGTAAATAAATCAGAGACTACATTATTGTATTTAATTTATACAGGCTTCCGCCCGTGGCTTCGCTCGCGTGGTACCTACGTAGACATACGACATACAAGTAGCCTATATGTTATTCTAGGTAAAGAACTCTTTATATTGCAAGTTTCAACAAAATCGGTTGAGCCTTTACTGCGTGATTGAATAACACACATCTAAACATCCTCACAAACTTTCCTATTAATAATCTTAGTAAGATAAATGGGAATAAATATTACGAGTTATAAACTTACTTTTATCGCCTAAAATATAGTATAATTATTATAATATGCAGTCACAGCACGGCCTAAGTTATAAAAGCATTTAAATCAGAACAAAATGGCCGAACCATCCTGAATGCCGTATAATTTAATTGTAATCATCACTACATCGTGACGAGTATCACAGAGATGCGACTTGAAGGGTCCACCCACCCCTTTCTCGAGTCGCCCCTAAGAAGGGGTTGCCCCCCTTATTACCATATTTCATTTACTCAACGAAATTATGCTAATTACTTATATTGCTTTGTGTAAAAAGGAAATTTATAAGGATTAAGCTCACACCCCCTACTCCGAGACCACGAACACAGTTATAGTTCGAGTTTCATGAGTTATTTTTTGTCGGTTCCTAAAAATCATTTTCATTTTTAGCCTGATACTTAGACAATCTATGTTTTCACTGAAACAACTGTATGTTCTCGACTCAAGAACGTTTCATATGTATTAATGTAATTTATTCCATTCCACGATGACTTGTCTGGTAACCTTAATTAAGTCATTGTAATAAGATTCAAATTGCAATGATTCAGGAGACTTCGTGACATGGAATAACTCTACTACATTTGGTAGTCATAATCACAAACATTTTCAAAATACTTATTTTCAAAACAAAAATTTGAAGACCTGTTGTCTCTTCAGTGTCAAGCCGTGTTCCAACGGCGTTCGGTATGTCCTTGAGATGTCATATTAAATTAGTTTCAAAAAGAACTTTCCTCTACTGAAACTCGATTTTAAGTTCGAAATTTGAGGGCGTACGATATAGCTCAACGATATCGCAAGCCTAAACGTCAAACTCAAAATTAACTTTAGCCAAAAGATGAAGGGATCCTTTTCAAATAAATGTCGCCGTCGAACTCTGCTTTAGTTTTACACACATTCAAAAATTGTATAGAGTTTAGTTCATTCGCCACCAATTCGAAATCCGAACGGGTAACTATGGTTCATGTTCGAAATTCAAATGAACCTATTTCCAACTCGCTCGAATTATGAGATGATTCGAATGAAAAAATCATACTCTCTCCGAGGGCTTCTGTAATTCGCGTTCTCGATTATAATCGCACGCAATTAAAATTCAAATTCAAAAATTCAAATTGGAGAATTTTTAATTTTGTTATTGATGACCCTCTCCCGGATTGAATTGAACGTTGTTAAAAGTTTGCGAGAAGTTAAAGCTGTGATTAACGAAATAAAAATTGCTTTGTTTATTATTATTTCCAGCGTGGATTTGTTTTTAAACTGAATTTTAATCGAAATGCAGCAATAATTTTTGTTTAATTTACTGGAATCCGTTTTGGAATACGTTTATTTTTGTCTAAATAACGGGTTTAAAACGCTTAGTAAATCCTAAGGGCATAATTAGATATACCTCTGGCCAACCTGTACCATACCTACTTTAAATTAGTTTGAAACCCATCAAATCACTTGTTGATAATGTTTATTAACATTTTTATAGTCAAACGCAGAGTTATTATAATTTTTATTGTTTTCAACACAATATTTGCATTTCAAATACTTTGTCCAGATGCGGGAATGGTATCCGCGACTCTGCCCTTCGCAGTCGGCTCACCCGCCACGCAGAAGCCGAAATAATGTAGGTCCTTTTTTATTATTTTACTCAATAAGCATAGATTGACTTGAATGAGACTCGGAACTCGCTCTTATTATTTTCCTGTAAGGCACTAATTTTAAATTCTTACAGAGCGTTTTTTCCCTTACACAGTAATGCTTCTGCTTATGCTTCCCGTAGTTATGTATCACTGCCTAGGAAGCAAAAATAAGGTAACTTAGGGCAGGTGCGGCGGCAGATTCCGCCGAGGATCTCAAAAGGCGCAAATATAGTCTAGAAAGGGCTTAGCTTTTAGCAACGGATAAGCATTGCCATCCAGTGTGGCAATTCCACCAGCGTCCTGGGGACGCTTCCGACTGGTAGTGATCTGAATCGACTGACCTATCTATAGATCGTTTGTAAAGGCATTTAGATATCTCAACTGTTTCTTGTGTATTTCGTAAATATTTACTTATATTCGTTTTAATTTTCTTAATTATCTTCCCCCGCATCAAATAGTTCAATTTATAAATCGTCCGTTTAATTCCCACACAGGAGCCGGTCAAGTCGCTCATAAATACAAGAAATTGAATTTATACTAGTAAAATACCCCGATGCTTTGGGCGCTCGGCCCTCCTGCCTCAGGCCACTAGTTTCGCAACTTATCCCGGCTAAGGCGAGTCCTTATTTAAATGTAAATTAGGTTCATTTCACGAAATTAATGTCGTGGAGGCCCACCCCCTTGATACGGTGGCCAGGTCTTTGCCGCTTTCGGGATAAAGTACCAATTTGGCAGGCACGTGATGCAAAATTATCGAGACATCGCAAGTGTTTATGGCTATACATTTTTACTTTATGTATATAAAGATGTGGCTAATTCTGTTGCGAGTTGTGAAGCAACTTTGTAAGCTTTTTTGTTTCCTTGGCGATGGATCGTAATTTTCTCGGTAGCGTTTTGACATTTGTAATTACTTTATTGCAAGTTGCAAACAATTATTTATTTATTTTTTTAATTATCCATCGTACTTACTAGTCAACTTTATTAAGATTTAAAGCGTAGGTTATTAAAAATCAATGAGCTACTTTTATTAAATATGGAGGCGGTCCAAAAAAAGTCTTGTAGATTATTATGCAGTTGATATTTTAGTTTTATTTATTTTCCTGGATCCAATAAATTTTCATAATTGGTATTAAAAAAATAAACCACCACCAAGACAATAAAAACGTTTTGATTCGTTCCTCGACTCTTTATTATTTTCTACGGTCATAATTTATAGAAATCATCAATAATTATTAACTCCCAGTGTTTTCACTGTGTTACGTGCAATCGTTAAATATCTAAGCGTTAAACACTCGTTGGATTTCTATGAAATATGTATTTTCTTATCGCATAGAAATCATTTATTATTTAGTTCTCAATATTTGTACCATGTTACGTGGAATTGTAGAATACCTACGTGTTAAACACCAGTTTGATTTCTATTAAATATGTACTTTCTGATCGCGAAAGATTGAGAAATTTTATCAGCAATTTGAAATATTGTGTCATTATTTTCTCAAAGTCTTCAAGTTTAGCTCGCATTGTCGCCCTACAAGGCGGGAGTAATGGCTGCTCTATGATTATATGGACAGACGAGTCATTACTCCTGCGTAAGTGTTGTTGCGAATTGCTAATGTACAGCTTTCAGAGTTTTACACACACAAATTAATCGTTACTTACCCGAATTACTGCTCTGGGCCGTTACCCTTTAGTATAGTTGAAGGTCTCGGTATAGTTATATTTAACGTATCTGGTATACAAGGTGATTCCATGACATGTGTATACCATCCTGAAAGGGAGCTATTCTATCAGCAAAAAGAAAAAAATATTAGCGAAATATTAATTAATGTTTTCATTTTTTTTGTATAAGGTGATTCATAATATTTATTTCATCCTAAAAAGAGCTATCGAAATTTTGAAAAAATAATCTCTATTATGTAAAGAAAAATTGTGACCGGTATTTACTTTTTAATAGCGTTCCGTTGCTGCCAGTCTAATGTCGTGAAAATTATGATAGAAAAGCACGATCTAATCTCAATTCTACGCTTCTGTAATAAAAACTCTTTTTTCAAACTGCAACCCGAATCAGCCCTGTCGATCAATCGTCAGTAGAGAACTGAAGAGTTTCGAACTCCACCGCAACTGGCACCTAGAGCTTCTGATCGCGCGATCTATTAAAAACAAAATTATCGGTTCCGAAGTGAAGTGGCGAAGGCACAGAGGGGCACACGAATATAGCCACTTAATATCACCCTTCTACCCCTTCATTATAATCACTCACACACACAAACTATCGATCGCCGCCTCTATCCGTACACAGTGCGTTTATACAAGTGATTAGTGTATTTAATTTGAAAATGCTAAGTAGTTGGCTTGTTTTATCGTTGTGTTAATGTGTTTTGTCTCTGTGTGCGGCGTAATTATGCGGCGTGGTGTGAGCCAACCCTTTCTGTTGGTATCGGGTCGCGAAGTGATCGTGTGGCTCCCGATTAATGACGATGTTTAGTTTTCGTGTTATAACCAGACTATTTTTAATAAGCTATCATTCTTGGACTATAGAAACGGGGAAATTTCTTGGACGACGACGGTGCATGGTTCCATCTTCGGTGCTGGACAAATGTTTGCATTATCTTCTATGCCTTAATAGAAGATAGGGGGTCTAAGGGATTCCAAATACCGACAAACTAGGCTCTGGCGCTCCAACCGCCAACCCTCACTGGACCAGCGTGGTGGGTTATGCTCGAACCTATATGCAATTCTTATACTAGTCCGGACTTCTGGACCCCTGGAATCATTTCTTGTGTCGTCGGATAACAACCTTTGTCTCAGAGCGGGATAAACCCCGAAACCTTTTGCGCTGAAATTTGTCAAATAATGTGTGATATTTTTTTTTACAATATTAAACGCTGTCAGTTACAGGGCAGCGGAAAAATCTCTATACTATTTTTTTTTCGACAAGGTTGGATTTTAAATATCCGTAACACAAGACACTGTCTTATCC
Organism: Anticlea derivata; assembly: GCA_947579855.1. Lineage (NCBI taxonomy): Eukaryota > Metazoa > Arthropoda > Insecta > Lepidoptera > Geometridae > Anticlea > Anticlea derivata. The sequence goes on from OX388269.1 coordinate 9,524,942, forward strand.
TTTTTCCTACTTATATTATAAGTGCTAAAGTTTGGGAGGATGTTTGTGGTTCAATCACGCCGTAACAGCTCAACCGATTTCGATGAAAATTGGAATAGATAAAGTTCTTTAACTGGAATAGCGTATAAGCTACTTCTTATCTAGATACCAAGCTAGCCGCAGGCGCAAGCCTGTACAAAATATATATCGAAGGTCCTTCAGTCTCCCAAATTAAAATATTCATTTCACTTTCGGAAATATAAAATTCCCAGCCACATGTTCCTCTCGAAATAAGCATGCCCGCTCGCGATCGATTAATTAGCGTTATTACACCGATCCATCTGTCGTAATTAGCGTTCCCCCGCACAAAAATAATGACGTACCCTAAAACACTTTCTTTTTTTCATGATTTTAATCCAATTTGCCGAGGATTATGTAGGTAATTATATTTTTTCCGATTGCGCCTAGCTGCGAATTCGTCCGGTCGATTGCTTTCAGAATCCGTGCGTTGATTAGGTATTATTAAATTGTGAGTTTGTCACACGAGAAGCTAGCATTCAGATATGTAGGCACCTAGTCTGGATTTAAAGTGTACCTAAAGAATAATCTTTATAAGAAATTGTACCGTAATATAGATGATTAACGTCAAAAGGTGTTTATTTTAATATAGTTTGAAACGTCTTATAAACCAGGTAAAGGTAAGCCTGTTCCTCACGATCAACCAAAGTCAAAGTCAAAAGGCGTTTATTTCAATAAAATCACAAGGATCACTCCCTAGAAGAATCAGGCAATAAACACGGCTAGGTACTTATCATTTTCTTAGATAACCCTTTTTCACAAAATGGAATGTAGAGCTTCAGTGTCGTGCCAATCGAACAAGGTAAGGCTCAAAGCATAACTAATCAGGTGTAAAATAAAAGCTTATGAAAATGTGATAAAACACAAATACCATAAAAGACATGAAATGTGCACGGGCTTCCTCTTGGCGCACTTTAATCCTTTCACTTCACTGGTTCCTTCACCAACGGCCATTTTCAGAGCGACCATCCCTCAACCTGGTCACTGACCTAATGGATGACCATGAAAGAATTAGTGTCACGACAAGCGAAAATTTGAAATTTTGAAATTTGAAATTTATTTGATTTACAACAGACTTAACAATAACATGCAATATTAAGTTTTATGTAATTAGTAACATAATGAACTATAATATTCCTGGTTGGACAACATTGGTACCCAAACTAAAAAAGGATTCTAACACACATCCTTGCTCTAGATATTTTTGTTATTAATGTTTATTATTAATGTTATTATTAATGAATTTAGCCCGTGAATATCCCGGCTCGAACCCCATTGGTTGGATAATTTTAATAATTTAATTAAAAATAAACTGGTTTTCCCTGAGTCCATTATATAGAACGTAAGCTAAAATCCAAGTATAGATTTACGTGCAATTAAAGATTTGATATCATAAATCTATAAGACCTATGCCTATAAAGAGTACCTATATAGACATATGACCTAACCGAGTCAACCTTAGCTATTCACCGTTTAGGTACTTTATCTGGGCTTTAGTTACGTAACCCATTTAGGTAGGTACTTAGCTGTACAAGGTGATGCATAACATGTACCTATACCATCCAACAAAAAGGAAGAAGATTAATAGCGCCTAAAAAAATAGTTTTTTCAAACTTTCTTATTTAAGTGGTTTTTGGTATTTTGATCATTTATATAACTAATTACTAAAATACCGATAAGTTCAGCATCAAGATTTCTACCTAAAACAGCTGATTCATCATTGAGTGTGAACTGATTTGACACCAAAACAGCTGATTTTTCATTAAAATGTATTAATGAAAAGTCGTAGAATAATCTTTACTGCCTCTTGGATGTAGAATAAGCCCCTTTCGGGATAGAATACATATTATGAATCACTTTGTTTAATTATTTTTAATGTATTTAGAAATTTTATGAGTATTCCATACCTATTTAAAGATAATCAAAATAGTAAGCTGCTTAAAGGTGTTTTATAATGTCATGACATTTGATTCATGAGACACAAATCATTTTTAACAGAAAAACCTGAAGGACAAATGATTAACACAACAATATTAAAAAGTTAAATTTCAAGTTTATTTCATTTTACGACTCTAATAACATAAATAGTCATAATTAGTTTGTTGATATTATCAATTTGGGTAACAGCTAGCGTAATCCAACAGTCACGTGATAGACTATGACGGACCTACGATTGCCTGTGTTGGTCACGTGAGTGATGTTATCAGGCTCTTTCTTGCGAGACGAAGTGACCACGTGCTAGACAAAGTGTTGAGCATGCGTCGAATCACACTCCAGCACTAAAACTACGTCAGTACCTAAATCGTAAAATCTTGGATTATCTTATTTATGCCTTGATTAAGTACAGTCAAGCTAAAAAGTCATATCTCTTTTGAACGATATTACTTGATATAAAGTAGAAACATAATTAGGTTGGCTGCACAAATCCGGTTCACAATAAACAAGTTTCAACTATTAATGGCCACAGTTACACAGTAAACAGGCTAAACTGACTGTAACGCTGATTAATTGACACGGCCTATTTGTAATCTTGACGAAACAAAATGTTACGTAGACCTGAACATCTTTAAGTTAGAAGCTCAAGAAAACGATACCTACGGCTCCACTGCAAATTATTATGAGTCAAGTAACGCTCGCGCCTCTAGTTCCTTTTAGAGATTGTATGAAAATTTGTAGTCGCACAATATTCGACGCGCCACAAAGACACATTACAAGTTCAAACTAAAAAACCAAGAAACTGGCACCGAATCTGTTTCCTGTATAAATGTGTCCAAAGAATGCAGCGTGAACCAATTTAAATTACAAGAACATTCTTGTTGATTTAAATTGATTTATCTACTTTAGTTTATGTAAAGTTATTTTAATTTTAAATTAGTTGAAGTAATGCATCGTAATCGTTGCAGAATATTTTACGCGCTCTAGTAAGTAATAATAATCTTGAATTTTTCCAAATTCAAAATAACTTTGATTGTATAAATTTATTCTCACCCAAAACTGTCTTACTACGCAACTTTCAATGAACACCTTTACAACACTTACATCAATCACTTGCCATTACTCATCTAAATATACTCTGACATAAAATAGTAACTGACTGACTGACATACTGTTTAGTGTTTAGAGGTGTATTAAGAAAGGAATTCTTAAAAAATTCAACCCCGAAGAGGTGGGTTTAAAGGCACATAGAGTAAGATCATAGAGTAGTTATTAAGCAAAAGATTTGCACGAAAAAATCAATAAGTTCTGGGTGACTCTGTACTTCAGCTCTACACCATAGTCTTGCCTATTCCGTGTGTACCATCGATAATACAAGCGTTACGATTCGCACACGTTTCGTACCTTTCAACCGAACGGCTACTTTGCCCGGGTTATTCACAAACAGCTTTGCGGGCTAATGGCGAGTTATTGTCATTAACGCAGGCAGCCACCTCCAAATCATAGTGCGTTCCCATTTACTCATGTCCGTTCTATGCACAATTTTCATTTGCCTCAATTTTTTCTCAACTGATAAAGGAAGGACGGGCGTGTTAATTCTCTTCTATGGGAACGCCATGCTCAGAACCGACAACCGCTAAGGAATAAAAGTTCTCGAATGGCGACCACGAACCAGGCGACGCAGTGTTGGAAGTCCCTCTACCCGATGGACCGTCGGCATTGACATAGTGCGGGTGGATGGACAAAGCTCAAGATTGTTCTTTTTGGCACTCCTTGGGTGGACCTATGTCTAGCAGTAGACTTCTGCAGACTGATGATTATGAATAGAATTCCATTTCACGAAGTCTCGTTAATCATTGCATTTTGAGCCTTATACCAATGAGTTAAAAGTTACTAGACAAGTCATCGTATTCTCGGATGTTGCAATGGAAACAATGCGACATAGTGTCGGTCTGACGTGGCGATCTCGCCCGCATACTTAGGACCATTAAGCATTGTACTAATGAGAGTCCATGACGAACATGTCTACACACACACACACTTATAAATACGTACCATGACCCCATTGTCATTGATAAATATTATATTAACCCTAGGATGTTTGCGATCCGGTTTAGTCAATAAGAGCTGGTTAAAATTATATGTTTAGTTCCTTAGTTCATGGTGTTTAGAGATCGGAGAGAATTTCTACCATGTATGGGGATTTAAAATAAATCATCAACCTATACGTATCGTCATCATCATCATCAGGCTGTAGTCGTCCACTGCTAGAATTAGTTCTCTCCCTGAGCCCGGTATTCCGCTCTTTTTACCCAATTACACTTCGCAGATCTTCACCCAATCTTGAGAAAGGACACGTACACTATGGTGTCAGAACAGGTATTCGTTTGTTCCAACGATTGTCTGTTCTACGGCAAACAAGGCGGTTGAACATGATGATGAACGGTTATTCTATTAATGTCCTACAAAACATTAGGTACCTACCCTACCATATAGGCAGAAAACCCTAATAACTGAACCATACAATAATTATTATGAAATGTTTTACATGAGTTTTGTTGTTACACAACTTAGATGCAATGAAATATCAAGCAGTCTGTTAAAACCATTGTTAACATTACTAGCATCAATAAGCATCGTTTCAACAACAAAAGAGAAACGATCTTCAATTTACAAACCGCAAAGCACAGTTACAATTAGACAAAATGCAACAACACAACACTGTCAAACAAACTATGACACAGACTCGAAGACGTGTTATTTGGCTGTAAGCTTGTAAAAGCTGAGCGCGTAGCGGAGCGTTGAGCGACAATAGTACAATACCGAAAAATTATCAGTGTACAAACCCCAACACTTCATTCGACTTTTATGCTTTGGTAGGTCTTTCGGGACTCTACAAACCGGAACACAACACATTTTAGGCAAATCCCCGTACGATCAACTTTGCGATTTTGTTTAGTCAGTGACGTAAGTTGACAGTCTCAAAGATGTATGGTTCAAATTCGTGGAAAATCCTTGTAAAATACGCTTGTATTTGAATCGCAATAAAAGGGTAGAGCTCTAGGATGCAGTACTTCCCCGGCGGACTATGCCTCCTCCAGTGCTTCTCCTCTTCAAATCAATGTGATAGCTGCAGTTTCAGGGCTAACATACTATCTTGCATCGCTTCGCTCGTATCTAAGCACTTGCTTTAATACACTGTTTGCTAGTGTGGGTGCACCCTAATTGCTTTTGTCATTAATAGTCGCGAATACTTCTTAGCCGATGTATTGTACAATTAGTTATAATGATGTATAATTAGTGCCGCGGTAATGTGTTTGTGTGAGTTTATAAATGAGCCGGTACAGGATGTTTCTACTTATTGCTTAGAGCGAAGTAGTTTAGCTTCAATAATGTTGCGTTAGTTTAAGCTGGTTATGGTATAAATCGAACTATGTTCATGCTTGTCTCTCTGGGTTCCACGCTTAATGTAAGCTTAAAGTTTGGTGCAGATTTATCTCTCGCTTTATGTAAACTTTTGATTTAATAGGTTACATATAATATGTCCCTAGTCAACGATACCCCCCACCAAAGTGAATAAATTTTAAGTTATTCGAAACAAAATATACAAACCATCATAAGGCCAGGTCTATAAGGATCTGTTGGGCAAGGCATGAGTACATCAGATGATGTTTAAAGGCAGCGCCAGTGACTGAGAAGTTGAGGATCAATAGGTATGTTATGAGCTTGTCATGTGGAGTTAAGAATGGCATATGACGAGAAGAGTGTTATATATGTAAGGAAATAGACCAAAGAAAAAATGGATGGATTGTGTGAAAGATGATATGACTGAAAAAAAAAGAGTGAATAGGTACTGAGAGCATCCTTAGAAGTGAGTGGAAGATAAAATATCGTGCTGAATCCCACAAATAGCGTTCGTTAGATGATAATGGTTTTTAGAACGATTACTATCAATGAGTTAGACTAACCTGAGTAAAATTCGTCTTGTCACATAGTAATAGTAAGTACCTACCTATATAGCGTAATAAGTAACTTGTCGTGAGTTCTACAGCTGAACCTATCACGTTTACAATGTGTTGAGCAAAAATATTGGGAACAAGATTTTCGCAATGCTTTAGGAACTTTAATGTCCTAAGAAATACAAGAATAAATGAAAGTCAAAAACAATGTGTATATTTAAATTAAATCACTAGGATCACTTTGAAACGGCTTATAAACGAGATGAATGAAAAAAAAAGTAGGATCATACTTATATTTCGGTAAACGCAACTATATTCGTTACTATACAAATATAGCCAAGCCTTGGTCGCCTGCATTATCAGCTAATTAAGTTTCGATTATGATCGCGCCGAGGCGATGCATACTTTATCGCGTTCATTGTACGGTGTGCCACCGGCTTTATGCGGCCTTTGAACTTTAATAGAGCTTTGTGTTGGATTCTTGTGTTCAATGTTTTGACGTCGTTCTGTTTGGTGTGCGGTAGCTTTAGGGCCGCCGCACATTCATGTACACGACTCAACGCCAACTTGAATGATTAAAAAAAGCATTTAATTGAAATGCCAAAAATGTGGCATGTTAACCTACGACCTTCTGATCGTAAGTCGGGGGACTTACGATCAGAAGGTCGTAGGTTCAAACCCAGTCTACAAACCAATGAAAAATTTTACTAAAGCGGTGAAGGAAAACATCATGAGGAAACCAGTAAGTATTCTTATAAGCGGCGATGGGCTTGCAGCCTGTCACTTATGGAATACTCACTACTGCAAAATATGAGCATGGGCCAAATGGACGTGCCTCTGACCACCTCCCTAAGACCTACCTACAGGCTTTCCTAACACTATTCTATCTTCTCAGCAAAATCAGCCTTATCTTCAGGAAAGACATGGTCACGTTTCCTTGCGATGATTCCTGTACACATTTATTTCGAATAGAACAAAATCATAACACGTCGGTATTCGAACTCGCGTCCTTCGGATCGAAAGTCGACTTCCCACTAGGCCAACACAACTTATTATTATTATCCACATAATGAAATATTAGGTGTTTCTACCGAGCCCGTAAGTAATGAGTACCTGGCACCATTCTGTGGTACTTACGTCACCTTATTACCCATAATTAGGGTAATCAGCGTGCTTCGCAATTGTGATGTATAATGTCTGCTGAAGGTTGCAATTACAGTACATCGTTTAATAATATAAATACTTACATGGCGATGTAATATATACTACTTAGACCTTGGTGGCGTAGTGGGCGAATAAGACGCGAGAGGTGCGGGATCGATCCGCCATAGATACTGTAACCTTCAGTCGTGATCACAAGTCATTATCATCATTAGCTGAAGTTTTCTAATGCTGGACATAGACCTCCACCAAAATTAACTATGGAAAACTGTGTTAAACCTTCTCCTTCCGCCGTCTTTCCACCTCCACAATGTGGTGGGTCCATCGAGTGGGGGGCCTTCCTACACTGCATCCTTTAGCGCATCTATGGGGGTGGCTTGTGTTCAGCAGTGGAAGTCCTACGAATGATGCAATGCTAATAAATAGATTTGGTGTGATTTGTAGAGTTAGCACCAGTTTTTGGGAATATTGAATCGCTGCACCTCGCCCGCCCCTGCCCTTGGAGGGAAACTTCGGAAATAAAATCCAGTTTTTATCGCGTAAAAATGTTATATTAGTACAGCCAACATCAAAAGTACAAATTTTGATTGAAAAAAGCTAATCAATTCGAAAGGTGCAGATTAAAATCAAACTACAATTATTTATGAGAAAGTAACTATCTCTCTCTATGTCTGGATATTTTTTACCTTTTATGGACGAAACGGCTGAACGGATCTTGATAAAAGGTAGGAGGTAGCTTAAGCCCTAAGAAATTGCTTATTGCTTCTTATTATACCGGTAGCGATCGAGTGAAGCCGCGGGCAGCTGCTAGTCATCACCATCATTTCAGCCGTACGACGTCCACTGCTGAACATGGCCTACCCCACATACAGAGCGAATTCCTTATCATGTGGGGGGATTTGCCCATACTCACCACGCTGGGCATGCGGGCTGGCGAGCGCAGTTAGAGCTATCGTTGTTAAAATGAGGGACGCTGCTGCCCATCCCCTAGCTTTTTTCCCTTAGTCGCCTCTTACGACATGCGCGGATAGGTAGATATGGTCCGTGGTGGCCCCGGCTGAAGAATAGGCCCCTCCATATAGCTGCTAGTATTATGAATAAATACCGCAAATGAGTTACGTAGGTACAACAAAAATACGGCAACTTATCATAGCCTACTTATTGTTATTTTTAAGTCAGTTCATATGAATTTTGTGATTTTCCTTAATAAGTTACTCTGGGATAAACCACTGATCTTTCATACATAATAATTAGCCTCAGACACACACATACAAACAGATAATTGCGAGACATCCTACACACACACACACGCTAATTAGCACAAACCTCCATTATGAGATTTATAATTACAAACTATTAAAAAAATATATAATTTGCGATTTGAATGCTTTAATCGGGGATTGTTAAATAATTAACGGACTGAAGGTCAAACATTAAATAAATTACATATTGATTTCGTATGCAGACGTTTGTAATTTATTAATGCTCAGCGTAGGGTTGTCACGTTGATTTAGATCAGTATGAGTCCTGAATGTATTGAGAAGTTTCTACACTGCCCTTGGCCTAATATTTACATCCAAGGCGCTAGATTTAACAGCGAAATGTATTTTTAAAATAATTTATCTTTTTTAGCCTTTAGGTAGCAATCTTGATTTCGAACTTCTCGTAAGTTTAATAATGAGTTATAAATTGAAATACCTAGGTAAAACCGTGACAATTATAATCTAAAAAATATATAATTTTAATCGCTTTTTTTATAGCCCCTTTCGGGTTTGTATACTAGTTACGGAGCACGTTGTATAAACGTGTGGCAACCCTACATACACTGTAAGTACAGTTGCATAATTTAATGATTATAAGCTTTAATTATATCGCCCTTTACTTCTGAACTCGTTTTGCACTTCTAGGTAATGCGGATTATGATAATGACTTATAATAAGTGGATTATTCCATTAAAGTAAATAGCCTATAGTCCGTAACAATGTCTTGATTTACTCACTCACTAGGATGCTGGGACTACTAAGAAAACATTATTTTTTTGCTTCTGTTTTTGTATGCGACTGTATCGAACTACGAGAGTAGTACCAATAGGACTACTAATAAAAAAATATTTTTGTATGCGAAGTAGTAAGGCCTTATTACGTCTATTCTATATTATATAGTTCACACCAGCGGCGAGGTGCCTTGATAAGAAGTCACGAATAATATGCTTTTCTGGTTTAAGTCTTTTTATAATATTTATAACTAAGTATTAAGCATTTTTTTTTTTTTTTATACAACTGAGGTGGCAAACAAGCATACGGCCCATCTGTTGGTAAGCAGTTACCGTAGCCTATGAGCGCTTGCAATACCAGAGGTATCACGCACGCGTTGCCGACCCCGAACCCCCCTCCCCCTAAAGAGCTCCTTACTCACCGCAGGAACGCAACACTATTTGAAACAAATAATGTTATGGCTGCGATCTTCTGTAAGGCGGAGGTACCTCCCCAGGTGGGCTGCTCCAATTTAGAACGAGAAAATCTCGCTATGCCCTACCTCCTCCAAAAGCATACGAGAAATTCGATATCAAGACAGACCTTAAACAGATATCTCTGTATAATTGAGTTTAAACTGATTTGATCCCAAAGTAGTTTACTTTTACATATCGTAGAACAAACTTTACTGCCAATTGGGTGAAGAACAAGCCCCTTCCGGGTTAGCATACATATTACAAATAATCTTGATAAATGATCGGGATGAAGGAAAATTCCTAAGACAACGTAGGTGGGTCAATTTGTGTGTCATTCGAAAAAAAATATCTTATTTACCTATCTAAAAAGAATTTAATTATAAATTTAGCATACCTATAAACTTTATGATTTACTAGCAGCGCAGGGAATTACCCAAATATAATCCTCGACAATACCAATGACATAAAAAATGACATTTACTACTAGACTACCTACCGCTACCTACTGGCACAGCGAGATTTTCTTGCTCTAAACTGGAGCAGCCCACCTTTGGAGGTACCTCCGCCTTCCAGAAGATCGCAGAATGAATGAATGAAAGATTTACAAACAACTAAACAATAAAATAAAATAAAAATTAGAAAGAAAGAAAGAAAGAAAATACTTTTATTCGTAGCATTAACCTTAAAATTACCCAACACCTTATGGATATAAGGTGACAAACTAAGACTAAGAAAGAGAAAGAAAAAAACTTAAATGCTACGAAAAGGCGTCCGACTCAGCATTATGTTGTGATAGCCATTGAACATGGCCATCACAACGCTGATCTTCCGTCGGAACCGGAAACCAAAACACGTCACTTACATACTTACTTAAATACTTAATGATAAAAATATTGTGCGCACGCAGTAGAACTCATGGAAAACATGGCCTCCGCTCAGCATTGTGCGGATACACACTGATGTGTGCAACCAGCGTTGGTTTTCAGCGGAGACCATAATAGTCACGTAATAACATTATTTGTTTCAAATAGTGTTGCGTTCCTGCGGTATGGTTGCCAGAGCTCTTGTTAGGCAAATTTATCTTTACTACATAACTATACTTTTCAAGAGAGTTGAGTATAATCCGACCACGATGTTCGCATGCGCTTACCTACTTATTTTAGTGCATTGGCGAAATCGCTCTAGGTGCGACGGTGTAGGCCACTTAAGGGGAGGGGGGTCGGCAACGCGTGCGTTTTGCCTCAGGTATTTCATAGGCTACGGTATCCACTTACCAGTAGGAGGACCATAAGATTGTTTGCCACCTTAGTTGTATAAAAAAAACTTATTCGAAAACGTCAGAAACTTGTTAATTGCTAGTATACAGTACATGTTGCGATTCTGTGTGTGATATAAATGTTTAAGGCGCATTTTAATTATGCTTATTATCAATTAAAGGCAGTACACAAATGTGGGTCAAGACGGTTAAACGAATAAATCAAGTGTGTACCAGCCATGATCTCATGAACAATATACGCTACAATTAACGCATTCTAAATCTTATCGTTTATGGACAGTAGGTTAAGAATCGCTTGCCTAAAAATAAATGGATAAGGCCGAAGCTGCCATTATATTTTATTTAAAGAACATTATTTTGCTACAATGTGATTCGTGATTAATAACTTGTGATTGATCTTGAATTGATTTGTTGTCCTTAAGCCTTACCCTAGTGCCATCAACTTTGTGATATTGTTGTAGGTAGACTATTGTTAGTGTGGCAAAAAAGTACTCAAAATTTAGAGTAGTAAGTTAGGTTGCCTTTAAGTAGGCATTACCTACCTAGTAACTAAAAGCTGTTCAATTAGTGATTTTTTGATAATTTTATAATTAAATATGTTCTTTTCGCCTGAAACACAGGATTACCCAGTTCAAGTAAGTTCTAATATCTACCTCTAGTTATGTCAATATGACCATAAACTTGTAAATTTTTGTGTACCTAATCAATCTTACGAATAAATTATTACAGATATAATAATTATGTAACTTACATAGTTTACAGTGTAGTGTAAACTAAAATTATTTTAATAACTATTAAGACCTTGGTGGCGTAACGGGCGAGGGCCCGTCTGAGGCGCAAGGGGTGCGGGTTCGATTCCCGCAGCAGGAATTTTTTGCATGGGCTGCAAATATTTTTCCCGGGTCTGGGTGTTTTGGTACCATGGTACTCGTAGTTTTCTGATAGCCACGTCACAGGTACCTACGTGATAAGTATGCGACTGTTGGGTGTTATTTATTAATTATTTATTTAAGGTAGGTATGTACCTATCCAAACTTTCATCACGTTTTTATACAATAAAAAAAAATATCAGTATATAATTTCTATGAACTGTAACAAACTTTTCAAAGATTTTTATAATTCAAATCGAAACTTTGGAAAATTCTTAATTGGTGAAACCGACAAACATGTTAACAATCGATTTTAACTAACTATTATGTTGAAAACTAATCGGTGAGCTATAAAGAACCCGATAAAATTACAAAAGAAATCTATAAAATGATTAAAATTTCTAATCGCACCAATTAGTTGAATTTATGGTTTCGCTCCTATGAACCACGAAGGTACCAGTAACAAGCCCTATTAGGGCTACTTGAGAATGAATGAGAGTCTGAGGATTGCCTTTTTTATATAAACTGATTCATAATATGTACCTATGCTATCCCGATAGAGGATTATTCTACACTCAATTTGCAAAAAAGTTTGTTCGACGTCTTTTGTAGTGCAAAAATGTAATAATCAGCTGTTTTGAGGTTAAATCAGTAGAAACAAAATGTTCTGCTATAGCTATCTATAGATAAAATACCAGAACCAGCTAATTTGAAAAAGTTCACGGAAAATTACAAAAAATATTTTTTGCCGCATTTTTTTTTTGTTTAAAATAAGCTCCTTTTCCTTTTTCAGAGATAGTATAATTTACTATGAATCACCTTGTATTGTATAATTATTGTCACATTTATATTTTTTCAAATGTAGAGATAATAAAATCTGGAAATCTTACGGAGATTTCCACAAATATATTGGAAATAAGCGAACGGTCGTGCAAAAAGATCGTAAGGCGTGACAATATTACTGATATAGCATAAGTGAAGTTTATTCTGGAAATAAATAATCTTTATCTTACCTTGTTTAATATTCGGTAAGAGTGTAGGTACATACCCTTAATAAATCAGGTAGGTAAAATAAAAATAAGTTTGAATACATAAATAAGTTTAAATACGAAATTTAAATTTAGAATCCACATCGAAGCACGACAATGCTCCTCATAAGAGCCCCTACGTACGTTCAAAAGTCCTACACACCCCAATGCTCATAATTTGCTGACAAGAAAACAAAAAAAAAACTCGGCACCCGTTCTAATTAGGTCGTCGAGTGAGAACAGGGCGTTCGTCAGCACAATAATAATTAACACTGGCTGTAATGAAGCGTACCATAAAAACTAATTGGAGGCTCTACGATCGTGTCGCGACGTTAAGTCGTGCGAACCGGTTTTCTCCGATTTCGATATCGACTTTTGTCTCGATCATGCTATTCAAATAGTAGGTGTGAAAAATCGTGCTGATGGATTGACGACCTCAGTGACGTAGCGGGTGAATGCGAACTGCAGGACAAAATGCTTACATGATCTGCAAATATTTGTTCAGTTCGCCGTTTTCAAGGGCATCAGTATGCTTTCATGTGGAGATAATTTGTACTCACCACGCTGCGCACGCGGGTTGGCGAACGCAGTTGCAGCTATCGTTGTAAAAAAATAGGGGATGCTCATTCCCTAGCTTTTTCCCTTAGTTGTCTCTTACGACATCCGCGGTATTAATCATCTACTAGGCATAGCCTGTACTATGTGTACCAGAGACTGATATACATAAAAGATATATATTTAACACCCAGACACAGAACAAACATCTGTGTTAGTCACAAATGTTTGTCCAGTGCGGGAATCTACCGCGACCCGCGACCTCTAGCACAGAAGGCAGAGTTACTACTAACAGAGCTATGAGGTCTGTTACAATTAATTAATTACAAGTTATCGTGCTAAGAAAGTTCAAAAACAGTCATGAGTCAATAAAATCGATATTTCAAACAAAACTATCTGAACATAACAAAACTACCCCTATCGACTAATGCAGTCAATAGCTAGTCAGCTATTTTAAATGGAAAATCGTTCGCAGACCGTCTATCAGCTAGTCGAAAAGGGAAATCAGTCAATAATGCACAAATTTCCCCTCCTTAATGGCGCAGTCCGGTCTGCTCAGACACTATTACGACACTGTTACTAGTTTAATGGAATAGATTGCTGCAAACTGTTCTTGTTAGTGCAAGCGATTGCTTTCTGACTTTTGGTTAAGGATCTCTATTTTCATCAATACAAGGTGGTTCATAACATGTATACCATCCCGGAAGGGGGTTATTCTATAAACGAAAATAAATACTATTAGCGAAAGGCGCAGGAATATGATGATGATGATAAATTATTGATTACGCCGTGACGGCACAAGGGATGGTGGCGTATCTCAATCAGAAGACCGGCCTCACTATGAGGGTCGAGAAGTTGGGAGTCTCGCTATAATATGAATTTTAATTCCTTTATGGTGAGAATACCTACTGATCGCTTGTCGATGTTCATGAGTGGGGAGATGTGGCCTAAAGGTGTCAAATTCAGGAGGTTCATTGGACGCCTGCCACGAGACACCGGAGGCGCCGCCGCCACTGGGCAGTTACGTCACACGTCCATGCCTATACGTGTGCAATAATTAATTAATAGGTTTTTTATATATTTTCATCATCATCATCATCAGCCTGTAGAAGTCCACTGCTGGACATAGGCCTCCCCCAAAGAGTTCCATGACGAACGGTCTTGAGCCTTCTCCATCCACCGACTTCCCGCAACCTTCACAATGTCGTCGGTCCATCGGGTGGGGGGCCTTCCAACACTGCGTCGCCCGGTTCGTGGTCGCCATTCGAGAACCTTTACTCCCCAACGGTTGTCGGTTCTGCGAGCTATATGGCCTGCCCACTGCCACTTCAACTTACTAATTCTGAGAGCTATGTCGGTGACCTTAGTTCTTCTACGGATTTCCTCATTTCGGATCTTATCACGCAGTGAAACTCCAAGCATAGCTGTCTCCATAGCCCGTTCCATAGCATATTTTAGGTTAAGGTATATATTTTTATGGGTCCTAGAATTTAGTTTTTAACATCTGTACTATTCTTAAGTTACCTGAAATAAAATTTATTTTATATTATTATTATTATAAAACCCTTAGGCCGCAGATACACGTACGCGCAAGATTCATGCGCGCCTTCTTTTTATTAGCTTAGCATTTAATTTTATTGACGATCATGAGAGTGCACGCTCTTGCGCGTACGTCTAACCGCGGCCTTAATGAATAAGTTACTTAGTAGCTCACGAAAAACGACCAAGATTATTAAGGTTGAAACATTAGGAATTCATTAGTTATAATTTATGTAAATTCAACAAAATATGCCTATCGCATTACGATCTCACCCTTTCTATATCAACAACTGCATTCGATGAATAATAGTCACAAATGGAAGCTCCAATTATTTTGCCATTAGGACTTTTGTTCCGAAGAAAATGCCTATTTGGGTTATTAAAAAATAATACATTCGGATATAAAGAGTCTATAATGCTAGCATACAAACGTAACTACCTACATCTACTATTATTGCGATTAATGAAATGAAAATATTTTCGCCAATGCTACAAAATAGCAAGATATTATTTTACAGATATATTTTGTTTTTTATGGCGCATGATATTGTGCCTAATAAATAACAAATAAACTCACAAATCCTGATAAATATCCCGTTTTTAGTGAAAATTAAAGACATTATACAGGTTGCGAATGCACAATACTCAGATGGTGGGTATAAGTGATAACTGGTTTGACACTTACTCGGCTATGAATAGCTTAGCGACGTTACCCACGCGGTGGTGAATTCGCGATATCGGAAATAGGCCTTATATTCGATACTTTTAAGAGCATTTTAACTAAAAAGCAAGCTAGTAAAAAATATAATAACAGCCATGTTAGCCTAGTGGAAAGTTACCCGACTTTCGATCCGAAGGTCCTGGGTTTGAAGCCGGATGTAAACCAATGGGTTTTTCTATTCGAAATTTTTTCGTGCGCATTAACCGTGAAGGAAAACATCGTAAGGAAACCAGTGTGGACGTGTGCCAAATGTTCGGACATGACTCTGACTACGCCCTTAATTAGACATCTTTAAGGATCTGCGCGGATGGAGATCTGAGTGGATGTCAACCATTCTTGGGTATAAAAGTAGTAAAAGCTCCTATTTTACATACAATTCATATAATTTAAAGGTACATTTACAACATTAGCTCCACAATATAATGTAGTCAATCTTTAAATCTTTTATTAATACCACAAATAGAAAAATAAAACCTACAAAAATGGTAACGTATAATACACCTAATGGACATTAGTAATAAACGCTATTATCATTAGCGGTAATTGCAGCTAGTCGGCAAGTCGGTAAGCAAATTAAACTCCTTTTTAAGCTTAGTTCAGGGGTGTGCAGTGAAGTTTATAGAGCAGGGGGTATAATAAGCTTCTTTCTATCGAGTCGTTATTAGACTGATTTCCTGGAATTGGTTGGTCTGAGCTTTCAACTCATTGCATTATACAAGCTCTGTTTTAGTAAAAAGTTTTGCTTCAGTATACGAATAGCAGTGTCAATTAGTTAGCCCAATTATTATTATTATTATTTTTTTATTCTTTTATTTTAATAAGGACTTTGAGTCACTTTGTGACTATGCCAGTCCTGTTACAACTTGCATTTATAATTCTTACTTACTTACTATATTATAAACTAATTTAAAAAGTGTCATAGCCGCATCGACCAACGGGGCAGATAGGACACTTTGAAGTACGCCAACATCCAACAAATTTACATCATACTGGTTCCGCATATAAGATCTTAAAGACTGGCTCCGGTCACATTCCACCAGAAGATGGTGGACGTCTTCTATAACTCCGCAAGTAACACATTTGGGGGAGTCAACAATTTTCATTAGGTGTTTAAACTTAGCAAGTGATATATGTCCAGAGCGCAGTCTGTGGGCTAGCCCAATTATTACCTTCTTATAGAGGTACCTTTTTTTGTCAAATAATTTAAAAATTACAAACGAAAGGTTTAAGCTTATAAGATTTGAATTTGGAATATGTTAATACTGGCAGCATGATACCAATGCGAAAGGTTACATTTAGGCTTATTCTGGGTTGGTCAGTAGAGCGATGGGAATACAGTTTCTAGTTAGTACAATCACGACAGAACGGCTGAACCGATTTCGAAGAAACTTCGAACAGATGAAGTTCTTTACCTAAAATAGCATTTTGGTTGCTTTTAATTTAGGTACAACGTGTACGAAGCCACGGGTGCAAACCTACAAGACTTTAACCGTACTCATTTTGCGTCACGCTAAACAATAAAACGACCGCGTTCACATATCATTAACTATTCACGTCAGTTACTGTGTACATTCCCAATATCTAATAGCCGACTACGAAACGTCAAACCCACAATAAAAACGTCCAAAGAAATACTGAAACCTCGTATAATTAGCATTCATTATCAACATATCAGGAGACCGCGTTAAAAACTGGCACGACTATTACGTACCATTATGGTGAATAAACTTTTTTTTTGATTAGTCCTAATTATGTAGCATAGTTGATACACTCGTACCAAAACATAGAATTTTATTCGTACCATAATTGTATCATAGGTGTGACAGCCATTATTTTAATTGCAAACAGTGGCTCTAAAATTATGGTGTGTTTCTTTCTGTCACTTTAATGACGTTTGTTTAGTGATGAGCAAACAGACTTGCAACGAATGAATTAGTGTAACTAGTTTACATAATATGCGCTTGGTCACTTGTAAAATAGCTCACCATGCACTGTAACCTTAGGTGAATGACCGGGTCGAGCCCCTAAATAGGGGTCATCACCGAATCTGACTAAACTATACCAGTGCTCTCAAACGGTGAATGAAAACCTAAAAATTGGAACACATGTGACATGTGTACGAAAGGATCCTCTAAGAGGCGCTCATAAATCCTTTCACTGATTCACTGATTCTTTCACCGATAGGCCCTTTTCAGGGCCACCTTACCTCAAACTGGTCGCTGGCCATAAACAGGACCAAGAAATAATCAGTGACACGACAAGCATGCGAGCATGTCATCCAAAATATCCTTTCGTTGTCCATTGATTGAAGTCAATTTTGAGTCTGACGTTTGAGGGCGTGCCATATACGGCTCAACGATATCGCAAGCCCCTAAAAGTCAAACTCAAAACTGACTTTATTGTTAATACGTACTACGTAGTTAATATGTACAGTTGACTTATGGTTAATTTTGAAGCGAATTTTGGATGTTACGCACGCCGTTTGAAATTTTTTTTTGTGGAATTTAGTTCTACATATATCTGAAGACTTTCATACAATTACCACCAACCACTCTGCAGGTCACGCTCAAAAGAAGATACTTTATGAAATGGGTATTTCGAGTCAATAATATCCACGGAGTGCCGTTATTTAACGAGGGTGGTACCGGGGAGGTCCATTCGACGCTATTTACCATACGTGGGCCTACAATTTTTCCATAGTTTTTTTTCGTCGCGTTTTTACGCCATTTTCCGTTGCCCCCCGTGGGCGTCCGGCCCACTCTGAATGCTTCTTTTTTTGTAATCAGTAAATTGCATATTTCAAAAACTACTGGCGCAGTCGATGGTAACCGAAGAAGTTAAATGACGCACTGCGTGATTGTAACCCGATTCGACGCTGAAAACTGTCACACACGGGTCGTCAGATCTTTATAACAATAAAATAAAATAAACTAAAACACGAATTTAAAACAAACGGATATATATTTCAAACCTCATCAAGGGCTCTAAGTTAACTTCCGATGAGAGTTCATTGCTAAAGATTTCTTTTCAACCTTAAAAGATGATACATTGTGGTACATAATTATTATGTTTTTATTTTTTTTATTATTTAGTTATTTCTTAGTTTAGTTATATTGTCACGCCTCACCATCTTTTTTGCACGGATGCCTGGTAGAAAATGCTTTAGCATTAAGTCCTCCTTAAACTAAGTTTAAGTGTGAAAGTATAAATAAATAAATGTATACTATCCCGGTCATCATCATCATCATCATCAGCCTGCAGAAGTCCACTGCTGGACACTAGGTACGGAACCCATTGTATACCTTTCTAGCTCTATATTTTCTAACGAAATAACCTCTATCAAACAAACAACATTTTTATTCTTTGTTTCACAAACAAAAGAATCATAAATTGCATTCGTGTGTGCTAATTGCGTCTTCATTCGTTTTTAAAATAGACGACAATAGGGTATTTGAAATTTGAACGATTTTAATCGAACAATATAATGAGTCGAGTGCCCACGCGCCAGTAGCAAGGGGTCCTTATACCACCCTGTGACATCAAAATTTATATGGCAAAATTAAAACTACTTGAAGCACTAACTTGCCGTAACACAGTTTTTTAACTAGCACGGAAGTTAGGGTTTTTAAACTACATGAACGCCAACTAACACTACTTTTAAACATAATTACTCATTACCTAAGGAAAACTTTTGGCTAACCTTATTTGTGGAAAATATAATAAATTATCTTTATCTTATCTTAAAACTTTAAAAAAATCCTTCCTATCCTTCACATTTTCACAATGGCGTAAATATGTTTTCACTCCACTAGCACGAACATCAGAAAGACATTGTTTGTAGAAATTGCAGTCACAGATTCTGTTTTTTATTCCCTCTAAATTCATGGCGATTAAAGATGAAAAACAACTCTTCGACTAGAGAAAAACAGCCAAAAAAACCGACGATACACAAGATGAAGACAGATTTAATTATAATCCCAAAAAAATGGACTCCGAGGGGATTTGAACCCGCGACCTTCCCCAAAATACGGGGATTCTCTAACCAACTAAGCTATGGACTTGAGAAAAGAGACTTAGGCAATTAGTTTCATAGAACAAGAACCGTCATAATATCCGTCATAAAATCAATAATTACCTACGTGATTAAAACTGTATTGTATCAAAATTGTGCTTATAAAGAATTCATTTACAAGTTCAAATCCCATAGGTACCTATACAAAACTAACTGCCTATTGGCAGTGACGTCTTATTGCTGTTCAAATGCGAGCGTGTCAGTGCTATTTTACACGAATGTGAACCCTAATTCATTTACAACTGTCAACTTAAGTCACCGCCTTTCCAAAATCGCAAAAGTTGACTATAAATACGACTATGTTACTATAAATCTTTGAGACTGTCTGTGAACTGTGACCTCTTAAACAAAATCGCGAAGTATGAGTTACGGGGGATTATTTTTGTGTTAGTCGGTAACTACCTCAGAAACTTATTTATTTTATGTTAGTACGTGAAGATAAGGTTCAAAATCGTGTTCACATGCTATATTAAAATGAACGATAACGTCCAGCTGCGTCAATTCAAAGGTTTATATTCATTGACGTCAAATTTTGATGAAAAAACAAATTCAACAGCAGTTTCGATAAAAATAATGTCAGTCAGATGTCCGTGTGAGTGAAGTGAAAAATACACACACCAAGTGTACCTTTGTTACTAAAAATACGGAGCTACATTGTAAGAAATTATTTTTTCTCTACACCCTTCTGTTTTTTAACAGACTTCAAAAAGGAGGAGGTTCTCAAGTCGGCTGTTTTTTTTTGTGTGTATGTTACTCGATATCTCCGCCAATACTAAACCGATTTTGATAATTCTTTCGCTGGTGTATAGAGTATGATCCCGGGACCACATGTTAATTTAATTCCTGAGGGATTGCTACTTGTCCCGTAAAACTTAAAAAACGTCATCATATCTTGAAATCACGACTTGCCGAATTTTTTTTTGTCGTCTGTGGTATGGAATTGTTCTCCCCGCGACTTCGTTCGGTTGCTACTATTTTTACATAAACTTTAAACTTAGGAGTTTTGTGTCGGGAATTCCTTTCTGTGCACCCATACGTTACAACAGGAAGCTACCCTGCAAATTTCATACCTACTCTTAGGACTTTTGGTTAGGCTCTACATTGATTGTCAAAGAGAATAAAACCACCACGTTTTATTATATTTACGTGTGTCAGTCAGTACCATATGAGTTATTATTTATGATGAATCAATGTCATACTTAGGTACTTTGGTTTTTTGTTCGAAAGTGTAGGTGGCCAGTGGTGGCCAGTGATGGCCTCCGTAGGTAAGCAAAACGCAAAGAGGTTGATAACAAAAAAAAGAGGTTGGTATAATATATGTAAATATTCAGGAATTTGAAGTCAGTTTTCAGTTTTTGTAAAAAATATATTATTTTAGTCTAATATAATTTCTTTTCGTTGATAGAATAAGCCCTTTTCGAGAGTACCTTTAACACCCAACAGTCACATAGTCCTGACTCTGCACTAGAATTACCTGTGTCGTAGCCAGAAACTATGAGTATCATGGTACCACAATACCCAGACCCAAAACAAATTTTTGCAAATTACGCAAACATTTGATGACACATTTGACATGACTGGCCTCATAGCTCAGTTGGTAGTAACTCTGCCTTCTGCGCTAGAGGTCGCGGGTTCGATTCCCGCACTGGACAAACATTTGTGACTAACACAAATGTTTGTTCGGTGTCTGGGTGTTAAATATATATCTATTATGTATATCAGTCTCTGGTACCCATAGTACAGGCTATGCCTAGTTTGGGATCAGTTGACAATGTGTGATATGTCCGGAATATTAAAAAAAAAAATATATATATATATTAATTTGTCGGGGAATCGAACCCATTCGCCCCTTACGTCTCAGGCGGGCCCTGGCCTGCTACGCAAGGTTAACAGTTGTTGAAACCAACAACAGTTGCCGGTAGGCCCTTATTATGTTTTGAAGTTTCCCAATAAAATCGAACCGCTTATAGAAGCACTCGAGTTAATAACAAAGTAATCGAATTTATCTCGCACTCGACATAGAATCAGTGGGGGGGCGACACACGACAGATGGTACCCCCCTTTACGATTAATTTAACATTATTCAATAATAACCTCCATTTATTGCGTAATTTCCTTTCAATTACCTTTCATTTATCGTTCTGTAAGTGGATTACGGATCGGATCAGGATGTTTGTGTCTAGTTGAAAGCCTAAATGGAAGCTGTTTTTGTAATTTTGTATCAAACACGAATCATTTTATTAAATCCTCTAACAGTGGTCCATAGGACTCTATGTAGTGAGTTACTGGCCTCATAGCTCAGTTGGTAGTAACTCTGCCTTCTGCGCTAGAGGTCGCGGGTTCGATTTCCGCACTGGACAAATATTTGTGTGATGAACACAGATGTTTGTTCTGTGTCTGGGTGTTAAATATTTATCTATTATGTATATCAGTCTCTAGTACCCATGCATAGTACAGGCTATGCCTAGTTTGGGATCAGTTGAAAGTGTGTGATATGTCCGGAATATTTATTTATTATACAGGATGACCAAGAAAGAATCAGTGACACGACAAGCAAGCAACAGTTGAGAGCCTAGTGAATATATAGATGGTGTAATGAGGGTTTCACGTCTTCGCTCGCATGGTATCTACATAAAAAGCCTATATGCTATTCTAGGTAAATAACTATATAGATATAGTTCCTTACCTAGAACGTGGATTAGAATCCACGTTTCATCGAAATTGGTTCAGCCTTCTGCCGAGATTGAGTAACAAACAATTATCCATCCAATCTTTCACATACATTTTTCGAACAGAGAAATCCATTAGTTCACGACCTTCGCATCGTATGTAGAGGTACCTCCCACTAGGAAGTAGTAGTAGTAGTAGAAGTAGAAATCATTTATTCACACAAACTGTACACAACAACAAGAACAAAAGTATGACACACACAAATACAAAAACCATAGAGGTGGACAGAAAGAGAAAAACAAGTGTAGGTATGTGCGTGGAAAGCGATGCCATGTACAGTAAGTTTGAAAAGCCCTGAGCTCAGCATGTGCTGCTAACGAGTTAACAGCGCTGATTTTCCGCTCAGGGCTGCAGTGACGTACGATCTGGTAACTAAAATAAACATGCGACTATATAATAAGACAACAGAATATACAAAAAGGTCTACAAAAAAAAACAATAAACAGAGGGAGAATAAATACAAAAATATAACTCATAAATAATATAGAGTTTAATTATTATAATACATAAAAAGAATATACCTAGTAGGGTATCATCATAAAAGTGATTTAATGAGAAAGAGAATAGGCCACATTTTAGTAAATTAATTAAAATTAAAAAACACAGCAGTTGCGAAAAAATCTATGCCATTGAGTGCTTTATAATAAAAATCATTTTTGCTAATTATTCGGATTCCGTGATGCTGTGAAGTGATAAAATATCATCACTATTATGCTAGGCAAACACGGATTCTCTAAATATACTAAAAAGATATAGGCTCACGTCTTCTATCCCCAAGAATGGTAGACGTCCTCTCATATCTCCAGGCGATCAGATCCTTGAAGATATCTAATAATGCTTACTATACAATAAAATACTAAAGTTACATTCTTCCTCCTTCTCTCAACACTAAACATTATATTTGTATCCAAGAAATAATCAGACCTGTTGGGATTCGTAGAATAGGCTGGGTGCTACGCCGTAGACCCCTAGTAGGGATATCCTAACTATAGTAGCATAGTATAAACTGACTGTAGTGGGGTTTATCCTTTCATGGAGTAACGGAACTACGTGATTGTTTTGCATGGATATAGTTAAAAAGCCAGGGAGTGACAAAGTTTTTTGTCGAAACTGGGTGAGCCAAGCCTCAGGCGAAAGCTAGTCTAAGTGGAATTTAGCGTTCAAAGAGTTTAGCGCTCATCACGTCCACAAAATGATGCCCTTCAAATACCACGATCGATATCTGAATTAGAGTCTAATGTAAAGCACAACGTCAAGATAATTCATCAATTAAGCCCCTCAATGTATTCAAAGAGCGGGGCCGTTCCACAGTACACTGTGTATCGCCACTCGCGACACCAGAGAACAAGCCTGCATAATACATTGCTGTACGCGTTGCTGTACGTTGGACTTTAATTATATATCTGCTACAATTTCGCCTTTTTTCGAGTATTTTTCACATTTCCTCCCCCCATACACCCCTTCACCCACTGCCGAACGGCCTCGGAAAAAACGCGGCACGCGTGTGTGTGTCCGAACGGGTATTGTTCCTGCCTGTGCCGTAGCATCTCTTCGCTCGCGACATCTTCGATCCCAATTCGCAAGTCCCCGAGCACCTCTTCGAGACGACAAACAATTAAGCTGAAAGCGTATAATGAATAGGAAAATTGTCGTTATAAAAATACAATTTAAATGCAATTAAACTTGTAGGACATGCCGGGAGAGGCCGATAAGCCGCGTTCAACTTTTCCTGTAACAGGCTGTTATTTCACGATTTAAAATCGGTTCTCAACCCGTTAATGACGCGAGGTACAAGTGCAGATCGGCGGCTCCGTTCGGCCGCGGACCAATCTATTTAATAACCCCCGTCGGTGACACCCCACCCGGCGGCCATCGCCAATTTTCGCCCCCTCAGCCCGCTGCCCCCCTAGCACCCGCCCTGAAAAAAATCCGGAGCGTTTTAAAATTAATGAGTAAAAATCTACACATACATCCGAACGGACAATGCTACGGGTGTGTGCGCGCGGCCGATAATGACCGCGCTCCGCCAAACGACGCGATCGCGGAATCTGCGTGTTCTGCGACCTATGAGTCGCACCTCGGACCCCGCGGCCGCGGTCCCACGACAGCCCTGCGGCCCGCGAGTTTGGGCTGCGAGTAAGCCTCCCACGCTCAGGCGCAATTCCCGATCGCCTAGCCTTTTCCATTAGGGCCAACTAGCCGAAAAAAAATCGAGTCCAAATTGAAATTTCGCCGGTTCGGCGCTAATTCAGAGCGAAGCGGCGCCGCGCCGCGAAACGAACGCAGTTAGATAACATTTGTAGAGGCGGAGGGTGTCACCCCTACGCAACGCCGTTTTTATTTTGGACGGCCCTTGCCCCCTTACCCCCTTCGTCCAACTTCATCTGAATAATTACCGATTTTTTCCGTGTACCGCTGATTATTCCGAATGTTGCTTGTTGATGATAATTTTTTTCAACTTTTTTCATTAGCCGCCAGGTAAATTGTGATTTCGGTTATTTTTTTCATTTCCCTTTACGTTGACAGACGGGGAAAATTTACGCGCTGACCAAGTAACCGGGCAGACGATTGGGAGCCTTACCTACTTACCGGTGATGCTAGAAACACATTGCTACACAATCTTTGTGATGCCAGTTAGAAATTCTTGTTTTTGTACAAGGATTTCTAACTGGCATCATAAAGATTGTAAAAAAACAATCCTAAGACAATCATCGAGATCAGTTTACAAAACAATATTGTGCTGAAAAAAAACGAAAGTAGGTTCATTAAACTCTTTCAAATCTTTTAAACAAATATTTATACAAACGTAATTATACAAAAGCTAATTAGCCGAAACTCGACGAGCACTCAAAAACAAACCGAAGCTAAATAAGAAAGTAAACGGAACAACTAGAAACAAAAACTTTTATTATCATGCTTATTCAAAGACAACATTCTAACTACAAAATGTAGGTATTATAATTATGACGTATTTAGTTGTACATAGTTACAATACTATATTAGTATTTGTAGTTAGAATGTTAGAATGTCATTGTGCTTATTCGACAAGTGACAAGTCGGCCCGATGGCGATCGCTTTGGCAAGGATTTCGGTGGGACCACCCACCCCCTCCGAGGGGGACGCATTTTTTCCCGCCACCACCGAAGGGGTTGATTTTTTAAACTGATGACGCGCTTTCATTCCGCGCTGTGCAACTTGCCCACGCGGCTGTATGTGTTACCGGCAGATAAATAAATAAAAAAGAAAAAAAAACTATGTGAACACTTTGTCGATAGTGCATCGTTCTTCTTTTTCCTGCGCGTTTATCTTTGCATCCGTTCTAAATTCAAAACTTTTCCGGACGATACAACTTGCGTGCTAAGCAACCGTGTGTAGAAGTACTTTGTGTAAAAAGCGTAGTATTATTTCATTACACATTTTTATTGGTCGACTAACTTTGGTGTCAAGTTGCCGGAAGTTTCGTCGAAGTTTTCGCTGTCGGAACGCGGGCCGAACATTCTGCAAATTTTTCAAGTTGTAAAGCTATGATAATAGAATAGAAAGTGTAGTAAAGTGAAAATTATTAGGCGTGGAGAGAATGACATTGTCCTTTGTAAGTATTTTAATATTATATTTTATGGCTTTGATTAATCTAATTATTTATAAAGAATGTGTATAGGTATTTTTTTTTAAATATTGCTGTGCTTACTGAGATGTACCCACTTATACAAACTGACTAGAAACTCCATACCTCAAACCTGTACGGCAACTTGAAAAGAGACCTATTATTGGATTTTTTTTCTTAGAACCGCGTAAAGTAGCAGAAAAGTAGCATTCGCAATGTATTCGCATAAATTATTACAAAATAGTGTATTATATTAATAAAAACGACTTTCACCCGCGGCTTCGCTCTCGTGGTACCTACAAGGGTAAAAAGTATGTGCTATTAATCACAGACTGTAATCTATCTCTATGCTTAATTTCACCCAGATCCGTTCAGCCGTTCTGGCGTGATTGAGTACCAAACATCCATCCATGTATCCAAACTTTCGCATTCATAATACAAAATGTAGCAGTAAGGTTTTGCAAATTCACTGACACTAATTGCTTAATCCAATTATAAAATCCACAAAAAAAAAAACTAAAATTGACCAAATAATACCCACTAATCGATTTTTCAAATTATTAATTATAACTTTATCGTATATAATTGATATAGAACGAATCGCTAATCCATATACCTACCCGTACCTAAGCGTGTTTGAACAATAAAAATTCCAAAATGATTATTGAAATACCAAAATTATTATGATTACAAGGAATTAATCTCAAGGCGTTTCCTTGCAATAATTTAATAGGTTTATTAATTAAAAGCCGGGCAATTTGACCTTTTTACAACAATCCTTATTCTTTGCTATAAAATGGTTTTACGACTCAACAAGATGTAGTAAGTCAAAATTAATGTGCCATTTTGAGATGAATGCTGTTGGGTTTTATTTAATTGATATAAACATAATTATAAACCTAATAAGTAGTCATATAAATCTAATTAGTAGTCATCATCAGCATATATTCATCAGTATTATTCCATACTCGACATGGGCCTCCCCCAAAGAGTTCCATGCCCAGTTCCGAGCATAATGGATAATGCAAAGCCTTTATAATTCCTGAAAAAGTTGTTCTAGACCAGTTCGATGCAGGTTTTACCATATACAGTCAAAAGTTCAAAATCACTAGGATCATTTTGAAACATCTAGAAACTAGGTGAAGGTGATTGTACCTGATTCTTCTAGAAACAGGCGTAGAATCAGACAGATAACAAGATAAAACAGATCTTTCTCGTGTAAGTCGAGCTACATTCAGAACTTTTGTACAATTTCACCATCTAAAGGTCGGGCACATTGGCAAATGCATGTGAATCTGCCAATCGTGCGTTTCTGCAGTGCAGTTTGAAAGCGGGGATTTGCCCATACTAGACAGGCGGGTTGACGGGCACATACTACTATTGATAAGGAACGCTACTGCCCATCCTCTAGCTTTTCCACTTAGTCGCCTCTTACGACTTCCACGGGTAGTCATGGAGGGGCTTATTATTCAACCGGGGCCAGGGCAGCGGAACAGAGCCAGCAGCTAATTATGATTAACCTCGGTAGCGCAGCGGGCGATTGCCCGTCTGTGACGCAAGGGGTGCGGGTTCGATTCCCGCTGCGGGACAAATATTTGCAGGATCTGCAAATATCGGTTCCGGGTTTGGGTGTTGTGTGTTGCCCCTTCACTGACACAATGCGAGGTAGGGCACAGCGAGATATTTTCGCTCTAAGTAGCCCGTCTTGAGAGGTACCTCCGCCTTACAGAAGATCGCAGCCAAATAGCATTATTTTTTGCTAATAGTGTTGTGTTCTGCGGTAAGGTTGCCAGAGCTCATTAAGGGGAGGTTCGGGGTTGGCAACGCGTGCGTGATGCCTCTGGTATTGCAAGCGTTCATAGGTTACGTTAACCACTTACCAACAGTAAGCTCGTTTGCCACCTTAGTTGTATACATATAAAAACTTCGACTGGCCTCATAGCTCAGTGGTAGTAACTCTGCCTTCTGCGCTAGAGGTCGTGGGTTCGATTCCCGCACTGGACAAACATTTGTGACTAACACAGATGTTTGTTCTGTGTCTGGGTGTTAAATATATATCTATTATGTATACCAGTCTCTGGTACCCATAGTACAGGCTATGCCTAGTTTGGGATCAGTTGACCGTGTGTGATATGTCCGGAATATTTATTTATTTATTTTTATTTATTTATATAAAAACTCTATAATTACCTACTATATTATTATTATGATGAGGATAGGAAATTTATTGTTTTTTTCTTGTCAGCAGGCGGAGTCGGATCGGGAGAGCGGCGCGAGCTCGCCGGAGGGGGGAGCGCGCGCGACCGCCGAGCCGCGGTCCCCCTCACCGCGCGCGCGCACGCCGCACCAACCGCACTTGAATGGCTCCAGTGAGTTCGTATAGCAACTATTTATCTATTTCCTAGGATAAGATTATCACCTAAGACCTCTTTGAACAACTCGCGTTCCGACGCAAAAGCTAGGGAGTTCTTTTGAGCCTCCTCTTGTTCGGCACCACACTGAAGCTCTAAATTCCGTTTTGAGAAAAGGGATCACTTTTAGAGCATTCAGTACTTTAACTTTTTGTGCATTAACTATAAAGAGAATCATAGATTTAGCCGAAGTTCAAAGATGAGCTTTCAATAACATAAAATCTTATTAAATCCATTCAAACTCTTCAAACACTGAAATGTGATTACATTTAACGATAAGTGATGTTAACTTACAGTTATTTTTATGAATGAATTTCGCTCATTCACATTAATTTAAATGAATCCGATTTTACAATGAACTTGAGTTATTTGATTCCCATTTCGATGGCTTTGATGACTCATCAAAGCTTTACTAACCCCAACCTTCATAATAACTTTTTCACTCCACTCACACTGACATTTGACTGATTTTCACGTCAATTTAAGTCGAAAAATAATTTTTGAAATTTGCCTTTAGAATTCCACTCACGTTGATTTAAGATAGTGGACAAAATTCGTAATCCGATCCTTTCCCAGTACATCGAGGTTTTTGCCTATTATCGTTCTTGATTTTTGGGCATATAATAATGTTTTAGGAATCAGAAACACAGAAGTAAAAATCCCCTCAAAAACTCACTCCTCCCAAAATACTGTTTTTGCCGTGTAAAATGACAGATGGCCGCAGCAAATTGAAGTCTACGCGGCGGATGATGGAGTGAAATGGAGGAACTCCATCCTTCCTTACCTGTAATGTTCAGGACTACCTATACCTAGGTACTGCTACAAGGTTAGGTAGGTAGATGATTTTCTATACAAAATGCAAAGTCAAGAGAATTTCATTCAAAATCACAATGATGATTGTGAAATGTCATTAAAAAGATTCTTATTGCATTTTTGCAGTTTCAACGACAATGATGCTATAAAATAAATGGTAAATAGTAGCGCAACTTCATAAATTCACTTGTTAATTTTTACCTAACGCTAATACCAAAAACCAACAAGACATATCTTTAACTTCAAAATCTGTTCATCCTTTAAGCACAGCTGAATATCAAACAATCAAACTCATTGTATTATGCTTAGCAGGAATTAAGTAAAATGTGGGAAGTTTAAAAAATAAATTAAGTTCCGAATAGCGATCACGAACCAGGCGACCCTGTGTAGGAAGGCCTCCCATCCTATAGACCGACGAAATTGTGAAAGTTGCGTGAAGTTGGTGGATGGAGAAGGCTCAAGACAATTTTTTGTGGCACTCTTTGGGTGTGCCTATATCCAGCAGCAGACTTTTTCAGGCTAATTATGATGATGAATAATAATTGGTTTTGTCAAAAAAGCTACGTCAACTACGATACTAACGTTACGTTCTTTACAAAAACAGCTACCTACGTTACTTACGTAACCATGTTACTAAAACATATACGTTACCTACTTTAGAGCTATCAAAAACAGCTATCTCAACTACGTAACAAAAGTTTCATTTCCTCATTTTGTCCCCAGTGGCGTCGATGTTCCAAAACCTGCAGAACCTCGCTAACATGCAGCAGAATATGCCGATGTCGCAACAGCTGCAGCAGCAGATGTCGCAGCAAATGTCACAGCTAGCTGCCAACCTGCAGGGTTTGACTTCTATGCCGTCCAACCCCGTCATAAATTCGCCGCTGAATTTGAGCGTCAGTGCACCTGGTAAGTTATTTTTTTATATAACTAAGGTGCGGCATACATGCATACGGCCTACCTGTTGGTAAGAAGTTACCGTAGCCATAAATGTAAGGCGGAGGTACTTCGAGGCGGGCGGGCTGTTCCAATTTAAAGCGAGATAAACTCACTGTGCCCTACCTCCTCCTTGAATGTTATAAGTATAGCTTAGACATCTTCGAGTATCTGATTGCCTGGAGATCTGAGAGAATGTCTACCATGCCTTAGAATAAAAGTTGTAAACCTATTTCTGTTAATTTTTTACATTACAATGGACTTTAAAAACTGCAACAACAAACAAAATTGTTCCTCAACTCATTCAGAGTCTCAATTATCATTAACGCAGCTAAATCATGCAAAATAAATATTTCATCGCGACAAAATGAATAAAATATTAATTTGAAACGAGACCGAAGCCAAGACTTTTCTATTTTAGCTAATATTATGCAATCCGGTTGTCACTGTCCGTATCTTAATTAACTTTTTTTAGTGCATTACCGTTCGTTAAATGGTATAGTAAACTTTGTAACAGTAAGTGAACTTTAAAGGCAGTTACGATTCGTTTGCATAAAAATATGCAGAAATCACCATCATTTCGGCTGTTGGATGTCCACTGCTGAACATAGGCCTCCCCCACAGATTTCCAGAGACAATAATTTCGGAGTGATTTGCCCATACTCACCACGCTGGGCATCCGGGTTGGTGAGCGCAGTTAGAGCTATTGTTGTTATAATAGAGGACGCTGCTGCCCATCCCCTAGCCTTTTATCCTTAGTCGCTAATTTGTTTTCTGATTTTTCCGCTAATATTCTTACTTTTTGTTGATAGAATTTAGGATATAACTTATTATCAATCACCATTTCATTTTATTTTTTTAAAATAAATATTCCGGACATATTCACACGGTCAACTGATCCCAAACTAGGCATAGCCTGTACTATGGGTACCAGAGACTGATATATATAATAGATAAATATTTAACACCCAGAACAAACATCTGTGTTTATCACACAAATGTTTGTCCAGCTATGAGGCCAGTCGATTCACTCATTGTAGAGATGTGTTAGAGTCGCTACGATGATAATTATAGCCTAGCTATCTACGGATGTGTATTTAAAGGCCGCATAGCATTTAAAGAGATATACTTACTGTCTTTTCAATACTGCGGCTCGGTGTCTGGCCGTCGCGCGAGGACAAACCTCTAATTACCCCGTATTAGACAGATTGGGATAATCAGACGTACACGGTTCGCGCATTAAAACTCTCCACTTCGATACCACGTGATTCGTAATTAGGTGATTACCGAAACCAATCGATTTAATGAATTCGAGATAGCGGCTCCATCGCCCGCCCATTAAACCTACGCTATAATGGAAGAAAAAAAACCTATTTAAATAATGAGTATAATTACATATTTTTTTCACGAACTCACGGATATTACGACTGTTGCGGTATCATTAAGAGTTTTATTGTCTTAATAGAGCTAATTATACATTTTTTTCGGTTCTTAATTGATGCGCCGTAGGAAAAAGCATTTATTACAAAATGTGAAATGTCATGGTTTAAATGAATACGTTATGTTAATGTTTTAACGGACTTGTAAGACATGCAGATAATGTTTTAGATTCTTTTTGGTTCGTTTTGTTCGCGGTGAGTTAGTCGTGCTCGGTTGCCGATGACTTTTGTGTAATTTCCTATCGTTTACTTTGATTGCGAGTTTTACTATTAGTACCTTAACACATGCATGAGATCGAGAAATGTTGTGGAACTAATTTGTGAAGTCTCTGATACTTATTTGGTAACTATAAGCCGAGCCGGGCCGATTCATGTTGGTCCTGGCTGAAGAATAGGCCCCTCCATTTCTACCCGTGGATGTCTTAAAAAACGACTAAGGGGAAAAAAGCTTGGCAGCATCTGCGCTCGCTAACCCGCATGCCCAGCTTGACGAGCATGGGCAAATCCCCCCAAATTGTTTGGGTGCAGGCCGCTGTCGCTATGGAAATCTATGGGGGAGGCCTATGTCCAGCAGCGGAAGTCGTCCTTCTGGTAACCTGATGATGATGAAGCCGAGCCGTGTTGTCCTAGCAAGAGGTATCTTGAAATTTGATCCATAGGTAAATCCCGGTCATGCACCAATGGACTTTTTGATTCGAAAACTTTATGTGTGGATTAACACGTACTCGCTGTACTGGTGGAGGGGTGGTAGTGGCCCGCCTTTCGATCCACATGGATTTTCGGAATTCGGAGATTTGGAAAATTTATGTGCGCTATGCTAGTGCTCTCAAACGGTGAAGGAAAACATTGTGAGGAAACCGGTACGTCCTAGAACCTAAAACTTCGAAGACATGTGACATGTGCACGAAAGGAGCCTCTAAGAGGCGCACTTTAATCCTTTTACTACACTGATTCTTTCATCGACGGTCATAGGCCCTTTTCAGGGCCACCATACCTCAACCTGGTCACTGACCAAAGACAGGATGACCTAGAAAAAATCAGTGACACGATAAGAAAAGAAGATGAACACGTACTCGAATCGGTGAAGGAGAACATAGTGAGGAAACCTGCGGCTTAATCAGCTTGTATTGACAATGTCTTGTAGTTAAGTTGACTAGGCCGAGAGAATAGTATAGATGCTGAGCAAGCCTACTCCATCTTAACTTGTCCCACACACTACAGGGTCCTGTAAGTGAGTAAAAAGTTCCACCTGACGCTGTATAAATCATCTAGAAGATGCAATAAGGCCTCACTTACTATAAGCTCCGTCGAAGTTAGTAGCTACTTAGAATAAAATAGACTTGCCAAAGGAAAATGGACTGGAAGGAATGACATGGACTTTAATTATGATGTACGTAGTTAATGTAGCGATGAATGACGTTATTGAGCATGATAACGTTTCAATTCAGTACCACTGTTTTTTCACTGTCGATGCCACCATACTAATAGTCTAGAATTCCGTATTTAGAGAGTTATCACTTTATTTGAGAGTTATCACTTTTGACTGGCCTCATAACTCAGTTGGTAGTGGCTCTGCCTTCTGCGCTAGAGGTCGCGGGTTCGATCCCCGCACTGGACAAACATTTGTGTGATGAACACAGATGTTTGTTCTGTGTCTGGGTGTTAAATATATATCTATTATGTATATCAGTCTCTGATACCCATAGTACAGGCTATGCCTAGTTTGGGATCAGTAGACCGTGTGAATATGTCCGGAATATTTATTATTATTATTTATTTATTGCGAGTGCCTGTCTGAGACGCAAGGGGTGCGGGTTCGATTCCCGCTTCCTTGCAGATCATGCAAACATTTCCCTGTTCTAATCAATTCATAAGTCAGTACAAATTTTGTTTCTCTTCCACTCATCTCTATCAGCCGAGATTTCAGTATTCAATCCTATTCTACCCATGTCGTGTTTCGAATGCCAATAACAAAGCCAAAAAAAAGCCAAAACGCACTGTTCCCCTAAAAAAGCAAAATAGTTTTGTCAGAATTCTATGGAGTTTCAGTAAATGCAGCGTTTATCGTTAGTAATAGAAAATTCAAATAATTATCACTACTGTATAAAGTCAATTTAGAGTTTGACATTTGAGGGCGTACGATATAAATATGAATCATTTTGAAATAAATTTTAATCATATTATATTACTTATCGCACGCCGTTTGAACACGGCTTTAGTACAATGTACCTAGAGTACAAATCTGTGTAAGGATTTTACAAAGTGATTCCTATTGTTAGACTAAGCATGCAAGAGGCGCTCGCAAGCTTAACAAAAACTTTACCGTCTAACTTCTACGTGCTTAGATAAAATCAAACTACGATTAGTATTATTCGAATCAAGACCTTGGGCTGTGAAGATAAGGTGCAAATGACCGTTGCCGCTAACTCGTAAACAAAGGACTGACACGGGTAGGGTTGGTTAAATGATTACAAAACTGAACAAAAGTACTGAAAACAATTCGATTTCTATTTACCTACTTTTCTCCTTTTAATGTCCTAAGTGAAACAACTCATCATCATCATCAGCCTGTAGAGTTCCACTGCTGGATAACGGCCACCCCCAAAGATTTCCATAACGAACGATCTTGAGCCTGCGTCGCCCTGTACGTGGCCGCCTTTCGAGGTGCCTCTGAGTTGCAAGTGTTCATAGGCTACGGTAACCGCTTACCAACACGTGGGCTGTACGCTCGTTTGCCAAATTAGAGAACTTCGACTTGTTAATTCTGAGAGTTATCGGTAACCTTGATTCTTCTACGGAACTACTATCACAAAGAAAGCTCTTTTCACAAAATCAATGATCGATGAGTTTGGTTTTAGTCAAGGGTGAACATGCCAGTTTCAAAAGAACCAAAACAATTAGAAAGCTTACTAAAATTAACCTTTTATCTGTGACAATGTAAATTTCGTCAAACAGTCGTGTAATCACCATGACTGATGTATTAATGTGTCTTAGCTGTTAATAATCACATTTTATTTGCCAAAGCTAATTTTTATATTATAAGATGAGGTAAGTTTATTGGTATGTATAATTGTATGGTTATAGTGAAACTCATAATATATTATTGTAATTTAACATGGACCTTGGTTTTACGGATTACTCGCCACACCTAATTAATATTTTTTGTATTTTGTTCACACGTTTTCAAGTAATTTCAAATCTTTTATATATTATTTTATCAGTGAATATATAGTTAATTTCCGAAAAAAACCCTTGCCTAGGTACGCCTTTTAAAGTAGGTAGGTATACATAAAAATAGTCCCCGCTGTTATTCAAATATTTTTATTTTCTTGATTTAAAGTGAATCCAGCATTTTAAGATAACAGGTGCTATCCAAAATATTCGTGCTAACCAACGAGATTTATACCCGTTACTTCGCTTATCGGCAATGCGATATCAACTACGCCATGGAACGAAGAACGCTGAAAATCTTGGGAAAGATGCATTACGGCCTCTTTTACACGTTGCGAATTCGCATCACCACGCATCGTTTTGACTTTCGGCTCGTAGTGAAACCTTTATCGCTGTGACACGCATTGATGAACATGCAAAAATGAACTTTCAAGTGCTGGAAAAATGCCCAATTTACAATGGTGTCT
Organism: Anticlea derivata; assembly: GCA_947579855.1. Taxonomy (NCBI): domain Eukaryota; kingdom Metazoa; phylum Arthropoda; class Insecta; order Lepidoptera; family Geometridae; genus Anticlea; species Anticlea derivata. The sequence goes on from OX388269.1 coordinate 9,560,134, forward strand.
TTTTTCAACAGGTATGGGCTCTCCGAACCCAGTAGCGAATAACAACATGCTTCCTCCAGCGATGCCGTCTCCGATGCCACAGCTGATCCTGGCCTCAGGTCAGCTAGTGCAGGGCATCCAGGGTGCCCAGCTACTTATACCTACTTCTCAAGGTAAACCTCTTCATTCTCATCTCATGTTTTTTTTTTATGTTATACGGGGGCAATCAGGCTTACGGCCCACCTGACGATAAGTGGTTACCGTCACCTATTGACATCAGCACTGAAGCATTGCTAATGCGTTGCCTGCCGAACCCCTCCCCCCCTAAAGAGCTCTGGCAACCTTACTCACCGCAGGAACAAATAACGTTATTTGGCTGCGATCTTCTGTAAGGCGGAGGTACCTCCCCAGGCGGGCTACTCCAATTTAGAGCGAGAAAATCTCGCTGTGCCCTACCTCCTCCAAAAACTATTGTGGGTTCTATGCTCTGCATTGAACCCACAATAGTCTTTTATATTAATAAATATTCCGGACATATCACACACGGTCAACTGATCCCAAACTAGGCATAGCCTGTACTATGGGTACCAGAGACTGATATACATAATAGATTAATATTTAACACCCAGACACAGAACAAACATCTGTGTTAGTCACAAATGTTTGTCCAGAGCGGGAATCGAACCCGCGACCTCTAGCGCAGAAGGCAGAGTTACTACCAACTGAGCTATGAGGCCAGTCACTGAGCTATGAGGCCAGTCATATTATATTGAATAAATAACAAAATATTTATAACTCTAACGTAACTGACTGACTGACCTATCAACAATCACAGCTAAAACATCATCATCATCAGCCTGAAGACATCCACTGCTGGACATAGGCCTCCACCCAAAGAGCCAGAGCAATAAGTTTTAGAAACTTGAAATTTGTAATGTGGTGCACTAAGACAGCAATTTTCAAAATTCAACCCCTAAAACGAAACACGAACGAAATTGCGGAAACGTGGACTACTCTTTTCATGAACTGGATATTAACAAGCCTCATAGATCAGTTGGTAGTAGCTCTGCCATCTGTGCTAGAGGTCGCGGGTTCGATTCCCGCACTGGACAAACATTTGTGACTAACACAGATGTTTGTTCTGTGTCTGGGTGTTAAATATGTATATATTATGTATATCAGTCTCTCTTACCCATAGTACAGGCTATGCCTAGTTTGGGATCAGCTGACCGTGTGTGATATGTGCGGAATATTTATTTATTATATTTATTTCGCTGTTGATTAAAATCTGCAAATACGAGTAGTTACTCTAACTTACACTGCTTTCCCCCACAGGTATCGCCACCCAAACCATCCTAACCATACCAGTAAACCATGTGAACTCCAACGACCAGATGGTCAACCTGGCCCTCAACAACGGGCAGGTCGTCTCAACCTCCTTGGCCAACCTCCAGGCAATGGCCCAGCCCCACCAACTCCTCAACACCAGCCAACAACAGGCCAACATTCGGCCAAACATGCTCAACCCAAACCTTACGAACGCGCTGCTGAACCAAGGATTAGGACAAAGCTTAGGAAACCAAGGACTACCAAACTTTTTGTCGAACGGAACAAACGCCCAAGAGTTGCTCCAAGCGCTGCAGCAACCGCAAGCGAACCACAACCTTCTGCAGACGGTGCAACAGAACAGTTTGCCGCAGCAGATGCCTGGGAGACGGTCGTCCTCGCCTAGACCGGACAGGCATTATAAGGAAAGAGAGAATTTCGAGAGATTTGTGGGACAAGCTAGGGAGAGGAGTGAGAGGGAAAACGCTGGAGCCTCTGCTATGAACAGTATTAACAGGTAAGTCTGTTTTTAGTTAAAATAACTTGCCTTATTTATTCATTTATTCAATACGTGAATTTTGTCAAATTTCCCATTCGACTGAGTTGAAATTGCATACCTGCATAGTTCTGATTATAAACCAATATTATGGTGAAAACGAGCTGATCTAAGTAGACGAGTCAGGAGCTACATAAAATGATCCGTGTTTGGACTCAATTGAATCAGCTTGATGTGATGAAAATAATGACTATAAAAATGTATTAAGATTATCCTTACTTACATTTACATTCTTTCGAATATAAATGAAACTGTCTTGGTTTTGCAACTTAAAACTCGCAAATCCAACTGTAGGTATTTAAAATACCAATAATTAATTTCTACCTAAACATTTGAAATCGATTTATTTGGAATTTCGAAATTATTATCGGGCCTATTCTTTTTGTATAGTTAACATTATTCGTAATATCAAAAAACCCTTTGCAAACTTCTGCAAGCTTGAAAAGGGAAAATATTGGTTTCACTAACTAAAAGATGCTATGGAAAATCTGTGAACACCAACATTCGATCCCAAAACTAAGAACCATCGCGAACTATCAGTAACAATATCCCATTTAGTGATGACCCTGCTAAACAGATCCCGTTAATCGAATCTGAGTCCTTTGGCTTTAATAATAAAGTCCAATAGTGATGCAAGTAGGGCTGTCTCGCGTGGGTGCACTGACAAGTGTTCGGTGTAATTATGTGACAATGAGTGTAATTATTCTACTGACGCCAACCAACACACGTATGTTGTGTGTGTGCGTGAATTAGTAATCAACCTTTATTATGTTCGTGTATTAAGGGCATCATTTTGTTAGGTTTTGTTTTTATGACTTTGTTAATAACTAGTTACTTCATTCATGGAATTCCACAAACGCGGTGCGAAGTCCCAGGCGACAGTAAATTATGTTTTTACCGATTGCTAATTGGGTTTTATTTTCTTTTAGTAATGATCAGGGTATTTTTTTAAGACACTTCTAAATTATGAATGAAGTATATTGCAAGACATTTTGCCCTATAATGTATTCATCTATTCTTCGGTCTAAAACGAAAATGAGACGAGAATTGGAAGGCATGTTTTTTTGCATGAATTAGGTACTTAATTTTAAATAATCTTATAGGTAGGTACTATTTTGTAGTCAATCAGTGTAAGTTATTACAAGTCGGTAATTAAATATTCTTCAGAAGCTATTTAGAACCTCAAAGTTGCGCAACGGGCTATGGAGAGGCTCGGAGTTTTACTGCATGATAAAATCCGAAATGAGAAAATCCGTAAACGAACATATTATTAAGTCCCCGACATAGCACTCAGAATTGCCAAGTTGAAGTGACAATAGGCAGCTGATATAGCTCGCAGAACCAACAACCGTTGGGGAATAAAGGTTCTCGAATTACGACCACGGACTAGGCGACGCAGTGTTGGAAGGTCCCCGATGGACTGTTCCCGACGACTCCCAGCAACCTCTTTTAGGTCATCTTTCTAGTGGTGGCCCGTGCAACACTGCGCTTTTCAGTGCGTGCTCTCCACTCTAGAAAATGGATAGACTGTGTGAAAGTGGATATGGTGAAGAAAGGGGTGAGTGCTGAGATGACGACTGATAGAGGGAAATGGAAGAAGAATACATGTTGTGCCGACCCCACATGATGTGGGATAAGGGCAGGAAGATGATGCTTTCCACTCTAGAACCTCTGCCCTATGACTATGTGCCCCGCTCACTGACACTTCAACTTACTAATCCCCTGGGCGGTGATCCCGTCCCGTCCCGTCTTGGCCTACGGAGGGATTGTTGTAAAATCCCCATTAGGTAGTGCTCTTGATATAGAGGCTCATCGTTCTTGCTTAGTAAAGCAACCTTCAGTCAGCGTGGTCACAAAATGGATGGGTGACAGGACGCTCCTGTGCGTAGTCGATCCCGATTTTTAAACTTGTTAGGCCACGGCAGAGGCCTTCGGGCGGTCTGAAAACCCCGTTATCTTATTCGGCCACTGAACAATACTACATATAGAACATACATACGTACATACAGAAATAAATAATAACTATTTAACCTGCATAAATAGTTTTAGGGAAACTTTCAAGAGGTAATTTAAACGACATTTTTTTGTACACGCCTCCACTGGAATTTCCAGAAGCATATTTACCTTTCCTTAACTGACTTGCAAGGAAGTTGGTGACACGTTCTGCTAATTTAATTAATATGTGAGTAATGCAACACGCTAAGATAAGGGTGTGCGTACACTGGACGTGTTAATAAATAAACACAGCTGTTAGGTTCAAGTTCGTGACCTCAAAGACCTCTAAAAGGATTCCCTGGGTATCAGAATCAACGAATAGCTACAATATTAGTTTCACACCATAAAGAAAAACATCAATAAAATTTGAATCCTTTCACTACACTGATTCTTTCACCGACCGTTTTCAGGGCCAACATGCCTCAACCTAGGATAGGATAACCTAAAATATCACTGTTTTTTGTCATTTTATATATTTTTACCTTATTATCAAACGTAAAACAACTGAATCATTGAGTTTGAACTGATTTGACCCCTGCTGATTTTTACATAGTGTTTTTTTAATGATAAATAAAGAATTTCCAAAAGTCGTAGAACAAACTTTATTGGGTGTAGAATAAGCTTAGCTTGGATAGTTATACATATTACTAGCTTCCGCCCGCGGCCTTGCTCGCGCGGTACCTATGAGTATATATATAGTATTCTATGTGCTTTCCAAACCATTATTTATCTCTGTGCCAAATTTCATCTAGATCCGTTCAGCCGTTCTTTTTTTTTTTTTTTTTATGTTATACGTAGGCAAACAGGCTTACGGCCCACCTTTACCCATGGTAAGCGGTTACCGTCGCCTATTGACATCTGCAACACCTGGAGCATTGCTAATGCGTTGCCTGCCCTGGAGAAATCTTTTTGTATTTTTCTTAAAGATCTTCATGATCTGGCGTGATTGAGTAAAAAACATCCAAATTTCCGCATATAATAATAGTAGAAAGATGAATCACCTTGTATAAAACAAAATTCCTCATATTTAAAGTCATGTTTGAGTTTTTAAAACGTGATCACTTATATTTATTTAGCTAACACAAACCCACCCCATTTTTAATACAATTGCTGTAAAAATTCGATGCTATCGCCCGGTAATGTCCTTTGATCATTACACGTAATTATATACAGCGACATGTTTGGGGACTGTTTATGTCACAAAGGTATAAAAAAATAATGATTTTGTTCTTTTGTATAAATTAGATAACGTTGAATTTTAGATTTATAAGTGAGGGTAAAAAGAACTCCCAAAACATTGTGAGTAGATAACACAAAAGCGTAACTACGGGTCATGTAACGATGGATGATGATGATGATCTCTATTACTGTAGGTACAGGGTCTCCCAGGAAACTGTCACGAAAATTTTCCTTATTATTCTAGTATTAAACGTGAGTTGTAAGTTCTGAAGTTAAATTGATGACTCGAAGCTGTAATATAGTAAGATATTTTTTACAAAAACTAAAAACCGACTTCAAATTCCTGAATATTCACAAGATTAATGTCAACCTCTTTTTTTTGTTATCAACCTCTTTGCGTTTTGCTAACCTACTGAGGATGACACTGGCCACCTACACTATGGAATAAAAAACAAAAGTAAGTATGACATCCATTCATCATCAATAATGACTCTTACGGTACTGAATGACTGACAATCCGTTTGATTGTCAGTCAGTCACTGGTTTTATCCTCTTTGAAAATCTATGAAATTTTCAGGGTTGCTTCCTTTTGTAACGTATGGGTGCACAGAAAGGAATTCCCGACACACAACCCCTAAGGTTAAAGTTTATGTAAAAAAAGCAGCAACCGAACGAAGTCGCGGGAAGAACCATCCCATACCAGCGACGACAAAAAAAAATCGACAAGTCGTGATTTCAAGAGATGATGACGTTTTTTTAAGTTTTACGGGACAAGTAGCAATTCCTCAGAAATTAAATTAATATAGGACCACCCCGGGATCATACTCTATACACCAGCGAAAGAATTATCAAAATCGGTTTAGTATTGGCGGAGATATCGAGTAACACACAAAAAACAAACTGCCGACTTGAGAACCTCCTCCTTTTTGAAGTCGGCTAAAACCATGTAGCTAGTACAAATAGTTTAAAAAGAAATCGGGTTTTAACATTCTTCATTTTAATAATTTGTTATTTTTATAAGTATAATTATGTTAATAAGTAGGTATAAGTACCTAGCTGCTTTTTTTATTTTACTTTACACTTGAGTGAAACTGAAAAACCAACAATAAAATTACTTTTATCGCGAATAATTGAGGTAAACTCGCTACCTGGCCATTATCTTCTATAATGAGCTATTTAATGTTTATTATATACAGGATGTTATGTAGCTGATATAATTACATAAATAATGCCTTGTTCACGCGTTTTATAGTTACAATTTTCTGGTGATGGTAGCGCGGAAAATGGGTAATATAAAAAGTAAGGACAGCGATATGTTTAAGTGACATAGCCCTGTGCCAGCTTTGCGATTTTTTTAGGTGGTGACGTGATAGTCTCAAAGATTTAAGGTTCAAATTCATGTAAAATATTTCTAAGAGGCTTGCATTTGAATGGCAGTAAGACGTTAAGGTAGGGCTCAAAGTCATTCATGTAGCGGTATTCTAAATACGTCATAATTACGTGACCGCAAAGTATGTTGATTTTATGAAATGATGCGTGAGGAAAATCGTAGACGCATGAGGAATTTTTCAAATAGGTAGGTATTGATAAAATCGAAAACAATTCGTCACAAACGCTCATCTAACTGAAGTCGTAATCATCATCAGCCTGTATAAGGCCACTGCTGGACATAAGTCTCCCCAGGTTCAGGTATTATGGCCCTGAAAAGAGCCTAAGAGCCACTGAAAGAATCAGTGTGGTGAAATAAAAATGCGCCTTTAAGAGTCTCCTTGCATGCACATGTCACATGTATTCGAATTTTTAGGTCATGCAGGAGACCTCACAAAGTTTTATTTTCTGTTTGAGAGCACTAGTATAGCGTACGTATCCGAATGGAAAATCCATTGGTGCACGACCAGGAACCCAATCTTTGGATTGGAAGGCGGGGTCACTTCCACCACTCCGCCAGTACTGCCTTTTTTTTTTTTTTATACAACAGATGTGGCAAACAAGCTTACGGCCCACCTGATGGTAAGCGGTTACCGTAGCCTATGAGCGCTTGTAATACCAGAGGCATCACGCACGCGCTGCCGACCCCGAACCCCCTTAAGAGCTCTGGCAACCTTACTCACCGCAGGAACACAACACTATTTGAAACAAATAATGTTATTTGGCTGCGATCTTCTGTAAGGCGGAGTTACCTCCCCAGGCAGGCTGCTCCAATTCAGAACGAGAAAATCTCGCTGTGCTAGGGCACAGGAGGAGGGAGGATAGGGAGGAGGTAGGCCTCCTCCTAAAATTTGTGGCGAGAAGCGAGAAAAACGTTTACTTTAGTAGAGTATGCAACACTGGCCCGGTCTATACCGGTCTCCAGATTCGCAGGGAGATGTGATGCGGCTTTTAAGGAGGCAATCGCTCAGATCAGTTGAAAATGTGGTACACACCAAATTGGCCTAATTGTATTGACACCCCTAATCTGCAGTAAACGTTAATATATTCCAGGCTATATCCGGATCTATTTATCACCATTACTTGCTGGATTAGACGCGTCCCGGCGCTGGTAATTACGGAATACTTAATGCTAGGTTTTACTTAATAAGGGGATACCTTTACCGTGCCATATCTTCGTTATTACGTATAAAAACATAATAGACATGTCATCATCATCATCATTTCAGCCGTACGACGTCCACTGCTGAACATGACAGGCAGGCCACAGACAGAGCGAATTCTTTATCCTGTCACCTGTGGGGGGATTTGCCAATACTCACCACGCTGGGCATGCGGGTTAGCGAGCGCAGTTAGAGCTATCGTTGTTAAAATAAGGGACGCTGCTGCCCATCCCATAGCTTTTTTCCATAAGTCGCCTCTTACGACATCCGCGGACAGGTAGATATGGAGGGGCCTATTCTTTAGCCGGGGCCACCACGGCCAATATAGACCAAATAGACCTGTATAACAATGTTATTATACAATGTTGGGATCAGCTGTACATGGCACCGCAGAGCCGCACTTTTATGATTCCATACATTTTTGTGTCTATGAAGTCTTATTGCCATTGAAATGCGAGCGTGACAGCACTATTTTATACGAATTTAAGCCATAAATCGTTGAGACTGTCAACTTACGTCAACGCCTAAACAAATCGCAAAGATGAGGCCTGGGGCCCATGACATCTTGATGCTATTCAAATGCTAGTCGGGCGGCACTTGGTTACACGATTTGAACCTTATATCATTGAGCCTGTCAACTTACGTCACCGCCTAAACAAAATCGCAAATTTAATGGTACGGATGGATATCCCGGCTGATGGAGGTCAGTGGAAGAGAAAAACATGTTGTTCCGGCCCCACATGCAGTGGAATAAGGGCAGGGAGATGATGATAATAATGTTCGTAAGTTAATTATTATTGATAATAAAACGTTACCGTGAATCATTCACCGCACAATTCTCGCTACGATTTTTGCGTAACTATCCCAAGCTCAAGCCTCTGGCATACCACATATGTACTTACGCGACAAGATTGCAAAGGGATGTAGAACAAAGTCCCTCGCCGTTTCTTAAAATTTAAATTCGTGAATACTACAAACTAATTTGTCATTGTATGTGTTCCCTCGTTAAATTTCCCTATCTAACCTTGAAGTCTACCTACCTATCCATTACACTGTAATAAGTACGTTCTTCCACTTGCGCGTGTGTGCGTAATTCAAAGACATTAAGTTAATGCGACCTCATAATTACTGGTTAGAAGCATTAATTCTCGCATCAGTAATTAAGTTTAATACCTCATTTCTGTTCAGCTCTTAGAGTAGCAAGGAAGGAACCTAACGTAGTCAGTAGGCACATACCTACCCAGTTACAATTGAAAACGGACATGTAACATTGATTTGTATCCCAATGTCTCTCTCCTGGAACTCTTTAAGAATGAGGATAACCTCAAGGATAAGACTGATATAAATAAGTCTTCAAAAATAGTAAACATAAGTATTTGAAATCCCCCATCAACATCTTGATTTCGATAACCATATGTCGAGGTTTTTTAAGCCAAATTTTTTAGCAGCTGGTTGCTGCTCTATTGAATTTATTGATAATATGATTTAAAGCCTATAGCACAGTCCGGGTCAAGGCGGAATGATACGGAACATCAGAATCTATTCAGCCGTTTTGGGTGCAACGCGGTACTAAATATTTTTGCGAAACATAGCCCGTACGGACTGGTCAGCCGGGTATAAATAATTCTTACACTTGAACTTATTGAATTGACTGAGATCGGCATAACCTTCTACTGGACCTTTTTCGTCACGGGCGCTATTGAATCTTAAACCACTTTGTGCAGCTGTACATCTACGTGCCCCGTACTTTAAAACAAACAAAACGTTCCAGAACATATAAAATAAAACAAGTTATAAGTAAAAAGGTAATTTCTAGAGCACTCTTTTCCCTTCATGGCAAACAACTCAGAGCCCCTACCGTGTGTTTGAGGGTTCACTACGCAATCAATCAGACGTAGGTTAAAACAGGGCTTAACCTACTGAACCTTTATTACAATTAGAAATTTAATCATGCTATGTAGAGATAAGATAGAGATATAGTGGAAATCCGTAGAAGAACCAAGGTCACCGTCATATACCTTCAGAATTAGCAAGTTGAGAGCCAGTGGACAGGCCATATAGCTCGTTGTACAAACAACCGGTGTGGAATAAACGTTTTCGAATGGCGTCCACGAACTGGGAAACGCAGTAGTGGAAGGCCCGATGGACCGACGACATTGTAAAGATTGCGGGAAGTCGGTGGATAGAGAAGGCTCAAGACCGTTCGTCATCGCACTCTTTGGAGTGCCTATGTTCAGCAGTGGACTTCATCAAGCTGATGTTGATGATCTAACAAACTAGCAAGCTATTTTCCTCCGAGAATTCCTTAGTAGGGGTGTTAACTTCAATCCCACTTTTTCTTTTTCGCCAACACTTCCGACGGTGCGCTTAGCATTTATTGAAAGAGATTAACTTATTTTACGTGGAAATATTTTTATTGGACGATCGTTGGTTACCTTTAAATATGTTTCAATTAAATTGACATTAGAAGTTTTCATCAGCCCGGACATAGGCTTCCTCAAAAGCCGCTTCACGTATGAATGCTCCCTAAAGTGAGTTGGTGGACGACCGGGTTTGAACCCACGACCTTCGGATCGAAGGTCAGGTAACCTTCCACTAGGCCATCACAGCTAAAAAATATTTTTAATTAAAATCGTCTTCACAACGAAAACAAAAGTCAATAACGACAATAAATTCATATTTGGCAGAAGTAGGTAATTACTGTAATTACATCCTGTCAGTTCTTGGGCGCAGACTGTTTACAATTCCCTGCTGCTGCTATGGCATGAACATGGCAACAACTATGAAATTCTCCAATCAGCGCGTATTGCCAGTGATAGCATATGACACTGAGACTTGGTCGCTAACTATTGGCCTCACACAAGCTCTAGTCACGCAACGGGCTATTGAGAGACCTATGCTCGGAATTTCACTATGTGATAAAATTCGAAACAAGGATATCCGTAGAATAACTAAAAGATTACCGACATATCTCTCAGAGTTCGCAAGTTGAAGTGGCAGTGGGCAGGCCATATAGCTCGCGCAACCGACAACCGTTGCTGAATACTCCTAAATCCATCAACATTCATAATTAACACTCTTCTTTTCACATGACATTCGTTCCTCATGACAATTCCAAAAAAAAAACCAGTGAATGAAAAACTGTAAAAAAAGTTGCTACCAGACGAGTCGTGTGCCATTACAACATCTCGGAGCTGTAAGTGAATTAAAAAGTAATTATTGACCTTAATAAAAGTGATCCCAGTTTATAATAATACCGCTTGCGGAGGCTTACGGACGCTCAGTAATCCAGCTGTGACAAGTGCAGATAGCAAGGGAATGTCCGTAGGTCGCACAATAGCATGCTAGTTACTGGAAAGTGCCTCTTGTGCACGAAAGGAGTCACTACACCGATTCTTTCATCGACGGTCATAGGCCCTTTTCAGGGCCACCATACTTCAACCGCACTGACCTAATACAGAGAGACCAAGAAAGTATCAGTGACACGACAAGAAGAAGAAGAAGAAGAAGACGGGAAAGTACGAAGTTACTGCGTGTGTAGCGAGGTTTTTCTAGTATAATACTCGGGGCAGCGGGTAAAAAAAGGAGACCCGCAGACAAAAAAGGTAATTTTCACACACAACGCCAGTAACTGGTATGCCACCTACTAGGCGTGTGTATCAAGGCTTTAAGGTACGGTTGGTACGTCAAGCTCACCCTCTTTAGAGTATGTTACAAAAAACTGACTGATCTTTTAGGGCATTATAATCTTTAAAGGTATCGAAAATATTACAAAGGTTTTTTTTTTAATTTTCTTTTTATTTTAGAAAGATACTCAAAGCTTCATGGTCATCTTCGCCTCGTACCCATCGTATTGACACAGCGTAGGTTAATAGGTATCTACTATTGTGGTGAATGATGGACCAATTATACATATATAGGTAATTTTGTTTAGAATTATAAGTAAATATAATAAGATTATTAATGTGTTGGGGTTCGTCATTCCTTCTAGTATATAAGGTAGATTTGGCGAATTTGATATATGTAGGTGACGGTAACCACTTAACCTTTACGTCAAACGTAAGTTTCAATGCATTAAAAAACTTAATGACGAGCACTGATGACAGAATGACAGTTATGACAAGAAATAATGATATAAGTACAGAAAATACCTAAATATTTGCTTGTTTGGACTAAATATTATTTATTACCTAAGTACTCGCTGACCTTCTACCATAAACAATTACCCGGCCCTAGGGAGGCAAGTCAGTGAGATTGTAATTAAACTGATTATCATCATCACCCTTTATGTTTAGCAATTACCTTGAAGTCTTCGATGATATACAGGCTGTTTCTTTGTAGAGAACAAAAATGTGTACTTGGTAATTTGAAATGAGAGCTTTGCGAAAAAGTATGTGTGGAGTAACTTTAAAAGATAGAGTGAGGAACAGTGAAATAAGAAAGCGTTGTGGAGTGAAAGAAGACGTATTGAGGATTGAGAAAGGTAAGAAGTTTCAAAGAGATCCTAGTGATTTTATTGAAATAAAAACCTTTGACTTTGACTTTGTATGCTTAGATGGTTTGGTCATGTAGAGAGGATGAACGAATGAAGATTGACGAAACAGGTGTATAAGGCGAGTATGAATGGGACCTTTGGAAGGGGAAAACCTCGGCGTACGTATAGTGACCAAATCAGTAACATTTTGGAAAAAGGCCAGGTCAAAAGTACCCTAAACCGACGTGCATGCATGTGGAATGTGATGAGAGTGAATGAAACAAAAGAGGTTTGTCAGGATCGTAGCAAGTGGAAAGCCATGGTCTCTGCCAACCCCACTATGCCACCTATGTATGTCTATGTACACAGTAGTAACAAAAATCCTGTCCTTTTGAGGTAACGAACTGCAATTGTCTTGTTCTTACTTCTCGTTTAATAATTAGTTATAAAGATTATGACAGACCTCATAGCTCAGTTAGTAGTAACTCTGCCTTCTGCGCTAGAGGTCGCGGGTTTGATTCCCGCACTGGACAAACATTTGTGACTAACACAGATGTTTGTTCTGTGTCTGGGTGTTAAATATATATATATATATATATATATTATGTATATCAGTCTCTGGTACCCATAGTACAGGCTATGCCTAGTTTGGGATCAGTTGACCGTGTGAATATGTCCGGAATATTTATTTATTATTTATTATAGAAAGACCAAAATAGCTGATTAGAAAAACAAAACTCAAAAAATATAAGTACCTATTTTATTTTTAGTGATACTTAAAGTTTCCCCCCTTTCGCGATAGTATACTAGTTACGGAACTAGTTGAAGTATTCAATGAAATGTTTTCTCTGGTCTAGCTAATGAGCCACCCTGTATAACCACAGTGCAAGTGTTGATAACTTTAAAGAATGAATTTAATACTTTGTTTATATATGCGTTTGTGTGTAACAAGTGTAGCTCAAGTGGTTCCGTTAGTGTGCGTTGACGATTCGCGTAATAAGCGTGCTACTAAGGGTGCTTTAATTTACATTTAAATTGATTATTATCGTAGGATGGAAAACCACTTGATGGTAAGATTAATTAGTTCTATTAATAGTTGGCAACTTTTTGAAATACGGCCGGTATGTCGCAGAACACGCAACATCTTAATTTACTTGTGGGGAAATATTCTCAATTGTAACTCGGTCTTTGAAAAGGCTTTCCAAAGAACGCCTTATCACCATCAGTAGCGGGTCTCCTACGCTTATAATCTTTTCCTTCAAACTAGAGCTTAAGGTATGGTTTTCACCGTCACCGGACTAAAAGTATCTACTCAATGTGTAAAAGAGTACCGACCAATCTCTACATTCTTCAGATGATGAACTAGGTACAAAGTGTTGCATAAATCTTATACTATCTCGAAAGAGATCTATTTCTATTAAAAAATAGAATTATTTTTTGAATTCTCCCGAACTTTTTCAAATCAACTGTTTTTGATCTCTTTATAGTCTCATTAAACGTATGAAAAAACATCAACATTGCTACCTAAAACAGCTGAATAATTGGGTGACAAAAGATTTGACCCCCTTTTCTCGCAGAGCACGTCTACTAAGAAGAATCCTGCGGGGCATTTTATTACGCGGCGTTGGTCAACTGCAAGCTAATTCATCGTCTGTCCCTCGCCTATTCGATTTCATTCACAAAATGCCACGAATTCTTTCGCTACAACACGTCTTGTCGCCTTGTCGCGCTACATTCGTTCGTACGATTTACATCTGTACGCATGGCATGTATGTGTGTATAAAATTTTTGTATGTGCGCGTGTTTGTTGCAACGGATGAGGCCCTAATTAGCCAGCAATTACTGCTAATGCAGCGGCGCACTTAATGAAGCGCGCACCTCATTTGTGCACAAGTACTCACACTTTTTTCACCTTACAACGCAGCGATAAGGTCTAATTTACATTGCCAAGTATAAAAACACTTGCAGGCGGCCAAACATAACTATCTCAAGGTCTTGAACCCTAGCACCTAGCAATAAGTTCTAGTTTTACGTGACAAACAGGCACTCACTAGGCGACAAGTAACAGCATTGTTATAAGGACTTGCATGGGGTGTGTGACGCAATGGAAAATTAGTTTTCAGATGCCACAGAATAAGGTTATGTTGCAGAGGTTGGTCACAGATTATAGTGCAGTTAATTTACAAAGAGAAAAGGTTGTTGCTTTAGGAGGTAGTACATTTTAAAGGGTACGAAAGTGCTACTTCCCAATTAGATTCAGTAGAATCAAATTATTTTATTGTATAGGTACTAGTGGAGTGTCGGTGAATCAATTCGCGTGTAATTTTCTTTGAACCCATTTAGGGGATTTTTAGACGGACAGTTATTATCCTGCCAGTTCCAGAACAGTTAGTTGCTTTGATATACCCAAGGATCACTTTCCCAACAGATCGGCAGGCTCATTCTGTCAAGACATTTCGAGCCATTAAGAGCTAAATGCGCGATGACTTTCAAATTTCGTATTCTGTTGAACACGAAAACGCCTGTGGTGCCACACTGACGTGACATTCGAAGTTCACTTGAGTAAATTCGAGTTCCAGTTCGATTTTTTACAGAATAGCTTAGCTGATTAGGCCATAAATAATTCAATAATTCTATCCTTAAGTAATGTAATTGGGAAATAAACCGAATTATTTAAGGTTAATTAAATAAATAATAAATAAAGCTCCGTGAACCAGAGTACGCCGAAAGAATCAATTGCGTTTTCTAATGTCACTTTTGCCCCACAGGCTTGCCGCATCAAACGGCGAGATCACTATCACAACATCGCACAACGCAGCCGCCGCGCCCGCCAGCAGCGCCGGCAGCGCTGGCTCCGGACCCGCACCATCGCCGCACGCGCCGATCAAGATGTCTCCTGGCTCCGTGAAATCACCCAGCCACGACGAAAACGACCTGCTCGCTGATTCGCCAAGTAAGTGTTATATTATTCTATTACATACCAAGTGGTCTTAATAAGAAAGCTCAAGCGCTCAGCGAGCTATAAAGAGTGTTTTTCTAAGATACTGATCAGAAATGAGGCAATCCGCAGACAAACTAAATTCACCTAGACACCTAGTCTTCAAATCTAGAGTGAATAAGTTCCTTCTGGTAAAGCGTGCTCCATCTTAGGCCACACTTGCAAAAGTGAGATGGTGGTCAAACACCTAACCATCATCAATAAAAAAATAAAAAAAACCGACATAGCACAGAGGATTAGTAATTTGAAATGGCAGTGGGCGGGGCAAAAGCTCGGAGAACCGTCGGCTACTGGGACAGAAAGATTCTAAGAGTGGAGATAACGCACCACACACGCACTAGATTGATAGACCTTGGGTTCCTGGAGGCGTTGTGTGCTGGCCGCACAAGATCAGTCATAAACAAAAAAAACTTTATGCCGTAAACGGAAGGATCATTTTGAAATACATTTTAAATGACAACTCGCACGCCGATACGCGCGCGCTACACCTCAAGCACGTTCTATTTATTTGGACCTAGGATTATCTGAGTCACGGGTAAACAACAAGTACCATGCTACCACAACTGATCCGGACTAAACATTTGTCCCACAACAAGAGCCGAACCTTGAAAACCAAAAAAAAACAACTAATGAAATCACACAACTTTATTAGCATAAAAGTACCTATAAATAATGTTCTCTTCGTTAGAAGATGAAAAAAAAATTAAAAATAGTTTATTACTGTGAAACAAGGTTTTACAGAACATTAAGTATAAAATTTACTATTTGGATTAAACTGTTAAAAAGGCATTTCTTGATTCGTTTTCACACTTTAGTTATCCAGTTACAGTTAAAAACTAACTGAATAATTAGTCAACAACTAACTCATGCAAAACAAAGCAGAACTGAACTTAGCGCTATTTTCAACACAACTAACTCGATTCTACTTATACATAAAAGTTTCACAGCCTAGAGTAGATATAATGCATACCTATACCTAGACGTCGTCTAGGTACACGCATCGGCGTCAAGTCTAGGTACGAACTACGAACCGTAGGTACTTGTGTTAGGTATGAACAACAATTCGCATTTTTACCCATTTCCTTTTTATGTTTGTTTATTTTCGCACTTAATCTAATTACACATTTTTGGCCTTACTTAAAAATCTGTCAAAATCTAAATATTGATAAAGTAGTGTCATCTCTTACATAATGATAAACAGTGACAGGGATATTTTTAAACAGTGCTTAAATTCAATAATAAATTTATGTAGCGTATGTTAGTATATATATGCTACATACTATACATAGCGTTATTAAACCTTTATAAAATAGCGGTAGGTACGTCATACCATTACATTAAGGTATCTTAATTTCCGGTTATTCAGTCACTGATACAAGCTTTATTTTCAGAGTTAAGATTCGGAAATTCTTTGCTAATTGCACCCCTACACTACAAAAAGAAGCTAGCCTACTCCTAGGACCAATATTTGCGGTAATCTGCTGTCGTGTAGAGAAAACTAGCTGCCTAGTTTATTGTCATTCCAAGGCCTAAGCATAGAGGCGATCCATTTGCTCGTAGTCGAACAGTGTCGTCGCAGAGTTATTCGTAACACTATAAAGAGTTGTCTGTAGAGCGCGCTGCTGTAAGCCCCTAGCACTAGTTTGACCAAAATGAAGGGAATAATTACGTGTTCCTATTGTATTTCATATACATATCCACCTATCCGGGGATATCGTAAGGGGCGACTAAGGGAAAAAAGCTAGGGGATGGGCAGCAGCGTCCCTCATTTTTTGAACAACGATAGCTCTATCTGCGCTCGCCAACCCGCATGCCCAGCGTGGTGAGTATGGGCAAATTCCCCCACATGATAAGGAATTTACTCTGTCTGTGGGGGAGGCCATGTTCAGCAGTGGACGTTGCACGGCTGAAATGATGATGATGATGATGATTGTATTTCATCATTTTAGGTACATACCACGGGTAATTACTTCGCAAAGACAATTGAGGCAGATAATCATTTGATTAATAAGACCCATTGAAAAATCGTTTATATCCATCGCAATAATAACAAAATATAAAAACGAGGTTTTCACCTACGCCGATTTCATTAGCTAATTTTATATTTGCAAAGCACTCGCGAATGAGTCGTTGTCGTTAGAAACTGGTGTTAATGGTAGTGGAGAAGTTGAGAGTGCGTCCAGTTAGCTGTCCAGTGACTCTGTAAAGTTGATTACCGCCTCTGCTTTCAGTACAGATAGGTCAGTCCACACAAAAGGCTTCACTAACTTATTGTCGGTTTGGGTAATTAGGCATCTTTGCTTGTGAAATTGAAATAGCATTGAGCTACTAACCTTATAAACCGTAAACATCACATAAACTGTTACACACTTTGTCGCTTTAATCAGTAGTAGATGAAAGTTTTTTTTTATAAAACTGAGGTGGCAAACAAGCATACCGCCCACCTGTTGGTAAGCGGTTACCGTAGCCTATGAGCGCTTGCAATACCAGAGGCTTCACGCACGCGTTGCCGACCTTACTCACCGCAGAAACACAACACTATTTGAAACAAATAATGTTATTTAGCTGCGATCTTCCGTAAGGTGGAGGTACCTCTCCAGGCGGGCTGCTCCAATTTAGGACGAGAAAATCTGGCTGTGCCCTACTTCCTCCAAAAGAGAGAGAGAGAGTTGTAGAGTAGATAGAATTAACAATATACGTAAGTTCACCAGTATTGTCCTTTTACGCGAGATTACAAGGAACAGGCGTAGCTTCATCTAGTTTCTAAAACGTTTCAGTGATTTGCGACACAAAACCCAAATTCGGTTTAGTCCACTTTCACAACCATTTTTCACAACTCGTATCCTTAGTTCGGCCGGCATGCGCGTGTGATATGAATAGACGTGTAAAACCTTAGTAGCGCGAAGTTTTTAGATTAGCTATAAAAAAACCAATGGATAATAGATAAACTGAACTAGCTGTTTTCCCCCGTCTGTGGGCTGCAGGTTCGGCGTAGGTGAGCCGCACAGATCTTATCAAAACATTTGTAAAGTTAATTTAGCTCCGAATGGGCTTTTTTGTTTAATTTGCTTTTTAATATCTGTGGGTGTTTACATTTTTGTACTAATGCTGCTCATATCTCATTTTAGCTTGAATAAGTGGACGAATTAGAATAATGTACGAATGCATTTGTACTTACCTGCTTGTAAATTATAGCGTTGGTGCTATTTCGAGGCATTAATTCGTTTTAAAAGCAAAGATAGTGTGACTCAGACTTCAACTGAGTCGTAATTATATAAGGTGATTCATAACATGTAAACCATCCCGAAAGGGGGTTATTCTATCAACAAAAAGAAATAAAATTAGCGAAAAAAACATCAATATTTTCATTAGATTTTTTTTTTGGTATTTTTATCATCTTTAGAACTAAGAATTAAACATACAAGAATTTAAAACAGCTGATTCATTGAGTTTGACCTGATTTGACCCCAAAACAGCTGATTTTCGCATATAGTTTTTTCAATGAAAAATCTCGAATTTCCAAAAGTCGTAGAACAAACTTTATTGCCAATTGGTTGTAGAATAAGCCCCTTTCGGGATGGAATCCATATTATGAATCACCTTGTATAAGTACCTAGCATAAAACACGTCATTCCTCTAGTTTTTGAATTCATAAGATTTTCAAGTCAATTATTAATTGACACAAGCTCAAAATCGCGCAACGGGCTATGCAGAGCTATGCTCGGAGATTCACTGCGTGTTATAATACGAAATGAGGAAATCTGTAGAAGAACCAATATCACCGCCATACCTCTCAGAATTAGATAGATAGATAGATAGATAGATAGATAGATAGATAGATAAACTCTTTATTGTACACAGAGATAGATATTAACAAAAGGGAGAAACAAAATAAAAATATTACGTACAATGGGCGGCCTTATCGCTAAAAGCGATCTCTTCCAGACAACCTTTGGATGGACAGGATAAACAGATCAAATAAGACGGAGGTGTACAAAAAGTTTAACACTACAATACATACTATAAAAATAATAATAATATACTAATACATAAAACCTAAATATTACCTAACTATTTGTAAATATATAATATAGAGAGAGATAAGATTATACCTACTGATAGTTCAAAGACAAGGACAAGTAGTGATCATACACCATAGTTTTAAAAATATTTAGGGATTTAGCAGATCGAATACGGAGAGGTAAAGAGTTCCATAATCGTACAGCTTGAATAGTAAAAGATTTACTATACTTCTGGGAACTATGAACTGGAGTTTTGAGCTGCAGAGTTTCAGAAGACCGCAAGTTTCGATCATTTGCCTGGTGCAAAAACTCGAAACGTTCCTTGAGATAAGTTGGAGAAGAAGAAAGAAAAATAATATTATAGAGAAGGGACAGGATATGTGCATTCCGGCGAAATCGGATAGGGAGCCATTTGAGCTTCGCGCGAAATTCAGAAACATGGTCATACTTGCGCAAGCCAAATATGAACCGAATGCAGAGGTTTTGAAGGCGCTCGAGCTTGTTCAGTAAGACTTCGGAAATATCAAGATAACTGGCGTCAGCGTAATCTAATATAGGGAGTAAAAGGGACTGTGCAAGCATAACTTTGGTAGCAGTTGGTAAAAAGTTACGAAGTCTTCGCAGAGAGGCAGATGATGCAAACATTTTGCGACTAATTTCATTAACCCAGGGTTCCCAAGAGAGGTTACTGTCCATAATTATTCCCAGATTTTTCACTGACTTACTGATGGGAATTGGTGTTCCGTCAAATAAAATCGGAGGGAGTTGTTTAAAATCAACTTTAGGAATCTGCTTATTACTACCAATCACAATTACTTGAGTTTTATTTGGGTTGACTACTAGGCCGAACGAATTAGCAAGTTTAAGTGGCAGTCGGCAGGCCATATAGCTCGGAGAACCGACAACCGTTGGAGAACTAAAGGTTCTAATAGTGCCGTTTATTTCTATTAAAATTTCTAATAGCCGCACTCCGGAAATTAAGAGTTCGTCACTTCGTAAACTAGAGGTGTCATAGACAAGTGTAAATGATATTCATATATTCAAGCCTGTCTCCCAGGGGTAGGCAGGTAGGATTCCGACGATCTGTTATATAAATATCTCTTTCGCTTCACTCACCGCATCACTTTCCTCAAACATGCTCGTCGGGAAGGTACTCTAGACCTGGCTTTTTTCAAAAGGTTAGACAATTATGACAAATTTATTCTTGCGATATTATTGTAGCACCCACATTAATCGTTTTAAATTCAATTGAATTTAGGTAAAGTGAGAAACTGTTCCAAAAGCCTGCTAATTGTAAGTAATTCCGCCTCCGAATAGGCCCAGACGATACTTTATTTAAGACAAAGTTATTTGTATTGGCCCATTTCACACATTTTTAGAACGAAACGATTTTCAGTTACAAATGTTAGCTTGACCTACATAGAAGGTTCTATCCGAGGATAGAACGCTACTATTTATTTATGGACTTTTAGAAATAAGTGCTTACAAAGGCTATATTACTATGAATTAGGGAAGAAAACTTCAAACTTCAATAATTCATTTATTCTCTATATATATATATATATTTTTTTTTTTATATATTTAGTCTCTGGTACCCATCATACAGGCTATGCCTAGTTTGGGATCAGTTGACCGTGTGTAATATGTCCGGAATATTTATTTATTTATTATTTATTTATTTATTTATTTATTCATTGAATTCGTAAGGGTCATATTGGAGCGTCTTAAATCTAGTTGAATATACGGCTGTTAAGTCTAGAACATAACAAAAAGCATTACGCCATTTCCATAAAAATAATCTATAAACAACTTTTCACTTTCGAAAAGAAAGATGTGAGAACTCACTGTCATTGCATTGCAGTCGACGGCCTCTTCATTCCGTAAAGATAACCTCGAAGAGCTGAATCCGCGGCGACTTTCAAATTTCGTATTCTGAACTCGAAAACGCCTGTGGCGCCTCACTGACGTGAATTTAGAAGTGAGTTCTGTCACTTGAGTGTATTCGAGATCGAATTTTTACAGAATTAGCTGATCGGGTAGTTTTTGAACGCAATCGGCGGCGCCGCGGCGCCAGCGTCAGCGTCAGGAAGGCCGAGCGTAGGTGGACCAATTAAGTATCCTATTTATAGTTGAAAAGCGTTTAGATAGCCTGCTAGGGAGGTGTGTGCTACTTAGCTAATTGTTTCATAATTAGTTCATCGATTGTCACTATATCCGTAGGTTACATGTGAACCGATGCACTATGCTGATAACGAAAGTGATAATTTGTTTTTAGCTACAGTGTACTTTCCTGTATAATTATTGTGCGATATTGAATTTGATGCTAATTTTGTACTTAATTTCCATTAAAAACTGGATATTTCCCACGATTTCTTAGTTTATTTTTCCTTGATATTTCGGTACAGTTTCATGCTCCGTGATCAGCATCAGCCTATAGAAGTCCACTGCTGGACAAAGGCCTCCCCCAAAGAGTTCCATGATGGATGGTCTTGATCCTTTTCCATCCACCGACTTTCTGCCACTTTCACAATGTCGTCGAAACTCCATGATGCATGCGCTATGCTAGTGCTCTCAAGGAAAAAATAGTGAAGAAACTGGCATGTCCTAGAATCTGTAAATCTCTCTGACCATAATGTAAGATGACTAAGAAAGAACCAGTGCTACGGCAAGCAATTAGACTCTTATTAGGAGTACATACACCGTCTTCGAAATTTTAAGATTACATTTTGACTATAATTCTTCTACGCTTCGCATTAAAATTTCGAAGTGGCTCGAAGTGAACCAGACTACTTACCAAAATACCTACAATTATAGCTATTGCCTACTCCAGTATAGGACGAAGACAACAAGAACCCGAACACGCGAAATTAGGCTCCGAACTTTGAGCCATATCCATTTAAAACAATAGCTTAGGAAATCCATCAAGGTTTTTTATAATATACGATATACCCGATGAACCGACGACATTATAAAAGTTGCGGGAAGTCGGTGGATGGAACATGCTCAAGACCGTTCGTCATGGAACTCTTAGGCCTATGCCCAGCAATGAACCTCTACAGGCTGATGATGATGTCATGTCAGCCCAGTATGAGTTTTCTCCACACTTGTATGTCTCTTAACATAACAAAAGGCACTTTTCAGAAGACAAACCAGAGAGAAACCAGAACTCTAAACTCTTTCTGTGAGGAATTAGCTGTTATTCGTAGCGACTCGTAGCAAAAGCGTAGCACTTCATTCTTTACTCTCTTTCTTTTCTCTTTTCACCACCTTGTTAAAGAAAGAAACTCTATAAATAAATGAAATGAAATAACAGTACGCATATTAGTACGCATTTTGAGAAGACACGACATTTTTGGGCTCTAGTTAGCTAGAAAAGGTAGTGTCGTGTCGGACGGTGTACAGGCAGCCATTGAACCCGAGGCCCCTTGTATTGATCACTATTTAATTCGTTGTTAGTTGATACAATTACTAAATTACTTGGTTCCTCTGCTACATTACTTGTACAAGTGTGTTACGCATTGAGATTCATTTTCGGATCTTCTCGTTTTTTAATTTTTCATATTGTTTTTAGTTTCTAGCCGTGGTGGCCCCGGCTGAAGAATAGGCCCCTCCATATCTACCGATCCGTGGATGTCGTAAGAGGCGACTAAGGGAAAAAAGCTAGGGGATGGGCAGCAGCGTCCCTTATTCTAACAACGATAGCTCTAACTGCGCTCGCCAACCCGCATGCCCAGCGTGGTGAGTATGGGCAAATCCCCCCACATGATAAGGAATTCGCTCTGTCTGTGGGGGAGGCCTTGTTCAGCAGTGGACTTCGTACGGCTGAAATTATGATATTGTTTTTAGTCATACAAAAATGGGGTATATATATAATGCAATATAGGTTTTTTAAACATTTTCCAATTGATATTTCTGATTTTTAACTAGCCGGCTACGAGTACGGATATAAAGAAAATAGGCTCGAGATTACTATCCCCAAGTATGGCAGACAACCTCCCTGATCTCGAGGTGATATTTTCCTTGAAGATGTCTAATGGGGTAGTCAGAGTCACGTCCAATCATTTTAGCGCATGCCCACATGTTGCAGTTGTGTAGTGAGAGGGATAGATTGGTTTTTGTATTTCACAGAGTAAGGGATCGAATCGACATGATTTTTCCCGGCAAAATGCACGTTCCTATGAGCTAACATAACAATATTGTAAATGCGTGAGTTTGTGAGGATGTTTGGATATTTGCGGTTCAATCACGCCGTAACGGCACAACCGATTACTATGAAACTTGGATTTCTTAGATAATTGGAATTGGTTCTTTACTTACATAGCATATAGGCTACTTATGTAGGTTCCACGTGAGCAAAACCGCGGGCGCAAGCTAGTTACTATATATTTTTACATTTATTTATTTTTATAGGCTAAATAAATTGATTGCAATTAAAAACTCATCGAAATTTTGAAACCTTTGTTTTCTTATCGATGATTATTTTATCGAAGAATAATTATTTGTAATGGATTCCAAATAGTTAATTAATTTCGTAGGTTCCTTTGGTGTTATATTCAATTCCCTTTGTTGGTTAATTCTGTGGCATTTGTAGAAATTATGTTTAACTTTGATATTTTATTAAAATTTGGAGATAAATTTGTGCGTTATTGTAGATTGAGTCTGGTCCCAAAAACATATCTACGTACTACCTATAGGTATACCTTAAATTATAAATGAAATGATAAACAGACACTGCGAAAATAAATCATTTTGATATAATTCAAAGTCAAAAGGCATTTATTTCAATAAAATCACTAGGATCACTTTGAAACGTCTTAGAAACTAGGTGAAGCTATGCCTGATCATGCGGCAAAGTGCCAAGAGCACTGGCTGCATTCCCGCGTTGAATTGCCAAAGATTCTTTGCGCAAGGAATGAGCCAACCCTCTTGTCGCCGACGGTGACTAAAGGTGTAGGCATTTTACGAAAAAAAAAATGAAGTTCTTGGGCCCCATGGTCCTAATCTGTTAGCGTTTTTGACGTAACCCAGTCCCTAGCGAGTCTAGCATTTGATCAGGCATATCATAGGATTACTCGCGATTTCTCCTAAAATCCACACGTAGGTAGACAAAGCATTGAAACCACAATACGAAGTTTATAAAAGTAAGGTAACTACGAGTATATGGCACCGCTGTTTCTTGTAGATAACCGAGATTGGATAACTAATTATTTCAAGGGATTAATTTTCACGAGACAAACTTAGTGTTATAAGTGCCAATAAAAACTCCTCAAAACATCTATACCTAACAATTGCCAATGCATAGTAAACAAGTCAAAATACTGTAAAATAATTAATTGGTTATTACAAATTTCACATCTTAGACAGTCGTAAATGATAAGTTTATCAATTTAAAATTCGCTTTGACCATAAAACAGGTCTAGAAAACTTTAATTCTGCTTAATGCAAACCAGTATATATCGTAAAACTTTAGAGGCGTGAAAACAGAAATGACTGATCAAATTAACATTCTCAAAGTGTAATAATTTGCAATCCGATACGTTTCAGTTTCACTTTATATAACGTTAACGAATTCGGTACCTACATTACTAAATTATACATTTTTTTTTTCAGGGCCAGTTAGGAGATTTTAAGTTTTGGATAAAATATGACGAATTTCTTAAAGTCAAGGGACCGTATTGCCAATTGGGACAGAATAAGCCCCTTCCGGGATAGTATTTAAATTATGAATCACCCTGTATACGAGTAGGTTTAGGTACTAAATAAGTATTTTGCAAATCTAATACCTACTTTAGTAGATTGTTCCATAAGTATTCCACCGCAAAGAGCCAAAGTATTATTTACCACTCTTCGCTCACCACTTTATATTAAGGGCTCATTGAAAACGCTTAATTGCAATTAATCGACGAAATTGGTACTAAACCATTTGTTACCCACTTTCCAGTCAGACGCTGAATTAGAGGAATGCAGGATGCTTTATATCTATTCAATAATTGATCTAATTTACTTTACCAATCGTTTCGTATTATATACAAGGTGATTCATAATATGTATGCCATCCCGAAAGGGGCTTATTCTACAACCAATTTCAAAAATTTCAAATTCTCGTACATTTAGTTATTAATTATGAAGATGATAAAAATACCAAAAAAGCTAATTTGGGAAAGTCTGAGAAAAAAATATAAAATGAAAACATCGTTTTTTTTTTTCGTTAATACTATTTCGTTTTATTGAAAGAATAACCCCCTTTCGGGATGGTATACATGTTATGAAACATCTTGTATTTTAGGGCGTAATGAGACTATCCTCGAAAACTGAAAAAGCACATTCAGATTATTCTAAGTTGAGATTCTGAAAACAGGAAATAATACGATTTGGTCATATATACCTTCTGATTTTTTTCGGGTGTTTTTACAACCTATAATTGTGGGTACCTACGTTATGAGAAACACAAATTGTACCTAAATCATGTTAATTAACGCAGTTAACTCATTCAATTGTAAAAAGCGCAATAGCAAGCGAAATGATCTACTGCTCGCGAACAATACGGCGACAAGATGACGGAAAGCCACAATGTTCAAAGTGCATTGATGGTCGAGTAATAAGTAACATAAAAAAGAGCCTAGCTGAAGAATAGGCCCCTCTATTACTACCCGTGAATGACGTAAGAGGTGACTAAGGGAAAAAGCTAGAGAATGGGCAGATTTGGGCAGCAGCGTTCCCTATCAACAAAAACTTTATCTGCACTCGGCAACCCACATGCCGAGCGCGGCAAGTATGGGCTAATCCCCTCAAATGATTGTTTGGGTGTAGTGCAGGCAGTACAAGGTCAGTCGCACTGTAAATTCACTATAAAAGACGCTGGGAAATCTATGTTCAGAAATGATGATGATGACATGGAGCCCTTTTATTATTTCTATCCAATTAGTGAACATAAAATGGTTAAAGTTTCCGCTCTTGCTATTATTTTAATCAAATTAATACCACAGATACGTAATTTATTTAATTATTACTCAACAATCAATAATTATCGAAGCTTTCAACGAAATAGGGTTTTAATAACAGTCAAAGCAAATGAAAAGCCCTCTAAAGAAAAGCCCAAAACTTTTACCGAACGCTTAAATTCTTCAAGAAACTCGTTCAGAGTACTTAGAACAGTTACGATAATAATCCGTTAATTATAATCGATAACGTTTTCGAATAATCGTAACGTGAATCGTTGATTCGGCGCGGGTAATATCACCTATTACATGTACAGTCATCTGCATTGAGATTTATACATAGGTACATGTTATAATTTTTCAAAATGATGCCACAGAGCACTGGTGGAGTAAAGAATAGAATAAGCCGTTGGATGTCCTAAAGAAATTTGCTCCGTCTGGAAGTGTCTCCGTATCTAGGAGAATTTTTGGGATAAAAAAAAAACATTGTATTCCTTTAGTGTGGGTTATCACTTTAAAAAAAATAGAAAAAAAAATGAGAATAGTTTTTGTGTTCATGTTGTACAGAAAGACAGACAGTGTTGTCTTAACATACATTAACTAAAGCTTCAGCATCGCTAGGTGAAAATTATGTTTTCTACTCGTAGGTGAATAAAAATCATATTGCAGTGGTTGTGGCCTGTTCGTGGGTTCGTGGTCCCGGTCGTGCAATGGATTTTCCATTCGGAAAATTTATATGCGTTATACTAGTGCTCTCAATACTGCAAAATCTGGGCATGTGCCAAATGTATGGACGTGACTCTGACTACCTTTAGACATCTTCAAGAATTTGATCACCTGGAGTTCTGAAAGGATTTCTGTCATGTTTTGGATTTAAAGTCGCGAGTCTTCTAATAAAATGGGTAAATAGGTAGGTACATAAGTAGTTAAAGGGTAAATTTAATATTCCTATGTAGCTATTGCATAATATCTGACCTTACGCGTAACAGCAGAAGTCATTTATATCTCCCAATTTTAAGTAAATGTCACTTATTAGCCGTCAAATACCAAGCTTTCTCTAAACTTTTGCTAAATGCCTAGTAACTACCAAAACATTGCATAGAAAGTCAAGTCGAAAATAATCGCCGCGACAAATTGCTGAACAATAAAGCCCCATACACACGCGGCCAGTAGCATGAAAGAGTTTAACAGCCGCGCAGCGTGTGAAATTACTTATGTTGGCAAAACGCACACACTTCAAATTTTAATATATCTTAAATCTAGTTTAATTTACGCCTGTTCTAGCTTAGAAGATACAGGGAAGAAACCACGGCTTGGTTATTTTTAATGATCTTTTATAAACTTTATTACCCGACTGCCAAAAAGGAAAGACGGTAATGTTTTTTTAAAAGTAGGAGCATCTTGTGTCTTCTAAATAGTTGGATATTTTGTTATATTTTCTAGAAGTCGGTTAAAATATGTGCTGCCTGGTAAATCTATCTTGAGTGCATGCTTTGTGGTGGGCCCTATCAAAAAGTGAACTAAGCCACGTAATTAAACGTGTACACGTCTATTCTCGTGACACGTAACGCTCAAAAAACGCACCACACGCAAACTTTAATTGTACCTAATTAATTTATTACGTGTATTAAACAATTACTGGTATCTCTGTTATTGAATTCGGGACGTAGTTACGGCTCTTAACCAATTGACTTATCTTTGAAAGCTAATTAATGGTGAACGCTCATCACGCAACGTTACTAATTGGAAAGCAGAACAATTTTCGAAATTGTTTTTACGTTTGTACAGCAATTTCTAAGTTACTTTGTCGATTGGCACCCTAGACTTTGCCGTTCCAATTATTGGTTACCAGCTGACCCACCCGGAACTTCGTTCGCGTGTTCAAGTATCCTTGACTCCTGTCACTTCGTACACTTGAGATCTTGATTTTTCGACCCCGTGTTACGTGTGTACAGAAGCCTTAGAGCGCCTTAGGGCGCGCACTTGAACGTCTTTATTTCAAAATGGACTCTGACCTAAAAATTAATTCTACAACGTCGGTAAATACTATTCATTATTCTGTGGTAAGGCCACGGATTAAGTTAGCGCACAGTTGTCACAGATAAGAACATAGTTAGATACTTAGGACCTGAGTGGCGATTTTTCATCCGCCTTGATTTAAAAATATTGAGTTTTCGGAAAGAAAAAATAATTTTTGTAGCTTTGTATTGTGAATTTAAATAGGTAGGTACTTAATCAGTTTAGTAGTTCCAGATATTACCCCCTAATAACAAACAAATTTTAACTCTTTTTAATATTAGTGTAGATAAATATATAACTCGACTGAGGTTGAATTATTTTAAAATGCGTGAAAAACAAATAAGTTTCGTTTTTATCAATTTTATTTTTAATCAGTCTAACTTACCTAACCGTCAGTGAAAATGCATTCATTGAATTAATGAATTAATTCGGTAACCACGTATTGAGTAAGTCATCAATAATTCACGTAGTTCGACTGAAAATCAAAACAAACACACCCAGGAAATGAATCAGTAATGAATCAAAATCACATTAAGAAGCTATTCCATACCCCAAAAATCACATAACCTCATTACGCCCTATTTGAAGAGCTCTTAACAAACGCACTACGTCTACGAACCTACTTCATAACAACGAGATTAGAGATCGTCTGGCTTTCGAACACCGGTAAACGGCAGAAGGATTGCCAATTTACGAACCCTACCCGACTTAATGGATGCAGACTGCCTCCTTAAACTATAGATAGAGTAATTTGTCATCGGTTAGCTAAGCAGGTAGAAACAGTTGCTAGCTTGAAGCTTGAAGTTGCAGTGGTGCCAGCTTTACAGTATTTTATGATCAAATTGACCGGATAATACTGCTCTTTGAAAATTTTCCTCGAAAATACGGGGATTCTGACTGGGCGCAATTGTGAAAAATAACAAATTTAATATAAACCTGATGTGTGTGCTAAGTGAGCGGGAGTGAAAAAAATACACTCAACAAACAGAGGCTTTAGACGAAATAAACGGATCATTTCGCTCGTTATACAACAAGCATTGATTCTTTCCAGTAATAAAACACCTCAACCTGGTCTTTGAACTATGCAGGATGACCAAGAAACATCCAGTAACACAACAAGCTAAACTTCAGAAAGATTCTTACTTATTAGATTTGTTTGAATAATAATTAGGAGTAGGCCACATGAAGACAACGCAAAAGAACCCTCGGAATATAAATTATAATTTTATAAGTTGATTTTATTTTCGGAAAAATAGTACCTATGACATGTATGTATATTAGTTTTGTAAATAAACACAGATTCCGCAATTCAAAGTTGGCAGCACTGAAGGGGTGGGGATGATTCGCGCACCATGCTCCGCGGAGGTAGCACGTCTGCACTCACTAATGACATCGCATAATTAGGATCCGCACCCATCTACTAATTACATTACATAAATTGCCCACTAAACTCGACAATAATTTTCCTAGCGCCTCGGCCGGTATGAGAGTAACGATGATATAGTGGGTTTGACTGTGATAGATAACCCAACGAAATAAAAACAGAAATTGGTTCACAACTTTTTCTATAATCTATAAACATCATTCTACATACACTGGATGTTTAAATTATGAGTGTAAATACGTTACTAAAATATTCTTTCATTCGTTTTCATACAAGCAAATGAATGAATTGATTTATCACAAAGACAGTGGCGCCCTCAACAATTTTTACTCATTTTTGCTAAGCTGTAATAAAAATGCTGTTTAGACTGCTATAATTACATTACAAAAATATTAGATTCTAATGTTAAAAATTAAGTATTTTTAAGTATCATCATCATCCACTGCTAAGCAAAGGTAACCATAGTTTGTACCGTCCACAGCTAATAGGAAGTTTTATATTTGAAATTTAACTACACCAGAATGAATTAATTTGATAATGTAGGTTACATACCCACAAAATAAAAACCTCCAAACCAATAACTAACTTTTATCAAATTATCTCATTGCTCACAGACCAACCAACAATCAGCCAGTCCTCAAGCCAAGTGGTAGACGGCATCAACCTGGAGGACATCAAGGAGTTCGCGAAAGCCTTCAAGCTGCGGCGGCTTGGGCTCGGCCTGACCCAGACCCAGGTTGGCCAGGCCCTGTCAGTGACTGAGGGACCAGCGTACAGTCAGAGCGCAATATGCAGGTATGTCCGCTTCTTGTTTCTTGACTTAGGTGAACGTATGACTAAACAGAGCCCTTTTAATTTAGTATCCCACAATATATTATACTCGTCTTCCCGTTGCCAAAACTTTTAATATTTTCTGTTATTCATGATCAGTCATAAATGATGTATTAACTCTTCTTGCCTCAGTAGGAAGTCTTTCTATCACGGGTGAACGGAGAGATGTGTGAAATTAGTCAGTAAAACGTGTCAAAATGTTACGCAATCTTCGCGGTACATTTTACTTGAAGTCTGCTCCGCTCAGCTTGGATGGATAATGGATAACGACATCAGATAGCACACTACAGTTAGTTTTTACCCCCCAATCTCGCTTACCGAAGATTATTTCCTAAGCAGATCACTTTTGGCACATATTACAATAACTAGGTGCTCTAAGATTTTAAACATGACATGTAGTACCTAATATCATAGTCTTACTTGTATGATAAGGTTCTCATTTATACGATTTAATAGAGATAGGAGATAGAGTCGCACGCTTGTCAAAATAATATGAACGTTTGCGGTGAAAAGCTCCAAAATATTGAACGATTTGTTTGATCGTCACGCCAGTCGCTCATCGGTCAGAAGTCACTCAGTTATCATTCCAGTTTTTTTTAATATCGTTAATTGAAGTGATTTGTAAAACAGCTTGACTCCTTTCATTGCTTACAATTTGTTTAATTAATTACAATTCTGACTGCTTCCGTTTGGAGCTAACATCATTTTTTACGGTGTGACAGGCACGGTTATTTTTCGGCGTTCAATAAAACTGTGGGTTTTTTTTTCAATTTCCAAAGGCACTGTAACTATTTGACAGACTTTTGTCATAGGTTTTTTAATTTTCAATTTCCTAACAGTTCCGAGCTACTTGAAAAAATTAATGAGACAGCAGTTTCAATATCATCAAGATTTTTGCATTTATTTGCATTTAAAATGGACACTTGTTTTCCAAAGGGTTCATAATGTTTAATTGAATCAAATCATTCGGAATAACATTCAACTTGAACAAATTGTGTTCCGATGCAAAACGCCGTCTGTCGCTAACTCCGCTCAGCGAGGAAATTTCAATCCACAGGCTGATTTCTAAAGATTTCAATATGATTCTCTATATTATATTGATGTTTACTATTGCTTTGCACTTGTCAAAGCTGATTCAGAGTACAACAGTATGTCCTACGCAATTACAGTTTGTTTTTTATTTTAGTTGTTTGCCTTTTTTACTGTACATACCAAGTCAATTGGTATTTCTCGAGGGAAGAGTGATAGATAAGTCGGGTTTAAAAGAAAATTCGATAGACTTCTTCCTAGCTCGATGCGATTCGTCCAAAAGTTATTGAAAATACTAGCATTAAAATCAAGTGCTCAAGTAAAATCAATTTGGTCATCAACGTTCAAACATCTGGCCATGGGCCCCCAAAATATAAACTACCAATTTCATCAATAAACCTGGCTACTGACCCAATTAAAGATGACCAAAACAGAACAAGCAAGCAATGAAATAAGATTGAGTCCGTCTAACAGAATCGGGCCGCGTCAGGCTTTCCGAACCCCGACCTTCTTCCGTATAATAAAATCATTAATCGTTACTTCTGTTTCCAGTTAATTAATTATCTTGCCGTAATTACTTTTTTCGTGTAATTAAAAAGAGTAGAATTCCCCTGTCTTTGTTCCGTTGTGATTTCATTTTCTATTAATTTTTCTTTCGTCTCCCTACAATTTGGCGTCGTCACGACGAACATGGTAGTTACCCCTTCCATTATGCCGGACTTAATTAATTTGCATTTTAATTAAAACATATTATTGTTTTTGAGAATTCGTTTTAATTCATCGCTAAGCGACACTGTTGCTTTTGATTGAAATTAAATAGGAACACAGTGCTTTACCGAAGGCTATACCTAATTAAAAGTATCATTACAAAGAGTTTTGCGAAGACAAATTTTTGAAATGATATAATAATCTAATTACAATTTTTTTTTCGACCTCTCTTGACCTCGGTAAGCTCGGTTGAGCTCGGAAGCTATTGTTCGTTTTTTTATGCCAAATAACTGACCAAGTTTCAATGAGAAAACAAAAGTCGTCACAAACGAATAAATTCAAAATATATTTTTCTGATCGAAAAAAATCTTTAACGATTCATTTTGTGGATTCTTACAAGTCAATACC
Source organism: Anticlea derivata (assembly GCA_947579855.1). NCBI lineage: Eukaryota > Metazoa > Arthropoda > Insecta > Lepidoptera > Geometridae > Anticlea > Anticlea derivata. The sequence continues at coordinate 9,592,571 of OX388269.1, forward strand.
TACTCTGTCTAAGGCACATCGGCAATCTTTTGCCCTTGACAGGCAACTTGAACTAGGCAAGGTGCACTCAATCTTTATCTACTTTTACCTCGTATAAAAGGCATTCATAAAGTAAGAAATAGCTACTATTAAGTAGGTACCTACTCCATAAACTGATAATAAACATTACCATACATGAAAAAAAATATTTTTCTGGAACAAGACATAGGGTCAGTGCCATGAATTACAAAACACTATATTAATCATGGAATTGATATTATAATTTCATGTGTGCGTCATGCGAGTCCATTTGAGATTAAACGTTTGATTTACTACTGAGTCTGATTCAGTTTTATGAAGAAGACCAAGACACAATACCATTTGACAACCCTAATGCGAATCTTATTGTTTATTTTGTTAAAATATAAAAGTTTTCAGTCCACTCTAAGCTCTCTACTATAGGTGCATTATTCACTCCAATTTCGAAAATCATCACTGGAGTCCATTATTCAATTGTATTATAATCTTGAGTTTTTAGTCCAATAAAATTAAATCATTCTTCTACTCTTCCCCGCGTGACTAACGTATAAGACTACAAGGTGCTGCACAGTAAATCCTCATTTCTAAAACCCAGTCATTTTCTATCGTAATAATGACAAATAGTAATCGGGCAATTACATTTCAAGACTACTAAGTGAGACTTCAAGAGCGTTGCCCTATGATAACTTTATCAATGGTAGCATTGAAAATCTACAGTTCATAGATGAGCCTTAATGAATATGAATAAGCGTGCCGCTTTACTCCTTCCTGTCTAAAACTGACCACTACGAAACTCTTGGAAGGTTGTTGCATCGACAAACTTGCAAGATGTTTGCTATTTATGAAATAATCTAACATAATGATTTACCGTCCCCAGTGCCCTGGCTTCGCAGATGCTAGCAGCTCAGCTGTCTTCACAACAACAAAACATGTACGCGTTTTGTTCTTTATTACAATTACTACATCTTTGAATTTATTATCAACTCTTTCTACATCCAAGTACGTTTCATATAAAACGTCTAAAAGTATTTCAAGTTTATGGTAACCATAATCATCATCAGAATTTATGATAAATTCAAAGATGCTTCCACTACATACGTTAAGTACACGCTTCGACCCCCCATCGTCGAAGTCCACACGTAGATTGTCTTTAAATCAAAATGTTTCAACGCTGCTTAATGTAATCTTATCTCCATCGGCGATCCGAGCATACGTTTTCAATGTATGCCGTATATAATTATTAGTAATTACCGGTTCTTTCTTTTCCTTTTCACACGTATACGCTATTTGCATGGAGTAATTATAGCTAAGGCGCCATACATCATAAGCCGCGTTACATTTTGATGCCGAGACCAAATGTGCCGGCTACCAAACCATGTCGATTCGACACCAAGAGCTATTCCGAGAATATCACTTATTATAATCACGTCGTAAAACTTTCCATCTAATATAGCATGATGTATTACCTTCATTATTCTTATTTTTATATTCATTTTGCGCAATTCAAAGCCAGGGCATTGGCATACGCTACCTTTCGTTTCTAATTGAATTCGTTGTTTTATTGTTACCCGGTTCGGTATTAATCAAACTGATTACCCCGGCAGCCTAAATTGCCTATTGTTTTTTTTTCTCTGTCTAAAATCGTTAGCAATGTCAATGTCCTGTGTTTATGCCTATGTAAATTTGGATTGGGCGAAGTCCGCGTTATTTCCTGCTTTCGACGCTAAGCTCGGCTCGTGCTTGACTTCTAACATTACATTTATGTTCGATACAGATTTGAGAAATTGGATATAACACCAAAAAGTGCGCAGAAAATCAAACCAGTCCTCGAACGTTGGATGAAGGAAGCTGAAGAGAGGTAATTATGAAGTGACTTGTACGTGTGTTACCGTGTTCGTGAAATATTTGGCCTTAACGCTTAGCAACGTTCTAAAATACATTTCTCAAATCTGGACTAACTATCGCTATTACGGGCTAGGTTTTTTGTTTATTTGGATGCGCCGGTTTAGTACTAACAAATATATTTAAGCCTAGCTACCCACCTTTGCTGAGAGAAAGTGAGATGTGTAAAAGCAAACGATTGTCACATGTAATTTTTAATTGATCCCTTTAATTACAATGAGGCGATTGAATTTTGTGTTTTGAAAATGATTGTTTTGGTCCAATTTTACACATCTACTATCCGTAATCTCATGATTTTGGTGGTTCCTTGGACAATCGAAGTGTGGCTGCTTTTTTACACAGATGCATGTTTATACTAACTAAGAATTAGTGATTAGATTCGTTAGAAGTTAACTATTAGAAGATTTTCTTGTTATAACAATATCATTATTACGAACTTTCTCAAATTAGCTGGTATTTTTATCATATTTATGTTTAATTACTAAACGTATGAGAATTTCAGCAACAACATTGCTACCTAAAACAGCTGATTCATTGAGTTTGAACTGATTTAAAACCAGCTGATTTTTGTATAGAGTTTTTTCAATTAAAAATGACTAATATCCAAAAGTCGTAGAACAAACTTGTTTGCCGATTAGGTGTAGAATAAGACCCTTTCGGGATAGCATACATTGTTATGATTGATGATATTACCTTTTAGAAATGTTTGATGTTATTTAAAGGTCGTGTCATGTACCAAGATACCAAAAATCTACTTTAAAACCAAAAAACGCCGATACTCCTTCCAATCCCATTAAAATTTTAAAACAGTCAGGTGTCACTTAAATCTCCAGTAGCGGCTTAATGACGTTGTAAGATGTCCTCAAGACGTACCTTTAGACCGAGAGCCAGTGATTATTTTCTTGCTTCATATAACTTCGAAGCCGTTTGGGTTTGGGGTAGTAGAAATCAGAGAATTACTAAACTCGTGCAAAAATAATCATCAAGATTAAATGTCAATATGAATTTTAATGAATGTGAAGAATAGTTGAAAAAATATTCAACCAGTGAACGCAACCCTCAAGACTAGTCTTCTAACCAGACAACAAAAAGATCTCCTACACAACTTCCAGGGAAAAATCAAGTAATTTTAAGCGATTTAGGCCGTCCTGATAATAAATAGGCTTGCGTTTGCGTAGCATTAAGGCAGTCAAACTGTTGTTCATCTAAAAATTTTTTCAGCTTGACGTAAAAAAACAATGAATCGTCTCCCGGGCTTTATCGATTCCGACATTTCGCGTCATTAAAATGCATTATCTGGATGCAACAGATTTAACATTGCAAATGCGGAATTTGCAATTTCTGGTCTCTATTGGTGGTAATTTTTAACGACCTCTGGCGACGGCGATAGTCCTTGAATTAATAGATAGTTGTCGCTTCATTATTCTTTGAATTTTTTTAGTAGGTTACGTTTTCACCTCGGAAAGCACTGTTGAAAATTTACAAAATGGTGTCTGTTTTGGATCAATTTTCGTCTCTTGGGTTAAATTATTATTTATGATTAGGTGCTTACAGTACCCACAAAAAATCAGAATATTGCTAGATCTTACTCTAGCAAAAACATTTCTTTTTATGAGAGATGTTATAAGTAAATGTAGTACAGTACATTTTACAGGCAAGTCTAGCCTAGCCTAGCTAAGCCATGTAGATGTGTGCTGAATATTCGGACATTCCTCTGACTACCCTCTTAGATATCTTCAAGGATCTGATCGCCTGGAGAACTTTTTTTTTTTTTATATTATACGGAGGCAAACAGGCTTACGGCCCACCTGATGGTAAGTGGTTACCGTCGCCTATTGACATCAGCAACACCTGGAGCATTGCTAATGCGTTGCCTGCCGAACCCCTCCCCCCCTAAAGAGCTCTGGCAACCTTACTCGCCCCAGGCGGGCTGCTCCAATTTAGAGCGAGAAAATCTCGCTGTGCCCTACCTCTCGTACTAGAACTGAGGGGATGTCTAACATTCTTGGGGATAATAGTCGTGAGCTTATATTTTTTTTCATTAATAACCGTCTCTTAGGCTTCGACGCAGTCGGGTAAAAAGCTACCACGAAATCGCAATTCGACTTCTATATTCCGGTTACTCATCAGTTTCCTTATCTCTCCCTAGGTCTGTTATACACGCATCACAGTCACCGCGTGATCCACGGTTGAATCTCGAAGAAAATTGGTATGAACTGTCATTTATTTAGATTTTTATGCATGAGCCTGTACTCATCGGTCATGCTATTGATATAATAATAATAAAATAGCACCCAACAGTCACATACATAGTCTTGACCCCACATTAGGATTCCCTGTATCGTTGGTGTCAGAAACTACGAGTACCATGGTACCACAACACACATCGGGACAAATATTTACAGATTACGCAAACATTTTTCCCGCAGCGGGAATCGAACCCACACCCGTTGTAACTCAGATTGGCATTCACCCGCAGCGTGATCTAGGTTGTCTTATATCCTCAAAACTAGTACATTGTGGCTCATAAACGAATTCAAAGACGATTCAACTAAGTAGGTTCAAATTAGCTCGCAGAACCGAGAACCACTGGCGTGTAAAGGTTCTCGAGTGGCGACCACGAACCGCGGTTATGGAAGGACCCGATGGACTGACGACTTTGATAAAGTTGCGGAAATCCGGAAGGTCGGTGGATGGAAAAGGCTCAAGACTGTTCATCGTGGATCTCTTTTGGGATGGCCTATGTCTAGCAGTGGACTTCTACAGGCGTCTCATGATGAACGAATCACATTTACTCGTACTACGCGTCCATAATTAATCAAACGGTTTGCTAAATCACTTCATATAAGTAGGTAGTTAATGATTCGTATGCTTTGTTTGCTCTACCACGATTTTTGTCTATCCATATTAGTAGAATTCATATTTTTAGATCAGCATTTACTCGTAGATAGGATGAGTATTATTTTTAATAAACATACCGTTGAAAATTTTGTCATCATTTTGTCACGTCACCTACCTATTTTCTATAAATAGGCTTAAGACCTGATAAAAATAACAGTTTTCAGCGTAGGAGCCTTTTGTGTATGAAAGGAGCCTTTCACTACACTGATTCTTTCACATATGATCATAGACCCTTTTCAGGGTAACCATACCTCAACCTGTTCACTGATCCAATACAGGATGTCCAAGAAAGAATCAGTGACAATAAGCAAGCAAGTGTAGGAACCTTCATTAGTATAAAATAAATAAATATTACTATTTATTTATTACGATCAACTGATCCCAAACTAGGCATCGCCTGTGCTATGGGTACCAGAGACTGATATATATAATAAATAAATATTTAACACCCAGTCACAGAACAAACATTTGTGTTTATCACACAAATGTTTGTCCAGTGCGGGGATCGAACACGCGCCCTCTAGCGCAGAAGGCAGAGTTATTACTAACTATGAGGCCAGTCCTAGTATTCGATGATTATACAAAATGTACCTAAAATTCATTTATGGATGAACATAGTCATAGTCCCCATTATGAAACCAGAGCAAGGCCTATTAAACAGGCATTGAATTATTCCCAATTTGTTATTCAATTTTGAACTTGAAAATGTGTTGAGCCTGGATCTGGATCTAAACGATCGGTGCCAATCTGCCGTCAGCCATTGGCAATAGGTACTGCCGATATTCCTAAGCTTTCCAGGATGTCAATTCTACTAACAACCTATTGCACGTAGCAAAATAGCTCGTATCAACATACCTGTTTATACCTGTCAACCCAGTAGTTACGCCAGGACAAAAATAACCACACGTTTGCATATTCTACAAGGTTATTCATAACATGTATGCCATCCCGAAAGGGGGTTATTCTATCAACAAAAAGAAATAGTATTAGCGAAAAAAAACATCAAAATTTTCATTTCCATTTTTTTATTTTTTTTTCACAATCCTTCTCAAATTAATTATTTGGTATTATTATCATCTTTAGGACTAATAACTAAACGTACAAGAAGTTCGGAATCAAGATTGCTACCTAAAACAGCTGATTCATTGATTTTTGCCACGGAAGACCGTTCATGGTCATCCTGTATTATGTTAGTGACCATGTTGAGGTATGGTGGCCTAAGAAGGCCACCATACCTCAACATGGTCACTAACATAATACAGGATGACCATGAAAGAATCAGTGACACGACAAGAAGAAGAAATTGATTTTTGCATAGAGTTTTTTCAATGAAAAATGTCGTAGAACAAACTTTGTTGCCAATTGGTTTTAGAATAAGCCCCTTTCGGGATTTAAAACATATTATGAATCACCTAGTATAGGCTTTATACTTTCGATTGGTACGTTAGACTCATGTGTGCATAAAAAAAACTCGATTTTTAATTAATCATAGTCTGCCTAGGATTTTTTTAGCCAACCCACTCGCGATTTATTTTCAAACATACTAAATTTGTTAATAAAACATTTTCATCGACTAAACATAACATAGGTGAAGTTCGTTGTTACTTCGGATCATCACTACTATCATTACTATCTATGTCCGCTCGGTTTTATTTGTTAAAATCGGCTGTATAAATTGCCAAATGTTGCTCTAGCTTAGTGCTACGAAAATGCTACGAGGCCTATGAAACTATACAAGAAAAGCAAAAAAGATTTTTTCTTAAACTTTGATGGCGGCGATCGGCATTGGCTTGCAATTTGTCAGGTATGCAATACTTACCTGCAAAATTCGGGCTTGAGTAGTGTCTCTGAATACGGGCCTAAGTATCCCAGAATCAAGCCTCAGTCCTGGCCCCCAATTCTACTAATTCTATGACTTTAAAATGATAATCACATGATAATGATCGCACCATTATCATTCAGTTACGATTGTTGCCACCTTCGTTTCTTTAATTTCTTTGGTTCATTGGTTCCACAATGACTGCCATTGATATACGACTGTGATAGCAGAATACCAAAAGTGTCAAAATTGGTCATTTTTCCATTGAACCATTGTCATTTAGAAGCCATGGAATAATTAATTCAATGGCTTCTATGACACTTTTGGTATTCTGCTATCACAGTTGTTTATTAATGGCAGTCATTGTTTTCGCAATGAACCAATAAAATCAAAGAAACGAAGGTGGCGACAATCGTAACTGAATCATAATGGTGCGATCATTATCATGCGATTATAATTTTCTAGTCATTGAATTAGTAGAATTGGGGGCCTGGTGTAATTGTACATGTGATCCGTGGTCATGTTCAAAGTGTGTATGCTACCGTCCTTAGTAACTTAATAAGTTTAATCGATGTAGAGTTATGTTCTTCGATTATACCTAAGCATGTTCTTCGGGCAATAAAAGCTTTATAGTGATGGCCTCTGCATGTCATTTTCATAGTAATGTCGATGGAAAAATAAAACTTAGATTGAAAGTACCAGTAGGCTGACATGGTCGCATAAAGCCGTGTTCAAAAGGAGACGTGAGACGTGTCATCTAAATTTTATTTTTAAATGATCCTTTTATCTTCGAAATAAAGTTAATTTTGTGTTTCACTTTTAGGAGCTTGCGATATCATTGTTATCGCTCACCATCAACATAAATATCAAACTCAAAATGGAATTTATTTAGTTATAAGAATCGTTTTGAAATGAATTGTAAGTAACATATCAAAGACATATCACACGGTGTTTGAACGCGGCATAAAGGTGCCTAGACCTACTGGGGGGTGAGTGGGAGTTGGCACAATAGTTTTCACTCTCACTCATGCGTGGAAACAAGCACGTTACACGTGTTTTTATATGGTTTTTCAAAATGACTGACAGTAATGTTCCGCTAGAGGCACTGTTACGGATTCCGTACATAAACACGTGGATCACGCTCACAAGTGAGTGTAAAAACCGTGGTGCCAACTCCCACTCACCCACGCTTTACATGGCCAAGTCATGTAAAGCGCCCCTACAAAAACCGCTATTCACTTTTCACGTACCGGTGACTAGTGCATCAGTGTGTAACTGACGAAAAATACGGACTCAGGCCTCAGATGCGACCTAAAAATTATGTTTTTCTTGCAGCCACTGTTCTTGCACATAAATAGGTATTTTTCTATTGACATTACGAATTTTATAGCCATAGGTATATTGGTAAGGTACCTACCATTGTAACGTTATTGCAGTACTGTACTGCGATAACGTTACCTAGTACCTAGCTACCTAGTAGGTACCTTCCTACCCTAGGGTCGAGAAAGGTTCATTAGTTACCTGTAGCGCCATCTTCCCGCGACATAATGTACACCCTACTTTGCCTGCCTGCCTATCGTTATGAGAACCGTGCTAGTGACATCTAGCGAACTGAATGCGAACAAGATAGTGCACTTATCCTGAATCGCGCTACGGAGGCATTTGTTGGTTCAAGATTCAAGATGTTTATTTGCAGAAATAAGTGTTACAGAGAGGTCTTAAAGCTATGAATATGGCACTTATAAACTTTTTCACTCTTTTCGAGCATCGCAAATTATTGTTTTAGACGAAAGACTGTAAACTTAACACATACTATACTTAGTAAATTTTTGGGTATACTACCTACAGAAACAGGACTCTTTGAATATAAATAATATACAAATAAGCAGTTCTATTGGGCCGCTCTCAGTGCTCGCCAGGTTATTGGGTCGTAGCCAGTTGGGCAATTTATTAGAAAAAAACAGAAATTCTCACCAGTTGGCCAGCTTGGTGGGAATTTCTGGAATAATCCTTAATAACATAACGTCTTTTTAATACAGTCGCCTGCACTGAAATGTGCTTATCTATAGGTACCCACCTACATTTCATAATTTTCAAAATATGAATTGTGTTCCTTCCTATCACCATACAGATGGAGATACAATAAAGGTGAAAATGGTGCAAGTTGATGGTTACATAATGTTTATTATACCTATATCATTTATTAGTTTTTGCTTTGTATTTTTTTTTGTACTTGTAGTAAATGTATCACGCTGCAGGCGACTCAATGGTCTTGTAGCCAATTTGACTCAAATTGGTAACCTCCCAAAAACCTCCCACTCAAGGACCACTCCGTCATTCCAGGTATGCTTCAGGCCAGAACCATTTGACGGACTTCATCGGTATGGAGCCGAGTAAAAAACGCAAGCGACGCACATCTTTCACGCCTCAGGCTCTGGAATTGCTGAACGCGCATTTTGAGAGGAACACGCATCCGTCTGGTAGGTTTATTTGTACTCCCTTCCTTTCTATGAAAAATTTTGAACTCTCAAGTCGTAGAAGAAATTTATTGCCAATTGGCCACCTAGAATATGCCCATTTCGGGATAGCGCACTGCGAACCCTCTGAATTCCTACGCAAACTTAGGTAGAGAAGTTACCCTGGTAGGCACTGATACTTCGTATGCTGGTAGGTAGTTATATTATTTCGTAACTCAATTAATTTTTAGTTTCACTCAATCAAACTTTACAGCAATTGCGTCAATTATCGATCAGTTTGATGTCAATAGACGGCGGAATACAACTCTTCTTGTCGTCTACCGACATTTGTAGACCGAGTAAGGATGTATCTATCTACCAATAAGCTGACGATTTTTATTTTGCATTTTTCAGGAACGGAAATCACTGGCCTCGCCCATCAACTAGGATATGAACGTGAAGTCATCCGAATATGGTTCTGCAATAAACGCCAGGCACTCAAAAACACCGTTAGAATGATGTCAAAAGGCATGGTTTAAAAATAAAAAAAAACATGACAGCTAGCACTTCCCTAAAACGCTGGTGATGGGAACGCATCTAAATTTTTATCGATATCGATGGTGTCGCTCTATGCTAAGCACGTAGTCGTGGTCTTGTCAAACTCACTTTTTATTTTGCATCGATAGTAAGTATTTTGACAAAAATGTTTATGATTTTCACTTCTTATGAAGAATGTTCGTCGGGCCTTAATAAAATTAATATTACCGCAAAATCTTTATGCGATTCCAGCCAATTTAAACATGGAAGTAGATGCATAGTATTAAGTGTAACGTAATGTATTATAAAACAATTTCGACTGAAATATTCGTCTCGATGTAGTTTACAATGATATGAATGGGATGTCGTAGTAATAATGTACCTAGGTGTTTATTGATTAGTACAAAACGATGAATCGAGACTTAATGGGTCATCAATTCTCAAAATAACATAATTTTCTCAGTTGTTCTACTAAGACGCAAGCACGCACTCGTACCTACTACTGAAATATTCATATTTATACAAACATAAAATTTTCTACCTACTTCGAATCCTATGAATTGCAATAGATTGATGAGTTCTGTAGTTATAGAAATTTTCATGAATTCATGTTTAATAAGCTAATTTAACCAATAATTCCAGACCTAAGCCTATAACTTTGTTCGTTCTACAATAATTTATGGTATTTTCCGGGAGTTATTTTATTTGGTTTTTTTTAAATGTTTTTATAAATATAATGCATTTTGTAAATAGGTACAATATTTTATGGAATCAGCGAGAACGTGACAAAGCTGATACAATAACAATAATTTATTAAAATACTCTTGAGTTGTTTCGTTCTACTAGTGATTGTTGCACTTTCTATTGATAAGGATAATCTTGATATAAAGTAGATAAAAACGTGTCGTCACTTTAGGACCTACTGTGAGTTTTTTGATCTATAGTAGGGTTTTGTTGATAGTTAGGTATTAAAACGATATACTAAATAGCATAATATTATTATACGATGTCTTTATAACTTGTAAATATTGTTTGAGTAATTTTATTTTGTAATGTATTATTAGTTTAATTATTAGCTTTTCAAAAAAGTTTAATTGTATTAAGGGTACCTAAATTAGGTACTAAAACAGGTACAAGTTGGATTTTGTGGCTATATTGACTTCTGTTTTCACTATAGAGCAAAGTTTGTTAAATATGCATCTCATTATTAGGATTTCATAGAAGTAAAGTTACTGTACTTAACAGGGGGTCTTGAAACAGTAAAGTACATAATTTACGGGCAGCCACAATTGAACTAATAAAATTGCCTCGCATTTGGAAAGTAGATTTTGAAAAAATATATTAGAATATTCCAAAAACTAAAATTTTGACATTATTTATGATAATTGTGTAAAGTGATAGCCTGCCCGAAATTTATGTATAGACTCTAAATTATTACTTATACCTACCTAACTTTATTTATAAAATCACGTTTGACTCTTTTTATTTTATTTTTTAATCTTTGAGGACTAGTGCCTTAACGATACAAAGTCATAATTCTTAAATATAGGTCGCGTCATGTAAAAAGAACGGAGGCGGTCAAGCTGCGCAATGGCGATTTATCGGTCTATTTAGTGGTATGAAGTGCGGAAAGCAAAGGTCGACTCAAGAACCAATGGCGCACTGGCAAGCATGCGGCGCGTGACCCGCCCGCCCCGCGCCGCACCTCATACCACCAAATAGACCGATAAATCGCCATTGCGCAGATTGACCGCCAGCGTTCTTTTTACATGACGCGACCTATACTTTAGGGTAAATCCCTAAAGTATTTAGGAAGGAATTATTTAGCTTCTTGTTATGTAAATTTATTAGGTACTTTTTGTTTTTATTCCAAATAAGACCTGCTGTTAACTGTACCACCAATAGATTAAGGTTGTAATGTAATATTGTATGTTAATGACCAATGAAAACCAACTTGTGATCATTAATATTTGTACTGTTACCTACTACTTAACAAGAGTCGTTAAAAAATAATAATTATAAAAAATTAAACATATTTTTCGGCTGTTGAAAATTGTAAATACAATATAAGGATAATAAAACTATTTGGATTAATATTTAGGAACAAATAAAAAAAATATTATCAAAATTTATATTTTCAAAAATTATTAACAAATGCAAAAAATGTATTTAAAAGGAATGTTTGGCCATTGCAAAATTTTTCTCGGAAAAGGTTTTTTATCGACTTATAAGCACCTCTACAACCACACTCAAGCAGTATGGTAAACAGTGATGTCAACTGCGATGCGATGTTGCAAGGGATCTCTGCCTAAAAGAAATCAGTTTGTCCATGATTATTATTTTTTACTTATTTTTTTTTAATTTCTAAAACACTAATTAAAAACCAAAATAGGTAGTACTTATAGCAAACAAAACATAATAAATTATAAAACTTTAACTCCACTGTAAAAATGTATCAAACTTTATGAACAAACTGGTTTTCCACAAACAATAGCGTAATAGAATAGAATAAGTACAAAATGATAATAAAAAGAGAAACAGCTAGTCCAGTAATAAATAAATAACAATAATAAATATACCTACATAATGACCCCGCAAAATCGCATTGCCCCCTGGTTTTCATGATTCATATAATAATAATAGTAAATATCTAGTAATACAATTATAAACTCTACACATAACTTCAGCTGTAACACATAATCAAACCAAACTGTATCAGTATGTAATAGTGTATTAATTTTTTCTTCCAATAATGGACCGAACGAATGACTATGGCTGCTGGATTTATAAAAGGAAGCAGAATAAAGGCAGATAACTGTTTGATTGCTTGTTTTATTTTCAATTTCTCATGTAACTACCTATCTAACCTACCAACTGGATAATTAAGATTTATGATCCTTTTATAAGAAATAAGTTAATTCACCTTAGGACAAAACGAATTTAGGAACGTCTTGAATAAAAGTTATACCTACCTACAATCTACATACCAGCCTCCTCTGTAGAGCCGGGTGCTACATTTTTAAGTATTATTCAACTATAACATACAGTATCGATAAATTGACAAGTTATGGATATTTAAGTACATAGTGCAGCTACGTTAGTTGATAGATTATTTTTTTACTATAACATAATCAGTATCTCTAAAAGAACAAGGTCTCAACGTGCGCACAGCCCAAACCGCTGAAGCTATAAAGCTGAAATTTGGACAGTAGCTGCCTTATATGCCAAACACATCCGATAAGGAGGGATTTTCAAAATATCAACTCTTATGAAGGTGAAAAGAAACGAAAGAACGTTTGTATGAAAATTCGTATTCCTTGAACCTACAGATTTGAAACTAACTAAAAGTAATGAATGCCAGAAATAAGGAAAAACTGTATTTTTAGATTTTCAAAACTAGTTTTGAAAATAGATAGGATGTAATGAGATGTCAAAGTTTGTATGGGAGAATCTTAACGCATCGAGATATTTTTTTGAAACTTAGTACCAATACTCATAAAGTTAAATAAGAAACACTGACTTTAGGGTTTTTCAAAACTGCCGCACAGCCGCGGGCGTAGGCTAGTCAAATTATAAAATGGCCGCTTCGTAAACAGTTCTTGGTCTACAGGCCGCTTGCTTTTGTTATTATGGCGAGTACGACATTGATTATGTCAAAGTCAGTGTTCTGGTTTGCTGTCAGGCAATAAAATGTGTTGGTAACTATAAAACTACTCAGAACCGAGCTCAAAACAAAAGTAAATGTGATGATTACAGCAGGATAGAGTTCAAAATACTTTTGTTAGGTATCTTATTAACAAAAATAACTTATGCGCGTAAAAAAAATTGTTGGTAGCTAGATAGATTGCAGCATTTACAAACTTAAAGGTTTAAGTTTTAAACTAGCTGTACCCAGTTGTACAGAATGTACAGAGTACTCGTGTGGGGGTCAGTCAGTTGCATAGGTTTACCTGCATATAAGTAATTTGATTTAATTTGATTTTGATTAGATATTAGAATATAAATAATATCTACAGTTTTTCTAGAATTTGAGTCTATCAAATTAGGCTATAATAATAGAAGTTTAACCTTGGTTTATGTTTCCGAAAAAGTTTGTTAATCATTATAAATTGTGCTGCTGCATTATCACCGCACCGACCGCAGCACCAATTACTCTATGCGCAGTACTTCACTAATCACATCACATAAGTAGCTGAGCTGGTATCCACTCACATCACTAGATTCTAGGGAAGGAAGGAAGGAAGGGGGAATAACGTAGTACTCCTTAGTAGTCTGTGGGGAATAAATAAATAAAATAAATAAAAGAAAGATGGCGACGTCAATTCTGAACAGTGCCTGTGTTGAGTGTTTGAGTAATTTTAATGTATTATCCAGCTGAAAATAGTGAACTAAAAATAGAAATTCTAACGAGTACATCTAATTATAACATTCAGACAAGCTGTAATTAGCGCAGTAAGGTGTATGAGAATTTTCGCCTTCACAAATAGCCGCGAACAGCTTACATTTACTTACACACATCCAGCGAAGATGTTCGCTATACAAATAAACAAGAGGATGTTTGAATAGGATTTATAAATTGCGTCACAGCGCGTCGGGAATACCGCGACACCGATTAACAGGGAGAGTTCATGCGAGCTTCTGAAATGATTCATAAGGTTAATTGACTCGAACTGCGGTGGCACATTGAAATTCGCAAGTGTTTTGTGTAGTGCAGTGTTTTTGGCTATTTCGCCTTGCAGCGAAGCGTCAGAAGCCCGGATTAACCTGTGAGATGATTGAGAGCGTATCAAGGCGCGCGTTCAGTAGTACAAGTGGTACTTACAATGTCCGGGCGTCGGAGCTAGCGAGGGATAGAAAGCTGAACATATTCAATGTAACAGTTCAGTTTTTGGATGAGACAGAACATCCCTTTCAGATTGAGGTGAGACTATCTACATATTACCTTTTTTTAACCTCTTACATGGTGAGTGGACTGGTTTCTGCAAAAAAAAAATTATCCTCACTAATCTACATCAACATTACTAGCTTTCGGCCGCGGCGTGGTACCTACATAAAAAGTAGCCTGTTATTCTAGGTCAAGAACTTAAATCTATTCCAAGTTTCAATGAAATCCATAGTGCTGTCATGGTGCGATTGAACAACAAACATCCAAACTTCATCCAAACATCGTCACAAACTTTTGCATTTATAATATTAATAGGATATTAGTTTTTGGGATATGAGCAGACAACATAGTCAAGAACATAGGCTGGAGCTGGCAAGGAGCACAGGATCATGACGATATATAGGTTTCAAGGTTTCCAAATTCATTTTTTGCTTTAATTGTTGTGTCATAGATTTTAATTGTTGTATCACACACCTTTTGTACACGGATCTACTGTGTTTGCTATCGTAGGTACTAATAAAGTAAAAAACATTTATTTTTCAGAAAAAAGCAAAGGGCAGTGTGTTATTAGAGCAAGTATTCACACATCTAGAGTTAATCGAGAAAGACTACTTTGGTCTCCAGTTCACAGAGAACGGAATACCGCCGAATGCTGCAAACACTGATACAACGGTAAATATATTTAAGTACATAAGTAAATGTTGCGTAGTACGGCACCCCACTAGATGGAAAGTCAACCTTAAAGGTTGCTGGGAGCCATTGGATGTAGGCTGTGAGTAAGATCGCTTCGGGTATCTATGACTGCCTATTGTTCGGCAGTTAATGTCCTATGGCTGAAATGATGATGTGCATGATGGAGACTAGTGAAAGCCTATGCCACTTTTGAAGAAAAAAGTTTTTCATATAAACTTCAACCCTGCTGCCTCTTAGGGGTTGCATTTCAGAAACTTCTAACAAGCACTGGTGGAGTGGTGGCCCCGACTTCCGGTCCACAGGTCGTGGGTTCGAATCCCAGTAGTGACCAGACTTGGAATACCTACCAGGTTAGGTTTCTCTATGGGATAGGTTACGCCCATCGCCGCTTTAACAAGTGCGCTAGTCGAAACCAACTGCTGTTCCCTCGCGATGCTTGCTATCAGTAAGTACCTACGCACATTATTTTAGATAGTAAAATTAATAGGTGCACGACCGGTACTCGAACATACGACCCTCGGATCGAAAGTCGAGGCATCTCCCAATAGGCTAACACGGCTCACCACTTGTATGTATTACGCCGTGTTCATACTGCGTGTCATCTTAATGTATTTCAAAATGATCCTTATCTCTATTGGATAAAGTCAATTTTGAGTTTGACTTTTAAGGGGGCATTCGATATCGTACGCCCTCAAATGTCAAATTCAAAATTGACTTTATCCAGTAGAAATAAGGATCATTAAGAAATACATTTTAGATGGCATATTGCACGTCGTATGAACACGGTTTAATGATCGTAAATGTATTATTCAAGTATCGAAGGATAATGGATAGATCAATCTAATCTGATATAAAATTGTCATTGAATAAGTTATTGATAAAATATTGAAGTAATGAGTCAATTTTGATCCTAGAGAGTCTTGGTCACTTTACATTGTCTAGTCGTACCTAAAGTGAGTCATTGATTTATGTCAATGTACCTAATAGGTTTGTGAGGTGCAATCCTTTTACTAATATTATAAATGTGAAAGTTTTTGAGGATTTTTAGATGTTTGTTGCTCAATCACGCCGTTCAATAACCGATTTTGATAAAATTGAAACAGAAACGAGTCATTTACCTACCTAGAATATAATATAGGCTTCTTTTTATCAAGATACCATGCGAGCGAAGCCGCGGTCTAAAGCTAGTGTTTTATAAAATCTGATAGTGCAAGTCTACACTCGAGACCTTTAACCATCACGACGTTTTGTCTGTCTTTGCATTTTACAATGAAGTTGTATTTTTATACAAAGTCGTTTAAAAATGAACAAAAAATCTTCATGATTTTAGTCTTCTAATCAACTTAATAATTTCAATTTCAGCGCTGGCTAGACAGTTCTAAGTCTGTCAAGAAACAAGTCGGGGTTAACGCCCAGCTCTGGCTATCGGTTCGTTTCTACCCACCCGAGCCTTCGAGACTCGCCGAAGAGTATACGAGATACCTCCTGTGCCTTCAGATTAGGAAGTTACTGCTGGACGGTAGAATAAACGCCCCCAAAAATACAGCTTTGCTCCTCGCTTCGTTCACTGTTCAAGGTAAGCCAAAATGCGACCTTCGGCTAATAGGAATAGGGTATTAGAACCATTCTAACCTATGATACCTTGCCTGAATGCTTGCAATACCAGAGTATTGCAAGCGTTCATATGCTACGGTAACCATTTACCAACAGGTGGAACGTAAGCTTGTTTGCCACCTTAGTTGTATAAAAAAAAACCTATTATCTTGCTTATAGTTATCATCGTCATCATCATTTCAGCCGTAGGGTCCACTGCTAGCCTAGCCTATATGCTATTCTAGGTAAAGGACTATATCTATTCCAAGTTTAATCGAAATTGGTTGGGCCGTTACAGCGTGATTGGACCACAAACATCCTCACAAACTTTCGTGGGTTTTGATTTTGGTAGGATAGACATTTTTCGTATAGATTTATAGATATCTTGCAAGTGCACAGCGGGAGCGTTAGTTAGTTTCGTTGGATATATACAGCTGAGGTTTCAAGTCATTATTAAATGAAATAACCATTTTCCTGTATACAGTCAATTCAGATACACCTACATTATTGTGTTTATCCTCGTTATTATGTTACCTTATTAAACTTACATAGTACATACCTAAACACACGCACCGGCCACCTAAAATTAGATACAAAATACACTCACTGCGAACCTAAACAGTTAACATCAGGTCATTCACGTTCCTGTAGCTAAAAAAGCATGTGTAACGAGTCTGTGTTAGTAGTTTGCATGTTTACTGTAGTATTAGCATGCTGGGAAACAAACTCATTCTGTACCCAAACAGCTAACATCAGGTCATTCACATTCCTTTTGCTCGAAAAGCATGCGTAACGAGGATCTGCTAGTAGCATGCTTACTGTAGTAACTAGCATGCTGGAAGATCGCTAGCACTTCAATTTGTATACCTTTAGGGAAGAGATTCGCATGACTACAACGCACGGCACTTCACGAAGTGTTCAAAAGAATGGAATAGGGTGGAGTGGAGTAGAGTAGAGTAAACTAATGGTTCGCCCCGAACTGAGATCTCGCGATTTCCGGTAAAAGTTGGTGCTTCAATCATTGTGCCAAAGTTCAGATAAACTTGAGAATCGCACCTTTTTCTGATTTATAACAAATCTTACGCCCCAATGGAGTAGACGGTTCGAAAGCTCTTCTTGGACGGTTCGAAAGTTAACTCTAAGAAATATCATACAAACATAAAACGCCGATTCATCCAAGTTGTTGGAGAGATCTTCGCTCGCTTGATCAACAACTGATAAACTGAACTGAGTATATTATGGAAATATTATTTTTCTCTTATCCACAGCTGAACTAGGCGACTACAACGTATCAGAGCACCCGCCGAACTATCTATCAGAGCTCTGCCTACTCCCCAAACAAAGTGCAGAGGACGAGCGGAAGATCAGAGAGCTACACAAGTTGCACAGTGGGCAGGCCCCGGCGGACGCTGAGGCGAACTTCCTAGAACACGCCAAGAGATTGGACTGTTACGGTGTGGAGTCTCACCCTGCTAAGGTTTGTTGTTTAATATTGCTAGTTGTCTGTAGCAGAACATACAAGAAGATGGATTATATCCTGTGGAAGGACATAGGCTATCTGTTGTCTCAAAAATAATCTTGATGGGGGTGAAATAGCGGTTGAAAGTTTGTAAGGGCAATACATAATTCCTCAAGTTAGGGATCTGAAAATTCATATTTTTTAGGTAAACAAAAAGACGTGTTTCAGCATTTTTGCAAAATCATACCTAAGGGGGCAACGTATTGGGTTCAAATTGAAGTAAAAACACCTTATTATCTGTATGAAAGGTTTATTTCAAATACGAACACAGATTCACAAAAACACGCTTCTAAAAACTAACTTATAAATTCTTAGCAATCACTTGGGCTAGAGCGACAGACTTCGACTTCGACCTTCCTTGGTCACGTCCCTCGCCAGAATGCCCCCGTTCTTTTTTTTTTTTTTGTTTCGAACGGATTTATATGCTTTGGGTCTCTTACGACCACTGCCAGCCGTTCTTTTTTTTTTTTTTTTTTTTTTTTTCGAACGGATTTATATGCTGTGGGTCTCTTATGACCACTGCCAGCTACACCGGGCTAGGCGAGCGCAGAGGGCGCTACTGCCGAAAAAAGGTTAGGTTTTGGCAACGAGCGCAAGGGCACCACTTAGGTACGGACCTCGGCTTGGGCTGTTGCCAGAGAGAGGTTTTTTGAGGAGGCCATCACCCTGACGGGGTGGAAACGCAGGGACGGGACGTCGTCGTCGACCCCGCCGGCGGGGTCGGTGTGATGTATTGAGTGTTTTTATGTGTCGGAGTTAGATGAAGGGATCGCCTCCGCGTTAGCGGAGGTGATCTCGTCATCTGGATCTTCAAGAACATGTCTTGGCCTACGGAGGAATTTCTCACCGTTAAGTACGATGGGGTAGTCTGGGACGTTTGAAACGAGCGGGTTCGGATGGTGAGGGGCCGAGTCATAATACCGCCTTGAGGCACGTTTCATGAACTGGGCTATGGTTTCGAGGTTGAGGTCTCGATGTAGGTCAACGTTACGAACGTACCATGGTGAACCAGTGGCTTTCCGCAAGAATTTATTTTGGATAATTTGCAGGGACTTTACGTGTTTGGAGTGAGCAAAAGCTACTGAGGCGTAAGTCATGACTGGTCTTATGCAAGCTTTGTAAAGCGTCAACTTATTTCTAAGAGACATTTTACTCTTCTTGCACAAGAGGGCATGGAGCCGGCTAAGATAAAACTTGGCGTTGTTGCCAACTTTCTTAGTGTGCTCGCGGAAGGATAGACGACTGTCTAGGATGACCCCGAGGTAACGGGTAGACGGTACCCAAGGGATGGGTTCGCCGAAGAGGGTGATAGTCCTGAGGGGACTTTTGCTATTGGGCCTGGTTATGCCCTGGTGAAAGTACACTGCTGCACTTTTAGTCGGGTTGACCTCGATGCGCCATTTGCGAAACCACTCGCCAAGATCGGAGAGGGCTTGCTGCAACCTTATACACACCCGATTGGCGTTCCTATCGGATGTGTATAGGGCTGTATCGTCCGCGAATAGGGCGATTTCCACCTTATGGGTGCGAGGTATGTCGCTGGTATACAGCGTGAACAGCAATGGGGAGAGGGCAGAGTCCTGGGGGACGCCGGCCCTGATGGGGCGGGGGTTGGAGAGCGTGCCTTCGACGCGGTATCGGAAGCTTCGATTTTGGAGGAAGTCTCGCAAGATGAGTACGAGTCTGACTGGCACTCCGATTTTGTAAAGCTTGTACAGCAAGCCGTTGTGCCAGACTTTATCGAAAGCTTTCGCTACATCGAGGAAGATCGCGCCTGTATCAGCCGGCCAGGTGCCGGAGAAATTGGAGAGCACATGCTCCGTGATGCGGAGCACTTGCTGCGGGCACGAGTGTCTGGCTCGGAAGCCAAACTGTTCGTCCGGGAGGAGGTTATGTTCGAGAACATGGGACCAGAGACGATTCAGAAGGAGTCGCTCATATATTTTCCCCAGGGAGCTGAGGAGACTGATAGGGGCCAGCCGTTCCGTCCACGTAGTGTCTTATATAGTCTTTGCTCCCGTCTAGCCAAGTCACAACACGACTAGGCTTGACTCGGCTCGACTCGGCACTACTCGGCACTCGGCTCGACTTCGTTTCGACGGAAACCTCCCACTCTACCAACCGGATGAACTAAAATAAATGCTTAGAATAAAAGACCGCAAATCAAATTAAATAATCAATAAAAATAAAAGACAATATCCGGCTGATTCTAAACCAGTATTTTGGTCATAAATTAGTAAGAAAAATAAAATACAAAATGAAGCTAACAAAATTATAAGGTACATACTAGCTTAGTACGCTATCTTCATTTATTCGCCACTGAAGGCATTAATTAGACAAGTGTTTGAGCAATATTTTCTTTTTCAGGATTACCACGGCAAAGACATACTGATTGGCGTGACGTCAATTGGCATAGTCGTATTCCAGAACAACATTCGCATAAATACGTTCTCTTGGGGCAAGATCGTGAAGATTTCCTTCAAGAAGAAGAGGTTTTTCATTCAACTGAAGAGGGAAGCGGTAAGTGAAGTTGATGTGAGTGTTACTTTTTTGTTTTTTTTTGTTTATTTTAGTTTTATTTTATAAGTGTTTATTTAACTTTACAACCTCGGTGGCGTAGCGGGCGAGTGCCTCTCTGAGACGCAAGGGGTGCGGTTTCGAATCGCGAGATATGTAAATTAGTATGTAGATATTATGTAGTAGATTAGTATGTAGGTATGTTGACCGACGACATTGTTAAAGTTTCATTGATTGTTGCCGTGGTGGCCCCGGCTGAAGAATAGGCCCCTCCATATCTACCTATCCGCGGATGTCGTAAGAGGCGACTAAGGGAAAAAAGCTAGGGGATGAGTAGCAGCGTTCCTCATTTTAACAATGATAGCTCTAACTGCGCTCGCCAACCCGCATGTCCAGCGTGGTGAGTATGGGCAAATCCCCCCACATGATAAGGAATTCGCTCTGTCTGTGGGGGAGGCCATGTTCAGCAGTGGACGTCGTACGGCTGTAATGATGATGATGATGATTGTTAAAGTTGCGAGAAGTCGGTGGATGGAAAAGGCTCAAGAATCAACAGTTCCCAGCAAACATAAGGTCGTCTTTCCATCTTGGCCGTCCTAATCTGCGCTTTCCGGTGTGGGGTCCACTCTAGAACATTCTCCATGGTTTTCCGTTCCAGTCGGAAAGCTACGATACAGTCCTCGGCTTCAACATGCGCACGTCACGCGCCGCTAAAGCCCTCTGGCGGTGCAGCGTAGAACGTCACGGGTTCTTCCGACTGCGCGGCCCGAGACGCCGTCCATTGCTGGCCGCGTTGGGCGCACTGGCCGGCATTGCGCACCCCGCCGTGCTGCGGACGGAGACGCAAGCGATGAGCGACGCCGCGCGGTCCCGGACCAGCAATAGGAGCTTTGTGAGGTGAGAAATTCAGCCGTAGGACGTCCACTGCTGAACATAAGCCTTCCCCATACATTACCAGATTCAATTACTTGTGGTCACAAAACAGATGCTCCATTTTGGTTCTGCTGATCTTCAGTCAGACACTCCAGTTTCTCCTGCCATTTTCAGTAAAAATGTAAAATGAATGTGACACACGTTTGATATGAATAAATATTCTATTCTATTCTAAGATATTAAATAGACATAGTACTATACAAATATATAGTACTATTCCGCTAATCGTTTCCTCATAAGTTCAACAAACAAACTTAATAAGAGTTGGACACATGTTTCGCCTATCTACAAGGCATCATCAGGAAGAATTGACTTGCTGTGCGCAGGTAACTCCGAGAATCCGGAATTAAGGTGATTCTTAACATGTATACCATCCCGAAAGGGGGTTATTCTATCCACGAAAAGAAATAATATTAGCGAAAAAAAGACAATATTTTAATTTTTTTTTTCTCTAACTTTCTCAAATTAGCTGTTTTTGGTATTTTTACCATCTTTAAAATTAATAACTAAACGTACAAGAAGTTCGGAATCAAGATTGCTACCTAAAACAGCTGATTTATTGAGTTTGACCTGATTTGATCCCAAAACAGCTGATTTATATATATATATATATATAAATAGAGTTATTTAAATGAAAAATGTCGAATTTCCAAAAGTCGTAGGACAAACTTTATTGCCAATTGGTTGTAGAATAAGCCCCTTTCGGGATGGATTACATTTTAGGAATCGCCTTGTATATTTGTCTGTCTATTTAATATCTTAGAATGGACTTCCGCAAAGTCACGCCTGATTCAATTAATTATTATATTCTATTGTATTGTTATGGAAGACCATATAAAAGATGGGACGACGACATTGTTAAAATAGCCGGAAAAGCGTGGAGCACAGCCGCTAGAGATAGAGCGAGATGGAGAGAGCTGGAGGAGGCTTTTGCCGCTGCAATCGGTCCTTACACACAGGAACATTAAATAAAGATTATAAATATTGAATGTACTTATTATAGATTTAGGATGTTTTTGTTTTGTATTGTGTGAATGTGTAAGAGAATAAAAGCTTATATTATTATTATTATTATTGTATTGTTATTCCAGGCGCAGCAGCTCCCGCAACAGGCGGTCGCAGTCGGCCGGCACCACGT
This sequence comes from Anticlea derivata, assembly GCA_947579855.1. Taxonomy (NCBI): domain Eukaryota; kingdom Metazoa; phylum Arthropoda; class Insecta; order Lepidoptera; family Geometridae; genus Anticlea; species Anticlea derivata. The sequence continues at coordinate 9,615,482 of OX388269.1, forward strand.
CGCCCACGTCGAACGGCGCCGCGGTGAGTTGCCGCGGCTCGCGCGTGACGTCACACACCGAGCCCGCGCCCAGGCACGCGTGGAGCGACGCGCACTCGCAGCCCGACCTCAAGTAACTATATCAAACTACCCGCTAGTAATTATTGTCTAGTAAGAGAGGAGTTGGCCGTGGTACCACACTGAAGCTTTAAATTCCATTTTGTGAAAAAGGATCATCGAAAAAAATGATAGGCACCAAGCCGTGTTTGTTGCCTGATTCTTCTAGGCTTGGTCGCGAGGAACAGGCATAGCGTCACCTAGTTTCTAAGACGTTTCAAAGTGATCCTAGTGATTTTATTGAAATAAATGCCTTTTGACTTTGACTTTGACTTTGGTGGCCCCGGCTGAAGAATAGGCCCCTCAATATCTACCTATCCGCGGATGTCGTAAGAGGAAAAAAGCTAGGGGATGGGCAGCAGCGTCCCTCTTTTTTACAACGATAGCTCTAACTGCGCTCGCCAACCCGCATGCCCAGCGTGGTGAGTATGTGCAAATCCCCCCAAAGGAATTTGCTCTGTCTGTGGGAAAGGCCATGTTCAGCAGTGGACGTCGAACGGCTGAAATGATGATGACGATGAAGAGAGGAAAAGTAAAAAAAAATAATATCATGAATATTCAGATATTATCTAAAAATAAAGACGGTCAAGTGCGAGAACTCGCGTCCTGAGGGTTCCGTACCATTGGTTGTGGGTTCGAATCCCGGTCGTGCCACAGTGGTCATAGTCAGAAAATAAAAATTCTAAGTGTAGGAATTGACAAACTTATATTTGCGGTCGCTCACGTAGTCATTGTATAACATTGACCGCAAACTTTGTTTCCTAAATAACTTCGAAATTCCTCAATTTCAGACTTTTCCCTTTAATTGTGTTACAAAAGCTCCTAGTATTCCAAATTTCAGAATCGTGAGGTAACTGGAAGTACCCTAAAGGTTTTTCATTTTAGCCATTGCCATACAAAAATTATACATTCATTGCTATATCTTTTTAATGCATTAAGCTAGTGCTTTGATTTTTATACGGCACCATAAATAAGCCCACAGACCTTAATCATCATCATCATCATCATCATCAGCCTGTAGAAGTCCACTGCTGGACATGGCCTCCCCCAAATATCTACCCCTCATCATCATCATCAGCCTGATGAAGTCCACTGCTGAACATAGGCCTCCCCCAAAGAGTGCCACGACGAACGGTCTTGAGCCTTCTCCATCCACCGACTTCCCGCAACCTTCACAATGTCGTCGGTCCATCGGGTGGGGGGCCTTCCAACACTGCGTCGTCCGGTTCGTGGTCGCCACTCGAAAACCTTTGTTCCCCAACGGTTGTCGGTTCTGCGAGCTATATGGCCGCTAGCTATATCAACCCCTAGCTAGTGGTACTTATTTAGTGTTTTTATAATAATATCCCAAAAATTATCGACTCCGACGGTATTGAACGGATTAATTATTAATTAATAATTACGGATTTGAACCTGCAACCATCCCCTAAATACGGGGATGCTCTAACCAACTAAGCAACGGAGACACTTCCCGTCGAAAGTCTTTATAAAGAATTTTTCCTTTATTTATGTCACGAAAGCTCTTAGTTTAGACTTTTCTTCTGCTTTTTCTTCCAGCAACGCCGACCTCCTGGAACAAGCTCTCCGCATACCCCTGCCCTACGTCGACGAATCGGACTCGGCTTCGGAAGCTCACGACGAACCAGTCTGCATCCACCTCTCAGCCGACGCGGAAGGAGTCTTCGGTTTCAATGTCCGCGGCGGTGGGGGCGCGCCGGTTCTCGTGTCCAGAGTCGCAGCCAGGACCAGGGAGGAGTTGCAGCAGGGAGACCAGGTAAATTAAACCTTAGTTCGGTTGCGTAAGGCGCTATTTAGAGCGATGCGATGCTGAGAAAAAGAGACAATAACGGACCCGTGCGCACATAGGAGAGGATTATGAACTCTATGGTACGCTTTGTATGACACAAATTAGCTTTGTTTGTAATGACAATCTAAAGGACGCTCGTAGTGAGAAAGCGAACTACTGTAGCTCATTAAAATATGAGCTTTATTCTCTCGAGTAAAGTCATAAATTCATCCAAGCAAGCGCCTTCACTAGAAAAAGCAAATGACGATTCACTGCATCTTTTCCTCGAATAACATAGAGCTCTATGCGGTACAGATAAAAAACAAAAAAGCGAGCAAGCATTGAAAAATGAACTTTATCTGCTGCGCTTAAGATCTATTAACGAAGATTTGTATTTATTACAGGTTTTATCGATCAATGGAACTGACGTAGAAGAGCTAACGCACGATCAAATCGTACAACTTATAAGGGGCACCAAGGGAATACTATCGTTGGTTGTCAAGCCAAATGGTAAGTCATTACTAAGTTACAACTGCATGTCGTAGTGAAGCTTGCTTAGTACATAAGGCCTGGGTATTGTGGTTATGTACTATGTTACTCGTAGTTTCTGATACCAACGACACAAGTAATCCTATTGTGGGGTCAGGACTATGTATGTGACTGTTGGGTGTTATTAATTTTTTATATATTTTGAAAGTTTTATATCATTTACAGCCATATACGAAACGCATAACCAAGACGGAGTATCCGAAGAGCCAGCAGTGTGCTTTGTCCCTCTCAGCTCAGTCAAGTTAGAGGGAGATGCACTAGAACAATCCATGCTATTGCTAGGAGATGGCTTAGCCAATGGCGCTGCTTTGACTCAATACGACACGCTGCAAAGAAGGATCCCAGAAGAATCTACTGCTATATCGAAGCTACCGAAGAACGTTAATAAGAATAGATACAGGGATATTGCTCCATGTAAGTAATCACAATAACCTCCTTGTAAGTATAAAACAGTTATGACATATTGCACTGAGACTTGGTCGCTGACTATATACCTCATACACAAGCTCAAAGTTGCGCAACAGGCTAAAAAGAGTTTCACTGCGTGAGACGGGATCGGAGGGATGTGTGTGTGTGTGCGTAACAAAATTGAGCTTCTGTTTATGTGTATTTATGTAGTATGTATATTTTTTGATATCTAAGTAGTATTTTTTTATTTTTTATTTATCATTCAAAAATTTATTACATAGTCAATATAGAAATAGCACTAAAAAAACCACTAATGTTAGTCTATTTATCATAAGTTAGATTCCAATTTTAAATTTTCTGTTACTCAGCATTACCTTCCTTTTTTCCTCACCACTCAAAGGTTAGCTGGAAGAAAATGCTAACTAGAATTAAGTTCGCCTATGTTCTTGTCTTTGTGCAATAAATAATTTTCTATCTATCTATCTATGCGTTTGTGTGTGTGACGAGGGCAGCCAATTCAAATATAATGATCATAAGTTATATTTCACCTATATTTCACCCACCAACCCGCACTGGACCAGCGTGGTGGGTTTATGGTCCAAACCCCCCTTATGATAAGTACAAAAATAAGACGGCCCCCAGTCCCCGGCAGCTCCGCTATTCCTGGCTTAGGTAGCGGCCACTGTAACGGCGGGGCAGGGGGTGCGAAGAATCTCCGGAAGAGATCCTGCTACCAACCCCGACGATCTCTGGACCTGGCAACATTTAACGCACGCACACTGAGGACCGACGAGAAGTTGATTGAGCTGGAAGAAGTAGTAAGTAAGTTGCGCTGGGATATCATAGGATTATCAGAAGTCCGAAGAGAGGGGGAGGACACGATAATCCTAAATTCCGGCAACTTATTCTACTACCGGGAGGGAGACCAGCTATCCCAACACGGTATCGGGTTTCTCGTCCATAAGTCCCTCGTAAACAATATTGTAAAGATAGTGAGTGTTTCGAACAGGGTGGCATACCTTATACTCAGAATCACCGAACGGTATTCGCTGAAGGTCATACAGGTATACGCCCCACACTCGAAACGCCCAGACGATGAAGTGGAGGCCATGTATGACGACATTTCAAATGCCATGCATGCCTCGAAAACACACTTTACAGTTGTGATGGGGGACTTCAACGCGCGGCTAGGCACGAGGAATGGCGATGAACTGAAAGTGGGGCAATTTGGATTTGGACAGCGAAACCAAAGGGGGCAGCGTTTGGTCGACTTCATGGAGAAGGAGGGACTCTTTGCGATGAACTCTTTCTTCAAGAAACGGCCGTCCAGAAAATGGACGTGGCTGCACCCCGGCGGTTACAAAAGCGAGATAGATTTCATACTGACGACCAAGAAGCAAATATTCAATGATGTCTCTGTGATCAACGCGATCAAAACCGGCAGCGATCACCGTATGGTTAGAGGCTCATTGAATATCAACATAAAGCTGGAAAGGTCTCGTCTGGTGAAATCTACTCTTCGCCCAAGTCCTGTTCAAATTCAAAACCCCGAGAGCTTTCAGTTAGAACTCCAAAATCGCTTCCAAAGCCTGTCTGAATGCGAAACAGTGGACGAGCTGAACAACGGGCTAGTGGAAATTGTCCAAGCGGTTGGGTCGGAGTTCTTTAAGACCCACCGTAAAAATAGAACCCAGAAACTCTCTGAGCACACTCTAAAACTCATGGCTGAGCGAAACGACATGAGACTGCATTCTTCAGTGGACAGGTCGAAATACGGCGTGCTCAATAGACAGATCTCTAAGTCCATGCGACACGATTTGCGCCTTTTTAATACAGCTTGTATTAAACGCGCCATAGAGCGCAATAAAGGCTCGAAAGTGTTCGCAAAAGATCTGTCTATTGGACAAAGTCAGTTGACGAAACTGAAGACCGATAGCGGCCATATCGTCTCGTCGAAGCCTGAGATTTTACGAGAGCTCGAGAAGTTCTATGGACAACTGTACACCTCATCGCAAAGTCCTGCTCCAAGCACGGCAAGCGATGCAAGAGCCCGTTTGACCCGGCACTATACCGAAGACATCCCGGACGTCAGCCTATACGAGATCCGGACGGCCCTCAAACAGCTTAAGAACAATAAGGCACCGGGGGAGGACGGAATAACGTCAGAGCTTCTGAAAGCGGGTGGAACACCGGTACTTAAAGTCCTTCAGAAGCTATTTAATTCCGTCATCCTCGAAGGTACAACGCCTGAGGCGTGGAACAGGAGCGTGGTGGTACTGTTTTTCAAGAAAGGTGACAACACCCTCTTGAAGAATTATAGGCCCATCTCGCTGCTGAGCCATGTCTATAAGCTGTTTTCGAGAGTTGTCACTAATCGGCTCGCCCGTAGGTTTGACGACTTCCAGCCTCCCGAACAAGCCGGGTTCCGCAAAGGCTTCAGTACCGTAGACCACATCCACACGCTTCGGCAGATTATACAGAAGACCGAAGAGTATAATCGGCCATTGTGTCTAGCGTTTGTGGACTACGAAAAAGCCTTCGATTCAGTCGAGACCTGGGCAGTGTTACGGTCACTACAGCGGTGCCAGATCGACTACCGGTATATCGAAGTGTTGAAGTGTTTGTACAGCAAGGCCACCATGTCTATCCGACTCCAGGACCAGAGCACAAATCCTATCCAATTGCAAAAAGGGGTGAGACAGGGAGACGTAATATCTCCGAAACTGTTCACCTCTGCATTGGAGGATGTTTTTAAGCTTCTGCACTGGGAAGGACAAGGCATCAACATCAATGGCGAATACATCACTCACCTTCGATTCGCCGATGATATAGTCATAATGGCAGAATCGCTAGAGGACCTTGGCGCAATGCTCAGAGACCTCAGTACCGTCTCCCAACAGGTGGGTCTTAAAATGAACATGGGCAAGACAAATATCATGTCCAATGCTCATGTCGCACCCATACCGGTAAATGTTGGGAACGATACCATTCAAGTTGTAGATCACTATGTCTATTTGGGTCAGACGATTCAACTAGGTAGGTCCAACTTTGACAAAGAGGTCAACCGACGAATCCAACTCGGATGGGCAGCGTTTGGGAAACTTCGTCATATCTTCTCGTCACAGATACCGCAGAGCCTCAAGACGAAAGTCTACAATCAGTGCGTGTTGCCAGTGATGACATATGGCACTGAGACTTGGTCGCTAACTATTGGCCTCATACACAAGCTCAAAGTCGCTCAACGGGCTATGGAGAGAGCTATGCTCGGAGTTTCGCTGCGTGATAGAATCCGAAATGAGGAAATCCGTAGAAGAACCAAGGTCACCGATATAGCTTTCAGAATTAGCAGGTTGAAGTGGCAGTGGGCTGGCCATATAGCTCGCAGAACCGATAACCGTTGGGGAACAAAGGTTCTCGAGTGGCGACCACGAACCGGACGACGCAGTGTTGGAAGGCCCCCCACCCGATGGACCGACGTCATTGTGAGGGTTGCGGGAAGTCGGTGGATGGAGAAGGCTCAAGACCGTTCGTCGTGGCACTCTTTGGGGGAGGCCTATGTTCAGCAGTGGACTTCATCAGGCTGATGATGATGATGATGATGAAGTTATATTTTTATTGCAGATGACTCAACAATAGTGATGTTGAAGAACGGGCAGAACGGCGATTACATCAATGCTTCATACATCAACATGGAAATACCTAACTCGGATCAAGTATTGAGCTACATTGCCACACAAGGTGTGATAACTTACCTTATCTACCTGAAATACTAACAGGCCTCATAGCTCAGTTGGTAGTAACTCTGCCTTCTGCGCTAGAGGTCGCGGGTTCGATTCCCGCACTTGACAAGCGTTTGTGTGATGAACACAAATGTTTGTTCTGTGTCTGGTTGTTAAATATTAATATTTTATATATATCAGTCTCTGGTACCCATAGTACAGTCCTGGGATCAGTTGACCGTGTGTGATATGTCTGGAATATTTATTTATTTATTACTTGTGTCTCCAGTTACCTATGAATGTATACATTACTAAGGCATCACGTACGCGTTGCCGACCACAAACCCTTCCTCCCCCCACCCCTTAAAGAGCTCTGGTAGCCTTACTACTCACCGCAGGAACCCAACACTATTTGAAACCAATAATAGTTAAATATAAAAGTTTACTTTATAAACTACCCTACGACTACCATGATTAGCGTTCATTGTAACCACTAACCAAATGGTGGGCCATGGCTTAATTGCAACATTAGCTGCATATTTAAAAAAAAACGCACCATGTTATCGATTTAAGAGATACATTAGAAAAGAGAAAGCTATTTATTAATACAGTCTTATAACTGTCCTTTCCCAACACTGATTCTTTCATCGACGGTCATAGGCTCTTTTCAGGGCCGCCATACCTCAACCTGGTCACTAACCTTATACAGGATGATCAAGAAAGAATCAGTGACACTACAAGAAGGGCCTAAAAACACGAGCCTAGTTACTTTTTTGGAATTCCGTCACTTATTTTATAATGTTTCAGGGCCACTGTCCACCACAGTGGGCGACTTCTGGCAGATGGTGTGGGAGTCCGAGAGCACTTTAGTGGTGATGCTGACAGTCCTCACAGAAACGGGACGGGCCAAGTGCCACCAGTACTGGCCTAAAGTCGGCTTGTCGGGCTTGAAAGCGACTAATAGTTTGACTGTCACCACAAACAGTGAGCAGTGCTTCGGGCATTACGTTCAGAGAGAAATGTTACTTAAGGTAAGGCATAGTTTTGCGTCTTAAAATTAACTAAATTGCGGCTCTCGTAACTACACAATAAAGTGTAATTTAGCTCGCAAGGCAAAAAGTTTACGAACAGTGTGCATAGCTTTGGACATTATGTTCTTAAATAAATGTAACTAAAAGTAAAGCATATTTTTGCGTCCTAAAATTAAATAAATTGCGGCCGTCGCAACTACGCAATAAGGTGTTATATTTAAGATCTTTATTAAACGAAGTAATACAAAATATACCTGAACACAGTCTAGAGTACATTATAACATAACATTTTGATTAAGTAACTCGACAGGCTGCACAACGCCTTTATGAGTTTTTTGACAAAATATATATTTATGAAAGTGCTACTTTATAAATCTAACGTAAAAAATGCTTTTATTGTTTATTAGCATTATTTTAAGTTTAGGAAGTAGGTGCTCTTTGTAAGCGCGCATTTTTAAAGGTAACGCAATAAGGTGTAATTTAGCTCGCAAGGCATACATTTTGCGTACCTATTTAAAGTGGTGTTCAAATAGCGTGCGATATGTCATCCAATATATCTTTAAAATTTATTTGAAAGTGATCCGTATGTATATTTATGAAAGTCAGTTTTGAGTTGGCCCATGTCGCCAGCCCCTAAAAGTCAAACTTAAAATTAACTTTATTCAGTAGAGATAAGGATCATTTTGAAATAAATTTCAAATGACATATCGTAAACCGTATTGAACGGTATACCCGATGGACCGACAACATTGTGAAGGTTGCGGGAAGTCGGTTGGAGAAGGCTCAAGACCGTTCGTCATGGAACTCTTTGGGGAAGGCCTATGTCCAGCAGTGGACTTTTACAGGCCGTAACAAACACTGCATAATTCCAAAAAAAACATTTTTTACAGGAATCTACCGGCGCGTGTCGCAGTATAACTCAACTGCAGTACACCGCGTGGCCGGACCACGGCGTACCAGAAGACACGGCCGAATTCATCAACTTCACGCAACTGTGCTCGAGGCTTCGGAACCGGCGCGATCGTAAGTACCTTAAATCATCATCGCCATCAACATCACCAGCCTGTGGAACTCATTTAGTCGAGATAGGCCTGCCCCAAAAAGTGCCACGATGAATTGTCTCGAAACTTCTTCATCCATCGACTACCTTTACCTTCGGAACCTTTTAAAATGTCATCGGTCCATCTGATCTAATCATCTAAATGATCTTAAAATAAATTTTCCTCAACATGAACATAAGTTCAAGGTTGGTACTATCACCAAAAATCCGCCTCACCATTTTTGAAAGTGTCTTGCTTGCACACGGCTTCGAGAGCGAACCATTCATTTTATGACTTTGTTTACCCAGTTTGTTGTTCAGTTGGAACAAAAACAATAAGAACAAGGATACTTTTATGATTACGCATTTACGCAAGCAAGGCAAGGTGTAGCAACAGATCACTTCACGCAAAATACGCCCTTAGGGTGGTAAGGCGTTACTTTGGTGATAGTACATTAAGGTGAGGGTTAAATTGTTTTATGATTTTTAAACTGTTGTTTCTCAATAACCGCAAAACGCACAGTTTTGATTTTTATGATAAAGATAACATGAGCATTTTATTTACCTAAACACAAGACAGAAACGCGATTTGTAAAACTTTCCTCGATAGATTTATTTTTTAAAGTTGGGTCCTCTGCAACAGTTTTTTCAAAAATACTCTTACGAGACTATCAAATAAAAATTACTTTTTTTAAAATATTGTGTTAGACAAGCATTGGGTACCTAAATCCAAGACACTTTAAAAAATACATAGTTTTTAAGATAATCGATATTTTCTTATATGTCGCTCTTACGTACTTTCGAGCGCCTTCTAACGCTTGCTATCTCTTTCCGCATTCAATTATAGTACGTAGCGCTGTCACTTTCTTCACTCCGCCCACTCGACAGTTTATTATGATTCTCATAGCGCCTTTAAAACAAAATCATATTCCAGTGATACCAACAGTGGTAGAGGAAGAGGACAGCGTCGAGAGTATGGCGGACCCGCCGATGATAGTGCATTGCTCAGCCGGCGTCGGCCGCACCGGCGTCCTCATCCTCGCGGAGACGGCGCTGGAGCTGTTAGCGCGGCGGCAGCCACTCTACCCCCTGGAGCTTGTCCGGGCTATGCGCCGGCAGAGACCCATGTGCATACAGAATGCGGTGAGTGAACGTCACTACATCCTATAGATAGATGGTAACGCAGTACAGGCACTAGCAAGGCGGTAGCCACTCTACCCCCTGGAGCTTGTCCGGGCTATGCGCCGGCAGAGACCCATGTGCATACAGAATGCGGTGAGTGAACGTCACTACATCCTATAGATAGATGGTAACGCAGTACAGGCACTAGCAAGGCGGTAGCCACTCTACCCCCTGGAGCTTGTCCGGGCTATGCGCCGGCAGAGACCAATGTGCATACAGAATGCGGTGAGTGAACGTCACCACATCCTATAGATCTAGAGATATAGATGGTGGAGGAGGTAGGGCACAGCGAGATTTTCTCGTTCTCGGGAGGTACCTCCGCCTGACAGAAGATCGCAGCTAAATAACATTATTTCTTTCAAATAGTGTTCTGTTCCTGCCTGAGTAAGGTTGCCAGAGCTCTTTAGGGGCAGGGTTCGGGGTCGGCAACGCGTGCGTGATACCTCTGATATTGCAATCGCTCATAGGCTACGGTAACCGCTTACCAACAGGTGGGCCGTATGCTAGTTCGCTAACTTAGTAAAATAAAAAATAAAAAAAGATTGTTAGCATATCTCATCGGCGCGGCCGTAGCCACATCCCTACATCCATCATTAGATGGTAACGCGGTAGCAGCCACTCTACCCCCTGGAGCTGGTGCGCTACATGCGCCGGCAGCGACCCAGCCCTACTCTTATAGATGCTAACGTGGCCCCTGGAACTGGTCCGAACTATGCTCCGACAGAGACCCATGTGCATACAGAATGCGGTGAGTGAACGTCACTACATATTCTACTGATACTATAGCGACGGCATTTTATAAATAAATAAAAAATATTCCGGAAATATTATACACGGTGAACTGATCCCAAACTAGGCATAGCCTGTACTATGGGTACCAGAGACTGAAATACATAACGGATTGCCTCATTTCGGATCTTACCACGCAGTGAAATCCCGGGCATAGCTCTCTCCAAAGCCCGTTGCGCGACTTTGAGCTTGTGTGAGGCCATAAATTAGCTAGTAATGTATAAACTGACATTTTATTTTGTTACAGAGCCAATACAAGTTCGTATGTGAAAGCATACAGGCTGCGTACGCACAAATGAAACAAGGCCTGAACACATCGGAAACTGGTTCGACTTGACATACCAATCGTGCCTCTTAAGTTCTTCACGCTGAGCGGACCATTTTGAGACAATATGAAACAAATTAAACCTTATTCCCATTGCATAAGGTCTTAAAAGCATATCAATTTCTGTGAAACCGTGTTGAAATCTGAGTCAATGCAGTGTTCTAAAATTTATTACAAGTAGCAAAAGGATCCTTTTCTATCTCTTTTTTACACTGTCTTTGTATTATATTAGAAAGAGATGTAGCGATTTTGTCGTTTAAATAACATGTATTGGGACTAACTTTAACATCATAGACTGATGGATTAGTCAATAATTATTAGTAGAAGTTTTTGTACTATTTGAAAGAGTAGTTAATTTTGTTTATTTTGTAACAAAATAAACTACTCTTTCAAATCAATGATATTTCAAATTGTGAAGTATTAATGGTGGCGATTCGCTTGGCATCATATTCTTGCTAAAAATCTGTCCTTTCTAGAAACACCTGCAGACTCGCATCTCGCCTATTAATCTATTTTACATGTAATACCTGCTGATATGCAAAAAAGTTTGCAAATATAGATACACTAAAAGTTCACAAAGGTCAACTAATACACCCACAGACCTAACGTCAGGAAGGTGTACTTAGTTGTAATCATGTCTTTTCCAAACATAAAAACAATTCAAAGCTTTGAAAGGTACACAGGTGTAACCAAATCCCTGGATACATTTTATTCGAATCGGAAAACTACACCCGCCGGCCAGACACACAAAATAAAATATAGCTTACCTGTCAATTGTTGGTTTACCGAATTTTTAAAATGGCATTTTAATAAATTGAACTTTAGCATAAACAGAATAAGGCATATAACTAAGAATAATACAGGGTTAGCTTTGTACCAAGCGAATTACCACCATTGTCTGACTATACAAAATTTTTGTAGTGACGGTCACAAAAATGAATTAAATAATTCATTGTGTAGTTTCTCATACATATAAGTGTATGGACTCTCTTAAGTTTAAATTTAATCTGTGAATACTTAATTTCATGTTTTCTAATATTTTTATGTAGGAAAGTCTCAGTGATTGAAATTATTTATTCTTCCAGTATCAAAATTATTGTATGAAAAAAGGTCTGTTTTTAAGACTTCTTGACTACCCCATTCAAGATAATTCAAATGAATCAAAGTGAAGTTATTCTAAGATCATAGGGATCTTATGGGGCTTAAAACATTATTCTTCAACAATTCTCTTTAACAGAACATAGAACTCGAATAATTGAACACATATCAATTTGTTGAACTATTGTAAGAAAACAATTTTATTTTCTGTTCTATTAATTTATTTCTAGTGAGTAGTTTCGTTTCTGTGTCCACGAATATTGCGGTAAGCTGATAAGTACGGCCATAGAATACTAAAAGCGACGCTAGCAGCAACGCAATAAAGTGCAATTTAGCTCGCACAGCGTGTCCTAAATACAACGTGTTACGTAACCAGTCGACTATTCCGAAAGGGTCTTATACTATCAACAAAAAAAAAGAATATTTGTGAAAAAACAAATGATTTTTTTCTTCCATTTTATTTTTACCACTGTAATCTGGCATTTAGGTACAATATTTTTGATTATTATTTCTTTTAGGTAGCAATCTTTTTTTGCACTAATATCTTTCTTTTTATGATAGAATAAGCGCTATTCGGGATAGTATACCTACTGGTGACGAAACACGATAAATATTCTATATAATTTGTCTTATTGGCTACAGCAATGTTCGTGGCCACAATTCTATTATTAAAAAAAAATATTTTACCCATAAATTTAAGTTGTTTATATTTAATGTTTTATAGTGATTATTCTTTAGATCTTGCCTTTTAACGAATTTAACACCAATACTTCGTAAATAACAGTCATATTTATTTATGTATCTATGTAGTTATTAATTAGTTTTCTGTGCCATTCAGTTGTATATTGTTTATAAGACGCTGTAGGATTTTTCTAATTTTCTACTTTTTTTTAAATAATGTTTGCTTAGGCTGGCCTTCCACTGTCGCGTACATAAAACCGAAGTGAGCAAACGCTGCGAACGTACGCACGCGACCGACGTACGCGACATCGGTGAAAGAGGAAAGCCGGCCTTTATCTACTGTAATACGTCATGGTATCACTCAACAAATACCGCTTGTGTATTGTATGATGTCATACGGAAAGGACTATGTATTTAATTTTATTTCATAAGAGGCACAATGTATTCATTAATATTTAGGAGGAAAAATATGGGCAACAGGGAGTGTTGCCTCTATTTTTCCTCCTAGTTCCTCCAGTGTGCCTCACTGTAGGACGTTATCCTTGAAATTAGTTTTCCTTTTAAGGAGGATGTTTCAAATTCTACAAATCTTGAGGCTAGTATTCAGTCGTTACTACATCGAGACGGCATGTTTTTGACTTAGTTTTAGACGAAGTTTAAGAATCGATACTTTAGTTCGATAGAAAGTTTTGAAATGCGGTGCATTATCTTCATCAAAAGCGGTTCAACAAGCCAATGAAAATTTTCAGTTCATTTAGTTTCTAAATATACATACATACGTAATCGTGTTAACAATCGTAGAAGTAGCAAATAAAAATCGAAGTGTTCTAAATATAAAATAATGATTAGTATAGGAACATGAGGCAATAAAACAAATATCTACATTTTTATAACGTTATATCTCTAAAATATTATAAATAATAAAAAAATGCATGAATTTTGGTAAAATTTAGCGTTCAAATAGCGAGTTATTATATTCCTTTAATTTATTTTGTATCCCACTTTGACAATCTTTGGAATTTCTTATCTTTAAAATTCTAAAACTATTTTAAGACTTCTAAAAATTACATAAATTAAAATTATTTTCGGTTATCCTATATATACCACAAAAGTGGTGCTTAAACCTGTGGAGAAATAAAAATCTTGCTAAAACCACTATGACTAGTGCGCTTTAAAAGCTCCCTGTTTGAAAGCGCCCATAAGAATGATAAATCAACGCTACTGAATGAAATTTTATTATTGTTGCGCGTAAAACCACATAGTTTTTTCTTGTTTAAAATTGAAGCATATCATTCAATTAACTTTTAAAACGCCACAACTATAAAATTTTATTGTAGACCGTATTCACCAACATAAACCGGCGTTTAGTATGAAAATCAGTCACAGAACGTAGAAGGTGTTCAAACACGGATTAGACATTCTAGTACATTGACTTGGTCGGTCGCGTACAAAAACCGAACAATCTTCACGCTCGCTTGCCGCGAATTTGATCAATGCTGGTTAAATAAATAAGTTATCGCGCGATCCACACGTACGCGACGTAACGGACGTCAGCGTAGGAATTATGTTCTTGTTTGTCTTTATTTAGTTATAATACACTATCTTTTGTTTGATATCTAATATCTGTTTCGCTGCATTTTTTGTTTATGCTTTTATGAAAAACAACTATTAATTTAAATATTATAACAGGATACGAATAATATCATACGAATGTAACAAGTTAAGATAGAATTGTAGTATGACCGGTTAGGGAATAAGACCGTATTTCTGTTAGTTATGTCCTCACGATACACTAGCCGCCTTTACGCGCTTTACTGCGTGATTGACGCGGCAACACTCGCGTTGCGCGCGAGAAAGAACTAGCGTGTGAAGGCGTGATTAGATCATGTGACTGCGCTTGGTGGCTAAGTGGATGAGAAGGGCCGAAAACCGGGCTCAGTGGCGTGTATTGGGGGAGGCCTATGTCCAGCTGTGGACTAATGTGGACTGATAATTAAGCGCTTGGTACTTTTTTATGTGTCACGCTCCAAGCGCGCAGGCTTTCACGCGTTCTTTCCTACGCGATGGTGTGCGCGCGCGTATTAGCGCGGTAAAACGCGTACATAAAGGCGGCTAATCACATTATTTTATACATGTCGGCGTCGCGTCAGTGGGCCGATGGTTCAAGTGGCTCTTATTACAACGAATCTCAGATATACGGTCTTTTAAGTAGAATAATATAAGTTAAGGTGTGAATGACTGATATACGTAGCAAGTGTTTGTTCAACAAGAGTCACACTACGTATCATTTTGAATTTTAGTACTTTGGGCGATGGCATCCAAAACATGCTGCCAAATCATAAAAGTCGCAGTGCTGAAGTGCGAGATGTTATGCAGTTTGACCCTTATTCTTAGCGCACGAATTTACCTTGTACTCGGACCCCAATATTAGTTTTTTACTTGTGATGTCTGTGAAAAGTGCTGTGCATTATTATTTCTGTGAGAAAAATAAATTTATTAATTTCATAACGTTTTTCATTTGTTATTACTTAGAGAATACCCCTTACCACTTAACACGTTGAAACACGTAAGTTTCAACACTCCAAGTGTCGTCGAAATCGGTTGAGCCGTTACGGCGTGATTGAACCACAAACATCGAGATATCCTCACCAACTTTCACATTCATAATATGAGACAAGTTCATCATCAACAACCTGTAGAAGTCCACTGCTGGACATAGGCCTCCCCCAAAGAGTTCCACGACGAACGGTCTTGAGCCCTTTCCATCCACCGACTTCCCGCAATCTTTAGAATGTCATCGGTCCATCGGGTGGGGGGCCTTCCAACACTGCGTCGCCCGGTTCGTGGTCGCCATTCGAGAACCTTTACTCCCCAACGGTTATCGGTTCTGCGAGCTATATGGCCTGCCCACTGCCACTTCAACTTGCTAATTCTGAGAGCTAATGAGACAAGTTACTATTGTTTATTTAAAATACTTGAAACATATACGTGTTGTTTGTGAATTAATATCTGATCTAAGATTGGTTTTGTTATTGTATTATAACTGGCCAAGTTTAGAAACGTGTTTATTTAGGACAACTGTGTTTACCTAATTGAAACAATAGACTGGATGATTGTTTTAATGAATTTGCTATTCAACAAAATCGCACACTTGGTATTTTCACTAATAAAATAGGCCTCTCTTACCCAATTGAAAACCGCTGAACCATTGAACTGATTTGACCCCAAAACAGCCGAATTTTGCCTTTTTTCAAAGGCGTAGGGGAAATACGTACAAAATGACATATATGAACAAAACGACACATGGCACTTTTTAGACAATTGGCGGGTTCTAGCGAGCTCTCTGCATACGCATCTGGTCGCCATAATGTCTACTAACAACCTGTCAAAACTTGAGAACACCCCCCTGCGTAATTTGGTCAGTCGCAGTTCAAACTCATTTTTAGCCGTTTCTATTTTTTTCTGTAGAAGAATTTTTTTACCTTCTGGTGAAGATTTTGCTGTTTTGTTTGATTGTGCTATAAATACTCTATTCCTTTGAGTATCAGCTTCGTCTTTATTAATTGATTTGCCTAATCTTGTGATGTTTTTATATATTTTTTTCTATTTTAATTTTTAATACCCTTTTTGGACAAAATGACATACAATCCCTACGGACAAAATGACACGGTATGTCGTTTTATTTGTAGAAGGAAGGACTTAGTTAATAGATGAAAATTGACGGGTGTCTTATTATTTATTTGTGGCCACTTTAACCAAAGACTCGAAAGTCTATTGACGTCAAAGTACTCCAAAAATGAATAAATCAAGAAATCCAAAAAATCCACCTTATAGGGAAAAAGGAAAGTCACCCATACTCTATTTTGAGTCAGATAGCGATCATGGACGATGTCTTCGATACGCATGAAGACGAAGATGACTGTGCTTGCATATATTGCAATGACCTTTACTGGCCTGGAACACAACTATTCACCAGGCCTGGAACTTCGTGGCCTGGTGAAGGGCGGCTAAAGTGCCAAAATTGTGCGCATTGGGCTTACGCTGAGTGTGCTGACCTGCCCAAAAGAACAAAACGTTTCATTTGTGCACTTTGCGTGTAAATAGAATCAATAAATATGTATTCCATTTTGTCCATGGCTAGTATGTCGTTTTGTCCATACGATATGGACAAAATGGTTTTTGATTGATGTCTGTTTGACTATCATATTTTTATAAGTGTTTGTTTTTTGGTTGATTTTTTGTATTCATTGTATAGACAAAATACAGAAGTTGATTAGTGTAAAGTTACACTGTTCTAGTGATTAAAAATAAAAAGATATGATGCCATATGAAAACAGTATGTCATTATGGACGTACTTCCCCTATTGCCAAAAGCCGTAGAACAAACTTTACCTATTGCCAATTAAAATAAATAAATAACACCCAACAGTCACATACCTACATAGTCCTGACCCCGCACTAGGATTCCCTGTGTCGTGGGTATCAGAAACTATCATAGTACCATAGTACTATCACCATAATATCCGCCTTACCAATTTTGAAACTGTTTCGTTTGCACACGGCTAAGTAACCCTGACCGGCCCATTTCTTTATTCATTGTGATCCTTAGAGGGTGAACCATTCATTTTAGGATTTTGATTACACAGTCTGTTGTTCAGTTGCAAGTGTTGCAACCAAAACAATACCTACGAGAATATTGTTACACAAAAAAGGTACTTTTTTATGATACGCATTAATACAAGCAAGGCACAGATCACGCAAAATAGACCCTTAGGGTAGTAAGGCGGAATTTTTGGTGACAGCACCCAGACCCAGAACAAACATTGCAGATCATGCAAACATTAAAGCTCCTTTCAGGATAGTAATACCTACATATTATGAATCACCTTGTATAAAAAAGACGATCAATCTTTCCGGGATCCCATTAAGATGGTCAAAGGTAGGTATTTTATTTCAAAGGTTTCTGATTCTCTCCGGTTTCTAGCTGATTCTGACGGAGCCTTAAGTATCTATAGCGACTTGTGTTAATAAAGAGGCGACCATGCCGATTGGACAAACTAGTGGACTAGTACTAGGACACTGGTGACTGAGCGAACCACGCACTTCTCAAAGCATGAAAGGAATCTGTTGCAATTGCTACTAGGTAGGTACTTAGCACTTCCCCCCCCCCCCCCCTTGCAAAAGTAAGATGGCCAAACGCTTTACCATAACCAATAAAAAAAGTAGTACCTAATGTGTACCTACGAGTAGGTAGGTACTCTTCTATAATAAGTTCCCAAGTTATGTGCTAAAGTTAACAATAACAAATTTAAAAATTCAGTTAAAAACGTAAAACCTGTCTAAAAACCAATTACATAATTTCCGAATATTCAAATGACATAAAGCTTGGGGCCTAATACTTAGGCTCCAACTCGATATTATTAAAGTTGTAAAAGGATTAATTCAACGGGATTTCAAAATGATCCTTGCGATTTCAAAGAACAGATAAATTAATATTAAGTTTGAAGTTATCATGACAATAATATGTTTTAATAATACGAGCACAACGTAGGGTCCTAACCACTAGACGATCACGGCCATGGTGGCCCCGGCTGAAGAATAGGCCCCTCCATATCTAACTATCCGCGGATGTCGTTAGAGGCGACTAAGGGAAGAAAGCTAGGGGATGGGCAGCAGCGTCCCTCATATTAACAACGATAGCTCTAACTGCGCTCGCCAACCCGCATGCCCAGCGTGGTGAGTATGGGCAAATCCCCCCACATGATAAGGAATATGCTCTGTCTGTGGGGGAGGCCATGTTCAGCAGTGGACGTCGAACGGCTGAAATGATGATGAATAAGAGCACTGGTAATGGTGTTAGGGACCCCGCCTTCCGATTCAAAGATCGCGCGAATCCCAGACGGGCACCAAAGGATTTTCGATTCGAAACTGTACACCCATGTGCGCTTTTAGTGCTCTCAAACGGTGAAGGAAGACATCGTAAGGAGACCGGTATATCCTAGAATCTAAAAATTCTATGACATGTAAATAAATAAATAAATATAAATACAGTATAATCTCACTAATCCGGCACTTCGATAGATCGGCACGTCAAATAATCCGGCACCCTCCGCCCACGCCTCCCTTTCCCCTCTATACCTGTGCGCTTTGGTCGCTGCGTCATCGACTAGCAGTCTAACCTCAAAACTTATCACGTGCACGTGCTAACGTATTGTTTCTTTCAAGTGAGACTAGTTTATAGTTAAAAATGTCAAATAAACGCAAACACAAAACACTAGATTTAAATAATAAAATGGAGATTTCAAAAAAGTTAGATAGCGGACAAAACATGTGTAAATTGGCAAATGAATATGGTGTTGGGCGTGCTACTATACACGATCTTAAGAAGAAAAGGCAAAAGATAGTAGACTTTTTCAGTATAACCCAGTAATCCGAACATTCCAATAATCCGGCACCCTCCGGTTTTTAATAGTGCCGGATTAGTGAAATTACACTGTATTCCGGACATATTCACACGGTCAACTGATCCCAAACTAGACATAGCCTGTACTATGGGTACCAGAGACTGATATACATAATATATAAATAAATATTTAACACCCAGAGACAGAACAAACATCTGTGTTTATCACACAAATGTTTGTCCAGTGCGGGGATCGAAAACCGCGACCTCTAGCGCAGAAGGCAGAGTTACTACTAACTGAGCTATGAGGCCACATGTGCACGAAAGGAGCCTCCAAAATAACTCAACCTGGGCACTGACTGTGAACGTTATTAAATAAATAGGATTAGGCATTTTTAAAGGTCTTAACCCCATGTTGTAATTTGTGTGGGCTTCTAAAATTCTCATAATCAGAGCACTTATTTAATTATTATGCAAAACTGGCTTAAAAAATATTCGTGTAGCAAAATTCTATCGTATACCTACATACAAGGTGATTCATAATATGTAAGAAGGAGGCTTATTCTACAAGCAATTGGCAATAAAGATTGTTCTACGACTTTTGGAAACTCAAATTTCGAGTTTCCAAAAGTCGTAGAACAAACTTTTTCATTGAATAAACTTTATCCGAAAATCAGCTGTTTATTCGTAGCGTCTCGCGTCGCTAGTAGGGCTGTTGCTACGCGGCGGAGGCGTATTAGCGCGAAGGAACCTGTCCTCTACGAAAATCTATGGTCAAAACAATATGATGTAGGTACCTACTTATTCATACATCGTCATGCAAATTAACTTACCTATGCATAGTAGTAACAATCAACAAACATACCATGCGCCTAAAGCCGTGTTCAAACGGCAACGATAATACATTTCAAAATGACCCTTAGCTATTAAGTGAAGTAAATTTTGAGTTCGAAATTTGAGGGCTAGCCATATACCTAGCTCAGCGATATTGTAAGCCCTTTGTAAGCCCTTCAAAGTCAAACTCATAATCAACTTTATTCAGAAGTCTAGCTAGCTTACGCCGCGGCTTCGTTCGTTCGGTACCAAGATAAAAAGTAGCCTTTATGCCATTCTTAGTAAAGAACTCTACTGTATATTCCAAATTTTCATTGAAATCGGTTGAGCCCTTACCGAGTGATTGAACCACAAAGATCCAAATATCCTCAGAAACTTTCGCATTTATAATATTAGTTGGATTGCTATATAAATTCAAGCGTGTCAGCACTATTTTAATCGATTTCGAACGATTAATCTTTGAGAAGGCATTTTACGTCTCCACCCACACAAATCGCAATAATAATAAATATATTCCGGACATATCACACATTGTCAACTGATCCCAAACTAGGCATAGCCTGTACTATGGGTACCAGAGACTGATATACATAATAGATATATATTTAACACCCAGACACAGAACAAACATCTGTGTTAGTCACAAATGTTTGTCCAGTGCGGGAATCGAACCCGCGACCTCTAGCGCAGGCCAGTCAATGACGATGGTTTAGGGCCATAACATAATATAATACTGATTGTATTATATCTTACCTACAAGGAGAAAACAATTAACGTGTAGCTCTGTTCTCGACTACGCAGTAATCATTTTTGATATCTGTCTGAATTATACCGGATTTGAAAAAAACACCGACCATCTGTTGCGGTACAGATGTATACCCGAGGTAGGCCCTACTATGGAATCTCGGTGGGTTATTGGTTTATGTTCGGTTACTATGTATTTAGGTAGTTATTATTCAGTTTTTCAGTTTTTTTATGTGAAAAAAATCAATGTGATGCGGTTTTTCACCAAAAAAGTCTAAAAATAAACGTCAACGTTATGAATGTTTTTTTCATCAAAATGTAGGGAAAGACATTCAAGTTTTGAAAGCAGTAATTAGTTTTTGAAGAGTATGAAAATTCTACATATTCTCAACATTTCTAAATACACGTTTATTACTTAGTTAGAGCGAGTTACTTAGTTGGCCGTGGTGGCCCCGGCTGAAGAATAGGCCCCTCCATATCTACCTATCCGCGGATGTCGTAAGAGGCGACTAAGGGAAGAAAGCTAGGGGATGGGCAGCAATTTCCCTCATTTTACCAATGTTAGCTCTAACTGCGCTCGCCAACCCGCATGCCCAGCGTGGTGAGTATGGGCAAATCCCCCCACATGATAAGGAATTTGCTCTGTCTGTGGGGGAGGCCATGTTCAGCAGTGGACGTCGAACGGCTGAAATGATGATGATGATGATGATGAGAGCGAGTAGTCAAGTTATCGACTTTACACAAGGTTTTTCGGACAAGGAACTCTCTTGCACGTATTTGGTTTTTAATTAAGCTTATTTTATAAGTTTTTCTAGGTTACCTTTCTTTTGCAAATAAATGCTTATTTTATTTCGGGCCGCGCAGCCGTGTCGTAGTAAGCGCAATGTCGGTGCGCTATCTGAGTGTTGTACGATTTCATTCGTCGTCGATAAGCTAATTATGTAGGTGTATGTTGACTGTTTCTTGCATTTTGCAAAACTGTACTGAACTAAATGCTCCCGCAGATAATAAAGGATGCAATAATTCCACCGCTGTTATTTTAACTAACTTCGGTTTGCTTTAGATAATTCTACACGAATCGACACCTATTGTAGAGTCTGATAGACCGTGGGTATCTACGAGTAGTTGATATGATACCAATACAATTATATTTGCATGGAGATAATGCTGGAGTGCTGATCGAAAGTGTATTTTACTAGCTTCCGTCCGTGACTTCACTCGTGGTAAGTTAAAAAGGATATTTACTACGCATAGCTATGCCAAATTTCATTACAATCCGTTGTCACATTTTTCAAAATTTTTATGTCAGTCTTCACATTCTCACATCTTCGCATTTGTAATCACAAATGGTGTTATAGTGGGGTACCTACTAGGGCAAAATAAAAATATCTCTTGTAAAAATACTAAGTTAGTTTTACTTAAATAAAGGTGACTAGCTTCTGCCCACGGATTCAGTTGCGTGGTACCCAGATGAAAAGCCTAAATCACTCTTTGCAAAAAAATCACGTCCATTATAGATCCGTGGCTCAATTGATGCGTAAAAGAAGGAATCCATTAAACCAACAAACAAACATTTGTTGGAATTTATTATATTTGCTTTCATTGTCAGTCAATTAACAATAATTGCTCAGAGAGAGTCAATGTTCACCTAACCTAATTCATTCTATTTTCAATCTATTTTGATGAAAACCACGTAGGTTACAGTTTAACAAGTGGGCGGAAAATTTTCGATCGAGAATCACTGGTACGTACCCATGGTAACGCTCCAGGGCCTCGGAAACGTCAGTTTATCCTCGACTGCCGGTTGCGCGGCCCGCCCTATACACCCGCCCGCCCAAACCCGCGTCTCAGGCCTAATTAAATTTCCGTTGAAGTGACTGAATTAGACCTACAATTTTGCACTGAAAATATAAAATAAAAGTGTAGATTATGAGTTAAAAATTTATGATTTTTCGGGCGGACAGGAAGGAAGCGATGTTTTTAAACAATGTCGGGTAATCTGGCATCTTGGGCTGGTACCTACCTACTAGTTTAATATATTTTTACAAGCATTACTGCTCTGTTTGTTTGTTTATGGTTGTGTGGGACGTTTTGGGACGAATTTATAGTTCCCGTTTTCCGATAATTGTAACGTGCTTCTTCTTCATCTTCTTCTTCTTGTTGGGTCACTGATTCTTTCTTCGTCATCCTGCCTTTGGTCAGTTACCAGGTTGAGGTATGGTGGCCCTGAAAAGGGCCTATGACCGTAAGCTGATGTGGTGAATATATTAAAATCTTTATACCTGTTGCGCGGCCGGCTGACTGACCATCACGCACAGCCTAAACCGGAAGTCCTGGAAGTATTTTTGTATGGTAGCTTCCTGTTGCTGTTTGGAATAGGTTAAGTGGACTTAGTACCTAATCCCCGAAACTTAACTACTAAGGTAGTGCTGCTGGGGTAAGTCTATATGAAAACAGCTTTTGTTACAAAGAGTAAAACACTAATGACTTATCAAACAACAAACCTAGTAGACACCAACATTCTTAGAGGTCCATCCACCTAACCACGGGCACTCGTTCGATATGTAATCGAGGTAGTCAAAAGTCAATTCAAATCGAGTTCCGCTTGAATCATGCCTCCTCTGACTCACTCACCCACCGTTTATAAATTGACGAACTAAATTCAAATATCAGTGAAAACATCACTGAAAATGGTGAAAAATGAAAACTAAACAGTGAAGTGAAAATTGTGAAAATAGCAACAACAGTGTAACGACTATGTAAACTCCAAAATGAAATGGCCAATTGCGTTGTGCCTTCTTCTAGCGGCGAGATTAGACGCCCGGAGAGAGATCAAAGCGTCACTGTTGCCAGGGAAAAGCGTCATCAACATCATCCCGAAGTTGGTCGGGCATACGGACGCGGCGACCCCTTCCAGTTTTGTGACCCCGACCAGTTTGGTGACCCCTGCCAGATTGGGCACAAGTCCTCTAACGCAGGGAGAGCAGGTGACGTTCGCTTTCGCGTCAGAAGAGACCACGACTGATAGTGTGGAACTTACAATGTCTTATGTGAGTATTTTATTTACAACTAGTGATGCTCGCGCCTTCGCTTTCAAGTACCCGGATTAAGTTTATGCCCTTCCTAAAGAATCTTAAAGATAAAAAATAATTCATACAAACCTATCAGATGTACTTAACTATAATAAATGTTGATATAATGTTGTGCACACAACCTAAAAATACATTTTACTAAACATTTTAACTACATAATAATATATTAGATAATATACCTACCATAGAAACAAATTATATGTTTATATATATATATTTATCACAATTATAATATACGTTATCAAAAAGAAAAAAAAAGTAAGAAATAAGCAAATAGTACTTAGATATTTATCTACTTTTTTTAACGTGGTCGGACATAATGTTTAAATTTAATTTAATTTAATTTAATACATACTAACAAATGAGTTATAAGTAAGGAGTACATTCCTACTAATATGTATCACATGTCTTTGTATTTTTAGTTTGAATTTTTTCTGTTACAAATAAAAAAAACTTATTACTTATTATTATTACATGACGAAAAGTTCGATTGAATGTTAGATGTGAGGATAGTAGGAAATTTATTACCAAAAAACAAAAACAGGTTTTGCAGCAAAAGCAGGGAAGAAATCAAACGCATACTTTATTGGTCTGAACAAAAATATCCAAATCAATTTTCACTCATTCCCACCGGCTGTTGAACGAGCGTGCATAAACAAACGTATCTTACGATTAGATTTTACGATAAAACGCAGACAGAACGCTAGATTTTAAACATTTCCTAACGTCATCAGAAAATCAGATGGTGTAAAGCAGGCCTGTCCAACACAATTTTCTAGAGGGCCAGGTTTAATATTTTTGTAATCGTAGCGGGCCAAAACAAATTTCATAGGTAAAGTAAAATGCAACGGTATTTTTCATATAACCAAATGATTTATTAAAAAAGAAAGTTTCAGGCTCGTATTCAGAGACAAGACTCGAGCATTGATCTGTACTTAAATCTCGATTTGAGACGAGATTCTAATTCTTGAACAGTATTTAAGTATAGATTCAATGATCACAGTTCACCTGAGTAAATGCTTATTCTGAAACGTCAATCAGACGAAATCGGTGCTTGAGTTTAGATTTGATTTGACATTAATCAAATGACATTTTCGTTCCGTTACACGTACTTTGATGCATATTTATACTTCACTTTATTGGTCTATTCTATTTCCACCCTGGCTGTTTGAATTTCTGCGTAAAACGGATCCAAAATTATAAATAAATCAAAATGTAAACGAGAACATTTGAGTACAGATTTGAGACTCGATTCAGCTGAGAGTAGTTTAAGTACCGTTCTTGAATAAAAGCTATGTTTGAGAAGAGATTCAATACTTAAGTAGAGTTCAGCTTATCTGTGATTAAATCTATGCTTGAGTCGTGTCTCTGAATACGAGCTTCAGTATTGCTAATTATTTCACCTAATTATTTATAAAGTTTTAACCAGGTCGCGGGCCGGATGAAGGACTTACGCGGGCCACATGGTGGCCCGGGGGCCGTATGTTGGACGGGCCTGGTGTAAAGAAACCCCTGAACACGTACGCAATGTACGTGTTTCAAAAACTTTCAAAAATCATCATCATTTCAGCCGTAGGTCGTCACACTTCACTTCCACTGCTGAACATGGCCTCACCCACAGATTTCCAGAGCGAATTCCTATCATGTGCTCTCATACTCAAGCTGGGCACGCGGGCTGGCGAGCGCAGTTAGAGCTATCCTTGTGAATAGGAGACGCTGCTGCCCATCCCCTAGCTTTACGGGTAGGGAGATATGGAGGGGCCTATTCTTCAGCCGGGGCCACCCGAAGAAGAAGAAGAAGAAGAATTGGCGGCTCTTGTGTGTGGTAAAAAGTGGGGTAAAAACTGAAAACCTAGGCGTTCAGTTTTCGATCAGACGATCTCAAATCTTTATCTTTTTAAAACTTCTCAAATAATTATCTTACTACTATTATAAATGCGAGAGTTTGGATGGATGGTATAAAGAGAGCGTAGCCGCGGGCGGAAGCTAGTAGGATATGTTAGGATGAATGGAGAAACTGGAAAATGTTCGCCAACGCGTTTGTACCTACTTTGATCTATTGGGTAATCCTTACTCACTTATGTGCAATACCCAGTAACGCCGTGTTCAAACAGCGTGCGATAAATCATTTAAATATATTTTAAAATGATCTATTCGTCCATTTTGAGTATGACTTTTAAGAGCTTGCGATATCGTTGAGCCATATTTAAGCCCTCAAATTATGTCAAACCAAAAATTAACTTTAATTAGAAGACGTAAGGATGATTTTCAAATATAGGTTTGTAAATGATATATCGCACTGTGTTTGAACTGGCTTTACAGTGACAACGACAACAAGAGTTTTCACGGGAACCTATCTTATGAAAGAGTCCGTAAAATGTTTTGTTCGTGATATTGGAAAAAGGATTTCGAAATCAGAATTGTTAAAAATCTGATCTCTGAATATATTTAAGGAACTGGCGACCCAATAGCCGTGTGCTATATAATAATATATATTTTTTTTCGTTATCATGGTTATTTTTAAAGCAGGCGGATCTTCAGACACAGTTTTCCACAAAGTTTTCCCTAAACGGTTACAACTTACGCTTATTCACTCAAACACTTTATCTTATCGACTATCGGTACGTAACGTCAGCGTGTGGAACGCTCATTATCAACAATTCAGACCGAATATTGATAAAATAGTACGAGCTCTGGGTTTCCAAGAGTTTTCCTGACAGGGCACTCTAAATCACCCAAAAATTTTGATTTTAAAGGATTTTTGATATTGCTTTTAAGTAATTGAAATAATATAGCCATAGGGATGTTTTTAAAATTTACGATAGTTGGCCCGCCCTGACTTCGGAGAGGCCCAACTTGAAAAGAAACGCCATATAAAAACTCTGTATTTCTTAAATCTATAATCTTAATTAGCTAGACTTTACCTTCTTAAAAAAGTGCCAGACTTTTTAGTTCCGGAGATTTTGTGATAAGTGAATGAGTGACTTATTCTCTAAATATAGAGTAAGAAGATAGATGATAACCGATCGACCGTGGTGCCGCGCCGCGCCGGCCGGGTGCCTGAATAAAAATTTCGAATAAATCAAAATTTATTGTAATTCGAATCGACATGACTTGTAAACTGTTCTAAGTAACCTACCCATGTCATATTCTTGGTTTTACACAAACACACATTAATGAATTACGAACAACGATAAAAGAATAGAAATTGGTGCAATTTTGAGGCGTTTAACGAAGAAAGAACTAAAGTCAACACTGAACACCTACCTATGGAATTGAAGATATCTTCAAACTATGAACTTTCACTATAAGAATTAATTTATTTATTTGGAACAAATTACTACCAAAGATAATATAGTACTCCCTATATTATCTTGTTACTACATAGGAAGAGAAAACATGTATAAACTGTGTGGCTGTTTAGGTCAATCATGAAAGGTCTGCCTTTCATGATTTTCAAAATGAAGCCGCAGTGTCTACAAAACGTACACTGTACACCGTAAAATCTCAAAAAGTATACACCTACCTAACCATCAACTCATGCCATTTTTAACTTTACTGTTTACCTATCATCTTTATAAGTATTATAACATAACATCATTTTGAAAATTACTAACTAAATGTATTTACATTATTATTGGAGGTGACTGTCCAATTAGGACAATATCTGTAATCTGTAACTCGGATTATCGATAAGCTATCCTATCGTAATTGCAGAACAATTTTATTTGCCGACTTAGTTCCTCCTCAAATCATTGGCGTTGATATCGCGCCTCGGGTTTAAGACATGACAGTGAGGATTTGTTTACGAAAGTGCTTTTAGAATTGGATTGTTTAAAGTGATTTTAGAATAAAGCCGCGGACTCACTAGATTGTTTGCAGCTGTGTCTAGAGTGCCGTAGAGAAAGTCCCCAGATTCAGCCAGCTAGTTCGGCGGATCTAGGCATAAGTTAGCCGTTTTGATGCGCAGTAGATTTTTTAGGAAGGAAATCGCCTATGTTCATCCAAACGGCTAACTGTACGTTTGCCAAGATATTTCAGCCGGAGGAAGTCTTCGTGACCATAATGCCTATGGATTTATAATCATCATCATCAGCCTGATGATGTCTGCTGCTGGACTATAGGGCTCCGCAAAGACAAACGGTCTTGAGCCTTCTCCATCCAACGACGCAACCTACAAAACTTTATCAGTCCATCGGGTGGTTGAGAGCACTGAGAGTGGTGGTAGTGGCTCCGCCATCCGATCTACAGGTCGTGGGTTCGAATCCCGGTCGTGCACCAATGGATTTTCAACAATGGCAGAAAACATTGTGAGGAGACTGGCACGTCCTAGAACCTAAAAAATCGAAGACATGTGCACGAAATGAACATCTAAGAGGCTAACTTTAGTCCTTTCACTACACTGATACTATCACGAATGGTCAAGGGCCGTTTTCAGTGTCATCACACCTCAGCCAGGTCACGGACATTTCATGTTAAATGGCATGATGAAGTATAGAATAGAATAGAAAAACGTTTATTTTGTTACCCATACAATCAGACTTAACATAACACAATACAAAAAAAATGCAATTCAACATCATGGTGAAAAAAAAGGGCCATCGCTCAGCATTTGCTAGGGCAGAGCAGTTCATACCAAACCGCTGGTCTTCCATGGTCGCACTTGGATATGAGCGTGCAGTACTATTGTGATAGTGTCCTAAAATTATTAACCTACTATAAACATATAAGTATCGCATAGTAAGCATGTGTGTGTGGCCCTTACCTGCAAAATCGCTGATGACTCGATCAGCCATATCAGGTGGAATATCAGCTGCAAACGATTGCCTCGTGAGGTCGCGTCCTAAAACTGTATCTTTAGAAAGAAAGAAAGAAAGAAAATACATTTATTTTGGACACACAAGCAGCACAAATTAATAAAATAAAAAATAAAGACACAAGTACAGGTTACAATACAAAAGGTAGGGAGGAAACAAAACAAAAGTAGGTAGGAAGTAACAAAACTAGGGTATTCATTAGTCCGTACCGATGCATGCGTGAGCCAAAAAAGGTTCCATCTCAGCATTGATGCCGCACACGAAGTGTAGCGGCGCTGGCTGGCGCCTGTATCTTTCTGATACAGGCTGTTGATTTTGTGAATATACAAGGTGATTCATAATTTATGTATACCATACCGAAAGGTGCTTATTCTATCAACAAAAAGAAAAAGTTAGCAGCTTTTATGCTACTAATCAAAATATTTCCCGAACTTTCCCGAATTAAACTCACGAGAAGTTCGACATCAAAATTACTAACTAAAACAGCTGAATAATTGAGTTTGAACTGATTTAATCATAGAGTTTTTCAATGAAAAATGTTGAATTTTAAAAACTCGTAGAACAACCTTTTTGCCAATTAGATCTAGAATAAGCCCCTTTCGGGATAAAATAGGTATATTTATGAATCACCTTGTACTAAACAGAAATAGTATATTTGTGATTGCGAAGAAATATCTTCCGAAGATAGAAATATCTTCCTACCTATATTTCAGTCGTAACCTAACTATGTATGGTCACATCGAGTGTAATATAAATATAAATATTCCGGACATATTCACACGGTCAACTGATCCCAAACTAGGCATAGCCTGTACTATGGGTACCAGAGACTGATATACATAATAGTTATATATTTAACACCCAGACACAGAACAAACATCTGTGTTAGTCACAAATGTTTGTCCAGTGCGGGAATCGAACCCGCGACCTATAGTGCAGAAGGCAGAGTTACTACCAACTGAGCTATGAGGCGTAGGTAATTAATAGTAATTACGGTAAAGGTTTCAAAATTTCTTAAATGATATGTGAAAATGTGAATAAAAACACTAATAAAAAAAGTGAAATGATTATATCAATTAAAAACGACGCGTTGTGAAAATAGCGCAGTGCTAACGATGAACCACTACCTAATTATATTTTCTGCCCTACTACCGGGGTGTCTGCCCCGGAACTTCCCGGAGATGCGGCCCGGGTTCCCGGGAAACAAGGAAAACACCGGGAATATGCCGCGGCCGTATGTTTTTCATCAACCTTATGTAAGTTAATATTTTAAACCGGTTTCATAAAAAGCTCTTTTACATTTGGGTCATGTTTTTGGCAAAAGAGCCGTGTTGGGCAATTGGCAGGTTCCTCGACTTTCATCGTGGGTTCGAATCCCGGCGTGCACAAGTAGGTTATCAACCTTTAGTTTTTAAGCCGAGTTCAAACAGCGTGCAATATGTCTTGTAATATAATATGTTTAAAATGATTTTGAAATTTACTGATAAAAGACAACTCAAAATTGACTTTATTCAGTAGATGTAAGGATCATTTTAAAATAAACGGGGCTATACTTCCATTCCGTAAACTGGTCCAACTAAAAAAACTTTACCTAGACTTCATCAACCAAACAAACCAAACCTAAAATTAGCTCTGTTATCTTCTGTTCTGCAGCCTGCTGGTCAAAGTGGGCGATAAAAGTCTAAATTCATTTTTTTGAAGTTGTTCTGTAGTGGAATTCCGTCGTGGTATTCATGGCAGTCACGTGAATTTGATTGACGTCACATACACGTGACTGACGTCAAGACACACAAGTTGCACAACATCAACTTTGGCCGCCGTGGTGGCCCCGGCTGAAGAATAAGCCCATCCATTACTACCCGTAGATGTCGTCGTGTCGACTAAGGGAAAAAGTTAGGAGATGGGCAGCAGCGTTCCCTATCAACGATAGCTTTATCGCTGCGCTCACTATACCCAGCGTGGCGAGTATGAGCAAATCATTAAAACCCCAAACGATTGTTTGAGTTCAGGCGGTTATTTACAAATTTTGTCGTTTCTTGTCAGAATAATCCTACTTAATATTATAAATGCGAAAGTTTGTGAGGATGTTTAGATGTTTGTTGTTCAATCACAACGTAACGGCTCAACCGATTTCGTTGAAACTTGGAATAGCTAAAGTTCTTTACCTAGAATAGCATATAGGCAATTTTTTATGAAGGTACCACGCGAGCGAAGCCTTGGGCGGAAGCTATAGTATAAATGTAGATTTTACAATGCTTGCCGATGATAGGCGCACGCTAATAACGCAAGTACGCTAGTACGCAACGCCCTGTTGTCCGATTCACGTGAATAAATCACGTGAATTTGAAAATGCTGTCTGGAAATAATAAAATCAGATGAAAGAAAGAATTCATGAATAATTTGTAAAACATGAACGAGTTCAGATGCGTCATAGCCTTGAACTTTTTTTCAAACTCAAACAGTATCTACTGCTATCCTTCTCTTACGATTCTAGCCAGGTTCAAGCGGCAACGATATGTCCTTGATATCCTTGACAATTCGTTTCAAAATTATCTCTATTGAATGAAATAAAAGTCAATTTTGAGTTTGACATTTGGGGTATTGCGATATAGCTCAACGAATCGCAAGCTCTTAAATGTCAAACTCAACCTTAACTTTATTCGGAAATGCTATGATCATTGTTAATACATTTTAGATGAAATGAATGATCAACAGCTTTTTAAAGCTACGGTGATCAACGCTTAAAATACCTTCTCTGGGTATCGAAGCCGGAATCAATCGCGTGTGTAAAATAAATATTGTTGCTTAGACTTCACAAAATGCGATAATTGAATTTCTGTTTTGCGTTGTATGTAAGTATACATAACAAAGAATATCCGGTTAGTATAAATAGAACAGCTGATAGACGTGAGGAAGGAACGTAACGTAATCCAATCATAACATCTGCATCATCACAAAGGGAATATCGTCATAATGTTTTGCTGATGATTGCGAGGGAAACGTCCATTCATTTTGCAAATTACATAAGCTTCCGTTTATATTAAAAGAGATGTTTCATCAATATATTATGGTGCTTGGTACTGCTATGTACACTGCTCTAAGATATGGCTAAACAATAAAGTAAACGTTTTTAATTGTTTATTTTCTTGAAATTTACTTATTTTTAGAGTAGGTACCCACTTCAAGTTTTTTTACGACAATGAGAGCAACACAACGCTTCAAAAATATGGTGGATCGACGTGGGTGAAATGTCATTTTAAAAAATTTGTTATAAAATATAAAACAATCAAACACCCAACATGCATGAAAAATATGTCATTACATCATGGTGGCCTTCAAATAGTGTTCACATAGTAAAAAACTTACCAGAAGAACTTTTCTTGTACCATCCCATTTGCCTTCAAATTAATGAAATTGTATTTTTCTTGTAATCTCCTATTTTGCCTAATTTCGATGTAGTGTACATAGACCAGTCCCAGAATGAAACAACTCCTTTAAAGTAAACTAGTCGTTTGCCCCGAACTGAAATTTCGGCGTCTGGTAAAAGTTGGAGCTTCGATTATCGTTATGGCACAACTAAGATGAAGCACAATTAAGATAAAACTGAAAATCGCATCTTTAGAATGTTCTAACTAATATCCAATCTTACCTGAACTACGACGTCATTGAAACTTAACCAAATGGGAGCTCATCTAATACTGAATATTAATGTTTCTATTTTCGTTGTAACTCAAAAACCATATGGCCTAGAATAAAAATTAAAATCGTTTTGGAATGAATGAACAAAGTTCTTTTGGATGACATCCCACTTCATGTATTTGTATTACTAATTTATACTTTTGGATATTAGGGATTTTTTCATTGATATACCTATTTTAAGCAAAAATCTGCTGTTTTGTAGTCAAATCAGTTCAATCAAACTCAATTTATTTAACTGTTTTATCTTCATGTTGAACTTCTACTTAGTACGTTTAATTTTATAAAAATACTAATAACAGCTAAGTAATAAAAAACAGTTACGGAAAAAATCTGTGAAAAAACCTTTCTTTATTATTGTTCATAGAATAATTCCCTTCTGGATTCCTTTACTTTCATAATATTATGAATAAATATTGTTTGTTATCTTCTTAACATGACACCATTTTTTTTAATGCGTTATTTTTGTTACAGGACTCTCGAGATACTCCAGATCACCACACAGTTCTTCATGCTGGCCTGCCTCGGAGCCTATCAGTGTACCCCCTGGCATTGGCAGACGCGTACCATGAGCTGAAGTTCAACGTATCCTGGCAACACTCTTTGGGTAAGCAGTAACAGTTTTGCTTCTCTCTTCGGGCAGAGAACACTAACTTCCTAATTTATAAGTGCAAAAGTATGTTTGTTGGTTAGTTGGTTTGTATTCTAACAAACCAACATATAGCTCGCCATATAGCTCGCAGAACCGACAACCGTTGGGGAACAAAGGTGCTCGAGTGGCGACCACGAACCGGACGACGCAGTGTTGGAAGGCCCCCCACCCGATGGACCGACGACATTGTGAAGGTTGCGGGAAGTCGGTGGATGGAGAAGGCTCAAGACCGTTCGTCGTGGCACTCTTTGGGGGAGGCCTATGTTCAGCAGTGGACTTCATCAGGCTGATGATGATGATGATGATTCTAACAAACATCAACGTAGTAAAAGGATCGTCGAGTCTTTATGTATAGAAGCCGAAGCTTTTTATTGGGATACGACCTCGGTGGCGCAGCGGGCGAGTGCCCGTCTGAGACGCAAGGGGTGCGGGTTCGATTCCCGCTGCGGGACAAATGTTTGCATGATCTGCAAATATTTGTTCCGGGTCGGTGTTGTGGTACCATGGTACTCGTAGTTTCTGATACTCACGACACAGGGAATCCGAGTGGGGGCCAGGACTATGTATGTGACTGTTGGGTGTTATACCACGCGAACTGGCGGAGGCTTGTTTATACTGTACAGAAGTTTTATATCTAAACACAGTTCAGTATGATATAGCTTACCCTACTCTACTTGTTCAATCACGCTGTAACGGCTCTATCGATTTTGATGAAACTTGAAACAGATAGAGCTCTTTATCTAGAATAGTATATAGGCTACTTTTTATCAAGGTACCACGCGAGCGAAGCCCCGGGCGGAAGCTAGTTGAATATACTTACCATCAACAACTTTCGACTGGCCTCATAGCTCAGTTGGTAGTAACTCTACCTTCTGCGCTAGAGGTCGCGGGTTCGATTCCCGCACTGGACAAACATTTGTGTTTAACACAGATGTTTGTTCTGTGTCTGGGTGTTAAATATATATCTATTATGTATGTCAGTCTCTGGTACCCATAGTACAGGCTATGCCTAGTTTGGGATCAGTTGACCGTGTGAATATGTCCGGAATATTTATTTTTTATATTTATATTTATCCAAAATTTTATCGGGTAGGAGGAATCCCAATACTGAGCGCCCGGTTCGTGGCCAGATCCTAGCTTTCAGGGTAGGTAACTGAGCGGTTTCATATTTTTGCCTTTTCTATTATCGTGTTTGAGTTGGAAACGTTGAGTTGGTAAGTGGGTACGAATAATAAAGGGAAACTCAAGTGAAATAAAGTATTATGGTACCTACTTTCTGTTTACTTAGTATTTATTTTTATTAAATTCAATGAGTACATCGGAGGAAGTTTGAAAGTAGCGCCACGGAAAAGTAAGCTGGGGAGCAATTAGGTTAGCGTGGTAGGTATGGGCAGGAGGGATGATGTTTTTACTATTTTGTAGGGAATAACTCCGAGGTGGCTATATTTTATTCTCGAGGGATCACCTACTACTTTTCCCGTAAAACTAAAAAAAACCTCGCTTTCTCTTGGAATCGCCACTTGTAAAAAAATATTTGTGATTTTGGATTTTGTAAACTTTTATTTTTTTAATTGAATTAGGGTTCGCAATTTTTCTCACTCGGGACCAAAATTACGTGAGTTCGCGCATATAATAATATTAAAGTAATTCTATAGACCTAATACGAATTAGGAAACGTACGTACGCACTTATTGACGCTATTGACTCAAATTCAAATCGTGTTTATTTCAAATAAAATCACTAGGATCACTTTGAAACGTCGTAGAAACTAGGTGAAGCCAAGCCTGTTCCTCGCGACCAAGCCAAGAAGAATAGAAAAAAGCAACAATCAAAAGGCTTGGTGCTTTTAATTTTTTTCGATGATCCTTTTTCACAAAATGAAATGTAGAGCTTCAGTGTGGTGCCGATCGAACTAGGTGAGGCTCAAAAGACTCTTCAGTTTTTGCGTCCGTCCGTCCGTCCGTCGGTGCAAAAAAGTACGGTATAATTATTATTAAATGGCCCGGGTGAAAAGTTTCAAAGAAATATGACTAATATTTTCCAAATAAGTGGTCATCCTCATCCCCTTAAGACGTATTCAGATACGAATGCTTTTTAAAAACCATTTTCACATAACCATTTTATAGGGTCCTTTAAGACATTTCTACAGGCAAATTTCAACGTGAGTCTTGTGCGGCCCCACTAGAAATCTGCGATGAGTGAATGTAACATCACTTCTCCTTTATAGTATACCTAATATTACACTATACAACGGACTTAATATATATCCCACATTTCACAACGCCTATTCACACAAATCAGATCCAAATCACCATTGCGTCATGCATTACTGTTTGTTTAGCAATTAACTACACGGATTGATTGCCGTCTGTTTGTTGAACCACATACAAAGTAAACACACGTTAACCATAGACACAACGGAGTCAGAATTATTGGAATGTAGATAAATAAGTAGATAAGTACTTTTGATTAAATATTATAGTCACCAGCACTATCAAAATAGCATAATCTTCATTAATATGCTATTGATAAAATTGGTACAACAGTGGCTTTAAAGTTGGAGAATAAAAGTTCTCGAATGGCGACCACGAACCGGACGACGCAGTGTTGAAGGGCCCTCACACGATGGACCGACGATATTGTGAAGGTTGCGTGAAGTCGGTGGATGGAGAAGGCTCAAGACC
Organism: Anticlea derivata; assembly: GCA_947579855.1. Classification (NCBI taxonomy): domain Eukaryota; kingdom Metazoa; phylum Arthropoda; class Insecta; order Lepidoptera; family Geometridae; genus Anticlea; species Anticlea derivata. The sequence goes on from OX388269.1 coordinate 9,651,107, forward strand.
GTTCGTCATGGCACGCTTTGGGGGAGGCCTATGTTCAGCAGTGGACTTCATCAGGCTGATGATGATGAATAGTACCTTTGCTGCAGGTACCCTAAAAACTCTTTTTTGGTAGATTTTCAGAAATAAATGGGTCAGCACAGTTTCCCTTCTTCCGTTTTCCTCTATCACACGCAGGGACTGAAAGCGGTAGAGGTTATAGGTACGGTACCATTATGCTATACCGGTAGGGCATAACGGTACCGTTATTTCATACCGGGGTAGAACGGTAGCGTTATTTAATCTTTATAATATTTCGGTACCGAAATTTTGAATTTTTGACGTGTGATTCACACGTCCTCATAAAAGTACCTCTCATCTTTCACTCAATCCATCCATCAATCATTTTTTCGTTAAACTCTAACTATACGCTTAGGGCCAGGCCACGCTGGTGCGAAGAGCGGTGGCAAAGCAACCTGCGGAATGGTAGTGGTGGAGACGCTGCTATAGCCGGTAGATAATCTCTTCCGCTGACGCCGGTTGTGCCAGCGCCTTCCTGGGCCTCTTGTTCGCGCCACCGTGTACCGCGCCATTCGACTGAATACCTATGTTTTTGTTGCAGGCCCTCCAGCAGCAGACTACTCCATAGAAATTAGTAGCGTCACAGACACAATAGACTGCAGAACACCGATGTGCTATGAGTACAATATTCCCGGGGTAAGTCTTCGTTACCAAAAGAAGCCTCTGCGAGACCTACTCCTTCACTACCCTGTCACGTACTGTCTCCAGAGTAGGGTCTAGTATTGAGTGTTGGGAGGCGTTGAATCCAGGCCGCACATCGATCGCTCTGGGAAAGCTATGGAGGGCCTAGTTCAGGATGTCTTACGGTTGAAATTGAAATGTTTAAGACTTTTTTTTTATGTTATACGGAGGCAAACAGGCTTACGGCCCACCTGATGGTAAGCGGTTACCGTCGCCTATTGACATCTGCAACACCTGGAGCATTGCTAATGCGTTGCGGAGAAATCTTTTTGTATTTTTCTTAAAGCTCTTCATGTTGTAGGTTAGCGGGAAAACCTCGGAAGGAAGCTCATTCCACAATTTGCACGTAGACTTGTCTTTACCTATGATTGTTCTCTCCCAGAGTGCGCAGTGGTGGGAAGTACCCGCTAACCCCAACCCAGTAGCGGAGACCTGCGCCGTCCGCCCTGGCTGTGCATACAGCGTACGGCTCATTGCCCACCCGTGGGACGGGCACACTACTGCTAACTTATACGTCGAGCTAGATGGTAAGATACGCCTAATTTATAAGATTAGTAGTGTGGACTGTATATAGGTCGTTGGTTCATATCAGGCTCGAAGGACCATAATGTTGGGGTGACTGTTAGATGTTGGGCTGGCTTGTTCAGTATTGGACCGGTGATGCTGGAGTCTGGAGCTGAAACAAGTGCAGAGAGTTCACATTAAATTAATATAAACTCTCTGCACACTATTTATTCACTTGATGAGAGACCTCCGTCCCTATTCGAACATGTTGCAAAGAGACCTTAAGTCGTGAGCCTAGTTTTCTATTTTCCCCAGAATGCGTAGCAGGCGTGTGCTCATGTGGCCACTCCCCCAGACTACCCGTGCCCGCAGTATCAGCTTATACCGTCTCTCTCCAGGGAGATATCTTCGTCAACATCAGTTGGGTGACACCACCACCGCAGTACCCGCAGCGGCTACCCCCTGGATTGAGGAGACATCAGTATGTTGTGAGGTAAGAAAGTTATTCAAAAGTTCGGTAAAACGTACCTTATTAATTTATCTTTATTTATCTTATTGGAAATATTTATTATTTTTGTCGAATCTTGTCTAATAACTAAAAAAGACTCATAAAATATTAACGAAAATTTAATGGTACTACTCTGCTGGTATAGGTAAGTACTTATTATTTCCAATAAACAACGTCTTTAAAATAATTACAAAAAGAAAGGTTTGTATTAATTTATTTACCTACTCTATCTCTTGAGGATCAACTTTTGCCGACGCTAAACCGGGCTTTTGAATATTAAGGCTCATCATCATCGTGTTTAAGTCAAGGGTTGAGATTCTAAATGGCAATAAATATATTCCCCTACACCGTACCTACTACCACCGCAACAGGACTATTCCAAGACCTCTATGAAAGAGCATCATCATCATCATCATTATCGTAAAAGTCCACTGCTGGACATAGGCATCCCCCAAAGATTTCCATGAAGAACGGTCTTCAGCCTTTTCCATCCACCGACTTCCCGCAACTTTCACAATGTCGTCAGTCCATCGGGTGGGGGGCCTTCCAACACTGCATCGCCTGGTTCGTGAAAGAGCATAAGCTTATTTTTCAGCATAAACTTCGTCCACAGCATCGGCAAACAAATGGTGTCCAACGCACACCCAGCACCATGGTTCGCCAACACAGTATCCCGCATCGTCGACGCTGACGGCGCGGTCGCCGACAGAGATGGCCCTCTATGGGTGCTGCTGCCTGTGACCGAGTGGAGCGGGGCCAGCGAGCGGAGCGGGGCCAGCGAGCGGAGCGGGGCCACCGGGCGGAGCGGGGCCAGCGAGCGGACGAAGCCGCGGCACCTCGTGCTGGATGTGCGGTTACTGGCGAGAGTGAACCTGATAGATGATAGAGGGTGCATGGGACCGGCGGGAAACGCTACTGCTTATGGTAAGTTTGTGGTGAACACCATAGAAAAGTCTGTATATGTTCAGTCGGGTAGAAAATTTATAACCAAAAACCCTACGTGGAAATAATACATTCATTTTTGTTCCAGATCCAGTTGAAGCTTCAAGAGTGTCACTTGGAACTTATGTAAGTTGACCGCGGGAATTGATAAACAAAAAAAAATAACACCTAAGTACTAATAACGCCACAACCATAGTCCTGCATGATCCCACACTAGGATTCTCTGTGTCGTGGGTATCAGAAACTACGAGTAACATGGTACCACAACACCCAGACCCGGAACATATATTTGCAGATCATACAAACATTTGTCCCGCAGCGGGAATCAGACCCCTTGCGTCTCAGATGGGCACTTGCCCGCTACGCCACCGACTTCGGTAATAAACTAAAGTAGGTACAAAAAGAAGTCGGGGCTATGTCGACTTTATTTTGTACCTGAGTACTTTGGGAGGAGGTTGAGGATTAGTATGTTGAAGTGGCAGTGGGCTGGTCATAGAGCTCGAAGACCCGACGGCCGTTGAACAGAAAGGTTTTCTAGAACTGTTCTACGCTGCACTTTCCAGTGCGTGGATTAGGTGGTACTACTAGGTGGTGGTTAGGTAGAGTCTACTAGAGTAGAGTGGAACGGTTCCCAGTAGATGAAAAGATGACCTAATAAAAGCTCTCGGTCGGGGCCGATGGGTGCAGGCCGCACAAGATTGGTCTCTGGAAATCTATGGGCGAGGCTTATGTTCGGCAGAGGGACGCCCTATGGCTGAAATCACGTTGATTCAGTATAACCACAGAATGTAAAAAATGCGTTTAGGACAGCAAAAACTCACAGCTATTTTCTATTAGATACTATGGGCAGTCTTCGGCGGCACCTGCGTGATCGCAATGGGCGCACTGATCGCCGCAAGCGCCCGCGTAGTGAAGCGGATCCTGAACGCTTTCCGCCCCGCTCCTGTGTCCGCTCCGCTTGAGCCACTCAGTCGACGTCCTGCCTGGTTCCCGTTGCAGCTGCGACCGTGAGTACTAGTTATAGAGTCGATTTTTGGTACGGAGAATGTTTTTCAGGAGCTTGCTGTTTTTTTACTTTTGGAACTTTAGACTTTTACGTCAACGTATCTTACGGCATAACTACTCGTACTGATTAGCAATATCTAAGGTCAACCCCATTTCTATTATTTGTATTTGTTTAGTTCCCACCACTTATTCTACTCTAGGTAAAAAAGGTCAGCGCCACAAACCATAGTTAAAATCGCTCAGCACCGACGGACGGTGAGGCGTCAAAGCGACCAATTCAATAAGCAATCGAAACTCAACCTTATTTACTCCTAAATGCGACTGAAATTACAAAAACTCTCCAATGCGCGCCCGTATTGCCAGGGAATAAATAAAAAGTATCTCCTACTGACGAAGAGGTGCTTCGATTGGGTTACAGTGTGTTGTGATTTCAACTGTATCGAAATCTTAAAGGAAAAATAGGTCCAAAAAAGGTTGAGCTACAATTTTATAATAATAAACAGTATTCAAAAGCTTTCCAAAGATAAATACCTAGCTACCTACAAGTTGGTTAAACTCCTACAAAAGTTATATGGCAATTCGTAAACCACTCACCCATTCTGTTGCCCAACAAAACTCTAAGGCGCACTCTACATTCGCTATTTGAGTAGTTACAAAACTCTTTGGAAAATCAAACAGAGACATACAAAATTGAAGCTTATTCCAATGTGGCCCGTTCTAAAGCCCGTTCAACCGACAAAACTAATTATAATTTCAACAGTTCACAAACAGCTGTCAAAATTCTAAATGATTTTCGTGTTGAGTTTTCGAACCTTGGAGGCGTTGACATAAGACGGTAGTGAATGAAAATCAGACAAGTTGAGTTGAGACAGTGTATTGACCTGAAAACCTTTATTTAGATAGGATTAGAAAACTAATGTAGGTACAGGCTTAGATAATACAAGGTGATTCATAATATGTATTCCATCCCGAAAGGGGCTTTAAACCAATTAGCAATAAAGTTTGTTCTACGACTTTTGGAAATTCGACATTTTTCATTTAAAAAAGTCTGCGAAAATCAGCTGTTTTGGGGTCAAATCAGGTCAAACTCAATGAATCAGCTGTTTTAGGTAGCAATCTCGATTCCAATCTTCTTGTACGTTTAGTTATTAGTTCTAAAGATGTCAAAAATACCAAAAACAGCTAATTTGAGAAAGTTTGTGAAAAAAACTAAAATACTAATGAAAAATTGATGTTTTTTTTTCACTAATATTATTTCTTTTTGTTGATAGGACAAGGTCGGTTTCGGGATGGTATACATGTTATCAATCTCCTTGTATAATTATCTAAGGGTACAGCTAGAAGGATGCTAGGAGTTTCACTACGTGATAAGATCTGGAATGAGAAAATTCGTAGAAGAACCAAAGGTCACAGACATAGCTCTCAGAATTAGCAAGTTGAAGAGGCAGTGGGTAGACCATATAGCTCGCAGAACCGACAAACGTTGGGGAGTAAAGGTTCTCGAATGGCGACCACGAACCGGGCGACGCAGTGTTTGAAGGCCGACCCGATGGACCGACGACATTGAGAAGGTTGCGGGAAGTCGGTGGATGGAGAAGGCTTAAGACCGTTCGCCGTGGAACTCTTTAAGGGAGGCCTATGTCCAGCAGTGGACTTCTACAGGCTGATGATGATGATGATGACAGGAAAAAAATGAATTAGAGTTATTTGACGTCATCATCATCATCAACCTTTCCACCTGCTGGACAAAGGCCTCCTACAAAGAGTTCCATGACGAACTATGTTGAGTCTTTTCCGTCCACCGACTTCCCGCAACTTTAAAAAAGTTTTTTGACGTAAGTAGGTATTTATATGTAACTAGCTTCCGCCCGCGGCTTCGCTCCCTAGGTACGTACATAAAAAGTAGCCTATATGCTATTCTAGGTAAAGAACTTTATCTATTCCAAGTTTCAACGAAATCGGTTGAGCCGTTACGGCGTTATTGAACAACAAACATCCAAACATCCTCACGAGCTTTCCCATTTATAATATTAGTAGGATTCCACTGGCAATTTGTAAACATCAACATTAAACTATAAAGTGTTAAGCCGTGTTCAAATGACATGCGATATGTCCTTGATATATTTCATATAAAAGTCGTTTCAAAAAGTGCCTTACCTACATCTACTGAATAAAGTCAATTTTGAGTTTGACATTTGAGAGTGTGCGATATAGCTCAACGCTATCGCAAGCTCGTAACAGACAAACTTAAAATCAACTTTATTAAATAGTCGTAAAATTCATTTAATTTAAATTTTAGATGACATATCGCACGTCGTTTGATTGAACACGGATTTACGAATACCTAAAGTACCAATACGATTACGTCCGTGTTAGCTAGGGTAGACAGGTAGACATCTCCAGGCGATGAGACCCTATATGACGTCTGCGGTCTATGGGGGATAGTCAGAGACATGTCCAAACATTTGCCACATGCCCACATTTTGCAGTAGCGAGTATTCCGTGACAGTTTGCAAACCCATCGCCATAGTTCCTACAATCATATTAAATCGAAAATATACACCATTTAAAATGTATTTCGCAAAACCCACTTCACTGGACTGCGCGATTCCGCTTTCTTTTCGATTGTCCATTCGGCATTCCGGTCTACACCGTGATGACTCATAATCTTACATTTTATGTAAGAATACGTAACTTGCAGATTTCTAAACGGAATCCTTTGTATGAATACCAAGTCGGAGCGTCTAGACTGGCTCTTTTGCTCTTTTTATGTTATACGGAGGCAAACAGGCTTACGGCCCTCCTGATGGTAAGTGGTTACACTCGCCTATTGACATCAGCAACACCTGGAGCATTGCTAATGCGTTACCTGCCGAACCCCCCCCCCCCCCCCCCCCCGTATAAAACGTACGCGATAAAACGTACGCGATCGGTGCATTTTTTCCCCCAAACCTTCTTAAATCATGTTTTTGGTATTTTTATCATCTTAATAACCAATTACTAAACTTACGAGAAGTTTGGCATCTCGATTGCTACCTAAAACAGCTGATTCATTGTGTTTGAACTGATTTGACCCCAAAACAGCTGATTTTTGCATAGAGTTTTTTCAATGAAAAATTACGAATTCCCTAAGTTCGTAGAACAGACTCTATTGCCAATAGGGAGTAGAATAAGCACCTTTCGGGATAGCCTATATATTATGAATCACTTGTATTAATGTGAAACACCTTGTATGTATGTATACATTATGTTACGAAGGTACCTACGTGTGTGGGCTAAATGCTAATAATACTAAATCTAGTAGTATATCGTGATACAAACAAGGGTCGTAAATCGGCTACGCCCGCGTACCATACGACCTTATCCAGTACATTTGTGAGAAAACAGGGAATTAAAATAAACAATTAGGTAACAGTGTATTTACCGTTATTTTATATAGGTAGCCGTGGTGGCCCCGGCTGAAGAATAGGCCTCTCCATTTCTACCCGTGGATGTCGTAAGAGGCGAGTATGGGAAGTAAAGCTAGGGGTTCCCTATTAACAACAAGAGTATTATCTGCGCTCGTCAACCCGCATGCCCAGCGTGGCGAGTATGGGCAAATCTCCCCAAATGATTGTTTCTGCTAGGGTTGTTTCTGGACAGATTATTTTTTTATAACAAAAAAATATGTGCGCATTTAAACGTACTCAGAACGGAGAAGGAAAATTTCGTGAGGAAACCCACGGCTTAGTCAGCTCCACACGTATTGGCCATGACTTTTCTGTGGATAAGGCCGACTAGGTTGAGAATATAGGTGCTGGGCAAGCCATCTAAACATGGCTCTACAAGGAGCGTCCTGTAAGTGAATATAAAAATCCGCCTGACGCTGTATAAATCTAGAATAGATGTAATAAGGCCTTACTTGTTTTACCCGACTGCCGAGAAAGGTAATATTTTTAGCTAAACATTTTCTTAGAATCATAAAAGATAAAGAAACTATTGAATTTATCACTGATATCCTATTATGTTTTTACTCGAAAAGGTCGCAAGGTTGTTTTAACATTAAAATAAGGCCGAAATGATAAAATGCCGTACAAGTTTTGGCTATCTCTCGACCTTGCCCCACTTGGTACATTTCTGTCCCAAAAGTATCGAACATTTAAGTGCCACTTAACTTCCCACCTGTACTTTTTATTACTTTGAGATTCGAATAAAGTTAATGTAGTCTCAATACTATTTAATATTATGTACCTACCCACAGCAACGCTCACCTTTCCACTCACCACTCGTGTTCCTTCTTCGATCACGAGACCCTTTTCAGTCATACTAGAGGCTATTAATTGACTTTTCTATCGTATCGTTAACGTAACGCTATCGTAAGTTATTCGTGCTTGAGCCACACTCCCGTGTCAATCATCATTTCAGACGTAGGACTGCTAAACATAAGCCTCCCCCATATATTACCGGATACAATCATTTGGGGGGATTTGCCCATACTCGCCACGCTGGGCATGCGGGTTGGCGAGCGCAGTTAGAGCTATCGTTGTTAAAATGTGAGACGCTGCTGCCCATCCCCTAGCTTTTTTCCCTTAGTCGCCTCTTACGACATCCGCGGATAGGTAGATATGGAGGGGCCTATTCTTTAGCCGGAGCCACCACGGCCGCTATCGTAAATTATTCGTGCTTGAGCCACACTCCCGTGTCATCATCATTTCAGCCGTAGGACTGCTAGACATAAGCCTCCCCCATAGATTACCAGAAACAATCATTTGGGGGGATTTGCCCATACTCGCCACGCTGGGCATGCGGGTTGGCGAGCGCAGACAAAGCTCTTGTTGTTGATAGTGAACGCTGCTGCCTGTCCCCTAGCTTTGTTTCTGTTAGACACCTCTTACGACATCCACGGGTAGAAATGTAGGGGCCGATTGTTAAGTCCCACCACGGCAGAACCGTGTACCTACTAGGACGAAAAACTATAATATTCCATTTCAGAAGAAGATATCTCATTCTATGCATTATAAAGACTGGCAAAAGTGTACATACATTTTTCTACAAATTAATATTTACACAGAGCTGCCAATATTGAAGTGTAGTGTTCGTAAATATTTGTAATCTAAGGTGTTACATCGGATTTGTTAAATCAATATTTGCCAGCTATGAACACCTAGAATAAATACAAATAATACGAGGTAAACCCTTCGAGAGTGATATGAGCATAATATACAGTGCGTCCCACGGCCATGCTACATGGAGCACAAGTAGGTACTTTAAATTCAAGTTAGGTTTTACCTAATAGAAAGAAAGGAGAAACAAAACCTTTTATTTGAAACCACACACAATATTTGTTACAGTTTATGTTATAAGAGTATAATAAGAGTCTGACCATGCCATATGGTCATGGCATAATGGTATGGCACTAAATAAGCGTTTGGTACTTGAGCCTAAATGACAATAACGTTTAATATATACTAATCGAAAGTCGATTATCCTTTATTTATTAAAGAAAGTAGGTATTACTGAATTCGAAGATTTTTAAAAAGTCGCGTGTCTAAGCCAGATACGAACCCGTTAAATGAGTTTTTTTTAATGAGCCTTGCGGAATTGCTACGAAAGAGACATTATTAAGAAGGTCTAGGTAGTTCCTAGAACAACATCTTAAAAATGATGAATTTCGTGGTGTTCCTTTAATTTGTGATAGGTACAATATTATTGAAAACGAAATCAATCTTTATGATTTACCGTTTCGATCGGTATCATTAAAATAAAGACTGATTTTTTTTCCCAATTATTGGGTTCAATCAAACCCGGGCTCAATGAACTTTTTTAAAATCTTTGAATACAGTAATACTTACTTTAAAAAATAAAGGCAATTCTCGAGTAACTTCCTAACTTCAATATATAGTTCCTTGTCCTCCATGTAGCATGGCCGTGGGACATAATTTAAAGCTATACGCTATAAACTCTCTGTAGGTATAGGTATTTAAGAGTCTGGTTCTCTATTCTTATAAACTCTGTATAAAGTCTTCTTATAAAGTCTACAATCAGTGCGTGTTGCCAGTGATGACATATGGCACTGAGACTTGGTCGCTAACTATTGGCCTCATACACAAGCTCAAAGTCGCTCAACGGGCTATGGAGAGAGCTATGCTCGGAGTTTCGCTGCGTGATAGAATCCGAAATGAGGAAATCCGTAGAAGAACCAAGGTCACCGATATAGCTTTCAGAATTAGCAGGTTGAAGTGGCAGTGGGCTGGCCATATAGCTCGCAGAACCGATAACCGTTGGGGAATAAAGGTTCTCGAGTGGCGACCACGAACCGGACGACGCAGTGTTGGAAGGCCCCCCATCCGATGGACCGACGACATTGTGAGGGTTGCGGGAAGTCGGTGGATGGAGAAGGCTCAAGACCGTTCGTCGTGGCACTCTTTGGGGGAGGCCTATGTTCAGCAGTGGACTTCATCAGGCTGATGATGATGATGATGATGATAAACTCTGTAAATGAGAGTAATTTTGTAATTTGACTTCTAAAACAGCCTACCCTAGTTTAAAAACAGCGAGACTTAGCGCTTCTAAGCACTAACAGCTGTAAAAAGCTGTGTGTAATCGGTGCCTAAACGATAAAGTATAGTGTAAGTAACCTTTTGACTTCAAACAGCTTAGATTGGCAAACGTGAGCTACGTAAGATTGTAATTTGTATGGGGTGAGTGTTACTCGTTACTTTATATGAAATGTGGTGTGGAGGTACCTATAGAATATAATATCATAACCTTATTTATGACTAGTGTTTATCTGACATTACATTTTAGTCCTTTGTTCATGTACCCACTGCCATCTTCACTATCATAAAATCCATATTTGAAGGTATCTTCTCAATCGAATATCAGAATATTGTAGTAATTTTGATGTAAGTATTTTTAATATAACCTAATTTGAGCGTAGTGGCCTCGGCTGAAGATAGGCCCCGCCATATCTATCTGCTCGTGGATGTCATAAGGCGACTATGAGTAAAAAGCAAACGCTCGGCAACCCGCCTGCCCAGCGCGCAGCGTGGCGAGTATGGAAATCTCAGAAAATCTATGGGGAATTTTGTATGAGACGGGGACGCGAGACGGATAAAGGGGAATCATTGAAATCGCATCATAAACTAACAAAATTATCAAATTAAACAATTTTTATTTTATGCTGGTATTTTTGAGCACAATTGAAGAAGGGAACTGGGTTGGAAGGAAGACAAAACTTTGGAAATAAATCAATCAAGAATAGTTTATTTTAATCATGTTTCTAAATTAAATGAGTAAAGATAAAATATTCAAATAACCATTACCATAAAATCAAAGCTGTATTGAAATGGTCTGCCATTATTGGATTGAATTGACGAAGAGAAGTGGAGGCGCAACTTACCATGCTCCCATCTATAAAGTTGCATAATAGATTAGCATCGATTCGGCAGAGCGGAAACGATCGGCTATTGTCTAGTGCGGGTTCACTTCCCATAGCATCGGTTCACTTGAATGTGCCTCTTGGAAATATTCACAGTGCTATCGCGATTTTTTTGAGGTGAAATCACTCTTCTAGGCTAGGAAATGAGGTGTGAAGATTTTATCTGTGGTTGAACCGACACACGGCGACGCGAAGTGACTTGCTTGCTTGTCTTGTCACTGATTCTTTGGCATATTGCACGCCGTTTGATTGAACACGGCTTCAAACTTATAAAACCCGCGTTTTTACCATATTTATGACGTTCAAATATTTTGTTCCTACCATAATGCCTCAAGACAGCAATGCATTTGATTTTAATGCTCTCAAATTACATAAATTCATTGAGCTGTATTGCTAATTTGAGTGCTGTCAGATTGTACAGATTATAACGCGTTTATACTCTGTGTTCTACCCGCTCTAGCTAATGGAGGTGAACATAATCTTGCGAGGCCACGAAAATTGCGTTTTTTTGCGGAATACAAAATTAACAAGTTTTTATCGCCTTGCCGATTCTAGGCGAAGATGCGTGTTCGAATACCGCTGGTTCCAAAATGTTGGGTATCATTTAAGATTGTAGAGAGAGAACGAGAGATTGTAGCCTATGTCACCTGGAAAATAACAACGAATCTATTGACACCTCATTTATCAAAACCGTCTGTGCCTAACATTATTGGGATATATTAAAAATTTTAAATCAATATGTTATACATCTCGATGGAAGAGTCTTTTATGTAGTCATAAGATGTAAACTCTCAGCTTATAGCCACAGCTAACAGATCATAAGGTTATATAACTTTATTGCCAATTTGATAAATTTATGAATATTGCGTAAATTAACATGTTCACTTGAATCTCTGAATTTAATGTGAGATCGTGAGAAAATTGCTGAAATCAAAACAAATGCGAAAGAGTCCGTGCCACTTTTACTAAGCGAAAAAAAAGTTAGTGCAAGTGCAAGTTAGTGCTCACAAACGGTGACGGCAAGCATAGTAGTAATGAAGCACATATTCAACTGATCCCAAACTAGGCATTGCCTGTACTATGGGTACCAGAGACTGATATACATAATAGGTAAATATTTAACATCGAGACATAGAACAAACTTCTGTGTAAATCACACAAATGTTTGTCCTGTATGGGAATCGAACTGAGCTGTGAGGCCAGTCAAAAAGAGCCTAATTATTTTCAACCAATTCAAAATATGGGAATAACAAGACCAACTTTCAAAAGTATGGAGCTGAAACTTTCTGAACATTCACGCACAATTTCCGCTCAATAAAGAGAACAAAATTAGAAAACAATACACTCGTACCCTACCTACCGAGAGAGGCTGAAGCCGTGTTCAAACAAAGTGCGATAAGTCATTTTACTATCCTACTTCCTACTACTAATATTATAAATGCGAAAGTTTGTTAGGATCTTTGGATGTTTGTGGTTCAATCACGCCGTAATGGTTCAACCGATTTCGATGAAACTTGCAATTTTAGTTACAGAAAGAAACTTAAAACTAATACAAGTTAATATTTACAAAATACACAAGAAACAGTTGAGCCATTTAAAGACCTTTACAAACGATCTATAGATCAACTGATCCAGATCACTACCAGTCGGAAGCGTCCCCAAGACGCTGGCTGAATTGCCACGCTGGATGGCAATGCTAATTCGCTGGGCCAAATAAGAGCCAGCTCTCGGGTCACGCGTCGCTTCGATCAGACGTCCTGATATCTTTTTGAAAACCCGGAGGGCCCCGTTTCCCCACGGACCCAGGGTCTCAACCCCAAAAGGCTCAAATATGTAAGCCCTATCAAGACTAACATATGTAGTACTACATACTTGCAATTTAGATAGAGTTATTTTCCTACAATAGCATATAGGCTAATTTTTATCTAGGCGCTATGCGAGCGAAGCCGCAGTCTGTCTCATTTATTATTATGTTTAAAAGACGTTCCTTACGTCTACTGATGAAATACAATTTTGTGTTTGACACTTGAGGGCGTGCGATATAGGTAGCTCAACGATATACCTAAAAGTCAAACTCAAAATTTACTTTATTCACTACAGACTAGTATAGTATTATGTTATCTGTGCTACAGATAAGGATTATTTTGAAATTTTCACATGACATATCGCAGGCCGTTTGAACAGGGCTCTATAAATAATCAATCTGAGTTGAGCCAATCTGTAGTAATCTTAGGTATACCCGCGGTTGGTATATTTAAGTAATATTTGTGTTCGCTCCCGGGGAAATCTCACATCCATAGGTATACATATTGAATGCGAAAGAAACACTGTATAATTGTTTGTTTGTTACCTTTTCACGACTAAACGGCTAAACGGATCATAATGAAATTTGACAAGGAGATTCTATCCTGGGGAGGGACATAGGCTGTCTTTTGTCTCAAAAAATAATCTTGAAGGGGGGTGAAATAGGGGTTGTTAGTTTGTATGGGCAATCCATATATAAATACACAAGTTAAGGATCTGAAAAATCATATTTAGGCTTTAAGTAAGAAAAAAATATTTTGTTGTTTTCATCATTGTATTTCAACATTTTTGCAAAATCAACCCTAAAGGAAGCAAAGTAGGGGGTTAAAATTATGAGCTTTAATTAAAATTATAAGTTTATAAATGCGGACGAAGTCGGGGTAATAGGCACAGTAATAAATAAATCCATCAAAAAGTTACCAGCCAATTTGTTTGCCGATGGTACGAGGATCTCTTAGTTAATTATGTATGGCCCAGCCCGCGCAGATCTGCGAAAATGTTTGCGTTTGAATACATTTGAACGATTGTGAACAACATTACGGTTTCAGTCCCTGGATATGAGTACATTTCATGAATTTAGATGATCCTGTACCTTTAGAACGAGTTTCCGACTCTGTCGTCTTTGTCGCTAGCAAATAAAAGTAGTCCGGACTAAGTGCGACTTTGTAATGTGATATTTGACGAACTCTGTGGCACAGTGGGCGTATACCCGTCAGCGACGCAAGGGTTGGATTCCCGCTGCGGGACAAATGTTGGCATGATCTGCAAGTATTTGTTCCGGGTCTGGGTGTTGTGGTACCATGGCACTCGTAGTGTCAGATACCCATGACACAGGGAATCCTGGTGTTATAACGACTGTTGGGTGTTATAAGCATCAAGCTTTATTATTTACTAGCTTACGCCCGAGGCTTCGTTCCCGTGGAATCTACATGAAAAGTAGCCTAGCTATTCTAGGTAAAGAGTTCAACGAAATCGGTAGAGCCGTTGCGGCGTGATTGAACAACAAACATACTCATAAACATTCGCATTTATAATATTAGTAGGATAGGATAATAAAAATATCAAAAACAGCAAATTTGAGAACGTTTGTTGTTTTTCGCTTATTATCGTTGTATCATAAGCGAACGCTGTCTTGAATTAGGTATTCGTGCTCTGGCCGCTGCTGTTGAGCACTAAATTTCAGATTTCACAAAGCATTTTGTAAACACGCGCCGATTGCAATCCGGCGCATCTAGATGGCCCACACTGATGCCACATCTAGATGACTCAGATCTAAATCTACGAAATCTCACGAACCTTGAATCTTTCGACATCACTACTCTATGTGGGTGTTTGTTTGTTTATTTATTTGAGAGACTGAAGAGGTCTTTTAAAAATGTAAGAGACTTGAGACTCAATAGCAAAGCTCTTTATTGTACTACCAAGGAAATGGTTTGTGGACTATTTTGTACGTTCCTTCTCCTCGCGTTGTACTCCTCATGACTGAGGTTCGTGATTTCCCTCTAGAATCATCTTTCGGATAATATCTGGCCAGCTGTTCCTATCTTTAGCGGCGTTCTCTCAAACGGTAAATGAAAACATCGTGAGGAAACGGGCACGTGCTAGAACGTTAAAATTCGAAGACATGTGACATGTGCAAGAAAGGAGCCTCTAAGAGGCAAATGGAGGACAGTCTGGTCTTCACCTTGCGCTGTCGTAGAATGGACACGTTGGTGCGGAAGGCATTAAATAAATAAATTAATAAATCTGAACCCATTCTAGCACCTAAATATTCGAAGACGCTCCGAAGTTAAATATATATCTATTATGTATATCAGTCTCTGGTACCCATAGTACAGGCTTTGCCTAGTTTGGGATCAGTTGACCGTGTGAATATGTCCGGAATCATCATTTCAGCCGTACAACGTCCACTGCTGAACATGGCCTCCCCCACAGACAGAGAAAATCCCTTATCATGTGGGGGGATTTGCCCATACTCACCACGCTGGGCATGCGGGTTGGCGAGCGCAGTTAGAGCTATCGTTGTTAAAATGAGGGACGCTGCTGCCCATCCCCTAGCTTTTTTCCCTTAGTCGCCTCTTACGACATCCGCGGATAGGTAGATATGGAGGGGCCTATTCTTCAGCCGGGGCCACCACGGCTAAGCCGGGGCCACCACGGCATGTCCGGAATATTTATTAATTATTTACAACACACTGGTTCTTTCACTAATAGTAATTCATCATCATCATTTCAGCTGTACCCACGACGCTGGGCACGCGGGATGGTTAGCGCAGTTAGAGCTTTCGTTGTTTAAATAGGGGACGCTGCGGCCCATCCCTTAGCTTGCAGCACACTGAAGCTCTAAATTCCATTTTGTGAAAAAGGATCATCGAAAAAAGTTAAAGCCGTGTTTGTTGCCTAATCCTCTAGGCTTGGTAGCGAGGAACAGGCGTAGCTTTAACTAGTTTCTAAGGCGTTTCAAAGCGATCCTAGTGATTTTATTGAAATAAACGCCTTTTGTCTTTGACTTTGACTGGGTAGGTAGATATGGGGGGGCCTATTCTTCAGCCGGGTCATTACAATGGCCATTATATTACATAATTTACATGGTCAGTTTCACCACCTAGGTACATTGTACATTTAGCAACATTATAATAATGCACTTTACCGTTTCAGTTGCGCTTCGGGCCGCGTTTGATGGAGTCATTATTTTGTAATTTGATTACGTCTTCATGAGCTCATTTGAATGTCTTTGTTTTTGAGTTGATTTTTATGACAGTGTGTAATAACTATGTGTGTACATTCTACAATTACTTATTATACAATTGGTTCCTTAAATCTAGGGATGTTTCGTAAAAGTGGGTGTTTCTATGATCGTTGAGGCACAGATCTAAAACATAAATGTGAAAATGGGAGCCAAGTTCAATTTTAAGAATATGCGTGGTTGTCAACTTTGCCGAAAAAAGAAATGAGATCTAAATGTGTGCCAAGTTCTGCCAAGCTCTAGATTTGACTTGGCTAGTTTTTACTTACAAATTATCTTAAATTTGGCTAATCATTTATCATACGCAAGTTACAGTTTTTATATTGTAAGGTCACCATATCTTACTGTTCTAAAAATTGTTTTGCATGTAAAAAAACTAGCCAAGTCAATTCTTGAGCTATAACTAAATACTATAGAATAGAATAGAATTTATTCATGCCAAACGTGTTACATTTTTACACTTTTTACATTTATACGCTGTTATAGGTACGCTAAAACATATAAAAACTTTTGTAGTTGAGGTTGCATCAAAAACCACGCTAGGTTAAAAACCTGTGTTGTGGGTTTTGATACCTTCCTTCGGTTTATCTTTTTCATAGTTATAACATTTTTTGCGTCGTCGTCAGCGTCATACATTTATGAGGTAGGTAGGTACTTTTATAGAAGTACGTAGGTATTACTTAAAATAAAATTGATACAAATAAAGAAGTTAAAAAACAAGAAAAAATCCTAATTAAGAGCTGTGTAGTTAGTTATTTAAATGACAAAATTGGTAGGTATTGATCGGTAGGTACACAAAAAACTGAAACATCGTCATGAGCCAGAAACTGAAGTCTATCTACTAGCTCTTGAGGGGGGGAGGGGTTCGGCAGGCGACGCATTAGCAATGCTCCAGGTGTACACGTACACAATCATGGTAGGTAGATAGAAAGGTTAAAAATAGTAGGAATGTACATAGGTATGTGTTGTGCGGGGCAAAAAGGTCCAAATTATCCAAAAATTAAATTAGCAAATAGATAGCAATGAATTGTAAAATAATAAATAAAAATGAAACAAAATTTAATGAAAAATAATAATAATAACAAGAAATGCATGTTAATTATGTAAATTTCAGTTGAATAATATTTTGTGAAATAAGTAATGATCTAATAGTAGGTACTTATATATTTGTCTTCTATGTATTCTATGTAACTAAAGGGAAATAAAGGCTATTTTAATTTAATTTAATTAATGATTTATGTGACACCTCGCTACCTTGGACCTTCGCATTGCACTTGACTGTCAAATTGTGTAACATCCGTCAAACTCGTTCCATAAATAAATAATGCAGCAGGGCGTGGCTTTACGTAACCGTCTGGTTCCTATCCAAATCACCTTGCAACGGTATCCTGAACAGAACTTACCAATTTTTTTTTAATAACAGTGTCAAGTGTGAGTTTTGTTGACACGACACAGGGAATGTATGATTGTTGGGTGTTATTTATTTTAGATAGATTATATCTTTTTTGTACACCAAGAAAATAAACAAAAAACAAAATTTCATCAGTTACAAATAAGCGTTCTAATGGGCGGCCTTATCGCTAAAAGTGATCTCTTCCAGGCAACCTTTGGATGGACAGGACAAATTTGAAAACCTGAGGACGGTGGCGTACATAAATCTGCAATTGTAAAACAAATTATCCAAAAATAACATTATTAATACCTATAATTATTTTAAAAGGGTTTTAAAATGTTTTATTGAAAAATAGCATTTTAAAACCCTTAGTGACAGAAACCGACAGGAGGGTACCATAAAGTCAGAGACAGAACCAACACGGTATCATAGAAATAATAAAATTATTTATGAGATTTTTTTTTTACGAAAAAGCTTTTTCCTATCAAAATTAATAACAAAGTAGGTTGAGTACCTACTCAGTAGGTATTCCAAACACTTATCCTCCTCCCGGTGTTACACGCTGAGATTAATTTCCCATAATAATTCATACCACGTTCATAAAACAGGAGTGTTAACAGAAAAAGTACACATTTCCTTTATGCAGAGCGTGACGGACTCAAGTTTTGGAAAGTAGCTCCTATTGCTACACCTATAGAGTCTAATAGTGTAATGGTACTTCAAGTGGCCTTGATGTCACGTTCAAAGGTTACGGAGCATCATAGGTAAAGCAATTAATATAAAAGTTGCGATGTTTTCCTACATCTTTTCTAAAACGCGAGAGAAAACTCAGAGTAAAGAAATAAAGAGGGGGGAAATTGTCAGAAGGTACCTTGATGGTCAAGTGCCTTAAGTGACTTTTAACACTTTGCCTCTGATGTTAAAATGTTGTAACATCAGAGGCAAAGTCTTAAAAATCAAATATTGGGCTCCATCAGACATAGGTCCAAGAACTGTATTTTTAGGAATCCCTTTTTTTAATCTCCTATTTTCTTTTTTTTGTGTTATCTTTAATTCCTATTTTGTGAGACAGCATTCAACTTTTTTTTTTTAAATTTATCGATGGTCGATTTATTTTAAATATAACGGAAACAGTTAAGTTTAGTTCCAATAGGGCGGCGCGGTGTGATCGCTTAGCGATAGAGACATTAGACCTTCAATAAATTAAAAAAAAAAACGTTGTATGTTGTAATGTCTCACAAAATAGGAATTGCCTTTGCGTCAAATAAAATCCAAACTGTCTAACAGATAAATTGCGACGATTAACGTCACGTTGCAATGAATAGGTTATGTTAGGTACCTACCTAATCCTCAAAAGTGACCATGTTACCACTTCTAAATGCTTGCCTACAGCTTGACCTGCGCTGCGCTGAACGCTACCTTGATAGCATCATTACCAATGATAGATGATGAACAAGCCCTGTGGGTCAAGTGTTCGTGTTTATGAATCTAGCAAATCGTTCGAGAATTGCCCAATAACTGTCATTCAGTTGAAGGCCAGCTGTCACTGTCATCTGTCATTCATCGCCGTGCTGAGTGATTTGCGCGCACGCAATAATCTCTTGAATAGACGAATGCATTTGCCTCGGGTTTGCTATACTGCCTACAATGTGTGGGTATATATTGTATGATTGATTTCTATAAAATCTAGCGCGATTGTTAGCAAAATGTCATTCGATCACGATTGTATCATTCTTGTGATGATTTATTGACGGCATAGGTACCAGATAGTTAGGCTCGTATAGTCGCTGTGAGCAGAATTCTGATGGAAAAAAATATCAAATTTGAATAGTATTTCAAAATGATCCTTATCTCTACTGAATAAAGTCAATTTTGAGTTTTACTTTTAAGGGGGCTTTCGGTTTCGATATCGTACTTCATCAAATGTCAAATTAAAAATTGACTTTAATCCAGTGTAATTTTTATTTAAAACATTTTAGATGACATATCGCACGTCGTATAAACACGGTTTTAATCGGGCCCAAATTGGTCGGGCATGATCATTTTTTCAAACGCTTAAAGTTTTACAATAACAAGGTACAAAATAGGCAGTCAGAGGCACGACCGAACATTTGGCACATGCCCACATTTTTCAGGAGTTTGTATTCCATACGTGACAGTTTGCAAACCCATCGCCGCTTTAAGAACACTTAGGCACCCACTGGTTTCCTCACGATGTATTCGTTCACCGTTCCAAGCACGCGTTTAAATTTTTCGACGGTTGATGATGACATTGATGCTCGACCAGGAAGCACGCGTTTAAATTTTTCGACGGTTGATGATGACATTGATGCTCGACCAAGAAGCACGCGTTTAAATTTTTCGACGGTTGATGATGACATTGATGCTCGACCAAGAAGCACGCGTTTAAATTTTTCGACGGTTGATGATGACATTGATGCTCGACCAGCCAGGCTATTGCGTAAGCAAAATGGTAATGAAGATCGCAATTTTAAGGATGATTTTATCAATTTTAGCTACATGTGTAGTTTTTCAAACATGAAAAGGAAGAAGCTAAGGTCTTGAAGTTTTCACTTGTCAAGTTTGGAACGTTTTGAATGTTGCTCAGATTGTTAAAGTTACCCTCAAAGTTACGATCTTCATTGCCATTACGCTTACACAATGTCACCACTGGTTAGAACCCACGAATCCTACGATCTTCGGATCAAATGTAGGGAACCATCCACTACGGCAGCGAAGGCTGCGCGATCATTGTTGGACGAAGACTTTTGTCCTTTACAATTACAGGACGCCCCTAAGAACTAAGTTGCGGTATCTCGTGCCTACTTGATACTAGCTTACATTAACATTCACTATTAGATCAATTATTGTTATCCAAGATCAAGTTACCAAAGCAACGATGCTCCTAGGATTTGAAAGCGTGTGATAACTTGCAAAATAAAATATTTCGCGAAACACAAGTATGCGATTGCATCGTAGTAGGCGCCGATTATCTGAGCTGGCACATCCGCCCATACACGGCTCAGAGGAGAAAAGCTGGTTATCTTAAATCACTGTTATGTTTGCACGGAATTATAATTTTCATGATCTCTGTTTATAATTTTTATTATTTACATATTTTATTTTTATTATTGACAGGCCTCATAGCTCAGTTAGTAGTAACTCTGCCTTCTGCGCTAGAGGTCGCGGGTTCGATCCCCGCAATGGACAAACATTTGTGTGATAAACACAGATGTTTGTTCTGTGTTTGGGTGTTAAATATTTATCTATTATATATATCAGTCTCTGGTCACCATAGTACAGGCTATGCCTAGTTTGGGATCTGTTGGCCGTGTGAATATGTCCGGAATATATTTGTTATCATGATTTTTTCTTTTTTACCTACATATATTTAAATAATTTTAGTGATACACTATGTTGTTTTTGGGACACATAAATGCTCTTTCTTTCATTTCTTTCATGCAAACTTTGACACCTTTGAGGACATAAAAAATAAATAATTTTCACTAATAACGGGATATTTACCATGATTTCTGAGTTTATTTGTACCCCGATATTTCGGCACAGTTTTAAATACGATTTTGAGTTTGAAGAATACCAGCTATTCTCTCAATGTACTGTGGTCCGTCTCTAGAAGACTTCTTACTACGTAATTCGTTACGAGTTAAGTAACTAATAATGATGGACAAGCCTGAACGTTTGTAGGTTCTCGTATCACTGGTTCTTTTTTAGTCGCCCTGTAGTTGTAACTGTCCTGTGTCGTAAACAGCATGGAGTATTTAGGATATAATGAGATGGAACCCCATAGACAAAACCCTCGAGGATCTGAGTAGGTATTAGAAAAGTGAGGAATATTTATGAGCTTATTGCGCTTATCGCCCTAGGCCATAATGTCTTTGGGTTTAAACCGACACAGGCAATTGCATAAACCGACAGAATTTTCAAGAGAAATAGAGCCGTGCGTGTTTTTTTCGGCTTAAGGCCTTCAATACATGATCCAAGAGTACCTGAGTACTGGCTGCATTCCTGCATAGAAGACATCATTTGTGAAAGACCTCAGTGGCGTAGAATTGAAAAATGACTCTCACTTATTTCTATTCATTCCATCTTTTATTTCGTAGAAACGTTGGGACGGATATGTTCTAAAGGAGACCCCTTTCGGAAAGCGTAGGACGCCCATAGAAGGAAAGTGGATCTGCTAAGGGTTGGTAGGACCCGTTGGATAGCGCACAAAATCGGTCGCTCTGGTTGGGGAGGCGAATGTTCGGCATTGAACATCCTACGGTTGAAATGATGCTGATGAACTGATGAATCGTGTTAGGTTACATTAGAAAGTTCCTGTGCATTCGTACGTTTTTTTTCAACAGATCAATCACATAATAGTCTAAATAATTTTTATAATTGCGCCGACTCGAAGTCTCTACTTCCGCCAAGTCAAAGCCGCCGCTTCTTCCTCGAAAGAAATTGATGAATTTTGCAGTGGTTACCCCGGCTGAAGTACAGGACCCGTGGATGTCGTAAGAGGCGGATAAGGGATAAAAGCTTGGGGACGGACAGCAGCGTTCCCTATCAAAAATAACTTTATTTGACTGGCCTGATAGCTCAGTTAGTAGTAACTCTGCGCTAGAGGTCGCGGGTTCGATCCCCGCACTAGACAAACATTTGTGTGATAAACACAGATGTTTGTTCTGTGTCTGGGTGTTAAATATTTATCTATTATATATATCAGTCTCTGGTACCCATAGTACAGGCTATGCCTAGTTTGGGATCAGTTGACCGTGTGAATATGTCCGAAATATTTATTTATTTATTTATCTGCGCTCGCCAACCCGCAAGCCCAGCGTGGCATTGGCTAATCCCCACAAATGATTGTTTGGGTGCAGGCCGACAAGGTCAGTCGCGCTGGAAATCTATAGAAAGAAAGAAAGAAAATGTATTTATTTGACCCACAACGCAGTAAGTAGGTAGGTAGGTAGAGATAGATACAAAGAAAAAAAATACTTAAACCTAGTAATACAAAAACAAGAAAACAAAAACATGTAGGTAGGTGAGGCGGTAGGTAGGTTGAGTAGGTATGCGTTGTGTGGGGCAAATGGGTCCCGTCTCAGCATAAAGCTGCACCAAACATAATATGTACGGTGCGGCGCTGGTTTTCAGACGGGGCCTAGGCGACGTGACGTGACGAACATCAATAAACATAATATTTATAGTAGGGATGCCTGTGTTCAGCAGTGAACTTCCTACGGCTGAAATGATGATGTTGATGATGACTTTTGATTTAGTGTCCAGTCATCAATAGCTCGTGATCATCCATTACGTCATTACGCAATTCATTGCAAGAATAGTTGCAAATCAAACGGTTTATATTAATTATGATTTTCTGTCTAATTTGATCAATAAACACGATGCACACTAGCACGTGTTTGCAATATTTACTTTCACTACACGTATTTTGATCTGTCCTTCGATATACCTTTGATATATTTGTTTTTCACAATAGCAAAACCCAATTGCCTGGGGCCCAATTCTACTAATTCAATGGTTTCAAAATGACAATAGTTCAATGGCAAAATGGCCTCTTTTGACTTTTTTGGTATTCTGCTATCATAGTCGTATATCAATGGCAGTCATTGTTCAACTAATGAACTAATGAAATCAAAGAAACGAAGGTGACGACAATCGTAACTGAATGATAATTAAATTAAATTAAATTAAAAATTAAAAATGTTTATTTCAGTAACTTATAAATTGGTACAATCAGGGTTTGGAGTCTCCTTTTAAGCAAATGTTTGCTTGTATTAGGAGATACCGCTCTTCAATAGCCATTTTCGTAACTTTTATAAGTAGGTAGAGCTTAAAGTAAAAACCATTTATGAAATTATAATGGTGCGATCATTATCATCTGGCTATCATTTTTAAGTCATTGAATTAGTAGAATTGGGGCCTGGTTGTTCGATAAATATAGTGAGGATGGGGAGATAGATAGCCCAGTTTTCCGGTTACGCTGAAAATCGCGTAAAAAAATGTATAGTCTGTTTATAAAAATCTTGCAAACAGTCCACCTAGCGATCAATCCTATATATTAAAAGCTACCTCTAATAAGTGTATACAATATAGCGTTCCTTTTACTTGTTTTCTCTTCTGTATCTTTTCTATTTTGTTAAATGTGACGTCACCCTACTCAAGGTCCTGCCTGAAAACCAGCGCTGCTTTGCATGGCTTTTTGTCATGTAAAGCAGCAATAAGCTGAGTCAAGGCCTGTTTGGCTGCACCCGACACAGAGCGAGACTAGTTCGCACCTACTGTCTACAGGTGGATGCCTGCCTACCTATAAGGTGGGCAGGTGTCCTTATGTTTATTCTTTGTTGTCATTTGTGTTTTTAATATCCTTGTATTATATGTCCCCATGTCTGTTTTGTGTTTTCGTGTGTATGTCAAATAAACGTATATTCTATTCTATTCTATTCTATTCTAAAAGCAACCCAAAATAATCGTATTACTTTCCTTCTACTATGAGTAAAATTATTTTGGTAGGTATAATCCAATCAATAGAAGGGAGAGCATCGTCTGTTGCTAGGCAACGCTTCAAAACGTTGTTTTTGCTGAAGCTTCGGTATAAAGTTCGTTTCGTGAAAATTACCAGAAGTCCACAAATAAAAATTCGGCAAGTCGTGATTTGGACAGGAGATGTTGACGTTTTTTAAGTTTTTCGTGACAATTAGCGATCCCTCAGGAATTAAATTAATATGGGACTACTCCGGGATCATACTTTATACACTAGCGAAAGAATTATGAAAATCGGTTTAGTATTGGCGAAAAATCATCATCTCTTGAAATCACGACTTGCCGAATTTTTTTTTGTCCACGGTTGTATGGTATGGTTATCCCCGCGACTTCGTTCGGTTGCTGCTATTTTTCATAAACTTTAACCTTGTGTGACGGGAATTCCTTTCTGTGCACCCATACGTTACAACAGGAAGCTACCCTGCAAGTTTCATACTCTTGGGATTTTGGTTAGGCTTTGCATTGATTTTCAAAGAGAATAAAACCACTGCGTTTGATTGTCAGTCAGTCAGTCAGTACCGTAAGAGCTATTATTGATGATGAATGGATGTCATACTTACTTTGTTTTTTATTCGAAAGTGTAGGTGGCTAGTGTCATCCTCAGTAGGTAAGCAAAACGCATACAGGTTGATAACAAAAAAAAGAGGTTGATATTAATCTTGTAAATATTCAGGAAATTGAAGTCGGTTTTTAGTTTTTGTAAAAAATATCTTACTTAGAATGGCTTTTTCGATAATTTTCGAACCGCGATCAGAACTGAGACATAATTGGAACAGTATAGAACTTTATACGTTGTAAACAAGTACAACCGGCCCCCTCTCCGTTTTTACATAACAAGCAAGCATTTGTCCCTCGCCGAACCTAGTAGGTAACTCTACTATGGCCAGACTAGGTGTTTTGACCCCAATCTCACCCGATGCCACAGTGAACTCGCCTAACTAGGAGATTACTCCAAAACCCAAAATTATAGATAGGTACGTTTTAGAAAACGCAGACCCCGTCGGTACGTTTCACTCTTTGCATAATAGAAGCTTAGTAAAAGTTTGAAGCAAAGCGCTTAGTGGTGGATAATTAATGTCATTTTAGGAATGATAAAGGGGTAGCCGAAAGCCTCCTACGCGCAATCGCAGATTTGGACGCTCCCTTAATAAATAATACCCAACCGTCACATAAATAGCCCTTACCCTGCAATAAGATTCCCTGTGTCGTCGGTACAGAATTACGATGTATCACAACACCCAGACCCGGAACAAATATTAGCCGACCATGCATATATTTGTCCCGCAGCGGGATCGAACCCACACCTCTTGCGTCTCAGACAGGCTCGCCCGTAGTGCCACCGAGGCCAAATTATGTATAAATTGTTACTTAACCTTCAGCATCATCATTTCAGTACGACGTCCACTACTGAGTACAAGGTGATTCATAACATGTATACCATCCCTAAAGGGGGTTATTCTTATTCTATCTAGCCTCAAAGGTTTGCTGGAAGAAAACTCTTTTTAGGGTTAAGCTCGCCTTTGTACATGTCCTTTCATTTAGTTTGTTTTTTGTATGTGTTTTCTGTGTACAATAAAGAATAAAGAAAAAGAAAATAACATTAGCGAAAAAACATCATTTTTCTTTTTCAATTTTTTTCACAAACTTTCTTAAATTAGTCTGCTCCCGTGCTACCGCCACCAAACGGCAGCAACTTTTATTAAGCCCTATTTTCATCTAGTGAAGGGCCATTCTACGCTGCTCTTGCTAAACCCTATTAGGTAAGTGCGTAATCGTTATGGGCAAGTCTCAATACCTTTCCGATTATTAGCTAAGGCGGTGTGTAAGACTGGTAGCACTTGAAAAGAGTACCTCAATCATTAAGTCTTACCACATAAAGGTCAAAGTCGAATAATATGTTACAACCATTAATTTGATCATCCATTAAACATAAATTGATTTTGAAGGTGAAAGGTTAATTTTGGTATAATGCCTAGATACTTTCTCTGGTTTTGCAACGATGAGGAAACTTTTAGAAATATTTATACATCTTTTGTAAGCATAACAAAGTAATCATTCACTTTTGGTTTTCAGAGCACTGGTGGTAGTGACCCCGCCTCCCAATCCACAGGTCGTGGGTAAACCATGGATTTTCCATTCGGAATACTTATGTGCGCTTAGTGCTCTCAAACGGTGAAGGAAAACATCGTGATGAAACCTGCATGTCCTAGAACCAAAAAATTCGAAGACATGTGACATGTGCACGAAAAGTAGCCTCTAGGAGGCGCACTTTAATCCTTTCACTTCAAATAATTGAGTTTGAACTGATTTGATCCCGAAACAGCTGATTTTTTAGTAGTGTTTTTTATTCAATGAAAGCTGTTGTATTTATATCAATTGAGTGTAGAATAAGCCCCTTTTGGGATAGCATACATATCATGCATAAAATAAAATATTAAAATAATATAAAAACAAATTAACATGCATAAAGTTGATTACACAAAAATATACAAGTTTATGGTATTTTTTTATGGTATTATTGGTATATATTACATAGGAGTCTGAACTAGGTAATCCTGTATTACAGGCGAGAAGAAGACAACACAAATAACTAAAAACATAGTTACTTGACATTGACAATATTGGCTGATACAGCAGGCAATAAAATGAAATGAAAAAAATATATCAAAAAAATCACTCCATTGAACAGCTTAGGTACTTAAATTAACAATATGCATTATTAATTCACCATTACATGTTTATTTTATTATGTTTTGGCATTTCTAAGAAATAAATGTTTTTTTTTCACACACGATCAACTGATCCCAAACTAGGCATAGCCTGTACTATGGGTACCAGAGACTGACATACATAATAGATATATATTTAACACCCAGACACAGAACAAACATCTGTGTTAGTCACAAATGTTTGTTCAGTGCGGGAATCGAACCCACGACCTCTAGCGCAGAAGGCAGAGTTACTACCAACTGAGCTATGAGGTCAGTCGCTATGAGTGAGAGGTATGAATTGAAATTGAACAGCAATGAACAGCTTAACTACCTAGAGATAAATAAATTGGAGTCATTTCTCTGATTACTAGATCAGTTATGTAACAAAAGTCATGCAATTTCTGACAGGTACATGGTATTATTTATCAACTACCATTCCTCTGGCCCGGCAGACAAACTTTGGTTATGTAAAAACATGTCATACAAACAAATATAAACACTTACTTGATATTCGTCTCGGACAACTGGTTTCCTCTGGACTTTTTATTAATTAATAGACAGCTTAGATAACATCATAAAACTATCATAGACGCTTAAAAATCCTTCTTGAAGATAACGCGTTTTGAAATCTGTGTGTCAATAAATTATGCAATTATTACAAAAAAAAAGTTTTTTGTTAGGTGAAACTATACCCATGCGATAATTAATTCTCGAATAACGAATTAATTTTGTGAGTGCTAATTTGAATGTTTTACTTTAAAATAATTTCGCCACAAAAAATATTATGTGGGATTGGCTGTGCTGGCTTCGATTAGTAGATAATCTTTAATTAATAATGCAATAGATATGTATTAATGACTTGTAAATGTAAATTATTAATTAGCATTGATCATGAAAAACATAGATTAGTTATATAGTTATGTCTAGCTTTTCCATTGGAAGTAAATTCTAAGGCCGTGTTCAAACGGCATGCGATATGTCCTATTGTGTTGATATTTCATATTAAATTCATTCCAAAAAGAGCCTGACCTCTACTGGATAAAGAAAATTTTGGGTTTGACATTTGAGTGCCTAAAGTCAAATCAAAATATACCTGCTTTATTCAAAAGACGTCACGATCATTTTCAAATAAATTTTGGATGATATATCGCATGTCGTTTGAACATCACATGTATATATGACATCTATAATCATATATTTGTCATCATCATCATTTCATAGATTTCCAGAGCTATTGATTATACAGCGTGGCCTACTCACCACGGCTCCCAGAAACCTTGTTTAGGTCGTCTATCCATCCAGTGGGGGGCCAACGCTGCGCTTCTTGGTGCGCGTCTCCACTTTAGAACCTTTCTGCTCCAGATGCCATCGGTTCTCCGAGCTAGGCAGGTTATCTAACTAGTTACCGACTGGTAACTAGGTTTGTTGTTTAGGTTAACATTCACAGACTGACCCCTCCGTCCCGCGGCTGACATCACAAGGAGCGAATCTGTGTATTTATGAGTTTAGAAAGTCCCAGCCTCTCTACGCGAACTGAATTGTAATATAAAGGAGGCTGCTGACTGGCGCGGTCGAGTGTAACATGTACTTTGACACTCAAAAGGTGCTGTTTATAGGATTGTTACACCAAATTCGGATCGAGACAGTGTAGTGGTGATGTAAAGAACTTATCTTAAACTAGCTTCTGCCCGTGGCTTATCTTGGTACCTACGAATATAAAAAGTGGCCAATGTGCTGTTCCAGACTATTGTCTACTACTGTGCCAAATTTCATTCAGATCCGTTCAGTCGTTGTGGCTTGATTGAGTAACAAACATCCATCCAAATTTTCGCATTTATAGGATAAATCACACTAATAGATAAATGCGAAAGTTACTGTCACATTAGGACGGAATTAAAAGACACACATACAATCAAAATTAACATTAAAATACCTAAAAGAAATAAAATAAACAAAGTTCACTACACTTACATATACGCGTAGGTTAGTTACTTGGAAAATATGTATACGTCGAAAAGTAGTGTTGACATTACGCCGAGCGTTACCAGTCTGCACTCGCCTTATTAGTGAATGGCCGTTCGCCAGCTTCCTTGATTCTCCCAATCATGATCTGAAATTATCGGACCCATCACAGCCAAAGACGAGCACGATTACCCACAGTTTCAAAATGATTGGTTTTGAACGGAAACTATTAGTAGGTACTCGGTGGTTTTTAAGATTCCGTAATGAAAACGAAACCCATTTTTTTCTATTTGGCACCCTCCATATCTAACTACGTTGGATGTCGTAAGAGCCGACTAAGTGAAAAAAGCTAGGGGATGGGCAGCTCTAACTGCGCTCGGCAAGCCGACTGCCTAGAGCGTGGTGTAAGGACAAGTAAGGACAATTTCCTCCCACATGATAGGAAGTCGCTTTGGAAATCTGATGACCCATGAATGATGATGAATGATGACCCATTTATCATCATTTCACCCGTGGGACGTCCATTGCTGAACACAGACCTCCCCCACAGATTTCAGATCGACTTCGATGTGGGAGGAAATTGTCTATATTCACCACACACATAATAATGATACCAATACATAATATGATAAAATATTTTGAACTAGATTATATGTGTAACGTGATAAACTAAATTTTTTCCGCTAAAATAAGTAGGTTGTAAAATTTGTATCCTTCAAAAGACGCTAATGTTATCCTGAAACTCTAAGGTACTACGGTACCCGAGTCACTACGAAACCCTCAAAGCGTGCGTTCTACTCGCACTTGCCGGTGTTTATTGATTGTGATTGGTATTGCAATCTAATGAGAGAATTGAGAAAGAAATAAATGCATTATACTTTTTTATATTCTGAACCCACCAACCATGACTAAATAAGTCAAATTTGATGCAACAAAAATGCACGTTCATTATCCTGAACCCACATGACGATTCCCTACGAGTACCATGTTACCACAACGTGGTATGTGGTAATGTGGTGATTGATTAACAAATGAAGATATCATTCCACCAATCATTCGTCATTCACGGCTGATAGAATTAACTGAAGACTGCATGAGTGTCAAAAAACTCTTTCAGTCTTACTTCGTTCATGTTTTTCGTGACCTAGCATGGATCATCATCATCACACGCAGCTCAACTTCACCATAGTATCTCTATAAATAGTATGGTGAAGTTGATCTATATTACTCTGCGACTCGCCATGGTTTCCTGAGCGCATCTAATTGCTGCCTTTTATGCTGACGATGTCGTAGACCCCGTGCTGGATGGTTGACACTTCTCTTGCATTCTGCCATCGTCTTCCACCACCTGTCGTCACCACGATTCGCCGGTTGTATACTATTTTCCGCACTCTGGTTCCTGTAATTTGGTTCGTCTTGATTTCATCTAGCTTAGATATTTCAAACTCTTTTTTTAGAAAATCAGCTCGTAATTTATCCACTATACTTCAACCAAATTCGACGTGAAATGTTTGTAAACAAACCGTCCATACTTTTAAGCTAAAATTAGCTTGCATGGTGTGGGTTTTGGGCCAAATTTGCATTTGTTGTTGATTTGTGATCACTCCTTCAATATAATTGAATATCAATTCTTATAATGGTACGTTATTTTAGATTAGGTATGCGCGATTGCCAAACATTTCATATCAATATGAGAAAGTATAGACCTAGCTATACCTATAGCTAGTGTTCAATAAAAGGCGTGTTTAAATATGTTAAATGGACTGTATTTTATAAAAAGGTGAAATTGCACGTCATTACAGACCGGTGTTACAAAGGAAGAGAGAGTTTGACAGTTCAGAAGTTTTTGACATTTTGATTTAATTGCCATAGCAAACATTGCCATATCAAAATCTATTATTCGTACTTTATGGTTAGGAACTTTTCTAAACATAGTTGGGCCGGGGCCGGTGAACAATATAAGACCCTTTAAGATACAGTTAGAATATATTAGAATGTCAAATATAAACAAAAAAGGATATATCAGGTAAGTACTATATGGCCCGGCTATACAGAGAATACAATGTTGCACAAACTTCAAACTTGATATCTAAACTGTAAATATTTTATCTTACATAGTACAAACTTAGACACTATCATGTAGTTATAATTACCAGGTAATCTTATTTATTTTAACCTTAATCAAAATTAGGCAAACCCTCAGGAAACAAAATATTTCAAACAAGTGGTAATGGACAAAGTTTTCTAAGAGACCTTGTATAAATTTTATTGTTAGCCATTTTGATATGGGCTACTCTAACATGCCCATCTGGTCCAGGGACTATCTTGTCAATTCTTGCCATGGGCCAAGTTAATGGTGCAGTGTTATCAGAGCGTACAATGACAAGGTCGCCCTCTTTAAGATTAGGGTGGACTTGTTTCCATTTAGGTCTGCTCTGTAACTGGGTGAGATAGTCTCTCGACCAGACAGACCAAAAGTCTTGTTTTATTTTGGACAACATATTCCAAAATCTAAGTCTATTTATAGATACATTTGAGTGATCCACTTCAGGAAAAGCGGTAATAGCAGTACCTACTATAAAATGTCCAGGTGTAAGATATTCAAAGTTAGAAACATCTGAACTCAATGGCAACAGAGGCCTGGAATTTAAAACAGCCTCAATTTCTACAATGACAGTGTAAAGAGCCTCAAAGGTTAAAGCAATATTTCCAACAATTCTTTTGAAATGGTACTTTAGACTCTTAACACCTGCCTCCCATAGCCCACCAAATTCTGGGGAATAACTGGGTATGAATTTAAATTTTATATATTGTGGTACACAATAGTTTTGAACCTCATCTTCATGTTTCTTAGAGTTAAACAATTCATACAATTTATTTAGTTCATTTTCAGCACCTTTAAAGGTCTTAGCATTGTCACAGAATATGGTGACAGGCATTCCACGCCGCGCGATGAAACGTTTGAGGCATGCCAAAAATGCTTCGGTGGTGAGGTCGCTAACCAATTCCACATGGATGGCTTTTGTTGCAAAGCATACAAACAGAGCAATATAACCTTTTGTTACTAGAGGTTTCCTTAATCTCGATACCTTTACATTGAATGGCCCGCAGAAGTCAACCCCTACTATATGAAATGGTCTCACAGCGGTTAATCTCTCCTCAGGTAGAGAACCCATGAGCTGCACAGCAGCTGCAGCCTTTAAACGCGCGCATTTAACGCAACGGTTAACAACCTTCTTAACCTCACAAATGGCACTTATGATCCAGAACCTTTGTGATAATGAACCTAAAACCATTTTTGCACCGGCATGCAACAGGCGCAAATGCTCTTTGTGTATGATAATATTTGTGATGTGAGATCCTTTAGGTAGAATTATAGGGTGTTTTCTATCATATGGAATATCTGATGCATTTTGAAGACGACCACCCAGGCGCATCAAACCATCGCTATCAATGAACGGGTGTAAGGTAGACAAGCCTGACTTAATGGGAGAGTTACTCTTCAGTAAATTAATCTCATTTAAAAAATGTTTTTCTTGTGTGCAGCGCACAATGACCAAAAGTGCATTATGGAGCTCTTTTGGTGTTAGGATACCTATTGACCTATCATTATTTTTATTAGCATTATTGCAAAAACGCAGTATGTAGGCAACTACTCTTTGAAGCTTGTCAATATCAGATAACCTTTCTAAACTCTTGCAAAATGTATTTTTGAGAGCAGAAGATGCATCACAAACAATATTACAGCTGTTTACTACAGGATCAACATGATCTGATTCATCCGGAAGGGGAATGGGTAATTTTGCCTCTGCAACAGAGTGTTTATATTCCACACATGCGAGGTCTTTTGGACCATGCCACCAGAGCTTGTTAGACTGCAACTTATGAGGATCGCAACCCCTGGATAAAAGGTCAGCTGGATTATCAGCTGTGTTGACATAGTGCCAAGTTATATCTTTGGTCAATTCTTTGATTTGCTTGACACGCTTGGATACATAGGGATATGATTTTAGATTACTTGATTTTATCCAAGCCAATACAATTTGTGAATCACTATATAAGTATAGCTTCAGTGGAAGCCTATCTTTTAAAACTTTACTGACTCTACATGTAAGCTCTGAAAGAAGCAGAGCACTATTTAATTCCAGTTTTGGGATAGTTATAGATTTGTTCAATGGAGCAACCCGTGATTTGGAACACAAAAGGTTAACAAAGACCGTTCCATTCGCACAGAACACCCTGAGATATAAGCAACAGCCTAATGCTTTGAAAGAAGCATCAGCATAACCTACTAGCTCTACATATACTTTCTCTGCAGAACTGACACATCTTGGAATGCTAATTGTACCCATAGCCTTCAAATTATCTAGGAACTTTTCCCAATGGTAGAGCTGTTCATGAGACATTATAGAGTCCCAGTCAATTTTCATTGACCACAATTGTTGCATGAACAGCTTTGCTGTGACTATGATTGGACCTATCAATCCTAAGGGATCAAACATTTTTCCTATAAAACTTAACACCTTTCTTTTGGTGTTGATATCATTTTTGTCAACCAATGGGGCTGTAAATGTAAGCTGATCTAGCAAAATATCACATTTTAGACCTAATGTCTTTATAATATTGTTTTTATTTATATCAAGTTCTTCAAAATATTTGATTTCCTTTGGAAGATCATCAAGAAGTTGGGGACAGTTGGAGCACCACTTGTGAAGAATGAAGCTACCCTTTTCTAACAATTCAATTAACTGAGATTTAAGCTGATGGAGCTCATCTAGGCTGTCTGAACCACTTATTATATCGTCTACATACATGCTTGAGCGCATAGCTTGGGCTGCAAGGGGGTGTGAAGCACCATATCTATTAGCTAATTCAATTAGACACCGTGTTGCTAAGAAGGTGGATGCTTTTAAACCATATGTAACAGTCTGCAGCTGCATGCAGCTAATAGGCCCTTGAGGGTTGCTGCGCCAAAGTATGTTTTGGAGACTTGTTTGAGTGGGATCTATGTTTATGGATCTAAACATCTTCTGAATATCACAAATAAGTGTGAAGATAAATGTCCTCCACAAAATGAGTATATCAAGAAGTTCACTTTGAACTACCGGACCATTCAACATAATGTCATTTAGTGACACCCCTGATCTAGACTTCATGCTGCCATCAAAAACCACCCGCAATTTGGTAGTTGGGCTGCTTTCGTTAAAAACTGCGTGATGGGCCAAAAAATAAGTGGACCCATCAAGAATATTATAATCTCCAATATTAACAATTTTGGCATGCCCCAATTCAACATATTCATCAATGAACTTTTTATATTTTTCTAAATATATACAATTCTTTTTAAATTTTCTCTCCAGTGCCAAAAATCTTTGGTGGGCTAGTGAGAATGAATCCCCAAGTTGCAACTCGTTTTCATTAGCCAATAATGGCATTTTCACAGTAAACTTTTTATCCTGAAGCTGTACTGACTCCTGAAAACAACTTTCAGTTAATTCAAATTCTTGGGAATTATATTTAGTTGCAGCCTGAGGTATGCCCTCAGATAGCCAGAATTGTTCCATCACCTCCTCCATTTTATTGCTATTGCAGATGGCAAGGTTAACAACCCTAGTTTCATACTGATTGGTATCTACAAAGCTTTTAGAAGGTATTTTCCCAGCAATTGTATACCCAAACAAGGTATTTTGTAATACAGGACCATTCAGAAGTTTGACCTGCCCATCCAGCAAAATGTTGAAATATATTTCAGCACTGAGAAGTATTGATATGACATCAGTAACGTTGAATTTATCATCGGCCAAGCAGATATGCTTTGGAATATTCAGCTTTGATATATCAAATGAACTCTGAGGCAGACAGGATGTGATGGAATCCACAACATTGCATTTAACATTTAATTTGAAATTGTTCACTGGAGAGTGAATGGCTATATCCACACATTTATTTATTTTCTGATTTTTATTTCCAATTCCTACAATATTGCTAGTTTGGAATTTTGTTTTTAAGCCTAACTTTTCCACAAGCTCTGTTGTTATGAATGAAACTTGGCTTGCAGAGTCAAGAAGCCCTCTGACAAAGATTTCAGACCCGTGTCTATCTATTAATTTAACCTTTATAGTAGGTAATAAAACATTCACTGAGGCATCATGTGAATGCAAACTGACCGATTGTTCGGTAGCTGGAATGCTGTCTTTATGCAGGAGAGTATTGTGACCTGCTCTACAGACTTTGCAAGTAAAATGAAATCTACACTTACCGGTGTGATTTTTCAAGCACATTGTGCACAACTTATTTTCTTCAACAAATTTTGTACGATCTTCTATGGGAGCCGTTTTAAAGCGAGGGCAGGTATACATAGCATGGTCCGTCCCATCGCAGTATAGACATTTATTGATTTTATTTTTAGTGACAACATTGCTCACTTTGTTTACAATTGATTTTTTAGATTCTGGACTGGAGTCCTCTAGTGCTATAGCGCGCTTCTCTAAAAATGACATAAATTCTTCTATTGTTGGAAGAATCTCTAAATTCCTATCAAGCTGATAGGCCCGACATGTGTACTGATCTAACTTCTTAGTTAAAAGAGTAATTAAAATCATATCCCATTTATGGATGGGCTGCTCTAAATTTTTTAACGCATGCAACTGTTGTTGCACTTGCGATATAAATGCCCTTATAGCAGTGGCAGTACCCTTCTGCATGGACGGCAATTCCAGGATTACATTTATGTGATTTGAAATTAACCTTGCTTTATTGTCAAAGCGCTTCTTTAAAAGTAACAAAGCTTCTTTATATGACTGATTGACCAGAGGTAAGTTTACAATAACCGACAGAGCATCCTCTGTTAAGAACTTCCGCAGATAAAAAAGCTTCTGCACATCTGAGAGTGTAGCATTATTGTCAATAACTGCAGTGAACAAGTCCATAAATGAAGTATATTTTGTGTAGTCCTTGCCACTAAATATTGGGATATCAAGGTGAGGCAATTTAGAAGAGGAAATATTGCTACACAGACGCCCTTCATTTGTGTTCAAGCTCTTCAAAGCAGCATTTAATTTCGAAATGACCGAAAAGTATTTATTTTCTAGTACAGACAAATCCTCAGGATCATCGGGATCCAGTGACAAGATATCTAACTGAACTATCTCATATTATTTGAATGTTGTAATTAACTTTTCTTTTCGAGCTTCCAACATCTCAGTATTAGAAGACGCAAGGTTTATGGGATCACTAATAAAGTTTTCAATTCGGGTCACAGTACCTTTCAATTGTCCGCGAGAGAGCCGTAGTTTCTTCAAGTCCGTCGTCATATTTACGTACCGCACAACTTATTCTAGGCCGCAAACACTTCACTGCACTATGAATATTCACTTCTGCTGGTACAAACAAACCGTAGAAGCGCCGTAGTAAACACGAAGAAGACACCGGTAACGAACGTAAACAACTCTTTTGTTTAATTCGTAGGGTGAATGATACCGAAGCCAGACATGAGTTATGTTGAGAATACGCTGATTTTTGTAGAAATAACAGCTAGCGCATCAAACTCGTAGTTGAAGAACTGAAGATTATTTTGAGGTTGCTTTACCGACAATGCCGCCAAGCCAATCTCACCAACTTTGTTTGTTCCCTTCGCGAAATCTTACAACCAGGCAATATGACCGAGGACTCGTAGGACCACAAACGCCTATGTTCAATAAAAGGCGTGTTTAAATATGTTAAATGGACTGTATTTTATAAAAAGGTGAAATTGCACGTCATTACAGACCGGTGTTACAAAGGAAGAGAGAGTTTGACAGTTCAGAAGTTTTTGACATTTTGATTTAATTGCCATAGCAAACATTGCCATATCAAAATCTATTATTCGTACTTTATGGTTAGGAACTTTTCTAAACAGCTAGACCTATAGAACAAGCATATGACCCACCTGTTGGTAAGCGGTTACCGTAGTCTATGAGCGATTGCAATACCAGAGGCATCACGCACGCGTTGCCGACCCCGAACCCCGCCAAAAGACCCCTAAAGAGCTCTGGCAACCTTACTCATCGCAGGAACACAACACTATTTGAAACAAATAATGTTCTTTGGCTGCGATCTTCTGTAAGGCGGAGGTACCCCTCCCAGGCGGGCTGCTCCAATTCAGAACGAGAAAATCTCGCTGTGCCCTACCTCTTTCTCCTATGATATTGTTACAACGTCTAAACTGAAGTACCAGGTTCGTAAACACGTTAACCTAGCTACCTGTCCTACTTGATAGGTCATAAAGCCATTTGACCATCGTGTCACGTAGGTTAGAGATGTACGCATCTAATAGAAATAGCGTAAAATAGGAAGGTACGGAGTACCCACATAATACCACTAAACAAGACAGTAATAAACTTACATATTGTATAGAAGGCAAATTCCCATACGATAAGCACTAACGATACACTACGTACGTAGATGTCAAATAGTAGCCAATGACAATGTCGATGCTTAAAATCTTATAACTTTGATTGGCTAATTGATAGAGCGAGCAAAGCAAGCGAAGATCTCTCAAACAAGTTATACCGGACGTCACGAGATCTTAGTTCGGGGCGAACCACTAGTAGGTATTTGGCATTGGTATCACAGCGTTAGCGGAACGCTTTCGTGAATTAGCCAACCAACACTACTTGTAAACATAATAATTATCTACACATAATTTAAAAAATTTGGCAAACTTTATTTGTGGAAAATAAATTATCTTTATCTTTATCTTATCTTTAATTATTCGTGCTTGGACCACATGCAGAAAGTTAATGTTATTAAAACAATAAAACCCGTTATTACCGACCGGTCAGACAGAATAAAAGCCAATAGCTTAGTTGTGAAGATTATCTCTTAGGTTTGTTTTTATTGACGAAGCAAATGTAATTTTCGGTGAAAAAAATACTTTATTCAGTAAAAGTAAGGATCATTTTAAAACCAATTTTTGATCTAGATAAATAAATAAATATTCCAGACATATCACACATGGTCAACTGATCCCAAACTAGGCATAGCCTGTACTATGGGTACCAGAGACTGAAATACATAATAGATATATATTTAACACCCAGACACAGAACAAACATCTGTGTTAGTCACAAATGTTTGTCCAGTACGGGAATCGAACCCGCGACCTCTAGCGCACAAGGCAGAGCTACTACCAACTGAGCTATGAGGCCAGTCAACAGATAACATATCGTTCATCGCTTGGACATAGATTAAGTTTCTATAATCAATAATTTTCGACACGACAACTAGAAAAGAACGTTTTTCATGTTCGGAAATCAGTATATTTATAAGATACACGCACCCGTCACAAGCGTTATTTAATCTACCAGAAATCTTAAAATTCATGCGTCGAAGTGCTAACCACGTGCTAATCGACGTGAGGCGCAAGGGGCGCCGAATGTTGAAATGAGTTTCTTTTCTATAACGCTAGTAAATACTTATCTAATGGAACTAACATTATAATGGTTATACAACAACCATTACCCGTATAATCTTATTTGCAATGCGTTTACTAAACAAAAGTTCTGACACAACGACTTTGAGTAAAGGTGGAGATTGCCTGCATGAGAACACCCGGCGATAGTTTAGGCTGCTCTTAAAATTCAATTGAAACCACATTTTAGGCGAGGTAGGGCACAGCGAGGATTTTCTCGATCTAAATTTGAGCAGCCCTCCTGGGAGGTACCTCCGCCTTACAGAACATCGCAGCCAAATAACATTATTTATTTCAAATAGTGTTGTGTTCCTGCGGTGAGTACAGTTGCCAGAGCTCTATAACGGGAGGGGGTTTCGGGTTGTGCAACGCGTGCGTTATGCCTCTGGTATAACAAGCGTTCATAGGCTACGGTAACCACTTACCAACAGGTTGTTTGCCACCATTGTTGTATAAAAAAAACTACTTGAAAGTAATTTTTATCTTATAAATATACTTTTACTAATACACTTTTATAAACTTATAATTAATAGATTTCATAAAACGGTAGATCCTAAAATGCTGTAGGTACATACCCGTATATTTATTTCTTAAAAAACGTCTTTAGGAAATATTAAACGTAAAAGTTACTTAAAAGCTAAATGCTCGGCCTCAGTCGAACGTTGCCTTTATGGGAAAAGTTGGGGTTATTTAAATTAGATTATAGACCATCTTAGTACCTGCCCACAGTTATAATAAATATATTAGTACAATGTTATAACATTGCGAAAATATGAATATATATGTGTTATTTATATAGAACTAGCTTACGCCCGCGGCTTCACTCACGTGGTGGTTTGATAAAAAATAAATATTAATATAGTAATAGTAAATATATGTTATTCTAGGTAAAGAACTATCTATATTTTGCGAGCCACGCTACCACAACATGTGGTGCAATTGTGTAAGGTAACTTTGAGGTTAAGTTCGTAACTTTTGAGGCTAATTTTAGCAACATTCAAAACGTTGCAAACTTGACAAAGGAAAAAGAGATACTTAGCTTTTCCTTTTCATGT
The DNA here is from genome assembly GCA_947579855.1 of Anticlea derivata. Lineage (NCBI taxonomy): Eukaryota > Metazoa > Arthropoda > Insecta > Lepidoptera > Geometridae > Anticlea > Anticlea derivata. The sequence goes on from OX388269.1 coordinate 9,690,410, forward strand.
TTAAAAAACTACAGATGTCGCTAAAATTTAATGTATATACGAACTTCATAACCATTTTTTTTTTATGTTATACGGAGGGATACAGGCTCACGGCCCTCCTGATGGTAAGTGGTTACCGTCGCCTATTGACATCAGCAATACCTGGAGCATAGCTAATACGTTGCCTGCCGAAACCCTCCCCCCTAAAGAGCTCTGGCAACCTTACTCACCGCAGGAACACAACACTATTTGTATTGTAACAAATAATGTTATTTGGCTGCGATCTTCTGTAAGGCGGAGGTACCTGCCCAGGCGGGCTGCTCCAATTTAGAGCGAGAAAATCTCGCTGTGCCCTACCTCCTCCTAAAATTTCAAATTTAGCTTATGCAATAGCACTCCAGGTTACTGACCAACTGGTTGAAAAAGAACCAGTAGGTAACACAAAAGATGTCACTCAATGATTGTGCTCTTTACCGCATTGAACTATGTCCTCCATTAAGATACCTACTTAGGTAAGGAGATAAGTAAAAGTTAAAAACTCTGGTATTTCAAAAGACCTTTTTTATTAAATCCTTTTTTATTGTTTAATTTAAGATAATCGAATGATCACAATGTTTTTGACCTTGCAATCGAAGTGCATCAAGACAATGAAGAAAGGGTCGAATTGGAAATAAGATTTTGTTCGCGTTAGCTTATTTTTACACAAATTTCAACCCTCGTTGCACCCCTTATACTCTACACTACACTAACCCAAGAAGCGACCCTCTACATACCTACTTCCAGGTTTTCTGGTGTGTCAATCTACTGAATTGACAATAATTTTGAGTTTGACAATGAAGGATAAGCGATATTGAGCTTTGAAATCAAAAAATCTCAAAATTTACTATAAGTACAAGGTGATTCATAATATGTATAGCAACCATCCCGAAAGGGGCTTTTATATCAACAAAAAGGAATAAAATTAGTGGGAAAAAATACATAAAAATATTGTTTTTCAGGTTTTTTACTGACTCTTTCAAATGAGCGTTTTGGTCCTTTTTACGTCTTTTTATGTAACTATTCAACGATCGAGAAGTTCGACATCAAGATTACTACTTAAAACAGTTTGAACTAATTTAACCCCATAACAGTACCTAGATACAATTAAAAATTCAATTTAATGGTATCAAAAACGGCCACAACATGTAATGTATATGACTGTTGGGTTTTTAAAAAGATCTTTGGCAACAATTAAAAAAAAAAACTCGTAAAAAAACCACTCGCATTTTTATTAGTACTTAGTCGTTAGTTAAATAGTTATTTAGATTAGTTTAGTATATTTAGGATTATTTCTTAATTTCTTATACTTAATATTCTGAATAAATTGTTCTCATTGTTAAAAAAAAATAAAAATAAAAATTACTTTATTTACAGAAAGAAACTTTAAACTGATACAAGTTAATATTTACAAAATACACAAGAAACAGTTGAGCCATCTAAAGACCGTTACAAACGATCTATAGATAGCGTTTACTAAACAAAAGTTCTGACACAACAAAGATAAAAAATTAATTAAATTTTATATAATTAAAAATATATATTACGTCATTCGACGCCCATCATGATTCTCAACCGAGTTTGGCCGTCTGTTTCAGTCAAACCCAGCATTTGTTAGTTACTTTATACAGCGCAGTGTAGGCTAGCGCCAACTTTGACCGCTCGCTGACCTCGGCACTTTCTGAGCGAACGTATTCAATTCGGCATAGATCCTAACCGCAAGATATGCATTCACTATTACCACACAGATTTCTATGATATGAATGTCAGATGTTCCGAAATTCGGGTTAGTTTCAGTTCAGGATGGACCGCACGATTATGGCCCGCGTTTTTAAGGATAATATAGGATAATGCAAATCCTTACATTTTTGGGTAGTATACACCCTAGGAAAATATCCTATGTTGATTTGCAGAACATGCGGCAATCAAACCCGCATCCCTTGCGTCTCAGACGGGCAAATACCCGATACGCCACCGAGGTCGTCACGCTATGGAGGGGCCTATTCTTCAGCCGGGGCCACCGCGGCCAATACAGCTTCAGTATCACCTAGGATGCGGCTGCGGCCCACTTGCGTAGTCCAATATGGACTACGCAATAAATATTATTACTAGCTTCCACCCGTGACTTCGCTCGCGAGGTACCTACAAAGTAGCCTATATGCTATTCTTGTTAAATAACTTTATCTATTCCAAGTTTCAACAAAATCGGTTGAGCCGTTACGGTGTGATTTAACAACAAACATTCAAACATCCTCACAAACTTTTGCAATTGCATTGAACTACGGTAAACAAATTACACAACTCTACATTTCCCTGATATCGTGTTTGCAACTCGATATTCTCAATGTTTATCATTGTTGAACCATGACGTTACCAAAGAAGTAACATTAAAATTAAATATTATGTTATAATTTCAATGAATATTTATGGGGAATTGAGTAAGATCTCTGCTAAACGGCTTTTTAACCGACTTCAACTAAAAAGAGAAGGTCAGTTAGCGATACTTACCTATCTATGTTAAGCCGTGCTCATACGGCGTGCGATTTGTCATCTAAATCAAGTCATCATAATAATAATAAAGTCAATTTTGAATTTGACATTTTAGGGGCGTACTATATCGCAAGCCCCGTAAAAAGTCAAACTCAAAATTGACTTTATCCAGTAGAGATAAGGATAATTTTGAAATACATTTAGATGACTTATCGTAAGCCTTATTAACACGGCTGTAGATTGTTTATTTTTATAAGTTATGATTATTTTACACCTACCTAAGGTATATTTCGGCACTCCATATCTGGCTAATTTATTCCATTAATCTGCATTGTTTTCGCTTGGTTGATATAAATTTTATAGGCATTATCCTACTAATTTTATAAATGCGTAATTTTACTCAACCGATTTCGATGAAAGTAAGAATAGATAGAGTTCTTTACCTGGAATAGCTTAAAGGCTACTTATTATCTTGATACCGAATTCGATAGTTGATAAGTAAGTGCAGGTAACCTGTTCCGGATCTGGGTGTTGTTGTAGTAGGTACAATTACAGAATAGTAGTAGTACTTAGATACGGCTGTTCTGTGCTCGGTACCATTGTATTTGTAGATTCTCATGGAATCCACGACACGGGGAATCCTAGTGAGGGTTAGGACTCTGAACGTGACTGCTGGTTTTTTTCACTTTGTTTTCGTGTACCTAATAATCATGGAATACTCACTACTGCGAACTTGTTTTAACATTTTGATAGTAAAGGTATATCGGTGAAACCAGACAGTCAAGTTGACTGCAATTGGGGCGTACACTGCATAAGTTGACTGCAAAGTTCCGTACAGTGGCGGCGTAAGGCGGGGCGGTGGGGCCGGTCCGCCCCGGGTGCCAAGCACCAAGGGGTGACAACTCACTCGCGCAGCTTAGTAGCTGCTCAATGACTTTGAACGGTTCAGAAGTTTCTCAAAATTAAAGTTGATAAATCTTACTTATGATTTACAATGAGCCAAACGCGACTTCCCAATCTTTCCATATTGTCTATTAAAAAGGACAGAAAAGTAAATTTAATACTTATTTGTTGTTTTATTTTGGGGGTGCTAGGTAACCGCCCCGGGTTCCAACCAATGCTACGCCGCCACTGGTTCCGTTGCTTGGTATATGTTGTTGGTATACATATTTTGTTCCGTATAGCTTTAAAGCCATTTGGAACCTAAATTGAGCAGCTCCCTGTTAGGATAACGTCGTCGCCTCAGTCGCGTTGCTGTTTGTGTTGGTCGCGTGACCCCGGTTTAACAAAAGGGGTCACGCCCTCTATATCTTACCCGTGAATGTATTCAGAGGAGACTAAGGGAAAAAACTAGGCAATGGGCAGCAGCGTCCCGTATTTTAACAACAATAGCTCGAACTGCGCTTGCCAAACCGCGTGCCGAGCGTGGTGCGTATGGCAATTCCCTCCCATATGATAGAAAAGTGTTCGCGAAATCTGTGAGGGAGGCTTATGTGGACGTCCTACGGCGTCCTAATCATGACGCACAAGCAATGCATTCCAATTTGCGACGCAGAAATGCGTGGCGCGCCAGCTTGTCACATTGTTCGTATGGCCGTCTTCAGCGTAAGACAAGTGCCGGCAGCTAAAACCTTGTATGGCAAAATCTATGGAAGAACCTATTGCTACGTACAAGCCAATACAAAATCAGTAATAATTTTGGAAAAATTGAAAAATCTAGTCCAACCCTGAGGCCTGAGTCCGTAATATTCGTGATATCATCACTTGTCACTTTTCACGTCTCACGGTGATATGTGAGTAACTCACGAGCATTGTGGACTCTTCCTGTGACGAATTCATAAGCCACCGAAGGCCTGCGTCAGCGTCATGGCTTAGTAACTGTCTCCATCATGGCATACCGTCTGCTATGGCCTAGACTGAAAAACTCCTAAGCGCTAAAGTAACTGGCTAAAGCTAACTGGTAAAGTGGTCACCCGACCAAATTTTGACCGTGCCGATCGTTGCGTAACCTAGTTTTCGAAATATGCAAGCTACGCCAGTAATTGGCTACGTTCAGTATTTGTATTAAGTAATAGCACTCTGTATTGAGCAGATACGATCAAATTCTGCAATTATTTTCTCGTCTAGACGAGTCGAGAGTCATTATGCATGAGTGACCCAGTCGTCATTTCATATTGAGAGCTTTCTTCAACATTATTTTTCTTAATTTATACGTCATCGTCATAATCAGCCAGCTAGGTTTTTTTTTTTTTTTTTTATACAACAGAAGTGGCAAACAAGCTTACGTCCCACCTGATGGTAAGCGGTTACCGTAGCCTATGAGCACTTGTAATACCAGAGGCATCACGCACGCGTTGCCGACCCCGAACCCCCGTCCCCCCTAAAGAGCTCTGGCAACCTTACTCACCGCAGGAACACAACACTATTTGAAACAAATAATGTTATTTGGCTGCGATCTTCTGTAAGGCGGAGGTACCTCCCCAGGCAGGCTGCTCCAATTCAGAACGAGAAAATCTCGCTGTGCCCTACCTCCTCCTAGTGGTAGCAGTGCATTTGGATCCACAGGTCGTGGGTTCGAATCCCGGTCGTGCACCAATATAATTTTCAATTCGAAAAATGTATGTGCTAACACGTGCTCAGAACGGCGAAAGAAAACACGGCTCAAACTGATGTTATATTTTTGTAAATAATTGGTAGAGTAAATTGGTAATGTACTTTCTTAATATTACATAGAAACTTACTTCAGAAGTTCTGAAATAAAGTAATAAAGAGAGAAGAGAAATAAAGTTCTGCTTGACGAAAACTCTCGCTGAAAATAAACGACGTTAATAAATAATTTGACGTACCTATCGGAAAATGATTTTAACGTATCGCTAATATTGGGCAGAGCTTTTCAAAAAATTATCAAATTGGCAGCATTTTCATGAATGTGAGGCTGATGTGAGTGGAGTGAAAACATATTACTGACCAAGATGAAACTTTTCAAATTTATCCATGTATTTTATGTAAATACCTACTGGTCATAGATTTACATTGACTTTAACAAAGTTTAAAAGATTTCCAGTTTCGGTAAAATATTTGCTTGCCTATATTTTATAGGTAGCGGCAGTCATAAAACGGTGATAGTATTTTTGAAAAAATCTAAGAAATTGTTGACATTTTGTCACGCTTCCGCTAATAATAGTCGGCTTATGCCAGTCGCTTTTTTGTCGATTCGGGGATATTGCAAACGTTATGGGGGTCAATTCTACTAACAAACTTTACAATCGATTGCAATTGAATCGCAGATGAAGCTTTTCATCCCTTATTTAGGTGTTTTAACAATGATTATTCTAACAATGCAGCTGCAGTTATGTTTCAGCCAAAGCTAACGATCTATCTATCGATAAGGCCGCCCATTGTACGTAATATTTTTTTTTGTTTCTCCCTTTTGTTAATATCTATCTCTGTGTACAATAAAGAGTTTATCTATCTATCTATCTATCGAATGTCTTACAAAAGGCATTCTACTTATTCAATCGAACTTGAAATGTTCGCCAGCTCAGATAATGAAGCCTTCGATACACTTGGGACCAATAGAGCGATGTCGCTCAACAACTACGTAAAATGTCTCGGGGACAACATTGCGGAACTTTTTACAGGCCGCACTACTCAAAGAGCAAGCAACATGTCCCTCGTCACGTAAAATGTTGCGGGGCATATTTCGGGACACAGTGCGGGTCCAACCAACATGGTTCGCGTCATGTAAAATTGTGCGGGACACTTCGTTGCAGCATCACGTAGATTGAGCTTTGCGCGTCATGTTGCGAGAGAAAATGTTCCCTAGTGTATCCGGGGCTTAAGGGCTTACTATTCAATGATACTGCTGCATGAGATCACCTCTTTATATTTCATAGACTTTGTTTATGTTTATTTTGTGGTGCCATGGTACTCGTAGTTTCTGATACCTACGACACAGGGAATCCCAGTGTGGGTCAGGGACTACGTATCTGACTGTTGGGTGTTATTTATTTATGTTATTTATGAACTACAACTATCACCAAAAGTTCCGTCTGACCACCTTAAGAGTGCATTTTACTTGATGTGATTTGTTGCTACATATTGCCTTGCTTGCGTAAATGCGTCCAAAAATTGCTCCCATTGTTTAGGTGGCTACTGAACAACCAACGGACTGGGTAGTCAAAGTCATAAAATAAATGATTCACCCTCACAGGAAAACAGCGAATAAAGAACTGTACCGAACAAGCGTACTTAGCCGTGTGCAAGCGAACAATTTCAAAACTGGTGCACTGAAGTCCTATGTAACTTGTAAATGCCCGTATGGCACCAACAATAAATTAATCAAACGCAGGAATTTTCTCGCTCTATCGTGGAATAGAAAATGATACGCAGCCCAAAAGTAGGTTAAGTTTACCGAGTGTAGTGTAGTGCAAATTGCAAACAGCTGTAATCAACACGAAAAAACTGTTTACCTATAACTATTGTTAAAAATCATGCACCTATTATAAGCAGTGGCTATACTTGTGTTTAAACTCTTTTATTTGTGTAAATAGTAGGTTCGTACCTACTCAACACATTATTGTCTACGTTAACCATTTTAGTTAAGTACCATTTTTGGGAAGGAACTGACTCCTGATATACAGGTAACCCTAGTTTAGGAGTCAGGGCTTCATTTTGTTTTGTACTTTGGTTTACTCAATAAATGTTTTATTATTTATTATTATTATTATAGTATTATGTTATCTGTGCCTATAATAAGGAAGTAAAAGCTCATAGTCTATTTACAGGTAAATAAATCTTCGCTTTTTCTTAAGTATTAACAGATATTTTCATTGCTAATCAAGTTTGGAAGGCAAAGCTAAAGTGAAAATAAATATCTTGACACATTGTTTAACACCTTTTCTGACTATGAAATGGTAAATTTACAATGCACCGAAGGTATCGATCATTGTCCGAGAGCCACGAAAGTGTCCAATGGTTCAAGATCCACATTGTTTTCACCGTAGAAGAATCGGACGAGTGTCATTAAAATCATAATTCTCGGTGGCCCGAAGGCCGAATCTTAGGAAGAGCCCGGGAGAGAGGCGCTTGCGATCCACCAGTATATAAACCAACCGACGCAAACACAGAGCATCACACAACCACGAGACCTCCGTGAGACAACATGAAAGCATTCTTGGTAGGTACCGTGTGCAGTGAAAGTGACATGTGACCTGTGCGTGACCCGCGCCTCGAGCGCTTCCTGATCGGATTGTTCAGTGCGATCGCTCGCCTTTATTGATCATCCTGACCGATGGATCGACCGGTGATCAATAAAGTCGGGCGGTCGATTGTTATCAGTGTTTTAAAAGTTCATTTCTTCGTAGGTACTAGCTGCCGTTGCGGCACTCGGCTCGGCGAGACCCGAGGCGGGGTACAGCTATAGCGCGCCCGGAGGCGGCGGTGGCCACGGAGGCATCGGCCTCGGAGGCGGCCACGGTGGCGGCCACGGAGGTGGCTTCTCCTCCGGTGGCCTGAGCTCCAGCAGCTTCGGGCTCGGAGGTGGCATCGGCGGAGGATCCGGCGGTGGATTCTCCTCTGGAGGCTTCTCCTCCGGTGGATTCTCATCTGGAGGCGGTGGCGGATTCGGAGGCGGCTCCGGTTTCGGAGGCGGTGCTGGTTTCGGCGGTGGCTCCGGATTCGGCGGCGGCGCTGGCTTCGGCGGCGGTGCCATCGTGCAGAAGCACATCTACGTCCACGTTCCCCCCCCAGAACCCGAAGAACAGCGCCCCCAGATCATCGGAGGAGGCGGCGTTCCCCAGAAGCACTACAAGATCATCTTCATTAAGGCCCCGGCTCCTCCCGCGCCCGTCGCCCCCATCATCCCCGCCCAGGCCCAGAACGAAGAGAAGACCCTTGTCTACGTGCTGGTCAAGAAGCCCGACGAGCAGCCCGACATCACCATCCCCACTGCCGCCCCCACCCAGCCCTCAAAGCCCGAGGTTTACTTCATCAAGTACAAGACCCAGAAGGAGGGTGGCTCTATCGGAGGTGGTTCTATTGGCGGTGGTCTCGGCGGTCTCGGCGGCGGCATCGGCGGCGGTAGCATTGGCGGTGGCAGCATTGGCGGCGGCTCCATCTCTGGCGGTAGCATCGGTATCGGTGGTGGGCATGGCTCCATCTCTGGCGGTAGCATCGGTATCGGTGGTGGGCATGGCTCCATCTCTGGCGGCGGCATCGGTGGTGGGCACGGCTCTGGCTCCTCGGGAGTGAGCACGTCGTACGGCCCCCCCGGCCAGTCCGGCCCTTACTAATCAGCGCAACACGCGCCCACTAAATTGTGATACCTGCTTCGCCGGCGAGATACCTAGTTATAAGTAGAGAAAAAATTACGGTGCCTAAATGTATTTATGTAAATAGTAATTTTAATGATAATTTTAGTTGTATTATAAAATTCTTATTTTTGCATAAAACTGATAAACCTACTCTGTAATTTTATTACCCCGCACGCTCTGATTGCAAAGAAAACAGTCAGGTTTCTCAGTAGCAATAACATAGAATGAGAATAATTTCAGAATACATTATCGTGTAGGGAATAAGGTTGGTGCATATTTCCGTAATGGTAGGTACTTAGCATCAGTTCGGCTCTCATCTCGTGTAGGTAGAAAGCGTCTTTTCTCCGCATGTGGGCGGTATCAGTTACGCAACCAGGACAGCTGACCCCAGTTGCATAATGCAGCCAGAAAGATGTTGCAACACATATCTATATAGAAAATAAGAGAGATCTCGCTAAATATATCATTGCACAACGCTGTTGCGACTCCTCAACAATACCAATTGCGTAAACCTTGACATTTTTGATTTTCCTTTTTAGTTAGTGACCAATGCTGATAATGTGATAACTACTATGGTTAGTGTAACATAGTTACGATGTAATGAGTCGTGCTCTGAACAAAAAAGCGGTATTCTAGGTTCCATTTAATAACGTTGTGTAATTTCGATGACACGGAACGAATACCTTCTGCATATTTATGATTGTTTGGGTGAAACTTTCGTAACTTCCGCGTGAGGCGTGTTTGGGCATATAATTATTAGTGATATATGAAACAGGCATACGATTATGTCCACATACTTATGTAGAGATTTTTATTCTTTATGCAAACAATATGCTTGGCGCGTGGCTTACAACTAACCATTTTTTTTTACGGCACGATAAACTTACAGTCCTTTAAATTTGACATAAATTTCAAGTTAATATCTTTAACCGTTCCTGAGAAAATGAGTCTTGACAGGCAATCAGACGGAAAGACGAACAACAAAGTGATCCTATGAGGGTTCCATTTTTTTCTGTTGAGGTACGTAACCCTCAAAACCCACAAGGATCCTTGAAGATCGGATCGAGGTCACTAGCCACACACCAATAGTGCTTTCATCATCTTCGACTGGCCTCAAAGCTCAGTTATTAGTAACTCTGCCTTCTGCGCTAGAGATCCTGGGTTCGATCCCCGCACTGGACAAACATTTGTATGATAAACACAGATGTTTGTTCTGTGTCTGGGTGATAAATAATTATCTATTATATATAACAGTCTCTGGTCACCATAGTATAGGCTATGCCTAGTTTGTGATCAGGTGATCGTGTGAATATGTACAGAATATTAAAAAAAAAACTGTTTAGGTAATCATTCAAATTGCAGATCCCATCGACCAAACACAAACAACCTAGTACAAATTAACTTCTCTAAACTTCTCTGCTTAGATAATCTTCTTTGATTCAAAGGTTCAAGTACAGACAAATAAACATGTGTACATATTATAATTACAAATGTCATCGACCCCGTCGTTTGGCAAGTTTAATGACTCATTAAAGACCGGTCGTCAATGTTTGGTGGCTCAAACTTTCTTCCAACTTTTCTCTGTTAGCACGCGGAGTAAACAAATAGAAGATGTTTGTATAGTAATGCGTCAGCATAGGTACACTCAGTGACTAAAAGCTTTTTTTAAAAAAGCTCATTCACCCAGAACTGTACCTGTAGTTAATTTTTAACTTTTAACTGGCGTCATAGCTCTCAGAATTAGCAAGTTGAAGTGGCAGTGGGCAGGCCATATAGCTCGCAGAACCGACAACCGTTGGGGAGTAAAGGTTCTCGAATGGCGACCACGAACCGGGCGACGCAGTGTTGGAAGGCCCCCCACCCGATGGACCGACGACATTGTGAAGGTTGCGGGAAGTCGGTGGATGGAGAAGGCTCAAGACCGTTCGTCATGGAACTCTTTGGGGGAGGCCTTTGTCCAGCAGTGGACTTCTACAGGCTGATGATGATGATGATGATGAACTGGCGTCATAGCTTAGTTGAAAGAAAGAAAGAAAATACATTTATTTTGGACACACAAGCACAGCACAAACGTATTAGAAAATACACTACAGGCTATATCTTTATAGCCTGTAGTGTATTTTCTACTATTATATCTACTTTATTTTCTACTTTTGTTTGTTACTTACCCACCTCTTGGTGGGTAAATAACAAACAAAAGTAGGTAGGAAGAAACAAAACTAGGGTATTCATTAGTTGGTAGTAACCCTGCTTTCTGCGCTAGAGGTTGTGGGTTCGATTCCCGCACTGGACACACATTTGTGGGACATCCCTGCGGGGGCCGATAGCCATAAGTGTTACCGTCAGCCACTGCGTGCCACTCGTGGGGGGGGGGGTCCTTTGTAAGGGCAGACCGTTTCAAGAGAACCGTTTTTAGTGGATACGTTTTTCGATGGCTGGAAGTTTGAAGGACTTATTTGAAAATAATGTTATTTGGCTGCGATCTTCTGTAAGGCGGAGGTACCTCTACAATTGACGTGCGATCTACTGTACCTCACCAAGCGGGCTGCCTTATAATAATTTAATATAATATAGCCTATAATATAGCACTTGAGCCAGCGCCGTGATATTGGCTCGCTCTGTGTGCTCTATCGGCTTTACAATGGTGAGTGTTCTGAGGAACTATTTGACCTCATTCCCGCATCGAGGTTCTACCATCGGACCTCGCGTCACCGGAATAAGGCTCATCCACATCTCATCGACACGTGGGTATCTCGAACCACTCGCTTTACGAGATCCTTTCTCCCCCATACGTGCAAATTGTGGAATGAGTTTCCTTCCGAGGTTTTCCCGCTAACCTACAACATGAAGAGCTTTAAGAAAAATACAAAAAGATTTCTCCAGGGCAGGCAACGCATTAGCAATGCTCCAGGTGTTGCAGATGTCAATAGGCGACGGTAACCGCTTACCATCAGGTGGGCCGTAAGCCTGTTTGCCTCCGTATAACATTAAAAAAAAAGCCTTTTATTTCCTTAATAAAAAACATAAGCAAATGGTAAATAGTAAAAATTAAGTAGTATATAATATTAAATCAACAAAATATATTTAAAGCATGCATTAAGTATTAGATTAAATAATTATTCTATTGAATTTCTTTTTTACATTTTATTTGATTGTTTAAATAGGTAATAGCATAAACGTTTCTTCAATTCAATTCAATTATATTCTATTCTATTCTACGTAAGGACCTCTCAACGAGTAAAGGCCTCCTCCTTTTTGCTCCAAGCGTCTCTATTTTTCGCCTTGCTTATCCAGTCCACGCCAGCCGTTTTGTTTATCTCATCTATCCATCTCTCTTTTGGTCTTCCTCTGTTCCTTTTATAAGCGGGCTGCCTTAAAAAGTAATTTATTCAGATGCTTCAATTAACTAGTAACTAGGTCCTGGTAGCAAGAAACATCATTAATTTGTGATAGTTTTTCCACACAAGGCTCGGGATCTTGACTCGGATCCACTGAGGACTACCAGTTTTTACGCGATCGCATCTGCAATCGGCGTGCCAATTACCAACTATAAATAACGTAATTAGTATCTAAATACTTGAATTTGTATGATTTAATGGATGACCTACATAGAGTTTATGTAATTGTAAACCTACGTTGTTGAACAAAAGGGTCTCTCAACAGATTAGGAACCGTATAGATGGACAGACGGCCGTTTTTTTTTATGTTATACGGCAAACAGGCTTACGGCCCTCTTGATGGTAAGTGGTTACCGTCGCCTATTGACATCGGCAACACCTGGAGCATTGCTAATGTGTTGCCTGCCAAACCCCTCCCCCTCCTAAAGAGCTGACAAACCTTACTCACCGCAGGAACACAACACTACTTCCAACAAATAATGTTATTTGGCTGCGGTCTTCTGTAAGGCGGAGGTACCTCCAGGCGGGCTGCTCCAATTTAGAGCGAGAAAATCTAACAATGCCGTACCTCATCCAAAAATGGCCGTGGTCGCCATTCGAAAACCTTTATTCCCCAACCCATAATCGGTACGAGATATATGGCTTGCACACTGCCACTTCAACTTACGCGTTATGTTCTTAACCATTTCTACGGTTTTTTTATATTTTACTCTTACCACATTAATTAATTATGCTCCAACTCGATTACTCATAAAGTTTACAAATTCAACAAAATTTCAAAATGATCCTGGTAATCTCAATGGATAAATAAATAATGAAGTTTGAAGCCGTTAAGACACGACCGACAGAGGCCTACCGGCGGTCTTAAAAATCCATCACTTATCACAGTTGGTCCCTAACTGAACGTTGCATATGAACTTTCTTGTTTCATCAGTCAATCAATCACCACATTACACGGTTTTCCGTCAGTCAAAAGGTTAAACGTACGTCTGACTGTCTAATGGAGCCCTAAGGTATATTCCTCTTACTTAGTGACACATCGATCTTCTGTTAGAATTTTTGCTTTGAAAAGTCAGCTTTTATCAACGTTTATGAAACGGAAATTGCTTCTGAAAATTGATTTTATTCTCGATAATACGCTATTAATAATATTAGGTTTAATTTCCTTAAGCTATATATATAAAGGAGTAGTCCACTCACTCACTCACTCACTCACTGATAGACTCATCACGAAAGTTCGGAAACTACTGAGCCAAGGATTCTGAAATTTAGCACAGGCACTCTTTTAAGGGTGTAGGCGTGCAATAAGAACGGATTTTGAAAACTCAGCTCCTAAAGGGGTGAAATAGGGGTTGAAAGTGTGTATGAAAGTCCCATGTTTTTGAAGTTGGAGTCATCAAAATCGGGTTTTAGGTAAATTGTCAAAAAAAGAAAATATGTTTATCAGCATTTTTTTAAGACCTGTAAGACCTTTTTCAACAGTGTAGGTATATTGTAAACAAGATCGACCTCTATCCCTTCATTGATCGAGTGAGCGAAGCGAGTGAAGTCTCAAACAACTTAGATAGATAGATGGATAAATTATTTATTTGACACACACAACTTGGACGAATCTTCATTGTATATTTGTTAGAGTACTAACTTTCAAACCGTCAATCTGATGAACTGCATGGAATTTACAAACAGCAGAGTGCATCTATAAGTGTTCCGTTTTATCAAAACTTGGATTAAACTAAAAAAAAAAGATACAGCCTCACGACTTTTATCCCCAACAATCCTCTCAATCCTCCAGGTGATCAGATCCTTGAAGATGACTTAGGGGGCTCATAGGTACCTACGTATTCCATAATTAAAAGTGGTTAAAATAAAATGAGAAACAATCATTTAGCTTTAGTTTTGTTTGTACCACGAGATCAGCCTAAAAGCCCATAATTTCACTCTTAAGATTATCTTGTCCAATTTCGCAGCTAAACGAGATTATGCATGACGGAGCCAAGAATGTTTATTATTACATCAATTTCATAACCCTCTCGCGTCTCGCCCACAATAATGAACTTTTTATACTACCTGCTCGTCAATGGCATATTATGTGTCATGTAAACCTTTCCTAAAGTAAGTCATTACAGCCCTACGGTCTAGCCGGGTCATAATGTTGTACTGAATTTCATTATTTCCCATGGGACATAATGTGATTTGAATTTGGAATGCAACCCATGTAGGCGTGCTTGATCGAGGTTGGTTTCAAAAATGTTTGGGTGCAATGAGATTTTATTCTAATTAGGCTGTATGTTAAAATTTTCTTTGCACTGCCTACAAATTAAAAAAAAGAAAAACATGAATACTTTTTACAAAATTCATTTTCACCCGCGCACGAAGAAGGATTTTTTCGAATGTCGAACTGACCACTACAGAATAGACTGCAAAAAAAGAAAAAAAGGCGCCAAGCGCTCAAACTGCTGTGCTGTTATCTACACCGAAATTCAGTTACGATTCAAATAAACTTCTAAAAAATATCAAGTGACGACGACAGTGATTTTGATTCGACTCCAGAATGCATACAATCTGAAGCCTCCGGTATAGTTGGAAACTTACTTCCAGAAAAATCATTTCTGTCTACTTAACAGTCATTGTTTTCAATTGCCTCTCAGAAAGTATAAAAAGTAGAGTATGCTTCGCGGGCTTAAATGTGTATTTTTCTTGGGCGATCTTGAACCCCTCGTACTCAGGATTCTTGCCTTAACTCCCTCGCTCCGCTCAGGAGTTAACCATAGAATCCTTCGTTCTCGGGGTTCAATATAGCGCCCTTGACATAATACACTACTTTAAGCCCTTGTTGCATAATCTACTATTATATCCCCGGAATAAGATTGTTTCCTAGAAGTTTATTACGATAAATTCGCGAACTCAAAATCGTGTCTGCCTGCGGCCCGTTTTGATAGTAAGAGTTAGTAACTGCTGTGTTATCTGTGGTGTTGACATAGTGAAATTTGTTTATTCTGCGATTTTGCTTCACTACATGTTGTTTATTCTGTGGTTTCGTCATAGCAACTATTGTTGGCACTGTCGCATGCTTTCGCCCGTAAATGTACACATTGACATTGTAGGTAGATGAATGACGTCTGCGCTTTATGACGTTACCTTTTAGTGCGGTTTTGTTTTCCTTTTCTATGCTGTTTTTATAGGTACTACCTATATTTAGTAGTTGCTGTACCCTCGCGGTTTCAGCCGCGTGGAGTCACAGTATAGAGAACTCCTTTCTCTATACTGTGACTCTATGTATACATGCCTTTAACTTTTTCATTATATTCATATCCTTAAACTTGTATTTTTAGATATCTCATTAATTTATATTAAAAATATGTTTGCAAAGTTTCAATATTTAAAATATTTGCATTTCAGCTAAGGATCAACTTTGTTTTGGCTTAGTTGCGATTCACTTCGGTCATCTATTTAGTAGAATGGCTTTATCGGTAGTATTCGAACCGTGAACGAAACTGAACGGAACGTTAAACGCTGCAAATTAGTAGAATTGGCCCCCTTATTTTATGTATGAGTTATGCAACACCAACTTGTCCTACACCACCTCGGGCCTTCGGAAGCCCATACAACTTGTATGCTACATTGAAACTTATTGTGCAACCATGTGTCAGATTCACCTATTGTAGAGTTTGTAAACCTACTCATCTTTATCAACTGGAAGCTAATAAAGCCACTTTTGGCATCACTTTACGTACTACTCTTCTTCTTCTTCTTCTAGTCTTGTGCCTATTCAATTCATTTATTCATCCTTTGACATACAGTTATACATATGTGCTTAGATAAGTCAAAAAGTATACATTTAATTTTGGCTACGGCTATAGAAAAATAAATACTGATACTTATAAACTAACCAAACTACTCAAAAACAAGACCGCCTAATATAATTCTGTCTTTGTAAAGAAATTATGAAATTTTGGTTTCATTAGCCTTCACTATTTTTGAATTTTCCTCATTGTCTACAAATTACTACCTACTTGAAATTACTCATATTCTGACATTCATCTTAAATTATATTAAGTGTAAGTACGAGTATTCTAACTTCTAACAGACGACGAAGCAGTGTTGCAAGGCCTCCCACCAGATGGACTGACGAATTTTTTTAAGTTGCGCGAAGTCGGTGCAGCGAAAAGGCTCGAGATCATCAACTGTTTGGGGAGGTCTATATCCAGCGGTGGAATTCTACAGACTGATATGATTTTATTTTAGTTTTGCATTTTAGGAAAACTTACAGCTAGGTTAGAGAATATGTTACAGAATAAATACATGAACCCTATTAAAGAACATGTATGCTGAGGGATGTATAAAAGTTTCCACAGATAATTATAATTAAATTATACAGAAAAAAACAGAAAAGTAGACGACAAACCAAAAAATTAAAAAAAAAAAGAAAAATTTAAACGAAACAAAAGAACGAAAAGCGCAAAAAATAATTGGAAGTTAAACATTATAAAAAAAATTGTCACTAATTGGTGATGATGAATGTCTTTAAATAGTGATTCATCTGTCAAAAGTGGTTTAAAGCCTTGCTACCGCATAGTGTGTGAAACAGTCTCATTATGTTGAAATTATACAATCTTAAGTATTCAGACTTACGTAGCCTAATCGTGTATTATTCTCTGGCATCGTAACTTCGCGACCTACTAAAACCATCAGATATATCTTTATTTCATTTTTACCAGGAAAGAGGACGATACGAGAAAGAAATAACAGTAACATACGAGGTGATTCGTAAATGTATACCAACCCGAAAGGGTTAGTATACATTCATTCATTCATTGGTATCAAAAATATAGACGGTCAAGTGCGAGAACTCGCGCCCTGAGGGTTCCGTACCATTGGTCGTGGGTTCGGATCCCGGTCGTGCACCAGTCATGTTCAGAAAATAAAAATCCTAAGTTTAGGAATTGACAAACATAAATTTGCGGTCGCTCACGTAGTCATTGTATGACATTGACCGCAAATATTACTGTGTTTCCTAAAAAACTTCGAAAGCTCCTAGCATTCCAAATTTCGGAATTGTGAGGTAACTGGAAGTACCACAGACGTTTTTAATTTTAGCCATTTCCATACAAAAATTATACATTCATTGCCATATCTTTTTAATGCATTAAGCTAGAGCTTTGATTTTAATAAGGCACCATAAGCCCACAGACCTTTATAGATGGTATAAATTTCAAGTTGTTACCTTTAGCCGTTTCTGAGAAAAAAGGGTCTTGACAGACGGACAGACAGACAGACAACAAAGTGATCCTATAAGGGTTCCGTTTTTCCAAATGAGGTACGGAACCCTAAAAAGAAATAATATTTTAAACATAGATATATCTTTATATCAAAGGAAGGAGGAGGACTTATTAAAATTATGTTGCTAAGCAACTAAGCAACATAACATAACTAAGCAATGGGACGTGGACTTAGCAGATAATAAGAAATAAAATGGTGGCGGTTTTCTATAAAACTTCAATTAGCGTTTTAAGTCAAATAAGAAAATCACTTGGACTGATTATGAGTTACAAGCTTCCGCCCTAGGCTTCATCGTGAAGAGCAAAGCTTCACCTAGTTTCTTACTTCTACACTCTGTAGTTACGTACGCACGGCGTATCTTATTGTTGTCCAACCATTATCGATGACGTGAATCGTGTTCGAGCATTCACTTAGATTTTTATTGATCTGTTATTGTATCGCACAATTTTATTGGTGATATTGAATTTATAATAAGTCGCTGGCCGTGAATGTCACATGAGCCGACTAAAGGGAAAAAGCTAGGGGATGGGCAGCAGCGTCCTCTATTATAACAACAATAGCTGTAACTGCGCTCACCAACCCACGTGCCCGCGTGGTGAGTCTGGGCAATTTCCTCTATGATAGGAAGTCGTTCTAGAAATTTGCGATGGAAAGATGCGAATTTGAAATCACGATGATGATTTTTTGTTACCAACTTCTTCTGCTGTCGATGGTTCAGTGGGACTAAACCTTTTAAGAGTTACGGCATCGTCAGTGGCTCTGAAAAGGTCAGTCTACTATAATAATAAATAAATAAATAATAAATATTCAGGACATATCACACACGGTCAACTGATCCCAAACTAGGCATAGCCTGTACTATGGGTACCAGAGACACATAATAAATATATATTTCACACCCAGACACAGAACAAACATCTGTGTTATTCACAAATGTTTGTCCAGTGCGGGAATCGAACCCGCGACCTCTAGCGCAGAAGGCAGAGTTACTACCAAGAGCTATGAAGCCTGTCACAATAATAATATAATAATATAGCTGATATAAATGGTCAGACTTTTAAATTTGCGGTCTACTTAGTGACTCTTGTACGTGTAGAACCAGTACTAAGGCTGATAATTATTCAACAAATAAAACAATGAACATCTGTTTTTGCGAACATTACACACAACACAATGCATTAGTTACTACATCTCTTTATTCGAATCGTCTGCCTTTCAACGAGTATACTTTTTATTTTTATAGTACGCGAAACACTTCAGCAAGTAGACCCACTTACAACAGTATTGTGTTCCAAAATTGATGATCTGTCAGCTGTCAAAACAATAAATTAAAAACAATTGTGTGCAACGAGCTGTTGCATAACACCATCCTATAAAGCTTTACAAGAATCCTACTAATATTATTAATGCGAAAGTTTGTTAGGATGTCTGGATGCTTGTGGTTCAATCACGCCGCAACGGCTCAACCATTTTCGATGAAACTTGAAAAAGATAGAGTAATTTACCTGGAATAGCATTATAGGCTACTTTTTATGTAGGTACGACGCGAGCGAAGTCGCGCGCGGAAGCTAGTTTATAATAAACCATTTTCAACCATATATTGCTGGCCGTGGTGGCTCCGGCTAAAGAATAGGCCCCTCCATATCTACCTATCCGCGGATGTCGTAAGAGGCGACTAAAGGAAAAAAGCTAGGGGATGGGCAGCAAGCGTCCCTCATTTTAACAACGATAGCTCTAACTGCGCTCGCCAACTCGCATGCCCAGCGTGGTGAGTATGGGCAAATCCCCCCACATGATAAGGAATTCGCTCTGTCTGTGGGGGAGGCCATGTTCAGCAGTGGACGTCGTACGGCTGAAATGATTCGTCAAAGATTCATTCAGTAACCAGTTTCAGTGTGAACGAGCTGTATGTAACTTGTAATTATATAAGTCGCAGCTTAAATTGTTTAGTCGTTTTAATTACAATTCATCAATTACATCTTCAAAACAGGAACCTTTCCCTCGCTAAGACACAATTTACACTTACGTGATACTTCAGAGTGATGCAGACTTAACTATAGCTCAAACTGCAGCTTAGTAAAAAAACTAACCACAATGATGCTAATTCTAGGATTTTCGGAGGAGGTAGGGCACAGCGAGATTTTCTCGCTCTAAATTGGAGCAGCCCGCCTGCGAGGTACCTCCGCCTTACAGAATATCGCAGCCAAATAACATTATTTGTTTCAAATAGTGTTGTGTTCCTGCGGTGAGTAAGGTTGCCAGAGCTCTTTAGGGGGGGGGGGAGGGGTTCGGCAGGCAACTCATTAGCAATGCTCCAGGTGTTGCTAATGTCAATAGGCGTCGGTAACCACTTACCATCAGGATGGCCGTAAGCCTGTTTGCCTCCGTAAAACATTTAAAAAAAAATCTAATACTAATTGGGGGTGTCTAGTACTTTACTGACTTCCCGCTGTGCCTGTGGGCTGTCGGGTGTTCGTGCATTGTCCCCCAGCTCCTTAAAAAATAAAAAAAATTGCGAAGCAGAACTTTGGGTCGTTGGTAACATTTTATCTGAATTCCTGTACACGGCGGTGTCTGGGAGCCGCTTTCAAGCATGGCCCGCAGATCGGATATGGCCCTGGCCTCTTCCGTGACTGCACAGTGCCAAATTACGTGCTCTACTGTTTCTTCTCCATGCAGGCAGCCCCATAGACATAATCCGCTGTAGCCCCTGTCTTGTACAGGTGATGGTTTAGGTCACAGTGACCTGTGGTGATGCCCACCGACATTCGCAGGTTCACAATGAAGCTTATATATTATTGAATAATGGGCGACTACGGTAGTAGCATACCGAGCATGTTCTCATTCACGTGACGTCAATCATTCACGCGTTACGCACTAGCATTAGAAACATTCTGAAAAGGCTCCTAAGGTTCATATTTGGACAAACATTTGTGTGATGAACACAGACGTGTGTTCTGTGTTTGGGTGTAAAAATATTTATATATTGTATATATCAGTCTCTGGTACCCATAGTACAGGCTATGCCTAGTTTGGGATCAGTTGACCGTGTGTGCTATGTCCGGAATTTTTATTTATTTATTTATACCTGCAACTCTATATCTTAATATTCCTCGTGTAATTAATCCGTGCTTAGTGTTGTACCTCGAGCAGGAAATATGACCTTTTACCGTTACGCAAAGGTCTCGAACTGAAGTATTCTATGTCCATAACTGTATAGCCCCGGCACGATAAAACTCCTCTTATGACGTTTGGCTTTATTTTCAGTTCCTTTTTAAGTAGGTAAAGTCAACATCAATAAACCAAAGTTTCAAAAATATTTTATGTATAAAACCAAAACTGTCTCAAAATGGCAAAAAAGTTAATTTAAGTAAGTACTTATTTGGATATCTGAGAGAGTTTTACAATACTTGTGGATAACAGACGCGAGCCTATTTCTTTTTTTTTCAAAAGCTTTTCATTTTCTGTGTTATGCTTAAATTTTTCGTACAAACGTATTATCAAATTCCTCCCTCATCAAACAATCATCTGCGGTGTTAACGAGAAAGTGTTTTGTGTTACATGCATAATATTTAAATCAGTAGTGTATGAGATGGTGCAATATTTGAATAAAAAAACCTTGTATATTCAGGCTTATCTTAGAGCGGTAGTCGTAGAAAACGTTCCGTCATTTCATGTCAGTCTTCTTGGTCAGACCATGTAAATAACTACTTTATAAAAACTTAAGAAAACCGTATTTATTGAAGAGTCAAAAGGATAAAACACCTAGGGATCATTAACGTTTCTGTGCATGCGCGGATTTTGGACTTTTGCACACTCAGGATGACACCTGACCATCCACACTTATCATCACTTAAATCATCCATAAATTAATGTTTCGGCAAGTGATAATTCTAAGAGATGGTGACTTATTAAAGTTTTACAGAGGAAGTCAGTCGAGCGAGACGGAGTAATTGGTGTACCTACATGTACATACATTAAATAGTCCTTTTGTGAAGTCGGTTAAAAACAATAGTTGTTTTGGTATTGTTCTGCTACAGTAGGTAACTATGAAACAAAATTTTCCGCTTCAACAAAGGAATACAATATTTGAATGCATAAAAGGACTCAGTTGTACTCTTAGCACCAGTTATTACGTCTAAGGCTGGCGAGTCCATCCTATAGGTAATCCAATTCTGCTTCCTACTAATCCCATTGAGCTCCCATTTGAAACCAATCCTTATGAAATTTGGTGAATGAATGAATGAATAGCATTATTTGCATGAAGTATATAGTATATAAAGGTACATGGTATTTTACATTTATGGAGATAGTGTCATATACTTCGTCGGAGACCGACATGCAAAGATATTAGTCACAATACAAAAATCAAAATAATCTCAAATTAGTCAATAGAAAATCATACAATAAAATCAGAATTAGAAATAAATTAATTAACAAAAACAATAATAATAAAATAACGAGTGACAAGAATATGACAATAAATGAATATGGTTAATAATAATGGTATGAAGATAGTGTGCACCATGAAAAAGTACATAGGCTATTTTGAGAGCTGATTTTATGAAGAAGCCAGGAGCTGTTCCACGAAACTCCTCAGCAAATTGCCTGACTGAGCTGAAACTTTGCATACCTGTCGCTGTCCGATCCGATGACAGTACAATATTATGATGATCTGATGATGGAGCTGTTTCTCAGAAAATTGTATGATTGAGCTCAATGAAACTTAGCATACATCATTGAAGCCCTAACTTTTAGCAGACATCCGAGATCTCAGTTCTAGGCGTACCTCTAGTCAATTGACATTTCTGAAACTCGCTAGCGATCCGACAACTTACAAATCTCGTGCTAAGGATTCAGGTCATCGACTTTAGGTATTCTAGTTGCAAGTGAAACTGCGACAATGCATCTTAACTTCATCCGAGCTTCCGGAAGAGTTGAATTGTTACACACACACACTAGTGAAGGACGTGTGTGCTAACGTCTGTGACATCGAAATCTTTACAGACGAGCCAATGTGTACCTAATCAATTTCCCAACCCAATCAAGTTGGATCTGCTCAATGTATTTCCGAATATTAGTAATAAATTACCACTACAATTAACTTATATTCTTTACCCCATTAATATATTTTGTATTAAAGTGAAAGCAATAATTATGGATAATATTAAATCTGCTGAACATGCTAATCAACCAATTATCTAAACTGCGGGATTAAAACACAAAACAAACGAGAACACCGCCTCTGGGTCTATAATATAAATTGATAAGTATTTTTTCTGACAATTTGGCTGACCTAACCTAAAAATGGTACTAAATAAAGTACCAATTACACAATATAAATTGTCATTAACTAAGAACAATGATAAAACCTGAACATTTAATCTAATCTCAGTACTCGTGTCAAACTCAATCATATCATATCACAGATGATGTGTACTAACTATTTTCATATTATAGATAATAGTGAGATCAGATTGAAGTTAAAATATTGGTATTGTAGGTATATATTTAATATTGTATAAGTAGGTATGTATTGTTTAAGTAAGTATGTATTCGTTATGTAGGCATATATTGTTTATGTAGGTATGTTCTTGTGTCGTTTGTTTAAGGTAGTTTATTTTAGTTAATTTACAGTTGTATTTTTCACTTCATTTATTATTATTTTTTTCTCTTAAATTGTTGTACACGTTGCATCTCCCTATATTATCAAATCTCTCTAGCCCCAAAGGTTGGCTGGAAGAAAACTCTTGTTAGGGTTAAGCTCGCCTATGTACATGACTTTTGAAATAACCATTTATGTATCATGTTTCTGTGTGCAATAAAGAATTACAGAATTACAGAAGTTTATTTACGTAAATTGCCCCCGCGATGTTCGCTTCAAGAAGCTTCCAGGTACATCCACTTTGTACTGGACAACCTGTATAAATTGTACGTAAAATCGGGCAGTCTGTAAGTTTAATAGGTGCCATGACTCAAGTTAATGACATATAAAGTATTAGTTAAGTTTGACTGGCCTCATAGCTCAGTTGGTAGTAACTCTGCCTTCTGCGCTAGAGGTCGCGGGTTCGATTCCCGCACTGGACAAACATTTGCGACTAACAGATGTTTGTTCTGTGTCTGGGTGTTAAATACATATCTATTATGTATATCAGTCTCTGGTACCCATAGTACAGGCTATGCCTAGTTTGGGATCAGTTGACAATGTGTGATATGTCCGGAATATTTATTTATTTATTTATTCTACCACCTTTAGGAAATTCTCTGAGTTACGAGAAATGCGGTAAACTCAGTGTCATCGTAGGTCATAATGTCAGGTTATTACAGTGTGGTGTGGTGTTACAGAAGCTGTGGTCAAAGGTTTCATACCCAAGAAGTTTGCTATACTCAGATCTCACTATGTTCTGAGGTAATATTCGGATCTAGCTACCTATGGTGCAATTGCCTAAGAGTAATGGCAATGAAGTTCGTAACTTTGGGGGTAATTTTAACAGTCTTAGCAACATCCAAAACGTTCCAAACTTGACAAGGGAATACTTCAAGACCTTAGCTTCTTCCTTTTCATGTTGGAAAAACTTCAGATGTCGCTATAATTGATAAAATCATACTTAAAATTGCGATCTTCATTACCATTTCGCTTACGCAATAGCCTGGCTGGTTAGGATCTACTAACATTACAAAAAGACAACAAGAAAACCCTAAGTAATTAATAATTTACATCATTATCAGCCCAAGGAAGCCCACTGCTGGACATAGGCCTCCGCAGAGTGCCACAGCGAACGGTCGGGCCTTCTCAATCCACCGACTTACCGCGATCTTCACGATCCATCGATCCATCGGGTAGGAGGCCTAATACTGCATCTTAAGGTTCATGTCCGCCATTTGCGAACCTTTATTTCCCAATTGTTGCCGGTTCTGAGAGCTAAATGGCCCACTACCACTACAACTTGCTAATTCTAAGAGCTATGTCGTATAATTTGCATAGGTACCTATAAATAAAATGTCTAAGATTATATTCGGTTAATTCTACTAAATATTTTAAATGCGAAAGTTTGTGTACATGTGTTTGTTAGCAATTCCGTGAGGAAGGACTGAACGGATTTGAATGGAATTTGGTATGGAAATAGCTTGAACCCAGGGGAATTATATAGCCAAATACCTATAAATAAACAATTTTTTTTTACTATTAAATTTTATGAAGACCTAATTTAACCAGTCGAAAGTAATCGTCGGACCAACATACAAGCTGATGCATCCAACCTGATTTTAAGATCTCGTTCGCTTTACTCACTCGATCAACAGAGCAAAAAACATGTATTCAAAACTGGCCTTCCTGATCTATACCAAAAGTATAATTATTCCCTAAATAAAGCAAAAGAAGAAAGTTTCCGACAGCAAATGGAAATTTGTTCATAAATAATTATGTTCACGTCTAGATACACAATCTGAAATTCTTATTTTCTCTATGTTTCAGGCAAACATATGAATTATGTCATGACTCATTCATCTTCAGAACTCATGAGTTCTG
The DNA here is from genome assembly GCA_947579855.1 of Anticlea derivata. Lineage (NCBI taxonomy): Eukaryota > Metazoa > Arthropoda > Insecta > Lepidoptera > Geometridae > Anticlea > Anticlea derivata. The sequence continues at coordinate 9,715,435 of OX388269.1, forward strand.
AAGAGAAGAGAATGAGAACTTATAATCTAACGTGCACACTTTTTGTTCGGGCTTATCGTACACTAACATCAAATGAACAGTAAAATCAACAGCATGCGTCAACAACAAAAAAAAAAAAAAAAAAAATATAATTTTGTGGGTAGTTTTGCATTTCTCCTGTCGTGTTCGCTCGAGCTGAGGTTGGAAACAAAGATTGAGATTGAGTTAAGCGCAACTGGAAGTGGCAAGCAATTGTCAAAGTGATTTAGTATTTTTAAGTTTTATTGTTTTATTTTATTGTTTTCTATTAACATTTCCATGAATAATTGTTTTATTTGTTTAAAGTTTGTTTGTATATAAGGTTTCATTGTTTTTTTTTTTTTTATGATCAGTTTATGAAATAAATATTTAAATATACCTAAGTAGTTTTATTTTTCTTAATCAATCAATTTTTTCTTTCATTTAATCTTTATTTCAGTACCTTACCTACCTTACCCTACCTTTATACAATTTTAACAACTTCGAATTACGTCAGTGACACGTTACTAGTGAAATTCGATATAGCATAGAAAAATTGTAGCTAGTAGTAATAAGTCTATGGATTGGAGTTTATTTACGTAAATTTTATTGCCCCTCAGGCAAGCAAGAAGCTAGCGATAATTAAAGCAAATCGTTTCCTAAGAAATTAGCATAGAGTTTAGTTTTTGTTAACGTAGGCACCATTATTTTGTGTATGCTAATCTTATGCTAGAATAAGCTAACTAGAGCGGTTACTTGGTAAAAATAATAGCCAGAATATTTGAAGATAGGTTTTAAGCTGTGTTCAAAGCCTACATTTTGCTCTATCAATTGAAAAGGCGCTGCGAGAGAAATGTTTGCATGATCTGCAAACATTTGTCCGGGTCCGGGTAAATGTTTGCATGATCTGCAAACATTTGTCCGGGTCCGGGTCTGGGTGTTGCGATACCATGGTACTCGTAGTTTCTGATAGCCACGACGCAGGAAATCCTAGTGTGGAATCAGGACTATGTATGTGATTGTTGGGTGTTATTTATTTATTTAATTAATTGTCCGAGGCTTGTTTTTTTATATAGCATTGATTTATCCTATAACAAATTAATAATTATTTATTAGGATTATTCCTAACTCAACAAACCTAATCTAAATCACTATTTACCTAACACAAAAAAACGACTGAATTATTTACGAGTAGGTGTCATAAAAAATCCAGTCGATCCCTGTCGCCACCAGATGGTAGCTTGCCCAAAATACTGGCGGCATTGCCACGTTATATGGCAATGCTTATTCGCTGGCTGAAATAAAAGCCAGCTTTCTGGTCACGCGTATACTTTATAAGTCTCCCCGTCATGTCCTTGTAAATTTTGTTGGCCCCTGATCCCCATGGAGCAAATGTCTCTAGCCCAAACGGCTCGAATATAATATTATAACCTCAATCAATTACATTTCGATGCATTGTTCAATTATTTCTAAATTCTGTCATTTTATGCAAAAAAACACTTGAAAATATCATATATTTTAAGCTGAAAATAAACTACGGTTGTCCGTTAGTTCATCTCCTTATGGAGATGAACTAACGGACAACTAACAACTAACTAACTATTAAAAAGGTTTTAACCATTTTGTCAGTTTTCTGCATGCCGCATGGGCCAAATTCTTGTAATTATCTTTAATATCATCAAACAATTATTAAAGAACTGCTTAAGCGGGTAATTGCTTGCTCACTAATCGGTCATGATTTTATCTGTGTGGTCATTGTTAACCCATTTTAAAATGGCAATTGACCTCTTGCCTTTTATTTAAACAGTAGTTAAATGGCGAAATGTGGCCTTCAGCACAATGGTTGGGATCTCGCAAGTTTTTGTATAAAAGTCATGAGAACTGATTTTGGAGTGTAAGGTTCAAGGCATTTATGGAGATAGGATAGAGATAACGTGACGCATCAGCGGTTGCTACATCATCATCATCTGATGTTCACCATTTGTCAGTTTTTCACAATTTTATAAGCTTTTATCTGTACCCGATTATTTTTGTTTAAAGCCTCACCTTGTTCCATGGGGACCACACCGAAGCTCTACATTCCATTTTGTGAAACCTTTTGACTTTGACCTTAACATCATTAGTTCAGCCGTAGGACGTCCAATGCTGAATATAGGCCTTTCCCACAGATTTCCATAGCGGCTACCCATCATGTGGGGGGAATTCACCCATACTCACACCACGCATGGTCACGTGGGTTGGCGAGCGCAGTTAGGGCTATCGTTAAGCTTGCTTGTCGAGTCACTGATTCTTTCTTGGTTATCCTGTTTTAGGTCAGTGGTTGAGGTAGGGTGGCCCTGAAAAGGGCTTATGACCGTCGGTGAAAGAATCAGTGTAGTGAAAGGATTAAAGTGCGCCTCTTGGAGGTTCTCCTTTCGTGCACAATCGTTTATTATTATTAAAATAGTGGACGCTGCGAGTTTTATGTCTTTTACACTCCTACGACAACCAGGAGTAGGATATGGAGAGCCCTATACGTCAAACGAAGGCCACCATATTAGAAGAGTACCTATCTTCAAAATAAACAATTATGTAATGACAACCACAAAATGCGCGTGGACGAGTCACCAGTAGCGCTGTTATTCAAAAGCCTGGTTCGCCGTCGACAAAAGATGATAGATTGCTCCAGTGGGCACAAACAGCTTTCATAGCGACAGAGATAGCATCTCTATCAGTTACGTCGTTGAGATTACAGATGGAGCTGTGGTTATAGTCTATTGTTGTTTATTATGTTGATACAACCGGAATAGAATGAGGGAGAATAGTGATGGGAATTGCGGCGAGCAAGTTCTTGAAGCCAGTACAGCTTTCATCTTGGATATTTTCAAGATTATGGAGGCAAAATTATTTTACGGACTTGAATTATGTTTGGGGTAGGGACATTTGACCAAACAGAATGTATTAAAGGGATCTTTGTATCGAAAAAAAATATCTAAAAGACTAAGTGCCTATGCTACTTGACAGATAATAAATACATTTTTGACAGGTAAACAGAACGGGTGATAACTATTTTTATTCGTCAAATAGCGATAATCAGATATGGTTAAAAAGGCACTAAATATCTATAATAAGCCCCCCATAGTGTGGCTTATCATAAGATACTTAGTGCCTTGAGTAAATAAAAATAATGAGGTACCCCAAAAATTCTGCATGACATTTCTTACTCATTATCAGCAAGCATGCAAAACAGCTCTGACTCTTCCATCCATCTGTCTGAGTCCGCCTAGTCAGGCGGACTCAGACAGATGGATGGACAGACTATAAGGACTTCTTTGTCGGTCTTTGAAACCCTAAAAATGACTATTTGTATTAGAACCAAGACTGCTTTCCCAGCACTAGTTAGATGAATAGCCGCGTATCGTTCATGTGACAATATCAACAATGATTGCATGCGCGTGCGTTCATTGTGTATCTACCTACTTCCACTTAGTCATAGTAACAGTAGCAAGTTCCTGCCATTTAAAACTTACCTATATAAAATCGACTACGACGTTTCTGACTAAATGACAATCAAAAACCGTAAGTTTTAGAAATAACGGGTAAAGAATCCCAAAATTTAAGGGATGCAGCAAATAAATATTCATTGAAATCAGTCGGTCAACCAACGAATCCAACTCGGATGGGCAGCATTTGGGACCCTTCGCCATATCTTCTCGTCACAGATACAGCAGAACCTCAAGACGAAAGTCTACAGTCAGTGCGTGTTGCCAGTGATGACATATGGCACTGAGACTTGGTCGTTAACTATTGGCCTCATACACAAGCTCAAAGTCGCGCAGCGGGTTATGAAGTGAGCTATGCTCGGAGTTTCACTACGTGATAAGATCCAAAATGAGGAAATCCGTAGAAGAACCAAGGTCACCGACAGCTCTCAGAATTAGCAAGTTGACGTGGCAGTGGGCAGGCCATAGGTATAGCTTGCAGAACCGATAACCGTTGGGGAGTAAAGTTTCTCGAATGGCGACCACGAACCGAGCGCAGTGTTGGAAGGTCCCCACCCGATGGACCGATGACATTGTAAAGGTTGCGGGAAGTCGGTGGATGGAAAGGGCTCAAGACCGTTCGTCGTGGAACTCTTTGGGGGAGGCCTATGACTGGAGACTTCTACAGGTTGTTGATGATGATGATGAAATCAGTTCGCTGCGAACCAAACACGAACACACAAAAAAACAAACATTTGATTATGATATTTATTTATTCATAATAAAAATATAAATAAATAAGTTATATATGAAAGGTTCCTTCTCAAACGGTGGCCCTGAAAACGGCCATTGCCTGTTTGCCATTGGCCTCCATAAACATAATTCAGGATGACCAAGAGATATTATTATTATTATTATTAGTATAACTCTGTGCGTATAGCTGCATACAAAAGACTTCAACGCGCTCTTCTTGCAATGCACATTTCGATAAACCTTACGTTACTTAAGTAATTAGTTCACTTGTATACTTTTACCTACCAAATTACATTATCTTTTAATCAAATTACCTCATATCACCACATACTCCTTCCATTGTTTTGCTCGACACTGCACCTAGATAGGTGCAGTGTCGAGCAAGTAGATAGATATCTACTTGCTGAGTCCGAGTTAGCACACTGCGATTGTGAAGTTGACCAAGTGGTTCCATCTGAAAACCAGCTCATCTACACTTGCCCGTACTCTTGTTTCTTTTAGTTTCTTAACTCTTTGCATCCTGTGACTCTTCTGATTAGATTGTGCTGTTTTTGTGTTTGTTCCAAAATAAATTTGTTTTATTTCTTTTTTTCGTTACTGTAACGAAAGTTACCGACATAGCTCTTAGAATTATTAAGTTGAAGATGTCTAAAATGACTTGCAAAAATAATACTAGCAATCGAACTGCTAGAATGTAATTTCAGACTTCTAGGCAAATATGATAAGGTTGAAAATAGAGTGAAATTTGCGTTTTCTCGATCAGACCTCGTGTTGGGTCGTTTACGCTAGCGTTGCATCATCAACCAGATAGACGGTAAGTGTATCCATCTGCGCAAGAGTTGACCTGCGACATACGACCCTTTAGTGATGGGAATGCGAATGGGTCATTTATCGATTGTAACAAACTAGCAGACCAGCCTCGGTTTAGCTCGGGTTATACCGCGTGTAACAAAACCCCTGTCATATCCATTGAGTGAAAATTTATACATCATAAAAAGTATATTTTAAAAACATAACTAATAAACTTACAAAGCTAATAAACTTACCAGAAAAATGTTAAGTATACAGGGTTATTTTGAAATACCCACAACCTGAAAACGGTTTCTTCAGAATCGATTTAGCCATAATAATTAAAAAAATGCCAAATGGAGATATTTACAAACTGTAAGTAAATTACTTACTTTTTGTCAAAAAAAATCTGTCATAAAATATTGCTAGGCGTACTTATGCCCAAAAAAATGCAATTGAAAGTTATATGAAAAACATTTATTTTGTTTTAAAAATTGAATCCTAGAATGCCTATGTATTATTACCAACTAAAAAACTCAGCAGACTTAAAATGCCATACTGTTGACACTTTGTTTTTACTAGAATTATCGAATGTTTAGTGGTTATCGATCTTTCCCCGCACTAACGAACGCACATTGCGTACGCACGTCTCTACCATGCACGGCTTGCTCCATAGTGGTGCAACGCCTTTGATTCAGTCCCATGGATTTTAAATTTTCCGATCTGGTACACATTCAACTTCAGAAGTAGGGTACCTTTAAAATTATCAAGTAAAGGAGTCATTTCCTTCTGGGCCTGGTCCATGTACACTACATAAAAAAAATTAGGAAAAAATAGGAGATTACAAGAAAAATACAATCTCATTAATTTGTGGACAAATGCGATGGTACAAGAATAGTGCTTCTGGTAAGTTTTTTACTATGTGAACACTATTTGAAGGCCGCCATGTTGGTTTATAATTGGCGTTTGACATGACATTGACATATTTTTCATGTCATGTTGTTTGATTGATGTTTTTGTTTTGTCAGATTGTATGTATGTTGTCAAAATGACATTTCACGCACGTCCATCCGCCATATTTTTGTAGCGCTGTGTGTTGCTCTCTTTGTCGAAGAAAATCTTAATGTACCTTAGAACGAAGTCAATTTAAATAAAATTACCAATTAAATACGTTTACTTTATTGCTTAGCAATATTTTAGAGTAGTGTACACAGTGCAGGCCCAGGCCATATATTGATGAAACGTCTCTTTTCCACAAACAGTTAAATTTCCTCTTGTCTATTATTTTTTCTTATTTTTTCATACAAATAGCATGAGCATGGATTACAATTAGAACGTCATCTATACCAATTTTTATCATCATCATCAGCCAGTAATGTCCACTGCTGGACGTAGGCTTCCCTAAAGAGTGCCACGATGATCGATCTTGAGCCTTCTCCATCCACCGACATTCACAATGTCATCGGTTCATCGGGTGGGGAGCTGCCCACTGCCACTTCAACTTGCTAGGAGCTATTTCAGTGAACTTGGTTCCTCTAGGGATTTCCTACGGAACTGGCAGTAGGCGGGCCATATAGCTCACATAACCGACAATTATTGGGGAATAAAGGTTCTCGAATGGCAACCACAAACCGAACGATACAGTGTAGGAATCCGAAATTGATTTGATGTTTCTTCGTCCGCAGAAATGCCGAAATTCCCGTTCGCGGTCAAATGGAGGATAGCCCATTGTACGTTCACAAAGAATTTGAGGTGAGTATATAGATACACGGGCGATACAAATTTCTACATTCTACACCGCGCAACTGAGTCACGCTTTTATTTTACAATTTAATCGGAAATAAATCACAATTACATCGTTAATGAGTAGGATAGAAAGTCGTCTTGGAAATTTTCCTGTCCCGTGTAATGGTACGGAATCCTCTCCGGGCGGCAGCACTTCTCACACTTGACCGTCTTTTTGTCTTATATTCAGCAGCCAGACGAAGAGTACGATGAATGGGAAGTGAGCCGGTCCAGGGTGCACCTCGGAGCCCTGATCGGCAGTGGAGCCTTCGGGCGGGTCCACGCAGCGCAGCTGGACATGCCCTGCGGGCAGACCCTCACTGTAGCTGCGAAGATGTTGACTGGTGCGTAAACTAAAGACCATGGCTACTTCTACCTACTATACCTAGGTACTATAGGTTTTGTTTGGGTTGTTACGTACCTAATCGCAAAGATTTAAGGTTCAAAACTGTGTAAAATATTGCTGACAATTCTGTTCAGCAGGCGCATTCTGTAAAGACATTTCGAACCTCGAAGAGCTGAATCCGCGGTGACTTTCAAATTTGAGTTTCGAGTTTGAGTTCGAATTTTGAGAAAGTGTTGAGCACTCCTTTTCCGGTTTATGATTTTATATGGTCAAAGTGACTTTGACCCCTATCGACTTCGCTTGGTGAATCTAAAAACGACTCCATTGACCATGTATATATTGATCAACAGATAATGCATCAGAGGAGGAGATGCAGGATTTCTGCCGTGAGATAACGATGCTAAAGCATGTCGGCTGCCACAAGCATGTCATCAGACTTGTAGGATGCTGCACTGAACGAGCACCCTATATAGCGCTTCTTGAACATGCCCCTAGAGGGGATCTACTGTCGCTACTTAGAGCTGCGAGAGGGAAGAATAAGGAGCCGCAGGTGTCTAATGAAACGAGGCGGGCTGATAGTGGTGTCGGGAGGCCGTCAGAGGGAGATTGTAAGTGGACGTCATAATTATTATTATCATAAAATTAATTTGAGGACAAATTATACTCATGTTTAGTCTCTACTTAATGAGCAAATTGTAATGACGTTACTACTGAAAAAAATATCCTCACTGGTTATTTGTTGGGTACCCCGCGATAGCTCAGTGACCAGGTTGAGGTATGGTGCTCCGGGACACCAACTAGTGTGAGGAAAGGTTTGAAGTGCGCAAAGGTTGGAAGACATGTCGGTATCATCAAGATATTTTCCTACACTGTTTAAGGGCACTAGCAAACCGCACATCAATTATTTTCTAAATATAAAAAAATATTTGTGCCCGGCGGGTTTCGAACCCTTTGGACCGGAAGGCTGGGTTACCACCACCACTCCAGTGCCTTCAAATTCCAGCTCACAATACTTCACAATTTCCAGCTGAATACACAAATCTCAGTGACTCAGACCCGGCCCTTTCTGACGGAAAGCTGTACATAGACGAGAAGAGCCGTGACCATTATGTGGCGGAGCCAGCTCTTCACCTGGATGGGGGTACCATGAGGGAGTACGCGATGCAGGTCGCTCTAGGCATGCGGCACTTGGAGGGACGCGGGATCACTCATAGGTGAGGCATTTGCTTACATTCTTACTAATCCTACCAATATTATGAGTCGATCCTTAACTGGGACCATAGGAACTTGCCCCACGTGGGACGACTTGAGGCAGTTCAGAAAAAATATCATTTTCTGTCATCACTGGTCCCACGTCCTAATTGCACTGAGATTTGGTACAATCAACAACAAAAGTGTTAAGTGAGTTTTGAAATAAATAAAGATTAAATGCGAAAGTTTGTGAGGATGTTTGGGTGTTTGTGGTTCAATCACGCCCAAACGGCAGAAAGGCGTTAGATGAAATTAGGCACAGAGGTAGATTATAGTCTGGAATAGGATTTATGCAACTTTTTATCTTCATAGGTACCACGCGAGCGAAACCGTGGGTGGTAGCTAGTTCTAGCTAATTATCTCCCGTATTTTTTGTACAGGGTATTAGCCCCTCATACTGACAATAACTGGTTTATAGCAATTGCTGGATTTTTATAGCAATTGCTGGCTTTGCTTCTATTTTGAAATTTCGAATTAGTCGGTAATATTATTTCACTCAACTCACACTGACCGTGAGACTGATATTATTTTCATAGAAACAGATTTCAAATTTAATTCTCTTTTTAAAATACCATACCATTACTCTCCTTTAGCTTTATTGAGAGGAAGTTTGAGGGAATAATTAAAAATGGACTCGATTTTATGCAAAGGTCAGCCTGATGTCAGTGTAGGGTAGAAAAAAGTTTTGACAACTAATCCTGGTATTTTAAGTCATCGCTCAATTTTTATTTAGTTTTAATCAGAATCAATTTCACTGAAATTTCGATGAAACCAATGTTAGTTTGATTCAATAGACGACAGACATCGTTTTTGCCGTCTAACCACATCTATGAAGAAATTTGATTTAGTTTATCCAAATTTGGTTGAGTGAGGACTTAAAATACCATCTCTTTATACGTGGTAGAAAAGTCAAAACGTTAGTATTGAAAAAAAAATTGTGTTGGCCAACAGGGACGAATTTATTATTAATTCCAAAATGTTTTAGTTCCCAAAATGCTCCCAGATGTTTTATCAGAAACCTACCAGCAAACAAATTATAAATTCTCATCACAAAAGTTTTATAACTAGGGAGTTTACCCCTGCACTGAATAATTAGCTCTATTTCAAAGGAATAATGATGATAATAATATTGCCGAGTTTCGTACGGGTGGATAGAGCCTTGAGGTTGTCTGCGCCTGGCAACGATCGCATAGCAACGCGGTAAGCGGTCTTGAGGCGCCGATGTGGTTTTATACAGTAGGAATTTTGTGGGTTTTTGTAAAAGGTGCGATGTGCCTAGATCATCGTCAAACCTAGTTTACTATGTTAGTATAACTTGTGTTTCACTCCAAACTGAGATCACGCGATATCTGGTAAAAGTTGGTGCTCCGATGATCGTCGAGGAACAAATAAATAGCATATTTAGCATGTTCTAACTTTACTAATATCCGATTGGAATAATTAACTGAACAAATTCAAATTCAAAAGGTTTATTTGAATAAAATAAAATAGGTGAAGCTACGCCTATTCCTCATGAGCAAGCCTTTGAGAATCAGGCAATAAACACGGCTTATGTCTCTCATTTTTTTTGGTGATCCTTTTTCACAACATGGAATGTAGAGCTTCAGGGGTTGCTCCGTGGAGCCAAACGAACAAGGTGAGCCTCAAAAGAAAAATATCAGGTAGCTATAAAATAAAAGTCATTAAAACTTTACATGAGACTAACGTTAAATTGGATTTAATAGATTTCGTTGTATCTCAAAAATATAATTAGAATTAAAATAAAAATCATTGCAACTAGGTACACCTCATTTTAGGTTACGCTTTTAGCGAAACAAAACTTTGAGCACTGGTAGTGGTATCTACTAGTCACTCCGCCTTCCGATTGTGTGTTCGATTCCCGGTCGTGCACCGTTATATTTTCCAAATGTATGTGCTCTTAAAATCTGCATGTCCTAGAACCTACAAATAATGGAAGACTTGTGCACGAAAGGACCTTGGAAGAGGCGCACTTTAATACTTTCACTACACTGATCCTTTCACCAACAGTCACACTCTTTTCAGGGCCTCCATACCTCGGTCACTGACCTAATACAGGATGTCCAAGAAAGAATCATGGACACCACAAGTATTGGCCCCACAAGGCCACCATACCTCAACCAGCCAGGCTATTGTGTAAGCAAAATGGTAATGAAGATCGCAATTTTAAGGATGATTTTTTAAATTTTAGCGACATCTCAAATTTTTCAAACATGATAAGGAAGAAGCCAAGGTCTTGAAGTTTTCCCTTGTCAAGTTTGGAACGTTTTGAATGTTGCTAAGATTGTTACAATTACCCTCAAAGTTACGATCTTCATTGCCATTACGCTTACACAATGGCACCACTCACTGACTTTAATGCAAGATGACCAAGAAAGAACCAGTAACACGACAAGCAAACGAAATAATCCCAGACTCGCTTCCCAGGCCAACTGTTGGCCAGCTTCCTACAAGCTTTCTAGGGAACATTTTTTAAAGAGCACAGTTGCTATTGCGTTCATCGTCATTGCTGTGAACGTATGTGCAGGAGCTCCGGTTTCTACCTCAATTGTTTGCCGCTAGAACGAATTCAGAGTAACATCCTGTTGAACTGTAAACTAATCTATCCTATTTGGATGCTGGAGGAAGGTCTGGTGGGACGTTTAAATAAAATTCACTTTGCTATTCATTATTATTTTTAAGTTTATTTCTTAATTTGTATATAAAAAGAAACAGCTAATTTGAGAATTTTTGTGTTTTGTTGATAGAATAACCCCCTTTCCGGATGATATACATGTTATGAATCAACATTATTTCTTTGCTATCAACTGTTCTATTCGCTACCAAAATTGCAAGAAGGAAGACGGAAGCAGAGCACCCACCATGCTGCCATAAAAATTAAATAGAAATAACATAATAATGTTGCCGTTATTGCAAACACATCCTAAGAGTTTTCGCAATACAAACTCAAAAAAAGTTTATGTACTTAGTAGTAACTGCTACTATACTGTACTGTATCAGACCCTAGACTACAAATTCTTAATCACATCTCACTTTTCGAACTTGAAAAGTAAATAGATTACTGGTTTTTAGCTGTTAGCGCAGTTAAAGCTATGGTTGATAGAAAACTACAAATAATTGGTAGACTGGCATTGACTGGCCTAATAGCTCAGTTGGTAGTAACTCTGCCTTCTGCGCTAGAGGTCGCGGGTTCGTTTCCCACACTGGACAAACATTTGTGTGATGAACACAGATGTTTGTTCTGTGTTTGGGTGTTAAAATATTTATATATTATATATATCAGTCACTGGTACCCATTGTACAGGCTATGCCTAGATTGGGATCAGTTGACCGTGTGTGCTATGTCTGGAATATTTATTTATTTTATTTATGGGGTATTTTCAGATACACCTGTGTTTAATGTTACTATTTTAATAGGTTTTTGTGGCCACCACCGGTAACGTAGTTTTTAGGCCATACGAATGCCACCGATCAAGCTGGGACTGTGCCATCCAAAACACGAAGACCTTAGGTGTTACTAAATAGTAAATACCACTAGCGGTCACCCATCTATTTGATGATTACAATCTTACTCCTCATACTTGAAATTCCTCAAAATTTAAGTCGCTTTTATAGTTATTAAAACGAAATATGTTTCCAAACCATTGACTACCTACTCAATTCGCCATACACAACCTAATCCCCGTTAAGTAAAGTTCACTTCCCTCTGCTTCAATTACGGGTAAATTTTCGAGAAAAGGCCTGGATTTTCCGAGAACGACCTCGATCCCGGGCGGAGCTATATATAATAACAGGTGATCCCTGATAAACCGTATTTACACAGAAAGTAGGTTGCAAGTCGATACATAGTCGCATAAAGCACAATATTTTAAATGAATCTTCAGCCATATCCATTTTTCATTGAAAAAACACTATGAAATATCTCAAAACAGCTGTTTTGGGGTCAATTCTCGTACGTTTAATAATCCAATCCTACTTCCTACTAATATTATAAACGCCAAAGTTTGTGAGGATGTTTGGATGTTTGGATGTTTGTTGTTCAATCACGCAGTAACGGCTCAACCGATTTCGATGAAACTTGAAATAGATAGAGTTCTATACCTAGAATAGCATTAAATATATATTTGTCAAGGTTCAACGCGAGCAAAGCCACGTGCGCAGTTAGTTAATTCTAAAGATGATAAAACATAGCAAAAAAACTGATTTGAAAAGTTCTGATTTATAAACTGAAAAAAATTACGAGAGGGTATCTGTTTTCGCAAATATTTTTTTGGAACTTTTTTGTATTTTTTTTGTAACTATATGCTTGTTTCTGGATATAATATTTTTTGTCGGTATTTGGTGGTCGAAAGGAAAGTCCGTCATCGACCAACCCGCAGAAGGGTGAATTGTTTAGATCACGTGGTGGGCGCCAGCTTTAAACTAACCAAAAAAATAAAAACGTGTTTTCACGTTACAGGGATCTTGCTGCAAGGAACATCCTTGTCGACGGTTCCGGGGTACTGAAAGTGGCTGACTTCGGCCTCTCTCGCTCCGGGGTGTACGTTCACACGAGGGCCAGACCGGTGCCGTTGCGCTGGCTGGCCCCGGAGGCGATAGTGCAGGCTCAGTACTGCAGCGCCAGCGATGTCTGGGCATTCGCCGTGCTGCTATGGGAGATCGCTACATTAGGTAAGTGTCTAGAGGAGTCCACGATTTAATTTACTAATCTACAATAAAATTATAGAGAGGTTATTTTTATTTATTTTTATAGTGTTAACCCACACTAGGAATACTATGAATTGTTATGATAAAAAAATCGACTCAGACGGGTTTTGACCTGCCAGCGCCACCTTCCCCTAGATACCGGGATGCTCTAACCAACTAAGATACGGAGCCAGTTACGAAAATTTTTGGGCCTTCCAATCGTTTCCATCTGCTCAATGACTAAAGCTGGTTTTAGTTCATTGACGAGAGGTGTCGCAGCTTATTCAATTTTTATAGTAATAGAATAGTGATCTTGTGATATCGTGGTCGCCATTCGGAATTGATGATCTGGGTGGCGTAGCGGGCGAGGGCCTGTCTGAGACGCAAGGGTTCGATTCCCGATGCTGGACAAAATGTTTGCATGATCTGCAAATATATATTTTTTTTTTATTGATAATGGTAAGGCGTTTGGCCACCAACTCACTTTTGCAAGTGAGATGTGGCCTAAGATGGAGCACGCTTTCCCAGAGTGAACTTATTGACCCTAGATTTGAAGACTCCTAGATTGTACTCTTTCGGGAAAACAGACGCAGGCAGATCATTCCACTCTTTTCCGGTTCCGTGTCTGGGTGTTGTGGTACCATGGTACTCGTACCGTAGACACAGGGAATCCTAGTGTGGGGTCAGGACTATGTGTGTGACTGTCCGACGTTATTAATTTTTATTCCCCAACGGTTGTCGTTCTGCGAGCTATATGGCCTAATTATGGCAATTCTTCTTGTTCCAGGTGGATTCCCATACGCAGAGCTAAGTAACCACCAAGTGCCTCCATTCCTCTCAGGGGGCGGGCGCCTTCCGAAGCCAGCCCGTGCGTCCCCTCGGCTCTACCAACTCATGGTCGAATGCTGGTCCGAACGATCCGAGGATCGGCCCACTTTCGCCCAAATAGTTGACAAACTCAACGCACAAAAACAGCTTTATGTGGACCTGGACTGTGTTTTCCCACCCTCAGAAGACCTGCTTAGCGATTATGACTTCAGCACGTGTGGTTCCGCAATGGCTTCGTAAGACTGAGTATTTTTAAATGTTTGTTTACTTGTTGCACAGTAAAAAAAACACACAAGGTACTTGTTTAATTTAGAACCTCACATGGTTGAAATACCCCTAGTATACGTGTTCCGTAACTAGTATACTATCCCGAAACGGGCTTATTTTATTTTACTACCACTGAGCTATGACTGGCCTCATAGCTCAGTGGTAGTAACTCTGGCTTCTGCGCTAGAGGTCGCGCGTTCGATTCCCGCACTGGACAAACATTTGTGACTAACACAGATGTTTGTTCTGTGTCTGGGTGTTAAATATATATCTATTATGTATATCAGTCTCTTGTCCCCATAGTAGGGGCTATGCCTAGTTTGGGATCAGTTGACAGTGTGTGATATGTCCGGAATATTTATTTTTATTTTATTTTTTTATTAACAAAAAGAAAAAAAATACATAATAGCGAAAAAAAGACTATATGAAAAAACGGTTTTTCCCAAACTTTTAGCAATCAGATGCTGCCTATAACAGCAGAATAATTTAGTTTGTACTGATTTGACCCCAAAACAGCAGATTGTTGTATTTCGTATTTAGTTTTTTTATTTATAAATCCAGAAGTCTTAGAACTAACGTTATTGCTAGTTGGGTAAAAAATAGGTAAGCCCCTTTCAGCATAGTAAACTTATTAAATGTATGAAGAATGTGATGAGAGTGAATGAAGCAAAAGAGGTATGTTAGGATCGTAGCAAGTGGAAAGCCGTGGTCTCTGCCTATCCCTCTGGGAAATAGGCGTGATTGTATGTATGTACCTATGTATACTTATTAAGAATCACCTAGTTTATCTAGGAACTTATTTGTTACAATCATAGCCGTACCGTACCCAGTTGGGACAGGCTTGGCACTAATAAACGTGTCTTTCCACGTAGGTATTTAAATCTTTTATTTATTTGACATTCCCATTTTCATGTCCATCTACCATATTTTTAGGTTTTCTGTTATTTCCTTTCTTTTTAGTCGTCGTTGGTGCTTCCGTCGGCGGTTCCGTTGGCGGTTCCGTTGGTGCTTCCGTTGGTGCTTCCGTTGGCGCTTCCGTTGGTGCGTCCGTTGGCGCTTCTGTTGGCGCTTCCGTTGGTGCGTCCGTTGGTGCGTCTGTTGGCGCTTCCGTTGGGGCTGCTGTTGGTGCTTCTGTTAGTGCTTCCGTTGGCGCTTCTGTGGGCATTTCCGTTGGCGCTTCCGATGGTGCTTCCGTAAGTGCTTCCGTTGGTGCTTCCGTTGGTGCTTCCGTTGGTGCTTCCGTTGGTGCGTCCGTTGGTGCTTCCGTTGTCGTTGTCGTTTCTACTACCTTTTTCAAGAAGACTGGGGCAGTCGTTGCTTTTTCAGTTACTTTTACAGTAGTCCTCGTAGTATAAGGACTGGTTCTCCTTCGTGTGATTAATTTTTGGAGCCCTTTTGTGGACCCTTCCAGAATAACCTTCAAAATGCTAAGTGGCACCCAGTGACCCGGCATGATGGCTTCCACGGGGTTGGCGACGAAGACTAAGGGGTCCTTGTCGGGGTTTGGCCATTGCGATGCTGCCGACACGGCTATCACCATCACTACTGTTAAGGCGAGGGGTATCACTGCAAAGTAAACTGGATTATTCAATCGATCGGCTTATTCATGGATTAAAACAAACGTGCAAAGCTCGTCCAGGATGCGTTACTCTATCATAATTAATTTCAAAATAACAAAATACGGTAGTTTTTATATTAAACAGCCGTGTTCAAATGGCGTGCGATTAATGATCTAAAAAAAAAAAAATTTTAAAAAGATCCTTATATTATCTACTTACTAACTCTATTCTACTACAATTAAAGTCCATTTTGAGTTACATATGCATATGCATAAGCGTGCTCAATAATATCGCAAGCGTAATGGCTTCGAATAAAAATTGACTAAAAGCATTATAATTAAGGATCAGAGTAGCAAGTCCGCATTTAAGTGAGCAGTCTAACTACTCACCGCTGAGTGTTGAAAAGTGAATAGTTTGCCGGTTTTTGTTGGGGCTCTTTACGCTACACTATACAAACACGGTAAGCTACTCAGTTTTCATCACTCAATTGGAGGAGGTAGGGCACAGCGAGATTTTCTCGTTCTAAATTGGAGCAGCCCGCCTGGGGAGGTACCTCCGCCTTACAGAAGATTGCAGCCAAATAACATTATTTGTTTCAAATAGTGTTATGCTCCTGCGGTGAGTAAGGCTGCCAGAGCTCTTTAGGGGGGAAGGGGGAGGGGTCGGCAACGCGTGCGCGATGCCTCTGGTATTGCAAGCGCTCATAGGCTACGGTAACCGCTTACCAACAGGTGGGCCGTATGCTGGTTTGCCACCATAGTTGTATAAAAAAAAAAAAATAACTCAATCAACGGTGAAAAGTGAGTACCTGACCCAAGAATATCACGGACTCGGGCATCAGTTGAAATAAATTTTGATGTTATTCAAAATCGCACGCCGTTTGAACATGGCTTCGAAAATAGTTGAAACTTTTTCGAAGAACTTGATATTGACTGTAAAAAACTATCAAAGTCTTACTCTCTTTGATTTTTAATACGGTACGGGAAATCCTACAGATTGAAAGTATTTTATATTGTATTTCTAATACATACTGGATGGTGCCTACCTACCATGAAATCATTTTCAAATCTTTATGACTGAAATCAAATCAAGCATTTACATGAATAAGTCTTCAGTTAAACCTTATCCGAGAAATTTGATTGAATATTAATTGGATTGCGTATAAAATAAAGTTACGTACTCGCCAACTCAACTACCATTTAAAAATTATCATGACAGCTAAATGTGTCTAAAGCTGTTGTAAAGTTTTGTTTAGTCATGAAAAATTTTAGAAATTTAAACTGAACAGAAAATGCTCAAGACACGTTTATAAGTCTATGGGATTAACTGGATATAAAGTAAGAAAAATAGTAGGTAACACTTTTGATACTACTAAGACCAAGTATCTTAATAAACATCTACAAGGTAGATGTTTATTAAGATACTTGGTATGTAGGTATGTTGTATGTAGGTAGTATTATAATTTATGTATGTTTATCTTCATTTTTAGGTGTTTTAATAGGTAATAGTATTTTTGTAATTAATGTTATTTACTATTAACCATATTTGTTTAGGTACACGAACCTCCCTCTATAATCACTTCTCTCTAGCCTCAAAGGTTTGCTGGAAGAAAACTCTTTTTAGGGTTAAGCTCGCCTTTGTACATACCTTTCTTTTTTATTGCTGTAATCTGTGTTTTCTTGTGTACAATAAAGAATAAAGGTGATTAATAAATGTATGTTATCCCTGAGTAACTTCGTAACTATTTGCTCACGGGATAGTCCCGTAAAGGATTTCCTAGCATCCACTCAGCTAAGCCGGCCTTCAGGAATGGCGTGACCGACCGTGCGGAGCTGACCAAACCGCGGGCATTCCTTTACAGCACAACCTAAAATACTGATGTAATAATACTCCTCTTGCAGTGATATCCAATGCGATCATCAGGATTCTTTTTCTTCTTGCCGTTACACAAGCCAGACCTCGCAATCAAAGATGGCCAGACGCTAAGAAAGATCCGCTTGTTTTTATCGCGAATCCTGTAGAAGCCAACATGCCAGGCCACTGGATGCCATTAAGCATCATCAAAGTCATCCTCGAAGGTTCCACGTCGCCGTGGACGAGTAGACCGACTCAAATGCAATTGAAATTGCGTATGACTATCGCAGTTACAACGGAGAGAACAACAACAACGGCAGTACCTACGAAACCGACTCCTGCGCCTACTGAGCCATCAACTACAACGCCAACACCTACGGAGCCAACAACGCCAGAACCCACTGAGCCAACAACGCCAGCGCCTACGGAACCAACAACAACCCCTACCACAACCCCTACAACAACCCCTACCACGACCCCTTCCACAACCCCTACCACAACCCCAACAACAACCCCTACCACAACCCCAACAACAACCCCTACCACAACCCCAACAACAACCCCCACAACAACCCCCACAACAACCCCTACAACAACCCCAACAACAACCCCCACAACAACCCCAACAACAACCCCAACAACAACCCCAACAACAACCCCAACAACAACCCCAACAACAACCCCAACAACAACTCCAACAACAACACCAACAACAACTCCAACAACAACCCCAACCACAACTCCTAGGACAACAAAGAAAATTGGACCAAACCGAAATCCTAAGAAACACATAAAAGATACCCATGCCAACACAAATACAAAGTAATTAGAAAAATCCTTCAAAAATACGTAGACCGTATTAGTATGGGTTATTATAATTTTATTACGTTTTATCCTAACCATTTTTCCATATATTGTACCTGCGGTTTCACCCGCGTTACTTATGAAAGAGGTTTGTTAGGTCCGACAGAGACCGTAGCCCGAATTTCGCACCATAGGCTCTGCCAGAAAAAAAATTGATCTACCAATCAGAGGACGTAAGGTCCTTCATCATTCCAGCCGTTTGAATTCCACTGCTGAACATCGGCCTCCCCCACAGATTTCCGGAGTGACTTCCTATCATGTGGGGGGAACTTGCCCATACTCACCACGCTGGGCACGCGGGTTGGCGAGCGCAGTTAGAGATATCTTTGTGAAAATAGGGGACGCTGCTGCTGCTGCTGCTGCCTAGCTTTTTTCACTTATTCGCCTCTTACGACATCCACGAGTAGGAGATATGGAGGGGCCTATTCTTCACCCGGAGCCACTGATTGGTGATTAAAAATGTCGCCGGACCGTACGTCCTTAGTGATTGGTTGATGTAATTTGTTTGTAAGACATTTTCTGATGAATGCGGGCAGCCATGGTCTTTCACTCTCACTCGCGCGTGAGTTTCCCGGGTTTTTGTTTTGAATGGACAAAAGTTGTTGCCGTAATAGTCCGCTAGAGGCGCTGCTGTTTCGGATTCCTAACTAATATCAAAGTTATTTTTGTAAGAATTAAAGCTTAAAATAATTGTTATATGATTTCAATACCTAAGTATGATATTCTAGCTTCCGCCCGCGGCTTCGTTCGCGTGGTACCTACATAAAAAGTTGCCTATATGCTATTCTAGGCAAAGAACTCTTAATCTGTTTCAAGTTTCAACGAAATCGATTTACTGCGTGATTGAATAACAAACATCCAAACATCTCACAAACTTTAGTATTTATTTTAAAAATATATACTATATACATACTATAAAATATAAAATCAAATAATTACAAAATGAAATAGAAACTAAATAAACAAATAATTTTGGTTATGCGGCAAGGCTGCATTCCCGCGTTGAATTGCCAAATAAATTCTTTGTGCAAGGAATGAGCCAGCTCTCTTATCACCGGCGGCGTCGACCAAAGTTGGTATAATTTTTTTGAAGAGCTTTCTTGTACTTGGGCCCCATGGTCCAAAGGTAGTAGTAGTATTTATAATATCAGTAGGAAGAAGGATTGCCATTCAAATGCAAGCGTCTCATCTTTATTTTAAAAACGAATCTGAACCTTTGAGACTGTCAACTTACGAAACCGCATAAAGAAAATCGCTTATATGTACGGAGCAACGTAAGTAACTTTTTATGTAAGGTACCACGTGAGCGAAGCCGCGGGCGGAAGCTAGTGAGACATAATGGTAGCCTCTTAAAAGTCCTAAAACCATTTCCCTGTAGCAGTAACAATTCGCTGCTCTGCTCTTGCGGAACACTGTCGTCAGTTTTCAATGGTTCCAAAATGGATCGCATAGAAAGCTCATATCAAATAAAATAATATAAAATAAATTTCCTGATTTCCTGAAAACGGTTTACTTAAAAATGTTGCCTGTAGTTTTAGTTTCGTAAAACCGCCGGCCGGGGCGCCGGCGTCCGTCGTCGTAGGAAAACAACCGCTACCTACCTATTTACAAGGTGATTCATAATATGAATCATCCCGAAAGGGGCTTATTCCACAACCAATTGGCAATAAAGTTTGTGAAATTTGACATATTTCATTGAAAAAACTCTATGCGAAAATCATCTGTTATGGGGTCAAAACAGGTCAAACTCAATGAATCAGCTGTTTTAGGTAGCAATGTCGATTCCGAACTTCTTGTACGTTAAGTTATTAGTTCTAAACATGATAAAAAAACCGAAAACAGCTAATTCAAGAAATTTTGTGAATTTTTTTTTTTTTTTAAATTGATGTTTTTTTTCGCTAGTATTATTTATTTTTGTTCATAGAATTACCCCCTTTCGGGATGGTATACATATTATGAATCACCTTGTATATATTATCTTTAAAAAGTTTTTTAAATATCTGTGAGATTTCTAAGTAAGATTTGTCATACCTATAAATACTTCAAATGCTGGGCAAAGGACTCTGCCCAGCAGTGGGATAAAAACGGCTGAAAACGATAATGATGATTTTTTTATACAACTGAGGTGGCAAAGAGGCATACGGCCCACTAGTTGGTAAGCGGTTACCGTAGCCTATGAGTACCAATTTTCTATGAGCCTATGAGTAGCAATACCGGAGGCATCACGCACGCGTTGCCGACGCCGAACCTGCTCCCCCTAAAGAGCTCTGGCAACCTTACTCACCGCAGGAACACAACACTATTTGAAACAAATAATGTTATTTGGCTGCGATCTTCAGTAATATCCTGTGATGATAGTGATGACTGATGGTATCTCCAATCTGTCGTAAGATCCCGCTACTCGATGAGGTAGTTTATTTAATGCTTTATCCCCCCTATTTTAATCGTATCTAAATCCTCACATTTGATTAACAAGCTTTAACTATAAAGCTGTAACGAAATGAACTTTAAAATACAAGGTAATGTTCTTTCCCTACATTTTGGTAAAATAAACATTTAAAAAATAGGCGCGTATGTACCGTCACATTTTTCTTCAAAAACAGATTCACTTTGGATATTTTTTTTAGATTTTTCTAACTAACAAGGATAAAATATCAAAGAATAGGTAACATAACATATAAAATATTTATAAATATTGATATTAAAATAACTGACTGATTGTGATAATATTAAAGAAACAAAAATTATACACTCAGATCATGATAGATACAGTAAATACAATGGATCAGATAATGATTGTAGAAAAGTGATAATATATATTACTACGTACCTACATCATTTTAAACGTTATCGATATCGATATTATTAATCGCTATTCGCTACTGCACGTACAACAGTACACACAACATAAACACAACACTATTCCATGCGCTATCTCATTCGCTCATTCGTTGAACTATTTTCTTCTTTCTTTCGTTCGGAATTGTCAGTCTCGCGCTAAACGTCAGCGGGAGTGGTGTAGCGCTGCTCCACGGAATTGCCAGAACGTGTAAATAAAACACACGTGCGATAACATTGAGTGTAACAAATAACTGGATTGATGATCGCGTGAAGTGTATTCTATAGTGTTATATTCGGAAACTGGTGATTGGATTCGTTACAGTGATGACTGAGTGTTGATTAAGTCGCAGTCGGAATAAATAAATTGAACGATGGCTCTGGTTAATTTTAGCGTGTGCTTAGTGCTTGTTTTGTATCAGCTTTCGGCGGCCTACAGTGATGAGGCGTCGTCGGAATCCGCTGATCTTGGATTGATAGGTAAGATTCGTTTGTTTTGAATACTGTGTAACCTAAACTTTTTTTATGATTGGAAGAAACCGGCAAAGCACTTAATGATTTAAAGGTAGCTGTAGCTTTTCACTCACTTGCGTTGTAACTTGTGGTGCCTTGAAGTCGATGGATTAAGGATAGGGAATAAGCAAGCGTCCAGCTTACCTAGTAGGAAGTAGGTTCCCATAGGTACCTAAACTTAACGCGGATGGACGATGCGTGCCGAGCCTTTAGCGCGGGTTTCCTGAAGATGTTTTCTTCCAATGCCTTATGCACCATTTCGAAGTAAAATCGATTGGTGCAGGACCGGTTTTCGAACTCACAACCTTCGAATGTCGAAGTAAGTACCGACTAGGCCAACACGGCTGGTACCTATCAGGCAGACGGAAGGCGCCCTTGAAATAGAATAAGTAGGCACTCGGCATAGGTACTAGGTAGATCACAGAGAACCTATTTACATACCTACAACAACGTATAACTAATACTGAGATTAGGTACCTACTTGTCGCTATCTATTGGCTTTATATAAGTACCTACACAAACTCAATCTTGCAACGGGCTATGGAGAGCTATGCTCAGAGTTTCACCGTGCCTTGCGTGATAACACCCGAAATGAGGAAACCCGTAGAAGAACCAAGATCTCCGACTTCATCATCATCATCAAGCACCAAGCTTCGATGATCGCCTTCGAAAATCGCAACATGTTCTAACTTATAACCAACTGGCTTCCTAACTAACTAACCTAAGCAGGTAGGTACCACCTTTTTAAACCTACTTGTACATTTAAAATATGCATTAGGTATTTTTTCAGCCGACACGGATAAGCTAATCATTTGCATGACTAGGTATCAATCGTTGGATTCGTTCACCGGCGCCAAGTCTGCTTCTTATCAGATCACCGATAGAGCAAGGTAACATATCGATTGATGACGCTTTGCTTCCCGATTCTTGACTATTGATTGACTATGGCAGTTCATGAAAAAACCATAGAGATACCTCAGGCAATTTTTTCATTGTCTGAGAGATATACGAGATATAACAGTTTTGTGAGCGGGAAGCCATTAAGATGTGTTTGTATTATATTGTAAGAATGAGAACCAGTGTAGCGAAAGCCATACACTAAGTAGGTAAGTTACTTACAAAATCATTGCGATTTTCGCAACCCGAATGGATTTGAAATGTTTCTTGGCCTACGGAGGGATTGCGGAAACACTGTGCTCCCGCAATCCCTGTGTAGGCCAAGACATGTTCTTGGAGATCCAGAAAAACCCTCAACACATCGCCCAACCCCGCCGGCGGGGTCGATCGAAGACCACGACCCGTCCCTGCGTTCCCACCCTTCGGGGTGATGGCCTCCTCAAAAAACGGCTCAGGCCGAGATATGTAGGTGGTACCTAAGTGGTGCCCTTGAGCTCATTGCCCCAACCTTACTTTTTGCGGCCGCAGCACCCTCTGCGCTCGCCATTGTCCAGTTTCGCTATCTGATAAGAGACCAACAGCATAAAAAACCGTCCGAATAGAAAAAAAAACAGTATTCCCGTTTCAAATCCATTCCCTATTCAAACGCAAGCCCTCGCTGCAGTCATTAGGCGCGGGTTGATCCCGTGACGTCATCGGCGTCTCAGCGACCCGGCGCCACATGTGGCTGTCATCCACTCTAGCTTGGGTTGCGTTTTTACGAACTTAGTTTTGTAACGAAACTATTTCGGAAGATGCATGGCGACGCTGGTTGCGCGGCGGCCGCTTGGCAGGCTGAGACGCGAGTGATGCGGCTGCCGTCCCTCGGTTTGAAAAATATTTACACGCAAAATGTACCATTTTATGTTTTTTTAATGCAACTGAGGTGGCAATCCAGCGTAGGGCCCACCTGTTGGTAAGTGGTGACGATATGAACGATTGCAATACCAGAGCCATCACGCACGCGTGGCCGAGTCCGATTGGGACGAATAGAATAAATTAAATTCGTGAACTGAGGCATTTTTACATATTGCCTATGACAGTTTTTGTTGAAAAAAATGTTTTTTTTCTCCACGCATGGTTGACCACTTCTCAGATCTCCAGGCGATCAGATCCTTTAAGATGTCTAAGGGGGGTAGTCAGAGGCACGTCCGATCATTTTGGTAGGTACTCTTACATGCCCAGATTCTGCATAGTTAGTATTCCATAGAGCATTTCATTCTATATGTGACAGGTTGCACTTGGCATAACCTATGCAGGCAACTAAATTGCCCAGGTACCTACCTAACTACCTATCAATTGTTCAGTTGCCAGTATGTTCATCAAAACGGCATAAAATGACGTCACCCCAATCGCATGCCCATAATTTGACAATGCGTTTACGAGTAGGGTTGTTCAATCGTCTGGCGCCAAAATTCTAAGCGGTCCCATCCTTACACCAATTTACACAGTCTACACCCTTTTTTGTGCGTTATGGTGGTGAAGGTACAGTTGGTTTTCGCTTGAGTGGTTTGTACAGAAGGGTCGAAAGCTCAAGGAATCAGGCTGTCCCCATGGTTCCATTATAGAACTATTGGTTGTTTAGGGGCGCGAAGACAGATGTGTTTTATCGTGCAGGTGTAAGTAAAATGTTCATGTTGCAATAGGAACAGACATTACAACCCGGCACACGGGTTTGCGAGCGTGTATAAAAATATTGGACGCTGCTGCCCATCCCCTAGTCTTTTCCCTTAGTCACCTCTTACGAAATCCACAGGTGGGTAGATATGAAGGGGCTTATTCTATATTCGGGACGACAACGGCTACCACGGCCATCAATAGTAACGATGTTTTATTCGAACAAATTAAACTTTCCAGAAATCAAACTGGACCATGCTCTTTCCACGAATCTTTCTCGTAACGTCGAGATAAGTTATTTCCGTGAATTCATCTCACGCGGAGTAAAGGTTCTCAAATGGCAACCACGAACCTGGCGACGCAGTGTTGGAAGGCCACACGATAGACCGACGACATTGTACAAGTTTCGGGTGGTCTTTTTGTATATTCGAAAAGGAAGTGCTGGTGTGTCCTGGTTTTCTTACTGATTGGTCATCCTGCGTATTGGTAATTTAGAGTAGGTCATTAATTCATTATGCATCTGAAACGTATTACACACTTGGTAAAAAAAAGACCTGCATGTTTTTTTGAGAAAACTATGTAGCAATCGGATAGTACTAACGTAACTAACTGTTATAAAAACTGGTGAATGCATATTTAGAGCAAACCTCTCTTGTAATCTCGTGGGTAGGTACTAACAAAACCAGCCCTATCACATTTCCCGCGGATAATGTAGCCGGTAGCAATGAATTTATACAGGTAAGCTGATACTCTTTTAAATACAACGAGGCTAGTAGTGCATAACGAACATGACATGTTGCATTTGACTTCCGCTGAGAGGCGGAAGCCCGGCGCCACCATCGGCGCTTGCGCAGACGACCCCGCAGTTTTAACCATTCATTCAGCAACCACCGCGACGGCCGGACGTCATGCGTCGGTGCTTATGCGATTAATTAACTTCACGCTTACGAATATTCAGCAGTAAAAATAATTGTTACACATATTTTTCATTCAAACTTTTAATGGAGATGATAAATTGTCTTATTACTTTCTGTTTGTAGCTGACACGGAATGAATCGAGTAACCATATTATCTTACTTTTAATTAAAATAGCCAGGCATAATGTATTCTAGACAAGAAAAAGCTATAAAACAATAGACAAAAGGCCGCTTCAATAAACTGCAATCCTGCCATGACCATCCACTTTAGCTGCCTGAGACTTTCTAGAACATCGTTGATAAGCAAATCGTCATGCAGTATTCGAGTTGCATATGAATTAGCATCAGTCATGGATGTCAAGACTTGCAAAAGATGCATACAGATAATCGTCACCGTTGCTATAGAGGTCGAACACCATGGACCCCGAAATTCAGCTCGGCAATACACAATGCCGACCCCAAATGAAGTGGGATAAGGGCAGGGAGATGATAAATACACAAGAAACAAAGAACTATATATACCTAATGGAACTCCCCTCCCCTTCCTCCATATTATTATTTCATTGACGTTGGATTGACATTAATGGTGGAACCGTTTTATGTATTATGAAAGGCCTATGGGCCACTACCAAAAATAAAGTTTTTGATGAATTTTCATACATAACCGAAACACTTTTCGCGGAGTCTGCTATTCAATTATTTTCTAGGCTGGGTTCGTCCGTTGGTTTTAGACCTGACTAGATTGCTATGCTCTTTTAACAATAAAAGCAATCGTCATGCAGTATTCGAGTTGCATATGAATTAGCATCAGTCATGGATGTCAAGACTTGCAAAAGATGCATACAGATAATCGTCACCGTTGCGATAGAGGGCGAACACCATGACTTCTTGGATCTTGGTTCGGATTGAGAGGGAAGGGAATCGTATAGCACCTCGTGGTAAATACTCTACGTAATCTTAATGATCTGTATGCAGAACAGGCCTGTGCCATCAACTTTGCGAACATTGCTGTTTGAAGGCGACTGGCATTTAGATTGGCTAATTTTTTGGCCGCGTACAAGCTCTTCTAACGGCACCACCTTTCAAAAACGTCGGAGCGTAGCGGCTCCACGTCTAAGTTATTTTACGTAAAGGCGCGAACGACATGCCAAAATACTTCATTTAGAAAATTCAGGTTACCTGTCTAGTCGTGAAGCAGGCTATTTGGCTTGTTATTTGGCTGCGATCTTCTGTAAGACGGAGGTTCCTCCCAGGCGGGCTGCTCCATTTTAGAGCGAGAAAATATCGGTGTGCCAAAGTCAAAGTCCGCAGAAATCTATGCGATGTAGGCCTCGCGTAGATTTCTGCAGACTTTGAATCCATTTCCAGTATCTAGTCAAAACAACAGCCAATTGATCGATAGTCAAGTATCGACGCATAAACACCTTCCTGTGTACATAATAACGCATCTTGGTGGTCTTACACGGCTTGTTAATAGAATTGAAATTTGCATGGCATTTATTCACGGTGTTTGTCTTGTTTTGGTACCTAGTTAAGTTATCAAGGGACACCAGTTTTTGATCTTATCGAGCTTTTGCAATAGACTTGCCGACTCGGCTCTTATTTTTAACGTGAACTTTTTGTTCACTTTGATCCTTGAACCACACTGGTTCTTTTACTATCGGTCATTTGAATAACACAGAAAGTAAGTTCGAACAGCTGTCGAAGATCGTTCGAAGATTTGTATCATCACTATAAGATCAGCTTCGGATTCGGACCACCTACCATCATTTTCATCACATTTTCACTGTGAAATATTTGGCTCTTGCAAGGAAGTTATTTCTTGGAAATGCACATCCGTGATAAATATTTATTGGCTACTGGGTGGCCGGCATTATTCATTGAAATTTCATCATCATAACTTCAGTTGTAGGCCTCCAAATTGTCGGAAGCAAGAGATCCAAAAATATCAAATGCTACAAATTTTATCATCATCGTCATCATCAGCCTGTAGAAGTACACTAACAATGATCTTTCCCAAAGAGTGTCACGTGGACGGAAAAGGCCTTGAGCCTTTTCCGTCCACCGTCTTCCCGGAATCACAATGTGGTCAATCCATCGGGTGGGGGCCTTCCAATACTGCGTCGGTCGCCCGGTTCGTAGTCACTATTCGAGACATTTATTCAAAAAGGTTGTTACCTTATTGCTTTTTAATAATAAGGTAACCATGGTATTACCTAGTTCAATCTCGCAGAACGGACAACTTTGTCGTCGAACTGTTTGGGGGAGGCCTATGTCCAGCAGTGGACTTCTACATGCTGTTGATGATTATGATGATGAGCTAGTTCAGTTCAAGAGTTTGCAATTTTCTGCATTTTAATCTATCCAATGCGAGCTAAATTACTTACTTACTCAATTATTTCTTCCATTTATAATTACCAAGTCTTTCTTTATTTAATTTGAAAATTATTCGTGTAGGTATGTATGAACGCACTTAGCACATTATTACCCGACTGCCGAGAAGGAAGGAGGGTAAATGTTTTTTCAAGTATTTTCTAAGCCCCTGTCACATTTTCTCTATTGTTTTGTCGCGAAGAGAAAATTTAGAAAGCAGTTAGTTATCTTACTTTCAAACCTAGCATTACAACTTTACAATCACTTGTTGTTTGTAAACTTGTACCTTTTTTATAACAATGTCTTATAATTTTATTAGAATTTCTTGTAATTTTATGACGATACGATTCACACCTCTTAAATCGAGTGGGTGCGTAATCAAAATTCCAGTTCAATTCACATCTTGTAAGGCCGAGACTTAACATTATTTAACAAAGAAAATCTTTGCTAGACTCTCCTTTCACAACACTGGTTCTCTTTCCATCGGTCACGAAGATTTGACCCACTATTCTTAACCTGAATTTTTGACAGAAACAATTTCGCAAGTATCCACGTTCAAAAGAGTAATAAATTTAAAAAAAAATGTTTATACGGCTGGCGGCGCCGGCGTTAGGTATGTTATTAGAAATTCGTTTCAAAATGATTCTTACGACTACAAAAGTCAATTTCGCGTTTGACATTTGAGGGAGGGTTTATTCTGTTCGAGTATAGGGGTGCACTAAAATGGAATTCCCGAACCTAAATCCTTATGGGGATGGAGTTGGGGATGAGATGAGACGCGCGGGTTTCCGCAAATATTGTGCAAATATATAATAATGTACTCGTTAGATACCTACATAATACTTGAACCCTAGTGAATACAATATTCTAAATCTAGAATATACCTTGTTATATATAATCTAGACTAGCATAGTCATGGTATATAGGTAACACTTTACCTACATATAATAAAGTTTGATATTTCAACAATACACACCAATCAAAAGGTGGAAAAACTTGATTTTGATTATTAGATCATAGAATTGCGGCCGGCAAGTTTTATTATCATATCAATTTATGTAGGTATGAGGCATTTGGAGGACTTATTAAACTTTTAGTGGCTGCCCGCGGGTTTGCTCGCGAGATATTCGGATGAAAAGTAACCTATGTCCTTTCTGAGGGTTCGAGCTATCTTAAATTTTTTGGATTCCGTACCTCTTTGAAAAAATGGAACCTATAAGGAGTATGTTGTATAATTTTTGTATGGGAATGGCAGAAATGGTAAACTTTAGGGTACTTCCATCCAGTTACATCACAATTCTGAAATTTGAAATGGTAGAAGCCTTTGTGACACGAAGGAAAAAATCTAAAACTGAGGAGGCATATCGATTTTTTTTTACGGAAGCCTCAGGGCAGGAGTCCTACTCGAGTCTTTTCGAACGCAGTCCTCGCACTTGACCGTTTTTATTTTCCATATGCTGGGACTATTAAGTACGGTCGTGGTATATAGGATAGAAATGCACATGGCAGAAACGTAAAAACTAACCGACAACGGTGAGGCTTGTTGAGGCTTAAGGCTACGCCTTAAAGTAAATTTTTCGATGCAAGCAGATTTGTCACCCTGTGTACCTATCCTCCCACGTTGTCTGAATGACTCCTGCGGTTGCAACAAGCCACAGATGAACTACAAGTTTGTAAGGGAACCTGTCACAGTTAATTAAATAGTCTGTAAGGAACTTTTCACAGAATATCGCAAAGTTAGTGAGTAAAATGTAGCATTATAATCTAGGAGTAAGCAGGCAATGTGGGCGAGGCGCCATACTGAGTCTGTGTTATGCATTAATTTAAGCGATTGCCTGTGATTATGCCTTGATGTATTGTATTTACAATGTTGGGAATTGTAATATTTTAAATGGTCATTACTGAATATGGTCTACTAAAAACCCCACGTTAAATGCCACTTTTGATGATGATATCTGAAATACGAAAAGGGTCTAACTATTTTAAAATTATTCATGTAAATAATCGATGGCTGGTCGAGCAGACTTTCTACAGTTTCAATGAATTTGTTGCAAGCTAATTGATTCTATAGGTACCTAGGTAGGTACATAGTTATTTAATTTGTTTTCTTATTTTTGAATATTTCTGACTTGTATTATTTATTAATTTGTAAATTATTATTATTTTATGTGATTAATTATTCAACTTTGTATCTTCGAGATAAAATTTGTTTCTAAGCTAGGTAGGTTTATATTGCCAACTCTAGACCTGTAAATGATCTTAACCAATAAATGCTAATGACTTATGCAGGTTTTGGAAGTTTTTGCGAAATTTATTACTATTTTGGTCGACCCCATAAAATGGCACGAAAACGGTCTTGACTCAGCCGCAGCGCCCTCTGCGCTTGCCATAGTTCAGTTTCGCTGCATCAGTCGTAAGAGATCGAAAAAAAACTATTAAATAACCGTTACATAATTAGTCCTTTTTTTTATATACAACAGGTGGCGAACAAGCTTACGGCCCACCTGATGGTAAGCGGTTACCGTAGCCTATGAGCGCTTGCAATACCAGAGGCATCACGCACGCGTTGCCGACCCCGAACCCACTTCCCCCCTAAAGAGCTCAGGCAACCTTACCGCAGGAACACAACACTATTTGAAACAAATAATGTTATTTGGCTGCGATTTTCTGTAAGGCGGAGGTACCTCTCGGAAAAAATCTCGCTGTGCCCTACCTCCTCCTACACCTCTTCCTGACCCCACACTAGTTTCCCTGTTTCGTGGGTATCAGAAACTACGAGTACCGTGGTACCACAACACCCAGACCCGGAACAAATAGGTACATATATGCAGATCATGCAAACATTTGTCCCGCAGCATTTTGAGTAGGTATCAGGCAAATTACCAAACATTAACACAAACTTTCGCATTTAAATGCAATAGCATTTCGTAACTTCTTGCATGTATTTAGCACAGGAAATAGCTCGCATGATACTGGGCAAGTCAAGTTACCATCTAGTTTGCTTGTAAACGACCTGTGTTTCAGAAATTAAAGCTCTTCATTCCTATCGCTACAGTTGCTTTTTTTACCAATGCCAACGGTCACAAGTGGTCACATGCTTAGGTAGGCACTACTACTAATATTACAAATGCGAAAGATTTTGAGCATGTTTGGATGTTTTTGGTTCAATCAATCTGTAACAGTTCAACCGGTTTCGGTGAAACTTGGAGTTTATATACCTAGAGTTGTTTACCTAGAAGGGAATAGTGGCTATTTTTATCTAGCTATAAATGCGAAAGTTTAAGTTTGTGAGAATGGTTGTGGTTCAATCACGCTGTAACGGCTCAACCGATTTCTATGAAACTTGAAATAGATAGAGTTCTTAACCTAGAATATCATGTAGGCTACTTTATCTAGGCATCATGCGAGCGCAGCCGTGGACACAAGCTTGTTTAAAACAACATAGTGAAAAACAATTTTCATGGTCATTACCCCGTACCATCGACTTTGAGGTCTTTAAGGCGTGACGTAAGTTGACAGTCACAAAGATTTATGGTTCAAATTTGTGTGAAATAGTGGTGAGAAGCTCGCATTTGATTGGCAATAAGATGTCATAGTAGGGCCTATTGTCCTAATACAGGGCGACGTAGAAACAGCGATACGACGATCGTAATCTCCCAATTTTCATACATTGCACGTGTCAAAGCCACTTGAGCTACCATATTCCTTATGTAAACCCTGGCAGATGCCATTTGGACAAATAGACAACCCGCCTTTTATGAGCAGAGTAATGCTGTACCCACTTATATGGTGTGTGGTTATAGGGTTGTCTGCAGTAAATTGCAATGGCATGCTCGCTACAGAATAACACCCAATCTCTAGGTAAATAACACTCAACAGTGCCAACATACATAGCCCTGACCCCACACTAGGATTTCCTGTGTCGTGGGTATTAGGTACTACGAGTACTATGGTACCACATTAAGGCTCGTATTCAGAGACACGACTCAAACTTAGATTTAATCACAGATCAGCTGAACTCTACTTAAGTATTGAATCTCTTCTCAAACATAGCTTTTATTCAAGAACGGTACTTAAACTACTCTCAGCTGAATCGAGTCTCAAATCTGTACTCAAATGTTCTCGTTTACATTTTGATTTATTTATAATTTTCGATCCGTTTTACGCAGAAATTCAAACAGCCAGGGTGGAAATAGAAAAGAACTATAAAGTGAAGTATAAATATGCATCTAAGTACGTGTAACGGAACGAAAATGTCATTTGATTAATGTCTAATCAAATCTAAACTCAAGCACCGATTTCGTCTGATTGACGTTTCAGAATAAGCATTTACTCAGGTGAACTGTGATTATTGAAGCTATACATAAATACTGTTCAAGAATTAGAATCTCGACTCAAATCGAGATTTAAGTACAGATCAACGCTTGAGTCTTGTCTCTGAATACGAGCCTAAGTGTATCTCCTCATCGACGGAGCAATGAACAATTTCAAAAATAAAATCAGGTTGCCTATAGTTGACATCCAACTCAGCTAGGCAGCGTTTGGGAAACTTGAAGAGCTTTAAGAAAAATACAAAAATATTTCTCCAGGGCAGGCAACGCATTAGCAATGCTCCAGGTGTTGCAGATGTCAATAGGCGACGGTAACCGCTTACCATCAGGAGGGCCGTAAGCCTGTTTTCCTCCGTATATAAAAAAAAAAGTTGCAGATACCGCTGAGCCTCAAGAATGCACCCGATGGACCGACGACATTGTGAAAGTTGCGGGAAGTCGGTGGATGCAAAAGGTTAAGGCCCTTCGTCATGGAACTCTTTGGGACAGGCCTATGTCCAGCAGTGGACTTCTATAGGCTGAGGATGATGTTGATGATGGTTGACAACCCTAGTAGTCATCGTTATGCGCCGGCGTCGGTCGCACACGTCAATACCGTCCGGTGGGTATGTATGCAAATCACAGGCTTATCCATGCCAACATGCGTTACTTGTGCACATTACGAGCATAATGGACTTTCTCTTGATTCGAAGTTAGATAGGTATTAGATTTTATTTATTGTAAGTCACGCACTTTCTTTCGGATGGATAATAAAATAATTACGGATAATTAATATTAACCATCTTATGCATTATTATTATTGCTTTACATCTACAGTTTTTAAATATTTACATTGTGTCAAATTTTAACAACATTTGAAGATCATAATGTAGTCATGTTATAAATGTCTTAGCACTATCTCTTGTTGTCCTAGCCGAAGAACGGATCACTCGCGTCTAAATACAAGCATAATGCTTAGTTAGAGCGAGTAGTCATGTATCGACTTTACACAAGGTTTTTGTTAGACTCTCATGCACGTATTTTGTTTTGTCTCTATATAAGCTTATTTTATAAGTTTTTCTAAGTCACGAACTTGTTAAACCTTTCCTTTGCAAATAAATACTTATTTTATTTTTTATTTATTTTTATTCATCATCATCATTCCAGCCATTGGAAGACCACTGCTGAACATCGGCCCTCCCACAGATTTCCAGATCGACTTCCTATCATGTGGGGGAAATTGCCCATACCACAGACAATAAATAGAAAATCCCATACTCACTATACGCTGGGCACGCGGGTTGGCGACCGCAGTTAGAGCTATCGTTGTCAAAATCGGGGATTAATTTCGGGAATCCTGGTGAAGGATGGCGGACACTACTTGTTCGCACTCACTCCCTGTAAAACGAACGCTGGTGAGCGTGCACCTTTATTTAGAATCATAAACCAATCACTTTACAATTAACAATCACTTCACAAACATTGAATTCTTTGAAATCTCACCCGGTTCTTTTAAAAAACATATACCTACACGACATTATTCTGTCTGATTATTTAGAATTAAGATAGTTTAAATTTCAGCTGTAGTTAGTGGGTGTTTTGTACGTCCTAATAGGATGACAAAATGTTAGACCTACCAACTGCATTTTTCTTTTTTTTTGTTATTCTGTTCGCATTACTACTGACCTCTTTCTACCAAATCCGTGGACAACGGAGCTGATTACACTCTAAAAACTTTAGTACCTACTTTAATTAAGATTAGTAATATAAGAGTGCAATTGTTTGTTGTCCCGAATAAATAAAAATAAAATAAAAGGATTTTTTTTTTGGCATCCATTGACCACACATCGGGATTAATTTCGGGAATTCTGGTGAATGAGTTTTAGGCCACCGTCATGTTGATTGATGAATTAGTGCGCCTTAGTGCAATTCATTACACGATAGAAAGGATTGATAGAAAGGTCAGACAGAATTATATTCTTTGATAGTCTTAATATTTCACGTAAGGTGAAATATCATTTCAGCGAAGTACCTTCCTATAGTTTGATATATAAATAAGCATAGGTGATTGCTTACCTAACTACACATTCTTGTAAAATGTCTTCACTTTTGGTCTTGAATAACTTATGCAAATTAAAACGCGTAAAAACCTTTTGTTATGTATTTGTTATGCGGCCATGATGTTTTTGAAAACTTCGGCATTCCAAAGAAGTCAGACATTTTTGTAGAATAATATCACGGGTATGGCAATCCCATCCTACTCCTACTCATTACTAGTGGTTCGCCCCGAACTGAGACCTCGCTCTTTTCTTAAATGTGCCTCAAAAATAAACCTTGAAAATTGCATCTTCAGCATGTTCTAACTAATATCCAATCTTTTTTTTTTTTTATAAATCTTCTTTATTTACAGAAAGAAACTTAAAAATAATACAAGTAAATATTTACAAAATACACAAGAAACAGTTGAGCCATCTAAAGACCGTTACAAACGATCTATAGATAGCTCAACTGATCCAGATCACTACCAGTCGGAAGCGTCCCCAAGACGCTGGCGGAATTGCCACGCTGGATGGCAATGCTAATTCGCTGGGCCAAATAAGCCAAATAATATCCAATCTTACCTGAACTACGATGTCATTGAAACTTTACCAAATAGAAGCTCAATTTATATATTTTTACCAATAAACAAAAACAACTGTACTAACAGAAAGAAAATTACAACTAATACAAGTCAATAAATCTACTAAATACACAAGAAACAGATGAGATATTTAAAGACCGCTACAAACGATCTATAGATAGCTCAGTTGACCAGTCGGAAGCATCCCAAAGACGCTGGCGGAACTGCCACACTGGATGGCAATGCTGATCCGTTGGGCCAATATAGGAGCCAGCTCTCGCGCCACGCGTCGCTTCGATCAAGTTTGTAATGAACAAACTTTGACTTATGACTGCGAGTGCGTCCGTTAAATAATGGTCATGTGCGAGAACTCGCGCCCTGAGGGTTCCATACAAATATTATACACTCATTGCCATATCATTTTAATGCATTAAGCTAAAAACTAGATTTCTATGTGGCGCTATAAGCTCACGGACCCTAAAAATTGTTATACATTTCAAGTTGATACCTTTAGCCGTTTGAGAAAAAAAGGGGTCTTGATAGACAGACAGACAGACGGACAACAAAGTGATCCTATTATGGTTCCGTTTTTTCCAAATGAGGTACGAAACCCTAAAAACCAGAACCCAACGAATAATAAGAATGCGGCGGCTCAGCTCTTTAAATATTTTAATTTGACCGTGCTGACTCAGCAATAAACCTTTCTGTTATTGTTCCTTTATTATACAAACAAAAGCATGAGAAATATAGAATTAGTTTTTAAAAACTTGTTTGAAACGCTCGCGGCGCTCGCCTTGTCGTCCGTAACCGAATGGATGGGTGACAGCTAGTGGTATCATCAACATACTTCCGCTGCTTCGGATGTTGGTCCTGGCTTGTGTCTAAGCCATGACGGTCACAAAAGTTGATCAAGCTAATAGATAATAGCTTTTGAGCAGTGAAACAACCAGCATGATATATTGTAAAAAGGTCATTAAAAAAAGCGTTTTTTTATGTTATACGGGGGCAAACAGGCTTACGGCCCTCCTGATGGTAAGTGGTTACTGTCCCCTATTGACATCAGCAACACCTGGAGCACCTGGGAAAACTTACTCACCGCAGGAACACAACACTATTTGGCTGCGATCTTCTGTAAGGCGGACGAACCCAGGCGGGCTGCTCCAATTTAGAGCGAGAAAATTTCGCTGTGCCCTACCTCCAAAAAACTTACTGTATCAGTCTGTCTAGGCTTGGTCGCGTAGAAAGAAAATACGTTGCTTCTCATGTCAGTGATAGGTACTTTCATCTTGTCAGCGACCAGGTTGAGGTATGGCGGCCCTGAAAAGAGCCTATGACCGTCAGTGAAAGATCAGTGTAGTGATAGGATTACAGTGCGCCTCTTAAAGGATCCTTTCATGCAGCATAGCATTCATGCATTACAGAAAATACGTAAATTCAACTAAATTCAAAAGTATCTTTAAATCAATGAACAGATTGAAGCTTTTTGGATACTGAGAGCTTGCATACCTATATGATTTTCTTTTGATTATCACACTCCGAAGCATTGTGTTGTGTGTCCGTATGAGAAGCAAAGTGTTCGATCCCTTCTGCGGGACAAATGTTTGCAAATCTGCAAATATTTGTTCCGGGTCTGGGTGATGTGGTACCATGGTACTCGTAGTTTTTGACATAGACGACACAGGGAATCCTAGTGTGGGGTCAGGACTATGTATGTGATGTTGTTATTTATTTATTTATTCAAACATTCAGTGTTATGTAATTACGCATCTTGTCAATACACCAGCATTGCGCCCTAGGACCTTAGTTAAAAGCCCTGTTGACTAACGTTACTAAATCTTCTCTCCGAGGTCAAAAGCCAAAGCTGATTGCATCTTCGACTGCAACAAATTATAGCGGACTTTATATGCAACCATAATTATTTTCTGTATTACCGGTTTTACTTCGAGACGGCAGAATACACTTCACTATCCGCATTG
Source organism: Anticlea derivata (assembly GCA_947579855.1). Taxonomy (NCBI): domain Eukaryota; kingdom Metazoa; phylum Arthropoda; class Insecta; order Lepidoptera; family Geometridae; genus Anticlea; species Anticlea derivata. The sequence continues at coordinate 9,751,993 of OX388269.1, forward strand.
CAACAGCGCGGCTGAAGCTCACCATTTGTTACTTTTCTCATTTTTATAAGCTATTTTTTTACGCACTTTTATCGAAATCTATATAATATAAGTTAGGATTTTTATTTTCTACATTATGTGGCGATAAATAAATTATTTTCTTTCTTTCTTATCCAGTTCTCGTTACTGAGGTTCAGAGTTATACAAATTAAAATGTTCCACATTTTGTTGGAATGGGCGGGCATGAGTGTCGAGACAAGATCCCCACTCTGCGTTTGTTTATCCATACAATTCGATCTTTCCGGTGGTGTTAGCGCCAACAGAAAATGGATCTAGATCTGTTGGCATGGCGATGACGAAAGTAGATAGTCAAAACCTTGTAAAATAGAGCTGACAATTCATTACTTCACGGCAGTTCACGGTAGGTCGCATTCAACCGCTCAACAATTTGTATAATCGAAGTATAAGACATTCGAATTAAAAATACGCACTTGAATGTGAGCCAAAAACATGATTTCAGTTCCAAAACAAGATCGAGCAGTGACTCGCCACCGGTATCTGGAAGATCGGTTTCAAAGAGAATAACGGAGACATCACAATACATAGTACCCGACTGCTGTAGCTGCCCATAGACCTGCAAGACAAGACATCAATATGCCAATACTAATCCTGCGCAGACGAAGTCGCGGTCACCAGCTAGAAGTTGAATAAACACGAAAGTGACGAATCTGCGATAGATAATAATGACGATACAAAGCCACTGAAACTTGTCCTCTGTGCCAAAGCAACAGCCGGGAATTCGTTACGAGCTGAAACATAAAGGATGTGTGATTCAGCGAAGCACTTCGCTACACTTGTGAGTCACGTGTTATCTTACTTTTACGACGCTCCTGCTTGGAAAGTCAATGTACATTTGCCAGTTTTATTGTTACTTATTACCTAATATCGAATTGATTCACGCGCAAATGCTCTGCCATAGACAGAAATAACGCATAAGACTGTATCCGAGCTCTTTTGGGGAGGGAGGGGTTCGGCAGGCAACGCATTAGCAATGCTCCAGGTGTTGCTGATGTCAATAGGCGACGGTAACCACTTACCATCAGGAGGGCCGTAAGCATGTTTGCCTACTTTTTATACACAGTTACAGTTACAGTTGATTGGTTACTATTTTAAGAATCGGCGACGGAATTTCAACAGATCATGTACTCGAATCTATATAAAACTATAAAATATAAATGGTTAAATTTAAGGTTATCTCCTACCTAACTACCCTAGAGTAACTAATACCAACACAAGATTATGCGAATAGCTGTTAATTGCGTCGATACACTTAACTGCCCCATGTCAGGACTAATGCGATTTGGAGATAAGGGATCACGAAACAACGAACTTCAATTAAGAAAAGGTAGCCTTATCAGAAACAGCGGAGACAAAAAGAGCAACACGATGTCACAAGAAAAGGTATTCAACAAGTACGATCTGATAGATTAAAATCAACCAATAGAATGGTTCATTTTATCACGTCATCCACATCCAATTTTATTCGCTTCGCTCATCACTGGCGTCTCATAAAGTAGAGTCAACGAGCATAATAAACAAGAAAGTACAGACGCCACAAGATCTTTAGACAAAAACTATTCTTAGCCAAGACAAAAGGCCAATAAAAGGAAGAGTAATCAGTAACGTCGAACGGCAATGGGAACCAAGGATCAACAGACGTCTCCTTATCTTAGCCACTCATTTGTAGACACATTCCGGGAATGGCGACGGCGGATGGCCTAATTGACTTTGTCGCCCACACTGCATCGTAGCCATTAACGGTCGACGCCTCTAGGAGCCCCTTTTGTTCTTCAACTTACCTGTACCATCGAGTACCTGTCCTTAGTTATTTCGCCGAGCGATTTTTTCTTCAAATCGTCTACCTGCTTTTTTGTACTTTGCCTTTCTCTCGGTATCTTTGAAATATTGTTTCTGAATTCCCGTTCGCAAGCTAATTACAGCGTTGTACCATTAGCTTGTCGGTGCACGTGATTAATAGCCTCCTACTCTTGAAAGCTCGGAGCTGGCTAGATCTTGTAAATTATCTGCGTTTACCGCTGCCATCAATTTTAATGCAATAGCCAAGTAGCTAATTACTATTAACTGTCGGGTATGTCTGCTCGCGGTAAACTCAGATTGTTCGCGGTATCCGTGGTAAACAGAAAAAACGCATATACGGTATGGATACTGTTCCTACTTAAAAATTGATATATTTTCAAATTACATTCCTAAAATTCCTTATCCTACCTTGTATCCTTGATCTATTTTTAATAGCTATCTTATTTGCCTGAATTGCCTGTATAACAGTTTACACCATCGACTGTTGACTTGTATAGACCTGTTACATTGACAATACTCCATTGTAATTTCTAGGCCACTTAAATTTGTTGTAAAGTGCCCTTTAAATGCCATTGTTGTTTTTATAAAAGTTGTTTGCATTACTGTCTGGGGCTATGTTTAGTTGAGTGTTGACTGTTGACTCACGACTACCTGTCGGCGACACTCCTGCCTCTCCATCATGGCGTCACTTCAGATTCCGACACTCATTACATGTTAATGGAACATCAAGAGCTGGACTCATTATCTTCAATCATTCGAGAACACCCAATTTGACCGATGCTCGTAAAATTCTAAAACGCATCTCGGTTGGCCGGCTGCATCCTCAGTAATTACATCCAGAGATACGGCTAAAAGCCTTTTAGTTTTATCATTTTGTTTCCCTCCGATGAAGGATCTGTTTGATTGAACTCACGAACACCCTCCACTTCAATTATCTCGGCTCCTCGATTGCAATGTCCCTACGCTTTTATGGTCTAAAATTACCGATCCAAAGCACTCACAGGTTTCCGTTACCTAAAGTAGACTTCCGCCGACCTGAGCGATCCAGACGGTTATAAATCTCATAGGGGTTGAGACTTCAGATACGGTTAAAAGCTTCTCCGAACCGACAAAAATGGGACCAAGCTAAGTTAAGGTTCGTGTATGTTGATAAGGTTTTGTAGTTTTTTGTGGCATCGGCATCATCGGGACTGCTTTCAGATAGCGGGGTTTCAACTCGAGATAATAATGCGGCAGGCCGGCACTTAAGGGCTTTGGGTAAGGCGTGGGCTCTGTTTAGATAACACCGCTGCTTATTTGTCTTACCCGATTGTGCTTTGGAATAGTTTCTTTCTTGTGATATCAAAATTACATGAACAATGTTAGCTAACGCTGGATTATTTCTGGTTACATGAGTGTTATGCTCCAAATAATGTTGAGCGTTACTCAAGTATGGTCGAAGGCTGGAAAACATCTGTTATCGAATCCGAATTTATGTTTTTCGTCTTTCAAGCGCACCTGCTATCGAATTTAAATTTAACTTTACAGTCTTACATGCATCGATCGCGCAACCAGCGTGTATATTTTCCTCGTAATCTATTTGGATAGTTGATTGAACACGAGTAGTATTTAAGTGTCCATTGTCAATCTTAAGCAAGGTTTTCGAGTGGTTTGTCCACAAGATTTAAGATGCTTAAATCTCGTCTCTCTCACGCTCGTTTACGAGTGTGTGTGTACATTTATTAGGATCTGTCTGAATCTTCCGCGTTGTGTTTTAGGTTAAATTTACGCATAATCCGGGGAATCTGTCCGAATTGAGATATATATCACTTTGCTTGCTTCATGTACCTTACCTACTCGTAACGTGTCAAAATGAACGGGATCATTGCGTATATAGTTTTTACTGTCTACATCTCGTTCTCGCCTATAAAGCACGCGTAATCGATTGTGATGCGGACTTTATTGCTCGGGATTAGAGTGCAGTTTGGCCTGTTTATATGGAACACTTTGAAAGTATCATTATGACTCGCTACGGTCGCATGAGCGCATTCAGCATCTGCGTTGTCTAATAGAACGTCGTATCTAACATTGTTGAAACAGCTTGCGTCTTGTACTTTGGAGTTAGAGTTGAGTTTTCCTTGTTCGTCACGATTGGTTGCGGGTTAGGTGCGCACTGCGCACGCAGGCTTATCCTTACGTCGCTGGCGCCGGCGCCGCGCTTAGCTCTATTTTTTCCCGCAGCACACCGCGTTGTTCTCATAATTTATTCATTAAACTGGTAATTTATTCGTGTTTTATATACAAGCCGCGTAATTCTCTATTTCGCGACTATTGTTGTTTTATTGTTTCCCGATGCGGCCGCGTGGGCGCGACATGGCGACGCGATGCCGCGTTTTAATAAATTATATGTGTCGTGACATTTATACCGTGGGAAATGGCCAAATGTGAAGCTAGATTCACTAATTCTATTAATTTTAATGGCATTTCTTTTAGATCTTGGCCAGTCCGACTTGCGTCTGATGATTACTGACTGATTAGGAATGACTTGAGTTTTGTGAGATGTTTAGTTCTGTTCTGTCTTGAGAATGTACTCATCTCAGACCACTCTTCTCTGCACGAACCCAGTGCATCACGCCTTATGTCCGCAAAAGACAGCAGTAGAATCGCAACAATAGGACAACCACAACAAAACCACAACTGGTGTTGGTGTCCTATGAATATGTTTCACCTATAGGTGATACATATATGTAGTCTTCATAGATGACCTTAATGTCTATGGATTCATATTATAGCTAGCTCCTACTAGCTATAACATAGCAAGCTACTTATTTAGTTCGTCCAGAAGCCACGAGTCCTACAACTCGTCTCCGCCAAAATACGGTCGTGCGTGGTCATAGTCTCTTATACCGCTTTATGAAACGTTGGTCATAATGTGGTGACATTTTAGTGGTGAGCACACAACCGCAGCTCGCTACCATTGGCCTCGACCTGCGCCGCGCCCTACAGTCTTGAACCTAGTTGCGACTTTGTGACCTAAATCGAATCAGAAAAAAATTACGAGACCTCCTTTTTTGAAGTCGGTTAAAGTAAGCATGCCTGCCATTTAGCTAATTTTGCGGCTATATAGTTACTACACTAGGCGCCAGAGTGCAGAGCTATTGAATTGATGACCTCTCGGTAGCGTAATATTTGCGTAGCGTATGTAGCAAATATTTGTTCCGGGTCGGGTGTTGTGGTACTACGAGTACCATGGTACTCGTAGTTTCTGATACCCACGACACAAGGAATCCTAATGTGGGGTCAGGACTATGTATGTGACTGTTGGGTGTTATTGTAATACACGAAAAAAAGTCCGTGTATGAGCAGATTCATCGGACATTAGCTGCACAATGTTTTTTACTGTGCGTTATTCAAATACCATAACGAACTTTCTAATAAATGGAAATATTTATAGACAGTCCATGGGGCCCTTCAAATAGAACATACTAGGCGAGTAAGGGTAGCTACACCGACCAACATACTCTGACCCTTTGAACTCCTTTATGAGGGATGAAACGAGTAGTCTCATTTAACTGGTTATGTGCGAGCTCCAAATTTTGGCCAGCTTACCCTGACCTCCTGAACTTTATATTGGGACGTAGAGAGGGGTCTCAATTATCTGGTTATGGTGCATGCGTAAGCGGCGCGTGGCGACAGATGTGAATGTAAACGAAAAAGTTGGGTAGGGTTCGCATGTTAAGTAATTAGGTTCTTTTATTTGGAGTTTGATATTCAAATTGATTATTTATGTTTATAAAAGGTGATTCATACCTGCATACCATTCCGAAAGGGGGTTAATCTATCAACAAAAAGAAAGAATATTAATTCGAGAAGTTCGGCATGAAGGACAAAACAGCAGACTCATTGAGGACTCTTTGACATAGAGTAATTTCATTGAAAAAAATTAAAATGTCGAGTTTACTAAAGTAATATATGAAATTTATGAAATAATTGTAATTGGACATACCTATGTTATGCAATATAACGCTAAGGGTGAAATAAATGAATATGAATATGAAGTCGTAGAACAAACTTTAGTTACTGCCGATTGGGGGTATAATAAGCCCCTTTCGGGATGGCATACATTAATATGAATCACCTTGTATATGCTTGAGGTCTTTAGCGTAGTTTCTGGAAGTGTCTAATCCTGCTAAGCCGCATACACTTCTTAGGTGTGAACGAATTCAATTACTACACACGTGATGCTGATCAATATGTAATTAACATGACAAACATCTTTCATTCTTTCATTCTCTCATGACAAGCCTTTGTCGAGAACTTTTCTCCCCTAACGGCCATTGGTTCTCCGAGTAATATCCGCCCACTGACCCTTCATCTTGCAAATCCTCTTATGTAATAACGGTGACTTTAGTTTGTCTACGGATCGCCTCGTTTCTGATTCGATCTCGTAGAAAATACCAAGCATAGCCTCGTTGAGCGATTTTGAGCTTTCTTAAGAGACTCACAGTGAGGAGAGACCTTGTGTCTGTGCCTTTGGAACTGGTTGCATTTGGATGCGGAAGATTTTAATCTTAAGGAACTGCACGATGTACAACTAGTCCACTATGCAACCAAAGCGTCGGTCGGCGTCGCTGCTGGAGCGTCAACGGTTGCGTCTTCCGCAGAAGAGAAGTGAGAAGCTTCCCTTACTTTTTTATGCTATCTGTACCCGGTAGCATGTTTATTTACGGCGGACAGCGGCGTGTAAATCGGTGGATTGTTTATAAGTTTCATATTATGCCGGCTGTAACAATAAACAACGCCACTTGCGTAAGCGCATCACTAGTCGCCGTAGAACGAATGCGGTTGCGGTATAGAAGGCAGCAGCGGTGCGGTTGCGGCTGCGATGTTTACCGCGTCGCACCGCAACCGCTCCCGTGTGTGACTAACTAGCCAGAAGCCTGACCCTGGTATTCTAAGTCGAAAATATGTTTATGACAGTAGTCTGACATTAGTTTCTTAGAAATGATCTCAGAGATTTTTATTTTGAAACTAGCTGAAGCTCGGGTAGTACCCGAATGAAATGCATCTTATTAAAATTAAAACGACCGCCCTTCCGTTACCCTTTAAGGAGACCTGTTACACTCCCTCACTAATAATAATAACACCCAACAATGACACACATGGTCCTGAGCCTCACTTAGATTCCCTTTGTTATCATCAGCGCTGCACCGTACCATTCACTGGTTTGGTGCAGCTTATGCTGAGACAGGGACCTTTTTGGTCCCATGCAACAGCCACCTCTTATATTGTTACTATAATTAAACTTTATCTGTTATCATGTTATATTTTTCTTTTTATTTTTAATTATTTTGTATATTTGCTGTCTTTTTATGTTGTTTTTGGGGACAAATAAATGCTCTTTCTTTCTTTCTTTCTTTGTCGTGGGTATTTGAAACTACGAGTAACATGGTACCACAACACCCAAACCCGGAACAAATATTTGCAGATTATACAAACATTTGTCCCGCAGCGTCTTTTGCGTGAGGAGGAACGTGTATTATTTAATGGTGTATAATTTTTGTTTTGTTTTGTTTTAGGTAAGGCCAAGCCGAATTGCACTGTGCTGTGCACATCTAACAGCGTGATAGGTGAGAAAGAATATCTGATTAGGTTTTTGAATTACCTAATTACCTACAACGGGAAAATTGGAGTTTTATAGCGGTCGTTTTGTCTTTCCATCTATGGTGCCTGTTTAAATGAGTTCCGAAAATAGTGTTCTTTCTTTATACTTACAAATTGCCAATGGGTAAACAATAAAACAATGATGTACCTACCTGAAACAATTTATTAGCATAACAATTTATGCTATTAACTAAACAATGTCGGCGTTTTTCTAAGCCCCACGAAAGGACAGTTGCATTGTTTGCGAAAACGGCGCCACTCCACGGAAGCCGTAGCAGTTGCTATGATCATACATCCAGTACTTTGTTGCTCTTTGGCAGTGTCACTTACTAACTCATAATTAATCTGCGCCCCGGGCGCCATTCGCATCCGCTAGTGACGAGCCTTGTTGGAGATACTCGGACGCGCGAGTCATAATAATCGATTTCGACACAATGACATGACGGGTGACGTGATAAACTTTTATGTTTAGATTGCAGGCTAATTTGAGAAGTGAGTGACCGTAGCTATCACTTTCGAATGCTGAAAGCAATGTGGAATGGAATGTCATTATAATAGGTAACCAAAAGAAGTCTGTCATATTCAATATTCGATCAATTTACCTACATGCTAATGAAACAAAGACACGAACAGTTCTCCTGTAAAACCCTGACTTGAATTAGACTTGGGTTAGCAGAAGAACCCACAAATTTCATTGTACCTATTTTGATTCTGCTTTACATTTGTATTTTTATTGCTAACGCTTCTGCAGGAGACAGGGCCTCAAATTGCTTGAATCAGTTGTCGAAATAAATATATTTTCATCAACATTGCTAGATTTGCTAGATGATAACATATCTATTAAGTCCAGTAAATGGAAGCATACCGTAAATAATAAAATGCTTGGTGCATCTTATGAACTCTTCCTGGATTTTTTAAGCAGGTCCGATGAACGAATCTTACATAAAACGAGCAGTCGATTCTTGCCAAATTTACTTTACAGACAGTTCCAAATTAATGGATTATCTATATGATTGCGCTCTGCGGTTGTAGTGTCATTTGCCGACTTGTCGCCCGCCACCGAGCCGCCCGACCCCATTCCACGGTAGCGACAGACGCGGCGCCTGTCACGCTGACGATTAGCGTGACTGACTACACGCCCGTCACTATTGTTCTTTTCACTCCGTAACATCGTAATTGCTTCTCTCCATTAGCCGCAATCTTTTTTACCCTGGCATTTTATTATGCACATTGCGACCTGGTTTTACGTTTGTGATGACAAATAAATGCTTACAACATTATATTCGCACGATTATAACTTGCCAACGCTTTTCGTCTGATGAACTTTATGACGGCTCGTGTCGTCCCTGCCGGTGCAGCGCGCGTCGCATTAATCATTACAGTTTTATTTAACAGCTCGTAGGTATCACTTTGCTCTTATAACTGTAATTGTCCGCAACGTTGGCGCCACCGTTCCTTGGCTGTCTGCCACTGTAATCGTGTGTACTTCACGCGATTAATTTTGAAATTCAAATGACAACACGAATGCAATAAAACCCACTCTAATCTTTAAATGCATCAATATTGTGTCGGAAATGCGGTGGTGAATACTTATTAGCAGCACCACGCTGCTGCAGAATTTTGGATTTGAGCCATTGAATTGCAGTGAAATATTTGACAATTGTTTAAGTACATTCATCGTATAAACGCGTTCGAATAAGTAAGCGAGTTTATTGCATTGCAGTGAATTATTCCTTGCTGCACTCTAACTTTGATTTACGTTGCCATTTTAATGGTGCTTATTAAAGTATCGATAAAAGTTCAGTCATTGGCGTCGGCAAGGCGGATCGTGACTCGTTTATATGCACTTGGCTCGACGCCACCGGTGACCTCATTGCGCGCCCGTTTTTGGCGCCACCGTCGCACGTAATGATACTATCGCATCGATGACATGCCAAAATGCGATCTCTAAGATCTTTATCGATATCTATTTTAGCGAGAGTAGCGCAACACTAGCGAGAGCGACGATGTTTAGTTAAATATTTTTGCGATTTAAAGTAGGTACTGTCGTTTACATAAATTGTTTTCTTCAAATAAGTTCCGGAATAAATTCGCTTTCCAAAAACGCGCCGTGTAGTCTGAGATAGGTTTCCTCAGACATTTTGCATTCATTTTATTCGTTAGTACTCCTTGGGTGAGTCACTGTGAGTGAGGTTCTCTTTATGCGTACGTTGTGGCTAATTTGCATTGTTTACGCATTTTATTTACGCATTCTCGGAACGTTGGAACTTTGCTCAAAGATAATAATAAACAGATACTCACTGTATCATCAGTTTTTTAAGCACGAATTGATTTTGCATATTGGAAGCTAGGTTAAAGCCGTGTTTAGACGGCGTGCGATATGTCATCTGAAATTCGTTTCATAATGATCCTTACGTCAACTAAACAATTGGGTTTGACTTTTAGAAGCTTGCGATATATTTCAGCTATATCGCACGCTCTCAAATGTTAATTAAAGATTTGACTTTCCAGACGGAAGGATAATTTTAAACATATTTTGGAACACGGCTTAATAATGCGTATTTATCCTAAAGCTACATGCTGTTCTTTGTTTGTAAAAAACCCTGGGAGAATAGTAATAAATCGCGCCGCAAATACCAAACGTCGTATCTACGATTTGAGCTAAAGCCATAGCCGTAAATCCATCTGTTTGTCTGTCAGTCGACCGTACCTAATGTGTTTCGGTTGCGACATCGGCTGTCGTCTTAAGCACTTAGTTTAGAGTACAGTAGTAACTATTCGAATCTGTGTCATGCATACAAAAGCCCTTTATGTTGGAGAGAGGATTAGCCATGTCATTGTTGCTAGAGGCTTAATCGCCTCCCCGTGCAAAGGCAGCCTGCACATCACCTCAAATCAGCGCTTGAATTTTGATATCCGTCATAACGCGGTATTCAACTTGAAGCTAGCTTGCGCTTGCACAGCTTATTCATGATTTTTCTAAAACCAAATTTTGACCAAACGGGTTAAAAGGTGAAGTGTTTACTATCCCGAAATTAATTATTTGTAGCGGTCTCGTTAGTGCATTTTTTACTTCTTTACTCCTCCATACATAATAATATCTTGTGCACATGACGCAATCTAGGCAGGCACGCATAATCAAATATGTAGAAAAACATAATTTACTTGTCATAAAAGGTTTAAACTAAATAACCGTGAACCATGACTACCAATCAAAATCAAAGATAAACAACCTTATTTCCATTTCAATCAAAAACACAGTAAATTGTTTATTACTGTAGGTACGTTCATTATGACAGACAGATGAGACGGTCCAATTAGCAGTGAAATTGTTTTTACGGAGCCACGGTCCTTTCGTTATATGACTTAATTGTTTATAATGAGCCTAAGGATCTATTGGTTTAATGAAACCAAGTCAGTTTTCTGTCTTTAAATTATTTCACTACTCATTAAGTTAATCGTATTTAAGCGGTGGCCAACCGTGGTGACGAAGTTTGTAGGCCGCCCAAAAGCCTCCGTCATTCGAAAGGCACGTTACGCCATGATAGAAATGTTCAGCTGCTGTTGGTCCCGGCTATAACCGTCGCTAGCCCATGACCGTAGCGTTCAGTTGCTGTCTTAACCGGCTATAACCGTTGCCAACCTATGACGGAAGCGTTGAGCTGCTTGCGGTACGGGCTATAACCATCTCCAAGCCATGATAGAAGTTTTCAGCTACTATCGGTCCCGGCTATAATTGTCCCTAAGCCATAACGAAAGCATTAAACTGCTTGCTGTCCCGGCTACAACCGTCGCTAAGCCATGACGTCAGCTTGGCGCTCATACGAACTTAATTTAACCCTAGTCAACAAAACCAACTTATATAAAAAATATAAATTATATTATATAATATGATGATATGTAATATAATTCATGGCTCGCCGTTAACATACAAACAACCTTATATTTTCAATCAGATAGTCACACATACCTTGTCCATGTTTTTTCTCGCCATTTTGCATATTTTAAGTTCAATTATCATCTATGAACAGTTATCGTTTAAACATTAGCATTTCATATCGTGAATTCTCATATTTTTTTACATTTTAGTAGTTGAATACGTTACTTGTCAGGTTTTTGTTTTTTTGTTTTGATGGTTGGTATGAAGTAAATATTTGAATATTGAAGCTCATAAAGATGCTATCTTCATCTGTTTAAATAACGCCTTATTTCTTTATTTTGCTATTCATAAACATAAAAGTAAATAGGATTTGAAAAATCTCATAATGTAAATTCAATAACAAAAACTTACTTGGCAGAAATGAAAATACAAATAAATGAAAAATTAAACATTTAATTTACATTAGTAATCATCGTCATCATGAATTTAGTCGTAGGATGTCCACTGATGAAAATAAGCCCATAGATTCCCAGTGCGACCGAACTTTTCCCAGCACCCTTTATTATGTCGTCTTTCCATCTAGTTCAACGGATCTTTTCATTACTGATTCTATCTCGTAAACAATTACTAGGTATAGCCCTTTCCATTGCTCGCTGAGTGAACTTGAGCTTTCTCACAAGAAGCCCAAAGTGAAAGAGCACCCCTCTGTGCCGTATGGTAGCACACATTAGCCAAAGACTTTGAGCAGTACTGAGGCATTTTGGACGAAAATACGTCTCGCAGTTTCACGAACGGTGCCCAGTAGTTCGACGGACCTCTTTCTTGAAGGACCTACCTAACTGGATTTCTTTTCCCAGATACCTACTCTCAACAACTTCCAGATAGGAGTTTCCAATAGATATTCAACTATTATTACTGCATAGACAAAACTCTGTTACAATATTCCGCCCTAATATTATAATAATTGACGTGTCGGACGGAACATATGTCCTATGAAATTATCATTTCTCGAATAGGAATTACAAAACCGACATCCGTCGATTAAAACCAAATTTGACCCCAAAAACGCGAATGCAGGTAAGAAAGGTCTAAAATTGATCGAAAATTATAGTTCAGACCTTATTATCTACTAGCTTGTGGTATTTTGAGGTTTTGTGGTTTTTTCGTGGAAGTTTTTATGCCATTCGGAATAAAAAGACAATAACTTGATTGACAATACCTACAAATTTTTATATTAAGTTCTGTTTATACATGAAGAACTTTTGAGCGCGACTGTAGAACAGACCAGGGTAGTCTTTTCTTTTCAAAACAATTTGCACGGTATTATTTAAGCCTTCTGATTAATTATCGTCTACCGAAGAACGAAACCGTGCTACCCAAAAAATATAAATTCTCACATAAACTTCCTTATTCAATTCTAGTCGCAAGAAGCGAGAACACGAATGACGGACGGCCAGCATTTAATGTCAATTAGCAAGTCCCGGGGAATCGCATGTTACTTATAAATTAATGGTTGATTAGTGAAAATACCCGCTAATCCCGACTTTACCAAGACGGATTAAGAGACAGATCTCGAACGACTGCTGTCGGAAATCGTTATTTCATTTATTTTAGCTTGTGGCATAGGAGTAATTTATAGTAAATCAATATTTATTTGCGTCTTTATTAATTTATTCGCGCAATTAAAGTTATTAGATATAGCAGTTCATTTGTAATTCATTTAAAATAACTTACCTACTATTAATCATAAACAATGAAACCCAAAGCGAAACTACATAGAAAAAATAATCACGCAAGCTAAACGCACGCAATCATTGAAATATTCCGGCCCTCAATTAGAGAACCGCCGAGCGAAATCGTGCTTAGATCCTCCTCTGCCCTCAGAAACACAACGTCACAACTCAAGTTTACTCAAATTGGAGATCCGCCCTTTTGGTCGTTGTATCTTGAAAGGGTACAACTCTGTTGATTGTTTTAACGTTTTCAAGGCTCGTACGTTCTGGTCGGGTTCCCAGCCAGTGGGCGGCTACCCTGTAATCAGTCCCGCATCTTTGAGCGGTACACTGATTATAGGAGGAATTTTACGGCTCCTTCGTTAGTCCATCAAATCATAGGTCCGTATTGTTAATGGTTCAGAAACGATTTCGTGTCATTTCCGACTTATAACTGGAGGCGTCGCGTTTTTGGGGGTAATTGTCTGTGAACTTTACAAAAGAATTGTACTAGATTTGTTTTTAAATATAATAGGTATAATTTATATCAGCTGGTGCATGGCGCCGGCGCCGTGTGTCTAGACGTTGCATATCACCTGCCCTTATTTTCAAAGTTAATTTGTCGTCAAACGGATGCTTAATTGATTCAATATCGCAGCTGGCGTGCTTAAACTTGTTTAATAATACTTTTGCAAACGGTGGCGCATAAGTTTTGCTAGAGATGTCTTTTACAACTGGCATATAATATTAAAATGTTCACTTGATTAAAGTGATAAAGCTTTTACACTAGGCTAGAATTTTAGACGATATACATAAATATCGATTGGGCAAAATGATAAACCTCGATAAAATTAGGCGTGCCCGTGGAGAGCATGTTAGTTCCTAGACTAAATAATCACTTCACTTCAAATGTTTTTTACATTAAACATACTATACAAGGTGATTTATAACATGCATACCATCCCGAAAGGAGGTTATTCTATTAAATGAAAAAAAAATCTATAGCGAAAAAAATCATCGATAATTTCATTTTTTTTTTTTAATTTTTTAAATAAAGTTGTAAAAGGTTGTTTATTTTGTTCAAATTTTGAAATTTCTCCCTAAAATTTACCTCAGCACGATTGAGAATACCAGCCAAAATCTAACTTACATCTCTATGCTAATGGTTTTTTCTTAGTTAGATCACAATTCATTAATTTTCATCGAAAAATATTCTTGCGTAGCTTCGTGCCGGTAAGCCACGGTGTTCAGACAACCGCGCTGCAATCTCCTCTCTTCGTGATTGTAAAGATATTAAGTAGAATAAGTTGTTGTGCGCTATAAATAACAGTGTGGTTACTACAAAATCGCATTTCTCGATAAACTACAAGCAGATAATAATATATGGCGAGCTACTGCAACTAAATTATCCAGTAGATTCATAACAAGGCTGGTAAAAAATAGGCCAGGCGATCCTTATAAAAACGTAATTGTCCTATTTATGCAATCACGATTGTCTCGAGTTGTCTTATTATAAAACTATTGTAAAGATTAAACGGTATTCAAAATAAGAGCTTTGCCTTTGAAAATAACTTTGCTAAATTAACCCAAAAATGCCGAAGGCGGGACCGTGTCGTGGACAACATGAGCTCTCCAGCGCCATCGCCAGGCCGGTAATCGGCTCGGCAAATAATCGGGCTGATAATTGGCGATCCCTCGGACCGCCAAAGCATGGCCCCGATGATTGCACAAGATTGCACTACAATTTTCTTTGCAAACAGTTGCCGGGTCTCCGTTGTTAGTTAATTTGTATTACTTGTCAAACAACTTGCGAAGTTCGTGATTCTGTTTCTTCCAAACTTCGTCTTAAGAATTTCGCGCGGTGTTTCTTTGAAAGTCATACTTTGGGATTTTGTTTCTTGGTACTTGTCGGTTCCTGAAGTGCTATCGTTTTGTCCATCCATAAGCATCCACCTCGGTCAATTATATTTTCTAAATAAGATACTGGTCTTTTAAATCTTCCGGAAGTGTATAATGATATTTGTTTTTACATCTTCCATTCCTCTAAAGGTAATAAACGTTATTTATCCAATATTTAAGCATATTTCGGTGTGTAAAGGCGCCCTGCCGCGTCCGGTTCCAGTTCGAGCGGACCACACATCACCGGCGCGCTTTGAGACGGCCGAGTTTTCATCTATCTGTCTAATATAAGAGATAAAATTCAGAAAACTTCATATGAAGATTTTCTATGGCTATTTACCAAACGTCGCTGAATATTCAGATTTATATGTATTAGTAAATTCGTTTAAAATGGCAATATTGCAACTCAGTCATCATTTTCCTGGTATTTCCCTCTATCAGCCGTCATCTCAGCACTCACTCCTTTTTACCCATGTCTTCTTTCACGCAATCCATTCATCTTTTACACTATTGCAAGTTAATATTTTATGAAAATGCATGGATTCCTCCTTAGCATTTTAAGAGGAATTGCATTTTATTTTAAAACCTCAAGGTTCCACTTCAAAGCCGTATGTATAAAGCCTCCTGACCATTGCACCATTATAATGCATCGCATGTTCAAATATTTGCTGTAAATGAACGAGAGCTGTTTGTTTCTACCGAAGATGTGGTTACGCGTTTGTGTTTGGGAGACCACTTAACTACGTGTTTAAACTTGTTAGGGCTTGTGTAAATAATGAAATAGAACATGGACCACTCGCGTACATAGTCCCAATCATACACGAGAATTCTTTGTTACCTAATACGCAACAACGGTGAAGGAAAACAGTGAGTACCAGTAAGTATTCTTGTAAGCGGCGATTGGTTTGCAACCTATCAACTATCTTCATCACCCCCTTAGATATCTTCAAAGATCAGATCGCCAGGAGATCTAAGAGGATGTCTACCATGCTTGGAGATAAAAGGCGTTTGCCTATTTTTTGTTTTTTTCTCATAGTCGAAGATGGCAAAGCACATGACATAATTAGAGACCCAATAGTTTCTCCAACCAATGTCGTCATCTTTCACTCAACAAAGGAAATTCCTATTAACACAACCATATTCAGTTTCCTAACAAGCGCTAATAACTCAAAACAAAGGACAGCATAGAAAAGCATCCGTATCTGATTATTCAAATTCATGTTTGAAAGGTAATGAAACTTGGAAAGTAGCTATAAAAACTATGCATAAAAGTTTACGACAGTGGGAAAGTATGTAATTTTTATATTTATGAGTTATCGCCCTTTTCGTGTGACCGGACGAATAGATTTGCTTGTTGTGAACTTCTGACCGAATTTATCAGGAACGTTTATTATTGTTAAAAGATAACCTTTATATCATAATAAAAAATAACTGGATAAGAATTTAAAACTAGTTGTTCGCCTCGACCTGAGCGATGTCTGGTAAAAGTTGGTGCTTTTATCGTTGAGGCACAAATAAGATAAACTTTGAAAATCGCTTCTTTAACATGTTCTAACTAATATCCAATCTGCCTGAACTGTTATTGAAACTTTACCAAATGGGAGCTTACGTTTGATTGGCTTTCGAATATAGCTAGTTTCGTTGTATCTCAAAAATCATTTTGGACCACGACGGCGACGCCCCCCTTCATGTAGGTATTATTATGACTTTATTTTTTTAACTTTCTTTTGGACTCTTATATCTTAGCAACCCCTTGGCAGATTTAATTCAATCTTACCAAAAATTTTAATAGTACAGATGTTGAGCTACTGAATTCCATGCAGATCGGATTGAGGGTTCAAAAGGTATACTGTAACATACCTACCTACAAACATACAACTCCGATTCGTCCAAGTTGTTTGAGAGAACTTCGCTCGCTCGATCAACTACCATCAGTCTCCGCGCCGCATCGCTAGTGAGCGGGCGTGTTTTTGAGATCGGTGTGTGCTTATTTGCTCGCTATCATGACGTCGAGCACGGTTAAATGTGCGAGTTGTAATGTGGTGATTGACGAACTGCTGGCTTTTGTTACTAACAAGATGGATGTGATGGATCAAGAGAGTCTCATCCGAATCTGTGAATCGGCTTTCAATGTGGACGAGGTGGAGAGGTCGAAGAATTTACTGTTTGACTCAATCAATACAGACATAAGGAAGATCAAAAGGAAGAAAAAAGCAGATGGAAAAATACAAAGGGATCTGGAAGACATTATTACTGTGCTTAAAAGTATAGATCCTGAGTTAACTCCTATATTTGTGGCCAAACAATTGGAACGCCTTCCACCGATTTTATTTGACCATTTGGATTGCTCAGCCTTGCTGAAATCAATTACGATGTTGAAATCGCAGGTAGAGAATATTAATAGTACATACGCCACAATCGATCAGCTGCGTGATTTAGAGTCAAAAATACAGGCAAATAAGTATGACTCCTTAATTGATACTCCCATCTACAGTCGTTACGATCCTTTTGTGAATACCCGGATGAGGGGTGCAAATCTTTCGAATAGTGGCCCAAGGGCCCTTGCTTCTATGGCGGAGTCGGTTGACGGTTCGCGCTCAAGGTCATCGCCCCCACAGGTCAATGACCTGAACTCCTATCAAATGTTAACGGGTAAATGCTCGGTCGTGTCCGCTGCGCATGAGCCGAAGTCGACGACGTGCGAACAACCTAATCAGTCATTGGTGGACCTACGTTCGGACGGTTCCGCTGTGCATGACCGGCCCAATCGTTCGGTTTCGGGTCTAGGTTCGGACAGTCCCGGTGCGCTCGGGGCTACGCCGCTGCTGCAGCGGCCAATCATGCACGAGCAGCCCAATCGTCCAGTTTCGGGCCGACGTTCGGGTGATTCCGCTGTGCACCAGCCCGCCTCGCCGCCACCGAGGATGCACGAGCAGCCCAATCGTTTAGTGTCGGGACCACGTTCGGGCGGTTCCGCTGTGCGCGAGCCCGCTTCGCCGCCACCGATGATGCACGAGCAGCCCATTCGTTCAGTGTCGGGACTGCATTCGGACGGGCCCGTTGAGCGCGAGCCCGCATTGCCACTGCCGGTGATGCACGAGCAGCCCAAATGTTCGGTGTCGGTTCTAGGTTCGGACAGTTTCGCTGTTGTTTCGTCACCGATGATACACGAGCGGCCCGAGCGTACAATCTCGGAAGTCTCCGGTGCGCAGAAGCCTACGTCACTAATCCTGGCTCGTAAGGTATTACCGAAACCAAGTTATGCTAATGTAGGTGGAAGAAAAGGACTATGGTATGAGCCGGAACCGGAAGATGAGTGGAAATTGGTGCAGAGAAGACGTTATCGTAATAAGTTTACTACGAACAAGGGCAAAGCATGCACGCAACAAACAAGTAAATTTAAGGCTGCTGAAACCAAAATACCACTTTTTATAACAAATGTTCACAAAGATGTGTCTGAGGTGGATATATCAGAATACATTCTTAGTAAGACACAGGAACAGGTTTCACCAATTAGATTAAAAATGGCAAAAAAACGAAGCTATAGTGCCTTTAAAATCTTCGTGAACAAAGCAAACATAGCCACTTTTCTTGAAGGCAGCTTATGGCCTAGAGGAATATCTTTCAGGCGTTTTGTAAACCTAGGAGACAAAGTGGATGTGCAACAGGCACATGACGTGAGGCAATCTCCAGACGATCAGTATGGTTAGTACGCCCTACAGTAATTTCGTCACATATAATTGTAGAGGGTTGAAGCGATCGCTGGAGGGTATCAAAAGTATCTGCAAACGAGCAGATCTCATCGCGCTCCAGGAGACCTGGCTGCTGCCGCACGATCTTCCAATGCTGAGTGCTATAGATGAGGACTTCGGTGGAACTGGGTGTTCGGCTGTAGATACTTCTTCTGGCTTACTAAGAGGAAGGCCATTTGGAGGTATCGCCATATTATGGAGAAAGAGTGCCTTTCGGTCAGTAAATGTGATAAAATGTGATGATGCGCGCTTAGCGGCTGTTAAGGTTAAGCTATGTGATAGTAAATCTATAATTGTGTTCTGTGTTTATATGCCCACTGACTCTATGCAAAACTTGCCAGACTTCGTTGAGTGCTTAGGTAAAATAAGTTCTATAATAGAGGACAATGGAGATACTGAGGCTTTTTATATATTGGGTGATTTCAATGCGCATCCAGAGACGCTCTTTTACAAGGAACTGGTGGATTTTTGTAGAGATCAGAAGTGGATATGTGCTGATATTCAGGTCTTGGGTGCACAATCTGATACGTTTACTTTTGTCAGCGATGTGCATGGATGCACTAGATGGCTGGACCACTGCGTGATCACTGATGCGGCTTTACCTTCCATTAATCGTATTTGGGTGGAGCATGATGTGACTTGGTCTGACCATTTCCCCCTTTTTATGGAATGTAATTTTGAGAAGGTTAACTGTAAGAAAGAACTGATTTCGATACCAGAAGCTAACAAAGTAATTTGGGGTGAGCGTAGTAACACTCAAACT
Source organism: Anticlea derivata (assembly GCA_947579855.1). Taxonomy (NCBI): domain Eukaryota; kingdom Metazoa; phylum Arthropoda; class Insecta; order Lepidoptera; family Geometridae; genus Anticlea; species Anticlea derivata. The sequence goes on from OX388269.1 coordinate 9,771,499, forward strand.
GAGTACTACCGTCAACTTTGCCATTCTCGACTGAGGGAAATTGATTTCCCTGATGAGCTATCAAGCTGCTGTGATCGAATCTGTTCTAATATTGACCATAGAAGTATTTTGGAAAGCATGTATACCAATGTTATTACCATTCTGTCAGAAGCCGCAATATCTTCTTACGAACAAGGGAGATCACGGAGGAAAGGTGGTTATATCGCTGGGTGGAACAAATACGTAGCAGGTTTCCACAGAGAGGCTAGACTTAAGTTTTTGGCGTGGATTCAGGCTGGCAAGCCAAATAGTGGTAGATATTATAGCGACATGTGTGAGAGTAGGCGGGTTTTTAAGAAACAACTTAAATGGTGCCAGGATAGGCAAGATCAAATTAAAATGGATTTGCTTGCGTCACACCACTCCGCCAAGGACTTTAAACATTTTTGGAAACAAACATGCAAAATGAATGTTAAGTCTGGCCTCCCTGTTAGTGTAAATGAGGTTAGTGATCATACAATGATTGCTAATCTTTTTAAAGAGCACTTTGCGGTCAGCTCTAAGTCCGACCACACCGAATGTTCTGATGATGAGGCTGTCGTTTCAAGTGAGCGACTTATTAATTTCAAAGCCAAAGATGTATTAACGGTAATTCGTAGTATGAAAAGAGGCAAATCTCCTGGGCATGACAGCCTCAGCATTGAACATTTTAGACATGCTGGTGTACATCTGCCGCGCATACTGTCCATGCTCTACAATTTGTGTATGTGTCATGGTTTTCTGCCTGACGAACTCACGAAAACAATAGTGGTTCCAATTATAAAATGCAAGACTGGAGATGCCTCGGATAAGAATAATTACCGCCCTATCTCGTTGGCAACTGTTTCAGCGAAGGTTCTTGACAGCTTGCTTAATAAAATACTTCTACAACACATCGAACTGCATGATGCCCAGTTCGGTTTTAGAGCTGGGCTGTCAACAGAAAGTGCAATTTTATGCCTTAAGCAAGCTGTCAGGTACTACGTGGATAGGAAGACGCCGGTTTACGCCTGTTTTCTGGATCTCTCCAAGGCCTTCGATACGGTTTCATATAGTAGGCTTTGGAGAAAGTTAGAGGCCACTGGTGTGCCGGCTGAAATTATATCTGTGCTCAGATGCTGGTATCGTTGTCAGCGTAATCAGGTAAAATGGGCGGGTTCGCTGTCCGATGCATATGGCATGGAGTGTGGCGTGCGGCAGGGCGGAATTACCTCTCCTCTGCTATTCAACCTCTATGTAAATGACCTCATTGGTGAGCTCAGCAGTACTCATACTGGTTGCTACGTGGATGGAGTTTGCATAAACAACATCAGTTACGCGGACGATATGGTGCTGCTGGGTCCATCGGTCGGGGCTGTTCGCAAATTGGTCGGGATATGTGAGACATACGCGGCGGAACATGGACTGAGGTACAATTCAAAAAAGAGTGAAGTGCTTATTTTCAAGAGTGGAATAACTAAACCAGTACATGTTCCGCCGATTATGCTTAACGGTGCGGCTCTACAGGTGGTAAATAGTTTTAAGTACTTGGGGCACATTGTGACGGAGGATCTGAGGGATGACGAAGATATTGAGAGAGAGCGCAGAGCGTTGGCAGTCCGGGGCAATATGCTGGCTCGTAGGTTTGCTCGCTGTTCGAATGAAGTGAAAGTTACTCTTTTTAAGGCTTTCTGCCAGTCATTTTACTCGAGCAGCCTTTGGCTTAACCACACTCGCCGTGCTGCCGATTCTTTGCGTGTCCAGTATAACAACATCTTCAGGATGCTGATGCGGCTGCCTCGCTTTTGCAGCGCATCTGGGATGTTTGCGGAGGCGCGCACGGACGGCTTTCATGCGGTTATGCGCAAGAAAGTCGCTTCCCTTTTCCAGCGTACGCGAATCAGCGGCAACGGCATACTGCAGATGATTGTTTTGCGACCGGACTGTCCGATCCAGGCGAAATGGATGCAGGTAATGCTGGGGTCGGAGCAGTATCGCAATATCTTCGTCAAGTAGGTTTTAAGCATTTATTTTATTTTATTGTGTTATTTTTATTTGATGTGTTTTTATTTGATTTTATTTTAATTTTGTGTAATGTGTGATTTGATTATTAAAACTTGATTGTGATTATTATTTGTAACTTTAATATGGACATGATCTGAAATAAATGAATAATAATAACTACCAACTAATAAATAGTTTTATCATGTCCAAGGAAAAAAGCCGTAATTACAAACGCTAATGAGCATGTATTGTTCAATTCGCTACACTATTTTTTAATTATCATATTAGATTGTTAGGTATGAATGTGGATGGATATAAGACTAAAGGAAGGCCGAAGAAAAGATGGATGGATTGTATTAAAGATAACATGAGTAAGAAAGAAGTGAGTGTGGAGATGACGGCTAACAGAAGAAAGTGGAAGAAGAAAACATGTTGTGCCGGCCGACCCCACATAATGTGGGAAGAAGAAGAGAGAGATTAGAATGTTGTCTCTTTCAGAAGTCGTAAATTTTTGTTTGCGGTAAAAGTTACAGCGCATTATTTATTTTATTAGAGATGTAGGTAGTAGGTACCTAATTTCTCAAAATACGATTATAGTTTTACGATACCCTTCGAGGCTTTTTATAATGAAATTAGCTGTCGATTGTCAATTCTACAAAACGAATAAATACTTCTTAAATAAACATAAATAATGCCACGGAATAAATTAGTACCAACGTAGTGTTTGATTATTTATGTATTTTAAAATATTGCTTTGGCATCGGCAACCGAGCCTATGTATAATTTACAAGAAAGATTATATTCATCGTCATCATTTTAGCTGTAGGACGTCCACTGCTGAAGATTGCCTCACCATTGATTTCCAGAGCAAATTCCTATCATGTGGAGGCATTTGCCCATACTCAGCACGCTGGGCACGCGGGTGAGCGCAGTTAGAGCTATCTTTGTGAAAATTAGGGGACGCTGCTGCCCATCATAGCCCATTTTCTTAGTCGCCTATCCATAGGTAGGTAGATTTAGAAGGGCCTGCTCTTCATACGGGGCCTCCACGGCAAAGATTACATGACAATATGTAAAATTATATAAGTATATGTAAAATTTGAATAAGTTCATTTATTGTACCCAATAGCAAGAAATAAAAGGCTTTTTATTTTATTTATATGTAGAATTAAGTCACTGAAAAAATGCGTTTTTAGTTTGGGTACTCTACATTATTGTTCGTGTTATCAATAATATTGTGCGAACTTTGAAAGCGTACTTAACTCCATATCGAACAGGTCATTAGTCTGACTAATTAGCTTCCTCAATATCTAAAACTGTTTTCATTGAGATTAGGTCATTTACATTGTTAAATAAACATTTAAATAACCTCCTAACCATTTCGATAACACTTTACGAGAGAACAGGATAAAACTTTTTCACAAAGAAAATATATTGAATAAATCTATCTAAAAATTATAATCACGGCGCAATAAATAAATTGTAACTAGCACCTTACTAAGTCTACATCCGACCATATGCCGTCAAGGCTTGACATCCGCTATTTTGACTTCGCTCTACTTAAAATACTTCGTCAGCTTACGCCGTATGTAAGTGATCAAAAAACACGCAAAAAGAGTTGCCACTTTCGCACGTGCGCTGCCTAAAATGTCGACACTCATTAGACAACTGGTTAACTCGCAAAAAGTTCAATGTTATTTTTCCGTCTCGCTTATCACCTATTTCATTGCTTTAGTTTCTATTTGATATCTATCGCGCGAAGCGAGTGAAGATCTTTACAATAACTTGAACGAATCGGCGTAGTAGGTATATTTGTATGTTTATTTGTTAAACCATAACTTTCAAGCCGTCAATTCGATCAGCATAGCATTGTCTCAAAATTTACTGTTAAAAATACTGGTAGTACTAGTGAAAATTACGAATTTACAAAAGTCGTATTGCCAATTGGGTGCAGAACAAGCCCCTTTCGCGATACCATACATATTATGAATCACTTAGTATGTGCATTCAATGAAAAAGCAATGGGTACCTACTGAAATTGATAATTGATGGGTAAAATAGCATCATAACTTTCGCCTACATAAATATCCAGTCTTTCGACTCATGAACAAGAAATTAAACATGAACTTGACTAATTAACGCGTATCTATAAAACGCATCGAAAAAGCAATCGTAGGAATCGTTGAACTTGTTTAGTGCGCCTATAAATCTGCCTATCAATGCCCTATCATTTAATCAGTTTAATGAAGCTCGCTTTGAACACGCCGACAAGCAAACCGATATTTATAATTAGCTTCTTAATTATAATTATTTTCAAATGAGATTTGGTTTTGCTGAAAAAAGTGATGTTGGAAAAATACGATATTGCAATCCCTAGTTATATCAGGCAGGTTAAAAATGTGGACTTGCCCATGGTGGCCTCTCCATATCTACCTACACTTGGATGTCGTAAGAGGTGACTAAGGGAAAAAGCTAGGGTATAGGCAGCAGCGTCCCCCATTTCCCGTCAGATCCTTGAAGATGTCAAAGTAGTCAGAGGCATGTCTAAACATTTGGCACACGCCTACATTTTTTGATTGTGTATTCTATTGTGACAGGTCGCAAGCCCATCGCCGCTCTAAGAATAATTACGGGTTTCCTTTCCGTATCACGATGTTTTCCTTTACCGTCCTTAAGCTGCTCTTGCTATCATTTGTCCCACAGCGGGAATCGAACCCGCACCCCTTTCAAGAAGATGGTGTACTTTGATTTTAATGGTACATGTATAACATCTAACTGTTCTAAACTCTAATGTTTCATTGCGTTGCGACAAATGATGAGTGGCCCCAGCGGGTAACGAAGCCCCTACTATTGTCATTCCAAGAATCTTTGAAATCTCGATTCTTCTGAATCGAGGATTCAAGAAGGACTAGAAAGCATCACCTTTACCCAACAATACTTTGATATGAGCTTATTACGTAGATTTGCATCGGAAAGTATTTAGAAGGTATTTTATAAACAGTTTCTGTAATTAAAAAGCTTCTACAAGGTACTTCATAATGAGTAAACTATTCCGAAAGGGGCTTATTCTACACCAATTTGGCAATCAAGTTTGCGCTACGACTTATGAAAATTCGTAATCTTTAATTTCGAAATTAAAACTCCGCAAAAATTAGTTCAAACTCAAAAGTCATTTATATTTTAGCTAGCAGCTAGCAATCTTGATGTCGAACTTCACGTCGTGAAATATTTTATTTTTAATATGATAAAAAGACCAAGCAATTCATTTGAAAAATTTGTTTTATGTTACCATATATTTTTTCTGTTTGTTGACAGAATAAGTCTCTTTCGCGATGATATACCTGCATTTAAGAATTATCTTGTATAAAAACATGTAATGACTAATAATTATTTCAACGTCAGTCCATGTAAATTTACCGACTAGTAAATACGGGCATAGCAACTGAATAAGGCAATAAACGTTTTATTATTCAACGCATGTAAATTCACTTGATATCGTATTTTTTGCGGCGCGCACGCCCGTATCCTAATGTCACCAGCAGCGTATCAATCAAACAGACAGTCTTGTTGCTAAACATTTAGCATTGCTTTCTGTTTCGTAATTTTGAAAATATTTATCTATGCCCCCAATAAATATATAACTCCTCCATTATTGCCATATTTTCTTCACGAGACATAACCATTCAAAATTCGTTTATCCTATTGATATTTGAAATGTGAAAGTTTGTGAGGATGTTTGGATGTTTGTTGTTCAATCACGCCGTAACCTTTTTTTTTTTTTTTCTTACGGATTTTTATGCTGTGGATCTCTTGCCACCACTGCCAGCTACACCGGGCTAGAACGCCGTAAGCATCAACCGATTGCGATGAAACCTGGTTCAATCACGCCGTAACGTCTTAACCTATTTCGTTGAATCTTAGAATAGATACTTTACATTTAAATAAATAAGTGTTTAGATTTAGATACGTATTTAAAATCTTGATGATATTGATAAACCAGGGTGATTTTTTCATAAACACGATCAATATGTATTGCCTTAAAAAAAGTATCATTTTTTAACTTGAACTCACGTTACACTGACGGGCCATACAATTTATAGATATTAAACGGAAGTATTAGAACGAGAACGCATAGTAGAGGCGTGAATTCCGCGTGTCCGCAACGACGACCGCATTCCATTTCTTTCGCCGACGATCGGCCATCACTAGAATGTATTAAAGTGCATTCCATTACAAAAAGAACTATAATAACATAAGCTACGAAACAGTTTATTTATAAGGTTGCTCTTAAGAACGATAGTTTATAGAAGCAGATGCAACGCCCGATACCCCGATCAGAGGTCCTATTCTGAGATGTCAGTTTTCTCAATTTTTACTTTTCGAGCGTGAGGAGTATATAGATTACTGGTTTTTGTATGCGCCCTTTTTGTGGCATACAAAAACGGTAAGCTTTAGGTATTTTCATGATCGAAAAGTGAGAAGTGAAAACTCTCTTACATCTCAGAATACGGCATGTGAACTTCTACAAGGTAATTCATAATAGGTATGCTATCTCGAAAGGGGCTTATTCTACCCAATTGGCAATAAAGTTTTTTCTAGGTAAGACTTTCGACATTTTTCGATGAAAAATGTCGAAAGTCTTAGTCGGTATATAGTCTTATATCGGTTCGTGGTCGCCATTCGAGAACCTTTACTCCCCAAAGGTTGTCGGGATGATATACATAATTATGATAAACCATGTATAAGTAAGTAATTCCAATTTCTATGTTCGCTCATTTCAATTCCATGCGCTCTTAACAGTTTTTTTTATTTTCTAATTGGCGTAATTATTGTAATTACATAAATTATGACCCTTAATAAAGTTTAATCATTGACCATTTTTGTAAAATAAGTTATTATCTTCATAATCACCATTAATATAATGCTGACATTTTGAGTTATTCCGTAGTAATGCTTTAAGGCGAGGGACTATTTATATTCTACAAGTTTCTTGTCTCTTTTCAATTAATGCGCAACCAAGTAGACATTAGGTAATCTAAGTAGTTTTGCAGGTGTATGCAGGTACATGGATCTTTCACAATCTCTTTCACAAGTTTAATAGTAGCCCATCTACGATAAACACTCAATTTTTAGGCAAAACTTACCTGAGGTTTTAGATTAAAAACTGACATCACCATGTGGCTCCTAAAGAAATGTTCATTTGGTGCTGACGCGCAAAATACTAGAGAAAATAAGGCCAAATCTTTATGACTGTCAACTTTTAAAATGCCTAAACAAAATCGCAAAGCAGAATAACACGAATCGAAGCAACAAAATATTTGCAAAACAAAAATTTCTTTGCAAATTCATTGAATCCAAAAGGTTGCCTGCAAGAATTGAACGCTACAGTTTCCTATATATTTATTCAAATCAAAATAACAAAATAAACGAAATCTATTTGAGACTATCGAAAGCCAGATAAGAAAGAATGCGTCCACTTGACATTAATAAACCGATCTAACGTTTGTAGCATCGAGTCATCGACCCAGCTTTCTTCCATCAACAGGTGCTAAACATCACGCGTTCTTCAGAAAGCATTGCGACATCAATGTCAATTGTACAGTTACCACCTATGTCGCTAAACGTCCCTCTATTTACTCAGCGACACTCGATGACATTTTAAATTGAAATGGTACACGAATGGGGGCTCAAACAACCTAAATTGTTTGCGCAACAGACAGCCACGCGACAACAGTCGCATGATTGAGAGCTTTAGGTGATAACTCGTCTATGGCGGGCTACTTACTATTATATTGATGGAAAATCGAACGGATTTCAGTGAGATGCCCATATCTACCCAAAATGTTTAGTAGTAAAGTCGATCAACGTAGGCATAAAATATAGAAATATAAAAGGTATTTTTTATATGAATGCATAACCTTCTATTTATCAGCAAAAATGTCTAATAATTACCGTTTCTTAGCTTCACAGATTACCGGTCAAAAAAAATAGTAATATAGAAACTAATAGTGTTAGGTAGAAGAGTGTTAGGTATGAATGTAGATGGATATAAGACTAGGGGAAGGCCGAAGAAAAGATGGATGGATTGTGTTAAAGATGACATGAGTAAGAGAGAAGTGAGTGCGGAGATGACGGCTAACAGAAGAGAGTGGAAGAAGAAACATGTTGTGCCGACACCACATAATGTGGGACAAGGGCAGGAAGAAGAAGAAACTAATAGTGGATTTTTGTATATTTTCATCGAAAGTAAAAACAAAGTTCTTGATGTTTATAGTTTCCGAGATAAGCAATAAATTATGTCTTTCCCTGCCTGTAATTATAAAAATAAATAAAATAATAAATAAATGAATTTTGGGTATGGCCAATTCGCCAAAAACTTCGGCCAGTTTTCCATCAAGAAAATAGTAAGTTGTAAACTCGCCGCCGGCGAATGATTGTCATCTGAGAGGCATTTATGATGCGACAACAGAGTATAAACGATAAGCTTCGAAGGCATTGTGACTTGACTTTAATGTGGTTAAAGGGTCGGTTAAAAAAGGATCAGGTAGTAGATCGGCCTTCTGTGGTCCATTGTTGGCTAACGAGGCGATGAACGCTCGCGCTGGGCAGGTGGTGAATACTGGCAATACAGACGTAATATATTTTTTAACCCTTTTTGCAAAAGTCCGTCGAACGCACATTATTCAAATTTCGACGTCGTGAAAGCACGATAACCTCGTGTACGTGCCCGGATTGGTAATGCGAATAGAGAAAACAATTGCAACCTTATTCGGAGGGAATAGGAGCTAGAAAGGGAGAATAGTTGGCCAATGCGGACCTTTGGAGGTAATTTTAATCAGACTTGAGTTACATCACTGACACAAGGAGCCCTGTTGAACGTACCAATGCTATTAAACAGGCACGGGCTCATTGAATAAGCGATTTTCCAAGGAAGTTACCTCAAACAGAGGTTTGTCTATGGTACCCAGTAGCGACGACGCCCGCCGTGCTACTGTATACATCTAATATACTTTTGAATTTTAAAAGTGCACACAAAGTTTATAGTGCACACTTATCGCCCCGCGGCGCCGGCGCACCGCCTGAAAACAAATACCGTCTACTCATGCCCTGAGGCGAGGAGATGCCATTACTATGCTGATTAGTAAGCGTCGCTTGAGTTGAGGCGATGCCGATCCAGTGCCGGGTCGGTATGTGTGTCCCAACCATTAAGATACAAAATGAATAGGTTCTACTCTGCTCTGCAAAAAATCAAAGACTCATCGCAAAGCAATATCTCGTCTCGTCTCTACTTTGTATTGGATGAGACGGAACGATCCGTCTTCAGAGCGCGGTTCGGAATAATTTCTGATCTTTTCAATTATCATAACTTTCGTATGCATTGACATCAATGCCTCTTTCTCGTGTGAGTAATGAGTAGGTAAAGTTAGAGCCATGTCATCTTTGATGCTAAATATTGAGTTGAATCACCTGCACTGATCCAACACGATGTATACGATCCAACATTTTAAAAATGATGCCACAGCCACTAAATATAAATGTACAATACACAGCAAAAATCAATTATGTACAGAGCCATTAAGTTGTGCAATTATCAACGTTAAACTGTGCACCTACCAAACTTGTGTTTTGCCATCATTTTGAAAGTACCGAAATGTACACTAAAGTGGTGCCAATGAAATACTGTGAAAAAATTTAGTTTATAATCTGTACCAGGCCTCGAAAATCTGTTCAGAATGTACCGATACATAGTATTATGATATCTGTGCCGATACAGACAAATCTGTATAAATGGCAGCACTGGGCACATCTTTGAGAACGAGAGCCGTTTGTTGAGCCTGCGGTGTTTCGATCGCAGATACCAGAAACGCTACTCGACCTACAGAACGTGGCTACTGCGAAAGGTGAAGATTAATGCCGCAACGGCTTTATATCGTTCGAGTAGTGTTATATTTATCACTGTGCTGTTTCTTTTTTGATCTAACATTATCGGAATACAGCGGATTATAGGAAACCGTTATTTCATACCATTTTTAATTGAACCAAAAAATAATAATGAATGTGATAAGGATATGGAAAAAAAAAATAGGCTCACGACTTTTATCCCCCAAGAATGGTAGACATCTCTCAGATCTCCAGGCGATGATCTAAATCAACATTTTAAAAATAAAAAAATTATTAAAAAATTAAGTCTGTAGGTATTATAAAACTGAAGTGATTTTTTCAATCATCCTAAAATCTCAGTTACTTACACCACAAAGCCTTAAGTTAGTCAGCGAATCAGTGTGCCAGTGATGACAGTAGCACCGAGACTTGGTCGCTAGCTCTATTAGCCTGATGATGATAATCCGCCTTTTTGAATTCAATTACCGAAGTAAATCAGCCCGAACAAACGCTTATGAATGCTCTCTTATTCTTTGAGCAATGTGAAACGCTTTACACGAACAAAACCATTTTGTGACTCGCATGCACCAGCGAGTATCTGAGTACCTCGCATACCATCTGTAATTGCAAGCGAGATAACTGGCGCCCGCGCCGCGCCGCGCCTCTTATAATTATACTAGCAGTAAGTGGCCCTACCACTGCGACTTAGAATAAAGACTGCAAGGTCGGTTTTCTGCGTTCCTACCGGCGCTAACCGGCATAGCCTTGCTTGTCTGTTCTTTCTTCACCACCCTTTCGATAACCTGTTATTTTGATCGAGCGAGTGACGATCTCTCAAACAACTTGAGTGAATTGGCGTTGTACTAGTAGTACGTTTATTTGTAAGCATAACTTTCGAACCGTCAATATGATCTGCATTGAATTTGTAGATTAACGGGTTGAATTATCAAGGCTTACTGATATAGACGCTGAAGAATAGGCCCCTCCATTTCCACCATGTCGCAAGAGGCAACTAAGGGGATGGGCAGCAGCGTTCCTTATTAATAACAAATAGCTTTATCTGCGCACGCCAATCCGCATGCCCAACGAGGGGAGTATGGGTAAATTCCCCCAATTGTTTCTGTGTTCAGCATTGGACGTCCTACGGCTGTTATCCTGTGTAAACGCCTAGAATATTTTAACCACGCTAGTTCCTTGGGCCATAACTAAAGTTTTCTGACCTGAAGCGGATACCAGGAGAGAACCATTCGCACGCGCCAGCGAACTGCTTTGCACGCAAATGCCGTACCACCGAGGACACCCATTACGGAACGTAATTCAGCGCAGATCCGATCGTGATAAACTGATGGAATTAGCTAGTTATTGAACTTGCTGATCAGCATACTGCAGTTAAGATGATAGGCGGCTTCCTCTGATGCGCCTCGCATTTTATTTTTTACAAAAACTAGTATCTTTATGGACGCTTGTTCGTCGCCAACCGATTGGAACATTGAAAATAAATAAATACTCCGTAACGGCTGGTGCTATTTTGAAGGTGGACATCCTATGGCTGAAATGGACATTTTTGTTATCTCGTTTGAATTCCGTATTTATTTGATTGATGACTTGGATTATAGAATTTATTTGACGTCGATTCTACACTACTAGAGTAGAGTAGTCATGACGGCTTCCCTTTGAAACGGTCACACTGACGCAACAGCAACAACTCATCCGGTTCCGGCACCTTAGAAAGCATCAACCTAAATCCCCTAATTAACTTTTATCATCAGATTCTATTCAAAAGCTGATTTACACACATCAAGCTGTCCGATAAATTGACAGCCAATAAATTGTTCCAAATAGCGGTCACTATTTGATCGGAATGCAAACAAGGCCGCCAAGCAGCCTTCAAGCGAATTCCGCGTCTTCCAATCAGCATAAAACCTGTACCAACCAAGCTACCAACCTACCTGCCTACCTACTTCAATAGATAGCGGTGAAACCGGCTGCGGTCGCTCGCGCCGTCATTATTAACGTAATAAAGTACTAGATAAAACCCAATCGGACAGCGTGTGAAAGAGAGAAAGCCGTTGTCGCAACATTAGTTGCCGATTAAGCCTTCACTAATGATAGCAGCGTCCGCTATGGCGGCCGTGATGTTCAACTGAAAATCTGTTTATGAGGACGGTACGGACGGTTTTAGGAGGAGGTAGGGCACAGCGAGATTTTCTCGTTCTGAATTGGAACAGCTCGCCTGGGGAGTAACATTAACATTATTTGTTTCAAATAGTGTTGTGTTCCTGCGGTGAGTAAGGTTGCCAGAGCTCTTTAGGGGGGAAGGGGGTTCGGGGTCGGCAACGCGTGCGTGATGCCTCTGGTATTGCAAGCGCTCATAGGCTACGGTAACCGCTTACTATCGGGTGGGACGTAAGCTTGTTTGCCAACTCTGTTGTATATAAAAAAAACGGTAGTGCTGGCTCCTCTTCCTAATCTGGATGAATTTCCATTCCATTCCATTTGAAGGTTGCGGGAAGACTGTGGACGAAGAAGGCTCAAGACAAGGCCACGATGAACGCGTCCTGGCACTCTTTGACTGTTTCATCAGCCTGATGATGATGGTGATTTGCGATATCGGTATAATACGGCCGGCGTAAGACGGTAGCTGCATCTCAGGAAGCCTAATCTCAAGCTCCTCGCAGTCTACGTTTACGACAGATTCGGCACGATTGTGAGACTCGTGGCCATAAACGATTAATACCTACTAATTATTATAATCGAACGACGAAAAACCACTAAAAACGTGAATAACACAACACGGCTATAATAGGCGCCGTGATTTGTGAAAGCCATTTCGATGTGTTCGTTCACACGACATAGCTCTAGGAGCTTGGGAGCTTGGTAGTGGTCGTGGTAGTTAGTTGTAGATAATCCGGCAGAAATAGCTGCGTATATCTGTTGCGGAGTAAATTGTGCTATCTGGACAGTGGATCTAAATTGAATCTGCGATCTGAAATGAGAGAAATGCTTAGAGAAATACAGTCATGATACGAAACAGGCATTATAGCAATTTCTCAGTAGTAAGTTATGTTTTCCCGACTGTTGTGAATATTATGACGGTAAAAATTATGAAGGAATTACACTGATTCTTTCAACGATGGTCATCGGCCCTTTTCATGGCCACCATACCTCAACCAGTCACCGTCCTTATACAGGATGACCAAGAAAGAATCAGTCAGTCAATCCATCAAGTCAACCAACACTGTGTCGTCGTCCGGTTCATGGTCGCCATTCGAGAACTTTTATTTCCCAACGGTTGTCGGTTGAGCTATATCGCCTGCCCATTGCCACTTCAACTTACTAATTCTGAAAGCTTTGTCGGTGACCTTGGTTCTTTGACGGAGATAGGACGATACAAGCACCAAATTATTATATTGACGTATGTTTAAAAATCGATGAATCGTTGTTTTAAAACCGTCCTAACCTAACATTAGGCACTTAAAGGGCTTTATGAGCTAGAGCTGAATGTATGAGTATCTCGTTAAAAAGATCTGTATTTACTTAATCCGCGCTTTCAATCGCGAGCGTCTCTGTCCGGGACGATTCAATCGAGATCGAACCGGCTTCTGAATCCTGATTCGATCGGAGCCTTATAGATACGTATTTACCGTCGAAAGCTATCTTCATTGAATTCAAGGACTTTGCGTAAAGGGTATTGGCTTGTTATTCATTACTGCTGCTTTTTTAATAGCATTTAGCAACGATATTTAGTTAATTTGTCAAAATGTAATGTAAAATAAATATTCACTCATCTAGACTTTCTACACAAAAATAAGTACTTACCTGTATGATAACATTAAACAAAAAAAGTTTTTAGTATGTGGGTACTGGGTAGACAAGGGAAATGGTCGAGGGCTCAGCCTCGCAGATTTTCAGCTTCGCCATAAAATGTCTGCTGTCGTCACACACAGCAGGTTGACATAGTACTTGTATACCAAAAACTAGAGTTCTGCAAGGACCCATACTAAACCTTCTCCTTTATTTTGTGCACACGGTTCAACAACTAATGACCCTCTCATACCTCGTTAATTACACTGGTTACATATTTCCATCTTGTTTGACATACAAAGCAAGAAAAAGGTAGCCCAGAATCAACAGCTCGTTTAAAATGCCACGCGACAGAGGGTGACTGATTGCTCTGAAGTTCCGAACCCTTTCAATTGGCTCGCGCATCCGATAAATTACACCCGTGAAGATGTAATTCACCATGAACTGGCTTTCAGACAATTCGATATCCTAACCTACCATTGTTAAGAATGCGAATGTTTAGATGCAGAATGATCAATCGCGCGGGTGAACGGCTTGTATGTTACGTTTGTGATATGACCTAGGGGTCTAGACAAGATCCATTTGGCGTTAACGCCGCGCGAAGATCGAATTTTATGAAAACGGCATTAGCTTGTGAGATGTCACTTGATTGCTACAAAGTTATTAGACTGAAATCCGATGTCCGTATGACGTTGGCGTGAAAGGAAAACGAAGCGTGACATGTCTAGACCCCCTGGAATATCGTATAGTCTTCTTTTAATCGAGGCACTACGCAACAGAAGACTCTGGCAGCAGCTAGTCTAAAATCCTCTCAGGCAGAAAAAGCTCATGTGATAAAGGGCACTTTCTATTATCTTATAAAGCGTATAGTCTCAACATTTGTGCGGCCCGTCTCCGACTCATTAGATCTTCCATCCCTTTCTTCCCTCGCTTCATCCCTCTCTCCCTCGCCTTTGTTCGGCCATTTATCAATTCCAAATAACATGCCGGGACCTTTTCTCTTGTTTGTTTGTTTTTTATTTGCCTTATCCTTTCTATTGGCTTCGTTTTTGAGTCGAAATTGATTGTAAAGCCGGTCTAATAGCGTCCGTCCATCGGAACATAATGTACGATGAATCGATAACTCTAATTGTGCGGCTAATGAGAGTACAGTAGATATTTTGGGATTGGATTATGAACGTTTAATAATAGCTTCGAATAATCGAGCTGTGAAATGAGTTTGTTGAAGACAAAGATAAAATTCACTAGCACTAGCACGGCAAAGTAATTAATGAAAGCAATTTTCTGGGCAAAAGCTATTAAAGATTTCCAATTCCTTTCGCCAACGTTTAATTGCCGACTGAACGTATAGTCTTCTTTTATTTGCGGCCGTGTGCTTTTTACTTCGCTAAAGTCGGCTTTATTATTTATTTTTTGCGTCGACCTCCCTCGGCTTGCGAGACTTGCGACTTCATCTGTTGCTTCAGGCATTTGAACGTTTCTTACAAGATTGTCGAGCTTGAATTTTTTACGCAACGTCTCACGATTACATTATTAACAAACCCTTCCCCGTCAAGTTCTTGATGATCCCTAAAAATTAATTACTTGGTGATTCAAGTTTTTATCTGAATTCCCGATCGATGTTCCTTCGGAGGGCACCGAAGTATTCGTCAGCTATAACCACTAATCATCGAAATAACATCGATTCCTTGAACAAACAAGATACGCTAAAGATGCCTCGGGTCGAAGGGGGGTCTCGTTTCCTCGGGTTCAAATCGGTGGTTGTGGAAAATTAATTTCGTTTTGTTTCTTCGTCTGGAGCCGGCATTTACATTGAATGTGCTCGGACTCGGAGGCTGGCCGTTTGTCGGGATATTTATGTAGGGGCCCGTTGTGTATGACGTGGGCATTATTCATACATGGTGCCCGCCACGGCCCAGCTGTATGTTATTTTTACCGGTTCATCGGCTCCTCGCTGAGGGAGTTGAAAAGGTTTTTTGTTGACTTGTTATGATGGCTTCTAGCTTTCATCAAACAATCCTTGTTTAACCAAGAAATGCATTGCAAATTCCTTTCCGATTTTACACCCGTGCAATGCTGTAGGCGTTGACGGTATTACGGGAAACAGTTAACGTGTTGCTTTGGCAATGAATATAGGCACGGCAAATCGAATGCTATCAAATTTTACGACATCGCAGGCGCCCGGCGCCTCCCTGTCGAGTCCCTGATGATTGGATACACATGCATTTCCTTTTGCAATACCCATTTCCTGCTCCGACTTATCAAAGTAAAAATCAATATTACTTTTTATAAGAACGAGTTATGGAATAGCCTGACTACTTATAAATGCAGTACCACCTAGGTCGTTGTCAGCAGGGCCTACGCGACAACTTTTTTATGGACAAGCTCATGACTTTATTCCGATTTAACATCATTTCTGTTCGAATCACATTTCCAATTCTTGTATGTTACAACACGATTGGTATCGATTCTAGAACAGCTGTCATTAGCATTCGATTAACATGTTTACATTCAAAAGTTCGTTCACTTACGGATATATTATTCTGTAAATCACTTATTCTATAGGTACCTAAGTTAAAATTGAGTTTCTTTTCTACGTTTTAATCTTTGCTTTGATGCATAAATTTTCATATATCTGCGTATTTTATGGTCCATGGAATCGAACTTATCTCTCTCAATTGCCGATCTTGAATCAAAATCTATTAAAGACAGCAACAAGATACAGGATCCTAACATCTAGGTTGAAAGTGTGATTTTCAAAACCGTATCGTCCGTTTGGTTGTTTCACCTTTCTCTTATTAATATTCCCCTCTCTTTGTTTCAGAAGCAAAGCTAGAAGAGACAGATGGAGTGCGGTGCTACTGCAACACAGCGCAATGCGTGAGCACAGGGTACATGTGCCGGTCGAAAGGAAACGGGGGATGCTACAGCGAGCTGCCAGCGCCGAGGCGGACCCACCTTGCCAGGCACGGCTGCTTGCATCATTTGGCTGACACGTAAGTTACCAACGCTGAACCCGCTGAAGTGAAATAACTGGCAGAAGAACTGATAAATCTTGATAATAAACTTAGAAACAATTGCAAACAAGCCGGGTTTCAGGGATAGATAAATTTCACGAACTAACATATAATTACCAAAGATTTTCAGGAATGGGACTTTTCTAATAGTAGGGTTTCCTAATTTGGAATACCTACTTATTTCGGGTATTGCGCAAGTTAAGGTACAGATTACAAGAATATGAAAGCCATTGGGAGGTACCTCAACTGTCGATCCGAATTTGGGGGCTCGAATCCCAGTCTTAAAAAAACATGGATAGAGCAGAGTACGTATTGTCTACTAACGCTTACCAGACTTTTATTCGTCCGTGGTGTCTACTAGTTCAAAAAGTAAGCAGCAATTCTGCTAATCTTTCTTGCGACAACATTTATAACACGTGCGTGTGCCGTAGTAAAAAATCTATTGTTTATAACGTAAGAAAAATAACGTCATGCACATAGAATTCAAATTAGCGCCGGACATTTTCGTGCGTGACTAATGCGCGTGAAGAGCTTCCGAAACAGTCGTCAAGAACCTAAAGCGGACAGTTGCTTTGAGCAGCAAACAAATTATTTTGATTGCAATATTCCAAAAAAAAGCGTGGATATCAAACATACAACCCAAAAACAAACAACAATCAAAAATACTATGACTAAATTAAAGTTTTAAACCGTTTACAAGTTATAAAAACCAAAATCAGGTAATGATCCAACAAGATTCCTTGCCGGGTTCGTCTCAGAGATTGTATCGCATCTAATTGCAAGTCTAATTAATTCCAACAAGCTTTAAATGACCCTTTAAAAAGTGGACACGAATACGAATACACGATGTTACAAATTAGATGAAATGAGACACCGGTAGCATCCGCTGAATTTAGATGACATCGATACTACGAGAATTTAAGTATTCTCGAATTCATTTCTTAAACGTCATATCCTGAGTTATTTATTGAGTATAGAAAGGGATTGTTTTCACCTGTTTAAAACTGTACAGCTAAAATATCTGAATCATGTCACTTACCTCCCAACATAATAATGTAATATGCACAGAAGATCTGACGTTTTCTTAATACTACCTGATTTCTGTTGTTGCCACAACTCCCATTTCAACTTTCATCTCAGAGTTAATTATTCTTTTGTTGGAGGTAGCCGCTCTATCATTTCCGCTTATCATCGTGCGTCCAGTGTTCACCTTCAGTCGATTTGTCTTCGCGTTTCGAAATTGCTCCTCGCTTTTTTCTTATCGACGAAGATATGACTATAATGTCCTAACAAGAGTCTTAACGCTCGAATAATTCTCATAAAAGAAAATGCATATCCTGATTTACCTTTAATTCAACTATCAACTATTTTGGTAGTATTTGAAGTATTTATTTCCTTCGTCCAATGTTTTTCTTTGACCGTCTGTGTTAAATAGAATGATACATTTTTTATTCCTCTTAAAAATAATTTATAGATTGTTCTCAATATCGTATCATACATATCTAGGATTGATTTTTGAATCTCGTATTATCAATAAGCTCTATTTTCCTTGTGCCAGTGACAAAAATACTCTGCCAAACGTGTTTTATATGAATTCGGAATAAATTAAAATAGTACTTTTCGTAGTTTGTTTTAATAAATTTCTTTAAAAACTCGTTATTATTAATTACTCCGAAGGCATGCCGCTCTTTTTTGTGCTCTCTGAAATTACTCGTCTTGATTATCTTATTCGAAGCGGCAGGTCTGAATCTATCTCATCGATGAATCGGCGTTCAATGTAAAGTGAGTTTTCTCCCGCTAATTTAAGGCCCATTACGGCTCGCTTACTCTCAAAGTCAACTAGCAGAATGTTCCGATTCTGTTGGATGAAATATAAGCTATCCTGCGATGATTTAAGCTTCAATATCGTTCGAGTGTGTTCCAGGAATTCGTTTTAAGTATTCTGTACATCAGTACTGTTTATTCTGTGGAACCGGTTCGGCCGACTCGGCGCGGGCGCATGCCGCTTTTATTTGTTTTAAATCAATTTTTGCTCGTTTTTGGCAATCCTCTCAAGGAACGGCTATTATCTCCACTAACGATCGGACAAGATCGAGCCATGCTTCGTTAAGATTTCCATCGAATTTAAATTGATATTCTGTTTTATCGTTAATTAATTCTGGATTGTTTATTGTCTTTGTCCTCGTTCGCGTGATAAGGGTTGGGGTTGAGTGGTAGGTCAGGAGACTAGATAGCGCAGCTGTAAGGCCGCCGACCCTATTCCGCCATATTGAATCTTCCATTTCACAAGGTATTTAAATCATAATGCATCAATGCGTCATTAATTACTTCATTTACATTTATGTAGCCTTTCTCATTAATTTCATGTTAGTTGTATCTAAGCTTTTATAAATTTTTGTCTCTGGATTGTTCAAAACTAAATTCTTTTTTTTTTATTATAATTTTTATTCATTTTCTATGGGAACAGTTTCAATTTCATCGGAATCTTACTACCATCAAGAGATGATGTGTAGATGCTGTGTATGTTCGTGCTCAAATGCTTAATTGCTTAGTTCTTTAAACCAATACAGATTAATTAGCCTATAGTTTATTCCGTGAGGCACTATCTCATTTCTTTGCTCTATATCTACTTCTATAGATTTTATTGTTATCAACTATACACTCATATTATTTGTTGGTTTCCATTGTTTTCATTCGGTCCGAACGAATTCCATGTTTAAGATTAATTAGGTACTGCAATCGAAATTACTAAAATTGGTAAGTGCATTTACTCGTAAGGACCTACTGAGTTTGATTTTATTCTTCTTTTTATAATTTTGTGATCTTCACGTACACGAGCATGTCAAGCTTAGGTAATTAGTTTTATACTTAATTCCTACTATCCTATATTACAAATGCGAAAATATGTAAGGATGTTTGGATGTTTGTGGTTCAATCACGCCGTAATGGCTCAACCGATATCTATGTAACTTGAAATAGATAAGTTCTTTACCTATATCTGCTACTTTTTACGCGAGCACAAGTTAGTATACATACATACTATAGTGATAGCTGTCTATTGATCTTTTTATTATTAGGTACTACATAATTCCATGAATTAGTTACATGAGCCAGATAAAAAAGAAGATTGCCGTAATATCGTATAAGGAAGTAAAGGAGCTCGCATTAGAAAGATCAGAATGGAGAAAATTGCATCATTACATCGACAAGAGCTAAGCTCTTAAATTTAATAATAACATGATTCCAACTATTGTCTCATGTAAAATCATTACTGTCAAATATATTATTTTTTAATTGGCTATTTACTCTTTTTCATCTAATTATTGTTCGTGTTATCTCTAGGCCGTTGCTATCTGCTTAACGAGTTTTTCTGCAAATAAAACCAGGATTATACATGTTAAAACTTGTTTGAATTGGCTGCTTATCGCTACGTGAACAGAAGAACTAAAACCAATGATATTTACTTGTTCCACTATTTTACATTATCTTGGTAACGGAAAGTACCTACGTAAATTTACTCTAATAGCGCGTATTGGACCTACGCTGGGATATTTTGTTGTGGTACCATGGTACTCGGAGTGTCTGATACCCACGACTAGTGAATCCTAGTGTGGGGTCAGGACTATGTATGTGACTGTTGGTTGCTATTTATTTATTTTAATATAGAAATAGAGCTCAGATAAAGTAATACTTAATAGGGAACGCTGCTGTCCATCCCCTAGCTTTCCCTTAGTCGCCTCTTACGACATCCACGGGTAGTAATGGAGAGGCCTATTCCGGGGGCACCACGGCGAACATGAAAATTTTTTCACTCGAATATTAGGGAGACCTATCCCCGGTAGACCCATCTCAAGTTGAAGATAGCTTGAAGATGTTTTGAGGGGGGATAAGAACGAACAAGCCACTTATCCTCTGATTTCCGTATGACGTGAAGATTCAAGAATATCCACGTGCGTCTATAGTGGTACATTTTTATAATCATTACATCATTCATCATGTCACTGTTTAGGACGGTAAAGAATTCTCTAGAACTATATAATGATATGTCCAAAAACATTGATATCACATAGAACTTGTGACCTCTGATAAAGATAAACCTACGTCATATAAAATTAAATGTAAATAATAGATATCTCAGCTGCGACGAAGTGTAATTAATGATATGTAAGTACCTACCTAAGCTTTTGGTGAATAAAGTTGCTCGTTGGTCAATAAGATTTGATGGCATCCAGGTTTTAATGATAATAAGGTAACTTAATAAAGCTAATCTACATAAAGCTAAGTCGAATAGAAAATTAGTTGTTATCTCGACAAATATTATATGATGTGGCTGATGATAAAGGCAGATCATAAAAATAAATTTCAAAAAAAAAGTAGGTATTTAAGCAAATATTGTCAGTGTGAGGTAAGGAAATAATTAATCCGACTAACGATACCAGCGTGAGACAGACCAGCCGATAATTATTTTGGATAAATATAGGTATGTAGTATGTAGATAGGTAAACAATAACTAAATTACAAAATAATATAGGTATAAGGAGCTAACATCGACTCTACTATACATATACTTAGTCAAGTCATTAGTTCATCTGCTGAACAAAAGAAACCAAACAACCTTTATGAAATTGGCGTCATAAATATTCAACGAATACCTACAAAAACAATTCTAAATACCTGGATTCGATTTATCTGACTTTCCCGCAAAATATTCGTGTACGAAATTCGTCTCTACCAACTTAAGCCAATGAAAAAGCGCTACAGACCTCTTTCATTCCTTTATTTTAGTCCACAAATCCGAATCCATACGAAGAAGCGATCCCGTTGTCTTCCATTCTTTAATTGCCCTATAAAATCGTAGCCGGCTACAAAATTCCGAAAATAACCAATCCAACTAATAGCATTTTCGGATTTTTCCGCCGACAATCGAAATATCTTGAATGCTTCGTGAAATAATTCGAATAGCGTATATCTGTCTCGATTCCCGTGAGAAACATTCGAATATGCTAATTGTATCGATAGAATGGACATCGGTCATTCGGTTTATAGACGGTCGTGCTGTGATAAACAATATCCATCAGTGTTTGTAGACAACGTCGTTAAATTTATAGCAATCTAGAGGCATCTCACACAACTTTGAGCACCAACAATCAGTTCAGCGAACAGAAGTCATCCATTAGTAGCTAGTGGACTAGCTGGAATAAGTTTAGTAGGTACCATAGTGTAGAGGACACGCTTCGATAATTTGAACTCGATTGGTTAAAACGACCTCAACCTATAAATTATCAAGGTAAAGACGGCCGTGTTGGTCCCTGCTAAAGAATAGGCCCCTCCATGGATGTCGTAAGGGGCGACCAAGGAAAAAAGCTAGGGCATAGGCAGCAGCGTACCTTATTTAAACAACGATAGTTTAACTGTGCTCACCAACACGCGTGCCCAGCGTTGCCGCAAGTACGGGCAAATTCCTCCCACATTATGCAAGTCGCTCTGTAAATCTGGGAGGCCCATAATCAACAGTGGATTTCCGACGGCTAAAATAATGAGACGGGCTTGTTTCGTACGATGGATCATAATTTGTATTAAGAAAGAAAGAAAACATATTTATTTTGGACACACAAACACAGCTCAACCTCAACAGAAAAGACACTTCAGGATGCAAACAGGCAAATAAACAAATTAATACAAACAAACGTAGGTAGATAAGTATCCAAACTAGGGTCGACATTAGTCTATCAATAGAGAGGTCAATAGAGAGGAATGCGAGAGCCT
Organism: Anticlea derivata; assembly: GCA_947579855.1. Classification (NCBI taxonomy): domain Eukaryota; kingdom Metazoa; phylum Arthropoda; class Insecta; order Lepidoptera; family Geometridae; genus Anticlea; species Anticlea derivata. The sequence continues at coordinate 9,793,968 of OX388269.1, forward strand.
AAAAAAATCCTCTTGCACACATCTCTGCTAGAAAAATAATCTACATGATATAAAGAATAAATTCATTACGTGTTATCCATCCAAATTTCACTTTACAATAGATCACACGATTGATTGATTGGTACACCAGCCATGGGCCAACTAAAGTACATATTTGGTGCAATGCCAAGAGGCATACTCTGTGGCCCAAACCTTGGTTTCTGTCGTCGGCCTTCTGCGTTCCGATTCAATCAACTAGATTCGAACATTGTTTGTTTTCATAATGATGTTTGATCATTAGATTATTATAACTCACGGCAGTAAATAAGTTTTCGGCGGGTTTTTTTCCGGTTTAATGGACCAGAAAGGGAGGTGATAAGGTAGATATTTTTCTGGTAGTAAACAAGTAGCTGTATTCCTGAGTGTCGAAAGATACACAGAAGTAGGGCCAGTGTCCCAAGCACGATATCTATCTAAGACCGACATATGTCTCAGAGTTAGCAAGTTGAAGTGGCAGTGAGCAGGCCATTTAGCTTACAGAACCGACAACCGTTGGGGAATAAAGGGACCAGACGACGCAAGGGCCCTTAAATGGACCGACAACATTGTCAAAGTTGCGGAAAATCGGTAGATGGAAAAGCTTCAACACCGTTCGTCATGGAACGCTTTGAAGAAGCCTATGTCCAGCAGTGAACTTCTACAGGTTGGTAATGATCATGGAAGTATGTCTAGAATCACAGAGCTGTGATTTAGAGCACCTGTACTCCTAGATATTGAAGGCCCACATTGATTCAATGATCAATTTAAATCATCAGTCAATTTTGGACACAGCTATGCATTACTTTCACCGGCATTCAGAATCCAGCTCAATTATCAAAATAATTAGACCGCCGTGATGTAAACTTAGATGAGCTTTCAAAACCATCAGACCTTTTTATTGACTCAAAGTGATTACTCCGAAAACACCAATTAAATTCAATCGATGGCCAACGAAATACCAACAACATAATTTGATGTAAATTCGAATCCGTGAGAACAGGCTCCGTGGTTTGCAACACAAAAAGGAGTAAAGGTTTCTAAATAGCCGCTTCCGTTTTAACGGGTATCATAATAACAATACACTAGAGAGAGAGAGATAGAAATTCAAAGATATGTGTCCCAGAAAGACGCCTCTGAGGCGCACTGTAATCATTTCACTACACTGGTTCTTTCACCAACACCAATCATTGGCCTTTTCAGGCCCACCATGCCTCAATCTGGTCACTGACCTAACGCAGGGTGACCATGAATTAACCAACGACACGAAAAGCAAGCAAGACATTCAAATGTAGACCTAAACTGATCTGTCAGCACGTTCTACTAATATTGTAAATGCGAAAGTTTGTAAGGATGCTTGTGGTTCAATCGCGCCGTAACGGCTCAACCGATTTCGATGAAACTATGAATAGATGGAGTTATTTACCTAGAATATATCTAGGTTCCACGCGAGCAAATGCACAACAAGGCACAAGATAGTTTCACTTAAATCTTTATGAAACGAATGTCACAAAGTTGATGTTAAGCCTAGGTTCGGCTGTTCTGTGTGTACAGCGGACCAGCATAAATTGTCTTTCTGTTTCTATATTACGGTGGGATCAGACGGTGGCCGCGTTTCAGAAACCAGCGCTTAAGTACCGGGGTATTTGTATTCAGTGGACCCGGCGTTATTATCTGACGATGGCGTTCATGAATTTACATAGCTTTCATAAGGTTCATTCCATTATCAAGGTTGATGGTTTGAGATAGATATTTTGCAAAGTACCTCAGTATTTCCTGGCAAATTGAATGAAATGTGCATTATTTATTTTCAACATAGCTATGGCCGTGGCGGCCCCGGCTGAAGAATAGGCCCCTCCATATGTACCTATCCGCGGATGTCGTAAGAGGCGACTAAGGGAAAAAAGCTAGGGATGGGCAGCAGCGTCCCTCATTTTAACAACGATAGCTCTAACTGCGCTCGCCAACCCGCATGCCCAGCGTGGTGAGTATGGGCAAATCCACCCACATGATAAGGAATTTGCTCCGTCTGTGGGGGAGGCCATGTTCAGCAGTGGACGTCGAACGGCTGAAATGATGATGATGATGAGCTCCTACACGGGCGATTGGTATTGAGTTCTAGGCCCCGTACCATCAACTCCTACAACTTGCACAGATAGTGATAGAAACGAAATGTTTCGATTAGTACCTATTTAATTCTACCTATTTATTATGATGTACCTACATATGGCATCGCCTTAGGGATAAAAAAATACCTATTATGATGTTATACTGTATTCTAAATAAATAAAAACTTTGCGATTTCGTTGAATGGTTTAAATTCGTGTAAATTGTGCTGACACGCTCGCATTTGAATGGAATTAAGCCCCAAACCAGCAAACAAACACACTTTCGCTTTTTTATATTAAATTTTGTACAAAAATTTTTTTAATGCAGTATCTAAAACACGGAGGAAGGAGGAACGAACAAAAGGAACTACATATATGAGGCGCACTTTAATCCTTTCACTACACTGATTCTTTTACCGACGGTCCTTTTCAGGGCCAGCATACCTCAAACTGGTCACTGACCTAATACAGGACAACAAAAAATCAGTGACACAAAAAGTATGCAAGCATCCAAAAAACCTTATAAGTTTTGCCTTTTATAATAGTACTTACCAAGTTACGATTTACTATTTACTTGAAATCAATATACGAGGTATCTATGTTTTTATAAGAAATATAAGTAGATAGTAGGTCTAGGAACTATGAAGCGAAGTAGGCAAAAAAATGTTTAGACAGGTAATCACTTATCCTTTAAAAAGGATACAACTTTTTTTTACTCCACTGATTATGCACCAAGGCCAAATTCAACTAAGTATGTTTCCGTCTTATTATTTACGTACCATTTGAAAATGAACAAAAAATAGGTTAATTGAAGCAGTTAGCTGGATACCTACTCACAGAGCATAACGAACTTGTTTAAACTAAAATACATGGGTATTATAATTGTGGACAAGTAGAAGAAATAATACAAAGTGTTCTGTAAATATTATTATTATTATATTTATATGGGGATTTTTCTATCAACATAAAGGAAAAGTACTAGAAATCAGTTGTTAATTTTCTACTCTGATTAATGTGCACTAAAAAAGTGCTCTCAGACGGTGAAAGAAAACATCTACAGGATACCGGAATGTCTTAGTAATTAAAAATTCGAAGACTAGTGACATGTGCACGAGACGAGCCTTTAAGAAGCGGTATATTTTCACCAACGGTGATTGGCCCTTTTATGGACCAACATGCCTCAATCTGATCACAGATCTTATTGCAGGATGGCCAATAAAGTACGAACTAGTGAATCGACAAGCAAGCAAGTGGAAACAACCTTTTTCTAAAGACATTCCTAACAGTATTATTTACGCAATTTCCAGGGATGAAGAGGCTCTCGGAAGGTGCCAGAACTCCCCCTCGGGTGTACCACCGTCCCCCTCAGGGCACTCACTGCTGCTCTGCTGTTTCCGGGACCTGTGCAACCACGAGGACAGTCCAATAGCGAGGGCCAGGCTGAATATGACGATGCATGATGCAGGTAAGATATGCTAACACGACCCCATGCATCTCCCAGGCGGAGGACTGCTCACAGGGGTTTTTAGTGGGTTCGAGCCCATCCCTTTTTCCGCCACCACCCATGGCGGAAATGAAATGCGACGGCATTTTCCCCCTTTAAAAAAAAGGTAGATCCTAGAAGCTATTCGCTTGATAATGTAGTGCTTGTAAGGTGTCAGGACTCCCCCTCTTTCATTCTCTACTTCTTCCGGGGCCTGTGCCAGCACTAGTATACACCTGAGTCAGAACCTCACTGCAAGATTTAGGTAAGATTCAAGAAGATATTTTCTGATAAAGTGTCCTCTTACTCGTTGTTAGAGAACTTATTAATACAAGCCGACCGAAAACCCTTTTCTCTTCGTGGAAAGAGTCCACCGACTTCCAAAACCATCGCGATGTCCATCGGGTGGGGAGCTTGCAACGCTGTGTCATCCGATTCATGGTCGCCATTATTCCCCAACCTTAATTCCTATTCCCTTACTCCCCAGCGGCTGTCATTTCTGCGAGATATATGGCCCGCCCACTGCCACTTCAACATGGTCATTCTGCGAGCTTTGTCATAATTTCAGTGCATAAGTGCTAATTCTCCATTCGCCCGTTGTTGTTAATTACTACTGCACTACAATCGGCGTGGTTCGATTAAATTAACGACATGGTGCACGACTGGCCAATTAAAGATGCGACTTTGTTGCAAATGAAAGGCATTGCAACTTTCCCGGTGTAATTGGTAAGGAAGGCATTGTACACTAAAGATATGGAAAATAATGATAGTGTATTTAAAAAATTACACACCATCGTGAATTTGTCTCTTGATATGTGATGCGTATCTATTGGGGATTACGAAAAATTGGTTGATTGCAAAATTTACATAATCTGTATTGTATGAGGATACTGGGCCTAATGTTAATTTTGCGTTTCCTGATGGCAAAATATAAAATGCGAAATGTATTGTGTAGGTATATTTTGATGCTTTACAATATTGTTTCTCATTATGGGGCCTCGGGTTTGTGTTTTGTGGTCGCAAAGTCACATATACCTGCACAGCGGGAGCTAAATGTAGGTCTTATCACCGCCACAAATAAGCATAAGGGTCGCGAAAAAAGTACGTTAAAATACTTAATCAGGGAGTCATTTCACTAGTATAACCATATAACACAAGTTTTCCGACTGGCAAATCCGGTGCACGCCGGGATTCGATCCTGCAACCTTTGGATCGAATGGCGGGGTCACTACCACCACTCCACCAGCGCTCTCACTGAAACCAAGAAAGAAAAGAAGAAAGAAGCAACTTTATACTTCTTTCTTCTTTTCTTTCTTTCTTTATTTCATTATTCCATTTATTACTTTCTACCAAAAACAGATGGTATAATCTGACAGTCTAGTCGTACTTATCAGATTAATATTAATACCCACCTAAACTACAGTTAATAATAAACGTATAAATAGCGCTGTAAACTCGTAAGCAGATTTAGTTGCCCAACCATAATAAACATAAACATAAAAGTAGGTAAGTTTAGTGCCCTATCCACAAACAATCTCTCGCAAACATAAATGGCGGTCGTAAATTGGTGCTTTCAATCAAAATTTAAGATCCGAATTGAATCATAAATTCTCTAGTTTTGACTTGCACCAAAAGTTCAATATTGCCTGACTTGCAACCTGGATCGGTTGCAGAAGGATTGGTACGATCCAAGTAGGATTGGTAACTTTGACCCTGGCATTCTTAGCGGATAGTATTTTTTCACTCCCTTCACACTAAAACTGTCATTGTTGTTATAGTTATAATCATCATCATCATCATTTCAGCCGTACGACGTCCACTGCTGAACATGGCCTCCCACACAGACAAAGCGAATTCCTTATCATGTGGGGGGATTTGCCCATACTCACCACGCTGGGCATGCGGGTTGGCGAACGCAGTTAGAGCTATCGTTGTTAAAATGATGGACGCTGCTGCCCATCCCCTAGCTTTTTTCCCTTAGTCGCCTCTTACGACATCCGCGGATAGGTAGATATGGAGAGGCCCATTCTTCAGCCGGGGCCACCACGGCAATATTTTTATAGTAATTGTAGTGAAAGTTTTTTTTTATTTCCACTCAAAAGTCCCTTCACGAAGATAAAAGATACGAAACAGTTATTCTTATTGATCGAGCGACCGAAGATCTTTTAATAAACTTTGCCAAATCGGGAATCTTTCCGGAATATTGTTAGAGCATAACTTTCGAACCGTCAATACAATCTGCATAGATTTTAGTAGTTCAACAGTTTTTACTATAAAGATTTCATGGTATGAATATGAGTTAAATCAGCCAAGGAGTTGCTAAGATATAAGAGTCCAAAAGGTGGTTCTTGAAAAAAAAATACATTTATTTATTTATTTATTCACAACATACACCTACCATTACAGGCGCACCCAATGCGATAGTGTACTTAATTTATCTATTCACTACCTTAATAAGTAGAGTCAAGGTTTCTATTCTAATATAATACTAGGAAATTGTCAGCAGTGGTCGGATATTTAAAATAACAAATTAAATTAAATTTAAAACATAAAATAATCAAAATCAATTGTGGCAAATTCAAGAAACTAATAATAATACGACAATAACAATTAATTAAATTATAAATAGGTAGGTCACACGACATTAAAACATAAAATAAATAATACAGCCCTTGCCAACTCGTTCAGGGAGCAGTGAAATACATCTATCTTCTCTGCAAGCAAATTGAGCGTGCGAATGCAGCGCGTCAAGGGAGCTTTGTTCAGAAGATTGGTTCTTCCTCGAGGTAGAGCAAATAGGGTAGGACGCCTTCTCCGCTGCACGAATTCCTCCGGCACATTCAGCCTCATCCCTTCCAAAACGCCCGGATTATGCAAGAGCCCCCGAAGAACCTTTACCACATAAGTCGCAAGCGCTGCGTCCCGGCTTACCTCCAGCTTGTTGTATCCAACCATGCCTACATGAAGTGGGGTGTCATATGAAATAACTCTAGTTAAACATTCCATAATTATTTTTATTTTTATTCTAGGCCATATGGTTTTTGAGTTACAACGAAAATAGTAACATTTAATACTAATATAACGTGAGCGCCCATTTGGTAAAGGGTCAATGACTTGGTAGTTCAGGTTAGATTGTATAGTAGTTAGAACATGCTAAATATGTGATTTTCAATGCCTTAAGGATATAATTCATGCAAATAAAGCCATTCATTCATTCAAAGCACCAACTTTTACCAGACTGAATCTGAGGTCTGAATGGGGCGAACCACTAGTTCTAGAACTTGCTGTCAAAGATTATTTTGGCTCGAGATATCGTTCGTGAAGAAGACTTCACGAACGATATCTCGAGCCTTCTTCGAAGTTCTTCTTATAGTAGAATGTGTTACAACAGCTTCTAGAATAATCAGAATTTTGTTTAAAATTCCATATTCATCTGGCGTATTTTGCTCAAACAACCATATTATTCCAACGCTGTTTGGCATATCTAATGTAAACAAGTGCATGACTCAAACTTCATATCTTGGTTATTAATTGGTGCAATCATTACTGTAATTTGTGCAATTACTTACTGATTAAATACGCACTTTGCTACTTTCTATTTGCAATTATCAACCGTATTTGTTTCAATGATAAAAATTGCGCTATATACGCTATGTATGCGTAACTTTTGTTCCTAAATTGCGCCCTAAACGAGTATCAAATAAAATAAATAAATATTCCGGACATATCACTCACGGTCAACTGATCCCAAACTAGGCATAGCCTGTGCTATGGGTACCAGAGACTGATATACATAATAGATATATATATTTAACACCAAGACACAGAACAAACACCTGTGTTAGTCACACATGTTTGTCCAGTGCGGGAATCGAACCCGCAACCTCTAGCGCAGAAGGCAGAGTTACTACCAACTGAGCTATGAGGTCAGTCAAATCAATGCATAATATTATGCATTTATCAAATTATTTCATAAATCATACTTTTTATTGCCTGAAATACATGTGTTATAGATGTTATACATTTTATAAAAGTAGCAATGTATTCTGCCGTGATCAGGTGTGCAATTTTGCAAAACAATATACCTGAATTTAATTAAAATTTGGTAATATAAACTAAACATGCAAAAAAATAAAAAAGACAACAAATCGAACATAAAATTGAATAAATAATAATAATGTCAGACAGTAAAAATAAAAATAATATGAGAATAGAAAAATAAATTGACTAATTTAAGTAAGGGAAAAAAAATATTTGTCAGTCAGTCAGTGTGTTGTTCAGTGTGTGTATTCGAACACAAAGAAATAGTTGTATAATTTCCTGCCCTACAGATAACAAAGATACTTTACTCACGTCTTAAATTATATTACATTCCGTTTAATATAGATTCATAAATTAATTTTAGCACAGAGTTCTTGAAGTAATTTGTTGCTCGCCGCATATTAAATATCCCAATCGTTTTGCGGTAAGAGAGGTTACTGGGCCCATAACCTGTATAGATTATTTGCTTCTGACTGGTTATGTGTCAATCGTCTTTCATATAGGCGAAAGTTCATACGTAGGCCTACCTGAAACAAATTCATAAACTATAAATAACTAGCTGATGCTCGCAGCTTTGCTCGCGTGACACCTGAATAAATGTGATGATGATGTCAGAAGGCCCGCCTTCTCACATCATCATCACACCACAATTTAAATAAGCCCTAACACTTCCTGCACCCTTCACAATGTCGTCGGTCCAACGGATGGGGGCCTTCCAACACTGCGTCGATGGGTTTTGACACACTTAATTCCGCCCGCGGCTTCGCTCACGTGGTTCCTAGATAAAAAGTAGCCTAGATAAAGAACTTTATCTATTCCAAGTTTCAACGCAATCGGTTGAGCCGTTACGGCGTGATTAAACCACAAACATCTTAACATCCTCACAAACTTTCGCATTTATACTACCAGTAGGATGCCCAATGTTGATTCTTTTCACAGTACATTTTTTACAGCATATTTTGCCCTGTTGAAGAAGGATTTACATTTTCTCTAACTATTTGAAATGCCAATTTTAATTCCGGTAAAACGCCTCGGGCTCGATTCGCTTACGGAAATTAGCGATCTACATAAATTGTATACCTAATAGCTAGCCTCGAGTCCTTGGTTCAGTGATGCGCAATTGTTTAGTAGCAATCCTTTGTTTTATGATGCCAAGGTAACGAGTGCCCTGAATTCAATAGGACAAAAGTATTTATGCAATGCAGCTGTGTAAGTAGCTTTGCCGGTCTGGTTTACTAGGATGGTTGCACTATTTTTTCGAGGAAGACCAAAAAAGAATAGAGGAGAGAGAGACACAAACAAAACTTTATTTGAAATTTTTATATCTATCTAATATTATGAATGCGAAAGTTTGTGGGGATATTTGTGGTTCAAACAGGCAGACCAATAGAGAGAGTTGCCAGTAAATTCGCATATATCAGTGTGATTAAATTTACTCCAAAAACCCAAGAACACCTACCTACTCTACCTAGTATAACGAAAGTTAGTGAAGTGTGTGACGACCCTTCAAATCATAGTGAACTATCTCAGTGAAATTTATTATCGATAGTGAGAAATAATTGCTACAATATAAGCAATATTGCATCAATTGAAACCCAACAATGTCTATTGTCATATCATTTGACAAAGTCAAAGGTTTTTATTTCAATAAAATCACTAGGATGACTTTGAAACGTCTTAGAAACTAGGTGAAGCTATGCCTGTTCCTCGCGACCAAGCCTAGAAGAATCAGGCAACAAACACGGCTTGGGGCCTATAATTTTTTTTGTTGATCCTTTTTTTATTTTATTATATATATATTTTTTTTAAATTGTTTTTGTACATAATTGAACTTAGAGCCAGTGTGGTGCCGATCGAACTAGGTGAGGCTCAAAAGAAAAATAATAATGATCCCTAATAAGAGCTTATACAATTTAAGATCTAAATATAGTTGAATTCGTATGTTAATTTATTTTAAGTAAGTTTTACATCTTTATTAATAATCGAAAATCAACACAATCAAAAAAAAAATTTGTGATGTGATTTTATGAGGTTGGTATACCAGTGATATCATTAAAGCCAATGTAGAATTTATCATTATGTTACAATACACGTTACACAAGGCTAAAGGAATAATAACTTATGGACTATGGAGTAGGTAGGTTACTTAAAGTGAGAGTCATAATCATCATCATTTCAGCTGTAGGATATCCACTATTAACATTTTCAACATTAAATTTTACGTCTACCGGAAATACTTATCCTTCAGATCAGCTTACTTAGGCAACCTTCAGCGGGGTCACCAAGTGGATGGGTGACCATTAGTGGCATACAACTGAGATCTTCCGAGATAAGCCACGAAAGAGTCCCGAGTTCGGACGGCCTACCACATCCGTCACTAAAGTTTGGCTCTTTTTATCACACTGGCGTCATAAATGGCGAAATAAAATTTATATTATTATATAAATTGCTTTGCCACGTTGGCGTCACGGTCGTCAAAAGTCAAAGAGGTTGCTCCGAATGGAGCAACTACAGTCGCCCGTGTAAGGAGTTATAAAACCAACTGGTTTTATGTGTTCCTGGTAGCAAGCTACTGAACTTGCATTGAGCTGCACTTGTTCTTGGAAGTGGCATTCGCAGTTTTATAGGTATTGATAATGGTATTAACTCTGCCATCAGCTGTGGCTCAGACCAGTAACAGGAGATAAGGAAATGCGTCAGGGATAGTGGAAGTAATTGCTGGTAATACTACCCACCTACAAATTGATAGCTAGATTTCTTTAGAAGAGCGATGTTATTTGCGAACCTCGAGTCCATAGGCTTAGATAGTTTAGTCCTAGACTAGGTATTTTACGACTTTTGGAAATACTTATTTCTATGAAAATAATTGCCGATTAAACCACTTGCCGTATGCTTGTTTGATAAGTTGTTAAAAAGAGGCTATACTCCGCTCATATTCCAGCATTATATTTACAAGCTTCCAACCGCGGCTTCGATCGCGTAGTACGGAGATAAAAAGTAGCATGTATGTTATTCTAGTCTATTTACCAATTACATGCCAAATTTAATTCCAATCTATTGAGTGGTTGCAGCGTAAAAGGGTAACAAACATCTTCACATCCTCATGTCCTCAAATCTTTACAAACCTTCGCATTTGTAATATTGGTGGGATTTTCGATGTATTTATCTTCAACTTCTTTCGATTTCAGATGGTAACACAGTAGTAGGCGAGCGTGGAGCCAACTACAACGGGGAAGTGTGGTTCAAAGCGGCCACCATCGCGGTGCCGGTCTGCGGGGCACTTATCCTGTTTCTCCTGGTGGCAGTGGCTGTGAGGCTCCTGAAGGCAGACGCGCTGCTGCACGCTGATAGGAAGCTGAGGTACGAGTAAGTACATTTCATTTTATTTCTTGATAATTATGGAAAAAGCCGCCCTGGTGGCCCCTACTAAGCTGAGGACATAAGCAAGGATATGGGCAGCAGCGTCCCCTATCAACAATAGCTTTATCACAAATGATTGTTTGGGTGCAGGCCGTACAAGGTCGTTCGCTCTGGAAATATACCTATCGTGGAGACCTATGTTCAGCAGTGGTCATCCTACAGCTGAAATGACGATGAGAAAAAGGCCGGTCTTGCTCTTCTCATCCAGTGTTTGCCAGAATTTCGCAGATAGTCGCCTCACCTTGACGAAGGTCGCCCTATCCGATTGCTCCAACGAAAGACTAATGATCTACGGCAAATAGTGGCGCGTCTTGGAAAGTCCAGCCAGCAGTAAACGGTACCACAAATGGCACCATTATTTTCGATGAAAATAGTAAAAAAACCAGATAGAATTTCATAAATAAGATGTTTTGGATTTGTCTAAGCTATCCTATTACTACTCTCTTTAGTTGAGAGAGTCTGTGAGTGTAGTCAATTTTTTTAACGCTGTTGTTAAATTCAATTCAATTCAATTTTATTCCATAAAGGTACAGACGTTGGTACACTTGGAAATGTCAACAAGTTTACAATAAGTTAAAAAATACAATCACTGACTGACTGGTGACTGGCCTCATAGCTCAGTTGGTAGTAACTCTGCTTTCTGCGCTAGAGGTCGCGGGTTCGATCCCCGCACTGGACAAACATTTGTGTGATGAACACAGATGTTCGTTCTGTGTCTGGGTGTTAAATATATATCTATTATATTATGTATATCAGTCACTGGTACCCATAGTACAGGCTATGCCTAGTTTGGGATCAGTTGACCGTGTGAAATGTCCAGAATATGTATTTATTTATAATTTTAAAAGTAAAGAACACAGTACTACGGTACAAAATTAAACAAAAATAAAAATTACCTAATCTTTATAATAAAATAATAATAAATCTTTTTGTTTTGTTTTGTAAGTAAAAGTATGTACATATAAAATTCTAAAGATCCCTTTCTCCTTCCAGAGGCGGGTACATGTCAACCCTTGCGCAGCAACCAGAAGACGTGAAGAAGGTCTGGGTGGGGACGGGAGCGCCCCTACTAGTCGCCCCCGGGGGCTGTTTAGTTGCTGTGGAGCGGGCGACGCTTGTGGACTGTGATATCCAGCGGTAGGCGGGATCGGATGGGCTGTGCCGCGTGCTTAACACTCCTAGTTCTAATCTCTCGAACGCTGATCAATGAAAACAGTCATAGACTTGTCTATTCGCTGTGGGAAACAGAAGCTGTGCTATGCTACGTCTGAGTTAGATCTGAGTTGACCCCACTTTAGGATTCCTTGGGCCATGACAACCATTGCCAGGACTAGACAGTTAGCAACACTACAGTCATATGCGTATACTCCTGACACCACACTCGCAGACTAAATTCTTATAGTCAGAACCATAGTCACCATAGCGAAATCAGGGACTATCATCCTCATCAGCCAGAGGAAGTCCACTACAAGATATAGGCTTCCCTGAAAGAGTGCCACGACGAACAGTCTTGAGTCTTCTCCATCCACGCTACACAATGCCGTCGGCCTACGGGTGGGGGCCTTCCAAGACTGTGGGGGGCCGTCCGGTTTGTGGTCGCCATTCGAGAAGCTTTATCCCTAACGGTTGTCGGTTTTGCCTGCCATTTCAACTAGCTAATTCTGAGAGCTATGACGGAGCTATGGTTCTACTACGGATTTCTTAGCTCCGGATTTCATCACGTTCACACTTTTATCAGGGACTACAATTCATCCTGACTGATATTTAGCTAGCTTTAGACTTGAATCTTCGTCACATAAAATTTACGTACAGACGCTTAGCCAATGCTTAGAATTAAATAAAACCGCTTCTTACTCGAAAGTTTGATCTTAAAGGCCTTTTCCCACTATAACGTTCCATGCCATGACCGTTCCGTAACCGACCAACGCTGTAGCGTGCCATAACCGGGCCGACAGAGATTTCACGACGATAATAAAATGATACGTTCTAGTGGGCGTTGTAGTGTCGTGTTTTTTTCATGCCTGATACGTTCAATGCGTTCATAGCACTGGCACCGTCATAGTATGGTACGGGGTAGTGGGCAAAGGTATTTTATGTTAAGATTTTAGTCTGTCAGTTTGATAAGCAATTGAATGAGGTTTTTGACTGATTATTAAACTATTTAAAAAGGCCGATGTTGTAACTTAAAAAGGCCGATAGATCAATTAGATTGTGGAGATAGGTACCTACTTAATATTTTTAAATAGGTATCTAATTAGTTTATTCACAAAGGAAATAAGATCTATGTCATGGCCTATTCCAAAATCTGGGAGATTGGTCGAATACAAATTGTCATTTTAAAAGGTTGTGAGATAAAGTCCTGTTTAAAAAAAATATTCTAGATAACAATTACTTACAAAAATATTAATTCCTAAGTACAACGTGTTCCAGTAAAGGAAATTTGATAAACGAAAAGTGAAGTTTGAACTGATTTATAACCAAGCAGCAGATTTTTGTATGTTTTAAACAAATGACTAATTCCTAAAAGTTTTAGAACGAATGTTTATCCATTGTGTGTGTAAATAGGCCGTTTGGATTAACATACTTGACTAGAGTACTGATGCAACGGTCGTAGTGACTGCTTGGTGAAGGAAAGCACCGTGAGGACCCTGCATGTCCTCGAACCTACAAATTGAAGACATGACATGTGCACGAAAGGACCCTCTACGAGGCGCTTCTCAGACGGGATTTGAACCCGCAACCTGTGTGAAAATCTTTGGTACTTACAATCGACTCAAAGAGCCGTAAGCGCCACCTACAGAAGAAACACTTGGAAGTCCCAAGGATTTTCAGAAAGATGGGAAGTGGCTCGGTAGTTGGTTAGAGCTTCCCCGTATATAGAAGGAAAGGTTGCGGGTCCCGTCTTAATCAATTTTCTTTATAACGTTAATAAAATTACCTTTAGTATGGGCTATAATATAACTATAATCACTAGTATACCTGTCTCGTTATTCTCTAGTTTCCTCAAAACAGTGTTAATGTAATTATGATTGAAGGCTAATCGTGAATCTACAAATGTTTTGATCTCAGAATGTTTTAAATTTTTAACCCATCATAAACGGCACAGCCCGATTATACCAAAACCCAATGTATAATTTAATTTTTAGAGCTTCGTGTTCCTCTTTTGTAATCTTTGTAAATGTACACTTTTTATTGTAGGCCTGTTGTAACTTATGTTACCAAATCAGTGAAATAATCTACCACTCTGGCCCCCAATTCTACTAATTCAATGGCTTCAAAACGACAATGGTTCAATGACAAAATTTGACACTTTTGGTATTCTGCTATCACAGTCGTATTTCAATGGCAATCATTGTGGAACAAAGGGACCAATGAAATCAAAGAAACGAAGGTGGCGACAATCGTAACTGAATGGTAATGGTGCGACCATTATCATGCGATTATCATTTTCAAGTCATTGAATTAGTAGAATTGGGGGCCTGTATACCTGCGTACAGCCATCCAGTTTTATGTTGTAACATAATTTAATAAACAATCATTATACAATGCATTGTCATAATTTAAAAGGATTTTATTCAAATCCTGTACAATTATTGAATACATTTTACAATCATGAAATAGAATAAAGGCTTTGTTTAATAATTTGATTTAAGTCTAGTTTTGTTTTTGTAAATGGCGAGGGAATAGTGAATTGTTTTCACTCTCCATTTATTCACTTTCCGTTTATTACGGGAAAAAGTTTGCACTTTTATAGTAGACCTACTTTTAAAATATAGCAGTAAATATTGAATTGAAAAACTTTTCACTTTTTTGGTTGGAGAAGAATTAAAACCTCTGTTTAGCTAAACTATCTCTCGTAATAAGTGGGTTAATGTTTTATTTTATAGCCACGAACTGACATTGCCTGCATTTCCCCTTTCCGTATGTTAAATTTTGCACTTCTGTAAATATAGGCATAATTAGTTATAAGTCTGTTACCTGTTGTTATTAAATATTATCGAATAAAGGCGATTTCTGTTAGTTGAATCCATTTGAGGTCCTAGTCTTTTCAAATCTGATTTTTTTGCATATATTTCATTATTAAGTTACATTTCTTTTAACTCAATGGATTTGACTTGTGGTCGAATTTTAATTATGGGCGTAATATTTTTTTTGTTATTTGGTGTAGTTTGTAAATAAATAGTGAACATATTTCATAAAGTGAATATCTAGAGTAGTTATAAATGAATAGTAGGTACAATTTATTTTGTTTAGCTTTTCTATATTTTAATTTCAGTCAGACACAATATTATTGTCTTTTTCTTGTTTTATGCAACAATAGTTTTATATTTTATTTTATTGACCATTAATGTCCAGAGATTGTCTTATAATAAGCTTCCTTGTGGGTGCCTTACCTAATGAATAGTAATTTAATAGGTGCAAATGAAATACTCCTAATGTAATTAATACACGATCTTATGTAAATATTTATTGTAATTGTGTAAAATAAAAATGAAATTATTTTAATACTGGATTATACACGTTTTATTTATTACCAACCAAGTTCAGTAAATAACTAAGGTACTGTGGCCCGAGCATGAATAGTTCACGGTTATGATACGATAGCAAATGTCAAAATAAAATATAGATACATCGGCGATCTTAAAATCTTTATTTGTGACTAGTGAGTAACGCACTAAAATTACGGACTCGGAGCTCAGTGATGGATAAAATCGAAATCTCAAATCGAAATATGTGGTTATTATAAAATCGTATAACTAGGTAAGTGTAATTGGTTAATTAATATATTACTTTGACATCCGTTTTAGTACAGATAACATCTATAAACCCGAAAACCTTCGCTTCTAAATTAAGAACATAATGCTACTAGCGATTTTATACCTTAATACATTGCAATAAGCACTGATGAGTCATCAAAGTGCTTGCACAAACAACACAATTTATTATAACCTAATTATTTATTTCAAATGAAAAGAGATTTGGATGAAAGATAACATGTATCAATATAAATATGAATTTACGTAAATTATTCATTAGTTTTGTAGAAAACGAACTGCGATTAAGTTGTTTTGAGTCAGGTAAGACTGTTTAAAAAAATTTTAAACCTTAAAAGAACATTTATTTTAAAAGACATATTTTTTATAATAAAATATTTCTGGTCATCAGCCCCGGTACCGGGGCCAGGCCACCCGGGGTCTAAGGTACTAAACCATTTATTTTAATACCCTACATTATGTTGCTTGTTCTCATTTTTATTTTATGGTGGTAAGTTGAAGTGGCAGTGGACAGGCCATATAGCTCGCAGAACCGATAATCGTTGTTGAATAAAAGTTATCGAATGGCGATCACGAACCAGGAGGACGCGACGCATTGTTGGCAGGCCCCCGATGGACCGACGACATTGTGAAGGTTGCGGCATGTCAGTGGATGGAAAAGGCTCAAGACCGTTCGTCAGGGCACTTTTTGGGGAGTATGTTCACCAGTGGATTTTATCAGGCTGATAATGATGATGATGATAATAAAAGTAGATAGATTGAGTACGAATAATCCACTGAAAAAATCTTCTGATAGCTACATCTCAAGCTACTTTCGGGGTTTTATACTAATTCTGGAGCACCTTATTACAGAAGATCAAATAACATTATTTGTTTCAAATAGTGTTGTGTTCCTGCGGTGAGTAAGGTTGCCAGAGCTCTTTGGGGGTGTGGGGGGAGGGTTCGGCAGGCAACGCATTAGCAATGCTCCAGGTGTTGCTAATGTCAATAGGCGACGGTAACCACTTACCATCAGGAGGGTCGTAAGCCTGTTTGCCTCCGTATAACATAAAAAAAAAACCTTGCAGGTACGTTGATTGGGGCTGTTAACTAAGCTACTTACCAACTTTGCAAATTTTATTTGTTTAGGAAGTGACTTAAGTTGACAATCTCAAAGATTTTAAGGTTCAAATTCGTGTGAAATATTGCTGACACGCTTGCATTTGAATGGCAGTAAGACGTAATGGGCCCTAAGTAGGTCCTACAGGGTCATAGGTACTATTGCTGTTTACACACTCAGAACAAAAATGTCAACAGGTGTAATTAATTCAAGGTGGAATAGTTATTATTGGTAATGGCAGTTAGATACGCATTTGCTTGTACTATGCCGTCTGGTTTATTCAATTGATTTGAATTCAAATCACGAACCTGACCTAAAGGTTCTCAGCTCTGGTCTTGGCTAGGCTAGATCAATGCTTTTTGATAGATCATCATCATGATCATTCCAGCCATGCGACTTCCGATCACGTGGGGGGAATTTGCCCATACTCACCACGCTGGGCACGCGGGTTGGCCAGTGTAGTTAAAGCTATCGTTTTTATAATACGCCCATCCCCTAGCTTTTTTCCCTTATGGCGAAAAACTTACGACATCTACGGGTAGTGATAGGTATATGGATGGGCCTATTCTTATGTCGAAAAACATACGACATATACGGGTAGTGATAGGTATATGGAGGGGTCTATTCTTCAGCCGGGGCGGGGCTACCACGGCCAGATAATTAGCACATAAAAATTAACACATTTTTTTATAAAGATTTTGTTACTAAAGTTCTGGTACAACCTCTATTCCTAGTTATTTTAACGTAGAAAGTATTAAGTTGTTTATTGAAAAAACTGCATTATAAGTCAATTTATTCAAATTAAAATGAAATTATTGTTTTAGACTAAATATAATGAAAACCAACGTAGATGATTAAAAAAATACATTAGTTTATAATATTTTTCCGTAGGTACAGGGTGTCCTGGAACATGTATATTATCCCAAGTATATTATCGCTAAATGTATGTTATGTAATTCATGGTACTAACTCTATTGCCAATTGTGTGTTTAATAAGCCCCTTTTGGAAAAGTACCCAAATTTATTATGAAAAGCCTTGTAAAAAACTGAATTTCTTTAATTTTGCTGCTAACTGTCTTCATAGTGTGAGTCACTTGAGTATTGAACTCTCACTCGGCTATTGAGTATTTGAACAAACTCTATTATTGTAGTAAATACCGCAGGATACTAAAAAAACTGACTATAGGTACTATTTTAATAGGCAGGTTTGTTAACAAACTATCAATTAGGTAGAAACAGAGTAGGTTAATAAAACATAGAATTAAAGCTGGTATAAATAAAGTAAATGCTGTAAAACCTACACAGTTGCCTCCAATTTGTAAAATAAAATAGTGCCTTTGTATTTTTCAGAGCAAAATGACTAAAGGAAACGTAAGCCATAGCAGAGATGTAGAAGGCAGAGTGGTGAACTTTGACCATCTCATATTCTGGGTGGCGAATGCTAAAATAGTGAGTTGGTGTTATAAATACTTATCTAAATCTGCTTTATATAATACGCCTATATAATACGCCCTAATTACATAGACTAACGCCAATGTTAATGGCCCAAAATCATGGGACAACGTAAAAACGAGGAAAATCTTGATAATATTTATAAGTTTCTCACATAGCATAAATACAAAAGAATAACTAAATACTTAACATAATAATAACTAAACACAACAATAACTAAATACTTAACATAACAATAATTAAATACTTAGCGTAACAATAACTAAATACTTAACATAACATAAGAATAACTTTACCCTAAGCTAATAAAGGGGCTTTTAAAACTGCAGAAAGCGAACATTATCTATATTAAATAATCGCACTTGTTTTGTTCAATACTAGCATCCAACCGCGGCTCTAGGCTATAGAAAATGTAGCCTATAGGCTACATTTTCTCTGTTGTTTAACCTCTGTTGTTCCTGACTAAGTACATCATGCCTTCAATGCAATCCGTTCTGTAGTTGCAGCGTAGAGTAACAAACAACTTCTCATCCTTACATCTTTGTATATCAATCATCCTTCAAATTGTTTAATTTTTATTGTGTGATTCCCAAATAACGCGTAAACATATGTTTCAACAGGCTTCAAGTTATTTTGTAACGAGATTTGGTTTCAAGCCCTTGGCTGTGCGAGAGGCTTCCGGGGACCGGCCAGTGGTTTCGTATGCTGTGAGAACTAACAAGGCAAGCAAATTAAATTACTATAACATCTTGCTTTACCTAAGCCTACCTTACTTTACATAACTAGGTAGTTAGAGGTTATCTCATGAAATTACTCTCCCAAAGGTTTCATTAAAATTTGATTGTTTTAAAATGTAGGTATTCCGAAACAGTTTGAAAGAATCTGTTATTGCATTGTCTTAAAAAACAAATTTGATGGAATAAAAATGTAGCCCTTGCCATTTGGAAAATAGGCTCAGATCAGCTCTCGGCTATCAGTTCCTTGATGATATCTAAGGGGGTAGTCAGTGGCACATCCAAACATCTTACACCATAGTTCTTCATTCAGATACTCGTGCATGCTAATATAAAATAGCAAAGATGTCAATCCGGTTAGTGTCAAAATCCCTTTTTATTTTACCATTTATTTATAAGCTCATAATCATGTAAATTTCGTTGATGTGCCTAATAAGTTAATAAATAAATAAATAGATGGTTATAGGCCCTTTTCAGGGCTACCATACCATGTCAACTTTTTAGTCTCATAGTCCCCTTTGGACCTACAAGTTCAGGCTGAACGGGATTTTGACAAAACAAATCCCAAAATCGAATTATTGTTTTAGATTACTATAGTTTTCGAATCGCCAACTACACCCGAAAGCAACATCTCTAAAAACTTATCCGCGCACGGCGACTTCGTAAAAGACGTTGCATTCGAGGTCCAGGACTTGGACGAGCTGATGCAAAGGGCAAAGGAAGGAGGCGCCGAGGTCGTGAAGGATGTTACAGTGGAGGAAGACGATGATGGCGCCGTGAGATATGCAGTTTTGAGAACGGTGATTTTATTTCCTAATACAGAACTCAGGATCGGAGTTATCCTAAATCGTCATCAGCATAATGCTGAGAGGAAATATCGTAAAATAAACAAATTTGTCAAATTTCGATGAAAATAATGTCAGTAAAGTAATAAGAGAATCATTGGTGGTTAGATGGATCCCTTTCGGGTAAACCTAAGTGATTATCGGGCACCTCGTACACTTTTCAAAATTCAAAAACCTACGTCATTAAATTTTTTCTAGTGTCATTCAGTGGTCATTCTGTCAAATAAAATTATATATTTTTTTATATATTTTGAATTTCAGTACGGAGACAACACTCATACACTTATTGATCGCCGCAAATACAGGGGATTGTTTTTACCAGGATATAAGGCAGCCGAAGAAGATGCTATCAGCAATTTATTGTAAGAACCTTGGATAAAAATTCCTTTGCAACATTCATAATTCATCATTTCAGCGTCGGACGTCCACTGCTGAATATAGGCCCCCAAAGATTTCCAGCGCGATCGACCACGTACGGCCTGCACCCAAACAATCATTTGGGGGGGATTTGCCCATACTCGACACGCTGCTGGGCGTCCAGGTTGGCGAGCGCAGATAAAGCTATTGTTGATAATAGGTGGGGGGGGGGGGGACGCACGGATGGGAACTCTCACTGGAGTTTTCTGGACTTATATTTTTATTTTGTAAATAAATATTTATTATTTCAGACCAGATACAAACTTGTTATACATAGACCACGTGGAAGGAAACATGGCTGATGGGACTCTCGAAGATTCAATCTCCTGGTATGAGAAGAATCTCAACATGCAAAGGTATTTTTGGATTATACAGTGATTCATACACCTACTAACTAACCATACATATAGGGAGGGGGTTATTATGTAACAATAAAAAGAAAGATTAAAGCGAAAAATACATTTTATTAAAAAAGTTTTTGGTCGAACTTTTTCAAATTATTAATGATTTTTTTATTATCTTTGCAATCAATTTAAAAACACATGAGAAGGTCGACATCAAGATTGCTACCTAAAACAGCTGAACAATTGAGTTTGAACTGATTCGACCCCAAAACAGATGATTTTTGCTTGATGTTTGTTCAATGAAAAATGATTATCCGAAGGCCGTAGAACTAACTTTATTGCCAATTAGGTGAAGCCCCTTTCGGGATATAATACATTTTATGAATCACCTTGCTTGCATAGTTTTCACTTTCGGGAAACCATACTAAAATTGGGGCATGTTGTATGCGACTGCTGATAAATTAATTAAATGTATTTTTGCTTAGATTCTGGTGCGTCGATTACAAGCACAATTTATCGCCTTATTCCTGCATCAATACCGGGGCAGTCATCAATAAAGACGAAACGGTTCTTGTAAGTAGTACCTACACCTTCTTTATTGGGTATTTGGGGATATGAGCATACTGTACAGTACTTTATGTGCATCTCAGTGCATATGTACAAGGAACAAAACGACTTGGCACCTGCTTGAATACAATAGTTGAGGAACATGGAACGCGAAACTAGTATTTGAGTAGGGGCTCAGTATGGGGGCACATCAGTGTACCAATTCAAAACTAGATGTCGCTAGTAAAAATGTAAAATTACTGGATCGCGCTGACGAAAACACACGGCTCGGGATGACCTGCCTCCGTACTTTTATGATTGGTATCGCTTCTCGGCCTTTTGGCTAAGATCAAAGTGTAGTATCTGTTCTTTTCAGCTTAATATCTGAAAGTTCCCTCACTGAGGGACCAGTATATTAAACTGATTTTTGTTAAGCGACGGGATGTTCGGAGCTCGCTCCACTCCCGTCACGGGTCGGCCCGGCATTGCAGTGCCGCCGGGATCGGCCCACATAATTTATTGAGACAATGAAATGGGACGTAAATACTAGTGATTATATCTCTTTCTCCCAGGCCCTATATAAAGATTGTTTTAATCGGAATTAGTACCCGATCCTAGAGATGGGTCGTACTTGCTATTTCGCGTACCAGGTCTATAACGTATCGTATCTTACGAGAACCAGGTTCAAAAACCAGGTACTAAATACTTGAAAGTATATCCTTAAGAATTAAGACGCTGCTCCCTATACCGGCAATTTTTTCCATGTTGAACTGATATTAAGGTGGATTCTAAGCAATGCTCTGCTACGCTATGTATGCTATGCTAGGTATGCTATGCTATTCTATGAAAAGCTTTGACAAGTTATACATCTCGGAAACCAAAAGGTAAGGGGTTTTCAAAAAGTAATACAAATAGATGAACTGCTGAGTTATAATATTAGAGTTTTATTTAGGCCCCATTGTTTTTGAGATATAACAAAAATACTAACTTTAAGAAAACAATGTAATGTGAGCTCCCATTTGGTAAAGTTTCAATGAATTCGTAGTTCAGGTAAGATTGGTTATAAGTTAGAACATTACTAAATGTGTGATTTTTAAAGTTCATATTATTTGTGCCACAACAATCACGAAAACACCAGCTTTTACCGGACATCGGGAGATCTCAGCTCAGGGATCCACTATTTATAATATGTTTAGAATGTCTCAC
Source organism: Anticlea derivata (assembly GCA_947579855.1). Classification (NCBI taxonomy): domain Eukaryota; kingdom Metazoa; phylum Arthropoda; class Insecta; order Lepidoptera; family Geometridae; genus Anticlea; species Anticlea derivata. The sequence goes on from OX388269.1 coordinate 9,816,453, forward strand.
ATCAAACACTTATTTTAGCAGTTTTTATTTACATCCCTCCATTCCGCCTCAAACTAACGTGAAGGTTGAGCCCGACAAGAAAGTAATAAATACTACAAGTATTTCAGTAGGTTTTAAATACTTCAAGTATGGTGGCACCAGCTAAAGAATATGCCCCTCCCTATCTACCTACCTCCTACCCGTGGATGTCGTACGTAAGAGACTTACGACATCCACGGGTAGGAAGATATGGAGGGGCCTATTCTTCAACCGGGGCCACCACAGCCGAGGATACCCGGCAAAAAAACTAAAGTTATTACCACTTAATGCTTACTGCTTTGCTGTACGTTTGAATTAGAGCATAGTGAGATCGTGAACGAAAATCTACACAGGTTCACACACTTTGATTTCCTAATTTATTCACGTAGGTATTCATTGAGCACTTCACATCCATCATTTATTATCAAGACATTGCTAATATCCTTCATTTTTTAACATCAATACATATTCGAACCATAGACTAATAGGAATACTATTCGAACCGTAGACAGCTGTTTACGATTCGAACCTTTGTTTTGGTTCGAATCAAACCAAACAAACAAACAATTCAAACGAAATTGATTGATTGGATTTTGCTTGTTATTTTTTTAGTGCTTTGCCCTTTCGGTCTGGCTATGGCATCTTAGGCCTTACCAAACCACATATTAAAACTGAAACATTGATTGATTGGCGCTAATGTTTTTCCCTTTCGGACTTGTAATATGCAGAAAGATACAACCAGCTTTAACAGAAAAGGAAATTTATTACTTTGCTAGGTCTAGTCGCTACATCATTTTCTGACTATGATACATACTTTAATTATTTATTAATTAATATAGATGAACACATGCCTATTGTAGAGAGACGTCCTCGAGACTCAAAATACTTTTATGAATGGGCTACTAAGGGGATACTTGTATCGAGAAAAAGACTCTTTGACCTATATGCTTTGAGTAATATGTGTGACGAACCCATCTGTAAATCCCATGTGAGTAGATACAGTAAACTTTTTAAGAAAGTATGTTTAGTAGCTAAACAAATTCACATTGCTGCTAAGGTGGAGAAGTCAGCAAACAAAATAAAATGCGTTTGGCAAATAATTAAAGATGAGACAGGGAAAGAATGTAGTAATAGTAAAAATATCTGTGATAAGTTGTTCTGTGATAATAGTAATAAGTTTATGTACGACAAAACTGACATTGCTAATTATTTTAATGATTATTTTGTAAATATTGCAAATGATTTGACATGTAATCTAGGTTGTTCAATTGACAGTTCTATGACATTTTTAAACAAATATATTCCGCCCTGTAATAATAATTTTATACTGAAACCTATTAATATAAGTCAAGTTATAAAACTAGTTAGATGCATGAAACCAAAAAAGTCTAATGACTTTTGGTACATTACCCCTTACCTTATAAAGAAATTAGAATGTGTTCTTGCTAAACCTCTCATGCAAATGATCAATAAAAGCATTATAAACGGGTATTTCCCTGAAAAAATGAAAATAGCGAAAGTAGTACCGCTGCATAAAAAAGGCAAAAAGTCTCTCTGCAATAATTATCGGCCCGTTTCAGTGCTTCCTAGTATAAGTAAGATTCTTGAAAAATACATTGCTGAAGAACTCATTAATTTTATTGCTGATAATAAACTCCTGAACTGTAGACAATTTGGATTCCAGAAAAAGAAATCTACGAGGCAGGCCATTACGAGGCTTATGCAAGATGTACTTGCGGGCTTGGAGAAATCTCAGAAAACCTGTGGGATTTTTTGTGATCTCTCGAAAGCTTTTGACTGTGTTTCGCATGATATACTAGTTAAAAAATTAGAACACTATGGTGTGCGAAACAACGAAATGAAAATTATTAAATCATATCTACAAAATAGAGAACAGGTCACAGAATTAAACGGTTTTAGATCAACTCGAAGTAAAATTAAATTAGGTGTTCCACAAGGATCAATATTAGGGCCCTTATTATTTTTAATTTATGTGAATGACGTGTCTGTAGTTTGTAAGGATAGTAATATTGACATAATCTTATTTGCTGATGACACTAGTTTAATTGTTAAAGACAAATGCAGTGTTGGTTTGAGCCTTAAGCTAAAAGAAATCATACCAAATTTGAAAGAATGGTTTTCAGTCAACAACCTGCTCCTTAATGTGGACAAAACTCATATGGTTCAATTTAGCCTAGGAAATAGTTATAATTCGTCTCATTCGCATATAGGTAGTGTTCTGAAAGAACTTTCGTTACCAAGAACTGACCACATGAAATTCTTAGGGATATGGCTGGACTCTAAACTAACATGGGCATTCCATATTGAAGAGTTAGCAAAAAAACTGAACTCAGCAACATACGCTATAAAAAAAATTAAGGAACTAGGGGGGTTAAAAGCAGCAAGAGATGTGTATTTCGCATATTTTCACTCATTGATGAGCTATGGAGTGATGTTTTGGGGTACAGCAGCTGAATCAAGTAAAATATTTATACTTCAGAAACGCTCTGTTAGATATATGTTAGGTTTAAAGTATAGAGACTCTTGTAGAGATAGGTTCAGAGAGTTGAACATTATGACCATGGTTGGTGAATATATTCATCAAAATATTGTTTATATACGAGAAAATCTAAGTAACATGACATCTAAATTCGAATCTCATGGATATAATACTAGAAATAAGGAAAATATTGTAGCGCCTAATGTTAGACTGACAAAAACTTTAAATAGCTTTGTGTGTATGTCCATAAAATTGTATAATAAAATTCCTAATGACATTAGAAATAAACCTGACATTGAATTTTTTAATTATATAAAAAGACATTTGTTGCTCAAGAGTTACTACAGCATTGACGAGGCTTTGGCTGATAAATTTATATTTTGTGGTGACTGAATTGTAATTTTTAATTTATAGGTTTCTTTTTGACATATGTAATTTATTTTATTTTTTTTGAATTTATTTTATACATTCCTTATGAATTTATTTTATTTGCATAGCAATGTAACTACTATATTATTTTTGACATATCTAAGTGCATGTAACATGTGTATAGAGGAAATAAATGATTATGATTATGATTAGTCGTTACATAGTGTGTTCGTTCTGTATGCACAGAGAGAAAAAGAGAAAGCAGCCACGTCAATATTGTAGACGTTTAACTTAGTTTTTTAACTGTAACGTCTCTTTTGTGATAACTACGTGTGATAATTTGTAAAAGAAACGAATTCACTCAATTTTTTTTCATTTCAATTGGAATTAAAAATAAGTAATCTACATACAAAATAGAAAACGCAAAAACAAAACGCGACAATACAGGAATTTAAAATAACGCCATAAATCAAGTCAGTACTACCTGTGGTACTACATGCAAACTGTGTTGAGTCAATCACAACGTAGTTCAAGTCATTACCACCAGAAAAACAAAATCATTGGATTTTTGTAAAAAAATAATTAAAATTGATTGAAGAGGCATTTATTTAATTTTCCCGTGTTATGGGTATTTTATGATATTATAAAATCTTTGTTTCATGACCTAATTTAGTAATGATTTTTCACATACTTCAATAACAAATCTTTACCCGTAAAGCCATCTATTGACATTCGTTTGAACAATATTTTTTAATAAGGGAATTAAATTAGGTACATTGAAACATGGTATCGATTTACAAACAGCAAAATGGGTGCCTACGTAGTGCAGCTGCTGAGACACAGATGGCGCTGATGCGTTGTGTTCAACAAGTCTGACTATGTCATCTTAGTCCTTACCAAACCACAGATTAAAACTGAAACATTGATCGATAGGAACTCTTCTTTTGTAATTTTATTTTGTAGTCATGGCCAAGTTCTGTTCTAATAAGGAATGTTGATTTTACTGAACCTTAAGGGACCTGTTGGTGCCAACCCGAAAAGTGATGAATAATGAATGATACACGCAATCATTTTATTTCACTTGTACGCTTTACTCAAACAATATTACGTAAAACATTACCATAATTACACAATACTATTCAAAGTCAAAGGTTTTTATTTCAATAAAATCACTAGGATCACTTTGAAACGTCTTAGAAACTAGGTGAAGCTATGCCTGTTCCTCGCGACCAAGCAAGAATCAGACAACAACCACGGCTTGGGATCTATAATTGTTTTCGATTATCCTTTTTTTTATATATTTTTTTTAATTGTTATTATTCAATTTTGAACACGAGTTTTTTTAAATAAATTGAGAGCACAACATCATTTTGCAAGTTTCCGCCAAAAAAGTCCGCGCTTGTAATTTTTCTTTTATTAAAAATGGCTTCTGCTGTATTGCAGTGATTATTGCCAATGTCAAATAATTTATGAATGTCAAGTTTCACCAGTATAATGTTTGTGTGCCAGGCTGACTGACTTTTCAGGGGTTCGCAGTGTCCACAACAAAGGGTATTTTCCCCTTAACGTAGGGTATTTCTTGGTGCCTAGGGTATTTATTAGGGGAAAACATTTTGACAATGTGTGACAGATTCGAGGACAAACTTCCACTAGAATTTAGCATAATAATAATAAAGCCTTTTATTCCGAAACTTACAAATTTTCTTATTACTAATTACCTAAACTATATAGAATTAGCATACAAGTTAGTTAATAATATAAGTCTACTGAAAAAATACGATTTTGCAAAAAAATAATTTGGGAAAACTTGCAAATATTTATGAATTTAGGGTATTTTTCACTGAGTCTGGGGGAAAATCAAATTTCAGGGCTGGCAGCACTGTGGACACTGCAAACCCGCCACGCGCTGAATCGAAACAAAGATGGGTGGACGATTGTACACGCGATAATGTAGCTTATTGCTGTGACCATAGAGTGGCTTACTTTGTAAAGAAGCGCTAATTATTATTCAGACTTGCAGTTTGTCAAGGTAAACCTTATTCTCATACAAATAAGAAACAAATTAAAGTGCAAAACTTTCGTTCCTTATTTGTATGAAGATAAGGTCGCATTCCCGTTGCGTGACTGTGTTAGTAAAATATACTTGCACTGGTCGTCCAAAAGAGTCCACTGCGCAATTCCACTGCGCAAGTCCAGTCCGCCGCGGCGTACTCGAGGGTCCTCGAGGGTCCTCGAGTACGCCGCGGTGGACTGGACTTGCGCAGTGGAATTGCGCAGTGGACTCTTTTGGACGACCAGTGCGCCGCGGAGCGAGACGGAAGGTCCAGGTCGAGGACCCTCGAGTACGCCGCGGCGGACTGGACTTGCGCAGTGGAATTGCGCAGTGGACTCTTTTGGACGACCAGTGCGCCGCGGCGCGAGACGGAAGGTTGGGTTGTGAAATACGAGTACTGCGCGGCGCGTGCGTCTCCTAGGGTGCGCGGTGGATTTGCACCCGAGTATTTTTAAGACGTCTAAGTATCGTGAAGTCGTACTGGGGACGTCTAGTATTATGCGAGAACCTGGTTCAAAAACCTAGTAGCGTAAATACGAATCACCTCTACCCGATCCCGATTATCCCGATTCTGGCCGTTTTTCAGGTTACCATATCACTTCCGGAACACGTTGCGTTGTATAATTTAAATAGTCTTTGCTACCACTTCAGCATATAAATCATCTAAGTAGAATATGAACCTTAATTACCTTTACAGTTATCTCTGAACGAGGCCGCCCCAGGCCTTCGCCCCTCCAGTAAAGCTACTGACTTCGTGAAGGCGCTCGGTGCTTCGGGAGTTGAGCATATTGCCTTGTATACCGATGATATTGTGGCCACGGTGAGCAAACATACCTACTACACTGGTTATTTGTTGGTGATTGGTGACCAGGGTACAATCAACTTTTGCAAAATCTGTTTAGTGTGTGGTACATACTATACGATCCTATCCACTACTACTAATTATATATAGTTAATACTTCCTACTAATATTATAAATGCGAAAGGTTGTGTGCATGTTTGATGATGTAAATAGAGTTCATTGCCTAGAATAGCATATAGGCTACTTTATCTAGGTACCACGTTTGCACAAGCTACTAATATTAGGAATCATCTTGTGTATCGCAGAAAACTTAGTTCGATATAAAAAAAAGGCTTAATTACAAGTTTTCCTGGATTAAAAAAAAAGCTGACTCTAATTCGCAAAAAATTTGCCGGTAAAATTCATTGCTTGCATTGGCGGCAGAACTAAAGGTGAGTCTTAAGGCGATACAGAAATCAATTATTATTATTATATAAGATCAATTATTATATGATATCAATTATTATATAAGATTTAGGTAAATAAAATGCTCAAGTTATCTTTGTCATAAAAATCAAAACTGTGCGTTTTGTGGTTATTGAGAAAAAACATTTTAACATTTTAACCCTCACCTTAATGTGTTCATGTTTCTTAAAACAGATGCGAAACCTGAAATCCCGAGGGGTTGAAATCCTCCTCTTCCCCACCACCTACTACTCCATTATCCAGGACAAGCTGAAAGACTTTCCGCTGAACGTCACCGAGAGCATAGTGGCGCTGCAGGAAAACGGCATCTTGATAGACTTTGATGAACGTGGGTACATGCTGCAAGCGTTTACCAAGCATTTGCAAGCGCGGCCGACGGTGTTCATAGAGATAATACAGAGGAGGAACCATAGAGTGAGTGATTCAAACATTTTTTGTCGAAAGAAGCCTATAAGAGGCGCACTTTAATCCTTTCACTCCACTGAATTTTTCACCGACTGACGGTCATAGGCCCTTTTCAGGGCCACCATACCTCAACCTTGTCACAGACCTCAGAATACAGAGTCAATGACCTTATACAGGGTGACCAAGAAAAATCTGTGATACGACCAGCGCTTCCGGGCCAGTTTCCTCCACATGATAGGAAGTCGCTCAGGATATCTGTAGGGAGGCCTATGTTCCGCAATGGACATCCAACGGCGGACAAAGATTACTTCATAACGTTTTTTTTCTTTTAGGGTTTCGGATCTCAAAACTACCAATGGGTCTTCGAAGCTATTGAACTCCTGAACAAGAATAATGAAGTCAAGGAATAAGCGGACTTGACAGCAATTCGAAAACGTCAAAAATTGCTGATAAGTTTCCCTCAAAATTAACCTGTAAAATAATGAATTCTTGTGCTATTTGTTGAAATATTAATAAATTTTTTATATATCTAATATCTAAATGCGATATCTAAGTGCGACCACGGAAGACCAGCGCTTTGGTATGATCTGCTCTGCCCTAACACATGCTGAGTGGTGGCCATTTTTGTTACCATGATTTTGAATTGCATTTTTTTGTATTGTGTTATGTTAAGTCTGATTGTATTGGTAACAAAATAAACGTTTTTCTATTCTATTTTATTCTATTCAGGGTAGGTTCAGATTATTGTTATAATAAAACTTTTTATTTTTTTGAGATAGTTGGGATAGTTTTATATATCATTTTGATTTATTTTTGTGTTTTCAAAGCGAGCGAAATACAAAATGCGGATTCAAATTGGTTCAAGTACGACATATTTTTATCTAGCCTATAATCTGACGACTTCGGTGCGATACCGGGCGAGTGTCCGTCTGAGACGCAAGGAGTGGGTTCAATCCCGCTGCGGGACTAATGTTTGTATATTCTGCAAATGTTTGTTCCGGATCTGAGTGCTGTGGTACCATTGTAGATACTCATAGTTTCTGATACCCACAACACAGGGAATCTTAGTGAGGCCCACCCTCATGTATGAGAGTTGGGTGTTATTTATTTATTATTTAATCTACTTAATGAAAACTGTGAATCCTAGATTATAGAAATAATAAATTAATGTAATAAATGTAATGCTAATGGAATAAATAAAATGAACACGTAAGTCGAACCTGCTAGCCATGGAAAATTCTCACAGCAGATTGCACAACATTTCGAAACCGGTGTGGTTAATGTCGATCCGACCCGTACCGGATTCAAAACTCTACTAAACGTGGGGTAGAGACTCTAGAAAATTATACTCTACGCGCTGATAAGTAGCCACACTAATTGATCGGGCTAGCGAAGAGAGCGAACTCACAATACATTTTTGGATTCAATAAGTGACGACGGACAAGCTGAGGAGTAATCGGTTAGCTTGGTATGGGCATGTCATGAGGAGGGAAGAGTGTCATGTGACAAGAAGAGTGTTAGATATGAATGTGGATGGATGTAGGAGTAGAGGTAGGCCAAAGAAAAGATGGATGGACTGTGTGAAAGTGGATATGGTGAAGAAAAGAATGAGTGCTGAGATGACGACTGATAGAGGGAAATGGAAGAAGAATACATGTTGTGCCGACCCCACATGATGTGGTATAAGGGCAGGAAGATGAAGTGACGACTTAAGAAGGTAGTACTTTCATAGACATATTTTTCAGAAGACATGATACAATGTTATGCTATACCGAAAGGGGATTTTTCTACACCCAATCCTACTAAGTACTATTATAAATGCGAAAGTTTGGATGGATGGATGTTTGTTACTCAATTACGCTAGAACGGCTGAACGGATCTGGATGAAATTTGGCACAGAGATAGTTTACAGTCTGGAATATTACATGGGCTACTTTTTATACTCGTAGGTACCATGCGAGCGAAGCCGCGGGCGGAAGCTAGTAGGCAATAAAGTTTTATTGAAAAAACACAAAAATCTGCTTTTTCGAGGTCAAATTAGTTCAACTTCTCGTACGTTTATTAATTAGTTATAAAGATGATCAAAGTACCAAAAACAGCTTATTTGAGAATAAAAATTGAGTATATAGAGTTTTCTTTTCTAATATTCTTTCATTTTATTGATAGGATAACCCCCTATCGGAATGGTATACATGTAACGAATCACCTTGTTTACAACTGAGCAAACTTACCCATTATTATAATAGGTGCTACTTAATAATTTCATTGCCCTCATTGTATCATAATATAAAGAGTTCCTTCCCTACAATGCGTAAAACACGTAGGTAAAAGGTACTTATTAATTCAATTATTTCTTTGTAAAATTCTATTGTTCATTCGGAACCGTAAAACCATTGTATCACATTAGTTATTATCAACGGATTGATGTTCTTTAATATGTAAAACAGACTGAATTATTTGTTTTCAAAAGGTTTGACTCTACAGTGCCTCTGAGAATATACTAGCGGCTGCCATTAGCTTCACTCGCCTGCTACCGCGATAAAAAGTAGCCTTTCTTCTTAATTGGGGTTTAAGTTATCTCCATACCCAATTTCATCGAAATCGGCTTAGCCGTTAAGTTGTGAAAAGGTAACAGACGGAGACAGAGTTACTTTCGCATTTATAATTTAGTGCGGTAGTATTTTTTTTCACGGTTTTTCCCACCCTTCTCTATGACACCTGGTCATTAACCTACAGAGTGTTCAAGAAGAGTCAGTGTCATAACAAACTGACAGAACCGAAAACCTTGGCGGATAAAGGTTCTCGAATGGCGACAACGAACCGGATGACGCGGTGTTGGAAGGACATCCTCCCGATGAACTGACGACATTGTGAAGGTTGCGGGAAGTCGGAGGATTTGGACAGGTCAACACCGCAACGGCACTTGGGAGGCCTATTTATCAGTGGACTTCCGCAGGCTGATGATGATGATGGAAAACACACAAGTCTAGACTAGGCCAAAAGCGAAGCCCTGCTTAGGTCAGGTCTCAAATCAATGACGCGACGACGCTTCCCCGTTTCTGTGCTGGGTTAAAATCCAGTTTTCTATATCCAAACTCATTTGCATGTTGTTTATTAATTGTGGGCAGTGGTTCGAGAATATGTGATACTGTGGACAAAAAATAAAAGAGTAAAAAACCTATTCGACGCGAGAATTCATCTCATCAGAGGGAAAAGAGATACCGCGGAGAATACCTCTGATCCCGATTATACTAATAGCTGAACAAGTGGCTGCCCGTGGCTTCGCTCACGTTCAGCCGTTCAGTCGTGGAAACGTTACAAACAGACAAACGAGAAACGCATTTGCAATAAAAATGACTTACTTGCTAATGTAAAAAGGGAGATCCACTGAAACAAATTTTCATCAAGCGAATTATGTTGATTCTGTTGAAAATATGGTACATACAATTAAATATTAGGTACTTAAATCCAGATTTTTCTGTTTTGGTTAAAATTAATAATATTAATTAAAGATTTTTGTACGAAAACTTGTTAATTCAGCTGATGTAACAGGTTTTTATACGCATTAGTATCTCTTTATTATTTCTTTATTTTGGTTATGTACTTAATAATTTCCTAGTAAGTTGCAGAGAAATGTAGAATGATTTTGTCCCTCTAAACGTATTTTAAAACCTCTGTGCGATGGAGGCTTGGCACTAACAAGTCCAGCACCTTGGTACAGCACCACGCCACTGCTTTATCATAACATTAGGATGTATGCACAGCGGTCAGGAATGCCATGCATAGAAATATGTAAAAAAAAATCAACTTTAAGATATAATATTATCTTTGCTAATATAGGTGCTTGCGTGGTGAAATGACCAGATTTATCTACAGTAATTTATTAACGTGTACGAAAGCATCAAGTAATTTTTAATTTCATATCACCTACAGCTAGGCTTGTATTAGGTAAGTACTTGTCGTGAGGGGATTTATTTTAAAAAGAAACTAGTTTTTTAAAAAGTAGAGATTTTCTATAAAGTTAATGTCAGACGGCTGTTAGTGAAAATGGAGTGAAAACATATGAACGACTAAGGATACCAGGGCTAGTCATCACTCATTACAGACTCTGTTTACAGAATATAGGTCCTATTTATTTATTATCATCAGTCTGTAAAAGTTCACTGCTGGACATTGGCCTCCCCCAAAGAGTACGGCGAACGGTCTTAAGCCTTTTCCATCCACTGACTTCCCACAACCTTCACAAAGTCATCGGTCCATGTCCATCCAACACTGCGTCGTCCGGTTCGTGGTCGCCATTCGAGAACCTTTATTCCCCATCGGTTTATGGTTCTGCGAGCTATATGGCTGCCCACTGCCACTTCAACTTGCTTATTCTGAGAGATATGACGGTGACCTTGATTCTTCTACGGCTTTCTTCATTTCAGATTTTACCCTAGTGTGTAGTTGTGACTAGAATGGACAAGATACAGAATGAGTACATCAGAGGAAGTTTGAAAGTAGCGCCAGTGACTGAGAAGTTGAAGAGCAAAAGGTTAGCGTGGTATGGGCATGTCATGCGGAGGGAAGAATGCCATGTGACTAGAAGAGTGTTAAATATGAATGTGGAAGGATATAAGGGGAGAGGTAGACCAAAGAAAATATTGATAGATTGTGTGAAAGACGACATGAGTAAGAAAGGAGTGAATACTGATTTGACGGCTGATAGAGGGGAGTGGAAGAGAAAAACATGTTGTGCCGACCCCACATGAAGTGGGATAAGGGCAGGGAGATGATGACCCTAGTGTGTAGTTGGTAGCCAGCAGAAACTAAAATACTTAGCTGAAGGCATGATAACTTTTCTCTAGCCTTAGCCAGTGTGAGTACAGTCTTACTTCTAGCTTGTTTTCTTCGTCCGATATTAAAGCATAAATCTGGTTTCTTATAAAAACGATCACGACGCCATTTGCGTTTCAGTTTACCATTACATTGCAAGGATTGTATACCTACTGTGCGAGGTTGGACAAAGAAATTCTTAGTTGGTACTACAAAGAAAGTTTAGGAAAGGCGGAAGCTACAGGATTTAATAATCTATCAGTAAAAACATTAAAATGGTGAGTAAGAATACAATGTAATTCTTAACTAGTATCGGGATAGTTCCCAAAGGGGCTTAAGACTTTTGACTTTGACTTGAGAAATGATAGAATCTTGTTTTTTTCAGACCTCATACACGGACAAGGGTCGAAAACCAGGTGGTGGCAAGTTTCTTGCATTCGACCACCTCACATTCTGGGTGTCTAACGCTAAGCAGGTATTCTAATTGCTACTTACCTATATTATATATATATTATTATTTTGACAGGCCTCATAGCTCAGTCGGTAGTAACTCTGCCTTCTGCGCTGGAGGTCGCGGGTTCGATTCCCGCACTGGACAAACATTTGTGACTAACACAGATGTTTGTTCTGTGTCTGGGTGTTAAATATATATCTATTATGTATATCAGTCTCTGGTAGCCATAGTACAGGCTATGCCTAGTTTGGGATCAGTTGACCGTGTGTGATATGTCCGGAATATTTATTTTATTTTATTTATTTTATTAAAAGTTTGTGAGGATGGTTGTTGTTCAATCACGCCGTAACGCATCAACCGATTTCGTTGAAATTTGGAATAGATAAAGTTCTATACCTAGAAAAGCATATAGGGTTTTTATGTAAGTAGGTACCATGCGAGCGAAGCCGCGGGCAGAAGCTTGTGGTTCATCATCATCAGCCTGATGAAGTCCACTGCTGGACAAACGCCTCCCCCAAAGAGTTCCATGACGAACGGTCTTCAGCATTCTCCATCCACCGACTTCCTGCAACCTTCACAATGTCGTCAGTCCATCGGGTGGGGGCCTTTCTTGCGTCGCCCGGTTCGTGGTCGCCATTGGAGAACCTTTACTCCCCAACGGTTGTCGGTTCTGCGAGCTATATGGCCTACCCACTGCCACTTCAGCTAATAAAAATTAAATAATGTAGTATCCCTAGTTTGCTTTAGTTCAGTGACTAAAGTGTAGTGTGTTAGTGTAATAGCTCTTGAAAACAGACTGTATGATCGATAAACTCAGCTGTGTCATCCGTCGTAGACCGCTTTGTGATCGCCATTCGAGAACCTTTATGTTACGTATATCTTTTTCTTTTTTACCACTTTGGCTGGATGTCCACTTCTGAACATAGGCTTCCCCCACAAATTTTCAGAGCGACTTCCCATCATGTGGCACATGGGCACACGGGCTGGCGAGCGCAGTTAGAGCTAGGACGTCTGTGTCCATCTCTTAGTTTTTTTTCCCGTCGCCTCTTAATACATCCAGGGGTAGGTAGATGTGAAGGGGCCTATTCTTTACCCGGTGCCATCACAGCTATTTTCACTGTAGGTAAATTATAAATGAGTATTTAAATATTATGTCCATAAAAACAATGTTTTAATTTATGTATTTTTTAGGCGGCCAGTTACTATGTCACGAGATTCGGCTTCGAACCTTTGGCATTTAGAGGACTGGAGACAGGTTCCAGAAAAGTTGCTTCTCATGCTGTCAGATTGAACAAGGTAAACAGTTTTATTAGACATTTAAATACCAACAGATGTCATAAATCCTACAAACGAGAAAAACTAAATTGCTTTGTCTCGAAGGATTTTTAGTTTGCTTAGAGCCGAATTCCTAGGGCTAATAGAGGGAAAATTTAAAATATACAGGGTGTAATAAGACAGCTTCCTTATTATAGACCCTGTATGACAAAATGGCATTTATCCCGAAGGACTTTCAGTTTATGACTGTTTCAATATGAGTCTTGCTGGAAGACAAACCGAATTTACAGAAGCGCTAGAGTCCTGGCTTTGCTATGAATAGGGGATAACAATGATCCGAAACAAACACAAATTCTATAGAAAAAAAAAACATTTATTCAGATACCTAACATAATTGCAACGGCATTTTTTTCACTGTCATTCGATCGAGAAGCAACCGCCCCAAGGTTCCATTCATGTTTTTGGGAGTAGTTTTTTAACACCCAGTTCTTGATCCCACAGATAATATTCGTATTCCAAGCCCAATACGAGCCGGAAGAGACAGACATCGCAAACGAGGTGGCCTACCACGGAGACTTCGTGAAGGACGTGGCCTTCCAGGTGGAAAACCTGGACTTCATCCTGGAGTACGCGAGGAAACAAGGCGCTGAGGTCGTTAAGGACCTCTGGGAGGAGAAGGATGAATACGGTGTGGTTAGGATGGCGGTTTTGAAGACGGTAAGATTTAGGTGTAGGTACCTACGTTAAATATGGTCTGCAGTTTCTGAAAATTTAGAAAATACATTTTCAAGCTAGGTATTAGAATATTCAAGGTCATTCATAAATGTACCTATGCTATCCCGAAGGAGGCTTATTCGATACCCATTTTTCACTGAAAAAAAAACCCAATGCGAAAATCTGCTTTTAGAACTGATTCGACGCCAAATTTATTTTAATGAAAAATGACGAATTTCCCTGTCGAAGAAGTAACTTTATTGCGAATTGGGAAGAATAAGCCCCTTTCGTGATTACGTTTATGCAGGTACCAACATCATCATCATTCATCATTTCAGCCGTTCGATGTCCACTGCTGAACATGGCCTCCCCCACAGACAGAGCAAATTCCTTATCATGTGGGGGGATTTGCCCATACTCACCACGCTGGGCATGCGGGTTGGCGAGCGCAGTTAGAGCTATCGTTGTTAAAATGAGGGACGCTGCTGCCCATCCCCTAGCTTTTTTCCCTTAGTCGCCTCTTACGACATCCGGGGATAGAGATATGGAGGGGCCTATTCTTTAGCCGGGGCCACCACGGCCTCATACGGTACCAACATAGGTATCATGAAAAGCTTTTACTGTATTCTCAATAGGAAAATCAAGCTGATTGAAATGAGCCCGAAAACTAAAATAATTTACCTACTAATCTATTCGCGAGCTTATTTTGTAAAAGCTGTGTATGAAAAATGAAATAAAAAGATTGAAAATGTCATCTTATCTTGGCAGTATGGAGACAACACACACACATTAGTAGACAGAACAAAGTATACTGGACCTTTTCTACCGGGATACCAGTTTCTGAAAACGGATCCCATCAACACTTACCTGTAAGTACCTACCTAATATAACATTATTTTAAGCTTAATTAACTTATGCTAAGTTTACCGAATTCCGTATGCGCTAGAGTTCACACGCTAACTAAAGCGGAATCGTAATTATAAACGCCGTGGCGGCCCCGGCTGAAGAATAGGCCACTCCATATCTACATATCCGCGGATGTCGTAAGAGGCGACTAAGGGAAAAAAGCTAGGGGATGGGCAGCAGCGTCCCTCATTTTAACAACGATAGCTCTAACTGCGCTCGCCAACCCGCATACCCAGCGTGGTGAGTATGGGCAAATCCCCCCACATGATAAGGAATTTGCTCTGTCTGTGGGGGAGGCCATGTTTAGCAGTGGACGTCGAACGGCTGAAATGATGATGAATTATAATTGGAATCGTTATAAAGTAGTGAACTACTGCCTGATGGTGATGGATGACCTATCAAAACAATCCTACTAATATTATAAATGCGAAAGTTTGTGAGGATGTTTGGATGTTTGTTGTTCAATCACGCCGTAACGGCTCAACCGATTTAGTTGAAACTTGGAATATAAAGAGTTATTTACCTAGAATAGCATATAGGCTACTTTTTTGTAGGTACCACGCGATCGAAATCGCGGGCGGAAGCTAGAAGCAGATAAACCAGCTCTTAGAATGTTGTCACTGGTCAATCAAACAATAAAATGTTATATTTTCAGACCAAAAGTGGAGATAAACTTCATAGATCACGTAGTCGGAAACCAGCCTGATAACGCAATGGAATCAGCAGCGTCGTGGTATGAACGGTGCCTACAGTTCCACAGGTTTGTAAAACTAAATTAACCAAATGCTTCCCTTGCAAATAGCAGCATATGGCAGACTTCTAGAAACCCGAGTTATTGAATGAGGCATGATCGTTATCATGCCCAAACTCAGAAGACCTTCGCTTGGCGAATGTTAGGTACCTACCTATAGTCGGGACAGAGTACCAACCGAGTTCGAGAAATTTAGGGTATTTCTTGGCGCCTATATATTTGATTTGATTGAAATATTGTTGAATTTAGGGTATTTTCCACTGAGTCTGGGGGAAAATCACATTTCATGGCAACACTGGCTGAGTTCAAAATGAGCCAGGTTAATGAGGTCTAATACGCCTGCTGCTTACCTGCTTCTTTTTTTTACTGTGTAGGTAGGTAACTACAATGATTTATCAGTCTTTACCCGAAATGTTCCTTCAGATTCTGGTCAGTAGACGACAAGCAAGTATGCACAGAGTACTCCGCCCTCCGCTCGATCGTCATGGCCAACTGGGAGGAGACAGTGAAGATGCCCATCAACGAACCAGCGCCCGGCAAGAAGAAGAGTCAGATCCAGGAGTATGTGGAGTACCATGGCGGTGCTGGGGTGCAGCATGTCGCGATAAATACTGAGGATATCATTACTGCGGTAAGTTTTAACCCTGTATACTTGTGTTCCTTCAAGATTTGGATAAATGGAACACTTATAAGTAGTCTCACTCCGGTGTCTGTTTGTCTGTCTGTCACCGCCTCCCAAAGTTAATTCAATCAATCTACAGAGTTGCATTTGAGAATACCTAGCTAGGTACAAGCTTGTTATTTTATTGCGAAGTTAGGGGTGTTACCACACCAATCGATCGATGGTAGAAAGGAACAGTCGACATCGACTATTTGGTGTGGTAACACTCATCGACAAGTACCCGTCGATCAGCTAGACTTACCACACAAATCGATCGATCGAGAGACGGTCGATCGATTGGTGTGGTAACACCCTTACAGGCCCGGATAGCGTCATTATGACTATAACGACATGGCAGTACGGATGGCCTTGACTCTCCTAGGGCTAGCCCTAGGAGAGTCAAGGCCATAAAAGCCTAGCCTAGGCTTGGCTCCCCAGGTTGATGGCCGGCTAGGTGGGCCAAAGATATCCAGGCAGACACAGAATTTTGAGGGGTTTACTCATGGTGGAACTGTGCTTACGTGTTTGTGATAAACCGTTTTGTTTACAATACAGTGTTTTCTTGCCTTACAGATTGAAAACCTCCGCTCCCGTGGTGTAGAATTCCTCTCAATACCCTCTAAGTACTACAAGCTGATCCGAGAACAGCTGGCTCACAGCAAAGTAAAGGTCGCAGAAAGTATCGATCTACTGGAGAAGCTGAACATCCTGATAGACTATGACGACGATGGGTACCTACTGCAGATATTCACTAAGAACACACAAGACAGACCAACTTTGTTTATAGAGGTTATACAGAGGAGGAATCACAACGTAAGTAAATACTTTAGATTAACCTCTTTGTCTAACCTAACTGGATCAGATACAATGGCGGATCCAGGGTCCAAAGGGGTCATGTGGGTAACGACTCCCCCCCCCCCCCCCCCCTGGGCTGGTCAGTTGGTTGGTGGGTAGAGCTAATTCTAATCGGGGGTGGTTAGACCTGCACTGACTTCCCGCTGTGGGGTGTTTTGTGCATTGTCCCCCTATGCTAACCCAACCCCAGCTCCTTAAAATAGCGAAGCAGGACTTTGGGCCGTTGGTAACATTCTCTCAGTATCCCTGTATGCGGCGATGTCTGGGAGCCACTTCCGAGCACGGCCCGCAGACCCGATGTGGTCCTGGCCTCTTCCGTGGCTGTACAGTGCAAAATTACGTGCTCTACTGTTTCTTCTCCCTGTAGGCAGCCCCGACATAATCCGCTGTCAGTAGCCCCTGTCTTGTACAGGTGATGGTTTAATTCACAGTGACATGTGATGATGCCCAGGTGGGTAGAGCGTCAGTCTCGTTTTTGATCGGTAGGGCGTACCATGGGTTGGTGAGCGAAGTTGGCTTCGGTTTCGGTATTATTTGGAACCCCTTACTACTCAATTTATAAAATACTATTTTACTGTAGGTACCTACTGTAACTAAGTACTTCTTCACCGCCTAAACAAAATCGCAGAGTTGATGGTACGCAGCTGGGTGACCAAACAAGAACTAACTTTGTACCTGAGCAACTTAGATGTCAATAAAGCCTGCGTATTCAAAACGCCCTATACAACGGCAACGGCGTTATGGGTGGAAAGTTTTAAAAACATTAGCGGGCCTAACTTCCCTATGCATAAGGGAATTGAGGCCCGCTAATGTTTTGCGTTAAAGATAAGATGCTATACTTCAGTATAGCAGACAACTCTTATCTTCAACCCATTTTATTTTGTGGCTCGAGAAGGTAATCCACTCCAGTCTGACAATGATAATTTGTTTTTCACAGGGATTTGGAGCAGGTAACTTCAAGACTCTTTTCGAATCAATCGAGCTGGAGCAAGAAAAACGTGGTAACTTATAATTGAGCAAACTCTCAATTAGTCTAGATAAACCACTTTATAAATTAGGAGCCAAGTGTTCACCAATCGCCAGCGATTATCGCATGTCGAAGAGCGATACCCGTTTGAGCACACGTGTTGTGTAGAGTTATAATCACCCTGTAAATTAAAAACTCTTGAAGTTAAGCAAAGTTGTAAAATTGTTTAAATAGAATCCAAGAATAAATCCGCTTCATCATAAAACCATTTCACGCGCGGTTACCAAATGGATGGGTGACTGCCAGTGGCAGTAACAGCTGACGCGCTTCGGAGGATATTTCGGTGCCACGACGGAACTCTAAAAATCCGACACTAGAATTGCTTAATACGAACCTAATAATTTTAATAGTTATATTTTAAAGCTAGATTTATATTTTTAATAAAACCAGTTATAAAACGTTTATTTTTTTTAATTATACCGTTTATTAACATCACCACCGAATTGGATCTTCATTCGAGTGCGAATATTTACAAAAAACCATGTAGACATTTTGATAGAAATGCATATTTTTTAAAGTCGAAAGCTTCAATGTATAAAAGATTCAAGACAGCACCAAATAATATAAATTAATCTTTAGGAGAGGTGACAGAATTTCTAATTTAATTTATTTCATACAACCACTTTGCAATTCATTTTAAAAAGAGTAATTTATGTTGTCAATACAGTTGAGTTGCTTTTCTCAGTCACATCAATAACTATTTGTACAGTACACAGTTAATAAACATAGCCCGATTTAGATTAATAATTCTCTGGGATTGATGCTTGACGTTTATCATTATTAATTGGCTTTATTTACAACATTACTGCAACGTAGTCGATAGTTCCGTGTAAACAAATTACAAATTCTTTACTTGTTTACGCATTAACACGTTCTACTTGAATACCAGTCAATATTTTAATTATTATTATGAATAATTAAATGCGCACACTTTACGCATTATGGTCGCCTCTCGCTTGCAAACAGAACTAAGACGTAACAAACATATAATTTAAATAAATATATTGTAAACAACAATCACAAAAAGGCAGCTTTTCCACCAGAGAGGTGCTATGCTACGTTGCTATGGATGCGTTTGATATTCACCAATCATATTTATTGGTCTACATAGCATAGCACTGATGGAGACTGGTTTTACTAAGCTATGATTTTTACGCCGTGTTCATACGGCGTGCTATATGTCATTAAAATGTATTTCAAAATGATCCATCTTTCACCGCAGGAACACAACACTATTTGAAACAAATTTAATGTTATTTAGCTGCGGTCTTCTGTAAGGCCCTCCGCCTTCCCAGGCGGGCTGCTCTAATTTTTCTTCTTCTAGTCGTGTCACTGATTCTTTCTTGGTCATCCTGTATTAGGTCAGTGAATAGGTTGAGGTATGGTGGCCCTGAAAAGGGATACCTTCATAGCACATCTTACTCGCTCCGCTACATAGCTTAGGATCAGTGGAAACGGCAACATAGTTTCATTGATTAGCTTTTACATCCTCGCATCATAGTTGCATAGCACATCTCTGGTGGAAAAGCATAGCCTAAATATCATACACGTACATCAAAATTTGTCTATGGACCTCTCCCACAAACACATATATATACGCCGATATCCGGGCGAATCAAATAAAAATCTGTCATAATCTTTGCTTGCTTGCTTGCTTTTTTAAGCAAAATTTTCTAACCAGCAGGATTCAGCAAACCAACTACCCGTAGTTGGTATTCCATTGCCGATTCAAGGCGAAGATTCGGGTACGAATCCCGCTGGCTCTAAAATTTTGGGTATCATTTAAATTTAATGTTATCCATATGTGTTGCGTAAACTTCAAAATCAAGAAGAGGAAAAAAAATGAATACCCTTTCGTTGGCGAAAGAAGCCCGATGTAGTTACCAGATGCTGCCATAAATACTACCAAGTTTAAATGCCAAAAAAATATTACTAATCTATTTCCATTTACTGATAAGTAGCGTCGCAATAAAGAAAAAAAAACTGCGGTCTTCGCTTCCCATATTTTTAAGAGCAAATCTATAGATTCTGTGGTAAAGGCAGCACCTAAGTTGCTACAATATTTGAATTGTCTGTAACATACAATGGATAAAGACATACCCACTGAAATACTTATAAATTTTAACCCTAACAATTATTATTAAAAATCCTAACTCGATCCTACAGTCTCTGATATTGTTTGCAATGGTCTGGATACACATTATTTCCAAAATTTATCATTAGGAAAACTAGTCGGTCTAAATATGAAAACAGTTTCTCAGCTACAAGCTACGCTAGGAGAGTAAGAATTAGATATTAGTAAGAGTTGTCTAAGAACTGTTTTGATATTCATACCGTATAATTCACATGTTAAATCATCAAATATTCATGAATGAGCTGCCTTCCGAGGTTTTCCCACTAACCTACAACATGAAGAGCTTGCAGAAAAGTATAAAAAGATTTATCCAAGGCAGGCAACGCATTAGCAATGCTCCAGGTGTTGAAGATGTCAATAGGCGACGGTAACCGCTTACTATCACGTGGGCCGTAAACCTGTTTGCCTCCGTATAAAGTAAAAACAAAAATTATTTTAATGACGGAATCTCAATTCCATCTTCATTATTTTTCCCAAACATTTTCAAATTAGCTGTTTTTGGTGTTTTTATAATTTTAAGAACTAATTACTAAACGTACGAGAAGTTCGGCATCAAGATTGCTACCTAAAACAGCTGATTCATTGAGTTTGAACTGATTTTACCCCAAAACAGCTCGCGGCCCTTTTGGACGGCTAATTTAAATGCGGACATTTAAATTAGCCGTCTCAATAGTCAGCAGTGAGTGGTGAAAAGTGAATAGCTTTCCAGTTTTGGTAGCGCTTTGCGTGACACCATACAAAAACGCTAAGCTTCACTTTTCACCACTCACCGGTGACAAGTGGGTAACTAACGAACTTTACGGACTCGGACCTCTGGTGGCGG
This sequence comes from Anticlea derivata, assembly GCA_947579855.1. NCBI lineage: Eukaryota > Metazoa > Arthropoda > Insecta > Lepidoptera > Geometridae > Anticlea > Anticlea derivata. The sequence goes on from OX388269.1 coordinate 9,837,480, forward strand.
TCGTTTCTTTTGCCTGATCGATTTTCATATGAATACACGTGAACAATAATTTGAAATAAGGTGTACCCAGACGTCGCAATGTCGCCCTTTATGTCTCCTTATCCGGCTCGAGGTCGCCCGGATCCACCATTTCGAAGTCGCGGTCGGTGGACGAGCGCTGGCTGTTTTCGGAGTCCGATTCCGAAGGTTTTTCGGACTGGGGGATGTCTTCGGATCTGAAATTAACACAAGGTTTGATAATAGTAACACAAGGATTAAATTAAGAAGAAACTCTGAAAAGAAATATTCAGACTATTTAGATGACAAAAAGAGCTTAGAACTGAATATGATCCAACTCAATTATTAATGAAGTTGTAAAAGTATCATTAAAATAACCAACCTGTGGTTTCTTGCCTGTATCTTCAAGGCTTGGTCGCGAAGAACAGGCGTAAATTCAACTATTTTTAAGACGTTTCACAATAATTCATGTGATAACAAAATAAAAGAAAAATGAAGTTTGAAAGTTGATTTTTTTCAACAACTCAATTTCTTACAGGGTCTATTGGCTATTAGCTAGATGCATGCGGTGTTCCTTCGAGCAGGATCTAAATCGTGGTGTCACTGGTTTTGTCTTAGTTATCCTGTATTAGGTCAATGACCAGCCGTGCTCTTTTCGTACTTATCTCACATATCTTTGGCTTTCATTATGATGATAATACATACTTTTGCACCCCACTTCCTTCGTCCTTCTCCGACGGCACCTCCTGCACCTTCTGTGGCTCCTCAAGCAGCGGCTTCTCAGTCTCGTCGTCTGATTGCTTGTCTTTCTTGCGTTTCTTCTTGTTCTTGGACGATTTGTCCGCGTCAGAGCCCGGCCCACGGTATTCATACTGTAACATAAAATAAATGACCAATGCTATTTCAAGACTGTATTGGCTGAAGACAAATATGTGTGTAAATTATTAGTTTATTTAACCAGCCGTTTTTGACTGGAAATGCTGGATTTGTATAAATTCGTAGAAATAAAGATAGATATTTTCGGTCGGATATTTCTTACGAATTTTTAATCTGTTAGTCAGTTACGAAAGATACAGCGAAACCGGACTATCCCTTGGAGCTTGTTAGCAAGTCCTTATTTTATTATTCTTCTCTGCGTTTTCGTCAGCGCGATTCAGGGTTTGTTAGAATTTTTGCAACGCCATCTAGTACTCTATTGCAAAACGCGCAACGGTGTGAAAGTTTGAAATGGCTTTATAAAAATAAAAGCTTGAAAGCAAAGGTAACTTTGTAGTGAGGTCACAATTCTCGAATAATCTAAAAGCTCAACTAACCTTGTAAAGCGGCCAAAACGATGCGAAGAAGCCCACGTCTTCGGTCAAATTCGGCAGCAGCCACAGATGGTGACGCGACAGTGTCAGCATCCACACCAAGCAGAACACTACCACTCGCAGCACAGTCAGCGCGATAATCAGAACGAGGAACGCCGCGGCGGCGATACTGAGGTAGTAAACACCTTTTCTGTGAACAAAGGAGGATTACTTATTAAGCGTACGACAAGACCAAAAAAAAACAATGTGACCCTGAAAAGACCATGTACCTAGATCTAAATACAATTAAAAGCTTCATGCAAATAAAGCCATTCATTCAAGATTGCTGCCTAAAACAGCTGAATAATAGAGTTTGAACTGATTTGACCCCAAAACAGCTGATTTTTGCATTTTTTTATTTTTTTTTATACCACTGAGGTGGCAAACAAGCTTACAGCCCACCTGTTGGTAAGCGGTTACTGTAGCCTATGAGCGCTTGCAATACCAGAGGCATCACGCACGCGTTGCCGACCCCGAACCCCCTCCCCCCCTAAAGAGCTCTGGCAACCTTACTCATCGCAGGAACACAACACTATTTGAAACAAATAATTTTATTTGGCTGCGATCTTCTGTAAGGCGGAGGTACCTCCCCAGGCGGGCTGCTCCAATTCAGAACGAGAAAATCTCGCTGTGCCCTACCTCCTCCTTGCATAGAGTTTGTTTACTGAAAAATGACAAAGGTCCTAAAGTGTGCGCTATGGACTGAATTGCGAGGTACATATGCGTCCGGTGTGTCTGGCTGGGAATACTTAGTCTGATTGTACTGGCGGGCCAGAGCGGGAACATGCAGATATCAAAATGGTCTAAAACACGACCAACACATGACAGACCGAGTTACACCACGGCCTAGGGTAACATATCCACAAGTATTTGTCTGCTGTGTCTGGCAACACTGAGTCTGGTCCTACTTGATGGTGGCCCACAGAGGGAACATGCAGACGCCAATGATCCCGAATACGAGCAACTGACGGTGGCGGGCCATAGCAGAAACATGCAGACGCCAATGGTCAGACACCCGACCAACGCATCCCAGACTGAGTTATAGCACGGCCTTAGGTTACATATCCACACGCATTCGTCTGGTCGTAACTGACGGTGGCGGGCCACAGCGGGAACATGCAGACGCCAATTGTCCCGAATACGACCAAATGACGGTGGCGGGCCATAGCGGGAACATGCAGACGCAAATGGTCCCGAATAAGACCAACGCATCCCAGACTAAGTTATATCACAGCCTAGGGTCATATATCAACATGTATTCGTCTGCCTGGTCGTACCTGACGGTGGCGGGCCACAGCGGGAACATGCAGACGCCAATGGTCCCGAATACGACCAACGCGCCGCACACCCAGTAGTACCACGGCATGGGGTCGTAGATCCACACATATGCGTCCGGTGTATCTAGGAACACTTGCTCCATGTGCATCTCGAGCCGGATCTTGCGTTTCTTCTTCTCCTTCTCCTTGTCCTTGTTGTCTTTTGCGTCCTAAAATCACAAAATATACATCAAAATATATAAAAGTCTGACTGACTAACTGACAAACAATTCACAAGCTAAAACATAAATCCTAGAAACTTAAAATTTGAAGGGTAGCTTCTTATACTGTAGGGGTGCACAATTGACACTAATAAAGAGACATGATTGACATGACAACCCCCGTGACTTCGGTCGCGTGTCATATTTATGCAAACCTCAATCCCCGCTGCACCCCTTAGGGGTTTAGTTTGGGAATCCCTTTCATACACCCAGGACTTCAAGATTAGGCTGTGCTTATGTTGCAAACGCCTTGTAGGTGAATTTACTTTAAGCACTCAACGCCGTTCCACCTAAATCTCATTTTATTGCTTTGCGCGGAGAGTCGGTATTTAATTAAATCTGTTCACGGAGTTGTTCCATACTTGTACAATATTTTTCTCTGCTTTAACTATGAACCCAATTACTATTATGCTGGACTTTGAAGTCTTACCTTGCCTTCGCAGGCGCTTGCTTGGCTTTTATCTCCGTCTTTTTCATCTCCGCTCTTGCTGTCTTGTTTCTTTTTCTTGCCCTTCAACTCTTGTTCCGTTACTGGCACCTGGAATTGTCATTAGAAGTTAATAGGTAAGCAGAATTATTTCAGCTCAATCAGAAAATTTGCTGAGGAGTTCCACTGAACTGCTACTGACTCAGCTCGTTGTAACTATAATATTGCATTCTGGAAGTGTCATTAGAACTTGACAGGTATCCAAAGTTGCGCTCAAAAATTTGCTGAGGAGTTCTACTGAACAGCTGCTGATAACAGCATCAGATCAGCTCGATGTCACCATAATATTATATTCTCAACGGAATTACATGCATTAAGGAAGTTTCAAATAAATAAATAACACCCAAGTCACATACATAGCCCTGACCCCACACTAGGATTCCCCATGTCGTGGGTATCAGAAACAACCAGTACCACAACACCCAGACTCGGAACATATTCGCAGATCATGCAAACATTTGCAGCGGGAATCGAACACGCATTCCTTACGTCCCAGACGGGCACTCGCCCTCCATGCCACGAGGTCCATTAGAATGAAAACAATAGTGAGCGAAATTTGTATTCTTACATTATTTACAAACTAACAACAATCACTCTTTTATTTTTATAAACAATTTATGAACATGATAATTACCTTCTTGGCTCTATGGAACAGCTTGTGCAGAAGCATTGTGTGTAGGAAATCGGAGACTTCCATTCGAGTTGTAAATGTGGGAGTCTTGCCCGTCGCCCATTTTGACGTTAAGAGCGCGTCTATCGCTTTAGCCCCTGAAATTAACAACGAGAAACTTCTATAATTATCATAACACAAGCCTAAGGACGTCAACTGCTGAACATAGGCCTTATAGATTCAGATTGTATTAGTTACTAGCTACCGCCCCCGGTTTCGTTCGCGGGGTACTTACCTATGATAAGATAAAAAGTAGCCTATATGCTATTTCGGACTATAATCAATCTCTGTGCCAAATTTCATCCAAATCCGTTCGGCCATTTGGTCGCGATTGAACCACAAATATCAAAACATCCTCATAAACTTTCGCATTTATAATATTAGTAGCACTTATTATATGACGTCACCCTATTTAAGTTCCTGTGTGACCTCCCACTATGGCGTAGTGGCTTTCTTCTGCATCATAAATTATTTTAATGATAATTAAAACTTGTTGAAAAAGCGATAACCCATTTGCAGCCATGAACTAGGTCGTGCGCTAGACAAATGTCATAAAACGATAAATTAGTGACGGTATTGTGATTATAATGTGCCATGTTTGCGATTTGTGTTACTTATACACTGTTTATGTTCGTGGTGTTTGTTAAACATGTAATATAGCGTGCATTTCCTGGGTTTGTGCATCAGTGGCATTGTTTTATTTTTACTAGCATTGGGTATACTGGTTATAATGTAATCAGACTGCTCTCGAAACCGGAACGTTCAGAACATGGGTAGTACCGCCCCTTTTTAGGGTTCCGAAGTACAACTAGAAAACCTTATTGTTTCGTCTGCACGATTTTGTCAGCCTTCCTACAACTCCTTAGTTATTGAATAAAGACTTTGAGAAAAAAGTTTTTCGGAGTAGGTACATCGATTAGGTCGAAAAAAACAATGGGCAGCAGCGTCCTCTAACTCTAAAGATATTGGCCGTGGTGGCCCCGGCTGAAGAATAAGCCCCTCCATATCTACCTATCCGCGGATGTCGTAAGAGGCGACTAAGGGAAAAAAGCTAGGGGATGGGCAGCAGCGTCCCTCATTTTAACAACGATAGCTCTAACTGCGCTCGTCAACCCGCATGCTCAGCGTGGTGAGTATGGGCAAATCCCCCCACATGATAAGGAATTTGCTCTGTCTGTGGGGGAGGCCATGTTCAGCAGTGGACGTCGAACGGCTGAAATGATGAATGATGAGTATGGATAGGAATTCTCTCTAGAAACCAGTTGGGAGGCAGTGTGAGTGAGTTGACTAGGCTAAAGGGATGGTATAGGTGCTAAGCAAGCCTACCCTAGCCTATCGAAATATGTCCCAGGCACTACAGCGTCTTGTAAGTGAGGAAAAGTATAAATTGTATAGAATTGATGCAGTAAACTTACTGCATCAATTCTATATGATTAATACAGCGTGAAGACCTCTTCACACACACTCATCCATGCCATTTCATGAGATCAATATACAAGGTGATTCATTACATGTATACCATCCCGAAAGGGTGTTATTCTATAAACGAAAAGAAATACTATTAGCGAAAAAAAACATAATACCTATTTTAATTTTAATTTTTTTTCACAAACTTGCTCAAATTAGCTGTTTTTGGTATTTTTCTCATCTTTAGAATTAATAACTATACGTATAAGAAGTTCGGAATCAAGATTGATATCTAAAACAGCTGATTAATTGAGCTTGAAAGAGTTTTTTCAATGAAAAATGTCTAATTTCCAAAAGTCGTAGTACAAACTTTATTGCCCATTGGATGTAGAATAAGCCCTTTTTGGGATAGCATACATATGATGAATCACCTTGTATAGTCTTAGGGGTTTCACGAGTTTCCAGCTTGCATCACATTCCGACATTCAAAAAAAGGGCTCAACCTTTTTTTTGCCTAAGTGACTGGATTAATAATAAAAGATCTTACCAGTGAAATACTCCACATGATGGTTGAGGAACTTGGTCTTCTTCGTCGGCACGTTGGCTTTCAGCCACTTGGCGACGGCATACTCCTCGCTCGATGGCTTCTCCGACTCGGCCGGTTCTCCGAACTCCTGGAATTATTCGATAATTGTCCATGAGAGAAGAATATTAGTATGAAAACTGAGGAAACCTTAGTACCAAGCGCTTACGGACAAACACACCATGGGAACGTAAGCGTAATATAAAAACGTAAATTTAGCATAATGCAACAACAGAATTAACACCACTAAGGCTAGGCGCACACGAGCCACTCGCTACAGCCACGCTACAAGCTGCGGACTACACTTTTAGTACATTTTGTAAGGACTCGCCGCACACGTGTGGTCGCCACTGGCCACATGCTCGTTTGCGCTGTGCCTAACGACGTGTTCTGCTAGAGTCTAGCCCTCTTGTTCATAATCAGTCACGTACTCTATCGCCCGAATCTATCAGGCGAATAATATTTTGACCCCTGTGGCGTGCCACAGAGGTCAAAATATCTCGAGATCGTCAATAAATGTTGGTAAACACTTGCACCATTAATACGTTTTATTACGTTTACGTTCGAATGGTCGCTTGTCTAAAGTCTGCTACTTATAGCGCGGAAAAAGCCCATAAAACCATTTTTGCTGCATCAGTGTTTGCAAACAACGAAACGGAACGTGGCCACCAGCCAACTGGGTGTTAAATGTTAATAGTGTTTAGGGCACCGTCACCGAAAACGTAAAAAACCGACGTCATATTCGTACCACCATTATCAAATAACATAAATAAACAACACCCAACAGTAACATAGTCCTGATCCCACGTCATGGTCTGATCACGTGTGTATCAGAAACTACGTACCACGGTACCACAACACCCAGACACAAGAATATTTGCAGATAATGCAATCATTTGTCCCGCAGCGGGAATCGAACCCGCACCCCTTGCGTCTCAGACGAGTACTCGCCGGCTACGCCATGCGCAAAATATGTCTGCGATAAACGACTGACTGTGATGATATCTGATGATACAGGAAAATTCATGGCGCCTCTTCCATCATAAATAATAGAACTAAAAAACTACGTAAGACACACCACAATTTCATCATTCTAAATGCACCCATAAACATCAAACACTTAATTCATAGAATAAGAAATTGTATTAAACACGTGGGGGAATACACCACAGTACTTTTAAAAGTCAAATAAATACTTTCACCACACTAGCTATTCATTGTATCAAGGCCCTTTTCTACCACACATCTCAAATTGGTTACTTACTAACCTAACCTAACGAAGGGCGATTAAGACCATGAAACAGCAAGTGACACGATAAGCAATCGATACAAAATTGCAAAACTTTTTAAACTTGAATTAGATAGATAGATAAGAAATTTATTTGGCACAACAGACACACACTATTAACATAGATAAACAATTTTAAACTAAATTACATACAATAGGTAGGTATAAATATACAAAAGAGCAATTTTTAAAAAGTAGGTATCTTAGAGTAGGCAAGTTTGCGTGTGCTACAGTACGACAAATAGGCTATGGCTCAATTAATAAATTATAATTCTAATTGTAGGTATATAATTCTAGTAATTATAATTCTAGGTATTCCCACTTTCTCTGAAGCATAAACAAAGGCGCCAAGAATTGAGATCCACTTTTTTTTACACAAAACTAGGCCAAATCCAATGATACTGATTTTTCTAGATGTTCCGAGAAAAACTAGCATTTGCCGATGGCTCTGCGTTAATTACCAAGAAGACAAATACTTTACGAGACCGACAGTGAAAACCGCATATTATTTAGAACTCCATAGGTACTTAGAAAATCCATTTATAGAAAATATTTGTAGTTTTTATTAAGGAGCGTGCAAAAATCTCTTAATTAATAACCTAAATATTAGTAAAACTAGCTTACTTTTTTCTTTAGATGGATACCTACTTAGAGCTGTCAGAAATACAATGCTATCTACAATAAAAGTTTTGTAAATATAAGTGGCTACTTTTTTTAATTTATTAATTTTAAACGATAGAGTTTTTTGTTTACACCTCAGTGCAATTGTATACAAAAAAATCTATACGTTTAAAATTAATTACCAAAATATTAGTAAAACTAACTAAGTACATATTTTTATAGGTACCTACGGTACAGTATTATTTGATTTTAAGACAAGTTAATCACTTTTCGGCGCACACATTATTTTATAGAAAACACTCACAGACCACGTATTTAGTAACAATTTCTCAAGGGAACAACTAATTTTAAACGTTTACTTACAAAATCTCTCATCCTCAATACTTTTCAACGATAAATAAATACGAAATGCTATTCTGGTACACGACCGGCACGACAGTTATGTTGAATCGAAGTCACTAACGGTGAAAGTAACTCTCTTACTATACAACATTTAATGGGTTGGGTAAGTAAAGCCTCGTTTAGATGGAGAGTGTCTCGCCTCGAAGATGCGTTTCTCGACGTTCTGGTTTTACGCGATGTTTTTCTCCTCCGTTTAAAATCGCTATGGTAGCCAATTACGTAACTGTGTTGCAATCAGTTTTTATTTGAAACCGGCAAAAATATGACGGCGTTACGATCACCTATTCTAAGTAATTGTGGAGGTCCGTAAATATTTTTTCAAATAGAAACTGATTGAAATTGATTGCAAGGACGTGACGTAATTGCCCCAAGCGCTCGATGACCAAACGTTATAGGAAACCTATGAGGAACCTAAGTATCCAATATACATGTAGCTAAAGGAAATCGCACTTAGTTTAGTTCTTTAAAAACACTTATTCTTCCACCATTAAACACAAGTCCAACCCTTATTTAATGGATAACCTCACACTATCACTATCATCCTCAGGTCAATGATCGAATGCATCTAATGCTTATGAAAACTGGTCAAGTGCAACAACTTGCAAAGCACTTGCTTTCTAATCTGAAAAGGGTCCACACCCTTTTCAGATTAGAGCACCATACAATTGCTTAGTTGTTAATTTATGATTACCTAAATCCTTGATACTAATATTATAAATGCGAAAGTTTGTGAGGATGTTTGTTATTCAATCACGCCGTAACAGCTCAACCGATTGCGGTGAAACTTGGAATATAAAGAGTAATAACTAAATATAAAGAGTAAGAGTAATATATAAAATAAAGCGTAATAATAGGTTAATATACCTAGAATAGCATATATGCTATTTTTTATGCGTGTACCACGAGAGCGAAGCCGCGGGCGCAAGCTAGTCAGTAAATAATTTGAACATATATCTTGGTGTTCTTCAACACTTTTAACAAGAAATTCCTCACACTTAAACACTACCATAATAAACACATGTACCTACATGAATATAAAAAATTACCATAATAACCACCCAATAACAGATAAAAGTAATACCTTCTTATTAAAATACCAATACTTGTATGAATGGCTTGAATTGACTTACGCTGAGTGGTTACTTTACTAATGTGGTTGGTTTGACTGCACTTAAGTTTAAGTTGATGCCTGACTTTCTAGGATGCACTTAGCAATGACATTTTCATCATTTTCATCACTAAATGCAGTTTTAGAATAGAATAGAAAAACGTTTATTTTGTTACCAATACAATCAGACTTAACACAATACAACAAAAATTACAATTCAACATCATGGTAACAAAAATGGCCACCACTCAGAATGTACTTGGACAGAGCAGTTCATACCAAAGCGCTGGTCTTCCATGGTCGCACTTGGATATGAGCGTGCAGTACTACTGCGATAGTGTCCTAAAATTATTAACCTGCTATATTCCTATTTTGTGCATGTAACATACAATAATAAGTAATTTAGAAGCATTTAAATACATAAAATCACAGCTGTATTCTAAAGGGGTAGGTAGAGACCACAGATTTTGACTTGCTATGATCCTGAAGCACGTCACATACGGCAGCTATAATGTAAAAATGTATATTATTGCACCATACATCTCATTACATCTTTCCATAGAAACCGTCAGGAGACCACACACGGCAGCTATAATGTATCTTTTTACATCTTCATATCTTCTGACAGTTTTTATGGAAAGATGTAATGAGATGTATCTAGCTATAATATACATTTTTACATTATAGCTGCTGTGTGTGAAATGATTGACACTGAATTAGTTAGTCAAGATGTTATCAAAGTTGAAAAAAGTTAGAATTGGGAAAGAATTTTTTATTCTGTCATTTATAATGTAGGCAGTGGCAGTTAGTAGGGATGATGGAAAAATGGAGTTTTCATTGTCTTCTCTGCTAGTTGTGTTAGTAATAAGGGTGTTTTTCCTAAATTGCAACAATATACATTACATTCCTACATAAAAAGGTTTATCAGACCCTCAAGCTGCACTGACACAGTCAAAGTATGCTTTGACAAAGTGTACCTGTGATACTATGTTGAAGCTAGTAGCCATGAGGCTACCATGATTAAGGTGCACTAGGTGCACTTGGATGATAACATACAATCAAAGCGGGATTGATCGCTTTCTACTTTTCATAGCTACTTGAATGTCAATTCATACAACAAGCAGAAATCAAATTGGCAGCTGCGTGGAATGTTCTCTTCTCCCTCCTACCACTCCCCACCGCCTACTGCTCTTGCGAGTGAGAATGAGACAAAACATTACATAGAGGTAACTAGTTAACTTCTGCGTGTTGTACAAATCTGTTTATTCAGCCATCTTTCAGAACAGATTACAAAGTAGTTCGTACGGACTTTTTTGGTCTCTGATCTAGTAATCCAGTGATGACTTTGATGTATGTCAACTAGTGGTGAAGAGAATTTTGATCTAAGCTTAATATGTTTCAGAAGACTTGTGTAGATTTGATTGTGTCAATGCAGCTCTATCTATGGTGCATTTTAAAACTGTGAAAGAAAAACTGGAACAATAAAAAAATTCAGTGCATTACGAAATTATTCAAACCTTTTTACGCTGAAAATAAAAATAAATAATATTAGTAAGATGCATGCAATAATGGAACTAACTAAAAGATACCTACTTAAAATCTGAATTTAGAAAGTAGACAATTAAATGATAACCTGGAATACCTGGAATGAATATCTAACTACAATACTCAAGAATTAATTGAATATTCTTGAGTATTTTCTGACTGATGAACTAAAAATGTCGGCATATAAAGCCATGACTTGAAAGTGGTAGAATCATCAAATACTTTCAGTTCACAAAGGATGCCGAAAATAACTTGCATCGCTTGGTGGTGATGACGCTGAAGACAAATAACTACGCATAAAAACACGCTTGCTGCTGTGCCAGTCGGCTAACTGAACATAAATCCAAAATGCGTCAGAGACGAGCTTTCAGAAAGTAACAAACTGCAGCAGATTGTCGAATGGATGTCCGTAACCCATGAAGGATTCTTCCCTTACTCTACTCCTAAAACAAAGAATATCGGAAGGGGAAACCCCATGCCGCATTCACAATAAGTATGTATGGGAAACGAAAAAGGTACACGGCATACAAACAATGGCTTAAGTTTTCGCGGAGGAGTGACCGACTATAGAGTTTATGGGGGAGAAAACTTATGTTACACATACCTCTTTACGTTTTTTAGTTTTTCTTTTGTCTGCCATCACTTATTATTTATTTTGTGCCACAGTTTTACTTTACGCACTGAAAAATGAAAATAGATGAACGATTGATTCGTCGGTTTTGCGGTGCGGGCGAACTGACGTGCGTGTCATGCGTGACGTGCAATGCAATTTTTTTTTTTTTTTTTTAATGTTCTTCCCTTTCGGGCTGGCTATGGCATCTAGGCCTTACTACCAAGTCTTACGTGTATTTTTTCTTGTTAATTTGTTTATCTTTCTTCATTTTCTTTCGTTTATGATCGTCGAGTCACCGTCAAGTCAAGTCAAGTTCACAATATTATTCAATTTGACACTAGTTTTGTAAAACAAATTGAGAGCACAACATCACTTCGCAAGTTCCCGCCAAAAAGTCCACGTGCAATGCAAGTGACGTGAAGGCGCTTTTTTTTTTGTTGTCTGACAATGACATTGACGTTAATACTATACATCCCGCTCTTTACAATAAGCCTCCTCCACGCACCTACGTGCTTGCTTGCTTCTTTCTTTTTCATGCTGCACTATTTCAGTAGCGTGGTTGAGGTATGGATGGTGGCCCTGAAAAACCCAATGGCCGATGGTGAAGAGAGTAGAACAATCAGTGCAATTTTGACCACAAAAAAAGGAAGATTATCAAATCTATAGATAATAATCAATCAAATCTATAGAGTATAGATAATAAGGTGCAGTTGGCAATTGGAGTCACATCAATTTCCCTGCAGGCTGTGGGGCGCGAAGCCGATGATGATAATCGATGTGGTGGAGCAGGTGGCGCGCACACGGCGGGTGGCATGGAAAACCTACTGGTTAATACCCGGCGGGTATCCCGCAACGCAACCAATTCATCATCGGAGAATCATCATCAATTGCTGCTTGTGTTTCTGAATACCTATAATTTGGGTGTCTTCAAGAGTAGAGTGAATAGGTTTCTTCTAGGCAAACGTGCTACACCGTAGACCGCATCGTCACCTCAGAATACAAAAAGCACAGCACGCGTGAAACTTGTCACAACTAAAACTAATCCCATGAAGAGTAGTTTATGTCAGTTGGTCTTATAAGTTCTTTTATCCTACTTATATTAAAGTTCTAAGTTTGCACTGGGAGTTACTAAATACCACATAAATTTGATATAAAAGTTTATTCTATTTTTAGGATACGTACACACTTGTTCGAGGTCGCTTAGTAACTAAAGTTCATACTTCTCGCTTCCATCCAAAACTCATGGCTCAAGTATCATTCACACTTACAGGGTCCCTACATAACACCCCCCAAATTTTACACAATAAATTTTCAAAAAAATTAAAAATATCTTATCCTAGAAACACAAAAATATGGTCACAATAACATTCATAAACTTATTTAATAGAAATACAAAAGTCACAATACACTTAAGATACCATAAACAAATAAAATATATTTTCGTCACCTACTTCACTTGAGAACAAAGAGTCACACATTTCAATAAAAACTTGGTTCAAGTTGCTCTTAGCTAGCTTAGATGAAGTGTGGATTGAAATACCGCCTCACTTTTCTTTATTATCGGACTATTTGTAACATAAATATTTAGAGAGCTGATCCTATTACGGATACGATAACGATAATAACCAATCCTTAGAAATGTGATCGATACTGATTTCGCTCTTGAAATACAAAAATAGAATGGAATAAGTTAACAATTAACTAAACAAAAATATTTTTCTGAAATAATTCGTATTTAATGCATTGCTTACAGTTTGACGAACTTTAATTAATAATTTTAACAATTAAATCTTACTGGTAATCTTATTTTACGACCTTTTTTTGTTACTTTTTCAACATCATTTTTTGTATTTTCTTCACTAATACTAGTCTTAGATTCTTCAATACACTTTTTACCTATAATACTACAATTATCCTCTGCTTGCTCACTACTCTGCTCATTTAAAATAAATGCAGGTTTAAGCCTATCTATGGATATATTCACTGTTCTATTGGGTAACTGGATTGTAAATACTTTATTTTTCCTTTTAATGACACGATAAGGACCATCATACGGTGATGTCAATGGTCTGCGTACTGCATCATTCCTGATAAAAACATTTTCACATTTATCCAACTCACTATGTACGAATAATGTGCGTGAATCCCGTAATTTTCGCGAAACTGGTTTCAAATTATTTATATGATTTCTTAACTGATCTAAAAATACATGTTCTCCAACGCTTCGATTATCTGAGATATCATAAAAATCACCAGGTAAACGAAGAGTTGTACCGTAAACATATTCTGAGGGACTTACGCCATTATCGCTTCTACCTACCGCACGTAAACCAAGTAGGACTGTAGGTAATTCGTCACTCCATGATGTATTGTTCATAAGTCGCGCTGTTAAAGCCTGTTTCATGCTCCTATGCCAACGTTCGACTATTCCGTTACTCTGTGGTCGATAAGGACTACTCTTTTTTATACCTATTCTCTTTAAAAGTTCACAAAACAAATTGCTTTCAAATTGCCGACCTTGGTCACTAGTTAAACGTTCGGGAATGCCAAATCGTGTAACCCAATTTTCATAAAATACCTTTGCGACAATTTCCGCTGTTATTTCGCTAACAGGAATAGCTTCTGGCCATCGTGTAAATCTGTCTATCATTGTTATTAGATATCTATAATTTTCCTTCGTGGGTGGTAACGGTCCTACAATATCAATGTGAACATGTGACAATCGCTTAGCTTCAGGATACTGCTGTAATTCAGATACATTGTGTCTTCCTACTTTCGATTTCTGGCATTGTATACATGTTTTTGCCCACTGATTAACATCGCGATTCATACCTGACCAAAAGAATCGTTGCGCTATCATTTTTCGCGTTGCTCTAATACCTGGATGACTAGATTCATGAACTGATTTGAATGCTAATTTTCTGTAACTTTCAGGTAAATACGGTCTACATACACTAGTTGAATTTTCGCAGTATATCATTCTATCGCTACCGGGAATTAAAATTTTCTTTAGAGAAATATTATCATTCTTTTCACTTAATAATTTTGACAATTCCAAATCGCATTCCTGAGCTGATGCTAATTCTGTGTAATCAATGGACGTAGGATAGCATATTGTTTCAACTCTCGATAACGCGTCAGCTACGTTGTTGCTTTCGGCCTTTATGTACCTTATATCCGTTGTAAATTCGCTTATGAATAATAGCTGTCTTGTACGTCTGGGTGTTTCGCTGTTACTTTCCACCTTTTTCATTGCATATGTCAATGGCTTATGGTCCGTGAAAATGATTAATTCACGACCTTCGAAAAGAAATCGAAAATGTTTAACTGCCATAAAAATTGCTGTTAATTCTCTATCATACGTAGAATACTTTTGTTGAGCGTTTGTAAACTTCTTTGAAAAATATCCTAATGGTAACCATGCATTTTCTACCCATTGTTGTAAAACTCCCCCTGCACATTTATCAGACGCGTCCGTCATCAGAGATAACGGCACATTGGGCACGGGATGAGATATAATTACTGCGTTTTTAAGGCTCACTTTACACTGTTCAAACGCTTCCATCGCTCTGTCCGTCCATACAATTTTTGTCTTATCATTTTTCTTCGAATTTTTTAAATATTCGTTCAAAATGATTTGATAATTAGTAGCTTTGGGTATGTTTGCTCTATAAAAATTGATCATTCCTAAAAATCGTCTTAATTGTTCAATAGTTTCCGGTCGAGGAAATTCTACTATGGCCTTGACCTTATGGTCCAGGGGTCGAATTCCGTCGATTGAAACTTCATAACCCAAAAATTCAATTTTGGACTTACCAAACTCACACTTTTCTTGATTTATAGTAATACCGAATTTCTGAAATCGTTCAAATACCTTTCGTAAATGTATTTTATGTTGTTCAATGTCGTCACTAGCAATTATTACATCATCAATAAAATTGAATAAAAAATCTAATCCTTTTAGCACATCGTTATTCATAAATCTCTGGAATGTTTGACTAGCATTTTTGAGCCCAAAATTCATACGAATATACTCCATCAATCCGAATGGCGTGATTACGGCTGTTTTCGCAATATCCTCAGGTGCTACCTTCACGTAATGATAAGCTCTATTTATGTCAATTTTTGTAAAAATCTTTTTACCTGCCAGAATGTAAGTAAAATCATGAAGTCTCGGTACAGGGTATCGGTCCGGCTTGGTTATAGCGTTTAAACGTCTATAATCACCTACTGGTCGAATATTTCCATTTTTTTTAGTTACTATGTGCAGTGGACTGGCCCACTCACTCTTAGACGGTCTGCATATTCCCATTTCCTGCATTAACCTAAATTCCTCTTTTACCTTGTGGTATCTATCCGGCGGAAGAGGTCGCGCTCGTGCGTACACGGGTTTGCCTGTCGTTTCGATGTGATGATATACATCGTTGCTAGATATTCGGTCTAAATCATTAAATGACACAGGCTTAGTGATATCAGAAAATTCAGACAATAAATCTAGAAATGGATGATTAATGTCTACTGTGCTAACAGAGTAATCATTCGTTTCTACAATTTTTCCAAAAGTTTTCAAATTAGTCGTCTTATCAATTAGTTTACGCGCTCTTAAATCTACTAACAAATTATGATGTTCCAAAAAATCAGCACCTAGTATAGCTTGATTTACATCCGCAATAATAAATGTCCAACGGTAAGGACGACGCAATCTTAAATTTAAGTTAAAAGTCTTAGTACCTTAGGTTTTAATCTCACTACTGTTGGCTGCATATAGTTTATAGTTAGTGCACTCACCCGATAGTTTTTGCTTCACCGACACTGGAATGACAGATACGTTTGCACCCGTATCTACTAAAAATTGTATACCCCTTTCCCTATCAAAAACACTTAGGCGATGGTTTTTTCCTGGTACAAAATCTCCCATCGCGACAGACTGTACCTCCATTAGTTTTCCGCTGGCGATATCCAAGCGCAAGGCTTTTCGCACTCCCTTGCCTTGTTTCTATATCTATAATGCCATTTGCATAACCAGTTCGGGTCATCCCTTGTCCTTGACTTGGATCTTGGTCTTGAATTGCTCCTAAAATCGCCACGACCACGATTATTTCCTCGTCGAAAAGAACTGCGACGATGTTGTTGTACTTCCTCACGAAGAGATGCCACTTCCATATTGAGTTTGTGCATCTGCGCTAGAACTTCCGCTATAGGAAACTGGCTGCTACTGGTAGAGTTGGTACTAACTTCAGCTATCTCACTTCCACGAATATTTTCTATAATCTTGTCCGCTATTCTAGCTAAATTTTCTAAGTCCTGGTCTTGACTTACAGTAAGTACCGCTCGAACATTCGCTGGAAGTCGCGCAAGCCATAAACTATGCAGAGTTTGATCTGAAGCCTTTGCATTTCTGCCCAAATCTCGCATACGTCGTAGTAATTGGGATGGCTTTTGAGATCCCAATTCTATCTCACCTACTAATCTTTGGAATTGCCTTTCAGCGCTCTCTTCATAGACTTGTAGTAGCCGCTCTTTCAAAACTTGGTACTTGTGATTTTCGGGTGGAGATATGAGAATATCACTTACTTGTTGAAGTGCTTCGCGTCCCATTTTCGCAACGACCAGATTGTATTTGGTCTCATCACTTTGTTTTTGCGACGCTAGAATACTCTCAACCTGAGCGAACCACAATCTAGGCATTTCGCTCCAAAAGTCTGGTATGCGGGAAGAAACTGTGATTGCAGCTAATTGAGACATATTTTCAGTTGTCCCGTCACTTTGCAGTACCTTGTCACTGCTCTCAAAAAATATCGGTTGGTCATTCATTTTTCACTTTATTTACTTACACTTTTATAAAAACTGTCTATTAAACCAATGCAAACTTTATTTCACTTTGTTGTTCAAATTGTTCACGGAGTCACCAATTATATCATTTTTGTAAAAATTATATCACGTCGGGGTCACCAATTATAAGTTCTTTTATCCTACTTATATTAAAGTTCTAAGTTTGCACTGGGAGTTACTAAATACCACATAAATTTGATATAAAAGTTTATTCTATTTTTAGGATACGTACACACTTGTTCGAGGTCGCTTAGTAACTAAAGTTCATACTTCTCGCTTCCATCCAAAACTCATGGCTCAAGTATCATTCACACTTACAGGGTCCCTACAGTCTGTTGACGTCGAATCGTATGGAGTCACAAAAAAATTGAGTTATGCCATCGTGTGCTGTTCCTACTTGCAAAAATTCGGCTGGGCGTGTTAAAAAAAAGATGGGATCACATTTCACATGTAAGTAGCACATTTAGAGTTTGTAATCACTAAATAATGAATAATTGCTAAAATTCATTGAATAAAGGTGTTGCAAACATAACCAAAATTTTCACCCAATTTATTTTGTTATATTTGAGGGTAAATTGTAGTTTGAAATTCTAGGTTCCCCACTGATGAAATTAGAAGAGCGCAATGGACTAAAATCATACAAACGAAGCGATCAGAGATTTGGAAACCATCATTTTGTTTGTGTTTGCAACTGTCTTTAAATAATAATAATATATGTAATTACATATACTGTAGTTATACCTTGCATTATTTATTTTAATTTCAAGCCCTGTCTCTATGTCTGTCTTTTATAATAATTTATATTATAAATGATTAGCTAAGTAGGTAATACCTACTTATAATTGTCTAGCAAAGGTTTTTTATTACAAGAATCACTTTATAAGGTTTGATAATCTAGGTGACGCTACGCCTGTTTTTTACGACGAAGTCTAGAATAATCTGAGTAGAATTATTGGAGATATAATATGGGATGGATTGCACTGCGGTTGAAATTAATTGCGCTGCATGTACCACACGTTTGCTATGCACAACGATTGTTTGGCGGCCTAAAGTGTAGAAATCCGTTTAAGTAATTGGGTACCCAACATACAAAAGTTACCCTAAAATTAGTACACCGTTTCCCAACTTGCAACATTAAAAAGCTGCGCACGGGGGATGCGCAATGCTTTTTAGCGACACACTAGCTCGTACAAATTTCATCGTACGTCATTTCTGTCTTTTTTTCTGTATTCTGAGATCATCACTTAACATCAGGTGAGATTATGGTCAAAAGAAAGCCTATTTTGTATAAAAAAAAACATGCCAGACACGTGGAATGCAGTTTAACTTGTACAATTTGCCATCCAGCGCGCAGGATTATGAATGAATAGCTTAGATTTTTGACGTTGATAATTTCAATTATTTGACTGTTCACAATAAATTGAACTTCAATATTTTTTTTACAACAAGAAGATAAATAATGTACATTCTGATAATGCACGGCCTGATAGTTCAACTATTAGCCCCTTCGTCCACGGAGGGACTCAAAAGGAACGCGACTGAAACTGTAGTCACTTATGAGTATCCTGACTGCGATAGCACTAGTATTTCGATGCGCGTCCGTCCACGGCGCTACTCAAAAGGAACGCGTTTGTAACTAGTCACCTGGCGACTCGACATGCTGGTCGCCAGGTTACTGGTTTGAGAAACTGTGTGAAAAATGAACGAATAAACAGTAATTAGTGATTCTGACGTCTATGTGACCGGAGAAGTAATAATTCCGTGTCATCGCTCGAATTATCACTAGTCATGATAATTATTTTCGTTTTCAAAACTTTGTTTACATAAAATCGTGTACTAAGTGACTGAGTTTAAGGAAATTCCAGTAGCGCCGTGGACGAGTCAGAGTTTCCAATCAGTCCGCAACTCTAGTTTCTAATGAGTTCCGTCACTTTTGCGTAGCGTCATGGACGAAGGGGCTTAGGGTCAGCTATAGCAAAACCTGCGACACGGGTGTGCGATTGTGCATGGCCCTCATACGTGCAATTCGAAGAGCACCTGGGAATGTGGCTCTAGACTCCAAGTCACAGTTTTGGAGCGTGCTCCGAACCTTTCGTAAAAATCTGCGTTTTCATCCACACTTAGGCGCACGCAACGATATGTTTTGTCAGGAAGATCGACGCATCAAACCGCTCGTCAAAAGGATTTCAATAATTTGGCGCGCGCTTTCGAGTGGCGATGGCGTGTGGAGTGTTCGTCATAAAAGTTCTACCTACGATATTTTTAACCATTCATATATTTAGGAGGAGGATATATTTATTTCAAACGTGCTTTCCTCGATCCGTGACAGTATCAACACGTGTTTTTAATGCACCCGTTAATAATATGCAGATCAAAAAAATACACGACTGTAGGAATCCAATTATCGAGTCGTGCATTATTGGGCTATAAAATATCTAAACGTCGTCATCATCATAAATAATTGAATAGATTCGATTTCAATCCACAGAGTACTTTAGTAAGGATATTAGTGTTCTGTGGTACTTTACGATATGCTAAATGCCGGAGCCGGATTCGATCGAATCATTATAGTCGCCTGCTTCGCTCTGCAGCAAGCTCTGCAGAAATACAGTGCTGTGTTAGTGTACGCTTATTAATTCTCAAGTGATTACAATACTTGCACCGCGGCGCCCGACTAATAACTGAGTTTAAGCCACGGTCCGCGCGGATTTTCCTCAAAGAAATAGGTACCTACATAGAGTTATCTATAGTATTACCTACTTAGCCAGCCAGCTACCAGCTGATAGCTGGCAGCAACCGTGCTATCGTCAGTCGTGCATCATTTACTTCCGTGATCGGACTCCTTAACTGTGATACGAAAACTGTGGCCATGACTGAGTGCACTATGAATGGACACCAGTTGGAAGACAGTAAGTTATTGCGTGTTACGGTACTTACATAGTTATGTCATGCCCACGATTAGAAGGCAATTAGTGTAGGTAGTTGTTAGTTACTTTGAAGACAGAACTACACAAAAAGAAAGAGAGGGAGACAGCACCAAAGGTCTAATGGCAAGAAAAAAATCACTGGCTCACTGTAGTCATGACTGGCAGGAGATAGGGAGAGGTGGAAAAAACTGGACGAGGCCTCTGTGTCAAAGAAAACGCTTGACAAATCCTGACAAATTAATTAATAATTATTTTATAATTCATACCTAAACTCTATCTTTGTTTAGCTGTAACAGCTTTGAAATTAAAATTGAATGAAGCCAGAACAATATCTCTGCGTTCACATTTCTAATACAGCATTTACATACTGCCGGAGTGAGCTGGGAAGTAGGCAGCACATGTATTTAAACATAGGTAAATTCTCATTTTCAAGCAGCTCCCACTTGTGCTACTGTTCCTTTAAGACGCATCGTTTATCATTCATCAATTTGAGACCAACATTGATAGCTTTGTTTGCCCACAGCTGAGCAAAAGCCTTCTCCATAATATGCATTTTTTTTTCTGAAATGGAAGATAGGTTCCTTAATTTTAAAATATTTATATATTATTAATCAACATGACTGAATATTATTAATGAACATGAGGCACTTATTACAAAAATTACCTATCTCTGTAGTGTTCCTTTGAGGAAAAATAATTTTGTAACTAATAGATAAATGTCATCATCTACTATATTATAACTTAAATTCCGTTTTTAAAATGTCTTTTTACTATTTGGCAGTAAATCAAAGATTAATATGCCTTAAACAGTGAACACCAAATGCCGGTGAGCGTAAATCAATTAAAGCTTAAGATTACTATTACACCTACTTAATAAATTCTTACACCTACATTTTTCACTGAAACAGTAGACACAACTCAACCCTGAACCCATTCAATGTTAATACATGCCTACTTAATTCATATCTAATCAGACCATTCAATTTGTTAGTTAAATACCTATGTATTTGTACATATACTGACCATAAAAGTAGTTAACGTCTATACCTGTATTGTATGAGAATGGAAAAAGATTAATTTGGCAAAAATAATTACAGAATTCAAAAGATAATTATCAAAACCAAAATATGCAAGTTAAGTGTACCTAAACATCAAGATCCTACTAATATTATAAATATGCAAAAGTTTGTGAGGATGTATGAATGTTTGGATGTTTGTAGTTCTATCAGGGCTAAACCGAACGGATTTGGATGAAATTTGGTACACAGATAGATTATAGTCTGGAATAGCATATAGGCTACTTTTTATGTAGGTACCACGCGTGCGAAGCCGCGGGTGGATGCTAGTACTGAATAATTCTATGCTAATATTATAAATTCGAGTAACAAAATCTTCACATCTTTAGGATCTATCATCATCAATCATCATCATCTTTTTTCTATCTCTATGATCATAAGTATTAGTTATTTGAATAACAAATACTTATTATCCTGGTATTGGTGCCAAGAAACATTATTTCAAGAATTATTAGTATTTTCCTTTCTTCTCATATTGTCTCAGACATGAAGCTAGGCGGGCCTGGGGCCTTACCATGACTTTTTTTGCCATTCAAATGCAAGCGTAAAAGCCCTATTATTAAACAAGAATTTGATACTAACTTAATCGTCATTTTAATGTGATCTGATTTAATAATCTATCAAACTTTAAAAGAAAAAAACATTTGATTTACGAATTCTGTTGGCCGACGATGGTATTATGTATAGTACATGTTTAATATTAATTCGGATTTAACGTATGTATACCTACTTCATTTGTCACACGAACATGTAATTAAATTAACTTATCTTTACAATAATCGGAATAATCGGCCAAGTATAAGTCGCTACTGAGTTTGATCCCGCGACCTTTGACTATAGGTGCTGTCACCGGGAATAAATGAGTCAGAACAAGATGTGTTACGATGTGAACATTGCATTTAAGTAGGTATGTACATTACGAAGAAAGACGGTCAAGTGCGAGAACTCGCGCCCTGAGGGTTCCATACTATTGGTCGTGGGTTCGAATCCCAGTCGTGCACCAGTGGTCGTGGTCAGAAAATGAAAATTCTAAGTGTAAGAATTGACAAACTTATATTTGCAAATATAACTTTGTTACCTAAAAAACTTCGAAATTCCTCAATTTCAGACTGTTCCCTTTAATTGTGTTATAAAAGCTCCTAGCATTCCAAATTTCAGAATTGTGACGTTGTAAGTGAAGTAGATAAGTACCCTAGAGATTTTAATTTTAGCCATTTCCATACAAAAATTATACATTCATTGCCATATCTATTTAATGCATTAAACTAGAGCTTTGATTTTTATACGGCACCATAAGCCCATAGACCTTAATAGGTGGTATAAATTTCAAGTTGATACCTTTAGCCGTTTCTGAGAAAAGGGGTCTTGACAGACAGATCCCGTTTGTGAGAAAAGGGGTCTTGACAGACAGACAGACAGTCAGACGGACAACAAAGTGATCCTATAAGGGTTCCGTTTTTCCAAATGAGGTACGGAACCCTAAAAATTAGAGAAACTAGAGATTCTCAGTAAGTTTAATAGAGATCTGCATGGCTATTTTAAAACATCGGAAACGTCAGCTTTTCAAAACCTGCTCTAAAACAAGAGATCAAAACATCGGTATTGTTCATTCGGTATGATGTGTAGTTCAAAGTCTCATGAGCTAATCACGTCATACGAGGAAAGGTAGGTTGTTATTTGTCTTAGGTATTATGTAATTCACGATAAATGAGCGTCATCATCGCGCGAGTTTATAGCACCTCGGTATTTCCTTGTGCCAAAGGCACAGGGAAATACCGAGGTACCCCAAAACGTAATTCTTGCTGTTTCGCAAACTACCTAATTTACGACCTTCTCGAATTATCATTAGGGCCTTTGCACACCATATAAACTTAAGGTTAAGAATGTTTTTGTATAATGATTTTTGACCTTTATAGTTTCTCAATAATCGCTTAACACACAGTTTTGATTTTTACGACAAAGATAACTTGAGAAACTAATTGTTGACTAGGTAACAAAAAACAAGAGTTTCGGCTCGATCACTAAATATAAAAACAGCATCAATTCTAACATTTTACTGGTTTAGTAGGTAACATAAACTCGGGGCTTCCAACCTAGAAATACATTCCAACTGAAATCGGATAATGTTTACTCACCCAATATTTTCTCATTCCAGATTTACCCCCCGGCTACTCAGTTGAAGAGATCGAAATCCCGGTGCCCTGGGGACACGTGGCCGGCCGATGGTGGGGTCCCAGAGACAAGCAGCCAATCATAGCCATCCATGGGTGGCAGGACAACGCTGGGACTTGGGACAATCTCATACCTCAACTACCCGTTACAACCTCTGTCCTCTGCCTAGACTTACCAGGTCATGGAAATTCTACCTTCTACCCTGAAGGAATGTTGTATTATATCTTCTGGGATGGAATAGTACTGATTAGACGGATAGTGAAGCATTTTAAATGGGACAAAATAACCCTAATGGGCCACTCGCTCGGTGGGGCGCTAAGTTTCATGTATGCGGCATCCTTCCCTGATAGTGTAATTAAGATTATCTGCATAGACATTGCTAGTCCGGCCGTCAGAGAACCCTCAATTATGGTCAAACATACTGGTTCGAGTATAGACAAAATGCTGCACTACGAAAATTTGCCAGAGAATAAAATACCATGTTACGGGTACGATGAAATGATAGATATCGTTCACGATGCGTATAAAGGATCAGTTTCTAGGGAAAATTGCCGTGTGCTGATGAAGCGAGGGATGTGCCCAACTCCTGCTCACATGAAAAAGAAGGGCTATTTCTTCAAAAGGGATCCCAAACTAAAAGTTTCGGGGCTAGCGATGATGTCCTTAGAAACAGCGTTGGAATACGCGAGTAAAGTGAGATGCCAGGTTCTGAATATCAGAGCGATACCCGGCCAAAAATGGGAAAAATTAAACTACTATATGGATGTTATAGACGCTTTAAAAGCGGTCACTTATGTACAGTATGTTGAGGTGGAGGGGACGCACCACGTTCAATTAGAAAATCCCGAAAATATCACAGGTATAATAGAAGATTTCTTAGAATTAGATTATTGACTGGCCTCATAGCTCAGTTGGTAGTAACTCTGCCTTCTGCGCTAGAGGTCGCGGGTTCGATTCCCGCACTGAACAAACATTTGTGACTAACACAGATGTTTGTTCTGTGTCTGGGTGTTAAATATATATCTATTATGTATATCAGTCTCTGGTACCCATAGTACAGGCTATGCCTAGTTTGGTATCAGTTGACCGTGTGTGATATGTCCGGAATATTTATTATTATTATTATTTATTATTAGGTTCAAGTTTAATTTGCGACTGAAAAGATGCTTAGGCTGGTATCTTTAACCGTCATGAGGGGCATTTAGTGGGGAAATTTCTAAAATATTATCAATTTTGACAGCATTTTCAGTGTCAAAATATATTAGCAACTAGGAACCCCGGGTTAGATTGTGCTGCTTTGGCGTAATGAAACCAATTTTATTGTGCAATAGGTATTGCAATCGCTTACAAAATGTTAGGAGATGACTAAAGTAGTTATGATCTTTATGCTAGTGGTCTAGCAGACGACATTATAATTAATAATGTAACGACATTACCTATATAATTTTATTTGTTACAAAACATTGTAACTTGCAATGTTTTGCAATGAATCTCTAACTGTAAACACCAACAACCTGTGGTACCTAATTGTAAACAAATTTTGGTAACTCTTCAACTGTGAAGATGGATAGATAGATAAATCTTTATATATACACAACTAAGAAAAAAAGGAAAAAAACAAAAAACTTCACAAAGAGCCACCTTATCGCTAAAAGTAATCTATTCTAGGCAAGGTGAAGGTCATATGATTTAGTAGAATTAATATTCTTTTAGTTAATCAATATTCATTTTTTTATATCCCAAAAATTGGGTTAGGTACAATGAACCTATAGTGAGAATGACTAGCCACAAAATTAAATTGTCGAATAGAATGTAATTTTAATTTATTCACGTTGTAAATGTGCTGCAACTGTCTGGTATTTAGGTAACGTAAGTAGGCATTATGTTAATTTATTTAATGCTATGTGATAGACGATTGTTTAGAAGTTAGGAGCGAGACAAAACTGTGGAAAAGTAAGAGTTGCCATTAAGAATAAGTGGTAGTGTTGTTCGAAATGTCCATAAGCATGTTTACGTAGATTTTAATTAGAAAACAAACACTGCTTCCATTCATAATTTCATACACTCTCATGCGCAATCCCGTTTTAGCTTATACCTATCACCAGAGCGGTTTTAAAACATCGGAAAGATTTTCGAACGGAAACGTCAGTTTTTCTTAACCCAACCCAACCGTCAGCGTTTCGGAAATCTTTCCGATGTTTAAAAATGGCCCTGCTGATTTGTTTAAATTAGTGAAGTTTACTTGTGTAACTAACTAGTGTAAGCTATGGTTTATCTGTACTTATGATTTTATTGTAATGTTAGTGAGACTAACGAATTGTTACCAAGTAACAAAGTTTTTTGTTTTTTTTATTGAAATATAAAATACAAGTGAATCATAATATCTATACTGCCCCGAAAGGGGCTTATTCTACACCCAATTCGCAAATAAAGTTGTGTCTACGACTATTAGAAATTCGTCAATTTTATACTGAAAAAACACTGCAAAAATCTGCTGTTTTGGGTCAAATCTGTTGAAACTCTATTATTCAGCTATCTAGATGTAACCTCTCGTACTTGTATGTTATAATGATGATAAAAAAGACCAAAAACAATTATAAAAAGTTCGGAAAAGAAGTATGAAAAAAAATCTAAGAGATACTTTTTTCTTTATGTTAATGAAAATAAAGACGTTTTCGGAATATTATACTAGTTACGGAACACGTTGTATGTGTAAAAATAACAAGTTCAAAGAAAATATGGTTTCCCTTTTAGAATAATTGCTAATTAGTGATATTACTGTTCAATTAAATGCAAGGCTACTTACTACACTGCGTTTGCTCTATGTTAACACCTGACAAATGATCTTTTTAATATTCGGCCCAAGTACACTTAACTGTATAATAGCGCTTCAAGTGTTATTCCTAACTCAATTACTACTGTCCTATCTCTTGTGTTGCCCCCATCACCTGTAAAGTACCTATTATTCCAAAACTATCTTAAAGTGCTGACCTGAAACTTCAAGTTAAAAGAATAAAATGTTTTGTCATAAATTTGAATACATACCCAAGAATAGGTAATACAGAAAAAAAAGTACTTTGATTAATTACAATTAATCTTGATTGATAATTATTTTATCAATCAACTATAAAAATTAGATGGGTTTCCAAATGGATTGTACTCACTGAATTTGCTCTAGGAGACCCTAATATCACTTTCGACGTTGCTAGCACAGGTTAGTATTGTACTAGAAAAGGCATGGTAGTGCTCTACTCAGTTTACCGCGTCGTGTAGATGTAGTAATTTTTATAAAAGGTAATTTGTCAGTTGTCAACATAAAATGCACGCATGTTTCATAAAATGATTCCACAAATTAATGCAAATACAAGACAATGCTTTAAATAAATGCACAATTATTGATAAATTTATTTATTTTACAATGATGATACAATGATTATTACAGTAAGACTTAAAAAAATCGGTAATAAATAGTTAATCGTTACTTTCTATTTTCATTTCTACAGCCTCTCGATAAGCTCGAAATCTTCTATGTTTTTGATCTGGAAATAAAGAAAGTTAAAATAAATACCTACAGCCCACAGTCACCAACATATTTCGGAACCCACACTAGGTGTATATTTGCAGATCATGTAAACATTTGTCCCGCATCAGGAATCGTACCCGAACATCTTGTGCTTCAGTCGGTTATGTTACATAGCCCTGACCCCACACTAGGATTCCGTGTCGTGGGTATCAGAAACTTCGAGTACCATGGTACCACAACACCCAGACCCGGAATAAATATTTGCAGATCATGCAAACATTTGTCCCGCAGCGGGAATCGAACCCGCACCCCTTGCGTCTCAGACGAGCACTCACCCGCTATGCCACCGAGGTCTTCAATCCGACACCGCCTTACAAATGACCACAGGTCATCAGAGGCCCAATTCTACCAAGTCAATGGATGACAATGGTTAAATGGCCACTTTTGACACTCTTGGTATTCTGCTATCACAGTCATATCAATGGAAGTCATTGTGAAATCAAAGAAACGAAGGTGGCGACAATCGTAACTGAATAATAATGGTGCGATCATTATAATGCGATTATCATTTTCAAGTAATTGAATTAGTAGAATTGGGGGCCTGTAGTAATTTTATTGTAACTCACGTCAAGACTTCCTATCGGCATATCACAGTTGAGCGTTATAACGTTTCCGATAGCGTTCTGAGCGATAAGCTTCTTGTTTATTGCGCTCCATATCTGACTGGCGGACTTCAGCTGGTTCATGTTGCCGAATATGTACAAACCTGAAAAATACAATTTACATTTTAAATTCCAAATTTTATCATCATCATCAGCCCGTAGAAGTCCACTGCTGAACATAGGCCTCCCCCAAAGAGTTCCATGACGAACGGTCTTGAGCCTTCTCCATCCACCGACTTCCCGCAATCTTCACAATGTCATCCAAATTTATTTAAATAAAATCACTAGGATCACTTTGAAGCGTCTTAGAAACTAGGTGACGCAACGCCTGTTCCTAACGACCAAGTAAACATGATAGAGGTTATAATACAATATTCAGCGTGGTCACTAAATTGATGGGTGACCGTGAGTGGCATCAACTGAGCAGCTAGACTGCATATTGTACCATTGAATTTCTTACCAAAAGGTAAGAAATAAAGAAATACATATCTCTAATTTTTTTGCAAAAATCATCCCTAAAGGGCAAAGTAAGGGGGGGGGGGGTTATGAGGTACTAGATCCTACTAATATAATAAATGCGAAAGTTTGTGAGGATGTTTGTTATTCAATCACGCCGTAACGGCTCAACCGATTTCGATGAAACTTGGAAGAGTTCTTTACCCAGAATAGCATTCATAGGCTACTTTTTATGTAGGTCCCACGCGAGCGAAGCCGCGGGCGGAAGCTAGTAATACATTATTATGCAATACAATCATCCCTAAAGAGGGTAAAAAAGGGGGGGGGTTATGAAGTACTAGCTTTCGTATAAATTCGAACGAATTTGCGGGTAACAGCTAGTAAGGTATACAAACCTTCTTTAGCCCTAGAAAGAGCAACAGAGATCCTGTTAGCGGCCGAAAGGAAGCCGATCCTGCCGTCTCTGTTGCTCCTCACCAGAGATAGTATCACTATCCTGCTCTCCTCCCCCTGGTAGTTGTCCACTGCGGTTATTTTTATGTCACGCAGTAGATCGTACTTTTGGCTCAGCTGGAATGAAAAGCGAACGGCAAAATTAATATATTTGATCGAGTGAGCGAATCGATCTCAAGAGTTTAATTGGACGAATGATATGTGCACGATAGGAGATTCTTCAGGCGCACTTTATCCTTTCACCACAATGGTTTTAACACCAACGGTCATTGGTCCTTTTTTCAGGGCCACTATACTATATTTTGGGCCAAACTGGAAAGAAAAACCAACCCAACAAAATCAAAATAATCGATCGAGTGAGCGAAGCGAGGATATCCAGAGGTTAATTGTACGAATGACGTGCACGAAAGAAACCTCTTTAAGGGCGCACTTTAATCCTGTCACCACCCTGCTTTAACACTAATGGTCTTTTCAGGGCGACAGTACGTACCTCAACCTGCTCACTGACCTTAACGCAGGATGACCAAGAAAGAACCAGCGACATGATAAGCAAGTAATTGGACGAAGGACGAAAAAAAACAGGCCACACGATATGGTGTGACATTATAATAAATAAATATAAATATTCCGGACATATTCACACGGTCAACTGATCCCAAACTAGGCATAGCCTGTACTATGGGTACCAGAGACTGATAATAAGGCGGGACAAACAAATAAATTAATTTGTAGGTACCTTTTTGATGTTGGAAACTTGTCCTTGATATGTGGCCAGAATGGTGACCTCATCTGGTGTATATTTAATCTTGCGCAGATAGTGCGCGAGCGCCACGCACCATTTAGCCTCAAACGTATTCTTGTGGCTCCAACTGTCTTCCATACCCTGAAACAAAGAAACATATTTTATTTACTAACAAACAAACAAACAGAGTTACTTTCGCATTTATATTAGGTTACTAGCTTCCGCCCGCGGCTTCGCTTGCGTGCTACCTGCATAAAAAGTAGCCTATATAATAATAATAAAAATAATATAAATTTTATTTCAGGTAACTTAAGAATAGTACAGATGGTAAAAACGAATTCGAAGACCCATAGAAATATTATACTGTGTATATACACTATATGCCTATAAGTGTCCTATTCTAGGTACAGAACTTTGTATATTGCAAGTTTCAACGAAATCGGTTGAGCCGTTACCGTATGATTGAACAACAAACATCCTCACAAACTTTCGCATTTATAATATTAGTACTAATATTTGTATACTATAGTTTGGATGTTTAAATGTTTGTTGTACAATCACGGCTAAACGGTCGAATGGATTTGGATGAAATTTCGTACAGAGATAGATTATAGTCTGGAATAGCATATAGGCTACTTTTTATGTAGGTACCACGCGAAGCCGCGGCCTGAAGCTATTAGATAATAAATAGATACCTCGGAATCTTCAAACTCCTCATGGCTATAGAAGTATAAGTTGTCCTTCATTCCCCGCACAACGCTGTAAGCCAGCACAGTGGCATGGCTGTCCAGTCGCTCGTACACAGCGGGCACAATCAGCTCTACCAAGGCGCAGGCGCAAATATTACATACCTCGGAATCTTCAAACTCCTCGTGGCTATAGAAGTACAGGTTGTCCTTCATTCCCCGCACAACGCTGTAAGCCAGCACAGTGGCATGGCTGTCCAGTCGCTCGTACACAGCGGGCACAATCAGCTCTACCAAGGCGCAGGCGCAAATATTACATACCTCGGAATCTTCAAACTCCTCGTGGCTATAGAAGTACAGGTTGTCCTTCATTCCCCGCACATCGCTGTAAGCCAGCACAGTGGCATGGCTGTCCAGTCGCTCGTACACAGCTGGCACAAGCAGCTCTACGAAGGCGCGGCGCATTCGCCGCTGCGTGGTGAGGGCGCGCGCGTGGACGCCGTTGCGTATCATGCGCTCGAATAGAGACACCTCCAGGTTGTAATCTTTGGCTAGCTTGTAGTGGGCGGCGGTTGGACGCAGCTGTTTATGGTCGCCTGTGGAAGTACAACCGATGGAGATTGCATGTCACTGATAAAACCGCATGGCCTGAAGTCGCTCTGCCCCTCGACAGCTAAAATGCCATTTTGCAGTGTCTTTACAGTTTTTGCTTGCATCATATTTTAAGTATTATTTAATTATATAAGCATTAGGTACATATTTCATCAAGTGTAGCGTGTGCTGCCCTTAGATCATTTTTATAAGCTCTTATTTATTAAGGATTATAATTAGATTACTTTTCTCTTGAGCCTCACCTAGTTCGATCGGCACCACACTGAAGCTTTAAATTCCATTTTGTGAAAAAGGATCATCGAAAAAAATGATAGGCACCAAGCCGTGTTTGTTGCCTGATTCTTCTAGGCGTGGTCGCGAGGAGCAGGCATAGCTTCACCTAGTTTCTAAGACGTTTCAAAGTGATCCTAGTGATTTTATTGAAATAAATGCCTTTTGACTTTGACTGATTCTTTCTTGGTCACCCAGTATTAGGTCCGTGACCAGGTTAAGGTATGGTGGCCCTTCTTCTTATCGTGTCACTGATTCCTTCTTGGTCATCCTTTAGTAAGTCAGTCACCAGTTTGAAGAAAGGTGACCCTAAAAAGGCCTATGACCGTCGGTGAAAGAATCAGTGTAGTGCTTGCTTGCTTGTCGTGTCGCTGATACTTTCTTGGTTACCCTGTATTAGGTCAGTGACCAGGTTGAGGTATGGTGAAAAGATTAAAGTGCGCCTCTTAGATGGTCGCTATTTCTAAGATACGGTTGAAATTACTTTGCCGACTGTGACTTTAGAGATCCGTAGAAAAATAGGTGTAGATATTTACCGATTATAATTTTTGAAACTGTCATGGTTATGAACATAATATCGGGGAACAAATAAACTCACAAATCATGGTAACTAAATATAAATATCCCGTTTTAAGTGAAAATTATTTACCGATTAGTATGAGATGCTGGCACTTGTGGGTCAAAGACGCCACTATGTGTGCCTCCAAAACTTCAGCCGCTTCCTCGACGATGACTGAAACGAATGGAACATTGGTGGTGAGTTGGTGGTAACCCCGCTTTCCGATCCGAAGGTTGTGGCTTCGAACCCGATAGTGCACCAATAAAATTGGATTTTCAAAAAGCTTAAATACGTGTTTAGCACGGTGAAGGAAAACATCGTGAGAAAACCATTAGGTATCTTATAAGCGCGATGGGCTCGCAAATAGTATCTAATTTGTTTGTATAAATGATGGATAGTGAGTTTCATATGTGCAGAAACAAATACCAAATAGGCCTCGGCGATAATTCCTCTCCTTGTATTAGATTAAGTTGTTTTATTTTCTACCATCGTATTTTTTATTTTATTTTTTTTCTTTTGTTTTTGTACTAAGTGGATGACGTATGATTATGCTAATAGGTAAGCACATAAAATATAAATTTAAGTAGATACTTAAACTTGAGTACAAATTTTGTATTTCTCATATAAGTGAACTGTATGTATATGTTCTTTGAGAAATAAATAATCTTTAAACTGAAATGTCACGTAGGAATACTCAATATAGAAAACCTTTCTATTATATTTTCTTTGTAACTATGCAAAATGTGAGCATGTTTGGACGTGCCTCTGACTACATTCTTTAGACATCTTCAAGGTTCTGATCGTCTGGAGATCTGAGAGGATTGCATAATCACCAACGAGCGATTTCCAATTAGAGCTTTATTTTAAAGGATCTTTAAAAATACACTGATGTGCTAATCTAGCTGTTATTCTTTCCTAAGTTACCTATTTTCATAAAGATCATCATCATCATCATCATTTCAGCCGTTCGACGTCCACTGCTGAACATGGCCTCCCTAACAGACAGAGCGAATTCCTTATCATGTGGGGGGATTTGCCCATACTCACCACGCTGGGCATGCGGGTTGGCGAGCGCAGTTAGAGCTATCGTTGTTAAAATGAGGGACGCTGCTGCCCATCCCCTAGCTTTTTTCCCTTAGTCGCCTCTTACGACATCCGCGGATGATGGGTAGATATGGAGAGGCCTATTCTTCAACCGGGGCCACCACGGCCAACCTTACTCACCGTGTTTGTGCCTTAATAAAATAAAAATAAAATAACTTACCTATGGGCGAGTTGAGTTTCTTCATGAGCTGATGTCGCCTGGCGGCCGCGGTGGTGGTGACGCCGACAACTCGCGCGGTTTTCATAGCCTCCGCGTCTATCAGGTCGGATACCTCGGATAGCTCTTCGCTCACTGTATTGTGTTTCTTCTGTAAACATAATTTATTGATTTGAGTCACCAACATTGTGTTTGTGTACACAATGTTGGTCATGTAAAGCAGAAATAAGCTGAGTCAGGGCCTATTTGGCTGCACCCGACACAGAGCGAGACTGGTTCGCATCTATTGGGTTAGGTGGATGCCTGCCTACCTATAATAATAATAATAATAAAGTCATTTATTTTCTCTCACAAAAGGTTCTTAAGAAGAGTTAGAGTACATTGATGCAGCTAAATTGTAGACCTGTTTTGTGGGAGACTGGTGCCTGAGATAGGTTTGACAAACCTGTATTACAGGTCACCAGGCTCTCACTCCACGGATATAAGGTGGGCAGATGTCCTTTGGTTTGTTCTTTGTTGTCATTTGTGTTTTTACTACTGGTATGTTCTCATGTCTGTTCTGTGTTTTTGTGTGTATGTCAAATAAACGTCTATTCTATTCTATTATTTGTTTCAAATAGTGTTGTGTTACTGTGGTGAGTAAGGTTGCCAGAGCTCTTTAGGGGTGGGGGGATCGGGGTAGGCAACGCGGGCTTGATGCCTCTGGTATTGCAATCGCTCATAGGCTACGGTAACCGCTTACCAACTGGTGGGCAGAACGCTTGTTTGCCACCTTAGTTGTATAAAAAAAACATACAAAACAATAACATAATAATTAGTATCAATTTGAAAAGAAATTTCTGAGAATGTTGCTCAGTTACTTGACGCTTGCTAGGTATTCGTGTTAATGATTCTTTCTTGGTCGTCCTGCAAAGTCAAGGTGGCTCTGAAAAGGGCCGATGAAAGTTGGTGAAGGAACCAGTGTGGTGGGAGAATTAAAGTGCGCCAGTTAAAGGCTCCTTGTCATGTCAAATATCTTCGAAATTTGAGGTTCTAGGATATGCTGACCTCACGATGTTTTCAAAGTCAAAAGGCATTTATTTCAATAAAATAACTAGGATCACTTTGAAACGTCTTAGAAACTAGGTGAAGCTATGCCTGTTCCTCGCGACCTAGCCTAGAAGAATCAGGCAGCAAACACGGCTTGGGGCCTATCATTTTTTTCGATGTTCCTTTTTCACAAAATGGATTCAATTTTCCTTCACCCTTTGAGAGGACCTACTAGAAAATCCATTGGTGTATGACTGGGATTCGAACCCTTTGGATCGGAAGGCGGTGGCGGTTATCGAGACAAAGTTTTTGAGGATGTTTGTTGTCCGATCACGCCGTAACGGCTCAACCAATTTCGATGAAACTTGAATATTATTTTTTTATCAAGATAAAAACGTTAGCGAAAACGCGGGCGTATGCTAGTAATAAGGGGATTAAAATTTACCAGCAAAACATCCATTTTGGTCAACAACTCATTCTTGAGGGCCCGGACTATGTTGAAGTAGAGCTGCCATCGCTGCTCCAGATTTAAGGCGTACAGACTGTCCACCTTTTCAATTTTTAGTTCTTGCTTATTGGTACCGTACATGTCTATGTTTTTCTGAAATAAAATATACAGAAAAAAATTAAAAAATATGTTTATGATCATCATCATCACCCTGTATAAGTCTGTGCTAGACAAGCCTCCCCCAGAGTTCCACGACGAACGGTCTTGAGCCTTATCCATCCACTGACTTCCCGCAACTTTCACAAGTGTGGGGGTGGGGGCCTTCTAACACTGCGTCGCCCGATTCGTAGACGCCATTCGAGCACCCGAACGGTTGTCGGTTCTGCAAGCTATATGGCCTGCCCACTGCCACATCAACTTGCTAATTCTGAGAGCTATGTCGACCGTGGTTCTTCTACGGAAATCCGTACAAAAACCAAGGTCACCGACATAGCTCTCAAAAATCAACGCCAAGCAAAAAAGCAGACACTCACCTTAAAATAATCCAGTTTCTTCTCTATATTCTTAATCTTATTCATTAGCTTCTGGCTCGTCTCCCTACTCTTAGCACCATCGGTGGTACAATCACCGACATACTTCAATATATTCTTTATCGAATCTATTTCATTGACTGCTATCTTCTCCGAGAAACACGTGGAAATCTTCCCATCATCAATGATAAAGCAATCAAGCTCCTTTTCCAACTTCTCCGCCCCATTCTGCTTTGGCTTGCTTGAATCTTTAAGGCCGTACAGCCAGTTCAAAATCGGATCCTCATCGGAAGGTTTCAGCTCGTACGATTTGTCCCCGATCTTAAGATATGGTTTGACACACTTATAGCTTAAAATACTATTCTCGCATTTCTCTATCTCCGTCTGCAGATCAGTCATTTCTTTGTATATCTTTTCCAACTCTGCCCTCTTAGTACCGTACAAGTATGAATATTTACACTTAACTTTAGCTCGTACACTGTTTAAATTGTAAGCCTCGAGAGCTTTACTCTTGCTCTGGCTCCCCAGTCTTATCACACTTTTGGTAACGTTCAGGATACCCTCTAGGAACTGATCAAGGGCGTGATTCGTGTAGCAGATGACGAGCAGCGGCGTTCCTTCTAGGGATTGGTTCTGGAGGAGTGTGGACGCGATTTTGATCCCTATGAACGTTTTGCCGGTGCCTGGTGGGCCCTGGATGACGGCGAATTCGCGGGTAAGTGCGAATTTGTATGCTTCTAGCTGGGAATCGTCGAGGCCGAACGACGCATTGGGCCAATGCGTGGGATCCAACACTGGGAATGATATTTCGTCCACTTTGCCCGGAGGTAGTATGCTGTAGACTGTTTCTGGGGTGAGGTACGCTGGTGGTTTGGTATCTGGCTGAAATAAATACAATAAAGATGGTCAAATACGAGTAGGAATCGTGCCCTGAGGCTTTCGTACCATATGACACAAGGGGTCGGAAAATCGAGATCCCATGTGTAAGAAGTGACAAACTTATATTTTGCGGTCGCTCACGTAGTTCACTGTATGATATAAGCCGCAAATAAAAGTTTGTTTCATAATAGCTCTACCGATTAGAAACTATTCTTGGTTAGAGCCATTTTCGAGTTTCAGAACATTTTTCTTTAAAACTTCATATCCTATTCCAAGCATGGAAGCCAACCTTTCAGATCCTTGAAGATGTCTAAGTTCATCAGTGATCACCTAGGTAGCCAGAGACACGTCCAAACTTTTTGGTACATGCCCACCTTTTGCAGTAGTAAGTGTTCCATACGTGACAGGCTGCAAGGTAATCGCCGCTTATAAGAATATTTACTGTTTTAATCTTAATATTGGTTGGATGACTTTGGTTGGTAGGTACCTTAACATCTACGATATATTTCCCCATCGGCAGATCGTCGATCCTGGAACCCTGGAGCACCTTCAGCACCTGGTGGTAGGGCTCGAAGAAAACCTCACTTTCCACCATCAGGTACGGTTCGGTGAATATCGTCTTCGACACGGGGTTTTGGAATGATACAGCTAGCTGAAAATCAGATAAAAATATATTACTACAAACTACTCTAACCCTACAAACTACCCCGCACAAATTTCAAGTTTCTAGGACAAATGCTAGGCTTTTATACACCCCTACAAACTAACCGCACATAATCAAGACTCTAGCAAGGGCAAAGGTTCAGGCTCCAATATACACCCCTACAAACTACCATCAAACATTTTTAAGTCTCTAGGACAAAGGATTAGGCTGTACAAAAAAATATTTTTTTGCCATCAACCTCTTTGGTTTTTCTTGTAGGTGTGAATGTAACTTTACGATAGCAGCGCAGGGTCCTATGTTCCTGTTGTTCCAAATAGTTTTAAGTATAACCGCTAATTTGGTATCTAAATTAGCAGAATAAAATTCCTACGGTCATTTGGGCCATTATTTGTCTGTTGTGAAATGCAATGCTCGACTAAAGCTAGCATAATCTTATAAGTAAGCTATATGAAAAATTCAACCAAAATTTTATGTTTCGTAATTTGAACTAGTTATTTTTCCATAATAAGTTTTGAGAAGCTTTAAGCTTAATAAACGTTTATAAACACGTATGATTGTTACGTTCTAGGATTAAATCTACACTGGAATTGTACTAATAAGGGTTGTTATTTTATTAAATAAAGAATTATTGAAATTGAAATTGATTCTTTGGTTTTTCTATCTGTCAGTCAGTCAACTCACGTCAAGCTGCATTAAATATTATTAAGATTTCAATTCAATACTTACATAGCCATCTTTAAGCAAGTCCGAACTAGAATCCAGTACAGTCGCGCACAGAATTGTCTCGAATTTATCGCTTGTGAACAGCAAAAGGGATCCGAACATAACTTGCTTGAACCTCTTCTTGTCCAGTTGGCTCTCGATGCGATCCTGGTAAGCTATGTCGATGAGATGACCGACACGGTTGTTGCTGACGTATGTACGCAGCACCCGAACTTGGGGGTAGACCCTGGAACAGATACATCATGATTATCGGCCTGTAGAAGTCCACTGCTGAACATTGGCCTCCCCCACAGATTCCCAGAGCTAATGTTGGGGGAATTTGCCCCTACACAACACGCGGATTGGCGAGCGCAGTTTGAGCTCGCTGCTGCCCATCCCCTAGCTTTTTTCCCTTAGTCACGACATCCACGGGGAGATGGAAGAGGTGCAAGTTCGATCCCCAAGGCAGGACAAACGTACCCCCCTCGGTGGCGCGGCGGGCGAGTGCCCGTCTGAGGCGCAAGGGGTGCGGGTTCGATTCCCTCCGTGGGACACATTTTTGCATGATCTATACTATGTATGTGACTGTTGGGTGTAATTTATTAATTAGGGCCTTGTTCTTACCTTATATTTTCATGTTTTCTTTTAGATGGATTCTCCATGTATTTACCTGAAAAAAATTATTTTAGTTCAAGAAACAAACATTAAAAACATGAACACAAAACATGAAAAGTAAATGAACAATATGAAAAATACCATGTTCGCAGAAGAGGTTATTAATGCAAAAATCATGTTTAAAGTCAGTATCCGTGGTGGCCCTGGCTGAAGAATAGGCCCTGTCATTTCTACTTGTGGATTTCGTAAGAGGCGACTAAAAGAAAAAAACTAGGGGAGGGTTATTTGGCTGCAATCTTCTGTAAGGCAGGCTTCCAGACACAATTGAGTTTTTATTGTACTTGACTTGGAGCCCGTGGGTCTTCAGTGGTTTAAACTAAAAAGAATAAGACAAAAGAAGAGCAGAAAAGAAGGTAACTGTTTACCAACATATTCCATCTCTCAGTGGTCCGAAGCAGTCCTCTCTCAGCAACTTGAACTGCAAATCCAGATAGTGCTCTACACTTATGTAAGCACCGTTTATGATGTTCGGCTTGATTTTAGTGTTGCTTTTGGTTACTAAATCTTCTCTTGTTGGAAAGATGTTCAGGATTTTGAAGCTGTCTGGGTTGGTGGGTTTTTCTGCTATTTCAAAGGATTCCTGGAAAAAAATATATGCCTTTTCATTTTTATGTTATTTAGCAAAATAATTAACTCACTTTGTAATAATTATATTGAAAAAAAAAAAGAAAAACATTGCTAAAAATTTCGGTAAATTTCAGATTCTCTACAAGGTAGACACAGATGCAACAAAAGTTTCTACGAAGCATTAACAAATTGACGACCTTAGTAGCACAGCGGGCCAGTGCATGTTATTGACGCAAGGAGTCGGGGTATGATTACCGTTGATTACTGATATGTTAGCATGCTTGGCAAATATTTGTTCCAGGTCTGGGTGTTGTGATACCATGCATGGTTAATTTCTTATACCCACGAAGTTAGAACTGTGATTGTTACTTAAAAAAATGCTGCTTACCCAGTTGTCATCATCATCCAAAGTGTCCAACTTCAGTGAATTGATTCCTTCAAATAATTCACTGCTATACCTCTCGGAATGCTCTTCTCTTACTCCTAAAGCACTGACTTCAAGGGCTTCTAACAAATCATGAAGCACATCATTGTAATCAGTGGACTTTCCCCCAAATCGGTTGATGCCTTTGCAGAGTTCCAAAACTTGGAAATAGAACCCTTCAACATCATCCCAAAGTTGGGCATTCATTTTCTTTTCTACAACTCTTACACTAGGCAGATCATTAAGGTATTTTTTTAGCTTTTCCAGAAAACTGGACTTCAAAACTCTTGTTTTTAACAGCGTGGCTATCTTCGACTTGTCATTTGGCTCAATCTCTTTGTATACGTTTGCCAATATTCGTAAAATTAAAACTATAACATCGCCTTTCAAATCGTCCTGGTCGAAGAGATTCCAAAATCCTGGCCGATGAGAAATTTCGAGGGTTAGGACTGGAGGCTTCAGCAGTGACATGTCTAGGAGTCTCTTGAATCCGATCGGCTTCTTTTCGGTGTATTTCGAAGCAGTGTCCGCGCCTGGTTGGTCTTCATCAGCGAAGTCTGAGCCAGCTCTTGTGTCTTCGACAATGGTGCCGTCAAACCAATCGATGCGAGTTGAACGTTTGCTATTTTCGGCCATGATTATAAAACGGTTAAAATCTAAAGGCAATTTCAATTTAGCACTATTGTTTTTGTAAAAATATGGCCAAAAAAGCTTTGTGAAAAAGGCGAGCGAAGCTAAAACCGAAAAATCGACGACATCGATTTTGTTTGACAGTACATTGAGTGATGCATTTCTAATGTCTGTCAACTTCAAATCAACTCATTGATTCAATGTCACTGTCATTCTTGCCCATTTTTTTTCCATTTTATTTTGGCCATAGATACAACATTGCATTCTACCATCTACCTATCATCACAAGATGATTGTGGACGAGTTTCATAATCTGAGGATCGGATACGGAATATCGCACGCCGCCGTTTGAAATCGCTATGGACTAAGTTGTCTGCAATAAAGATTTATTATTATTATTAAAATATGTTCCTGATATTTAAATCTTTTAATACATAGTTTTACATTGTACCTATTCGTTTTTATGAGCCTCAATAGTAAGTTTTTAAAGTTACCCTGGATGTTTAAGTCTGCCTAAACTCTGTCTGCCCTCTACTTGGTTTTGAAGGAACCTGGCAGGTTTTTCTGCTATTTAATCAATAGGTCTTTTTATCAGTAGGGTTTCATGTGTCTCAGGCTTTAGGATCAAAGATGGATTGTGTCAGAAATTAAGTGGAAGGATCCGAAAATTAATCTTCAAAGTTCAAACCGCAGGCCGTAAATCCTTTAAACCAAGATTAAATGACTTGGGTCAAGTGGAGTCCCATTTAACAACGTCAATTGAATTTTATATGCACACAAAATAACTGAAGTCTCTTCTCAAGTAAAATAACAGTGCGGTCAATGAAATACCAGCTACCTAGGTAATAGAAAAATTGGGTAGTACCTACTTAAGTAGGTACTAGCTAAGTAGGTTACTTAGGCTTTTGTACGTAGGCACCTGCCTAATTATTTTGGAGAAGATTCGTTCACAAACGACGTCATATCAACTAACATGAATTTTAAAAGCATTAAAATTGCAAGAATTTCGAACGATTCAAGTCTTTATAGGTTCTAACGAAGTACAACAAGGGCACAAAATAGGTAGGTACCTACCTAATAAATTACTGTCGATAGAACAGAAACTCTTTAAGCGGCTAATCATGCGTAATAAATAAGTATTTGATTTAACTCTGTGAACATCCGTGCCAGGAACTGTATCGCTAAATAGCGAGAAAAATGTAATGTAGGTAGGTACCTAGGTAGTTGAGGAACTTTTATAAATCCACAGACTTTATTCAGTAGTAGCTTGCGCCCGCGGATTCGCTCGCGTGGTACCTTCATAAAAAAGCCTTTAAGCTATTCTAGGTAAAGAACTCTGCATATTAGCAGTTTAATTATTGTACCACAAACATACTCACAAACTTTCGCATTTTTATTACCTATTAGTAGGAGGATAGTAGGATAATTTTGAAACAACACATATTGAACATAGCTTCAAAAGAGTTTCACATCTAAACGCTTGTGTTGCAAGCCTAATGCCATGAATAAATTATAGAAGGGTCGAAGCCGTCCAAGAAAGTAGGACCAAAGGTAGTAGGTAATTTCTTGAAACGATTTCAGAAGGTTCGGGGTTACACTCTTTTATGAATGATTTAAATGCGGAGGTCTAATAAAAGAGCCCCATATGAACATGCTTCCCTAATCGGCTCATAATCTACGGATTACATACTACTAATTTAATCGGGTGTTTTGTTACAAAATATTAGGTTTTTCATAACATGTAATACCATCCCGAAAGGGGCTCAATCTATCGACAAAATTAAATACAGAAAAACCCTTGTTTCCAGATTTTCACGAACCTTTTCAAATTGGCTTTTTTCTGGTCTATCATCCTTATAAGAAATTATTAAACGTAAAGAAGTTTGACTGCTTCCTAAACCAACAGAATAATGATTTTGAACTGATCATCATCATCATCATCATCATCAGCCTGTAGAAGTCCACTGCTGGACATAGGCCTCCCCCAAAGAGTTCCATGACGAACGGTCTTGAGCCTTCTCCATCCACCGACTTCCCGCAACCTTCACAATGTCGTCAGTCCATCCGGTGGGGGGCCTTCCAACACTGCGTCGCCCGGTTCGTGGTCGCCATTCGAGAACCTTTACTCCCCAACGGTTGTCGGTTCTGCGAGCTATATGGCCTGCCCACTGCCACTTCAACTTGCTAATTCTGAGAGCTATGTCGGTGACCTTAGTTCTTCTACGGATTTCCTCATTTCGGATCTTATCACGCAGTGAAACTCCAAGCATAGCTCTCATGAACTGATGTGACCCCAAAACACCTGATTTTTGCATAGTGTTTTCAATGAAAAATTCCGAATATGGGTGTAGAATAAGCCATTTCGAGATAGCATACATATATTATGAATCGCCTAGTCCGGTTTTATGAGAACAGCTGGCCTTTATTGGCCGAATTTAAAGCTGATTTATAAAGAAGTCCAA
Source organism: Anticlea derivata (assembly GCA_947579855.1). Taxonomy (NCBI): domain Eukaryota; kingdom Metazoa; phylum Arthropoda; class Insecta; order Lepidoptera; family Geometridae; genus Anticlea; species Anticlea derivata. The sequence goes on from OX388269.1 coordinate 9,879,328, forward strand.
ATTCATCATCTCCCTGCCCTTATTCCACTTCATGCGGGGTCGGCACAACATGTTTTTCTCTTCCACTCCCCTCTATCAGCCGATTATAAAATAGTCCAAATATGGGTAGGTAAATAGCCTATTACCTACTGTAGTTCTATAGGTTCCTAGCTCTGTAATGTGGCATCTGTGTTCTACGCCGTAGAGGCTCTACATAATCTATAGGTACCTGAACCACCATCATCGTTTACGATGTGTGATACAGTTACCTCCTACCATCTCACCAAATGAAGAACATTATTACAATATCAAAAAAATTATACCAACTTTGGTCGACGCCGCCGGTGATAAGAGAGCTGGCTCATTTCTTGCACAAAGAATTTCTTTGGCAATTCAACGCGGGAATGCAGCCAGTGCTCTTGGCACCTTGCCGCATGACCAAAATTATTTGTTTATTTAGTTTCTACTTTATTTTGTAATTATTTGATTTTATATTTTATAGTATGTATATAGTATGTTTAAGTGTATTTTGTTAAAATAAACTATGCATAAAAAAATTACACATACCTACTAGACGCTAAACATAGTTAAGCCGTGTTCATACAGCGTGCGATATATGTATTATCATCTTAAATTTGAATAGTCATAAATATCAAATGATTTTTCATTTAATTTTCAACGAAGCAACTCTCTACGTCGTCGTAGAGGCTTTACGAATATCTTTAGAGATAAGTAGAGGTTTTGAATTGAATTAAATTGAATTAAAAGTATTTTCTATCATTCTGAACTTTATCATGAGAGATCTTCGCTCGCTCGATCAACAGATTTTATAAAAACAGCGAATTGCTGACTTTAGAGGCGCACTTTAATCCTTTCACAACACTGATTCTTTCATCGACGGTCTTAGGCCACCATACCTCAACATGGTCACTAACATAATACAGGATGACCATGAAAGAATCAGTGACACGACAAGAAGAATTGCTGATTTTCTTAACTCACAAATATTATTAAGTATATCAATACCTATCTCAGAAAACGCATCTGAGGTTATCGTTCATACCAACATTAATTTATTGAAGACGCGACCATTTGTTATCAAGATCAGTTCGCCCTTCGCGTTCGTCCCTTTAAATTAATGGGTGTCACATACTGAATGCAAATTGTAGTCTCGTAGAATCAATAAGATAGGATCAATTCTTCAAGTCTCGAAACATTTATTGTAGAATAGAATAGAATAATAGGGATGATAGGGACGAAGTAACTGTTTACGAAATCGGGCTTAGTCGGCAAAGTGTAAATAAAATAAAATCTTCGTCAAAAGCGTATTTACGTGCGCATTGTGTTTTGTAAACTTTGTAAACTTCAATATTCATTTGTTCATTGAAATAGCATGAATCATTTTAAAAGTCATCATCATCAGCTCAGCCGTACGACGTCCACTGCTGAACATGACCTCCCCCACAGACTGAGCAAATTCCATATCATGTGGGGGGATTTGCCCATACTCACCACGCTGGGCATGCGGGTTGGCGAGCGCAGTTAGAGCTATCGTTGTTAAAATGAGTGACGCTGCTGTCCATCCCCTAGCTTTTTTCCCTTAGTCGCCTCTTACGACATCCGCGGATAGGTAGATATGGAGGGGCCTATTCTTCAGCCGGGGCCACCACGGCCATTATTTTAAAAGTACCTATGTTTATTAGTATATAGGTACATATTTAAGTAGCATATTTTTATGTGCATGCATTGGAACTTCAAAGGGCGTTGTGAGGCTTGCTCTAGTCACATTCATACTTGGGCGAGTAACGAATGAGTATCCGAAGCAGAGCCTCTAACATGCCATTTCGGTACCTCTTAGCTACCATGAGAGGAGGAAGGGCACAGCGAGATTTTCTCGTTCTGAATTGGAGCAGCCCGCCTGGGGAGGTACCTCCGCCTTACAGAAGATCGCAGCCAAATAACATTATTTGTTTTCAAATAGTGTTGTGTTCCTGCGATGAGTAAGGTTGCCAGAGCTCTTTAGGGGGAGGGGGGTTCGGGGTCGGCAACGCGTGCGTGATGCCTCTGGTATTGCAAGCGCTCATAGGCTACGGTAACCGCTTACCAACAGGTGGGCCGTAGGCCTGTTTGCCACCTAAGTAGTATTAAAAAAACAAAAAAAAATAAAACCATTGTGAAATAACTGATCTTATTTATGATGTACAAAACATTCAATGAACATTCTTGTTATACACTTTGGAAATATAATATTGCTTTGATAGGTACCAACAAAAGTATTAGAATTCTAATGCGTATCCCACTTTATGTAGGTATCTTTTCACATACTTACGGTAGCCTTGTCTTCTAGTACGTCAGTAACCTTAGACAAAAACCCTTAGAACTCTTCACTCGCGCCGTTTAAGCAGCAACTATGTGCACGCGAAAAGCTTCCTATATTGAACATCTCAATAGGAAACCGAAACCGCTCTGGCCGGACAAAAGAGCCACATGCTAAGGGCTATTCTTCCCAAAGGTACTCAAGATGGCTCCGTCTAATGAGCTTCGATGTTCTCCTGTAGCTCTACAGAATCTCCAGCTATACGTGAACAATATGATCTCAAGTAGAAATGTTGTCTAAAATATGTTGTAGTTTGCCTACACAAAAGTGGTGAACTCTATTTTATTTATTTATATTTTGTAGCGCAAAATATCTTATTTTATACTAAAGGCCTAAATGCCAGTACATTTTCTACCAGCAAATCTAGGTCTTTAGGTAACTCAACTGTTTCTTGTATATTTCGTAAATATTTACTTATATGTTTAATTTTATTTCTGTAAATAAAGACTTTATTGTACTAAATCTAATTCCGCCTTACAGAAGATCGCAGCCAAATGACATTATTTGTTTCAAATAGTGTTGTGTTCCTGCGATGAGTAAGGTTGCCAGAGCTCTTTAGGGGGGGTGGGGAGGGGTTCGGCAGGCAACGCATTAGCAATGTTCCAGATGTTGCTGATGTCAATAGGCAATGGTAACCACTTACCATCAGGAGGGCTTTAAGCCTGTTTGCCTCCGTATAACATAAAAAAATAAAAATGGATATTTGATTCGTTCTGAATTAGAGCAGCCCGCCTGGGGAGGTACCTCCCCCTTACAGAAGATCCCAGCTAAATGACATTATTTGTTTCAAATAGTGTTGTGTTCATGCGATGAGTAAGGTTGCCAGAGCTCTTTAGGGGTGGGGGGGTTCGGGGTCGGCAACGCGTGCGTGATGCCTCTGGTATTGCAATCACTCATAGGCTACAGTAACCGCTTACCAACACGTGGGCCGTATGCTTGTTTTCCACATCAGTTGTATAAAAAAAAAATAATTAGATTACAAAAACCTTAAATTTTGTCATGTATAGAGTTCATTTAGAAAACGCTTGCGGGTCATTCTTAAAAAGGACTATCTTGAGCCAGCTTTTTTGATATCGTTTTGTCGATTCCAAAGTGTAACTGCCTCTAGGTATTCTTATCTCATGCATATATCTATTGTTCTCGCACAGTTTATGTACGTAACTAACTCCTAATGGCTGTGCGTTCACATTGGATCACCCTTTCATAATCTGTCGGTTTCCATGTCATTCAACTAATTCATCGAATCGCCAATGTTATCGAACATGCCCCAATCTTTCCAGACGGTATAGCACAATGATTAAGCACCAGCGCAGACCAGGCTAAGAACAAATCTAGGATTTCTGAACTTAAAAAATATATGTAAAAAAATCAGTGTTAAAAATATTACAATTTGAATCGGATAAGGAAGGAACTAGTTACTATAGTGAAAAATTGTGCCTGTATTCGGACGTCTGGTCTGCGCTGACCCTAAGGTAAGTCCAGTTATCCCTGGCCCTATTTGTTGGAGCTCAGCCTGATTCTTCTAGGCTTGGTCGCGAGGAACAGGCATAGCTTCACCTAGTTTCTAAGACGTTTCAAAGTGATCCTAGTGATTTTATTGAAATAAATGCCTTTTGACTTTGACTTTGACTCAGAAAGGATTTTTATGAAAAGAGACGTTTTATCAATATATGGAGCCTGGGCCTGCACTGTGTACACTACTCTAAATTATGGCTAAGCAATAAAGTAAACGCATTTAATTGGTTATTTTATTTAAATTGACTTCGTTCTAAGGTACATTAAGATTTTTTTCGACAAAGAGAGCAACACACAGCGCTACAAAAATATGGCGGATGGACGTGCGGATGATGTCAGGATGAGCATCCAGGGCGTCACACACGGCAGCTATAATGTAAAAATTTATATTACAGCACGATACCTCTCATTACCTACATCTTTCCATATAAATCGTCAGGAGACCACACACGGTATATCTTTATATATTATTATGTATATTTTTACATCTTCGTATCATAAGATACAGAGCGGTAAGAAAATATACATTTATATTTCGATACATCTGAGAAACAATTTACATAAAGAATAATCTTATTATGACACAGAATAGTAGCAGTAATGTTAGGTCTGTGGTAATAACTACGAAATAATTCTTCTCTAATTTGTAGTGAATACACTACGTAGTTACTAGTAACACTTACAACGTAGTTTCCAAGAAGTATTTCGATCCATTTAAAAGTTTGAGCACTTCCATTAACTCCATAAGTTAGTCGGTAATAAGTATACTGCTAACCAACTTTGTTAGGAATCAATTGATTAGGTGTTATATAAGAGGCCCTAGTCTGCAAAGTCAGTGATTTCCCACTTTTCACTTTTCTTCTATGAAAACCAGTAATCTATTCACTTTACGGTGGTAAAGTGATAATTGGGAACCAATATAATGTGAGATCCTATTTGCGAAAGTTTTAATGACTTCGTAGTTCATGTAATATTGGATACTCGCTTCCGACCTCGGCTTCGCTCGCGTGGTACCTACATAAAAAGCCTATATGCTATTCTAGGCAAAGAACTCTTTATATTCCAAGTTCCAACGAAATCGGTTGAGCCGTTACGGCGTGATTGAATAACAAACATCTAAACATCCTCACAAACTTTCGCATTTATAATATTAGTAGGATTCATTAGAACATGTTAAAGATGCGGTTTTCAAAGTTTATCTTAGTTGTGCCTAAATGATTATCGAACCAACTTTTACAAATGCTTCACCATTTGTAAAAGTTGGTTCAATAAGATAAACTTTGAAAACCGCATCTTTAACATCTGTTCGGGGGCGAACCACTATTATTTCATAAACCACAAGAGAAACTATGACACGGCCGCGTCTTGATTAGAGGACGGGAGGCATACATAGGCAATCTTCTAAACCTGTACAAGCCACGTCTGAGATAGTGCCTTTTGATCAAACGTAGGTACTACGGCTAGGGACGGCTACAAACGACGCATACCTACATACATATAATTTTTGTAACTTTTTATTTTTTATTTTTTTTATTGATAATGGTAAGGCGTTTGGCCACCAACTCACTTTTGCAAGTGAGATGTGGCCTAAGATGGAGCACGCTTTCCCAGAGTGAACTTATTGACCCTAGATTTGAAGACTCCTAGATTTTACTCTTTCGGGAAAACAGACGCAGGCAGATCATTCCACTCTTTGGCAGTACTTATAATAAAAGTGGAGCAGAAACGTTTCGTTCGACACTGTGGTATGTCGACCAGGTAAGGGTGGTATTTACCTGTGCGTCTGCTTGTCCGGTGGTCTATCATGGTTATGAATATAATTTTCACTAAGAACGGGATACGATACTACGAATCAGACTGAGAATGATACTGGTGGTACTAGTGGTATCGTTCGCAATAAAAGAGTGAGAGTGAGGGTAGACAGATTGTATTGCCAATAACATTAAGATCTACTCGCAAAGACTTCAGTTTACTCCGTTATCATTTTTTTTTTTGATACAACTAAGTTGGCAAACAAGCATACGGCCCACCTGTTGGTAAGCGGTTACCGTAGCCTATGAGCGCTTGCAATACCAGAGGCAACACGCACGCGTTGCCGACCCCTCCCCCCTCCCCCCTAAAGAGCTCTGGCAGCCTTACTCACCGCAGGAACACAACACTATTTGAAACAAATAATGTTATTTGGCTGCGATCTTCTGTAAGGCGGAGGTACCTCCCCAGGCGGGCTGCTCCAATTTAGAACGAGAAAATCTCGCTGTGCCCTACCTCCTCCATCATGGCGCATGGGGAACAAATAAACTCATAAATCATGGTAAATATCCCGTTCTTAGTGAAAATTACCTACATACATACTCAAGGGAAGAGGTAGACCAAAGAAAAGATGGATAAAGAGTGAAAGATGACATGAGTAAGTGTGCGATTTAGTGGACTGTATTTTTAATTAAGCTAGAGTTACGAAAACGACACGATAGGGTTGAGTGCATACAAATTGGTATCCTGCGAAACGACAAAATTATGTGTGTGTTGTAGCAAAGATGTTCCACGTACCTGGATTCTCCGTTGGCGTAGTTCCCGAACAAAACTGAACAGTAAGAAAGGAGTGAATACTGATATGACGGCTGATAGAGGGGAGTGGAAGGGAAAAACATGTTGTTCCGACCCCACATGAAGTGGGATAAGGGCAGGGAGATGATGATGATTAAGTAGCTAAAGAGAGCAAAGATAATTCCATTGTTTTTCGGAGCCTTGTTTGCCTAGTGGCAGGTACCGTGTCTTTCGATCCGAAGGTCGTGGATTCGAATCCCAGTGTGAACCAATGGATTTATCTGTTCGAAAAAAATATGTGCGCACAAAACGGTGAAGGAAAACATCATGAGAACACCCGCCGCTTAGTTAATTATACCGTCGTAGCGCGTAGCACGTCGTAGCTGTATCGTAGCACTCTCGTAGAGAACATAAATAAATAAATATTCCGGACATATCCACACGGTCAACTGATCCCAAACTAGGCATAGCCTGTACTATGGGTACCAGAGACTGATATATGTAATAGATAAATATTTAACACCCAGACACAGAACAAACATCTGTGTTTATCACACAAATGTTTGTCTAGTGCTGGGATCGAACCCGCGACCTCTAGCGCAGAAGGCAGAGCTACTACTAACTGAGCTATGAGGCCAGTCTAATATATTAGCGTATTGCCACAGAATTCTTAAAATAGTAGCATCGGATAAACTATTTAGGTTAACGAAGCATTTAACATATTACCTACCTAATCAAAAGGTTGTTTTTTCAATGAGATGTGTTACATTGCAAAACCACCCATTGGTAGATTACCTATATCGAAATATTTTCACCTACTAGAAAATCTTTTTAGGAGGCTCTCAGGTATCACTACGATTATTTTTTTATAAAACCCTACATTTTCTGAAAACCTAAAAATAAATTTCAACTTTTTTTTATGCAGATCTTATTTTTTTCTAATCGAGCCCGTAACTCCTAACATCACTTTTCGATTACTCTCACGGTTTCCGATTTCGCCTAAGTGGCACTGAAAAAAAACTCAGCCTGTATACCAACAGTCCACAGAGCGAAACAAACTCCCCATATGAAAAGTTTTTTTTTTATACAACTAAGGTGGCCCACAACCATACAGTCCACCTGTTGGTAAGCGGTTACCGTAGCCTATAAGCGTTTGCAATACCAGAGGAATCACGCACGCGTTGCCGACCCTGAATCCCCCCCCCCCCCCTAAAGAGCTCTGGCAACCTTACTCACCGAAGGAACACAACACTATTTGAAACAAATAATGTTATTTGGCTGCGATCTTCTGTAAGGCGGAGGTACCCCAGGCCGGCTGCTCCAATTTAGAACGAGAAAGTCTCGCTGTGCCCTACCGCCTCCAAAAAGAAAGATGGTATGAAACTACAATAGGGTATCTTATCCCAGCGAATGATATCATATCAAACTGCACAATAAGATTCAGCCATAAATTCTGTATGATTGAACTGAAGCGATAAACTCGCACTGTTCGCACTAAAAGAGACCCATAATGTGAAATGACCCATGTGCTACGGACCATCATTTTTCATAGCGGTTAAATGCAACATTTTTCTTATCTGTAACAATATGGTGGGGTCAAAAGTACCTTTTTATACTACCTGCTCGTCAATGGCATATTATGTTTCATTCAAACCTTTCCTAAAGTAAGTCATTACAGCCCTACGGTCTAGCCGGGTCATAATGTTGTACTGAATTTCATTATTTCCCATGGGACATAATGTGATTTGAATTTGGAATGCAACCCATGTAGTCGTGCTTGATCGAGGTTGGTTTCAAAAATGTTTGGGTGCAATGAGATTTTATTCTAAGTAGGCTGTATATTAACATTTTCTTTGCACTGCCTACAAATTTTGCACTGCCTACAAATTAAAAAAAAGAAAGTCGTGAAAACTTTTTACGAAATTCATTTTCATCCGCACACGAAGAAGGATTTATTCGAATGTCGAACTGAACACTACAGAATAGACTACAAAAAAAAAGGCGCCAAGCGCTTATAGCGCAATATAGTCGCCCGAGACATAATAAACTACTTTAAGCCCTTGTTGCATAATCTACTATTAACATGTAAACCGATATTTCAAAAAATGCTAGCTAGGTTCGCCCCGAACTTGGACCTCGCGTCTTTAGCATGTTCTATTAACCAATCATACCTGAACTACGAAGTCATTGAAACTTTACCAAATGGGAGTTCACGTTATATTGGTTTTTAAATCTTTTTCTACAAAGATACTATGTCTTTGTACAGAGATATTGCACATCGAAAAATCGGTAGGAATACATTGACTCACATAATTATAGACATAAAAACACCTGTACTTACATGTATTTCAAGCAATAAATGACACTTTACTTTTACTTTACTTTACTATTCTTATTGTATGTCAAAATCTTGATTTCGTTCGTTTCACTCGTTCGATCAAAAATAAGTATGTACCTACAAGATTATAACAAAATTATATTCTAAGTAAGTGCGTTCGCTTCATAAAGTCTGACACTAAACTGCAAAATTTTGATTTTACTTTTAACGACTTCAAAGTTATTACCCGTATGATGGTGACCCCACTTGACGGTAGTAAACCTTATCCGCTGACACAGCTCTCATAAGCTGACCCAGCTTACACTACAGCGAGACGAGATGTAACGCGACGCAACGCGACACGATGCGGCGCGCACATGCTTCTCGAAGTGGTATATAATATTATATTATTATTTTAATACCAAGTATATTGTTTTGCTATTTAAAATAAAGACAATCCGAAATTTATAAAAACAAATTATTTTCTTTAGTTTTTGAAGTCAAAGACCATTACTTTCAGAATTGTAAAGTAACTGGACCCTCTCGCCTCTATAATTTAAAGAAAGTGGAACTTTTAAGTCTGGTAATGATATCTAAAACCGCAGCGTAGTAAGGATAAAGTAAAAGATGGGGTTAGCATCAGTTTTGACGTTACGGAATTGCTAGCGAGACTTGCAAAACGTCTATCCTTAAAGCACGTGGAGTGAGAGGGGGTACGAGTAATTGAAACTCAACCTTATTATATTCTAAATACGACTGAAATCGCAAAAACGCGCTCATTCTCACCGTGCGTCGGGCACTTCTACCACAAATCGTAATTTACAACAACTCGCTAGCGATTCAGAAGCGTCCGAACTGGTGCTAATGCCTCGAGGGCGACGGAAGCTGCGGATCAGCGGGTACTTAGGTTTTTTTTTCGTAAATACTTTGGGATAAAGATTGTAGTGTGACCATATTTGCCAGTACAAAATAACGGACTATTTAAACTTTTTTTGCCAATATATGTTTCGCTAAGGATTAATATTAAAAATACTCTATGCAAGGTAGGGCACAGCGAGATTACAGAGCGAGAAAATCTCGAGGCCTTATTAAAGATCGCAGCCAAATAACATTATTTTTTTCAAATAGTATTATTGTTTTCTTCCTACGTGCGTAACGTGGTTGCTCTTTGCGCGGTGCCGACCGCGAACCACCCTTGGTTTCGCGGTCGCGTGCGTGATGCCTCTGGTACTGCAATCTTTCATAGGCTACGGTAACCAATTACCAACAGGTGAGCCGTAAGATTGGTTGCCACCTTAGTTGCATAAAAAATAATTAAACATCAATTTTACAATAATATAATTCATAACAATGCCTGTGGATTCCTGCCTTGTCGCGTTTTAAATCTGCATTGGAATCATGACATTCCCAGAAATCCATTATTCAAAAATAACTCATTGAAAAGTTATGCCTGATTAACTTGCCCTTAACATTCATGAAATTTAAACAAATGTATGTAAAAATATGTACGGATCCGCCCATACTCCCTTTGAATATTCTAGAACTTTCACTTTTAAAACAGATTGAAATAAAATATGATAATGCGTGTTTTAAATATGGATTTTTAGTCGTGGAAGTTTTAACTTATTAAAATAACTATACCTAAGGTTTTTTTTAAGTAATTATAGTTATGGTAACTTCTGAAAACGTAAAAAAAATTACCTACATGGTGTCTCGGAACATGTATGTAATTCGATTTCGATAAAGGGGCATGTTGCTTACATAAAATGGAACTAGGTAGATAGATATAACATATCTTACAATATATTTTTTTAATTACATGGTAGGTACCTTTTAGTGTATTGAATCATAATAATTATGTAAACCATCCCTTATTTCATCCCACTCCATTATTACAGGCAACACAGCAAAGTACATGTACATATACAGGGCCCATAGACCTTACAACTCAAATACATATTATTATAATTTTTTATATTATAATAGCGGAGAAAAATCCGAATATCGATTTAGCAGTTTTTGGTCTTTTTATATTCTTTATAATATATATTATTAAAAATAAGAGAAGTTCGACATCGAGTTTACTACCTAAAAGAGCTGAATAATTGAGTTTAAACTGATTTCAAGAGAAGATGACGTTTTTTTAATTTTTACGGGACAAGTTGCAATTCCTCAGGAATTAAATTAAAATGGGACCACCCCGGGACCCATACTGTATACACCAGCGAAAGAATCATCAAAATCGGGTTACTATTGGCGGAGATATCGAGTAACATACACACAAAAAAATAAAAAAATAAAAAATACAGCCGATTTGAGAACCTCCTCCTCTTGGAAGTCGGTTAAAAAGTGAGGATTTTTAACATAGGTTTTGAAAATTGCATTGAATTTTTTCTTTTTGTTGATCGAAATATGCCCCTTTCGGGATAATACCACTTAGTTACGGAACAAGCAGTGCCGTTGTTCCGAACAATGCCAACCAGACTAGGTATATCATCTTCATCAGCTGTAGAAGTCCACTGCTGGTCATAGGCCCTGAGTGCCACGACAAACGGTCTTGAGCCTTTTCCATCCACCGACTTTCCCCATCCTTCACAATGTCGTCAGTCCATCGGGCCTTCCAACACTGCGTCGCCCGGTTCGTGGTCGCAATTCGAGAACCTTTATTCCCCAACGGTTGTCGGTCCTACAAGCTATGGATAAAAATTTATCATTTACTTTTTATTTTGATGTTGACTAGCCAAACAAGGCTATTTATTGGATTTTCACAAGACATTCTTAGCTCATTTTGTGTTGGGTACCTAGTATGTAGGTACCTACCTAACAAATGGGAATGGAAATGGACCTATCATCAATTCATATACATAAAGCGTATTTAATCGCTAAATTCGGTGTAGCGCTGTTTCGCACCAAATTTTTCGCACCACAAGCTAAATTCGCATGTCCACACTTCTAGCCCAGACAAAGGATTCACTGAACAAAGTTCACAAACTACGTTCGGGTGACCATAAATCCTGAAAGCTACGGTACAATGCATGTGCGCTGAATTCACACAGATTATTTAACCCTTTCAGACCTGTTGGTATGCATACTTCCCAATATCCAGAAGATTGATGGTAAATTAGTCCTATGCAACTTTGGCAAAGGACTAAGCCTACATTTTTTATTCTACGCCTTCGAATTTAGCGTAGAAGGAAGGGCTGGACTGGCACATTTCTAGAAGGTAACCAAGGTTCGGTAAATGTGCTAGTTTCAAAGTGCCATTATTTCAGCGCCATTGTACTATTTCAATGCAATGCAATTTCGTATTTTGAGCGAACATTTAGCTGTGTGAACTAGCCAAACTACCGACGGGAATTCTGTTTATACCATTATCTATTTCTAGTTATTTTGTATTGTTTCATGTTAAGCATACCTACCTTGCTGTCCGCGCCCGATATGCAATGCTTGGAGCGGAAATTCCTAGCGAGTAATTCATCATCATCATCATTTCAGCCGTACGACGTCCACTGCTGAACATGGCCTCCCCCACAGACAGAGCGAATTCCTTATCATGTGGGGGGATTTGCCCATACTCACCACGCTGGGCATGCGGGTTGGTGAGCGCAGTTAGAGCTATCGTTGTTAAAATAGGAGACGCTGCTGTCCATTCCCTAGCTTTTTTCGCTTTTTTTTTGGCCGTGGTGGCCCCGGCTGAAGAATAGGTCCCTCCATATCTACCTATCCTATCTGTCGTAAGCGAGTAATTGCTCCGTGAAAAATCTAAATTGAAAATTGCTGGTGTGGACGAGACTTTAAAATGTACCTACTTAGATAAATCGTATACGTGAAGCAGAACTTTATTTAAGTTTTTACAACACTTTAATCAATAGCCGTAAGAATAATTTTTAAATAAATTTTACGTATATTAGCTATATCGCACGCTGTTGAACACGGCTTTAGGGCGACTTAGGGAAAGTTAAAGACCTTACAACTTCATCATCCCTAATTTTAATCGTATTAGAATTCTGTCCGAAATTGGGAATCTATTTAAATTACTTCAGCTTAGTAAAACGAGCGCGAGTTGAATTGCTGTGTTTAGAGTTTCTTATTTTTTTTTATTTTAATCTTTTTATTTATTTTAAGCCACCGAGTGGCGCCCCGACCCAACGAGAAGGCGACGCGGCAGACCGAGACGCAGATGGCAGGATGAGCTCGACCGATTTCTGATAGGCTGGGTTGACGTTGCACAGGATCGTGAAGTGTGGAGGGAATGGGGGAGGTCTTTGCTCAGCAGTGGGATAAAAACGGCTGAAAATAGAAATAGAAATAGAATCTTTTTAAGACAGGATGTAAATGACAACTCCTAAAATCGTACATGAAATTCCGAATCAGATATCCGAGAATAAATTTGGACTGCCTCAACGCACGTCCAACAAGAGGACGCAGCAAGAGGTTTCAATATTGTATAAAAAAATACTTCACAATTTTGTTATTTGTAAAATAAAAATAACATAATTTTTCTGGTAAACATTCACAGGTAATTTTAATTAAGCCTAAGCGAGGTCCGGGATAATTAAAGGATGGTATCAGTCCCCTGAGATTAGGGGACGGTTTGCGAAGCACGCATTGCGTTTGTATTTCCTGTAACTGCTTCATTTAGTTAAAAATTTCATCATCCACGACCTACTGGTGTGATGGTCGCCACTTCCGATATTCGCATTTGTTTTGTATGTAATTACTTCACGTAACTTGAAATAAACGAACCTAATATTATTTTGTTGGCCTCAGCCTACATCAACGCAGATCAACTGAACCGTAGTAGAACGGTAAAAACTTAAACGTGAACCAATAAGTACAAAATTGAACTAATTTACAGTGGCCTGTGGCTAATATTTGAATTTTACTATCGCATCGTAAGCTTAACATAAGGGGGATTGGACCATAACCATGTCGCAGAACCGACAACCGTTGGGGAGTAAAGGCTCTGACCACGGACCGGGCGACGCAGTGTTGGAAGGCCCGCCACCCGATGGACCGACGACATTGTGAAGGTTGCGGGTAGTCGGTGGATGGAGAAGGCTCAAGACCGTTCTTCATGGAACTCTGGGGGAGGCCTATGTCCAGCAGTGGACTTCTACAGGCTGATGATGATGATGGTGATGATGATCGTAAGCTTAACGCTATCGTCAATAGTCTTGCCAAACAAAAATAAAAGATTTCAAACATCGCCGATTTCATTGGCTAATACATATTTGCCTTTTTATATCGTATCGTTTACCAAAGCATAACGCTATTCTGAAAAAATATTTATTGTAATTTTGATTAGTACTAATGTGCTAATCAAAATTATAAGATTTCAAACATCATCGCCGATGTCATTGCCTTATTTGTCTTAGAGGTACTATCGTATCGTTCATTAGCGTAAAGCTATCATGACTTATTTGAGCGTTCCGTTGTATGAGATGAGGTATCTGTACTAGTATAGTATTATGTTATCTGTGTTTGAGCTTAGGCCACTGCGCACACATCAATTTTGTAAACAGTACGGAACTCGCGGTTCATTGTCAATAGGGAATTGCTACGGGACTGTAAACGGTTCTTACTTACTATCTGTAAACTGCCCAAGTTATAAGGCCATAATTTGTTACTAAGTGGTTCAGATAATGGGTTCAGCGGTATTTGACCCAAGAGTTCAAAATTTTAAAGTTTTCGTAAGACACCGACCGTTAGATTACGACCGTTAATAAAGATGCATATTAGGAAGGGCTCACATTGCGAATGTAGGTACAAGATGCACTCCAATTGCGAGCCTTTTGTAATCCAATGAGTTGTAAGAGGCTCGCGAGCTGTTGCAGTACTGCACCCGAGAGGCGCATTCGCGGCGTATTTGCCGATGTGAAGCCACGACCTTCGGATCGAAAGTCAACATCCCACTAACCAACCAACACGGCCAGCATGACAATATTTTTAAATTTGAATTCTAAAAAATAGCCCTTGTGTTTCCATTAAATAAATGCTCTTTCTTTCTTTCTTCCTATTTGAACACGTAAATAATTATTACAACGTTTGTCGTTTCCCGAAGCATCAAGCAAAGTTCGAATTAATATGTTCAGTTCAAGTTTGGAACTATTAATCCCTTCCGAATGCCAGAGCAAACTTAATCATTAACACGAATAAACTAAGCCATAGCTACTTTAGAAACTAAATTCTAAGAAATTAATCCTACGAATTACCTACTAATTTGTTTCATACAGCGAGCGATGCAACTTCTTATTATGAGTAACGGGCTTCAATGCTATAGCAAGGGCTATAATGTAAAGATGTTCATTATTCTCTTCGAAAAGGATGTTCAGAAAGTTTCTGTGGTCTAATAGTAAGTAACTCGAAGGGTCCATAATATTATAACATTGAAGCTGTTCAGAGCCTATGCACATCTTTATACACGTGCAGTTTGTGGGTGAAGTACACCAAGGCAGCATGCAGTGCTCTCCGCGTTCAGGGCGATGTTGAGGTTGCCCCGCTACTGTAGCGCTTCGGGCACGCATCGATTGCTTTCATAGCACTATGCGTAAACAATGCTCGTCCCTAGTGCGCAGGCTGCGGGCCAGCATCAATACCGTCCTAGCCATGATAGCCAGGGACTGAAAGCGGTAGAGGTTATAGGTACTGGTACCGTTAAAACATTTCGGTACCATTATGCTATATCGGTAGGGCATTACGGTACCGTTATTTTATACCGGTAGATTTCGGTACCGAAATTTTGAGCCACGGCTAGTTGGCTAGGACAGTCGCGCCACGGTGGCGGGGTGGCGGCGTTTCATCAAAGAAAACCTTTATAAACCTTTATTTATTTCGGTTATAGGTACCGGTAGCGAAATAAACCGAAATGAACTGCGAAGCCAGATTTCCCGGTACCGTTATATTTATCGGTAGAGAAATATTCGGGTAACTGGAATTTATCGGTATGACGTCATATCGTTATTTAAAGGTACCTTTATATTCCGGTTATTCAGTCCCTGATGATAGCTGCCTGAATTGACTGTCCATATGAACGTAATTGTTGAGACAGGCATGCCCCTAGCGGGATAGGATAGTTTTATTTTTAATTAATTTGTTTGTTTTGTCTAATTTTATTTCCTCACCTATCTTATCTTTAAACATTTTATTTACCTATTATGAGTTCAGGCTTCTTCTCAAAAGGAGAACAACCTTTATAACACTTTAGCAGTTGGAGCGTGCGTCAATCGGGACGTATAACAATGGAATAAAGGGAAAGATACATTACATTACCTGTTGTGTGTGTGATATATTAAGATAATTTAAAGCTATACCTACATCACGGGATGTAATGTACCTACATTAATATACATTATAGCTGCCGTGTTTCTGTGTCTGAAGCCCTTAACTTGCTGACCCGTTCGCAACTTCGTCCGCGTATCAATTACGTTTCTACCTTGACTCTTGTCACTTCGTACACTTGAGATCTTAATTTTTCGACCCCGTGTTACGTGTATATGGAAGCCTTAGGCCGTGAGCCTTAACCGCACTTGACCGTCTTTATTTCAAAATTGGTTTTCTCCTAAAAATGAACTCTGAAACTTTGTGTATACCTAGTATTAATTATTCTGTAAAAGCCACGGAATATTAAGCGCGTAGTTGTCACAGATTAGAAAATAGTTACTTAGGACCTGAAGCGGCGATTTTTCATTCGACTTGATTTAAAAATGTTGAGTTTTCATATGAATCGTACATTTTTCTGTGATAAAAAGTAGCCTTTGTGCTATTGTAGACATCCATCCATTCATCCAAACTTTCGCATTTATAATTGTCGTAGGATGTTGGAAGACTTTATAACAATAGATTGGTCGACGAGACTAAAGCCACGTTCAAATGACGTGCGATATGCCGTCTGAAATTCGTTGCAAAATGATCCTCAGGTACGACTACACAGTAGAGTCAATTTGAGTTTGACATTTGAGGGCATGCGATATAGCTCAAAGATATCGCAAGCCCCATAAACGTAAGAATCGTTTTAAAATAAAGTTTAATTAATTGACATATCGCACGTCATTTGAACGCGCTTTTACGAAGAGTTTCACGAACGATGGAAATTGTACAAATATTTAAATTTCATTAGCTCCGGCTTTTGCAGTGAAATCGTTCGTTTACGAGCAAAGTTTGTTAACGTGGCCATGTTTCCAATTACTAGAAGCTTCGATTGTTCAAATCGAAAGGAAATTATTGAAATAAATTGAAAAATAAAGACGGCAAGAAAGACCATTGGCCGTGGGTCGAATCCCAGCTTTGCACGAACTTTCAAATCGTTAATCTAATTATTTGATAGACTATAGATACTCAGGCGAGAAAATATCTCCATGTAAATAAGGCTTTAGAAGTTCCTTCACCCACCTTCAAGGTGTTCACGGAAAGTCTCGCTATCGGAAATATAATACGTAGTTTATTAGGGAGATGCACTCACAGTTTCCGCTGACGTGTTCTAGTCCAGATACGGGTCGGTGCTTGTCAGACGCTGGCTTGCACACGGGTGTGAAGTTTGGCGAGCCAACTATTCAAGCATGTTGTTTTTTACAGGCGCATACAGATGCGGCAGAGACAAAAACATCATAAAGCCGTAATCAAACGGCATACAAAAACGCCATCTAAAATATGTTTAAAATTTATTTCTAAATTTTCCTTTATTTACAGAAAGAAACTTAAAACTAATACAAGTTAATATTTACAAAATACACAAGAAACAGTTGAGCCATCTAAAGACCGTTACAAACGATCTATAGATAGCTCAACTGATCCAGATTGATAAATTTTCCTTATATCTACTGATTAAAGTCAATTTTGACATTTGAATACATAAAATTCAAACTTAAAATTAAATTTATTCAGTAAGATTGTTTAAAGAAATTTAACATAGGGAGAAACAACAAAAATGAAGTACTATGGACGACCTTATCGCTAAGAGCGATCTCTTCCTGGCAAACCCTCATCTAAATAGTCGAGGTACCTATATACGAAGATTTTTTACAGAGTTTATGAGAGGTAATTTATGGAGGTGAATCTCTATCAATTAAGGGTAAAGACAGCTACCCGCTACGCCTCCGAGGTCGTAAATGATTGACTCTATTCTGTAAGAAATAAGTCGCGGCGCTTGCTTTACCTAATGGCTTCAAAATGGCACCGAAATGAGCTGTCTCTTGGAGCGATAGAAGGTAACGATTAGCATGCAAGTCAGGTCAGCGTTGTGCTGCTAACTATGATGCATACAAATGCTGAGTTGGACACCAGGCCCGAGCCTGCAATGTTTGTGAGTCATTTTACACCGTGAGACGTGAAAAATGGATAGCTTGACGGTTTTTGTAGGAGCGATTTTCATGACGATACAAAAAACGTAAGCTATTCAATTTTCACTGAGATGGTGAAGTTTGTAAGAAAAAGTGACTAAAATTCATAACTCGAAAAAAAGCTTTGACGATTACGAAATAATTTACAAATTGGAGGTTTTTGTGGTCAAGAAAATAAAAGATTAATTTCAAATCACGTGTTATTAGGAGACAAACTAAGGTATATTTGCGGTAATATGACAGTGAGCTACGTGAGCGACAGCAAAATATAAGTTTGTTACACATGAGGAATTCGATCTGACCCCGTGTTATGGTGCGGAAGTACGGAAGCCTCAAGGCTCCGTCTTTATTTCTCAATAGATTAGATATAAATTAGATAATAAATTAGATAAATATTTACTATAATATACGACAGGCCTCAAAGCTCAGTTGGTAGTAACTCTGCCTTCTGCGCTAGAGGTCGCGGGTTAGATTCCCGCACTGGACAAACATTTGTGACTAACACAGATGTTTGTTCTGTGTCTGGATGTTAAATATATATCTATTATATTGTATATATTATATTATATTGGCCGTGGTGGCCCCGGCTGAAGAATAGGCCCCTCCATATCTACCTATCCGCGGATGTCGTAAGAGGCGACTAAGGGAAAAAAGCTAGGGGATGGGCAGCAGCGTCCCTCATTTTAACAACTATAGCTCTTACTGCGCTCGCCAACCCGCATGCCCAGCGTGGTGAGTATGGGCAAATCCCCCCACATGATAAGGAATTTGCTCTGTCTGTGGGGGAGGCCATGTTCAGCAGTGGACGTCGGACAGCGGGATAGGATAGTTTTATTTTTAATTAATTTGTTTGTTTTGTCTAATTTTATTTCCTCACCTATCTTATCTTTAAACATTTTATTTACCTATTATGAGTTCAGGCTTCTTCTCAAAAGGAGAACAACCTTTATAACACTTTAGCAGTTGGAGCGTGCGTCAATCGGGACGTATAACAATGGAATAAAGGGAAAGATACATTACATTACCTGTTGTGTGTGTGATATATTAAGATAATTTAAAGCTATACCTACATCACGGGATGTAATGTACCTACATTAATATACATTATAGCTGCCGTGTTTCTGTGTCTGAAGCCCTTAACTTGCTGACCCGTTCGCAACTTCGTCCGCGTATCAATTACGTTTCTACCTTGACTCTTGTCACTTCGTACACTTGAGATCTTAATTTTTCGACCCCGTGTTACGTGTATATGGAAGCCTTAGGCCGTGAGCCTTAACCGCACTTGACCGTCTTTATTTCAAAATTGGTTTTCTCCTAAAAATGAACTCTGAAACTTTGTGTATACCTAGTATTAATTATTCTGTAAAAGCCACGGAATATTAAGCGCGTAGTTGTCACAGATTAGAAAATAGTTACTTAGGACCTGAAGCGGCGATTTTTCATTCGACTTGATTTAAAAATGTTGAGTTTTCATATGAATCGTACATTTTTCTGTGATAAAAAGTAGCCTTTGTGCTATTGTAGACATCCATCCATTCATCCAAACTTTCGCATTTATAATTGTCGTAGGATGTTGGAAGACTTTATAACAATAGATTGGTCGACGAGACTAAAGCCACGTTCAAATGACGTGCGATATGCCGTCTGAAATTCGTTGCAAAATGATCCTCAGGTACGACTACACAGTAGAGTCAATTTGAGTTTGACATTTGAGGGCATGCGATATAGCTCAAAGATATCGCAAGCCCCATAAACGTAAGAATCGTTTTAAAATAAAGTTTAATTAATTGACATATCGCACGTCATTTGAACGCGCTTTTACGAAGAGTTTCACGAACGATGGAAATTGTACAAATATTTAAATTTCATTAGCTCCGGCTTTTGCAGTGAAATCGTTCGTTTACGAGCAAAGTTTGTTAACGTGGCCATGTTTCCAATTACTAGAAGCTTCGATTGTTCAAATCGAAAGGAAATTATTGAAATAAATTGAAAAATAAAGACGGCAAGAAAGACCATTGGCCGTGGGTCGAATCCCAGCTTTGCACGAACTTTCAAATCGTTAATCTAATTATTTGATAGACTATAGATACTCAGGCGAGAAAATATCTCCATGTAAATAAGGCTTTAGAAGTTCCTTCACCCACCTTCAAGGTGTTCACGGAAAGTCTCGCTATCGGAAATATAATACGTAGTTTATTAGGGAGATGCACTCACAGTTTCCGCTGACGTGTTCTAGTCCAGATACGGGTCGGTGCTTGTCAGACGCTGGCTTGCACACGGGTGTGAAGTTTGGCGAGCCAACTATTCAAGAATGTTGTTTTTTACAGGCGCAAAATACAGAGGCGGCAGAGACAAAAACATCATAAAGCCGTAATCAAACGGCATGCAAAACGCCATCTAAAATTTGTCTAAAATGTATTTCTAAATTTTCCTTTATTTACAGAAAGAAACTTAAAACGAATACAAGTTAATATTTACAAAATACACAAGAAACAGTTGAGCCATATAAAGACCGTTACAAACGATCTATAGATAGCTCAACTGATCCAGATTGATAAATTTTCCTTATATCTACTGATTAAAGTCAATTTTGACATTTGAATACATAAAAGTCAAACTTAAAATTAAATTTATTCAGTAAGATTGTTTAAAGAAAATTAACATAGGGAGAAACAACAAAAATGAAGTACTATGGACGACCTTATCGCTAAGAGCGATCTCTCCTGGCAAACCCTCATCTAAATAGTCGAGGTACCTATATAAGAAGATTTTTTTACAGAGTTTATGAGAGGTTATTTATGGAGGTGAATCTCTATCAATTAAAGGTAAAGACAGCTACCCGCTACGCCTCCGAGGTCGTAAATGAATGACTCTATTCTGTAAGAAATAAGTCGCGGAGCTTGCTTTACCTAATGGCTTCAAAATCGCACCGAAATGAGCTGTCTCTTGGAGCGATAGAAGGTAACGATTAGCATGCAAGTCAGGTGAGCGTTGTGCTGCTAACTATGATGCATACAAATGCTGAGTTCGACACCAGGCCCGAGCCTGCAATGTTTGTGAGTCATTTTCCACCGTGAGACGTGAAAAATGGATAGCTTGACGGTTTTTGTAGGAGCGATTTTCATGACGCGATACAAAAAACGTAAGCTATTCAATTTTCACTGAGATGGTGAAGTTTGTAAGAAAAAGTGACTAAAATTCATAACTCGAAAAAAAGCTTTGACGATTACGAAATAATTTACAAATTGGAGGTTTTTGTGGTCAAGAAAATAAAAGATTAATTTCAAATCACGTGTTATTATGAGACAAACTTATATTTGCGGTAAAATGACAGTGAGCTGCGTGAGCGACAGCAAAATATAAGTTTGTTACACATGAGGAATTCGATCTGACCCCGTGTTATGGTGCGGAAGTACGGAAGCCTCAAGGCTCTGTCTTTATTTCTCAATAGATTAGATATAAATTAGATAAATATTTACTATAATATACGACAGGCCACATAGCTCACTTGGTAGTAACTCTGCCTTCTGCGCTAGAGGTCGCGGGTTCGATTCCCGCACTGGACAAACATTTGTGACTAACACAGATGTTTGTTCTGTGTCTGGATGTTAAATATATATCTATTATATTGTATATATTATATTATATTGGCCGTGGTGGCCCCGGCTGCAGAATAGGCCCCTCCATATCTACCTATCCGCGGATGTCTTAAGAGGCGACTAAGGGAAAAAAGCTAGGGGATGCGCAGCAGCGTCCCTCATTTTAACAACTATAGCTATTACTGCGCTCGCCAACCCGCATGCCCAGCGTGGTGAGTATGGGTAAATCACCCCACATGATAAGGAATTTGCTCTGTCTGTGGGGGAGGCCATGTTCAGCAGTAGACGTCGTAAGGCTTAAATGATGATGATGATGATGATATTGTATATCAGTCTCTGGTACCCATAGTACAGGCTATGCCTAGTTTGGGATCAGTTGACCGTGTGTGATTATGTCCGAAATATAAAAAAAAATAAAAAAAATAGACTTTTTCTTTTTTTTTATATATACGATTCCCTGTGTCGTATCTGAAACTACGAGTACCATGCTAGCTACCACAACACCCAAGCCCGGAACAAATATTTTCAGATCATGCAAACATATGTTTCGCCGCAATTAGCGTAATTTGCAATTAGCTTATTTTTGCCAGGTTGATGTCTACCATCTATCGCAACCGTGTCTCAGCAGCCGTGTTTGTCGACTGTACGGGTCAGACGACACGAGCCCCACTCAGCAGCAAACAAAGGGCCACTTCGGCTGCTGGAATTTAGTCAGCAAACGTACACCCGACTTTTAACAAACTATTCTACACACTCGGAGTTTGGTTTAGACAGGAGCTCCGCGCTTTATTCCAACACTATTTTTTTGTGTAGAGCTTGGTGTGATTGCCGTACCTTTAGGCCTAGAAGATATAAGGTACAAATATATATGCAAATGGCATCCGACAACCCGGATAAAATGAATTTGTGTGAAACTACAGAACAATATAAAGTACAAATATATGTTTTGTTTAGGTTATAAACGAATGTGATTAGCAAGAACCAAGGTCACCGACATAGCTCTCAGAATTAGCAAGTTGAAGTGGCAGTGGGCAGGCCATATAGCTCGCAGAACCGACAACCGTTGGGGTGTAAAGGTTCTCGAATGGCGACCACGAACCGGGCGACGCAGTGTTGGAAGGCCCCCCACCCGATGGACCGACGACATTGTGAAGGTTGCGGGAAGTCGGTGGATGGAGAAGGCTCAAGACCGTTTGTCATGGAACTCTTTGGGGGAGGCCTATGTCCAGCAGTGGACTTCTACAGGTTGATGATGATGATGATGATGAATGTGATTAGCATAAAAACAGAGGTAGCTTACTCCAAACCATGTGATATATTTGGGAAGGTGCGCTAGACTCACATATGCGCATTAGGAACTGTAGTACTACTGTACTACAGTTCCTAATGCGCATAGTGTTGTCGTTGTCATTACATAACTTAGCATTGTTTTTAGTTTTTTGAAAAACTACTAACTACTAGATATAACGCTTCTTCGAAATTCGAGGCTCTTATATAATTTAAACAATCACAAAATTCTTGAATATTATATTGACATTTACATGCTTATATTCAATATTAAGTAAATTTAATTTATTTTTGCAATAATAATTTGTTGAATGTTTTCTGATAATATGTGACATGAATAATTTGAAATCTGTTTTTATGGTTACTAACATAGTTTATAGGTAGATATTGTACTAACAATTATGGTGAACAACCGAAATAAATGAATTAAAAAAAAAACAAAGAAAAGATTTTTCTTTCTTTCTTTTTATGTATTTATTTATTTTTGAAAAACCATCGGCACTGAGAAAAACATTCTGGAAACTTAAATATATAGCTTAAGGCCATTTAAAGGTCTTCACTGGTAGATACAAGTTGGATAACGGGCAGACAAAAAAAGAAGATGAGTTGAGTAATTAATACCTTAAGGGTCACTCACAGTCACGATATCAATAAGCATAGTAAGTGCTAGTCACTAATTTCAGTTAATTTTCTTTCAGTTTTTTTCTAATCTAACCACCACACTCGGAACACTACATAGCTACACAAGTATTACATACACCTTGGCCAATTTATTTAATAACATTGAGGGGGTAACGAAACAAGAAAACCAAGCCGGGTTAGCCAGCTCGTTAGTACTTTGAGTGTTACGCCAGGCGGCGAGAGAGAAACTTCGGAATTCTTTACTCAGTTCCATCGTTCTTTCTAATTACTTTGAGATGTGGGTTTTATTTCGAAATACAATGTCGCCACTTTGCAATACCATAGTTTTATGTGTCTCTTCCTTCCATAAAAACTCGTACGTAATAAAATTAAAACCGCTATTTTTATTACAAGGCATTACATTCTAAGATTTTACCATCTTAACCATGATACCCGCGATGGCCTTGGCTAAGGAATAGGCTCCTCCATATTTGCCAGTGGATGTGGTAAGAGGTGACTAAGGGAAAAAAGCTGACAGCAGAAGACGCTGCTGCCCAACCCCTGGGCAGCAGCGTCTTCTATTTTAACAACGTTAGCTCTAACTGCTCTCGCCAACCAGCGTACCCAGTGTGGTGAGTAGAAATTCCCCACACATGATAGGCGATTTGCTCTGGAAATCTGTGGGGGAGGCCTATGTTCAGCACTGGACATCCTACGGCTGAAATGATGATGATAAATTATGATTATAATTATAGTGCATTCAAGCAGCGAACTTTGTCACGCTAAAACCCTTTGATTCATGCCAATTTATCGATAGGCATTCTTTCTTTAACGAATTATTTTTTATCATATTTTTAATAGTAATTATGTTACGTACGAGAATTTATATGTCAAGATTACTATATAAAACAGCTGACTAGTTGAGTATGAACTAATTTGACTCCAAAACTGATGACATTTCCATAGAGTTTTTTCAATTGAAAATATTGAAATGTTTTTATTGGGCGTAGAATAAGCCCCTTTCGGGACATACATATGTAATAAGATGCACTTGGCAGAAGATAAGATAATCATAATAATAGATAGGTACCTATCTATTTATATCCGGAAATTTTCGAAACTAAAAATAGATAGAGAGGCCTCTCCCGCTCTAGTTTAATTCAGTACGGTATGCCAAGCGCAGCGTAAGAACGCAAATATGCCCTTAACTCCTAAATCCCTCCCTGGGCGTTGTCATCTAAACGAGTCCTTCAAACGACAGTTCCACTTAAACCGCCACTTTATTAAGAACATTATATGAAACTAGGTAGGTATTTAAATAGGACCACGGTCATTGAAACGGGTTCCACTTTGTAGAAATAGTTTCATAAAGTTTTTTGAGCAGGTACTTAGCTGCCACTGCTGCTTATCTGCTTATTCCATGCAGATCAGATTGACGCACGGTGGTTCGAAAGTTATGCTCTAAAAAATAAACATAGGTACAACGACGATTCTCTCAAGATGTTTGAGAGATCTTCGCTGGCTTCGTTCGCTTAATCAGATATAGTATTTCTGTAGAAAATTTGACCCGACTAAGTACCCGACTATACTGCGGGCGTTGCATTGTCCTGGGACTTTTTACGTTTAATTTATCTGTGAACTTTATTTGTACTGGGTATTGCGGCGGGTAAATTAAATAAGTTTCGCCCTTTTATTCACTAAGAAGTGCCCATCGTCACTATATTACATTATTGCATTATTATTTGACTGGCCTCATAGCTCAGTTGGTAGTAACTCTGCCTTCTGCGCTAGAGGTTGCGGGTTCGATTCCCGCACTGGACAAAAATTTGTGACTAACACAGATGTTTGTTCTGTGTCTGGGTGTTAAATATATATCTATTATGTATATGAGTCTCTGGTACCATAGTACAGGCTATGCCTAGTTTGGGGTCAGTTGACCGTGTGAATATGTCCGGAATATTTATTTATTTATTATAACACATTTGCACATTTATAACGAAAAATCGAGATCCTGTGTACAAAGTGATAAACTTGTACTATGCGGTCGCTCGCGTAGTTCATTGTATGAAGTGAACTAAAAATATAAGGTGGTCCACAGGCATATCCAGACAGGGGTTTTGATTAATCTCTGCTAGATATTTCTCGCCCGCTAAAACCTCCGACCCGTGAATTATGTCGAAATCGATAGAGCCCTTTTCGAGTTCCAGCAACTTTTTTTTTACAAGCATACCGATTCTGAATTTTAGAGTCTTTCCTTTATTTGTGTAGATATATGTTTTCATTCCAATTTATAAAATTCGTAGGTTACTGAAAGTACCCTAAAGGTTCTTAATTTTTAACATTTCCATTAAAAACCATCCGTTAGCCTCTTAGACAAAGCATCGAATAAGAGAAGAGCCACGCCTCTGGGCCCCAAAGTCCTAAACCTAGTTTCAAACCCAAGATGCAGAAATATGTACCCATTGCCAAGGGACGAATATTTCTGCCTTTTGAGGCATTTTGTCTGTAATTACTACACACACACACACACACTTACACTTATCTATCCAATTAGTAATTGTAATATATTTTTATTTTATTTTTATTGTGTATAGTTATTAATTATAGCATTTTATCTATAATAAGGAACACAGAACAAGTATATTAAAATCTGCTGTCGACTGAGGTATTTCTCAATTTTTGTGAACCGTACTCAGGTCCCCACGATACAGGCTCTGCCTAGTGTGGGGATCGTCAGATGAAGTAGGTACGTAGGTACCTACTACATAGAATTCTGTAATCAGTATCATTTGTCACTCTTTGTTATAAGCTAAGTTGTTTATGCAGCAATAAATTATTTTTCATTTTAATTATTACAAAAAAAACTGGCACAGCTTCTTAGTGAATAAGGCGCGGGTAAATTGTAATGCGCTGTTGTGGTTTTGTTAAATTGTACATAGTTTTTGCTGCCTGAAACAGAGCCGAGTTTCAGTGCAAAACTATGACGATAAATGAATAGCGCTGATGGGAGTAAGCATAGCAATCGCATGGCTGTAACCATAAAAACATGATTTATTGGGCTCTCAAAAATCTTGCCATATTTTTGCCATAAAGGCGTGCGTGACACTTCTTGTTCAGGAAGAAATAAACAGGCTAAATGTAAATCCAGTTGATTTTGTAATTTTGTGACTCGTGCACTAAATCGCTACCTATATTTGCGCGAAAAGAGCGACACTGGCAAGGTGCATTGGACAATTTCACCAAACCGGTACGTTTATCATCATCATTATCGAGCCGATAGAGTGAGTGAGTGATAAGGTATTATAAGAGGGTTAAAATTTAGTAGTAAGTGCATAAGAAAAGGACGCCCCAAAATACATTCGAGCATTTCCTTCTCGAAATCGTATGAATATTCCTTCCGTTACTATTTCTCCTTCAAAGTACCTCGTTCCTTCCTAATAACCAAGTTACTGTGAACGAAACAGCATAAATCGCGAGGAACCACTGCGTTTTTATTGCGATCTAATGGCGGTCCTGCGACAGAAAACCTCTGCATTTTCCTAACGGTATTTATGAAGTAAAAGAAAAAGTTACTAAACTTTGTGAAATACTTATGAATAGGCCGCCATTACTACCCGTGGCCGTTGGCCGTGGTGGCCCCGGCTGAAGAATAGGCCCCTCCATCTACCTATCCGCGGATGTCGTAAGAGGCGACTAAGGGAAAAAAACTAGGGGTGGGCAGCAGCGTCCCTCATTTTAACAACGATAGCTCTAACTGCGCTCGCCAACCCGCATGCCCAGTGTGGTGAGTATGGACAAATCCCCCCACATGATAAGGAATTCGCTCTGTCTGTGGGAGGCCATGTTCAGCAGTGGACGTCGAACGGCTGAAATGATGATGATGATGACTACCCACGGATGTCGTAAGAGGCGACTAAGGGAAAAATCTAGGGGATGAGAAGCAGCGTAGCAATAATAGCTTTATCTGCGCTCGCCAACCCGCATGACCAGAGCGTGGCGAATGCAGAAGTCCGAGAATGAGTTCTCGTGAGTCCTCACTTTTCACTTTTCGACCGTGAAAAGTGTATAGATTACCGTTTTTGTATGGAGTCATTAAAAGGGGCGCCTACAATATCCAGTAATCTATACACTTTTAGTAAGTAAGTTTAGTTTTAGTTTTAGTAAGTTTATTATTATTTATCAAAAATGTAGTGTACAATGACAACGAAAGGCCCTATTAAAGTAGGTACATTGCTTACAAGCTCTCACACTAGGATACCCTGAGTTGTGAGAAGTTTGAGTTTGACAAGGGTTACATCGATTATATTTAATATACTCTAAGGGTTAAAGGTAGGTAGGAGCCTAGTACCATTCGTTCAATAGTAGGTATGTTATTAGGTACACCTAAGTTGAGGACTTATGGACACTAGCTCTCACACTAGGATTCCCTGTGTTGTGAGTAGCTAGTCCTGTGTTGTGAGTAGCTAGTTTTCACGGTCGAAAAGTCAAAAGTAGGATCTAGCACAAGCAATCGCGCTATAAAATCTATAGACGAGGCCTATGTTCTCCTGTACCACATTATAAGAGCCCCAATATCTTCATGTCTCTAGAACCAGTAAGTTTAAAAAAGCACGTTGGTTTATTCCAATGAATTCTATTCAAAGCTACTTTACCGTTTGTAACTTATTTACTGCGTTTGCGTAAGGAATTGCCCGCACTGAATTCCGTTTAGAACGAGTTTTTAAGTACACTTTATTTTTCCAAAAGTTTGTTTGAAAGTTTTTAATGTGACATTACGTCGCTTAGGCATAATGGAATGGAAAATTCATGGAAATTAGAGGAACTTATAAAGAACCGTTAGTTTTAGTAGTTAACTGAAATATGAGTGTCATTAAATGGTAATGAAAAGTAACTTTGCCCTCTGTGGTAGAGATTCATGTTTTCCTGGCGAATGCGCATCCATTATTAAAAAGCCGCAAAAATACCTAAAAGTTATCACGCAAAACATCAGAAGTGTTGGCAAAAACTTTGATTCCTTTGTTCTTCTATTGTCAACTTTAAGCTTCAACTGCGATATACTGATTTTGACTGAGAGCTGGCTTTCTAAACAGAAACCATTGCCTCAACTACCGAATTATAATTGTCATCCCACCACCAAGATCATTAATCAAAATGACGGAATTGTAGTTTATTGCAAAAATAACATCACATACGAAATTGATGAACCTGCTTTCACAGAAGCCAATTGCCTTGTCATCAGGATTGGTAAACATACGGCCGTAGTGGCTATCTACCGTCCCCCATCTTTCAGGTCTACCGACAACTTCCTGAATTCCCTAGAAAACGTATTGCGCTCCTTGAGTAATCGTAATAATATCATTGTTATGGGAGATATAAATATTGACATTAAAAAGGGTACGATAGATTCTAAAAGTATTGACTACTTGAACTTAACGGCGGAACTTGGTTTTTTGCCAGCAAATTACTTTCCAACACGAGATATTAACTGTTTGGATCATGTTTTACTAAAAACTAGGTCCCAAGCTCTATCGTTTGTCCTCCAAAGTGCTTTGACTGACCATTTACCTGTTTTACTCTGTCTGTCACTCACATTTGCCCAAGAGCGCTCTCAATTATCAACCTTCAAAAAAATTGACCTGAATAACGTTGACTCTTTAATAAAATCTTCTAACATCTCTGATATTTTCCTAATTAATGACCCTAACTTAGCAACTGACTTACTCATCAACATTCTTATGAACTCACTGCAGCGCAGCACTATTCACAGACCCTTGTCATCAAGAAAACGTATATCTAAACCCTGGATTACTCAGGGTTTGTTGAGATGCATACGACACCGCGACAATATGCACCTCAAACTAAAAAAGCACCCGAATGACCAAGTTCTTGTGAAGACCTATAAGAGGTACAGAAATTTCTGTAATTCCCTACTCAAGAAGCTTAAACTTACATACGAACGTTCGGAACTCGAAAAAGCTAACAAAAATCCAAAATTGACATGGAAAGTTATAAAGAAAATCACCAACATTGCCCAAAATAAAACATTCCCTACAGAACTCTTAGATTCAGGACCAGATGAACAAACAGCTATTAACAATGTTAACTCCTATTTCGCTAATGTGGGTAAAACTTTAGCCACCGACATAGTAAACAACATCGATAGTGCAGCTATTGAGTGTACTATCGAGCAACAAATCCACCATAGATCTTTTGTTTTACTCAATACTGACCCAGAGGAGGTAGAAAGGACGATTCTTTGTCTTAAAACAGATTGCGCAACGGGATGGGATGGTATATCCACCACACTGCTTAAAACGTGCAAAGACATAATCGTACCACCTCTCACCCACATAATCAATCTATGTTTTGACCAAGGAATATTCCCCAACGCTTTCAAAAGAGCTATCATCCATCCCATTCACAAAAGTGGTCCTAGAGACAAGGTCACCAACTACAGGCCAATTAGCATCCTGCCATCTCTGTCCAAAGTTGTCGAGAAACTTATTAACAAAAGACTTGTGCGATATCTCGAGAATGAAAAACTTTTATCTGACTGTCAATTTGGATTCAGATCTGATAAATCCACCGAACAAGCAGTCTCAACTTTAACAGATTATGTAGTCAGTAACTTGGACAATAAAAAGAAATGTATAGGTGTATTCCTAGACATGGCAAAGGCTTTTGACACTGTCTCAATTCCCTTACTTCTTGCAAAGTTGGAGCGTATTGGCCTCCGTAACAAGTCTCTCCAAATTTTCGAAAGCTACCTAACAGATAGAACCCAGACCACCACCATAAAGAATTTAGTAAGTGCTGTAGAAAAGGTGTCCTATGGCGTTCCGCAGGGCAGCATTTTAGGCCCCAGTCTCTTTTTAATCTACATTAATGAGCTGTGTGAATTCCTTCCAGACCGAGGTAAAGTAGTTACCTTCGCCGATGACACCGCCTTAGTCTTTGAGGGAGAGTCCTGGGATCATGTACGCACACTTGCCTGTGCATAGGGAGAGTGGAGACAATTAAATATTTGGGAGTACAAATAGATAGCCAACTATCATGGATGCCCCAAATTGATTCAGTAGCTGCAAGGCTGCGCAAACTAATTTGGATTTTTAAAAATCTCCGTCACGTTGCCTCGGCCAGCCTTCTAAAATCGGTGTACTTTTGTCTCTGCCAATCTGTCCTTAGCTATTGCATCTCGGTATGGGGGGGAGCTTGCAAAACTAAATTGATTAAAGTTGAACGAGCTCAGCGCTCTGTGCTAAAGGTCATGCACTTCAAACCCTTTCGCTACCCCACGGAAATATTATACAAGGAATGCCAGGTTCTGTCGATAAGGCAATCATTCATCTTACAACTAGTTCATGTCTTCCACAAAAAAACTACTTTTATCCCCAATCCACAAAATAGACTCTCCAAAAATGTATGCAAAACTGTAAGATGCAATACATCATTCGCAAGACGTCATCCATATTTTCTGGGAGCATACATCTATAACGAACTAAATAAAATTCTAAATTTTTATCCAATGTCTACCTACAAATGTAGAATAACATTAAAATCATGGCTACTAGAGCAAAACTATGTGGGGACTGAAAACTTACTAATTGTTTTAACCTAATTATAAGTCACACCCACACGTATACATTAACTAACATGAACACTGTCACTCCAAACCACATGTACATGCACACACACCAACACACACACTCACTATATACACACACACCCTTAACCATACACACTCATACACACACACACACACACACCAACACTCACACTCTCTTCATATACACACATCTTTACCCATTTACACTCACACTCATTCAAGCACGCAAACATAAACACCCCCATACACACAAACGCATAAAAACAACACCAACACTCTTTATTACTCGTATACCTCACACTCCATTACAATAAAATCATTTACAATCACACTTACTACTCATTACTACTTAGATTTATTTTTATACTAAACTTTTTTTTACCTGTAGACGTACACATAATCAATTTCTATTTAGCTTTACTGTCAAACCGGTTCCGGCGGGGGCATAGGTACGCCATCTTACAGGATCTCCTAGTTTGGGTACCTATGTTTTCCAATCAGGTCCAACGATCACATTTTATACAAAACCTGTATGTACATTAGCATAAGTGAAGTTTGTTACCGAAATAAATTTATCTTTATCTTTATCTTTATCTTTATCTTTACCTCTTTAATTAGTCAAAGTCAAAAGATGTTAATTTCAATAAAATCACTTAGTGATTTTCTTATATAAACATCTTATATTAACAGTGATCACTTTGAAACGTGTTAGAAACTTGGTGAAGCTACGCCTGTTCCTCGCGACCAAGCCTAGGAGAATCAGGCAACAAAAAACACGGCTATCATTTCCCCCATTATCTCATCATTAGTTCTCATAAACTCTTTTAGGAGGAGGTAGGGCACAGCGAGATTTTCTCGTTCTGAATTGGAGCAGCCTGCCTGGGGAGGTACCTCCGCCTTACAGAAGATCGCAGCCAAATAAAATTATTTGTTTCAAATAGTGTTGTGTTCCTGCGGTGAGTAAGGTTGCCAGAGCTCTTTGCTGCCAGAGGAAGGGGGTTCGGGGTCGGCAACGCGTGCGTGATGCCTCTGGTATTGCAAGCACTCATAGGCCACGGTAACCGCTTACCATCAGGTGGGCCGTAAGCTTGTTTGCCACCTCTGTTGTATAAAAAAAAAAAAAAACTTGGGACTGAATATGCTCCAACTCGATTACTAATAAAATTGTAAATGGAAGGTTAAAAAATAACCAAGCGTGGATTCTGGGTCTCTATCTGGGTTTGGTCGCGAAGAACAGGCGTAAATTCAAGTTTTTCAATGAATAAATGAATATTGAAGTTTGAAGTTCGGAGATTGAAGTGATATCATTTTCATAGCAATTGCTTCGATTCGTTTTTGGTACCCAACGTTGGTCGTCCAGCAGCGAGATGGGCAGACGATATCGCAAGCATCGCGGGCCGCAACTGGATGAGGCTTGCACAAGATAGAGAAGATTGGCACATACAAAGGGAGGCCTATACCCTGCAGTGGGTGAAGTCAGGCTGTGGATGATGATGATGATGATGACCCAACATTCCCCTCAATATTTTACGAGCCGCCGATTTTGTTAGACCATTGCTTGACCTTGAGTTTTTACATTAATCTTTGCGTATTTTTTTCTTTGCCTCTATCTAAGCCTGATTTATTTAACAGCGCTGCTTTCCTAAGACCTAACCAACTGTTATTTGCGGCCGTAATATAGGGAGCAGAGTAAAAACATAATAATACTTTGAAACAAGGTTGAAAATCCGCAAATTTTACCCTCGTTAGATGAGGGTCATGTCACGGCTAATAGAAAAGAATTGATGAGGAAAATTACGTGGGTTAATAGTACGCGTTGAACACAGCGCATGCACGCAACGTACAAACGCGGACTTCAAAATACTTCAAATACAGTGACTGCACCTTGCCAGCATATTGTGGAAATTTGAGGTATGTTCGCCAAAATATATATTAATTTATTCAAAATAATTGTGATAAGAGAAAGATAAACTCGCAGTTCCCACGCAATTAGGCTCGCTGGGGTTAGTAAATCCTTTAA
Organism: Anticlea derivata; assembly: GCA_947579855.1. Taxonomy (NCBI): domain Eukaryota; kingdom Metazoa; phylum Arthropoda; class Insecta; order Lepidoptera; family Geometridae; genus Anticlea; species Anticlea derivata. The sequence continues at coordinate 9,912,531 of OX388269.1, forward strand.
AGGGCAATGTGTACGCTTCTATAACAAGGTCCCAAGCGATGTGCTAAAGTTATAAATTAACAAAAAAATTATAATATTAGTCTATTGAGATGCCAAAAAAGCTTGGGACTTAATTTTTTTTTTTTTTTTATGTTATACGGAGGCAAACAGGCTTACGGCCCACCTGATGGTAAGCGGTAACCGTCGCCTATTGACATCTGCAACACCTGGAGCATTGCTAATGCGTTGCTTGCCCTGGAGAAATATTTTTGTATTTTTCTTAAAGCTCTTCATGTTGTAGGTTAGCGGGAAAACCTCGGAAGGAAGCTCATTCCACAATTTGCACGTATGGGGGATATGCTATATAAGTTGAATTTATGTATGTTGTATTTATTTAGTATGTTGTATTTATGACCTGTGAGAATTATATATTTTTCTAAGTTTCATCTTTCTTGCCACTCCACCAAGGTCAAGAAAGACAATGAAATGACGGCCATTATTTCTCAGGCAAATTTGGTCTTGAAAAGGCATTTCAAAAGCCTTCCTTCAAGGTCACCCAAACAAAGGCTCTTTAATAATCCCGATACAGCCCGCAGTTTGCGGTTGAAACTGCGAAGTAGGTACAAAGTTTGCTATTGTCCGAGCTATGAAGATATCTCAGCTTGAAGATATCTTTGAATTTAGTTTACCCGACGGCTGTGGATGAGTCCTCCATTTTTGTTTTATATTATAGGGGAGTAAAGGTTCTCGAATGGCGACCATGAACAGTGTGAAGGTTGCGGGAAGTTAGTGGATGGAAAAGGCTAAAGAGCGGTCGTGGAACCCATTGGGGGAGGCCTATGTCCAGCAGTGGACTTCTACAGGCTGATGATGATGATGATCTGTGGGGTCAGAACTATGTATGTGACTGTTGGGTGTTATTGTTTATTGTTATTGTCTATGCAAGAAACTTGGCAATCAAAGTAAGTAGTCATCAAAAGTATTTACTAAAAAGTATTTTTTTTTAAGTATTTGACTGGCCTCATAGCTCAGTTAGTAGTAACTCTGCCTTCTGCGCTAGAGGTCGCGGGTTCGATCCCCGCACTGGACAAAACATTTGTGTGATAAACAAAGATGTTTGTTCTGTGTCTGGGTGTTAAATATGTATATCTATTATGTATATCAGTCTCTGGTACCCATAGTACAGGCTATGCCTAGTTTGGGATCAGTTGACCGTGTGAATATGTCCGGAATATTTATTTATTTATTATTTATTTTATTTAATAGACCATGTTTTTGTATGAGGTGGTACATACATACTTTTGTAATCGAGTCGCAAATACCACCCATCTCTAACGTAGTGTAATTACTTGGCGCAGCTCTAAAGCAATAAGAGCCTGGTTTAGTATAACATAATGTAAATAAATACCTACCTACATAGTATTTACAAACAAACCATTGTTAGGCCAATCTAGAGTTCAGACATGGTTTGACACTCACGCTAATGTAAGTTCTGAATTGCTCACTCAGCAATGAATACTTATTATGTCAATTTTCTAGCTGGTTTCATTGTTAGACTTGAAGCAGTTAAAAAAGTTCTTCTCTTATTTATCTACATATACCTATTATACAAGGTGATTCATAATAGATATACTATCCCGAAAGGGGCTTATTCTACTACCAGACGCCACTTTTCATTGAAAAAACACTTCAAAAATCAGCTGTTTTTGATGTCAATTCAGTTCAAACTAAATTAACTAGCCTTTTATGTAGTAATATTGACGTCGGACTTCACGTGATAATTAGTTAGGAAGATAAAAAAAAAAAGTCATTTATTCACCAAGAATCTTACACACAGTTAATAAGATACAATTGGTAATTTACAAGTTTTGGTATGTAGGTAGACAGCTGAGATGTTAATAATACCAAAAACTGATTTCAAATTTTTAAAAATAAACTTAATTTCGTAGATATATTATAAAGTGCATACAGTGCAGGCGACTGTACCTAAACAAATTAATTTGACGGGTAATTTCCTAAACTTTTCCCTATCTTGATCCTTGGTAGTCAATTTCCTCGGGCAAACTTTGGTTTTTCCATTACCCAAATAAACAGTGAAATTACACTCAAAGATTCTCTCGTTTCCGGTCAAATATCCTGCCAAATCTTGAGCTTCAATTTATCCTTAGTTTAAATAAGTTGATTGTAAAAGTTTTATATTTTTATATAGCAAACATTGTTATAGCTAAAAATAACAAGAAATCGTGTTTTATCCATTTATGTACAAATTTTTAAACATTCTATGATAATATAACATGTTTAGGATGATAAATGTTCTTGATTTGAACTGCAAATATCTGTTCAGGGTCTGGGTGTTTACCATGGTACTTTCTGATACACACGACACAGGGAATACTAGTGTGTCAGGACTATGTATGTGACTGTTGGGTGTTATTTATTTATTTATCTTTTCAAAATTTCTCTCTTGACGATTGAATTCGAGCACAGCCCTTACCTATTGGTCGTGTGAGATATTGTATTCCTCGTAATGGAGGGTGGATAAATCTATTTCTTTTGTGCCGTGTAACACTACACCCGTCGAGAAAGGAAAGACTGACGTATTTTTTCGGAGTAACTTTATTGTTATTTGAGCCACTTGGAAAGGAGTTGGTAATGCCGAATGATGGAGTAGTTGGTTGTACTATACGAATTTAGGTCGAAAAAAAATTTACGGCTGTACTTATGTAATAAAATTCGAAGATTTGTGTTCCTTTATGCCGTTTTCAAATGCGCTTTTTCATTAAATATTTATTCATTTCGGACCTATGAGTCATAAGAATGTCATATATTCACCATGTGAGAATTTCATGTGACGAGAAGAGTGTTAGATATGAATGTAGGAGTAGAGGTAGGCCAAAGAAAAGTTGATGGACTGTGTGAAAGTGGATACGGGTAAGTGCTGAGATGACGACTGATAGAGGGAAATGGAAGAAGAATACATGTTATGCCGACCCCACGTGATGTGGGAACGGGCAGGAAGATGATGATGGTGATATCGGACCTTTAAGTTATGTGTACGACTTATAAGGTTGAAAATAGCGACTTCATCAAATCCAAGACCCCATGCCACAAAGAGTATTATTTAGTTGCGTGACGCAAACCTATTTCATCGATTTATTTAATGAGCAAGAGTAATTATTTTGATGGCATCAACCTATAGGTACAATACTACGTGATCCGTAACTAGTAAAAGAAAAAATATTCATATTTTTTTACTGTAGAGAAAGAATCAGTGTAGGTACATTTCATACTATTCCAACTCGCTAGCACTTTTCTCACAATTTTGTTCATATCATTTTGTTTTATTCATCACGTTCATTTTGTACAAAAAGCAGATTCAATTATTTAAAACGGATATTAAAATAAGCTATGCTGGGATTTGGTAAAACTAAGTAATTTATTCAACTACCAACTCTCCCCATAGTATCCTAGGTAGCGGCGAACTACTAATGACGGCCGTCAGCGGCCACCGTCTCAGTATCGCAAGAATTCTTATTTTAGAAAAAGAAACTCAAACAATTGACGGGTCCCAAGTCATACTTCGGAGAAGTCGATCGAAACATAAAATACTTATTAATTTGTAATAAATTTAATTCCTTTCTGGCTTACGCAACCGTGGTTTCCCCCTTATACAATAATCGGCATTGTTCTCAAACATTGATGTTTAATCCTAACGATAATGCCCTAATGTCTGTACCCAACAGACTGGAAGACCAGCTTGGTTTGTAAATACAGATTTTCCTCTTGCATCCATTGATATGACGTTCGAATCGTTATTTGAGAGCACACTCATAAAGTAGTGTCCAGACGAAGGTTTATATTTTGTAATACAAACCGCTTCAGCGTAGGAATATGAAATGTCAAGTCTGAGATGTTTCAATCATATGACAGAACAATACAAAGTAGGTTCGTTTCATCATCAATTTAGATGACATTTCGCATGCGAGTACAAGCTTAATTATGGCCGTAATTTGACAGTGACGGCTTTTAGGAACCCACGACTTTAGAATATTTAAAAGCAAAATCTCAAATTGGTCAGAATATTTTGTAATAGAAACTCGCATCTACCTATGCCTTACCCTAAAACGGTTGCATACCCCGTGTTTCAAGCTCGTAATGAATACCCGGTGAATTCATACAATATGCTCACGGTGCAGTCAAGAACAAAAGTTATTCTACATGGTCTTCATATTCATATTCTTTATTGTTCTTTACTGAGTGGTTCGCTCTGAACTGAGATCTCGCGATATCTGGTAGAAGTTGGTGCTTCGTTGATCCAATCCAAGTTATACCAATCGCGTTTCTGTCTTGGATTTAGGTAAATAAAATGCTCAAGTTATCATTGTCATAAAAATCAAAACTGTGCGTTTTGCGGTTATTGAGAAAAAACAGTTCAAAAATCATAAAAAAATTTAACCCTCACCTTAAATAAAAAAAAACTTGAGAACCTCCCCCTTTTTGATGTTGGTTTAAAAAATAGACACACGTTCGCCAAAATTTGAGACAATAAGTAGGTATATAGGTACCTACTTTATAGAGAGAGAGATTTATTCAAGCTTCATCTTAACTTTATTCTATAATGCTCAACTATACTCGCATGAAATTTGGATAAAGAAAATATGCCTATGCATGCTATCATAACTTCCAGTAAATTAAAAATCTCAATTGTTCGGCCATCGTGTTTGGCTAATTTTATCTTCACCACTTCCGTTCCTGACTGTACATCGTCGAAACAGCTCGTTGCCCGATGTGCGGTGGCCGAGGAATGAAATTAACTTAAGTTTTAAAATGAAGCACATTTTGCTAACAGAATGTTGTGCTTAGAGTAAAAAATAATACTTTATATCTGTTTTTGTCGGACAAGCGACTGTGAAATGAAATTAGTTTTATTCTTGGAGTTTATTGTGTTATTTTCGAATGATATAGTGAAATGATTATGAAATTCCTAGGACTATCCTGTCTACAAGGTGATTCATAACATGTATTCCATCCCGAAAGGGGGTTATTCTATCAACGAAAATAAATAATTTTAGCGAAAAAAACTTCATTATTTTACATTTTTTTCCAAAATCTTTCGCAAATTAGCTGTTTTTGGTATTTTTATCATCTTTAGAAATAATAACTAAATGTACAAGAAGTTCGGAATCAAGATTGCTACCGAAAACAGCTGATTCTCGGAGTTTGACCTGATTTGACCCCAAAACAGCTAATTTCCGCATAGAGTTTTTTTCAATGAAAAATGTCCAATTTCCAAAAGTCGTAGAACAAACTTTATTGCCAATTGGGTGTAGAATAAGCCCCTTTCGGGATGGAATACATATTATGAATCACCTTGTATACATAGATACAGTATGTTTATTTTTATTTTCTATTTCCAACAGAAGAAGAATCACTACATTGTACGAATAAAGAAATAAAGAGAACTACGTATTTTCCTAGTATTTTAGGATACAAGTCAGTGTAGGTATAATCCCTTACTTATATATCCTACTGTTATTAAAAGCGGGCGCAAGCTAGTATAAGTATAACTAGTGTGCTTATGTAATTAAAATGGCTGGCTCATTCCTTGCGCAAAGAATTTCTTTGGCAGTTCAACACGGGAATGGGTGTAGCGCTGTTTCGCACCACAGGTTCTCACCACAAAATCAGTTTTGCCGTTTCATACCAAAAGATGTCAGCGGTTCAACCCACATCAAATTAAATAATATTTTTCAGCGTTTTGGCATATTGCCGCATGATCAAAATTATTTGTTTGAATAGTTTCTGTTTTTTTTATTTTATCATTTAATGTGTGTTTACTGTTTATATAGTACCTATCTATGTGTAATCATTAAAACAAAATAAGATTTTTTGTGTTTTATTCCGTATTATTGACGGAGTTTTTTTATCTTGACTAAGTTACCTATGTGTTTTTCAACACAATTTAATTTAATTGCTAACTAGTAAAATCGACTGAAACTTTGAAATAGATAATCGATTATTAACTAAAGTTTACACCAAAGTTAGTTATCACAGCAAAATTTAAGTAAGGGTTCAACCCGCTACGAACACACCACTTACCACACAAACTTAGAACTTTGCGGACGCAATTGGTTAAAGATCAATTCACACGTAGTCTAAAAGATACAGGGTGAATTTTTGAGACGGGACAGTAAGGGCTATTACAGTATAATCTTATGCCCCCTGTTCTTCCGTACAAATGTATGGGAAAAGTTGTGTGGTGGAGTGCCATCTCGCTGAAAATAAACTTTTCGCAATTTTGACAGGAGCCATTCATCCAACTGGTTTTGGAGATTCTCTAAAATGACGTCATCGTACCGTACAAAGTTTTTCGCGATTTCTGAAATTTCTAGTACTCAAACCTTAGTCGGTCCGGTAGAGACTTTTGATCATTATAAGAAACAGGATCGATAGGCATCAAAAAAGTTTTTGTGTAAAATGACTATTTTCTTGCTAACTGTACATTTTTTCCAAAATCTGTAAATGCAGTTCAAAATATCTTAAAAATTTATAGATAGTCTTCTAAAAGCGTTTTCCTTTAACTATAACGAATAAGGTACCTGCCCTTACTATCCCGTCTCAAAAATTCACCCTGTATAGTAAATTATAAATTGTTAAGGACAAGAGTAGTTAAGCGCTATTGTTAAACTATTACCCCAACTGTCATCCGATACGTCGCCGACGCGCGCGGGATTGATTTACCCTTAAAGCCTAGCATCCTTTCAATACACTATTTCTTTCACCGACGATGGTCATAGGTCCTTTTCAGGGCTATCATACCTCAACCTGGTCTCTGACCTAAAACAGGATGACCAAGGAAGAATCAGTGACACGACAAACAAGCAAGTACACAAGTAAACAAGGCACTCTAAAAGCCTACGTTAAATCTACTGCGGTAAAACCACACAACACCGTGTGATCCCACCTTAATACTGAGTTTGCGTGAATCACAACACGATTTGAGAAATAAAATCCACAAAAACAAAGTAAAAGCTTTCTCGTGTTATCTTTCATGATCGATCGTTCTTTCTTTTACACTCTTTGACAGCCTTTTATCACTTAATGCACGTTCAATATTTGATATCGGTGTATTGGTCAGCGAATCTGTGTTGAAAATGAAAGGAAAACGTTTGATTTTGGTTTCAGTAGCTAAATACACAAGTATATTATATACCTACTATCCCGTATGGGGCCTATTCTACATGGTATCTTATTCTACTGGTAATAAAGTTTGTTCCAAGACTATTGGAACTACTTCATTTTTCATTAAGGAAAACACTGCAAAAATCTCCTATTTCGGGGACAAATCAGTTCAAGCTCAATTATTCAGCAGTTTTTTAATAGCAATTTTGATGGCGAACTTCTTGTACGTTTGATAATTCGTTGCGAGTGATGATAAAAAGACCTTAATCTAATTTGAAAACGATTGGAGGGAAAACAGTTTTTTTGCTGATTTACTTTATTTTTAATCAAATTTCATTGCTTAATTCTATTTTTAATGCCCTTTATTGTTCGGTTAGCGAATTCATATCATTTCGGAAAACTTTCCATTATTATGTCTAAAAATAGAAAACCACGAGAATAGAACAATAATTCTATTTTAAGAATTCTCCTAAAATATTCCTACAAAGCGGCTCAAACCTCGGTAACCTTTATAAAGGATTCTTGAAGCGTGGTAATATCATTTTTCAAGATTCTAAATCCTTACGTAGTCCCTATGGTTAGAGGTATCCCTTTTTAGAAGGACCATTAAGCGTCAGAATTTCCGGCCACATCTTTTTCGTAGATCGTCTACTAACAACCTCTACGAAACTATCATAATTTAAAAAATTGCTGTTTTTATTTGACATAATCCAGACTATGCTTTTGTATGATTAGAAAATGTCTAGTCAGATTAACTGTTGTCTGAAAATATATAATAAAAAATGGCTTATTCTAGAATCAGGTATAGTTATTGTTCAACTTTATGGGAGCAGGGCTAGCATCGGTTTATATTATTATGTTTATAGCGAGTCCATCGCAATCTAAAATACTAACCATTCAAAACAGGGTATCCCATATGATTAAATCCTTGTTATCCTTGAATTATTTGTTTCCTGTTTCTTCTTGTTCGCGAGGAACAGGCGTAGCTTCAACTGATTTCTAAACCGTCTCAAAGTGATCCTAGTGATTTTATTGAAATATACAAAAACTCCTGTTAACTTTGACTCGATTCAATAGGGGACAAACGAAGCAACATAAACAGCAGAAAATCTAAGTGATGCCCTGATAACAATGTTCATGACCAATAGAGCTTGCCCACACTGTTTTTTTTTTTTTTTTTTATATATCTGAGATGGCAAACAAGCATACGGCCCACCCGAATTTAAGCGGTTACCGCAGCCTATGAGCGATTGCAATACCAGAGGCATCACGCACGCGTTGCCGACCCCGAACCCTAAAGAGCACTGGCAACCTTACTCACCGCAGGAACACAACACTATTTGAAACAAATAATGTTATTTGGCTGCGATCTTCTGTAAGGTCTTCTAAATGTGTCCAGTGTCGCGAAAATGTCGCATACGACTCGCTTAATTCCAAAACGTTTTAACCAGTGCTAGCACAGAAAGAGCTCAAGACACCAGCTGGGATTAGACGTGCATACACTGAATGGATTATTTGCTAAGCTGTGGCTACAACAGCCAATTTATTTAAAAGCTTATTCGAAAGATTAAAGGCAACAGTTACAGTGTACTTTAGCCTAAGTTCAAAGAGAATATTGTCGGCCTCAGGCTAAGAATGCTACTCTCAGACTAGTGCTAGTATTTCTGAGAAATCAGCAATTTCTCTAACAATTCTAATAAAAGTGTAAAACTAAGATTATCCGTCTTTCCCCACATTTGATGTAAAAGACGGTCAAGTGCGAGAACTCGCGTCCTGAGGCTTCCGTACCATTGGCCGTGGGTTCGAATCCCGGTCGTGCACCAATGGATTTACCAGTCAGAAATAAAAATTCTAAGTGTAGGCATTGGCAAACTTATATTTGCGGTAGCTCACGTAGTCATTGTTTGACATCGACCGCAAATATAACTTTGTTTCCTAAAAAACTTCGAAATTCCTCAATTTCAGACTTTTCCCTTTAATTGTGTTACAAACGCTCCTAGCATTCCAAATTTGATAATTGTGAGGTAACTGGAACTGACCCTAGAGGTTTTTAATTTTTGCCATTTCCATACAAAAATTATACATTCATTGCCATATCTTTTAAATGCATTAGGCTAGAGCTTTGATTTATATACGGCACCATAAGCCTACATACCTTAATAGGTGGTATACATTTCAAGTTGATACCTTATCCTGTTTCTGAGAAAAAGGGTCTTGACAGACTGACAGACGGACAAAAAGTGATCCTATAAGGGTTCCGTTTTTCCAAATGAGGTACGGAACCCTAAAAAGCAAAGTTAAGAGGAATTTTAAGGTTGTAGTATGTACCACTATGTTTTCCTTCACCGTTTCATAACACTTTTATACTTAAAAGTTGATTGGAAGCAGGTCGCGCTGGAAAATTATGGCGTATGTTCAGCAGGGGACGTCCTTTGACTGCCGTGATGATAATGAAACAACTAGACAACGCCACGAATGCTTCTGTAACCCGGCTCATGTATTCACAGCTTTAAAAAGCTCATTGGTAACCAGAGGCCACCTTGAATCATAAAACTTCGCGTGTGAATGTAAGTTTTATATAACTTTACATAAATCACTTGGCTCACCGATATGTTATCGAAGAAATATGAAAATATGTATGCCCTAATCTTCTTGGCACAAAAACTGAAACCCAAGTGGTCAAATAGCATTTTGTTATGGAACCACTTCGTGCTATAACACAGTTTGGTGTGGGTCCCATAGCTATACTTACAAACGATGATACTGAAGAATTGATCGAGATAAAAAAATTATAACTATATACTTATCTTAATAAAGCTTTACATCGCTAAAAACAATCATACACACATAATGCACAACACACATAAAGCACCTTTCACATACACACACACACCCTTACACAAATTTACACCCAAAACACTCACATAAACCAGATGCATAACTTGATCTTCATGATCGAGTTATGTACCTCTCTCTCACTTGTTCCTGAAGATTGGATCTTCAGGAACAAGTGAGGGAGAAACCCAGTTCAGCAATTTCCCTTTTTTCCCCTTTAAGAATTTAAATGTAGCTTGTAGATTTTTTATTTTATTTTTGTTTTTTTCCTTTCTGTATATCTATATATCCTTTAATTTCCATAGTTAGGTACATAGTTTATTTATTTTTGGATGTATAAATCTCTTTTAGTCCCTAGGTCGGGCACTGGAAATTGCGACACGGTCTATACTTCTGCAATTTCCAGTATTCTAAATTGTATTCTGTATCCATGTATTTACGTTCAAATAAATAAAAAATAATAAAAATAATAATAATACTATACTGTGTATGGGGATTTTACGAATGGTTCACCCTAAAATGGCCGGGACAGGCATAGCCGCGTGCAAGCGAAACAGTTTAAAAAGTGGTAAGGCGGGTTTTTGGTAATATTACATATCCCTACTCAACAAGGAAATACGAGGAAATTGCTTTTATTCTTCAAACGTCATATATTACAAGGTTTCCGAAATCCCCCGACCTAACCCAGCCAATCGCACATAGGGGAGTTGTTCCGTACGAAAAATACCAAATTGAGACTCAATATAACATCATAAATATCCTGGTTACAGACTGCCGATATGTTTTTAAACATTATATTGCCTAGAATAGATTGAAGTATAAACTCAGTCAGTGGAGGCTGTCTACATCTTGAAGCCACGTTCAAATGACGTGCGATATGTTATCTAAAATATGTTTTACCTAATCTACTTCAAAATTATCTTTACGTCTACTGATTAAAGCCAATTTAAAGTTTGACATTTGACAAGCCCCTGAAAGTTAAACTCACGTAAGCGTAAAGATAGCTCACCGAGGAGGAGGGGAGGAGGGGGCACTACCGGACGGTAGTGCCCCCTCCTTCCACCCCACAGGTCGTGGGTTCGAATCCCGGTCGTGCACCAATGGATTTTCGATTCGGAAAATTTATGTGCGCTGTAATCTCTCTGCGCAGTGCTCTGAAATGGTGAAGGAAAACATCGTGAGGAAACCGGCACGGCATTTTAATCCTTTCACTAAACTGATTCTTTCACCGACGGTCATCGGACCTTTTCTGGGCCACTATACCTCAACCTAGTTACTGCCCTAATACAGGACGACCAAGAAAGAATCAGTGATACGACAAGCAAGCAATAATATACGTTGGATTATAAATAGGTAATGAACTCAATGCAGACATTTGGCCGCGTCGCGCTGTTTGAACGTTACTTAGCACAAGAAAAGTTTACTAAAACTTCGGGACGCCTCCACGAACAAAGTTCAAAGTTCACACGCTATAAATCATAGTAATTTTTTCTGATTTTCATCGCAATAAAAGTTCAAGAACACAACGCAATTTTGCAAAAAACAGCATAGCTGCGGGTTTTTATTTATTGCTTTATTTTACGGAATGTGCGCGCAGAGGCATAAATCTCTACTGTATCACATTAGAGGCGGAATGAAAAACGTGCATTCTGCATGTTTTGACTGTGATTATAAGCTTGTTTTTTTTGTTAATTGTTGACCGTTGTACAATACAAGGCAGACTTGTGCTTATAATTTTTCAAGTATTTACTTGATTGAATTTAAACTAGTGTTATATTTACGTTGTATCTGAAAAACCATGTGCTCTAGAATAATAATTAAAATCGTTTTGGAATGGATGAACAACATTAAAATAAATAAATTAAAAATAAATATTCCGGACATATCACACACGGTCAACTGATCCCAAACTAGGCATAGCCTGTACTATGGGTACCAGAGACTGATATACATAATATATATAATTTAACACCCAGACACAGAACAAACATCTGTGTTCATCACACAAATGTTTGTCCAGTGCGGGAATCGAACCCGCGACCTCTAGCGCATTATTATATTATTATTATATTATATTATTTCATAATATAATATAACACCCCATTCATGTATTTCTATGACTATTTTTTTGGACCCCTATATCTTAGTAACCCCGAATTCCATACCGATTGAATTGACGGTTCGGAAGTTATGCTCTATCTAATAAATAGGTAAAATAAAATTTGTTTGAGAGATCTTGCTCGCTCGACCAAAAATTTACATTGGTCGCGAATAACCGTCATTTGATCTAAGAAACCAGCGATGGAATATACAGAACTGGTGGTTACAATTTTTTTATTATTAACCTAAATTTAAAAAAAACCGCGAATGACCGGCAATTGAACGCCATATTCATCACAATTTTATAATTTTAGGAAATTCTCACTCAAAATAAGACATTTCCTATGGATAAAAGCAGATTAAATAAATGTCACAAAATGGGTCATTGCCACGTAGATTTTGACCGAACTACACCAACGAATTAGGGTCGGGTAAACTACCGAGTATTTACCTACTGGCAATGAAAGGTCCTCTGAGAAATCCTTGGCCTAATGAAACTACAATACAAGAAACATTTAGGACATGGCCTAACCAACGAACGAATATTTATTTATTTTATTTATTATAAGTTCAAGAACACAACGCAATTTTGCAAAAAAAAATATTAAAAATATACTAATATTTAAAAAAATATTTTTGTAAATATATTCAAAATATATTTACCCAACCCTAATTCATTGATGTAGTTTGGTCATAATCTACGTGACAATGATCCATTTTGTGACTTAGGTCAAACTCTTATTTATTTATTTTTATTTATTTATCACTTTCACACTTAACATTTTGTAAGGAGGACTTAATGCTAAAGCATTCTCTACCAGTCATCCTGGGCGTGCAAACAGATGGTGAGGCGTGACAATTAAACTAAACTTAGAAATAATTTCCTGTAGAATAACTAACTGTAATATTGTAAGACTCTAGATAGTCAATTTCTAGAAAAGACAATAAAAATTCCTATAAGAGGATTTAAATTGTACTTAAATAATAATCTTATTAAGAGAGCACACTTTAAATGATTTTATGAATGATAAAATCGTATGGCCTGATGGCCTTATATTTTGTGCATTATTTATGTAAGCATTAGGTAGATTTTTCCTTAAGTGTAGCGAGTGCTGCCCTAGAACATTTGCTGAAACTTACCATGATTCTTTTTGTTTCTTTATTATAATTTATTTTCTTTTGAGCCGCATATCGATCTGCACCTCACCAAGTATTTATTGCCTGATTATTTTAGGCTTGGTCGCGAGGGACAGACGTAGCTTCATCTAGTTTCTAAGGAGACGGTTCAAATTTTTCCTCGTAATTAACAGCTTCTGACTTTGACGACAGAGGCACAAAAGTGTCCACTACTACGACCATCAAGACTAGAAATAAAACTATAGCAAAATGATCCTGAGTCCAGTTAATGTAGGTATTGTCCAGTTTCAGTGCACAATATCCCAGTAACGGCAGCCACATGCGCGCATTACACTGGATGCTGTTTCGTATTATCCGGCGCAAAGGACCACATGTGCCTAGCGGTGATGCAACTTGAATATAACGTAGCTACCTACCTAATAAATTGGTTTTGTTTTGCGTTAATTTTGGATATTTTCAAAGAAAAGATGTACATCGTTAAAATTTACAAGACTTGTATAATCGGGAGAGAGAGAGAGAGAGCGGAATACTCCCCGCTCTCAACAGTATTTTTTATAGGTAAGTCGATTATGGTTACCGTACCAGAGAACAGTCTGATTTCCATGTTTAGTGTAATCGCGAACATATTTTTTCGAAATTTCCTATAATAATGGCTACATACAGTTTTTTTTTTTAATTATTTATTTTGGTTACCGAAAACAGTCTGATTTCCTTGTGTAGTGTATTCGCGAGCATATTTTTTGTAGTTCTCATTTTGTTTGTCTGGTGGAACCATCCTACAACGAACCACTATAAAAACACGCGGAAAAAGTGTATTTGCTTCCAATATTCTCTTCACACGGTCATCGCCAACACAAAAGATATTAGATACCTTCTTTCGCAGTGCCTTCTATATAAAACCCTTTCTATATAAAGAATTTGTGACCCATAAGACCCTCTTCAAATCCAGAATAATTTTGTTTACAGCAACCTACAAAAGTATTGTTGAAATGTTTCAATGTAAACATTTCTACGGATTGAGAATGCAAAATACATGCTTAGGATTTTATAAGATGTGAGTAGAAACGATTGGGTTTTAGCGAAGGTTAGGGTTGAACAGTTAGACATTTTTGTAAAGTTACGAATCTGCTTCGTTTGCTATAAGTATTTGCCTAAACTATAAATGTGTTAGGTATCTATTAAACTTAGGAGTAATAGTGGCAAAGGAAGCCGAAGAAGGCCATTCTATGTGAAAAAAAATAATAAAAAAGCCTTAAAAAGAGAGATTTTTGATACGGCATTTTTTTTTCTTAAAAAATAAAGCGATCGCCATGAACCGGTGTCTTATTTTCCCTAAATAGTACGTAATTATTTCCACGTCAAACTTCAAACAAATAATTACAAAGAACAAATAAAAAGGTAAGACTGAAAGAAATGTTCCTTTGATAATTAATTAAGGTGATTATTTCATTAAGACGAGGGTTGAAGAAAATGCCAACAAACCTACAACTTGAGATAGGCATCTCTTTAGCATTTTACAAGTCAGGATATCAAAAACCGAGACATTTAATTGCCTCTCTTGTAGCTCGATTCGTGAGATAGTGGTGACAATTCAGTTTAGTTTTTTTTTTTTTTAAGTTTTTCCCCTTTCGGGATGGCTATGGCATCTACGCCTTACCGCCAAGTCTTACGTGTATTTTATCTTGTTTAATTGGTTTATCTTCCTTAATTTTCTTACGTTAGTCATGGTCAAGTCACCGTCTAGTCAAGTCAAGTTCAATTTTAGTAAGATATGATGGTGGCTATTTTACTAAAACCTCGAGGGACCTCTAGGCGCCAACTCGCAAAATGACGATACACGCAATCATTCTATTTCACTTCACTTGTGCGGTTTACTCAAACAATATTACGCAAAACACCACCAATATTATTATACTCTCTACTATAATCACACAATATTATTCAATTTAACACTAGTTTTGTAAAATAAATTGAGAGCACAACATCAATTCGCAAGTTCCCGCCAAAAAGTCCAATTCAGTTTAGGTTTTCATTTGAAATGCAGTAAGACGTCACCGCGGTCACCTTTTAGATGGATGACTGCGTCAATAGCTGAGTTTTCCGTCTTTTTTCGGATCTTTAAAAAAAAAACTGTTATCGAAGTTTCATCCATATGGTACAGGCCTCATAGCTCAGTTGGTAGTAACTCTGCCTTCTGCGCTAGAGGTCGCGGGTTCGATTCCCGCACTGGACAATCATTTGTGACTAACACAGATGTTTGTTCTGTGTCTGGGTGTACAGGCTATACCTAGGATCAGGGATCAGTTGACCGTGTGTGTTTTTTTTAATATTTAAATAACTACTACTCACTTACATAGAGTCCATCGAGTGGAAACCAGAAAACAGAAAAAAAACGTCAGCTGCCATTGCTACATGCCAAGCGCGCCGTTCGGCCGGACCTCATAATTTAATAGGTCTTTCTATCACCTACGTTTCTTTTCTCTTGGTGCCTTACTTACTAGACGCAACTTGCGTCTAGTGAGACGTAACTTGCGTCTAGTGCGCCTTGCGTCACGCAAGGCGCTAAGCGAGGCATCCGGCAGTGCGGAAATCGAGGCTCGCTAATCGCTACGCTTGTAAAAGTGTGCGAAAATAATAAAGAATTTCCTTTCATTCATTCATAAATTCAAAGGACCCTTTTACACAGCCACAAAGTCAAACTAGAAACTCATTTATCCAAACCAGTAGAATATACAATGAGACTAATTGAGACCTCACTTTACCTCAGCGCCTACAGATTGTTATACAGCGTAAAAGCTTTCGAAGAAAACCCCTTGTTTTTATATAATTTGCGAGAACTGAATCTCTTGAATATGTAGGCAATATTAGCGAGATTGTGGTCTGTATCGCTTCATACCGCCATGCAAGGTAAAATGATCCTTATTCTTGCGGAAATAAAAATTCAATATTCGCTTACTACCTGCGCTCAGTCCTTACTTCCACTTTCTATGATAAAGTGAACAGAGAACTGATGAGTGACAATGATTTGTGAATTTCCAATTGGGTAATAATTTTATCTTTATTCCTTCTTTTTTTTAATTCTTTGAAAAAACACAGATAGATAGCAATATGAAGGAAAGGTATGTAAAAAGGCGAGTTTAACCCTATTAATTTAACCTTTAAATGAACAAAGATTTTTACTTCTAGGCTTGATCGCGAGGAACAGGCATAGCTTCACCTAGTTTCTAAGACGTTTCAAAGTGATCCTAGTGATTATATTGAAATAAACACCGTTTACGCTCAATGGTGACTCTAGTATGTCAACTTTCCAACAAACATTGCATCACGATTCAGTTTTCCAACAACTTCACAATACGGAGTTTGAGAACAGTTTCGAAATCGTCGTCTGAGTGAAACTTTTTAAGCCTTCGCTCAAAGCTGTTTTTTAATTGAGTGAAGTGCGGCTACAGGAGTATTCGTGATTTATTCACCAACATCAACTGCCTGAAGACTTATAATTAGTAGCTATAGTTTAATGTGTCGATTCTATTGTAGTATTATATATTATTATATATTGTAGTATTATTATTACTATAGTAACGATTATACTAAACTAACGAAAGAAAGCTCTAAAACTGTCGCCAATCTTGTTATTTGAATCAAAATTATATGGTGTAGATAATATTGCTCACCATTTGGATTGCGCTTTACAATCGTACATTCCATATTTTATTAATCTTTATATCACTTGGATTTGTAGGCAAGGAGCCTTTAGAAAAAAAAAAACCTTTTATTAAGCTGTACTAAACCGACCCAATCACGCGGCTTCGGTTTATAGAGTCATAAACGTTCCGAGGCGATTCAATGTGGTAGCAATGATTACTCTGCCCTACACCAGCGTCGGACTGGCCATATAGTTGAGGTGGCGTTTGCCACCCGGGCCCCAGCCTGCGCGGGCCCTCCACGGGCCTGTGGTGCCATTGTGTAAGCAAAATCACATTGAAGTTCGTATCTTTAAGGATCATTTATAACTTATCATTATCTAAAACGTTTCAAACTTGACAAGGGGAAATTTAACGATTTTAACTTCCTGCTTTTAATGTTTGAAATATTTCGGATGTTGCTAAGATTGATTAAATCATCCTCATTTCGAACTCCATTGCCATTTCGCTTATGCAATAGCACCGCTGGCTTGTGGGGGCTTGGCTTGCGCCGCAAACCAGGCGATAGGTTGGATAGGGGGCCCGCGCAGTCTAGGTCCCAGCTCTTGCGACCTAAATGTTAAATCTATTCGTTCATACAATTAGAGAGAAGCAATTTTGAAAATGGTTTAACCTGAGAAGGCCATCTCAGTTCCCTTTGCTTTTTATATTTCAATATTTTACGAAAGGATTCCATGTACCAGTCACGGGCCCCCGGGCTCTGGCGGCCCAGTCCGACCCTGCCCTTCACTACATACTTTCTGGCTATAGCGAATAATACAATCACAGTTAAAGGCTGGTAATCCGGCACAATAAATGAGGTAGACAATCTTTGCTGGTAAAGTACCTATGTAGTTAGTTAGGTTAGTTGCACGTTTTTTTTTTTTTTATCCTACAGTCACATACGACTGGCCTCATAGCTCAGTTAGTAGTAGCTCTGCCTTCTGCGCTAGAGGTCACGGGTTCGATCCCCCGCACTGGACAAACATTTGTGTGATAAACTCAGAT
The DNA here is from genome assembly GCA_947579855.1 of Anticlea derivata. Taxonomy (NCBI): domain Eukaryota; kingdom Metazoa; phylum Arthropoda; class Insecta; order Lepidoptera; family Geometridae; genus Anticlea; species Anticlea derivata. Next base: position 9,930,452 of record OX388269.1, read on the forward strand.
GTTTGTTCTGTGTCTGGGTGTTAAATATTTATCTATTACGTATATCAGTCTCTGGTACCCATAGTACAGGCTATGCCTAGTATGGGATCAGTTGACCTTGTGAATATGTCCGGAATATTTATTTATTTATTTATACATAGTGCTGACTGGCCCCACACTAGGATTCCCTGTGTCGGTGGGTCACTGATTCTTTCATTGATGGCCATAGGCCCTTTTTCGGGCCACCATACCTCAAGCTGGTCAATGACTTATTACGGCATGACCAAGAAAGAATCAGTGACACGTCAAGCAAGCAAGAGTGAATCCGGAACTTTTAAAGAAACGTCTCTCTCGAGTCGAGGGATCATTATGATAATGACATCTCTCTTAAACCTCAGAATAAGTTAATGTTAAGGAAAATTCCTTGCAGCAGAGCATTTCATCGTAAAGAAGGTAATTGCATTACGACTCGGCTCAGGATCGGATTTAACGCTCATCCAGTTTAATAGCGGGCCGGATCTACCATGGACTTATTCACAGCCGTCCAATGCTGAACAATTTCACACATAATCCGTAACAGCTAATATAAACCTTATATAACACATATTAAGATCCACGTGCGGCTGAAAGTAAATTTACTCCACAAAAATAGCCTCCCAGCATCATCAGCCTGTAGAAGTCTACTGCCGAACATAAGCTTCCCCCAAAGAGTGCCATGACGAAGGGTCTTGTGCCTACTCCATCCCTCAGCAACCTTCACAATGTCGTCGGTCCATCGGGTAGGGCCTTAGAAGGCCCCACCCGATAGACCGATGGACCGGATGACGCCGAGTTCTAACTCTGCGTAATTCGGTCCGGTTCGTGCTCGCCATTCCAGAACCTTTACTCCCCAACGGTTGTCATTTCTGCGAGCTATATGGCCTGCCCACTGCCACTTCAACTTGCTAATTGAATTTCTAACACGGCTTTTGCGTGGCTGTAATTTTTTGTCAGTTTTCCCACTCATTTTCGACAAAATAATACTGCTTGAAAATTACTGGTAAAGTGAGCCGTTCTAGTAAAATGTTATTAGAATCGCACCCTCGTTCTAAACTGGACCCTTGAGACGGACCTATGCGGAATACGTGGTGTGGAGATTGGGCCACTTATTCTATCTATAACTTTATCATAATGATCATTTCAGCCGTAGGATGTCCACTGTTGAACATAAAGCCCCATAGATTACCAGAAACAATAATTTGGGGGGATTTTCACATACTCGCCACGCTTGGCATGCGGTTGGCATCCCCTAGCTTTGTTTCCCTTAGGCGTTTCGCCTCTTACGACATTCATGGGTAGAAACGGAAGGGCCTATTCTTCAGCCTGGACCACCAAGGCATGCAAACTACATAAATGACAAAACATAATTACACAGTCGTATCCATAAATAACTATATTCCAACTTATTTATGACTACCTATGTATTATTACATAGATCTCGTGTCTATTGTTGTAACGTCATTGAAACTTTTCAATAACCCATCTCAAGGGGATGAGCCACAGCCGTCGCTCGATACAGGCCGTGACATATTTTGTAGCCTTTTCTATAATCTATCTACGGGATTACATCTTCCGGGGATATCCGTTAGGGCAATTGCGGGGATGTTTCGGCCGAGGATCTCAAAAGGCCCAAAATGTTTGTCTCGATAGGGCTCTACATATTTGAGTCTTTTGGGGTCGTGTTAAAGTGGGGTCCTTCGGGCTATCAAAACAATTCTGGCCTTTAGATCGTTTTCAACGGTCTCTAGATAGATCAATATTTTTTTTGTGTAAGTAAAATTTGTTAAATTCACCCGGAAGTCTGGAGTATTCTAAACAATGAAGTGGATTGCCAAATATGTAAAGATATGATAAAATCACATTGAACGCCCTGGCACCGTAGTGGCATCGCCTCGCCTCGAAAACAAATGCCGTGTTAGTACATGTCCCGAGGCGAGGCGATGTTGGTACGATACGGATTAGTATGCGCTGCAGAATGGAGCTTCATACGAATCATTCGGTGGCGGGGCGATGTTGTGTGCTCCATCCAATATTCAGTGTCATTATGTATTTAGGTAGGTACGTTTTATGTCATTTAGTTTCAAAAATAATGTAATTGGAGAAAATTAGTGTAGCGAGTGACCTTTACAAAGTCATTAACTTTATTGTCCACAAAAAATACCAGGCAGTATTTTTCGTAAAGGTTATACTTTATTATACAAGGTTTTAGCGTTAGATGGTAGTTTTGTTTATATATATAAAATAAAAGTGATTACGGATAATATAATTATTGCCCCAACGATCATATCTGTGTGTCCATCATGGATTTTGGAAAATTTCTAGTGGTTACCCCTATTACCTTATTAAAAAATAAAATTATACCATACAATAAACAATTTATTTTGTATGATAGCAAACTAACCCATTTATAAACGAGAATGCAGTATTATTGTGCTCTCATTGTCACGAAAATGATCCGAGGGATAGCAGACAGTGCCATTGTGTTGGGGCCTTGGCCTGTGGCCGTTTGTGGGCAGACAGCAGAGACAAACAGCTATCTCTCTAGACAATTTGTTGGTAGCCTTGTAACATGTCAAAAGATAATTGAAAATGGTATAAGGTGCTGAGCAGGCCTACTCCAAAACTTGTCACAAAATAAAGCGGCAGGGTAATATTTATGCCGAGAACAAACGATTTTATTTGGTAATAACGCGCTACACGTGCTACGCGCGTCTACGTGACTACGAAAAACTTTTATGACTCGGAACTACTTCGTACTTCACGAATAATAAATAGGCCATGCATAATGTACCGATTTAAATTGAACTTAAGTAACCTAATTTTCTAATGTCTATCACATTAGAAAATTAGGCGGGAAGGATTTTCCATAAACAGCTGACAAATTGTAGATCGCAAAGTCTCCTAGACGCTCATATTATTATCTGCTATGTACCTATGTATCTATCAGTGGCCCACGAATAATTCATCAAAAATAATTCCTCAAACGGCGAGTGTTATGTCATCTAATATAACGTTTAAATTTTATTTCTAAATGATTCTTACGTAAAGTAAATTTCGGGTTTGACATTTGAAGGCGTACAGTAACGTACATCAACTTTAAATGACATATCTCACGTCGGCGTCGGTTGAACACGGCTTTACGGTTACGAAATGATAGAAAATGAAAAAATATCAAAATTTAAAAAATTCAAGCTTTGAAAACGTCAATTGACTTTTACGATAGTATCGTGAGTGTACACTTACGTGAATAATGCGTGCTTGGGGCACTAATCATTTATACACTACTAACCATGTACCCTATTTGCATAAAGTTATTGTTTGTGGGTCAAAAAATAATAAATGACAGTGTTTTGAAAATTTTATTAAAATATTTTTACATGACAATATATTTTAATTATTAATCTTAGCTTATTTAGATTAGAATTAGTTAGTTCAATTTACAAATTAAATATCAAGATTTTATCGCAATATACAGTAAAAAAGTGTACAATTCCACATAAAGACAGTGTGTTCCATCACAATCAAATATAAATGTACAGTCTGAAGGAAACAGACCCTTCCTTGACCTTATACTTTATATATACTCAAGGGATTCACAAAAATTGATGCATAAAAATCTAATCCAACGGCTGTATTTCTCAAACGGTGCGAGAAATAAGGTTTCGTATTGGATTACTCGTGACAATATCTAAACAGAAATCGAGGCTGAATTTATTTTCTTATCCAAATACCGAAGATCTCATTTCGATAAAGGGAAATAACCTACCGAGTTTTTTAAAATGTACGATATCATCGTCATCACAAAGGTTTTTTTACAGAAAGAAAATTAAAACTAATACAGGTAAATATTAACAAAATACACAAGAAACAGTTGAGCTTTCTAAAGACCGTTACAAACGATCTATAGATAGCTCAATTGATCCTGATCACTACCAGTCGGAAGCGTCCCCAAGACGCTGGCGGAATTGCCACGCTGGATGGCAATGCTAATGCGTTGGGCCAAATATAATATTTCTAAGTAGTGCGACGACCTCAGTGGCGTAGAACATTTACATATCATGTAAACATTTGTCCCGCCCGCGGTAATCAAACCCACACACACCTCTCCAGCCACAACGCCATGGTCGTCAAAATGGATCAAGTTGAAAACAGAAATATACAAGCTCAAAGTCGCGCAACGGGCTATGGAGAGAGCTATGCTTGGAGTTTCACTACGTGATAAGATCCGAAATGAGGAAATCCGTAGAAGAACTAAGGTGACCGACATAGCTCTCAGAATTAGCAAGTTGAAGTGGCAGTGGGCAGGCCATATAGCTCGCAGAACCGACAACCGTTGGGGAGTAAAGGTTCTCGAATGGCGACCACGAACCGGGCGACGCAGTGTTGGAAGGCCCCCCACCCGATGGACCGACGACATTGTGAAGGTTGCGGGAAGTCGGTGGATGGAGAAGGCTCAAGACCGTTCGTCATGGAACTCTTTGGGGGAGGCCTATGTCCAGCAGTGGACTTCTACAGGCTGATGATGATGAAAACAGAACTATTGAAATTCCCTATGACTTAGTTCACGTGATGTTATTTATATGCGAAATTCAACCCCAAGAGGGTGCACCTAGGTTGAGTTTCGGAAATTACTTTCTTCCCTACAACAGAAAGCTACCATCCAAACGTACTCTTAGGTCTTCTGGTTTAGACTGTGCGTTGATTGGTAGTCAGTCAGTTACGCAATTGCTTTTTTTGTGTTAGGTATATGGAGGCAAACAGGCGATGGTAAGCGGTTACCGTCGCCTATTGACACCTGGAGCATTGCTAATGCGTAATGCCTGCCCTGGAAAAATCATTTTGAATTTTTCTTGAAGCCCTTTTATGTTGTAGGTTAGTGGGAAAACCTCGGAAGGAAGCTCATTCCACAACTTGCACGTATGGTTTTAGGTAGGTATACATTGATAATTTGTTGGCCTTGGGTTCCGAAGCAAGCGAGCCATCCGAAGTCAGCTGTTGGTGATTGACAGTCGTTGATTGTGTTATAATTCTACCAATAAATCAACTAAAATAGGTATCTACGAGTATGTTATTATTAGTGTTCTGACCAAGTTTTGGAAAAACGGAAAACTTATAGTCTCACTTCGGTGTCTGTTTGTCTATCATCGCTTCTTAAAGCTAAAGCAAGCTAGAAAAGTAAATTGGAAAATTAATGATTAATAAATTTTGATGGAAATCGTCCGTTTTTGATGAGGAATTCGTGTGATTTATTTAAATGAAATAGTTGAAGTGATGTTTTGTAGAGCCCGTCCAAAGTTTTTCAATTTATTTAATAAGAGTGACTTAAACTTTGAACGTTATAAATAATTAAAAATTTCAAAAGAAACTCGGAAAAATAAGAACCCAAAGCTATGTTAAATACAAATAAATTTATTTATCAAAAAGTTAACAATAAAGCTTGTTATGATCCAATATGTGGGTTTAGCTATGAATAAAATATTCTGATATTTAGAGGTAATTTTGGGTGATTACGGGAGATATTAAGGCGCTTTGAGAATCAAATGAAATAATATAAACTGTCGAGTGGGCGGAGTGAAAAAGTGACAGCGCTACGTACTATAATTGAATGCGGAAAGAGATAGCAAGCGTTAGAAGGCGCTCGAAAGTAATCGACGTAAGCGACATATAAGAAAATATCAATTATCTTAAAAACTAAGTATTTTAAAAAAAGTGTCTTTGATTTAGGTACCCAATGCTATTGTCTAACACAATATTTTAAAAAAAAGTTATTTATGATTGATAGTTTCTGAGCATTTTTTAAAAAACTGTTGCAGAGGACTGAACTTTAAAAAATAAATCTATCGTGAAAAGTTTTACTAATCGCGTTTCTGTCTTGGATTTAGGTAAATAAAATGCTCAAGTTATCTTTGTCATAAAAATCAAAACGGTGCATTTTGCGGTTATTGAGAAAAAACAGTTCAAAAATCATAAAACAATTTAACCCTCACCTTAATATAAAAATATTTTCAAGTCCATCAAGTTGGCTATTTAATGATAGATTGCAGTATGACTAAAAGAACCTCATAATTAGATTGTTTTATGAAGTCTTTGTTTAAGAAAAATTCTATACATATTTATTGCAATAATTGTATGGTTTTGTCAAGTGCTTTTTTTTTTTTGTAGAACGTGAATCCTGATAACTTTACAAAACTTAAAAAAATAGGCAACGTTGTAAAGTTTAGATAAATCCGAAATAAAGTTTCTGCGGGACTATTTTTTGTATTATCTGTAAATATGGGTATCAGAAACTACGAGTACCATGCCTAGGACCAGCCCTGCACAGGGAAGCCTAGTTTGGGCTCAGGACTATGTATGTGACTGTTGGGTGTTATTTATTAATTACTTATTTGATTTATCTTACTCTACTGATTGTTTTACTCGGAACACTACATAGCCTTATGTATTACTTGCACCTTAGCCAATTTTTCATAACAATCCATTTCGTACTTCAAACCGAATTTTTCAAATTCTCCAACACAGGTATTTTTAAAGTTCCAGCCAAACTGTGAAAGGTCAGAACTAGAATTAGTCTCGTACAAATTTAGAAACGCGATCGTGAGATCAGGTCAACAGTGCTCTGGGGGAAATAACGAACTCCGCTGTAGCAAAACTGAACTCTAGCACCCTGTATACGTGCCGGCCACAGAATAGAAAAAAGCAAAGTAGAGATATCATAAGATAAGATAAAGATTTATTTGCTGTGGAAATAGTAGTGTATTGGTGTTTAGAGCTTAAAACATTTTAGTATGGAGTATGGCCTAGCTTTTAGCTGTTAAGTTAGTACTCTTGATTTTCGGGGAAAAAATAAAACTAAAAATATTGAAAGCTTTTTTTCTCTTATAATTAATTTCTTTGTTGATAGAATAAGCCCCTTTTTAGATATTATACATTTTATGCATCACCTTGTATATTATTTACCTACTCATTAGTAGTTATATAAGACCACCCTACAGCTACAAGATTAAAAGTGTGGAAAGCGGAAAAACTCCCGCCTCCTGATTTTGTTATCCCACAGGAGGACCTGCCCCCTGGACACGACCTGCTGTGGCCTATCTGGAAGTCGTTGAACAGACTTCGCAGGTAGGTGAGCCGATGCAGATACAGTTTGTGTCAATGAGGGTTCAGGGACTCGAGCCTAGCCCAGTGTGACTGTGGTGCTCCAGTTCAGTCCATGCCACTCTTGCTGGAGTGTCCTTTGTGCACGAATACCTGTACGAGAGAGGATCTCAACGCGGCTACGGATAGGGCGATTGAGGTGGCCGTCTACTACTCTAAATTAATATAAAATGTGTGAAGCATCGACACGAAAAGAAGAAGACCTACTCATTATCGGTAGCGCGACTACACATCTGACTTCACCGTTCTAAAATAGTACTAGGTTCTGCTGAACTGTGGTGCCAACTTGTACACACGTAGCTGGCTAGTTATAAAAGTGTACAGGGCAAGTCATTTCACACAGTGCTTTAAAAAGGCATGCACGGGTACAAATTGTATTACTTCCAAGATAAATTTGTACTTGCCTTTGAAAAACACTATCTTTAGAGCTATATATCCACCTTAGGACGGAATACTTATTATTTTGTAGATGCTAGACAATATATTTCAGACGATCTGAAATAAAAATATGTGTGCAGCACCTTGTATGAGAAATAAAAGAAAAATAAACTATGTTGTCAACCATTTGAATTAACTTCGATAGAATTGCTAAATTATTAAAACTAAGCAACTTATGTTATCGCAAAACATAATACAATATTAGGTATTGGGTACGTTACAAATGATTTAACGTCAATGTCTTAGAAAAGATTTATTTCAAGCTTCGACAAAACCGACGCGCCTTTAGCGAAAACGATGGAAGTGGGAACGCCAATCGCATGACAGACACTCTCTGTGTTTTTTAATGAAGTTCGTGCTCATCAGTGGCTAATTAACATATTTCCCAAGTTAAGGCTTTTAAATTTGGTTCGCGCGTGGTCTCGTCAGTTTTGACGCAGATTTACGCTAACTTTATTACTACTTTTTGAAAACATTTAAAATGCCATTAGACTTTTGGCGTAATTATATTTTCCATTACATGTACAATAATAGGCCCCAAGATCGTTTTAGTTTATTTAAAGCTTACAGTTCAAATATTACTTACGTAACTATTTACAAGAATTCTAATATTTGGCCATTAGAATATTAACCTACAGCTACTAGGAAAGAGCAAAGATATTAAAGAAGAAGGATACTAGTATTTTTAGGTTTAAAATTGGATGACTCTACAATTAGGTACCTAGATAGGTGTATATAGGACGCAATTGATAGGGCTATATATAGAGGTCAACTTAACGAAAGAAAAACAGTCTACACCTATTCTTGAAACTGAAACGGTAACTAAAGTAGGTAACTAATAAAATTGCAAAACCAATAAAAATGTGTGCTTAGAAATAAAACGAGAAAAGAAAAGTAATGGGCACACGACTTTTGTCCCCAAGAATGGTCTACGGGGTTAGTAAAGGCATGTCCGAACATGTGCCCACAATCAAGTGAGTATATCATGCGTGATTGGTTTCAAGCCCATCCCCGCTTTTAGGAATAATTTCTAGGTTCCTCACAATGTTTTCTTGAACCGTTTAAAGCAGCGTGCTAATGTATACTTTCGAATGGAAAAACTCATTGGCAAACGATCGGGTTCGAACCCTGCGGATCAAAAGTCGGGGAACCTCCTATTAGGCCTACACGGCTTGTGCGTGATTGACAAAAGTGTGATTAGATACTACATAATAAGGAAACTACAGGTTTTGATTAAAAGTAGCACCACACGACTAAAACGGCGTTTTAATACACCCTAAAATAAATTTACTTGCAATTAATGCGTCGGATTAAGTAGTTATATAGATAGAGATAGAGAAAGAGAAGAATATGATATAGATTTCAGCTACCTACTTTTACATCTTCAGATACTACTCATATAAAGGTTATTTGGGACGAAAATACTGTAATATAAACACGTTGTTACAGCACTGAGAATTCATATTTACAGACATCAAAACTTTACACAAAAAGGCTATCAAACTTATCATTAGTTAATATTAAAATGAGCTTTTTTGATTCAGAGTTCGACTATTATCATACACCATCAATCATCAATCATAAACAAAATTTAATTGGTCCGTTTAAACAACACTTTTCACGAATCATTAGTCAAAGTCAAACGTTAGTTATAGTGAGGCGTCTGGGACTTCTTGGTCTGTTGATGTTGTTGACAGAGCCCCTGACATGGACTTGTACGGAGCTGTCCATGGTTGAGTGTAAGCTTGCCGCTCGGGACGTCCTAGGCGATGGCACACACACCCGTAGATCTACTGCACTGTGAAGACTGGTAGCTCGCGAAGACCTGGGAGAAGGGACAAAAAGTATCAAAGATTTTATCGGACGGATTTTTAAGCTGTTGGTCTCTTGCAGCGAAACTGTACTACTAGTATATCCATACTGATCATTTTCTGTTTCAATGCGATTAGTATTACTGTTATGGAAGGATAGCTTTATCTTTATCTAGGCTAATAACATGAGTTGATGATTCATCATTTCAGCCGTAGGATGTCCACTGCTGGACATAAGCCTCCCTCACAGATGTCCATAGTAGCTTCCTATTAAGTAGGGGAAATTTGCCCATACTCACCACGCTACGCTCTGGGCACGCGGGTGGCAGGTAGAGATATCGTTGTTAAAGTAGTGGACGCTACTGCCCATCCCTTGTATATTCCATTAGTTGCCTCTTTCGACATCAATAAGTAGATATAGAGAGGCATATCCTTCAGTCGGGGCCACCGCGAATATTTTTCTGCATAATTTTTATTAACAAAATAGCCGAATAGACGCAATCGCTGTGAAGACTAAAATAACTTATTTGGTGTGACTTATCACGCATCATTCATCTATCTAAAAGTAGCAATCATTCCCGTTTATCTGGCCTGGCTCAGTTAGTAGTAACTCTGCCTTCTGCGCTAGAGGCCGCGGGTTCTATTCCCGCACAGGACAAACATTTGTGTGATTAACACAGATGTTTGTTCTGTGTCTATTATGTATATCAGTCTCTGGTACCCATAGTACAGGCTATGCCTAGTTTGGTATCAGTTGAACGTGTGTGACATGTCCGGAATATTTATTTACCTGGGAGTGGAGTGGGACGCGTCAGGGGGGATCAGGGCTGGGAGGTCAGCAGCTGATCGGGAGCGACGTGGCGGGCTCTCGGGGATCAGTGCCATCCCACCCATGCTGCCTACGAAGACGGAGTTCTATGGGAAGAGAACATTGATTAAGTTCAATGATCTGTGGTCAAGGCGAAGAGGGGTTGATCGTAGCAATATGATGTTAACAGTTTTAATGAATATAATAATCTTACTTCTTTCATAGAACGGGTGAACAATTTCTAGAATGAAAAAGTATTTTTGGGTAATATAACCCATACAGGGTGTTCCGTAATATTGTATACTAACCTATATGGGGGGTTATTCTGCAGCTAATAGCAAATACCTATCTTTTTTCTACGTATTTAGGAAATTTTAATATGCTTATTGAAGATAAACAAAAATCTGCTGATTTAGGGCCTACTCAGTTCAAACACTGTTTTTCGCAACAATTTCGGTGTATGTTCAATGAGTAGGTGAGGGTTACCTGTCGAAGTCGATGTGAGACGTATCCACACGGCTGGTACGCTGGGAAGGAGGCTCCGCAGTCATATGAGACACATCCTCGCGATAATGAAGCACGATGCTGCACATTTATAGGTTATTTACAAATTTTACAATACATAAAGCACAGAAACTGAAACGTTAGACACATCAATTCTAAATAACATGGAAAAGCCTTGCAAATATCATGATTCTCACTTTGATAACGATTCTCGAAATTGTAGTCAAAACTTGAAAGTGCCTTCAAAATAAAACGAAACGAGTAAATAGTTTTTACAAAGAAACAAAATGAAGGAACTGGTAAAATTGTATGATTTTATGAAATAGAAAGAACATAAAGTATACCTATACCGTCGTCCGTTTTTCCTGAAAACTGTAATCGAGGTCTCTTCAAGGCAAGAGTGGGTAGCTTTAAGCCTTCGTGCTTCGTCGTCAGCCGCATCATCACTTCCCACAAGGTAAGTTTGTGGTAGTAACTATGGTAATAAACTTACAAGTGGTGGTGCCGCAGATATAGCATTCTCTAGCACGCAGCTTTGTCGATGCTGCTGTTGGAATTTTGGTTGATATGGCTCCAGCATCCTGGCAAAAATAATTCTCATGATTCCATCATCATCAGCCTGAAGAATATCACTGCTCGACTTAGGCCTTTACCAAAGTGCCACGAGAACGGTCTTTAGCCTTCTCGCACGACACTGAGTTCCCGCAACCTTCACAATTTCGGTCTACCGGGGCCTTTCGGTTCATCGTCCGGTGTTACCTCACGATGTTTTCCTTCATCGTTTTGAGCATGTGTGAATGCGCACACATTGTTCACACTTTTGTTAGGGTTATAAATAATAGATAGGTGACCTATCATGCTCATACTGATCGAAAGCCTACAATTATGAAAAGGGAAAATTAAATCTAAACTATTAGCTTTGAAGTTAGTTAAAAATAGGATTACTCTACCCATATAACATGTTATGCGTTGGATGGGTAAAAATATACTTATACATATATAAATACCTACTATGTATGTACTTACCTATCTATTAAGAATGAACCTACATAATATTAACTACCTACTTAGAACGACCCACTTTTAGAATTGTTTATGATACTAATGTTCTCATGTAAGTGACTTACTGTCTTTATGGGAATAAATGAATTTAAACCTAATATAAAAAGTTCCTAAGATTATCCATATGTAGCCATGAGGCATGCCCCTTTTTGACTCTTATACCTTCGCAAACCCTTAGCCGATTTAAATACTAATCTTACCGGTAAATTTTGATTGTAACAACCTGTTGACCTAGTAAATTCCTGGCAGATCAGATTGACGGAAAGTTTGCTCTTACATATAATTATACAAACATGCAAACATACAACGCCGATTCGTCCAATTTGTTTTAGAGTAACAGATCTTTGCTCACTCGATCAATTAATTGAGGTATAGTAGGACTTTCGTTAAAATTTGGTTCTAATTTAACTATTGCTTCTAAGTTTGTGACACACTCGCAGCGAGACCATTAGGAACTATAGTGCAATGAATATCTCTGACTAAAAAGAGTGGCAAATAAAAAGAACTACGTACAGCTTATAGACGCACCTGATCTTGCCCCAGCGGTTGAAGAAGAGAGCGATAGCGGCCACCCACAGAAGCAGGACGAACGCCACTATTAGCGCTTCTTCTGCTCTCACCACAACGCCACTACCATCTGTGGACAAAGGTTAATTATTAAGACGCTGTATCCAAGGCCCTGGTGGCCCTGGATGAAGAATAGTACCCTCCATTTCTACCCGTGGATGTCGTAAGAGGCGATTAGGGGTAAATTGCTAGGGGATGAGCAGCATCGTCCCCATAGCTTTATCTGCGTTCGCCAACGCGTATGCCCAGCGTGGCGAGTATGAGCAAATCCCACCAAATGATTGTTTCTGTACATCTATGGGGGAGGCCAAGTACAGCAATGGACGTCACGTCCCACGGCTGAAATGATGATGATGAACCAAGGTGACCGACATAGCTCAGAGGATTAGTATGCTGAAATAACAGGGGGCCGGCCATGTTTGCCGTAGAACCAACAGTCGATGGAGCAATCGAATAAGTACTTAAGTGGAGACTTTAGGTAGGTAAGTAGTATAGGAATTGTATGGCAAACTCAAGATAAGAAGAGTCGAACACCTGGCTCAGTGTTGCATATTTCGACCTTCAAATTTATTATTTTTGGTCGTTTGAGATCAATATTGCTACCTAAGCTGAATAATTAAGTTTGAACTGTAAAAATTCACCGCGGAGTCAGCTCTTCGAGGTTCGAAATGGCTTTACAGAATGAGCCTGCAGATGCGATTCCAAACAAACTGATTTTTGAATAGAGTTTTTTCAATGAAAAATGTCAAATATCCAAAAGTCGTAGAGCAAACTTTATTGCCAATTGGATGTAGAATAAGCCCCTTTAGGGAGAGCGTCATGCGTTTTATGTATCACCTTATATAAAGTAGTAGGTAAATATGTAATCTACATTTATGAAAATCCTCTGTGGAAACTCAGACCTATTCACAAGTGGCGACAGTGAATACATTAATAGACCGCCCAAGTTACTTTCTTCAGAATTTCGGCTACCTACTCGGCTCTTAGCACTTTCAAGCGCTATCGATGTCTACACTAGTGTGTCCACTTTCCATCGCAATTGTGTATAAGGTGATACGTAGTGACGACCTCGGTGGCGTACCGGGCGAGCGCCCGACGCAAGGGGTGCGGGTTCGATACCCGCTGCGGGACAAATGTTTGCATGATCTGCAAATATTTGTTCCGAGTCTGGTCATTGGTGTTGGCGTACCATGGTACTCGTAGATTCTGATACCCACCATACAGGGAATCCTAGTCTGGGGTCAGGACTATGTATGTGAATGTTGGGTGTTAATTATTTATTTTATTCTTAGGCTTATGCCCGCAGCTTCGCTCGTGTGGTACCCACATAAAAAGTATCCATTACGGCATGATTGAATAACAAACATCCAAACATCCTCACAAACTTTCGCATTGTATTAGTAGGATTTTAAAGTGTGGAAGGCATAGCAGAAGAACTTTGGAGATAGTTGGAATCGCTATTTGTAAATGTCTGTAACTGGTGCTAAATTCCAAGTCAACCATCCGAAAACAGGGTTCGACAGCAGACCCTCTTCCAAACTGTCACCCAAACTCAATACAACGGAGTTAATCAACACTATAGGCACTCACAATGACAGCTTAGCGCCCGGTTTGGGACCACTTGATTCGACTGATATGCCAATCTTATATCCTATCCTGCTTACATTAAAAATGTGAAAGGATGATACCCAAAAGCAGGCTATTTTAGGTACAGAATAAATAAATCATCATCATCATTTCAGCCGTTCGACGTCCACTGCTGAACATGGCCTCCCCCACAGACAGAGCAAATCCATTGTCATGTGGGGGGATTTGCCCATACTCACCACGCTGGGCATGCGGGTTGGCGAACGCAGTTTAAGCTATCGTTGTTAAAATGAGGCTGCCCATCCCCTAGCTTTTTTCCCTTAGTCGCCTCTTACGACATCAGCGGATAGGTAGATATGGAGGGGCCTATCCTTCAGCCGGGGCGACCACTGCCCACGAATAAATAAATACATAGTACAAAGTTCAAAAATAGCTAATCATTTTAGGCGAGGTAGAGGCGAGATTTTCTCGCTCTAAATTGGAGCAACCCGCATGGGGAGAAACCTTCGCCTTACAAAAGATTGCAGCTAACTAACATTATTTGTTTCAAATAGTGTTGTGTTCCTGTAGTGAGTTGCCAGAGCTCTTTAAAAGGAGGGGGGTTCGGGGTCGGCAACGCTTGCGTGATGCATCTGGTATGGCAAGCGTTCATAGGCTACGGTAAGACTTCGGTTTTGAAACAAACAATTTGATAATAATAAAAATAATTTCTAATATTATGTTAATTTTTAATATTTCGAAATGTTGTTTATTTTTTTGGTCTAGCTGGCAGAATAAGACTATTATCCCCTTAAATCCCATACACAGTAATGGGAGAATTGATTAGGCCCTTAAAAATAAACATAGGTTTAAAATAAGTACCTACCCAGATAATAAAATTCACACCAGTGCCCCAAGCACCAATAATTCACGATAACGTCACACTTACGCTACGATAGTATAGGTCAATGCCATCGGCGATGCTTGAAATCTTATGATTTTAATAGTTTGAAATTTAACATTAAAATTTGCTAACGTAAAGTTCGAGTAACGCTATCGTGAATTATTTGTGCTCGGGCCACAGTTTTTTTAAAAAATCCGGAATGCTAAACTCATTGTAATTTGTACATTCCGGGTTCAAACCTCCCACTAAGCCAACACGATACACAATCACACAATTAGAATGTTTTTTTAGTTAGCTTTGTACAAAGTGCATTAAATAAATAAATAATTCTTCCAGTTGATTGGAGTCCAGTGACGGACATTTTTCGTGCTGTTTGATTTTTTCGTTTTGGACTCACTAGCGTTTCCGTCACAACGTCCAAACCGGTGCTAGCCTCTGTCTCGTGTTAAGGGCCCAGGTAGGTAAGTGCCTATGAATTTTACCAACGTGAGTACCGTAAAGTTGCTCGTAGCGGAGAAATTGTGTTTATCGCTAAATTTATCAGAAATGTTATGCGGTGTTTACATAAACAGTATGGTGTAATAAAGATCCAGGTTTTCAGGGCGGTTCTTTACGGAATATATAAGTCCTTTTAAATCTTGAATTCTTGAAAAGTTGCGTAGTGCATATACTTAATAGTTAATAACGTGTATACTGTCCCGAAAGGGACTTATTCTACAACCTTTGGCAATCAAGTTACGGCTTTTGAAAATTAGTAATTTTTTATTAAAAAAATACTATGCAACTATCAGTTTCAGTCCGGTAGTAGAAGGGGGAAGGAGGGATGAGGTCATGCAAATCCTGCGCACAGTCACCAAAGTGGTACTTGTAGAACACTGACAGTCTGGCCACACGCCGTCTGTGATCAAGGCTTTGTAGATTGGACTCCACAAGCGAGTCATCTCCTATGAGCCTAACAGCGCGTCGCTCAATTGAATCGAGGGCTTCAAGCTGGTATTTAGCCGAGCCATCCCATAGATGGCAGCAGTACTCCATGCAAGATCGGATAATAGATAATTGACCAACTCTTGCTTTTTGAGCTACGTGTGACCGACTTAGTAATAGTATTTGTACTCAATAACATACCAAGTGTACTCTTGGTATATTGTTATTTCAACTTAAGCTTAAACTTAAAATAATGTGAATAATGTGTTCACATCACTCACTATATTTTTGTTAGCCTATCTTCAAACATTGTAGTCTTTTAAATACCTACCTACAAATATGTCACACTCTAACACAACGCCCTTTTTAAGTATACCCTTATCTGTGGACAACAGGGCTGATTATACTTTAAGAACCACCTATTCTATAAGATTTGTTATGTAATTTTTAAGTGTAATTGTTTGTTGTCCTGAATAATAAAAATTAAAAAATAAAATAAATTTGGCTGCAGACTTCTGTAAGGCGGAGGTACCTCCAGGCGGGCTGCTCCAATTAAGTGCGTGAAAATCTCGCTGTGCCCTACCTCAATTATTTTACATGTACTACGAGGCCGAGGGCCCGGACGCGGGACCGGGGGGAACATTTGATTTAAGGTATCTCCTGGAACAAGCCTGTTGAAAAGTGAGTTTATTATTATTAGTTTTAGCAAAGTTCTCACCAATATCAGCTAGGGAGACGTTCGCCCGAGGACTACCAGCCGCGGGGTGTAGCCTTAGGACCACTTCCGCCGGCGGCCCATCGGACGCGCCGATCCATTCTGCAACAAAATTAACCTTGATTCTTCTTCGATTTACTGGTTTATTCTTGGTTTCGCTTTAGGTGAATGACTAATGAGATATGGTTGCATAATCTGGAACTCTATAGCTTGTACAACAACACCTGTAGATTTGGTAGTGTTTAGTTCTTGAAGTGTTGTTTAGGCCTCCTCAAAGGAGTGCCACGATGAACGGCCTTAGTCTTCTCCATCCACTGTCTTCCCTTGAAGTTGCGATTGCCTTCACAGTGTCATCGAACCATCAGGTGGGGACCCTGGGCCTGACCCTCGTCTGTTTCGTGGTCGGCATTCAACCTTTATTCCCAAACGCTTATCAAACTCAACTCAACGGTTCGGTTCACATTCATATAAGTTTTTTTTTAATCACAACCGGCAATCGACCTTCGGTAGAATTTAAAAATAGCCACGGCTGTAATTTAGTAATGCCATGCCAATAGAAAAAGCGTTAATTATATACAGAAAGTTGAAAAAACATTCTCAAGCTGGTTCATACTGTTCTATAGCGGTTAATGCAAGTAGTAACGTTTCTTATGTAACGGCAATCATCAAAATTAAATGACGTGGCAGTATTAGTTAAGAGAGCAGCGAGAGCACTGGTGGAGGGGTGGTAGTGGCCCCGCCTTCCGGTTCACAGGTCGTGAGTTCGAAACCTGTCGTGCACCAATGGATTTTCCATTCGGAAAATTTATGTGCGCTATGCTAGTGCTCTCAAACGGTGAAGGAAAACATCGTGAGGAAACCGGCATGTCCTAGAAGCTAAAAATTCGAAGACATGTGACATGTGCACGAAAGGAGCCTCTAAGAGGCGCACTTTAATTCTTTCACTACACTGTTTCTTTCATCGACGGTCATAGGCCCTTTTCAGGGCCACCATACCTCAACCTGGTCACTGACCAAAGACAGGATGACCAAGAAAGAATCAGTGACACGACAAGAAGAAGAAGAAGTTAATTTTTTTGAAGTAAAATCGAACTGGACAATTAAGGTTAAAGCTCGTAAGCTTTAACCCATGGCCGTAGCCATCGCTATTTATGTTCATCGTGGGCCCTATTCATCATAATGACCTTAATGCAGGATGACAAAGAAAAAAACCATGACACGACAAGCAAGCATCACAACTTCTTAAAAACTGTGGAAAAATCCAAAGAAGGAGCAAGCAAAAAATGAATGAAAAATATAATTTATACCAAGCTATTCTAGGCTAAGTCAAGAGAGGTTTATTTCGCCTATTAGGCACAATAAAAGTTGGCATTGGTTAATGAAAGTTATGGGGACCGTTAGGTGATAGATCGGGGGATTCATCATCTGACCGGAGGTCCCGGGCTGTAAGGCACCTCGTCCTGTGTTCCGAGGTGCCTTAAGCGGAGTTCAAAGGGGCTGTACAAACCCCCCCTAAGGAGGGTCCAAACGGGCATACGCTGAGGGAATTACGGAGGCGCAAAGCGATCCCGCGACTCCCTCTCATCTGCGAAAATTTGGAACACCCCAGGTTTTTAGTGGGTATACTGCCTTTCTCAAGGCGGGACCTTGAGAGGTCCCACATAACCATCTGGTCTCCCCCGGCCAGATGGTACCTATAGAAGGTTTTCCTGGGAAATAAAAAAAAAAAAGTTGAGCTTGCATAGTACAAAGATCATGTTCCAAAGATGAACCAAATTTGACCTCGTATGTTCAACCAAAGTTGTTCAAGTTTTGTCAACCAAGTTCGAATTTTGTGAGGCAACCCACGTTACTTCTGTTAAGTACCCAAAATTTAACTTGCATGGTCAACCAAAGGTCTGACCTTTAAGGTCTGTGTGCTGGTTGACCTTTTAAATCAACTAAAGACTTTACTTGAAGTGAATTTACTTTGAAGATAATATTCTATGTTTTTACTCATTTTATTCATGAATTTCTTTCGATAGGTATCTTTACTATTCCCTAGTAATACAGGCTACTTATAGGCTTAGAGGTATCCGAACAACTAGAGATACCAGTAAGCGCGGCTCTCCAACGGGCACCACATAGAAACCAATGGAGACAAACAGTTAACCAATTGCAACAAAGGGGGTCACGATTTTCAGTATTGAAGGAACGACGGAGGAGGACGGGGCTCCTTGTTCGGGTACCACGTGAGCGAAGCCTTGTCTGGAAGCTAGTATAAGATAATCAAATGAATCCACAACACCAATGAGTGTATCGCTTTACCGCTCTCACCAGCGGAGATCCTCGACGGTTTCGACGGTTGCACGCGGCGCGTCGACTTCTCGGGGTCAGGCTGTTCAGTGCCTGTGCTCGCTGTGTCTGTAACAAAGACATGCATTATTACTAATGGCTATTAAGACGTGGTTCCTCGATAAAAAGTATACCCTATTCCATAACCCAAAGTAACAGGGTAGGTGTGATTACCAAACATGAAAATCCGTTCAACCGTTACGACACAACACGAGAGAGGCTCGAATTTAATGTTCATCATCATATCAGCCATACGACGTCTACTGCTGAACATGGCCTCCCCCACAGACAGAGCGAATTCCTATCATGTGGGGGGATTTGCCCATACTCACCACGCTGGGCATACGGGTTGGCGAGCGCAGTTAGAGCTATCGTTGTTAAAAAATGAGGGACGCTGCTGCCCATCCCCTCGCTTTTTTTCTCTTAGTCGCCTCTTACGACATCCGCGGATAGGTAGATATGGAGGAGCCTATTCTTCAGCCGGAGCCACCACGGCCAATTGGAAATTTAATGTTACGAAAGACAAATAAGTTCTACGACTTTTGAAATTCGACATGTTTCATTGACAAACACTATGCAAAAATCAGCCGGTTCCTTCGGTGTCGCTGACAGGTAGAACGCCTACTCCCTAAGCCCAAGCAACTATGTCGAGTGGAGTAAGTGTATAATATTCAAGCTCGGACCGCAAAAGGCCGGGAAGGGCGAACGCAATCTTCACCTTTACGTTTTTAAGAAACGGTTGGAATGCGAGATCTCCAATAATAAGGGAAAATCTTCTACTGAGCGACCTTTGGCCCAGGGTCCGCGGGCATTATAGCGCATAGAGTTGCTCATACGATACGATAGCAAATGTCCAATATTAACCAATCAGAATTAAAAAATTCAAGCATCGCTGATGTCATTGGCTTTTATTTGACTTTACTATCGTATCGTAACCGTAATCCTATCGTGAATTATTCATGCTCGGGGCAGTCTCTGAGATAACTGATTCAGGATTTTCACTATATTGTTGTTGTTCTAGGTGTTATTTTTGTCTCCCTATCTTTTTTTTTGTATCATCTATCTGTGCATGTCAAAATAAACTTATTTCATTTCATTTTGCTAGATGTCGCTAGCACAGTTCTCTATATCGATGAGGCAGGCAGGTGCGAACTAAGCACACAATATTAAAAATGTTACGGTATAGATGGCCATATATCGTCAAAGAAGAGACAAAATGTCTATTATCTCCGCATAAAGCCCTCTTCAAACGGCGTTCGATATGTCATCTGAAATTTATTTCAATATGATCCTTATATCTACTGAATAAAGTCAAGTTTGAGTTTTAATTTTAGGGGCTTGCGATATCGTTGTTGTATATCGTACGCCCTCAAATATCAAACTCAAAATTGATTTTCATCATTTTAAAACAAATATTAAACTTGTAGTACTTAGACTAGCTTCTGCCCGTGGCTTCGGACGCGTTGTAACTGGATAAAAAGCATATATGCTATTCAAGACAAAGATCTATATCTATTCCTAGTTTCATCGAAATCGGTTGAGCCGTTACGACGTGATTGAACCGCAAATATCCAAACATATATACATACTCGTACTAACAAACTTTAGCATTTATCATATTCTAGCGGACTCAAATATTTTTCTCTAAATAATTCAATGACAAATACGCTTCCAACAAATAGATACATACCATGCCTCCGAGTAAATAATAACTTAGATAATCATAGAGAGTACCTATTACTTGTCTACTATGTATAAACATTGATAGAACCTTGACATACATAATTGAATACAGCCCGCGGCAGGTACCTACGAAAGAGGTAAGTAAAGCAACAAGAGATATCGCTGGCAGCTTACAACGACGACAAGCAGTGATTTTATTAGAATTTGATGCCAAGTTTCCTCAGCTGGTTTTTAGATTTAGGTAAGTATTGATTAGTTCAACTTGTAAAAGAGAACGTAATAGATCTAGAAAGTTTCAAGTTGTTTATAACAAGATTATTTAGTTTGTGCTTTGGTTTTTAAGTCTAACACACAAATTTGTATGTTTTTTTTAAATTATATACTGTAATTTGGACGTTAAAATCCAAATTACAGTTTTCAAGCTTCTGCGGTTTGGGCTTTGCGCTGAATACCTTTATCAGGACTTCTTCTTTAATTTGTAGATTTAATGAAATTCCAAAAACATACTAGTAGAAGGTATGTGACCCAATTAATTTCGGAAGGTGATACAATTCGTGCTGGTGAGCAATTCCGTAACATTTTCCTAAAACACCATAAATTCGTTGATATTAGGCACGCTGGACATTACCGGAGGGCGTATAGGTAGACAATAGTTACAGCACGTCAATAAACGGTGCTCGGTCAAGTTTATATGTGTGGTACAAATGACAAGGAACACCACTTCAACACTAAAATAGAACAGGTTTTCCTTTTGATTATAAAATAAGAATATAGTTAGACAATGCCAGCTTTGTTGTAATGGCATCACTACTCATAAATACCCGCAACACAGGATATTCCTTGGGTGGGAGTTAGTGTTCTCGCATATTATAATTTGTTTATAACCCATTTATTTTTGTAACAGTCAAGTTAACTTCCTACTTACAGGATTTAATCTAATAATAATATGTAACTTTTATGTTCATTCAGCTTTTGTAACAATAAATAAACTTTGAAACTTTGAAACTTGAAACATACCTAGTAAAAAATATCGTTTTAAATCGGAGCGTGAACTAAAATACAAACGACCCTAATCACCGACAACAATCCACTCTCCGACGGCGATGCCCCATCCCGTCAGGATTCAGATGCCCTCCTCAAAAAAAGATTTCCTTTGGCCTTGGTAATACTCTATGTACTCTATGTGGTGCTCTTGAGCTCGTTGCCACAACCTAACTTTTCTGCGCCTTGTGAGCCTTCTGTGTTCGTCAAAGTGTCATTGGTCGTCCAGACCTAAGCATAACAATTCGTTCGAAAGAGGCGTTACTATGTTGTATACAAAGTAGTTCATTATTCAGCCAATAGGGAATAAAGTTTATTCTACGACTTTTAAAGATTCGATATTTCTGCATAAATCTGCTGTTTTGGGGTCAAATCAGTTCAAACTCAATTATTCAGCTGTTTTATGTAGCAATCTTGATGTCGAACTTCTCGTAGGTTTAAAAATTAGTTATAAATACATAGGTTAAAAATTTGTTATAAATATATATAGGTAATAAAAAAAAAGCTGGATAAATAAAAAAAACGTATTTCCCCTTTAGGAAAAGTATACGCATAATGAATCACTTTGTATTGCGCTGTCACTTTATACTTAGACCACACCCAACCATTTGTGGTAGTTCGTGCCTAATGACATACCGAGTAGCTTGTACGGCGTAGGTATATTGATTGACCCTAGGTCACCCTCAAAGCTAAATTGACTTTATGAATATTTGGCTAGGTAATGACCATCCCTACGAAGGTCAAAGACGTTGGCAACCGCATAGCGGAACTCAAATGGAGTTGGGCAGGACACCTGGCAAGGCGTGGTGATGACAGGTGGAGTAAGGCGTTAACTGAATGGCGTCCAAGAACTGGATATCGGAACGTTGGTCGTCCAGCAGCGAGAAGGGCAGACGATATCGCAAGCATCGCGGGCCGCAACTGGATGAGGCTTGCACAGGATAGAGGAGAATGGCACATACAAAGGGAGGCCTATACCCTGCAGTGGGTGAAGTCAGGCTGTGGATGATGATGATGATGACCATCCCTAGGCTACTAAAAATACATCCTCCGCTATATCTTCCGACGTTCTTATAGGGACGAAGTTCAAATCGACAGAGCTTTTACGTGACAGGAAAATTTCAGAAAAGCGTGATGAAAATAATGTTATGCTGAAGTCAGTGTGAGGGAAGTGAAAAATACGCTCAACTAAAATTGGTTATCATGACTAGAATAAAAGTACGAAAAAAAAATTACGACTGAAACTTATCTTCTCATTTCCCAGAAAATTTGAATAAGTATCTACCAACTTCTAGTGAACGAGATGCGGGCCTTTGTCACAGAATAGAAACTAAGTTAGGCTGTACTTCTACCAAACAACGTTCGTTTTGAGTTTGAAATTTGAGGTGTATACCTATAGCTCAACGATATCGCAGGTTCCTAAAAGTCAAACTCAAAATAAACTTTATTCTAATTCTATGTGGGGGAATAAGATCTGCACTGACGTCCCGCGTTGAGGTTTATTGTGCACTCAACTTTATTCCAAAGATTCATTATAAAATAAATTTTAGATGACATAGCACGCCGTTTGAACATGTCTTCAAACGTAAATAGTTTCATATTTTAATTGCATGCGGTGAAATTAAATAGTTTTAAAGCCATAATTATTGGGTTTAATAAATAGTGTTCGGCTCATATCGCTCCATTTATCAGAGCGTGTTTGAGCATAATAAATATGTTAATAACACCCCGATTTTACCGTTTAACAAGAAAAACTTTCACAAACTTCTGCAAACTTATTTCAAAGAAACCTACATATGTTTATGAAATACAAGTTGATCATTGGCAGTGGTGGCCCCGGCTGAAGAATAGGCCCCTCCATATCTACCTATCCGCGGATGTCGTAAGAGGCGACTAAGGGAAAAAAGCTATGGGATGGGCAGCAGCGTCCCTCATTTTAACAACGATAGCTCTAACTGCGCTCGCCAACCCGCATGCCCAGCGTGGTGAGTATGGGCAAATTCCCCCACATGATAAGGAATTTGCTCTGTCTGTGGGGGAGGCCATGTTCAGCAGTGGACGTCGTACGACTGAAATGATGATGATGATGTTGATCATTGGCAATTATCGGGGATCCGTACCACAAGAAAAACAGTAACTCATTTTGGTGTTTGTCAAATCCCTTTATCTCAGAAAAGGCTGCAGTTTGAAATTGCGACTTGTTGATCGAGTGAGCGTATCGACCGTTATCTCCCGTAGGAGATATGGAGGGGCCTATTCTCCAGCCGGGGCCACCACGGCCAATGGCCAATGCATGTATATATTAAATATATAAACCCAGCCCAAATTACTACGCACAGACGCCGCGGGCGAGAGCCTTCATTCTACTCATCCGCTTTTATTATACTTATTTGCACAGAAAATTAGTTCATCAGGTAGCATATTCAATGAAAACATACATTACCAGTGTGAGTTTTTTTCAGGGCCACTTTGGCGAAATCGGAAGCCGTGAGAGTAATCGAAAAGTGAAGTTAGGAGTTACGGGCTCGATTTTGAAAAAAACAAGACATGCATAAAAAATGCAGAAAATACCTCCCCAGGCGGGCTGCTTTAATTTAGAGCGAGAAAATCTCGCTGAGCCCTACCTCTTCCTTGTTCTTGCTCTTTGTATCATCCAGTGTCTGTTCTGTTTTGTGTGAATTTCAAATAAACATTTTCCATTATTTTCTTTAATGGGATAAAAATGGAATCTAATTACCTTAATAAGTTGGAGGGTCGGAATACAAAGAAACAGCTTTTTAATTAAAATGTTTTTCCGTAATCGCCTGGGATACATCGGTTTAAAGAGTTTATTCTCATTAGAACAAATTACAGTTTACTTAAAATGAGACACATTCTTACAGCCATAGCTTTCAGAATTAGCATTTAGCCGTTGGGGAACAAAGGTTCTCGAGTGGCGACCACGAACCGGACGACGCAGTGTTGGAAGGCCCCCCACCCGATGGACCGATGACATTGTGAAGGTTGCGGGAAGTCGTTGGATGGAAAAGGCTCAAGACCTTTCGACATGGCACTCTTTGGGGGAGGCCTATGTTCAGCAGTGGACTTCATCAGGCTGATGATGATGATGAGACACATTCTTACGTAACGTAAGTAAACAAATTATATTAGGCTAGTGGCGAAGAATGCATAACTTATTTTACATAAGTTTTGTATGTAGTTGATTGAAAAAACTAGTAGGTTGTTCAAAAGATCTGTAGGTATAAAAACTTATCAACTAACATGCTTGGTACAGTCGCCTGCAATAAGATGTGTACACTTCTCATAATTTTCAAAATGATACCACAATACAAATGAAGATATGGCACAAATTGATGGTAGGTAAATAATCTTCTAGTTTTTGTGTACATCACTAATGTTAATAGGTACTGTGGCATCACTTTTCAAATTGTGGAATGTATACATCTTATTGCAGCCGACTGTACTATTTGTCTTACTCAGGCCAGTTTAAACCAAACGAACATAGAGCTAGAGCTTAGAACAAGAACATTCTTTGTCATGCTTTCTCGTTCTTTCTTTCTTTGTGAAGGCAGAAAAAAACAACGAAAGAATGCTCTATGTCTGTTCACACTAAAATAATTTGATAGAGTGGGGAAAGAATGAGCATTTTTTTTTATACAACTGAAGTGGCAACAAGCCTACGGCCCACCTGTTGGTAAGTCAAGTGAAAAAAAAAGTCAAAAGGCATTTATTTCAATAAAATCACTACGATCACTTTGAAACGACTCAGAAACTAGGTGAAGCTATGCCTGTTCACGACCAAGCCTAGAAGAAACAAGCGGTTACCGTATCATAGGAGCGCTTACAATACCAGAGGCATAACGCACGCGTTGCCGACCCTGACCCCCCCCCCCCCAAAGAGCTTTGGCAACCTTACTCACAGTAGGAACACAACACTAATTAAAACAAATAATGTTATTTGGCTGCGATCTTCTGTAAGGCGGAGGTACCTCTCCAGGCGGGCTGCTCCAATTTAGAACGAGAACATCTCGTTATTCTATTCCTTTTGTATTCGCTCGTCTGATGTAAATCAGACTTTATGATACTGGAAAGAAAGGGCACTGAATCTATTCGCCACACTGGTTCTTTACCCGTAATTCAGGCCATCCTACCTAATACTGGTCATTAGCCTTAATACGTGTTCAAACGGCGTGTAATATGTCTTATAATATAATTATGTTTAAAATTATCCTTACGTCTACAGATAATTGTCAATTTTTAGTTAGATATTTGAGGGCATACGAGAACATATAGCTCAACAAATTTTGAAGTAAGTTTCAGCTAACATTTTGATGTTTTCGCTAATATATTTTCTGTTTTATAGAAAGCCTCTTTCGGGACAGTATACTAGTTACGGAACTCGTTGTATAATTGTGTTACAAATTTGACAAATTGGTAACCTATTAATTTTACTTTTATGAGAAAGCCAGACTCCGGAAAGTTAAAAAACAAATCAAATTACTCGAAGATACAGCCAAATGCTACTAAGATCGGAACTCGAAAAAAGTGGTTCGTTCTTTTGTAGAGCAATAATCAACAAGAATCCCTTGAGTCAATTTGTGCTACCATTTATCTAAATCAAATCATCATCATCATCATCAGCCTGTAGAAGTCCACTGCTGGACATAGGCCTCCCCTAAAGAGTTCCACGACGAACGGTCTTTAGCCTTCTCCATCCACCGACTTCCCGCAACCTTCACAATGTCCTCGGTCCATCGGTTGGGGGGCCTTCCAACATTGCGTCGCCCGGTTCATGGTCGCCATTCGAGAACCTTTACTCCCCAACGGTTATCGGTTCTGCGAGCTATATGGCCTGCCCACTGCCACTTCAACTTGCTAATTCTGAGAGCTATGTCGGTGACCTTGGTTTTTCTACGAATTTCCTCATTTCGGATCTTATCACGTAGTGAAACTAGCATAGCTCTCTCTATAGCCCGTTGTGCAACTTTCAAAATTGTGCAACTAAATCAAATGCGGCATTCTAATGTTTGAACCGCAGGGGTCTGTGAGTAAATGCTTGCTTGCCATGTCACTGATTCTTACTTAGTCATCCTGTATTAGATCAGTGAACTGGTTGAGGTATGGTGGCCCAGAAAGAGGCCTAGAACCTAAAAGTTCGAATACATGTACATGTGTGCGAAAGGAGCCTCTAAGAGGCGCACTTTAATCCTTTCACTACACTGATTCTTTCGCCGACGGTCATAGGCCCTTTTCAGGGCCACTATACCTCAACCTGGTCACCTACTGTACACCTACTACCTACAGGATGACCAAGAAATAATCTGTGACACGACAAGCAAGCAATCATGACCGTCGAAAATCCGTATTAGATGTTTTTTTTTTTAATTCCCTCTCAAAATTCCGCTCACTCCGATTACAGATACGGACCGGACGACAGACTCTTAGTTGCGACGAAATCTGAAACTGCGGTGGAATATATCACGATCCACAAGAAATGACTGGCACTGGCACGTAGGGGCCTGTGCCAAATAATAAAATACTGAAACACGGACCAAAGAAAGGGGTCCATAGAAGCAAGAGAGAACCTCTGCCAAATTCTCACCGCAAACCCAATTTAAACGGCATAGCTTGAATAAAACATGGTTTTGGTAAATTCTAAGAAAACTGACTATCGCAAACAGATGGTGCTTTTCTTACGCAACGACGTTAAACCAAGTATTGGTAGGTACAAGGTACGCCTCGCAATATTGCAGGGCAAAATATTTGATCGGCTCTGCGCCCTACTAAGCGTATCTCGTGTTTCCTCCTTGTCTTCCCTTTTGGTCCACCACTAGCGGGCATCAGGAAAAAATAGTTGCGAAATCTACCACTGGGGGGCTGTATTGGTGCAACAAAAATTATCCCCTTGAACCCTTTTTTTTTAATACAAAATAGGCTAACGTTTGACCACAATCTCACCTGATGTTAAGTACCTAATGATGTGGTCTACGGTGTAGCACGTTTGCCTAGAAGAAACCTATTCACTCTGGTCTTGAAGACACCCAAATTATAGGTATTCGGAAACACAGACGCCGGCAACGAGTTCCACTCTTTGGGAACCCTACTGGGAAACAGCGGTAACAAAAAAGTTGCTTCGTCCAGGTTCGGTTGCAACCGCACTGTATTTCATTACGATTCTTTACGATCATTATCAGAGATCTTTCTCGGAGATTATCGAAAGCTCAAGAGCTTTAATTGGGAATTCCTAACGTTACTGTTCATTAAATTCGATTGAGATCGATGGAAACTGTTTCATAAACAATCACGATAGCTTCGCTCCAGGGCGACGAGAATAAAACCGCCCAAGTCGTGTTGATTTGAAAACCAGGGAGTGTTCTTGTTTTCTCCATAGCTAGTATATATTAGTTCCTTAAATAACTATATCTCTATAGCAATCTGGATGTTGAACTTCTCGTACGTTTCATAATCCTACTAATATTATAAATGCGAAAGTTTGTGAGGATGTTTGGACGTTTGTTATTCAATCACGCCGTAACGGCTCAACCGATTTCGTTAAAACTTGGAATATAAAGAATTATTAACCTAGAACAAACGTTGGGGAGTAAAGGTTCTCGAATGGCGACCACAAACCGGGCGACGCAGTGTTGGAAGGCCCCCCACCCGATGGACCGATGACATTGTGAAGGTTGCGGGAAGTCGGTGGATGGAGAAGGCTCAAGACCGTTCGTCGTGGAACTCTTTAGGGGAGGCCCATGTCCAGCAGTGGACTTCCACAGGCTGATGATGATGATGAACCTAGAATAGCATATAGGCTAAGAGTAATAGAAGCCGCGGGCGGAAGCTAGTTAGTAATAATGGTGATAAAAATACCTTACACATTTGATCTGAAAAAGTTCTAAAAAACTGGGAAAAAAATGGTTTCTTTTTGTAAATAATTTTTCTTTTAGTTCCTAGAGAAAGCCTCTTTCAGGGTTTCAGAAAAATGGACGTTCTGATGTTTTAAAATAGCCCAGCTGACCTTTGTTCTACGGATATCCAAGGTACTAACATCATCCGAAACTCCGATCTTCAGATATACTTTACATAATTAGGTTAATTAATTAATTAGTAAAGCTAATTAGTATTTACCTCTCGAGTTTACAAAGTACAAGCAAGTGATTCCAGACTTAATTAGCTGGTGTTTTACTAGCAGAATGCGGTATGTGTACTTACTTTCACATAATGTCGGTTCAAATTATAATAAATTGCCGCTAGACGTCTTCCGCATGGTGGGAAGGTAGGAACTCATTAAAACCTACAAGAGCAATTGAAATTGCTCGTATAGGTACACAAAAGTCGATTCATAATATGTATGTCATCCCGAATAGTAGTTATTCTATCCCAATTGGCAATAAAGTTTCTTATACGAAATATATTTCAACGTAGATTCATTTTTCTTTAAAAAAACTCTATGCAAAAATCAGTTCCAATAGAATGGAATACAACTGTAAAATTTGTGTCCAAAATGTTTGGATGAGCCTCTGACTACCTCCTTAGACATCTACAAGGATCTGATCGCCTAAAGGTCCGAGAGGTTGTCTACCATTTTTGGGGATAAAAGTTGTGAGCCTAATTTGTTTTTGTTATAAGTTATCCTACTATCCTATCCTATCCTTATATTATAAATGCGAAAGTTTGTGAGGATGTTTGGATGTTTTTTGTTCAATCACGCCGTAACGGCTCAACCGATTTTGTTGAAACTTGGAATATATATAGTTGTTTACCTAGAATAGAATCTGTACCTGAACCTGAAGTTGTTTACCTTGACTGTCCTCATAGCTCCCCGCACTGGACAAACATTTGTGTGATAAACAAAGATGTTTGTTCCGGGTCTGGGTGTTAAATATGTATATCTATTATGTATATCAATCTCTGGTACCCATAGTACAGGCTATGCCTAGTTTGGGATCAGTTGACCGTGTGAATATGCCCGGTTTTTTTTTTTTTTTAATAGCATATAGTCTAGGCCTCTGGCGGTAGCTAGTATATTATGAATCACTTTGTACATCCTATCTTGTTCCTATCCCACTATAATGAGTACATGCGCCCACTGTAGTCTTATTTTATGGGTTGTCGTCGGTATTTTCGGAGGTATGCAATATGTAGAGCCTTTTTTAAGGGCGAACTGTTTGCGACAAAATTAGAAATACCTTCGGCGTATTTAAGGTAATGTCTTTAAAGAGTAAAACGAACGAACGAACGAAACGAAACGAAAAATCGAACCTTTATTTAACAGGCCTCATAGCTCAGTTGGTAGTATCTCTGCCTTCTGCGCTAGAGGTTGCGGGTTCGATTCCCGCACTGGACAAACATTTGAGACTAACACAGATGTTTGTTCTGTGTCTGGGTGTTAAATATATATTTATTATGTATATCAGTCTCTGGTACCCATAGCACAGGCTATGCCTAGTTTGGGATCAGTTGACCCTGTGTGATATGTCCGGAATATATATATTTGTTTATTATTATTATTTATTAATTGCCCCGGAGTTAAAATAACGACAAGGTGTCGGTTTAGTCCACTTCCACAACAATTTTTCACAACTAGTTAAGAAAAAACACTTTTTACTCTTTATTTCTTAACTGGTTATTAAAACGGATCCGAAAATAGTTATGGAATTTCCTTCCCATATCTATGGTTATATCATCACTCGACGTTTGGGGCGAACCACTAGTTATTTACTTTTCTTTGGACAGTAGGTTGTATTGTAAGTCGCGTATTTAGTAGATATATAGTAGTTGGCATAGTATTAACTGCCAACTAGGCAATACTTTTAACTCCAGCTCCACCTCTCCTTCCTGTCTTGGGCTCATCGTTATTATTTTTGAAATATCTTAAGTGTTCATGTAACGTTTTTATTTTGATTTTTTGTTTGTAATTTGGAACTTTTGTACGGTCTGGCTACCCTGATTCAAGTCAAGACGTCCGTGAAATCAAACTGGGGCTCAGCAGAAAACCTGCACTACGGCATTAGCTGTAGCATTATGCTGAGCTGAGTTCCCTTTCGCCACCACGCACTGAACAATTTAGTTATTATTATTGTCTATTATTGTTTTTTTTAATATTTTTTCTTTAAATGTCTTTTATTTTTATCAAACGCTATAAGTACCTACTTTATCTCTTGTTTAGTTTAGAAGTGTTTTTTGTTAGCTCTGTAAGTAGGTACATACTTTTTTGTTTATTTTTTGTGGTGGCTGCATAAATGTTTTTCTATCTATCTATATACGCGTATATTGAATTTTACGCCCGCGACCATCAAATAATGGCTACCACTTCATATCAAACTCAATACCAACTAATCCATGTATTCCCCGGTGGGTGATTACGGCCAATTTATTAAGACCCCTGTAATCTGGGACCGTATGGCGCAATGAGGAACCGATTGGTACTCAACGGTTTCCGGTAGATTTACGATATCCGTTTGTCACCACAAATGGGACAATTTATTTCAGGTAGGTACCTACCTCTTGACTGCTTATAGCTAGTGGTTCTAGAGATGGGTCGCAATTGCTAATTCGCGTACCAGGTCTATAACGTACCGTATTTTACAAGTACCTACCAGGTTCTAAATACTTGAAAAATTCATTCATATGTTTGCCTACGGATACTGAAAGGGCATCTCTTGAGGGCTGTTTCGGCAAATTATTTTATTCATAAAACCCCGTGTCTCGAATAGGACAAGAGTACTTACTCAACTCACGTTGCTTAAAGGGATACCGTGATTGTTCTATTATTTCATACCAATTTGCCGTCGTCGGATCTTGTGCAGTCCATGTCCTGAATGATTTCGTTTAGCACGAAGAGCTTCTTTTCTTTTCAACCAATGTCCTTCTGTACCTGGAAATAAAATATGTTTTTATAAAACTTATGGAAAGATGAAATCCTGACTGATACAAGAAGTCGATGCCAATGGTTGGAAGGGCCTCAAAGCCTTTGCATATTATTGAAAAATCGTATATGACATACGGCTGATGACACGGAATTATAAATATGTTAGCGTTTTGAAAATACAAAGTGATTTTTAACCGACTTCCAGAAGGAGGAGGTTCTCAAGTCAGCTGTATTTTTTTTTTTTGTGTGTATGTTACTCGATATCTCCGCCAATAGTAACCCGATTTTGATGATTCTTTCACTGGTGTATAGAGTATGATCCCGGGGTGGTCCCATATTAATTTAATTCCTGAGGAATTGCTACTTTTACCGTAAAACTTAAAAAAACGTCATCATCTCTTGAAATCACGACTTGCCGAAATTTATTTTTGTCGACGGTGGTATGGTATGGTAATTCTCGCGACTTCGTTCGGTTGCTGCTATTTTTACATAAACTTTAAGCTTAGGGGTTGTGTGTCGGGAATTCCTTTCTGTGCACCCATACGTTACGCTACCCTGCAAATTTCATACTCTTAGGATTTTGGTTAGACTCTGCGTTGATTTTCAAAGAGAATAAATTCACTACGTTTGATTGTCAGTGAGTCAGTCAGTACCGTAAGAGTTATTATTGATGATGAATGGATACAATGTCATACTTACCTACTTTTGCTTTTTATTCGAAAGTGTAGATAGCCAGTGTCATCCTCAGTAGGTAAGCAAAACGGAAAGAGGTTGATAACAAAAAAAAGAGGTTGATATATCTTATCTTGTAAATATTCAGGAATTTGAAGTCGGTTTTTAGTTTTTGTAAAAAATATCTTTTTACTGATACTTACGAGTATGTAGTAACGAACGGTGCTTATTCTACATCCAATTGGCAAAAATTTTGCACTTTTGGATATTCGTTAGTTTTCATTGCCACAACTACAGAAATACTGATTGGTTCACGACTGGGTTCAAACCCACGACCTTTGGAACGAAATCCGGGTAGCCTACCCCGGCTTCGGGTCGCACAGAGTTATCTAAGTTAAATGGTATACCGCACTGCTCAAAATCAAATAATAAGAGCAGATAAGGCTATGATACGAAACTTCACCACTCGAAACCATTGTTGCCATCTTCAAACTTTACCTTTCCTTCGGGTATTAACTGGGTTGTATACTAAGTTTAACTAGATACCTACTCAGTACCCTGGTTGGCAATTTCTTTGTAATCTCGCGTAGAAATCCAAAGTCTCTCGTTCACAAGTTGTTCGTAAGTTATTTCCTTTAATATGTTAGAAGCTTAAACCTTTCTTTGGAAATTGAATTTTCTCTGTTCAGGAGCTATGAAAGATAAGGCCATCGGAAATGTGACTAAATTAATTAAGAAATAATTAATTGCAAAGTGTTATCGATAGCTTGTGCACGAAAGGAGCCTCTAAGAGGCGCTATTTAATCCTTTCACTACACTGATTCTTTCGACAGTCATAGGCCCTTTTCAGGGCCACCATACCTCAACCTGGTCACTGACCTAATACATGATGACCAAGAAATAATCAGTGACACGACAAGCAAGCAACGAAAAACTATACGGGAGGTCAAAATATATATAACCAAACATCCTCATAAAATATCGCATTTATAATATTAGAATAATGAATGACTTCGTAGAACGAATTAAAAAAAAAAAATATCTCCAAATCACTCCATATGGAAAGATATCACAAAAGCATTATTGAAATAATTAATAAAGCAATTAATTTCCATCTGCTGCCTCCCCGATTCAGGATTCTCGATTTGGTAGAATTTTTAAAGTTTCTATCTGCTTGTGCAATACAGCTGTATATTTGAATCTAAATAAAATATACAGGCCCGCAGGCCAAGCCAGATCAGTGGACAGAGCACAAAATAATTAACGAAACTAATGATACGATAGTAAAAGTTTTTAGATAGTAATTATATTAGCCAAAGACATCGACGAAGCTTGATATATTTTAATGTTGGTTGGTTAATATTGACATTTCCTATCGTATCTTGAATAATTATTCTTGCCAGCCATTGCCACTGCACCACCCTAGATGCTAAGCTTCACAAAGCTTCGTCTAAACAGCACCAGACACCAACATCATTGACAAGGAGAAAGTGATAAAATAAATAAAATAAAATATTTCGGACATGTCGCAAACGGTCAACTGATCCCAAACTAGGCATAGCCTGTACTATGGGTACCAGAGAATGATATACATAATAGATAAATATTAATGATGATAACACACCCAGACACAGAACAAACATCTGTATTAGTCACAAATGTTTGTCCAGTGCGGTAATCGAACCCGCGACCTCTAGCGCAGAAGGCAGAGTTACTACCAACTGAGCTATGAGGCCAGTCGAACTGATCCACAGTCCCTCAGCATTGAGGAAAACGACTGAGACAAACGACCGAATCACGTAGTCCCGGATCTGGAAGCATAACTGCGTCATTATATGATGGGATCACGAGAGCCCTCTACCTGTTTGAGCTGCGAATATTAACTCTCCTGTATCGATATTAGCAAGTTGAAGTGGCAGTGGGCAGGCCATATAGCTCGCAGAACCGACAATCGTTGGAGAGGCATAATTATTTCCAGCAGTGGACTTGTACATGCTATATAACCCCCACATATTTATAGGATGGAAAGTTGCAAATCGTTCGGAATAATCTGCTACCAAATCGCATATTCATGTGTTGCTTTCAATTAATTGTTCATAGCCTATGATTTACAATTGTATGCGTGGCGCAGCTAAATAATTATTTAACTGAGATAAGGCTAGTAGAGGAGAGCGCAAACTGCTCGCCGACACGAGGTGGTTAATCTCCTTGTCACTGCAATGCACGGGGCACTGTGTATTTTAGCTTTAAGACCTACGCATACCGGGACGGAATAGCAGAGGATTTTGCCACCGGTCAGCGCACATTAGCCGCTTAAATACTACAGCATTCCGGAGGCCAGGACAGCCCGCGACGTGCCGCCGGCGCCGCGGCTTGCCGCGTCACGCGTAGTGGGAAGCGGCGCGTGCGCTAATGTCGTGTGCATACCGTCCGTCCGGGCGTGCCGTTGCATACCGCAGTGCGCTGCGGTATCCCTTAGCACGCTCTCGAATGCCGTGTCAAGAAATCCCTTTTGGTGCCGCGGGATCAATTTCTAAACATTGGAATGAATGTCGCACTACTACACTAGATACCTATATTTGAATGTCATCATTTCAGCCGTACGACATCCACTGCTGAACTTGGCCTCCCCCACAGACAGAGTGAATTCCTTATCATGTGGGGGGATTTGTCCATACTCACCACGCTGGGCATGCGGGTTGGTGAGCGCAGTTAGAGCTATCGTTGTTAAAAGAGGAGACGCTGCTGCCCATCCCCTAGCTTTTTTCCCTTAGTCGCCTCTTACGACATTCGCGGATAGGTAGATATGGAGAGGCCTATTCTTCAGCCGGGGCCACCACAGCCATTTGAATGTCATTTAGTAATAGTAAAGATACTTTGCCCTGCTGTCCCCGGTGTGCGTAGGCCTTTACTGGGCAGTTCGGGTCGATTGCCTGCATTTCTAGTTTATGTCTAGACCGGCGTGGACACACACTTATGAAATTAAGAATTGTTTAACTTCAAATTCTCTTTTGCGCTTTTCGTTCTTTTTTTTCGTTATTTTTTTTTTTAATTTCTTAGTGTGTCGTCTACATTACTGTTTTTTTCTGTATAATTTAATTATAACTATCTGTGGAAACTTTTAATTGGCCCTCAGCATACATGTTCTTTAGTAGGGTTCATGTATTTTTTCTGTAACATATTCCTTAACCTAGCTGTAAGTTTTCCTAAAATGCAAAAATAAAATAAGAAAACTAATTTGAACAACGTGTTCCGTAACTAGTATACTATCCCGAAAGAGGCTAATTCTATCAAGAATAATAATAATTATATCTAATCCTATCAGTGGATTCTTATAATTGGCCTTCAGCATACATGAACATAACATGTATTTAATATTTTTCTTATCTATGTACTAGCTGTAAGTTTCCCTAAAATTGTAAAATAAAATAATAAATAAAATAAGAAAAAACACTCTTGTGGGATAGAACCCTCGCCGATTTCGCCCGCCACACCGAGGTAAAATGGCCCAATAACTCGTCCGAAGGTTATCAGAATTTTAAATCAAACCTAATGGACAATGTTAGTAGCCATGTTCAGATTAAATATTTATAAAAAATAAAACGAATGTTCCTTCTATCTATCCCTAAACGTTTCTCATTATTATTGACAGAGGGATCTGCAAAACCCTGATTTTCTAAAATCCGGCGACGTCACGCATCATCTTCCTTGGAGCTTGCTATTAGTTTAAATTTATTTTAGAGATTTTGATTTTATTTTACCTATTTAAAACATAACTTGTAGGTACTTTATTCCAACCTACATATTTCGGTATTAAAATTCCAGCGCTTAACATTAAGAGGCAATAAAGAACATTTCCCGCTAAGAGGTTTGCGGAATAGTTTTATTTGCGAGTTACGAGTGCTCAAGACTTTCATTACGGGATTCCGAAAGCTCTGAAAGTTTGTGGGTAGCGCACTAGCGCTACCCACAAACTTTCAGTCACTTGTACCAACGTTTCGTAACTGTTATACTAATCTGAGGGGCTTATTCTAACAAACAATAAAACATATTAGCGAAAAAAAAATACAATAAAAATCTGATTGTTTTCCCTGGAATTTTACAAATCAATTGTTTTATAATAATAATATTGTTTTATAATAATTAATTATTCACAAGCAGAACTGAGGTTACCCCTCAGGTAGGTAGATTAGGTGAAATCTACTTCAGGTACTGCGCGTGTACCATACCGCAAGGGTTTAGGTACTCGCAGTCAAACCTGGTCGACAATAGGAGGATTTTAGTTCATTGGAAAAAGTTCAAAATTTCGTGGTAATTCTTTGAAGATATATTAAAATGTAGAAGATATATGTCCTCGAACTCAACACTTAACAATCTCAATCTTCACAAGCTGTCGTGTTCAAAATATTAGCATTAGAAGACTCTCCAAATTCGTCACATTTTATTTTAAAAAAACTTTTTAGGTAGCTTTGAACTTTTTTACTCAAAGTCAAAGGCATTTATTTCAATAAAATCACTAGGATCACTTTGAAACGTCTTAGAAACTAGGTGAAGCTACTTTCCGAATACGGTCACTCGATCCGCAGGTACATAAAATATGTAACTTTTAAAAATTAAAAATTAAAATTAAAAATGTTTATTTCAGTAACTTATAAATTGGTACAATCAGGGTTATGAGACTCCTTTTAAGCAAATGTTTGCTTGTATTAGGAGATACCGCTCTTCAATAGCCATTTTCGTAACTTTTATAAGTAGGTAGAGCTTAAAGTAAAAACCATTTATGAAATATTATCAAATACATATTAAACATTAAGTAAGTAAAGTGACGTTAAAAAAAACATATAAAAATGTTTGTTAAACTTAAGTGCACTTAAAATATTTGTGTTGTTTCAGTGAAAGTAGCTCAAAAAATGTGTGTGCGTGTGTGAGTTGTGTATGAGTGTGTACATTTGTGAGTGTGTGTGTGTGAGTGTGTGTGTGTGTGTAAGTGAGTGCGTGGGGGATTTCCTGATGCACCAGTCTCTTAAGAGTCTCGACAACAGGAGATACCCATGTGTGTACAAAATAAATGAAATTTGCGTGTATTACTTTTAAATACATAAAACTAGGTATGTACTAATGTTAGAACTAAAAATAATATTAAACAAAGTAACGCTTTTAGGTAAGTACCTCTTCCATACGACGCACGCGAAATACCCGATTCAACTAATAAACGCGAGTTGAGAAATGCATGGAGAAATTTATATGGAGGATAATTTGGACTAATGATGACTATCTCACCATTTGTGAAGAAATGTTAAAAAACGTCTGTGGATTAGATTATACGTCAACGCCAGTATCCTAACTTCATTATTTAAAATGTCAAAGTAAATCTGTCTCTCGTTTGTTTGTTACCTTTCATGACTAACGCCCTAATATTGAAACGCCACTTAACTATTTGAGATGGTCTCAATTATTTGAGACGCCGTCATCGTTCAGAATCGTATACTCAAACATCAATAAGATCATCATCATCATCATCATCAGCCTGTAGAAGTCCACTGCTGGACTTAGGCCTCCCCCAAAGAGTTCCATGACGAACGGTCTTGAGCCTTCTCCATCCACCGACTTCCCGCAACCTTCAAAATGTCGTCGGTCCATCGGGTGGGGGGCCTTCCAACACTGCGTCGCCCGGTTCGAGTCAATAAGATCACCACTTTAATTTTAAGCGTGCTAGATTTAAGTCCCTACTCAATCATCATAACGGAATTCAGAAACGCTGAAATACAGAAACGCTGATTAGCGTTTCACAGCTATAAGACAAATTGAGAGCACGCTCAGCTAACCACGGTCTCAAAAGTACTAAGTGGCGGCTGAGTATTCCACTGAAATATAACGGACCCTCAGAAATAAGTAGCCTTTACCTAAGTGGAAGAGTTAAGAAGCGTTTCAGTATTCGGGCGTAAACGACTGAACCGATTTTGATGTTTGCTATAGAGATAGAGGATACCTTGAGAAGGGCCTATTCTTCATTTTATTCGTGCCACGAGTACCATGGTACAGCCAGACTCGGAAAAGATATTTGCAGATCATGCAAACATTTGTCCAGCTGCGGGAATCGAACCCCCTTGCGTCCCAGATGGGCACTCGCCCGCTACGCCACCAAGGTTGCCATTCTATGCCAGGCTATTTTAAGGTTTATAAATAAGGCCTAACGTAGTGGCCCCGGCGGAAGAATGGGCCCCTTTAATTCTACCTGTGGATGTCGTAGGAGGCGTCTTAAGTTAATAAAGCTTGATAAAGCTAGGGGATGGGCACCAGCGTTCCCTATCAACAACAAGAGCTTTATCTGCGCTCGGCAAATCCTCCCAAATAATTGTTTCTGGTACCTATTTTTTTTTAATTCAAAATTTATCAGAACAAAGTACACATGGAAACAGGTTACAGATTGAACGATGAGACTGCAAAAGTTATGAAAACTGAGTAACTGAGCTTTTGTTCAGCAGTGGACGTCCTATGGCTAAAATGATGATAAATGATTATATAAATGATAAAACCGCATGGCCTGAAGTCGCTCTGCCCCTCGACAGCTAAAATACCATTTTGCAGTGTCTTTACAGTTTTTGCTTGCATCATATTTTAAGTATTAGGTATTTAATTTTTATATAAGCATTAGATACATATTTCATCAAGTGAAGCGTGTGCTGCTCTTAGATCATTTGTTGAAGCTCAAATTTGTCTTTTTTTCACATTTTTATAAGCTCTTATTTATATGAGATTATAATAAGATTATTTTTCTTTTGAGCCTCACCTAGTTCGATCGGCACCACACTGAAGCTTTAAATTCCATTTTGTGAAAAGGGATCATCGAAAAAAATTATAGGCACCAAGCCGTGTTTGTTGCCTGATTCTTCTAGGCTTGGTCGCGAGGAACAGGCATAGCTTCACCTAGTTTCTAAGACGTTCCAAAGTAATCCTAGTGACTTTATTGAAATAAAAGCCTTTTGACTTTGACTTTGACTTTGGATGATGATGAAATAATAATGTAGTTGAGCAAAATACTTGTCCACAAACTTGGAGGCTGCTGAAATATGTTGCGGGATTTATCTAGTGCCGTAAGCTCGTAACCGCTATTATATGAAGGAAAAGTACGGTAAATAAACTGAGATGAAAATTTAAACATTCCTGTGGCAATTTTGAAGAGCGCGTGAAAATACTGGTAAAGCGAGGAACGCTCCCAGCTCCCTTCTAAGATTTATCATCCTGTGAAACCAGGTTAAGTCACGTTAAGTTGATGACCTCGGTGGCGTAGTGGGTGAATCTGCGACGCAAGGTGTGCGGGTTCGATTCCCGCGCGGGGCAAATGTTTGCATGATCAGCAAATATTTGTTTGGGGTCTGGGTGTTGTGGACTCGTAGTTTCAGATACTCACGACACAGGGAAGCCTAGTGTGGGGACTAGACGGTTATTAATTTTATTTATTTATTTCAAGTAATTATATTATTGCCTCTCTGTTATGGAAACCAAAGCGGCTATCATCATCATCATCGTAAAATATAAGTTTCAGTCATTTTCTAGGTTCTGATACATGGAAATTTTCATTTTTGCCATTTTTCATAGAAAAACAGGCTCTCACGGACAAATTACTGTTTTACTGTTGAGGTACGGAACCCTAGAAAACAGCCATTTCACAAGAATTCACACAGAGTAATGAATAGAAATGCGGGTAGATTAATCTAGAGCTGTCAGAACCCCGTTTATGTGGAATGTGGAGAAGAATTAGGGCTAATGTGACGGCTGTTACTCGAGAGCAATTCTGAGGAACGCTTAGGTACGTACTTAAGGTTAAGGATAAGGGTCTGCTTAGGAGTTAAGGGACACTCACTAAGTGGTTATGTACTAGTGTACTAAACAGGTTGAGTCGCGAACGCCTTTTCCGTAGTCATATTGTAGACAAACCATAGTAGAGAGAAAGAATGAACAACAGAAAATACCCAAAACCTTTTAGATATTTTATTTGTACCGTTAATCAAAGTTGACCGTCATTTCACGGTAAAAATATCAACCATCTTATTAATTATCAGTCACTAACCTTATCAACTCGATAACTCTCGCCTTGTACTTTTCTAACAGTAAGGTAATCTAACCAACTGAGGACGGAGTCAGTTTGTCTGACGAAAAGTAAAAAGAAGTAGGTAGAATCAATCAGGAGGTAGGAGGAGGAGGAGGAGGAGGTAGGGCACAGCGAGATTTTCTCGCTCTAAATTGGAGCAGCCCGCCTGGAGAGGTACCTCCGCCTTACAGAAGATCGCAGCCAAATAACAATATTTGTTTCAAATAGTGTTGTGTTCTTGCGGTGAGTAAGGTTGCCAGAGCTCTTTAGGGGGGGAAAGGTTCGGCAGGCAATGCATTAGCAATGCTCAAGGTTTTGCTAATGTCAATAGGCGAAGGTAACCACTTACCATCAGGAGGGCCGTAAGCCTGATTGCCCCCGTATAACATAACAAAAAAAACAGATCAATAAAGCTGTGGTCTCACTCTATACAAAGATATTGAACTAGTCTTCGTAGTTCGACTTGGAGTCGGACTGCGTGGACCTTGGGTATATAAAA
Organism: Anticlea derivata; assembly: GCA_947579855.1. NCBI lineage: Eukaryota > Metazoa > Arthropoda > Insecta > Lepidoptera > Geometridae > Anticlea > Anticlea derivata. The sequence continues at coordinate 9,971,116 of OX388269.1, forward strand.
TCGCGTGGTTCGATTCTAAAATCGAACAACTTGAAAAAAGTTCACATAGACCGATGGATCGAACTATACGGTCGATACCCGTGCGTAGTGCGGTCGATACCTAATTATCAACCTTACGTGAAGAAATACTTGATATTAGTCGCGTCTTTGCAATAACGGCCGTCATAAGGCCATCGCCGCTTTGTAAGAATCTAAAGCTTAGACGCAGTGCGGATTGGCACTGTATACTTTTGAATTTTCCGTGCGGCACGTGTAATCGTCAACAATTTAGACAAGTACCCATACCATCAACTTTGCAATTTTGTGTAGGCGGTGAAATAAGTTGACACTCTCAAAGATTTATGGTTCAATTGAGTAAAATAGTGCTGATACGCTTGCTTTAAATGGCAATAAGACGTATTGATAAATAAATAAATAACACCCAACAGTCACAACATACACTGACCCCACACTAGGATTCCCTGTGTCGTGGGTATCAGAAACTACGAGTACCAGAGAAAACCATCAAAATTCCCATGAAGTTTTTTTGTTCGTGGCCATTCGAGAGCCTTTATTCCCCAACAGCTATATGGCCTGATCAATGCCACTTTAACTTAGTCATTCAAAGAGCGCTGACCCTGGTTCTTCTACGGATTTCGTCGTTTCGTATGATATATGTTATGTATATATATGTATATGGGCCGTAGGAAAATTTCAACTTTTTTTTTTGTTGCCTGTAATAAAGTTATTTTACAAGGTGATTCATAATATGTATGCCATCCCGAAAGGGGCTTATTCTACGCCCAATTGGCAATAAAGTTTGTTATACGCATTTTGGAAATTGGTCATTTTTCATTGAATAAACTCTATGCGAAAATCAGCTGTTTTGGGGTCAAATCAGGTCAAACTCAATGAATCAGCTGTTTCCTGTAGCAATCTTGATTCCGAACTTCTTATACGTTCATATATTCGTTCTAAAGATGATAAAAATACCAAAAACAGCTAAATTGAGAAAGATTTTGAAAAAAAAAATAGTTTTTTTTTTCGCTAAAATTATTTATTTTCGTTGATAGAATAACCCCGGGATGGAATACCATGTTATGAATCACCTTGTATTGTATGGTATCGCGTGAAACTCCGAGTATAGCTCTCTCCATACCCAGGTACGGATCCAGCCCTCAAAAAAGCTTGTGGTCACAGCCACCAAAAACCTTTCAAGTGCGAGTCGGATTATGAAATCACTCATGATCGATATTAAGAAGTGAAAGTGTGAAGTCACAAGTCTAGGTGTTTAGGTCTAGGTCAATGAAAGGCCCCAAGCCGTGTTTCATGCCTGATTCTTCTAGGCTAGGTCGCGAGGAACAGGCATAGCTTCACCTAGTTTCTAAGACGCTTCAAAGTGATCCTAGTGATTTTATTGAAATAAATACCTTTTGAGTTTGAGTTTATTAGGGTTGTGGGCATGTCCATTGCCCATCGTGCCCACAACGGTGGATCCACGCTTGTACATAGCTCGTTGCTCGACTTTGAGCTCCACAATAGGCTATTCAGGGCCTTTCGCAAGCTCTAACGTAATGTACCCAAGAACCGGCGATAAGATGAACGAGCTTAGCCATTATTTACAGCGTGTAAGATTATTAGCCACATGATTGGATTGGTGCTCCAGGGAATATGAGCAATTAGTCTGGTAATTTTGTGACACAAAGGGTTTCAGGCGTATTTTGTTACCAATAAAGAGTACCCGATAGTATTGTGATACAGCAATGTAGATGGAGGTCAACATTTCTACCATTTCTTGTAAATAAAGCCATGTTCAAAAAGCATGCAATATGTTTTGATATGTCATTTAAAATTCGTTCAAAATGATCCTTAAGTTAATTTATTAACTAAAAATGGTATATTTACCTTGATACGTGAGAAAAAAAGTTAATTTTGAGTTTCATATTTGATGGTGTGCGATTTAGCCAAACGATATTGACTTAAAATTAACTTTATTCACGTAAGGATCATTTAAAAATAAATTTAGGATGACATATCGCACCCCTTTTGAACACGGCTTAAGAGGAGTTAATGAACATAACTCCTCTAATGTTAATGTACTTATAAAAGGCTAATGTAGTGTAGTTAATTCCATTTTGAGAAAAAGGATCATCGAAATAAATGATAGGCACCAAGCCGTGTTTGTTGCCTGATTCTTCTAGGCTAGGTCGCGAGGAACAGGTATAGCTTCACCTAGTTTCTAAGACGTTTCAAAGTGATCCTAGTGATTTTATTGAAATAAACGCCTTTTGACTTTTGACTGATTTTCTTCATTAAAATAGAGCGTCAAAAACGTGAAGAACAAATTACGATGCTATTCGAAGCGCGATTGTGGCGCTATATTATCGCTTTCCTAGCGAGAATTCTAAGAGAATGAAGCAGTTATCTCGATCTAGAGACGTGGTTCGAACCAGCTTTGCTCGCGAAAGCATATTCAAATCAATGTCAGCATTTCTATAAATAAACGTGTCGCTCCATTCTGCTTATCAATTGTCTACTCTATCAATGTATGCCACACTCCACAGTCGGAAGATACGTTACTGCCGCTCTGGGGCCCAATTCTACTAATTCAATGACTTCAAAATAGCAATGGTTCAATGGCAAAATGGCCACATTTGACACTTTTGGTATTCTGCTATCACAGTAGTTTATCAATGGCAGTCATTGTGACACCAATTGACCAATGAAATCAAAGAAACGAAGGTGGCTACAATCGTAACTGAATGCTAATGGTGCCATCATTATCACTTTCAAGTCATTGAATTAGTAGAATTGGGGGCCTGGTGTCTATCATGTTTGAGGATGAGATACCTACATACGTTTTCGCATTTATAATATTAGTAGGATAAACCACCTCTTTATTGCTCTGGTCGGTACCGGCCTTTATACAAGAACAAGCGAGCCCCCAAAGCTGTCCCTAATCTTGTAAATCAGTCACATAAAGCAATTCCACCATCACAGACTCTTATCTCAACGTAATAGAGTCTACTTTACCTTGATTTTTTTCGGGCATACTGTTGTTACCAAGCTTTATAAGCAACAATTAAGAGTTATTTAAGGTTTATTGCGTTATTTTCTTTTTATTTTCCTAAAGAATAATAACTGTAAGAGTTTACAAAGGATCTATGGAGTATTTGAAGTTACGGTGGAAAATTGGTTTGTGGAAAAGTCTCTGAATAGGATGTAAAACAAGATAAAAAGGTGGTGAGAAAAATTGTGGAAGGCCTATTTTAAATGTAAGTACACGAATGTACATAGTGTTCCATAATTATATGTATGCTACCCGAAAAGGGGCATTCTACACCCAAAGTAGAAGTTGGCAAAAAAGTTTATTCTACGACTTTTAGAAATTCAATTTCTTTTTGAAAAAACTCACTGCATATATATAAACTAGGTCCTTATAAAAAATTTTTTGAGCGAACTTGTAGAGATCATATATCTCCCAAACAATTTGGAAGAAACGGCGTTGCATGTTTGCATGTCTGACGGAACACCTACAATATAAATAAATAAATAAATATTCCGGACATATCACACACGGTCAACTGATCCCAAACTAGGCATAGCCTGTACTATGGGTACCAGAGACTGATATGCATAATAGATAAATATTTAATACCCAGACACAGAACAAACATCTGTGTAAGCCACAAATGTTTGTCCAGTGCAGGAATCGAACCCGCGACCTCCAGCGCAATAATATGATGGTAAGTGGTAACCTCTGCCCAGTACAGCTGCAATACCACCTATGCGCACATGAGGTATCCGTCCGTCATTTTAATACTGTGTTTTAATATAACTCAAAGGTCACGTACGTCATATGAACACGGTGTTAATCTTAAAGACTTTTTCCGAACTTTTCAAATCAGCCGTTTTTGATTTGTTCGACATCAAGATTGCTACATAAAAACAAATAAATAATTGAGTTTCAACTGATTTGACAAATAGCTGATTTTTGCATAGTGTTTTTTCAATAAAAAACAATCATTATTGCCAATTGGGTGTAAAATAAGCCCTTTCGGGATAGAATACATATTATGAACAAACATTTGTCAGGCCTCATAGCTCAGTTGGTAGTAACTCTGCCTTCTGCGCAATAGGTCGCGGGTTCGATTCCCGCTCTGGACAAACATTTGTGTGATGAACACAGATGTTTGTTCTGTGTCTGGGTGTTAAATATATATCTATTATGTATATCAGTCTCTGGTACCCATAGTACAGGCTATGCCTAGTTTGGGATCAGTTGACCGTGTGTGATATGTCCGGAATATTTATTTATTTATTTATTATTTATGAATTACCTTATAAGTATATAGGTATGGGTAAAACAGTGTTCAACGGCGTGCGTTCGTTTCAAAATGATCCTTACATTAACGGAATAAAGTAAATTTTGAGTTTGAGATTAATCTCAAACAAATATAAAAAATCGCGTGCGATAAATCTCAACGATATCGCAAGCTCCTAAAAGTCAAACTCAAAGTTAAGTATATTAACAAGTTGTTACAAATATTTTTTATTAATTATCTACTTAACTTAATTATTTTTTAAAAATATTTTTTCGTTGACCTAACGCACGCCGATTGTATACGGCTCCAAACTGTCATGTTGTGTATCCTCACCAATCTACATAATAATATAGTATATGCCATTGAAGAACTTTTGACAAGTACGAATACCATAAAGTTCCAGATCGATAGTTCTCAGTTTATTCACAGTCGGTCCATCGCGTTACAAAAGCGAATCAATTGTTCATGGTTTACTATCGATCGTTTTGAATATAACATTCGTTTGGCCTACTGGGGGGTTAGTTGGATCGGTTTTGAATCGCTAGCGAGTTCTCACTCGAATTTCTAAGAACAAGTAAAGAGTGATTTACATGGAGGACGCACGCTTTCTAACGGGAAACGCTTTGTGGAGAGAATAGAGATGCATACCTTAGAAAGTGCGATGTCGATGTTTTTAATGAACTATGAGGAGCTCGCTATCGATTTCAAAACCTTCATGCATGAAGCTAGCTCTCCTAGCCTAATTGAGTTCTCGAAAATGAAAACTAAGAACAAGTAAATACTGTGCCGTGGTGGCCCCGGCTGAAGAATCATCATCATCATCATCATTTCAGCCGTTCGACGTCCACTGCTGAACATGGCCTCTCCCACAGACAGAGCAAACTGCTTATCATGTGGGGGGATTTGCCCATACTCACCACGCTGGGCATGCGGGTTGGCGAGCGCAGTTAGAGCTTTCGTTGTTAAAATGAGGGACGCTGCTGCCCATCCCCTAGCTTTTTTCCCTTAGTCGCCTCTTACGACATCCGCGGATAGGTAGATATGGAGGGGCCTATTCTTCAGCCGGGGCCACCACGGCCAAAGCCACGGCTGAAGAATACGCCCCTTCATATCTAACTAACCTTGGATGTCGCAAGAGGCAACTAAGGGAAAAAAGCTAGGGAATGGGCAGCAGCGCCGCCCGTGTTCATTAAGATAGCTCTAACTGTGCTCACCAACTCGCATGCCCAGCGTGCTGAGTATGGGCAAATTCCCCCCACATGATATGCATTCGTTGCGACAATCTATGGGGGAGGCAATGGTCAGCAGTAGACGTCCTACGGCTGAAATGATGATGAAAGACATACATTCCGGTTTACATGTAGCGCGTTTCTCGCACGCTTTGTGACTTAAAACGTTTTGTGGAGAGAATAGAGATAACACACCTTAGAAAGATTTTTGTAATTAAAAGTTATTTGAAGATATAAGTAGGTACTGTAGTGTGAAATAACTACTTTAAAAATACTAACCTATCTGGTCAGTTGTTGAATTTGTTAAGCTCTTTCCTAGCCAATCTGTTCTAATTACTTACCTAGTTAGTTAAATTGAAACGGTATTGTTTACGTTTAAAATATTGTAAAGTATATACCTATATGTATAGCACTGCACTTAGATCGTAATAACACTACTTGTATCCTGGCACATAGGTACCTACCTACTTAGATAGTGGGTAGGTGCTTGTGTGCAGGGATATAAGTTCTAATAGTAATCTACATATTTTTTTTATAACGCGCATTTGTTTCTCCCAATCTGTGGATGATGTTGTGGGTCATACATTTACTCATTCCTTATGCCTCTTACTGTTTACCTATAGTGTAATGTATGACTGTTTATCTTCCCAAATAGATAAACCTTCCCAAATAAATAAAATAAAAGGGCGATGTCGATGTTTTAACGAACTATGAGGAACTCACTATCGATTTCAGAACCTTCGTGCTGGTGCTAACCCCTAGCCTACTTGGGTTACTTGACGGTTTTGAATTAATAAAACACGGACCAATAAACACAGAAGGTATAATATATATATAATTCAACTGGACTTTTGAATCGACCCATATTTTCATCCATTAATTTATTTTCTTTATAATAATAATAATTCATTGATTTCAGGCATCACAGCAAAGTACATGTACAAATACAGGGCCAATTGATTATTTATTATTAAATCCTAATAACAGGGTCCCTGACCTTTCAATCAGAAGGTCGTGGGTTCGAACCTGGTGGTGCTCCAGTGAGTTTTTCTGTTTAAAAATGTAAATGCGCATCAACACTTGCTTAAAACTGTGAAGAAAATAATCGCGAGAAAACCAGTAAGTTTTAAAGCGGCGCCGGCGATGGGCTTGTGGTTAAAAATATTTATTTCTCTGAGAACAAAGTTCACTTATAGAGAATACAACCTGCCGCGTATGGAATAATCACACTACCTGTAAAATGTGGGCATGTGCCAAATGATCCGACATGCCTCTGACTAGTCATTCAAGGATTTGATCGCCTGGAGATCGGAGAGGATGTCTACCATTCTTGGGGATAAAAGTCGTGAGCCTATTTATCTATTAAAGAAACAGTGACCAACTATTGGGTAAAACCGGGTAAAACCCGTTTTTCTAAATATCTAATAGTACAACTCACGCGTTTTGTAAGTGTAAAACGTTACCCTAGTAGATAAAACGCAGATAATACTACAAAATATTATGAAATATTACCTGTATTCCAGAACAAAGTTATTATTTTACTTACTTTTACTGTTAGTCCCAATTCGAGCGTCATATTTTAGAACATTCAATAATTCTACACTCATCTTAGTCCACCGAGCATTTATGTTACCATTTAAAATTACTTTTAAACTTTTCAACAACTTCACTTATTTTTTACACCAAAACTTTTTAACATAACTATTTATTTATACCATTCAAAATTTGTTTTTCTAGTTTTTCTAGTTTCCGTAGATCGATGTATTCAAGTATCCGTAGATATTCATCTGACAGCGAGGCGACAGCGTGTTGCTACGCCGGCCTACGACGTAGCACTGCCGTAGCCGTTCGTAGCTCTTGGTTACACTGTTTGGGATTAAGCGATTTTTAATTCGAGCTAGTTTGAGTGAGGAAGTGAGATTATGATAATTGGTGTTAGCGTGTGGGTTTTCTTAGACCAAATCATCATCATTTCAGTCGTAGAAAGATTAAAATTAAAGACAAATAAAAAAAATAGCCACGTACCTCTAGCTAGACAATAGAATCCCAGGCCGTATTGAGTAACCAGTCATAGAACGTGAGTAGGCTCATCGCGGTTAGATGCTTTTATCAGAAGAAAATATGGACCTACCTATGGTTGATTCAAAGAGTTTTTTCAGACATAAATAAAAGAAAATTTTACATACTTTCTACAAGGTGATTCATAAAATGTATTCTATTCCGAAAGGGGGTTATTCTATCAACGAAAATAAATAATTTTAGCGAAAAAAAATTCAATATTTTCAGAAACTTTCTCTAATTAGCTGTTTTTGGTATTTTTATCACCTTTAGAACTAATAACTAAACGTATGAGAAGTTCGGAATCAAGATTGCTACCGAAAACAGCTGATTCATTGAGATTGGTCAATCTCAATGAATCAGGTTTGAATTTGATTTGACCCCAAAACAGATGATTTTCACATAGAGTTTATTCAATGAAAAATTTCCAATTTCCAAAAGTCGTAGAACAAACTTTATTGCCAATTGGGTGTAGAATAATCCCCTTTCGGGCATACATATTATGAATCACCTTGTATAAGGACGTAATAATTATTATTTTGTAAAATCTTTTTTTAATATACGCTGTTGATGAATTGTTTTGAATTGATATTCATAATCGAATAATACACGTAATATTGGCAATGTTTGTCCTGTCACGTCCAGTGTCCATACGTTTGTCTGACAGGCATAGTACGGGTCACGTATGTTTTGTACAGTTTGTTTACGGCTGATATCCGGCTGGAATTCGATATTAATATTTATTATGGTTTTTATGTTTTGGTTTTATTAAAATTATTATTTTGTAAATACATTCAAAATACACAAGGAACAGGCCAGTAGTGTAATTGCATAAGCGTAATGGCAATGAAGTTCGTAACTTTGAGGGTGATTTTAACAATCTTAGCAACATTCAAATCGTTCCAAACTTGACAAAGGAAAACTTCAAGATCTTTGCTTCTTCCTTTGCATGTTTGAAAAACTTCAGATGTCGCTAAAATTGATAAAATCGTCCTCAAAATTACGAAATTCATTACCAGTAAGCTTACACAATTGTACCCCTGGTCAGATAGCTAGTAGTTATACAGTAGGAACAGATAAAAGTTAAAGTAGGAAGTATGTAAACTATTTAAGTAGTTTAGTTATTTCTAAGTTTAATTTAGGTATTTAGGTATTTATTTAGGTATTTATTTTAGTTTTTTCCCTAATTTTATGCTTTCGCGTGGTAGGTACCCAGTATTTATTTACCTAGAATAGCATGTAGGCAACTTTTATTTAGGTATCTAGCCTTGCGCGTCAGCTACTTTTTATTATATGAAAAACGCCAGTAAAGTTTGATATGATTTATATTCATTGATAAATGCAAATATTTGTGTACAATTTTTTTTATAGAAATGGTTTATCATCTCCCTGCCCTTAATTAATTTCAGTTTAATTGTCACGCCTCATCAGCTTTTTTGCACGCCCAGTATGACTGATAGAAAATGCTTTAGCATTAAGTCCTCCTTACACTATGTTTAAGTGTGAAAGTATAAATAAATAAACAGATATTCAAATAGGATTTGCGAAAATGTGTTTGTTTGTTGGTTTATCTTTTTTTTTTCAATAAAATCACTAGGATCGCCTGTGACTCGCGACCAAGCCTAGAAGAATCAGGCAACAAACACGGGGCGCGTGCCTTTCTTCTTCAACGCAATTTTTTTTTTTTTTTTTTTTTTTAAGAAATTTTAAAACATGTTTGATGCACACTTAAAAAGCCCATATGGGCTCATATGCCCATATGGCCATATCTACTTCTGTGAAACGGGCTAAGGAGAGATGTGTAGTTTCACTATGTGATAAATGCCAAAATGAGGAGATCCGTAGAAGAACCAAAGTCACTGACATACGAGTAGATATCAGAATAAGCAAGTTGAAGTGGCAGTGGTCAGGCCATACAGCTCGCAGAATTGTTGGAGAATAAAGGTTCTCGAATAACTATTGGCCTCATACACAAGCTCAAAGTTGCGCAACGGGCTATGGAGAGAGCTATGCTAGGAGTTTCACTACGTGATAAGATCCGATATGAGGAAATTCGTAGAATCTTTATTTACACAAAGAAACTTAAAACTAATACAAGTTAATATTTACAAAATACACAAGAAACAGTTGAGCCATCTAAAGACCGTTACAAACGATCTATAGATAGCTCAACTGATCCAGATCACTACCAGTCGGAAGCGTCCCCAAGACGCTGGCGAAATTGCCACGCTGGATGGCAATGCTAATGCGCTGGGCCAAATAAGAGCCAGCTCTCGGGTCACGCGTCGCTTCGATCAGACGTCCTTTAGGCTCCTTTCGTGCACATGTCACATGTCTTCGAATTTTTTAGGTTCTAGGACATGCCGGTTTCCTCACGATGTTTTCCTTCACCGTTTGAGAGCACTAGCATAGCGCACATAAATTTTCCGAATGGAAAATCCATTGGTGCACGACAGGTTTCGAACTCACGACCTGTGGATCGGAAGGCGGCTAAGCTGTGAACTTCCTCGATATCATACTCGATACTTTTTAAAGGAGGTAGGCCGCAGCGAGATTTTCTCGTTCTAAATTGGAGCAGCCCTCCTGGAGAGGTACCTGCATTACAGAAGATCGCAGTCAAATACCTACCATTATTTGTTTCAAATAGTTTTGTATTACTGCGGTGAGTATGGTTGCCAGAGCTAAAGAGGTAAGGGGGGAAGGGGATCGGGGTCGGCAACGCGTGCGTGATGCCTCTGGTATTGCAAGCGCTCATAGGCTACGGTAACAGCTTGCCAACAGGTGGGCCGTATGCTTGTTTGCCACCGTATGTGATTCTTTTTCCACGTCGCAAAGGAACAAGGATCGACGTGTACTTTATTGGATAGCTATAGTAAAAAAGCCGTAGAGTAACATCTGTATTTTTTATTTTATACGGAGGCAAAAAGGCTTTTGGCCCATCTGATGGTAAGCGGTTACCGTCGCCTATTCACATCTGCAACAATGGAGCATTGCTATAATGCGGTGTTAGTCCACCTAGTTATACTATTAGTTATACGATATAACAAAATTAACAAAAAGAATCCGAATTGTCATACTGAGCAGTATAACTAAACGGATCCGATTATTTTGGATTGGGCTCGTCCATTTTGTTAAATTCGTAAATACACAACCGCCTACTAAAATTTATGGGTATATAATACCGTACGTTATTATAATATGCCCTGGAGAAATCTTTTTGTATTTTTCTTGAAGCCATTCATGTTGTAGTTTAGTGTTACTTTTTAAGCAAGCAAAGCCTCGTGTAGAAGCTTGTTATTAATATGTTTGTGTTATAAATGGTAGTATGTGGGCTGATATACTAATTAAGATTTCAAAAACAAACAAACCCTTTGTACTCTAATCAGAACGGATTAGAGGATAAGATAGCTTGAGTTGGGCTCCGGTCACAGATTATCTTGTATTTATTTAACAAAACGCAAACATGCCCCTATTGTAAATTACTTCGTAAATTTAGGAATATAATCTGTGGATCGACCGATCACATACAGTAAAGAGTACAAAGTGAATAAGTAATGAATTATTTATTGAAATATATACATAATAGTACAGAGTATTAAGTCAGACAAACAATCGAAGAGCACTTCATTAGCAACAAAACTGGTAAAAGTACAGCAGTAGGAAATTAGTTAGTTATGTGTCTGGAAATATATTTTTAATTTATGATAAAAGATAAACTGCTAAAGAAACAGGCATCCTGACACTGGAATTCTCAGTCTTTAATATAAATATACATTTTATTTCAGGTAACTTAGGAATAGTACAGATGGTAAAAACTAAATTCTAAGATTCATAGAAATATATACCTTAACCTAAAATATATAAAATGACTACCTATTATTTAATTATTGCACACGTATAGGCGACGACATGTGACGTAACTGCCTGGTGGCGGCGCCTCCGGTGTATCGTTGCAGGCGTCCAACGAGCCTCCTGAATTTGACACCTTTAGGCCACATTTAATATTAATTAATTATTATTTTTGTAATGTACTTATACAATGTATATCTTTTATTTCAATGTGACATGTACAATTTGTACGCAATAAATGAATCTGAATCTGACATCTCCCCACCATGAACATCGACAAGCGATCAGTATGCCACTGCAGCGTAGACATTTCTCGCCATAAGTAGGTATCACCAGTTGGCACCCACTTTATTACGGGTTAGGCGCCTGCTTTTCTTTTCTGTTTTTTCTTTTCTGTTAATGTGTAGTTTATAATGTTTTTTTGTTTTTAAGTTCACTGTTAGCCTACCTACCTACTAAGTGCCTAAGCTGTTTGTTTATAGTGATTGTAACCTACTGTTGTTTCTTCCGATTGTTTTTATCTCTGTCTGTGCTGTATTTGTGTGTGTCGAATAAATGATTTATCTATCTATCTATCTATGTACTCTCACCATCAAGGAATTACCTACTTTTTTTTACTCCACTCACACAGACATCAGTCTGACAATATTTTCATTATAGTCTTGTCACGAAAGAAACCCCTCAGGGGGCGTCGTAGTTTTCGTGTAACCACAGTATAAATAATAGTGTGACGGAATTTTGCCACAGTAGCTATCGTATTAGTAATTGCTGTGGGACTTTTTTTCTTGAAAAGGTCTTTAGACAACTTGAATCTAGCTGACATCTTATTTTTTTGGAATTCGGATCATGCCTACATGTTTAGTGTGTTAAAGCTAACAATATAATTCCAAGGCTTTTTTGTAGGCAAAGAGGGTATACATCTATACTTGTGCGTACGTAGGTATATATATCTGTATAACTATGTAAACTATTTAAGTAGGTAAGTTATTTCTAAGTTTAGTTTAATTGTCACGCCTCACCATCTTTTTTGCACGCCCAGGATGACTGGTAGAAAATGCTTTAGCATTAAGTCCTCCTTACACTAAGTTTAAGTGTGAAAGTATAAATAAATAAATAAATAAAAAATCTATAAAACATGATTAAAAAGCTTCGTTACGGGGTCAATAGGCAGGGACTGAAAGCGGTAGAGGTTATAGGTACTGGTACCGTTAAAACATTTCGGTACCATTATGCTATACCGGTAGGGCATTACGGTACCGTTATTTCATACCGGTAGAATACGGTACCGAAATTTTGAGCCGCGGCTAGTTCGCTAGGACAGTCGCGCCGCGGTGGCGGGGTGGCCGCGTTTCATCAAAGAAAACCTTTATAAACCCTAATTTATTTCGGTTATAGGTACCGGTAGCGAAATAAACCGAAATGAACTGCGAAGCCAGATTTCTGGTACCGTTATATTTATCGGTAGAGAAATATTCGGGTAACCGGAATTTATCGGTATGACGTCATATCGTTATTTAATGGTACCTTTATATTCCGGTTATTCAGTCCTATGCGGGAGCGACAGCTACGACCGCAGTTGTTACAATAAAATTGTTTCCCTGTTGTTGGTAAGGGAAGAGCAGCACGTTGATGTCTCAACGTGCGCTTTTGAGACAGCAAATTAAGCCATTCTTGGTCATGAGCAACAACTCCATCGAAAAGACTACATAGAGTCTTATAAACAACCAGTGGCGGATTTGCCCTAAGGCCCAGTAGACCCGGGCCTAGGGCGGCCAGATATTAGGGTCGGCAAATCGTGACCAAAATTGGTAGAAATTGTCGTAGATAGCTCATCATCTCGGAATATATTTACAAATTAGTAGCTATTACAGTTAATTAAATTTCTGATTTCGATTTAGATAAAGTTGGCAATAAAGTAAATTCATTATCTACCTATTCTAATGTTGGGTGCTGAGAAAGGGGCGACACATGGCCTGGAGCCTAGAGCGGCCAAGACTGCAAATCCGCCACTGTAAACAACAGTACCTACATAGAGCTTACGAAATCAAATTCAATACACGTTTTCAATACAGCGTCCTTAACATCAGTTTTGAGAATCACTATCGAGTCCATCGCATCGTCAAATAATACGCACTGTATTAAAATCTATTTAGCGACGTAAAAGCGTGGTTTTTTAATGATATTTCACAGTATTGTTGAAAATGTAAATCTTACTATGACTAGTTATTTATTTATTTTACTGACGTTAAGAGCACTGGTGAAGGGGTGGTAGTGGCCCTGCCTTCCGATCCACAGGTCGTGAGTTCGAAACCTGTTGTGCACCAATGGATTTTCCATTCGGAAAAATTATGTGCGCTATGCTAGTGCTCTCAAACGGTGAAGGAAAACATCGTGCGGAAACCGGCACGTTCCAGAACATAAAAAAATAATGAAGACATGTAACATGTGCACGAAAGGAGCCTCCAAGAGGCACACTTTAATCCTTTCACTACACTGATTATTTCATCGACGGTCATAGGCCCTTTTCAGGGCAACCATACCTCAACCTAGTCACTGACCAAAGACAGGATGACCAAGAAAGAATCAGTGACACGAAAAGAAGAAGAAGACTGACTGATCCAAAATGGCTTCGTCGCTTCATTATGCCCATCATAGCGCAATGGCCGCCGCTTTTTGAAGACCAGAGTTAAGGCCCAGTCTTATAAATAATATTTACAATGTATAACACGTTCTCATAACGAAGCAGTGACAGAATCTGAAAAACGAGATATCAACAGTCTTCAAAGAAAACCTTGAATACAAATATGAAAGAACGAGCTCAGAATAACTACTCATAAACTCAAAAAGCTTTGCATAATATAATAGATGCTTTCTAACCGACTTCAAAAATGGATGGATAAGTTTCGGCTATTTTTTTTGTGTTCGGGTAAAAATTTAATTTTATTTTCTAACGATTATCCACACTAAGGGAATACTATGATTTTTATCTTACTTTTACATTTTTGTAACGGACTTTAGATGGCTCAACTGTTTCTTGTGTATTTTGTAAATATTAACTTGTATTAGTTTTAATGATTTTTTATTTCCAATTTTTTTTTTCGACACAGTCTAGCTTTGATTGAACCCGTAACTTTCCCCTAGATACGGGGATGCTCTAACCAACTAAGCAACGGAGCCACTTCCCATCTAGGGGAAGGTTACGGGTTCAAATACCGTCGAGTAAAAATACATACATACATAAATTAAGTTGCTATTTTTTCGTTTTACTTTATCTTTTGTTTCTGCCCTGTTACTGTGTTTTTTTTAAATTAAGTTAATGTAAGTTGTTTTTTTTGTACTTGGATAAAGGCTAGTCCTAGTGCGGGGACCTCTAGTAACATGTTTTTCTTGTCACTTATTTTTAGTAAATAAAGGAGCCATTTCATTCTGGGCCTGGTCCATGTACACTACACATAGAAAAATTAGGAAAAAATAGGAGATTACAAGAAAAATACAATTTCATTAATTTGAAGATAAATGCGATGGTACAAGAATAGTTCTTCTGGTAAGTTTTTTACAATGTGAACACTATTTGAAGGCCGCCATGTTGGTTTATAATTGGCGTTTGACATGACATTGACATATTTTTCATGTCATGTTGTTTGATTTGATGTTTTTGTTTTGTCAGATAAATGTAGGATGTCAAAATGATATTTCACGCACGTCCATCCGCCATATTTTTGTAGCGCAGTGTGTTGCTCTCTTTGTCGAAGAAAATCATAATGTACCTTAGAACGAAGTCAATTTAAATAAAATAACCAATTAAATACGTTTACTTTATTGCTTAGCCATATTTTAGAGAAGTGTACACAGTGCAGGCCCAGGCTCCATATATTGATGAAACGTCTCTTTTATTTGTATTTGTATTTGTATTTGTATTTGTATCACGCATGTTTCCCAGAGAGGTAGACAGAGACCACGGCTTTCCACTTGCCACGACCCTGACATACCTTATTTGCTTCATTCACTCTCATCCCATTCCTCATGCATGCTGCGGTTTCGGTCTCCGAGACGAACATTTTAAAAATTATAAAAATTATATCGAATTATATCTAATTAATTATATTTTTTAGAGGAGGAAGGGCACAGCGAGATTTTCTCGTTCTGAATTGGAGCATCCCGCCTGGGGAGGTACCTCCGCCTTACAGAAGATCGCAGCCAAATAACAATATTTGTTTTCAAATAGTGTTGTGTTCCTGCGATGAGTAAGGTTGCCAGAGCTCTTTAGGGGGAGGGGGGTTCGGGGTCAGCAACGCGTGCGTGATGCCTCTGGTATTGCAAGCGCTCATAGGCTACGGTAACCGCTTACCAACAGGTGGGCCGTATGCCTGTTTGCCACCTCAGTAGTAAAAAAAAATAGAAAAAAAAATATCGCACGCCGTTTGAACATGGCTACACTAGAGTTTTTTAAACATTCGACCTATGCTAGCCCTCTGCGAGTAGATACTTAATTTTCTAACTTAGTAAATTACGTAAAAGTTTGTAAATTAAGATAAACGGCCGCTGATAAGAATATGAAACCGCTAGATAAGTATTTAGGCATTTAATACGACTTTATAAAAGTTTATACGTGCAGGCCGTGGTGGCCTAGTGGGAGGTTCCCCGATTTTTGATCGCGGTTTGTATCCGTTTTTGCACCAATGAGTTCTATTCAAAATAATAGTTCGCATTCACAAGCACGTGGAATAAAAACATCGTAAATCGTGAAGAGGTATAAGTATTCTTAAAAGCGGCGATGGGCTTGCAACTTGTCACGTACTCACTACTGTAAAATGTGCGCATGTCCGAAAGTTTGACACATCAAACGATCGGACATGCCTCTGACCATCCCCCTTCGAGGATCAGATCACCCGGACATAGGAGGGGACGTCTACCATTCTCGGGGAATTTTAATTTATATGCAAAAACTACATATACGTTTGAGATTGAAACAAAACACCATCACTTAGGTTCTATAAAAACAATAAACGATCAATCTCTTATAAAATTCCGAGGTAATTCAAGGTTTTTGTTCCAAGAAACGAATCAAACTTTTCAATCAACGAGCAGACAGCTCCGACCTCTGATCCAACATCGTTCGATTCGACTAACTTACCGACTCTAATAACTACTACTAAAGGTTGTCTGGAAGAAATCGCTGCTTGCGATAAGACCGCCGATTTAAGGACTATAGTGTTTATATTATGTATAAGTACATGTCTTAAATTGTGTCCTCAATAAAGCATTATATTATTATATAACGGATCACCGAGCGGATCTAAGGAGGTGGATCCGTTATCATTTGATTATGGGCATTCATAGTGGGCGTGTACGTGCAGGTTAATACGAAAACCACAGCAATTGAACTTCACATGTTCACAACTGTTATTAAACTGTTAGATTATCGAATTAATCTACGTCTGAGATGGATTTAAATTGTTTTAGAGCCAATGGGTTTGCAATCGTCCATCGCCTTCGGTAGGATCTCTGTAAAAGTCACTAGTGACATGACAGACAGGCTTACATTCTTCTTTTCTCGTGACCAGTGACAACCATACCGCCAGCATGAAGGTTACAACTCCATTCGGTTTTAACCGCTCTCTTTAAATAAAAATGACTATTCGAATACCAGAAATCGATTCCAAAACTAAACAAGCAATAATCGTGCGCCGTTATATATATTATTATTATTATTATAACTGAAGGTAGAAATTACACTTTCCAAAGTACCTATGTAAAATGACGATTGCAAATTATAAAAGGGATCGCGATTACGTCTCAGTACAATTAAAAGGGCTAAGTTAACCTAAAAAATACATTACGGCACTCATACTTGGTCGCCAACTATTGACCTCATCCTCATAAGTACGCAAGCTCAAAATCGCGCAACGAGCCATGGAGAGAGCTCTGAAATTAGGAGATCCGTAAAAGAACCAAGGTCGCCGACATACTCGTAGCTCTTGTAGTGCCTGTGGGCAGGCTATATAGTTCACAGAACCGACAATCGTTGGGAAGTAAAGATTCTCAAATGTCGACCACGAACCGCGAGGCGACGCAATGTTGGAATGCCCTCCACACGATGGACCGGCGACATTGGTAAAAATTGCCGGCAGTTTGACGAAAAGTTAGTTAGTGGAAAAGATTCAAGACTGTTCGTCAACTTTTTGGGGCAGCGGACTAATACAGGCTAATGATGATTAAGATGAATCTAAAAATCATCTGCGGTCTTGGAAACTTAAAAGAATATTCGACTGTCGTATCCGCTATAATTGCAGGTTTCCAATGTTATCGACCGTCATTATGGTAATGACGGTCGATAACATTGGAAACCGTAGTTTTATATTAATACTTAACCCAAAAATGTGTCTGCACCAAACCAGAGCTGCTAAAAGGTTTTAAAAATACCACTGACTTGAAATGAGTTCGCTGACTTTACTGACATTTGGGCTTAGAGCTAAGAAGCTATGCTAAGTAAATGAATTTACGTCAAATGTAGTTAGTTTTAGAAGATGCATGAATTATTGAAGAGACTTTTTGTGTTAGAATTTCATCAAACAAATACTATAAATATTAGCCAAATATTCAAAAAATTGTAAGGCTTCTGAAATTTTTAAATATGAAGCTTCAAAGCGATTTCTATGAAAATATTGTCAATACTTTGTCAATGTGAGGAGATTGACGAATTCTAGAAGCCGTTAAAACATTTAGATACGTTATATGCATAAATTTTGTTTTGAAAATTTATTTCTAACCAACCCAAGCTAACATAATTACTTTAATTCATTGGTATCATTTACCTAGCCACTACTCCAAGCAAAGTAAAGTTACACTGGTTTCTATGTAATATCCTTTGTCTAGACGTGAGTTAATCAAACAAAGGTCCTGAAAGGTACAGAAAATATCAATGTTTATCTTTGTCATTTTGTTTTAATTGCTTGGTATTTAATTGGTGTAGATACGGTCCAAAATAAGAAGGTACAGTCCACAATTTTGTAGGCCACTATATAACTTTTTCCAACTAAATCGACATTTGATTAATGTCATTCCCTTTTCATGAAGAATCGATTTCTTATCAATCTTTAAATTGTAGCATGGCAGAGTTTTATTTTCTACAACTCCCGACGTTGTCAAGTTAAAAGGGAGTTTAAAATATCAGTCAGGCGATTTTATACTGATTTTAGGGCCAATGTCTTTGGACAAAGTCGACGTTTTGACGGACACGGAGTTATCTTTACTTCAGTGATTCTATTCCAATGCCAATGAAAAGGACCTTGGCATGGTTTCAGCTTCAGCAGTCAAGCTATGGTGCACGGATTTAAAGCTTTTTATAGGACAAGAAACTCCCTCTGCCAATTGTTTCATACAGAGACAGATAGGTACTCAAGTCTTTAACGAAAATTTAATACAAATTACTTGACAACTTTCTAAATTAGTAGGTAGGTACCATAATAAGGTGATTTACATTAATTATATCTACCATCCCGAAAGGCGCTTATTCTTTCAAATCCGTACGAACTTAATTATTCAGCTATTTTAGGTAGCAATCTTGATTTCAAAATTCTCGTTGTTTAATATTTTTATTGGATAAATCATTACTTAATAGATGATAATATATCAAAAATGTGATGATATATCACATATCAAAAAATAAGTAACTACCTACTGAAAAAATATATATTTAAATTTGGTTTTTTATTTCAAGCGGAGAGTCAAACGTGATCCGATGAAGTTTGAATAAAATGAATATGAATAGTGAAAAGTTCTGTATCCATTCAAGCCCAGTTTAGCTTTATTTTAATCTAAATTCTTTGAAAATGTTTTTGATGTAATATTTGAACGGGAGACATTGATAAAATGGCAGCTCACCATTATCGACAAGTCTCGGGTAGTGAATAGAATATTATGCAGAAAAAGAAATTTATAAAATACTAGCGTACGCCCGCGGCTTTGCTCGCGTAGTATCTTGATAAAGACAGTTTTGAAAAACCCTATAACGTATTTCATTATTTGACTCTATGAGTATTTGTACCAAGTTTCAGATAAATCGCTTGCTGATCGAGATCTGAGCATGGTAGGCAACCCGCCTACCATGCTCAGATCTCCAGGCGATCAGATCCTTGAAGATGTCTAAGAGGCATTTAGAGGCACGTCCAAACATTTTGAAACATGTCCACATATTGCAGTAGTGTGTATTCCATACGTGACAGGTTACAAGAATATTTACTGTTTTCCTTCACTGTTTAAAGCACGTGTTAATGCGCACATAAATTATTAGGGAACACCTGCTGAAGAATAGGCCCCTCCATATCTACCTATCCGCGGATGTCGTAGGAGGCGACTAAGGGAAAAAAGCTAGGGAATGGGCAGCAGCGTCCCTCATTTTAACAACGATAGCTCTAACTGCGCTCGCCAACCCGCATGCCTAGCGTGGTGAGTATGGGCAAATGATAAGGAATCCGTTCTGTCTGCAGGGGAGGCCATGTTCAGCAGTGGACGCCGTACCGCTGAAATGATGATGATGATGATGTAGGTTCGAGTCCTATTTATTTGTAATTCATTCTCACCGTTATGGTAACAATTTCGATAAAACTGTTATGTATACCATTGTGCATGTTCTGCAATAGCGTTTAAACAATTTTTCCCGGGTATTAAGCAAGCGAAGTCGCGGTAACAACGCGGGTTTTGTTGCTGGTAGGTAGCTTTGGTTAGACTTTATTGTATTGTATCTGTGATTCGGGGGAACTGGTTCCGCTTTTTACGACCCTTACCTTTTTATAGATGATCACATTCACCCTGTACATACACAATCAATATATATAAAACTCTTACTTAACTGCCTGATTGACTGATTGACAACCTTCAAAATACCGTCGGTCTATCAGGTGTGGGTCATTCCAACACTGCGTCACCCGGTTCGTGTTAGCCTAATAGGTAGGAGTATACAATTCTAAGGGTAGCTAACAATTGTAGTTTAGGGGTGCACTAAAAGAATTTTCAGGAATTCAGCCCCTAAGGTGTACAGCGAGGCAAGTTTGTATGAAAAAATCATCACGAGAAGTCGCGGGTGTTTCCAACATACACTACACACATTTACAACATTTGTTTCATAGTCGGGACTCCCTAGGTAATCGTATAAAAGCACTTACGAACACCTAGTTTATCGTAGAGATGGGTTATATTTTATATTTCAGTACCAGAACTATGAAGCTATGTACCAGGTATTAAATACTTTAAAGTACTTTGTACCTGCGCTGCTGGTACTGGATTTAGAAGCTGCCTTATCACTGGATTTCAGATTTTCTGTTAAATTGAGATATATTTCAATAATAAAATATGTACGTGTAAATCGATCAGTAGGGGTAAAAACAGATTTAATCAACCAATAGCAGCTCAGCTGTCTATAATCTTGTCACACCGGATTACGGTGAACCGTGAGGGAAGGTAAAGTAGAATGGTCCGCTTTTCTTGATAAGTGTAATCGGGAACAACTTAGTTACCGAAAGACGTTTCAAACGATAGGGTGATTTTATTGAAATAAACGCCTTTTACTTTGACTTTACCGTGTTCGTGTACTTTGATGCTGATAAGTACCTGGTATACAAACCTGGTAACGTTAATACGCACCAACTCTATATATCGTAATAAAAGTTATAATAAAGCACTTAATATTATTATAGGTCGTAAAGAGTTGATCCGCTCTTACCCTACAATGGATTTATAACCTGCCATCAAATCCTGAGGGATCCAACAACGTCAACATTGAGATGAGTGAAAGATGAAGTGCCTTCGGGTTATGTGCGTAGATACTTACCTACTACTTTAATCTACCTTTAAAATTGTAGAAGAACGAAAGAAAGATCATTTATTAGTCGATGTGTAAAAAAAAATAGAGCTGTGTTACACATACAAAGTCCTGACCCCCACACTAGGACTCCAGGTTGACGCGTGGATTGTGCAGCCGGAATCTAGCCCGCATCCCTTGCGTCTCAGACGGGCACTCACCCACCACGCCACCAAGGTCGCCAAAGAAGAATGGTTCACAGTCATCAATAATTAAATATTTATCTACTATGTATATCAGTCTCTGTTAGCCATAGTACAGGCTATGCCTAGTTTGGGATCAGTTGACCGTGTGTGATATGTCCGGAATATTTATTTATTTATATTTGACCAAGGTGCCATGAACTAAGCTTAACAATTAATATTTCTGAGTTGACCCCTAATCAAGGTAACCCTAATCAAATCGTTGAAATACCGACCGCCTATAAAAGCATACCTTTTCATTAAAATATCCATGACCATAGGCATTTAATTTTCCCAAATAAAATTCCTTCCATCTATTTATATTCCGTCAGAATTTATGGGTATAGTACTTATAAGTAAGTATACAAGGTGATTCATAATATGTATGCCATCCCGAAAGGGGCTTATTCTACAACTAACTTGCAATAAAGTTTGTTCTACGACTTTTGGATATTCGACATTTTTCATTGAAAAAACTCTATGCGAAAATCAGCTGTTTTGGGGTCAAATCAGGTCAAACACAATGAATCAGCTGTTTTAGGTAGCAATATTGATTCCGATCTTCTCGTACGTTTAGTATTTAGTTATAAAGATGATAAAAATAACAAAAACAGCTTACTTGAGAAAGTTTGAGAAAAATATTGAAAAAAATAAAATGAAAATATTGTTTTTTTTTTTGCTAACATTATTCCTTTTTATTGATACAATAACCCCCTTTCGGGATGGAATACATGTTATGAATCACCTTAATAAGGTGATCTATAATATGTATGATATCCTGAAAAGAGCTTAATTTATTCTACACCCAATTGGCAATAAATAATTGGCTTGTTCTGCGACTTTTAGAAATTCAACATTTTCATTATTGACTGGCCTCATAGCTCAGTTGGTAGTAACTCTGCCTACTGCGCTGGAGGTCACGGGTTCGAATCCCGCACTGGACAAACATTAGTGTGATTAGCACAGATGTTTGTTCTGTGTCTGGGTGTTAAATATATATCTATTATGTATATCAGTCTCTGGTACCCATAGTACAGGCTAGGCTATGCCTAGTTTGGGATCAGTTGACCGTGTGAATATGTCCGGAATATTTATTTATTTATTTGTGTGATTAGCACAGATGTTTGTTCTGTGTCTGGGTGTTAATATATATCTATTATGTATATCAGTCTCTGGTTCCCATAGTACAGGCTATGCCTTGTTTGGGATCAGTTGACAGTGAGTGTTATTGGCAAAAAAAAAACTCTCTCAAATCTGTTGTATTGGGGTCAAATCAGTTCAAACATAATGAATCAGTACTTTTAAGTAGCAATCTTGATGCCAAACTTCTCGTACATTATTAGTTATCAGATGATAAAAATACAAAAATAGCTGATTTGAGAAAGTTTGGGGGAAAAATTAAAGAAAACAATAAAAATAAATGTATATTTTTTTCGCTAATATTATTTCTTTTTGTTGATGGAATATTCCCCTTTCGGAATGGTGATCATACATCTCATGAATCACCTTCTTTACAAGTTAGAACTACTTATTTCTGAATATTCGATACCCATAGCGTGTAACTGGCATTTCGTCGAATTCGGACGTAAAAAGCTCCGACCGCGACAGCTCCAATCAATATTCATATTTTAATCATAGCCAGTTTGCTTTGAGGAACGGTTTAGGGTGCGGACTGAGTGGGCAGTCTTATGGCATAGCCTGCCTCTGGTAACCTTTTATGGCATTCCAAATTATAAACGTGTAGGTAGTGGGACTGTAGCGATGCTTTGGAAAGTCGATACCGTCGTTTCATAAACGTACATTATTATTCCAGTGACTAGAATAAAGTAGACTGGAATGAATGATGTACCTGTCTGAATCCAGTCTTTGGTGCACGACAGGTTTCGAACCCACGACTTGTGGATCGGAAGGCCACCAGTGCTCTCAATTAGTAAGCAATCCAGTCTAATACTTAAATTGAAGTTCCGTACAGACTGGGAATAATGTAGACGACGCGACGTTGTCATTTCAGTTCAGCGCTGAATAAAGCTACTAACAGGACCTCGATACTTTTGCTAGTAACTCGCATTGGCCAGTAGGTATCTGGCATAATTTGCGAGCATGTAAATAACGGGCTACATTCCTTATAATACTTAGTAATATTTTAAATGCGAAAGTGTTTGAGGATGTTTGGATGTTTGTATGGATGTTTATGGTTCAATCACGTCGTAACGGCTTAACCAATTTCAATAAAACTCAGCTAAATAAAACTAGGTAGAGTTTTTTATATAAAATACCAAGTAGGCTTTTTTTATCTAGGTACCATTCGTGCAAAGCCGCGCGTACAAGTTAGTTATTTACAATGTAGATAGCTACAGCCTTCAAAATGATTTATGTATTGGAAATATGGCATCAGCCGTGAAAACTCATCAAAATGCACATTGACATTTGGGTTCATTCGTTTTTAAAGGTGAGTTTACAATCCGGGTGGATTCATTAATATATTACTAAGAACAATATTCTACTTCTTCATTATGTCGGTCGTATACCTGAAACACGGAAATGGTCAATCTTATATATTACTATCTGGCCCGCCCGCAACTTTGTCCGCGTGTTCAAGTATTTTCCTACGTTGACTCTTGACACTTCGTACACTTGATTTTCTAATTTTGTACGGAACCCTACTTGCACTTGACCATCGTTATTTCAACATATATTTTCTTATAAAAATTAACTCTAAAACCTCGTGTTGTGTAGGCACATACGTAACGTACGACGTCACTCAATGACGAGTGTTTAGAGATAAGTAAATTGAATAAGAGGTAAAAATTATACGCTCCCGACCCGTGGTACAACTGTGATGTCCAACTGGTTGTACTACGGAGAAGTAAAGTTACCCTTAGTTCAACTTTTTTTTTTGACATTTATGATTATGACCTCTGGTACAACGGTGGAATTATGTCCAACTGGTTGGACGGGGATAAGATGATCGTGTAACTCCTCTGCACTCCACACAGCTCCGCGTCAGTGGAAACGTACTCTAATACTTCATTCACTTTGTAAAATTGTCGACCTTTTGATAATAAAACACTACCGCCTTTTCTTTCAATTATTGTAACTTCACAATTTTCCGACATTTTACTTTGGTATCGTGTGAAAACGAGAAATATTCACGCGAGAAATATCAACTCATTTCGATTTGTCTCCGACATCAATATCAACGTTTTAATCATCAATAGACAATTAATCAAAAGAGGTAGTAATTGCATTGCACTTAAGCATTGATAGATAACCTTTTCCTGTTTATTACCAGTAGTTGTTCCATAGATACATTCAATTCCGAGTAGTACAACTAGTTGGACCAAGGAAAGGACAACTCACTCGAGTTGAACCATTGGTAAAGATATTTCCCCATAGAACAACCAGTTGAACCTGGGTATCTTTACTTCTCCGTAGTACAACCAGTTGGACATCACAGGGTCGGGAGCAAAATTATAGTATAAAAAGGCATGTATTTACTCAATAAATATTCAGTATTCAACCTACAACAACCAACAACATTTCACTCGGTAATTATACTATTTACGCGAGCTAAGCCGCGGGCGGGAGCTAGTTTTCCAATATTATAGGATGCCAGAATGTTTTGTATCATTTTCTACAAAATGTTTTACTAAAACATATCACTTGTATCACCGCGCTTCCATTACCGGAACCGATGTGTACGTCCCCTACCATCATCAATCATTCACCTGCCAATATCTGATGTACGGTCACCGGCGCCAGAGACGATACGAATAACACTTTTACATCGTGTTATATATTTTGGTTTCATAATCATGGTACCTATTTGAAAAATAGATTGATTGTATAGAAAAAGACATGAGTAAGGAGAGGGTGCGGAGATGACGGCAAACAGAAAAAAAACGGAAGTAGATAACACGTGCCGAACCCATAATGTGGGAAAAGGCCAGAAAAAAAAAATATTGTTTTAGCTAGCGATCTTAATGTAGAACTTCTTTCACTAAAACATGTTGAATTTCCAATAGTCGTAGATCAAACTTTATTGCCAATAAACCTCATAGCTCAGTTAGTAGTAACTCTGCCTTCTGCGCTTGAGGTCGCGGGTTCGATCCCCGCACTGGACAAAAACATTTGTGTGATAAACACAGATGTTTGTTCTGTGTCTGGGTGTTAAATATGTATCTATTATATATATATCAGTCTCTGGTACCCATAGTACAGGCTATGCCTAGTTTGGGATCAGTTGACCGTGTGAATATGTCCGGAATATTTATTACATACATACATACATACATAAAATCACGCCTGTTTCCCAGAGGGGTAGGCAGAGACCACGGTTTTCCACTTGCTACGATCCTGACATACCTCTTTTGCTTCATTCACTCTCATCACATTCCTCATACATGCTCGTCGGTTTAGGGTACTCATGACCTGGCCTTTTTCCAAAACGTCACCGATTTGGTCACTAAACGTACGCCTAGGTCTTCCCCTTCCAACGGTCCCATTCACACTCGCCTTGTACACCTGTTTCGTCAATCTTCTTTCGTTCATTCTCTTATTTTATATCTCTTATCAATATTTATTATTATTATTATTATTAATTGGGTGTAGAATAAACCCCTTTCGGGATGGTATACGTATACCATAGCCCCCGTGTATAATGAATCACCTTGTTTAAGTTATAAGGGCTGTTGGCTTTGCTTGATAAAGTAAATTAAATATTTAACTTAGCCTTGATACTAAGCATACATTGTTAAGTCTCAGTTTCAGTTTACTTTCTAGTAGAGCTACCATTAACACGGAAACAAATATTGTAGGCCTGTGTCACTTGTACGATAGCTCTCAGAAGCAGCAGAAAATGAAGTGAAGTAGCAGTGGACAGGCCATGTAGCTCGCAGAACCGAAAACTTTTGTAAAGGTTCTCGAATGGCAACGAGAATAAAAACCGGCGACTTGAGAACCTCCTCCTTTTTGTAGTCTGTTAAAAATACACACGCAATACTTTTATATGATATATCGCGCGCCGTTTAAACGCGGTTCAAAGTTACATTGTGAAAGATGTGAGCTACGCGAAGCATTCAAAGTATACACTTTGAGGGACAGTCCTAAGCAAATGTTTGTACAACTCTGCTCAGGCGAAAATGTTTATTTTGATATTTCGTTGTGAATTCACTTGTACTTCATGGTATAGAACACAAAAGTATGGGTATAAAGGTCACTTAGGAGGCTTTGTATTCGTCTGTAAGCAATAAAAGGTACTGTAGGCGTAGGATTGCGCACAGCTCTTTCCCAAAAAAAACCACGTAACTCGGCAGAAATGGAAACATAATTGAGATGAATGGAACAAGAGCAGAGTCATATTGCGGGTGTATTAGGAACCAGTGGACTATTGTGAATTTTAGTGCAGTATTTTTGTACCTCCTTTTTAAGCATGACATACTTTCATTCGAATATAGGAGTAAGAAACTCCCACTTGGCCAACACGGCTTGGTTTTATTATTAGATGAAAGAGTCTTTGGACTTTTGGCGGGAACTTGAGAAAGTGATGTTGTGCTCTCAATTTAATTTACAAAACTAGTGTTAAATTGAATAATATTATGTGATTATGGTGGTGTTTTGCGTAATATTGTTTGAGTAAATCGTACAAGTGAAGTGAAATGAAATGATTGCGTGTATCGTCATTTTTCGAGTTGGCGCCAAGAGGTCCCTCGAGGTTTTAGTAAAATAGCCACCATCATATCTTACTAAAACTGAACTTGACTTGACTTGACGATGACTTGACCATGAATATGATGAAAAATAAAGACGAAAGAATAAAAATAACAAGGAAAAATAAACGTAAGACTTGGCGGTAAGGCCTAGATGCCATAGCCAGCCCGAAAGGGAAAAAACTTCAAAAAAATAATAATTTTTAGATGAAAACAGTTTTCGAAAGAATGTTTCTACGCAGGGACTTTTATTTGACCTCTTTAGATACGTGAGGAAGGAGAAAATTTGTCAAATGGGAACTCTTGCGAATCGTAACATATCTGTGTAAGTTGAGGCTACAAATTTTTTGGCTTAACTTACACAAAAATATTGCGATAAATGTAGGCTACATTTCGTAAACAATTTTCAAAGATCGGGCCTCGAATCGCACTTGACACGAGCTCTCGCGAGACTCCGACTCTCCGAGGCTGCATCGTTGCCACTATAGGTAAAAGGGCAAACACATTGAACAAAGGAAGGAAAAGGGTTGGTTTTGCAGCTAATGGAGTAGGCGCAAAAATACACTTAGCGGTAAGCAAACAGCGCCGAACTGAAGAAAAATATAACAAGGCTTACAAAATTTCGAGCGAACCAAAGTGCACCTAAGAAACGAGAAGTTTTAATTTATTAACCACCTTTGAAACTTTTCTTTTAAACTAAACTAACTACTATATAATAATTATAGATTAGTTTTTGTGCTCGTCTGAGATGCAAAGGTTCGATTTCCACGGGATAAATGTTTGCATGATCTGCAAATATTTCTGATATCCACGATACAAGGAATCTTAGTGTGGGGTCATTTATTTTTAATAGATCAATACTATAATAAGATATTTTTTACAAAAACTAAAAACCGACTTCAAATTCCTGAATATTTACAAGATCAATATCAACCTCTTTTTTTTGTTATCAACCTCTTTGCGTTTTGCTTACCTACTGAGGATGACACTGGCCACCTAAACTTTCGAATAAAAAACAAAAGTAAGTATGACATCCATTCATCATCAATAATAAGTAATAACTCTTATAGTGGGTACACACGTACGTACTTGCTCGATCAACTTGCTCGATCTCGAGCAAGTACGAACGTGTGTACTATGCAAGTCTCAAGACAAATGCTCGAAGCCAACCAAAGTGTTCGATTTGAAAAAGATTCAAACGTCCATAATTCTTGCTCGATGTTCGATGCAAACATGTTTGTACATGTAGCCGCGAAGTTGAGCATGTTAGTCGTGATCGATATTTTTGTGAAGAGGGTGCGAGTGCGCTGTTAAAATGTCGGACTTTCGTTCATTTTCTCGGGATTTTGTGGAACAATTTATAAATATGTATCAGGAGGAAGAGTGCTTGTAGAAAATCTTTTATCAAATTAACATGACTGTGAAGTTCTCTTCTTTGTAACATTTGCCTAACCCAGCGACGACGACGCTTTCTTCGCGTAGTTTTTCCCTGACAGTAAATGTAGCAGGCGATGCCCACCAAACACAACAACGAATCGTCCATTGCTCGAAGAGTTTCAACGCGCACTAAACATGTTCTTCGAGCAAGCTTTTACGTGAAGACGCAGGGTCGATGCATGCATGTTTGTAGATAGTCATGCTCGGATGAAACATGCTCATCGCACATGTACGTACATGTGTACCCACCATTAAACTGTCTACTTACGCAACAGCCTAACAAAATCGCAAAGATGGTATGATGATGTACCTATGATGAGCATGGGGCATGATTTTATTAAATCCATCAAAGAAATAAGCTTCTATTCTGCCGCAAAATCAAATCCAACTATACTTACCACTTTTTTACTCTTTTAAGCTGCAATCACTGAACGGATTGATTGGAATGAAATTTGTATCGTAAGTAGTGAATAGCCCGGAATAACATATAAGCTTCTTTTTACTAGGGTACCACGCGAGCGAAACCGCGCGTTGACGTTACGTACTTTTGTACGGTCTGGCTACCCTGATTCAAGTCAAGACGACCGTGAAATCAAACTGGGGCTCAGCAGAAAACCAGCGCTACGGCATTAGCTGTAGCATAATGCTGAGCTGAGTTCCCTTTCGCCACCACGCACTGAACAATTAATTTATTATTATTGTCTATTATTCAGGTCTCATAGCTCAGTTGGTAGTAACTCTGCCTTCTGCGCTAGAGGTCGCGGGTTCGATTCCCGCACGGGAGAATCATTTGTGTGATTAACACAGATGTTTGTTCTGTGTCTGAGTGATAAATATTTATCTATTATGTATATCCGTCTCTGGTACCCATAGTACAGGCTATGCCTAGTTTGAGATCAGTTGACCGTGTGTGATTATGTCCGGAATATTTATTTATTGTTTTTTTTTTTCCTCTCTACATGTCTTTTATTTTATTTTTTATTTTTATCAATAGTAATAAGTACCTACTTTATCTCTTGTTTAGTTTAGAACTGATTTTTGTTAGCTCTGTAAGTACATACTTTTTTGTTTATTTTTTGTGGTTGCTGAATAAATGTTTTTCTATCTAAGTTAGTATTATCTTAATTCTGCTATAGCAACCACAAAACAAGCCAAGCCTATCTTCTATTCTGTGAAAACAACCGTGATAATACCGAGGCCGATGTTCTTGCAAGTAGCAAGTGACGTGACGTGACGTTAAGATTTTCCTTTTCGCGAGGAAATGGCAGCGATAGTGTTTCTCACGGATTGTGCACACCACTTTGCCCTTTTCCTTGGCGTAATGCGTTGCGCCGATATCCGAAAAAGATCGACGGACCACTTAGATATATATGAAGAAAGAAGGAGGTTTTATCATTCGTCTTTCCAACAGCACTTAAAAAAATGAATTTTCGTTACGACTTCCAAAAATGTTTGAATTTTATGCACTACCTGCGGCAGTACTTCTTCTACTTGTCGTGTAACTGATTCTTTCTTGGTCATCCTGTAATAGGTCCAGTTACCAGGTTGAAGTATGGTGGCCCTGATAAGGGCCTATGACCTTCGATGAAAGAATCAGTGTAGTGAAAGGATTAAAGTGCGCCTCTTAGAGGCTCCTTTCCTCCTTTTGCGGCACTACTAGCTTCAGCCCATGGATCGGTTGGCGTCGCACCAGGATTAAAACTAGCATATTATGTTCCTGAGGAATATCGTACTTTTCATCTACGATCGAATAATATGAAAGAATTTTCAATATCGGGTCATAAGTTACAGAGGTCTCCTAAAACAAACATTATCTCTTTATAGTGCAAATGCAATGCCTCATAGCTTAGTTGGTAGTAACTTTGCCTTCTGCGCTAGAGGTCGCGGGTTCGATTCCCGCACTGGACAAACATTTGTGACTAACACAGATGTTTGTTCTGTGTCTGGGTGTTAAATATATATTTATTATGTTTATCAGTCTCTGGTACCCATAGTACAGGTTATGCCTAGTTTGGGATCAGTTGACAATGTGTGATATGTAAGGAATAAAAAAATAAAAAAAATAGTCTTAACTCTCTTATGCATAATCAGTCGCTTACTTTATCTCCTCGATAACTGTCACCCTGTCCTTTAACAGTAACCAAAAGAAGGTGGACATACCTTAATAGAGCCGATAAAGTTAGTGATTATGAATAAGGGGGTTTGTCCAATGCTACTTAGACCGGTTTTCGAAGGCAATTAATTTTCATTCGATCCCTCTCCATTTTTCGCGCTTAGAATCCCGACACGGGTATAAATCTTCGGCGGCCAATAACAATAATGGATGTTTTACACGTCGAATGGCCGTTAACGCTTCTGGTGCTATGATTTAAGAGTTTGGGGAGTTTTGGAGCACAGACATTTTAAATAAGCTGAAAAATTGATTCCGTTCACTCCCAGTAGATCCGTAGAGAATTCTACTCAAATAATACATACATACATAAAATCACGCCTATTTCTCAGAGGGGTTGGCAGAGACCACGGCTTTCCACCTGACATACCTCTAAATATTCTACTCTATTCTCTACTACTCAAATAAGTGACATTTTATTCTCTATTTTGTATATTTTTTTCTCTATTCTTCTATTTTATACGATTGAGAAGTTCTACCATCGAACAATAAGTGGGACTTTATTTACCATCCACTTGAGAGAAACACTGTTTGAAAAAAAAATGCTATATGTCTTTGAGGTTTGCTCAGTTACATTTTTCAGGCGTTCCGTTGACTTGACTTATTATGACAAAGGAAATTGAGTAGATACATATGCAAGCTTCTCGTTTTTCCTTTTTATTCCAAATTAATCTGTTAAAATGTAATAGTATATGTGGCGAGCTACGCCGCCACTATCACTACGTCGCCGCCTAATTCAAATACCTCTCAGTTGGCATAGCGACGAACAATGGAATTAATTGTTGATTCGGACGGACGACGGTCTGTCAGACTACTTTTACTTTTACTCTGGTCGTGTGCTTTATCGTGTTTGCTAAAATCTTCTATTTTCTGTAATTACTCATGTACCTATTATAAATATTATACTGCTATAAATAACAACTCTGCACCTTACTCTACCCGTCCTGTAGGATCTCCACCAACCATATATCTATTAATAGTAATCTGTGGTCGATAGTTTTGAAGGATCATCGGCCTGAAACTACTGCCTGGGCAAATTTGATGCAACTTCGCATAGAGATAACTGATACCTACAACATGAAGAGCTTTAAGAAAAATACAAAAAGATTTCTCCAGGGCAGCCAACGCATTAGCAATACTCCAAGTGTTGCAGATGTCAATAGGCGACGGTAATCGCTTACCATCAGGTGGGCCGTAAGCATGTTTGCCTCCGTATAACATTAAAAAAAAATTGATTAACGATAGAGAAATGAAGAAAGCTGGTTCAAATCCCGAAATATTATAAAAATCATAGTATTCCTTTAGTTATCACTTTTAAATAAAATAGTAACAGAATATTTTTCATTCCCGAGAAACAAAAAGTTAAACGCGAGAGAGGTATTGTACGGTATGTACCTACTAAATACGTGGGTGTCAAGTCAAGTCGCGGGCGTGTCAGATAGTTAGGAATAAAAACACATTTTCTAAATTAAGTTCTGTAACTTTTAATTGAGCACTAAAATGCAAATAATATTGCTTATTACAGTTAATTCGGTTAAGTTTATTGTTTCAGTATAATCTACGCATTATGGCTATTGCAGTTGTTGAACTCTGAATTGAGCTATTAATACAATTTTACTACAGCAATTAGACCCTACATTGAGCTGAAGTTCCTAAAAACCGTTCAGCGCCACCTGTCATCCTGTATTAGGTTAGTGACCTGGAGGTGGAGACGGTATGGTGGCCCTGAAAAGGGCCTATGACCATCTGTGAAAGAATCAGAGTAGTGAAAGGATTAAAATGCGCCTCTTAGATAGAGGCTCCTTTGCACGTGTCACATGTCTTCGTATAGCGCTCATAAATTTTCCGAATGGAAAATCTAATGGTGCATGACCGGGATTCGAACCCACGACCTGTAGATCGGAATGCGGGGACTACCACCACTCCACCCGTAAATAATAACGATTCGAGCAGCCAATAAATCATTTCTACATCTTACGAAGTTTTCTGCTGAGGTTTCAACTGCGTCAGATGCAGCGTGAGTGAAAAAGGAGGTACCTCATATATGGCCATGAAATGAGCGATGTGTGAAAAAATATTATCTAAATGTCATTGAATTCGTCTTTATCGCGCTTTATAATTCGCATGCCGTTTGAACACGGCTCTATACAATTATATTTTGTACAAAAAAAAATTAGGCGTACAAAGTACTGCTACTAACTGAATTATCTAACTAAAGAGCCAAGTGCAAACTCGCGATAATATTTCACCAACAGCCAATGGTGACTCCTTTGCCTAAAAGAGTAATTTATCATCTGTCCAAAGCCGCACTTTCAGTGGCCCATATTTTATCAATTTTCACGCCCCACACTTGATTAATGGCTTGCATTTGGCTATGACAATTCTACTACTTTGCGTTTTACTATAATACAAAAACATTTAAGGCTGCGGTCTTGCGAGATTTTATCTTTTGCAAAAGTTTGTGAGTATGTTTGGATGTTTAGATGTTAGGCCATACAGCTCGTAGAACCGACAACCGTTGGCAAGTAAAGGTTCTCGAATGGCAACCACGAACCGGGCGACGCAGTGTTGGAAGGCTCCCTACCCGATGGACACAGGAAGTCGGCGGAAGGAAAAGGGTCAAGACCGTTCGTCGTGAAACTCTTTGAGGGAGGCCCATGTCCAGCAGTGGACTTCCGCAGGCTGATGTCGATGATGATGATGTAAAACGTCACCAAAATAATAAAATCCTACAAAGTTTGCCGTTAAAATAGGTCCAAAAAGGAAATATTTGACGTCACGGACAAAAAATGGGCCACAGATAGAGGTAGGCTTAATTCATTTCGCAGCCGGAATGCGTGATGAGCCTGTTAGATCTCAATTTAAATATCTAAGCGTCTGCTATGGAGGCTGAAGCTTTATCAGACAAAAGTTAAATAAAAAAAGAATAAAATATTTGAAGCGGTCATGTTGTAGCTTGCCTAGTCGTTCGTAATAGACGGAGTAATAGACGTTCCGCGAGATCACTAAATGTGACAGGTCTGCACCAAGCGGTATATGCTGATTCCTAGTCTTATTTAATTAATTGATTTCGCCCAGATTGTGGTCGCCATTCGAGAACCTTTACTCCCCAGCAGTTGTTAGTTCTGCGAGATATCATCATCATCATCATTTCAGCCGTTCTACGTCCACTACTGAACATGGCCTCCCCCACAGACAGAGCGAATTCCTTATCATGTGGGGGGATTTGCCCATACTCACCACGCTGGGCATGCGGGTTGGCGAGCGCAGTTAGAGCTATCGTTGTTAAAATAAGTGACGCTGCTGCCCATCCCCTACCTTTTTTCCCTTAGTCACCTCTTACGACATCCGCGGATAGGTAGATATGGAGGGGCCTATTCTTCAGGCGGGGCCACTACGCTTCTGCGAGATATATTGCCTGCTAATTCTGAGAGCTGTCAGTGACCTTGGTTCTTCTACGGATTTCCTCATTCCGGATTTTGATCAATAGTGAAACTCTGAGCACAGCTTTCACCATAGCCCATTGCGCGACTTTGAGCTTGTGTATGAGACCAAATATTTTGCCAGCAAACTAACGCGGCCTAATTTATTATTACAATTGAATTGCTAGAAACCACTATTTTAATATTCCACAATGATAAACGCGCTGATAACAGCAGCTTATTTATAGAAATTGGAACGTCCACAAGTCCCAAGATAAATGTAATGACGTCATGTAGTATATTGTCATCCCTCGGCACAAGGCCGGTTATAATAGCTTTGGACATGGAAACATGGAATTATTAGACAAATAATACATGTGGGAACCAAATAATTTACTTTTGAAGTAGCTGAAATTTAAGCCTTCTTTCCAAGAAACTGCCACCGAATTTTGACGTAAATTATACCAATATAATATTATGTTACGCGTTTTTCCGCTTCATGACAACAACTAATAGGCTACGTCCGCAAAGACAGGCGGCTTGTTTAGCGCGTAGAGCCTAGCAAGTCACCAAGAGAATAAGCACGCAGTGGGGCCGGTCCACAACATTTTCGAACGTTCGTTTTACTAAGCTATTCGCTTGCTAAAATTCAGCTACATCCAAAAATTTCAATTTTAAATATCAGTTACTGTGTTGTTCTACGGAAAAACTTACACAATCAGTTTCCCTTGTGCACATATTACATTAGGAAAAGTGTAGGTCATTACCACGGTCAAGTGTCACGACTCACGTCCAACTTGATGCAGAACAGACCTACGATTTTCCTGTCACAAGCCAGGAGTGTCCACTACATCACACGCTCTCAGAAAGCGAGGTAATTTGTTGTGTGAAAGCGAGGGGTGTCCCTTTGATCCGTTTTCCAACCTTAGTATAGGTATAGCTATAGACTGGGTGACTATAGACCTTGGTAGACGCGTTCGTTGTGCTAGGAAATTTTGATTGGTTGAGCTAGGTCAGTGATCGATCACTGATCAGGTCGACGTACTTATAAAGGTCTTGAATGAACTATTGCGCAGAAGGAATAAGGTCGCATCGATCGTGACGCCAAATGTCCTTTATCGTGTAGCAAAAAGTACTGTTGGAGTCGTGGAAGTGGCCCCGCCTTCCGATCCAGAGGTCGTGGGTTCGAATCCCGGTCGTGCACCAATGGATTTCCATTCGGAAAACGAATGACCGCTAAGCTAGCTCTGCAAGGGTGAAGAAAAACATCGTGAGGAAACTGGCATGTCTTAGAAATTCGAAGACATGTAACATGTGCACGTAAAGAGGCTTATATGAGGCGCATTTTAATCCTTTCACTACACTTATTCTTTCGCTGACTGTCATAGGTCATTTTCAGGGCAACCATACCTCAAGCTGGTCACTGAACTAATGCAGAATGACCGAGAAAGAATCAGTGACACGACAGCAAGCAAGCCTGAAGAAATCCACGCCTGAACATAGGCGTTCCCCAAAGAGTGAGGAAGAACGCTCTTGAGCCTTCTCCATTCACCGAAGTCCAGCAGCCATCACAGTGTGGTCGGTCCGTCAATAGCGTTCCTACACTGCATCAAACGGGTCGAAATATCCCCATTTCCCTAAACAAAAACATTTCCCCAGCGAAAAAACTTCCCCGAGGAAATGTCCCCTTGGGTTCACATAATTAACTTCCCATACCGACAAGCAATTTTTCTAGCTATAAAATGAATTTTTGCTCTCATCTGCAAAATTTGAAAATAAACGAGAGCCCAGAACAGAACAATGGCTCTTTTGTTGCTCGGAACAAAACAGGAGACAGGTTTTATAAGACAAATTGAACCCTTTAGAGTTTAAAACGAAGGAATATTTTTTTTGTGTTCGTTTACGTTTTTTTTTAGGTATTGCTCCTTTGTGAAGATTGATCTATGACTCAATGAATTATAATTATTACCAAGTACAAACGCACTTACCGATTTGAAGAGTTTCCTCCATAATCACTTGTATCTTATTGTTCAACCTTACACATCTTTCAATTCATTCACTGCACTATTTCAGAAACATCTTTCAATATGGATCACAACTACATACTGATATTATTATAGCATATCATTTTAGGATTTTAACTAAGCAATCTGCTATACAATTTTTATTCTCACTCACAGACACAAGTCTACTTTAACAACTCAATTTAGTTTTTACTCTAGTAATAGTCGTGACGGTTCGTCTCAAGGTATTCTTAGATCAGTAATCTATTGATCAACGGCTCGGAATTGATCGGAGCCGGCCGCATTGGAGTGTTAAATTTAACCACAGCTGGATCTGGACTAACCAATTAATGTTACAAAGGATAGGAGTGAAGTGAGCGGGATGATTGATTAACGGCAAAAAGTTGATCAAAATCCTACTAATATTATAATTGCGAAAGTTTGTGAGGATTTTTGGATGTTTGTTATTCAATCACGTCGTAACGGCTCAACCGATTTTGTTCAAATAAAATATTAAAGATAAAGAAATAGATAAAGTTTTGACCTAGAATAGCATATAGGCTACTTTTTATATAGGTACCACGCGAGTGAAGCCACGGGCAGAAGCTAGTTAGAAACTAAGCGTAAAGGGATGTTAGAAGAAATTGCCAAATTGTAACATTCTACGTACTTTCATTGTTTTGGGCTTATGACATCCAAACACAGGAGGTAGGGCACAGCGAGATTTTCTCGTTCTAATTTGGAGCAGCCCGCCTGGGGAGGTACCTCCGCCTTACAGAAGATCGCAGCCAAACAACATCATTTGTTTCAAATAGTGTTGTGTTCCTGCGGTGAGTAAGGTCGGCAACGCGTGCGTGATACCTCTGGTATTGCAAGCGCTCATAGGCTACGGTAACCGTTTACAAACAGGTGGGCCGTATGCTTGTGTGCCACCTCAGTTGTATAAAAAAAAAAAAACATTTTGTGAACGGTCTCCATTTCTTGACAATAGAATACTCTTTTCCTTATGTTACTTTTTCAGCTAGTTATCGCACCTAATCATACTCATCTGCCTTAGGGAGTTTACTTCTGGACATAAGCCTCCCCCATAGAATGCCACGACGAAAGGTCTTGAGCCTTCTCCACCCAGCGACTTCCCGCAACCATCACAATGTCGTCGATCCATCGGGTAAGGGGGCCTTGCAACGGCCGGTTCGTGGGCGCCATTCGAATATTCGGATAAGTTTGTAAAAAGAACATTCCTAACATGTTTATCATTCGTCTTTCGATTCTGAACAAACGGATATCCGTTTGTTCAGAATCGAAAGACGAATGTTAAAAAATGATAACATTTTTTGCACAAAAATATTATGTGTATTAATAAAGTTTGATTTATCAAGTCTAATGTACATAATAAATAGTCTAGCTTTACCTTGCAAAAGCAAACACCATGAAGAGAAAACTGCGCTGGGTACGTTTTGGTCTAAGCTGTGCCGGAAAACTAATTAGAATGCGGTTTGTTTGTTGTGGGCTTAACTTAGCGGAGCTTAGCTGGGTTGGCATTAGTACCTGGGGTCTAGAAAAGGTCCATTTTCTGTTGGCATTGACGCCAGCAAAAATATCGAATTATATGGCATTAGCTTGTGCGATCATTCGTAGACTAAATTCAGATTTCCCTTTACGTTGGCTTTTAAGTAAAATGAAGTGTGAGGATCTTGTCTAGACCCCTGTTTAGGTAAATTTTGGTAATGCTTTTGATAAAGCCAATTTATTTAAACGGTATATTCCTTAAATACTGATAGCTGTGGGCAAACGATCTTTACAATTGTACTAGACAGCTCAAAACCAGATGTGGAACTGGCAAAAATCAACGAATCGAAAATGAATATAGGTATTTGGAATAACCACAGAATAACTAACCAAAATAGAATTTGTCAAGACAATAATTGCATGCAATTAGGTATGCAAATCAAGCACGATGCAAAACTGAATGCGCCTATTGAATACTTACTATGTAAATAGGTATGTTTCTGAATTCCAAAAATGCCTTTTATTTTTCCAACAATAATATATTACTGAATCAAAACATGAGTCATTTGAGTAAATTTTTTGCTAAATACAGTTGAAAAACATTTTATATTTGGTTTATTCGTTTGCCGTGTTGATTGGCGCGTGAAAACCAAATCCACATAAGGCGGATAAATATGTATATTGCATAGCTCACATAAATATATGTGGAACAAATTGAATAAAAATATGGTTCAATGAATCATGTCATGACACCTTCAGAAGTCATAGGCATACCTATCCATCGGGCGTAAGTGGGGTAACACAAAATAAGCCCACTTCTTCTTCTTGTCATGACACTGATTTTTTGGTCATTCTGTATTAGGTCAGTGAGCAGGTTGTGGTGGCCCTGAAAAGGGCCTATAAATTTAATCCTTTCACTACACTGATTCTTTCACCGACGGTCATAGGCCCTTTACAGGGCAATCATGCCTCAACCTGCTCACTGACCTCATACAGGATGAACCTAATACAGGATGACCAATGAATCAGTGTCGTGAGAAGCAAGCATGCACAACTGTTTCTTGTGTGGTTTGTAAAATAAGTAAATACTGTAAAATTAACCCTTACTCACGATTACTCGCGACGCTGGCCCCCCATGCGGGTTGGCAAGCGTGATTTTATTTATTAGGTACTTTAATAATAATAAAATTATGTAAAAGATTACTAATTCAAAGTTGCACCACCATCTTTGTTTTTTTCAATCTGTGAAAAACATCAGCGATTCTAATCCAAACAAATTGAAAAAGATACAATTTGCGCGCATTGTGAAACCAAGTTTTAAGGGATTGGTTGAATGTTTATTACGGGCTTGCTGAGCCAGATAATGTCAGCCCGTACTGCGAATAAGCACACATCAAGGGTGTTGGTTGGACCAACGCAACTGGGCAGAGCAAAGACAAGAGAGTAACTTGTCGTGCCTGTCGTGATGCATTCTCTTCTATTCCTAGCAGTTATTTAATCACCTGGAACATATAACGAGCTTGTTCAGTCACTCAATCGGCTCGATAACTCTCGTTCTGTCCGTTTCTAGTATTTACTAATAGAGATAAAAAGAAAGAGGCGGCGAAAGAGCTTATGAAGTAAGTGATTGATTAATGAATAAGATAATCAATTTCCTAATGCTTCTCTTAATCTAGCTTCCTCCCAGTGCGGGCTTACCGTAATCATGAAAGCATTGTCGTGTAGATGAAGTCTGGCAGAGCGCCCATCATCCAGTTTTATTCCTTCGCTTTTATTATCAGTCAACGATGTTTCGTGATCACACTTTAAAATTATAATAATAAACAACCAATATTCCGCCTGACTCCACCATACTACGCATCCCTCTGTGTCGTGGGTATCAGAAACTAAGAATACCTACACAATATCCAACCCGCCAAATCATGCATACATTTCACGGGGATCAAACCTGCACTTTTTATGAATGTGAGTGAGCCGCAAGAGGTGCCCGTTCAACCCCGCGACAAGATAAACACTCATAGCCCAAATGTATGCATGATTTGCAAATAATTGTTCCGGGTCCGGGTGTTGTGGTGCCATGGTAGGTACTGTAGTTTTTGATACCCACGACTCAGGTTATCCTAGTGTGGGGTCAGGACTATGTATGTGACGGAATAAAGTGATTCATAAT
Source organism: Anticlea derivata (assembly GCA_947579855.1). Classification (NCBI taxonomy): domain Eukaryota; kingdom Metazoa; phylum Arthropoda; class Insecta; order Lepidoptera; family Geometridae; genus Anticlea; species Anticlea derivata. Next base: position 10,011,016 of record OX388269.1, read on the forward strand.
ATGTAAATTATCCCGAATGGTGCTTTAGAATAATCAAAACAAGAAAGAATATTAACGAAAATATATATCAAAAATTTCCCATTTCATTATTCAGATTTTTCTCGATATTTTCCCTCTTGTTTTCATTTATTTATTAAACGTACGAGAAGATAGATATAGGTACATCAAGTATTCTAGTGTTTTTTTCAATTAAAAATTCCAAGTCGTTTAACAAACTTCATTGCCAATTGTGTGTAGAATAAGCCCCTTTTGGGATAGCATCATCATTACCATCAGCCTGTAGATGTCCACAACGGTCTTGAGCCTTTTCCATCGACCGCCTTCCCGCAACTTTCACAATGTCATCGGTCCATCGGGTCGGGATCGCATACATATTATGATCACATTGTTTACTAGGCTTACTCTGCAGGTGTGGATTGTGTTGTTGCATTTACTCCATATTACTTCTGACAGCGCTAAAATTATAGATTAATAATAAGATTATATTTATTTGAAACACACACACTCAAATAATTTTAACATAACAACATACCTACGCCTACGGAAAAAGAAAATTAAAAGTAGGTTCACGAACACATAATAAGTAGGCAGATTAACTTAGTACCTAGCCTTCCTTGTCGTTTCGATCTTTGATTAAAACATGTTTTTTTTAGTTTCGTTTAGTATAATTCAACAGATAGACTCCATCATTAGAACCATGTTAAAAATGTAACGGTCGATTCGTAAAAGACCGGTAAACATAGACTGGACTTTGTACGACCTGCCTGCTCTATTATTTATTAGGTTATGGATCGCGGGCTGAAATTGAACTGAATATAGAAAACAGTTAAGACACGTGTTATAGCTGAAATAATTTGATTTTATAAGAAATTAAAGACGGTCAAGTGCGAGAACTCGCGCCCTGAGGCTTCCGTACCATTGGTCGTGGGTTCGAATCCCGGTCGTGCACCAATAGATTTATACAAATTAATAAAAATTCTAAGTGTAGGAATTGACCAACTTATATTCAAGTTGATACCTTTAGCCGTTTCTGAGAAAAAGGGTCTTGACAGACGGACAGACAGACAGACAGACGGACATCAAAGTGATCCTCCGTGAAGGGTTCTGTTTTTCCGAATGAGGCACGGAACCCTAAAAAACGTTATGTCCTGACTTCTCTTTCACCGTTTTAAGCACGTTTTGATGCGCACTTAATTTTTTTGAGTAGTTAAACTCATTTTCGACCGGGTTCGAGCCCATGACTTTCGTATTAAAAGGTGGGAACCTCCCACTAGGCCAACAAGGCTTTGTCGAACTTCTCATACGTTTAGTAATTAGTTGTAAAGATGATAAAAAAAACAAAAGTAGCTAAGTTGAGAAAAGTAGAAAAAAAATATACAAATATTAAATGTTTTCCGTTAATATTCTTTATTATTTCTTTATTTGGCCGTGGTGGCCCTGGCTAAAGAATAGGCCCCTCCATATCTCTATCCGCGGAGGTCGTAAGAGGCGAATAAGAGGAAAAAAGCTAGGGGATGGGCAGCAGCGTCCCTCATTTTAACAAAGATAGCTCTAACTGCGCTCGCCAACTCGCATACCCAGCGTGGTGAGTATGAGCAAATCCCCCCCACATGGTAAGGAATTTGCTCTGTCTGTGGGGGAGGCCATGTTCAGAAGTGGACGTCTTACGGCTGAAATGATGATGATGATTCTTTATTTTTCGTTGATAGAGCCCCTTTCGGGATGGTATACATTTTATGAATCACCTTGTATAAGTCAGCATTCTCTAAAAAAGTGGGGCAAAAAGTAGCATTCAAGGAAACTTCAGAGAAACTTGCATTTTATAATGAAGTAGGCAGGTACCTACTTGCTCTCAGAAAGTTTCGGCACAGAGATTGACAAAATTATTTGACACTCGAAAGATATGTAGTTCCCTCTGAAGTTCACAGCTCTACATACCATAACATGCTGTTGCTTGCTTGTCGTGTCACTGATTCTTTCTTGGTCATCCTGTATTCGGTCAGTGACCAGGTTGAGGTACGGTGGCCCCGAAAAGGGCCTATGACCTAGGTGAAGAAATGGTGTAGAGAAAGTTTGACTGGCCTCATAGCTTAGTTGGTAGTAACTCTGACTTCTGCGCTAGAGGTCGCGGGTTCGATTCCCGCACTGGACAAACATTTGTGACTAACACAGATGTTTGTTCGGTGTCTAGGTGTTAAATATATGTATATCTATTATGTATATCAGTCTGTGGTACCCATAGTACAGGCTATGCCTAGTTTGGGATCAGATGACAATGTGTGATATGTCCGGAATATTTATTTATATTTATTTATTTAATTGTGTTGTGTTCCTGCGGTGAGTAAGGTTATCAGCTCTTTAAGAGGTTCGGGGTCGGCACGTGCGTGATGCCTCTTGTATCTATTGCAAGCATTCATAGGCTACGGTAACCACTTTCCAACAGGTGGGTCGTATGCTTGATTACCGTAGATGTATAAAAAAAAAGATTTTTTAGCTAGGTTTAAAGTGAAAAAAATGTAACATTGCCTCCATATATGCGTTGTTTAAAACGTCCGTGCTCCGTGATTTTTCGCGAACTTCGCAAAGAGATTACTTGCAGAGTTCCAAAGTTAAGAAGTTGAATACTCTTTCCGGATTTATGATTTAGTACTAGAGTTGACAATATTGTCAAGGATTCTAATGGATGTGACGGCGGTATATTTCCCACAGTGGCCGTATGTTAAACTTAAACCGGATGCATAATATTCATCTTCTGATAAAGGCACCTGGCCATTGCACATTGTTATCTGTGTCAGGTGGCTCAATATTTATTGTTTCACGATGTGGGTGCGTGGGTTAGGCACCAAGCCGTGTTTGTTGCCTGATTCTTCTAGGCTTGGTCGCGAGGAACAGGCATAGCTTCACCTAGTTTCTAAGACGTTTCAAAGTGATCCTAGTGATTTTATTGAAATAAATGCCTTTTGACTTTTGACTTTTTGACTTTTGGTTTATCGGGCGAGGGGCATCAAATATAAAAATAAATAACACCCAACAGTCACATACAAATTCCTGACCCTACTCTAGGATTCCCTAGTGTAGGGTCAGGTAGTGTAGACAACACCGAGACCAGAACAAATATTTGCAGATCACGCAAACATTTTTCCCGCAGAGGGAATCGAACCCGCATCCCTTGTTGTCGCGAGGAACAGGCATAGCTTCACCTAGTTTCTAAGACGTTTCAAAGTGATCCTAGTGATTTTATTGAAATAAATGCCTTTTGACTTTGACTTTGACTTGCGTCTCAGAAGGGCACTCGTCTGTTACGCCATCGAGTTCGTCAAATAAACGTGGGTTCACTCAGAATCGTTAACAAAACTACTTATAAATGATAATTTATGCTCTAAGTTATAAATTACGGCTTCGCTCGCGTTGTACCTACATAAAAAGAAGCCTATATGCTAGTCTAGGTAAAAAACTATTTATATACCAAGTTTCAACGAAATCAGTTGAGCCGTTACGGCGTGATTTAATAACAAACATCCAAACATCCTCACAAACTTTCTCATTTATAATATTAGTAGGAAGTAGGACAATTTATGGCTAAGCCGTTTTCAAACTAGTTTTTAATAAATGTATTATATTGTCGCAAGCGGTTTGAACGCGAGTTTATGCTACTGTTAGAAAACATTTGCCAAGTCAGAACACAATAACATAACGCAGGCAGTAAGTAAACATACAATAGGCAGTTGGATAAATAATAACAGGTACAAATAAACACAAGCTGCGTAAATAAACAACACAAGACAAACTTTATCCTAAAACACCTGTTCACAATATTATTATCAGCAAACATGGGCCCCAGCCCAATTCTACTAATTCAATGGCTTCAAATTGACAATGGTTCAATGGCAAAATGGCCACTTTTGACACTTTTGGTGTTCTGCTATCACAGTCGTCTATCAATGGCAGTCATTGTGGAACCAATTAACCAATGAAATCAAAGAAACGAAGGTGGCGACAATCGTTACTGAATGATCATTATCATGCGATTATCATTTTCAAGTCATTGAATTAGTAGAATTGGGGGCCTGGTCATTGATCTCGTATTTTTCATATTTATTTAGAAGAATTATACTAATGACTCACTTTTATTGATCGATCGAGCTAAGATCTCTTGAACAACTTGGACGGCGTTGTGGTAGGAAGGAAAACATCGTGAGGAAATCGGAATGTCCTAGAACCTAAAAATTCAAAGACATTTGACATGTGCAGGAAAGGAGCCTCTAAGAGGCGCACTTTAATCCCTTCGCTACAATGATTCTTTCACCGACGGTCATAGGCCCTTTTTAGGGCCACCATTCATCAACATGGATAACATAATATAATTATGACCTAACTAGCTTCCGCCCGCAGCTTCGCTCGCGTGGTACCTACATAAAAAGTAATAAGCCTATATGCTATTCCAGACTATAATCTATCTCTGTACCAAATTTCATCCAAATCCGTTCGGCCGTTTGGGCGTGATTGATTATCACACGTCCAAACATCCTCACAAACATTCGCATTTATAATATTAGTAGGATAGGATACAGGATGACCAAGAAAGAAACAGTGAGACGACAAGCAAGCAAGGGCATACCTTTCTAACAATCAATCCGATCTGCATGGAATTTAGTAGGTCCACAGGTTGTAATATAAAGACTAGATGGTATGAATATGAGTTAAATAGGTTTAGTGATGGGGTCCAATTGGTGTCATTATGGACGCGCTTCATATATTCCACAACGATTTTTACTTTTATTCTTGTCCATATCGTTTTTAGGATAAAACAAAAACAGTCACAATTAGTACCGTGAGCTCCCATTTGGTAAAGTTTCAATGACTTCGTAGTTTATGCGCGATAATAGATAATAGTTAAAGATGCGACTTAAAGTTTACCATAATTGTATCGAAGCACCAATTTATACCATCGCGAGATCTAACTAAGATAAATTTACGTTTTTTGAGTACCTGCCTAACCTTAAACTATCTACTAATCTTAAATAATATTTTGAAACTCGTGTTGAAACTCGAGTACCTACCTAATGCCTTTGGTGACGATTGTATGATGAGAATACTGTAACACAAGCGGAGTTGGGTGTTTGATAGATAGATAGATAAATCATTTATTCGACACACAAAAATACAGCACAGACAGAGATAAAAGCAATCGGAAGAAACAACAGTAGGTTACAATCACTATAAACAAAAAGCTTAGGCACTTCGTAGGTAGGTAGGCTAACAGTGAATTTAATCTACACATTAACAAAAAAGCAGTCGCCTAACCCACCTATCAAGTGGGTGCCAACTGGTGATATCTACTAATGGTGAGAAATGTCTACGCTGCATTTGACTATTGTATGTGTGTTATAATAACAAGCTCCACCATAGTAACTCAGTAACATAATAATATGTGGTCCTGTTACGCCACAAATAGCATGGCTAGTAGGTAGACATCCTTGAAGGCAATTGATCAGTAGGGTACCTACCTACTGCCTGATTCGATGTAAACAAAGATTGGGTGCAAAGTTCAGCCTCTAGTGATGTGCCGCAGACACAGGTTTGTTGACTGTCGATGAAACACGTGCTAAGAAAGAACGCGGCATTTAGAGACTTCGATAATTTGGTAAAGGTGCTTAAGAAAAGGTTTTTTTTTTAATTATACAGCATAATATAAATGTAAATAAACAACATATAATTAAATAAATAGCTATATATTGTTGGGTGTATATTTTTATGAATTCAATGATACACTGTAGGTATCAGCCCTAATTTCATTCAGGATAATAATTAGCTACTTGACTTGGTAAATTCTTCTGAGTAGAAATTAATATTTAATCAGTAGTTTCAGTTTAATAAGTATTTAATCATTGAATGGCAAGGATATTTTGAATCGTCTTTTAACTTTGAATTTTTGCCTGACCTTTGATAAAGTCAGTGGCAGCGTCAACTGAATCGCTTATCAATTTATTATAAGTAATGCACATTTAATATTTATTTTGTTTAAAACCGTATGTAACTGTAACTGTAGCGGTAGTCTCAGTTAAAAAAGTATCGATGTCACGTTCACATCACTATGATCCCACCCAATATGCTAAACTACACTTGTGTAGTGGGAGTAGGTAGGTCCAGAAGCAATGCACTCATATTATTTATCTGCCGGCAGACGCCAACGGCACAAGTTGTGTTGTAAAACTTGTAAAGAATCAAATACCTACGATTTATAAAAAGTTTAGCTTTAGTTAATTATTGTAATATTTCAAAATGGCGGTGCGCAAGTGAAAGTTGTGTTGAACTTATTTACTTGTTTTTGTAGTGTTTTTTATTTGGCTTTATCTAAGTTATTAAAATGGCGAAGTCAACTTTGCTGATCCGTCAGTCACTGTAAGTACATTTCTTCTCCTATTATTTGTATTTATTTATTGATTGTTTTGACAAGAAGAGTGGTACCTAAATATGAATGTGGAAGGATATAAGGGAAGAGATAGAAGTAGATCAAAGAAAATATGGATGGATTGTGTGAAAGATGAATTGAGTAAGAATGGAGTGAATACTGACATGACGGCTGATAGAGGTGAGTGGAAGATAAAAACATGTTGTGCCGACCCGTGGGATGATAAAGAGGGATAAGGGCAGGGGATAATGATTTATATTGTTTTTTACTAAAGATCAATCTATTTAGATTGATTAAAGTATGGTAAATAAAAATCAAGTTGGGTTCTTATTTATCTTCCTATCTACCTAATAATTCAACCGTGTTTTATTATCATCTTTATAAATAATCATGAAACCTACGAGAAGTTCAACTTCAAGATTGCCCCGTAAAACAGCTAAATAATTGAGTTGCCAAAATACGTAATTTTCAAAGTATTTTTCATAAAAAAATTGGTTTTCCTAAAGTTGTAGAACAATCATTATTGCCAATTGGGTGTAGTATAAGCCCCATACAAGATTGTATATGTACATATATTATGAAGCATGTTGTATTATTTCTAATCATTTTAACTAAAGTTTTTCAAATTAATCAAAACTAGGTACTAACTCACCTACTTCAATAAGATTTTTAGTCCTGCAATGAAGAATGAAGAACAACTCAGTTACTTTTTCATCTCAATAAATAAACACCATTCATTTCATGTAAATGATGGCCTACTTCTTTTACAAATACCTACTTCTTCGAAACTTTTAAACCAGTTGGGATTTACTAAAATTGATACAATTAGAGAAATTAGGGTAGAACACAATGAATTATTCAATTGATAGTGTTCCATTACTGTTTTACTACGTAGGTAGCTAGATTAACCTCATACTCGTGCGTCGAAACAATGCATTCATGAATATCGCCTTACCGATTAATACCTTTAGCCTTGAACTTGTTACATAACAACTGCGTATAACGCATAGGTACTACAGAAAGAACCAACTTGGCAGCATTCTTCATGCTTAAATTAGCCATTCGATTCTCCACCTTATGCATAAACAAATAAAAGAATTTTTCGATGTCACGGTTTATTATAAACAATTGATATGCAGCAACAAACCAGCGCTACTTACATTATCTTAAAAAACATGACCGGTTTTTTCTTTCTTTATTTCTTTCACTCCCTTTTTTGCTGACCGAAATATGTGAAAAACAATTGATACATATTATGATGTAAGTAATTGCCTACTAACAACATCTTAGGATGCATAACCGGTTTTTTCTTTCTTTCGTTCTTTCCCTTTTTTGCTGACCGAAATATGCGAAAAACAATGATACATAATATTATGTTGTAAGTAATTGCCTACTAACAACATCTTAGGATGCATAACCGGTTTTTTCTTTCTTTCGTTCTCTCTCTTGTTTGCTGACCGAAATATGTGAAAAACAATTGATACATATTATGTTGCCTACTTACAACATCTTATGAAGCTTATCCGGTTTTTTCTTTCTATATTTCTTTCCCTTTTTTTGCTGACCGAAATATGTGAAATTATCTACTTAGGTTAGTTTATTTAATGTAGTGCATTTGTTTTTTTTTGTCGGTCAAAAAAATTTGTATTTACAAAAAGTACGTTGAACTAATTTGCATTTATCTCGAGAACCGAGTTAAATGCATTAAGGTCAGGTCAGTGTATTTCAGCCTCCACAAATAAGACCCGACCTAATTGAATCGAACAGACTGCGATGACATCGTCGCAATTTTCTTCGTTACATTGCCCGTGGGCCTCTGATTGGAATTTATAGGAGGGACAGAATCGAAGAAGGTGATAATCAATCTTAAAGTCGGGTAAGATAATACCAAACGAGCAAGTATACACACATTTTAGCGACATAAAAATATATTACCTACTAGCTTCCGCCCGCGGCTTGGCACGCGTGGTACCTGCATTAAAAGTAGCCTATATGCTATTCTAGGCAAAGAACTCTTTATATTCCAAGTTTCAACGAAATAAGTTGAGCCGTTACGGTGTGATTGAATAAGAAACATCCAAACATCCTCACAAACTTCCGGCGATCAGATCCTTGAAGATGTCTAAGGAGGTAGTCAGAGGCACGTACAAACAGTTTGGCATGCCCACATTTTGCAGTTGATCTAAAGCTCTCTTCGGAGAGTGTGCGATTGAAGTCTATAATTTTTTTATCCCCATTCCACCATCGGACAACCAGATTTACGGAAGCGCGACATCCATTCATTGTTGACATACCACCTAGCCGCACCAAGCGCTTTACTTCAACCATTACTATGTGGACAGATAAAGAGTGGAAATCATTGCCGGAGTCTGTTTTTGCGAATATCTATAGTTTGGGTATCTTCGAGAGTGAATGTGGCAGAGTGAATAGGTTTTTTCTAGGCAAACGTGCTACACCGTCGACCACATCAGGATACCACATGAGATTGTGGTCAAACGCCTATTCAGATAAAATACAAAAAATCTTTGTTCAAACTGCGTGCGATATGTCAGCTTTGAGCAAACTTACCCCTAAGAGGACCCGAGATATTGCAAGAATGTCAGTGTATCTTAGAACAATAGATTCAAGCAACATCAACTTCAAAGGCTACCAACTACCATACAAAATTGTCGCGCCGCAATTCTAGAAATCTTTATTCGGTATTTGTATGACTCAGGCAAAACGTGCTTTATCTCAGCATACCTGCAGCACATGAAGGTACACTTACCTACGTTAGGGGCGAATTATACAGAAACGGCGTACGGCGAAGGTAAAGTGACGGCGCGGCGCAGACATCGTGCCGCTTCAAAACGTTTCCATACAAAATGTAGGTAAGCGACACGCTGTGAATTATACACAAACGGCGTGGAGAAGGCATGCCGTTTCGTCACCTGTTCCTCGCCGCTAGCAGGCGCGACTGGAGCAGCGCGAAAGCGGCACGTTTTTTTCTTATACAATGACTAGAAAAAAGCTCGACGATTGTGAATTTAATGCAGAGTTTTGCCGTTTCTTCGCCTCTTTGATATAATTCAAATCGCATCCGTGCCTTATCTTTCCCACGCCTTCGCCTTACCGTCGCCGTACGCCTTTTCTATATAATTCGCACCTTTGGTTGCATTAAGGTAGTGCAGTATTTTTTGACACAGGTTTTTAATGCCATCTAAAAAACACAAGGTACCTAATAAAAATCTTATGATGCAACAGAAATCTTCCTATTATTAATAATAAAACTGAAAATTGATAATTGAAAAGCGCTCAGCGGGTATCTACTTCTCTGCTTTGCTCGTACTCTTAATCGTCGTTAGGGGATTCTCGAGGAGAATTCGCAAAAAATAATTATAGGCAAATCTCACTCACACTGGCATTGACTGATATAATCCTACTAAAATTATAATAACTTAATCCTACTAATATTATATATTATAATAAAATAGTTTGGAGGGATGGATTTTATTACTCAATTACGTCAGAACGGCTGAACGGATCGGCACAAAAATAGATTATAGTCTGGAATAGCACATAGACTCTGAGGTACCACGTGAACGAAGCCGCGAGCTTAGGCTAGTTTTTATATATATAGCTCTCAATCATACTTACCCTCATAAATTCCAATGACGGTGATCAAATATACAAGCCATCGTTGCACATGTAGCTTTAATCTTGTAGGTGCTATAGGTATAGGTTTGTCTCAAGCTAAAAATCTGATGCCGTGGTGGCCCCGGCTAAAGAATAGACCCCTCCATATCTACCTATCCGCGGATGTCGTAAGAGGCGGCTAAGGGGAAAAAGCTAGGGAATGGGCAGCAGCGTTCCTCATCTTAACAACGATAGCTCTAACTGCGCTCGCCAACCCGCATGCCCAGCGTGGTGACTATGGGCAAATCTCCCCACATGATAAGGAGTTTGCTCTGTCTGTGGGGGAGGCCATGTTCAGCAGTGGACGTCGAACGGCTGAAATGATGATGATGAAAAATCTGATATCTTATATGTAATCGTCTAGCTAGACTAGTTAAACGGTTCATAGACAAGCTGGGACCAAACTGATTTTGCATGCACACTCTTTTCTTCAAACAGGTTTCATAGAATCTTACTCGTTTGGTTTCATAGAAAATTTTCATTTGACTGGCCTCATAGCTCAGATGGTAGTAACTCTGCCTTCTGCGCTAGATGTCGCGGGTTCGATTCCCGCACTGGACAAACATTTGTGACTAACACAGATGTTTGTTCTGTGTCTGGGTGTTAAATATATATCTATTATGTATATCAGTCTCTGGGTACCCATAGTACAGGCTATGCCTAGTTTGGGATCAGTTGACCGTGTATGATATGTCCGGAATATTTATTTTATTATTATTATTATAGAAAGTTTAAATCTAATAGAGGGTCGTCTGCGGCGCCGCAATAGTTGAATGTAGATCTATTAATATTTATAACTTGTTTGCAGAATCCATCAAACCTCCCGAAGGCATCTCTCCGTGTCGTCTCCACGGCGCACGTCCACCTCGCCTCAGCGGCGAGGCCTGGCGTTTCCAGCTCTTGCTGGTGAGGTGCGGCCGTTCAGCGAGATCCCGGGGCCCATCGGACTGCCTATGATGGGGCATTCCGCACATGTACTGCCGAGGATAGGTAAGACTTCAAATACACCATCATCTTCCTTGTCGCATGACTTAATAAGTAAATGATAGATATTTATTTGCAAGAACATAAGTTATTTCAGTGGTCTCTTATAATAATTACATAAAATTTTTGCTTTTTTATTTTTCCTGTATTAGGTCAGTGACCAGGTTGAGGTATGGTGGCCCTGAGAAGGGCCTATGACCGTCGGTGAAAGAATCAGTGTAGTGAAAGGATTAAAGTGCGTCTCTTGAAGGCTCCGTTCATGAACATGTCACAATGTCTTCAAATTTTAGGTTCTACGATGTGCCGGTTTCCTCACGATGTTTTCCTCACCGTTTAAGAACCTAGTGCTCTCAGCGCACATAAATTTTCTGAATGGAAAATCCATTGCACGACCGGGATTCGAACCCACGACCTGTGGATCGGAAGAAGGGGCCACTACCACCACTCCATCAGTTCTCTTAAAACTGCATAGTAAAAAGCTTCTCTATTGAAAATTGTATGATATCCTTGTACACCGCGTGACGTGCTTGGATGGAAGTGGAACAATGTCATTATGTGCGGTTTCTGTATTTATGTAGAGCAAAATTTATTTTAAAAATAAACGAGATAAAATATCTCGAACTTTATTACTTACTGGCCAGTGCACTTCGGTATAATAACAGGATGAGTCAAACCGGTTTTGCAAGAGCCTTGTTATAAAAACAGGAATTTTAATTGTTTTGTTAAGCGATGCAGTACATACCACTACCACAGTGCTAATCTTCATTCTGTCCACCCATCGTGTTTTAAAAAAAAGGTGAAATAAAAGATAAAAATCTCAAGTTTCACGTCCTCAAATATGATTGTAATTTTCAAGAAACTGAAATTAATATGAACTTTTAAAAGCTAAAAAAAAAAAAAAAAGGTTTTAATGCAGATCTTATTTTTTTCAATATTTAGCCCGTAACTCCTAACATCACTTTTCGATTACTCTCACGGTTTCCGATTTCGCACTGGCTGACCGCAAGTGGCACTGAAAAAAAACTCACCTGTATAAAGGAGTAATCGACTCACAGAGAATGAAGAAGAAGAAGAAGATTATAGTAAGAACTTCTGTACTGACAGACTCATCACGAAAGCTCGGAAACTACTGGGCCGAGGAGTCTGAAATTTGACACAGACATTCTTTAAAAGATATAACCGTGCAATAAGAACGGATTTTGGAAAATTCAACTCCTAAAGGGGGGAAATGGGGATTGAACGGTTGTATGAAAGTTCCATGTTTTTCAAGCTAGATACATGTAAATTGGGTTTCTGGTTAATGGTATTAAATAAGAAATAAATGTATACATTTTGTACAAACAAAGACTTGGCCGTGATGGTGATAGTGACGGTGACGGGGCGGTGACGATTACGGGCCGGTGACGGGCGGTGACGGTGATTGTAGGAAGAAGTAGGTAATAGCTGTTTCTTAGGTGTTAGTTCTTTGGCAAGGATAATGGAATAAAGTATAGATTGGTATAAACAAACGCGGACGAAGTCGCGAGCGGGACAGCTAGTATTATTTAGACTGGCCTCATAGCTCAGTTGTTAGTAACTCTGCCTTATGCGCTAGAGGTTGCGGGTTCGATCCCCGCACTGCACAAACATTTGTGTGATTAACACAGATGTTTGTTCTGTGTCTGGGTGTTAAATATTAATCTATTATGTATATCAGTCTCTGGTACCCATAGTACAGGCTATGCCTAGTTTGGGATCAGTTGACCGTGTGTGATATGTCCGGAATATTTATTTATTTTATTTATTTATATTAATCATAGTATTCCCTTAGTGTGGAAATACTGCAAGAGAAAGAGCAGAGCTGATATGAGCATTAGATCGTTTGGTGTAAATGGCCCAGCAAATTGGCTCATCGATCAGTTGTTTTATGATTTAAATGCTCATACAATGCGTGACTAAATAAGTTATTTATTTTATTGATTATAGTAACATTGAACTTACTAGAAATTTCAGTAATTATTATCTTTTTTAAAAATCTATCGTTGATATTAACATTATTTTATGATGTAAAATACTATAGGTATTAGTATGATAATATTTTCAATTATTATGTTCAACAAACTTTATTGATTATATTGAACTTTGGCCCAGACCCAGGTTAAGACCTAGTTATCTAAGTTCTTGGGCAGGTAGTGTACGATAAGACCTAATTATAAGCAGCTATCATGTATTTGCGCAAGGCGGTAACGAACCCAGCTTGGAAACGAGCCTGGAAGTAAGTTGCTATATTTAGAAAATCAAGTTTCTAAACGAAACGTGCCTGTCTTTGTCAGAATCAGGTTTCAGCAAACTAGGAAGACGATGTTTGTAAATTCAGATTGTGAACGCTTGCCTAGTTACACATTTATTCAACAAGAGTAAAGTTTGAATAAATTCTTTGTCAGATGTTCGCACAGCTATAACTATAAATCCTAGAAACACGAAATTTTGAGGATAGGTATACTAAGAACGGATTTTTCTAAGAAAATTCTTCGTTTATAAGAAGAATCGTATTCCTTGAATCTTTTAACTCAGACCACTCCTACAGTGTTAACAGGGGCGCAGAACGGTTTAGACTATGAACATGCGCATATTCAAATAACTGATCATCACCCCGGAAACTCGCAGGGGCAACCTCACTTACTTCTTAACTCTTCCACAGGCAGTTTCCACCACACAGTCGGTCTTGGTCTGCTGGAGCGGCTTCGTGAGAAGTACGGCGACCTGGTGCGACTCGCCAAGATGTCCAGGCGACGGCCGGTGCTGTATGTGTTCGACCCTGAGCTGATGAGAGAGGTACGTTCTTTGTTGTTTTTTTTTTTTTTTTTATTGGAGATGTTTAGGCGTTTGACCATCCTCTCACTTTTGCAAGTGAGATGTGGCCTAAGATGGAGCACGCTTTACCAGAAGGAACTTATTCACTCTAGATTTGAAGACTCCTAGATTGTACTCATCCGGGAAAACAGACGCTGGCAGATCGTTCCACTCTTTGCCAGTGCTTATAATAAAGGTGGAGCAGAAACGTTTGGTTCGACACTGTGGTATGTCGACCAGGTAAGGGTGGTGTTTGAACTTGACGTTCAATACATACCGCAACTGAATCCGAAACTTTCTGTAGTCTTATCGACGACGACGTGCTAGGGTGAGCACAGTAAAAATGGATAATATACATAAAAGTAATTATTCCCTAAACTCACCCCAAGTCTTTTTCGCCATTGAATTTTTCCGTCTCCTCTCTTCTTGTCCGGTTTTTGTAACGCCTCCGCAAGTGGCGCTAGCGTCGCATGCAGTTGCGCGCGTAGATAGGGATGTTCCCGGATTTAAGTGACAGTGACAAGACATTCCCAACCCAAAATGTCAAAGAGGGAGAATATACTAGTACACATACAAATAAAGTGTAATGAATGAGAATGAATGTGTGTATTTCGCAATTTCCCTTACATATAATAAACATCCCCCCGCCAGAGAAAGGCTGAAATAGCCTTTATCAACAATAAAAAATATATATCATACGCTAACGGCATGATATATCCGCATTAAATGAAAACTAATCCGCTATCTAATTAAACTAAAACATAATTTTATTCTAATTTGTAAAATTAAGGTAAATCAAATAGATTCGCAGTAGCCGCACCTAGTCTAGCGGTAACCTACAAATTTTTACCACTGGACGCATAAAGAAACCTGAAAGAGTTTTCAGCCTAACAGACCTAATTACCCCATCCCTTCCAGGCAGAAGTTCTACTACTCTACCGCGTTTCCACTTGAGAGAAGGAACATTTTCTTCCTTGATTAACACGAGGTCCCCTACTTTAGGTGGATCCGTCGGTGTTGTCCACTTATTCCGGTTTTGAAGACAATGCAGGTACCGGTCACTCCATTGTCTCCAAAATCTTTGAGATATAGCCTGAACTAATCGGAACCGACCTAACCGCGTGTCGGGTACATCTTCCAGGTTGTACTCTGGTACTGAAAGCAAGGCTTTACCCACAAGAAAGTGTGCCGGCGTCAGCACTTCAAGGTCCTGAGGATCCTGGGATAAAGGACAAAGAGGGCGCGAGTTGAGTACCGCTTCAACTCTGGCAAATACCGTTGTCAGTTCCTCGAATGTCAAAACCTGCTCTCCGATCATCCGCTTTAGTAGAGTTTTTGCCGATTTGACAGCCGCTTCAAAAAGACCACCAAAATGAGGCGCCCCTGGTACGTTAAACAACCACGTTATCCCGCTCTTAGCTGCAACGTCCCCCAGAGAATCCGCGACTTCCTTGCTAAGCAAATATTTATGCACCTCACTTAGATGCCGGTTTGTTCCTATATAGTTGGTGCCATTATCTGACCGTATCACGCTCGGGAGACCGCGCCGAGCTATGAAACGCGATAAGGCAGCTGTAAAAGCTTCCGTTGACAGGTCACTAACGACCTCCAAATGAACCGCCTTTGACGAGGAGCAAATGAAGACGCATAAGTATGCCTTTAATATTTTGGCATTCCGAAGGCGCGAGGCTTTAATAGAAAAAGGACCTGCAAAATCCGTTTGCACCGTATGGAATACGCCAGTCGCATTGACTCTGTCACTTGGTAACGCAGACATCATAGGTTCTACAGGCCTCGCCTTTGTCCTAAAACACGAAATGCATTTAAAAACGCGACTCCTAATGGCTTGCCGAGCCGATAGAATCCAAAAATCCTTTTGCAAAATAGCCTGAAGGGCTGTTGGACCGACATGACAATGAACCCGGTGTGCATTGTCAATAACCAATTTAGTCAAAGGGTGATCCTTTGGCAAGATAACCGGGTGTTTCACCTGAAACGGTAGACTCGAATGTTCTAGGCGACCTCCCACTCGCAATAAGTCCTTCTTATCCATGAAGGGAACCAGCCGCCGTAAACGAGTGGAGCAC
Source organism: Anticlea derivata (assembly GCA_947579855.1). Classification (NCBI taxonomy): domain Eukaryota; kingdom Metazoa; phylum Arthropoda; class Insecta; order Lepidoptera; family Geometridae; genus Anticlea; species Anticlea derivata. The sequence goes on from OX388269.1 coordinate 10,027,006, forward strand.
TGCTTATCTCGCTTCAAAGCATCTAAATCCGCAGCAAATTCCGCTTGCTGAACTGATTTTACAAGACGATCCATTGCTGACTTGCGTTCTTGAACCGTCAGCACGCCTAAGATTTTGTTAGATGGATTTTTTGCATTATGTGCAAACCGAATGCAATAAGCCACGACCGACTGTAGCATTACTAATGAGCTGAATCTATTGAACATGGGGTCCGGTTCCGCAGTACCCACATGAACATGCACCTGTGCCGAGGCTTTCCGCATACCTGGTAGGTCCTTTTCTTGCCTAACCCAAGTCAGGCCAAGTCGATGTTTCCCCTTGGAGCCATCGGGGTTCCCACCACAAATGATGTCCGAGCAGTTCCGATGCTCGACAGCCTCTACTCGCAACGTCCGCAGGGTTCAGCTCCGATGGTACGTGCCGCCATTTCAAATTCAATCCGCAGTTAACAATTTGAGAGACCCGGTTTCCCTCAAATGTTTGTAAGGTATGAGGAGGCACCCGCAACCATGAAAGGACAATTGTGCTATCCGACCAACAAACGATCTCCTCTACCTCTACTTTATCTCTAATGGATTCGGCTACGTACTTGATGAGCCTTGCCAATAAAGCCGCACCTAACAATTCCAGTTTCGGAATTGTGACCTTAACCTTAGATGGCGCTACCCGCGATTTGCCCATCATAAGGGAGACCTTTACTCCACCTATGGCATCCTTAGTTCTCAGGTAAACTACCGCACTGTACCCGCTTTCAGACGCATCGGAGAATCCATGCAGGGAGCAGATCTTTAAATTACCGCCCAAAGCAAACCGTTTCATGTAAATATTTTCAATTTGAGGTAATTCCGCTATGATATCATCCCATTCCGCTACCACATCCGGTGGTGGGGTTTCATCCCATGACAAATTCAATCTCCAAAGCCGCTGCATGAGAACCTTGCCCTGGAAAAGCACCGGCGCTATCCAACCCAGAGGGTCAAAGGTTCTTGCCAAAGTCGACAGGATAATCCGCTTTGTACAACTATTATTGGCCTTTAATTTACAATGATACGAAAAAGCATCCCTATTTGGATCCCATTCGACCCCTAAAATTTTGAAAAACCCAGGTCCGTCTACTTTATCAAAGGTCCTTGGCTTCTCCAAATCCTGGACAGGAACACCTTCTAACAACCGCTCACTGTTCGAAACCCACTTACTCAACTCAAAACCGCCAGAGCGAAGTAAGTTTGTCAGGTCATCTTTCAACTGCTTGGCTTCTGCCTCAGAATCCGCACCCCCCAATATGTCATCCATAAATACTGATGACCTTAAAAGATTAGCCGCAGCAGGGTATTCCCCCTGACCATCATCAGCGAGCTGACGCAACGTCCTAATCGCCAGATAAGGACTGGACTTCATACCGTAAGTCACAGTGTTTAGCGAGTACAGACGCAAAGGCTGGTCCGCAGCCTCCCTCCAGAAGATGAGCTGATACCGCCTGTCATCTTCATGAGATAAAATTTGACGGAACATCATCTTAATGTCCGTAGTAAAGACGTATTCCGACATCCGAAAGCGACAAATTATTTCCATAACGTCCCGCTGTAATTTAGGCCCCGCATGCAAAGTATCATTTAGTGACAACCCCGTGGTCGTCCCACAACTGGCATCAAAAACAACCCTAATTTTTTCGGAATCCGCCTTAAAAATACCGTGGTGGGGTATGACGTACCCCTTCCCGCATGCATAGTCGGTCGGGTCCCGGTCACAGACCGACATAATGTCCCATTTGTTCATATTCCCGCATGAACTTAATATATTTTTCCCGAAGTGCCTCATTGGAGGCAAGCCGCCTTTCTATTGCCAAAAACCGCCTCTTGGCAAGTAGAACCGAATCACCCAATTCGGGTTTGCCGTTTATAAAAGGTAACCTGACGATATACCTACCCGACCCATCCCGCTGATGAGTGTCCCTAAAAAATGATTCGCACTCAACATCTTTAGGGTTAACAACAACCGTGTCCGGAATGTCCTCTACCTCCCAGAACCTCTCCAGGATCTGATCGGTTGTGACATGTGCCGCAAAAACTGTGTTTGAATAATGAACCGCATTATTTTCACTATGTGGAACCGCGTAGGTCACCGGACCCATGAGTACATGCCCGAATACCGTGTTTAGAGCACAAGGCAAGTAGTCGTTAATTTTAACAACGCCACCTGTCATAATATCACCCATCAAATCTGCCCCGATCAGAATGTCAATTGGTCGGCTAGCATAAAATCGCTCATCAGCCAGGTAAATACCCCTATACCATTCCGCTATATTCGGCGATAAGTTTGCGCTAGGCAGGTTATGAGTAATGTTACTCAAGATCGTAGCCTTAGTAACCAGCCGAGGGTGGTCCGCGTACCTAGGACTAATGGTCAAATTAACCCCTCCCCTGCAGTCACTAACCGGCAACCCCCCTAATCCTGTAAGCGTAACAATCTCAGACCTAAACCGTCGCAAACCTAACCTGCCAGCGCAAGCCTCAGTGACAAAGGTGCTCTGACTACCCCCGTCCAATAGTGCGCGTACTTCCTGAAATTCACCGCAACTATCCATTACACGCACTACGGCCGTCGCAAGTAACACTGTCGTCCGCTGGCAAGAATTCCGAACCTCCATTCGATTACATGACGTTAAAACCGCCCCGGTGTCCACTAATGCCGCACTTCCCCTATTCGGTTCATTATTGGAGTTTACTCTACTTATCGGTGCATTTACCCTATCCGGTCCGGGTACACTCGATCTACCTGAGTCCGGCGCACTAGGAGTACGAGGTTCACCCCCCGCTGGTGCCCCCCCCGAACCCCCACTAGCCGCCGCCGACTGTGACAAATCAAAGTGTATGAGATTGTGATGTTTGGTCGATTTGCATTTATAACACGACCCGCCCGATGTGCACTGCGAGATGTTATGTTCTCCTAAACACCTAAAGCAGAGCCTGAACTCCTTAACACGCTCTTTCCTCTTGCGCGGCTTCAGCGCCAAAAATTGCTCACATTTTCCAAAACTATGGTTACCCTTCTTACATAATTTGCATCCACTTGTTGCACCCTGTGATGCTACATGGTGTGCCCGCGATGTAGAATTACCACCCCTACCGCTGGGAGCTTCCCCACTAGATTCTAAAATTCTTACCTCATTTTCCAAGAATTTAATGAGGTCCGCAAAGCTAGGTAATTCCTTTTCAGACATTTTATCCTCAAATTGCTTTTTTAAACTGCCCTCAAGTTTTTGAAAGTTTATGAAGAAGAGCAAGTATGACCACTCTGCCACTGGAAATTTCATTTTTTCAAGAGCCTTGGTGGTCTCTAGGAGTGTGTTCAGGAATGGCTTAAGTGAACTTAAATTTTTATTTACATGTGTTGTCCCCAATAAGTTATGTAATAACTTGTCCGCAAGTAACCGCTTATTGTTATACCTGTTTTTCAATAGCTCTAAAGCTATGGAGTAATTGTCACCGCTGATTGACAAATGTTGGGTAAGCACTTTAGGCTCCCCAGACAAAGAACCTACAAGATAATACAGTTTTTCTGTATTAGATAGTGTAGAGTCTTGCCCTACAAGTGACTCAAATAAGTCCATGAAGGACACAAATTCTTCAATTTTACCCGAGAAGGTTGGTAACTGCACCCTTGGCAAAAATACCCGCTTGCCTTTACTAGTGTCATCCGATGAACATGGAGTACCATACTCCGATGATTGGCAACTGATACCAGGAAACACCTCCAAATATTTGCGTTTGATGTCATAGTATTTTTGATTATACCCCAAATATTTTTTCTTATAAGATTCTAATTCCTCCCCTTCCTCAAGGCTGGCCTGCAGTTCAAGGTGAGTTGATGTGAACTCTGAATATGTGGTTTCCACATCCCCATACCGAAGCTTGAACTCATCCTTAACTTTTTCAGATGTTAGAACTGACTGTGAAATAGTATACAGTAAATCTAAATTTAATGTGGCCATATCATACCGCACCTTGAGAAGTTTTGACTGGGCTTTAGTAGGCATTTTGATTGATTAAAACTAATCCGGCTCGAAGGACCAATGTTTGAACTTGACGTTCAATACATACCGCAACTGAATCCGAAACTTTCTGTAGTCTTATCGACGACGACGTGCTAGGGTGAGCACAGTAAAAATGGATAATATACATAAAAGTAATTATTCCCTAAACTCACCCCAAGTCTTTTTCGCCATTGAATTTTTCCGTCTCCTCTCTTCTTGTCCGGTTTTTGTAACGCCTCCGCAAGTGGCGCTAGCGTCGCATGCAGTTGCGCGCGTAGATAGGGATGTTCCCGGATTTAAGTGACAGTGACAAGACATTCCCAACCCAAAATGTCAAAGAGGGAGAATATACTAGTACACATACAAATAAAGTGTAATGAATGAGAATGAATGTGTGTATTTCGCAATTTCCCTTACATATAATAAACAGGTGGTAATTACCTGTTTCATCGTACTACGAATACCGTATCCATACCTTTTAGTTTAAAGGCCTGGATGCTTGGCCCTTCGGCCTAAATCAGTATACGTATTCAGTGCGTGTTGCCATTTATGACAAATGGCATTGCAACAAGTACCTACCTATACTGGCATCATACTTAAGCTGAAAGTCGCGCAACGGGTAATGGAGGGAGCTATGCTCAGAGGAAGGAAAGGAGAGGAAATCCGTAGAAGAACTAAGGTCGCTGACATTCAGAAGCAGTTGAAGTGGTACTGCGCAGATTGCGCACGCCATATAGCTTGTAGAACCGACAACCGCTGGAGTATAAAGGCTCTCGAATGGCGACCACGAACCGGACGACGCAGAGTTAGCCACCCGATAGACCGAGGATATTTGAATGTTGCGGGAAGTCGATGGATAGAGAAGGCTCAAGACCGTTCGTTGTGGCACTCTTTGGGTAAAACCTATGTTTAGCAGTGGACTTCATCAGGCTGAAAATAATAGATTACTTTGGTAGATATCTATTACCAACTTCGATTTAGCACTTACTTAATTAGTGTCAACTTTCATTTACTTTTGTTTCTTGCGATAGATCTTATAATTACTCATAAACAAGGTGATCCATAATATTTATACTATCCCGTAAGGTGCTTATCGGAAAAAGTTTGTTCTAAGACATTCGGAAATTCAAAATTTTTCATTGACAAAACACTGCAGTAATCTCCTGTTTTGTGGTAAAATCAGTTCAAACTCAACTTTTCAGATGATTTAGGTAGCAATCTATATGACGAACTTCCTTTCCGTTTAATAATTCGTTAAACTTAAGTGTGATCAAAATAGCAAAACGTATTCTTTTAACGTAAATAACTAATTTTTTTTCTATTTGGTCATAGTATAAGCCCCTTTCGGGATAGTAAACATATTATGAATCACCTTGTATAACGGATTCTGAGCAGCGCTAGACTCTCAGATTTAAATTAGAAAGCAAATTAGAAGGCGCTTGTCATTTTTTGCACACAATTTTTAGGTCACCTTCCATTTGTATAGTGCAGATAATATTTGCTTATTAATTTTACGCCGTGGTTTTTTTTCTTTTTTATACAACAGGAGTTGCAAACAATCTTACGGCCCACCTGATGGTAAGCGGTTACCGTAGCCTATGAGCGCTTGCAATACCAGAGGCATCACGCACGCGTTGCCGACCCCGAACTCCCTTCCCCCCTAAAGAGCTCTGGCAACCTTACTCACCGCAGGAACACAACACTATTTGAAACAAATAATGTTATTTGGCTGCGATCTTCTGTAAGGCGGAGGTACCTCCCCAGGCGGGCTGCTCCAATTCAGAACGAGAAAATCTCGCTGTGCCCTACCTCCTCTTAAAAATCTGTGGTGGCCCCGACTGAAGAATAGTCCCCTCCATATCTACCCGTGGATGTCGTAAGAGGCGAGTAAGGGAAATAAGCTAGGAAATGGACAGCAACGTCCCCTTTTAACAACGATAGCTCGCCAACCCATGTGCCCAGCGTGGTGAGTATTGGCAAATGATAGGAAGTTGTTTTGGAAATCTGTGGGGGAGGCTAACTTCGGACATCTTACGGCTGAAATGATGATGATGAAATTCGAAGCGATGATATGTGAAACAGTTTCCGTTTAGCTTCGCAACAATAAATGAGCGCAACCGAACAGCGATTTCTGGACGAATTTGTAGCAACGTAAAAGTTTAGAATAAAAGAACAAAGAGTTAGAGTCAGAGGAAAAGTTCACCGGCCAAGCACTTTTTCTTGCTAAAACACAGAATTCTCCCCAAGAGTTTCGACTGGCCTCGTAGCTCAGTTGGTAGTAACTCTGCCTGCTGCGCTAGAGATTACGGGTTAGAATCCCGCACAGGACAAACATTTGTGTGATGAATACAGATGTTTGTTCTGTGTCTGGGTGTTAAATATTTATCTATTATGTATATCTGTCTCTGGTACCCATAGTACAGTCTATGCCTAGTTTGGGATCAGTTGACCGTGTGCGATATGTCCGGAATAGTTATTATTTATTTATTATTTATTGCCAATATTATATTATCCAAGAGCTAAGAGATATGAGAGATCAGAGCTATTATGTAAGAAAAGTGGGAATGACGTTTACAACTTTGAGGATGATTTCAACAATATTAGCATCTTCCCAAATGTTTCATATACAAGGTGATTAATAATATGTATTCCATCCCGAAAGGGGCTTATTCTACAACCAATTGGCAATAAAGTTTGTTCTACGACTTTTGGAAATTCGACATTTTTCATTGAAAAAACTCTATGCGAAAATCAGCTGTTTTGGGGTCAAATCAGGTCGAACTCAATAAATTCAGCTGTTTTACGTATCAATCTTGATTCCGAACTTCTTGTACGTTTAGTTATTAGTTTTAAAGATGATAAAAATACCAAAAAAATAAAATGAAAATATTGATGTTTTTTTTCGCTAATATTATTTCTTTTTGTGGATAGAATAATCCCTTTTCGGGATGGTATACATGTTATGAATCACCTTGTATGAAGGGAAGGTAGATGAGAAAAAGATTTCTATTGTAAATTTTCAAACGAAGTAATACCTAAACCGGTAGGTACCTAAATACGGTCAACGATTTATCAAAATAAACAAATAGGTAGGTATGAATAATTATCACCAATGACGCCGTCCACGTTTGTTTACATCCAATGCCGTATGAATATAAAGGTTTTTTTACCCAAAAGTTATCAAACACGCGATTAAAACGTGCGAACTGAAAGGCCAAAGCGATTTGCTAATTTCAACTTGTTTATATATAGTAGATTATGCAACAAGGGCTTAAAGTAGTGTATTATGTCAAGGGCGCTATATTGAACCCCGAGAACGAGGGATTCCTTGGTTAACTCCTGAGCGGAGCGAGGGAGTTAAGGTAAGAATCCTGAGTACGAGGGGTTCAAGATCGCCCAAGACAAATACACATTTAAGCCCGCGATGCATACTCTACTTTTTATACTTTCTGCGAATTAAGAAGAAGAAGGCAATTGAAAACAATGACTGTTAAGTAGACAGAAATGATTTTTCTGGAAGTAAGTTTCCAACTATACCAGAGGCTTCAGATTGTATGCATTCTGGAGTCGAATCAAAATCACTGTCGTCGTCACTTGACATTTTTTAGAAGTTTATTTGAATCGGAACTGAATTTCGGTGTAGATAACAGCACAGCAGTTTGAGCGCTTGGCGCCTTTTTTTCTTTTTTGTAGTCTATTCTGTAGTGGTCAGTTCGACATTCGAATAAATCCTTCTTCGTGCGCGGGTGAAAAGAAATTTCGTATAAAGATTTTCATGTTTTTATTTTTTTTAATTTGTAGGCAGTGCAAAGAAAATGTTAACATACAGCCTACTTAGAATAAAATCTCATTGCACCCAAACTTTTTTGAAACCAACCTCGATCAAGCACGACTACATGGGTAGCATTCCAAATTCAAATCACATTATGTCCCATGGGAAATAATGAAATTCAGTACAACATTATGACCCGGCTAGACCGTAGGGCTGTAATGACTTGCTTTAGGAAAGGTTTGCATGACACATAATATGCCATTGACGAGCAGGTAGTATAAAAAATATATTATGATCTTAGACAAGTCTCGTGATACTTACCTAGATCAAAACCTGTTTCGCAAAATGAATGATTTATTTTTTATCACTTAATTATTTTATCGGCAAATCTAAAGCCGTGTTCAAACGGCGAGCGTTATTTCATCCAAATTTGTTCCAATATGATCCTTACGTCAACTGATTAATGACATTTTTGATGACCGTGCTGGCGTAGTAAATCGCGGACCACGGTGCGTCTTAGATTCCCGCAGCCGGACAAATGCTTGCATAATCTGCAAATATTTATTTTGTTCCGAGTCAGTGTGTTGTGGTACCACGACATACGGAATCCTAGTGTGGGCTCCGGACTATGTATATGACTGTTGGGTGTTATTTATTTCAGATATTATTTTTGTCGTTGTCATTTGTCATGTGCGATATACCTAGCTCATCGATATCGCAAGCTCCTAAGACTTGAATTCAAAATTGACTTTAGTCACACAACTACAGTGAAAATAACGCGGTCAGCCAGTATAAGTATAAGGCATCCATTGCGCTAACTTTAGTTAGTGCGCAGATAATTTCCTTTGTATGATAATTTTATGGTAACGAAGTATCATCATCTTCCTGCCCTTGTCCCACATTATGTGGAGTCGGCACAAGATGTTAAGGTGAGGGTTAAATTGTTTTATGATTTTTGAACTGTTTTTTCCTCAATAACCGCAAAACGCAAAGTTTTGATTTTTATGGCAAAGATAACTTGAGCATTTTATTTACCTAAATCCAAGACAGAAACGCGATTGCTAAAACTTTTCTCGATAGATTTATTTTTTAAAGTTCGGTCCTCTGCAACAGTTTTTTCGAAAATACTCAGAAACTATCAATCATATATAACTTTTTATTATAGTACGTAGCGCTGTCACTTTCTTCACTCCGCCCACTCAACAGTTTATTATGATTCTCATAGCGCCTTAATAGAAGAGAGTGGATGAGAAAAACTCTTCCACTCCCTTCTATTAACCATCATCTCCGCATCACTTTCTTAGTCATGTCATCTGTAATACAATCCATCCATATTTTCTTTGGCCTTCCTCTACTCTTTAATCCATCCATATTTATACCTAACGCTCTTCTCGTTACATAAGGAGAAGAAAGAAAGAAAATACATTTATTTTGGTCACACACAAGAACAGCACAAACTAATAAGATAAAACAGACACTACAGGGTACAAAGAGGTAAGAAACAACAACAAACAAAAGTAGATAGGTAGTAACAGAACTAGGGTGGGTAGGTACTCATTAGCCCGTGCTGAGGTGCATGCGTGAGCCAAAAAAGGTCCTATCTTAACTTTGATGCCGCACAAGAATTGCGTTAGCGTTTTTTTTTTATGCTTTCATATCCAAAGATATATTAACTGAAGTTTATAGAATGTTGGTGAACTGTGGAAGTGGATACTTAAATAACATCGATCAATTTGTTCATCAACAACATAATTTATGTAATTCTACGAGAATGATTATAATTACGTTGTTTGCATCACGAGGGCCACGATAACCAATGTTTTGTGAAGCTTATCTAATATAAGCAATCAGTTATTACTTAGTTCCTAATCAATAACAACTCGATACAAGCTCGACCACCACTAGATTATGTACGTATAACTTACTTGTCTACTAACCAATAAAGGGTGTGATTCATTACACAGAACCCGAATACAGATTTCAACCAGTATGATTTGAAGGCCTCTTCTTCTTCTTATCGTATCACTGATTATTTCTTGGTCATCCAATTAATTGACCCAATTTAGAAGAGTCAATTAGGTGAAGACTGTAGAATAAGCCCATTTCGGGATAGTATACATGTTATAAATCACCTTGAATAAAATAGTTTTTATGTTGAAATAAAAATTCGAATGAAATGAAAATTGTCAAACTGTTGACAATCTTTCCACGAACCGGACGCCGCAGTGTTGGAAGGCCCCCCACCCGATGGACCGACGACATTGTGAAGGTTTCAGGTTTTGGCTGAAAATCAGTGTTTTTGCTTTTAAGCATAATATTTCACTGAGCCATAGCCTATTTGTCGTACTGCAGCACACGCAAACTTGCCTAATCTAAGATACCTACTTTTTAAAAATTGTTCTTTTGATTATTTATACCCACCTATTGTATGTACTTTAGTTTAAATTGTTTATCTATATTAATTGTGTGTGTCTGTAGTGCCAAATAATTTTTATATCTATCTATCTATCTAAGTAGGTGGATGAAAAAACGGTTTTTTTTTAATGCTTAATTTCCACAGGTGTACGAGAGCCACGCGACGGAGCCGCCTCGGTTTGACAAATCACCGCTGAACCACCACAGGAAATCTGTCGGCTGCCCTGCCCATGGGTAAGTTTCATGTTTTACTACCTTCCGCCTGCTGTTTTGCTTGCATAAAATAGTAAGAAAGAAAGAAAGAAAGAAAATTTGTTTATTTGACCCAACACGCAGGTAGGTACAGTAGGTAGGTGGGTACATAGAAAAATACTTTATAGGTAGGTAATACACAACGCAGTAGGAAAACATAAAAAAGTAGGTAGGTAGGTGGCTAAGTGGTAGGCTAAGTAGTTTGCGTTGTGTGATGCAAATGGGTCCCGTCTCAGCATAAAGCTGCACCGAACATAGTATTATGTACGGTGCGGCGCTGGTTTTCTGACGGGGCCTAGGCGACGCGACGTGACGAACATCAACAAACATATTACTTATAGTAGGTATATAATAAGAATAATTATAGTAAGTATGGATAGGTACTTATATAAAAAGAGAGTAAGTAGTAGTAGATAGATTTAGTTGAGTTATATATTACATAATAATCACAGATATTGTATTGCGGGCTATGTTGGTAGGTACATAAAGTAGCACATTTTTCTTCGCAAATTCGCGCGAATCGGGTTCATAAAGAACGAAAGTCTCATAGACGCTTTGCGAGTTCGTGTCGCGTCGCACCGCGGTTGTTTTCGTCTTTATTCCTGCGCCACGCTAGCGAAACCACTGGCAAAAGCTTAACTAGTTTTAGTTTTATTGCCATCAATAATCTCAAAAGCACTAACCAAAATAAATATAAAGGTTAAAATTCGATGGCCGTGGCTATCTATCACGCGGTCCAAACGTGTTTTATACGTGGTCAGTGCACAATTCGCAACAAAAATATTGTTCGATCTACGGTCATACAATAAATTTGCATTGAATATTTCTTTTGCGAATTGGCATGTTTATTTGTTAGCGCATAAATTTTTAAGCGACATCGACAATCCGGTCTGTATGGAATTTAGTAGGTCAAAACTTTTGACCTACTATAACCTTTTTATTCAAAAGGTTGTAGGTACCTAGGGGAAACGGGGTCCTCCGGGTTTTCAAAACGATATCAGGGAGTCTGATCCAAGTGACGCGTGACCCGAGAGCTGAATCCTATTTGGCCCACGGATTAGCATTGCAATCCAGCTTGGCAATTCCGCCAGCGTCTTGGGGACGCTTCCGACGGGTAGTGATCTGGATCAATTGAGCTACCTATAGATCGTTTGTAACGGTCTTTAGATAGCTCAACATTTTCTTGTGTGTTTTGTAAATATTTACTTGTATTGTGAGCAAATTTTATCCAGATCCGTTCCAGCCGTTTTGTCGTGATTGAGTAACAAACTTGGAAGTTTGGATTCCAAACTTTCGCATTTATAATTTTAGTAGGATTTCCTTTGGCGATAAAGCTTGTGAAGTTTATACCTTTATTTTACTTACCTAGTAGTTGGTCCGTCGGATCTTAGCAAACGTGAAGTTAGCTATTTCGATTTGATGATAATGCTGATAATTTCAGGGACGAAAACAGAGCCATCTGGGTCGGGATCAGGATACTTCTCATGAATAAAACACTCCTCAGCAGCTACGACAAAGCATTCGATGATATTGCCGCTGATACAACAAGAAGGTAAGAAAGTTAAATGATTCAGGCGTGACGTAATTGTACGCTTTGCATGGCTTTTTATTGCGAATTAAGCTGAGGAGTAATCGGTTAGCTTGGTATGGGCATGTCATGAGCAGGGAAGAATGTCATGTGACAAGAATAGTGTTAGATATGAATGTGGATGGATGTAGGAGTAGAGGTAGGCCAAAGAAAAGATGGATGGACTGTGTGAAAGTGGATATGGTGAAGAAAGGAGTGAGTGTTGAGATGACGACTGATAGAGGGACATGGAAGAAGAATACATGTTGTGCCGACCCCACGTGATGTGGGATAAGGGCAGGAAGATGATGATGCTTGGCTTTTTATTGCGGGCGGTGTGGGAGGTGGACGCGTCTGCATTTTGGTGAGCTTCTGAGCAATAAATTAGTTTAATAGTATGTATTTGTTTGTCTAATTTATATGTAAGAAGGTAAGAAATAAATAAATAAATGACTGGCCTCATAGCTCAGTTGGAAGTAACTCTGCCTTCTGCACTAGAGGTCGCGGGTTCGATTCCCGCACTGGACAAACATTTGTGACTAACACAGATGTTTGTTCTGTGTCTGGGTGTTAAATACATATCTATTTGTATATCAGTCTCTGGTACCCATAGTACAGGCTATGCCTAGTTTGGGATCAGTTGACCGTGTGAATATGTCCGGAATATTTATTTATTTAAATAACACCCAACAGTCCTGAACCCAACAACCTACATAGTCTTGACCCCACACTAGGATTCCCTGTGTCTTGGGTATCAGAAATTACGTGTACCATGATACCACAACACCCAAATCTGGAACAAATATTTGCAGGTCATGCAAACATTTTTCCCGCAGTACTAATCGAACCCCTTACGTCTCAGACGGGCACTAGTTCACTACGCCACTGAGGACGTCAAATACTTTGTGTAATAAAACCTCGACACATTAGGGCACAGCGAGATTTTCTCGCTCTAAATTGGAGCAGCCCGCCTGGAGAGGTACCTCCGCCTTACAGAAGATCGCAGCCAAATAACATTATTTGTTTCAAATAGTGTTGTGTTCCTGCGGTGAGTAAGGTTGCCAGAGCTCTATAGGGGGGGAGGGGTTCGGCAGGCAACGCATTAGCAATGCTCCATGGTGTTGCTGATGTCAATAGGCGACGGTAACCACTCACCATCAGGTGGGCCGTAAGCCTGTTTGCCTCCGTATAACATAAAAAAAAAAAAAAACATAGTACACACACACTAGCATTGTTCTTGCCCAGTCAGTAGAGGGACCGCTAACCGCTTCGAATTCTACAAATGAACTAAGTAATAGGAAGGAATTGCGGAACGTAGGTACCTGTTTATTATGATTTATCCAAGCCGTGTTAGCCTAAAGGTAGGATCGCCAACTTTAGAATAGAATAGAATATGATTTTATTTGCAACAACTTAAATTATAACAGGTATATATATTATTTAAAAGAATACTAAAAGACAAAAACAATAAAAGAATAATAATAACATAAACATTAAACAGTCACAGATACATGTGTATATGATACTTTCTGGCGTGGGTTCGAAACCAGGCCCCAATGAGTTTTTCTATTCGGAAAATTTAAGTGCGCACGGTGAAGGTAAACATCGTGAGGGCACGGAAGCGGCGATGGGCTTGCAAACTGTTACGTACCTATGGTATACTCACTCTTGTTAAATATGGGCATGTGTCAAATATTCGGACATGCCTCTGACTATCCCACAGACACCTTCAAGGATCCTATCGCCTGGTAATCGGAGAGGATGAACCTATTTCTTGGTGGTGGATTGGACGATGATTGCGTAGACCTGTACTAAGCCTGATAAATGAAAAACATTCTCCAAGTAAATCTGCCTTAAAAACAATCTTCAAACTTTTCAATACCTATTGTTATTCAATCGCTTCGTGGGAGGTGGGGTAATCGGGGGTCATTTGTCACTGATTTCGGTCCAGAGTCCAGTGATACGGTTCTGATCTTGTGATTTATATTCCCGATAGTTCTTTACTATCCGGAACCCCGACCATAAGCCGTGTTCAAACGGCGTGACATATGTCATCTAATGTTTAAAATGTATTCCAAAATGGTCCTTACGTCTACTGATGAAAGTCAGTTTTGAGTTTGAAATTTTAGGGCGTAAGATATCGCACGCAAGCTTCTAAAAGTCAAACTCAAATTGACCTTATTTAGTTTAGACAAATATCATTTTGAATTAAAGTTCAGATGACATAATATCGCACACCGTTTGAAACAAGATTTATGCTTGGCATCGTTCAAAAATATCATAATAGGAATTACGTCACATCTATCTAGGGCAAAAAATCTTGAAAGCCATGTTGCAAGGCCTCTACTTACATCTATTATAGATGATTTATATAGCGTAGGGCGCTGTAGGTGCATTTTTAGATGGAGTAGGCTTGCCCAGCACCTGTAGGTACCATACTCTCAGCCTATACGGCCTTATCCACAGGAAGGACATGGTCAATACGTGCGGAGCTGACTAAGCCGCAGGTTTCCTCACCATGTTTTCCTTTTTGAGCACGTGTTAAGGGCTACGGCGCACATAAATTTTACGAATAGAAGGTACCTCCCACTAGGCCAACACGGCTATCCAAAACCACACACGCCCGAGCATGTAAGCAATCTGTCCCAAGCGATTTTGGCAAACGATTCCGAACATAATGCCCCTTAACGATTGCATGACCTTGGCACACCTCCCATATTACATTGGTGCATTTGGGTCAATTGGGCGACTTATTTCATGGTTCACTTGGTCCTACAGATTGGGTGACTTACGCCACGCGGAGAATGCGCTGAACGAAGAGTTGGAGACTGAAGTCTACCGATGGGCCGTTGAGACGATCGGGATGATGATCTTCGGCATCAGACTGGGCTGCTTGGACGGGGAAGTCCATGTGCCAACGGTGGACAATAAGTGAGTAAACGGTGACTTTTTCTTGTTTGGATCGAGATCAACAAAAAATGTACTATAGCGGTTTTTAAAGTTGTTTTCAGTTTTATACTAAGCTATCGTAGTCTAAAGCCGATTTTGAGCACGGTTATCGACAATACGTCGTGGCCCCGGCTAGAGAATAGGCCCCTCTATAACTTCCTACCCGTGGATGTCGTTAGACGGAAAAAACTAGGGGATGGCCAGCAGCGTCCTCTATTTCAACAACGATAGCTCTAACTGCGCTCATCAACCCGCGTGCTCAGCGTGGTAAGTATGGGCGAATTCACCCCGCATGATAGGTCTTTCTGGAAATTCGTGAGGGAGCCTATATTCAGAAATGCACATTCTACGGCTGAAATGATGATGATGATCGATAATGAGAAATATCCAGAAAGGTTATCTTTCTATCTGTAAACTCTGTTATCGTATTGGCTTCTGCCTTCTTCAGATTATAAATTAAGAGCGCCAAAAACATGGTTCCACAGTACTTGCTAAAATCATGCCAATATCATCCTTCAAACGGTTGCTGGCAGGATCACCTCTCCCACGTGGCACTGCTTCGTGAGGAGAGTGATCTATTGAAATGTTTAGGATTATTTAGCATTAGGGTTAGTACAACCCTAATTATAAGTTCTTTTATATAATTTTACTAACAAATTATGGATCCAAGGCGTCCGAAATAAAATATTTTTCTTTTAATTTATTTTTAAAAAGACTACTTTATTAACAGAAAGAAAATTAAAACTATTACAAAATACACAAGAAACAGTTGAGCTATCTAAAGACCGTTACAAACGATCTATAGATAGCTCAATTGATCCAGATCACTTCCAGTCGGAACCGTCACCAAGACGCTGGCGGAATTGCCACGGTGGATGGCAATTCCGTACTTGCTTAGAATTTTCATTAAAATCTTCAACCATTTGGCCTCATAGCTCAGTTGGTAGTAACTCTGCCTTCTACGCTAGTGGTCGCGGGTTCGATTCCCGCACTGGACAAACATTTGTGACTAACACAGATGTTTGTTGTATGTATATCAGTCTCTGGTATATGACATGAGTAAGAAAGGAGTGAATACAGATATGACGGCTGATAGAGGGGAGTGGAAGAGAAAAACATGTTGTGCCGACCCCACATGAAGTGGGATAAGGGCAGGGAGATGATGATATCAGTCTCTGGTACCCATAGTACAGGCTATGCCTAGTTTGGGATCAGTTGACCGTGTGAATATGTCCGGAATATTAATTTTTATAGGAATCCTGAAAAATCAGTAGACGACAGCACCATCGACCCCTGCTCGTTGATTAAGCGATCGATAGCTGAGCTCACGCCGGCAGAGCGGCTCGTCAGGACCAGCCGAAGCATTGCTGATCTGAACTACTTGATACGAAGCGAGGGCACGCTGAGAACCGAATCTGCTACCTTCAACGGTGCATTAAAGGCTTTCGATAGGCATTTTAGGTAAGGCTTTTAAGTATTCCTTTGATGTGGAGTCAAGCAAACATCAATTATTGAGTTATTCACAAAGGAACCACGAACACACACATTAAATTTATAGACTGCGGCCTCTGGTGACCTGATCTGACCACACGATAATTGATTTTCCGCAAGTTATGGCATCCACGAAAAATGCTTGTTTGTCGTGTCACTGATTCTTTCTTGGTCATCAAAAGTCAAGTAAAAGTCAAAAGGCATATATTTCAATAAAATCACTAGGATCACTTGAAACGTCTTAGAAACAAGGTGGAGCTATGCCTGTTCCTCGCGACCAAGCCTAGAATCAGGCAACAAACTCGGCTTGGTGCCTATCATTTTTTTCGATAATCCTTTTTTACAAAATGGAATTTAAAGCTTCAGAGTGGTGCCTATCGAACTAGGTGAGGCTCAAAAGAAAAGTAATCTAATTATAATCTCTAATAAATAAGAGCTTATAAAAATGAGACAATAAGAAGACAAATGTGAGCTTCAACAAATGATCTAAGGGCAGCACACGCTACACTTGATGAAATATGTACCTAATGTATTATTTAATAAAATTAAATAATACTTCTACTTTATCCTAGCTTAAGGTATGGTGGCCCTGAAAAAGGCCCATGACCGTCGGTGAGAGAATCAGTGTGGTGAAAGGATTGAAGTGCGCCTCTTAGAGGCTCCTTCCGTGCACATGTCACATGTCTTCGAATTTTATGGGGTAATCAGAGCCACGTCCAAACATTTGGAAAATATTTCAACTGGTTCCAACACATTCCACCTTCGGATCGAAAGTCAGGGTGCCTCCCTCTAGGCCAACACGGCTTTATTATACAGGTAATATCGGATGTGAGTGAATGCCGCGGGCAGACGAAATAAAAAGTTGACAAATATAAGATGATGGTGATGATGATGATGATGACGATGGTGACGATGATGATGATGATGACGATGACGATTTAGATGCTTCAATCACTAAAGCTTATTCACTTACTTGCAGTTTAACGGAACATTTCCTCTTCAAAGCCCTCCACTCCTTAAACCTGGATGAGTGCAGACCTGAACAGATGCTGTTGGATAAGCTGCGGCCATTGGATAGGCGGATTCTGCCTCTCGCTGCTGACATCTTGCTGGCTGGAGTTGACCCCGTAAGTTGAATTCCTAGTGGCTCACTCCGAACTGAGACCTCGCGATAATAAATATTCCGGACATATCACACACGGTCAACTGATCCCAAACTAGACATAGCCTGTACTATGGGTACCAGAGACTGATATATTATAATAGATAAATATTTAACACCCAGACACAGAACAAACATCTGTGTTCATCACACAAATGTTTGTCCAGCGCGGGAATCGAACCTGCAACCTCTAGCGTAGAAGGCAGAGTTACTACCAACTGAGCTATGAGGCCAGTCGATGTCTAGTAAATGTTTTAAGTTATTGCTTTGATAAAATCGTTCGGGCACAAAAACGCACGTTTTAACAAATAACCACGTAACCTGAACTACGAGGTCATTGAAACTTTACCAAATGGGAGGTAACCTTAAATTGTTTTTTTAAATGTTACTATTTTTGATGAATCTGTGTGTGATGCCTCTGGTATTGCGTTCATTCATTCATAAGCTACGGTAAACACTTACCAACAGGTGGGTCGTAAGCTAGTTAGCCACCTCAGTTGTATGAAAAAAAGTATACTTACAATGTAAGAAACATTTTATGATATTTTCAGCTCGCACAAACAGCTTTAAACATGTTCTACCACCTGTCCTTAAACGCGGCGCGTCAACAGCGCGCCCACGACGAGGTGTCCTGGTCCACCGCCTCCAGAGACGCGGGCGCGGGTAGCCCCCCACTTCCCTACATCACGGGATGCGTGAGAGAGGCCATGAGGCTGTTCCCTGCCACTGGGGGCGTGGTGAGGAGAACCGAAGAAGCTATTGTGGTTGGAGGCTATGAGGTGCCTGCTGGGGTGAGTTTCCACTAACGATAGGTTGTCAAACATATAGGTAGCAAAAAGCATAACCCAGGTATCGAATTGCATACGATTTTTATTCATCATTTTATGCTAAAGCTGGCCACTTATCTTTTTTGTCACATTTTTATCATCATCATCATCCACAGCCTGACTTCACCCAATGCTAGGACCTCCCTGTGTATGTGCCATTCTCCTCGATCCTGTGCATGCATCACATTTTAATAAGATTATATTTTACTTGTAAGCCTCACCTATTTCAATCATCGGCATTACCTACTGAAACTCTACATTCCATTTTGTGAAAAGTAGTCCGGACATATTCACACGGTCAACTGATCCCAAACTAGGCATAGCCTGTACTATGGGTACCAGAGACTGATATATTATAATTGATACATATTTAACACCCAGACACAGAACAAACCTCTGTGTTTATCACACAAATGTTTGTCCAGTGCGGGGCTCGAACCCGCGACCTCTAGCGCAGAAGGCAGAGTTACTACTAACTGAGCTATGAGGCCAGTCAAACAACATTCCAACACCATTTTCAAATAAAATGAGCTTTTTTACTCACGCCATTTGTTTTTTTTTTTATACAACATAGGTGGCAAACAAGCTTACGGCCCTCCTGATGGTAAGCGGTTACCGTAGCCTATGAGGGCTTGCAATACCAGATGCATCACGCACGCGTTGCCGACCCCGAACCCCCTTCCCCCCTAAAGAGCTCTGGCAACCTTACTCAACGCAGGAACACAACATTATTTGAAACAAATAATGTTATTTGGCTGCGATCTTCTGTAAGGCGGAGGTACCTCCCCAGGCTGCTCCAATTCAGAACGAGAAATCTCGTTGTGCCCTACCTCCTCCTTGATATTTCTACCAAAAACATTTAATAATCGGAGCTTACTTTCTAGGTTGACATAGTCCTTGCACACGGTGTGACGAGCAAGTCAGAAAAACAATGGGGCCGTGCAGAGGATTTTATACCCGAGCGGTGGTGCAAAGGCTCCGAACCACTCCAGGCTTCACGAGCTCATCCATACTCCTCGGTACCCTTCGGGGAGAACTGTCCCGCTTCAGAGATAGCTGGGAAGATGCTGGGGTCGCTTATTTATAGAGTTCTCGACAGGTATAGGTTGGAATGGCATGGCCCAGCGCCAAGTATGACAACCGCAGGAGTGAACAGAGTTGAACCGCCTTATTACTTTGTATTGCAGAATGCTGCTTAACAATTTTAAGTTATTTTTATCATTATCATCAGCCTGTAGAAGTCCACTGCAGGAAATAGGCAGAGTTCCATCGCGAACGGTCTTGAGCCTTTTCTATCCACCGCCTTCTCGCAACTTTCACAATATCGTCGGTTCAACGGGTGGAGGGCCTTCCAACACTGCGTCGCCCGGTTCGTGGTCGCCATTCGAGAACCTTTACTCCCCAAAGGTTTTCGGTTCTGCGAGCTATATGGCCTGCCTACTGCCACTTCAACTTGCTAATTCTGAGAGCTATGTCAGTGATCTTGGTTCTTCTATGGATTTCATGAATTCGGATCTTATCTGTAGTAAAACTCCGAGCATAGCTCTCTCCAAAGCCCGTTGCGCGACTTTGAACTTGTGTAAGAGGCCGATAATTAAGTAGGTAGTTAGTTAAAGTTATTTTGCTACGGACTATTCATTTATGTTGAAATTGTGTAATTGCTAAGTTTTATCAAGTATTTATAACAAAGTTCTAATATAAATTAGAGCACGTAAATTATAAGAATAAAGCACTGTTCAAATAAACAAGTGATAAACTTTTTTCCTCCAAGCTCCTAACATTCACGAAGCAAATCCTCGCAGCCACTTGATCTAACCATTATTAGGAAACAGGGGAAACTTTTTCAAATTCAACTTTTGAAATAGGAGGAGCGCGAATTTCCTTCCTAAAAAGACTTTTCGCCAAGAGTTTTCTTTCAGTATTTTCCCAGGGAATTTTCCCTTGTTAGCGAAGGCTTTGGAAAAAAGCAAAGCCAATTTGCGAGTAATCTGACCCACCCATTGAAGTATCTATTCATTAATCAAGCCTTGAAACGAGCTGAGCTGACCGATCGGGACTTAAAAACATTTTGATTAAAATACCTAGAAACTGTTGAAGGTAATTGGTGTGGAAACAAGGGCTAGAAAGTTTGTATAACCGTAGGCTGAAATTGGCAGGTTTGTTGAGCGCTAAATCTGAAAAGTTATTGCAGTTTCTGCAGCTGCAATAAAAGTTTGCCTCTCGCCAAGCTGTTTGTAAGTATAAGTATTAAACCGTACCAGAAATAACAAGCCTCTAGGTTTATTCTAGTTTACAAACCATAATCAGTCAGTTCAGAGGGTCAATTTATCTAAACAAACTAACAAACTTTTCAATTGATTGCAATTGAAACGCGGCTGAACGATTTCGCATCCGTTTTTCGGCATTTTCGTATTCTGCCATTGAATAACAGTATCATTTCTACTAACATTTGTACCAATCAGTAGTAGGAACATACTACTGATCCGTAGCGAAAAAAAGAGCGCAATATTTATTTAGTCAGAATAAGAATAAGGTACCTTAATTTTTCAAACTATCATGGTTATAAACATAATTTTCACTAAAAAACGGGATATTTACCACGATTTGTGAGTTTGAACGAATTTTAAGATTACTCCGTGATCATGGCGCATGAAACTGTGCCGAAATATCTGGGAACAAATAAACTCACAAATCATGGTAAATATCCCGTTTTTAGTCAAAATAAATAAGCTACTTTTATGACCCATTAGATAAATCACCACACATTTGATAAAATATTTCACATTAGAGAAGCTAATGTCTTCCCGCATCTCAGGAGCAACTGATGGAGTGATGACGCTACTGTAATCCTTCAATGCCAGAGCGGAGGCAAACAAACACGCCCAACTAATTGATGAAGTTAATTAGGATTTCGTAGTTAATTATTGCAGCTTGTTTGATGTCTTTACCTTTATTTCTCCTTTAGGGGACACCTCTAGCTTCTCTCACTTTGTTTTCTCGTAGGTATCATCATCCTAATAGCCGCTACAGCCGCGTGTGGGCCTTGGCCTAGTACAGTAAATTTCTCCTAGGCTTTTTCTTGGACAGTGTTGGAAGCTTCAATCTTTGCCGTCCAACCTATAGGCTAGCAATCTAATGTAGGTAGGTAATTGTAACAAAAAACAAACCAATCACGTAATTCATCATTTGACTACCCCGAAAGGGGCCTATTCCATCAACAAAATAAAGACGGTCAAGTGCGAGAGCTCACACCCTGAGGGTTCCGTACCATTGGTCGTGGGTTCGAATCCCGGTCGTGCACCAGTGGTCATGGTCAGCAAATAAAAATTCTAAGTGTATTATTTTACAAACTTAATTGACAAACTTATATTTGCGGTCGCTCACGTAGTCATTGTATGACATTGTCCGCAAATATAACTTTTTTTTCCTAAAAAACTTCGAAATTCCTCAATTTTAGACTTTTCCCTTTAATTATGTTACGAAAGCTCCTAGCATTCCAAATTTCGGATTGTGAGGTAACTGGAAGTACCCTAGAGGTTTTTCATTTTAGCCATTTCCATACAAAAATTATACATTCATTGCCATATCTTTTTAATGCATTAGGCTAGAGCTTTGATTTTTATACGGCACCATAAGCCTACAGACCTTAATGGTATAAATTTCAAGTTGATACATTTAGCCGTTTCTGAGAAAAAGGGTCTTGACAGACGGACAGACAGACAGACAGACGGACAACAAAGTGATCCTATGAGGGTTCCGTTTTTCCAAATGAGGTACGGAACCCTAAAAAGAAATCAAATCTAGAGTGAATAAGTTCCTTCTGGTAAAGCGTGCTCCATCTTAGGCCACATCTCACTTGCAAAAGTGAGATAGTGGTCAAACGCCAAACCATCACCAATAAAAAATAAAAAATAAATAAAAAAAAAACAGAATATTAGCGATAAAAATAAATCTTTTTTTCCTCAAATAGCTGAACAATTGAGTTTGAACTGATTTGACCCCAAAACATAAATATTGTTGAATTTTAAAAAGTCGTAAAACAAACTTTATCGGCAATTGGATGTAGAGTAAGCCCCTTTCGGGAGATCATACGCATTATGAATCAAGTATACTCCTATACAAGAGTACCTATAAGAAATAGTTGGTAAGTAATTCTATAAGATTTTCCATCCTTCCAAGACCGATTACCCGAAAATAAATCCACTAAAACCTCCCCAAAGACATATTCAATCTGACTCAGGCCACATTAGAATTTTCCTCTCAGCTTTTCGAGACATTTACAAATTGCTGAACCCCTCTCTTGATCCATTAAATCGCAGTTTTTTTGATTAATGACTCCGTGACGTTAATTCGACTCCCACTGGTATCATGATTATACGCCTTTTGTTAGATTCCTTTATCTCATTATTCTGCATGAGAAAACACTATTATTTTCCTATTGGCGCTGAGCTGGTGTTGCTAAAAAGTCAAAATGGGGTTTGTTTCAATAAAATCACTAGTTTCGCTCTGAAATATATATATATATATATATTATGGACATATTCACACGGTCAACTGATCCCAAACTAGGCATAGCCTGTACTATGGGTACCAGAGACTGATATACATAATAGATATATATTTAACGCCCAGACACAGAACAAACATCTGTGTTAGTCACAAATGTTTGTCCAGTGCGGGGATCGAACCCGCGACCTCTAGCGCAGAAGGCAGAGTTACTACCAACTCAGCTATGAGGCCACAAAATGCCGTTGGTTTTCGGCATATCAAAAAGTTTAATGAAAGGCACTTTAGGAAATCTGTGGGGAGGCCTGTTTAACAGTGGACGTCCTACGGCTAAAATGATGCTGATGAACAAGGCGACCGGCCTGATTTTAACACAAAACAAAAAGAAAATCGTAACATCCTTTGTCAGTTACATCTTGAGTCTCGAATGAGCAAACTCGGACTTCTAAAATCTTTACTCGGAATTATCAGCGACGTCAGCGGACCAACCCAATATTTTAACCTCGAAGACACTTTGAGATAAAAGCTAAAAAATGGTGAAAATTATGTTAACTTCTTACAAAGCGATGCGGGAATATCGCTTACTTATTCAGCGCCTTACTTCAAGATTAGGGCGTACCCTAACGGCGTATAACCGTATAAGTAAGTATACTCACTTCAGGAAATTGTAAAGGGTGCGTACTGGATACAATATAAAGTCTTGAAATTTGGATTGAGTAGGATGTGGTTTCACTATTTAAAAATGCCAGTAACTGACTTCAGAAATCTGCTACACAGTGGCGGATATTTCAACATATCCCAAATACAAAAAAATGTGGCAAAAATTTAAACCTATAACCGTTAAAAATTTTGCCACCCTTATAGAGGTAGGTAGCAGCACAGATAACATAAGTAGTAGGTAGGTATTTTGTAAACGAAAAACTCTATCGAGGTTGCTAGATAGGTATTCATTAATATAGTGCTCCTGATAGTGGGATCCTAGTAAGTAAATGTATTGTATTTTGTATCAATAGGTACCTATAATAAACCTGTCTTTAGAAACAATATAACATTTGATATTGCCTCAAAAACCCTCTTGACACAAATATGAATCCGACAGGACCACCTCAAATTGTTCTTAGAGATAAAAGTCGCGCCCTCTGCGAGTTCTCTCGCCACTGCACACCATTTTTTTATTTATAAGCACACACGATGCACAGTGGTTACGGCGCGTGTTATTTTAGGACCAAGATTACCAAATAAATCCTACATCAATACATAGTACAATAGGTACCTACAGTTCTACCGAGGTACCTACTAGGAAGAAGGTCCAGACGAAAGATTACCAAGGAACCATTTTCGTCTTACCGTAGCCAAACGGCCAGCTTTCGGATGGCCGGCATTTTTTTATTGTAGCTATGTCTGAACAGTGTTCAAATAATAAAGAAAAAGTTTACTTTACTTAAGTAAAATTTACTTAAACTTTGCAAAGAAACAGAAACACTTTCCTGTATTGTAAATTAAATTCAAGGACCGAGGATAATAAAGCTTCAGATTTCGTTTTTAATGAGGCTGTGCCGTCGAGTATGTAAGGTGTCCATGGTCTCGTTTCAAGCTTAGTTTAGCTAATATTACCAGCAATGCAACGCAATGAGAAAAAACAAGGGTGCTTATTATTTTAATTGTGAATTATACAACGTATTTCGTAAACATTATACCTCGAAAGCGGCTTAACCTTTACAGAAAAAGAAAAATAATAAGAGAAAGAAAAAACTGTTTTTTTTTATTTAAATCAGATGTTTTTTTTTTTATCTTATTAAAGTTCGACATCAAGACTAGCACTCTTACAAGGTAATTATAAAAAAAACACTTGTTTTTCTTTTTTTAAATAATAAAATATTCCGGACATACCACACACGGTCAACTGATCCCAAACTAGGCCTGTACTATGTTGAACTGATTTAAGTCGTAGTTAGGTCCTGGAGTAGAACATAATAATAAAGTGTTTTTCATCCCGCCATCGGCACCACGCGAACAAATCCGCTAGCGGATGCTAGTTTATATGTATAAACCGCATTAGATTTACAACGCCTTTTGGGCAATGAATGGTAGTTAATCCGAAATAGATGAACACGTTATAATCTATTCAGCTCTTCTAGGCTTGGTCGCAAGGATCAGGCTTTGCTTCACCTAGTTTCTAAGACGTTTCAAAGTGACTTTATTGCATTAAACACCTTTTAACTTTGACTTACCTACATGGTTTCCAGCTTATCTGCAACCAACCCACTGTGCTGCTGTAGTTCGGTGTTCCCTCGTAAATTCCCTGTATAGCTGTTGGTTTTTATTGGGACGGAACTGTTGCTCATCTGTGGCAAGCTATCTCCCTCTGATGAAATGTTGACCGAACTGCCCTGTAACAAGATAGATTGGCTTCACACTTTGGACGACAGGACTGTTGGAAATAAAGACAAAATCAATCAATCACTACAACATGAACTATAAATTACCTACTCTACAATTTAAGATAATCTATGCATAAGGTACCTAAGGTTTAACGAAGAACTAAAGAAAGATTTTAAAGTTATTTATTTCATTACCTAATGCTTGAATCAGTAGAAGAACCAAGGTCACCGACATAGCTTTCAGAATTAGCAGGTTGAAGTAGTAGTGGGCCGGCCATATAGCTCGCAGAACCGATAACCGTTGGGGAACAAAGGTTCTGGAACCGGACGACGCAGTGTTGGAAGGCCTCCCACCCGATCGACCGACGACATTGTGAAGGTTGCGGGAAGTCGGTGGATGGAGAAAGCTCAAGACCGTTCGTCATGTCACTCTTTGGGGGAGGCCTATGTTCAGCAGTGGACTTCATCAGGCTGATGATGATAATGATGATGAATGCTTGAATACATTTAATTTTACACTAGTGAGCAGGTAGGTAAAGGCTGACTTACCTACTTGTATTTTCATTGTAGGACTAGAAATCTACAAAACATAGAAATTATAGGTGATTCGATCATATCGTAATGTCTGAGGGGTAGTCAGAGGGACGTCCTCATTTTGGCACATGCCCACGTTTGATTTGGTTCTCACTCATTCGAACCCACGACCTCCGGATCGAAAGTCGGAGCACCTCCCACTAGGCCAACACGGCTTAAAATATAATAAGCTTACCTACCTTACGAACTAGGTAGTTCTATTGGAACAAGTAACAAAAACAAGATTGACTCCTGAGCTCACACAATCTGCGAAAACGCCTTTAGGAGATCCTACTATCCTACTAATATTATAAATGCGAAAGTTTGTGAGGATGTTTGGATGTTTGTTGTTCAATCACGCCATAACGGCTCAACCGATTTCGTTGAAACTTGGGATACTTAGATAAAGTTCATTACTTTGAATAGCATTATAAAGGATACTTATTATATAGGTAGCACGCCATCGAAGCCGCGGGCGGAAGCTTGTAAGATATAAACCAACTCACCGAGAGTACCGGATTTACAAGGCTCGGGGGAGCAGGCCACTGACGGAGCGGCGCTAGACCCCTCAGATATTTAAGACTTTCTTGTGCTGAAGATAAACAAGAACCTACCTTACATTAGTAAATTCAACATTTTTTATTGAAAAACCTATGAATAAATCAGCTGGTTTGGGGTCAAATCAGTTGAATCAGCTGTTTTAGGTAGCAATCAAAAATACGATAACGCTAATTTTGTTTTTTTTTTCGCTAATATTCTTCCCTTTTTTTATAGAATAAGTCCTGTTCGTAATAGCATACATTATTATGAATGAGTTATACTAAATAAACTAAGTAATAATACAAAACACAACAACAATAGCAATTTTTTATTTTTACACTAGCAATAGCATTTTTTTTTAACAACGATAGCTCTAACTGCTCTCGCTAACCCGCATGCCCCGCGTGGTGAGTATGGGCAAATACCCACCCATGATAAGGAATTTACTCTGTCTGTGGGGGAGGCCATGTTCAGCAATGGACGTCGTACGGCTGAAATGATGATGATGAGGAATAATACAAAACTTGGATTATAGTATGTATATTTTCATTTAATATAAAAATCATAGATATAAACTATAATATTTACACGACAGTAAATGGCAAACTTGTAAGATTCAACAAAATAGATAAGAGTAACCCATAGAAGTCACCAATAGAGTTTATTTGCGATAACGATTTCTCTAAACAATAATACTGTCTACAGCTAGCGAGTAGCTTAGTAACTGTCCGTTTGTGATTTAGTCAAAAAATTCAATGCGAGATTGATAGTCAATGTTTATAGGCGAAAAAATAATGTAATCACATTTGAGGGCGATTGCAATATCGTTGATGATAAAAGTCAAACTTAAAATGAACTTTATACAGAGATCATTTTTAAATAATTTTAATGCTACAATGCTGCACAGCGAGTTTATGAATTTACAAAGGAAGACAATCTTCATGTGAAATGCAAAACTACTGGGAACCATAGAGTTTATAGTCTCTAGACGAGCTTAACTTCGTCAAAAGAAGGGATTCGGCTATAAGTTCGCGTTGCGTGACAAGTGCAGCCATATGATTCGTCACACGATAGACTAATATGCAATAGACTAGCATTCTCTGAATTCCAAAAATGTGACCACAGCCATATGCGCCCGGAGGGAGGTGCAATGGGGTGCACTTGCACACTCCTGGCTTTGAAAAAACACAAAGATTTTTTTTTATTATCGTAGCCATTGTTGGAATAAACCTAGATGCAGAATATATCCTACCGGCGCCGATGGCCTGGCTTGCGATGTCTTTGACCTATATCGCACACCCTCAAATGTCTAACTCAAAATCGACTTTGTTCAGTAGAGGTAAGGATCATTTTGAAACGAATTTTATATGACATTTCAAGGGTATACCATACCGCATGTCGTTTGAACATGGCTGAACGAAGATAATGTATGAATGAATACATAAAGTGTAAATGATACCTAATGAATGACTATCAAAATTGCATTTACGTAAAATTATTGCTTCTCACACAATTACCAAAGCTAACAGACAGATGTACCCTATCACAGACTAGAATAAACAATTTTGGAATAAGTAATTTTTAAGAGCTTCTCATTTTTTAAGAGCTTCTCATCTTATAGTTCATTTATATTCTTTCATGGTGTAACTTGTAGGTTTCAATAAAAACGTATTTTTGTAAATAAATAACATGGTGAATTGAATTTAAGAACCATTTTCACTAAAATTGACGTCGTTCACTACATTATTTGATTGTAAAAAGTATCATCACAAACAGTTTGCCTGATACAAAAGAATCAGATCTAAAATATACCTATTTAAAATTTGGATTGCACGCGCAAAAACCTGCCATTATTGTAACTTAACGTGTACTTAGTAAAACTGAAGCTTATTTGACGAGGCCACTATACATCATTATCTCAGATAAGCGATAGAAAGCGATAAAAGCGATGTAACTCCATACAAAACACTGTGATTTTTTTGTGCTTCCCGGTGTAATTCTCTAATATTATTTCGTTTTGGATATTAAACAATTAGGTATGTATATTGGCTTGACAGCAAATAATCGAAAAAAAACCATAATGTGATTATTTCTTTCCACTTAAAACTGAAGAAAGTTTAGAAAAAAAAGCATTATTTTTCAATAAAAAATAACCATCGTTCTATTATTATAAATGTTTCGATGAAACTTGATACAAATTATTATTAGTTATTTACCTATATTTTTAATAGCATAGGCTACTTTTATCTAAGTACCACGCGAACAAAACTGCGGGCGCAAGCTTCGCAAGTAATCTTTATAAAACTGTCTCCATAGGTCAGTAAAATCATATAAATTAGTTTCACATTGATAGGATAATAATTTGGACAAAAAAAAACATAAAAATGGCCTCATAAATAAGCCTCACCTAGAACTGACCAAAAAATAAGGGCTCTATTAGAGCATGAACAACTTAGCAGTAGAGTAGCATTACATAGCGCAGCATCGCTTCGCTGTGGCTAACCGGGACAATGGAAAGTAAAATTATAATTTAAATCCGGTACTCTAGTGCTTGTGCAATACAAAACCCTCAATACAAAAGGAGTTGATATGTACAATAATTTATTACCACATATCAGTACACAAACTACTTGTCTTTATACATTACATTGTTCTAAATTTTAGAACAAACTTGCAACAGAGTAACAATAATCTAGCTCAGACCGCGAACCTTTGGAAGAATGATACGAACTGCTGGTGTCACACTGTCACCACTTTTACCAATAGCTAAAATGACATCTCTTCTCTGAATAGTATAAAAAAGGCGCAATTTGATTTAAACTTCTGGACTTCAATGCAATTTTTCTACATATAATATATTAGCTTCAGCTGGGGCAGGTTGCTAGTATATTATGAACCAAATTACTTGTAGTTTGACTTTGCTAAAGATAACATCATACCTTGCTTCAAACAGTGCTTTATGAATGGTATTTAGTCTTAACAAAGGTCTCTTCGGCGATCTATAGGTAGGTTATTTATACTCTGTGCTTTGTATTTATTGCCTTAAAATTGTAAGTAGATCCAATTAACAATATTACTATTAAATCATATCAACATTATTAAAGATTCCCAATCGGTTATCGGCGTTGGGTTAATTTAGGCGAATTAAAATGTATAGGTGTTTATTAATAAACAAAAATACATATTTATGCCTGAATAAAAATTGCATATTTTTAAAGTGATGGCTAATTTGTATATTTACATACATACAATCAGTCCTGTCCCGGAGGGATAGGCAGAGACCTTCTAAAAGCCCTTGGGGTTTTCTGAATACACTCTATTTCAACACAATTCCTATGGATTTCCATTGGATAAAATCCTAAAAACATAATTGTGTCTTGTAGAAACATACAAAACGTTAATGTAGCTTTATAATATGCCACTCCCATCCAAATCAAGGGCTAAAACTCACTTATCAGCACCACTCTGTCTACCTACACCACATAATAATAATACCTACACCTAACTAAAATATGTATAGAAAATTGTAACTTGCTCTTAAAGCATATGCGTTGCCATGAAAGGCGTGGGATACTTGGCTGGCACTTGGATCTTAATAGCTGGTTCATTGAGTTTAAAATGATTTGATCCCATACAGCTGATTTTTATATAAAAGAAATTGATAATCATAAGAGAAGTTCGGCATCAATCGCTTCATAAACTAGCTGATTCATTGAGTTTGACCCCCCAAAACATCTGATTTTTGCATAGGTTTTTCGAATGTCGTAGTTACTAAATAACGAATGTCGTAGTTACTAAACTCGTAAAACAAACTTGATTGCCAATTGGGTGTAGAATATGCCCCTTTTGGGATAGCATACCTACATATTATGAATCACTTGTATGTCAGTCAGTCAGGTCTTTGATTCTTGTATATATTGACTGTGATTCCTTGTTTTTACACTTCCTGAAGCCTACGCCTACGCCCATGCTTCAATTTGCATATTTGATATACAAATGATTGTATTGTACAAATCACCGGATTCGTGCCGAAAAGTGAGTTTTAGAGTTATTCACAGTATCAACATAAACATTTCTAGTATCCTTACACTGTGTACACGCTTATATTTACAAATCTAATTCACTAGACACCTATTAGGTCGGAACATAAGATATAACTCTTGCCTCTAGTTCCACTGTTCACCAACACAAAGCAGTCACTATAACCATCAAACAAATGACAGGTTATTTATGGAAACATGTCAAAATGGTAATGGCCGGTTAATTGTTGATGAACAATAGCCATATTGCGTTTAGAGAAAGGAAATGTTTGTTAACCATTATCGTTATATTACTGTTTGAGGAAGCACAAGTTAATCGCTGTATCGTTTGTCTATAGAATTCAAAATCTAAGTTACAAGAGTCTAAGACCCAAATACTCCCTTTTACAGGTCTTTCTGACACAGAAGTCGGGTAAGGTCTAGCTATTGCTTTATAGAGAGCCTATAGAAGACTTGTCTCAGGAACTTCAAAATACCTGCATCAGAACAGTCCTTTGATACGTAATAAGCCTGATAACAAGCTAGGTATTATTGAACTTATTTAAACAGCTTTGATGTACTTTACAAGCATTCCGATTTCACTACACTTTAGGTTCAACAGTCACGGAATTCCAACTATTACACCAACGTTAACGTTTATTTACCATCGAACTTTGTTTTGTGAAACACCGGGAAATATTCAGCCGTTACTCAATTCCTTTGCATTATTTCGGACTGACAGCAATCACGCAATTCAAAGTCAAAATAGCGGCAAATAGAGTCTACATTCCTTTGGTTTACTCAACTGAGTTAGAGCAAGCGTTATGGACATTTCGCGATCGTCCTTGATCAGATGATCAGTCATCACTGAAAATAAACTATGTCTATCCACGTAGAGTCCAGAAGTATATGAACACAAGATTCAGTACTTTGATTAGTCGAGCTATAATAGAACACAACGCTCTTCCCATAAGGTCTGCTTTTCTTTGCAGCTTCAATCGTAGAGTCTGGCTTTGGTCGGCGGATCTGGGAATCATCCTTGCAGATATTAAGTTCTGTGCTCATACCAACAAGGCCTGTTTTCCTTTGCTTCAATCATATATGGACACAAGATCCGGAATAGGCTTCGATCAGTCGAGCTGCTGGACTTGTACTCCTGAATTGGCCGGAGGGATGGATATCTCGTACTTGATGAGACCGGTTCCTCTTCCTGCTGATAGCACCAACCCACCTAGTTCTTTCACGTCACCACTGTTGGAGAGAAACAGGAAGAATTAGTTACTAGAAGAATAGATGTCTTATTTAGGTGCGAAGTTGGGGGAGACCTTCCCCGCATTGGGACAGTCATCAGGGCAGGGAGATGATGATTTCCATCTAGTACTAACTAACTTACTTGTCGTGTCACTGATTTTTTCTTGGTCACCTGCATTAGGTCAGTGAGCAGGTTGAGGTATGGTGGCCCTGAAAAGGGCCTATGACCGTCGGTGAAAGAATCAGGGTTGTGAAAGGATTAAAGTGCGCCTCTTAGAGGCTCCTTTCTTGCACCATCTAGTGGGGGGCCGTCTTGCACTGCGTTTGGACAGTGAGACAGTACAGGTTACTAAAAAACAGTAACATACCTTGTAGTATGATGTCTTTGCGCGTGGTGCTTGTGCGTTAGATGTTTGGCGTCGCGCGGCATCGTTATAACGTGAGGGCCAACAAGCCGCCGTCCGACGCCGCCGACGTCCACTATTATTTGATTTCCGATCACTTGTCCAGACCGATTCACCTGTGGGAATAAGTTTAAGTAACTTTAATACATTGGCATACCACGATGGGGGTTCTAGTTCGGGAAGGGGTTAGCCTCGCTCTTCTATCGAAACAGGAGCCCAATATGGATAATTTATTGTTATTCGCTGAGGAACAGCCGTGGAACAGCTCCTAACTTCACCATCAAATCAGCTCATTCTTATATTGTATTGTCATCGAAACTTGACAGGTACGCAAGGTACTCTATTGGTGAAACGGCACTGGATCAGAATTCGACAACAAGATTTGGTTGTGTACTATATCATAAAGTTAATAAGGTTGAGTTTTAATTGTTGAATCAGTGTTTTCGCAACCACTCCGTTAGTCAGCATTTACCCTAAAAATAGCCATAAGTCTTACCACTTGAATATGAGTCGGTTGTTGATGATCCTGCTCCATCTCCATACTTGTCTGCTGATGAACTTGCACCTGCTGGACTTGTTGCTGGACCTGTTGTTGGACTTGTTGGACGACTTGTTGCGCAACTTGTTGGGCAGCCTGTTGCGCGGCTTGTTGCTGCGCTTGCTGCTGTTGCTGTTGCTGTTGCTGGGAGTTCTGGAATGATCGTGACTATAATAATTATTATAGTCGACGTGTAAACGTTTTAATAAAGTTGTTCTTTCTATGTTTGCCTAGGTCTACCCTAAGTCGAGATAACAGGCCCTACGATGACGTCTTATTGTTATTCAGATTTTACACGAATTTGAACCATAAATCTTTGAGACTGTCAACTTATGACACCGTTAAAACAAAATCTTAAAAGTTGATGGTACTGGGCGATTTGAATGAAATATGGTTTACCATTCTACTCTAGTTTTAAATGTCCAAAATGGACTTTATAAGTTTTTATAATATATTAGAGATGAGCTTGGCATTCTCATTTCTGAAGACAGAACATATTAGTTCTTAAAAAACTATTTATACAACGAATAAAAATTCCCCTCATTAATTTATAGATAAAACAATATCAGGTGAAAATGCAATTTAAAAACTAGGCGTGACGTGAATAAATTCAGTCCGTTCTTGATTCTAGAATATTTTACACAAAAAAAATGGTTGTTGTAATCATAATGGACATAAAATGGAAAACTTAACTTACATTTCTAGTCAAGTCCATGTGCTGCCGTTGATGTAACATGAGATGGTTCTTCTGGAAGAAGGCCTTGCCACATTGATCGCATACATGTGTGCGTAGCGTACAACTGCCATCGGGATGCCTGTAAAAAATAATTTAAAGTAATAGTTTAAAAAAACACGTTTTTTTCTCCTACCTGCCTATCTCCCTACCATACTTTAGAGCACTGGTTGAATGGTGGTATTGGCCCCGCCTTATGATCCACCGGTCGGTCGGCACTAGGGGGTGCATTCCGAAATTTCAAAGCTTCATAGTTTCGAAATTTCGGACCATTTTATCATGTTTTGTAATACCGAAATTGACGCTTCCAGTTTCGAAATTTCGAAACTGCTATATTGAAGTGAAATTTATTAAAAAGTAGTTTGTCAAGACAAAATTTTGCCTTCATTGTGCTTTTTCCGGCGGGCACTAAGGATTTTTGATTGTCGATGATCCCAAGCTAACAGGCAGTATTGAGCCCTTAACCCTAAGGAGGGACTTTGCCTCCTTATGTGTGTTCTACCGCCTGTATAACGGGTTGTGTTCTGAAGAATTGTTTGATATGATGCCTTCAGCCTCCTTTTATCATCGCACCTCTCGCCATAGGCAGGGGATCCATCCTCACACCCTGGAGCCGGGTTGGTCGCGTACCGTGCGGTTTCAGAGGAACTTCCTCCTGCGAACACTCAGGTTGTGGAATGATCTCCCTGCTGAGGTTTTCCCTAAGGACTACAGTATGGGGTTCTTCAAAAAGGGCGTTTTGAACTTTTTAAGGGGTCGGCAACCCGTGCGTGAAGCCTCTGGTATTGCAAGCGTACATAGACTACGGTAACCACTTACCAACAGGTGGGCCGTATGCTTGTTTGCTACCTTAGTTGTATAAAAGTTAGTGTATTAAAGTTGTATTAAAGTTGTATAAGTAATAATAATAATAAAGTTGTATTAAAGTTAAAAGTTAGTCTACCTTAGTTTTTTTTTTTAAATATGTACCTTTTTTACTTAGCACACTTCCACATCGAACAAAAAGTCTTATTTTTCTTAATTTTTCGATCCTAAATCCAGTTTCGAAATTCCGAAACTTCGAAACTCACGAGGCTTATTTCATACGTCAGTTTCGAAATTGAGAATGTATGAAACTGCAACCCCTAGTCGGCACCAATGCATTTCCCAATTAGGAAATTTCTGTGCGCTACACTTGT
Source organism: Anticlea derivata (assembly GCA_947579855.1). Classification (NCBI taxonomy): domain Eukaryota; kingdom Metazoa; phylum Arthropoda; class Insecta; order Lepidoptera; family Geometridae; genus Anticlea; species Anticlea derivata. The sequence goes on from OX388269.1 coordinate 10,061,597, forward strand.
ACTCTCAAACGGTGAAGGAAATTATCATAAGGAAACTGGCCTGCCCTAGAAATTTTAAGACATGTGCACGAAAGGAGCTTATAAGAGGCGCATTTTAATCTTTTCACTACACCAATTCTTTCAGCAACAGTCATAGGCCCATAGTTAGTCATTGTTTCAGAGACACCATACCTCAACCTGGTCACTGACCTAATACAGGATGGCCAAGAAAAATCAGTGACACTACAAGCAAGCAAGTAACTTACCTCCTCTGATGTGCCAGAAGACCGTGTTTCGCTGCAAAGCCTTTGCCGCATTCCCCACAAAAGTGCATTTTAGGCCGGGGCGCTGCATGATGATTCTGACAATAAAAAAATATTATTTATCTATACGTGATACTATAGGGTCTCAGGGGTTAAATTTTAGAAATTTTGATCTCGTCAATATGAGACTTCGTCATTTTGGGATCTTGAGATCTCGTCATTATGATATCATAGCATTATGAGATCTCGTCATTCTGCTCACAACCCGTTTCGATAATACATCAACTACTTACCGTTGCAATAACTTGCGTGTGAACTGCATTACTGGGACTCGATATAATTTGTACATGTTGATCTGAAAATGATAAAAAAACAATCAAACTTTAGTCCACAAAATTGTGTGTACAGCTAACTTAAACTGAATACGTCTTATGCAAATATTTGGTGCAAACTAAAAATTCAATTCAAAATGGGTTTTAGTTTGAAACATCAATCTTTGAGACTGTTAACATTTGTTCTACGACTTTAGTTAATTAAACATTTTTCATCAAAAAACACTTTATGCACAAATAAGCTGCTTTGGGGTCAAATCAGTTCAATTTAATGAATCAGCTGCTTCAGGTAGGCTTGATGCCGAACTTCTCGAACTTCTTCGATTAGTTATAAAGATGATAAAAATGATTTCGAACCAGCGGGATTCGAACCCGAATTTTCGCCCTGAAACGGCAATGCAATACGAACTAGGCAAAAAAAAAAAAGTTATTTGTGATAGTTTTTTTTTTATTTGTGTTTAGCTTGGTTGATGGAATAACCCCCTGTTATAAATAACCTTGTACTGATCACGAAAATGAAATACTAGAGAGGTGATAGTTACGTTGCGCAGTGTTGGCGTTGTTAGCGTTGTTGGCGTTGTGCGCGGCGGTGGCGGCGGCCACGAGGCCGGGCTGCAGCGCGGCCGTCAGCGCGCACAGGTCCGTCACGCACGTGCGGTCGCCCGCGTGCAGCCGCACGTGCAGCGACAGCGCCTCCTGCGACACAAAACAATCAATTTTTTTTTTTTTATTGGAGATGGTTAGGCGTTTGAACACCATCTCACTTTTGCAAGTGAGATGTGGCCTAAGATGGAGCACAAATCAAAAGTTTTATTAGGACAATAGGTACAATCCAGGAGGAATTTGAATTTGTAGTTTATGTAGGTAGCCTTTGTTATAATTAGTTATTGTGTGACATTTATTATTTAATTTTATTGACATTTATGACATGATTTATTTAATTTTCTTTTAATTAATGCCGTTTTTTTTTTTATATTATTGTGTTTGATTATTATGTTTGACGTTCATAAGTGTACTACAATCTATTATTTAATAATGTTTGAAAATGTACCCAATTGAAATAATAAATGAATTGAATTCCATTTTGTTAGTAGGTGAGATGAAGATGTAGGTACAATGAAATGAAATGTATAATACCAACAAACTTAACTGACAGTTACAGTAACATTATATGTTACAGTTAATAACTGTAACATACAATGTTAACTTATGTAATAAGTTAAATAAAGCTAGAACAAAACAAATATACTAATACTCCTGGTTGGACAACATTGATCCCCAAACTAGGTAAGTACTAAAAACTACAATATAAAGATACAGCCGGCGTTTATTTCTTAAATCTATAGAAAGTTACTTAGTCTAGTTTCCTGGCCTGCTATGAGTGGTTGTGTATATCACGGAATAGCACTAGGAGCACATTTCAGTAGGATATAAATAAGAAACATGCTACAAATATTACAAATGCGAACGTTTATGAGGGTATTTGGATGGTTGTTGTTCAATCACGCCGTAACAGCTCAACCGATTTAAATGGATATTAGTTAGAACTTTTAGATGCGATTTTCAAAGTTTATCTCATTTGTACCTCGAACGATCCTTGTAGACGACATCGCGAGATCTCAGTTCGGAGCAAACCAATAGTTTAAGAAACGATAATTATCAAATTAAAAAATGGGTAAAAAGAGGAAAAATGCTAGGTAATGGGCAGCAGCGTTCCTAACAACAATAGCTTTATCTGCCCAGCGTGGCGAGTATGGGCAAAACCCCCAAATGATAGTTTGAGTGCAGGCCGTACAAGGTCGATCGCGCTGGAAATCTATGGGGGAGGCCTATGTTCAGCAGTTGATTTCCGGCGGCTGAAATGATGATAATGATTATCAAAATACCTTAGTATTGAAGCATGAGCCACATTCGGGGCACGCATACGCCGGCGTCGTTTTCTCCGATAAGATTTGACCATCTGCTCCGATAACCTGCAACAAAGTTTATCGATTAATAAGCGTCAATAAACAAAAATAAAGACGGTAAAGTGCGAGAACTCGGGCTGTGAGGCTTGCGTAACATTGGTCGTTGGTTCGAATCCCGGTCGTGCACCAATGGATTTACCAGTCGGAAAATCCGTAGAGCGAAGACAACTGACGTATAGGCGTTGTAGAGCATAACGTTCGAACCGTCACCTCTGCGTGTTATTAAATAGATCTAATGGTTGTACTTTCAAGATTTACTGGTAAGAATCCTTCTAATGTCCTACTAATATTATAAATACGAAAGTTTGTGAGGATGTTGAAAGCCCCCCCCCCCCACCCGATGGACCGACGACATTGTTAAGGTTGCGGGAAGTCGGTGGATGGAAAAGGCTCAAGACCGTTCGTCATGGAACTCTTTGGGGGAGGCCTATGTTCAGCAGTGGACTTCATCAGGCTGATGATGATGTGAGGATGTTTGGATGTTTGTTGTTTAATCACGCCGTAACGGTTCAACAGATTTCGTTGAAACTTGGAATATATAGAGTTCTTTACCTAGAATAGCATATAGGCTAATTTTTATGTAGGTAACACGCAAGCGAAGCCGCTGGCGGAAGCTAGTATGAGATAAACCGGCCAAGGAAGGCCAAGCAATGGAAAGGGTTAAAGAAAAAAAGAGGAGTAAAAAAAAACAAATAAAAAGCAACTAACACCAAATACCTGCACAATCTGCGGTTTAAAGTCGTCAGACTTTATAACCGTTGTTTGTTGCTGCTGCTGTTGCTGTTGTTGTTGTTGCTGCTGCTGTTGTTGTTGTTGCGCCATTTGTTGCAATTGTTGTTGTACCTGCGATTTGCAGAACACCTATCAAAAAAGATGTAAAGTCTGTGGAACTAGTAAAGAATTTCTCCACACATTGATACCAACAGCTCGGCGATTTTATATTTTTTGTACATTTTTTTATGTCTAATTTTAGTAAAGGTTCGAAATACACGTACACATTGTAGACATCAATCTTGTTAGGCAATGGGAAATATAATAAATTGTCAGCTAAAACTAATGAGATTTGGTATCTTTTAAATAAACTACCAAGAAATAAACTAGTTAGACTAAAATCGACTAAGCAGGTAGCTTCAATGTGAGGAGCAAATCATCAACAAAGCATAGAACACACCTGTACAATATGTGGTTTTATGTTGAAGTCATCTGACTTTATAACTGTTGTTTGTTGTTGCTGCTGCTGTTGCTGTTGCTGCTGCTGTTGCTGCTGCTGCTGCTGTTGTTGTTGTGTTTGTTGTTGTTCAACTTGCTGTATGGTTTGTGTCGGGGTGCCATAGGAGCAATGCCGCGTGGCTTTGTAGTGTTGAGTCAAATCGCTCTTGCACTTAAACGCTTCGCCGCATTCTAAGCACGCAACAAGGCCCTCTCCATTGTGTATTCTAAAAAAAATAAAATATTACATTAATGTATGACTACTTTTCACTGGGAACTAGGAACTAGGTTTACAATGCATAAAAAAAACAAAAAGAGAACAAAACATTAAAAAAATCATAGCCGCCGAAATGATAACGTCTTTCATTTTTTGAAATCGGTTGTAATATAATATAGCCAAGTTTAACCAAATTAAACTCAATTCTGACTGCCGTGCAAAATTCTATTTTGTGAGACGTTCTTGCTAGTGCTGTCCTAAATTTGATAGTGATCCAAATCACTAAAAATGTAGGACAGCACTTGCAAGATACAATATTGAAAGAGTCTGCTCAAATACATCGAGACCCTTGAATCCCTGTGCTGAGCCAGGGTTTGGGGTTGACAATGAGTGTGATGCCTGTGGTATTGCAAGCGTTCATGGGCTACAGTAACTATTTACTAACAAGTGGGCCGTATGTTTGTTTGCCAACATAGTAGTACAAAAAAAAATTTCGTCCACTTCACTTGCTACTAGTATCCCTACTATCCTCATAATATCCTACTATCCTATCCTACTAATATTATAAATGTGAAAGTTTGGAAGGATGTTTCGATGTTTGTGGTTCAGTCACGACATAACGGCTCAACCGATTTCTATGAAACTTGGAATAGATAAAGTTCTTTGCCTAGAATAGCATATAGGCTTTTTATCAAAGTACCACGCAAGCGAAGCCGCGGTCGCAAGCTAGTATGGAATAATTTACTTAAAACGTTGCTTCGAATTACTTGAAAGACTTTCAATATCATTGCCGTATATAATCCCCCGCCAGTGGTGGCCCCGGCTGAAGAATAGGCCCCTCCATATCTACCTATCCGCGGATGTCGTAAGAGGCGACTAAGGGAAAAAAGCTAGTGGATGGGCAGCAGCGTCCCTCATTTTAACAACGATATGTTGGTGACCCCCCAGATGATAAGGAATTCGCTCTGCCTGTGGGGGAGGCCATGTTCAGCAGTGGACGTCGTACGGCTGAAATGATGATGATGATATAATCCTCCACAGCGGCTCAGGTTCAACTATTCCTACCGATATCGTTGCGCTTCTTTCTTCCCTTGATCCTTGTATAAATCATAGCTTGGCTGCATTTATAAACATTAATAATATTCATATTTAGTTTTAGTTAATTGTACATAAATACAAAGAAACATTTTATCTTTGTATTTTTGTACTTCTTTAGTTATTTTTACTTGTATGTATTTTTTCATGTTTTATTCATTTTATTACCTAACTCTCCTGATCCTGTCCCATCCGCCTTAGAATTCGCGTACCAATTTCCTTACCTGTTTCCCTAATTTTTTATTAAAAATAAAAAAATTCAAAAAAAAAAAATGGCAAATGCAAAGGTTGTGCGAGCCACAAAAAAAAAGGTAAAAAAAAAAAGGTTCAACTAACTTCATATGCGCGACGAGCGTCCTCTTCTGCAGGAACTCCTTGCCGCAGAGCGGGCAGGCGTGCGGCACGCGGCCGTGCACGCGGCCGTGGTTCACGAGCTGGAACTTGCGCGCGAACGCCGCGCCGCAGTCGGGGCACACGAACGGCGACAGCGACCCGTGGAACCGGCTGTGCATCACCAAGTGCTCCTGTAACAGAATATACAATGTCATTCATAATATGAATACCATCCCGAAACTTATTATGTCAACAAAAATAATGCAGAAAAAAGTCAATATAAAGGTTGTTTTATAATATGTATGCTATCCCGAAAGTTGTTCTACAAATAATTGGCTATAAAGTTTGTTCTAAGACGTTAATAAGACATGAAAAAACTCTATGCAAAAATCTGCAGTTTTGGGGTCAAATCAGTATAAATTCAATGAATCAGCTGTTTTAGTTAACAATCTTGATGCCGAATTTCTCGTACGTTTAGTAATAAAATTAGTTATAAAGATGATAAGATAGCAAAAACAGGTAATTTGAGAAAGCTTGTGAAAATATGTAATTACTAAGCGTACGAGAAGGTCGACATTGATTACTACCTAGAACAGCTGAATAATTGGGTTAATTTGATTAGTTTAGCGCTAAGGCGTTTAACAATTAAAACTCAACCTTATTTACTTTATGATACGGCTGAATTCACAAAATCACAACGTTAAGCTCGACGCGCGCGCGACTTAGTTTGAGATCGTTTATTGATTATTATATTACCAACTATAACCACATGGTACCCACGAACTGGGAAGAGAAAGCAAGGAAGGCCATTAAGAAGATGGGATGACGAGATAGTGCTAACTGCTGGGAGAGCATAGACAAGGACAGCACAAACTAGAAATATTTGGAAGGGGTTGGAGGAGGCCTTTGCCAGAGGGCACACAGATTGCGAAACATAGAAAACCAAACATAAACTACATTAGAAACCTAACTGAAAGAATCTGAAAAGAAGTTAAAATAAAAAATAAATAAAATATTACCTTCTGCGCAAAGCTCTCTCCACAATCGTTGCAGACGTACGGTCTCTCGCCCGCGTGGTATTTCCTGTGCGTGACGAGGTGTCTGTTCAATGGGAAACTCCGACCGCACTCGTTGCAAACGTATGGACGGTCGCGACTGTGCACCTAACAAATGAAAATATACATTTATTCATATCCTTAAAAAAGGTCATCATCATCATTTCAGCCGTAGGACGTCCACTGCTGAACATAGGGCTGCCCACAGATTTGTAGCGCGACCGACCTTGTAGGCCTGCACGCAAACAATTATTTGGGGGGATTTGCCCTTACTCGCCACGCTGCGCATGCGGGTTGGCGAGCGCAAGCTATTGTTGATAGGGAACGCTGCTGCCCGTCCCCTAGCTTTTTTCCCCTTAGTCGCCTCTTACGAGACGTCCACGGGTAGTAATGAAGGGGCCTATTCTTCAGCCGGGGCCCGGGGCCACAAGGGCCACTTAGAAAAGGTTGTAGAAAAAAAAACTATTAGTTTCAGTTCTATCTGTCTCTCAAGATATCATACCCAAGATGTCTTAGGTTCTAATGTCCGATGGCTAATTTTATATAGCAGTCTCGCTCGTTCATGCTATCGTGTGAGTGCGACAACAATATGTGCAAGGAATTCTTTCAACTTTCGCAACTTTCATTGGATAGATTGCATTATTATTACATTTCATTAATACCGTTTTTCCAGATTTACGAAAAGGTTAAAGTGACTTTAATTTCAAGTGGTGTTACCACAATAATACCAATTCAAACCATTAACTCACCCTCGAATGCGTAACGAGATGATGCTTCAGCGTAAACGCCATCTTACACTCATGGCACTTGTACGGCCGCTCAGCCGAATGCAGCAGCATATGCGTGTTAAGGCAGTGCTTCCTCGCGAACGCTTTGCCGCAGTGCGCGCAAACGTGCGGCCTCTCACCTAGAATGTAAGGTTCAAATTACCCTGGCGTGTGAGACGAGGTGGTGTTTCAGGGTGAAGGTTTTCTTGCATTCGCAGCATTGGAACGGGCGGCTGTTGGAGTGCAGTAGGAGATGCATGTTGAGGCAGTGTTTGTGCGCGAAAGACTTGCCGCAGTGAACGCACGCGTGCGGGCGCTCACCTGAAACAGAGCGGAGCCGCTGTACCGTCACTACGGCAAGTCTATTGTAGTAAGGAATTTGCAACCAATTGTTCAGATTTATTCATTGAAAAGGCTTACGCCCCATACCGAAACGCCACTTAATTATTTAAGATGGTCTCAATTATTTGAGACGCCGTTATCGTTCAGAATCGTATACTGAAAAATCTATTAGATCACAACTTAAACTTTAAGCGCTCCAGATTGAAGTCCCACTCAAATGACCACTTATCATCAGAACAGAATACGGAACGCTGATTAGCGTTTGACAGCTATAAAGACAATTGAGAGCACGCTCAGCTAATCACGGTCTCAAAAGTAAGTGGCGGTTGAGTATTCCACTTAAATCTAAAGTTCCCTCAGATATAAGTAGCCTTTACCTAAGTGGATGAGTTGAGAAGCGTTTCAGTATTCGGGCGTTAGAAAGTTAAGGTGTTATGCTTTTTTTAAGCTTTAGGCACCGAGGTCTCTTTTAGGTTCATATTATAATCTGCCGCCATCAGCTTCCCAATTTGTTTCAAATACAAGTCCAATTTACTGCAATGGTGGGACAATCGGGAATGCGGAACGCTTGAGCCATAAATCTAATTAGGGAATCGCCACAGATGAACTGCAAGTGTGTTTGGCACCGGTCGACCCAGGCAGCGCGTTAATAAATAACGGGGACAGTTTTATTGAAGCCGATATCCGTGAATACATTGGAACAGTTTTCAAAACAATGTTTTACATCAGATTATGTATTTTAGTATACCTACTTACGGAACGCGTTGTATTGACATCTGTTTATGTAAGGATCTTTTTTATAATAACACCCAACAGTCACATACATAATCCTGACCCCAAACTAGCATTCCCTGTATCGTGGGTATCAGAAACTACGAGTACCATGGTACCACAACAACCAGACCCGGAACAAATATTTGCAGATTATACAGACATTTGTCCCACAGCGGGAATCGAACACCTTGCGTCTCACGGGCACATGCCCGCTGCGCCACCGAGGTCGTCAAACACTCACGTTACCGACTGACTGACAATCAAAGCTTAGTACCTAAAATTTGGGACGGGAACTTAATTTTGTAATTAAGGGGTGCACTAAGAAAGGAATTAGAGGGTTGAATTTTGGAAATTAAAACTAGTCATTTTAGATTCCACTAGTTTTTCCCATTTAAAGGTTACAATACATACCAGTATGAACTCTCGCGTGGGTAGTAAGATGGTGTTTCAGTAGGAAGCTCTTGCCGCACTCATCGCAGGAGTAAGGCCGTTCCTTCACGGCGGCGGGGGCTTGCGATGACGTCATCACAGAGTTCGTGGATAGAAGCTCCGTCTGGGAATAAACCGTCTGACATATTGTTAGTAGATGATAGTTAGATAGAGGACTCATGGTGAATTTGCTTGAAGCGGGTCCACACGGCACCGACTTTAGTCTGCGCAGCGTTTCTTGCAGACTAAAGTTGGTGCAAATGGCACGGGAATTCTTAAGCTCGTAGTTCGTTAGTCGGTGCCGTGCTTGCTTGTCGTGTCACTGATTCTTTCTTGGTCATCCTGTATTAGATCAGTGTGCCCGCTATTAGTTTTCTACAGAGTTTGAGAGCACTAGTGGAAGCGGGTTCACTACTACTCGCAAATCCAAAGGCCGTGAGTTTGAATCCCAGTCGACCAATGGATTTTCCATTCGGAAAATGACTAGGGCTCTCAAACGGTGACAGAAAACAAAAAGAGAATGACCTAGAGTACTTAAAGATTCGAAATTATGTAACATCTCCACGAAAGGAGCATCTGCTAGGTACATTTTAATCCTATCACCACACTGGTTCTTTCACTTACAATTTAGTAAAAAGAAAAAAAGTTTTTTTTCGATAAAATCACCTTTGATAAGTCTTCTCTTGATGCCCATTTTTGAAGATGTGACCACAAATCACAAACAAATCAATGCCAAGCAAGAGAATTTAACTTTATAGCACAGATGGTTATTTTAAAAAAAATCCGATACAATTTGGCTGAAGCTTATGTCTCATTCAGCTTGACTAGGCTTTCATTTGGGAGAAAACTAGTTTACTGAGCATATTATCTGTTGTTCCTTCTGGGGATGTCTCGGTCGGTACGGTCACAATTTTTGCAGTGTTTATTTATTTATTTATTTATTTATTTATTTGATTATAGACGAGCAGCTTCCGCTGATGTGTCTACATCTCACAGTGTCGAAATTGAAAGTCTATTGTCATGTCTGGTTCACTTTTTTGAGCACTGATTTATTGATTCGTAGCCAGTTGTTTCTCATAGCTTAGGATAATGCAACAACAGATCAACACAAATAACACTTACTTTGGGTGAATTATTCGTCGTCCCTGGCTCCTGCTTGGTATGCAACAGATGGTGTTGCACGGTAGTAGTCTGTATTGTTTCCTGCTGCTGATTTTGCTGTGCATTCTCAGTGAGGCTCTTCAAGCTGCCATTCAGTATTGTATGGTTCAATTGGGAGGCATCTATAACCGGAGTTGCTATGCCTTGTGCTTGGAGGGCCCGTTTCATCAGTATCTCGTTGCATTCTTCTGCTGTGAGCTGAATGGGCCCGAGTGGTGTCATGAATGGCTTTGATGCCAGGTTTGCAGCTGTGAATTTAGAAAATATTGTTGATAGGTTGTAGATCACACTAAACATAAAAGTAACTCGTCTCTTAGTCTGTATATCTGTTACTAATGTTTTCATATCTAAATGGCTTCACCAATATTAATAAAATTTGTCTGGGTGCCGCACTAGTAATGAATCAGTATGAGTTTTACCATATCAAATCAAAGGAAGAAGATAGAAGGAAGTACTGGTGGTGAGTATTATATAATATAATATTCCAGACATATTCACACGGTCAACTGATCCCAAACTAGGCATACCCTGTACTAGGGGTACCAGTGACTGATATACAGTGGTGGTCATCTAATTAGAAACACCTAGTCACCTGACATTTTTATAAAGTAAAACTAACATTATTATAGCATTTAATAGGAGGTAATTTTTTTTTCACTACTTTAAAATGTACTTTAATATCTCTAGTTTAATTACAAGCAATAATATTTGACAACCAAGACGACAATAAAAATAAATATCAGTGAAACAAAAAGTATCAATATCGTTAGGACTGGCAGAATGGACAACTAATTAGAAACATTGTATGACTTGGTTCAAAATTTGATTTTTTAAACTGAAATACAGTTCTCACAATTGTCAATCACATTGTAAATATTGCCGCCATTTCTAACTCATTACGAAAAGTTACTATTTATTGTTGTTTTATTAAAAATGGGTAAAAATAAGAGCTGTGATGCAGCAACGAGAAAAATTATAGTGAATTTTCATTTAAAACAAAAATGGAGTTACAGAAAGATCGCCGATTATTTGGAATGTTCCGTAAAGATGATATTTAACGCCCTCGCACATTGCAAACTACACGGAACATCAGATAACGTGCCATAAAACTTCGGCCCAGGAAGACTACAGTTCAAGAAGACAGGCTTATGCTTCGATTAGCTAAGGCGGATCCCTTTAAAGGATCCAATGTTATAAGAAAAGAGGTATTTTCAGAAGACGATCCTCGACACGTGTCCACTAAACTAGTTCGTAGACGGTTGGTTGAAGGAAAATTGTTAGGAAGGATCGCTAGAAAAGTACCACTACTACCAGGCAACATAGAGAAAATCGTCTAGCATTCGCTCGCAAATATGGCAGTTGGACTATTCATCAATGGAAAAAAGTTTTGTTTTCAGATGAAACTAAAATTAATTTGATTAATTCCGATGGAAAACGATATGTACGACGACCAATAAACGAGGCTTTGAATAACAAGTACACTAAAAAGACAGTTAAGCACAGTGGTGGAAATGTAATGGTGTGGGGATGTTTCTCAGGGTACGGGATTGGTCCCGTGAGAAAGATTGAAGGGCAAATGGATCAATATCAATACAAAAAGATCTTGGAAGAGACAATGATTCCATATTCCGAGGAAAATTTGCCAGTAACTTGGATATTTCAGCATGACAACGACCCAAAGCACACAGCACGCAGCGTTAAAGCGTTTCTTACAGAACAATCCGTGACAGTATTAGAGTGGCCTGCCAATAGTCCGGATTTAAATCCCATAGAAAATTTGTGGCACACTATAAAGACCAACCTGTCGCAGAAACAAGTTACTAATATTCATGGACTTAACAGTGCATTTGAAGACGCTTGGAGAAGTATTCCTGTAGAAACTTGTTATAAATTGATTGAATCAATGCCGCGTCGCTGCAAAGCTGTTATTGATAATAAAGGCTACCCTACCAAATACTAATTGTCTAAGGATGTAGTATTTTTAGTATTTTTCAAAACTATTGGGGTTTTGTTCAAATTAAAAATGATTTAATTAATGATTTTTTTGGTGTTTCTAATTAGTTGTCCGGTTTGTATCTCGTTTTTTATTTTGTTATTAATATAACTTTCAGTTTTAGAAAAACAACCATTGTTTTCTGTTATTAAAATGGTATAACAATGCAATATAATATCCGATACATCGATTTTAATACGTATGAACACTCAATGATACGTTAAAAATTAGTTCGAAAGGGAATTTGCAATAAAAATATAAACCCAGGTAGGTGTTTCTAATTAGATGACCACCACTGTATATATTAGATAAATATTTAACACCCAGGGATCGAACCCGCGATCTCTAGCGCAGAAGGCAGAGTTACTACTAACTGAGCTATGAGGCCAGTCACTAACTGAGGTCACTAACTATTTGAAAATTAATACTTTCCACATATTTTTTTTTTATCTTAATTCTAGGTAAAAAAAGTTAAGGAAAGGTAATAATATGTAAATGCCACTTCAACTTGCTAATTCTGAGACCTATGTCATGACATTGGTTCTTCTACAGATTTCCTCATTTCTTCATTCTCAACTTTGAGCTTGTGTATGACAATAGTTAGCGACCAAGTCTCATTGCCATATGTTATCATATCACTGACATCCCTATCACTTACCATGTAATGTAGCTGTCTGGTTCTGCTGCGTCACTCGGTTGATTGTATGTGGTGTCTCATTCAGAACAAACATGGCTCTTCTCGCTGTGACCGGAGTACCCGTTGTCACAACTCTAGTAACTTGAGCTCCCGTGTTTGACACTGCTACAGACACTGTGCCCACTTTTTCTTGCACCTGCGGTGACTTGTGGGACATTACAGTTAGGGTGGTTTCTGGTGAGACCTGTAATGTAGATTGACACAGTAATATACCTAGAAACATTTCCAAGTGATACATTAATGCCTGTTGAGAAGAGGCCAGGGCCACAATGGGTCTGCACGAGTTGATCTGAACCTTCTACCAGACTCTGCCAAGTACTGAGAGACTGTAAAAATGATACCAACAACCCAAAGTCCTGATCCACTGTCTGATGAACCGGGTTGACTGGGGTAGGGTTTGCACGGGTGGATAATACACAAACACCCCACAGCAGGGAGTCAGTACAAGTCTAAATACCCCCAATTATGAGTAGAATCACAATAATGCTAACTTTTTTGAACATAATAGAATTTTACGAGCAACTCAGTGTTAGCTAAAACTGAAAGTTCTTACAAATCTTTAGTAAGGCAGTGGGCTGGGTATGATTCTCAGTGTAAAAGTTCATTAGTTAACAAACAAGTCCATGCAATTGAGGAAGTCATTATTTGAGTTAATATTCATAATTGATCCAAAAAAAAAATACTGGGATAGTTTTTTTTTTATCAAGACTCCAATTAGAGATGATTTGAAGCAGGTAGCACACTTACATTGCTGCCAAGGGTATAGCTGAGGCTGCTTGGAGTATCCACCTCACCCTTGGTAAGGTCTGCAGAGCTGGTGAACCATGAGTAGCCTCCAAAGCCAGACACATTGTTAGGCGTTGGCATACACATCTTCCACTCAGAACACCACACAACACATGAACTAAACAAACCCACTAACACAAATCCATTATTTGATAGTAAACACTCCTCATGACAGTTTTAGCATTACGAATACGAACATGTATGTACGCTTTCACTACTACAAACGCACAACACACTCATCGACGATACATCGTATACCGGCAATTAGGAACCAAAACAAATAGGAAATGCATGCTTTTGGGACGTAAATTACTTTGATATCGTTGAATTACAAAGAGATTATGAGAGACCTCTCGATAATTGGTCAAATCATTTATATTCAAAAGGCGGCACAAGACAACGACGCTTTGGGGAGCATTGACACGCACGGAATATGCTTTGCAGGGTATGATTTTCTCGCATGAAAACACATCTTAAAGATTTTAAATGTAATCTTATCATCAAATATAAGTCAAATAACGAGGGAAATCAACGTAGATTGTTGATGTAAAGAAAACAATAATTTCATCGCACACACAAAAAACTGGACGCCATTTTATTGTTTATGGTTAATTTTCTTTCATCCATCATTCATGCCATTTCATGCATTTGTGTGGGGCAATGAATGCCCATAACCAAAGAGTTAATGACGCACTGCCATGCAACCCATTTGGTTGCTTTCTGCATTCATTCATTAACCACAACCTAAAAACCATTAATGTTCTCTCCGTTGTGTGCAGCAGAATAATGAAAAATATTGTATTTTTTTTATATAAATGCCTTATTTTAATAGTTACTACGTTACAAGATGATACCAAAAGACGTTTTGCCGACTTTTTTTACAAATGTAATTATTTTATTCACACTGAAAGATTATCTTTTAGAGATTATTATTACTAAATAGGAGTAACTTTGAAAGAAAGATTGAGGAACAGTGTGTTAAGAGAGCTTTGTGTGTGGAGAGATAGAAGAAGAATTGAGAAAGGTATGCTGAGATTGTTTGGTCATGTAGAGCGGATGAACGTGGGATAACGAAAGAAGATTGTTGACGAAACAGAAAGTACTCTAAACCAACGAGTATGTATGAAGAATATAATGAGGGTGAATGAAGCAGAAAGTGGAAAGCCGTGGACTCTGCCTTCCCCTCTGGGAAATAGGCGCGAATTTATGTATGAAATGATTGTCTATGATGCTTACGTTCCGTTTCACTGCGTGAACCCAATTACAGTTAAATATTTTAAGTTAAACGTCAAAGTTTACATGTTTTCATTTTCAAATTATTAAATACGTCAACGTCAATTGTCAACCTACAAACAAATTAATCTAACACAAGGGCTGACGGTCTATCAGAAACAGCAAAATACTATATTTCTCTGATTTTAGTCCAAAAATCCCGCTGATTTCAGTGAATTTAAATTCTTCGGAAGTACAATAAATACTACTTGCCATGAATCCGATGTCGATGGACCGAGATGAGCCCTCTTCATTGTTATCAGTTTCCACCAACCACCCTTTGGAGCAGTTTGTGCTTCTCGCTAAAGGTGCAAAGGGTTCCGCTTGCGCTGAACTCATAAAACAGGTCCTAGATGCGCCCGGAGTCCATGTGTTTGGAGAACTGCTTGAAATGCCGAATATAAAAGAGGTTAGAAATCGATTATTTTAGTGATGCAAACCATTTTAAAAAGCTGATGCAAACAGATTAGGTAGATCAATACTCGCTGCAACATTCTACCATTAACATTTCCGACTAGTGGCTACCCGCGGCTTAGCTTGCGTGGTACCTGATCAAAGTTACCTATGTCCATATTGTTCATCCACAGGGTTGAGGCTATTTCAATACCAAATTTCATCAAAATTGGTTTAGCCACATAGTTGTGAAAAACAGACAGAGAAATAGATTGTTACTTTTCCTATAACTGTGTGATTCGAACAAGCATTGACTTGAATCTTGAACACACTGAGTTTGCCTTTCTACTTAGGATGTAGGAGGTAGCTAAGCATGAGAAAAATCCACCAATAGGATTACTTTATTTTCCTCACTTACCACTTAGCTACCTCGCACATCCTTGGTGGAAAGGCAGCTTTATCATGGTACTTGGTGTGTGGACTGGTTTCTGCAACTAGGCTGATGGTGGGCCCCTTTTGCGTGAAAAGGCAGCCTAATGCACTCGCATGTAAATCTTATTTTCAGCTAGAAGAAGGCCCATATGCAGCACACTTCAAAAGCCTCAACCTATTTGCATACGGCACATATAAAGACTACTTAGAGAACAAGTCAGACTACCTTGAGCTGACACCTGCCCAATGCAAGAAACTACAGCACCTGACCATCGCTACGCTCGCTACACAGGAGAAGTGTATACCATACAGTGTGCTATTAGATGAACTGGATATAAAGAATGTTAGAGATCTGGAAGATCTTATTATTGAGGCGATTTATGCAGGTAAGATTGTTAATATCTTGCATAGAATTAATATGAAGATTATATGTCAATGTTTCCAATATCCCATGATGTATCATGATGTAATCAGGGCCTGCAATCCAACACAATATTCAGCCTTTGCTGTCCCACTACCAGCCAAAAGCCTCCATTCACTCTATGCCATACAATGCTGTGGTAGGTCATGAGCTCTGATGTTAGTCTTTTGGGCAAAGAGCTTGCCAAAGACTAACATCAGGGCTCATGGAGGCCTTTGGCCTGTAGTGGGACAGCAATGGCTGAATATATCATTCATATGTATTGCGAGCGAGCGATACTGTTGACCATTTAGTAGCAGTGCCTAACCCATCATTTCTTTAGTGATTAATTATTTTTATTGGTTGTTTCTTTTGATCAGTTGGGTGTTATGTATATGTATATATATGTCTTTTTTTATTATGTTTTAGTTGTAGTAGAATGCAACCTAGGTATACTTTATGTAGTGTTATAGCAAGCGCCCACATTTATATTGCTATAATATATCTATTAGCGAAAACCTGTTGTTGGCTTTGTGATGCTATTGTAGTATTTATGTAAATTATCTTTAGCTGTTGTTTTTTCTCAATAAATAAAAAAATATTGCGATGGAACTAAACTAACCTCAGGTTCCTATCCTATCCTACTAATATTAAAAATGCGAAAGTTTGTGAGGATGTTCAGATGTTTGGATGTTTTTTGTTCAATCACGCCCAAACGGCTGAACGGATTTGGATGAAATTTATTACAGAGATAGATTATAGTCTGGAATATTATTTAGGCAATATTTCTATGCAGGTAACGCGCGAGCGAAGACGCGGGCGGAAGCTAGTAAATAATAAAACAGAACACTGCCAGGCTAAATAGTGTTCAAAACACTACTCATGCTAAAAAACCATTTAATTCACTTTCCAGACATAATCCATGGCAAATTAGACCAAGAATGCAAGCGGGTTGAAGTCGATGTGGCTCTGGGTCGTGATGCAAGGCTTGAAGATGCAGCATCCATAGCCGATGTGCTCTCTGATTGGTGCAATGCTTGCGAGGCAGTGTTGAATTCTGTAGACCAGCATATAGCGAGAGCTAATTCTCATAAGCAGAGATCCATCAGGCATCATCAGAATATAGAGCAAGAGGTAAAGACTCTTTAAAACTTCTGTTCTACAGATTCTTCAGTTTTTCAGATCATCATTTCAGCCGTACGACATTCACTGCTGAACATGGCCTCCCCCACAGACAGAGCAAATTCCTTATCATGTGGGGGGGTTTTGCCCATACTCACCACGCTGGGCATGCGGGTTGGCGAGTTAGAGCTATCGTTTTTAAAATGAGGGACGCTGCTGCCCATCCCCTAGCCTTTTTCCCTTAGTCACCTCTTACGACATCCGCGGATAGAGATATGGAGGGGCCTATTCTTTAGCCGGGGCTACCACGGCCTACGTTTTATTTGGACAATATTATTACATTTCTACCCTTATTTTGACAAAGGGATCTTGTGTGCTAAAGCTCTTTTTAAGAATACTAAGTTCAATTTCCTTTCCACAGATTATTTTCATAAAGAAAACTCTCAAAACCCAAGTTGAAAACGATGAATCAGCATCAGGGGGCAGCGCTGAGACACATTCAGCTCCCAAGAAGGGTTCAGGAAAGGGCAAGACCCCTCGCAATGCACCCAAGTTTTGGCAGAAGAACACATAATGAGTGAACCTAATGTAAAGCCTCTGTAAACTGTAAATGTAATATATGTGATATGTTTATTATTATATGATTCTTTTTTCTGAAAGTAGATAAATATTTATTTTTCAGATACATAATTCTATGTAACATTTGTTGTAGCTGGCTTTTAAAATCAGTTTAGCTAACAAAGGGTATGTAATAGCAATAATATATTTTTTTAATAAAACATCTTTGTGGAATAAAAGAAGGTAGGTACAACCACAGATCAACAGCTCTACTATGTTGTGTTAAAATCTAGGTAGGTATCTATCTACTTCCGACTTTACCTACCCTACCTACCTACCTACATAAAGAATTCAGTGAGCAAAAGATTAGGCGTTCGATCTAACTAGCAAATAATCTTAGGTAGTTTCGTATTGTGCTACGATCCGCCGGCATAGTTCGGTCATCTACGAGTGGAGTACCTATCTACCTACTATAAATAAGCTAGAGAAATAATTTGAACTTTTTTGTTGGAATGTTGGAAAGCGTAAGTTCTGCCTAGGTACCTACTATATTGTCTTTGGCTCTGTTCACTAATCACTTTGTTTGTCTATGACTTCCACCCGTGGCTTTGCTATCTATGAGGATAAAAAGTAACCTTTGTGCTATTCCAGACTATAATCTATCTCTGCCAAATTTCATCTAGATCCATTCAGCCGTTTCGGCGTGATTGAGTAACAAACATCAATCCATCCAAACTTTCGCATTTTATTAGTAGGATTATGTAAGAGTTTTATTTGTTAAAATTTTACCGAGACTTCAGTCTGAATTAAAATCCTTGTTTCAACCGAAACAAGCGTGTTTTCGCAGGAGTTTCAATAAAATAAATAACCCTTGCAATCTTGCATGCAACCCCGAAAAACGTCAAATGCGCGAGCAGGACAAAGATGCATCGAACACTAGGCTAGTGACAGGGGCAGAAAATCTAGATTCCCCGAACGCAACAAGCACCCATAGAATAAGGAGTAGCTACGCAATGAATTGAATGCCAATGAGGGCAATCGGCAGTGCGTGCGTCAATACAATACAATAGGTATAAGCACAGAACACTATTACCTAAGTACGGCCGAGGCCGGAGGGACCGGCCTTACGTTTCTTTGGGTTTGACGGATTTGACTGACGCAAACAAAGTCCAACTCAAACGAACGAAGGCTGTATCGTCCGTCGCGCATCCGTCAGTACGTCGTCAGTCCAGCCAGCAGCCAGCCAAGTTGAGCCATGCCAGTCACTCAAGACAACATCTTTCCTTTTAGTAGTCTGTGACAACATCACAGAGTACTTACTTTTTGCACAACATCAAATAAATTGCGTAGGAGGTGCTGGGCAGTGCAACGATTATCGCGTTCGCAGGCCGATAGGCGTGTAAACCGTAAATAAATGTAAACAAAGACTTCACGATGCATTTGCTACGATCAATCTATCTTTGAACCTGTGTCGCGAACGTATGCACCATAATACCATGAAGACACTTTGAAACAGTGCTAAATCTACGACCTACGCGTATGTCGTACAATGTTTCCGTGCTAAGAGATCTGTATGGGCTTTCCAGGACTCCAAAGCCTTTATATTACAGGAGCGCCGCACTTCGTGGGCCTTCGTGTATTGGATGAACAAAAAGGCAAGTGTTCTAGTACTTTGCTTACTTTACCTTTCACCCTACCTACCGTTTAAATACCTGGTAGGTTCTTAATATACCTGTTTTTTCATGGTCATCGCTGTTTATTCGATAACCAACATAGGTAGGTAGGTATTGCGAATATTTGCGAAATACTCGTTTATTGCGTCGAAACACTGCACTCATTCACACGCACACACACCTAGACCTACCTAAGTTAGATATTTATTACCTACATAGAGTACAGTAGTAGCGTAGTAGGTATCTACAGCTGATTAAGTTGAGTAGATTCCAAACTACGCAGGCTTCCAATTTGATTGTTCGTTGTTCAGCACGATTGAATAAGGTTGAATTTATTGGGTAAATTAATGTAACGCGTCTGTATAGATAGCGTGTGATAAGTTGATGTTTCTTTGTTGGGTCCGTCAGCTGTTCTAGAGGAAGTGGAGTGGGGAGCAAACCGGTCTGACTGACGTGACGGAGGAACGGGTTGGCGCGCGGCTTGCTTTGTCTCGTATACCTATAATTCTTATCCCTGTTGTTTGTACAAGGTACTTACTTAGGTATCTCTTTAGCGCAATCATTTGGCGTACGTGCGAGGTCTATGGGCCCTACCATGACGTCTTATTATCAGCGCTTTTTACAAGTATTTGAACCTATCAACTTAAGTCACCTCCTAAACAAAATAGCAAAGTTGATTGTTTGGATGACGCCAGCCTGTCAGCCGAAAACCACCCTTAGGTAGGTAGTATTATGTACTACTACCTAGGTAAATATAAAATACCTGAAGTACCTACCGTAAGCACCCGGTACCTTCTTCATTATGTTGATCCCCTGTAAGTAGGTACCTACCAAGAAAATAGGTTCTTACATAAATCCTGTCTTTATCCTATATGTACTTACCTAGGTTAGGTTTATTCAAGGCTCAGTAACCTTGATAAACCATAGATTGTATCGTACAGCTGGCTTCAAGCCAGGTGATCGCATTGCGCACAAAAAGCGTAGTTTATTGATAGCTTAGCAGAAAAATATTGGACTTGGGCAAGCATGATTACATTTTGCACACACCTTGCATTGGAAGCTCGTTGATAGGTAGGTACTGGGCTTAGATAATAGGTATACTATAGATACGGGGTGCATTCCGAAATTTCAAAGTTTCATAGTTTCGAAATTCCGAAACATCGAAACTCATGAGGCCAATTTCATACGTCAGTTTCGAAATTGAGAATCTATGAAACTGCAACCCCTAGTATACTACCATACCTATATAGGTTATATTATCTAAGGTGCTACCTACCTAATATAGGTAGTATATTATTTAGGGTACTGGGTACCTACTAAGGTACTATGTAGTTATACCTTAGATAATATACTGTAAGTACTATGTGCATGTCGGTAAGTATTATTTCCTAGTTTCAGTCCAAATACGTTCACAAAGCTGCGTTTACACATATCCGGCTTCTATGCATAATAGGATGGCGGACGGGGCACTATGGTCGAGATCTAGGTAACATTAAAATGTAGTAGACTTACCTAACTAGTAGGTATGTAAGTGTATCTACCTGGGTACCTAGTACCTATGTATGCGATGTAGGTGAAGCCATTACGTCAGTTCCTAGTCAGTATGGGATTAGCCAGTTGTAGGCCTACTACTACAAGATTACCTACATAACATAGTACCTACACTGCCTACCTAGGTCCTTGTTATGTAGGTAATCTAGTTTTTGCACGGTTTAAATAAATACCTAGCTGGGGTAAGCAGGCGTTGCGTACTATGGAAATAGCTTGCGCCCGCGGTAGCTAGATAAAAAGTAGCCATTATGCTATTCTGAGTAAATAACTCTAATCTATTCCAAGTTTCATCGAAATCGGTTGAGCCGTTACGGCGTGATTGGACCACAAACATACAAACATCTTCACAAACTTTCGCATTGGAGGAATTAAGTAGGATTTGTAGGATGGTGTGCAATAAAGTATTACTTACTTAAATAAATAAATAACAACCAAGCTTACCGACATAGCTCTCAGAAGTAACAAGTTGAGTGGCAGTGGGCAGGCCATACTACTAAGCTCGCGAACCGACAACCGCTGGGGAGCAAAGGTTCGCGAAAGGCGACCACGAACCGGCTGACCGACGGCGATGCAGTGTAGGAAGGCCTCTCACGCCACGCCATAGACCGACGACTTTTTAAAGGATGCAGAAAGTCTGTGAGATTCAAGGTGGTTACTCACTTGAGCGCCTGGGACATGCTCAGATGGAGTACCTACGAATTTGAACGATCAATCATTGTGACTGTCAAATAACGTCATCGCCTAAACTAAATCACAATGTGGGCAATCTCTACCTACATCAAACTTAGGTCCTCTAAAAACTCACACCACACCACTCTTAGAACGAACTGGAACAAACGAATCAGCATAACACGGTAATTCTGGTACGCTTCCAAACATCGCAACTTGGCACGCATAGAACTGAAAATGGGTCTGAATGTAAATGGATATAGAACTTTTCAGTTGGAGTAAATGTGCTCCTTTTGCGATAAATCACTGTTGAAACTTGTGTTAAGTTTATCAGAGTTCAAGGCGTTTTGCGGCGAAACATTACGATACTCATCACCTTCCCACTTAGATCATTTAAACATAGTAAGGTAGGTGGTATACTAGTATACGATAGTGGTTTCAGCAGAGCTTTGGTAGACGCTCAGGAGAGCACTGGTGAAATGGTGTAAGTGGCCCCGCCTTCGGATCCACAGGTCGTGGGTTCAAATCCCGGTCGTGCACTAATGAATTTTCATTCGGAAAATGTATGTTCTATACTAGTGCTGACAAACAGTGAAGGAAAACATTGTGAGGAAACCGGCATGTCTAAGAATCTAAATATTCGAAGATATGTGACATGTGCACGAATGGAACCTCTAAGGGGCGAACTACACAGATTTTTTCAGCAACGAACGGCCAGAGGTCCTTTTCAGGGCCACCATACTTCAACCTAGTCACTGACCATGTAGGATAACCAAGCCAAGAATCAGTGGCATGACAAGCAAGCAGAGCGTATTGTTGTCTGTGTTGTAGTTCAGTTATAAATAAATAAATATTCCGGACATATCACACACGGTCAACTGATCCCAAACTAGGCATAGCCTGTACTATGGGTACCAGAGACTGATATACATCATAGATATATATTTAACACCCAGACACAGAACAAACATCTGTGTTCATCACACAAATGTTTGTCCAGTGCGGGGATCGAACTCGCGACCTCTAGCGCGGAAGGCAGAGTTACTACCAACTGAGCTATGCGGCCAGTCAGTTAATTGATCACAGGAGTCTATTAAAAAGACCAGTGACGAAGAACCTCCTTTTCTAGCTCGTGCACACAAAGAAAGTTGAATCTACCAAGTTTCAGCTATCCTAAAATATGTACAGGAAAAGTCAACAGTCCCTAGAGATGTTATTAATTATCTTTTCCATCGAATGAAACGTCTTCGAACGATAACCTCTATACAATAGACTATTTTACGCTGTTCATCATAAGCTTCATCGCTAGTGGATATATAGAATTACATAATACATAGAAATGATATAATGTGACTTGGCTATTAAGAGGGCAGAGCTTTGAATTTTTGCCCGTTGGCTTGGCGCGATTGTTTTATGATACTGTTTTCTTGCTGAATGGCTGTTACTCTATAGAACCTCTGTCTGAAAGCCACCAGCAGACATCATCATCATCATCAGCCTGTAGAAGTCCACTGTTGGACATAAGCCTCCCCTAAAGAGTTCCACGACGAACGGTCTTGAGCCTTCTCCATCCACCGACTTCCCGCAACCTTCACAATGTCGTCAGTCCATCGGTTGGGGGGCCTTCCAACACTGCGTCGCCCGGTTCGTGGTCGCCATTCGAGAAACTTTACTCCCCAACGCAGCAGACAGGATGCAAGTTTTTCATATGATGTGCAAGATTTTTTATAGACGCAAATGTAGCTGGTTTTATGAAAAAAAATCAAAATCCTTCAACGTTTGAGAGCTCTAGTATATAGAGCTCTCAAACGTTGAAGGAAGGAAGTGATGGGTCTTGCAACCCATCACTTCGTCATTTCCCTGCCCTTATCCCACTTCATGCGGGGTCGGCACAACATGTTTTGCTCTTCCACTCACCTCTAGCAGCCGTCATGTCAGTATTCACTCCTTTATTACTCATGTCGTCTTTCACACAATCCATTCATCTTTTCCTTAGCCTACCTCTTCTCATATTATTATATCCTTCAACATTCATATTTTCCACTGTTCTCTTCTTATGACATTCTTCCCTCCGCAACCACGTTACGTATGGAATGCAAAGTACTGCAAAATTCGGGCATATTCCCAGCGTGTTCCTTAGACTTCTCTCCTGGCGAGCGCCATGAGAAAGGAGAGGTTTTTTTTATCGTAGAACGGGACAGTTACTGGGTGCCACTGCCCCGTTCGAAGCTGCCTTGACACTTTGCTTTATTTACCTACGCTCACGCACTGAGTTTCAGATTACGGCCTATTGTTGGCATTGCCATGTACTATTATTTTATTCTGTGACATTGCCGTGTTATTAATAGAAAGTGGTGCAAGGGTGCAACGAACCTGAATAAAAGTATTCCTTCTGCATTCTATCTTGACGGTTTCTACCTGCTAAAGTAAACTAATGGTGTCATTTCTGTTGTTGCATTATCCTAGCCAATGTAGTTTCTTGTAACTTTTTACTACAGCTGAATATTATGTAGGACAGTTAGGGTGTCTAGACAAGATCCCGCTTCGTTTTCCTTTCAACGCTAACGTCATATGGATAACGGAATTTATTCTAGCAACTCTGGCAACGTAAACGCTAACAGAAAATGGATCTTGTTTAGACCACTAGGTCCGTATATTCAGCAGCGGCAGAAATAAATTTCGAAGAATATTTAATAAAAATATATCTATTTTAGGATCTGCTTCCAGATAAAAAGAACCGTACTGATTTCAAGTAAAGAAGATAGCTCTCGCGCTCGCCAACCCGCGTGCCCAGCGTGGTGAGTAGGTATGAGCAAATTCCCCCCACATGATAGGAATTCGCTCTGGAAAAGGAGGGATAGAAACACTCTAGATAGTTTGTTTGATTTAGTTTTTGATCTTGGAATCTCTGTTTACCTACCACGAACGGACCGAATCAGAAAGTATACTTGTCAGCGGTCACGGCAAAATGTACATGGCACAGTCTTGGCATAGCAGGTAATTCTTTAGTAATATAGAATGAAGCTCAGGGGACAAACAATGATGTAATTGTGGTGTTTGCGGTTGTATGCAACAATGTTCGCTTTGTGTGGCTCTTTGTGCTCTACCGCAGGTTTTAAAGAAGCCATAATATTATAAGCATTGAATTGTGTAATAATTGTATGATTATACATATTCCTGACCCACACTGATTCCCTATGTCGTACACACGACAAGAACCAGCTAGAAGGTTTTCCCCGTTAGGTATATATTTGCAAAATTCCTTGCTTTACTCAAAGTCTCATCATCATCAGCCTGTAGAAGTCCACTGCTGGACATAGACCTCCCCTAATCTAGGTGATATTGCAACTGTATTAGACACGGAATCAACTCCTCAACCTACTCTCCACATTTTATTTTATGTGGGTACTTGTCCCATTTTTGACGACACGGCTCAGTTTTGAATAGTAATTAATGTCGTTCAGGTGTTATTCCAATTATATCGTGTTCAGCTACTTTCGTTGCTGACTGTACTTGTCCCATTTTTTACGACCAGAATTATTTATTTTTATTTACCAGAATAATTTATTATTTAAGTATTGCTCAGTCAAAATTCAATAACAATTATTTACACTCTCTTGCAACACGCGAAAAGAATGCACTAACTAAAAGCTCCGAAAATAAACCGCGGTACGTTTCGTTTGAACCACTCAAATCATAATAATACTCCATCGCGCGATCTCTTTGGAGAATTAACAGCTTTACTTTACGGCTTGTTTCAGGAACTTGCAGTGAAAACAACATAGGGTGCGAAAAAAGCCGGCTTTTCTGTTTATTAGTCGGAAAAATACTAATAAGCCGGCCTTTATTGCACTTCATGGGAAGATTTGTCATTTGATTTTGTCCTTCTTTTATGTAGTAACAGAGCAATGGATAGACGTGACTTTTTGAATGCATATAGTCGGCTACTTTTTATGTTACCACGTGAGCGAAGCCGCGATTGTAAGCTAGTTAGTTATAATTATATCTACTTGTATTGCTACCAAAGATCCCAATTATGACCATGACCTTTTTTCTGTTGTGCTTTAAGGTATTTTTCATCAGACTTTTTAAGATTTCCCGGCTTTTTGCGTACCTATTTAGTCCAGTGGGCGATTCTATTTACCTACAGCTTGTGAAACACTGCAATGAAAACAGAATGCAATGGACCGCAAAAGTGGGGCATGTTTTGCTCAAAGTTTGAATCATGTGGGGATGCTAACGTACCTACGAGCTACGTAACTAAGTTGTATGGCATACCTTTCAACAGTTTCAACTGTAGTGCGGACTAAACTAATTGAGTTTGTAGGGAGAGTGCGCTGCTGTAATGTAAGTTAGGTGCACAAATAAGGAGACTTTGGCACTTTCGTGGCACAGGTGCATTATAGATCCTAGCACAGGTAACAAACTAATTAAGCGCGTTAGCTCGGCATGATCTTTTTCACAAATAGCATGCAAAGCTTGGTGCCAACAGAAGACAGTTCGGCTACCAAAACTTGTAATGAAATAACACCTATATTAACGCTGCCTATTGTTTCAATGAGTGAATTTTTCGCAAACTATACATAGCTGCCTCCTCCCATACAGTGAGGTTGCGGTGGCCTAGATTCCGGGTCAAATGAGTTGCAATTTGGGTTAAGTTTAATCTCTCAATCTGGATTTTGATGAGCGAATTCCGTTTTACCAGTTTTGATATTTTTTTTGCATTCCAACTCCTAGGTACTACGTCACAAGCTAACTAAGAGCTAACTGTAAAAGCATTAAATACCCACCTTCAGCAGTCGGCAGTCGAGTAAAAAGAGTAGGGTCAGCAGCAGCAAATCATTGACAGAAGTTTGCACAGCCAAAACTATAAGTAATATAATGAATGACATTAAACTAACTATTATTTTCTAGCTTCCGCCCGCGGGTTCGCTCGCGTGGTACCTACAAAAGAAGAACTCTTTATACTCCAAGTTTCAACTAAATCGGTTGAGCCGTTACGGCGTGATTGAATAACAAATATCCAAACATCCTCACAAACTTTCGCATTTATAATATTAGTAGTATTCTGTTTTTGGGCTCCATACTTTGTAAAAGTCTAAAGTTACTGTGATTAATTTAAAAAATAAACATTGTATTTTGGCTACTCCGAAGCCTGTGCAGTTCGACAAACTCTGAATCTAAAAATTTAAATAAAACAACATTTTCTCACTACTAATAACTGTGATTACTCAGTGATTCAAAGCCTCGAGACAGACCGTGGATTTTTAATCTAAAATCTAATTAAAAACTGTGAATTTAGAATTCTCTAAAATTCCAGGCATTGCTATTGTTCGGTTGAATCTTCGTAACGCAACTTTTTTTGGGGCCTGTTATCTCCAAGCATGGTGGACTAGATATCCAGGCGATCAGATCCTTAAAAGTGCGTCTGAGCGAGGTACCTAGTTGATAGATCAAAGCCAGCGAAGATCTCTCAAGCAAATTGGGCGAATCGGCGTTGTATTGTACCTATGTTTATTTGTTAGAGCATAACTTTCGAAAAGTCAATATGATCTTTTTTTTTTTTTTTTTTTTTCCGACCCCGAACCCCCTTCCCCCCTAAAGAGCTCTGGCAACCTTACTCACCGCAGGAACACAACACTATTTGAAACAAATAATGTTATTTGGCTGCGATCTTCTGTAAGGCGGAGGTACCACCCCAGGCAGGCTGCTCCAATTCAGAACGAGAAAATCTCGCTGTGTCCTACCTCCTCCTGGAAAATCTCGCTGTGCCCTACCTCCTCCTCCTTCATGTAATTTATTAGATAAACAGGTTGTAGGTACTATCTAGAATCTAGATTCTAGATCAACTACCTAAGATAAAGGAGCCCAAAAGGGGGTTTTTAAAGTAAGTATAGCCTAAGCTAAAACCGTTCCGTTTCACTCAACGCTTTTATGATTTTTTATGAGAAACTTAGTTGTTTCTTTTGCAACACAGCCTCAATTTTTTTAATACAACTGATGTGGCAGACTATCTTACGGCCCACCTGTTGGTAAGTGGCTACCGTGGCCTTTGAACGCGTGCAATACCTGAGAGGCATCACGCACGCGTTGCCGGCGTTGCTTTTTCTGTTTCTTAGATAGTACGAAAGGTCTTTATCGATAATAAGCTAGACATCAACAAGACCTACAAAGGAAGATATAATGAAGATTAACAATATCATGTTAATTAGTAATTATTGCGCAATAACCCGTGTAATGGAATGTAACAATGGATGGCTTGCGTTGATGACAGGATTTATGAGGTCAGGTTTGCTGTTTTATGAAAGGTCTAATTGAGGACGAATTTGCTGTTTCATGCTTTTATTACCTGCCTACAAGCTATTTTGGTCATTAAGTTAATCACTAAACTCCTATCAGCATCGCGCACATACATTCAATAACCTTGTTTGAGGTCGGAACAATAAGTATATATAAATGCAGCAGCAGCCAGCTGCAACAATATCTGACATATAAAGAGAGAGAGAGAGAGCAAAGAGAGAACTGGTGAAGGGGTGGTAGTGGCCCCACCTTCTGATCCACGGGTCGTGGGTTCTATAGATGTCTTGCACCAATGGATTTTCCATACGGAAAATGTATGTCCGCTATGCTAGTGCACTAAAACGGTGAATTAAAACATCGTGAGGAAACCGGCATGTCCTAGAACCTAAAAATTCGAAGACATGTGCAAGAAAGGAGCTTCTAACAGGCGACTTTAATCCTTTCGATGTTTAAGGTGTCATTAGAATCGAACAGCGCTAAACTGATAACTATCAAGTATTATAAATTAAAACAATATTCAATTTTAAACTTTGTAATCTTCGAAAATTCTAGATCAAACCACAATCTTTCCGATATCCATCACAGAGTGATGTTTACCGGTCGACGTCACGTTCTAGAATGCCAGCCGTGTCGCCACCCTCCTTCCTTTTTCGTTCCGATCTTTTCGGATGGCACCACTGGCATTCCCTTCCGTTCATAATTTTTACTTTTAATACTATTTAAATAAAATCAATGAATATTTAATCTAATATCGTAATACATAATAACAAATAGTGTTTATAAATGAGTTTACATTTTGATAACTCATAATAATCAAGAATTCTATCAATAATACTGTTTATTATTAAATCAATATACATTTTTCCTAACAAAACCAACGAATCATTACACAAGTAACAATAAATTCACTCAGCTGGACTTTTATTTATTTTAATTATGCTTAAGTACCTACATGTTACCTTTACCACAAGGACAATGCACCAGTCACCCGGTGCCACAGCCGGTAGGTACCTACAAAGTTGTGTTACGCAACCCGCAACACCTGCCTTTTGTAAAACAACCTTCCTGTTCCACTATTATGATAAAAGAAATGAATAAAAGAAATGGCTTCTTAAAGTAGGTAAATAGAAGCGTAACAGATTAAATAAGAAAGCTTTTCATTATTGTGTCAGTAATTTTATAGGCACCCAAAATAGTGACTCTCCCATTCTTGTTTTTGTCGTGTCATTGATTTTTTCTTGGTCATCCTGTATAGATCGTGAAGGTGTCCCTTCAAGTGTGAAACGTATAGGATGTCGCTAAGATTGTTAAAATAATCCTTAAAGTTACGAACTTCATTGCCATTTTGCTTACGCAATAGCACCCTAGGTTGAGGGAGGTATAGTGGCCCTTATGACCGTCGGTCGGCGTCGGTGAAAGAATGTGGGTAGTGAAAGGAATTAATCGCAATCTCCAAAGTAAAGTATTGAAAAGATAAAGCGGAGTTCATGACAATTGAGCAAAAATTGCAGTGGTTATTGGTAACCTTGAAGAGGTTATTATACGAAAATAAAGAGATGATACAAGCCATATGCTTCCGATCTAAGTGTGGTTGTGTGTGTATTCAAACCTTTCCAACGCCTAATTCCACACATCGCTAAAGCAGGTATAACTCTGAGTGATATCTCATGTGTTAGTTGGACTGCTCACGTCTTCCCCTCTGCAGTAATCAACAGATGCCAATTGGCTTTACTTTGCCAGTGAAGGTAGGTACAATAGTGAATACCATACTGCAACGTAACACGTACATTGTCCAAGATTCCATTTAAATTGTTTCCTTTCAAGATGTTTTCCGCAAGCGTTTTGCGTTCCGATTCAAAGAGTGGACAATTTTGACAATTTGCTGCAGTTTAGGTAGAAATTTGCATAATATGGCAGCCCAATTAGAAAAGCTAAAACCGTCAAACAGGTTTGACATTCCCAATAACTAAATAACCTACAGCCTAGAGCCACTTTTCTTTGAAAGAAAATAATAAACCTTCCACCTCACTTTGGAAGCCAACCTGTCTGTTTTCAAAGACTCCATACATTTTTAATGCGACTCCTCAGTAGGTTTCAAGTATAGTGGTTTTCTTACAACATTCTGAACTGTTAAGGTTTCCTACAACACTTATATTCTGCTGTATCCCATCTATTGCTGTTAACCTTTGTTGAGAGAAAATAAATACATATTCTATTCTAATTTGGAATTTTTTGAGGTTTGTGCTACGGCGTAGACCTCGTAGCAAGGTACGTAAGGTATTGTGCGTAATAAAAATACTTGTAAGCTAGTCAAATTGGCTATGAACCTAGGCGGGGCACAGATATTCTAGTCCGGCTCATAGCGCATCTTTTATTTGTAAGGTGCATCAGTACCTACTGTTATTATAATTACCTAAACCTCTGTTATTACTATACTACATAGTGCTTAAAGAAATAGTTATATAGCTGCCGGTATTGTACCTATTTGTTGTGTCAAATAAAATATTTCATTTCATTTCATTTCATTGGTCTAATATATTGCTCAACGCATATTACCTACCGATAGGAAACTATTCTAAAATGGAATTTAAAATCTCGCACATAAAAAGATTAGTAAAGTCACTGCTACATGCGTATGTGTTTAGGTAACTTAGTAGGTTTTTTTGGGCGGATTTTTAAGCAGTTGATCTCTTTAGACTATGCAGCAAATCCGGATTTGGCAAGCGCAGAGGGCGCTGCGGCCGAGAAAATGTTAGGTTGGGGCAACGACTTCAACGGCACCACTTAGGTACGGACCTTGGGCCGTTGACAGAGGGAAGGGGTGGAAACGCAGAGACGGGATGTCGTCGTCAACCCCGGATGTCGTCGTCAACCCCGTTGGTTGGTGCGATTTTTGGATTGTATTTTATCAGACGGGGTATGATGAAGGGATCGCCTCCGCGATAGAGAAGATGATGACGTCATCCAGTCGCAAGAACATGTCTTGGTCTACTAGAAATCAGCCCTTCCTCATCCTCTTCTTAAGGCAGAGCTGATATATTAAAATACTCCGCCTCCGTATATTAAAATTCTCCGTCCTTCTTGAGCAGGTATGGAGCAGGCGTGTACATAGGTGCACGCCTGCTCCATACCTGCTATAGAGCGCTATAGAACGGTATTCGGAAACTTTCTTGCGTAACAATGAAACGAGAGTTTCCTGAAATAACAATAATAAATCAAAGGTGACCGCAAAGTGACTGTTTGAGTGACATTTGCGATCCCCCGTCATAGTGAAGGTGCAAAAATACAGAGCTAACAAGGTTTACAGAATATTGAAAGTGAATTGGTAGAAATAGGCAAATCACTAATGTTTTGCTAGACAATCTACAAATTTCTAGTTTTTAGTAAGCGGTAAAAGAAGTCTTGGTTTGATTTGATCTCTTCAACATCCTTAGGTATACTTTTTCGTGTCGTCACCTACCTACTACAGGTGGGCAATATTACGATTGGTAATTGACAATGCAGTCACAGTACTTAGTTCAGATCTGACCCTCGAGTAAAATTTACTGGCGTGTTCGGGTATCAGAAACTACGAGTTACTGAGTTCCGAGACGTTTCATAGTGACTTTAGTGTTTTAACTTTTATGTTACCAAAACA
Source organism: Anticlea derivata (assembly GCA_947579855.1). Taxonomy (NCBI): domain Eukaryota; kingdom Metazoa; phylum Arthropoda; class Insecta; order Lepidoptera; family Geometridae; genus Anticlea; species Anticlea derivata. The sequence continues at coordinate 10,093,003 of OX388269.1, forward strand.
CCCATGCAAACATTTCTCTCCCGCGAGATCGAACTCACGCGTCTGTGCCGGGAATTCGTTTGCCACGCCACACATTGTCATTGCAGTCAGGCAACACTACAGAAATATAACATGTCATACATAACCCTGGTTTCAACATTGTGCTGTCGAAATACGAAGCGCAGTAACCGGGTTCCGGTTTCGACATCGACTCGCTCGACTGCCCCAAATCGCGTTCAGATGCAAATACAGATGAGTGGCGCTATCTCCTGTAGCAGGATGCCAACGTGATACACGACTAAAACAGACTGGCCTCATAGCTTAGTTGGTAGTAACTCTGCCTTCTGCGCTAGAGGTCGCGGGTTCGATTCCCGCACTGGACAAACATTTGTGACTAACACAGATGTTTGTTCTGTGTCTGGGTGTTAAATATATATCTATTATGTATATCAGTCACTGGTACCCATAGTACAGGCTATGCTTAGTTTGGGATCAGTTGACAATGTGTGATATGTCCGGAATATTTATTATTATTATTATAAAAACGAGCCTCAGAGCGCCAGGGTAAGTCATCGTGAGGGAAATATTGAGAAATTAAAAAAAAAACAAATTTGCCAGCAAATGCGATAAAATAAAGCTGTGTACAAACGGCTCAAAAATTGACTTTATTTCAATTTCATTTTTTTTTCAATTTATTAATCTTTTGACATATTTACATGTGCTTAGATAGGTCAGAACAGAATTAATTACTAGAGATTAGGATCATTTTGAAACGAATTTTATATGACATATCAAGGATATATCGCATGCCATTTCAACACTGCTTAATATCGTTGTGATATCAGTGAGAGTATGAATGGTGTGAAAAAGTACACTTCACTGTAATACCGATACAATTCAAAACATTGAAACTTACAAAAAATCACATCCATAAAAAGACCAAGCTCCGAATTATCCATTATTCCAACCCACATAAAAATGCGTTTAGCATGTTTCGTACCGACCTCCGTCACGAATCATGAAGCGTCCTATATCCAGCCGTGATGAATTATACATTGCGTAGCACCTATTCGTATAGGTAGAGATCGTCGAATCTAAAACTGAAAGCTCCTCCAATGTGTTTACGCTTGTGTAATGTTAACGCTCCCAGCAATTTTTAGTGGGGGGTTGTCAGTTAGATTAGACGAGCACTCGTACTAATGTGAACAGCAAAACATCGTGAGGAAACCTGCATGTCCTGGAACCTAAAAATTCGAGGACATGTGTGTGGTATGTGCACGAAAGGAGTCTATAAGAGGCGCACTTTAAACCTTTCACTATACTGATTCTTTCATCGATTCACATAATGCGTGACACTCCTTGAAGAAGGATTGTAATGAAATATCATTCCATTGAGTTATTCCTTTTGTTCAACTCTTGGATCACCCATCCAAGAGTGAACAAAAGGAATGTATCTAATGAATTGCTCCATTCTAAAGACCAGGCTGAAAGTTGTATAACCTTGCTAGTACATATGAATATCTGCTAAAAGTGCTACACGGGCCACTTAAACTGTGTGGCAGGCAATACAAGGGAATAATTAGTTAAGTACAGAACCTGGTCGATTGCTTTTAAATCTTTCTTGGAGACTCATCTTGCTATAAGTTGCTTATGACCTTCAGGTCATACCCTGAAGGTCATAAGCAACTTATAGCAAGCCTTCAAGTTTTAGTTAAACTGTTTATTAATCCCGGGTTCTCATGGATGCTATACATATTGGTTTCTAAGTGCCATTAGTATAGTAAAAGAACATCTTAGAAAGTAATCAGTCACATTGAGTCTTCTGTTACCAAAGGCTTCAAATAAAAAGGTTAGCTACAAATCCTAATTGATTTATGTGTTCTCAATCTAAGTAATTGATTTTGTCCAGACGGCCATAAGTATTAGTGTGATGACTTCTATTTAACTTTCGCTACAAAGTTACACGCAAAACCACACATGCCCCTTTATAAATTTAACTTAGGCTATCCCACCGCATTGGACAAGGGTCGTATCGTCTTATTTGCACCTATTGCCATGCTAGAACCTAATATAATCAAGGCGAATTTATAATCTTATGCTCAAAATCGCGTAACGGGCTAAGGTTGTATGCTCGGAGTTTCACTAGACCAAGGTCACCGACAACGCTCACGAATTAGCATGAAGTGGCAGTGGACAGGTCATATAGCTCGCAGAACTAACAGCCGATGGGGAAAGCGACCACGATCCGGACGACGCAGTCTAATAAGATGAACCGAAGACGACAAGGTTGCGGGAAGTCCGTGGCTGGTGAAGGCTCAAGAGCATCCGTCGTGGTCTATACGTGGCCAAACGGTTATACTTACATACAACAAAGCTATAACGGGCGTCTGGTACAGGCAGATAGTGAATTTTATCTGAGAAAGCTCTTAACGAATAGCTTTTGTTACAGCAAGTAAAAACGTGAGACTCTTTACTAGCAATTAATAACAAAAGCACCGCAAGCCACATTAACCATTTTCACACAAAACTAATAATCACCACACACTTCTCAAATTAAATCTAGAGTTCACCAAACTATTTACCGTTGAACGACCCTAACCGATTCCATATTACAAACAATACACAAGATTTTGACACAGTAGTCAGACAGTAGTTAGTCTGTTTGACACAGTTTCCCGTAGTCCGCTTGAGTTGAAACCTCGCATACCTGTAAGTGTCGATGACAATACATTCTTATGTCAGAGCTAATCTGATGAATGGAGATGGAAGGTCGACAGCAGAACTTTTTGATTGACTGGCCGTGTTTCGGCGATTCTCAGTTTGAACAACTCTTTAACCTAACCGATTCTATACTACAAACTGTACGAAAGGTTTTGACACAGTTCCCGTAGTCTGATTTGAGTTGAAACCCTGCATGTCGATGAGAATACAATGTTATGGTGACAGAGAGCTGGGGTGCAATTGCGTAAGCGTAATGGCAATGAAGATCGTAACTTTGAGGGTAATTTTAACAATCTTAGCAAGATTCAAAACATTCCAAACTTGACAAGGGAAAATTTGAAGACCTTAGCTTCTTCCTTTTCATGTTTGATATACTTCAGATGTCGCTAAAATTGATAAAATCATCCCTAAAATTGCGATCTTCATTACCATTTTGCTTACGCAATAGCCTGGCAGATCTGATGATGGAGAGTGATATGGACAGTGGAACTTTTTGATGGATAATTGTAAACTGGTCGGTTCGGTCCCATTCTCAGCTCATCATCATCAAGACGTGTTCTAATAAATACAATATTAGGTATGTCTAATTGGCCAATGATTACGGTAACCGCCGGTTAATGTAAGGTGAATGTTGGTCTAAAAGCAATTTTGTTTAATGAAATTCATATCGGTTCCGAATTCTGTTTCATTGTATTTTATCGTGCTAGTAAATCGAGCAGCGCCATTGTCCGGTCCGTGCTATGAATTTTAAAGCTCTACAAAGTTTTGAATGTGAATATGTGGCAGAATATTTTAAGGATGCACTGTATATTGGAGGTAGGACACAGCTAGCGCTAGCATTCTCATCGCTCGCGTGGTACCAGGATAAAAAGAAGCCAATATCTTCGCAAACTTTCGCCTCTATAATATTAGTAGGATTATGACACTGCTCGGAATCGTAAAGATTAGATAGATCTCTCTTGATATGGGGTAATCCCTGAACATAATCATAGGGGTGATACGGTAGAGTGTTTGTCAACATGATAAGTCACCTTCGGTCGTGTCACTGGTTTTTTTAGCGACACTACTATTGACATATTGGACGGTTCCTAAGTACATACTTTCATGTTTTAGTACCTGGTTTTTGGACTAGGTATTTGTAAGATATGATACTTTATAGACCGGGTACGTAAAAGTTCAAGTACCTACGACCCACGTCTACAGTGAATTGTTTCGCTTGCTATCCCCCCCCCCCCTCCCCAACCGCCGCGCCAGCAGGGGGAGCACAACAACACACCGGTCAATACGTTGGTTGGGCTTACCGCAACAAGTAATCATGTTTTAGAAACAGAAACAGGTTGACATAGGTATGTTTAAGAAACAGTATTTATAAAGAAAATGGCGTAGCACAGTTAATATCAAAAGCAGATGATACAAAGTTTTACAACTGTAAGTGTTTTTTTTTTGTAAAATTGGCTCGTTTTTTTATCTTATCCTAATAGTATTATGAACCGCTTTAATTAGACTCAGTGATAAAGAATTAGAAACTCCGAAAACATCGTAGATTTCTGAAGCTGATTGTACCATTTCTATTTTGAAATAGTAGCCGTTTGATCATTATAGGTAGGTACAAACATTCTGTTCTTAAAATAACAGCAAGTTACGGTGACCAAGATTCCTTGATAGTGAATCTGCATATAACTTAAATATAGGTACATACCTACCTATCATGAGTATTTAGGTACAGTTTCGTGGGTTGGTGCGCAATTCCCTACGTAAACAAGACATTCAACTGTAAACATGTAGTTCTGACTTCACAAGATGAGCCTTTGTGAAAATCGGCGGCTTCAAATCGTGATGCGGAATTAAATTATTATTAGATATTAATATTAATATCTTTATTTCAGGCTACTTGACATATTACACAAATATGTGTAATATGCCATGGCCCATATTAATAAATACCTTACAGACTAACATACATATAATATTAAACTTAAATAACTACACTACATCTAGAGTCAGGGACTTTCTTGATCGTGATTAAAGCTGAGATGGAACCTATCTGGCTCACGCTAGCACCTACTCATCATCATCATAGAAGTCCCCTGCTGGATCTATAAGGCCTCCCCCAAAGAGTTCCACGACGAACGGTCTTGAGTTTTTTCCATCCACCGATTTCACTTATACGCGGTCGTGGGTTCGAATTCAGTGCGTGCCCCAACTTACGGCATCCACGGGTAGATAGGAGGGGCCTATTCTTTAGCCGCGCCACCATAGCGACAAATCTCCAGTAGCAGAGGCTAATTTAGTTTTAGAATTATCTGACCGTCCCTCTTTTTTCTTTGGTCCAAACACATGCGAAGATCACATATAAAACGTGAGTGTACTGCAATTCATTTTCATGCTAAATAGATATGTAAATAATGTTTCTATTTGTAACATAATCGCCGCTCAAATCATCTGTAGAAATAACAATAGATGAGGACACTATGGCCCCACACTGAATCAACTGATTGATTGGACAAAGAATTATGCTCATGTGAATAGTAATTGAACAGGACAGGCCTCATAGCTCAGTTGGTAGTAACTCTGCCTTCTGCGCTAGAGGTAGCGGGTTCGATTCCCGCACTGGACAAACATTTGTGACTAACACAGATGTTTGTTCTGTGTCTGGGTGTTTAATATATATATATATTATGTATATCAGTCGCTGGTACCCATAGTACAGGCTATGCCTAGTTTGGGATCAGTTGATCGTGTGTGATCTGTCCGGAATATTAAAAAAAAAAAAAAAAAAAAAAAACAAATACATATTGCACAATTTGCGCATATTGGAACTCTATATTCTATCTATTCGGAGGGCGTTAATATTCGCGACACAGTTTCCCAAAACTTCTGCGGGTATTATCGTTTTTTCAATTAATCAACCATGTTTTTGCTCTACAATAAACCTATTTTGTTTTTTTTGCTTTTGACAAAGAACACGTGACGAGGATGAATAAAAATAAAATATGTTCTCGCTACTGGAACTGCGTAGTTTGTTTTGTTAAAGTGAGCCGCGTTGGTTTAGCCCCTTCGTCCACGGCGCGGCTCTAAAGGAACGCGACTGAAACTGTAGTCACTTATGAGTAGCCTGAATGCGATAGCACTAGTATTTCAATGCGCGTCCGTCCACGGCGCTACTCAAAAGGAACGCGTTTGTAACTAGTCTCCTGGCGACTCGACATGCTGGTCGCCAGGCGACTGGTTTCGAGAAACTGTTAAAAAATGAACGAATAAAAAATAATTATATGTGATTCTGACCTCTATGTGACTGGAGAAGTAATAATTCCATGTCATCGCTCGAATTATCACTAGTCATGTTAATTATTTTCGTTTTCAAAACTTTGTTCACATAAAATCGTGTACTGAGTGACTGAGTTTCAGGAAATTCCAGTAGCGTCGTGGACGAGACAGAGTTTCCAATCAGTCCGCAACTCTAGTTTCTAATGAGTTGCGTCACTTATGCGTAGCGTCATGAAAGAAGGGGCTTAGTGGCAGGTACCTGGAATTCCGATTCCGTAGGCCGTAGTCTCAAATCCCGGCCGTGCAACAATGGTTTTTTCTATACGAAAAATGTATGTGCACATAAACGTGCTGGGTTGAAGGAAAACGTCGTGAGCAAACCCGCGGCTTAGGCAACTTCACACGTATTGACTATGTCTCAAAGGATGGTGTAGGTGCTGGGCGAGCCTACTCTATCTAAATAATGTCCCAGGAACTACAACGCCCCGTTAGTGAGTAAAAAAACCTGGCGCCTTACTTAAAGCCACAGTAACGGGAAAAGTTCCACCTGACGCCTTAGGTACTTAAAGCCACAGTAACGGGAATACTTACTAAAATTTCTCCAGGGTACGCATTAGCAATGCTCCAGATGACAATAGGCTACGGTAACCGCTTACCATGAGGTGAGCGTATAACATATAACATAAAAAAAAGTCAGGGACACGTGGTAGACGAAAAATTATCGAAAATGCTGATAGAACTGATATAAACAAAGATGAATGAGCGATTCAGCACACGGGCATTCCAGATATGGAATGAAGGTAAGAAAATGAGGATTGGTCTAATGTAGAAATGTGGTCCGCTGCCGTTAAACTGAAAAAAAAACACATAATGCTTTTAGACCGGGCTAAAAATAACTCTCTGAAAATTTATGATTTTCATTGGTGTTATTCCACTGGATGAATAGGGTACAAATTCCACCATGCCTCCGATTACCTACTGTCTTGATTAGTCTTCGTAAGGCCACTTACATGCCATTAGAATTAGAGACATTGTATACGTTGGTTTCATACCTAAGAGACATAAAATTAAGCAAGCTCTAGCAAGCATTGAAAGCCAGATAACTTGCTTATTTACAGCATAACAAGCATTGCCTTATTCTTTCAGTCCTACCGATACCCGAAAAGATACTTTTAGTTTAGAACTCCTGTACTATAAATAAGTATACCTCATTGTTTGTCTTCAATCATCCCACTGTTATTCATTTGAGAATCAATCATCACTCAAGGGATGCGGGTTCGATTTCCGCTGTGGGACAAATGTGTTGGGTATTATTATTATTATTAGGCGGGCGTTAAGGAAATTTCGTACAGTGTCAATTTCCAGCCACAATGAAAGCTGTCTTCTTAGAACCTTTTTATAGCAAAGGTATATCGTCCAATTTCCTTCGCATTCGGCATAACTTTTCACTGTTTTCACCCACAAGAGTTCATACCTTCTACAGCAAGCGATACGCAACCACGCCATTACTCGTAGGTAGGTAAAGTAGGTACACTCAGATCCATTCGCTACCGTGCCAACGATCCCACTCTATTTATACTCTGTGACGCAAATGCACGTAAATGCATCAGGAAGATAATATAACTATAGACTTTAGGCTAAGCACAAATCATGTGAAAAAGTCTTTCCGCATCAAATATCACTCAGTCATAGATTTTATTTGAACTGTATTCTAATTATGTACTCAGCAAATTTTAGTGGACAGATGGCGCTTGCGATGTTACATTTTACACACGATAGAAATGAATTCCGCACGCAAAATTCCTCTGCAATTATCCGTTAAATTCTAGATCTCTATAGATATTTGTAACTTTGTGGTAACTGGTAATAAAGGAATTGCCGGGAATAGAGAAATGTAAAGGAAATAATGAAGTAGGTAGTTCAGGTTTTCTTTCTTTCATTTTCACGATCGAGAAAATAATTGCGCGTGGGTTTCTGATTAGCGCGGGAATATTACTTAGGAAATAACGTGAACAAAGTCTTAATTAATATAAACAAAGTGTATAAAACGAGTTATGATTGCGGTTGGGTTCTAGGAGTTCCAAGATATGATGACTAACCCCCCTTACTGGTTGTAGGACAAAGAACCGTACGCCACAATACCGTGATTCATGCAACGGTTTAAAACTGATGACGACCTCGGTGGCGCAGCGGGCGGGAATCCGACTGAGACGCAAGGGGTTCGATTCCCGCTGCGGGACAAATGTTTGCATATTCTGCAAATATTTGTTCCGGGGTTGGGGTACTATGGTACTCGTAGTTTCTGATACCCACGTCATTGGGAATCCTAGTGTGGGGTTAGGAATATGTAACTGACTGTTGTGTGTTATTTATTTACCGACTATATGACCAACAGATGGCCCGTTTAGTTTGTCACCTTAGTTGAACATATAAAAACGTTTAACCCTCGAAGAAACATTGAACAGTAAAATATGTAACCGATAGGTAAAGGTTCATAGTTCATAGTTATTTATTCCATAAAACAAGTCATTGTATGCGGAAATTATAAAATACACAGCATAATATACAAACAAAATAACAAAGTATTCCTAACTAATTTAACCACTTTTGACTGGCCTCATAGCTCAGTTGGTGTAACTCTGCCTTCTGCGCTAGAGATTGCGGGTTCGATCCCCGCACTGGACAAACATTTGTGTGATTAACACAGATGTTTGTTCTGTTTCTGGGTGTTAAATATTTATCTATTATGTATATCAGTCTCTGGTACCCATAGTACAGGCTATGCCTAGTTTGGGATCAGTTTACCGTGTGTGATATGTCCGGAACATTTATTTATTTATTTATAACCACAATTTATAATCAGTTTTCTAGAAAGTTATTCAGCTACATTGTACCAGTTAGGTGTAGACTTGATTTTATGATGTCTGGTTTGAGCTGCGGAGAACCGATGCAAGCGGGTCGGTCCCGGCATCAACAATTGGGCCTTCTACAGATTTATAGCATTGTCATCTTCAATTACGAAGGTCAACAATTCACAGCGACGACGCATGTTGCGATCTTTGTATGTGTAAATCTAAATCATTGCCTGAAAATCCATCTGCACAACCTGTGCGTCCTTCTTACAATGAAATATGGTGCCGAGACATGGAGACTATTCAAAGTTAAAGTCAAAAGGTATTTATTTCAATAAAATCACTAGGATCACTTTGAAACGTCTTAGAAACTAGGTGAAGTTATGCCTATTCCTTATTCACAGAGTACAAGTCGCACTAAGGGCGTTGGAACGAGCCATGCTCGGCATAACAAAGTTCAAATCAGGGAAATCTGTCGTCGGGCACACGTACAGGCGTGCAGTTGAATTGGTAGTGGCACCTGGGGTGCTATTGTATAAGCGAAATAATAACAGATTTAGAGAAATGGCAATGAAGTTCGTAACTTTGAGGATCATTTTAACAATCTTAGAAATATCCAAAACGTTTCAAACTTGACAAGGGACAACTTCACGATCTTAACTTCTCCCTGTTAGTGTTTGAAACTTTAAAATTTCGCTAAGATAAATACAATCATCTTCAAAGTTGCGAACTTCATTTCCATTTTGTTTACGCAAAAGCACTGCTGGCTAGACGTGGTGGCTGCTGGGAAAAGCCTTGACTGAGTGGTGGCCGAGGACAGGCCGCAGAAATTCGGGTCTTCCGACTAGGTAAAAGCTGGTGGATCAAAGACGCACCGTGCTGAAGAGATATTGTATTGTACCCAGCAGTGTGTGATACTGAAATGATGATGATGAGGTCAAGCCTTAACTACAGTCTAGATTTGATTGTAGTGGCTAGTTTGGGCCTTGGGGAACCGATGCAAGCAGGTCACAACTGCGCTGGTCAGCCGGTCTCACCGACAACAATCTATTAGCCAATAAGCCCGGATTTACAGACTGTCGTCTTCAATTACGATGATTGCTTGGTTATTGTTTAATAGTAGTAGAGTGTGCGGCTATAGTTGTGGCATATCTATCGCTAAATGCCAGCAACACTGGTCGCGTCTTTATAGTCAGTCAATCAATAAAATCACAATCAATTTCAAACGTCGTCTTAGAGCTTGTTGAGTTTAAGGCTATTTCCTCATGATATTAGTTGTCTTTTAAATATAATTTTCTTTGTGTGACCAGTATTCCTATATGGCTTCCGAGGATCAAACCTGCTGTGACGACAGCAGACATTTTATGGCGAGGCTGAAAGGCAGCGTAGCTGAGCCCTCGACCATTTCACCTGTCTACCTACATACATACCAAACCTTGTAAATTACCAATTGTATCTTTATAACAGTAACTCTGTGTAGGAATTCATGGTGAATAAATGCCCTTTTATTTTATTTTATGATTTATTTATTGATTAAATAACCAGTGTTTAATACTGGTTATATAATAAAGATAAGATTAGTGTTGAGACAGGATTTCTAGGTGTCTCCGCCGAACTCGATAGGCATCTACGAACTTGGTTGTTCTAGGCTTTGTCACGCACTATGACCAGGCTCAAATCAACCAGCACTAAGACGGCGGCGTTTAAAAGTGGTCCTTATGAATCTTATGATTGAGTATTGATTGACTTGATGTAATTAAATGTCCCACAAAGACCATTCACGGATTCGCTTTTCCATTATTTGTGCTAGATCAATACCCGGATACTGTTCCTAACCGCAGTTTAGTTTAGCTAACTGTAGCTTTGTTCGGCAAGTAGGGCACGGTCGTAACGGCATCTATTCTGCGTTCTATTCGCAAGGATCGACATGCAAATCCCTTTACTTATTTTACTTAGGTGATTATGGAATTAACTTATGACTTTGCTTTCAAATATTTTCTAAGAACTGCATTCTCTTCCGCGTCTCTTATATTTTCTTGATCACTCTTAGTCCCTTTACAATCGTGTTTTGTTTCTGTTTCTTTATTGGCCACCCTTCGGTAAAGAACTTCCCATTTCGTCATCACTGTTAACATCTTATCTTTTGATTGATTCACTGCACCAATGCCTTTTAAAGGGTCAGGGGTTACCAAGATCCTTTTTCTGTTGGCGTTGACGCCAGCCAGATTGAATTGTATTGAAATGGCATTAGCATAAGAGATGTCACGCGAGTGCTGCAAAGTTGGTAGACTTAATAACGTTATCGTGAAAGAAAAACGAAGCGTGAGGATTTTGTCTAGACCCCCAGGTCTATATCCTAAAACAGCGTCACCAAGAACGAACCACTGACGTGACAAGCAAGCAACAAGTAGCAACAAGTGCGCCTTGCTCCGAAACCCTTCATTTAAATCGTTTGTTGGAGATGAGATGAGATGGAGATGTTAATAAATACCATTTAATTTTAAAAGTTTTGCTAAAGCTCCTTTGTAGTCCGTAAAAAGGGTCTATTTAAAAAGCTATAGCATAAAAACTCGTATTGTAAGCTAAGTGCGACGTCGCTCCACAACAAAGGAGTAGCGTCGCACGAGCTGAGATTTCAACTGCAAACGGATCAGTGAGGTTCTTAGACTTTAGCCGGATCTTTCCGACTTTATTTCTTGGAAGTTCCATCATCAACCTGAACTGTCTCTTGCCTTTGGGTTCTGCACAACCAATACTTTTGTTGCATTCTATATTTTCTTTTTCCACATTTGCGAACGTGTCTGATCATCAAACTACCTATTAATAAAATGAACAATCAACTAAGCAACTCTTTGTTGCGTTTAGAGAAAAGTCATGGATGGCATTCTGGCTGACTTTTCATTCACTTAACTGGGACATAAAAATTACATCTTAATAAGATTACATTTCCCTACATAAAAACTGTTTTGTTGTAGTTGACATGGCAAGAGTAAGTCTACCTGAAACGCAGTTTTTCAGCAGCAACTTTATTTGAAGATTTTTCAGGATAAAAGCATCGGAGTCATAATTAGGTAGCAGGTACCTAGAACCTTGGTTGAACCTAACACAGATAAACCAAAAAAGAACCATTGGCGAACAGAAGCCGACCGTCGCGGTCCATTCCGCAGCCCTAGCAGATCAGTCTGGGAGGGGGTGACCTAACCCACGGGGTCACGCCCGTGTCAGTTAACTAGGTCGCAGGTTATTGCTTTGGTTCGGCTGATACCAAAATAAACCGATCGGGGATTGCAAGGATGATACTTAGAGGAGGATGGATATAGTTTGCAGGGCTTGGCGCAGAATTCATGAATAGAGGTGCACGGCTGAACGAACGGACTTGGTTGAAGTATTAGAAACAAGGAAGGGTCCATTCTGGGCCGCGTCCATCCTACGACCACCACAATATAATCAACGGAGAATTATAGTGCTATAAATTAGACTATACTAAAGTTACTGGAAGGCGTTGTTGTTCAGCTGCACAAAATACGAAAAGATACTAAAGTGCCAGTAGTAAAGTTTAGTACTAATTTAGTAAAGTTTAGTATCGTAATTTTTCGTACGAGGAACGACGTCAATTTCTGTTTTAAGGAGTTATGAGTCACATTTTACATCGTCCTTCATAGAGGTACTAGTTATTATAAAAAAAATGTAGGTAACTAAAAATTACGTTAAAAAAAAGTTGGCTGAATTGATAACCTCCTTTTTACTGAAGTTGATTTAACAGATGATTCATAGAGCTGCGACGCTATCTCAAAATTTATGCGCGAAAAGTACTAGGGAGTCATAGCACAGTAGAGGATAATGCTGAAATGCAGGCGGAAGGCGGGTCACGAGGTCAAGTGTGTCTAAATATAGATCGAAAGCTCTGCCATTTTCCGATGGAATAATTTTAACACATTTTTTTAGCTCTGGTCGCCACGCTTTCAGTTTCAAGTTTTCAGTGAAAGATTGTTGCTATGTTGTTAATTTCAGCTATTTTCTTATACAAAACTATTGAATGGAATCACAAATATTTATAAATACATGTAGGTATAAAGGACGGTGAAACGAACGGAAAAACAGACAGATAACGAATTTTTTACATAAGGGTTCCGGTACCCTATTTAGCAGCTTTCTATAGAATTTTAACGGAAAAGTAGGCCCGTAAAGTAGTTAATTTTTTGGAGCAGCCCGCCTGGTACCTCCGCCTTACAGAAGATCGCAGCCAAATAACATTATTTGTTGTTTCAAATAGTGTTGTGTTCCTGCGGTGAGTAAGGTTGCCAGAGCTCTTTGGGGGAGGGGGGTTCTTGGTTGGCAACGCGTGCGTGATGCCTCTGGTATTGCAAGCGCTCATAGGCTGCGGTAACCGCTTACCATCAGGTGGGCCGTAAGCTTGTTTGCCACCTCTGTTGTATAAAAAAAAAAGACTCTTTTCAGGGCCATCATACCTCAACCATAAACATACCAAGAAAGAATCAGTGACACGACAAGCAAGCAAGCAACAAAAAAGTTTGGTTTTCAGTCCGTAAATCTCATGGACTAGTCTCGTTATAATCAAATATCGGTCCAATTTGAGACGGTCCATAATCCTAAGTGAGTTTGCTACTAGCCAGATCAGATATTCGAGGCACCAAGGGCGAAGTTCGCTCACTCTGGTTCGTCTAGTAAATTATTTCGTTTGATTTTTTACGCCAATAACCTTCAGTTCTTTAGCCTTAGAGCAAGCGCGTCTTTTCTTTCATTTAAGTGCTCTGCGTTCTGTGGTTAGCGTATGTTTACAATATTTCTGTTCAGTTTTAATGTATCACACTGACACACTGACAACGCCGTAGCTGTGGCGGAGTGTTGGTCAAAAAAGTTTTGTCCCCTTGAACCATCGACACGACAGAATTAATGAATGAATGAATGGCTTTTATTTGCATGAAGTATAGTATATATAGGTAGAAGAAGAAGAAAATTCGAAAAATGTTCAAAAGTTGAAGGAAATCATAGTGAGGAAACCCGCGGCTTAGTCAGCTCGCACGTATTGAACGAACATGTCTTTCCTGAGGCTGAGAGGATGGTATGGGTGCTGGTGTATCGATACCTAGTAGGCGGGTAGGTAGGTGGCTAAACAGCGGAACGACCGTTCTAGTGTAATCGTAGTTTATTACTGACAGGCGATCGGATGACAAATGCTCAGGTGAGTAGGTAGATACATACTAGGTATAGGTAGTTATACATACAGATATAAACCAGTAAGCTATTGCTATGTTCATAAATATCATAAGATGTTAAGATGTATGGTTTTGTCATGCGATCTAGTACCAAAGGACATGGGTAATCGTGGGCCCCAACCTGCAGTTATTTGATGAGTTAATTAATTCATTTTGTTAATTTAAAGTAGTAGTTTTAGTCATGAAAAGCTCTAAAGCAGTGGAGTTATATTAAACTCTGAAAATAGTCACTTCCGTGTTATGTTTATGCTACCTTCTTACTACGAACGCTTTTCTTCGATGGTATAGTGCAACGAAACCAAACCCTACCCGCAATCAATTGTTTTTGACTGTCACAATAAACCATTGTCATTTGTGACTTGCAGATTCCGTTTCGGTTTTTAGCACAGAGTACTTTTGTATATATACCGGTTTTTAGTTTTTGAGTAAAAAATGGAAATTCTTAATTGCCAATTGCACTATTGCTTGAGGCTCAAGATTTCGACGATTCCTGGTACAAGACCAGCCACCGGTAATCCTTAATACTGTCACGTCTTAGTTAACCACATCAGTTAAGTTTCTGCATTTTCCTAAGTAATATTATTTTACGATTCATGAAACCTCGCAGAACCGATAACCGTTGGGGAGTAAAGGTTCTCGAATGGCGACCACGAACCGGGCGACGCAGTGTTGGAAGGCCCCCACCCGATGGACCGATGACATTGTAAAGGTTGCGGGAAGTCGGTGGATGGAAAGGGCTCAAGACCGTTCGTCGTGGAACTCTTTGGGGGAGGCCTATGTCCAGCGGTGGACTCCTACAGGTTGTTGATGATGAAGCCTCAGGAGATCCACACATCGAACGCGGTACGATGAGGAAAAGAGCGCAGCGCTATTTGTTTGAAAGTTAAATTGCAACGCAACGCCCTGCCGTGTCTCTGCTTGTTTGGTGTGCATCATGTGCATGCATTCTCCTAAAGATGCATCATATAAAATTCGGCAGCCGCAAAAATGAGCATAACTAGTCGTACGAAAGTCTGAAAGGGGTTGCTAGTAATGTAACTTTTTTATCAGTAGGTATATTTTAAATGAGGTACCTAACTACAATGACAATAACTATTATTTTTACAGATATAAAAAAATGACATTGGTGCAAAACGTTCCTGCGGAACAAGCTGCCGTTAGACGGTTTGAACATCGAAGAGTGTGCCGTGGATGTGGTTCTTAGGTCTTACGAGCAAGATCGCATGTTATTAACAATCCAGAAGGGGCAAGTTATCATCATGGTTATCAAATTCCAACAGTGAATGAAAAAAAATTGATAGTGAAAAAGTTGTTAAATGCTGTAGGTATATTTTGTAAAGATTGATTTTTGTGTATTATTCAAGTAGTATTTTTTTTTATTTCATAGTTTATCAATAATATAACAGTTAATTAAATACCATTGGTTACTGCTAATCTGAAATAAAAATTGTATGTTTATTCATTTTTTTTTATTTAGGTTTAATAGGTAATATCAGAGTATCATCCTTGGTACTATTTAATAACCATAATATAGGTAGGTAGATATTGAATATGAAAATACTTTTACATGGTAGACATCCTCCGACCTGAAGAGGTCCAGGCGTTCAGGATCCAGTAATATCCTACCTTTTCACGTAGATCTGTCAGTATTTTAAACTAATAACAACATAGAATTGAAAATAAATATTGTAATGTTCAAAATAATTACATTTCGTACACTGTCAACCAGGTATTATAAAAAACTTTAACGACCTATATCTCTTTACTCCGGCTGCTTTACAATAAAAACCGCACATATTTGAAATCTACACTATTAGCACAATGTAAAACTGAAAGTTTCATTATTGCAGGATTAAAAAAAATCGGGGCCCTGGCTCCATACAAATTTGCCCAATGTCCTTTACTCGGCCATCAACTTATATATACTTATACAAATCCTTAATTCGATCACAACTAGAATACTCTGTGCCCATCTGGAATCCATTCTATAATAAGTATAGTGACGCTCTCGAAGCAGTCCAGAGAAAGTTTCTGCGCTGTATGTATTATAAATGCTATCGTGAACAATTGCTCGATAAATACAAACTTTTGAACCTTAAACTAAGACGCTCGCAATTAGAAACTATGTTACTTTATGATCTATGCCACGACAGGTATGACTGTATTCCGTTAATAAACAAAATATGCTATAGAATCCCTACTAGAACGCATTGCCGCAATCCATGTCGTATGTTCTACACAACTCGATGCCGTACCAATGCTGTTAAACGTTCACCCTTTTTCCGGCTTGTAGATTCTTTTAACAATAATTTCATCTCTCTAGATATAGCGGCAACACGAGCTAGTACATTTAAAAAGCTATTACTTGAAATTCTAAAATCTATGTAGATACCTAATCTAAGAATTTAACTATCCTTTGCTATCCCATACAAATAAGTTATTTAAGTAATCCGTGGTAGACGGTGTTGGTGTCACAATTATCTGTTCATTTACCATTTAAGTTACTTTTTTAGTTAGCCTATGTTTTATTGATATGTATGGTATGTTTTATGATAGGCACAAAGAAAAGACGGCCCCCAGTCCCCGGCAGCTCCGCTATTCCTGGCACTGGTAGCAGCCACGGTAACGGCGGAGCAGGGGGTGCTAAGAATCCCCGGCAGAGGCCCAGCTACCAAACCCCACGAACCCTGGACCTGGTAACTTTCAACGCACGGACGTTGAGGACCGACGAGAAGTTGATTGAGCTGGAAGAAGTAGTAAGTAAGTTGCGCTGGGATATCATAGGATTATCAGAAGTCCGAAGAGAGGGGGAGGACACGATAATCCTGAATTCCGGCAACTTATTCTACTACCGGGAGGGAGATCAGCTATCCCAACACGGTATCGGGTTTCTCGTCCATAAGTCCCTCGTCAACAATATTGTAAAGATAGTGAGCGTTTCGAGCAGGGTGGCATACCTTATACTCAGAATCACCGAACGGTATTCGCTGAAGGTCATACAGGTATACGCCCCACACTCAAAACGCTCAGACGATGAAGTGGAGGCTATGTATGATGACATTTCAAATGCCATGCATGCCTCGAAAACACACTTTACAGTTGTGATGGGGGACTTCAACGCGCGGCTAGGCACGAGGAACGGCGATGAACTGAAAGTGGGGCAATTTGGATTCGGACAGCGAAACCAAAGGGGTCAGCGTTTGGTCGACTTCATGGAGAAGGAGGGACTCTTTGCGATGAACTCTTTCTTCAAGAAGCGATCGTCCAGAAAATGGACGTGGCTGCACCCCGGCGGTTATAAAAGCGAGATAGATTTCATCATGACGACCAAGAAGCAAATATTCAATGACGTCTCTGTGATCAACAGGGTCAAAACCGGCAGTGATCACCGTATGGTTAGAGGCTCATTGAATATCAACATTAAGCTGGAAAGGTCTCGTCTGATGAAATCTACTCTTCGCCCAAGTCCTGTCCAAATTCAAAACCCCGAGAGCTTTCAGTTAGAACTCCAAAATCGCTTCCAAAGCCTGGCTGAATGCGAAACAGTGGACGAGCTGAACAACGGGCTAGTGGAAATTGTCCAAGCGGTTGGGTCGGAGTTCTTTAAGACCCACCGTAAAAATAGAACCCAGAAACTCTCTGAGCACACTCTAAAACTCATGGTTGAGCGAAACGAAATGAGACTGCATTCTTCAGTGGACAGGTCGAAATACGGCGTGCTCAATAGGCAGATCTCTAAGTCCATGCGACACGATTTGCGCCTTTTTAATACAGCTTGTATTAAACGCGCCATAGAGCGCAATAAAGGCTCGAAAGTGTTCGCAAAAGATCTGTCTATTGGACAAAGTCAGTTGACGAAACTGAAGACTGATAGCGGCAATATCGTCTCGTCGAAGCCTGAGATTTTACGAGAGCTCGAGAAGTTCTATGGACAACTGTACACCTCATCGCAAAGTCCTGCTCCAAGCACGGCAAGCGATGCAAGAGCCCGTCTGACCCGGCACTATACCGAAGACATCCCGGACGTCAGCCTATACGAGATCCGGACGGCCCTCAAACAGCTTAAGAACAATAAGGCACCGGGGGAGGACGGAATAACGTCAGAGCTTCTGAAAGCGGGTGGAACACCGATACTTAAAGTCCTTCAGAAGCTATTTAATTCCGTCATCCTCGAAGGTACAACGCCTGAGGCGTGGAACAGGAGCGTGGTGGTACTGTTTTTCAAGAAAGGTGACAACACCCTCTTGAAGAATTATAGGCCCATCTCGCTGCTGAGCCATGTCTATAAGCTGTTTTCGAGAGTTGTCACTAACCGGCTCGCCCGTAGGTTTGACGACTTCCAGCCTCCCGAACAAGCCGGGTTCCGCAAAGGCTTTAATACCGTAGACCACATCCACACGCTTCGGCAGATTATACAGAAGACCGAAGAGTATAATCGGCCATTATGTCTAGCGTTTGTGGACTACGAGAAAGCCTTCGATTCAGTCGAGACCTGGGCAGTGTTACGGTCACTACAGCGGTGCCAGATCGACTACCGGTATATCGAAGTGTTGAAGTGTTTGTACAGCAAGGCCACCATGTCTATCCGACTCCAGGGCCAGAGCACAAATCCTATCCAATTGCAAAAAGGGGTGAGACAGGGAGACGTTATTTCTCCGAAACTGTTCACCTCTGCATTGGAGGATGTTTTTAAGCTTCTGCACTGGGAAGGACATGGCATCAACATCAATGGCGAATACATCACTCACCTTCGATTCGCCGATGATATAGTCATAATGGCAGAATCGCTGGAGGACCTTGGCGCAATGCTCAGAGACCTCAGTAACGTTTCTCAACAGGTGGGTCTTAAAATGAACATGGGCAAGACTAATATCATGTCCAATGCTCATGTTGCACCCATGCCGGTACAAGTTGGGAACGATACCATTCAAGTTGTAGACCACTATGTCTATTTGGGTCAGACGATTCAACTAGGTAGGTCCAACTTCGACAAAGAGGTCAACCGACGAATCCAACTCGGATGGGCAGCGTTTGGGAAACTTCGTCACATCTTCTCGTCGCAGATACCGCAGAGCCTCAAGTGATGACTTATGGCACTGAGACTTGGTCGTTAACTATAGGCCTCATATACAAGCTCAAAGTCGCGCAGCGTGCTATGGAGAGAGCTATGCTCGGAGTTTCACTACGTGATAAGATCCGAAATGAGGAAATCCGTAGAAGAACGAAGGTCACCGACATAGCTCTCAGAATTAGCAAGTTGAAGTGGCAGTGGGCAGGCCATATAGCTCGCAGAACCGATAACCGTTGGGGAGTAAAGGTTCTCGAATGGCGACCACGAACCGGGCGACGCAGTGTTGGAAGGCCCCCCACCCGATGGACCGATGACATTCTAAAGGTTGCGGGAAGTCGGTGGATGGAAAGGGCTCAAGACCGTTCGTCGTGGAACTCTTTGGGGGAGGCCTATGTCCAGCAGTGGACTTCTACAGGTTGTTGATGATGATGATGATGATGTTTTATTGTGTCACTGTTTGTTTACCCAAATAAATAAAATAAAAATAAAAAAATCACCTATGAGCATGTCTCAGGCACTAAAGCGTCCTGTAAGCGAGTAAAAAGTTCCACCTGACGCCGTATAAATAAATCATCTTAAATGTATTTTGATTCGAGATTTCATATTATTGTGTTTTATTTTCTGTAATTTGAAAAGGACTGTCTGAGTCAAGGAATGTCCAATAACTACGAATTCATTCTTGCTTTGAAAATCAAATAAGTATAAATTTGGCTTATTTATTAAGTTTGAAGTTGTAATTTGTTTAAACTGAATACCCAAAGCGGATTAACAATTTACTAAGTAATAATACCTAAATTAATGAATTTTATAATAATTTGAAAGCTTGGAAAGTATGAATATTGGCAGCGAATCATTCACTTTTTTGCACCTGTTAATAGGACAAACGAAGATATTATTTTGTTTAGCGACAAATGAAGATATTATTTTGTTTGCGGCTAGGTAGATACACACTAGGTACACACTATACATCACACACTCCACAAAAACACACGCGACACCGCTCCGGTACACTACACACACACACACACACACACATGCACATTTATGCGATTAGGTAAATCATATTTTGTTAATTTCGTAATTAGTATAATAAAAATACAAAAAATATTCCGGACATATTGCACACGGTCAACTGATCCTAAACTAGGCATAGCCTGTACTATGGGTACCAGAGACTGATATACATAATAGATATATATTTAACACCCATACACAGAACAAACATCTGTGAATCACACAAATGTTTGTCCAGTGCGGGAACCCGCGACCTCTAGCGCAGAAGGCAAAGTTACTACCAACTGAGCTATGAGGCCAGTCAGTAATAATATATATAATATAATAATCATAATAGTACGTAGTAGTATAAGTAGTAGTTAATATTAGTGATTTTAATCTTACTGTATTTTTATATATATTTTCTTACACTATAGTTAACCTAGTACGTAGCATACTCGCACAATGTTAGTTTTAAGCGAGTGGAATACAAAATGTCGATTCAAATTGGTTCAAGTACGACATATATACATCTAGCCTATATTCAACGATAAGTAAACTGTGAATCCTAGATTACTGAAATAAATAAATTTAAAAAACCTGTGGACTCTATAAATATTGTCTTTTAGTTATTTATTTATTGTTAAGGCAACGTCAACAGCACAGTAGTGGAAAGTCTGGATTTTATGTATAAATAAAATAAATAAATAAATATTCCGGACATATTCACACGGTCAACTGATCCCAAACTAGGCATAGCCTGTACTATGGGTACCAGAGACTGATATACATAATAGATATATAATTATGTAGGATGTATGTAGGTATGTATAGTGTTTCTTTCACCAACCAGGGCTACCATACCTCAACCTGATGCAGGATGATCGAGAAAGAACCAGAATGACACGATAAGCAAACAGGGCAGTGCTGCAGCATTTTTTAATAACAAGTCGGATGGTCCTTCGGCGCGGACCGTCCGAAGTGTTTTCATTAAGAGCTGTATATTTCGGGAGCTATTTCCGACGGATCGCGTGCAATGCCCCAAGCGCTTGGCGAACAATGTTGCTGGTACAGTTATTATTATATATTTTTTTTTATACAACTGAGGTGGCAACCAAGCTTACGACCCACCTGATGGTAAGCGGTTACCGTAGCCTATGAGCGCTTGCAATACCAGAGGCATCACGCACGCGTTGCCGACCCCGAACCCCCTCCCCCCCTAAAGAGCTCTGGCAACCTTACTCAACGCAGGAACACAACACTATTTGAAAAAAATTATGTTATTTGGCTACGATCTTCTGTAAGGCGGAGGTACCTCCCCAGGCGGACTGCTCCAATTCAGAACGAGAAAATCTCGATGTGCCATACCTCCTCCAGAGTTAGCTGTCAAAAGTACAATGCCTGCTTGTCGTGTCACTGATTCTTTCTTGGTCATCCTGTATTAGGTCAGTGACCAGGTATAGAGGCCCTGAAATAGGCATATGACCGTCTGTAAAAGAATCTGTAGTGAATGGATTAAAGTGCGCCTCTAAGAGGGTCCCAAAAAGTACGATGTCATAGAAGTTCGTTCTTCATGACATTTGTTTTCGGTCAAGTTGCGGTCATTGATGACAAGGCTTGTGTATCTAACAAGACCTAAATTAGCACCTCTGCGCGTGCATTTTCAAATGTTTGCGGTAACTTGAAATAAAAATAAATAAATAAATATTCCGGACATATCACACATTGTCACACCAAACTAGGCATAGCCTGTACTATGGGTACCAGAGACTGATATACATAATAGATATATATTTAACACCCAGACACAGAACAAACATCTGTGTTAGTCACACATGTTTGTCCAGTGCGGGAATCGAACCCGCGACCTCTAGCGCAGAAGGCAGAGTTACTAACAACTGAGCTATCAGGCCTGTCAAAAAAAAAACTAAATAAAAAAAAAAAAAAAAAAAATTGTAACCGGGACGCACCTCTATACGTGAGTTTGGTATTAGTATCGGCGTATGTTATATACGTTTTATGATTTCATGCGCTTTTGTCATGTCATAACTCATTTCTTGCAATTTTGAACTGCTATTTAGCTGAATCTTGCACTTGCCTTCCGCGCGAAACAATCATGAATCAATTGACGAAACTGTTTTAGGACTGGCCTCATAGCTCAGTTGGTAGTAACTCTGCCTTCTGCGCTAGAGGGCGCGGGTTCGATTCCCGCACTGGACAAACATTTGTGACTAACACAGATGTTTGTTCTGTGTCTGGGTGTTAAATATATATCTATTATGTATATCAGTCTCTGGTACTCATAGTACAGGCTATGCCAAGTTTGGGATCAGTTGACCGTGTGAATATGTCCGGAATATTTATATTTATTTATTTATTTATTTATACATCGCTCGGATCTCCAGGCAATCAGATCCGTGAAGATGTCTAAGGAGATGTCAGAGGCACGTCCAAACATCACATCTGGTAGATGTCCACGTTTTGCAGTAATGACTATACTGTACGTAACAAGTGCAAGGCCATCCTCGCTTACAAGAATTGCTGGTTTCCCCAACGATGTTGCTTGCAATTTTCTAATTAGGGCTTGCAATCGAATATTCGACAGATTTTTTTATTCAAATATTTGTAATAGCGATATTAGAATAATTTCAAGTATGAGAGAAAGCCGTAATCTGAAGCATTTATCCTTCTTAATTTGAGCATTATTACTATAACAACTTTCGTGAATCTGCACTTTCTGAATGTTTAAACGGGGAATGACTTAGTGAACTAAATTATCGGATTTTATTTGACGCATACTTTTTTTAAATATTTGGTGGTTTTGATAACTAAGGTTCACCGTAAGCCTTTTTGGAGCATTCCTACGCGATTTTGTGATGATTTCCTGCAGTAAAAACTTGTTAAAACTAACATTTAATAGTTTCGAATAATATTCGAATACCACCCAAAAATGGTCGAATACTACAGTTTCGAATATTTGCAAGCCCTAGTTCTAATAGAAAAAGATAGATAATATAGAATATATAGATAGAATAGATAGATAGAAAACTCATTGGTGAACGACTGGGTTCGGTCTTTGCTTTGAACCCTTCATGGGTTCCCTTCCGATTGAAATACGGGGTCATTCCCACTAGGCCAACACGGTTCCAAATGTCATGGAATACGCAGGCTCGTAAATCGTACTTTCTATCATAGGAGGCTGGCTACTGTTGGTGATTGTGTAACAAAATACGTACTTACCTTGTACGAATTTTGTTAAATAAATACCTTCGTAAGTGCCTACTTATAATTAGAACCTACCTAACCTATTCCTTAGTACTAAATCTACGTAACTCCTACATATAGCCGATGACTACAGAGGTAGCATGAGTTCTACTAACCTCAGTGGTTTTTTTATTGTGTTATTTTTATAAATGACAATGTATAAATTTTTGGATTTAAAAAAAAACTACGAGGTGCTACGCCAAAACAAACTCCTGCTGTCGACTGTACGCGCTAAAGACATGAATCATTGACCTTACGTGAATCGCTCCCTTTGTTTGAACAATACATTAAATGTTGATCCTTCGCAACGTAACCTTGAACTCTTTAATCAAATTAACTTTTGGTTGTGCTCACAAATCATTGTTTGTCAAAATAAATTTAACGGTTCGGATCAATTGGGTTTCATAGAAAAAGGATCATTAAATAAATTTATAGACACCAAGCCGTGTTTCTTGCCTGATTCTTCTAGGCTTGGTCGCGAGGAACAGGCGTAGCTTCACCTAGTTTCTAGGACTTTTTAAAGGGATCCTAGTGATGTTATTGAAGAAAAAGACATATGTATGTTTTGGATTTACTGTTTTATTATATTCAAGATTCACTTCAAAATCAATTGTACTTGGTCAGCGACGTGTCATTGATATCCAATGTTATCTGTTTTTAATTGATTCAATTTTCCCATCACTAAAGTATCGTTGCGTGTTAAGTGCTTACAATGTTTTACTGCTTACAGGTACGGTTACCGCCGTAGAAGACGTACAAATCGAGGTAACTTTAGATACTAAACAATGGGTTAATAACGATTCGTAATATGTCGAAAGGGGCTATTCACCACCCAATGGGAAATACAGATTGTGCCACGACTTTTGGAATTTTAACATTTTTCATTGAAACAAGTCTAGCTAAATCTGCTGTTTTGGTGTTAAATCTAACCTAGAGTAAAGTTCAAGTTAAATCAGGGTAAACTCAATTATTCCGCGGGTTTAGGTAGTCATCTTAATGTCGAACTTCTCTCGTACGTTTAAAAATTACTCAGTTATATGATATGAAATAAATGATAAAAAATATTTCGGGATATAAAACTGTTTCTTCATGTTATTTATTTATTTATTTATTAAGATAACAACATCATAACAGGTTTTTTTATTAAGCCCTAAGGCGATGTTATATCTAGGTACCTACTTAACTTAATTTATTAACAATACTAATTAATATATTTTGTCTCAATGACATGTGCCATATGTATGTGTGTTGATAGAATAAGCCCCTTTCGGGATCGCATACATATTATTTATCACTTTGTACTTGTATTCTGTTAAACTTGACACCTTCTTTTTCTAGTTTGTTAAAAATCCTAACCTAACATGCCACTGCTACGTCGTAGCAGTCTACGTCATGGCCAGTGGGTATTTCTGGAAAAATATTCCAAAATTCCACACTGCTATGTCGTAGCCTGCTACAACGTAGCAGCATGGTAGGGATTTCTGGAATAACCCTTTTCGTCCACTCATAACTACAATTTATTATTAGTTGTAACACTCAGACACTACGCTACTGTGGAGTCTAGTTAGTGGGCAGTGGCAAGGTACGCTGCATTAAACACATCGGTGGCACGAGAAGAGCCAGTTATTAGATCCAGACTGGCGCTGCACCAGACAACAAAGGAACATACCCCTGACACAGCCAAGCGAGAATCGCCCGACAAACGTGCACTCGACAACGTAGAGCATAGGTGTGGTGGTAGGGACTCCGCCTTTGATCTAAAGGTCGTTGGTTTGAATCCCGGTCGTGCACCAATGGATTTTTCATTCGGAAAATGGATGTTCACTATTTTAGTGCTGTCGAACGGTGAAGGAGAACATCGCGAGGAAACCGGCATGTTTTAGAACATAAAAATTCGAAGACATGTTACGTGGGCACGAAAGGAGCCTCTCAGAGGCGTACTTCAATCGTTTCACTACACTGACTCTTTCACAGACGGGCATCGACCCTTTTCAAGGCCACTATACGTCAACCTAGTCACTGACCTAATACAGGATGACCAAGAAAGAATAGGAGTGAGCTATGCTAGGAGTTTCACTACGTGATAAGATCCGAAATGAGGAAATTCGTGGAAGAACCAAGGTTACCAACATAGCTCTCAGAATTAGCAAGTTGAAGTGGCAGTGAGGAGGCCAAGTGGCTCGCAGAACCGATAACCGTTGGGGAGTATGGGTTCTCGAATGACGACCACGAACCGGGCGACGCAGTGTTGGAAGGCCCCCCACCCGATGGACCGACGACATTGTAAAGGTTGCGGGAAGTCGGTGGATGGAGAAGGCTCAAGACCGTTCGTCGTGGAACTCTTTGGGGGAGGCCTATGTCCAGCAGTGGACTTCTACAGGCTGATGATGATGATGATGAAGAAAGAATCAGTGACACGACAAGTAAGCAAGCATTATTGCGGAGCCCACACTCTAAACTTGTGCCATCAACACCACTACGTTTGTAAAACGAGACGACACACGCAAGTAACCTAGCCATCCACGTTGGGCTGTGTCCCTGTTTATCAGCTACAGCTAAATTTGTTACTGGAAGGGGGGGTAGACAGGGTGGGTGCTAGATGCACTAGAGGGGTGTAAGCTGATATGAAGGGAATAGCATCGCTTTTGTCTGGCGGGACGGGACCGATACTTAGGAATGTCTAGGGGACTGGCGCACTACTCTTACGTAGATTACCTACCTAGGAGATGGGTTTTGTCGTGGATGGCAAGCTTTTGTTACTTTAGCAAAGCCAATATTGGGTTACTGACTTAGAAATTGCCACTCTATCTAAAAGGCAGATTGGCGTAAAGTGAAGTATCTAAAAGTACAAGGTTGGTGCCCGTAAAATCGCATCTAATTCAATGACTTAATCTATAGCTATAGCGGGTAGAAAGTCCTTTTAATAAGCATTTCAGTCGCAGTAAAAAAATACGTGTCGGGCGGATGTCGTAAGAGGCGACTAAGGGAAAAAAGCTAGGGGATGGGCAGCAGCGTCCCTCATTTTTTTACTACGATAGCTCTAACTGCGCTCGCCAACCCGCATGCCCAGCGTGGTGATGGGCAAATCCCCCCACATGATAAGGAATTTACTCTGTCTGTGGGGGAGGCCATGTTCAGCAGTGGACGTCGTACGGCTGAAATGATGATGATGATGATGAAAAAAAATACATATCAATACTTATAAAAAACAATTACACAGGTCCTGATCCCACACTAGGATTCATCATCATCATCGTTTCAGCCACTCCACGTCCACTGCTGATCATGGCCTCCCCGCAGATTTCCAGTGCATATCATTTGGACGAATAGCCAATCATAGGCCCTTTTCAGGGCCACCATACCTTAACCTGGTCACTGAACTAATAAAGGATGACCAAGAAAGAATCAGTGACATGACAAGCAAGCAGAACGATTTGCCCATAATCACCACGTTAGAGCTATCTTTGTGAAAATAGGGGATGCTGTTGCCCAATCCCTAGCTTTTTGCCCTTAGTCGCTTGTTACGACATCCACGGGTAGGCAATATGGAGGGGCCTATTCTTCAGTCGGGGCCACCACGGCTCAATTTTTGGGTGAGAATATATAAGCACGTTTAAGGGACGAGTCGAAGCTACGCCAGTTCCTCGCAGCCAAGCCTAGAAGAATCATGCATTAAAGAACAAACACTGTATTCTAAATTTAGAGTATTCATTTCAATTTCTGTATTCAGAGCTCTTTAGGGGGGGAGGGGTTTGTCAGGCAACGCATTAGCAATGCTCCAGGTGTTGCTGATGTCAATAGGCGACGGTAACCACTTACCATCAGGTGGGCCGTAAGCCTGTTTGCCTCCGTATAACATAAAAAATAAAAATAAAAAATTCTAACCCATGGTTACGGTAGCTACAAGTTATTTTTCGGTGGACTGTGGGCTTTGTTTATTGTATTTTGTAAGACGATGCATGCTCCATTAACTAACACCACACACCAGCTCTGTTCACCCACAACAACGTGGACCTTTTCCAGCGCCGCGGCATCAACGCCGCTCGCGCCCTGCGGAGTAACAACCACCACTACCGTCTGGTCACTCCTAAACATAGGCTACAGAAATCGGAGAGGTCCGTTTATATAATGGGTCCTTCGGTGTATAACCGGCTGCCCGACTGGATCCGTGATGCAGCTTCCACACCTATTTTTAAGAAAAATAATAGAAAGTGGCTCACTGACTTAGTGTTATATGATGTGAATTAATATTTAAATTTACCAATATTATAATTATTTTTTTTATTTCTAATTTAATTAATGACATGACATGTAATAATGGTATTACTAATAAATTCTGTATTCTGTATTCTAAATACCTGTCCTCAAAACATTGACTTTCAGGAATGTTCAGTGTTTTCAACCGACCTTGGTCACCAAGAACTTTGTTTTCGTGACTTTCAACGCTCATAAGGTAAATTTACATTATTAGGTTTTTGCTAGAAAACATGACGATTGTTCGTTTTTGTGCATCGTAAGTAGCAACAAACAAACCAAATACAAAAGTCTCTAGATTTTATCTACTGACTGCATGTTCACCATAATTTTTATTTCAGTAAATCACCTCATTGAATAGAGCACTTGTGGTGTGGTGGTAGTGGCCCCGCCTTCCGATCCACAAGACGTGGGTTCGAATCCCGGTCGTGCACCAATGAATAGTATACTAGTGCTCTCGAAAAAGGAAATTTCAGAATGTCCTAGAACCTAAAAATTCGAAGACATGAGACATATGTACGAAAAGAGCCTCTAAGAGGCCCACTTTTATCCTTTAACTTCACTGATTATTTCATCGACGGTCATAGGCCCTTTTCAGGGCCGCCATACCTCAACCTGGTCACTGAACTAATACAGGATGACAAAGAAAGAATCAGTGACACGCCAAGTAAGCAAGCACCTCATAGAATCAGAAAACAGAACATATTATTTTACCAAACCATTATATTAGTAGCTGTCAGAGTAACCAAGAAAGAACCAGTAGGATAAAAAACGCATGAGATAAGTCTAATGCTCTGTATGCACAGGGTTCACCGACCTTCCGAGTGCATCAATCACGGCAGTATTGCGGCTGATAGAGATAATTGACGTCGCCTGGTCGCAACACTACCGCCTACTTGTTGCCATTGCCGCGGTAGGGTTCGGGACCGACGAATACATAATTTTCACTCATTCCCCGATATTTCGGCATAGTTTCATGCGCCATGATCACGGACTAAACTGTAAAACTATGTTTTTTAGTGAAAATTAAGTTCATAACCATGATAGTATCGAAAATTATATCGACGAATTTATTCATGTCCTAAAATGGTGATACATAGAGTCATTCCGGTCAACTGTGCGCATTTTTCTCTTTGAAACCTCCTTGAAACCTCACCTCAACCTCAATTTATTGTTTTAAGTATTCACACGATATGTCAAGAATATAAATCGTCATTTATTTCCATTTTTGCAATAAAAGCGTTCTAAGAGCCAAAATCCGAAAGTGTGCGCACGGGTAGGTACTAATCGCACGCGGGTAAGTGTTCGCGTTGCATTTTCAACATAAAATACATTTAGGCTCGTATTCGGAGACAAGACTCAAGCATTGATCTGTACTTAAATCTCGATTTGAGGCGAGATTCTAATTCTTGAACAGTATTTAAGTATAGATTCAATGATCACAGTTCACCTGAGTAGATGCTTATTCTGAAACGTCAATCAGACGAAATCGGTGCTTGAGTTTAGATTTGATTTGACATTAATCAAATGACATTTTCGTTCCGTTACACGTACTTTGATGCATATTTATACTTCACTTTATTGCTCTATTCTATTTCCACCCTGGCTGTTTGAATTTCTGCGTAAAACGGATCGAAAATTATAAATAAATCAAAATGTAAACGAGAACATTTGAGTACAGATTTGAGACTCGATTCAGCTGAGAATAGTTTAAGTTCAGTTCTTGAATAAAAGCTATGTTTGAGAAGAGATTCAATACTTAAGTAGAGTTCAGCTGATCTGTGATTAAATCTATGCTTGAGTCGTGTCTCTGAATATGAGCCTTAAAATCTAAAGAAACATCTTATTATTAAAAATTGTATATACTCGTATTATTACAACTATAAGTAGGAATGATTTTTGCCATCTTACCAGATTCCAGCCAAAAAATCCAACATCGTTATTATTAAAATTTAGAAGCCTAGCTCTTGTCGGTTTATACCTTGCGATACGAAATGCCGTCTATCTTCTCTTTTATCTGGCTCATGTAACATATTCTTGGTCTTCCTCTTCTTTGTTTTACTTTTACCATTTCTTCAATGATGTTCTTATTAAAAGAAGCTGTCATCTCGTATACGATGCTATCATGTCGTACCTATAAGATGTCCAAACATTTTTCCTCTTCTGTTTTGTATGATCTTAATCAAACAAAGGCCTTTACTCATCTACTTGTTTTAGTACTTCCTCATTCGTAACTTTCTCATCCAGCTGATCCTCTCCATCATAATAAAAGCATCATTGTAGTAAACTTTTCGTCATTTCAGCCGTAGGACGTCCACTTTTTAACATGGCCTCCCCCACAGATTTCCATAGCGAATTCCTATAATTTGCCCATGCTCACCACGCTGGGCACGTGGGTTGGCAAGCGCAGTTAGAGATATCAGGGGACGCTGCTGCCCATACCCTTAGCTTTTCTCCTTAGTCATGGTTAGGTAAATAGGGAGGGCCCAATGCTTCAGCCGGGGCCACCACGGCATATTATAAACGTTTATTCAAACTTAACTTTTCCATGTATAATATCGATAAACAGCGAAAATCGAAAATGGCTGTTGCCACCATTTTGGTAAATCACTCGCGCCGATGTGATCTCTCTAGTTTTGCTATAAACTGGTATTGTAGCCAAATCCTTTTCATTCGGGCTCTATCTGATAGCTTACTGTTTGTTTACTGGAACTACGTCCAAACAAAACTTTACTTTTATGGCGGTAAATGGAAAATTGCAAATGGCCGCCACCGGCGCCGTTTTCATAAATTATATCTAGCTTAGCTAAAAGTGCCGCCGATTATAGCCAAATCTTTTTCATAGTTAATATCCAAATAGTTTACTGTTAGTGGCTTTACGTGCCGACTTATGCAGTCGTCGAGGGAAATAGTGAAAACGAAATTGTCATTTTACGAGCTCAGCGCCATTTTGATAAATTAACTACATTACCTACATATAGTAGGTACGTATACCACTGAGTTGTCGAATGCACAATCCCATTTACGCGAGAAATACGGTTATTAATTATTATTTTCTGAAACTAGCTTTAATCAAAAAAGAGCCGTGTGTGTGTAGCAGTTGTGATTTCGTACTTCTCCTGCGTTTAATAATCATTCAATTTTTTTTACGTTTAATAATTTTCGGGATATTTTACCAGTTACGGAACATGTTGTTTAGATAACTTACAACTCTGTGCGTTTAACCCTGACACAATTATAGAGTATCAAAACGACACTAAATACGCGTTGGTCCAGTTTACTTGTACTGCTTGTACAAGTGTTCTGTTACAAACACACCAATTAGATAATGTGGACCGCTCTATAAAAAACGTAATTATCATACGACCAGAGATAGCGTGAAAGGAGATTGAAATGAAATCTATACATCCCACTAATATTTTATGGGCTCAAGACTTTTGTGCCCCTAATTTTTGATTTTTTTCGCCGCTAATATTCTTTCTTATTTTATTTATTTTTATTATAAATACGAAAGTTCGCAAAGAGTTTAGGATGTGTAGATGTTTGTTACTCTTTCACGCAGCAAACACTAAACGTATTGAAATGAAACTTGGCATGTAGGTATGTAGCAAATAGTCTGGAAGTCTCTTTGCAAGTCTTTAAATAAAACAAATCCTTAGACACCTTAACCGATTCCTTCAATAAATTGATTTAGCACAAAAAATTGATTACGTTAATTAATGTAAAAATAAAGTGTCGATTTCAGCCGCAAATGAGGCAAAAATCCTGCGTTTTTGCGATTTTTTTATGCAAATGATCCAACAAAATGTAAATTCACTTTAATGAAAAAAATAATCGGTTGGGAAAGGATGTTTTACAATACAACAGTCTGTACAAAAAATACGTTATAGTATCATTGATACAGTGCCGTTTAGTTGAGCAACTTGAATGAATATGGCTAATTATAAGGCTGAAGTTCACCAACACATTTACCAGCGTTTAACGTAACCATTAGTAGGTACAGTTAATGACAAAAGTCTCCTCACGCGACCACTGATAACGCGGTTAAAGTGGCCTAACACTCAAAAACTATTTAAAAAGTAATAGAAGTATAGACAGTAGGTATTAAAACAGTCAATTTTAATATTTTAAAATTGACATTTTTAATGAGCTGATTAGGTTGGTTGCCACTATTACTTATTACCTTATTGGCAATAAACTTTTGAAAGTAGTAGCAATTTTGGTGGCAAATCGGTTCAATCAAACTGAACCATTCAATAATCAAATATTATGTTACGGAGATGATAAAAAGACCAAAAATAGCTGATGTAAAAAGGTCAGGAAAAATAAAGTAATTTTTGCTAATATTCTTTGTCTTTGTTCATAGAATAATTGTAATATTTGGGAAGCATGTTGTATACAGCCGTTTATGATGTTGGTGAACATTTGCCTAACTAAATAGTATTTTTTTCGCTGGCAACAAATCTGGGCGGTAGTTTTACGTGCAGTTTACGACCCGCTCTTGCCGAGGAAAAATTGCTGGGTTTTGTAACAAATTGTAACGTCGCTGTTATTAAAAGCAGTAAACAAGACTGTAGTTTTAGTGCACCAAATAAGCCTTTTAAAGGCCTCCCTTTGCGCCAGTCAACACGATCCTGCGCTAGTCGCGTCCATCACCGATTTTGACTTTATCATCTGCCCCATCCCGCTCATCATCATCATCACCATCATCAGCCTGTAGAAGTTCACTGCTGGACATAGGCCGACTTCCTGCAACCTTCACAATGTCGTCAGTCCATCGGGTGGGGGGCCTTCCAACACTGCGTCGCCCGGTTCGTGGTCGCCATTCGAGAACCTTTACTCCCCAACTGTTGTCGGTTCTGCGAGCTATATGGCCTGCCGACTGCCACTTCAACTTCCATCCCGCTCAAGACCAAGAAATAACCAGTGATAAGAGCAAACTGAACGTGTAAATGGACGCGGTCGTCTCGCTACGGTCCCGAGGTGAGGGGCTTCCGCCGCGGTCATCCACCGTCTCGGAGCGATCGAGATAGCGCGCGACTAGACGACATTACCTTTCAGCACTTTGATTTTGATCACAACTATAAAATGCTAGTTTATGGTTCAGAACTGATAACTTTGAAGCTCGGGTTTCGTTTTAAAACTCTTAAATGGACTGAAACCAGACAAGTTACTTATAGGTAGATATTATATTGCAGAAGTGCACGAAGTTAGCTTATGTGACAGAATTGGATTGTTACCCTAGACTGGAACGTTACCTGGAGGAACTAAAATGCGGCCATAGATAGGTATATAATCTACCCTTGTACACACAACTGAGACTCAAAATAATCGCATGAATCATTTTATATCGTATCTCCCTCGTTTCCTTGGTCCCTGTTGCAGACTTGGTGCATTTCCGCAGAGGTCGTCTACCGTCGAGACGGCTAGACAGACGATATACTTCCTTATTTTGATTAAAGTATTTACAAGGTGATTCATAACGTGTATACCATCCCGAAAGGGGGTTATACTATCAACGAAAATAAATAATCTTAGCGAAAAAAACATCAATATTTTGGTTTTTTTTCCAAAAACTTTCTCAAATGACCTGTTTTTTGGTATTTTTATCATCTTTAGAACCAATAACTAAACGTACAAGAAGTTCGGAATCAAGATTGCTACCGAAAACAGCTGATTCATTGAGTTTGACCTGATTTGACCCCAAACCAGCTGATAGCTGTAGAATAAGCACTTTAAAAAATCGGAAGGATTCCGATCGGAAACGACAGCTTTTCTCAACCCAGCTCTAAAATGATTTCGAAATTACCAGTTTTTGAACTCTTGTTTTTGATTTCCTTAAATGACATTTTGGTACTGTCGGCTGCGCTAGGATGTATAAATTTCATAATTTTCAAAATGAAGTTAGTACTAACTAACCTACCTACCTAACCATCAACTTGTGCCATTTTCAATTTTGCTATGTATCTTCGTCTGAATAATGGCATCATTTTGAAAATTATGAAATGTCTACATCCTAGCGCAGCCGATCGTAATATACCATTTCGGGAGCTGTCTTTTTACACCCTGTATGAGGATACAGGGTGTAAAAAGACAGCTCCCGAAATGTAAAATTTCCGAAAATTTCCGCCATGCCCATGACCATGCCTATATAAAATGTAGTATTAGTCTAGCTTTGAAGACGGAAATTTTTATTTGATATTCAATTTATTCGTCCCAAATGTACCTATTTGTAGTGTTTGTTACCTCCTTGTTACGGTAGGGGTTGAAAGCACCGGAATTTTCCCTTTGGGTCATTGTTAAAGAAACTTGGGCCGATCAATAAGTTCGTAACACATACAGTAATCTACTTCTTGATGTTTGTAGAAAGAAACCGTTTTTAGTAGGTTTATATTTTCCTTGATTATTTCACTGCACTGGTTTTTTTTTTATAGGTCACAGTTTTTGGCAATGGCACTTCTTTATAAGTACAAGCTGATCATCGCCCTAAAAATAAATTCTTAGGTAGTTAATTTTTTAATGTGCCAACCCAATTTTAATAAATTGTTTAGTTGTATTATTTTTGTATTTCCTTCCAAAATCCATATCTTTTGTAGGTAGTATCTTCTAAGTGCCCTGTCCACTTTAAACGATCTTGCCGAACGTCAGAGTTTGGTGACCCCTTAAACGTTTCCATCCAGAAATCTCCGGATTACTAAACCTGATTTTAACTGAGGCTATCCGTTCGTACCAGCCTCAATCTGCGTTTTTGCGAACTTTGTCACTTGGCTACCTGTTGTAGGCTGAGAGCTAACACTCAATTTTGTACATTACTACGCTCGCTGTTTCAAAAAGACGTGCGATATGATAGTAAAAATTTATTTGAAAATGACCCTTGAATCTTTTGAATAAAATTTTATGTTTGACTTTTTAGGAGCTAGCGTTATCGTTGAGCTATATAGCGGCAAACCCTCAAATGTCAAACTCAAAATGCCTTTATTCTGTAGAAGTCTGAAACATGCCGTTTGGAACACGGGCTGTGTCAGAAAGACCTCTACCCTCTCTTGCACTATAAGGTTCGTTTCCGGAGCGAGCGGTCATCGCTCGGCGCGGTGCATTGACATCGCTTTGTCTTGAACCGATCGACTATCGAACGCGATCGCAATTGCAATTGGGACTAAGGGTTCGTTCCGTTGTCGCCCAGTCCCGTATTCACCCGGTCCGTTCTCCCCCGATTTGGTTTAGGTACGATCAATTTCATCCGAAGCATTTTTTTATGAAAGTACTGGCAGGCACAAATTTAAGTACCTGCAATATTTTTTTTAATTGAATACTTTTTGACCTTTGTACCATGGGGACCAGGTACCAGAAAGCTCTTCAAAAAAATTATACCAACTTTGGTCGACGCCGCCGGTGATAAGAGAGCTGGCTCATTCCTTGCACAAAGAATTTATTTGGCAATTCAACGCGGGAATGCAGCCAGTGCTATTGGCACCTTGCCGCATGTCCAAAATTATTTGTTTAATTAGTTTCTATTTAATTATTTGATTTTATATTTTATAGTATGTACATATATAGTATGTATAAGTGTCTGACTGTGACTGGCCTCATAGCTCAGTTGGTAGTAACTCTGCCTTCTGCGCTAGAGGTCGCGGGTTCGATCCCCGCACTGGACAAACATTTGTGTGATGAACACATATGTTTGTTCTGTGTCTGGGTGTTAAATATATATCTATTATGTTTATCAGTCTCTGGTACTCATAGTACAGGCTATGCCTAGTTTGGGATCACTTGACCGTGTGAATATGTCCGGAATATTTATATTTATTTATATTTAAGTGTATATTTTAAAAATAAAGACAAACATTTTGAAATTAGTTGAATAATATTTAAATGGATATCAATTTTCACCGGTACTTAATGTAAATAAACGCAAAAGCGACAAAAAATATTGATATCATCTTCATTTGAATCGGGTGAGAACGGACCGGGTGAGTCCGGGACTGGGGGACAACGGACCGAACCCGGTAATGAGCTTGTAAGATGCGGCAGCTTATGATGTTTTTTTTTTTTTTTTTTTTTTTTTTTTAATTGGAGATGGTTAGGCGTTTGACCACCAGCTCACTTTTGCAAGTGAGATGTGGCCTAAGATGGAGCACGCTTTACCAGAAGGAACTTATTCACTCTAGATTTGAAGACTCCTAGATTGTACTCGTCCGGGAAAACAGACGCTGGCAGATCGTTCCACTCTTTGCCAGTGCTTATAATAAAGGTGGAGCAGAAACGTTTGGTTCGACACTGTGGTATGTCGACCAGGTAATTACATAATAGCATGCTTCTGGCAGTGTCAGCTAGCATTTTACTCTAGAAAATAAAATAAATTTGCTCACAGATTCGCGGCTCTCTTCCCTACTCCTCAGAACGAAACCCACTCAGTTTAATGAAATGAATGATGTCAAAGAAAACTAATTTGAGGGAAGAGCTACACCAGACAGGAGGAGGTAGGGCACAGTGAGAGCACAACAAGGAAATTAAAAAGAATGGGAGAATAACAATGAGAGCTTCCTAGTACTAAAGAAGTTCATAGGGTTAGTTTTATAGTGAGATTGGTGAATGCGTGAGACGAGTACATACCTACCCGTGTAACGTCCCAGCTTAGCTGGTATTTTAACATTTTACCTACCCACTGTTTACCTACTTATTTTATTTTACCCTACATTTATAATAATATCTGCGTACGCGAACGACTAACTACTTATACTACTATTATCATTTATTACTATAAGCTAAATAATTATTCTCATGTAAGTGATTGTAAGAACACCGACGAATCCAACTCGGATGGGCAGCGTTTGGGAAACTTCGTTATATCTTCTCGTCGGAGATACCGCAGAGCCTCAAGACGAAAGTCTACAATCAGTGCGTGTTGCCAGTGATGACATATGGCACTGAGACTTGGTCGTCAACTATTGGCCTCATACACAAGCTCAAAGTTGCACAACGGGCTATGGAGAGAGCTATGCTAGGAGTTTTACTACGTGATAAGATCCGAAATGAGGAAATTCGTAGAAGAACCAAGGTTACCGACATAGCTCTCAGAATTAGCAAGTTGAAGTGGCAGTGGACAGGCCATATAGCTCGCAGAACCGATAACCGTTGGGGAGTAAAAGTTCTCGAATGGCGACCACGAACCGGGCGACGCAGTGTTGGAAGGCCCCCCACCCGATGGACCGACGACATTGTGAAGGTTGCGGGAAGTCGGTGGATGGAGAAGGCTCAAGACCGTTCGTCGTGGAACTCTTTAGGGGAGGCCTATGTCCAGCAGTGGACTTCTACAGGCTGATGATGATGAAGTGATTGTAATCTTTTTGAGAATACATTTCTTTAAACCTAAACCTAGTTTTAATAGGTGTTCGCCGAATTGACACTACGCCGCGCCCGCCGCGCGCTGTCTCCCGTTATATCTCCTCAAAGGGTAACATTTTATTACTTTTGTAAATCCTAGAGCATGCAAAGCTTGCATTCACGTTACTATTGCAGCGACCCTCGAACATTGTTAAATTTTATGTGTCTGGTCTGGAGCGCTGCGCTGGCACGAAACAATACTATTACCTAAATATAAACTAAAAGAACCTTTAGCACTATGTGATGTTATTTTGTATACTATTCAAGTTACTTTATGACTGTTCACATTGTAAGTTTTGAATGTTGATTCTAGTTAAAAATTCTTACTTATGAGCTACCTCAGAAATTCATCATTTCAGCCGTAGGGCGTCCACTGCTGAACATAGGCATCCCCATAGATTTCCATTAACAATAATTTGGGGGGATTTGTCCACACTTGTCACGCTGGGCATGTTGCTGGGTTGGCGAGGGTCCTCTTTAGCACAACATTTTTCATTCATTTTCTTTCTTGTATTCTGTTCTGAGCCTCCTGGCTGATACCCCCACAGTGGGTGTTATGTAGGCGACTTTGAGAATGAATTTTTAGAATGTTATGCACGTCTTAGCTACCCATCGATTGACTTCGTCTGGAGAATAATAAGCATTTTTCGGTAACAATAATTTATTGGCATCAAAGAGAATATAAAGTGTCCGCAGTATTATTTTATTTAGCAAAGTTCGTGAACCTTGCAAAGATTAAGTTTAAAATAGCGTAAATATTGCTGAATTTAGATAGCAATCTTTCCTTTGTACAAACCGCAATTCGTAATTTATATTCATAAATCATCATCATATCATTTCACATCATTTAACTGGACACAGGCCAAATAAGGCCTCCCTTTATTTGTACCACCTTGACCCTGCTGTAACCAACTGTAAGTTTGTAAAATACTTTAATAATATAAATAATACTAGGTATTTTATGCCGTTTCGGCCCTGGCTGAAAAATAGACCCCTCCATTTCTACCCTTGGATGTCGTAATAGGTGACTTACGGAAATAACCTAGGGGATGGGCAGCAGCCAACCCGCATAACCATATGGAAATCTATGGGGGAGGCCTATGTTTAACAGTGGATGCTCTACGGTTGAAATTATGATGATGATGACTTGCTGTTATGAAACGCAGTTTCCTTTCGTGCTAAAACAAAACTGAAAATTCGATATGAAATGCGGTCAAGCGCGCATTTGTGACCGATATGAGGCCATGATTGTTGCTTTGTGGTGCTCAGCGCGGCCTAGTTTTTGCGTTTGAACAATCGACGTTCAAACGATTGCACCGAACATTTACGGGCGAGTTGGGCAATGAATAATGTGCAGCATTTAGTCTGCAGCTCCCTATTTTTAGATTATGTAAACTTGAGCTGGAAATAACTTACAACTTGTAAGTAAATTCCGACTCGAGTAACTCTAAAAATTGCAACATTGCACGAGCTCTCTCCGTCAATGTGAGTGACCGACCACAGTGTTCCATCCTTGAGGGAATTATGTACCTGGCTCAACTTTAGCCCTGCATAAAATACGAATTTCTGCTGGCTGAAAATTATTTATTTGTGGTACCTATGGTTGAAACTCGCTGTTCTGTTGAGAGAGCACTGGCAATGTAGAGGTAGTAAACATTCCTTACTGCCCTAAATTTCTGTCGTGCACTGATGTGCGCAATACTGGTCTCGAACAGATAAAACATCTTGCTTCTTCTAACGGTCCAGAAGGCTGTTTTAAAGCACATTTCAAGGCACTGATCTAACGCAGTATAACTAAGAATTAATCAAAATGACGAACTAACGTATCAAGAGGCCTAGGTGAAAATTTTCAACAAAAACAAACCGCAACCGTTCCCATGTCTAGAGCGATAAAGCATGCTTAAATACATCCCCGCTTTTAACTCACAATAAGTCTGGCTCAAAGCAATGACTCGCAATGAGTCAGGTTCAAAAGCCAGGAGTACAGGAATCCCTGGAACAGCCGTCGAGTCTTGCTAAGTGGATTAATGAAACCAATTGGTGTTTGGTGTCGATGAACGAAAATATACACAATATGTGGCCCTTGTAAAGTTGCTTTGAATATCAGCGCGCTTTACATTTGTTGTGAAGTGTCCTTGCCACTTTAGTAGGAGGCTATTTATTATTTTATCTATTAAGAACCTATTTATACCGTTAAACTCTGAACATTACCGCCCCCACAGATTTCCAGACCGAATACCTATCATGTGAGAATTCGCCCATACTCACCACGCTGGGCACGCGGGTGGCGAGCCAGTTAGAGCAGGGCAGGATGGGCAGCAGCGTCCCCTATTTTTACAAAGATTAAAATAGGGGACGCTGCTGCCCATCCCCTAACTTTTTCCCTTAGTCGCCTCTTACTACATCCACAGATAGGTCGAGATTGAGGGGCCTTTTCTTCAGCCGGGGCCACCATGGCACTATTACCCCAACTATTAGCTCAGTAGTACCCCTTCAATCTAATCACTGCAATAATATGATAGATGACAAATGCTAGAAATGTGCTACGTAGCACCATTCTACGATAACATG
The DNA here is from genome assembly GCA_947579855.1 of Anticlea derivata. Lineage (NCBI taxonomy): Eukaryota > Metazoa > Arthropoda > Insecta > Lepidoptera > Geometridae > Anticlea > Anticlea derivata. The sequence continues at coordinate 10,132,596 of OX388269.1, forward strand.
GCTCGCCTCTACACCGTAAATAGTAGGTATATTTTAGTCTATTATCGTAAACATTAACTACACTGCTGACGCGCCGTAGCCTAAGAAATAAGCGTATTAAACTTGTTTTCTTTATAGTGTCCAGAGGACACTTAAAGAATTAGTTCTAATCAAATTCCTAGATGCGAGTCTCGTATAGTTATTTGGCTAGTCGTCCTTTAGTTTCAAGGTTTAAAAACAAAGTTGTTTTATTATGTATTTATACACAGTAGTGATGTAGGAATATGCAATGTGATTCATAATATTTATACTATCTCGAAAGGGCTTTATTCAATCAACAAAATTAAATTTTAATAACACCGAACTTTTTCAAATTAGCTGTTTATGGTAATTTTATAATCTTTCTAGTAACTAATTTATTAAACTTACCTACCAGAAGCCCGACATCAGAATGCTGAATAATTGAGTTTGAATGAACTAATTTGACTCTTAATGCCAGATTTTTTCATAGGGGTTTTTTAATGAAACATGACGAATTTCCAAATTCGTAGAACCTTTATAATATAGTATTTAGATTAAAATTAATTTCCAACTGGGTGCACATATTATCAATCAACTTTATAACTACAATGGCCTACATGTTCTATTTCCCCATGTCAGTTAGATGGAATCGATCAGATAATCAGCAAAGGTTATCGCTGCACGCCAGCCGTGTCAAGGACCAGATACGGAGTACCAGTTGGTAAGTTTGCTAAGGCGGTATCGTGGTCAGCGAAGAAAGCGTTTATGCCTTTCAGAGAGGATAGTGGGACACTTCAATGGATAGGAATGGATGGAAGCACAGAACAGTCGAAATAACTATTGTTCTGTGGACAGAGGTATTTAGGGGAGACCGTCGTCTTCGTCGGTGGGACAAGCACAATTTTAGAGTCTTTATGTATTTTTTTCTGCTACTGTATTAATAGTTTATAACCTAGCACCAAAAAGTAAAAGTCCAAAGATGTTTATTTCAATAAAATCACTAGGATCACTTTGAAACGTCTTAGAAATTAAGTGAAGCTACGCCTGTTCCTCGCGACCAAGCCTAGAAGAATCAGGCAACAAACACGGCTTGGTCCCTATAATTTTTCCGATGATCCTTTTTATAAAAAAATAATGTAGAGCTTCAGTGTGGTGCCGATCGAACAATGTGGGGCTTAGAAAATAAAAATATTCAAATTTAAATAAAACATTATAAAAATGTCAAAAGACAAATGGTGAGCTTCAATGTAATGAAGAAATATGTACCGAATGCTTATTATTACTTAAAATATAGGGCAAGCAAAATCAGTACAGACATTGCAAAATGGCATCTTAGCTGTTGAGGGGCAGAGCGACGTCGGTTGGGCCATGCGGTTCGATCATTACGTTCTATCACAGACCGAATAACAGCTTCTTGGACTAGGTGACTCGGGTCAAGGTGCTTAGATTGCAGTGATTGGCGCCTTCCTATTTCTGAACTGAATGCGGCCGCTTGAAATATTGTTGCAGGCAGAATTGTTTATTGCGGCAATAGGCTTTCTCCTTGGTCTGAGGTTGTCGGGATAAAAGCAATATATCCGCCTTGCATTTTTCGAATAGGATACAGAGACTAGTAATGTGACCCAGTAACATTTTCAATACTGTAACATTGCTAAACGATAACCGCTATGGTTGGTGGAGATCCTACAGGACGTGTAGAGAGAGAGTGCAGAGTTGTTATTTACAGGTGTATAATATTTACAATAGGTACAAGGTATTTACAAAAGAATAGAAGATTTTAGGAAACACGATACAGCACAAGACCAGAGTAAAAGTAAAAGTAGTCTGACAGACCGTCGTCCGTCCGAATCAACAATTCGTTCTATTCTTCGTCGCTATGCCAACTGAGAGGTATTTGAATTTGGCGGCGACGGAGTGATAGTGGTGGCGTAGCTCGCCACATATTCCCCCTGGCCAGACCGTGACTACGGTCGATAGAAGTCGGGAAAGTGAACTCTCCTGCCGCTCCGAGTTCTCTTCTCTTCAGAGGCTGTAGTAGTAGGAGGAGCTGCAGGCTTCGGTGTCGGTGGACTTAGTGAGGTAGGATCTGTGGTCGTCTGTGCTTTTAGTAGATGTGCTTCTTTCGACATGTACGCTGGTTTCAACCTGTCGACACTGACGTTGACTATCTTGCCATTGACGTCAAGGGTGAAGAACTTCGGTTGCCTTTCAATAACCTTGTAAGGTCCAGCGTAAGGGGGTTCGAGTGAGCGACGCACGTGATCTCGACGTAGGAATACATGAGATGAGTTGTTCAGATCACGCGGGTAGTAGAAGGGTGACGTAGTGTGCCACGAAGTAGGTCTTGGTGTAAGTTTCTGAATATGCGAACGAAGACGGGCTGCATATTGAGTGACGTCCGCTGTGGTGCAGTCTTCGGAAGGAGATAGAAACTGACCAGGTAAGCGCAAGGGTTCGCCGTACACCAGCTCGGCTGCCGACGTCTTGAGATCGTCCTTCCATGCGCTGCGGATGCCAAGCAAGACAAGTGGAAGGGCTTCGGTCCATGTTGATGAAGTGTGACACATGATTGCTGCCTTCAGCTGTCGGTGGAGACGCTCGACGATGCCGTTCGCAGCAGGATGGTAAGCAGTGGTGCGGAAGTGGCGCGCACCGATGAGAGCAGTGAGAGACTGGAAAAGGTGGCTCTCAAACTGGCGTCCTTGATCGGTAGTCACACGATCTGGGCATCCGAAACGTGCTATCCAACCGGATACAAGGGCAGCAGCGCAAGTTTCGGCTGTTATATCCTTCAGTGGAATAGCCTCAGGCCATCGCGTAAATCTATCGATGACGGTGAGACAGTACCTGTAATCAGAGGATAAGGGTAACGGACCGATGAGGTCGAGGTGTATGTGAGAGAACCTCGATGAAGGGGTGAGAAATGATGAAAATGGTGATTTAGTGTGTCGAGTGACTTTGCTTGACTGGCATTGTAAGCATTGTCTAGACCACTCTCTACAATCTTTGCGGATCCCTGGCCATACAAATCTTTGTGTAACCAGTCGCACTGTAGCTGAACATCCAGGGTGATGAAGTCCATGAAGCATCTGGAAAACTTGTTTTCGGAGTTCAGGTGAGATGTAAGGTCGAGGTGGTTTAACAGAAGTATCGCAGTAGATTTTTATGTCGCTATCCATAGCTTTAATCTTTCTGAGTTTAAGGGCGGAGCCGTGGAGTATCAGATCTTGCAGTTCTGAGTCTGAATTCTGAAATCGTGCAAGAGCTGTGTAGTCGATTGTAGAAATCTCCTCCACTCGAGAAAAGGCGTCAGCGACCACGTTGTCCTTCCCAGGTATGTAGCGTATATCGGTGGTAAATTGAGCAATGAAGTCTAAGTGTCGATATTGTCTTGGGGAACATTTCTCTTTATTCGTAGAGAACGCATAAGTAAGCGGCTTGTGGTCGGTAAATATTGTGAAGTTACGGGCTTCCACCATGTGTCTGAAGTATTTGATAGCTTCATAGATTGCTAAAAGTTCTCTATCATAGGGGCTATATTTCTTCTGAGCGCTGTTAAGTTTGTGAGAGAAGAAAGCAAGGGGTTGCCAGTCTGCATCTTTGCGTTGCTGGAGAACAGCACCGAGTGCTATATCAGAAGCGTCTGTTACTATGGATAGTTCTGCTTCCACGTTGCTGGGTGAACGAGTAGGGTAGCTTCAGAGAGGGATGTTTTGCAGTCTTCAAATGCTCTCATTAGATCTGGCGTCATCTCAATTGGATGAGAACCTTTGACTTTTGGGCCAGATAGTAAGGAGTTCAATGGCGCTTGAAAGTGAGCTGCGTTGGGTATGAATCTACGGTAGAAATTCAATACTCCAAGGAAACGTCTCAGCTCTTTCACAGTCTTGGGAGTGGTATATTCTTTGACAGCTTGAACTTTGGCATCGAGCGGGCAGGTTCCCTTAGCAGAAACTTGATAACCTAAGAAGGTAACCTGAGATTGTCCAAGCACGCACTTCGAGGTATTCACTAGTATTCCGTACTGTTTTAAACGCTCGAATAATAGACGCAGATGTTTTTTGTGCTCTTCCAGTGAAGATGAAAATACCAAAATGTCGTCAATATATCCGTAACAAAAATCCAAGCCAAAGAGTACCTCATCGATGAACCTCTGGAAGGTCTGGGCAGCATTGCGAAGCCCGAAGCTCATGAAAGGAAAGTCAAAAAGGCCGAAAGGTGTAGTAATTGCACTTTTTGGTATGTCGTCGGGATTCATGCTGATCTGGTTGTAGGCTTTCACGAGGTCTATTGTCGAAAATACGCAACATCCGGACAGTTGGTAAGCAAAATCTTGTATGTGACGGATGGGATACCTGTCGGGAATAGTCCTGGCGTTGAGAGCGCGATAATCACGTCGGGGTCACCAGTTATGGTTGGTGGAGATCCTACAGGACGTGTAGAGAGAGAGTGCAGAGTTGTTATTTACAGGTGTATAATATTTACAATAGGTACAAGGTATTTACAAAAGAATAGAAGATTTTAGGAAACACGATACAGCACAAGACCAGAGTAAAAGTAAAAGTAAAAGTAGTCTGACAGACCGTCGTCCGTCCGAATCAACAATTCGTTCTATTCTTCGTCGCTATGCCAACTGAGAGGTATTTGAATTTGGCGGCGACGGAGTGATAGTGGTGGCGTAGCTCGCCACACCGCGATTCGGCAGTCTTGACTCTTCTTCTTCTTCCTGCCCTTGTCCCACATTTTGTGGGGTCGGCACAATATGTTTTCTTCTTCCACTCTCTTCTGTTAGCTGCCATCTCCACACTCTTTCCTTTCTTACTCATCCGGCAGTTTTGACTATCAACAGTATCTACTCATCACAAAATATTCCTATTTATACTGATAATTTCTTAGTATACATTAAATATGAATATATTTCAAACTAGAGAAACTAAAGCCTTACATAGTCATCATCATAGTCTTGAATTGCCGATGCAGTTTCGCTATAGTTGGCTTGTTCCGTAATTTTGAACTATGAAATTGATAGAGTCAGTGCCGCTCACTTACCGCTGTATACCGGTGTCAACAGTTGGCATGTCATATAATTTACAATTAAGTTGATATAAATCTTGAATATTCAGTCAAACCAGGCAAACTGAAGCCCTAACCCGCATCATAGTCTTTAATTCGTGATGCATTTTCGCTATAGTTTCGAAGTATTGGTGTATGACAATGACAGAAACAGCACCGATCACTTATAAAACGCCCGACATTAGACTACACTTGAAATTCCGCGTCTATAGTCAGTCAGCCACGATTTTGTTGGAAGCAGCTACCACTCGAGTATAGCTGTCGACGCGTGTCGTTGGCACATCGGTTGATGGAATTTAATAGACTGTATGAAGGCTCTAGAGCCCACACTGTCCACTGAAGCATGTAGATTGCTTCAAAATATAGCGTACAGCGTACACAATCGCACAAACGCTGCTCTTTCGTCAGCAGACCCTTTTTATTGAGGTAGCCAGGCGTGCAGCGTATCCAATTTGCTCATCAAAAAACCTACACAAGGACAAAATAAAAAAAATCGTAGTGGACGCATGCGGTCTACGCATTATATTACACATCAAAGAGTATGTACGCATCTATGTACGTTTTTTTTTGTTTACCTATCTCTGTTTAAAAACTCACGCCATTGCACGGGCTTGATCTGTCGTCGCGTATTGACACAATGATCGATGAAATAGAGGGAACGTATAAAACTGTATTATAAGTAGTACTGTCTGAGCCAGCCACTAGGTAGCATTAGGTATGTTTGCGGTCTCAAGTGCGTTCAAACTGCTTGCGATGCGACTAGAAATTCGTTTCAGAATGATCCTTACGTCAACTGAATAGTCTTTAGAGCTTGAGGTAGGTAGCGAAAGGGTCATGCAAGTGCTTTTGATTCGTTGGTAACATTGTTGGCATCAGCGTAAAATTGCTATAAGTATCTGACGACGTGGGTCGACGACACGGATCGATGGAACGTGTATGCAGGCGACTGTTCGCCAATACTGTGTGTATTGGCGAACAGTGGCCTGCATACACGTTAGTGTTATTATATATTACTTTATATATTATATATTACTAGCTTCTACCTGCGGCTTCGCTCGCTTAGTACCTGAGTTAAAAAGTAGCCTTTACGCTATTCTAGGTAAAGTACTTGATTTTTGCCATTTCCATACAAAAATAAAACATTCATTGCCATATCTTTGTAATGCATTACCTAAGCTAGAAACTTGATTTTTATAAGGCACTATAAATAAGCTAAGACCCTAATAGTTAGTATAAATTTCAAGTTGATACCTACCTTCAGCCATTTCTGAGAAAAAGGGTCTTGACAGACAGACGGAGAAGAAAGTGATCCTATAAGGGGACCGTTTTATTTCAAATTAGGTAGGTACGGAACCCTAAAAGTAATTGTGTTGAAAATATTTTCAGCTTGATGTCAGTGTGAGGGAAGTGAAAAACTATTAACGGCTAACAATGCAAGATTCGATGTAATTTAAAAAACAAAGCGTTGCTCAATTGCTGTAGGTAAAGCATTTTGATAAAGTAAATTGGTAACTGCGGCTAGCCCTGAGGGTAGGTACTCTTTACCGGTGCTCTTGAACGAGATTCCGATCGCTTAGTTTTGGAGAAATTTCTTTGAGTGAAAATTAATTTTATTTCAATATTGTGTGGAGATTGAAATCCAAACTCCGATTGGAATTAAAATTGTCAATCCGTTAAGCTATGTTCAAACGGAGTACGATATGTAATGAGAAATCAATTTCAAAATTACCCGTATGTCTACTGTTCAAAGTCCATTTTGAGCCTGGAATTTAAAAGCTTGCGATATAGTTCGCAGTAGATATAGCTCGCAGCTCCCTGAAAAATCAAACAAAAATGGACATTATTCAGTAAAATAGATCATTTTGAAATTTTTAATTGACGTTCCTACCGCGGTACATTTAATTACACACCCTTGATCCGGCGTGCGATATTTCATCTGAAATTTATTTCATAATGATCCTTATCTCTACTGGATAAAGTCGATTTTGAGTTTGACTTTTAGGGGTTTCCGATATCGTTGAGCTAAATCGTACGCCGTCAAACGTTAAACTCAAAATTGACTTTCATCAGTAGACGTAAGGGTCATTTTGAAACAAAATTTAAGCTGCCGAAGCTTAAGAAGCCGTGTGCATACGAGCGATATATCATCAATATATAGATGACATATCGCTCGTATGCACACGGCTTCACACTATCATCATGCCTATTGAATTCAATTTATTTTTGTTTTGTGAATCAAACTACAAGAAATGCAGGTAATGAACCTTTCGGCTTTACTAGCGAGGAAGTAAGTATAGTTTGTAAATCAACGTGACGCAGAGTCCATTGCTCGTAAGATACTGGCGATCGTGAAAATGGATACAATAAACACATCAGTAGATCTCAAACTGTCTCATCCTCCGCCTACGATCGGATCGCGCCCACATTCGGACTGTTCAAGTTCACGGCTAGCTGCTGTTTTGCCAACATTGTTATTACTATGTTGTATAGCCAGGGAGCTAATGTTAACTATCTTACGTCGTTATACGGGCGGTTCGCGTAAGGAGTATTACGTAACACTACTGACTCTGTAGGTTCTCAGAGCACTGGTGGAGTGGTGGAAGTGGCCCCGCCTTTCCGTTTACAGGACGAGAGTTCTAATCCCGATGGTGCACAAATGAATTTTCCATTCGGAAATCTACCTGTTTCATCACCAATCTGATTTAGCACTATTAATATGCCAAATAACTTTGGAGGAGGCCTTCACCTGCGAAGGGGTTCTTGAAAATAAGTTAAACTAACCAAATCACATCGGAGTATACAAATAACATAAAACTATAAATAAACACAAATAACATAATATGTATACATAGAAATACAACATTACGCTATTTATTTATTTTTTACGTTTCTATATTATTAACTTAGTCATTTTTAAGTTTTTTTTAGTGTAAATAAGAAATAAAAGGCTTTTTATATTATTTTTTATTTTATTTATTTATAATATGCCAAATTCAAGGAAATTGCAGCCTTGTCTCTTGCAAGCTATTGTCTTAGTTCCTGCGTCAATTTTTATCTTCTTATCTCCTATTTTATCTTAACATTATGATCATCAAGTTGGTTTATGACAGGCTTATCTTGTATCAGAAACAGTATGACACAAAGTAAAATTAGCTCCTGGTTTTCACTGTATTAAATGCTTCGTATACCAGAACGACTCACAAACTCTCGCAATAAAAGCTCGGATTTCAATGCTTTATCTTAGTAAACTCGACTCTAAAGTCGAGTTGGTGTTCAATCGTTATGGTATGCGAAGGTCTTTATTGTGTGAAAGCTACTGAAGCTTCGGCTTCTGGCTAATAAATCAACTTCGGACAACGTTGTGACTTTAGACGGATTGTGTTGTGGTCAATGGTGCATTTTCATTCGATGGCGTTGGTACTGGTAGTACCTTTACACGTGGAGTCTATCAAGGACTTTATTGATTTCCCTGTATGAAACTCATTGGGCTTTATCGAATGCTGAAGTACTTAATAGCTTTTGATAAATATCAGTATTGTTTTTCCTTCAGGTCTTTTGATGTGGGCAATATTGTTGACCTAAACACTAACCACTTAGGTAGAGTCATCTTGAACACACACATTTCTGCGAAATAATTTCCTTTGATATTGTAAAGAACCCCATGCCGGTACATGTTGGGAACGATGCCTACCATTCAATTTGTAGACCGCTATGTCTATTTGGGTCAGACGATTCAAGTAGGTAGGTCTGTCTTCGAAAAAAATAGGTCAACGGACGAACTCAACTCGGATGGGCAGCGTTTGGGAAACTTCGTCATATCTTCTCATCGCAGATACAGCACAGCCTCAAAAAGAAAGTCTACAATCAGTGCGTGTTGCCAGTAATGACTGTATGTCACTGCACTGAGACTTGGTCGCTAACTAGTTACTGGCTCCATAAACAATTTCAATATTTGCGCAACGATCTATGGAGATTCACTCATCGCTATGCTCGGAGATTCACTAAATCCAAAATGAGGAAATCCGTAGGAGAACGAAGCTCACCGACATAGCTTTCATAATTAGCAGTTAAAGAGGCTGTGGACAGGCCGACAACCGTTAAGGGGAAAAAATGTCCTCACATAGTGACCACGAAATCGGCGGATGCATAAGGCTCAAGACTGATCGTCATCTTTGGAGGAGACCTATGTCTTCTACAAGCTGATGATCATGTAACAGTACATACGTTTCTTCTTAGATTCTGTGTATAATTAATCTTCTCCACAATTCGGTGCATTGAGATAAGGAGCAATCACAGACTATTATCTGATAACTAACACGCAATCAATCTTTAAACGCTAAATCTGAAACCTCTTCAGTAGTTAGGTTTCAGATTAGGCGTTTAATCTGAAACATACGATTGTATTCTATAGCCGTCGAAAGGTCTAGACCGGCAATAAAATATAATAAGTACGTAACATCCGATAACGAACAACCCACGATAAGGCCATGTTATTGTTTTGGTACGGCTCGTGTGCGTGACGCTACAAAAACAGAAAACTATCTACGCAGTACGAAGCTCTTTTGTGTTCCGTAGAATCAGAAGTGGAATGGGTTTGGTGGCTGAGAGGTTTGCGCTCTGGAAAATGAGGTGCATCGAATCGAACCACTCGAATGTTTACGTGTTCATTCACACGCGTTGTATTGTGTGCGTGTGGCGTCGTCGCGCCTGCGCGAAACGGCTCGCGACCAAGCCCTCTTTGTTTGTTGACAAGCCGAGCCGAGTCTGGTGAACTCAACAAGCCTAGCCACCGCACGGCCCGCACTCGCTCCGTGGACGTAGTGCGCGACGAACGTGCGTCGCGTTTAGACTCTACTTTGTTTAGAGGACTCGTGTTATCGCGTTCTTTGGCTAAATTTAGTGCAGTTACATTATTTTATCCCACTTTCTGCGCAATATTGTGTACAGTGCCGTTTTGTGAAGCTTTGACTGCGTCGCTCCGACCAAGTTCGATCCTGTGTTCTTCAGCATCTAAAATTACGTGTTCGCCTTCGTGCCAGAAGGTAAATACTTTTGTTTTTCTTACTGTTTTGTGTATATACGCTTCAGTTGTAACACTGTATCAACATCGTACGCAATTTGTTGAGAGGAATGTATAATATCAACTTATAGCCTTTGTGCACATTTATTCGTTTCAATCATATCTTATCGCGAAGCGAGTGCATAAACAACAGCACAATGTACTGCACATGCATCACGTAACAGGATACAGATACCTCTGTAGCTTAGCATATATCGCAATAAAAACACGAAGGTTTCGAAAGTAGAAACCGGAATGGTCATTAAAAATGTCACCGTCGATTTCACCGCTAATGATATGCGGCAGACAACAGTTGAAAACAAACATCGCCCCAAGGTTTCTTTAGATACAGTTATAATTTGGCGAGTTGCCGTAGAAGGCGAATAACTAGCGGTAACTCTTACGCTCGCCTGGTAGCCTGGTAACTCGGTAAGACATCTCTCGGCTAACGGGATATGTATTGAACAGCGCGCACACACTCCTCCGTTTCTGCAAACCTGATACTTTTCAAGTCTAACTAAATACTGTGACACACAAATTTTGCCGAGACCGTTATGTTTATTACTCAAATTATCCAAACTACAGTTATGATTACCCATTCAAATATTAACATTATATAGTTTGCGAACCTCGTGATAATAACGGAGATTTATGATTTGACCTTAATGTCGCTAATGATACGGATTCTGTTTATAGGATTGTTTACATTAGTAGTGAAATCGAAATCTGTCAAGGACAAATTTATTTTGTACACCTTGTTATGCTGGCTTGTCGTTTCACATATTATTTTCTTGGTCATCCTGTATTAGGTCAGTGACCAGGTTGAGGTATGGTGGCCCTGAAAAGGGTAGGTGACAGAATCAGTGTAGTGAAAGGATTAAAGTGCGCCTCTTAGAGGCTCCTTTCATGCACAATCGCCTTGAATATTGTGAGACATTCCGTGAATCTGAATGCATCATAAAAATCTAAGAAGTCTAAGAATCAACTAATATCTTACCTGCCGTTTAAAAATACACCTTTACAGATATTTCTTTTGTGAAGTTCTATGAATGGATGCTAAAGTATTTACAAGCAAACAAAAATTTCTACAAAGTAAATCCTTTGTTTTCAATTCTTTGTAAAGTTCATTCATTCCTCTTAAATGTTCTTAATTCTATTCTTAGTAAGATCAAGATACTCTTTGATTAAACTCGAGTAGAGTCAACGTCTCTTTAATTCTGAAGTTATTACCAAATCTGATCACTGACCTTACTCAAGAATAAAGAAATTAAGAGTAAACCTGTGACATGAACACACGAATGCCAATACTATTAACCTATGAACTGTAAAAATACCAGTTAGAACCGTAAAATTATTCAGTGAAAGTTTACTATAACTTGGCAGACGGCTAGCTCTATATTTAGGCAAATTCTTTAATAGTTATGCTAATAAAGTGGCGTTAAAAACGAGTTTTCCATGTCCTTTTAGGGCTTTTAGTGGAAAGGTAGGAACAAGTTGGAGGTCAGAGTGTTGTTTTTCACTGCAGCGAAAGTTCCTATTCGGGAACACTGTTTGCTGGCATCAATCCAATGCGCATGCCGCTTACTTCCTCTTTTAGCTTTAATCTTCGATTAGAGAACAACACGTTCAAATTCATGTGCATGCATACGTGTCCATGCCCCCTTACCCGTCGTGTCACTGATTCTTTCTTGGTCATCCTGTATTAGGTCAGTGACTAGGTTGAGGTATTGTGGCCCTGAAAAGGGCCTATGACCGTCCGTGAAAGATTCAGCGTGGTGAAAGGATTAAAGTGCGCCTCTTGTAGAGCATGAATTCAACGCTTAAGATTTTTAATCTCTGGTTATTATGAAACGCTCGGGGTGTCGCTTGTAGACTCGTATCAATAGATCGCTCTCAAATCTGAGCGCGATCTTGAGATTGATCGATGTGATCAATCGAAATGTAATTTTTGTATGGGATTTAAAATTAGGACGGTCTCAAGATCTCCTTAAAGTTTGAGAGCAATTTATAAATACGAGCCTTTATCCGTGTTCAAACGGCATGCGATATGTCTTATAAAATTCGTTTCAAAATGATCCTTACCTGTACTGGACAAAGTCAGTTTTGAGTTTGACATTTGTAGGTGTGCGATATGGCTCAACGTTATCACAAACTCCTAAAACTTTATTCACAAGATTTTAGGATCAATTTATAATAAATATTAGATGACATATCACACGCATTTTTAACACGGCTTTAATATGTATTTTTTTGTGTGTGTAACTATGTATGTAAGAGGTCTAAGTACCATACTAATTTGATAGCCTGAAAATGGCAACCAAATCAAGCCACAAGAAAACATCAGAAATAATGAACCATTGGAATAAGGAAATAAGGAACCATGCGCTAGAGGTCGCGGGTTCGATTCCCTCACTGGACAAACATTTGTGACTAACACTGATGTTTGTTCTGTGTCTGGGTGTTAAATATATATCTATTACGTATATCAGTCTCTGGTACCCATAGTACAGGCTATGCCTAGTTTGGGATCAGTTGACCGTGTGAATATGTCCGGAATATGTATTTATTTATTGGTCTAACAGAAATATTTATTTATTCATACAATATATCTATAATATAAATAAAAGACGCGGGCTCTTGATTCTAATAATAGATTACCTTGATCAGATGTTTTAATTTGCCTTCGCTTTGAGTAATCATTAACAAGGAAGTTGTGCATTAGATAATTGTCTATCACCAACTAGAAACGCAAGGTTTCAAGTAGCAACCGTCGACAATCAAAGATGCCATCCACTAACGAAGGGATCCACTTATGGTCTGACTTTTAATTGGTCTATAATTAGTCGTAAGACGTTTACTGCTGGGCATAGGTATGCCAAGAGTATCAATGATCAATCAATTTGTAAATACAATGAGTACTTATCAATCATCAATGTTCCTATATAAAACTCTTAGGTTACTGACTGACTTATTATTTAAAAAATAAAGACGGCCAAGTGCGAGAACTCGCGCCCTGAGGCTTCCGTACCATTGGTCGTGGGTTCGAATCCCGGTCGTGCACCAATGGATTTATAAAAACTAATAAAAATTGTATGTGTAGGAATTGAAAAACTTATATTTGCGGTCGCTTACGTAGTCATTGTATGACATTGACCGCACTAACACTACACATAACATTGTTTCCTAAAAAACTTCGAAATTCCTCAATTTCAGACTTTTCCTATTACTTGTGTTACAAAAGCTCCGAGCATTCCAAATTTCAGAATTGTGAGATAACTGGAGGTACCCTAGAGGATTTTGATTTTTGCCATTTCCATACAAAAATTATACATTCATTGCCATATCTTTTTAATGCATTAAGCTAGAGCTTTGATTTTTATACGGCACCATAAGCCCACAGACCTTAATAGGTGGTATAAATTGCAAGTTGATACCATTAGCCGGTCTTGACAGACGGACAGACAGACAGACAGACGGACAATAAAGTGATCCTATAAGGGTTCCGTTTTTCCAAATGAGGTACGGAACCCTAAAAACAAATGCTTTTCTCTCTTTTTCCTCAATATTTAAAAAAAGAAGTAAAACTGAAAATGATTCATAATATGCACATAATCCCGAAAGGGACTTAATATTCTTCACCCAATTAATTGGCAGTAAAGTTTGTTCCCGACATATTTCATTTAAAAAAAATACTAAGCGAAAATCTGCTGTTTTACGTAGGTAGCAATCTTGTTATCGAAATTCCCGTACGTTTCATAATTAGTTATAAAAATGATAAAAGGACAAAAAACTACTATACTAATCTATAGTTAAAAAGTTCGGAAAAAAACTGCAAAAAAATTAAGTACAGATAATTTTTGTTGTTTTTTAAACTTTCCGTGGTGGCCCCGGCTGAAGAATAGGCCCCTCCATATCTACCTATCCGTGGATGTCGTAAGAGGCGACTAAGGAAAAAAAAAGCTAGGGGATGGGCAGCAGCGTCCCTCATTTTAACAACGATAGCTCTAACTGCGCTCACCAACCCGCCCAGCGTGGTGAGTACGGGCAAATCCCCCCACATGATAAGGAATTTGCTGTCTGTGGGGGAGGCCATGTTCAGCAGTGGACGTCGAACGGCTGAAATGATGATGATGATTAAACTTTCTTCTTGTTGATAGAATAAGCCCCTTTCGGGAAAGTATACATATAACGTCTCACCTTCTATAGTTGCCTCTGATTACAGGTAGGCGTGTACAGGGTTTTAGACATTTGTTTCCTTGCAATCTTTTCTGAGGACAGTGTTGGTTTTATTTTATAATTTGCTTACATATTGGTTTGCAAAAATCAATCTTTATTCGATCCTGAATTAACCTTCTTGAATGAAACGAATGCGCGCCTTCTTCTTATTTGTTTGACACGTCGTCGTCACGTGGTTGTTGTTGATACGCTTAGTTACGTACAGTCGTATGATCTTTCTAGTGAAAAATTAAATTGGCTATTATAAAACGTTATTTCTTAAAAGCCATTGCTTTGTTTTAATTACACATGAAGCCCTAACTTCCTATAGACAGGTCGACGAAATTGCAACATTATTACCTCGGAATCAGCGGGATGTTCGTGGAACAAAGTGACTCATTGTATCACGTACAATTCATTCGACGAACTGACGCCGTCTATTAGATCCCAGATTCCTGGAAAGGTATTTTTTACTAGTGATACATAATGTGAGAGAGAGCCAACAAGAGCTTATTCTATCAACAAATCAAATAATTTTAGTAACAAAAATATACAGTATTTTTTGAATAATTTTTTCAAGAACTTTATCATTTCAGTCGGTTTTTGTCTTTTTATCATTTTTACAACGAATAATTAAACGTACTGGAAGTTCAAAATCACACTAAATAATTAAGTTTGAACTGATTTTACCCCATAACAGCTGATTTTTTAACAGTGTTTTTTCAATGAAAAACGTACAATTTCCAAAAGTCTATGATAAAACTTTATTGCCAATTGGGTGTAAAATAACCATTTCAGGAACTTTATAAAATAACGTACCTACCTTACTTTGCTTCAAGGTTTTGACCAAGGAATTCTTTCTTCTTGTCTGTGCAAATATTTTAGTTTCTCCTGGAGTTATAAACATACAAGCTACGTTCAAACCGTCTCTTTGGACGCGTCGGCTTTGCAAAGCTGAAGTCTGCTTGGAAGTTTGGCCCGGCTCCAAATAATTAAGGGACTATATTTTAAGTTTAAGGCCGAGTAAAAACCTTTGGTTTTATTCCGGCTTAATTTCACGCTCACCTTCATTACAACTGTGCCGTTCCTTGAATAAAATGTTGCGCAGTTAAAAATTCAGACCAAGTATTTTGTTTTTCTGTCAATATATGGACGGTGTTAAGCAGAAAGGTGTCAGTCCACACAGCCACTGATTTTATTCACTACTCTGTACATAATAAAAAAGAAAAATACAGTAAAAGTCTATTAGTTCTATGCTATTTAAAAAATCAGTAACATAAGAGTTTCATATCCTACTTATTATTATATTATAAATGCGAAAGTGTGTGAGGATATTTAGATGTTTGTTTGTTGTTCAATCATGCCGTAGCGGTACAACCGATTTCGTTTAAACTTGGATAGATAAATTTCTTTACCTAGAAAAACACATAGGGTACTTTTTATCTAGGTACCAAGCGAGCGAAACCGCGAGTGCAAGCTAGTATTATATAATATTCTTATGACTGACTGACGGACAGACGATGAACGTATAGCCTAAACCAGAAGCCCTAGGAGTTTTACATTTGAAGGGTAGCTACCTGTTGTAGTGTGCTGTGCACTAAGAAAGTGATTACCGTAACTCAACCCCTAAGCTGGTGTGTAGGCGTTTGGGAAACTTCGTCATATTCTCGTCACAAGTTGAAGTGGCAGTGGGCATATAGCTCGCAAAACCGACAACCGTTGGGAAATAAAGGTTGTCGAATGGCGACCACGAACTTGGCGACGCAGTGTTGAAAAGCTCCCGGATGACCGACGCCATTGTTAAAGTTGCGGGAAGTCGATGGATGGAACTCTTTGGGGGAGGCCTATGGCCAGCAGTGGACGTCTACTAATCGTCTAAAAATAATGTTATTTGGCTGCGATCTTCTGTAAGGCGGAGGTACCTCCCCAGGCGGGCTGCTCCAATTCAGAACGAGAAAATCTCGCTGTGCCCTACCTCCTCTTAAAAACTTTTGTACGATTCTTGCATTGTAAAAATATTCATACGTTAATTCATAAGTCATACATAACACAGTTCTCATTGCCATTGGATTCAAATTTTGACCTTGTTACGTTTTGCCTGTCTTTGTATTTTAATAAAAAATAATTTACGTATAACTTCAACATAAGATTCAAAAGATAAAAATATTAAAAAGATTCATCTGAGAGTGGATTAACTTTGACTGGATTATATTTATCAAATTCTTGGAATATTGGTTGGCTTATAAAGAGATGAGGCACTCCCTTCAGTCAAACATCAATCGAGAGTTAGCTGAACTCCTATCGATCTAATCACTGAAAGTGAGATTTAAAATCCCGGTCTTGCACTGATTAATTGGAGAGATTGAGCAGAGTACTGGTGGAGTGGTGGTGGCCTTTAAATCCTCAGGTCGTGGGTCCGAATCCCGGTCTTGCTTCAATGGATTTTCAATTCGGAAAATTTATGTGCACTATAACTGCTCTCAAACGGTGAAGGAAAACATCTTGAGAAACCCGGTAAGTCCTAGAAGTTAAAATTCGACGAATGTGTACGAAAGGAGCCTCTAAGAGGCGTATTTTAATCCTTTCACTACACTGATTCTTTCACTGACGGTTATAGGCCCTTTTAAGGACCTCCATAACTCAACTGGTCACTGACCTGACCCTACAGTATGACTAAGAATGAATCAGTGACACGACATGTAATCAATCACCGATGAATTATTCTATTGAATTTGTTATGTTTGTTATGTAGAGTAGGAAGGCACCAATGTTGTTTAATGGTTAAAACAGTAGTGAAGCCATGGCGAAGGCGGAGTGGGGGTACTGGTGGGTTGTAATTTATTATCGATCGAGCGAGCGAAGCGATAGGAGATCTCTCAAACAACCTGGACGATTTGGCGTTGTATGTTGTGTATTTATGTATGTTTGTTCGAGCATAATTTACATCAGAGCTACCTGTTAATAGGATATGTATCTTATCCCGAAAGGAGCTTATACAACACCAAATCGGTAATAAAGTTTGTTCTGCGACTTTTAGAAATTATTTGAAAATGAAAAAAAATCTGCTGTTTTGGGGTCAAATCAGTTCAAAAATTATGCAGCTGTTTAAGGTAGTAACCTAATCTTGATGTCGAACTTTTTGTACTTATCTTTTTATCATCTTTAGAGGATAAAAAGACGAAAAACAACTAATTTGAAAAATTACGAGTAAAAAATCTGAATATTTTCATTTTTTTCCCGCTTATTTTCTTTGTTTTTGTTAATAGCACAAGCCCCTTCCAGGAAAGAATACATAATATGAATCACCTTGTACTTATAGGTATTCTTCGAGAAGACGACGTAACTCTATCTTAAATAACGGCAGAGTCTGGATAGTTTCGAATAGGATTATACAACGTCTCAGTTTCCGAAGCAAAAACGTTAGTCTGGATAGTTTCCAGTGGAATTTTATGACCTCTCTCCTTCCTAGAAGCTAGACTATTTATTTACTAAGTTTGTGACAGAGACCAACAGCGAGTCTTATCCCTCCCTTCCTAAAGGTTGGGACACACTTAACGATTAGGCCGGTGCCTGATCGCATCGCCTCAACTCAAGCGGTTCAAATTCTTTGTATGAAACTCTATGCAACACGCGCATTTATCGCCCCGCCTCGGGCATGCTCCTAGACGGCTAGCGGTGAGTAACTAACTAAATACTCACTCAAAATTAAAGTAAAAAGCCCTAACTTTAATTTTGTGTGGGTTTTTAGGCCTTCTACCTTATTGACTAACTGCTCTGGTAATATGCATCGGTTTTATCTATCTAATTAATATAGCGTAACTGTCCCATTATAATTGTATCTAGAACCAGTTGAGTTAGACAACACGGCCACTGCACAGGAGTTTTGCTGTCACTTCTCTACGACAGGACTTTTAGTAAATGTCTTCGCTTACCAAGTTCGTGCACTTGCAATGTGCAGTAAGCGGCTCTTGGTGTGGCACATCGCCAGATAAATATTCGATCAAATTAATATGCGACAAATAACACTTTGTTGTAGTCGATTACCTAGAGAAACACTGAGGCGGATTTAGTGCAACTCTCACTAATGTATATTAGGGATGTTTATTATTCCAGTCCCCTCACGTTGATATCAGAGCAGTTGAAAGCACGAATAATTCACGTCTCGACGATTATAACCAATAGTAAAATGAGACAGATAGTACCTACCTAACTGTCTCATTTTATTTTTAAATATACATATACCTTCATACTTCTTTTTAATGTAAATTCTAGTGTTACTGGCTAGTACTAGACATGAAAGGCTAAACACGGCGGTCATGTATTATAGCGGCTGTGCTAGAGTGATAGCCGACGACTGGGTGTTTTTTAGTCTGGCCCATTGTGAAGTCTAGACGGTTGGAATAATATACAAACCCTCATGGCCCTTGCGCTTGTAAAAACGTACCTACTCTTTGTCTGTGTGGAGTTTCGCTTTGTATGTTTTGTCTATGGTACGTCTGTGTGTGCTTTTGCATGCAACTTTGTAATTTTCTTAATGCATACGTTCGTGCAGTTAATGAATTTCTCTTTGCTATAGTACTAATTATTTTCGCTAATTTACTGCAAAGAGGTCCTCTTTTATTTAGTTTGAAAAAGCTTCTCTGAATCTTCGTTTGCCTTATAGCTCTGACACACGACTGCAATAAAAGGCTATTATCGTGGCCAGAGTAACCCATCATTTAGTTTGAACTGATTTGACCCGAAAACAGCAGATTTTGCTTAGTGTTGATTTTGTTTTTTCAATTTGTATTTCCAAAAGTCGTGGAACAAACTTTATTAACCCCTTTCGGGATATCATATATATATTATGAATCAAATTTAAGTATTGTAACGAGTGCATTTCAATTATTTTTTATCTATAATTTTTAAGTAAGTATTTGTAAATTGGATTTCTTACTTGTATATCAGATTATTGTAGTCTTATATCTACCTACTAATATGTCACACTCTTACATACACAACGCCCTTTTTAAAGTATACCCTAATTTGTGGACAACAGGGATGATTATACTTTAAGAACCACCTATTCTATAAAATTTGTTATGTAATTTTTAAGTGTAATTGTTTGTTGTCCTGAATAAATATAAATAAAATAAAATAAGATTATCTCGCCATATGGCAAGCAGGTATTTATGAGCTTGTCGGTAGGTACGAGTCTCCACCAACCTAATCCGATTCTCCTCTCTTACGTATTCTGCAATAGTATCGATGTACAGAAAATCCAGTTGAGCTAATTTATTTACCCCAAGCTCATGTTGCTCACTTTATTTATTTGTTTTGGATGTATGTATATTACAATGTTTATTGGATTGTATTAGTTTGGTGAATATTTTAGATTGGGTTTGTTCCCTGAGTGCGGCCGAATAATCATCCGATTCTGTTGGTAACGGTTTGAGGCAGGGACTGAAAGCCGTAGAGGTAATAGGTACTGGTAGCGTTACAACATTTCGGTACCATTATGCTATACCGGTAGGGCATTACGGTACCGAAATTTTTAGCCGCGGCTAGTTCGCTAGGACAGTTGCGCCGCGGTGGCGGGGTGGCGGCGTTTCATCAAAGAATAAACCTTTATTTATTTCGGTTATAGGTACCGGTAGCGAAATAACCGAATCAACTGCGAAGTCAGATTTTCCGGTACCGTTATATTTATCGGTAGAGAAATATTCGTGTAACCGGAATTTATAGGTATGACGTCATATCGTTATTTAAAGGTACCTTTTTATTTCGGTTATTCAGTCCCTGGTTTGAGGCCACCATTCTAAAGTAGGCACAATTTCCAAACGGAGATTTTTTGTCTAAGAAACATTTTCTAGCGATCGAGCTCTTCCTTACTTCAGATCAAGCGAGATGTATGTGTCATTGTCCATTTTCGTGCAAACACGTTTCATTGGAGAAAATACGCTGAACATATCACTGACTGGCCTCATAGCTCAGTTGATAGTAACTCTGCGTTCTGCGCTAGAGGTCGCGGGTTCGATTCCCGCACAAACATCTATGTTAATCACACAAATGTTTGTACAACATTTGTGTGATTAACACAGATGTTTGTTCTGTGTCTGGGTGTTTTAAATTTATCTATTATGTATATCAGTCTCTGGTACCCATAGTACAGGCTATGCCTAGTTCGGGATCAGTTGACCGTGTGTGATATGACCGGAATATTTATTTATTTATCTTCGCACATTATCAATACCTAACCAATTTTTGGAACAAACGATTTGGACAATTCGTTGCCCTGGATTCCTTAACTATCGAAGTTGCGTCGCAAAAGCTATTGAGGGCCATATTCTTAAGTAGATTGTCAATGCATGCAGAGGTTGCAAAGGTCACAAGTCGACGCAAAACGACGATCATTTATCACTATTCAATCGGACACCGCATGCCCTTGGCTATAATAACTTCGATTGTTCCTTTTGTATCGCATTATTACGATGCATGAATGTTCATTAGTGAACCATTTTGATGGTAACAAAAAACGATTTCTACATTTGGTCATCTCAGCTACTAAGAAATCAAATACTCGAATCAAACATTGAATCTTCTTGGATCATCTTCTGAAATGAAAAGACATGGGTATCAAATAAGCGTTCCGTTTTTATAAAACTTGAACGGAACACCAAAGTTCCATCTCGAAGATCGCAAATGAAATGATCTCGATTTCAATACCGTTTTAAGACCGAAAAATCTAAAAATACATTCTCAATCTAAACTTCGCAACAAAATAAGGATAAAATTCGGTATCTCTACCTAAAGTGGCCCAAATGATTTGACAATTCTCGGCACTTTATCTGATGCTTTAGGTTTTTTATATTAAGTTGCTAAAACCAATTGCCATTTCTGTGCAGTTCATTACTTTTACTGACAAAGAATAATGTTTCTCCTACTAATACGTATTATAAACGCGAAAGTTTGTAAGTATAGATGGATGGATGGATGCTTGTTACTCTTTCACGTAAAAACTACTGAATGGAATTTAATGAAACTTCACAATAATATAGCTTATACATCAGAATAACACATAGTTAGGCTTTATAAAGATATTGTGCGAATTGTCCAAAATATGACTGCTAGCTACTCGAAATACTAATCCTGCGCAGACGAAGTCGCGGGCATCAGCTAGTATTCTATATAATAATATACTTATGTAATATTATGAAATGAGGTAACTTATGTAGGTACCGATTTGTATTTATAAGATACCAGTAGGTTTTGCACACAGCAACATTATCATTCTTACTTTAGGTAGGTACCCACTTCACATAATTATGTAACACATTCTTTCTTTTATACTGAGGCCCGAGGCCCTAGTCTGCAAAGTCACTGTAGGTACCGTTTTTGTATGGTGTCACGAAAAGGGCGCCTACAAAAATCAGTAATATATTCACTTTTCACGGTTGAAACGTGAGAGAGAACTCACTGACTTTGAAGACTAGGGCCTCTAAGTCTAGTAACCGGTGAGTAGTGAAATGTGAGTGAAACCATACAAAACCGGTAAGATATTCACTTTTCACCACTCACTACGGACATCGGACTCGGGCATCGTCCGTGGTGAGCGTTGATTGGCTAAGTCAAGCAACGTTCAGCGCTGTCATGAAATGGATGGATGACCGCTAGCGACATTAACAACTAAGCCCTTCCATCCTTCGGAGTGAGTCCCGCCCGGCTCTACGGCCTGACCTTCTCACCTGAGTTAATGCCACTAGCGGTCGCCCAACAAATTGGCGAACTGAACGTTGCTTAAGTAAGCACGCGCACGATCGCTTATAAGTGTTCATAAATCCCGCCTAGTGTTAGTGCTCCGAGCCCAATACGTTGACCCGTTAGACGTAGGGTTGGTGCCAGCTCAGAGGTCCAAGAAAACTGGGAGCTTTAGGGGATTTTTTTTTCACCTTTATGTGATTTAGGTACCTACCAGTTGAGCTAAACAGTGCCAAGTCACATGAGAATTAGGTACTTACGTAAGTGAATAGAGTCCCTGGCTGAAGAATAGGCCCTCCATAGCACAGTTGGTAGTAACTCTGCCTTCTGCGCTAGAGGTCGCGGGTTCGATTCCCGCACTGGACAAACATCTGTGACTAACACAGATGTTTGTTCTGTGGCTGGGTGTTTAATATTTATCTATTATGTATATCAGTCTCTGGTACCCATAGTACAGGCTATGCCTAGTTTGGGATCCGTTGATCGTGTGAATATGTCCGGAATATATAAATATATATAGCTTCCTACCCGTGGATGTCGTAAGAAGGCGACTAACGGAAAAAGCTAGGAGATGGGCAGCAGTGTTCCCTATTTTAACAACGGTAGCCCTAACTTGGCTCGCCAACCCGCATGCCCACTATGCACAGCGTGGTGAGTATTGGCGAATTGCTCCCACATAATAGAAGCCACTCTGGGAATCTGTTAGGGTCTTACGGCTGTAATGAATGATGACTGTCAAAAGCCCAGCTTCTTAAAACAAGGGTTTTTTTTTATAAGTTGGCAACCCTACGTGAGCTATCGATCGTAGGTACGTTCGATACGTTCACCCCTAGCGACCTTGATTATATGCAACGAGTACGATGACTTACGCCATTGTTTATTAGATGACGGTTTCCGGAATAAGAGGTAAAGTAGGTACCTGTTCGAGTTAATTTAAAAAAAATCGATTAACAAAATTACTTCTACAAGTGTGGGAAAGTTGCCTGCCCTGATGTCTTTCAAAAATGCCTGTGTTATGTGTTTTTTGTCAAGAAATTCCTTTCGGAATTTGTTTTACATGCAGCGAACGAATCACCACGAGCCACGCACGATAGGAGCCTCTCGCACTTTTAATCCTTTCACTACACTGATTTTTCTACCGACGGTCATAGGCCCATTTCTGGGCCACCATGCCTCAACCTGGTCTCTGACCAAATACAGAATGATCAAGACAGAATCGGTGATACGACAAGCAAGCAAGCAAGTACATACACAATATGCTCCTTAAATTATTTTATATTGCGCGGTAATTTATTTTTAACCGACTTCAAAAAGGAGGAGGCTCTCAAGTCGGCTGTTTTTTTTTTTTGTGTGTGCCTATGTTACTCGATATCTTCGCAAATACTAAACCGATTTTGATAATTCTTTCGCTGGTGTATAGAGTATGATCCCGGGGTGGTCTCATATCAATTTAATTCCTGAGGGATTCCTCACCGATTTTTTTTTTCTCGGCGTTGGTATGGTATGGTTATCGCCGCGACTTCGTTTGGTTGCTGCTTTTTTTACATAAACCTACCCTGCAAATTTCATACTCAGGATTTTGGTTGCGTTTTGGTTTTGGTTTTGGCTCTGCGTTGATTTTCAAGAGAATAAAACCACTACGTTTGATTGTCAGTCAGTCAGTCAGTACCAGTGCCGTAAGAGTTATTATTGATGATGAATGGATGTCATTCTTACTTTTGTTTTTTATTCGAAAGTGTAGGCCAGTATCGTCCTCAGTAGATAAGCAAAACGCAAAGAGGTTGATAACAAAAAAAGAGGTTGATATTAATCTTGTAAATATTCAGGAATTTGAGTCGTTTTTTAGTTTATGTAAAAAATATCTTATGTTTATAGAAATCCGAGATAAATAAAGCTACGCCAAATACTATAATAACGGTACTTACCAATAGATGGGCTGTATGCTCTTTTACCACTTAAGTTGTTTAAAAAAGATGCAATAAAACAATAAAAAGAACACAAAACAGTGTAATAACTTTAACCCGAGACCGTGTCAATCATAATTGCACAAAGACACTTTCAATTGTATTTGAATAGGAGTTTATCAGAAGAAATTGATTACCGCCGCACAACCGTGGGAGCCGCCACCAATGGTGCGATACGTGACGATGACACCATCACATTCAGCGTTCTGTGAACTGTTTTTGTGATTATCTAGCACCTACAGAAGTACCTACCTACAAGCCGTTCGATAAGGCACGCTGAGAAAAAAGTTATACGCTTCGCAGACGCAGCAAGGCGGCGATGGTACGGAAACTCCGAAGCTGATAGACAGAAAATTCTTTATTGCACATAAAATAACAAGTTCATAGGCGAAAATTCTCTTCCCGCAAACCTTTGAGTTGACCAAGAACAGGTTGGTAGAGCTAAAAATAGAAAAAACAAGAACTAAGGGAGATAAAGGGACAAATATAGGTACCTACATAACTTTATATAACAGCTAAAAATAAACACTGTACATAATATATATAAAAAAATGATGCTAGAGCATCAAAATAGATTTTGATGGCAATGTTGCAAGGAGAATAACGTTGGTTCAATTTTGGCTTGAAAATTCCGATGGACAAAGCTTTGCGGAATTCCACTGGAAGAGTTCCATAGGTGAGATGCAGCGACATTGTAAGAGTCGGAATTGGATCGGTTTTGTGAATTGTTTCCATAGTTGTGTATTTCATAGTTATGAAATTTAATCAGGCCTCATGGGCACCCGATATTGTCCCGACGTGCCGTAGTAGTAGAAGCGTACTGTATAGAACAGCTGCTGCCATACAGCCTACGTGCTTGTACTGTTGATGTGGGTAGGGGTACCTATGTTGCTTGACTTTGCACCTATATTAAACGAGTACCTTGGTAACTGGATAGTAAGATATTTGCCGCCATTGTTCCACGTGAATAGAGCCGTAGAGGTTATAAGTTAGGCTTGTTTTTTCTCGGTCAGTACAGGGATAGTTCCAAACCAGCTCAGAGTTGTACTAATATCTAGTACACTCGGATATCTAGTACTATTAGTACAATGGTAGGCACTCGAAGTCGTATTGGCCTAGTGGCCGTATTCACAAAGCGGTGATAGGCTTGCAATCTGTCACGTATGGAATACTCACTACCTACTGCAACTTGGGCATGCCAAATGTTCGGACATGCCTTTGACTAACCCCCCTTAGATATAGTCAATGATCAAATATAATTGCTTGCTTGTCGTGTCTCTGATTCTTTCTTGGTGCACCTAATGCATCCTGCATTAGGTCAGTGACCAGGTTAAGGTAAGGTGGACTTGAAAAGGGCCTATGACCATCGATGAAGGAATCATTGTAGTGAAAGGATTACATTGCGCCTCCCATCGTGCACACACACACACAATAATTTAGACGTGTGCTTTGATAAAAAATAATGGTTTACCTCGAATAAATCACAAAGATATTTTCATCTCCATCAAGGTAAATAACTGTCTTGTTTTTCAAATGCGTCTATTCAAGAGCATAACATTTATTCAAATGATTAGAGCGTTGCAATAACACAAAACAATTTACATTGATTTACAAGATTGACCCAAAAAGCTTAGATGCTATTTCTATCTCGCAAACACATTCGATAGGTAGCTGTTTTTGAAAGGATGAAATTGCTTTTTATTTCTGTACTATACCTCTAACAATGTATATTGTAACTCTCATAATCATCTGCCTGTAGAAGTCCACTGCTGGACATAATTTGAAAAAGTTTGGGGAAAATGTGGGTTTTTTTTTTTTTTTTTTTATTGATAATGATAAAGCGTTTGGCCACTAACTCACTTTTGCAAGTGAGATGTGGACTAAGATGGAGCACGCTTTCCCAGAGTGAACTTATTGACCCTAGATTTGAAGACTCCTAGATTGTACTCTTTCGGGAAAACGCAGGCAGATCATTCCACTCTTTGGCAGTACTTATAATAAAAGCGGAGCAGAAACGTTTCGTTCGACACTGTGGTATGTCGACCAGGTAATATGTTTAATGTAGGTAATTGTTGTTTCCGCCAATATTCTTTTTTTTGATGAAACATATTATGAATCACCTTGTATAATATTTTTGAACAAAATATAGGTAATTACATAGATAAGTAGTAGGTACCTACTTTAGTTAGAAAAAATCCGAACTGCACACTCTCTATGAAGCTAACATAAATGTATATTCTTTAGAACTAATCCTAACTAATTTAACAAATAAAAAGTGTGTTTGGTTGTTGGTCGGTTTGTCCTTCTTTTATGAAGCAACTGGGGTTTCTGCATGATTTCTAACTTATACTTAGTTAAAGAGCTGAGGAGTAATCGGTTAGCTTGGTATGTTACTAAAATATGACGAGTCATAGCCTGTTCACCTAATCTAAGTTTACCATGCAAATTTTATTATGTGTTCACCTATGGCGATAAAGATATTCAATTCAATTCTATGGGCATGTCATGAGGAGGGAAGAATGTCATGTGACAAGAAGAGTGTTAGATATGAATGTGGATGGATGTAGGAGTAGACGTAGGCCAAAGAAAAGATGGATGGACTGTGTGAAAGTGGATATGGTGAAGAAAGGAGTGAGTGCTGAGATGACGACTGATAGAGGGAAATGGAAGAAGAATACATTTTGTGCCGACCCACATGATGTGGGATAAGGGCAGGAAGATGATGACTTAGTTAAAGAGCCGGAGAGCGACATCGACATAGGATACTTTTCATCCAGGCACCACGCGAGCGTAGCCACGGGCGGAAGCTAGTTAGCTAGCTAGCTAGTTTCACAATAAATTTTGATTCCCTATCGTATGTTTTTCATAGACAACTTACCAAGGGAACACCTGTTGGTCCCATTTTATAGTTCACAGATTCCGATCGCGGCCTCGTGAATCACTCATGGGCGGTCTTGGAAACTAATAAAGATTTTAATTTCACGTTGTTTTGACAACATAAGTGCTGAAGCTATACATAATAATTAATAGTTTAGTCGACATTTGTAGGTCTTTGACCGTGTATCAATAATAGTTCGGACTGTGGTTTGTTGCTGTAACACAATTGCTTATTTACCTTATTTGAAAATCTAATTTAGACCTAATTTAGTTTGTTTCCTGATTTTTCTAGGCTTGGTCACGGTTGGAATTTCAGTTTGTGTTGTTTTCTATTGTTACTATTTTCGTTGTATCTCTAAAACCATGTGGCCTAAAATAAAAATGTTTTGGAATGTAAAAACAAAGCTGTTTCATATGTTGCTCGACTTCATTAGGTAGGTACGTTATTTTTAAAACCCCCCTTTTGACCCCTATATTTTAACAACCCAGTTAGTACAACCTGTTGATCAACTAAATTTCATGCAGATCGGATTGATGGTTCGAAAGTTATGCTCGAACAAATAAACATACAAAGACACAACGCTGATTCTCCCAAGTTGTTTGAGAGAAGCTCGCTTCGCTCCGCTCGCTTTTCCCTTTCAATTAAAGCCTGAGCAAAGTGTGCAAACAGCAAAATGAATCAAACGGACTTGCTTACCTGCCCTACCCGGAAGACTGAGGACAGACGGACGATAGACCGGTCGGGCCAGTCGAGCCTCTATTGAGACAAGTAGACACACATTACTGGTTTAATAGGACCTGTCACGAGAATCACTTGCTATCTACTAATATTATGTTTATATTTACACGACTTATTTATTATAAAATTTAATAGGGACAACGTATTCTAATGAAAATTCATCATTCATCATTTCAGCCGTACGACGTCCACTGCTGAACATGGCCTCCCCCACAGACAGAGCAAATTCCTTATCATCTGGGAGGATTTGCCCATACTCACCACGCTGGTTGTCGAGCGCAGTTAAAGCTATCGTTGTTAAAATGAGGGACGCTGCTGCCCATCCCCTAGCTTTTTTTCCCTTAGTCGCCTCTTACGACAACCGCGGATAAGTAGATATGGAAGGGCATATTCTTCAGCCGGGGCCACCACGGCCATAAAAATTATAACTGAAATAAAAATACAAGTACCTTTATACCTATTTACAACTATTTCACAAAATACACAAGAAACAGTTGAGCTATCCAAAGACCGTTGCAAACGATCTTTAGTTACCTCAAAAGTAGGAACAACAAATGTTGAATACCTAATGTTAAGAGAGACCTTTAATTTTCTGATTAACACTATACATTATTGAACTTTTTATAACATAATGCTTCTGGTCATTGCAATAAATAAATAAAAATAAAATAATACAATAAGCAGTTTTTAGTTCTAGAGTTATACAAATAAGGCATATATGACCGTATTATCGGTTTTATTAATAACCATGTTAAGCTCGTATTTATGTCCATAAATAATAATTATTGCTTTTAGCACTTCAATATGAGGAAAATTCAAACATTATCTATTTGAAGATTTTCATTCAAGGTCAACCGATTGTTACGTCAAATACTCAGCTGATTTTAGCATCAATACTCCTGTTATTCTTCAACCTTAACCTCATTGATATAAAGACTCCAATCACATGTGTTTTTGGTCAACCATCGCCTCGTTTACATCGAAGTCTATGCCAGCTATTATACATATCGTCTTCAATTGGATGTCAATTGATGTGTTTCTTGCTACTCATTGAGATATTCTGCCAATTTGTGATGAATTGGACTTGCAGTTATTGATCTGCTATTTTGAACTCTATCGTGTATAAAACCTATTTGAATTGTTGCCCTCAGCGTCTTGCCACTTGTCCTTATATCCCCTGATAGGTAGTTGTTGAAAATGTTTTCCTATTAAACATTAAAAGCCAAAAAATACTTAAGTATTTAAGTAAACGATTACCTTGATAAATCAATTTATGATGTAAAGAAATTTTTATTTACTCTTCCTTTTTGTTGCCTAAAAACATATATTCGTCAGGAGACCTATCTATATCGTTAAGGCTTTTAAAACTTTATTTTTCGTTCATTATCAAAACATAATGTTGGAACAAAACTTTAAAGACTGGGTTCAGTGAAATTAATTTACAAAGATGAGACCTTTTACTTGGTTTATCCAAAACTAATCGGGAAAACTTTCTAAAGGATTGTTATTTTCAATGTTTAAAACAGAACTGGGGCCCATTGCCTCTTATTGCCATTCGATTGCCAGCTTGTCTGCTAAATTTTATACGAATTTAAACCTTACGTCACCGCCCAAAAAAATCTCAAAGTTGGCGATGTAGTCTTTGGCAAGTTGGCAAGTATGGCTGGTTAAAAACGGAATTATTAAAAATTAAACTAAAATGCCGCCGTGGTCGTGAAGAAAAGGCTCCTCCTACTACCCGCGGATGTCGTAAGAGGCGACTAAGGGAAAAAGGCTAGGGGATAGGCAGCAGCGTTCTCTATCAACAATAGCTTTATCGCGCAAGGCAAGTGGCAACGCGTGCGTGATGCCTCTGGTATTGCAAGTGTTCATAGGCTACGTTAACCACTTACCAGCAGGTGGGCAATTTTATTTATTTATTTTTATTTTATTTTATTTGGGACACAAACAGTACAATATTCCACTTAAACCAAAAACTTATAAAAATACACTAACCAGTAAAGTTTCCTCTATAAGATAAACAATAAAAGCAAGTGAACAGACTTAAAAAAACAACAAAATATTAACAAATATAAAAAATTCACATAATAAAAAATTAAAAAAAACGAAGAAAACAAACATACAATTTAACCTAAATAAAATTAATTTGTTAAGGTTTCTCAAGAATGGGCAATGCTTTGCATAACTTCTCTGCGATACTTGGGCAGAGTAATGTTAAAAATATCAATATCAGGTAGCACATCATTATAAACCTCGCATACTGTACTCAGAAACATATTCTTTCTATAATTTGTGTTAGAAATGGGCGTCCAAAATGTTCTTTTTTTGCGCGAACATAGGCGCGGACAGTTAAAATAGATATTTTGCAGCAAAAAAGGAGACTCAATTGTACTGGAAATTGTGCAAAAACATTTGATCCCTGACAGTGCGACGATCTTGGAGACTAGGCAAACTATCAATAGAAATTGAAGGATTATATGACAATATGCTTGTTTGTCACCTTAGTTTTAAATTGATTGTTTTGTTGATATTTGACTTTTTCTAGCGTATCGGACAGAATTCTGACCCAATTCTCTTTTGTCTATTTAGCTTGGCTCTTTGAACATCCACCTATGCCTCTTTGCACACTGCTAGGCAGCTGTCAGAAAAGTAAGGTTATGCCTTGGTTATCTTTGTTCACGGCTGATTGGGATCAAATTGAGTGAAAGTCGACGCGGGCCCAGGTTTTGGTAGCTTCGTGTTTTAGAATAATATTGTTTTAGTTTTATAGTCTGACCTTGTTACGGCGCTAGACTTAGCTTTGATATGGCAGCCGTGCCTGGTTACGGAACTCCTGAAATTAATCTGGCTCGTAGGACCAATATTTTAGTCGGTGGCATATTTATTCAAATTTAAACTATAAAAAGACAAAATGTCTTTAAATTTTCATTGATTCTATTCAACTGTCATCAGGCTAAATTAATCTTTATTCATTTGACAGCCCGAATGGGCTTGTCGAAATAGGTCAATGATTAATTTCCGTACAAAAATGTACTATCTACTTCAACTGTAATCATTTTGTTTATTTGTATTGTTCCTAATCTCGCTAGGTACGTTGGCCTATGTCGCCCTCATATACCATCGTTTGTCAAAGTTTTACAATAATTCACAGGCCTTATTCAATCTACAAAACATACTACAATGAATTCAGATTATCTGAGACTTTTAACACGTTATCTGAGCGTGCCCCGTGTATGGGTCATTCGGAGATATTAAAAGTACGTGATTGCACTATATGTAATGTACATGGAGCAATGTTACTAAATCTTGTGGCTAAGTATAGAGTTTTTAATCTGCTGAGTTTTGAATCATACTGTTTAATGCTCAGATAAATTTCATGAAAACAATGAAACTCAATGTCACTTGAACTATCCCTGACAAGTCTATGGTTGAATTTCGATAAGTTTTTTTTAGCTAGTAATAATATGAGTTAATAATTATAATTTACAAAACTTTCGAAATAACTTTCTTAGGCATAATGAGTTAGGCAACCTAACTCATTAAGTTAGGCGAAAATCTCATTAGATAAACTCCTTAGACCTTTGAAAGTTAAGGCATTATCATATTAATACTTCATAGACATTTTATATTTTAGGAACAAATACATTTTGGAATTTTAGTAATTTTTCTGTTTAGCTTTTCGGCAATTTCAAGTTCTTGGAAAATTTGGAAATTTGTTTAGGACGCAGATAATTTATGTCTTTCTACCTACATAGTAAGTAAGTATATCTTATTTCTAATTGGGTCACCAATCTCTAGGTGACTATTTTCTAGTACTAATTTCACTATTTGACTTGCAATAACTAGCGAAGTATCTTGAAAATGGGTCAGAAAATGTGCGTGGCGAATCTTGAACTGCAACAACTAATAAACAGAAACATAATGGCGCGGAAGCTGTTATTTTATGGAAATGCGGCAATAGAAAATGAACTCTGACTCGGTGTGTTTTGATTTATAGTCGAGTACAGTTTTCCTTTTCAGATTATGTAAATGAACACAGCTGCGAGGCAGCGTGGTTTATTCTGCTACAAAACCAACACATTCTAAACCTTGTTATCAGTAAATACAGCTCATTCTTGCTTGTGTGGGTTAAATGCGCAGCTAATGTTATCTGGTTGCATAAGAGCAAGGGGCTATTGTGACTTTATCAGCTCGTTCGGTTTGTTTGACCGACGCAATTGCAGCCGGCGCGTGTTGACTCGATTCGATCTCACTTCAGTATTCTATTGAGACTAACTTTGTATTAGCTGCTATTCAGTCGTATAATGTGCCGCCTAGGTACTTTGTTACGTACCTAATAATACAATATCACGTTGTGAAAATAACGTATTCTACTCGATGAGGACATCGGTGGCGCAGCGGGCGAGTGTCCATCTGAGATACAAATGTTTGAATCCCGCTGCGGGACAAATGTTTGCATCATGTGCAAACTAGCTTCCGCCCGCGGCGCCTATGTGCTATTCCAGTCCGGACTATATATTCTATCTCTGTGCTAAATTAAATCCAGATCCGTTCAGCCGTTCTGGCGTGTTGAGTAACAAACATCCATCCAAACTTTCGCATTTATAATATTAGTAAGATTTTTGTTCCTGGTTTCTGTTGTGGTACCATTGTACTCGTGGGTTCTGATAACCACGACACAGAGTGAATCCTGGGGTCAGGACTATGTATGTGGCTGTTGGGTGTAATTCATTCTTTACTTACATTACTGCAAAAGAGATGGGTCACTGTACCACGATAATTTCCAGAGTTCTTTTTAGGGTGCCGTAGCAACAGGATGAAACAGAAGTCAAATTGTGATATTAGTGCTAGAAAATAAGAGTTTTTGATAATACTTCATGGAATTTAGGACTGCCAATATCCCCTGAGCTATCGCGTCTGCGTACAGCTACCGAGACGCAAAACACGAACAAAACATTAAAAATATCGTAACCTTGAACTTTTTCTAGGCCGTTTCGTTACACAACCCGATTTCTCAATCGAGAGCTGTGTTGTTTGTTTACAATCATTATTGTAAGGCAAGTCATGCACAGCTGCCAGGCATTGCATAATGGACATGCTTCCTTCTATTAACCATCTAGGTAGTATCTATCCATTTTGTGTTAAAGTCAAGACTAGCTTCCGCCCGCGGCTTCGCTCGTGTGGTACCTATGAAGATAAAAAGCAGCCTATACAAGGTGATTCATAACATGTATACCATCCCGAAAGGTTGTCAACAAAAAAAAAAAGGTCTGTCAAAAGAAAGGTCTGTCAACAAAAAGAAATAAAAGTAGCGAAAAAAAACATTTATTTTTTATATTTTTATGATATTTTTATCATCTTTAAAACTAAACCCTAAACGTACAAGAAGTTCGCAATCAAGATTGCTACTTAAAACAGCAGATTTATTGAGTTTGACCTGATTTGACCCCAAAACAGCTGATTTTCGCATAGAGTTTTTTCAATAAAAAAATACGAATTTCCAAAAGTCGTAGAACAAACATTATTGCTAATTACTTGTAGAATAAGCCCCTTTCGGGATGGAATACATATTATAAATCACCTTGCATACTATTCCAGACAATAATCTATCTCTGTGCCAAATTTCATCCGTTCGGCCGTTTGGGCGTGATTGAACCACAATCATCCAAACATCCTCACAAACTTTCGCATTTATAATATTAGTAGGATTTAAATGACATCCAACATTTTCGAACCAGCGGGATTCGTTCAATAAGTTGCCATACCAACTACGCCATGGAACGAATGATGCTGGCGCTGAAAATTTTGGCAGCTGTGCCCTACCTACTCTTAAATAAATTTGGTTGATTTCTTTTTCGTCTAATTGTTGCCAATTTTCTCATTTTTCTTTTTAATTTCAGGTAAACCCAGCATACCACCATCATTAAAGATTATCACGTAAGTCGTTAGTTAATAACTCGCCGCTTACTTTGACGCTGGTAGGCAATAGGTACCTTGAAACCGGAAATTCAAAAAAACAACCGCGATCACGCAGGACCAAAATTTTCAAGAAATACTGTGAAATTAAATTCCTATTGTAGGCATGCCGTGTTGAAAGGAATTTCCCCCGTTGTTACCTAAGGATATAATTCAGGTTACTCATCATCATCATCATCATGGTGGCCTCTTCGACATCTAATTGGATAAAGGCCTCTTCCCTTCTTCTCCATTCCTGGCGATCTTGTGCCCGTCTCATCCAGTCATGGCCTCTGTGGCGTCTGATAAATAAATAAATAAATAAATAAATATTCCGGACATATCACACACGGTCCACTGATCCCAAACTAGGCATAGCCTGTACTATGGGTACCAGAGACTGATATACATAATAGATATATATTTAACACCCAGACACAGAACAAACATCTGTGTTAGTCACAAATGTTTGTCCAGTGCGGGAATCGAACCCGCGACCTCTAGCGCAGAAGGCAGAGTTGATGTCGTCTACCCAGCGGTTAGGCGGTCTTCCACTTCCCCGGGCATCCGCTCTGGGTCTCCATTCCAGAAATCTTCTGGTCCAGAGATGTCATGCCCACTTTTTAAACGCTATAGCCTCTATCACATCACTTATTTTACTGATTTCCGAATCCAGTCATTGCGTTTTCGGTCGCGTAGTGTGATTCCAACCTTTGCTCTTTCCATACCTCTCTGCGTTACTCTGAACTTCTAGAACTCTGAATTCAGGTGACTTCTTCTTCTTCTTGTCGTGTCACTGCAGTTTGCAGTTGTCAACGTTTTCATTTGTTTATGTATACCTGTGTTTTACTGTTCCAAAAAAAAATACTTTGAAATACTTTGAAAAAAATGCATATACACTGGTCATCAAAAAAATCGACCCACCCTCTTATTTCACTATTTTTTTTTTAAACTTCAGAGATGAGTTGTTTTGAATTGTTTTTTTTTATTAAAAGGGTTTGTTACGATATTTGACATCTGTCTACCATAAATTACGGACTACTTGAGGGTACTTAACAAGCTTTTTAACGCTTACACTGATTAGTGTCGATTTCATTGTTTACGTCGAGATTCAGTTGAACCCAATTCCCTTTGTGAAACGGAACATTTAAACAGTGCGCTCGATAATTAACGCTATCTTTATTCAGTAAGGCTGTAGTTTTGCAAGATTTCATCTGAAATTATGGACACTACTGAGGCAGAGGCAGCCCAAGTTGTAGCCTTGCTGCAACAAGGCTTCAGTCAACGTGTTGTGGCGCGAAGATTGAATCTCAGTCGATCTGCGGTTAGAAGAGTTTACCAGAGGTTTCTGGAGACTGGGGAGTATCGAAGAAGATCAGGATCTGGAAGACAAAGGGTCACTTCTGAACGAGATGACCGCTTTATTGTGACCTCAGCTTTAAGAAATCGGCACCTTTCTGGGGTTGATCTTCAGCGACGCTTACAAGAAGTGCGGGGTGTGGCTATAAGAGACAGTACAGTGAGAAGGAGACTCCGTGAACAAGATTTAAGACCTCACAAGCCAGCAACGGGACCACAACTGACCGCAGCTCATCGACAAGCAAGACGACAATTTGCGCGAAATCACCTGTACTGGACTATGGACCAATGGGCGTCAGTTATTTTTAGTGATGAAAGCCGAATGACGTTATACGGTTCAGACGGGCGCCGTAACGTCATGAGACGGCCAGGTGAGCGTTATGCCCAATGCTGCATGAGCGAAACAGTCAGTTATGGTGGAGGCTCTGTAATGTTTTGGGGTGGGATTTCTTTGACAGCGCGCACGGAACTGGTATTCATCAGGAGGGGTTCACTAACTGCTGCACGTTACATAACAGAGATCTTAGATGATCACGTGATGCCCTTTGCGGGTTATATCGGAGAACACTTCCAGTTAATGCAAGACAACGCACGGCCACACGTAGCGCGCATCGTGACTCAGTACCTGGAAGAGGTCGGTATACAGGTTATGCAGTGGCCAGCAAGGAGTCCTGACCTCAACCCTATAGAGGACATTTGGGACACCCTAAAACAAAAGGTTAGAGCTCGAAATCCCGCCCCTACCACCTTAGGAGAACTGGAAACCGCCATCAAAGAAGAATGGGAGCGAGTACCTCAAGGAGCCATTGCTGTTTTGATAAGGTCTTTAAAAAGGAGAATGCAGGCTACAATTAAAGCAAGAGGAGGAAATACCAAATATTGATTTCAAGGATCCATCGGCTTAAGTGCAAAGGGTGTAAAATTACAGCTTGTTCAATATAAACCTAAAAATTGGGTAAAATTAAAGATTTTTCATTTTTCCTCATAATGTGCAAGTTTTCCAAAATGTATACATAATTTTCAGTTCAAAATGTTAAAAATAAACAATTTTACATAAAAAATATTATTCCAAAACAACTTGTTTCATTCAATATTTAAAAAACGAATTTTCCGGCAAAAGTACAGGTGGGCCGATTTTTATGATGACCAGTGTAGAAGACAATGCTACAGAAACCATTTGTAGAAATTACTTTATCATTTATATTTTATTTATTGAATTCAGTAAACGTAACAAAGTGGTATATAATTGTTGATAAATAAAGCCATCCTAATAGGTTTCTTAAAAAATAAAATGAAATATTTGTGATGCGTATTTAATTTTAAGAGGTCCTATAAAGTTTACTAGGATTAATTTTTTTAAATAAAACAGTTAAAAAAAAAAAACTGATTCTTTCATGGTCCTGTATTATGTTAGTGACCATGTTGAGGTATGGTGGCCTAAGACCGTCGATGAATGAATCAGTGTTGTAAAAGGATTAAAGTGCGCCTCTTAAGGCTCCTTTCGTGCACAAAAAAAAGTGTTAAAATGAAAAAAAAAAAGTGTTGTGTAATGGTTACTAAGTAAACAAAATAGAGATTACTTACTTTGGAAAATGGAAATTCTGGCTTGATAGACGTGCTAGAATAAAAATCCAGAGCTCTATCAGTTAAAATTTTTAAAATTGTGAAATAATCTAAATTAAAATTGCGTTCCTATTAGACATTCTGTGATATTTTTATACAAGGTAATTCATAAAATGTATACTATCCCGAAGAGGTAATCTATAAACAGAAAGAAAGAATATTAGCGGGAAAATAAACAAATGTTCAGAATAAGTGAAGATTGTTTACAATTTTTCTTACATTTAATATCGAGAACCTAATGTCTAGACAAACCTTACATAGGTTTTAAGACATTTACTACCATTCATTTGTATTCCTTTTGTGTAATAAATAAATATAAATAAATAAATAAAGATATTTTTTTGTTCCGATTTTTTCAAATTATCTGTTTTTGGTCTTTTATCATATTTATAAGTTTAAATTAGAAGACGTTCGAGAAGTTCGATATTAAGATTACTACCTAACCATCCGGGTACCACGCGAGCGTAGCCGCGCGCGGAAGCCAGTAGCAGATCATTTCTAAATTCATCAGCAGATGCTCGCTGTTCCCTTAGAAAACGACCAGTGCAATTTGTTGAGGAAATCTCTTCCGAGCGACAAGAGGGAGGACAATCAATCATTTTCTTTCTCCGCCCACTAACCACTCAGACATCGCTCATTTTAGGATTTGTTTCACTTTTTTGCGCAACCTACCTAATCGAGCAAATAAATTGCTGGTATCTGCGATGCTGCATACCTTCCATTTTCTGTTGAAAATAAAAATAAGTCTAGTACCTACATGAACGTTTAGTGACCAAATCGGTGACGTTTTGGAAAAAGGCCTAGGCAAACTATCAATAGAAATTGAAGGATTATATGACAATATGCTTGTTTGTCACCTTAGTTTTAAATTGATTGTTTTGTTGATATTTGACTTTTTCTAGCGTATCGGACAGAATTCTGACCCAATTCTCTTTTGTCTATTTAGCTTGGCTCTTTGAACATCCACCTATGCCTCTTTGCACACTGCTAGGCAGCTGTCAGAAAAGTAAGGTTATGCCTTGGTTATCTTTGTTCACGGCTGATTGGGATCAAATTGAGTGAAAGTCGACGCGGGCCCAGGTTTTGGTAGCTTCGTGTTTTAGAATAATATTGTTTTAGTTTTATAGTCTGACCTTGTTACGGCGCTAGACTTAGCTTTGATATGGCAGCCGTGCCTGGTTACGGAACTCCTGAAATTAATCTGGCTCGTAGGACCAATATTTTAGTCGGTGGCATATTTATTCAAATTTAAACTATAAAAAGACAAAATGTCTTTAAATTTTCATTGATTCTATTCAACTGTCATCAGGCTAAATTAATCTTTATTCATTTGACAGCCCGAATGGGCTTGTCGAAATAGGTCAATGATTAATTTCCGTACAAAAATGTACTATCTACTTCAACTGTAATCATTTTGTTTATTTGTATTGTTCCTAATCTCGCTAGGTACGTTGGCCTATGTCGCCCTCATATACCATCGTTTGTCAAAGTTTTACAATAATTCACAGGCCTTATTCAATCTACAAAACATACTACAATGAATTCAGATTATCTGAGACTTTTAACACGTTATCTGAGCGTGCCCCGTGTATGGGTCATTCGGAGATATTAAAAGTACGTGATTGCACTATATGTAATGTACATGGAGCAATGTTACTAAATCTTGTGGCTAAGTATAGAGTTTTTAATCTGCTGAGTTTTGAATCATACTGTTTAATGCTCAGATAAATTTCATGAAAACAATGAAACTCAATGTCACTTGAACTATCCCTGACAAGTCTATGGTTGAATTTCGATAAGTTTTTTTTAGCTAGTAATAATATGAGTTAATAATTATAATTTACAAAACTTTCGAAATAACTTTCTTAGGCATAATGAGTTAGGCAACCTAACTCATTAAGTTAGGCGAAAATCTCATTAGATAAACTCCTTAGACCTTTGAAAGTTAAGGCATTATCATATTAATACTTCATAGACATTTTATATTTTAGGAACAAATACATTTTGGAATTTTAGTAATTTTTCTGTTTAGCTTTTCGGCAATTTCAAGTTCTTGGAAAATTTGGAAATTTGTTTAGGACGCAGATAATTTATGTCTTTCTACCTACATAGTAAGTAAGTATATCTTATTTCTAATTGGGTCACCAATCTCTAGGTGACTATTTTCTAGTACTAATTTCACTATTTGACTTGCAATAACTAGCGAAGTATCTTGAAAATGGGTCAGAAAATGTGCGTGGCGAATCTTGAACTGCAACAACTAATAAACAGAAACATAATGGCGCGGAAGCTGTTATTTTATGGAAATGCGGCAATAGAAAATGAACTCTGACTCGGTGTGTTTTGATTTATAGTCGAGTACAGTTTTCCTTTTCAGATTATGTAAATGAACACAGCTGCGAGGCAGCGTGGTTTATTCTGCTACAAAACCAACACATTCTAAACCTTGTTATCAGTAAATACAGCTCATTCTTGCTTGTGTGGGTTAAATGCGCAGCTAATGTTATCTGGTTGCATAAGAGCAAGGGGCTATTGTGACTTTATCAGCTCGTTCGGTTTGTTTGACCGACGCAATTGCAGCCGGCGCGTGTTGACTCGATTCGATCTCACTTCAGTATTCTATTGAGACTAACTTTGTATTAGCTGCTATTCAGTCGTATAATGTGCCGCCTAGGTACTTTGTTACGTACCTAATAATACAATATCACGTTGTGAAAATAACGTATTCTACTCGATGAGGACATCGGTGGCGCAGCGGGCGAGTGTCCATCTGAGATACAAATGTTTGAATCCCGCTGCGGGACAAATGTTTGCATCATGTGCAAACTAGCTTCCGCCCGCGGCGCCTATGTGCTATTCCAGTCCGGACTATATATTCTATCTCTGTGCTAAATTAAATCCAGATCCGTTCAGCCGTTCTGGCGTGTTGAGTAACAAACATCCATCCAAACTTTCGCATTTATAATATTAGTAAGATTTTTGTTCCTGGTTTCTGTTGTGGTACCATTGTACTCGTGGGTTCTGATAACCACGACACAGAGTGAATCCTGGGGTCAGGACTATGTATGTGGCTGTTGGGTGTAATTCATTCTTTACTTACATTACTGCAAAAGAGATGGGTCACTGTACCACGATAATTTCCAGAGTTCTTTTTAGGGTGCCGTAGCAACAGGATGAAACAGAAGTCAAATTGTGATATTAGTGCTAGAAAATAAGAGTTTTTGATAATACTTCATGGAATTTAGGACTGCCAATATCCCCTGAGCTATCGCGTCTGCGTACAGCTACCGAGACGCAAAACACGAACAAAACATTAAAAATATCGTAACCTTGAACTTTTTCTAGGCCGTTTCGTTACACAACCCGATTTCTCAATCGAGAGCTGTGTTGTTTGTTTACAATCATTATTGTAAGGCAAGTCATGCACAGCTGCCAGGCATTGCATAATGGACATGCTTCCTTCTATTAACCATCTAGGTAGTATCTATCCATTTTGTGTTAAAGTCAAGACTAGCTTCCGCCCGCGGCTTCGCTCGTGTGGTACCTATGAAGATAAAAAGCAGCCTATACAAGGTGATTCATAACATGTATACCATCCCGAAAGGTTGTCAACAAAAAAAAAAAGGTCTGTCAAAAGAAAGGTCTGTCAACAAAAAGAAATAAAAGTAGCGAAAAAAAACATTTATTTTTTATATTTTTATGATATTTTTATCATCTTTAAAACTAAACCCTAAACGTACAAGAAGTTCGCAATCAAGATTGCTACTTAAAACAGCAGATTTATTGAGTTTGACCTGATTTGACCCCAAAACAGCTGATTTTCGCATAGAGTTTTTTCAATAAAAAAATACGAATTTCCAAAAGTCGTAGAACAAACATTATTGCTAATTACTTGTAGAATAAGCCCCTTTCGGGATGGAATACATATTATAAATCACCTTGCATACTATTCCAGACAATAATCTATCTCTGTGCCAAATTTCATCCGTTCGGCCGTTTGGGCGTGATTGAACCACAATCATCCAAACATCCTCACAAACTTTCGCATTTATAATATTAGTAGGATTTAAATGACATCCAACATTTTCGAACCAGCGGGATTCGTTCAATAAGTTGCCATACCAACTACGCCATGGAACGAATGATGCTGGCGCTGAAAATTTTGGCAGCTGTGCCCTACCTACTCTTAAATAAATTTGGTTGATTTCTTTTTCGTCTAATTGTTGCCAATTTTCTCATTTTTCTTTTTAATTTCAGGTAAACCCAGCATACCACCATCATTAAAGATTATCACGTAAGTCGTTAGTTAATAACTCGCCGCTTACTTTGACGCTGGTAGGCAATAGGTACCTTGAAACCGGAAATTCAAAAAAACAACCGCGATCACGCAGGACCAAAATTTTCAAGAAATACTGTGAAATTAAATTCCTATTGTAGGCATGCCGTGTTGAAAGGAATTTCCCCCGTTGTTACCTAAGGATATAATTCAGGTTACTCATCATCATCATCATCATGGTGGCCTCTTCGACATCTAATTGGATAAAGGCCTCTTCCCTTCTTCTCCATTCCTGGCGATCTTGTGCCCGTCTCATCCAGTCATGGCCTCTGTGGCGTCTGATAAATAAATAAATAAATAAATAAATATTCCGGACATATCACACACGGTCCACTGATCCCAAACTAGGCATAGCCTGTACTATGGGTACCAGAGACTGATATACATAATAGATATATATTTAACACCCAGACACAGAACAAACATCTGTGTTAGTCACAAATGTTTGTCCAGTGCGGGAATCGAACCCGCGACCTCTAGCGCAGAAGGCAGAGTTGATGTCGTCTACCCAGCGGTTAGGCGGTCTTCCACTTCCCCGGGCATCCGCTCTGGGTCTCCATTCCAGAAATCTTCTGGTCCAGAGATGTCATGCCCACTTTTTAAACGCTATAGCCTCTATCACATCACTTATTTTACTGATTTCCGAATCCAGTCATTGCGTTTTCGGTCGCGTAGTGTGATTCCAACCTTTGCTCTTTCCATACCTCTCTGCGTTACTCTGAACTTCTAGAACTCTGAATTCAGGTGACTTCTTCTTCTTCTTGTCGTGTCACTGCAGTTTGCAGTTGTCAACGTTTTCATTTGTTTATGTATACCTGTGTTTTACTGTTCCAAAAAAAAATACTTTGAAATACTTTGAAAAAAATGCATATACACTGGTCATCAAAAAAATCGACCCACCCTCTTATTTCACTATTTTTTTTTTAAACTTCAGAGATGAGTTGTTTTGAATTGTTTTTTTTTATTAAAAGGGTTTGTTACGATATTTGACATCTGTCTACCATAAATTACGGACTACTTGAGGGTACTTAACAAGCTTTTTAACGCTTACACTGATTAGTGTCGATTTCATTGTTTACGTCGAGATTCAGTTGAACCCAATTCCCTTTGTGAAACGGAACATTTAAACAGTGCGCTCGATAATTAACGCTATCTTTATTCAGTAAGGCTGTAGTTTTGCAAGATTTCATCTGAAATTATGGACACTACTGAGGCAGAGGCAGCCCAAGTTGTAGCCTTGCTGCAACAAGGCTTCAGTCAACGTGTTGTGGCGCGAAGATTGAATCTCAGTCGATCTGCGGTTAGAAGAGTTTACCAGAGGTTTCTGGAGACTGGGGAGTATCGAAGAAGATCAGGATCTGGAAGACAAAGGGTCACTTCTGAACGAGATGACCGCTTTATTGTGACCTCAGCTTTAAGAAATCGGCACCTTTCTGGGGTTGATCTTCAGCGACGCTTACAAGAAGTGCGGGGTGTGGCTATAAGAGACAGTACAGTGAGAAGGAGACTCCGTGAACAAGATTTAAGACCTCACAAGCCAGCAACGGGACCACAACTGACCGCAGCTCATCGACAAGCAAGACGACAATTTGCGCGAAATCACCTGTACTGGACTATGGACCAATGGGCGTCAGTTATTTTTAGTGATGAAAGCCGAATGACGTTATACGGTTCAGACGGGCGCCGTAACGTCATGAGACGGCCAGGTGAGCGTTATGCCCAATGCTGCATGAGCGAAACAGTCAGTTATGGTGGAGGCTCTGTAATGTTTTGGGGTGGGATTTCTTTGACAGCGCGCACGGAACTGGTATTCATCAGGAGGGGTTCACTAACTGCTGCACGTTACATAACAGAGATCTTAGATGATCACGTGATGCCCTTTGCGGGTTATATCGGAGAACACTTCCAGTTAATGCAAGACAACGCACGGCCACACGTAGCGCGCATCGTGACTCAGTACCTGGAAGAGGTCGGTATACAGGTTATGCAGTGGCCAGCAAGGAGTCCTGACCTCAACCCTATAGAGGACATTTGGGACACCCTAAAACAAAAGGTTAGAGCTCGAAATCCCGCCCCTACCACCTTAGGAGAACTGGAAACCGCCATCAAAGAAGAATGGGAGCGAGTACCTCAAGGAGCCATTGCTGTTTTGATAAGGTCTTTAAAAAGGAGAATGCAGGCTACAATTAAAGCAAGAGGAGGAAATACCAAATATTGATTTCAAGGATCCATCGGCTTAAGTGCAAAGGGTGTAAAATTACAGCTTGTTCAATATAAACCTAAAAATTGGGTAAAATTAAAGATTTTTCATTTTTCCTCATAATGTGCAAGTTTTCCAAAATGTATACATAATTTTCAGTTCAAAATGTTAAAAATAAACAATTTTACATAAAAAATATTATTCCAAAACAACTTGTTTCATTCAATATTTAAAAAACGAATTTTCCGGCAAAAGTACAGGTGGGCCGATTTTTATGATGACCAGTGTAGAAGACAATGCTACAGAAACCATTTGTAGAAATTACTTTATCATTTATATTTTATTTATTGAATTCAGTAAACGTAACAAAGTGGTATATAATTGTTGATAAATAAAGCCATCCTAATAGGTTTCTTAAAAAATAAAATGAAATATTTGTGATGCGTATTTAATTTTAAGAGGTCCTATAAAGTTTACTAGGATTAATTTTTTTAAATAAAACAGTTAAAAAAAAAAAACTGATTCTTTCATGGTCCTGTATTATGTTAGTGACCATGTTGAGGTATGGTGGCCTAAGACCGTCGATGAATGAATCAGTGTTGTAAAAGGATTAAAGTGCGCCTCTTAAGGCTCCTTTCGTGCACAAAAAAAAGTGTTAAAATGAAAAAAAAAAAGTGTTGTGTAATGGTTACTAAGTAAACAAAATAGAGATTACTTACTTTGGAAAATGGAAATTCTGGCTTGATAGACGTGCTAGAATAAAAATCCAGAGCTCTATCAGTTAAAATTTTTAAAATTGTGAA
This sequence comes from Anticlea derivata, assembly GCA_947579855.1. Taxonomy (NCBI): domain Eukaryota; kingdom Metazoa; phylum Arthropoda; class Insecta; order Lepidoptera; family Geometridae; genus Anticlea; species Anticlea derivata. Next base: position 10,176,536 of record OX388269.1, read on the forward strand.
ATAATCTAAATTAAAATTGCGTTCCTATTAGACATTCTGTGATATTTTTATACAAGGTAATTCATAAAATGTATACTATCCCGAAGAGGTAATCTATAAACAGAAAGAAAGAATATTAGCGGGAAAATAAACAAATGTTCAGAATAAGTGAAGATTGTTTACAATTTTTCTTACATTTAATATCGAGAACCTAATGTCTAGACAAACCTTACATAGGTTTTAAGACATTTACTACCATTCATTTGTATTCCTTTTGTGTAATAAATAAATATAAATAAATAAATAAAGATATTTTTTTGTTCCGATTTTTTCAAATTATCTGTTTTTGGTCTTTTATCATATTTATAAGTTTAAATTAGAAGACGTTCGAGAAGTTCGATATTAAGATTACTACCTAACCATCCGGGTACCACGCGAGCGTAGCCGCGCGCGGAAGCCAGTAGCAGATCATTTCTAAATTCATCAGCAGATGCTCGCTGTTCCCTTAGAAAACGACCAGTGCAATTTGTTGAGGAAATCTCTTCCGAGCGACAAGAGGGAGGACAATCAATCATTTTCTTTCTCCGCCCACTAACCACTCAGACATCGCTCATTTTAGGATTTGTTTCACTTTTTTGCGCAACCTACCTAATCGAGCAAATAAATTGCTGGTATCTGCGATGCTGCATACCTTCCATTTTCTGTTGAAAATAAAAATAAGTCTAGTACCTACATGAACGTTTAGTGACCAAATCGGTGACGTTTTGGAAAAAGGCCAGGTCAAGAGTACCCTAAACCGAGGAGGTAGGGCACTGCGAGATTTTCTCGTTCTGAATTGGAGCAGCCCGCCTGGGAGGTACCTCCGCCTTACAGAAGTTCGCAGCCAAATAACATTATTTGTTTCAAATAGTATTGTGTTCCTGCGGTGAGTAAGGTTGCCAGAGCTCTTTAGGGGGGAAGGGGGTTCGGGGTTGGCAACGCGTGCGTGATGCCTCTGGTATTGCAAGCGCTCATAGGCTACGGTAACCGCTTACCATCAGGTGGGCCGTAAGCTTGTTTGCCTAAAAAAAAAACCGACGTGCATTTATGAAGAATGTGATGAGAGTGAATGAAGCAAAAGAGGTATGTCAGGATCGTAGAAAGTGGAAATCCGTGGTCTCTGCCTACCCCTCTGGGAAATAGGCGTGATTTTATGTATTTACGTATATACATGAACGATGTACCAGTAAGACTGTATCCCACCACTGAACTAGAACGCACTATTCATTCCGCAAGGGGTGTTAAAGGTTTTTTCATTCCTTGATTTTGGTAGTGATCGTGGGGGGCAAAATTGACTTCAATCCATTTGAGTGCAGCCATATGGCTGCGATCCAAATGGAGTGATCGTCAGTGCCCAGCTGCACTATCATATATTATTTATTTATAAATATGAAGCTTGGAATTAGTAATTTTTGTGGGTCTCCATCCCTTAAAGTCTAAGCCGCTTGGTATCAAGCGGCTTAGCGGTTACGTTTAAGGTACCTACGTATTTAGGAATACCTAAATGGAAGGTGTTCTTCATTCGTGACGGGTCTAATTACATTTAGTAAACAGTCTTGCATATTTCGACAGGTGCAATGCGGTAAACTTATATCATTATTTTCTAATAACATGGAATAAAATTATGTATACCTATATGCAAAAGCAGGCCAAATATGGGCGGGAAATCGTGTTTAAATGTTATTAAGTTATTCACAAAAAAACCGGTTTATTAAGGTCAAACCACTTTGCAAATAATAACAAGATAATGCCCGATAGCGTTTATGTTATCTGAGATAAGTATGTAATTGCTTTTATCTTATTTATTTTGATTTCTGTGTCGCTGACACATTTCTTTTAATCTATGATAATAAATTATCTGCTCTACGTCGTAGAAAGTGAGTCTACGTCAGTTTACCATATTTATTATACTTTCTTATTGATCTTATCATTTAGCAAAGGGAGCTTTGTACGTAGGTCGCTCATTTATGAAGAGTAATGTCGTTCAGGTGTATATAAAATGTATTCCTGCTCAGCGACTCTCGTTGCTGACTGTACTCAGTAACTATGTAGGTAGGTCCGTCTAACCAGACGGTCGGCTTTTTACATCTAAAAATAGAGCAAAAACTAGATGTAATCTAAGTATTTAATAGCACCCTGTGAAATCTCGGAGATTAGATCTTACCGCTTTAAGCATAGAGTCCAGAATTGAAATGATTAAAATCTTAAGTACCAAGTCTTATTGCCATGTGGAGCACGTTGAGATTGACGGTTAAAACAAAAACCCACTCATTGTGATCCCAAGTCATGGCTACAGGTAGGAAGACATGAATACAGATTCAGATAAAAAAACAATTCTGTTTATGACACGAGTCGTAATAAATATATCTAAATCTATATAGGAGTATTCCACTGAGTGATCACGAATTTACCGAAACGATCGACAGGCAGCGGTGTTTTTTTTTTATAATTATGATTATTAAATCCATATTAAACATTATTTAAGTACTAATTAATAAAATTCACAAGACTAAGTATTTCATGTTATTTCATTTTTTTATATTAAATTCATCATCATCATTAATTTTGATATTTTTGTGAGTTTCTATTTATTTATTTATTTGGAAGACTAACAGCACATAATTAATATGGAAATTTAGAAACAAAAGGCCAATAATAAGTCTTCACTGATAGAAAAATAATATAACTGAAAAAGAGCACAGAAAAAAAATATACATAAATGATAAAAACATATTTAGATGCAGGTAATAAAACTAGCAAACATATAATACGTCCAGATAAAAAGTTAAACATGAAAATACCTACTTATATTTTAGATAAACATTTAAGATAAGACAAAGAAGTCATTACTCATTATGCGCCTCATCCTTCTCAAGCTACAGCTGAACAAATCAATAGATTTAGAGTATTTCTTATTATAATTGTCACAAGCACGCCATAGATATGCCTATTTAGGTATCAGAATCTGTTTTTTCATTCAGGGATCTCCTCGAAATGACCTCCTCCAAATTGTTCCATCTCCTCCTATCTGTAGCTATCATTGTCCAATCCAGTCCCGCAGTTTCTTTGATTTCAGTCATTTATCGCGATTGTCTATATCCCAAGCAAATATGCATTTTGCAAGTAGTACTCTAATTTACAAACAGCACTTATAAAAGTAAACTCACCGCACAAAGGCACCGCCTTATCAAATCACTCATATTAATTAGTCGAGCGATACGTCTCGGTTTTGCAACACATAAGTATACCTAATGTATATCTAGGTTTATACAAGGAGATTCATTATATGTTTACAATCCTGAAAGGGGCTTATTATTTGTTGATACAAAAAGATAAAAACAATATTTAAAAAAAGCATTCTAATTTTTTCTCGAACTTTTTGCATGCTTGCTTCTTTCACCGACACGTCCGACCGACCGTCGTGGCCCTTTTCAACGGTCAAAATACCTCAACCTGGTCACTGACCTAATCCTATATAACCAAGAAAGAATCGGTGACCCGACAAGCATGCAAGCATAAAACTAATTATTAAACGTACGAGTAGTTCGACATCAACATTGATACCTATAAACAGCTGAATAATTGAGTTTGAACGGATTTGACTCAAAACAGCGGAATTTTGCATAGTTATTTTAAATGAAAAATTATATTTCCAAAAGTCGTAGAACAAACTATTGCCGATTGGATGTAGAATAACCCACTTTCAGGACAGCATCATCATCATCAGCCTGTAGAAGTCCACAGCAGGACATAGGCCTCAAGCGGAGTTCCATGACGGTCTTGAGCCTTTTCTATCGACCTACTTCCCGCAACTTTCACAATGTCGTGGTCCATCGGGTGTGGGGTTTCGGGAAAGCATACATGTTATGAATCACCTTGTATAACTACAATCCATTATGTTATTTCCCAAGTGTTAGTACAATACACAATGCATTGCATACGGGACGCAGCATTGACCTGACTATTGGGAAACGAGAGACAATTGATTTAGTTCAGGTAGTTTGGGAATAATAATGAGGTTTCAAGAATTCGAAGGCCTTTGTCTTTTGCCTGTACCCTCATTAGGTAAGGTAGGTAGGAATTGGAAATAGAACGTAACTATGCTAACAATTGTGGTCCCGGTTGAAGAATAGGCCCCTCTATTTCTTCCCGTGGATGTAATAAGAGGTGATAGGAAAAGAAGCAAGGGGATGGGCAGCAGTATTTCTTATTGTAGTGTATGCCTTTCGACACACTGGTTACCTCTAGGTCAACCCTTGTTGTTACACAATACAAATAAATCCCAGACATTCCCGCCCGCCTGCATAGGGCCGCAGCCGGCTTGACTCCCACAGAGTAAATGTACAAACATACAAGCAGACTTTCGCATGAACCCTTACATCTCAGGTGTCATCTGTCACTGTCAGTTGTCCACTAGGAAACAGCGTTATATGGAATGCCGCTATCCATAAATTCTAGTCACTACACTTATTAACAACAATAGCTTTAAATCTGTATATAACCCGCATGCCCAGCGTGGCGAGTTTGCACATGAAAATCCCCTCAAATTATTATTTCTGATAATCTATGGGGAAGGCCTGTGTTCAGCAGTGGACATCCTACGGCTGAAATGATAATGATGCTTAGAATGACTTCTTATTGCCATTTAAATGCTAGCGAGTCAGCATTATTTGGAGTTAAGACCACGGCTTTCCACTAGCTACGATCCTGACATACCTCTTTTGCTTCATTCACTCTCATCACATTCCTCATACATGCTCGTCGGTTTAGGGTACTCTTGACATGGCCTTTGTCCAAAATGTCACCGATTTGGTCGCTAAACGTACGCCTAGGTCTTCCCCTTCCAACGGTTCCATTCGAACTCGCTTTATACACCTGTTTCGTCAATCTTCTTTCGTTCATCCTCTCTACATGACCAAACCATCTCAGCATACCTTTCTCACGATGAGGATTGCCTCATCACTACATCTTCTTTCACTCCACAACATTCTCTTATCACACTGTTCCTCACTCTATCTTTCAAAAGCAAGTTTTACATTAGACGATATATCTACCTTACCTATAAAAATAGTAGGCAAACATTTTTTTAACTCGTACTGGGGTGGATCATTTTATCTGTTTTTATGCTTGCATTTACGTCGCGCCGTTCGGGTCAAATGGATCAAAGGGAGGTTGCAGAGTAGGTGCAGAACCGTTACATTCAAATCAATTGTTGGAAACAAAACCGTTGATATTCAAAACAGCAATCCTTTCAATTGAACCGATGATACAAAACGGCATAACGTACCGAGAGGTGAATGAACCGAACGTACTGAAACCACAGAATAAGACGTAGTAGTACACAGAAACGTAATGAGGTCGCTCGTAACTGAAATGTTGTTTCAAATGGTGCCTACTTGAAGATTTAAAGGGATATAAATATAATTTATATTGGTTATTTAGTTAGCGCACTCCTTAAAACTCTGAGCACATCATTTGATTTATTGAAATACAACTCTATGGGTTAAAGAGTATTTAGTAACTAAACCACTAGTTAATAAACCACGAACTGAAATCTCGCGATGTCTGGTAAAAGTTGGTGCTTCGATGATCGTTGAGGCACAATTAAGCTAAATTTCATAAATCACATCTTAAGCACGTTCTAACTAATATCCAATCTTACCTGAACTGCGAAATCATTGAAACTTTACAAATGGGAGCTCATGTTATATTGGTTTTCAAATTTTACTATTGTCGTTGTACCTCAAAAACCTTGTGGCCTAAATACAAATAAAAATTGTTTTATTATGTATGGAAATGTCTACCTATTTCTTTTTTAAGTTATGCTCTAACAAATACATACAAAAATACAACGCAGATTCGTCCATCTTGTTTGAGAGTAGGTACATCGCTCACTTATAAACTAATCTAATGACTTATCTCACGGCAATTTGAATGAAGTCTACTAAAGCTATAATGTTCGCTGTGTCTACATTGCGTCTACGCTGGGTCTACGCAACGTCTACACTGCGTCTACGCAACGTCTACACTGCGTCTACGCAACGTCTACACTGCGTCTACGCCTTTCACATTTATAATATTAGTAGTAGTACTACTAATCCCACTTATTAAATTATTTGGGAACACCACAGTACAATACATAGCTGTCGAATAGTCTAACTAAGGAATTAACCTTCTTTTTTCAAAGTCGGTTAAAAATGTTCACGAACATGAAACAAAATCGTGATCGAAATCGATCGTAACAAATGGATTTTTATTTTAATTTACGTACCACATTACGTAATTTGATTGCCCGTTACACATTATATGGTTAATAAATAATTGTTATTATTGCCTATGATTGTTATTGATATAATACGAAAATAACATATGTGATTCATACACAGCTGAATACAATACATTACAAAGCGTAGCTTCACCTAGTTTCTAAGACGTTTCAAAGTGATCCTAGTGATTTTAAATAGTGATTGAAATAAATGCCATTTGACTTTGACTTTGAAAAGTAAAATTAAGCGTTCGTTGCCATGTTTGTGTATTCAAAGAAATGCTAGTATCGCATGCTCCAATTTAGAGCAAGAAAATCTTGCTGTGCCCTACATCCTCAAGTAAAACACACAGCTATTGAGCATCAATGCTCCATGTGTTGCTGATGTCAATAGGCGACGGTAACCACTTACCATCAGCAGGGCCGTAAGCCAGTTTGCCTCCGTATACATAAAAAAATATATATATAAAACCTGCCAAGAGTTAAACTATGCTTACCGTCTTGGAGATGGCAATACGGTAAAAAATTACGGCATTACTATCGCATAATGAAAAACAGAGACAGTGATAATTTTAAGAAATGCTAAAGCCTAAGCAACATTGTATATGTATACTAGCCGGTGCCCGCGACTTCGTCTGTGCAGGATTAGTATTTCGAGTAGCCTTTATTAGCGTGGCGCTACAATTCACACAATACCTTTATAAATTTTTTATGTGTTATTCTGATGTATAAGCTATATTATTGTAAAGGTTCATTAAAATCCATTCAGTAGTTTTTACGTGAAGGAGTATCAAACATCCATCCATCCATACTTACAAACTTTCGCGTTTATAATATTAGTAGGAATAGGATAGGATAAGTATAGTATAAGTATAGGGGGTTAGATAATAAAAGTTAATTAAATAAGGCTAGGTTCAGACGGTCGCGCGAATAGCTCGAATCGCACGTCTACGTACGCTATATGTAGATTCAAAGTGTTCAATACAATAACATCGCCCGTAATCGCCCGTAAACCGGAGACCACAGCCTGTGCTCGGTCGCCAGGGCCGTCTACGACAGCACATTGTGAACAAACCATGCGCGCAACGTCGCGCGACCGAAACCAAGCCGAAACCTTAAGGTGAAGGTTAAATTGTTTTATGATTTTTGACCTGTTTTTTCTCAATAACCGCAAAACGCACAGTTTTGATTTTAATGACAAAGATAACTTGAGCATTTTATTTACCCAAATCCAAGACAGAAACGCGATTGGTAAAACTTTTCTAGATAGATTTATTTTTTAAAGTTCGGTCCTCTGCAACAGTTTTTTCGAAAATATTCAGAAACTATCAATCATAAATAACTTTTTTTTTAATATTGTGTTAGAAGATAGTATTAGGTACCTAAATCCATCATCATCATCTCCCTGCCTTTTATCCCACTTCATGTGGGGTCGGCACAACATGTTTTCCTCTTCCACTCCCCTCTATCAGCCGTCATATCAGTATTCACTCCTTTCTTACTCATGTCATCTTTCACACAATCTATCCATCTTTTCTTTACCTAAATCCAAGACACTTATTTAAAATATACTTAGTTTTTAAGATAATCGATATTTTCTTATATGTGGCTTACGTCGATTACTTTCGAGCGCCTTCTAACGCTTGCTATCTCTTTCCGCATTCAATTATAGTACGTAGCGCTGTCACTTTCTTTACTCCGCCCACTTGACAGTTTATTATGATTCTCATAGCGCCTTAAGTCGAAAAAAAAGCTTTATCGATGGAACGAAACTAATGTACCTACCTTCTACCTACTAACCTGTCTAATAACTACTTATCTACTAATACCATTGTTACTTATCTAGGTATTTTATATCAGTCGATCAATGTTGAGTGTAATGACTTCAAATTAAAACAAGAAATCAATTCAATCAATACAGGTCAACGACCTCCGAAGTAACTTTTGTGTTCATCACCCAACATCGCATTTGTGAACACTATTACGATGGAACGATAACAGAATAGAAAGGACAGGACACATACTCACGGCAATCATCATCATCACTGTCTTCGCACACGGGCCAACGGTCTTGACCAACTGACTTTCTAAGACCGTAAAATCTCATCGAGCCATCGATGTCGCCAATAAGTACGCGTGCGGCGTACAGTCAGTACTACAATTCAAGTTATGCGCTTCGGCAATCTTCGTTTTTTCATTTATTTTTATTTTACTTATTTATTCTTTAATGCACATAAAAAAGAAATGTACAAAAAGTAAAGTAAGTAAAGGCTTAATGCCAAGGCTCATTCCGTATCTTGGCCATTCTAGTCTCTCCACACATCCATCTCAACATTCTCATTTCCGCCGCATGCACTCTTCTTTCATCCGTCCCTTTGGTTGCCCAACACTCATGTCCATACAGTACGACAGGTCATAAGATCGTTTTGTAAATTTTCCCTTAAGTTTAAGGGGCATTCTTGGATCACATGTAAGTCATTACTGATTGGTTGATATAAGTTTAAGACAGACGTTTACTGATAGTGTGCGGCCAGGCTAAATAATCAATTCAATCTGTCGACAGTGTAGTTTCAGACTTCAGTGGTCAGTAGGCTTAACGAGTCCAATTTAACTTAATTAGTTGCTAACCGACGATAAAATCGGTTGAATGCATCGGTGCCATAAAACGAACAGACAAGTAGTTTCGTGCAAGTGCTCTGCATCTTGATTCGAGACTATCGCGTTGCTTGTTACACGTCAAGCTCAAGGCAATTGAAAGCCATCGACTTTATACCGCCTTATAAATACATCTTTTATGAAATTACGTATGAAAATATACCTACCTAACTTTCTTTAGCCATGTTCAAACAGCGATATGATTTTATACAACTTAGGTGGCAAACATTCTTACGGCCCAACTGTTAGTAAGTTATTACCGTAACCTATGAACGCTTCCAAAACCAGAGGCATCACGCACGCGTTGCCGACGTTTTGCCCAGAGAGACAAAACACCAGATTTCGCATGGTGTTTTATCAATGAGAAATGTCGCATTTCCAAAAGTCGTGGAACTGTGTGATTTGTGTGTAGAATAAAATCCTTTTGAGATGGTATACCTATATCATGAAAAACATTGTATAAGTAGGTAGGTACTTTTATAACATCAAATTGTGATTTACGCTGGTATTATGAAATTGGTTGCGGTAAGCCGCGGATTCTAGTGGCATCGAAGCGGCAAGGCCAGAGCGTTGACCACCAGGTCGAGGAACCTGGAGTCTTTCATCCACGACATTAATGTCTCTTCGCTCTGCTTGCTATTCTTCAGGTATTATTTGACTCTAAAAAAATACCACTTCAAAACTACATATTTGTTCAACGGATTCCAGTACCAAAACGTTTTTATTCCATAATTTATAGCTACGATTTAACCCTACAGTGGGCGCATGGATTACTTATGTGTAATCCACTCATGCAAAAATCATTTTATTTAAATCCTATGGGTAACGGACGCGCTTATTCTGCGCTAACGTGTCGTCGAGTGTGATCGTCTTGCAGAAGATCCTCAAAATCAGCAGTCAACATAAATATGGAATCCACGCGACCAGTATTTTGACAACCCTTTTTTCCATTCCCGTGTACTTTTTTACTTTATTTGCACTGATAATTTCAAGATCGTATTATGTGTTTGTCTTGCTTAAAAAACAGTGTTTAGACGAGAATTTTATATTTTAAGTAAATTTTTTACCTCAGTTTAAGTTTAACATGCAATTTACAGTTCCTAAAACTCTTATTAATAATTCAAATAAAATGATTAAAATTTAAAAATATATTATTACCCTACCCAAATTTCTAATTTTTTGGAGTTTAAAATTGGTCTACTTATGTAGGTAATCAACGCGAACATTCGTGTATATTTTTAGAGCTTGACCACCGTAGGGTTAAGGAAAATAAGGTCATTGATCTCTTTAATAACTAAGAAAGTTAAATTGGCATCAAATTTTGGCGTGAAGCCAACATTGACGTTTATAATATTATGGTAGGTGTATGGTTCCAAAACATAACATGGAAATGTCTTGGTACTGGCGCGGCGCGTGTTAATTGATCGAGCGAGCGAAGATCTCCCAAACGACTTCGGGGTTAAAAAAAAGTTATAAAAATACGTGAAGTAGGGTGTTATATGAAAGAACTTTGTTTATACATTCCAAAATGATTTAGTTTTTAATTTAGTTTTATTCTTGGACATATGGTTTTTGACATACAAAATTGTAACATTTGTAAATCAATTACGTGAACTCCCATTTGGTAAAGTCTTAATGATTTCATAGTTCAGGTAAGCTTGGATGAGTTTGAACATGCTAAAGATGCTTTATTAAAATTGTATCTTATTTGTGCCTCAACGATCATCGAAGCACCAACTTTACCACACATCGCGATATCTCAGTTCGGGACGAACCACTCGTAGAGTCAGGAATGGAAAAGTTTTCTCAATCATACTGTTAACTTTACAATGTGTCAAAGCCAAAAGGAATTTATTTCAATAAAATTACTATAACTTTGAAACTTCTTAGAAACTAGGCAAACGCCTCTTCCTATCGACCAAACATTGAAAAACTAGGCAACAAACACGGCTACGCACGTAGTAAGTACTTAGTATACTTATATTCCGTTCCGTATTGTACTTATTGGCCGTGGTGGCCCCGGCTGAAGAATAGGCCCCTGCATATCTACGTATCCGCGGATGTCGTAAGAGGCGACTAAGGGAAAAAAAGCTAGGGGATGGGCAGCAGCGTCCCTCATTTTAACAACTAACTGCGCTCGCCAACCCGCATGCCCAGCGTGTTGAGTATGGGCAAATCCCCCCACATGATAAGGAATTTGCTCTATCTGTGGGGGAGGCTATGTTCAGCAGTGGACGTCGTACGGCTGAAATGATGATGGTGATACTTATATTCTTATAGATCATTGGCTTCGCACGGTCTTGGTTGATGAACGCTTTCAGCGTCAACTAATGGGTCAAAAATACATGAGATGTTGAAATAGGCTTTTCTATTCTAGTCAAGTCAGTGTTGTGCTGGCCTATATTGCACAAATCAAGTGTTTATTCTATAACGAGGACACACAGCGGTAAATCCCACAGGAAATTTCAAAGGCATCGTAAACGTTTATAAATCTTTCTACGCCAAACGTTATTTTATTGTTATCTTTCAAAGCACAATATATATATCAGTTATTTTTGACCGTTGATGCGCAGTTTGTGTTGTAGGTACGCATTTAACTTCCGTGTAAGTAGGTTCTTGCTTGCTTGTCGTGTCACTGATTCTTTCTTGGTCATCCTATCATATTAGTCAATGACCAGGTTGGGGTATAGTGGCCCTGAAAAGGGCTTATGACCGTTAGTGAAAGAATTAGTATAGTGAAAGGATTAAAGTGCGCCTCTTAGAGGCTCCTTTCGTGCACATGTCACATGGTACATTGGTAACGAGGAAACTTATCTTTAATATACCTACTTACTGATGAGAGCAGTCGTGGAGAGGTTGTGGCCCCTTCCGATCCATGGGTTGTGGGTTCGAATCCTGCTCGTGCACCAATGGATTAACCAATCACGTATCTTATTTACAGCGGTCACGAATCACGATTCAAACAAAGCGCAATAGTTTTAGTGCTACATAGTCTGTATCATGAATCGTGCAATATTACTACGCGTACAATTATAATTACATAGTGCTTGGACAATGGAAGTTGTAATAATCAATAACGTGCGATGCATAACAGTAACAAAGGAGTTAAAATTGTAAACATGATAATGAAAATTGACATGATAAATGGAAAGACAATGGGTCCTACCGTGACGTCTTATTTCCATTCAAAAGCGAGCGTGTCAGCACTATTTTACTCGAATTGGGACCATACATATTTGAGGTAGGGCTCAGCGAGATTTTCTCGGTCTTAATTGGAGCAGCCTGCCTGGGAGGTATCTCCGCCTTACAGAAGATCTCAGCCAAATAACATTATTAGTTTCAAATAGTGTTGTGTTCCTGCGGTGAGTAAGGCTGCCAGAGATTTTTAGGGGTTGGTCGGTGTCTGTCTGCAACGCGTGCGTGATGGCTCTGGTATTGCAAGCGTTCTTGTCCTACGGTAACAGGTGGGCCGTATACTTGTTTGCAACCATAATTGTATAAAAAACTTTGAGACTGTCAACTTACGTCACCGCCTAAACAAAATCGCGGCTATGTTAGAAATTGTAAAGCTGTGGTCAATAACCTAAAATGTTGTAGCTGTTGAGTTACTTATTCATTATTGGTCACCCTGTGTTAGGTCAGTGACCCGGTTAAGCCATAAACGATGGTGAACCAACTAGTGCAGTAAAAGAATTGAGTAAGCTTCTAAGAGGATCCTTCCGCAAAGCCATTAAGCGTCGCAACTCTGTCGCAGATCCTTCAAATGACGGAACAACGGGTGCGATGATTATGTGTGTCCAAATGAAGACCATTCCCTTATTACGCATTCCGAGGATTCCTCTCGAAGACACGCCGTCAGTCAAGCGTGAAACGTGATTGGTGTCACATGATAGTACACAGCACGGCGGTGCATCATTAAACTTTCAAGTTTCTTTGGTACACAGCAACTGATCGACTCTCGGAACGGCAATGCCCAGTCCAGTGGTGCTAGGTTTCTACCTAAACCCTTAGTTTGGACTTTATTGTATTTTAATACCTACATCATAAGATATTATATAGTTTAAGTGCGCACGAACACGTGCTTAAAACTGTGAAGGAAAACATCGTGAGGGACCAGTGTGTCTTAAAGCGGCGATGGGCTTGCAACTGTCATGTATGGAGTACTCACTACTGCAAAATATGGGCATGTGCCAAATGTTTGGCCTCAGATTGTTCCTTAGACATCTTCAAGGATTTGCCAGGCTATTGCGTAAGCGAAATGGTAATGAAGATCGCAATTTTAAGGATGATTTTATCAATTATAGCGACATCTGAAGTTTTTCAAACATGAAAAGGAAAAAGCTAAGATCTTGAAGTTTTCCCTTGTCAAGTTTGGAACGTTTTGAATGTGGCTAAGATTGTTAAAATTACCCTCAAAGTTACGAACTTCATTGCCATTACGCTTAGGCAATTGCACCACTAGATCATTTTTTTTGTATTGTTTACAGAGGGTGGCGGGTGCGGTGCGGTTGCGGGTGGCGCGCGTGTGCAGCGCGCGCGGAAGGTGACCGGCGGTGTACGCGGCTGATGTGGGCGGCGGGCGCCTGTTGCTCGCGCCAGCCAGGTAAAACAACCCCCACTAAGAGGAATAAGAAGTATATGCCACCGTCCATCCATACCTCTACCCGTGGATATCATCATAAATCATCATCATACTTTTTATTGCCTGAAATACATGTGTTATAGATGTTATACATTTTATAAAAGTAGCAATGTATTCTGCCTGTTCAGGCGTGTAATATCGTAAGAGGTGACTAAGGGATGAGTAGCGCCGTCTTTTTGTCATCTTTATAACACCTACCTATTAAACGTAAAGGAAGTACAAAATCAAGATTCTTACGAAAAACAGCTCAATAATTACGTTTGAACTGATTTGACTCCAAAAGGTTGCAAATTGTCTCTTCTGTGAAAACTGTCGTATTTATAAAAGTCGTAGAACTAACTTTATTGTCAATTTGGTTTCGAATAAGGGATAGTATATATGTTATGAATCAGCTTGTATAAAAGTCAATTTTACACCTACAACAGAAATCAAGGAATCAACATATTGTTATCTAAGAGGATGTCCTACAATACTGCCACTTACTGCCAAGAATACCTGGTTAAAATATTGAGAAATAGGTTCTTATCTATCTTTAAAAGGTCAGATCCCACGCTACTATTAGTTCAAGTGGAAGAAGCGTGCCAAAACAGATTAAAAATAAAGGCAGGTGTTCACTTAGTTCGTCTAATAGGAAGTGCATCTGATTAGCATAGAAAAAGACATAACAAATGTTCACTGGCACCAGGTGGTAGCGCACCTTTTACTCAAAGAGCATTGCAATTATCGAGGCTTCTGCTTTTAATCGATATAGGGGACAATGAAGAGAAGTTTATCTAGGTATTCCATCTAATGCTTACATCGACCGAAGGCGGGTTGTTTTTTCCGACAACAGATAAATGAGACAGACGTTCACTCGAACTATCATAGTGAATGTTCACTCGAACTATCATAGTGAATGTTCACTCGAACTATCATAGTGAATGTTAACTCGAACTATCATAGAGTTATGTTATTTCTACAAACGTCTTTAAAGATAACCCAAATACTTCCGATAGTTCCCACCCACGAGACATTTCTCTAGATAATTTATGTAGGTAGATATTTGTTATCGGACTGTTCTAAATACTCAGTTCATACATAGACGTAAATAGCGATAAATTAATGATAACTTCGACCTGAATCACACGAATAAAGAGATCACCATATTATGAATTAACTGGCTTGCGCTCGCGGCTACGCTCGCGTTGTATCTAGATATAAATTAGCCTATATACCTATCCTATTCTAGGTAAGGAACTCTATTCCAATTGGTTTTTTTTTTCATCGAAATTGGTTTATGGTGTGATTGAGTGCCCGATTTCTTAAGTATGTAATGTACTCCGCAAATGTTTTTTTTTTTGGTTAATTTTCTCAATACTTTGAGCAAAATCTGTAGAACGTGTTCAAAGTATAAAAAAAGGAAGCTTTTTTACAAAAAAAATTAACTTCGGTGTTTTTAATCTCAATTTCTTGAAAGGAAATTAAACAGTATTTTTTAACGAAAAATAAACTAAGGTCGGTACCTATATTAGTAAATCTAGAGATAGTTAGAGAACATTTTCAAAGCAAAATAAAGAAAGTTATTATTTGTCAAAAATATAGGTACCTTAGGTAAGTATCTACAGTGTACAAGACGACGTAGTCAGGTATCCGATCCAGTCGTAATTCCTCCGAGAATCCTAAGAATAGAACTATAATATCTTACCTAGTTACTTTGTCAGCTGCCGTGACGGCTGGGAATGAGTTGTTTCGTAATATAAATTGTGTAGGTAGCTAATAATATTGTGTAACTGTCCCCATGAGTGCTGTTACTGTAACGCCCTACGCGCAATACTTTCCTCTATTTCCCCTTTTCCCCTATGGGAGACCTCGGCGTACGTTTATTGACCAAATCGGTGACATTTTGGAAAAAGGCCTGGTTAAGATTACCTTAAATAAACCGACGAGCATGAGGAATGAACAAAAGATGTATGGCAGGATCGTAGCAAGTGGAAAGCCTACCCCTCTGGGAAACAGGCGTGATTTTCTGTATGCATGTCTCGAAATTCTTTCTGTCCAATTCAACTCCAATTCAATTCGGTCACTTTGTTTCCGATCTTTTTGTCCCGAAACATTTGAGCCAGTTAGATCTCAACCACAGTTGGATATTGCGCTTGGGGCATTACTCTAGCCCCGCGGGGTGTGTGTTCAGGTAGCAGGCACTCATGCGTGACGTGGTGACTAACCGTGGCGGCGTCGCAGGCGAGGGAGGCGCCACGGCCGCGCGCACTCCCGTCAAGACGTTCCAGGCGTACCTGCCGCCGGCCCACCGCACCTACAGCTGCATACACTGCAGGGCGCACCTGGCTAGCCATGACGAGCTTATATCTAAGGTGAGCTTCTTCAGATTTCTTTAAGAGCGTACAAAACGTCCAGACTCTTGCATTTTCAAATACCTTTGAAATCAATATTTATTTGGAGGAGGTTTTGGAGAGCCAGGAGGGCTGCTCCAATTTAGAGCCTCGAGAGGTACTCTATGTAGGAGGTAATCTAGAGGTACCTCCGCCTTACAGAAGATCACAGCCAAATAACATTATTTGTTTCAAATAGTGTTGTGTTCCTGCGGTGAGTAAGGTTGCCAGAGCTCTTTAGGGGGGGAGGGGTTCGGCAGGCAACGCATTAGCAATGCTCCAGGTGTTGCTGATGTCAATAGGCGACGATAACCACTTACCATCAGGAGAGCCGTAAGCCTGTTTGCCTCGGTAAAAAAAAAAAAAACAGAACGCGTTTCTAAGCGGCACTTACGGCTGCACAATCCAGTTTTTCTCGTATTTTTACTATCAATAAATGCCATTAGGAATCCAATAAATCGTTATTTGAATTAGGTATAGTGAACCATATCACCTTGCTTGTATTCGTAATTGTACGATATTATCAGAACCTAAGGCAACCTTGCATCTAAAAGAATAATAGCCTTGGCAGCATGGTCTTATTTTGCTACAGAACATTTTCAAATCGCCCGTGTAAAAAATGGGTAGCAATATTTCTTCAGCTAAATTGCGTAGAGATGCGCAACCTCTTGGGTTCATGATCTGCGTTCCTGAAGAGAAGTGACGCGTCAATTTTATTAAATGTTTTTGGTTTTTAGTAAATTTCGGTCACTTCGGGTACATTGTGTCAACAAAATGCTAATTGGGTATAACTTTTTTAATGAAATTAACGTTGACCTTTCGAGTAACATAAACGAATAATTTTTCGGTTTTCACCTACAGTAAAAAAGTAAACTTTTTAAGTTATAAGGCTACGCTAAGCTTTATAAATGTTGGAAAGCTTTAATAATTCTCTTTATATCCGAATTAGCGAAACGCCCGTGACTTCTTACGCGTGGAGTTATGTTTTGTTGCTTTCTTAGTGCCCCCTAGAGGTCTAGATACTCATATTTCATTTTATCAAGACTGTTTATTTTCTCTGTATCTATTATGAGCCAGTAGTGTCGATTTTATTGTTGCGTTATTCTAACTAAACTAAATTTGCAGAGCGCTAAAATTAATGCCGTCCTTGTTATTTCGATCTATAAGAAAAGGAGGGCATGACAACTACAATAAGTAGGCTAGTTTAGAATTATGAAACAGAATCGACATCTGAGCCCCTTTTATGTAAAGTCCATCCCTGTTATTACGAAACTGGGTTTAGACTAGGACTAACTAAACACTGGTTTTGTGACGTGTCATTTCATACACTTTTCGACAGTAAAAAGTTAATAGCTTACAGTTTTTGTATGTAATCACGTAAAGGGCACCTACAAAAACCAGTAATTAATTCCAGTTATCCAATTAAACAATATGGTTACGAACTCCTTATTATTTTCGCCCACCGAGCTGGTCGTACGTGAAACTTTTCACGGTCGAAAACTCACTGACTTTGCAGACTTAGCCCCTTCGTCCACGGAGCGACTCAAAAGGAACGCGACTGAAACTGTAGTCACTTATGAGTAGCCTGACTGCGATAGCAATAGTATTTCAATGACGGCTCGTCCACGACGCTACTCAAAAGGAACGCGCTTGTAACTAGTCACCTGGCGACTCAACATGCTGGTCGCGAGGCGACTGGTTTCGAGAAACTGTTGAAAAATGAACGAATAAAAAGTAATTATAAGTGATTCTGACGTCTATGTGACTGGAAAAGTAATAATTCCATGTCATCGCTTGAATTATCATTAGTCGTGTTAATAATTTTCGTTTTCAAAACTTTGTTTATATAAAATCTTGTAATTCCAGTAGCGTCGTGGACGAATCAGAGCCCCGCGATCCAATCAGTTCGCAACTCTAGTTTCTAATGAGTTCCGTCACTTTTGCGTAGCGTCGTGGACGAGTGGCCTTAGGCCTTGCTTGATAGATACTGTATCAACCGAAATTGTTTTATAAATATACCTACATCTTAAAAATGTATTTTGTTTTCCAGTCGTTCCAGGGCAGCCAGGGGCGCGCTTACCTCTTCAATTCCGTGTGAGTATCCATTTCGCCTCAAATTTATCCGATCATGCATATTTCATGTAGAACCTACGAATGCGACTCGGTTTTGAAAACTATTCATTTCGCATTAGCATAGTAAATGCCAAGTTTTCGAATCGCATAGCTACAATTTGTTCAAGATAAATAGTGTGGAGTTGTCACCAATTGAATCACCCGCTTTTCTAAAAGAAAAACCCTTGAAAATCATCATCATCCCAACTTATCCCACTTCATGTGGGGTCGGCACAACATGTTTTTAGGGATCCGTACCTCATTTGGAAAAACGGAACCGTTATAGGATCACTTTGTTGTTCGTCTGTCTGTCCGTCTGTCAAGACCCTTTTTCTCAGAAACGGCTCAAGGTATCAACTTGAAATTTATACCACTTATTAAGGTATGTGGGCTTATGGTGCCGTATAAAAATCAAAGCTCTAGCTTAATGCATTAAAAAGATATGGCAATGAATGTATAATTTTTGTATGAAAATGGCTAAAATGAAAAACCTCTTGGGTACTTCCAGTTACCTCACAATTCCGAAATTTGGAATGCTAGGAGCTTTTGTAACACAATTAAAGGGAAAAGTCTAAAAAAGAGGAATATCGAAGTTTTTTTGAAACAAAGTAATATTTGCGGTCAATGTCATAACAATGACTACGTGAGCGACCGCAAATATAAGTTTGTCAATTCCTACACTTAGAATTTTATTTTCTGACCATGACCACTGGTGCACGACCGGGATTCGAACCCACGACCAATGGTCCGGAACCCTCAGTGCGCGAGTTCTCGCACTTGACCGTCTTTATTTTTCTTCAACTCTACCAGCCGTCATGTTTGATTTAAACTGGCCTTTAAATGTCGCATTATCGCTTCCGATTCCTTTCCAATCTAAAACCAACTTTAGAACACCACTCTGTAGGTGCATTTCTCCAAAGCTCATTATGACAACATTGGTTCTAGAGTGAACGTGGGTTGCGGTCCGGCGGAGGAGCGCGTGCTGTTGACGGGCCTCCACGCGGTCGCAGACATCTACTGCGAATGCTGCAAGACCATGCTGGGCTGGAAATATGTATGTATCATCCTTCAGGGCAAATTGTTCATGTCAACTGATATACCTAGTTCAGTCGCATTGACTTTTGTAATATCCCAAAAAAAAACAACTTAGACGGAATTTGAACCCACTGCATACTGAGATGCTCTAACCAAATAAGCTACCAAGCCATAAGCAGCAATAAGCTGAGATAGGACCTTTTTGACCCATGCCACTGCAGCGTAAACGATACCACATGAAATGTAGGTATCACCGGTGGGTGATACCTACATTTCATGTGGTATCGTAGTGTAGTTGGCACCCACATGATGGGTGGGGTAGGCGCCTGCTTTTCTCTCTTGTAAATAGATAGATAGTAAATGTGTCTACTGTTAGTGATATGGACCAGTTGAGCTATCTATAGATCGCTTGTAACGGTATTTAGATGGCTCAACTGTCTCTGTTGTGTATGTTGTATTGCTACTTGTATTAGTATTTTTTTACTGTTAACCTACCTACTTAGTACCTACGCTTTTTTTGTGTGATTGTTTCCTACTGCTGTCTCTTCTGTTTGCTTTTATCTCTGTCTGTGCTGTATTTGTGTGTGTGTCAAATAAACAATTTATCTATCTATCAATCAAGCCACTGCCCAATGAGTCGAAAAAAAATATAAAAATCCCTTAAGGTGAGGGTTAAATTGTTTTATGATTTTTGAACTGTTTTTTCTCAATAACCGCAAAACGCACAGTTTTGATTATTATGACAAAGATAACTTGAGCATTTTATTTACGTAAATCCAAGACAGAAACGCGATTGGTAAAACTTTTCTCGATAGATTTATTTTTTAAAGTTCGGTCCTCTGCAACAGTTTTTTCGAAAATACTCAGAAACTATTAATCATAAATAACTTTTTTTAAAATATTCTGTTAGACATTGACATTGGGTACCTAAATCCAAGACACTTTTTTAAGATAATCGATATTTTCTTATATGTCGCTTACGTCGATTACTTTCGAGCGCCTTCTAACGCTTGCTATCTCTTTCCGCTTTCAATTATAGTACGTAGCGCTGTCACTTTCTTCACTCCGCCCACTCGACAGTTTATTATGATTCTCATAGCGCCTTAATATGGGGTGTAAGGGGTTCCAAATGACAACCCTCGGAACCCAAGCCAACCTCACCGGCACGTGGTACACCCTGCCGTTCAGCTGACGAGTCTCTGGCGCTCCACCCACCAACCCGCACTGGACCAGCGTGGTGGTTTATGGTCCAATTCCCCTTTATGTTAGGTCATAATAATATGGGTTATCACTTTAAAAATAAAGATTTATGATTAATTTAAGATAGCTTGTAACAACAAAATCGGGAAGCAAAGTAGTTGTCATAAAAATTATGACACACTAACCTTTGCCAGTTGCCCTTCGATAACGATTTGCTCAATTGGTTCAAGTAAACAGTGTGACGTCTGACGCGAACTCAAAGGACCATTCTAATTTATGTTTGTTACACAATTACGCTTTGACGGCACGAGCAATCGCTGTGAAATACGTTTTAAAACCGGCTTTAATATGCAAATAGAACTACTTACCCTTCAGGTATATTCTTTCTAATACCTTCCAAAGACTATAATACTACATTTTACCTACCTACCACAAGGAAATAAAACAAAACAAATATTAATAAAATTAAATAAATAAATAAGATAATAATAATAATCCTACTTATTATAAATATAAAAAATGTTTCGACAAATTGCGAAGTCAAGAGATGATGTAGTTTTTCTTTTTATTTTTCACATTTCGACCGTAAATAGTGAATAGCTTACCGTTATTGTATAGTGTCACAAAAAGGGCGCCTAAAAAAACCAGCAATCTTTTCACTTGTCACGGTCTAAAAGTGAACCGTGAGAACTCACAGACTAGGGCCTCTTGCTTGCTTGTCGTGTCACTGATTATTTTTGGGTCATCCTGTATGAGGTCAGTGACCAGATTGAGGAGCTATGACCGTCGGTGAAAAGAAGTGCGCCTCTTAGAGGCTCCTTATTGCACATGTCACATGTCTAATAGGGCTCTGATTCGACAAATAGATGTAATTTATATTGGACCACCTAGCTTGACATCCATATAAACATAATACCTACCTATACAGCCTGGCGCTACAATGGCGACATTAAATTAACACGGGTAGAGCTACTTATCAGTAATCATAAAAAAATATATCTGATAATAAAAGTCCATAATTGAATTTTCGATATTTTCAAACAAACTAAATGATACATACAGGACCAAAATTTAAATCACCTTTATGTGAGCGCTACTTACCTATGTATGCATAGTCACTGCAGCATACGTTTCATAAGTCTGTTAAAAATGTATTGATGACGGCGATTCAGTCCAATTTTTATCCCCGTAAGTACCATGCGAGCAAGGCCTGGGGTACATTGTAATCTAAATAACCTTGATGTAGGGTTATCGGACAATTAATATTTATAGTTCCTTGGATGGCAAGATCGCGTAATCTTGGTGAACTTCTAGTAACCTTTTAGAAACTTTGTTTTAGCTTCCGTACAAACAAATTCAGAGTTATACCTACAAGTTTAGATATGATTACCAAAGTCAAAGTCAATAGGCATTTATTTCAATAAAATCACTAGGATCACTTTGAAACGTCTTAGAAACTAGGTGAAGCTATGCCTGTTCCTCGCGACCAAGCCTAGAAGAATCAGGCAACAAACACGGCTTGGTGCCTATCATTTTTTTCGATGATCCTTTTTCACAAAATGGAATTTAAAGCTTCAGTGTGGTGCCGATCGAACTAGGTGAGGCTCAAAAGAAAAGTAATCTAATTATAATCCTTAATAAATAAGAGCTTATAAAAATGTGGAAAAAAAAAAGAAGACAAATGTGAGCTTCAACAAATGATCTAAGGGCAGCACACGCTACACTTGATGAAATATGTACCTAATGCTTATATAAAATTAAATAATACCTACTTGTTAGTAGCAATCTAACAATCAGCTGTTATGCAAGGTCAAAGATGGTATGAGTTTTCCAAGCCCACTTTGTTTTTTCGTTTTAGACTCATGCATTTCAATGCACTGAATTAGCATTTAAGCCATTTGTAACGGCCACGTGCCCTTTGAAAACCCCTGCACAACTTGAAACTGGTTTGACCCGTGCCGAGCCTTTCCCTTGCAAATGCATTTCGAATAAAGAAATGGCAAATGAATTGTTAACTGAACGCGTGCCTGCAGTTCTTTGTGCAGATTTATAAGAAAAATCCTTCGACGTCACAAAAGCATGTTGCGCTTTTGTTTGACAATCGCTGTAGGGTTTTTGTTTGAGAACTGGTATTAGGTACGAGTAATCTATAGCACCGCTTGATAAAAATCGAGTTTTAAATGCTCGTAAGCAACTCAATAAGCAAGCACTTTCTTTTATGATTTCCTGACGCTCATAATATAAACTTTCACTTTGAACCTTTATTCAAAAATTATTTAGCATTACTATATATTTTGTTACCCTTGCATGTCTGTCTTTGGC
The DNA here is from genome assembly GCA_947579855.1 of Anticlea derivata. Classification (NCBI taxonomy): domain Eukaryota; kingdom Metazoa; phylum Arthropoda; class Insecta; order Lepidoptera; family Geometridae; genus Anticlea; species Anticlea derivata. Next base: position 10,199,154 of record OX388269.1, read on the forward strand.
ATCTTTAGGCCGAACTACGTGCATTTTTAATTACATCTCTTTTTTTAGTTTCCTTCTAAATTTTTTTTTTTTAGTCACGGTCAGGTCATGTCAAGTATGTTTTAGTAAGGTATAGCTATTTAACTAAACATTTTGAGGGACCATTTGACGCCAACCCGAAAGCCGCAATCAATTTATTACACTGCTCGTGTGCGCTCTCTCTACTCAAACAGAACTAACATAATGACACAATACCTATTGAATAGCACACTAATATTGTAAATAAAATTTACAATATTAGTGTGCACAACATCACTTCGCAAGTACCCGCCAAAAGCCCAGGCAGCAATGGACTAAAGTATTCATTTATTTTTTTCTTCTTTTCCAGGAGCACGCATTCGAATCGAGCCAGAAATACAAGGAGGGCAAGTTCATAATAGAACTGGCCCACATGGTGAAAGAGAACGGTTGGGATTAGTGTAGAATGTGATAGACATTGGACAGTGTTGTGATAGATTGGTGGCGCGATAGAGGCCTTGGACTGCGGAAGACTAGCGTCAATTATGAAGCGGGGAGAGCCGACTGCAAGTAACAGCCTGTGACGCCTGACTACGGGACTCTAGACAACAGTCACAATACGATCCCATAGATTAAGGATTCGTCAACGGGCTCAGTAAATGTGTTTCGATACCAGCAGTTTTCGGTCATGCAACGATTTGAGTGGTGAATGGCGACTCCTAGACAGAAATCTATAGAATTTACTATTAGCTTGCTTGTTCAAGATTGAACCGAACTGGGCTTGGCTATGTCTAGGGTCCACAAAATTTGGTCTGCGGTATCTGAAGACGAAGCTAGAAATGCAGAACCATTGCCATATTTATAAGTACAATATACTGTAAAAGTGTTGTAAAGGATGTTCTGTAGATTTCAGTCTTGCGAGTCCGCCTTCTGATAGAAAGAAACCGATTTCAAATTGATGGGTCTCCAAACTATTTTTAACAAACCACAATTCTTAATCGGAGGGAGACTTGTTAATCTGAGGACGGTTTCAGGAAATGTTGTAACGATATGACAGTACTTTTGTAAGTAGACTTTGTACATGTGAAGTTGGCAGTATTCTCGCGTCCCAACGCGAGATTGTGCCTGAATTCACGCGTATAAAGTGGCTTGTGCTGTCACCCCCGCGTTTAGTTTTTCCTCTATTTGTCATTGACCCTACGGGCTTACCTCTTATTCATAGTCAGACACTAACTTTATCGGCTCGATAACTCACGCCCTGCCCTTTTCTGATGATGATGATATCATCGGCTAGGCTGTAGGAGATCCTAGCCGATTTCGGCCACATCTATATTATTCCGGTAAAGCATATTTAACTTGTAATTTAATCTTGAGGGCTTAGTTGTTCTGCCCTTATTATGCGCTCTATAGTGGCTTGTGTACCCAATTTAATTAATAAAGGTACGTTTGGGCCATTATAATACCCCGCTGACAGTTATATGAGATGGCCGCTGGAGGTCTGGGCATAAGTTCATCTCGTTTTTTGTCGAGATCATGTCTTTGCCTGTGCCCTTTTCTAACAGTAAACAAAAGGAAGAGGCGGTTAAACTTTTGTCGAGCTGATAAAGTTAGTGAATGATTATGAATAGGGCGGTTAGTCTATAATTTAAGTCGGCACTGTCGCCAGACTTGGTAGATTTCCTACTCCTCATGCGGTTCAGTTGTGAACTGCGCGCTGTGAAGAGTCCCGCTTTATAGAGTCAAGGACAAGTATAGGCTAAAAATACCGGTGTAAATGTCGAACTGTGTAAGTGATCGATAGAACACGCTACGGGCGGACGTGCCCTTTACGTTGTGAGTCGGCTTCAGCGCTTAAGCACCGCCAGTCAGTTAATGTAATGTTATGTATAAGTTATCGATCTCAAACGCCCCCACGGGCCAAGGGCTTATTTTACGTTATTATTTGAAACGATACAACACGCCCCGAGCGTTAGTACAGCGTAAGTTGTCTTAGTTATTAATTTCTATTACGTAGCATACTGTAATAAGAGAACACTAATACTTTCTCTTGTCCCCTTTTAACCTGTGATAAGTATATTAGATTAGAAATCGAATTTCTTGCGACAAGATGTTGCTCAGACGCATTGGTTTATTGTGTATCGTTCCTAATTTCACGCAATTCGCTTAGTTTCAGAGAACTAGTCTGAAGTTGCTGCGTTTTTTCTCTGTTCGCCTTAATAAGTTAACTTTAGTTTTGATGATTTCGACTGTTTATTTTTCGATACACAAGTTAGATGATGATTTAAATTGGTTTTAGATTAGGACGGAGAGGCAGGGATTTGAGTCTGAGGTCATTTTATACTGCGTGACGAGGAGCGGATAGTTTTATTATTCATTTATTGTTTCTATTAAAATGTAACTTGTAGAACTTATTGTAGCTGTGTACCGTTTGTATCTTAACTTTGTATGAGCTTCGACTATTATATCGTTTAAAAGGCAATCTTGCGATAATCAGATTGAGGAACCTTTTATTGGAGAACTTGTATCTATAACGTCCGATTTCAATAGTATCTTAACTAATGTAGGTACGTTATTGATTACTCTGCCGTCGCATTGCGTTGTACTCGCAATGAAAGTGCGTAAAAAACTGCCACTAGTTTAAATAATAATACATAATAATAATTGAATCAACGTAAGTAACGGTAGACATTTGAATTTTTTTTTTCTTACGTGTAATTGGCTACAGTTACGAGTTTCGGGATTTATTTTTAGAATCTAAGACGATTTTTCTAACTGGTATTTCGTTAAAAAGACGTATTGTGAAGTTTGTTTGAATAATGTTTGGTGCAAATGCACGTTTTGGACCTAAATAAGGGCCGGAATCAATCAAAGTGTAAGCGAGTAGATAGGGTAGGTATTGTCAAATCAACGACCTACAAGGACGCGCCTATGTAATGACATGGCGTTGTTTTTTGCTCCTTCACAGCTTTGGTGGTAACTGGCCCTAACAACAATACAAAGACCTAATCATAACATCAATTTTCAAAAACTCGTAATTTGTCACTAAAGGCCTAGTGATGGGGTAAAATCTCATCCATATTCTTATCGAGCAAGTCACTTTTGTTTATTTTTATGATCATTTAAAATTAATGATGCTCAAGATTCAATTCACCATCTCGTACTTATCTTTCATACATTTTGATCACATGAGTCTTTATGAAGGGACAGTAAATTGATAAGGTTAATCGATAACGCATTGCAAGTTCACTGTATGTTAAATGTAATCGCATTAACTGTTATCATAGGGTTACCTAATTGTTAAGAGTTTTGGTGCATAATGTTCAATAGAAAACTGACTGAATAAAAGCCTATACTGTAAATATTCATTCATCAAGTCGTAAATACAAAAACGGAGTTTAACAGTGCCTGCCTGTAAGTCTTATGCTCGAATGTTGATAGTTATGCACCGGAATAATCGAAAATTATTGAGATATTCACAGTAGTTTAGATTAACACTCTTAGACCTACGATTTACCTTGATCTTTGATGCCGTTCGAATACATTGCCCGCCTTTTTAAAACGACTGAGCTGGGAGTATTGTCTAGCTAGGCACTTATTAATATAACAGAATACCTCTGGGTATCATAATATTGTCGAGATTTCATTTCCGCTGAATTAAATGTTGGTTAGAGTCAGAAATACTCCAAGCACGCTCAAACTGGAAAGAACCCGTAAAAGAAAATATCTTGAGTGTTATGAAAGTTGAAGCTAGATTTCTGTGAGGCGTAATCAAAAGTATTTTTCTACTTGATTGTTTAGGGATGCTATTAGATATTTATGGACCATTGTTAAGATAAAAAATCTATGATCAGTATTTGTGGAGTGAAGAGTAAATGTTAGTTTTTTTGTGATTGTTCGAAGTGATCGTTTGAAGGGTAGAGAAAGCTTTCTTAGCTCTATACAATGCACCCATCTATTTACACACCCATTCGTATTGTCTACTGTTCTGTGGTTTGTAAAAGATATATTTTCAATTTTGTAACATTTCGTATTTTTTATCGATAAATTAATTAGGACATCGATATAACTGTTGGAATCACTAATAAAATGTCAAAACGTCTTTAATTGATGCATTTGTGCTATCTGTTAATTTGTTCATCTTATTCCCTTTATTATCTTTGTTTACTTGTCGTGTGTCACTGGTTCTGTCTTGGTCATCCTGCACTAAGGTCGACCAGGTTGAGGTATGGCCAATGATGGTCAACGAACCAGTTTGGTGTTAGGATGAAAGTGCGCCTTTTGTGCACATGCCATATGTCTTAGAATTTTTAGTTCTAAGACATCCGGTTACCTACGATGCTTTCATTCCCCGTTTGAGGGCACTAGTATAGCGCATATAGATTTTTTGACTGGAAAATCCATTGGTGCACGACCGGTATTCAAACCGACGACCTTAGGGTCGGAAAGCCAATACCACCACTCCACCAATGCTCGCAATCTTGAAAAGATATCTTTGACTCGCAAACACAACTCGGTCTTGGAGTGTTAACTTACGACCAAGATATTTTAACATTCGTATTTAAAGAAAGGTGCATTTCATTATTCGTAATGTTCGCGTATTTTTTAACGTTAAGATATCCCAGTAGTTTACGATAACCGCTTAATATTTTTGTATTTTCCTAGTGTGTAATGCATTATGATAATGTTTAAAAATGTGGTGTCTTCTAACGATTGTGTACGCATTACGCTATACTTAGTCGAGATTCCGTAACATTTGGTTGAAATAATAAGTGCGTAATAAAACACTTTTTCGTACATACTAAACGTATTTTATTTAGCAATAAATATCCTTTTCCCATAAATTATGATAGGCATTAGAATTGTTTCTAAAAAATAAACAATATTTAAAATCAACTATAATTAATTATATTATATACATCATCATCAGCCGTACGGCGTTTTTGTAGATATATTTTTAGACATGTAACAAGTAAATTACGAATAAAACTAAGTTTTTGAATCTATTGTATTGAATCAACATACTAACTATGTAATTTTTGAAGCAATCATGGCTATGAACTTAATTTTCACTAAAAACGACTAATTAAAAACTCACTAATCATGGTGAATATCCCGTTTTTAGAGAAAATAGTAGCTAATCTATTCAAGTAACTCTATTATGATAAAAAATCTAAGTTACGAAAAAAACTATCTTATTTAAGGTAGGTAGTTACTCCATAATATTATTATATTGCAGTTTTTTCTAGCTTTTTTTCTATGGTTCGCTGTTAATAATGACCCCACTACGCGTCTTCATAACTCCCGAACGCGTTTGCATAGGAATCTTTTTATGTACATTATTTTTCTGTTTCGGCCCTTGTAAAATCTTTTTAGGATTTACATCTATATCGGACGCACATTCATTCATTATTACTATTGTTTTTGCTGTGTTTATGACAGTTGTAAGTTTACTATCCTTTAGTTTGTTAATTTGCGTTTTTGTTAAATTTTTTTTACAATCTTTCTTTATCGTGGACACGGTTTTGTTTGTAACTTTTGATTTCCCCACAACTGAAATATTTGCATTTTCGCTTATGACATTCCTAGTGTTTGTTTTATCTTCATTTATCTTGGATGCATACTCAGTTACAATTTCTGTATTTTTGCCATCATTTAATAGAGGCATGCTCCTCCCACGATTAGGTTTCATTCTAGCCATACTCAAATCTATTTTCGGAAACTTCTTGTAAGTTCTCTTTTTCACCTTAGTATCACTAGACTCTTTATTAGAATTGAACTTTACGAATTCAAGTTCGCCACTTTCTGGTAGTGTCATTTTTACTACTGCATTCTTAGGAGTAGCAATCGCGTTTTCCTCATATCCTGAAGTTACAGTATCACTTGGAGTATGTTGAATTTCTTCATACTGTATTGTGCATTCTTGAACCATTTCCGTACCTAAAATCGAATCTGGTTCGATTTCTATATTGGTAAATAGCGTTTCGGCCTTATGTTCGCGCGGCTCTGGGTCCTCATCTTTTAAAACTGGCTCATCTTCATCGTCGGGGCGGATAGGATCGCCTTTCTTGTTGAATATGGACTCTCCGACTGGCGCGGTTACAACATCGTTTTCCAACTGGTTGAACACAATGGTAGCCTTCTTCAGCTGAGTTTCTTTCATCGACGGTAGAGCTTTGTAGAACATCTGGAATTATAAGTTGATAAGTAAAAAGTTGAGCATGCAATTGTCGGACCACTCAGCGAAAAGATTTCCGAATTTAGTTGGTGTAGCTTAGTAAGTAGAAAAAAAATCTACTATATTATCTTTGTTTGTAAAATATCTCTTTTAGCACTATAGAAGGATTCATAACGTCATGTATGCTATTCGGAAAGGGGCTAATTCTACACCCAATTGGCAATAACGTTTGTTCTACGACTTTTGGATATTAAGTATGTTTCACTGAAAAAAAACATCAGCTGTTTTGCGGTCAAATCAGTTCAAACTCAATTATTCAGCAGTTTAGGTAGAAATCTTGATTGCTGAACACCTCTTTTTGGAACTATTTATTATGTTTTTGACATCATCCTTTCCTTATATTATAATTCGTTTTTTTTTACATTAGCATCACGTGGGCCGCATCTTTAAAAAAACAAAAGTTGTATTTTTTCGAACGTACCTTACGAGTCATCAGCGTCAATCCATGTTTCGCCTTCATGTGCGCCTTGAGGTTAGATACACGCGGAAACCTGAAAGAAATTTATAACCTTTAGTATTCTAATTTAGTGTTGTCTGTTGCTCAAGGGATTAAGGCATAATCAAAATCTTATTATTATTATAAATACGAAAATTTGTGAGGAATTTTGGATCTTTGGATGTTTGTGGTTCAATCACGCCTAAACGGCCGAACTAATTTAATTTGGATGAAATTTGGCATAGAGATAGATAATAGTGTGGAATAGCATAAAGGCTACTTTTTATCTTCATAGGTACCACGCAAGCGAAGCCGCGGGTAGAAGCTAGTATACTATGAATCAGTAAGGACCTTCATACATTGCGATACTCGCTAGAGACGATACTTCAGTCGCATGCCAATAGAAATACATATTCGCTACTCGAGGTTCGTACTTTATGTTGCTAAACAAAGACAATTCTATTTGGAATAAATGTTAAGCAAATTTAATATCGAACTGCTGGGTTTTCGCCGCCATATTATCGAGATTCGTAGGTGACGTCCTATATGACGCGTCGTAAATAGTGTAAATAGCGCCAGCTAGAGGCCCTTACCCGCAGAACAAGAGTTGCTGATGACCAGATTGATTGAATTGAACCTCGCACATTTCACGACTTTTGACAGGACTTTTTGGCGGGAACTTGCATTTATTTTACAAAACTTATTCTATTTAACATTTTAGTGTTAAATAGAATAATATTGTGTGATTATGGTGGTGTTTTGCGTAATATTGTTTGAGTAAACCGCATACGTGAAGTGAAATGAAATGATTGCGTGTATCGTCATTTTTCGAGTTGGCGCCCAGAGGTCCTTCGAGGTTTTAGTAAAATATCCACCATCATATCTTACTAAAACTGAACTTGACTTAACTTGAAGGTGAGTTGACGATGATAAACGAAAGAAAATGAAGAAAGATACACAAAATAAAAAGAAAAAATACACGTAAGACTTGGCGGTAAGGCCTAGATGCCATAGCCAGCCCGAAAGGGAAGAACACAACACAAAAAAAACAAGATTTGACAGTTTCGTATCGCGCTAACGATTTGACAGCAAAATGGATCGCAGCTGGGACGTACCGCAGATAGAATGAACGAATTTTGCAACATTGAGCCGATGCTACTTTTTTACGATTGGAGTTGATACGTTTCATGTGTTTATAATTTTGTGAGTGAAATGAAAAGTGTAAAACTTGCAATAAAATGATGTACATGGATTTATTAGAGAGGGCCAATGAGTTGGACGTAGCGGTGGCTCGGTCCCAAGCAAAGAGGAATAACTTAAGTGCAAGACTTAAATGTGGAGGTGGAGCTTTTCATCTTAGTGATCGGCGTTTTGTAAAACGATACAGATTGAATAAAGAGATAACTCGTCAACTAATTACAGAGCTGACTCCTCACATGCCACCGATTCTACGTTCTGACGCTTTGGGCGTGGAAACCCAGGTAAGGACGAATGCTGTGACTATTTTCTTTGTTAAACTATCGACAGTCAACTTTGTCGCTAATCATATTAAGTACCTATAATATAGGTAGGTACACAAAAAAGGTCAATTACTTAACCAAATGATTGTTTTAGGTTTTGATTGCACTGGCCTTCTACGCCACTGGCTCATATCAAACCATTGTGGGAGACAGTCGGAAACATTGCGTTTCCCAAGCCAGTGTCTCGAAAGCAATCCAGCAAGTTACAATGGCCTTAAACAAGCCAGCAGTTATAAATAAGTATGTAGCTTTCCCATTTCAACAATGCGAGAGGGAACAAGTGAAAAGAGAGTATGTATATAACTTATAATGTTATATTAGTTGCATTCCTTCAAATAATGCTTCATTTTAATGTAGTTTGGTTACATATCATTCTTCATAAATATTTAGTGCATTGGTATGTTCCCATAGTATTGATGAGCCAATAAACTAGGTATTTGTATAAAAAAACAAGTATCAAATAATAATTATTATTTCAGGTTTTACAGTAAGTTAAAAATGCCAGCACTGGGTTGTATTGATGGGACCCATGTGGCAATTGTGCGTCCTTCTGCACATAAAGAAAGGTATTATAACAGAAAAGGATACCATTCCTTAAATGTTCTAATAGTAAGTTCTAATAAAAAGTGATTCCGTCACGACCGCGATTATTTGTTCTAATTTTCATGGTTTTTTTTCATTTATGACAGTAGTAGTACATCATTAAAGTTGTTTCTCTTTTTTTTTTAGATGTGTGATTCTAATTTAAATGTACTATGTGTGGATGCAAGTTCCCCTGGATCTACACACGACAGTGTTGTATGGGCAAACAATCCATTAAATGCATATCTTGAGAGGCTCCACACTATCAATGGGGAGGATTTGTTTATTTTGGGTAGGTACCTACAGCTTATTATAAAGCTAACATTTTATAAGCACTTAAGTCAAACACTATTAATGTGAAGTATACCTATGTAATTATTATTCAGGAAGTAACTTTATTTTTATTTATTATTTCAGGAGACTCAAGATATCCTTTGAGTCCCACATTAATGACACCCATGTCAAACCCTGGGCCGGACACTCCTGAAGAGCACTACCAAGGTCTGCATTTAACTGCGAGGAGTGTTGTTGAGCGTTGTATAGGCGTTTTAAAAGCTCGCTTCAGGTATATTAATTATGTTTAAAAAATCATACCATATCAATATTATAAGTAGTTTCTAAGACATTTCAAACTGATCCTAGGGATTTTATTGAAATAAACACCTTTTGACTTTGTATGTCTTTGCAGGTGCCTATTGGTTGAAAGGAAGTTGCATTACTCTCCGGTAGCTGCTGCTAGAATAGCTAATGCATGCTGTGTGCTACACAATATAGCACACAGAGCTCGTATCCCCTACACTCCGCTGACAGCAGAGGAGATGGCTCGCGAGCGCAGCCTGACTGAAGGCGCCGGTGGCAGCACTCTCCAGGTGCGTCGTGGCGCACGCGCTCTTAGCCAGCTGGAGCAGGGACGCGCGCAACGGCACGCGCTCATACAACGTTTGTGGATAGATAGATTGCTAAATTAATGATGTTGTGTTTATGTTAGTTGAAATTAAATTACAATTAGAAATAATTATCATGGTTTCAATAGATATACAACCGTCATCACTAATGAATAACACTACTTAAGACTAGGGCAATAGGTGGGGCACATAGTTCCGAGAACTGACGATTGGGGCAGAAAAATTATCGAGTGGAGACCACGCACTGGTAAGCGCAGCGTAGGATAGTAGATAGAGACTTCATAAAACTTAATATCATACAAGTTATAGACTTATTTTCATACAAAATCCTTAATCAATATGTACTAGTCTAATAGTAACAACAGTCTTTATGTCAATTTGAAGACATATGCATGAAAGGACACTATCCACACTTAAATCCTTTCACCAACAGTCAGTGGCCCTTTTCAGGACCACCATACCTCAACCTGCTCACTGACTTTAATACAGGATTAACAAGAAAGAACCAGTAACGTGTTACTGGTTTGGTTTTTATTATATATTTATTTATATATATTTATTGGTTCTTTCTCAAATTACACGAGCACTCCAACTGGGTAAGTATTAGGTAGGTAGTAAGCAATCTATATATATAAAGGAGCAGTCCACTCACTCACTGACAGACTCATCACGAAAGCTCGGAAACTACTGAGCCGAGGGGTCTGAAATTTGACACAGACATTCTTCAAAAGATGTTACCGTGATTATAATTGCATGTTTTCGCGGCATTGAACATGGAACTAGTTCCAAAATTGAGCAGTTGTTCGCTAACATTCCTAAGTTATTGTGGAGTACCTAGGTACTCTGTTAAGGGTTTCATTAGTTTCGCCCTAAAAAAGGGCGAAATCTCTCAAAGTGGAAACACTGAAACATAGCACTTTAGAGTAAATTCTGTCAAACACACGTTTTTATGCTAAGTCGACGCTCGATTATACATCATCTGTAGTAACATCTCTAGCTGCTGTTTAGTCTGTAGTTTAGCTACGTTCCAATTGCAAATCCGCGTCTATCTAGCTTTTGAAGTAGTTGAGCTAGATTTAAATTGCAGCTAGAATTGAACCTGGAGAGGAAACGCATACGCAAGCAGGCGTTTGAAATTAGCGCGATATCGGGGCCCTGGCCTTTTTCCAAAACGTCACCGATTTGGTCACGAAACGTACGCCTAGGTCTTCCACTTCCAACGGTCCCATTCACACTCTCCTTATACACCTATTTCGTCAATCTTCTTTCGTTCATCCACTCTACATGAGCAAACCATCTCAGCATACCTTTCTAAATCCTCATCACTACGTCTTCTTTCACTCCACAACGCTCTCTTATCCTCACATCTGTTCCTCACTCTCTTTCAAAGTTACACCACACATACTTCGAAAAGCTCTCATTTCCACTGCATTTATCCTACTTTGATTCTTTTTCTGCCATACCCAACTTTCACTTCCAAACATTAGTGTCGGCAGTAACACTCCTCCATGCACAGCCAGTCGTGCCTTTTTTGACACTTTCCGACTGCTCATAGGCATGTAGTGCCCCATTCACTTGATTTCCAGCATTCACTCTCCTTTCAATATCACTCTCATGCTTCCCATCTCTTGTAAATAAAGTCCCCAGGTATACAAACTCATTTTTGAATTAGACATTTCAGAACGTACGATATCGCAAACCCCGTTTTAAGTCAAACTGAAAGATATGGATCATTTTGAAATACATCTAAATGACATATCGCACGTCTTATGAACACGGCGTAGCGCCTAGTTTAGGAGCTAGAAAGAAAGAAAGAGCATTTATTTGACCCCAAAACAACATAGATGGAAAGACAAGAGTATAAAAAAGAAAGTAAGTTTACCAAAATAGGCTAGGCCTAGGCTAGGGATAGAGCTAGGGCTTTATACAGATTATTGTATACATTGGTTAGAATCAATAAACTTTACTAGACCCACACGGCTCAATGAGGAACATGGTATGAGAGACAAAGAATAATGTAGACAGGTTTCCCGACAAACATTTGTGTGATTAACACAGATGTTTGTTCTGTGTCCGGGTGTTAAATAGTTATCTATTATGTATATCAGTCTCTGGTACCCATAGTACAGGCTATGCCTAGTTTGGGATCTGCTGACCGTGTGTGATATGTCTGGAATATTTATATTTAATAAAATTATGTATATCAGTCTCTGGTACCCAAAGTACAGGCTATGCCTAGCTTGGGATCTGCTGACCGTGTGTGATATGTCTGGAATATTTATATTTAATAATATTATGTATATCAGTCTCTGGTACCCGTAGTACAGGCTATGCCTAGCTTGGGATCTGCTGACTGTGTGTGATATGTCCGGAATATTTATATTTAATAAAATTATGTATATCAGTCTCTGGTACCCATAGTACAGGCTATGCCTAGCTTGGGATCTGCTGACTGTGTGTGATATGTCCGGAATATTTAAATTTAATAAAATTATGTATATCAGTCTCTGGTACCCATAGTACAGGCTATGCCTAGCTTGGGATCTGCTGACTGTGTGTGATATGTCCGGAATATTTAAATTTAATAAAATTATGTATATCAGTCTCTGGTACCCATAGTACAGGCTATGCCTAGCTTGGGATCTGCTGACCGTGTGTGATATGTCCGGAATATTAATATTTAATAAAATTATGTATATCAGTCTCTCTCTAGTACCCATAGTACCTATGCCTAGCTTGGGATCTGCTGACCGTGTGTGATATGTCCCGAATATTTATATTTAATAAAATTATGTATATCAGTCTCTGGTACCCATAGTACAGGCTATGCCTAGCTTGGGATCTGCTGACCGTGTGTGATATGTCCGGAATATTTATATTTAAAAAATATATATTAAAAGGCTCAAGGTCGTTCGTCATGGCAATCTTTGGGGGAGGCCTATGTTCAGCAGTGGAGTTCATCAGGCTGATGATGATATATTAAATAATGTACCTCTTAGGGCAAGCGGTGCAGGCGAGCGGCGGCGGGATGTTGAGATGGTCGCGGTTGACGTGGTGCTGCAGCGCACTCTTCTGCGCGAAGCGGCGCTCGCATCGCTCGCACGGGAACCTACGTTGAGCTGCCGACAAGAAAATAAGTCACTCTATTTTATTTTAAACTGATAAGTCTCATAACCCACAAGATATTACATTTTATTTACAGAAACAAAATTAAAATTAATACAAGTTAATATAATATAATAGATGTTAATATAATATAGTTAATTCCAGCGTGGCAATTCCGCCAGCGTCTTGGGGACGCTTCCGACTGGTAGTGATCTGGATCAGTTGAACTATCTATAGATCGTTTGTAACGGTCTTTAGATAGCTCAACTGTTTCTTGTGTATTTTGTAAATATTAACTTGTATTAGTTTTAAGTTTCTTTCTGTAAATAACACAAAATACACAAGAAACAGTTGAGCTATCTAAAGACCGTTACAAACGATCTACAGATAGCTCAATTAAATCTATAGATATGAAATAGACACATGCTTGCTTGCTTGTCGTGTCACTGACTCTTTCTTGGTCATCCTGTATTAGGTCAGTGAGCAGGTTGAGGTATGGTGGGCCTGAAAAGAGCCTACGAGCGTCGGTGATAGAATCAGACAGAATTTAATAGACACATAAATATGTAGTACTATTCCGCTAATCTATTCCTATTGTTTGTTGAACTTATGAGGAATAGATTAGCGGAATAGTACATATTTATTTGTCTATTTAATATCTTAGAATGGGCTTCCGGAAAGTCATGGCTGAATCATTAACTGTGATAACCCACATTAAATGAATACCATGGTTTTTTTTATAATATCCCAAAAATTCGACTCCGACAGGATGTGAACCCGCAACCTTCCCATAGATACGGGGATGCTCTAACCAACGGAGAGCTATGGAGACCCTTCCAGTCGGAAGGAAATCTTTATCGGAATTGTATGGCTCAAGACGAGTGATCTAACTCTTATGAGTTATGACCTATGACTCTAATAAGACGTAAGCTTCGTGGTGCCCTATGTCCAGCAGTGGACTTCTACAGGCTGATGATGATGATACAAGTAAAAAACTCACGTAAATGCGTGTTCATGTGGATGACGAGCGTAGTCTTGGCTTTGAAGGAGCGTCCGCAAACATCGCAGATGTATTGCACGTCTGAGTGAATACCCACTATATGGCGCTAAAAAAAACAGTTCACTCATACATTTATCATTAAAACTTCATACACTAGGGCCCGTTTTCTTTAACTAGCTGTTATCCGCGACTTCGTCCGCATCCATACTATCCTACTTCCTACTAATCCTACTAATATTATAAATGCGAAAATTTGTTAGGATGTTTGTGGTTCAATCACGCCCAAACGGCCGAACGGATTTGGATGAAACTTGGCACAGAGATAGGATATAGTCTGGACGAAGTCGCGGGTAACAACTAGTTCATAATATTTGGCAAAGAAAGCAAACTAGGCAAAGAACTCTGTCAATCATTGATAGGAGTTCTTTGCCTAGAATAGCATATAGGCTACTTTTTAGGCCACGCGCGAAGCCGCGGGTAGAAGTTAGTCGTTATTAAAATTACTTGGTTTTAAAGAGTAATGAATAGATAATTCATTGTAACTCTATAAATAATAAAAACATTTGTTTATCTATAGTTATTACAAACGTTTTAACATTACTTATTTAGCTTCAAGGAATATTTCCATTTGGAGTCCCTCAAGGCAGTACTATTGTTCCAATTCTCTTGATAATTACCTTTAGCGCGGTGGCGGAGGTATAGGCGATAGGGCATTGGTCGCATTGGAAGGGCCGGACCCCAAGATGCATGTACTCGTGAGCTTTCAAAGCATTCGAGTGACCAAAGCTAGCAGAGCATTGAGAGCAATAATATCTGGTGACAAAAAGTTAGAATTACCAAAAGAACTGCCAAGTGAAAATGTATAGAATAGAATATTTATTTATTTTCTCCCAACAAAGGTTAACAGTAAAACATGGGATAAAGCAAGATATTGTAGGTAGTTTAGTTAACCTGTTTTGTGAGAGACCGGTGCCTGAAAACACCTGTGTTACAAGACACTGGGCTCCATGTCGCTGGTTAACATAAGTACCGTAACAATTTATTACAAACATTTTGGACGAAATTGACTTGATTATAGGCTATCTCTGAGGCACAATAATTATACTTATTCCTTGTTATGAGAAGATTTTATAATATAAAATCTTCTAATAGCCGCCGAAGAAATTTAAGGACTTAGATAGAGATATATTGGTAAGTTTCATGTACTCATGACTTCACCAGCTTCCACTCCCAGCTTTTGTCGGTGTGCGCGATCATGATGTATCTACCAGTCTGGATGTGGACCAGTAGATCATGCTAGCCGCTTGCGAGGTCGGTGCCGCTAACAGGCCCACACATTAGAATTAGAATTATTTATTTCAGTTAAAACAGCAAGCTTACAGTATATACCAAAGTGCCTACTGTCTAAAATTAAAACTTAAATATACTCTTAGCGAATTAAATACTTTACTAATGTTATCATTAAAGATGTCGGCATGTTGGACCTCGTGTACATAAGCATTTAAAAGAGTGAGAGCTCTTAGCGTTGGCGCATTATGAGCGTGACAAGTTCGCGGTGTGTGGCAGGCGAACAGTTGAACACACATGGCAGTTTTTTTTTTTATTTTTGGCTCGCTCGACTTGTGCATTTGCCACACATGGCAGTTGGTGGTCGGCGGCAGAAGCGATACCTTTTCTTAGGTTGGTTGGTGCTGTCCCAGGGGTCGAACTTGTTGAGCGTGAGGTAGGGGCGCGTGCGGCCGCGGCGGCCGAGGTAGCGGCCGCGCGCGCGCAGCACCAGCCGCGCGCTCGCGGCGCCGCACCGCTTCTCGTGCTTGTACAGCCCCGTCGTGCTGCAACCAACGCCAACGCTCAGCCTATTTGTCGTGCTGCAGACAAACTTACCTACCAACTGTTATTTAGTTTTTAAATTGCTTTTTTATTTATTTATGGTTGTAATATTGTTCGAAATTGTTTAACTATGTTAATTGTGTAGGTCTGTGGTGCCAAATATTTTTATCTATCTCACATGATACGCCGAGATCAGCAAGACAATGCACAATACACCCTAACGCGGGACGTCAGTGCAGATATTATTCTCCCAATTAGAATTAGAATGATACGCCGCCCGCTCGGTACCGACTTCGGTCTGCCCAGCACTGGAGGAGTGCTGGTAGTATTTTATACTAGCTTCCTCCCGCGGCGTAACTTGGTAAAAAGTAGCCTATATGCATTCTAGGTAAAGAACTTTTATCTATTTGGAGGAGGTAGGGCATAGCGAGATTTTCTCGTTCTAAATTGGAGCAGCGTGATGCCTCTGGTATTGCAAGCGCTCATAGGCTACGGTAACCGCTTACCAACAGGTGGGCCGTATGCTTGTTTGCCACCTCAGTCGTATAAAAAAAAGAAAAAAAAAAAAAAAAACTATTATAAGTTTCAAATCAATCGAGCCGTTACATAGTAAAAGTATGCCATTTGTTATTGAAATATTGACAAATTTAAATTTAACATTTTATCTAGATTTTGGAAAGCAAAAAAAATAATTTCCTATTAAAGTATCAGTTTGCTCATCTAAAAGGGATAAAGATTATCCTAAATCTATCTTATTCCCTCAATCCATGGACAATATAGCTAGTTAATACATATTAAGTTATTCATAGCTCACCATCTGTATGTCAATCCACAAGCATAGCAGGACAGATAACGGTCGCCATGTTTCTTTTGGTAGTGACGGCACGCAATCGGAAGAGTCTGACTCACCTTGTCACAGTATGCACACCTACGGTTTTATAAAAAAAGTAATATTCAATGTAAATGGTTTAAGAGGCAGTCAAAAGTACCATTATAACAAAGCTGATTTGGGTTATGAATGGTATAGGTAATTGAATTTACAGAATGTACATGTTTAGCCCTCATAATGAGAAGCTTGGTTTATAATCCTTTATATATCCTATCATATATTATACATAAATGATACATGATACATAAATGAGACATAAATACTTTATGTATCTTAAATATGATACATAAAGATGAATAGAAAGAAATATGAATTATTTATGGATAGAAAGACCAAGCATTATCAACAGTACACCAAGGTTCTAAAAACTTTATGAAAAACTATGTAATTAAAGAGTAAACTCACACAAGGTCATTATCAACATTTGTACAGAAACCAATTGGTGGAATCGGAGGTTTGATATTTTTCATAACCTCGGTCAAATGCGCCACAAGGTATTCCTCATCTTTCCTCATCCTCGGGAAGTTTTTACGCAGCTGGTCGATGTAAGATATCCGAGGCTTTGTATACAGCTCCTCATCTTCATCATCATCACTATCACTCTCAGAAGTAACCACTCTTTTCTTGGGCTTAATTTTTTCCTGTGGTACAGGTGTAACTGGTTCCTAAAAATAAATTTAAGGTTATCTTAGGTAGTTACATAGATAAACTGTTCCGAATGGCTCCAGCCCCACGGTGCTGGCTGAAGTGCCGTTGAAGCGGTTGGGGTGTACATAACGGGACACTATGAAATGAGGACTTAGAAAAGTGTGATGTGACCTTCATATAAAAGGATCAGTTGAGCATTTATTAGTTATTATTCCGACTCGGAGCACCCTGACCACACATGGTCCGGCTCGGTCCTACCCCCGGGTGTTTTTTTATAAAGGTGGAGCCAGAAGCTTCTGGCGGAACGCACTTACTACCCGTAGGGTACTCCCTACAGGTAGTAGGTAGGTAGGGTGGGACTTTGGAAGGCCTAATTCCATAGAGTCCCGTTAAGTACACACCAACCCAAGTTGGAATTTATATTTTCTTCTTCCTGCCCTTATCCTACTTTATTGGAATTTATATTTACCTCTTTAAAATTATCATCCAAAAATTCGCAATCGTGATACTCTTCTTTTAACAGGTTGATGTACTCCCCGTGTAATTTAGCAGTCTCAAGAATAGACACTGGATCTAACTCAGATCCATTATGATCATCAACTAGTTCCTCTTTGATAGGAATCCCGGGCATTTGCGCCGGCGCCACCGAGGGCCTCGCAACAGCCAGATTTTCTTCATTTATATCATCACCAACAATAATCACAATCATATCATCCTCGCCGTCCATGGTTAGGTAATATTCTTTTTCTGAAAATCCTGTAAATGTTTTTAGACATGAGACTAGTACAATAAAGAGAAATTTTCGCAAAATGCTGACACACCAAACCAAGTTTTCGTTTGGCGCCAAACAAAACCAAAACAAGCAACATTTTTTTTCTCCGCATCAACTAACAACAGCCGAATCCGCCATTCCACCATGATAGGCCTCCTTTTTCCATTACTTCCATTTTCAGAATGTAGAAAACCACTAATGGATGTTATAGGCTAGGATTCTTCAGGAGATGAAATGACATTTGTTTTGCATTGGAACAGATTTTATTTTAATGTAATAAAGGACGTACCTTCTCAAGTTTTCACATAACACAATCTTTCACTCATTTTTTCTTTGCCACCATTTGCCACTATCTCCTGTGACGGAAAAAAGAAACAAAATTGTCTTTGGTTGTTGCTTTTTTTATATTTTTCCCTTTCGGACTGGCTATGGCATCTTAAGCCTTACCGCCATGTCATACGTGTAAAATAATACATTAAAGTGCAGCCACGCTTAAAAGCCACTTTTGACGGGCATTTGACACTTCATCAAAATAAACTTGTAACGGCGGCCACACAATATTAATAAATTTTCTCAGTATTATAACGGCACAATTGGACGAATTTTCTCAGATATTAAATATATATTTATTAGAATATTAAGAAGGAATATCTAAATCCATTAATTTCACGATTTTCTTTTAACTAATAAACCTTTTGGAAATTATATAAAGAAAAATTCTTAGCTCACGAACCAGACGATCCATGTACAGGTTGAAGAGTCGCGGTGAAGAGATTCCACCCTGCCGCACCCCACATTCTAGCCTGTACGTGCCCGATAGCGACCCCGACCACCGAACATTGTTACAGTTTTTCAATCGGCACAACAAGAGTCCGCATCATCTCCTCAGGAAGGTAGGAATGGCCGATACAGAAAGTGAAAAGCATAGCGAGTACCCGTGATAAATGAGGTCCAGCGTGCTTCAGATGTTCAATACTCAAAGAGTCGTGACCAGGGGACTTGCCTCGCTTCATGCTTTTCACTATCTGTGAAACTTCTTTAGCTGAGATCCGCACAATTTGATCACCAGCAGGCCGCTCCGATACTACGCTTCCAGGTCCTAGTGAAGACTTCACTCTAAAGTGCTCTCTAAATAGATCTAAATAGATTGGCAATCTGGGCAGGGTCGCTAACACCCTCCACACTCACAGGGACGCTCGGCCTTGGGTTGTGTTTGTTGGTTTCTTTCTTTCTTTCTTTCCTTGAAAGATTTCATTCGATTTTTTTGTTCGGGTCGACAATTTGAATACATTGACTATGGTATCGAGTTTATTTGTGCACAAATAAAAGTTCACGCAGTGCATATCAATACTGAGCTACCCTTCAGCACTGGAAAAATGCTGGCACTTCAACAAACTGGAGAAAAGTCGTCGGGAAAACAAAGAAAATAATCTTACATGACTTTGAACAAGATGTGAATTGACAATATTGTTGAAAATTAATTCATAAATCTCTGAGTACCTTCAGAGTGATGACGATGACAAAACGATTATTTCAACTTGATAAATGCAACTTATGCGACGATATAATTTAATAATGGGACAGGGATTGTAATGGGATTTAATCAAATAAAGTTACTCTACATAAGCAATAAGTGATTTTTAAAGAATTGATGTTATTTTATTTTTTGACAATAACTGCATTCGATTAACTGATGTTTGAAAACCATATCAATTCATTCAGTTTATCGATAATTTTAAGCAGGTCACCTCACTATGAAGCTAAGACTGACATACATCAAATGTGGCTTTTTAATGTGGCTTTACTTTAGTTATGCGAACGTTTGTCAGGATGTTTGTTGTTGTATATTCAATCAACATAAACATCCAAACATAGGATGATGGCTATTTTAATAAAACTTCGAGGGACCTTTTATTTCACTTCACTTGTGCGCTTGACTCAAACAATATTACGTAAAACACCACCACGGACTGTTGACTGGATTACACAATATTATTTCTATTGAACACTACATACTTAATTTTGTTAAATAAATTGAGAGCATAAATAATTTCGTAAGTTCCCGCCAAAAGTCTTGTACGACCGTTGCTTGCTCGATCCTTTTTTTTTTCAATGAAGCAATCAAGTAAAATTAGAAATGCCAATGTAAAAGTCAGATTTTTGTTGATGTCAATGTCGCATCAAATAGCTAGAAAGTGACAGTTTCGTTTTCGTTTCGCGCGTTCATCTAATTTGGTTTTGATTGATCAAGTTTTGGTACAAACAACACATGTTTTTGATATTTGGTTATGTACTTTCTTCCTTCCTTACGAGATTCTGCGTTCGGAAGTGATAGCGAGTAAATCGGTTGGAGAAATTTTGTGCTTAAATTCAAATTTTTTGGCTATTTTTCAAAATTAAATCACCATTTTGATTTATCTAAGTTGTTGATTGTCATAATCGTGTAGTTGGTAAGACGTAATTGGTCGTTATTTTTGAATTGGGTCCCATTATCTGTGTTTGAGGTTGGACCTCAAGCATGGATTTTGACCCATTGATACCCCCGGATCCTCCGGATCCCCCTGATTCTGCCCAGTCTGTAGCGGGATCGAAACGACGCTTACAATCGGAAACCTTAGCGTCGTCGTCATCGGCAAATAAGAAGACGAATAAGTCTGCTGATTTAGAAGTACCGTCCATCCAGATGGTTTACAATCACCCATCAATTGTTGTTGGAGCTATTCACGCATATACTAATTTAGACAAAGGACCTTATGTTGTTCATGTTTCCCGTTCAGAGCCAGAACTGTCTGCTGGTACTACCATCAGGCCTATCAAGTTTGGTCAGTTCCTTTCCAACCATAAGTTCTCGAACATAATAGCTGATGGAGTAAAACGTGTAGGTCGTAATAAAATATCGGTGGAATTCCTTACTGCAGAAGATGCTAACAAATTCATTATTTCCCCAATACTGCCAATGTGTAAGTATGTTGCGACAATTCCCACATTCAATGTTACGAGAATGGGACTTGTTAGACAAGTTCCTACGGATATGTCGATGGATGAATTTGCTGAAGCCCTCGTTATCCCAGAAGGATGTGGCATCGTCCTAAAAGCTCGTAGACTAAACAGGAAAAATATAGAAGAAGGTAAAGTCACATGGGTACCTACCCAGACTGTCGTCGTTACGTTCCAAGGTCAATCCCTTCCCAACAAAGTGTTCTTATTTTACACTTCACTACCTGTAGAACTATATCAATATCCCACAATTCAATGCCACAGCTGTTGCAGATATGGGCATACAAAAGTACAATGTAGGTCTAAGCCCAGATGCTACCGCTGTGGCAAGGAGCACCCAGGAGATGAATGTGATGTGACTCAAGAAAAAGCCACCTGTTTGCACTGCTCTGGTTGGCACTTTGCCACCAGCGGAAAATGCCCAGAACTGCAAAGACAACGGTCGATCAAGGCTGTTATGTCCCAAAAAAGCATTTCATATGAAGAAGCGGCTTCTGAGTTTCCTCAAATAAATCGGTCATATGCTGAAGTTGCAAAAGATAATATGTTGTCACAACCTAGCTCTTATCATTCCTCACAAAGCCAGCCTTTTGCAGAAATGTCACAGTCCCAGCCCTCACGTTCCTACATTAAAAATGTATATTCTTCCCCTCGTCCGAGAGTCTCGTTAGGTAAGTCATATGACAAGGTTACCCATCGAGAGATGGTTACTGACCCTTCATCATCTTTGCCTAATGGTTGTGCTCTAGGCCAGCCCTTAGATGCAGTCCCTCAAAATGAAAGTATGATTGAGACCTTACTCACCCTAATCATAAACATCATCCTTATGAATCCACATCCCCTACCGTCCAACGTTGCCTCTAAACTTACTCAATTAGTCAACTTGTCTGGCTACAATGGATCCAGTGGTCCTCGTCCAGTGGAACAGTCAGAGCATGCGAGCAAAAAAACATGAATTAGTCCACTTAATTAACAAATTTCACCCGTCAGTCGTTGCCGTCTCGGAGACTTGGCTGAAGCCTGGATCCCGTTTTCGGATCTCAGGTTACTCCTGTCTTCGGGACGACAGGGCTGACGGGTATGCTGGATGCGCCTTATTAATAAGGCGCTCACTTCCCTTCTCCCAAATTCTTCTTCCCTCCCTTCCCCCTGATATCAACGTAGTTGGTATCAGATCTATGAATATCTCATATGTGTCTGTCTATATTCCCTACCCCAACTCCTCATTGATTGCTGATTTACTCCTACTCTTATCTTCCATCCCTTCTCCCATGGTACTCATGGGGGACTTTAATGGCCACAACACGGTATGGGGCCATAGTCAATCTGACCTGTTTGGTCTTTCCCTTTTAGATATTTTTGACGAAACCAACCTCTGTTTACTTAATGATGGCTCTCCCACCCGTAGAGTACGCCCTTCCCAAAATCCCAAAAGTGCTGTTGATCTCTCTCTTTGTTCTTCTTCTCTCTTCTCTTTTATATCGTGGAAAATTCTTCCTCTCTCTTATGGTAGCGATCATTTCCCTATCCTAATGTCTTTGCACCTGAGTAACAATGTCATTCCTTTTTGTAATCCATGTCCTTCTCTTAAGTATAGACTTTCTGGTGCTGATTGGTCGTCTTATGCATCTTCCCTTGATAGCAAACTAGATCCCTCTGTTTTTTCTATAGTTAATAACCCTCTTTCCTCTTATGATTCCTTTATAGAAAATATCATCGCATGTGCCGATCTGCACATTCCAATTAAAAAGCCCGCTAGAGACCATAGAATTTCAACTCCATGGTGGGATGCCGAGTGTACTGCTGCCGTCTTGGAACGGAGAGAAGCTGAAAAAACGTATTACATCTCAATGGCTGAAGAAAATTTCATGACATTCCAAAAGTCGGCAGCAATAGTGAGAAGACTGGTTTCTAAAAAGAAAAAGCTCGGTTGGCAAAATTTTTGTGAAAACTTATCTCCTTCTACTCCCTCGTCTCTTGTCTGGAAACAGATAAGACGTTTTAGAGGATCATACAACATTGAAAATATTGCAGCCAATGACCCATCTTCGTGGGTAGAGGCCTTCTCTGATAAACTTGCTCCTCCTTCTGTTCCTTCTGTAAACAGTTTTCCGTCCCTTCCATCAGTTCTCCCCTCACATAACTGTTTTGATCGACCCTTTTCTTTTGATGAATTGACTCTTGCACTTGACGGTCTGACTGACTCATCTCCTGGCGTGGACGGAATTCCATATTCTTTCATAACAAAGTCCTCTGTAAAAGCTAAAGAAATATATTTAAAATTAATTAATTCTTTTTTTGAAATTGGTGTAGTTCCTGATCAGTGGAAGACCCAAATAATAATACCAATTTTAAAGCCAGGTAAAGATCCTTCAGACCCAGGTAGTAGAAGACCAATTGCGCTATCGTCGGTTATGGCTAAGATAATGGAGCATCTTATCAAGCACCGTATAGAACGGTTGGTTGAGAATGGATCCATTCTTGCTAAATCTCAATTTGGGTTTAGGAAGGGTATGGGTACAGTTGACAACCTTAGTCTATTAACAACAGATATTCACATAGCATTTAAGGAAAAAAAATCCTTAGTAGGAGTTTTCCTTGATATAGCGTCGGCCTATGATAACGTCCTTCTTCCAGTTCTCAGAAATAAGCTCATTCAGCTGAGAATTCCTGAGAAGCTCGTACGTTTCATTTGCAACTTATTGATGGAAAGATCTGTTGTTATTAAGTCAAACCACGGACTCCTTTCTCCTAAGACAGTCTGGAGAGGTCTCCCACAGGGTTCTGTCTTGAGTCCATTGCTTTACAGTCTATACACCTACGATCTGGAACAATCTGTGAATTCTTTTTGCGAGGTTTTACAATATGCTGATGACCTGACTTTGTACTTTTCTTTCAGTTCCGTAGAAGAGGCCACTAACCGTCTTAGTTCGGCACTATATTACCTTGAAGATTGGTTACTTGAGCACGGCTTATCCCTGTCTGTTTCCAAAAGTTCTGTAGTAGTTTTTTCCAAAAAAAGAATCATCCCGTCTATCCAATTACGTATCAATCAGGAAGTCATTCCTCAAACAAATAGTGTAAAATTTTTAGGTATCACCCTTGATTCTAGAATGACAGGCATCATGCATTTTGACAATGTTCTAAAAAAATGCGAGAAGAACATTAACATCCTCCGTTCACTCTCAGGTGTTTGGTGGGGATCTCACCCCTACTCTCAAAAGCTTCTATATAACGCTATTATCAGAAGTCACTTTGACTATGGGGCCTTCCTACTCAATCTTTGTATTAAAAGTGCGTTAAATAAATTGGATAAGGTTCAATCTAGATGTCTGCGTATAATTCTTGGAGCGATGAAGTCCTCACCTATAAATGCTATGCAAGTTGAGTGTAACGAACCCCCTCTAAATTTGCGTAGGCAGTTTCTTTCTGATAGATTCTTCTTTAAACTCGTTCAAAATTCAAACCATCCTCTTCTTCCGAAACTTTACCGTCTACGTGACCTGTTTGATTTAAGTAACCCTGATAAGCATCCTTGTCTTCTTCAAAGTCTTTTAAAATTTACTCAACTCCCAAATCCTGTCGTTCAGTACACATCTCACCCTCTTTATCTAACTGCCTATGAAGCTTTGGTTTACCAACCTAATATCCTACTATACTTTGGTATAGATAAGGAATCCACTGATGCCCGTGGTTTATTTTTTGAACAAATTAACTCCAAATATAGAGGCTGGCACTCCATCTATACCGATGCATCCAAACTATCTTCAGACAGTGTTGTTGGCGCTGCAGTATGGATTCCTTTTACCCACATTAGTTTAAGTTTTAAATGTCCCGCTTCTTCATCAGTCTTTTCTGGAGAAGCAATTGCTCTCTTGGAAGCTATTAGTTATGTTAGAGCTCACAATTTGAATAATTCTATCATCTTTTCCGACTCTAAAAGCTGTTTGCAATCTATTCTTGCTAACCCTTTCCGTTCCATATCCCGTTTCCCTTCTATCCTCAGAATTAGAGAGCTTCTTTACGAATGCCACATCCTTGGAATTAACATCATTCTTGCTTGGATCCCAGGTCATTCTGGTATTCCTGGCAATGAGTCTGCAGATTCATGTGCTAAGTCCGCCGCTGAAATAGGCTCTCTGGAACACTTTAAAACTTATTCCCATGACCTTTGTCTCCTTCCTAAATCAGACCTACTAGAGTCTTGGTCTAATGTTTGGAATACCTCCAAAACCATTAAAGGGAAACATTATGCCGACATTCAGCCAGACATTCCTCATTTGCCTTGGTTTTATAAATTTCGTAAAGCAAACAAAGTTGCTACCTCTACAATTTGTCGTCTTAGGTTAGGTCATGCGTGTACTCCTGTCTTTTTGGCCAAACTTAGGATCAGGGATAATTCATTGTGTGAATGTGGCCTGGACGAAGGAAACGTGGACCACATATTTTTCAGCTGTACTAAATTAAATTTTTCGTTATATGATATTCTTCCTCCTCTTATTCCTCTTCCTACTTCTGTAAAATGTGTCCTCTCCTTTACCTTTCATCCATTAGTTAACTGTTTGCTATGTAAATTCATTAGTCTAAATAAAATAAAATTGTAAATAACTAGTATGTATTTATTACTTAATATGTATGTATACTATGTAGTGTATTATTATACACTAAAGAGTCTAATTTAATCCGATTTTTTTTTCAGTATTTTCATTTACTAGCTCATAAGTTTTAGAAAAATCAATTTGGGTTTTTTATTAAATACCGACCTTATTATTTTTTAAACCGGCCATTTTCTTGTCACTTTCTCCATGAAGATTTATGACACTAGCATGAAACGGACATTGGCAGAATTGTGACAGTAGCCACAGTAGCCAAAACTAAGAAATTGAATTGAATTCCTTCCTTACAACTTCTTGTTTCTGGAAAAGCTCGTTTTGTTTTACCCGTACGTAACCGGCCTGTAATCCAAAAACTTGTACCTAACTCAATGAATGCCTAAAACACCGAATAAATGGGACTATCTAATGGTTTTATTTCTATATCTCCTTTGTTGTCAAACAATGTCAAGGTTTTAGCCCTTGATTATACATTCCAACAATGTATTCTTAATTTCAAAGGTAAGATACATTTATAAACCTGTGCAGAGGAACGTGTTCATAGTCATATTCTTTATTGTTTCATGTTGGTAATAAAATGGTGTTACAAATAAATTTTCCTTAACATGAACCCCGCTGGGGCACTACTTTATTTGCTAATGCAATGATTACATGATAATATTATAATATAGTTATACTAAAACATAATATAATACTTAATGTTTACTTATTTATGCTTGCCTATGTACATTGCATGTAAAGAAGTTCGCTCTAGAGCCTGGGGTCATTGACATGTATTGATGATAAGATGGAAAAGGTTAGTCCAGCACTTATTACATCCTCTCAGGCTAGTCGGCCTTATCCTCAGGAAAGATAATGCTCGAAACGTGGAGCTGACTAAGAGGGTTACCACTCAATGTTTTCCTTCACTGCTGTTAGTTATTTTGATGTTATTTTATACCTACCACCATTTCTACTTTACAGAACTGCTGATTGATTATGAGCAGCTACTAACTGAATGTGAAAAAAATAAGCTACAAATTCTAGCTTTAAAAAATAAATGTGACAGGTAAGAATTTTAAGAAAAGTTACATTTTATATCACAACAATAGAAAGTAACTCTGTCTCTCTGCCTGTTTGTTACACACAACTAAATGGCTAAAAAATACTAAACCAATTTTGATGAAATTTGGTATGGAGATAATTGTAAAACATGCGGCAGGATATAGGCTACTTTTTATCCAGCTTGCATTCGAGCGATGCTTTAAGCAGTTGCTAGTGTTTTTTTATCTACATTGTTTCTAAAGTAAAGTAAATTTTATTGCATCAAATACACGTAAATAAGGTACATAAGTGTTGTATGTTAAATTATGACAATGTATTGTTCAAATTTCACAGCAAAACCTGCACTGGGACAGAAGAACTGAAGGTATTGATTGCCACCAAAGATCAAATCATACAATCTGTTGGTAAGGTTTATTATTATTTAAAAATAGCTTCATATAAACTAAAAGGTGCTTATGCAAAATTATTAGGATCACTTTGAAATATCTTAGAAACTATAATTATGATAGGAGGTCCAAAATAGTGTTTTTTCTTTCATCCACAGCATTGTCTCTGACAAAGCTGAGTGACACAAAAGACTGGAATGTTCTAACGGAAACATTCAAAATACTCTTCGGTGACACTTCTCCAGGGAAGCCAGCTCCAAAAATCAGCCCTAACAAGCCTCATTCAGCACCCGATGTTCCAGTGAAAGTGAAAATAGAAACAAGTCCACAGAAAGATATATCTATTACAGAAAATTTGTCTTTTAAAGAAGAATCATTGTGTGAGATAGAAGGAACACCTACAGGACGTACTAGTCCTATAATACACACAAAGAAATCTAAGAGCGTACTTGGAAAGTCATCAGATTTTAGAGATAAGAAGAAATGTTCTGAAGACTGGTAAGAACATTGCTTGTTTGATTTTTCTTTGGTCAACCTGTATTAGATCAGTGACCAGGTTGAGGTATGGTGGCCCTGAAAAGCGCCTACGGCCTATTAACCATACGAGAAATTCAACATCAAGATTAACTTAAACAGCTGAATACCTAATAGATTTTCCCCTAATGATTTTTGTATAGTGTTCTTTCAATGAAAAATTCAAAATTCCAATGGTTGTAGAATAAGCGCCATTCGGGATATCTATTATATAAAGGAGTAGTCCACTCACTTATTGACTCATCACGAAAGCTCAGAAACTACTGGGCCGAGGAATCTGAAATTTGCACAGGCACTCTTTATGGGGTGTGGGCGCGAGATAAGAACGGATTTTGCAAAATTCAACTCCTAAAAGGGTGAAATGGGGGTTGAATGGTTGTACGAAAGTCCTATGTTTTTGAAGTTAGAGACATCCAAATCAGGTTTTAGGTAAATTATCAAAAATTTAAAACATAAAAATCGGTATTCAGGTTTAGAGCTTTAACTAATAAGATATTCGTTTATGAGTTTTATGAAAAGCAGGCCTTGAGGGTTAATAATCATCATCATCAACAACCTGTAGAAGTCCACTGCTGGACATAGGCCTCCCCAAAGACTTCCACGACGAACGGTTTTGAAGCTTTTCCATCCACCGACTTCCCGCAACCTTCATAATGTCGTCGGTCCATCGGGTTCGCCTTCCGTGACCATGATGGTGACGGTGACGAAGGTGGTGACGGTTACGGTGACGGTGATGGTAGGTAGAAGTAGGTAAATAGCTGCATAATAAGTGTTAGTACTTTGGAAAATAGTCTAGATAGGTATAAATAAACAAACGCAGGCGAAGTCGCGAGCGAGACAACTAGTCATATATATAATTATCAAACTTCATGTATAGCAAAAGAATATTCTTACTTTTAAGGCCTACATCAGAATCAAAGAGTGTCAAACTGACGTTCCCAACGCCGCCATCTAAAAGCAAAGCCGTCAAGCTGCGCCAGTCGAGGCTGAACCTGGTTAAACTGAAACAAACCTCCGTGGTGGATCTGACATGTTCCCCTGAGTTCACTGGCGGCAGTCGGAGTGGACAATCTGTGCTGGTAAGGAATCAAGCTGTCGTCTTCTTCTTGCCGTGTCACTGATCCTTTCTTGGTCATCCTGTATTAGGTCAGTGACCAGGTTGAGGTATGGTGGCTCTGAAAAGGGCCTATGACCGTCGGTGAAAGAATCAGTGTAGCGAAAGGATTAAAGTGCGCCTCTTAGAGGCGAAGAATCAGAGTCTTATAATATTGGTGATGCTATACTGTTCCTTGCGCAGAGCCATGAAGAATCTCTGATGGTGGAACACTGGTTATTTTTCAGCCTCTCATCAAGAAGGAATCAATGGAGAACGATGACACCATTCTACCATCTCCCACCAGTGGACCCACAAGCTTCAACATGTATGTTTACCTTATATAATTTACTATTCTAATCATAAGCAAGAATATAGCAAGATGGCCACCTCTCGTCAAAGATATACTTGGTACCTAGAAGATATTGAACAGGACTGTGTCTGATTGAAACTTCTGTAGTCGGAGCTAGCGGTGAGCTTAGCCGATCAAAAATATTCCATCTGCCCAAGATATTCGGCATCAGCGTCAGTCGTTCCATGGCGTAGTTGGTATCGCATTGCCGATTTTAGGCGAAGATCAGGGTTCGAAACCCGTTCGTTCAAACATTTTGGGATTTTTTTTCATTATACTTTGCACAGTTTGCACCCAATGTTGTATCAGTGACCTTATTGCGTAACTGAACTTATAATCGTAATCGGGTCTCATGTCTTCAAGGGAATTCAAAAGTTGAATTGAAGCTCATTACAATCTGAGGTCACAGTCCTAATACAGGATGACCAAGAATGAATCAGTGACACAACAAGCAAGCATTACAATCTGGTTACTCCGAGCTATTTGAATCAGTTAAACGATACTCTAAATATTTATTTTCAGGCCAAAATCTACATCAGACACCACAAATAAATTTAAAAGGCAACAACTAAGCTTGAAACAGAAGACGGATAAATGCGAAAATGAACCTAAACATGATGAAAATAGAAACGTTGAGAAGGATGCAACAGTTGCTGGAATAGAAGATTCTATAAATATACTGAATCCACTTGCAAATAGGTAGGTACCTACACTTTGCACATATTTTCTTGACGGCTGAAGGTGATCTTTTTAACCGACTTCAAATAGGAGGAGGTTTACAAGTCGGCTGTATATGTATATATCTTACCTAATATTATAAATTCGAAAGTTTGTGAAGATGTTTGTGGTTCAATCAAGGCTAAACGGCCGAACCGATTTGGATGAAATTTGGTACAGAGATAGATTACAGTCTGGAATAGCATATATGTGCATTTTACTCCTGTGCTAAACCTACCCCAGCCAGCAGGACTTTGGGTAACATTTTCTTTAGTTTTCTCATCCATGGGTAGAAATAAAGGGGCCTATTCTTCAGCCGGGGCCACCACTGCAAACATTTACTTGTTAATTTCACAGGTTCAACGGAATCAAGAAAGAGAAAGCGGTAAAATTAGAAGATATCACACAAACACCAAAGCAAGTGGCAATGGACGAAGACACCACACACTGTGAGCCCAACTCCAGCATATCCTTATTGGACCATGTCAATAAATTGGAGCAAGAGTATAGGAGGTTTGTATGAGCGTTTGTTTTAGCTCCCCCCCCCCAACCTCCCCTTCCTCGTTTCTCACCCCAGCCGCTCGTTCTTGAGTGTTTTTATTTTTATTTTCCTTTGTAATTTGATCATATTCCATGTTTAATAATAATAAATAAGTAACACCCAACAATAACATAAGTTCTAACCTCACACTAGGATCCCCTGTGTCATAAGCATCAGTAACTACGTACCATGGTACCACAACACCCAGACCGGAATGCTATATACAGATCATGCAAACATTTGTCCCGCAGCGGGAATCGAACCCGCACCTCTAGCGTCACAGGCGGGCACTCGGCCTCTACGCCACCGAGGTCGTCCCGCCATCTTTTTTGTGTCGTCCGACGTTGACTTGCTGGCTGTAATTTTGCAATCATTTATTTTCCAGTCCTGCAAAGCGGCCTCTAGCGGATAACATTAACATTATGAATACGCCTACGAAAGAGCCAGAATCCAGCATGTCCATACTACGCCCTGAAAAGACCAATACCAACGAAAACGTCAAAAGGTACATACATTTCACCACACTCTTACACCACACTCGCGCTTACACACAAAAACACACACCCACACACACATTCACCCACGTTTATATTTATATTTGTAGGAACTGTAATTTTCGGAGGAGGGCGTTAACACTCGCGACAAAGTTTTTATAACTACTGCGGCTGTTATCGTTTCTCTACATTTTTCGTTCTCTGTTTTTTGTTCCGAAATAAAAGTTAATATAATAAGTTTATGAGGAGTTTGGCTTTTTGGGTGTTTGTTGTTGAATCACGCCGTACCGGCTCAACCTATTTCTTTGAAACTTATACTTAATTTAGAGATTTTTTACCTAGAATAGTATATAGGTTACTTTTATGTACGTACCGAGTGAAGCCGCGGGCGGAAGCTAGTTGGCAATAAAGTTAGTTCTACGAATTTTGAAAATTCGATTTTTTTTAAATTAAAATACAATATTCAGAAAGTCTGCTCCTTTGGGCTTATAATAATTAGAAAGATGATAAAAAGACCAAAACCAGATGATTTGAAAAAGTTTGGAAAAACAATGCAAAAAAGGATTTTTTTTTTGATTTTTGCTAATATTGTTTTTGTTTATAGAATAATTTACCGTGACCTATTATGAATCACCTTGTATAACGCGACATTTCATATTTCACTAGTTTTTTCATTTTTCATTTATTCATTCATCATAACAATTTTTACATGGTATCTGAAATATAATCTTACTTCTAAATATACAAGCATGCCCAATACAAAAACACACACACTAATGAAGACGTTCACATTACATTTAATTTTCTCATTTTAAAGTCGTCCTCAGAATGGGGCCTGTTGCACTATCAATACTTATTACGTAACGGGCCCCAATTAGCACGTTGAAAGCACTATTTTGCGCACATAAATCCGTATGGAATATCCACTGGTACAACGCCGGTATTCGAAGCTGCGACCTTTGGACCGGAAGGCGAGGTTACCGTCACCACTCCACCACTGTTTTGTAATTGCAGGAAGCTAACAGAATTAGTGGAGCCTCTTTACAAGGAGCCCACTGTCAGGAACAAACAAGAGAAGCGCAACCTTCAAGGCTGGAGCTGTGAGCAATGCAAAAATGTACGTATTTACTCGCACTGTACCTGGTTGGAAAGTTCCTCAGAGCTAAAACCATCTCCATAACGAATTTCATGAAAATCGGTTCATGCCGATCGTAAAATGTTAACAAACGGACAGAGAGACCAAAATTACTATAGAACTTATTATTACTAGCGGTTGCCCGTGGCTTCGATTGCGGATAAGGTTCAAGACCGATCGTCGCAGCACAGTTTGGGGGAAGCCCAGCAGTGGACTTCCTCAGACGATACGGCCCACATGTTGGTAAGCGGTTACCCTAGCCTATGAGCGCTTGCAATACCAGAGGCATCGCGCACGCGTTGCAGACTCCCAAAGAGCTCTGGCAACCTTACACACCGCAGTAACACAACTCTATTTGAAACAAATAATGTTATTTGGCTGCGACCTTCTGTAAGGCGGAGGTACCTCTCAGGCGGGCTGCTCCAAATCGGCTCCAAGGCGGGCTTATCCGGTCGAACATAAAACATAACATTTTGATTATTATTTTACTTCCCTGTTTCATATTCGGAAGTGATTATTACCTACATCCTGGCCCCCAATACAAAAGTATAATCGCATGATAACTATCGCACCATTATCATTCAGTTACGACTGTCGCCACCTTCGTTAATTTGATTTCATTGGTCAATTGGTGGCACAATGACTGCCATTGATAAACAACTGTGATAGCAGAATACCAAAAGTGTCAAAAGTGGCCATTTTGCCATTGAACCATTGCCATTTTGAAGCCATTGAACGTTTTCAGTTCTACGGCGAGCTGTACAAGAACGACCCGGTGATGCTGGCGAAGAAGATAAACGAGTGCTCGAAGCACCGCGGCAACCACAACCCCGAGCGGCCGAGGACGCCGCCCAACTTCTGGAACCCGCGCTGGCATGTGCCCGACGACACCGAGGAGTTCAACCGGCTGAACAATGCCAATTGAAAGCAGACATCAGCTGGGCTATTACATTGTTAAACTAATATAGTTATAATTTGAACATTCCGGGAAGAAAATCTTAAAAAAAAATGAAATATCAATAAGTACTTTCATTCTTTTTTGAGTTTTTCCTCTCGAAATGTTCAAATTATAAAGCTGTATTTTTACTATACATACAAGGTGATTCATAACATGTATACCATCCCGAAAGGGGGTCATTCTATCAATGAAAATAAATAATTTTAGCGAAAAAAAAACATCAATATTTTTATATTTTTTTTAATTTATCTTCAAAAACTTTCTCAAATTAGCTATTTTTGGTAGTTTTATCATCTTTAGAACTAATAGCTAAACGTACAACACAGTTCGAAATCAAGATTGCTACCTAAAACAGCTGATTCATTGAGTTTGACCTTATTTGACCCCAAAACAGCAGATTTTCGCATAGAGTTTTTTCAATGAAAAATGACCAGTTTACAAAAGTCGTAGAACAACTTTATTGCCAAATGGGTGTAGAATAAGCCCCTTTCGGGATGGCATACATATTATGAATCACCTTGTATAATTTGAATTCGCCCAGTTAACAGCTAACTTCACGCTTGCCTAATATTAATATTATTGGGTGTAGAATAAGACCCTTTCGGGATGGCATACATATCATACATCACCTTGTATAATTTGAAATCGCCCAGTTAACTTCACGCTTGCCTACATCCGTGGACCGAACTGTGCCGGTAGTTTGGTACAGTAACCGCCTGATGTATGGGTAGATGCCTTTAAATAAATGAAATACTCTATTTGGCCTTAATAATCTTAGACCATTACATGGTTATCATGCCCTTATAGCAATATTATGTAGAATTAGTCTTAGTTTAATTTAACTTTATTATTATAAACATTAATTATTACTAACTAAGCTCAAAGAGACATAGTCAATTGCAGCGACTATTATGGATAAGTATGTATGTAGGTGTATAAACAAAGGGTAACCTAGTTGGAGCTCAGCCAATTGAGGGTTAAAATTAAAACACAAAATAACCATGTGGCATTTATAGTTTTTATGGTAGTTTATATAATTATTGTGATACTACATTCTAAATGGCTACTTACTTAACTAATTATTTGACTAAAAAGGTATACGGGTCCGTACCTATATCGTTGTATTTGACCGAAAGAGTGGCGTTAAAAATGTGCCTGACTCCGCAATGGTGGAATAAAATGTACTGTGATGGTTCTTAGCTTAAAAATAGATAAATGGAGACTGAGGTTTTCATTTTTGTTAAATAAAGGCTGACGCACCCTTATCACCCCTGTACAAGATCGAAATCATCGCCGAGCCCCGAAACAAATGCCGTCTACTAATATGTCGCGAGGCGAGGCGATGCCGATACGATGGTGCTGATTAGTGTGCGTTACAGATAGACAGTATGGAGTTTCAATACAAAAAAGACTATATTGCCGATCAGATGCCGGAGTGATGTGTGCGTCTTGTTTTTAGAAATGCAGGATTGTATTTTATTTGAAGAATAAATATTTTCACATTTAATACCGTATTTTATTTCGCTATTAGAAATTCTCTAATGGAATCAGAGCTTGAGAGGTCATTCTTCAATTTATTACCATTTATAGTTACACGTCAAACTAGCATTCAATGTAAACAGGTAGGTAGGTAAGGTAAGTAACTACTCTATTAGGAAATTGAGGTCGGCACTCGCCTGCCCTATACGAAGTTTTTTAGAAGATAACATTTGATAGTTTCGAACCTATATACCTAAGCTCGCGTGGTACCTACATAAAAAGTAGCCTATAATTATTGTTAAATATGGCAAATAATAAAAAAAAAATGTATAGCACTTTATCTATTCCAAGTTTTAACGAAATCGGTTGAAGAGCCGCCGCCGTTACGGCGTGATTGAACAACAAATATCGTCACATGGACGAGGACATAGGATGATCTAGGATACTAATAGTTTGGTAATGAAAGATCATCATATCATGTACTAGCTTCTGCTCGCAGCTTCACTCGCGTGGTAGCTATGCAGATAAAAAGTAGCCTATATGCTATTCCAGACTATATCTATCTCTATCTCTATATCTATCTCTGTGCCAAATTTAATCCAAATCCGTTCCGCCATTTGGGCGTGATTGAACCACAAACTTTCGCATTTATATTATTAGTAGGATTGGTCTGAGGATCATTTACATCCCTGGTTATGTATTATCACAGACAATTCAAAGGTATCTAATAATAGCAGCAGAGTTTAAGCAAAGGCGAACGAATTAGGTACCTACTGGATTGCATGCACCACAAACCATAGGTATGTTTGTATACAAAGTGAATCATCTCTGCATCTGCCAACAGTTAAAATAACGTGACTCTGCCAAATAAATGTGTGGGTGGGACTGGGTCAGAGCTGAGAAAAACAAAAATATTTGGAGAACACCTTTTATTTTCTCAATAAAACAGAATATTATAATTTTCCACTAGCTTATGTTAAGAAAAGGAAATGTAAAATCAAATTATGTATTAGTAGTTACAATAGTTCAAAATGCTGCATAATTTGTAACAGAGTTAACAGCAGCAGTGACCAACAGTGACAAGCTAGCTCCTACACTAAATTACAGAAATACCCCATTAAATTACAAAATATTGAGACACTATTTAGCATACATACAACATTGTGGTACAAATATGTAATTTGGAAATTATTCAAAAAAATACTTTTATTGATTGTGAGAACTGAAATTTTACGGGTACTTTGTTATACAATATTATTTCATTAATGCTACAACAATTTTATACAAGGGAACTATGACAGTTTCTTAGCTTTCTGGTAGAGGGTGTCGACAACCTTGCTCATATGGTGGATGGTCTCCAAGACAGTCTCATAGGTCTTCTCGAGGGGTGATTCATCAAACACAATAAGGACACCTTCACCCTGATCAAGGATTCCATTCAGTTTCTTGTCCAAGATCATCTGGGACAGTTTCTTTTCTACTTGTACTACTGGGAGACGGATAGAGCGGGCAATGTGATCCACTTGGACCCTCATGTATGGTTCCACGATGCGACATAAGTTCTGCTCTAACATAGTATCATACAGAGCGCCGAGGTGAGCCCTAACAACTGCATCCTCCTCCAATTCCCTTTTGTAAATTTTGAGTGCAGCCTGGAAGTCTGCCAGGGACCTTTTGTGAGATGCAGTTGCTACGGCTCTCATAGCTTCTAGTTCCTTACCAGCATATTTCAGAGCAGTCTTGCTTCCGCACACTGTTGCCACTTCCTCAGCATGGCTGAGCATGATCTTAGACAACAGCATGTATTTCAGTGCGCTCAGAGCCTTAGGGCTGTCGGCGCCATCGTACCCTTCGAACGCTTCGTAGAAGTATGAGTAAGCAGTTTTAAAGTCACGTTCATCAGCAGCATGCAAGATTCCCGACTGCAGATCAAGGGCAGCCTGCATTTTGGGCGGGCAGTAAATGGCGTTGGCGGTGGTTCGCGCCGAGGTCAGGGAGGCACGGGCTTTCGGTAGATTGCTGAGTGCATGGTATGTTTTACTCTCGAAAAGGAGCACTTCAACTAGTAAATTCTTGTCATCTAACTTTTTCAGTTCCTTGAGGAGGGCAGTGGCCAGCTCCAGAGCGTCTGTGTACATTCCAGTGTCGTAGTAAAGCGCGATCAGTCTCGCTTCCAGAGATTGTCGCAGGAAGGTGCGGCGCTCCTCCTTGGCCCATTCTATACACTCTTTACACAGCTGGACCTCTATGCCAATTCCCGCCTCTAGGTCCAGGAAGAAATCTACGAGAGATCGCACCAATTTGGCCGCCTTCGCTTTGCTTATCAGGCTGAGGAACGGTCTTGTCGAGTTGATGAGTTCGGCCAGTTCCTTGGCCTTGCCTTCCTTCTTGTATTTCTCGCCGAGGTTCAGGATCCCTTGTTCTTTTGCTCTTATGTTCTCTTCGTCATCATCGGGCTGTCCGCTAGTGCTAACCATTTTGTCGGTCATGCGGACGTCTTCGTCCCTGTTCGTCGACGAGACGCGTGTTCTCTCGAATAACATCGCTCCGGCCATGATGTGTTTATTTATATGCTTACACTATTTTAAAGTATAAGGTAAACTATTAATTCTTGCTTCAACGAGTACACTTTTTCTTTGTAATTTTGTGGATATTCGCAAAGTCATCGACGACCTTTTTGGAAACAAATCGTAGACGCGGACAGCAGGGTTGCCAATGAATAAAAAATAATAACTACCAATGGTAAAAATTGGTAGAAATCTTCAAAACGATTTGGTACCTATTCTGTTTTTTTCTGTGAAACTTTTCATTTTATAAAATAGATCTACGTTGATAAAATAGAGGTAGACATCAATTAAAAATTGCGATCACTTTGGCTTATGTACATACAACCTAGCATAACACATTATGTGTAGTCTATTTTTGACAGATTTAGACGAAACAATATTTTGACAGGTTAAGAAAACCAACTGAAATTATTTTATTGCTTATTAACGCCAGCATCTAATTAAATGAAACACAAGTTTTTTTTCGTTTTATAGTGGCTCACTCAACTTCTTTCGAAATGGAGATCCAACCTGAGTTTCTTTTTGATATTAGTAAAGAAGTTAAACAATATTATGAAACTCCGATAATTTATTTAACAAAAAAAGATTATGCCGATGCTCTATTCAATGCAATGTGTACATTACGCTCAGCATTAGAGAATGGACCCAAGAATAAATTAGTGATTGATATCATCGTGGATTTTCATTTACAATGGCTGCACGCTGTGAATGAAATAGAGAACTTCAAAAAACTCATAAATGAAATTTCAAGAGAAGATATTTATCAATCAATTAGTTTTACCATTGATGCATTGGCTGCCCGCTTAAAATATTTTCAAAGGTATATGGAAAAAAATCGACCAGCACTTTCAAACTCTGATCAAGCTTATTTGATCGCTGAGTTAGAAATAGTAGAAGATATGCATAAAGATGTAACTCATGCACTTTTAGAAAAGTTGAAATGCTTCAGAAGTTTTGTTGGAGATCAAGAATTCAGGTTAAAAGTCAGTGAAGCCACTGAAGAGTTGTTAAACTGGCTCGATAAAATTTATGATAGTCTATGTAATCAAGTAAGTAAATACGTAAACATAAATGTACCTCACCTGAGCAGTGATCTGACTAAAACATTAAAGCAGATTGTAGATGACCTTCATACTTCACAAACACCATCAGCTGTAAAAATGCTAGAAAACTTAAAAGAGAAAGGGAAGGAAATAAGTTCAATGATACGATGCACTGCTGCACATAGCCTTGAAATGAGTAAGGTGCTTGAAAAAATTAATGTACTTGACGATCGCATCAGAAGGCTAGAAAGTGAGCCAACATCCGCAGCTGTTATGGCTTTGACATATAAGAAAGAATACCTGGAGAAAAGACTGTTTTCACTGGAAAATTTGAAGACCACGCTAAAAAGTTTACACAGAATCACAGACATAGAACTAGAAGACGTTCCTGAAGAAGAACTCTGTGTTTGTGAAGACTTCTATAAGTTTAGAATATTTAATCACTCTCTTCCTTTAGAAGAACGTGAAAAACTTATTACAGAGCTTTGCTCTTTGTGGGATTTAGCAATATATGGAGAACGAGATAGTCGTAAATCCATAATATCAATATTGAGTGCCGCTGATATTAAAGAAGAGTTCACCGATGATCTTGGAACTTTTCACGTTGATGAGTATAGTCGAAAAATTTATAAAATACCAGACGATGATGTTCTTTACCAACCAAATGAGTTAAACGAACTTGTTCCGCTCTCAGATGATGATGATCATGTTTATTACTATGATGAATGTGGTCGATATTATATTGACCCTAAAACAAGACAGCGTGTATATAAGACTCATGGAACTGCTAGCGAGTATATGATGGATTCTACGGGCGTTTTACTGAAAGTCAAAGAAGAGAGACATGGTGTAATATATTACTATGACAACTATGGACGCTATTTTATCAATAAGGATGGAAAACATATTTACCGTGAAGAAGATACTGCGAGTGAATATGAAAATGATGGACTCGGAAACCTTGTACGTATTCGTAGTCACCCGGATTTATTTACGCTTTGTCCAGGTGATGCCAACGTGACTGAAGATTTTAAATACCTCAAGCAAACTGTTGGTACAGCATTACGGGTTTCAATTGCAGATTGTATTGTACACCAACCAGCTGATCCAATACAATATTTAGCAGCACGCCTGAGGATATACAGGGCAAATATGGAAATAAAAGAAAAACGAGCAACTGAACAAGAAGAATTGAATGCCGAAAGAGAACTATTATTAGCTGAGGAACGTGCTGCTGCTGAGAGAGCTGCAATGGAAGCAGCATTGCTTGCTCATGGTGGAAGTGAAGCAAGCTATGATTCTAATATACTGAACTACGCCACAATACATCCTGATGATACATTATCTGTGGCTAGTACAAAATAATCATTCCACGCGATAGTGATTTGTAATTAGGTGGGTATCAAATATTATTTAAGTTTAATGTCACTAGAGTGGTGATTTTAATTTATTTTGTTTCTTTTTGAATAAAGGTATCTACCAGAATATAAAATTACAGTACTCGTTTTATCACAATTTAATAGATAATAATTACAGGGCTCTTGGTTCGTAACTAATATCTACAGTGCGGACAGACCCCGAAGTCTCACAATGGTGAGAATGAAGTCCTGAAAAAAGTCCTGCGAAGCGGAACTAAATAAAAGCATAGCAAATTTATTTATTCCGTACTTACTTGGGTCACAAGATCCACTTGCGAGGTTGTTGGTCGTAGACATCGCGTATTACACTTGCTTGCTTGTCATTGTCACTGGTTCTTCCTTGGTCATCCTGCATCGGGTCAGCCCTGAAAAGGACAAATGACCGTTGGTGAAATTAATAAATATTTCGGACATATCACACACGGTGAACTGATCCCAAACTAGGCATAACCTATACTATGGGTACCAGAGACTGATATACATAATAGATAAATATTTAACACCCAGAGTCCAGACACAGAACAAACATCTGTGTTAATCACACAAATGTTTGTCCAGTGCGGGAATCGAGCCCACGACCTCTAGCGCAGAAGGCAGAGTTACTACCAAGTGAGCTATGAGGCCTGTGAAAGGATTATAAATGCGTTTCGTAAAGTCTCTTTTCATACACCAGATTCTAGGTCTAGGACATGCTGTTTTCCGTACGATGCATGAGACATAGAGCATAAAAGTGTTAATTAAATTAATATCATAAACTGGAATTTCACTTTGCATGGATATAATATGCAGTCGGATCGCTCACCTTTTAACCACTGGGTAAAGACTGTTATAGTTTAAATTAATTGCTCATCAATAATCCTTTAATATTGTGTTATGTATGTACCTTACGCACCTATTTTGTGATAAGCTATGGACTAAGTTATTATTATTACCATAATATTTAATAACTACCATAATAGAAGTTTTTTTCATACAATGGCAATTCATTTGATGTCTGTGGATATTAGAGTGACCTGTGACAGCTGCGTCGGCCATTTGTGAATTTATAAAGTCACAATTGGTGAGGAATTCAGTCAGAAATATTTCTTTGAATTGCAGCAGAGTAAAGCAGCCCTACTACTTTACAGTCGTTGCGAATTCGTTTCTTTCCTATAAAATTATCGTATTAGGGAAGAAATTTAGTCAACAATTATCTTTGAATCGAAAATTGGTAACGAAAAATAATGAGGTGAACCAACTAAAAACAATTCTAGTGCCTGTCTACTTACTTCCTACAAGTATTTGGTGTAACCAGGTCTTTAAATATTACATGTAAGTGAATCTGAGTGACGCATCGTGTAGTATTAGGTCTACAGTACAACGCAGGCTTGCTATAAGGTTCGACTTCGTTCATCGAGCGTATACAGAGGACATTCGTTGGAAGGACGTACATTTCGATGGGTTATACATAGTGCAGGTGCGTGATAGTGATCCCTCGCGATGAGTCCGAAACCGCCACCGCCTCCGGGGCCGCCGCCGCCACCTGGCCCGCCGCCTCCGCCTATATTCGGGGGCTCCTCGAAAGGTGGTTCAGGGGACAACAGGAATGCCCTACTGAGTTCCATCAGACAGGGCGCAAAGTTGAAGAAAGCTGTGACAGTTGATAAAAGTGGACCTTATATACCTGGAAAAGTTTCAAGTGGTAGCAGTTCTCCATCCGGTGGGAATGGCTCTCGGAGTGCTGCTCCGATTCAGAATGGAGGTGGCCCTCCATCTCTCGGTGGGCTGTTTGCAGGAGGCATGCCGAAACTGAGATCTACTGGAAAGTTGGCAGGTAAAATGGATTTATTTTATCACAGCTTCCACTTGGGCATTCGCTTATGTGGTGCAGGGATAAAAAGTAGCCCTTATGTGCCATTTCATTTCATTTCGTTACAGCATGTATGAATATATATATTTTTTTTTTATTTATTCAGTGAACTAAAATACATAACAGGAATTGTGATGAGGAACACTGAAAACTGCTAAAGTTAAAACTGTGTCGCAAACAACAAACATCACATTTATGAATTTGGAATTAAGATTTTTATTTGAGCTGTAGTCAACAATTAGGCAACCTTGGTGGCATGCCGGGAGAGTGACTAGCAGAGATAAAATATGCAGGTTCTGCAGAAGGACAAATATTTGCGTGATCTGCAAATATTAGTTCTGGGTCTGGGTGTTGTAGTACCTAGTACCTACATGCATGAAACAGGGAATCCTAGTGTGGGTTAGACTGTCACTATATACTAAAAACAAGAGAATGTTAATGCTCAATCTGTATCTTAACGGTGATGGTGATAAATTCCAAATTCACAATACACCACAAAAACTTTAGCCATCCAAGATTTTATCCTTTGATGTAGCCCATGCCAACTTATCTTTGGGGATAAGTTTCAGCATCCATCCAAAATTATATCACTTTTCTGAACAGTCTATCAGCTAGTATTATGCATCTACATACACCCACTTATCAATGATAACAGCTGATAAGAACTGAGTGGCTTTATAATTAAAGCAACTGGTTATTTATCAACAATACCTAAAGCCTAACCACCTGAAATGTGGAAACACTGATTTTCAGTGTTTTTAAATAAATATCTTTCTTATACAAGGTGATCCATAATGTGTACCTTTACTTCCCGAAAGGGGCTAATTCTATGAATGGCAATGTTGAATATAAATAAATAATTAAAATATTTTAATGTATAGAATTTGCTTTCCACCAATATTCTTTCTTTTTGTATATAGAATAAGCCCTTCTCAGGATGATATACATAATATGAATCACCTTTTATTTAATGTTGTTTTTATGTAATGTACAGTCACAATCATCATTACCTAGTAAACTTATATTAAATAAACAAACATTATGAAAATCTTAATCTCGAAAATTAAGTTATAAAAAGAAGTTAGTAAAGTTCTTCTCAGCATTATAAAGCCATCATATTACATTCTATGCAATGATACATAATATAAAATTTCGTTAAACTCACTCAGTAAAAATTAAGTAAAATTTTTGGTAATGTACCTAATCATCTCATTAATGCATTAATATTTGTCTCTATATTAAACTTATTTATTTTTGGTTTCAATAATATCTCTCTTTTTCCTTTACGGAAAAATTAAATGTACACTTGTATCGCAAATAGTTTGCTGTAACAAGATAATATGTAGCTCCAGGTGTGCACCTAGCAAAAATACCTCTTACCTATTGTTGTTTATAAGTACAAATTATTATACAACATGTGAAGAGCTTGATGAATATGCAGTTTTAGAGATTTAAAACTTATTTAAATTAATGATATAATTAGTATGACTACAAAGAGGCTACTTTGAGTACAATGACAGAAAAAGAAAGTAGGGTAAAAAATAGTATACATAATGAGAAGAGATATGTCATGATTTGCAAAAGGGTTATGTAAGGACTAGCAGGTGGGAGGACGTGGTCTCTGCCTACCATTCTAACTCCGTTATTCTTCAGGTCCTACACCTAATGGCCAGATCAAGACTGACGCCCCGCGATTCCCACCCCCTCAGCCGCAGACGCTCCCAAAGACCTCTCCCGAGCGAGTCAGGCCAGCCATGCCGGCTCCACCAATCAGCAACGTTAGCGCTCTATCTGCGGTCCTTTCTGAAGCTCTGGCCAATCGGGAGAGAGATTCTCCTCGGGAGTCGCCTAGAGAACCAATCAGGGAGCCAATAAGAGAGCCGATAAGAGAACCACCGCCAGGCAGACCGGTTGTGAGAAGACAGACTACTGATAATAGGATGAGGGGACCACCTCCGCAACCTCCAACGCAGAAACAGATGCCTTTGGTAAGTGCTACATTTCCTTTTGTATTCTCTAGTTTCGTTGATTTTTCGAAGGTTGACGGAATTTTCAATTCAAAACGATATTTTACCATCTAGTCCCTTTCGGGATAGTGTACTTATTAGAATACCTTGTCGACAAAAGTTTTCGTGCCCCAACGCGCAACGCCGTCATTATAAGACAATAATGGAAATCGTGGTGACATGAGAGCTCCCTTTCGTAATAAATGAATAGACCAAGAGTTTCGATATTTTGAACTAAAATGTCCTTTCTTGAGTCGCGCAGCGGGCGAGTGCCCCGTTGAAACGCAAGGGGTGCGGGTGTGATTCCCACTGCGGGACAAATGTTTGCATGATCTGCAAATATTTTTTTTTTTTTTTTTATGTTATACGGAGGCAAACAGGTTTACGGCCCACCTGATGGTAAGTGGTTACCGTCACCTATTGACATCAGCAACACCTGGAGCATTGCTAATGCGTTGCCTGCCGAACCCCTCCCCCCTTTAAGAGCTCTGGCAACCTTACTCACCGCAGGAACACAACACTATTTGAAACAATTTATTTGTTCCGGGTCTGGTTGTTGTGTGTGTCATTGTACTCGCAGTTTCTGATACCCACGACACAGGGAATCCTAGTGTGGGGTCAGGCCTATGTATGTTACTTGTATTTATTTAAATATAGTCGAT
This sequence comes from Anticlea derivata, assembly GCA_947579855.1. NCBI lineage: Eukaryota > Metazoa > Arthropoda > Insecta > Lepidoptera > Geometridae > Anticlea > Anticlea derivata. The sequence goes on from OX388269.1 coordinate 10,242,961, forward strand.
TCGTCCGAGTTACAGAATTCTTAAATCCCGATATAAAATCTAGGCAGGCACGTCACGTACCTACCTACCTACATACCTACGAGAAACGTTAAAACTCCGTATGCAACGTGACGAATGCTATACATTGCAGCGGAAACATAATGCCCGACCTATTTTACATTATTGCTGCAGTTATTTCGATTGGTACTGCCCTGTTATTGTAAAGTTACCCTCGGCAAATGGTGAACCCCGGCTTGAGTCTTTTTCCTATTTACAAGCTTATTATTTACCTTTATGCATGTTTGATTGTCTAGCTGTACTCTGTATCATTACATAAATATGTTTTTACACATTCGACCTGTATTATACACATCGTTCGACACATCATAACAAGCCTATAATAGGCGCACTTTAATCCTTTCACTATATTGATTCATTCACCGGCGGTCATAGGCCTTTTTCGGGGCCACCATACCTCAACCTGGTCACTGACTTAATGCAGGACGACCAGGAAAGAAACAGTGACACGGCAAGCAAACACGCATCGACACATCCATCTCGCTAGGCATGCTTTTAGTAGACTTGTTAAACTGTAGCCTTGATTGCACAGCATTTATTGCACTGAGTCTCTTTCAAAGTCAAAGTCAAAAGGTGTTTATTTCAATAAAATCAATAGGATAATTTTGAAACGCCTTAGAAACTAGGTGAAGCTACGCCTGTTCCTCGCGACCAAGCCTAGAAGAATCAGGCAACAAACACGGCTCGGTGCCTATCATTTTTTTCGATGATTATTTTTCACAAAATGGAATGTAGAGCTTCAGTGTTCTTTGTCTAGCTTTACTGCGCAAAGTCTCATTAACAATACCTTGTCTTAATGGCACACCAACTATCATGGTGTTCATCAATAAAGAACAGAACCAGGTTAACGTTCGACGTGTCAGTTTATAGTCTGACTGATGGAATCGATACGACCGTTTGGGTGTCGTGCGACCTTAATGTCCAGCCAATGACCCTCGCCGGTACATTGTTTGAATTGCGTTTCCATTGGCCCCTGCCATTACGTCTTATTGCCAGTCAAATGCAAGCGTGTCAGCACTATTTTTCACCGAATTTGAACCTTTAGGCTATAGGATACTTACTTGAGACTGTCAACTTACGTCAAAGCCTAAAAAGCCTAAAGCCTTACGCAAAGTTGATGGTGGGAATTTCTTAATCAAAATCAGCTCTCGTTTGTTCGCGTTCCTTCTTTATTGGTTATCTTCATCACAGCCTGATATCACCCTTTCATCTCTTTGCTGAGTATGCTGGCTACTTTCGGCCAACTTTGGCGAATGCTGGCCGCATTCGCTAAAGCTCGCCGTAAGTGAAAATTTTTGAATGATTTTACTCTACTTGATAGATATCTAGATAGATAGTAAATAAGCCCATATGCCTTACTATGTCGACAATCAATTTCGTCAGTGAGGATGATACTTTTTACGGCAAAATTGGTAGTTTGCAGCCATGCATTAAGATAACAAAATAAGGCTTAAAATACTCTTTATCGCGCTTTCCGAACATTTTATTTTATAAGTAAAAGCAAATAAAGAGATCGAATCTCCTCAGAAACATTGTTGCAGTGCCTTTCTCGTTTAACTCGTAAAACTACAAATATTTTTTATTTTTTTGTTCATATATTTTGTTGTATAAACAAACCAGTCTTCGTCTACTACTGATGAATTGTAGCCCTGAAGTATGAGAACAAAAAAGGATTTAGTGGGTACTTTTATTTTGTTCTTTTGTCTTGTGCACATTCTTCTCTCCAAAAATCTCCAACTGCACTATTAATATGTTGTACATTGGTGTGCCTTTTATTTTTGTGGTTTAAGAATCCTATTTTCTCTCAATATCTAGTAAATTGGTAAAGTCAGTTTTATGAGTAAAAAAGTAGTACATTGCCTTTTTAAACAGGTGTTAATTCAAACAGATATAAACCTAAAATTATGAATGTATTGGAACCTCTGCGGTGAATTTTGCCCACGTAATATGTGGATGTAAAAATATCCTTAGCGGGGATACTTAACTGCTATACTGTTCCGAAATGATACGCCGCGGGTGGGTGGAGGCCTAAATCGGTCTGTTTGTATAATACTTGATGTTAACCTTGCTCACACTTGGTCGGCTAAAAGTAGTATGTTTTCACTTTTCAATGTTACTTTTCGTCTTTGTAGAATCAGAATGCTGCTTGTCACAGATTTTATCTTTTCTAGTCGCTTTATGATGTGAGACATCCTTTTATATCTCCAAGCACCTTCGATAATCTATAAAGGGTCTGCCAGATATTGTTGCAGAGACAAAATGCAGGTTAATTTCTTATACAACTAAGTTGGAAAAAACCTGTTGGTAAATGGTTACGGTAGCCTATGAACACTTGCAATAGCAGCGACATCACGCACGCGTTGCCGAATCCTAACCCCCAACCCTTAAAGATCTCTGGCAACCTTACTCACCGCAGAAACACAACACTATTGAAACAAATAATGTTATTTAGCTGTTATCTTCTGTAAGGCGGAGGTACCTCCATGCGGGCTGCTCCAACTTTGAGCGATAAAATCTCTCAAAATTATTCAGTTATTTTACTTATCCTATTCATACTCCGGTCTTGACGATGACGGTTCGCATTATAACTTGTCATACGAGTACATGCAAGGGCGCATTTAACAGATTCCTGCTCACAAGGTTACGATAGGTAAAGATAATTAAACGTTTCAATTTTACAAGTACATAAATACCTAATTAACAAAATTTATCATTTAGCACAATCTCAAGATTAAATTACAAAGTACCTAGACCTACTCATTGAGTACTGTGTAGGAGTAAAGTGAGCCTCTAAGAGGCGCACTTTAATCCTTTCGCTACACTGATTCTTACACCGACGGTCATATGCCCTTTTCACTGCCATCATACCTCAACCTAGTCAATGACCTAATACAAAATGACCAAGAAAGAATCAGTGACACGACAAGAAGAAGTAGCTACATACATGATCAGTACTCTCGAAAGATCTCGTAATTCTTTCTTTCTTTGGGCAACCTGTCACTTATGTAATACTCATTTCTGCAAAATATGGGCATGTTCCAAATGTTCGGACATGCCTCTAACTACGCCCTCAGAACTCTTCAAGGATCTGATGGCTTGGGGATCTGTTGGGATATCTACTTTTGCTTGGACCATTTTTTATATGATGACTCTAGCATACTCAATATCAATATGGAATTCGCAATAAATTCATTCAACCAGATTACGAGTAAGGTGTTATCAAATCTGCATAAACTTGTACCAGATTATCGCATTTGTCGAACTTATTATCAGTTAATATCAGCCAACCAACCAACGTGCTTTAAATTAATTGAAAAAGGTGCTAATATGGAAATTGCGGACGAAGAATTTTTTTGGTATCGGCCACGGGTAAGACCAAATAAATATATTTTTGTGTAATTACTTTGATAGTAGGTCTAGGTACCTGATAACCGATACATATAACGGCTGATTAAACTAGACCCGTTCTTTTAAGTCGTGTTCAAACGGCATGCGATATCAAAGATACATTTTGAGTTTCCCATTTGAGGGTGTGCGATATAGCTGAACGATATCTTAAGTCCCTAAAAGTCATACAAAAAATTTTAGATGACATATCGCACGTCATTTTGAACTCTGCTTTAGTCTTTTAGCGTTGCAAATAGTCAGAATAGAGAATTTAGTTTACATTTCTACTTGGCGAACAAAAATAGTTCTGTCCATTTCTGTTTACATATCAAAGAGAGAAATAGATATAATTTTTAACTGCAAGTAGCGGTAATCAGAGATGGTGAAACTGTCACTAAAACTATTAGAGACGTCAATTGCTCGCCTAAACACTGATAATATTGTAGGTACTTCGAAGTTGTTCGGTAACTGTTGACTCTGAAATCAAAACTTAGACTGTCACACGTGTGTGACTGTGTTCCTTTGTATTTCAGTAACTTTCGCAACTGAATTGAAGTAATCAAGTTCATTTCTACATACAGTCGTACAGTTGTAGGGGAAATGCCAATAAAGGGGGACTGGATGTGCTGAACAAGTAATAAGCACGGCTTCGACTGCGAGCGGAGCGGACTCCGTAATAAGTCCGTTTAACTCACAACGATGCTCTTCTATGAAGTTCTATGGTAAACTTAAAACAAAGTGCATCGTTGTGAGTTAAAGTTAACGTACGGAGTCCGCTCTGCTCTGAAAATAAGTTCAAGGAGATATTTATACAAGGGAAACCCGTTTTTTGTGCACAAAAGGTGCCTAAACTACACTGATTCTTTCACCGACGGTCATAGGCCCTTTTTCCTAACCCAGCCTGGTCACTGACCTAATACAGGATGATCAAAGAAGAATCAGTGACACGACAAGCAAGCAGGCAAGTACTCTGTAAAAGAAGACGAAGTGTGGAGGATTGAGAAAGGTATAAATATTCCGAACATATCACACATAGTCAACTGATCCCAAACTAGACATAGCCTGTACTATGGGTACCAGAGACTGATATACATAATAGATAAATATTTAACACCCAGACACAGAACAAACATCTGTGTTCATCACACAAATGTTTGTACAGTGCGGGAATCGAACCCGCGACCTCTAGCGCACAAGGCAGAGTTACTACCAACTGAGCTGTGAGGACTTATGTGGGCTGATGATGATGATGATGAGCTGTGAGGCCAGTCAGTCAGTCAGTATGCTGAGATGGTTCGGTCATGTAGAGAAGATGAACGAAAGGTTGACGAAACAGGTGTATAAGGCGGGTGTGAATGGACCGTTGGAAGGGGAAGACCTGAGCGTACGTTTAGTGACCAAATCGGTGACTTTTTTAAAAAGGCCTCTTAACCGTTTTGGAAAAAGGTCAAAAGTACCCTAAACCGACGACTATGTATGAGTAATGTGGTGAGAGAGAATGAAGCAAAAGAGGTACTAGTATGTCAGGATCATAGCAAGTGGAAAACCGTGGTCTGCATACCCCTCTGGGAAATAGGCGTGATTTTATGTATGTAGTTCTCTGTTAAGAATTAGGTAGAATAATCGCAATTGCAAAAGTACGCCAATGTCAAACAACCAGATTAAAAAGATAGCCAGTAGGTATTGAGGAACGTAAAAAGGTATTATCTCGGAAAGATAAGATTTTATCATGTGAATGTTTTAACGTGAGACAATTTACTGAATGTACCTAATTCTCGTTTCTAAATTTATCGTTATGTCATAGAAAGGTAGTTGAGGGATGGTAGTAACTAGATACGTGGCCGTAGTGACCCCTTCTGAAGAATAGGTCTCTCCATTTCAAATCAGCCTACCCTTTGATATCGTAAGAGGCGACTATGGTAAAAGCTAAGGGATGGGCATCAGCGTCTCCTATTTTAACAACGTTAGCTCTAACTCGCCAACCCGCCGGCCCAGCGTGGTAAGTATGGGAAAATTCCCCCCACATGATAGAAGTCGCTCTGGAAATCTGTCGGAATTCCTATGTCCAGCAGTGGCTAAAATGATTATGAAAGAACTAAGTAACAAGATAAGATTTGTTGACAGATTGTTTATTTATTTGATTCACGTTTTATTTAATCTTTATGTCCCATCAACATTGCGATTCTGTTTAGGCGGCGACGCAAGCAAGATGACCGTCAAAGATTTAGGCTAAGAACTCACGAAGCTATTTTCACCGCGCCCGCCGTGGTTGCGGGCCCGCAGCCTTTGTAGAATACAGATATTTATGTAAAAATTTCTCGACTTTTACGCCCGCGGCGTGTGCGATTGTTTGCGGGTCCCGCTGCACCGGCGGTCATCTTGTACCGGCGGGCGCGGGTCGCGGTCCCGCAGCCGCAGCGGGTTGCAACCGCGCGCTCTGCGATCGGTTGGCGTCTGGAACTCAACTGATCGTTTAACCGCCCGTCTTGCAACAGCCCGTCTTGCGATAATCAGCCGCCAAGTTTGCGAGCGATAATCACAACCGCGACGGCTGCGTAACCGCAAAAAACTCCGGTCTCGTGAGTTTTGAAAATAAAAGTCCATTCCGCCACCGCGGCGGGCGCGAGTGAAAACCGCTTCGTGAGTCCTTAGTCTTCAGGTTTAAATTCTTGTATGATGATAACGCTGACTGCGAGCGCTGCATAAGCTCGCTCGCTTAGCTTGTACTTATTTTTTTTTGGATTCACGCTTGTCTTACAGCTGTCCTACTAATGTTATAAATGCGAAAGTTTGTGAGGATGTTTGTTATACAATCCTCAACCGATTTCGTTAAAACTTGGAATAGATAAAGTCTTTACCTAGAATAGCATATAGGCTCGCGAGCGAAGCTGTGGGCGGAAGCTAGTTCTCAATGTTTTGCCAGTCTTTGATGCATAGCGAAGACGAAGCCCGTATCTAAGTTTAGGAATGAAAATATTGCATGCATATAAGGCCCCGCCAACTTTGGCTTGGAACTTTCCCAAGCAACCGCATGCAAGTGGAAATAGAGCAGCCTCTTGACTCTCTCCCACAGGGAGATCGATTTTTCTGATAAAAATAGGCTATAGTGCGACTACTGTATACCAACACGTAGCAGGCGATTACTCTTAATAAAAGTTATAGTAAGTACTAAAAGTTTCGTAACTAGCTTGCCTGAAAGTACCTAACTAATTAAGTTGTCTTTATTTTAGTTTTTCTCACTAGGTTTTTGTATATCATCTGCCTGAAATCATGATTTTAATGTTGTAAAACAATCAAAACTTAGGGAAAATATATTTAAAAGCGAATAAATCACTTTGCAAGAACTTATGATCTTCACCATTATCAGCCTGTAAAGTCCACCGCTGGACATAGGCCTCCCCAAAGAGTTGCATGATGAACGCTCTTGAGCCTTTTCCACAAACTTCCCGCAACTTACATACTGCCACTCGAATGGGCTATACTATACTACCGTTTTATACTTACCTCCCACATGAAAGAAGCTGAAATGATGATGATGTTGAAAGTGTGGCCTTATAGTTTATTCTGTTTTACTCGTATGGTACCCAATCGATTTACCAACGCTGGTGTTGTCTTGAATTTAAATTAGTTGCCAAGTATTACGACAGATGCTACTAACTAACTATCGCCTAAACTTTAATATCACACGCACGACTCGCACGCGTCTGTTGCTCATTATCATCAAAAGCCTATTAATAAGAAAATATCTGTAAGAAAACTGAAAATATTTGTTGTCCTACATATCCTGCCTTTTAAAGACTTAGCTATTAGCTCAGAATACAGAGTTCTGTATTCTGAGGCTATTAGTATGTCTGTACATTTAGAAACTTGGTAGTCTAGCTTTTGTCAAAAAAGTGAATTTCTCCCTAGAGGAGCTTGGTGGAAGTTTTGAACCTCGCAGTTTTCTATAGAAGATAAAAAGGTTAGGAATTTGAGTCTTTCATTTAATATTTTATTATTAACTGCCCTACTCCCTAAACCCCTAGATTAAAGAAAATCTAGGGTTTTTAGCGAAGTGGCCCTCGTTATAATTAATCCGCCGAAATAAACGAGGTGAAAATTTGTCCATGCCTTAGGCGCCAAAATCTTCTTATAAAGACAGCTAGTTCCGTGACTTGATACTTTAACATTCAATCTGGTGAAACAACCAGTGGGGATAAAGGATTAAAGTGAGCCTCGTAGAGGCTCTTTTCGTGCGCATTATCTTATCATGGCCAATTATATATTCTGTGTCATGGCTAGTAAATGAATTAATTGAACGTGCGAAAAAATAGGATGATTAGAATTGATTAGATCATTGTTAAACTGTCTGTCGCACAGTTTGTTATAACGAAGCCTTAGGGTTTGTGCTTACAAGCTCTAGTAAGTACAGGCGTCACACCATGGGTTCAGCTATTTCTATTAAAAACATTGAAATTCTTAAACTATAGTGTTCGATAAGACAGCATAACACACTGTCGTGTTCATACTAAATTATGAGTACGCGTCACCACAGAACCAGGGGCTTAAATCCAAAGTCAAGGCTCTTTAGCTAGATGACTAAGGAGCAGCACAAAAACTGAATTGTCACCTAAGTAGGTACCCATCCTTCCTACTAATATAAAAAATGCGAAAGTTTGTGAGGATGTTTAGATGTTTGAATGTTTGTTATTCAATCACGCCGTAACGGCTCAACCGATTTCGATGAAACTTGGAATATAAAGAGTTCTTTACCTAGAATAGCATATAGGCTAAATTTTATGAAGGTACCACGCGAGCAAAGTCGCGGGCGGAAGCTAGTGTGGTTAATAAAGTGAGATTATTAATCAACCACCTTTCCTATAAACGCGAGTTCAATAACACCCAACAGTCACATACATAGTCCTGACCCCACATCCCTTATCAGAAAATACCATGGTACCACAACACCCAGACCAGGATCAAATATTTGCAGATCATGCAAACATTTGTCCCGCAGCGGGAAACGAAACGAGGTTAAATTTAAGCATTGTTTATTATTATCCCTGTCACTGTTTCATTATTAGATACAATACTTTAAGCATCTTTTTACAGTTTATAATAAAGCCACAAACATTTTCTTATTATTTGTGGCTTTATTATATGCGCAAAGAAACATCTAGCGCCTATTTTAATTAAACGCGATAATCACGTGCGACCTCTGGTTGTGTCATTGTCATCTTAATGATATTAAATCAAGTTATCTCGATTAGTCACACCAGAAGCGACCGTGAACAGATGAATCATTCCCATTTGTTATCATATCACTTACTATTCACTTGGAAAGAGTTTCTTTGTCTGTAGGAAGGGAAACATTACGAAGTTTCAACTATTGTCTTGTTTTCCCATACGTTTTTTGTATTAGAATATCAACCGAATTGTATAAAAAGTTGCGAAATTATTGTGTTTTCACATTTGATTTAGAACATATTAACTTGCAGATAGTAAAAGACAAACAAAATTACAGTTTTTACTTATCACGATATGTTTTTATACAAGGCGATGCATAATATGTATGCCATCCCGACAACCGCTGGGGTAAACGAGTTCTTGAGTGGAGACCACGTCTAGGTAAACGAAGTGTGCAGCGCCCCCCGGCTAGGTCTCCACCTAGCCGGGGGGCGCTGCACACTTCGTTTACCTAGACGTGGTCGACTGTACGACTGTAGGTCATCGCTCCCGATGACCTACAGTCGGCGGCGGGCAGTAAGTGGATGAGAAGGGCCGAACACCGGGCTCAGTGGCGTGTATTGGGAGAGGCCTATGTCCAGCAGTGGACTAATGTGGGCTGATGATGATGATGATCCCGAAAGAGGCTTATTCTACACCCAATTGTGGATAAACTTTGTTCTACGACTTTTGACAAAAAACTCTATGCAAAAATCACCTGATTTGGATTGGACTCCAAATTCAGTTCAGAAAATAAAAACTAATACAAGTTAATATTTACAAAATACACAGGAAACAATTGAGCTATCTAAAGACCGTTACATACGATCCATAGATAACTTATTGTTCATACTTAATTATTCAGCTGTTTGGGATAGTAATCTAGATGTTGAACTTCTCGTACGTTCGTGAAGTTCGGGAAAAATCTGGAAAATATATATTTTTTGCCCGCTATTATTATTTCTCTTTGTTGATAGAATAAGCCCCTATTGGGATGGTATAACTACATGTTATAAATAACCTTCTAAAAAGGTATTTAATATGACGAAGTTTCATATACTTAACGCTAAAAAAGAGGCAACTTTTCCATATTTGACATTGGCAAGGATGGGTGGCCCATATGGTTTTTAAATTAATATGACTGTATTTGAATGCGAGAGAGATGCCAAGATTCAAGCACATCCTGCCAGAACAGATATTGCTGCTGAAGCCAGATAATCTGTGATTTGCGATTTTATTTTTTTGCACTGTGAAAAAATTAACACCGTGCGTAGTTGCGTACCAATGAAAGTGCTTACATAATAATAAAGCACACAATCCCAGCTTATAAACTTCGGTCTTCTTAAATTAAGACTTGGTAACTCAATACGGTCACACCACACCTGCTTCGACAGATGTGTTTAATATGCTTCACTGAGTTTAATCTCCACCTGTAGAGCTATACGATAGATAGATACCTGTCACACCTGGTACAGATTTTAAATGATCACGAATCGTCTTATTAACTGCCTTATTGCCATTAAATTGCAAGTATATCAGTACTATTTTACAGGAATCAGTATCAATACAGTAATCAATCAGTCAATGCAGTATCAAATACTGTCTATTTGATATACTGCCTAAACATAATCGCAAAGAGACCAACTCGATAGATTTAAGAATGGAGCTTACGTTATCGGTTTTGAAGTTCATTCAAACCAGCCTAGAATAGTGTGGGTAGTAATCGACTGTTGTGTATCAAGGCCAAGATGATTTCGACGCTGAGGTTAATTGAATAGATTAATTGTTCTTTTTTCGCTTGATTGTCATGTGCTTGTGTTACTGATACTTTTTTGTCATTTTGCATTAGGTCAATTACCATGTTGACGTATGGCTATGCTAAATAGGGCTATAATGATTGATATTGTTATCAGGGCCATTTCATGCTTGCTTTCTCCATCTACCTACTTCCCGCAACCTTCAAAATATCAGGTGAGAGTCCTTCTAACACTGCTTCGCACCTTAATTCCCCAACGGTTGTCGTTCCTGCGTCGTTCTACGTATTTCCATGTTTAGGATTTTATCACGTAGTGAAACTCGAGTGAATAAATAAATATTCCGGACATATCACACACGGTCAGCTGATCCCAAACTAGGCATAGCCTGTACTATGGGTACCAGAGGCTGATATACATAATAGATTAATATTTAACACCCAGACACAGAACAAACATCTGTGTTCATCACACAAATGTTTGTCCAGTGCGGGAATCGAAACCGCGACCTCTAGCGCAGAAGGCAGAGTTACTACCAACTGAGCTATGAGGCCTGTGAGCATAGCAAGGCCATTTATTGGTCTTGTGGTGTTGATGGTATGTTAAGGTCTTGTAACATACTTAACTGACCCATCTCAGGCTGACTAAGAAGAGTTCTGTCTGAGAGACAGTTTATTAATTAGGCATGTGACCTAACCCGCGAGTCACACCACTGTTTGTCGCCATCATCTCACCTGTTTCCTAGTATTCAATACGCAATAAAAGTTAATTGTGCGCGGTAAAAAGTCTCTCTAGTACCTTTACCGAAAGTAAACACTTTCCATTGCATAATCGCTAGCATTCCGAAGCATTTAGAGACCCGTGTCGTCGTCATACTAAAGTTATGTAGGAAGGAACGTCGACTTACTAAATATTTCTTGATAGACAATTTTAGACTATTTTTTTTTGTTCATAATAAAGATATAGCATAGTAATAATATTAGTAGCTCCCACTGCAATGATTACTATTTAATATCATTCATCGGCTCTTTAACAAAATCCTTGCAAATAATCATATCGATCCATTGCTGCGTGAAAGAAGGAACAACTGCCGATTGGCTGTAGAATAAGCCCCTTCGGGATAGTATACATATTATGAATCACCTTGTATTATAGTTAAGTTTCTAGGCGTAACCGTTAATGTAATCGTTTGTCGTGGACAGATTGGTCGGAATCTTGCATAATGTGCTAGTGGCTCACCTTGCTCTTCTGGAGGCCTTAATGCGACGCCCGAACAGAGACGAGACGCGAGATCAATACTTCGCCCATATGAGTCTCATCCATATAGTTATTAATGAAAAACTTGTTATTTTGTTTTCTCTTTGTAATGCCATTCGGAGGTAAACTGGCTCGTTTGATAGTAAGCGGTTACCTTCGCCTAATTGATATCTGCAACGCCAGTGGAATTGTTGAACCGTTGCCTGCCTTGAAGGACTCTTAGTGTATCTACGTCTTAAGAGCGTGAAGGGATATTTAGTATCGTTGCTTGATAATGCAACCGGTAGCGATGGTCTTGCAACCTATCACGTATGGAATACTCAACACTTCAAAGTGTGGGCATGTGCTAAATGTTCGGAAATGCCCCTGATCGCCTGGAGATCTCAAACGATGCCTACCATTCTTGGGGATGAAAGTAATGAGCCTATTTCTTATTTTTTTTGTTCCTTCATATAGTGGACGAAATCATTTCCTTCATATTATAAGAATAGACTAAGGAAGACTAACTTGTGAAGGTTGCGGGAAGTCGGTGGATGGAGAAGGCTCAAGACCGTTCGTCATGGAACTCTTTGGGGGAGGCCTATGTCCAGCTGTGTACTTCTGCAGGCTGATGATGATGATGATAAGAATAGACAAATGTCTTCAGAAACTAAGGTTTATATTCCACCAATTTCACTGTCGTTTATCACATCAGTCATGTGCTCGAGAACTTAGCTGTATGATATTTAGCTGCTTGGTCGCGAGGAACAGGCATAGCTTCACCTAGTTTCTAAGCCGTTCAAAGTGATCCTAGTGATTTTATTGAAATAAATGCTTTTTGACTTTGACTTTGATATTCTGTAAGGCGGAGGTACCTTCCAGGCGGCTGGCTTCCTTTAGAGCGAGATAATCTCGCTGTACCCTACCTCCTCGTAAACATAAAGTAAAAATACAATTCGTTTCGCTTCATACTCCTACCAACACATTTGACCCTGTCGATGTAAAACTGTAGGCTACCAAGTTTCTAATGGTTTCCTTTTCGAATTAAAGCAGTGATTCAAGCATTAGCACATAAAGGACTGCCTGTCTCGCAACCGCACTGCAAGTACATAACATGATACCTCATTTTCCGTCGAAGCCTTCGATTTGCCATCATTTGAGTCATCGCGATGAATCAGTTGACCTGAAGCAATCGTGACATTGTTGATTCACGGGAACGTTTTGCTTGTATTTTATGATTATGTAATTTGACGAGAAGACGACGATTTGCACGAGAAGGCAGACAGTCCAGAAGTTAATAATAAATAAATATTCCGGACATATCACACACGGTCAACTGATCCCAAACTAGGCATTTTCATCTTTCAAAAGTTCATCTTTTCCTTTGATCTAGTGGAAAATCACGAATAGTTAGACTGTTTTAGGAGGAGGTAGGGCACAGCAAGATTTCCTCATTCTAAATTGGAGCAGCCCGCGCCGGAGATGTACCTCTGCCTTACAGAAGATAGCAGCCAATTAACATTATTTATTTCAAATAAAGTTGTGTTCCTGCGGTTAGTGAGGTTGCCAGAGCTCTATATGGGGGCGGGGGTTCGGGGTCGGCAACGGCAACGCGTGATGCCTCTAGTATTGCAAGCGTTCACAGGCTACGGTTACCACTTACCAACAAGTGGGCCGTATGCTTCTTTGCCACCTTAGTTGTATAAAAAATAAAAGGCACGGATCAGTAAATGTCTGTTTACAGTATTCAGTGAAAATAGCCATAACGAGATTTGTGTACGCACTTGTACTTGTCGGCGTTGTCGTTCGACTTTCTAGCCTCACTAAATATTGTAATAGCCGCTCCCTACTGACTCATCCACTGATAAAATATAGTACTTTGTTTGACCAGTAAAATCATTGATTTTATAAACGTTCCAACTACACTGGTACTAAATCTGTATGCGATTGCATTCGGTTTTCCTTTTTGCCGTAATACAAAGTGATTCATAACAGGTAAATTAACCCCAACGGGGCTTAATATATCAACGAAAGGAAAAAATATAAGCGGACAAAAAAATTTTTTTTTTACCTCGAACTGTTTTTGTCTTTTTATCATCTTTATAACTAACTAGCTTGACCTACAGGTTAAGCCGCGAGCGAAGCTAGCTAGGTAGGCGAAACCTACATAAAAAGCCTATATGCTGTTCTAGGTAAATACTTTATCTATTCCAAGTTTCAACGAAATCATTTGAGCCGTTAGGTTGGATTCGCGGGAAAAAATCGTTCATACTCACCACTCTGGGCACGCGGGTTGGCGAGTGCATTTAGAGTTATCATTGTTAAAATAGGCTGCCCATCCCCTAGCTTTTCCCTTAGTGGTCTAGTACGACATCAACGGGTAGAAATGGAGGGTACTATTCTGCAGCCGGGGCCACCACAGCCATGCGACCGTTGGGTGTCTATTTTATTTAACCAGCACCTATTATTCTTCCAGAGTTCATCAGACTCCATCCTAACGACGGGCTCCATATCGGAGCGGATCAACAGCCTTCAGCAGCAGGGAACAGAGCCTCCGTCTCATGTCAACCTTCAGCGGAACAAGAGCTCGCTGCACACCAGCCCTCAGAACAATCTGGGTGAGGTCACAAATCTAGATTCCAACAGGACGTCTGCTAGGACGCGTAGGAGACCGATAGTTGGCTAATTTTTCTGTAGGATTTAGGCGTCGAGCGGCAATTGACAGCACCGCTAAGAAACCAAGTCCAACATTTGTTTCGTGTGAGGTATTTCTAGCTCTAAGGAATCTGAATTAAGTTACTCAGTTCTCCAGAAAAATAACACTTTTGTCATTTCTTTCTTTCGTGCGGACTTATTTTGAGTTATCCGGTGCTGTTTTAGATGCCATACGATGAAGTTCCATGTGGCTGGATACTCTGCGAGCGATATCTTTTTTAGGGCTGAGCCTTTATCGGAAAAACATTTGAAATTTAGGCGTCTGACCGCAAAATTGACTTGTTGCCACCGCATAAGGTGGATAGTTGTCCACAGCGCGGTGGAGTATACTTCCGAAAACGGCTGAACTGTACATATCAATGATTTTCTGATGTCTAATTGTGGTGCTGTAGTCAGAAGCTGTACCGACTTTGTGTCTATACTGGACTGCAAGCTCCAAAATGGCAGTTTGGATGTGTTTTTCATGCAGTCAACACCACTGCAACTGCTTACCAACTGCGCAGCTCGCTTACTATCTCAGCTCTAACGGCTACGATTTTACTAAATGCAACCCTTTGCCATGAATGTCAGGATGTTCGTTCATCTTTCTTATTCTCATTACAGGTGGAAGCATGACATCCCTCTCGTCAGCTCCACAAACGCCCACGCCATCCTCGTCTCTCTCCACATCGGACCTCTCGGAGCGGCCGCGCGTGAGCCACGGCAAGCCGCACCTGGCGCCCAAGCCGCCCACAGCGGACAGCAGGCCTGCGCCCTACGAGAACAGGCCCTCGCCGCCACCTAAGAAGCTCATCACCAACGGGAAGATAGCCGCTAGAACTCAGAGCATGAGGGTACCGAGGTATGTAGAATTAGACGATTCGATGAGGCGAGATGAGACCTGTTTTTTTTCTCTTCTCACAGAGCATATGAGGCAGCAGCTATGTCCACCATTGAGATACTTAAGGCCAAGTGGTACTTAAGGTCAAGATGATTCATAAAATGAATAATAACGACTTATGCTAAAATATGAAGTTCCTTTAATGAATTTGTCTCAACAGTAACTGACTCAGAATTCTCAGTTTTGCCTTATTATTGTGTAGTTTGCATTTCCTGTAAAATTTCCAAGAATTTTGAGTTAATATTTGCATAACAGGAAAATTCCAAGTTAGTTCAATAAAGCCTAGTATTTATTCTTAAAAAAGAATCATTTGGTATAAAAATCTATTTTTTCTAGTGCTCGATTAAAGTATAAATAAAATCACATATTAGCGCGACATATTACAGCGATTTATAACTAGCTGGTGCCCGCAACTTCGCCTGCGCAGGATTAGTATTTCGAGTAGCTAGTAGTCATATATTGGACAATTCACACAAGATCTTTATAAATTGTAGCCTATGAGTTATTCTGATGTATAAGCTATATTATTGTGAAATTTCATTAAAATTCATTCAGTAGTTTTTACGTGAAAGAGTAACAAACATCCATCCATCCATCCATACTTACAAACTTTCGCGTTTATAATATTAGTAGGATATTTCTGATAAATAGGTTCATGCTTTTATCGCCAAGTATGGTAGACCACCTCTCAGATCTCCAGGCGATCAGATCCTTGAAAATGTCTAAGGGGGTATAGGGTCATAGGCACGTCTAAACATTTTAGTACATGCCCACGTTTTACAGTAAACATACCAATATATAACGAACCTTATGTATGGTACATGGTGATTTTATCTGTTAATTGTCCTTTCTAGGTCTCCGCCTGTATCGCCGTCATCGCCACAAACGGGTGGGACGCGGCCGTTTAACCTGCCACCGGCGCCGGTAAATCCACCTATTGGAACCAAGAATCCAGCTTCGCATTTCGGTAATAAACTAGGAAACAATATAATAGGAGGAGGTTGGGCACAGCGGGATTTTATCGCTCTAAATTGGAGCAGCCCGCCTGGGAGGTACCTTCGCCTTACAGAAGATCGCAGCTAAATAACATTATTTTTTTTCAAATAGTGTTTTGTTCCTGAGGTTAGTAAGGTTGCCAGAGCTCTTTAGGGGGGGAGGGGTTCGGCAGGCAACGCATTAGCAATGCTCCATGTGTTGCTGATGTCAATAGGCGACGGTAACCACTTACCATCAGGTGGGCCATAAGCCTGTTTGCCTCCGTATAAAATAAATAAATAAAAAAAAAGGTCAAAGTACCTTGCTTGTCGTGTCACTGATTATTTCTTGGTCATCCAGTAAGGTCAGTGAACAGGTCGAGGTATGGTGACCCTGAAGAGGGCCGTCGGTGAAAGAATCAACTAAGGATTTAAGTGCACCTCTTAGAGGCTACTTTCGTGCACACCGTGGTGACCATGGTACTTCTACGGATTTCATCATTTCTGATTTTATCTTGAATTGATGAAACTTGTACCTATATAACTACAACAAACAGATTTTTAGGGTACCGTACCTCATTTGGAAAAACGGAACCCACAAGGGTTCCGTTTTTCCAAAAACAAACAAAGTCATCAACAAAGTGATCCTATAAAGGATCACTTTGTTGTCCGTCTGTCTGTCCGTCTGTCAAGACCCTTTTTCTCAGAAACGGCTAAAGGTATCTACTTGAAATTTGTACCTCCTATTAAGGTATGTGGGCTTATGGTGCCGTATAAAAATCAAAGCTCCAGCTTAATGCATTAAAAAGATATGGCAATGAATGTATAATTTTTGTATGGAAATGGCAAAAATCAAAAACCTCTAGGGTACTTCCAGTTACCTCACAATTTTGAAATTTGGAATTCTAGGAGCTTTTGTAACACAATTAAAGGGAAAAGTCTGAAATTTAGGAATTTCGAAGTTTTTTAGGAAAAAAAGTATTATTTGCGGTCAATGTCATACAATGACTACGTGAGCGACCGCAAATACAAGTTTGTCAATTCCTACACTTAGAATTTTTATTAATCCATTGGTGCATGACCGGGATTCAAACCCACGACCAATGGTACGGAAGCCTCAGGGCGCGAGTTCTCGTACTTGACCGTCTTTATTTTTCATCTTTTTCAACCATCCACACCCATTAAGCAATGTATTTATATTAGGTATCCCTATAGGCACTTTAGAACAAGAAGGATAATTAAATATTAATTTGTAATAAACTATTTTAAATTTTCCTTTGACGTAAGTTTATGATTAATTTTATTGGAAAATAATGCCTATTTATGTATTTAGTCAACTTAAATAGGTGTATTGGTACATTTTGCGGTACTCTTGACTTAAATTGGGTTAATCGATGTAATAATTCGATTTTACTAAAAGTAAATACTTTGAAAGCACTGTTTTCCCCATAGTATTCCTTAAACCTGTCAAATTGCATTATGTTACTAACATACACATACATTTGCAAAATTCATTGAAACAGGAAGGAAAATGAGAGGCATGTTTGAAATAAGGCTGGCTATGACGACATGAACCCTGTCTCATTATATATCTTTGTAGATATATTCCCAACCACCCCACCAGTGGGGTGGTTGAGAATATAGGGCAAAAATTATGACTTTCTCATATTATTGATAAATATTTTATTTTACCCTTTTTAAGGGGTCCGGGTTCAGCAATGCGTGCGTGTTGCCTCTGCAAGCGCAAGCGTTCGTAGGCTACGGTAACCACTTAACATCAGGTGTGCCATAAGCTTGTTGCCTTAGAAGTATAAAAAAATATATATTTAAGTGATTTTTAAAATAAACATAAATATGTGTATACATAGTAATAATAATGTTTATTTCACAAGTAATTATGATGATTATGATTCTACTGTATCGTTATGTATGTGCAGGTACATTGCGAGCGCCTCGAGGGCTTCGTCACCCGGGAGTGTGTCCGCCGCCGCCGCCCGGCGCTCCGCCGCCACCCCCGCCGGCCCGGAACGCCTCACTCACCGCTCCGCCGCCCCCGCCGCCGCATTTCAGGCAAAACGTAAGGTTTCAAATAAGTTATTATTTCTTTTATCAATATTATAGGACACTGTCATACACAATTATACAAAAAAAAGGGTCTCGACTGACAGACGGACAACAAAGTGATCTTATCACTATTTAATTTTTACATTAATTCTAGGGTTCAACTATTTTTTCTACGACTACAAGTTGAAATAAATAAATAACAGCCAACAGTTACATACATAGTCCCGACATTTGTCTCGTAGCGGGAATCGAACCCACAACCCCTGCGTCTCAGACGGGCAATCGCCTGCTGCGCCACCGAGGTCGTCGGGGAATCTACCACCAGGCCAACACGGCTCTCCTTAACTGTAAGCCATGTGTGTTTGCAGAGCATAAGTTTTCAGCATAGCGGGTGCAAGGAGGCTCCTAAACTGTAAAGAAAAAAAAAAGAAAAAAAAATTTTTTATTGCTTCATAAACAAATTAGCTTAGAACAAAAAAATTGCAAATGATTCAGATTACAAAATTCTATGTAGTAGGTACCTATGTACCTACTACAACATGTGTGTTTGCAGAGCATAAGTTTTCAGCACAGCGGGTGCGAGGGGGCTCGTAAACTGTAAATCATCTATGTTTGTAGAGTATTAGTTCACAGCACAGCGGGTGCGAGGAGGCTCCTAAACTGTAAACCATCTATGTTTGCAGAGCATTAGTTCACAGCACAGCGGGTGCGAGGAGGCTCTTTAACTGTAAACCATCTATGTTTGCAGAGCATTAGTTCACAGCACAGCGGGTGCGAGGAGGCTCCTAAACTGTAAACCATCTATGTTTGCAGAGCATCAGTTCGCAGCACAGCGGGTGCGCCGGCGAGGACGTCGCGGCGCCGGCGCCGCCCGCGCGCGTGTCGTCGATGCGCGCGGCGGAGCTGGACGCGCGCTTCGCGGACCTGTTCCAGCAGCCGCACAAGTTCCCGCCCCCCGACCCCTTCCTGCGCATCGCGAAGGCCTACAGCAGCGCCACTGCCGCCGGTAAGTACTACTAGGCCCCGATCTAAACGGTGATTCGTAACATGTATACCGCCCCGAAAGGGGGTTATTCTATTAACAAAAAGAAAGAAGAACTTCAATATTTAGCAATTTTTTTCCCAAACTTCTCAAATTACCTGTAGTGCAATTGCGAAAGCGAAATGGTAATGAAGTTTGCAAAAATTATGAGATTGTTTTTACCAATTTTAGCGACATCTGAAGTTTTTTAAACATGAAAAGGAAGAAGCTAAGATCTTGTTCTCCCTTGTCAAGTTTGAAACATTTTGAATGTTGCTAAGATTGTATAAATTACCCTCAACGTTACGAACTTCATTGCCATTACGCTCACTCACTTGCACTACCGGTTTTGGTATTTGTATAATATTTATAAATAATTACTAAACGTACGAGTAGTTCGGCATCAAGATTGCCAGCTTGAGTTTGAACTGATTGACCCCAAAACAGGTGATTTTTACATAGAGTATTTTCAATAAAAAAATATCATGTGTTTACAAAAAATATCATGTGTTTACATTTTATTATTTTGTTTGTCTACATAATTACTATGTAAGTAAAAAAAAATGTATCTGTTCTGTTCTGACCTATCTAAGTACATGTAAATATGTCAAAAGATTAATAAATTGAAATTGAAAAATTAAATTGAAATTGAAAAAAAATTGAAATTGAAATCGAATTTTTAAAGGAATTGAACATACTTTATTGGCAATTGGGTGAGCCCCTTTCGGGATTGCATACGTATTATGAATCACCCGGTATAGGCTGGGAGCGTACCATCTCAAAACGTCTGTCTAAAAGTGGCAACACCCTCTGTGGTGTGCGTGAGCAGATACGCAGCAGCAGCCGCTCGCATTGCTATTGCGCTAGGAATATGGTAATGGAGTTTGTAAGTTTGAGGATCAATATTTACAGTAGAATTTTATTCAGTTTGAGTTTTGTTCTCACAATATATGGTAAATTCCGTTTCTTGTAGCGGCTGCCGGTGCTTTGTCCGCTAACGTGCATAGATACAACTACACTACTTATTTGAAAATATAGCGTAAAAGATAAAAGTAAAGTTTTTTTAAAACAAAAAGAAAGTAAAACTAATACAAGTATTTACAACTATCTAGCTAGATCTATTGATCGAATTGTTTTAGAATAGTTGTTCATATTTGTATTAGTATAAAGTAAAATGAACAATATTTTGTCGAATTTTAGGCTTTGCTGAGCCCAGCAAAGCATCCAAATTGAGAATCCTATTGTAAGAAGCTAATGTTGGAACTACGATATAGCTGTTGGTACTTGACCGCGTTGAAGTTAGCCGCACTGGATTTATATTTGTCTATGAAAGGATATGGGATTCCAATTTCCATAGAGGTTGCAAGACGCACTGCTGTGCTAATTAAAATAGAGCATCTTCTTTCCAAATATAGCTTTAAATATAGACTAAAACGTGCTTGGTTTAAAGTTTAATTTAGCTTACTGCCGTGCCAGGGAAACATCCCCAGTACGATTGATAGCTGTCACTCTCGAACAATAATAATTTTGTCAGTCAATGTATGTGAGAAAGGGATAAAGGGCCTCATAGCAGCTGGGCCCCTATATTGGCTCTGCTTGGGCTGGACTTTGCTGTGCTTGGATATATTAATTTAGTCCCAGGGGTGATCTGGCCCAGTAGAGCGAAAATATAGTTTAATAAAAAAGGTTATTGCGACGACAGCTAACTTCAGGGTCACTGTAGTCCATCGTGCTTACTGTAAAAATGGTGGTTTGTCTGGTCTTCCTCAAAATAAAAGTGAAAGAAAATGGAACTCAATGGTTGTTTCGTTTCGCTGGGCTCTCCAAAGAGACACTATACAACGCGTTCCGTTACTAGTATTCTACATATACCGAAAAGGGCTTATTGTATCAACAACAATAATTAAAACGACATTTTTATAATTATCAAAATTATATTTATTTTTTTCCGAACTTTTTCATACAGCTCTATTTGTTCTGAGTTTGTATTGTATTTGTATTCAGGGAATAGAGTTTGAACTGATTAGAAAACAGCAGATTTTGCAATTTTTTTTCAATTAAAAGTACTAATCAATTTTCACAAGCCATACAACAAACTTTATTGACAATTGGGTGCAGAATTTTGGGATAATAATACATATATATGATTCATCTTGTAGATGTTGTGTAACTAACTAATCCAGAAATAAGAGTCATTATCGTCTGTTTTCCTAAAGGTGGAACATGAGATAAATGATGAGGAAACCTTGCTTTAAATCTAAAGTGCTCTTATCGAAATATAAAGACGTTGAAGTTTGTATTATTGTTGCTAAAAGTTTAGAGCAAAACGCACAATGCTCTGTAGTCATAAAAAAAGTATACATCATAGTTTTATAGGTATTGTAGTTAATTAACGTAATTGTTAGTGCAATAGGTACAAGTCATAAAAATGGCATAATAATTTTTAAGCGTAATTTTAGTGCGTATTTTTAGTCAAGAATTATTTTTTAAACCAAAATTATAGTTTGATGTTATAGTCTTTATGGTATGAATTCTATGTAATTAGGTACTTAGAGTTAGTGAAAGTATTATTATTATTTTTCTATTGAGTTTATGTATCAGTTTATGTGCATGGTGCATGTAAAAATGTTTAAGACATTGTTCTTTTCTCCGAGACTGAATTTATTTAAAAAAACTATATTATGTAATGCTAGATTTTGATTCTTTGCAACCAAACTTTTAGAAAAATCTACTCTATTTTTGTGCACTAAATGTAGTATAGTATGGAATATATTTATTTACTTTCTCCCTCTATGTTAATAATATTGGGTTTTTGTTTTCAAAAAAATGCATTTTAAATGTTCATTCCAGGGATTTATGATATATGTATTTCTTATTTTTTACTTTGGTTAGTGGCAGGAATCCTGGACATTTAAAAAAGTAAGGTAGTATTAGAGCAAAGACAATATAGAATTTGTCTTTGATTAGAGTTTCTAACCTCATACAGATAGTATTTCTTCAAAATTATGTTTTAGTCTCGAACCAAATTATAACTAGAATATCGCTTGTAGTTTGACCAGTCATTAATGTATGTAAGTACGTCTAAATTTTTAAATTTAGTTATTATTTATACCTACTTATCATTATATTTTGTAAGAATTCCGAGCTTCACCTGATATAGGTTGTATTAACCTAAAAATTACAGAACCTTATATTTTGATATAAGACTTTTATTTTGATAAAGTAGATACTCTTTTTGTGATTATTTGAAATAGCGAGGTGCCATTCACTGCAATATGTTTATTGATAGTACCTGTAACGCTTCCGACCACATTATTCATAATTTTTAGTTCTGCTAATCACCGAATTGCTTAACTGTCTTCCCGAGTACGCTTTCGGTATTGTCTAGAACGCTTTTTTTATCGCATGAGGAATTGGTAATTTGCAGTTAAGTAATTTAGTGACGGCATTTATTATTGTATGCTTTTTTTGTAAGGAAATGCGGTTGGTATTGTGATAGTTGTGTACGATGCTTAATTATTTATACTTTATTTTTATTTGGATAATAAAAGGTAACGTTTATGATATCATGTCTCGTATTTCATTGTTCAACCTAACATTTAATGTTTGTAGATGTGGTGTAAGCCGTGTTCAAATGGGATGCGATATGTCATATAAAATGTGTTTCAAAATGATCCTTCCCTCTACTGAACCAAGTCAATTTTAAGTTTAACATTTGGGGTTGTGTGATATAGCAGACCATTTAAAAAAAATTAGATGATATATCGCACGCCGTCTGAACACTGCTAATCGTCTTGCATTAAGGTTATGCTGCTGGTCGTCTTGCATTAAGGTTATGTTCATAAAACAGAATTCTCTGGGTCATCATCATCAGCCTGTAGAAGTCCACAGCTGGACATAGGTCAGAGTTCCATGACGAACAGTCTCGAGCTTTTTCCATCCACTGACTTACCTCAACTTTCGCAGTCGTCGGTACTTCCAACACTGCGTCGCCCGGTTCGTGGTCGCCATTCGAGAACCTTTATTCTCTAACATACGTCAGTATTCAACGGATTCTCAGGGTACTCAACATTATTTCTGTAGAAATAATGCCATTATTTTGATAGCTTATCGCATATCCGTGCTCCTAGTAACAGATATCATCTCTATAAACTGTTCATAAAATGCTGCGTCCAGAAATTTGTGTTCATACAGATACAATTTACCGTAGACCAATTCAATGAATCACAAACATTTTTAACAGTTCTCATTGTGAACACTAGCATTATTATTTAAGTGTTGTGCCTACAAACAGCATGTAACTGGGGTAAGTAAATGTTCCATTATTTCGTGCACTTTAACACCGCATGTAGTTTACGCATACTAATATTTAGCTTGGTTATAGCATGCTGCATTATGTACTTGGAACAAAAATGCATATTTTATAATACTAACTAGCTTCCGCTTTCGGCTTCGCTCGCATGGTACCCGGATAATCCACGATGGCTTTTTGAGGCCCGGAAGCGGATTTCTGAACAAAAAGTCCAAAAATTCCCCTAAGCAGACATTTCTGGAATAATCCGTCTTGCCTGGGGTCTAAGGCCGACTCGGCTGATAGGATGATAAAGGTACAAAGCTACTGGGTACTAAGCCTACTCCACGCAGGACGCTGAGTCTTGGGAATGGTTAACATTCCCCAGGCTCAGTGTCCTGTGAGCAAAAAGTTCCACCTGACGCTGCATAAAAAATCTTAGTACTTAGATAAAAGTCAGACTAGATACTATTAGACAATTTTGTGAACAAGCCTGAGGCCAGTGTCATGCACGTATCACGAACATTACGGAGTTACTCTTCTCATTACAATACGGACTTACTAATCTGTAATTGCTATTTGTGCAAGACCGAGGAAATGCGTGTTTCATACCATGAGTGCATATGATATTCCAAGGTCGTAGGTTAAATACAAATGTTAATACTTGCCCCTTCCTTGTACCTACTTATTTGTAACTGCCTAACAATATTGGGTTTGAAAACTTGACCTGTTGCCTGTCAACTCATATCATTCGCTAAAAAAACAAGTTGATAGTAGGTACCGTTCAAAATCTATAGGTACCTACGTACTTGACTCTCATAGCCGCTACACGCGTTTTGTTGCTAGATGGATCTTGATTGTCCGACCATCCGTTCGGCCAAACCTCATCATGTGCCATTAAACCCGATCATGCCTTCAGTTCGAGATTTCTACACAAGATTTGGCCGGTCGGATATGACCGGAAAGTCCACATCCGTCCGGCCATACGCGTGTAGCCGGCCATGAGCAGTTTCATGTCAGGTTTTCATACTCATCCATCTGTACATGTCGTTGTCTGCGTGCAGGTGGTAAGGCGCAGGCGCCGCCGCCGCCGCTGCGGTTGCCGCTGGAGGGCTGGTCGGGCACGTCGAGCGCGTGCTAGCGAGCGCGGGGGGCCGCCCCCGCCGCCCCCCACTCCACGGCCCCCCGCGCCCCCCTCTCCACGGCCCACCTCGCCCCGGACGCACACCCCGCCCACGCGCTACTCTCCGTTGCGCACGCGCTGCTGTTCCCCGCCAACACCATCGCCACGTCGCTGCCACCCAAGCCGGTGGACATCCTTCCCATCGAGGAGGTAACGCTACCTACCGAGGACGTGAGCGATCTGAAGGACGTTTTCGACGCTATAAACAGACTGTGCGATACGATGAAGACTTCTAGCTACAGCGAGCCGGAGTTTGTAGAGGGATCGGTTGAGCCTGTGACGTTTAGGAAGGTGGAGATCTTCCACGCGGACAGATTTGACGCTTGCGAGAGTGTAGATAGTGATAGGTGGAACGATTTAGCGTCGCCGGTAGAGGTAGCAGATTGGAAGGACTCGCAGGTGTCGTTGGCTAGCTCGGAGATCTCGGTGCATAGGGAATCGTGGCGAGACATAGTATCACCGACGGTTGACAATGAAGCGAAACCCGAGTGGAAGGCTTCCCAAGCGTCCTTGACGAGCTGGGACGTCTCGGGGCTGAGAGAGAGGGAGGGCCAAGAGGAGAGATGGAGCGATACGCTCACCTCTCCCCCGAGCTCGGACGTGTCGGTCACAAAGGAGGCGAGGGAGCGGTGGAGCGATTGTCGCTCCCCACCAGACGACGAGGCAGATTCCGCCGTCGCTCAGGAGCCCAGCGAAATGTACTACACGGCGTCATCGGAGGTATCTCTGCTCTCGGATACAGAGTTGCAGGATAAGGCGGCAGATGACAAGGGTGAGAAGACGCACTCCTTCGTGGCGGGCCACGTGGCGGCGATGCGGGAGAGGTTTGAAAGCATGACGCGCGCCAACACACCTTGTCCAGACCTTATGAGGTCATCGTCTCCGTCGCTGGATGTCTTTAGGAATATCACGCCGTCGCCGGATAGACTAGGATAGTTTTGTAGTTATTGTCTAATTCTAGTGGTAAGCTTTTGTGCCAGGCGCGGCCTCGTGTGTCGATTCTGTTGTTGCATAATGCCCTGTTCAAATGGTGTGCGATATGTCATCTAAAGTTTATCTCATAATTATCCTTAACTCTGTTGAATAAAGACAATTTTGAGTTTGACTTTGAGGGGCTTTTGATATTGCTGAGCCATATCGTACGCTATGCTGTAAGGATCATGTTTAAATGAATGTCAGAAGACATATCGCACGCTGTTTGAACACGGCTTTATCCTGCAGTCCCTTTCTAATATATCGAAATTTGTCATTTCGATATATTAGAAACAGGCCAATTTTTTTTGTTGCGCTGTCAAAATTAAGTTTCAGATAACGCAAAAACAGAATCGACAGCAATTTTCAAAGCGTTCGTTCAGCTGCAAACTGTTGGCCTCGTGAGGCCGTGTCCCCAACGAGCCCTACTGACTAACAGTCCGGCTTGGCTGGTAGACCGCTCGATCAGACAAGGACTGCCTGCGGACTGGTCTGTGGTCACCTTTATGTTAATCATCCCGAAAGGTGAAATATCTTTTGACAACCCTAATATTAGCTGATACATGAATCGGAAGTGCCATACCATGTCTCTCGTCTACATAAGCGTAATAAAAAGTCATTGAATTCAGATCTCGGAAACAGAAAAACAAATCAAACCGTAAATACACTGTTGAATGGGTTTCGTTCTATAAACCGGTTTACGATTTTCGTTTAACCGGTTGAGAACGAAATTTATTCAATCTCCTTTGCGCTGTCTACTGAGACAACGCACTTCACGCAGGGTACGGACTTGCAGTATAAACTACAACAAAGGTTATTAGGTTTTTGAAAAAACAAAATCTATAAAGTTTATTAACCGGTTGATTGTGAACTGTTTCCAAATTCTGACTTTTGTTAAAGCTCCTCCTACCAAGGAAGTTTTACTTTGCGCATTATTAATCCCCTTTCGGAATATTAACGGAGACGCTGTTTTTTTTTACTAGTTTTCGTAACCTAATGCTAGTCCCCACGAAGAAAAAGTGCCAATTCCTGTCGGTGTTCACACTTAGCTAAGGGTTGTGAATTATTGTGGTAGCTTCAGAACGCACTTTAGTCACGGTGACATATCTTGGGGGGGGGTTGTAGTTTTTTAGACTAATTTCTAAGGTGAAAGATACTAGAAACTCGTGCATTTGCTAGACTTGTAGGTATAAAATGATAATATCTAATAAGCAGTATACAACCCTTTGTAATTTTTATTATTATTATGATCAAGGTATCTTTTGAAGCTCAAAATTTTGTAGTCTTGTATTTGAGTACTATTGAAATGTTTAAGAAATCAGTTTATTGGTGAATATTACATTTACAAAGGGTAATATGACCATAGTTATTATGACTGCTGCTTTGTGTTACAAGGCAAAAATATAAATGCACTCATGAAGCAAAAAAATTTGTTCGTTACATATTTCTATATTATACCGTTAACAGACCAAGTAGATAGAGCAGTACGCTTAGTTTAGACAATTTATTACAAGTTGACTACAAGTATTGAGTATTTACGAACTGTTTGCATTTTATTGTGTTGACGTTGCCATAGTAGCTGTATTAGGTTTGTTATCAAATTATGTTAAAAAATGATTTAAACTTTCCTGTTGAAATGATTTACCTAAAGTTATTAATAATTGGGTTGATGATTTGGTGTTCACTGTTAATGATATGATTGACATTTTCATTTTATGTAACTGTTGTAATATTTTGTAATCACATTGTATACTTGTAAATTAGTTTTTCATATTCATAACAATAGTTACTTCAATTAGGTGATAGTGTTTTGTGTATTATACTTGTGTTATCTGTACAGGCGACTTAGGTCTTATTACTAATAATAAACGGCTTTACTATAATACTCAGCGGCGTTTTTTTACAACTGGCAGGGAATCAACAGAAACAAAAATATAATGTCCAGAGCATTTATTCAGTAAAATAGTCAAAATTCTACAAGAGTAGGCAAACGTCACAACTTCTTATGGAAACGCTTAAGAAAAATCATCAAGGCAGAAACATTATCATTATTATTATCTTACACAAACGTCTCAACACCGGTACGGGAGGTGATCTAACTATCCGCCGACTACGCTCGACAGCGGGTGAGGATAATATTATTATTATTGTGATGAGCGGTCGCAAGGGGACAGGGGGCCGCCAATCCAACAACTAGCGTTGTGACGGTATCGGTCGCCTGCAAGCAGGGAACTGTCGGCCCAGCCCGGCCGGGCGACCGAGCACTGCGTCACCTGTCCCGCGCCCCCTTACCTGCGCCTGCGCCGTTAGTCTTAGTACCCGGCCCCGGGCCCGTCACCGCACACTTTCATTGTTTAGCAACGAGCAGCGGACACACAACCGGTCAAGCGGACGTATATATAACTGCAGGGAGAGGTACTACCGGTAGCGCGGCTGCATCATCTGCAGGCCCGGCATGCCCTGGACGCCCATGCCCGGGAACATCTGCATCGGCATCACCCCGCCCGGCAGCAGCATACCTGCACACCACAACACAACGTGAGCCACCGGCCCCGCGCGCGACAGGGGACCGCGCGGTCCAACACCGCCGCGGGTGTGACTGTCGGCAGTCGCCTGTCGCCTGTCGCCGCGACGCGCGACGCGCGACTTGCGCCCGCTAGGCCCGCCGGTGCACTAAGCGAAGGAACACAGGTAGGTATAGGATATAAATAATCACATAAAGTCACACGTTCAAAATACTCGGCGATGTAGTGAGTGATCGATCTCCGGACATGCATGTATCGTGTGATCCGAGACGGTCGCTCGCATAGACGACTGGTGACTCCGTTCATGCACATTGTAAAGCGACAAAACTACTGTACGTAAATATAATATTAGTGTACCCACCCGTAAACCGACAAAAAGTCACATCATATATGACACTACGAGAAATTCGAGACAGTAATAAGATAAGAGCTACTACAGTAAGCAAATCCATTAACGAATGTGAATAAAATTACCGCTCGGTATTCCGATCCTCCGATAGTGCGAATGGCACATCAAAATCACAAGTTTACTCTCGGCATTGTAAGTATAGGGACGAGTCGATCGGTATGGGTGGACGGGCCGTATCGCCCGCGTGTTAGTGATGTTAGAGCTCGTGAGTATGGGGCAAGCTGTTATGTGTTTAATGTAATGCTGATTGAAGAGATAAGATATAGAGAGACAGACAACGCCTCCGATGCGAGTGTCGCATCCGGCGTCGGCGAGTATGCGAGTCACCCACCGACTGAGCAGGCGGCGCCGCGGCCGCGCGAGTGGAGCCAGCGACTTTAGCGAACTAAGTGGAGGCCCCTCCACGCACTTAAACACAATCGATCATGTTCTTAGTGAAAATAACATACTATAACTACTATTTGATGGCGAGAGATGTCGTGGAAAATAGAAAATAAACTTAAGTGGAAAACATTTTTATTCAAAAACCAAGAAACATAGATCCATTTTCCACGTATCCTACGTAAAGCTAGTGGGACACACATCACGGGAAATGATTGAGCGAGATAACTGCCCTTACAGTTAACACCATTACGAAAACAATAATCTAAAACCACCCATATTTTATTACTTCTAAAGTCATAAATGCAAAAAAAATGCAATGTCTCAAAATGTGACTAATAATACGAAACTGAGCTGCGTCACCTGTTAGAAAATGAATACAAAAATATGGTCGTCTAAATATAAATCGGAATGTTTCGAAAATCCAGTCTCATTTACCTAATTTTAGAACCATTGCAACATTTACTTTGAGTACAGTATACATTACGTCAACAAAATACCGTAGACCGTTTTTCTAAACATCAAAAATACATTTGTGGTACATTATTTACTTACTTTTTAACTAATGTTGTTAACGACATTGGTTGTTTTACCGAGTTAACATTTTGATTTGATATGTCCTACGATTGTCTTACATTTTTGTCAACAAACTGGATTTTACCTCGTCTGGTTACTCTACAACAGAAATGTTTATAAATTATAATATCAATCAATACTTATTATCCTACACCGAGTGTGAACTTGATTATAATTAGTAAAAAAAAACACCTGGATAATCAAAAAGGGTCGAAAATTTACATTATTATAACAATTTTGATTTGAATATATAACTTTATCTTTTTTTTTTATTTGAACCATAGATGGTTCCTGGCTATAGGGCGAGTACCTAATGATGCGACGACTTGGAGAATTGTTATTTAACTATTTGATATGATAGGGTTGGCAGACTTCTATGATTAGCACATGTAGCAAAGCTATGCTTGTCGATTTCAATTGTATACATGAGTTTGGTCCCAAAAACTAGGAAAATTACAGTCTTATGTGTAGTTAGAGCTAATCGAAATTAGCTCGTATACCACAGCATATAGAGCCCACCTATGTCCTTGCCGCGAATTTATCGTTCCATTAAACGGTTGACAAAAGATTTACTCAAATTAAAATTGATTTACTCTCTTCTTCGCGCGACACCGCCTAACCAAAATAGCAAACTAAATGTTACGGTGCCTGGGTTTTAGTAGCGCGCATAAATCCCCAAGTCCCCAACAACAAAAACAAACCGGTATTTAAATATTATTAACCAGTTAATTGCAAAACGGTTCCGAGACCAGGATGGCAGTACCTTGCATAAAATCCCCCAGTAAAAACAACAAACCGGTATTTAATGGTTATTAACCAATCAATTGGAAACCGGTTCCGAGACTTGGGCTGCAGTACCGCGCACGAAAACCCCCAGCAACAAATGACAATCCTCCAAGCCGCGCCCGCCTACACACCTAGCGGGGGTAATACTGAGTTTGGTACTGACCGGGCTGGAGGGGCCGCATCAGATTGAACTGCGGCATGACGGGCAGCACTCCCATCACGTGGTGCGGCATCGACACGGGCACTGGCACCCGCATCGGCTGCGGCAGCACGCCCACCATCTGCTGCATTTGCTGCATCTGTTGCATCTGCTGCATCTGCTGCATCTGCGGCAGCGTGGGCCGGCGCATGGCGGCCTGCTGGCGCGCGGCCGCCGCCACCGCCGCCGACATGTGCGCCGCCACCTGCGACATGAACTGCACTCAGTGACCACGCACGTCCCGCCGCCACGCACTCACTAGCCGCACCGAGCTGAGCTGACCAATCAGTGCGGTTTAAGCGAAAAACAAATAATATTAGCGAAAAAACACATCAATATTTAATTTTTTTTCCCTAAACTTTCTAAAATCAGCTATTATTATATATATTTTTGGTATTTTTATCATCTTTAGAATTAGTAACTAAACGTACAAGAAGTTCGGAATCAAGATTGCTACCTAAAACAGCTGATTCATTGAGTTTGACCTGATTCGACCCCAAAACAGCTGATTTTCGTGTTTTTTCAATGAAAAATGTCGACTTTCCTAAAGTCGTAGTTCAATTGGTTCAACGTTCAGGACAAGAGTAGAATCGATATAGGTCAGGCTCGCATTGAAATTAAAACGATTGTTGCGATGCGATTGTTGATTAAAAAATGTTGCTCTACAAAGCGTATGGGATCCAACGCGCACATGGAACGTGTACGTAGGCCACGT
The DNA here is from genome assembly GCA_947579855.1 of Anticlea derivata. Taxonomy (NCBI): domain Eukaryota; kingdom Metazoa; phylum Arthropoda; class Insecta; order Lepidoptera; family Geometridae; genus Anticlea; species Anticlea derivata. The sequence continues at coordinate 10,274,291 of OX388269.1, forward strand.
GTGAATAATGTGGCCTAGACAGTTGCTGTCTTACTTGTCGTGTCACTTATTCTTAGTCATCCTGCATTAGGTCAGTGACCAGGTTGAGGTAAGGTGGACCTGAAAAGGGCTTAATATGGCCGTCAGTATAAGAGCGCAACATGATGATGATGATGATGAACAGCGGACGAGACCACTGTATCTATTTTATTCTATAGTGATAACCCCACACTAAAGAAATACTATGATTTTTTATAATATCCCAAAAATTTCGAAACCGGCGGGATTTGAACCCGCAACCTTCCCCTAGATACGACCACTGTATGCCATCAAGCATCTATACCTCGGCCTGGCTGGTGCTGGGCGTGACCATGGTGGGTGCGGGCTGGGGCTGGGGCGCGGCGTCGGGCTTGGGCTTGGCGCGGTACTTGGGGCTGCGCGCGAGGATCTCCTCCAGCGACACGTCCTCCGGGGGGTGCACGATCTTGGAGCCGGCGCCCGTGGCCGTGACGAGGGGGCACGTGTTGGCGGCCGGGGGCTTCACCTCGCCGTTCTCCTTCAGATCAGAGCTGCTCGACGTTGTGGGCGGTGCGCTTATTGTTGCATTGCTGGAACGAGTAGAATTAACAAATTAAAGTTTATTTATTACATCTTCTTCTTGTCGTGTCTGATTTTTCTTGGTCATCCTGCGGTAGGTCTGTGACCTGGTTCAGATATGGTGGCTGTGAAAACGGCTTATGAACGTAGGTGAAAGAATCATTGAGAATGAATTAAAGTACGCCTTTTAGAGGTTCCCTTCATGCACAATTTCCTACTAACAATAGTTTACACGTCAATAGAGTTGGTTGAACATACTTAATAATAATTGAGAAATCATCATGATAATCAAATTTCAAATTAAAAACCCGGAGTGACTGTGATTTTTTCTAATATCCCAAAAATTTCAACTTAAACGGGATTGGAGCCCGCAACCTTCCCCTAGATACAGAGATGCTCTAACCATCTAAGCTATGGAACATAAAGCAAGGTCTGACTTTGAAAATTTCATGTTCTTGGTAATATGAAATAAAAAATTGATTGAAATGTGTTTCCTAATTGCTATCAATGATGTTATTCAACAAATATTATCTACAAGGTACATTAGACTTTACCTATATGCTGGGAAGGTAGGTTTGCTTGGTTGTGATGAAGGCACACTAGCTGCAGGGAACAATGGCCTCATTCCGGGCATCATCATTCTGAAATAAACAGAAACAACAGGTGAATTACATAAAGATATACAATAAATATGTGTGTGTAATTCGTCGTGGAACTCTTTGGGGGAGGCCTATGTCCAGCAGTGGACTTCTAGAGGTTGTTGACGATGATGATGATACAATAAATAGCACATAACAGTCACATACATAGTCCTGTGTCGTGGGTATCAGAAACTGCAAGTACCATGATACCACAACACCGAAAAACGAAAAAAATATTTTCAGATAATGCAAATATTTATCCGGCAGCGGGAATCGAACCCGCCCCCTTGCTTCTCAGACGGGCACTAGCCCGCTATCTTCAAATCCTACTTATACAAGGTGATTCATAATATGTATACCATCCCGAAAGGGGGTTATTTTTATCAACAAAAAGAAATAATATTAGAAGAAAAAAAAACAAAATTTTGACTATTTTTATTCTCAAACTTTCTTAAATTAGCTATTTTTGGTATTGTGTATCATCATTAGCTAATAAATTAATGTACAAGTTCGGAATCAAGATTGCTTCCTTAAACAGCTGATTCGTTGAATATTAAAAAAAATATATATAAAAATAAATCAGTGACGGTCGTAATTAATAAATGTATTAGCTAAAAATAAATAAATATTGGCTTTAAGTAAAGTGAATTAGTTAAGTTGTACCATATTATCTAAGAGCTGTGGATTTTGTTTCATTAATAAAATAAAATAAATATTGTAATTATGAATCACCTAATATTATGCACAAGGGGAACTTTGAATAAGGGATCTTAGAACCTGAAGCTCCGAGAAGTCTACCATGCTTGGATGACAGTCATAACATAAGTCTATTCATTTATTGCTATAAGTTTGTACTACTTCAAGGAATTGGCAGTTCCATTAGTAGTGTTTGTAAAAACAACTGTTTTCCACGCCTGTAATTTTCTTTTGTTCTTCAGCTAAGTACACAATGCTTATTCATAGTATAAGTTCAATTGCCCTTGAACATATTATATCTGCTGTCTGTTTACTTCATCTAGAAGGCTATTATTTTTCTTGAATTTTGCATTATTCTTATCAGCACCCTTTGAATTGTTTCTATAAAAAAGGGGAAAGAAAGATGGACTATGGAAGTAATGGAATGGATACCATGCAGTAACGTTAGGAAGACAGAAGAACAGAAATGGAAAGGACTGGATGAGACAGGCTAGAGATCGGAATTTATGTAAAGATATGGGGGAGGCTAACGCCAGAGAGTAGTAATTTTACATGCAGCATTTTACCTAGTAATTTTATTTATTTATGAATGGAAAATTAGTAGGTATTGAAATATTTTTTTGATATATCAAGGAATTGTCAATTCAATTCAATTCATTTATTGACCATTTTAATATAACATAGGCATGTCAGGTTAACAGTAATTACAGTTCTTTACAAGTAACATTCATATAATTTTACAAAGATTTTAGATTTTAATAGGTAATTGTAATTTATAATTGTAGTAGGAATAAAGGCTATTTTATTTTTATTTAAAAAAATAGCTAATTGGCAGCAAATACAAGAGATGAGAATATAATACTTTAACTGTACTGTAATACTTTATCATCTTTTTGAATGTCAAAGACCCGATGATTGATGAAATCAGGCAAGTGGCCAGAAAAGACGGTAACACAACATTTTCAGCGAACATTATTTTATGAAATCCAATACTCTTGTTGGTTCTAGAGCCAATGAAGTGAGAAGATATTTTCAATAAGCTTGCAAGCGCGTCTTCCCTCGCGTAGTACCTAGGTAAAAAGATTCTTCCAGATTTGGTGGCAAGGAACATTTTTCTAGTTTCTAAGATGTTTCAAAGTGATCTTAGAGATTTTATTGCAATGAGCCTTTTGCCTTTTGAGAATAAATTTAGGAAAAAAAAAACATACCTATGCTGCATAAATGGAGGCATCATGTGATTCATTTGCATGTGGCCAGGGTACATTCCTGGAGGCACGGGACCCATTGGAGTGGGTAGTATACCCGGTGTCACTGATGATGGCCCTGCTCCAAGCTATAGACATAAAATGTATGTTTTACAGTTTGGCCAATGGATCTTGGCAAGCATTAAGTTAGTTGTTTGAATGGGCAAAAGCGATTTTAGTTACTAAAAGATATTTGCACATCCAAACAGCTATGGACTAACTGCCTATACTTCCACCAAATTCAATGTGAAATGTTTGTAAAGAAACCGAAACACCAAGCAAGAGTTTGAGGTTAAGTATGAAGTTTGTTTACAAACATTTCACAATGAATTGGGCTGAATCGTAGATCCCTTTGCTGAACCGTAATAATGTATATGTGCAAGATGTAATGTGATCAAACAGTGAACTAAACATTCAGATAATTATGGTGTGACAATCTAAGCAGCTACAAAATGTTTCACTTACAGAACCATTAATTGACTGCAACTTGTAATGGTTAGTTATATTAAAAAATTCTTTAAGTAAAAAAAAAATCTTACCAAAGCAGGAGTCATTGCTTTTTTCTTCGCTGATGGTTCATCGTCATCACTGTCATCTTCACCTTTACCTCCACCTAAACAATTATACATTCATAGTAAAATGGTATAAAAACCATGATGGTACATGTGCTCTTACATTTACAAACTACACACATAGAAACACCTAAGGCTGTCCCAAGCATAATAGAAAAAAAATTTACATACTTAGGGTACCCGATGTGAGACGGAGCTAAATAAAAGTCTTTATACCTGATTTCTGCTTCTCATGCTCTCTCACATCTTCCGGAGGAATGCCTTCCATACCATAGATTTCTATTTCAATATTTGACCTATTTGGTAATGAATTTGGTACTTTGTCTATGGCTTCTTTGTGCACCTGAAAACAACAAAGAAAATAAAATTACCAACAAGAATGAATAAAAATAGAAAATAGGGTAGTCTACCGACCCATGATGCAAAAGGGAAGAACATTGAGGAAAAGCTATGTACTGAAAAGGAGCTGAGTATGGTGAGAGCGCCAAAATACTATGTAAAAAGATCACAACGGTTGAAGTTAAAATTGAGCGAGAATGCGCCGTGACCGTGGGCGGGCGGGGCCGCTGCCAATTTTATAGTTCTGACGCACGCGATGCAGACCTGCATGCAGTGTATTGACAGCCCCGGTCCTGTGTACAGTTTCTTGTGACAAATGTGACATTTGAAATGCTTCGCCTTTTGATGTTGGATCAGTATCTTTTCGTCGTCGAACTCTCGATTACAATACCTGGATACTTGCTAAGGAAATATATCATTCGTAGGTACGCAGACATAATAGAATTACGATTGACCTGATTAGCGAAGGTCATTCGCTTATTACTACAGCAATTTATTTCGTAATCCATTTAGTATTGGAAAAGGATACCAGCACCATGGTTTCGATGCCTTCTTCTTCTTTCTACCCATTGTGTAGATAATAAAATAAACTGCAAACTAGATTATAACAGCACAAGTTTGACCTTAATATTTATTAATCACAGATTCACTCAACAAACTAAAATTATCAACAATACTATGCGACACAGAAAATGCAACTCGACGAGGTAAAGTAGGCAAACGAACAATCAAAATGGCGGCACACACACGCACGCACGCTGCGCTCGGCAGCAACGGCAAGTAGCTCGGCAGCAGATATCAATAAAAAAACTGCCGCATATCGCTGTCTATGGTTACCGGAAATAGTTAAATTTTTGTTTTCGGAAAGTACCGGTTTTCCATTTAAACGCAAAATGGAAGTTACGTTCTATAGAAGTTTGCTAGTTCAGCCACCCTAGCACAAATTAGATTTTATTATTAACAAATCTGAAAAAAAAAGCTTTCATAACGCCGTAGACTGAGATTCTCGTTCTACGTAAAGCGCGTCACACACGGCAGCTATAATGTAAATATGTATATTATAGCACGATACATCTCATTACATCTTTCCATAGAAACTGTCAGGAGACCACACACGGCAGCTAAAATGTTTCTTTTTACATCTTCGTATCTTCTGACAGTTTCTATGGAAAGATGTAATGAGATGTATCGTGCTATAATATACATTTTTACATTCTAGCTGCCGTGTGTGAAAGGCTTAACGCTCGAATAATGAAACGTCACATAACTATTTGAGATGGTCTCAATTATTTGAGACGCCGTTATCGTTCAGAATTTTAAACTCAAACATCTATTAGATCACCACTTATATATATGTGACGTTTCAGTATCCAGGCGTAAGTTTCTTATTCGTACGGGTCGAGCCAGGTACTGTGTAGATGTGGATGGAAGGTCGAAAAGAAAAGGTTGCTGTGCTGGGACTTAGGAGCCACTTGGGTGGGTGGGTACCTTATAACAGTAAGTACGGAAAGCCCACGGTAATAAACGTGGTTTTTCCGTACTTACTTTCGTTCTACCAACCTACATATTTGTATGGATACGAATACGGCGTCAGTCAGGGTGTTGTCCAATTCGCTAAGTATTGTAGCAAAATTAGCAGCGCCATCACTCGATGACAACGTGCGGAGATTGAGGTGGTTTTTCACTTTGCTGAATTGTATGGTGCTAAGATATGATAAGGCAATCGACTAATCTATACTCTATAAACATAAAGTGGAAAGTTAAAATTTCAAATTAATATCAAATCATATTGTAGATAGGTAGGTACCTCAAGTACATTCTAAAAATCAGTCATATAATTTATCTAGATATAAAAAAAACGCTTACATAATTGAACGACGCAGTTCTGTCGTAGGTCAGTAGGTACCTACATAAAGGTAATAATTTTTGTGGCTGTTATATCAAATAATTAGATAATTGATTTAGGGTAGGTACCTAGGCAAATAAGTTGGTACCTAGTAGTAGGTAGGTACTCATTTGCAATTTTTACCCTATTCTATCTAACTAGCTAAATATATATAGTGAAAAAGTACCTTAAGCCGAGACCACAAATCACCAAGTGGTAACTCACGATAAAGATGTTAATCGTACAGATTTAGGTATTTATTGTCAATTATAACTACCACCATTCAACTGCCCTAGTTACCATCGCTTAGCAATCATTAAAATTTAATATACTAAATAGGTACCTAGGTAGGTAAGAAAACTTCACATACATTCGTTTTTAAGATTAGACTAGGATTTGGTTTTACCAAATCAACCTACCCTCCCGAAGTAGGTACCTAGACTAGATCTACCTAGGTAGGTAAACTAATAACTATTATTTTTCTTTAAAATTAAGTGTCTACCTACCTTCATATTTGGTAAATTACATAGTAGGCCCTATCTACATATCGATCCGAAGGTTGTGGGTTTGAACCCGGTCGTGAACAAATGAGTTTTTCTATTCGTAATAACACGTGCTTAAATCCGTGAAGGAAAACATCGTGAGGGAACCAGTAAGTCGATGCGCTCTGCTACCTGTCACGTATAGAATACTAATTACTCTCAAAATGTAGGCATGTGCCAAATCGCGGGGGCTTTCACTAGTACCTAGTATTGTCCTATATTTTTTACATTATTACCCAAACGAAAGCAATTTCATGCTAGTGGAATTTTACTTCAACAAAATTATAAAATAAATAAATCTAACCTTCAGTATACAATAGTAGTCTTTGGTACATACCTACCTAGTTCCTAGTGATTTTTGATATAGTGCTCTCTTACCAACCTTTTGAAAGCTTCCCTTGTGTCAGTCGCTTTAATATCTAGAGGCAAATCGTTCCATAGACGAACCGCCGTGACAGAGAAAGAATTAGCCATAATGTATGTGATTCATAAACATATTTATGGAGCTTGGTACAGACTGTGTACAGATAAATTCTAATTTGTCGGGGATAAGTTCTATAACACAAAGAAACAATAAAGAATATGAATATGAAAGAATATAAGTAGGTAAGCGGAAAAAAAACTTGTTTTTGAAATTGGCTTTGTCGTTCTTTTTATCACCTTTTAAACGTAAGAGATAATCATCATCATCATTTCAGCCTTTCGATATCCAAGAGATAATAAGATTAACTAAAACAGCTGAATAAATAGAATAATTCAGTTTGAACTGATTTCATCCCAAAATTTTGGGGCAGATTTGGGCATAGAGATTTTTCAATGAATAATGTCGAATTTCCAAAAGTCGTAGTAAAACTTTATTACGTAAAAATATGTAGAATAAACCCCTTTCGGGATAGGATACATGTTGTCAATCACATTGTATGAGACCACGGCAGAGGCCTAGATCATCGTCATCATCATTTCAGCCGTACGACGTCCATTGCTGAACATGGCCTCCCCAACAGACAGAGCGAATTGAAGCGAATCATGTGCCCCCCCACATGATAGGAATTCGCTCTGTCCATTTGCCCATACCTACTACTAGTATAGTATTATGTTATCTGTGCCCATACTAACCACGCTGGGCATGCGGGTTGGCGAGCGCAGTTAGAGCTAGCGTTGTTAAAATGAGGGACGCTGCTACCCATCTCCTAGCTTTTTTCCCTTAGTCGCCTCTTACGACATCCGCGGATAGGTAGATATGGAGGGGCCTATTCTTCAGCCGGGGCCACCACGGCCAAGATAAAGAGGAGGAATTTGAAGTGCACGGAGGCACGGCACTAAGGGATTTAGCGAGACATTTGCAAAGGTATTAGCGACATCTGTTATCGCTATCAAATAATAGAAGATACCTACTGAATTCTTATCTTGATATGTCTGTGAGGAGCATGCGCCGCGCATACCTGACACTAACGGACACTAACTGCAGCCTGCGGGTTTGTCTGCTATTTGATATCCTGGATAGTTTTGGCATTCAAACATGTTATCTATCCAATCGGATCTAACTTCTTTTCGAGCGGTTTCTGAAAGCGTTGTTGATGTTGGTAAAGTAATTAATTCTAAGGTAAATTCATGGTAAATTAGTTTTATTTTATCAACTTGGGTGGCAATTTTTTTATAGGTAATTATGGAGGTCCCGTTCTGAACGTGAACACCGATTGCCAATTTTCGTAATGGTTATTTGTATTTGTGAAAGCATGCTTAAGGGAAATTCTAGGATTTTATTTATATCCTTAAACTTTTTGTCGGTGATGTTGACTGTTTCACACTACAGACAAATTTTCTTCCACAAGTTTTTTTTATATATTCATCCATCTGATACAGGCATGAGACTCATGAGACGGAGGCGTGCGTCTGAGCCTCCCTCTGATTGGCGGAAGGAAGGCACGTCACTGCGCCACGCGAAGAGTCACAGATCAAGTAGGCACTAACACCTAATATCTTGATTTCAAGTGTTTTTAGCAATATTGCAAAACCCGTTTTGGATTTTAGACGACATCTGTGTTGGTCTGTACAAGGTGAACCATAAATTCATAATATATAGGTATATATTATGATTCACCTTGTACAGACCAACACAGATGTCTTCTAAGTATGCTATCCTTAGGTGGCTAATTGTACACCCAATTGGCATTTAAAGTCTACTTTTGGAAATTCGAAAATTTCATTGGAAAAACTTTGCATAAATCAGCTGTTTTCAGCTCAGGGGGGGTCATGAACCCCCCCCCCCCCCCACCCCCCTGAGCTGGGTATAAGTCGACCACTGATAAGTCAAGTGTGGGTTGGTCCGGCCTGTCCTGGCTGGACCTAGACTATGTGACCCCCCCTGTCGCCCTTGCAGTTGTTTATAGAATCATTCGGAAATTAAAAACATATCAGCGTGTTTGCCTGTTGTGTTTAAACAAGCGGTTGACAAAAGTAAGCAAGTATGTTTTGGGATCCGTTGCAATCGTAGAACAAATACTTAGCATTATGTTGAGGTTTTATTTGGCCAAGTAATGGTTGTTTTCTACACGCGATCAATCAGTGGACGAACCATTTACAATGTGATTCATAATTGTATGCTATCCCAAAAGGGACTTAGTATAACCCCATAAAGTATTATGTTATCTGTGCCCATAATCTATCAGTAAGTTTGTTCTACGACATTTAAAAATTCAAAATTTTTCATTGAATTTACTCTATGAAAAAATCTGCTGTTTTGTGGTCAAATCAGTTCAAACTCAGTTTATCAGCTGTGAATCAAATAATAAAATATAAATATTCAAATCAGTTCAAACTCTATTAATCAGCTGTAGAAATCTTGACGTTAAATTCATCGTACTTATTAATAGCTTTTTTTTATGTTACACGGAGGCAAACAGGCTTACGGCCCACCTGATGGTAAGCGGTTACCGTCGCCTATTGACATCTGCAACACCAGGAGCATTGCTAATGCGTTGCCTGCTCTGGAGAAATCTTTTTAAGCTTAAGTATAAAGATGAAAAACAGACCAAAAAAGGTCGGAACAAATAAAATAATTATGTTTGAATATTTTGTTTTTTTTCCGGACCTAACATTCTTTATTATTGTTGATAAGACTATGCCCCTTTCGGGATACCACACAAAATATGTATTACCTTGATTAAATAGGTAGGTAGGTACTAAGTAAGTATATATAAATATATAGATTGTCGCTTGCGAACAGCAGTACCTACCTATATGCGCTTTCAACTTTGTCTATACATATTTAGATGTCTTTCAATCCAAAAGGCGATCTTTTGAACTGCGATCTTTTGAAATGCTTGCCGGGATTTTCCTTATAGGATAAAAGGACCTTTAGTACCGAGGCCGTAATGTTCGCGAGTTACTCACCGGTGAGTTGTGAAAAGTGAATAGGTGTTACGTGAATAGAAGTGCCCCTACAAAAACATTTATTTAGTATCTACCTTGAAAAATGTCAACTCACGGTGATAATTCAATTCAATTCGTTTATTAGGATACACTTAACATTAAGTTACATTGCATAACAATTTTAAACTATTCTCATCTTATATTTTTAATGCGCATCTTATATTAAGTATTACTTAGACATCTAAGACTAAAAATATTTCAATATTAATACTAGATATATTCGCTCTTATGTATCTCATTACTCATTTTATGCAAACCCTGTGTTTGTTTAAGAATTAAGTTCTTTAAAGTTAAAATAAATCATCATCATCATCATCATCAGCCCGAGAAGTCCACTGGTGGACATAGGCTTCCCCCAAAGATTTCCATGACGAACGATAATAAATAAAAATAACAATGCACAAAAAAAACATATTTTACAAGGAACCTCAGAACACTATCACGAGAACCTACTGCAGCAGTCTCTACACATAATAATAATAATAATAATAAGAAGGATGAAGGGCCAGATACAGAGTGCGGTACTCCTGGACTCGGCACGCATAGTCAGGAGGTTCCTCTCTCTGCAGCCCTAGCCACCGACCGCTTGAGCCGAGCTTCGCGGTCGGTGGTTCTCCATTTTTATATATATTTTTTACTATAATAGTTGTTTTGATATTCTTTTTTGATATTAAGATGTACTTTTGTAGTAAAAAATGTATTTTATAAATGAGATTTTAATTAAATATATGTGAATAATAATAATAAAACATTTATTGAGTAAACCAATGTACAAAACAAAATGAAGCCCTGACTCCTAAACTAGGGTTACCTGTATGTCAGGAGTCAGTTCCCTCCCAAAAATGGTACTAAACTAAAATGGTTAACGTAGACATTAATGTGTTGAGTAGGTACGAACCTACTATTTACACAAATAAAAGAGTTTAAACACAAACATAGCCACTGCATAATAAAGGTGCATGATTTTTAACAAATTTTGTAAATAAATGTGCAAGTGTGTGTCAATTTACCACTAGAAATAAAGCTTCGGTCTCACTGTAGCACACATGCAAAGTAAGTACTACTCAGTACATACTCATTGGCTTATTGTGATCAAGGAGTTTTATTATAAAACACAACATGAAATTGACAACCAATATAAAGTTGACAGTGATTAGTGACGTAGCTGGGCCTGTGTTTGCTTGCGAAAATGATCTTGTTTTTCATGTGAATTACTATAAATTCGAAGTCGATTTGACTTCGAAGTCTTAAATGGAAAGTGGGGAGCACCCAGCAGTAGGACCATCGTACCAGACAGACTCTGCGAAGACAATATGTGAGCCGTTCTTTCATCTACACACCTATCTATATTACTTTTTAAACGCTAGTTTGTAGGTAATTATTTGAATATTATGCCTGTCTCTGTTTCTGTAAGTAATAGTAAGAGATGGCAATAATTGAAGCATTGTTTATCTTTTGACTGATTTTAGTAGTCTTTATTAAAAAGAAGTTTGTGAAAAATAGTTCCGATTTCACGACTAGATGGCGGGACTGTAATTGTAACTTGACTAACTTGGTCGCACTGAAGAAAACGCACGGCGACAAAATTTCGGGTTACCCATACCACAGATAACATAATACTATACTAGTACAGATACCTCATCTCATACAACGGAACTCAACCCTCATAACTCGGGCTATTCTTCGGGCTATTTGAGATGTCTATACCATGTTTTTGCCTATACCAAACATATATCCATGATTAAGAAGGTACAGAAACTAACTCTCTCTCTCCTTCAGCAAAATCAAAAGGAGTTCGATTAGTTTCTGCTAATCTCGAAGAAAATCAACACATACCTATAGTATAGTACCTATAGTGTTGTGTTCCTGCGGTGAGTAAGGTTGCCAGAGCTCTTTAGGGGGGAAGGGGGTTCGGGGTCGGCAACGCGTGCGTGATGCCTCTGGTATTGCAAGCGCTCATAGGCTACGGTAACCGCTTACCATCAGGTGGGCCGTAAGCTTGTTTGCCACCTATGTTGTAAAAAAAAAAAAAAAGGTACCTACCTACTATTATACTCACAAGATTGGTTTACCTACCTACTTGTTCGACAGTAGCGTAGACGTATCGTATACCTAGACCTAATAAGACGACGTACCAACTTTATTCGGAAGTATCTAGCTGCTAAAAAATATCAAGGTTTTTTTTAATTGGCTGGACAGTTTGATAACTACCTACAGTTTAATCTATTTTTTAAAGCACTTAAGTATCTACCCTTCAAGATCAGAACAGATATGTAGCATCGAGAGGCGAGATTACTGACGTCAATCAGATACTGGTTATGCTTATAACTTGCACTTTACTAAAGTATGTAGGTACCTACTGATTGCATTTTCGATTGCATCCGGTTATTTATATACCTACTTACCAGCCGTCGAATGTTGGGTGGTTCGATGATGCATTAGCACTAAGTGAAGGAACATCGCGTTACGCATCTAAAGAACATAGCGTTACGCATGCCCCCCAGCTCTCCCCGAGCTGGGGGGCATGCGTAACGCATTATCCAAACGTAAAAAAAATTAGTTAGTTAATAATTAGGAACCTATTGCCCGTGTCACCATGATTCTTTTCTCAGCACCAATAAATCGGCTTCACTTCTCGTTACGCTTTTTTCGTAACCAGGTAACCCAGACTCGGACCTCAAGTGTTTTTTGGTTAAATAATAAGTATGGTTTTTTTCAACGAAGAATGTCGAATTTCTGGAGGTCGTAAAACCAACTTTATTATTTATTATTATTGATTTATGTATTCTCTCTCACAAAGGTTTCTTATAGTTAGACTTATAATTAGGTTGAGAAAACACATTGTTAACCTGTTAAGTGAGAGACTGGTGCCTGAGAAAGGTTTATAGAACCTGTATTACAGGTCACCAGTATTGCCAACTGGGTGTAGAGTAAGCCCCTTTCGGGATCATCATCAGCCTGTAGATGTCCACTGCTGGATATAGATAGGCCTCCCCCAAAGAGTTCCATGACGAGCGCCTTTGAGCCTTTTCCATTCACCGACTTCCCGCAACCTTCACAACGTCGTCGGTCCATCGGGTGAGAGGCCTTCCAACACTGCGTCGACCGGTTCGTGGTCGCCATTCGAGAACCTTTACTCCCCAACGGTTGTCAGTTCTGCGAGCTATACTGCCCTTTCGGGAAAGTATACACAATAATAAATCAGCTTGTATTTAGGTAGGTACGTGGCATTTGATTATGTAGGTACCTTCTGGTACTTGTAAAACCACAAAAGGACTACCCGTTACTACTTTTGTTCAGTACCGGTATTCGAAGGCTGTCTACAGCCTTCATTGAACAGGAAAACACACAAAGGATGACTAATATAGGGGGTCCATACGTACTATTTACTTACAATTGACTTGATTGCTTGCCGTGTCACTGGTTCTTTCTTGATCATCCTGTATTAGGTCAGTGAGCAGGCAGAGTAGGCTTGCCCAGCACCTATACCATCCTCTCAGCCTAGTCGAATACAAAAATCCATTGGTGCGGGGGTTTCAAACCTACGACCTTCAGATCGAGAGTCGAGTTATCTCACACAAATAGTTCTTACATAAGACTATAAGTAAGAAATACCTAAGCATTTTCTAGCCCTTACAAAATGTTGGACGATACACACCTGGTAATTAAAACACAATTAAATTCTACAGTGTCATTATTTCATTAACAATGTCATGTCACGTGCACACGTTTGTGCATATATAAGTAGAGTTTATGAGTGACTTTGAGCCGTGGTAACCTAGTGGGGTCCCTGCGACTTTCAGTCCAAGGTGAAGGAAAATATTGTGAGGAAAGGAAACCTTTAGTCAGAGTTTATTATTTTTATTAATATTAATAAAAGATAGTCAACGCAGCTTCGCTCGCGTGGTACCTTGATAAAAAGACAATATGCTATTCTAGTTAGAGAACTCTACCTATTTTAAGTTTCATCGAAATCTGCTTAGCCGTTACGGCGTGCTTGAGGAAAGAGCACCGGTGAGGGAGCACCTTTACATATGAAGTCTTCGACATTTCGACGAACCTTATTTTTTTTTTATATTCCTGACATATCACACACGGTCAACTGATCCCAAACTAGGCATAGCCTGTACTATGGGTTCCAGAGACTGTTATACATAATAGATACATATATGTATACACCCAGACACAGAACAAACATCTGTGTTCATCACACACATGTTTGTCCAGCGCGAGAATTGAACCCGCGACCTCTAGCGCAGAAGGCAGAGTTACTACCAACTGAGCTATGAGGCCAGTAAATATTTTAAAAATATAACCCTACGATACGGAACCACGAGTTGGCTTTTAGACGCGAACTTGGCTATTTTTTCATAGCTAGATTTACTCCTCGGCTATTATCGATTTCATATGCCTTCTGTCGTCATGGCGTGCTTGATTAAAGTTAGATAACATTGCCTTGCAATATGTTATGCACTTGGCTTGAGAGAATGCGTTTAATTTCTGATTATTGATGAGGCAATAATCATTTATATAAAAAAAATCGTTTACTGTTTTATAACCGACTTCAAACAAAGACATTTAGAAGAACAAAGAATTAATTATAAAATTAACTTTATTCAGAACACGTAATCGGTATCGCATGGCGTTTGAACAAGGCACGATCCTTGCATCTGCTAAATAAAGTCAATTTTGAGTTTGACTTTTCTATGGCTGCGATATCGTTTAGCTATATAAAAATCAAATCAAATCGCTCTCAAATGTCAAACTCAAAATTGACTTTAATTAGTGAACGTGAGGACCATTTTGAAAAGATTTAAACCCTCTTTTAAATCGCTCCCGCTCCCGACCCGCATTTTTTACAATCACAATCGTTGTCAGATCACTTAACGATAGTCATTTGTTTTGTAGACTTTCATTTGTTTTACACGATCATCTTATCCCCGTGGTCCAACCAGTTGGACATAATTCCACCGTTGTACCACGGGTCATAATCATAAATGTAAAAAAAAGAGTTGAACTATGGGTAACTTTACTTCTCCGTAGTACAACCAGTTGTACATCACAGTTGTACCACGGGTCGGGAGCGTTTTAAATGACATCGCACGTCGTTTAAACACGGCTTAACATAGTATCAGAACAATTACAAACTAGCTATCATAGAGTTAATTTGTTTGGTAGATTAAAGTATAGTTAGGCTTAACAAGTAGGTATTTGTCCGCGATAAAATAATTACTTTAACACCTGGTACATTTTATCTTAACCATAATCATCATCATCTTGAAGATCTCCATCGGGTCCTGAATATAGATTTCAAGCCCAAGAACATAGGCTTCATCATCATCATCATGTGAACGTCGAGGCCATCCAGTAGTCCTCGACAACGCGGATACCTATAGTGAGAAGACTCAAAGGAATAAAACCTTTTTAACTAGTATATTGTATACTAGCTTCCACCCGCAGCTTAGCTCGTGTGGTACCTACATAAAAAGTAGCCTATATGCTATTCTAGGTTAAGAACTCTATACATTCCAAGTTTCAACGAAATCGGTTGAGCCGTTACGGCGTGAATTACAAACATCTAAACATCCTCACAAACTTTCGCATTTATAATGTTAGAAGGATATATTGTTCAATAATAATGTAATGTAGTGAAAGTGCAAACTATCAAGAACACAAGAACTTACTCTTGTGAGTCTTACTCTTAAATAGAGACAGTAAGAAAAGTGGAAGTGGACACATTCTTACTTTAAAAAATTAGGTCAATGTTAAAGGAGCCATTTCATTTCATTCTGGGCCTGGTCCATGTACACTACATAGAAAAATTAGGAAAAAATAGGAGATTATAAGAAAAATGCAATTTCATTAATTTGAAGACAAATGCGATGGTACAAGAATATTTCTTCTGGTAAGTTTTTTACTATGTGAACACTATTTGAAGGCCGCCATGTTGGTTTATAATTGGCGTTTGACATGACATTGACATATTTTTCATGTCATGTTGTTTGATTTGATGTTTTTATTTTGTCAGATAAATGTAGGTTGTCAAAATGACATTTCACACACGTCCTTTCGCCATATTTTTGTAGCGCTGTGTGTTGCTCTCTTTGTCGAAGAAAATCATAATGTACCTTAGAACGAAGTCAATTTAAATAAAATAACCAATTAAATACGTTTACTTTATTGCTTAGCCATATTTTAGAGTAGTGTACACAGTGCAGGCCCAGGCTCCATATATTGATGAAACGTCTCTTTTCTTTTTATAGTAGTATGGTATGTATGTGACTGTTGGATGTAATTTTTTTTTTTTTACTTATTGGTATGGCTTGATTGTAATATTAGATGACATGGTCATGTGAAAACTAATTATAAAAAAAAAACTGCCCATATCCTGCTCTTATCCCACATTATATTGTGGGGTCGGTTTCTAGTATAGTATTATGTTATCTGTGGGTTGGTAAAATATGTACCTACATATTCTTCTTCCATTATTTAGGTACATTTTATCTTAACTACTGGCAGATAACCTTTTTTGATTACTACCAAAAACCGGGCGTCCGTGACGTCTTATTGCAATCAAATGCGAGGGTGTCAGCGCAATTTTACACTAATTTGAACCATCAATCTTTGAGATTGTCAACTTAGGTACGTCACGGCCTAAATAAAATGTAAAGTTGATTATACGGAGGCAGGGATTCTACTAATGACGTCTTGTCGTCGATATTTATATAATATAACACGAATTTGAACCAAATCGCAAAGAAGACGGTGCCGGACCTTACCTACTACTCTGGTCTCTGGTACCCATAGTACAGGCTATGCCTAGTTTGGGATCAGTTGACCGTGTGAATATGTCCGGAATATTTATTATTATTCACGTATATTTATTTTAAATCTCATTTTAAAAATACATTTTTCACTACAACACATCCTAATATCAAAAAAGAATATCAAAACAACTATTATAGTAAAAAATATATATATAAAAATGGAGAACCACCGACCGCGAAGCTCGGCTCAAGCGGTCGGAGGCTAGGGCTGCAGAGAGAGGAACCTCCTGACTATGCGTGCCGAGTCCAGGAGTACCGCCCTCTGTATCTGGCCCTTCACCCAGCTGTCTAGCGAGAGCCTTTTAAGGTTTATTATTATTTTACAATTTTAATTATTATAATTTTATAAAGTTGGTCATGTGCGAGAACTTGGGCCTTGAGGCTTCCGTACCATCACACGGGATCTAAAAAGCAAAATTCTAAGTATAGGAAGTGACAAACTTATATTTTGCGGTCGCTCACGTAGTTCATTGTATGATATTGACCCTAAATATAACCTTGGCTCCTCAGTTTCGTTCATTATGAGGGTTTTTTTATATTCTGTCTTTATGTGATTTCATCATAATCATTCCAGAACGACTTCCTATCATGTGGGAGGAAATTGCACGTACTCACCACGCTGAGCGCGGGTTGGCGAGCGCAGTCTATCGTTGTTAAGAGGATACAAAAATCATAATAAATTGTCGAGTGGGCGGGCGGAGTGAAGAAAGTGACAGCGCTATGTACTGTAATTGAATGCGGAAAGAGATAGCAAGCATTAGAAGGCGCTCGAAAGTAATCGACGTAAGTGAAATATAAGAAAATATAGATTATCTCAAAAACTATCTATTTTTTTTAAAGTGTCTTGGATTTAGGTACCCAATGCTATTGTCTAACAAAATATTTAAAAAAAGTTATTTTTGTTAGATAGTCTCAGAGTATTTTAGAAAAAAATGTTGCAGAGGACCCCACTTTTAAAAATAAATCTATCGAGTAAAGTTTTACCAATCGCGTTTCTGTCTTGGATTTACGTAAATAAAATGCACAAGTTATTTTTGTCATAAAAATCAAACCTGTGCGTTTTGCGGTTATTGAGAAAAAACAATTCAAAAATCATAAAATAATTAAACCCTCACCTTAAAGTAGGAGACGCTTCTGCCAATCCTTTGCATACATAAGGGATATTTGCACTAGACAGTGAAGCGCGTTGATGTATTTTCTATGAAATTCCGGAAAATACGTCTTAATCTTACTTATATTAAAAATACGAGAAATTGTGAGTATGTTTCAGTACCTATTCATTTATTTATTCATTGCTTGCCAGTCGTGTCCCTGATTTTCTTGGTCATCCTGTATGGTCAGGAAGGTCAGTGACCAAGTTGATGTATTGGTGGCCCTGAAAACGGCTTTTGACCGTCGGTGAAAGAATCAGTGTAGTGAAAGGATTAAGTTGCGCCTCTTAGAGGCTCCTTTCGTTCACATTCATTGAAATCGCATGGAGCATTTAGAAATGTCTTTATATTTGAATTTACGCCCGTTCTTCGCGACCAACCCTTGAAGATACAGGCTTTTCATTAGTGTAGATATTTTGTTTTTGTTTTTTATGTTATACGGAGGCAAACAGGCTTACGGTCATCTTGATGGTAAGTGGTTACCGTCGCCTATTGACATCAGCAGCACCTGGAGCATTGCTAATGCGTTGCCTGCCGAACCCCTCTCCCCCTAAAGAGCTCTGGCAACCTTACCGCAGGAACACAACACTATTTGAAACAAATAATGTTATTTGGCTGCGATCTTCTGCAAGGCGGAGGTACCTCCCTAGGCGGGCTGCTCCAATTTAGAGAGAGAAAATCTCACTCTTTCTGTCTTGTGATATTTCAAACCTATTTCTAGGAACATTGCGTTTAGTACGTAGGTACTGGAAATATATCGGAGATGTGTGACACAGTGTGTGATAAACACGATAAGCCGGCGTGGTGTTTGCGCCTATTCGGTTGTAGTGTACAATTTGCTCTGTCAATGCCCAGATCGGTGCATTATTGCTAGGGATGTAACACATCACAACATTATTTGTTTCAAATAGTGTTGTGTTCCTGCGATAAGTAAGGTTGCCAAAGCTCTTTAGGGGGGTAGGGGGTTCGGGGTCGGCAACGCGTGCGTGATGCCTCTAGTATTGCAAGCGCTCATAGGCTACGGTAACCACTTACCAACAGGTGGGCCGTATGCTTGTTTGCCACCTCAGTTGTATAAAAAAAAACATAACTGGGTGCCTGTAGATACTTTTATCTAAATTATATTTTAATATTTTAAAACCAACCCTCCACACTTAATTAATTTCTATAGAAGGGTGACGATTTCTGTTTTCAATAAGAAAGTAGGTACTTGATTACTCCTTCAGTATGTACCAGATGATTTTATAGAAAATAAAAGCTTTTTATTATTTATTTATGTATTTAGTATAAATTGGTATTGAATCCTATTTAAATAACAACGACCAGCAAGATTATTTTAGACTATGAATGAGCGTTGTGTTTACATAAATTTCTCATCGAACTTGGCTAAAGTATTTGTTTTTCAAATGTAAGGAAAATACTAAGATTTTATAATGATTTTCAATCATTAGGAAATGATTCTATTTATTTTTGCACAACATACACAATATTAAATGTAAATAATAAAATTACGACTTAAGTTTTCTCTTTTACTTAATTTCAATAACAGGCTTTGTTAATTTTTGTTGGAATGTTTGTCAACCCTAGCCGCGCCTTAGCAGCTATTGTCATAGATTTTATTACAGTTACTACGCAAGTATTGTTGTACAGACGAGACCGCTCGAGATACCTGCGTGTTCTCAGTAAGTCGCGTGCCATAAAACAAGGCTACTCGATTGTACCGTGACAGTCGATAGCAACCTGCCGACGAAGCACGCGTTGCCTGTCGCGGGTATGGCGATCTGACGCACGCGTATTTTACAAACAAATTCAAAATAATAAACTAAACCATTCCTAATACAAAAAACAAATTCTAAAAAAAAAATATTAAAAAAAATACCCTGTGTAACCTGATAACCAGTGAATGAGACATTCGATTTTTGAAAAGGGCGTGCAGTTTGACTTTTTTTTAACTTTTTTTTCGGCCTGTGACAATGGGGTTGAAATCAGAAGATGATAAGAGGCCGAGCAAGCTGGCCATCATGGAGGATGAGGCTTCGGATGTTCCACGTGAGTTTTGTTTAATCTATGTATGTGGGTAGGGTCTATGCCTCCATTCGGAAGAAATTATGCCTTCCTGTCTTTTATTGGCATGAAAAGGTTTGTTGAGGAAAATATTCAATTAACGTAACTGCTCACCGAAATATACTTAATGTGTTTTTGAAGCATCTACCGCATTACAAACCTTCAATCCTAGGCCATTGATGTACTTTATGAATGAGTGTAAAAACTTAGTTTTTAGGTAAAACCGCCTAGCTCGATAACTTCTTTGTGCGGTTAAATATTCATCACCTTTCCTATGCAGGGTATAAATTATTTCCTGAAAACCGCAGGTACCCCACTATATTAATATATTAAGAAAAAATGGCTTTATCCCACAGGATTCGCAGTTTGTGATTGTTAAGGGTCTTGCTATAGGTACGAAAAATCGAATTCGCATTATTGTGTAATTCTGTAGATACCTACATACTCAGATAAAAGCCTACATAATACGTTTTACCGTGCTTAGTCAATTGGTTACTCATACCTACTCCAATACCTATATAGAAACCAGACAGATAGGATTTACATAGTAAGTACAAATTAAGTAACAAAAAAATAATCATGGAATGAGGAACAGTGTGATAAGAAAGTGTTGAGTGAAAGAAGACGTATTCATGAGGATTGAGAAAAGTATGCTTAGGTGGTTGGTCATGTAGGGGAGAACGAAAGAAGATTGACGAAACAGGTGTACCTATAAGGTGAGCGTTAATGGGACCGTTGGAAGTGGAAGACCTCGGCCTACGGTTTAGTGACCAAATCGGTGATGTCTTGGAAAAAGGTCAAGAGTAGGTACCCTAAACCGACGAGCATGCATGAGGAATGTGATAAGAGTGAATGTAAGCAAAAGAGGTATGTCAGGATCGTAGCAAATGGAAAGCCGTGGTCTCTCCCTACCTCTCTGGGAAACAGGCGTGGTTTTATTTACAAGTAGGAAAGTACTTTTAAAAAATCGTTTTAGGAACTAACGTAATTTTTTTAATGGTTTCGAAAATCTTTTGTCCAATTTTAATATGATCGTCGCATGCTGAAGTTACATAAAAACTCCTTGTCCGAGGTTTGCTATCACGCGATACTTTTTGATCCAGAAAGCGAAGCGAGCGAATATCTCTCAAACAACTTGGGCGAATCGGCTTTGTATGTTTATTTGTTAGTTAGAGCGTACTTTAATTTAAAAAAAGAATCTTCAAATAATTGATAAAAACATTGTCATTGGATCAGCCTTTGCGGAGAAATTTGTGTAAACATAAAAATAAAAGAGACCAGGAAAAAACCTTGTCTATACTGGGGCCACACTATCGAGAATCGGCGAAGGTTCGCGTCTCTCAGCCATATCATTCACTACCTTATGCCCGCAGCTTTGCTCGCGTGCTACCTATATAAGGTAGTATAAATTAAAAGGTAGCCTTAAAGCTATTCTAGGTAAAGAACTCTTTACATGTGCTTGAGCTTCACTTTACCAATAAATATGATTATTCAGATTATTTGAGCCGTTACGGCGTGATTGAACAACAGACATCCAAACATCTTGGTACCACGCGAGCGAAGCCGCGGGCGGAAGCTAGTATTTAATTTTTATTTCAAAGTGATCCTTATATCTGCTAAATAAAGTCAAATTTGAGTTTGACTTTTAGGGGCTTGCGATATCGTTGAGCGATATCGTACCTCAAATTGACTTTCATCAGCAGACGTAAAGATCATTTTCAAATAAAAGAGACGTTTCATCAATATATGGAGCCTGGGCCTGCACTATGTACACTACTATAATATATGGCTAAGCAATAACGTAAACGTATTTAATTGGTTATTTTATTTATATTGACTTCGTTCTAAAGTACATTAAGATTTTCTTCGACAAAGAGAGCAACACACAGCGCTACAAAAATATGGCGGATGGACGTGCGTGAAATGTCATTTTGACAACCTACATTTATCTGACAAAACAAAAACATCAAATCGAACAACATGACATGAAAAATATGTCAATGTCATGTCAAACGCCAATTATAAACCAACATGGCGGCCTTCAAATAGTGTTCACATAGTAAAAAACTTACCAGAAGAACTATTCTTGTACCATCGCATTTGTCTTCAAATTAATGAAATTGTATTTTTCTTCTTTTAATTGTATCTCCTATTTTTTCCTAATTTTTCTATGTAGTGTACATGGACCAGGCCCAGAATGAAATGGCTCCTTTAAACATATTTTAGTCTTCACACGGCAATGAGAGACGCAAAGTATACACATATCGGCAAATAACGCTAGTGTGGCCCACCATTACTGATTATACTTTCACCAGACACATAATATACGATAAAATTAGACCTATATGTAGAACAAAGGCTCGTTTATCGTCGTTAGGGGGAATTTTAAAGACTACCAAAAATGCCAGGGTTAACAGACTATGATAGTATGGTGGGTATGACTGCGTGAACTAAAGCGTTTGTTACGTACGAGGATTTGAAGATATTTGTTACTCCTTCACGCCGCAACTACTGAATTGGAATGAAATTTGGCATGATTGTAGTAAATAGACTGGAATAACATACGGGCTATTATTTACGTAATATTTGTTTGTGTCTCCCTTTGTTATGTTTCTTTGTGTACAATAAAGAGTTTATCTATCTATCTATTTCCACGCCAGCGAAGCCGCGGATGGAATCTAGTTATAAATAAAACGGCATATAAAAGTAATATTGTATTATGTCAGTAAAATACTATAAATAGCACAAACATCTAGGTAAAGTTACTTATATATATAACTACCGGCTGCCCGCGGATTTGCTCGCACTGTAATTAACTAACTATGTATTACCTTTATTTACTATATCTATAGCTATCGATTCTATTTATAAAAATTAAAACGAATCGCTAAATGTGTTGCGCAAAACTCGAGAACGGCTGGACCAATTTAGCATTTCTTTTTTAATATTCCCTGAAGTTCCAGGAAGGTTCTTAAGAAAAGAAAAATTGTCTTTCCGTCTCTCCCTTTCTCCATCACTCCGTTTCTCTGGCTCTGTGTGTTTGTTACCTTGGTATGACTAGAGCTAAGACCCTGGGGAAGGACAGCCGCTAGTTTGTAAATTAGTAGGATTTAACGAGTTTTTGACACCTTAAGTCAAGGTTACAAGTAAACCACAGTGCCGTCGATCATTGCGGAATTGCGTGTTGAGCCTAAATAATCCGAATGGATTTGGCAAATACCTCGCACTTGACAAATGACATCGTGAGAGCGTGGTTAGCATGTGAGGTTTGGACAAAAGTGTTTAACCATCAGTGTAGCATTGTTGCAGTTATTTTACACTGGTGGTTAGTTTTTGCGAAGTATTTTTTGCCTGTTTCCAGACTGTAGACCATACCTACTTTTTTTTAAAATGCAATATAGGCTAACGTTTGGCCACAATCTCTCCTGATGTATTATTACATGATGTATTATTGATGTATGATTACAAGAATAAACAATTATTTTTGATGAACAAGACATGAACAACACAAACGGTTTTTGTTAACCCTTTCAATGGAAGTAGGGTACAAATTATTACAATTAAAACATGAATTTTGACAAATACAAAAAACGGATTTTTTGGAATCAAAATACAGAATTTTATGTCTGTACATATTTATATTGCAATTTAATCTTCTAAAATATATTTTAAACGGAAAACGGAAAAAAAGTTTTGTGTTTACCTACTGTTAAAATAACTTAACTTAAGTATCTTCGTTCGTGTACCTTGTTAGTTTCATATAAACTTCAAACCTTCGCTGCATGCAGATACACCCTCTTAAGGTTTAAGGTGCAGGAATCCCTTTTTAAGTGCATCTATACACCAAACTAGCTTTTTATACTCCTTAGGCAGTGCGTTGATCGTCAGTAAGTCTAGTAAAGATTCTATTTCAGTATACTTTAGCGTAAACATTTCCCTACTGATAGGTAGATACTAAAGGACTGACGAATGTCGTCAGTCCTTTCAGTATCAGGGAACAGTGCGGGTTGCGGGAAGTCGGTGGATGGAAAAGGCTCAAGACCGTTCGTCATGGAACCCTTTGGGAGAGGCCTATGTCTACCAGTGGACTTCTACAGGCTGATGATGATGACTGAAAGGAATCATGTGTGTTGAACCATCAGTGTGATTAAAGGAGTCAGTACTTCATGAAGTGTAGTTGTTAAAACAAATAGGACCTACCGAGAATAACAAATAAAGTAAAGCCTCCTTTATCTACGGAATCCGACAATGTCAGCCATAATAAATACTGTTAATGCGGAAAAATTCAAACAATGATAATATAAGTCGTGTGCATTTCAAATGTAAATGAAGACGGTCAAGTGCGAGAACTCGCAACAGGCTTCCGTACCATTACACGGGATCAGAAAAGCAAAATTCCAAGTGTAGAAAGTGACAAACTTATATTTTGCGGTCGCACACGTAGTTCATTGTATGATATTGACCGCAAATATAACTTTGTTTCGTAGTAATTCCACAAGTATTTGAAATTAATATTCAATATATATTTCTTGATCGCAAAAACCAACGATACGTAGTGTAAGTAAGTACTGTTAGAGTTTCAGCCACATTTTCCTAGAAACTTCGCAAAACAAAAGTCTTAGAAGAAACTACATATATTAAATTGCCAATTAGATACTTATTAAATTAATCCTACTAAAATATTATAAATGCGAAAGTTTGTGAGGATTTTTGGATGTTTGTGGTTCAATCACGCCCAAACGGCCGAACGGATTTGGATGAAATTTGGTACAAAGATAGATTATAGTCTAGAATCGTATATAGGCTACTTTTTATGTAGGTACCACGCGAGCGAAGTCGTGGTCGGAAGCTAGTATATTATGAATTTATGAATCATCTCGTATGTATAAGAATTATACTAAAGTTAATTAAAAATACCTACTTTTTTTAAACATACAAGATATGTTAGGTAAAGTACTTATGTGTTGACGAAAAATAAATACACGAGCGCCGTACATTAACTACACACAGGCAAGTATTGGTTTTGAATCATTGCATGCTTTAAAAACAAAGAAACAATGTAAACATAAGTCACACATAACTGTCATACATTCACTGTTCCTGAGTAACAAATATTTTACAGATGCAGCACTTGTTGTTTACAAACTTTTTAAAATGCCAATCTTGCTTATTTCAAAGCAGTGATTATACTCATAATTACATTGGTCTTATAAAAAGACCTTTTGAGTAGGTATTTTCGTCTACATCTTCGAAGATATTCAGCAGATGGAATCCGTATCCCTAGAAAAATAAATTCAATTTTCTTTGTAAAATTATATGAACGTTACTGTACTGTAAACCTGACATGCCAATATTTTAACCAAATGGTCATTAAATGAATTGAATTGAACCCTTATTCATATTATTTAATCACTTTCACACAATCAGTTTATTGGTTCGATAAAAGTATGTCCGCCCCTTTCTTTTGTTTACCTACTGTTAGAAAAGGATAGGGCGAGAGTTATCGAGCCGATAAAGTTAAAATGCTGCCAAGTTAGGCGCTTGCCTACTCTTTTACTTACAGCAAAAGAAGGTCTGAGATAATTGAAATCGGATCGCCGTTACGGAAAAATCCGTGTGATTTTTATAACATTCCAAACTTTTTTAAGTTAAGTGTTTTTTGATTGAAAATTTTTGAATATCCAAAAGTCGTAGAACAAACCATGTATATCAATAACAGAACTGATTTGAAGGTGAAAAATACAATGATAATAGTAGGTATGTAGGTGAAATATGTATGAGTCATTGTATGATAAAGCTAGGCAAGGCAATTGGTTCTCGTGACAACTGGATCAGCTGAGCGTAGGTCGTAATAGAGCAGGAATGGGCAGCATCCTCCGCGTGGTCCACATGGGGACAATCTTTAAATAATTGCATAACGTTTAGATAAGTAAATTTGTAGAGAATATCACACGCTAATAGTTTGCCGTGGGTTCCAAGTTCCAGTTTGCAAGTGATGCTGATTTTGCTATACTATGTCGTAAATTGAACGATGGAAATTCAACATTATCTTCTTGGACACAGAGACCACGGCTTTCCACTTGCTACGATCCTGACATCTTTTGCTTCATTCTTTCTCATCACATTCCTCATACATGCTCGTCGGTTTAGAGTACTTTTGATTTGGCCTTTTGGGAAATTTCTTCGATACACGATAGAGATAGTAGATTAGGTATAACAATATATTCCATAACTAGTGTATCTACGTTCCCAAAAGTGGTTTATATATTCGTATAAAAGTATAAAAAGATTTAATATTGCGAAAATACAAACATTTATTATCAGTTTTTTCCCCCTAAGTTTCTCAGTTTCAGTCTCAGTTCAGCGGTTTTTTGGCTTATAATCATCTTAATAACTAATAATTAAACGTATTTACGTGAACAAGGACCTCGAACAGCTAAATAATTGAGCTTGAACTGATCTGACCCCAAAACAGCAGAATTATGCAGTGTTTTTTACAATGAAAGATGGCAGGTTTCCAAAAGTCGAGGAATAAACCTTGTGGCCAACTAGCTTCCGCCCGCAGCTTCGCTCGCGTGGTACCCACATAAAAAGCCTATATGCTATTCCAGACTATAATCTATCTCTGTACCAAATTTCATCCAAATCCGTTCGGCCGTTTAGCCGTGATTGAACCACAAACATCCAAACATCTAAACATCCTCACAAACTTTTGCATTTATAATATTAGTAGGATTGGTTGCAGAATAATCCCCTTTCGGTCCCGTCCGCTATACTATCTGACTTATATTATAAATGCGATAGATTGTGAGTATGTTTGTATGTTTGTTGTTCAATAACGCCTTAACGGTTCAACCGATTTTGTTGAAACTTGGAATATATACCTAAAGGTATTTCTTTACCTAAAAAAGCATATAGGCAACTTTTTATGTAGGTACCACACGAGGGAAGCCGCTCACGGTAGCTATTTATGAATAGTATAATAGTCCAGCTCCAAAGGTTCTTGTACATGGCCTGAAATGCCTTGAGTCGAGTAGGGCGACTAACTTCAAGTCCTACGTGCTCCAGGTAACTGCCAAGTACAAAGAGGTGTTCCTCGCGCCCGACTTCTTGTCAGCTGGAGCTGTCTACCGTCGCTACAGGGAGGCGTATGCGCTCAAGAAAGTCCCTGACTCTAGATAATATTTTATTTAAGTTTAATATTATATGTATGTTAGTCTGTAAGGTGTTTATTAATATTGGTCATGGCATATTACACATGTTTGTGCAATATGTCGAGTAGCCTGAAATAAAGATATTAATTAATTAATTAATAATAGACAGGCCACGTTATCATAGATGGCCTCTACGAACGCGTAGCATGTGCTACGCGTTCAGGCATATATTTTGCCAGGGGCTAGGAATGAGTAGACAGATGATGAAAATAGATTTTCCTGACTTGCGATGTTGAAAATATTATTGATTTTAAAGTGAAAGCAACAATTATGGATAACATTAAATTAACACAACTACGCGTAGTTGGTTATCGCATTGCCGATTCAAGGCGAAGATGCGGGTTCGTTCGTATCCCGCTGGTTCGAAAATTTTGGATATTATTTAAGTTTAACTTTTCCCATTCATCGGCTTCCCGCAACCTTCACAATGTCGTCGGTCCCTCGGTGGGTGGTCTTCCAACACTGCGTCGCCCGGTTCGCGGTCGCCATTCGAGAACCTTTATTCCAAAACAGTTGTTGGTTCTGCGTGCTAGGCCTGCCCACTAAGCACTTAAGTATTGATCAATTTTAAAACTTAAGTCGTGTTCAATCGGTGTGCGATATGTCATCTAAAATTTATTTGTAAATGATCCAAACGTCTTTTGAATAAGGTTAATTTGAGTTTGACTTTTAGGAGCTTGCGATATCGTTGAGCTATATCGCACGCACTCAAATGTCAAACTCAAAATTGATTGTATTCAGTACAGGTAAGGCTGATTGTGAAATTAATTTTAAATGACATACTAGCTTCCACCTGTGGCTTCGCTCGCGTGGTACCTAGATAAAAAGTAGCCTATATGCTATTCTAGGTAAATAACTCTATCTATTCCAAGTTTCATCGAAATTGGTTGAGCCGTTACGGCGTGAATGTACCACAAACATCCAAACATCTAAACGTCCAAACACCCTCAAAAACTTTCGAATTTATAATATTAGTAGGATGACATATATCAAGGCCATATCGCATGCCGTTTGAACAGGGCTTCAGAGCTATTAAGGCTATTCTTTCAAGAAAAATCAAGGGACAAAAAAGACATCCTATACGAGCTCATTCGCACGGTTTTTTGATATATTTTTTTCATACCGTACTCTTCGTAAAAATAGAATGGCCCACGTGCGTCCCAATTACGAAATGCAATTATTACACCGTACCGAAATAATATCGATACGTCGATAGGTAATTTAATCGACTTTATAAATATCTCTTGCGAAATGTCCCCTCTGAGTACAATGTTTTTTTTTCAATACAACACGTGAATGCATGTCAAGGTGACACTTGAAATCCTATTGGAATTTTAACTGATATAACATACCTGGGGCCGTTACGTCTTATTGCCATTGAAATGCGTGCGTGTCAGCACTATTTTCAATGAATTTGAACCTTAACTCTTAGAGACTGTCAACATACATCGCCTTAACAAAATCGCAAAGTTGATCGTACGGGCACTGGTTTTGTTTTGATACTTGCTTGTCGTGATCGATTATTTCTTGGTCATTCTGTATTAGGTGCGTGACCAAGTTAGATAGATAGATAGATAGATAAGATCATCATCATCATCATCAGCCTGATGAAGTCCACTGCTGAACATAGGCCTCCCCCAAAGAGTTCCATGACGAACGGTCTTGAGCCTTTTCCATCCACCGACTTCCCGCAACCTTAACAATGTCGTCGGTCCATCGGGTGGGGGGCCTTCCAACACTGCGTCTTCCGGTTCGTGGTCGCCACTCGAGAACCTTTGTTCCCCAACGGTTGTCGGTTCTGCGAGCTATATGGCCGGCCCACTGCCACTTCAACCTGCTAATTCTGAAAGCTATGTCGGTAACCTTGGTTCTTCTACGGATTTCCTCATTTCGGATTTTATCACGCAGCGAAACTCCGAGCATAGCTCTCTCCATAGCCAAGATAGATAGATAGATAAATTGTTTATTTGACACACACACAAATACAGCACAGACAGAGATAAAAGCAAACAGAAGAAACAAAGTTGAGGTATGGTGGCCCGCCTATTACCGTTGGTGAAAGAATCATTGTAGTGAAAGGATTAAAGTGCGGCTCTTAGAGGCTCCTTTCGTGCACATGTCACGTGTCTTCGAATTTTTAGGTTCTAGGACGATATTTTGCTTTACCGTTTGAGAGCACTTGTATACACTAGTACATAATGCAAATACCTACCCTTGTTTTCCTTCATTCTGTCTACTGACTGCTATAGTTTTTGTATTAGTGTTTGTCTTAATTCTGTTCTTGTTGTTGTGTACAGTTTGTATGTACCTTAAATAATTTCTATTCTATTATATTCTACAGCTACTCTATATCATCATCTTTAGTCTGAGGAATACCAACGCAACCTTCACAATGTCTTCTGCTTTTCCTTTATGTCCTCTGTGACTGTAGTTGCTACAATTTTGCCAGTGTCAATGCCGACAAGATTTGAAACAGTAAAACGAAGGGTATCTTAATGAGAAAATGGCCAATGAAAGAGACTCGAATAACATTTTGACTGCAAGTTCATCATCATCATCATCATTTCAGCCGTACGACGTCCACTGCTGAACATGGCCTCCCCCACAGACAGAGCGAATTCCATAACTTGTGGGGGGATTTGCCCATACTCACCACGCTGGGCATGCGGGTTGGTGAGCGCAGTTGGAGCTAACGTTGTTAAAATGAGGGAAACTGCTGCCCATCCCCTAGCTTTTTTCCCTTAGTCGCCACTGCACAATGTCTTCGGTTTATCAGTTTCAGTTTATCAGTGCGTTACGCACTGTCACTGTTGTTCTAATCGGTGGTAGGTATTGCCGTGGTTACACCACTCTCCCGGTCGTCTAAACGATCGTCTTCCTTTCGATGTACCTACAACTTACCACGCAACAACAACGTGACGTGAACTTGCACAATCTGTCAGGTTGACATTGTAGGCGGATTCTGTATATTTCAATTAAACGAGATTTCTTATTATTCATACGATACTGAAAGAAAAGAAGATTTCTGACTTGGGCTTTGTTTTACGGTTGTTTTTGATATTTTTGGCACCTTTATAACTGATTTGCTTCTGAATGCGGCTTCGCTCGCATGTTACCTAAATAAAAAGTAGCATTATGCTATAAGGTAAAGAAATCTATGTATTCCCAGTTTCATCGAAATCGGTTCAGCTGTTCTGGCGGGATTGAATTACAAACATCCATCCATTTATTCCACGGTCGCATTTATAATAAGAAGTAAGATTATTAAACGCACGAAAAGTTCAACTTCATGATGTCTACCTCAGACAGCTCAATAATTGATTTTAAACTGATTTGATCCCAAAACAGCAGATATCGTAGAACAAACTTCATTGCCAATCACAAAACACATGTCACCCCCTTTTTAAATGCAGCAAATATGTTGAAAATGGAAGCGCGTAGAAAACTGCACCTCGCTACCCTCCTTTTTGGCCTTATTAAAACTGGAATTCCTGAATACCTGTACAAGAAACTTACCTGGGCGAGTCAAATTTCACGTTACTCAAAGCGAACTTGCACTAAAGTGTTTGTGACGCCGAGACACAAGTCTGTTGCTTTTAGAGGATCCTTCCGATTTGCCGCCACCAGTACGTGACCTAAAAACAATCACAACATTTAAATATACACTCAAAAAAGAGCTTCTTGCATTACAGAAACAGTAGCGATTAACTTTTCCAACTCACCTAACACTACGACGCACGTATGGCGGGCACGTGGGAGTGGTTTCATCGGTCCAACACTAAACTAGTTAGGTGCGGACTGTACATTACACTCTAAACAAGAGTGTATGCGTAGCCAGTAAAATCGCACCGTTTAGTGTTTTTCATGATCTTGTCACCAGCACACTGTATAAGTATTGTAGTGTAATGAAACGAGGATAACACTTGACAACACCACTTTATTTATTCCGAACTTGTGGAATATTCTAGATTCGATTACAACTTTTAGTTCTATACTAGATCACTGGTTACACGACAATGCTCACTGCTCGGCTTCCAGAAAAAGAATGCCAGTCCATTCCAACTTTTGCTTAAAGGTTACCTCCGGTCGGTTATAAAAAACGAACCAAATGCCGTGGTTTGACCGTTCGTGATTGGCTACCCACAACTTCCACATCACGCACAGAACAGAATTGCCAGCTAACAAATATTTTAAATTCCAAATGCTATGTTACCATTATAAGAAATAAATATTTTACTATTACTTTTTAATTATGAATATCAAATCACGACATTCGGCCGTCCGACATCGTATAACCTCCCGGTATACGAAAATACCTACTTAAGACAGACATTTTTTTTTTTGTGCTTAGTTAAACATCTTACAGTTAAATTATTGCTACAATCAAACTTAAATGAATTATTTGGTTATAAGCCGCAAAATGAAAGCTCAACTATTTCAATCGTTTCAATCTTTGAAATTACACTTACAATATTTCCAATGGATTTGTCTTAATATACCTACTGTTAATTTGACTATGTTTTACATACTATTGTCTATGAGTAATATCTACCATAATTCACGACATTCTGGTTTATTATTTAGATTATCATGTATAAACTAGTCCGATAACTTATTTTGTTTTTCGTTTTTGTAGCATAAATAAAAGAAACCTCACTGTAATCATTACTGCTTGAACCGAGAAGATTATCATCTGAATTATTATGCATTATAGCATTAATATTTATTCAAGGCCTTATTCTATATGCTGCAACAACGGTTTCAATTCAAACACTCGCTTCATAATCTATCTTCTGCTCCTACAAACTCAAATAATATACCTTTTCCACATATCCCATTATTTTTAAGAATTTATCTACTCTTGTGTGTCTACCCATAAATCCCAATATCCCAACATCTCCGTACATATTGACTGCTATTGTTATTTAGACCTAAGTAACTCTTCTTTAGTGCCTAACATAATTATACTCAGAAGTACTAAGTACCTAACCAACCTCATAAAAAATCCAAAAATAAGCCTAAACATAAACTCTTCCAAATATTGTGGTTACAATAATAGTTATCTATTTCCTAGTACTAGTCACACTTGCTATCATAATCTTTAGAATTTTGTAAAAAACAAATTATTTTAAAATTTGTCACTTGCTATCATAATCAATTATCTATCATAATCTTTAGAATTTTGTAAAAAACAAATTATTTTAAAATTTTGTTTCATGTTTTATGCTAATATAGTAATTGTAAAAGTTTATTCCGGTAATCTTAACTTCCTTCCTCAAAAACTGGAGCAGAAATTATATTGGCATCATGCGTTGTTCACAGTGTTTCTTGGCTTTTTAAATATTAGCAGGTAATTCGGCTCGTACCTCTTGTAGAGTCACAAGAGTAGCATTTGTAGTAATATCTAGGTTATTGGTTAAACTATCGCGCAATCAGATGCCAAAGACTTCTGCTTCGGACGGTATATCAAATTATTTTTCTGTCCTTTAAAGAAATTAATAAGTCATTAATACTATTATTATCCCCATTGTACTAGCCACGTGACCTTGTTACATGATCGGTCTTACATATCTGCAATCTCGCACTACGAGGAACTAAAAAGCATAGCCTATCTTCAACCTTCCGGTAAACTTTAGGCTTCTGATAACATAGTAACCTACTTGTCTGTACCGGGGTTTATTTAGAATTTTAACAATAATTTCGGGGTCTGTCATTTGTAGAGTCAAGTCATTATACAAAAACTACATTCGAATCTTCTGTCTTATCAATCCTAAAATTTGTATTCAGAATTAGAGTCTATTATGTCTATTATGACTATTATGAGCGATGCGAGAGCCATGGCGACAGTCAATGTTAAACGTAAATGAACTTCTGTAATCTTATGAGATCCACAAGCTAATTCGTAAGGCAGCCATTGTGCAGAAACCTTTGATAAATTAAGTTGAAATACTAGTTATAATTTTCGAACCAACGGGAGTCCTAACCCGCATCTTCGCCCTGAATCGGCATTGCGATACTAAATTTTCTAAAGAATCTACCTAATCTGCTCTGTTGGTCGTTGTAGAAGAACAACCCATTGCTACCTTTGAGAACAGTAACGCATGACAACTCTAAAATCTTGCCCTATTAGGGGTTTGAAAAAAGTATTTGCTGACAAAAAGTAATTCAGTTTGAGTCTCGATTTAGTCTATTTTTACTGTGACCATTGTCTTGCAGATTGGAATCATTGGAATAACTGTAGAGTTTCCAAAACCCTTTATTGACGTTCTAAACTTCGAGCATTTGTTTTAAGTATTGTGACTACTGTCACTTCCAAAATCAATATATTCAATAAAACTTTGACCATCGACAACAGCAATATATATATTTAATTGTAATTTGTATTGTTTTTAGCAGAGATTACAAAAGTCTTGAGTTTTATCTATCCTACAGTCAACACATGAACTTAATGATTCCAATTTACAAATTTCAGACGAGTCATACCTAACCGTGTAACGTTCCGGCTTAGCTGGTACTTTAACCTTTTCCCCACCTAGACTACAATATACTATTATCATTTATTACTTTATGCTAAATAACTATTCTCATGTAAGTGATCGTATGTCTTTTTGAGAATACCTAAATTTCTTAAAATTATGACTTTTTCATGACTGTTAAAGCAAACGACACAGCTATCATTGTTAGTAGACACTGGGCTAGTATCGGGGCGTTTTGTTAAACTGTCGAAACGTCTTTTATCTAGTGGCAAACTATTGCCCGTAACCACTGGCACGTAATGTTTATTTGTATATATCTTATTTATTGTTTGGTTCGTGAGGTCACCCATAAGCTTTGGTCTGAAAACCAGCGCTGCTGCATATTATCAAAATGCGTAGCAGCAATAAGCTGAGACTATGCCTGTTTTGGCTTACACTCGGCACGCACGAGAGACTAATAAGTACATAAATATATTATGAAATAGGTACATACATTTCTGTTTTTTTTTTTTTGTAGGTACCTACTTATTTTTTAAAATTTGTTTTTAGGTAGGTGTACCCTACTCGAGTTATTATTCATACCTAGGTATATACTATTAGGTTGCTGTCCTGTCTTTTGTTTCCCTATCTCTAATCTATTGTTTGTGTTGTTACTTCTTGATTCTTCTGTCTGTGTCTGTGTGTTCGTCAAAATAAACTTATTTCATTTAATATCATTTATAGGGAATCCTAGTGTGGAGATCAAAGTTATCGCATACCTACCTACCATGCTTATAAATTAATTTAAATTCTATTTTGTTTAGCTAACTACTTTGCCTAATCAAGGCTAATTTAATTAATTTGCTTTAGGATTAGAACCTACCTACTACACCTACTAACAAATTAGTTAATAAATAAGGAGTACCTTCCTATTATGTATCAAGTAACTGTCTTTGTATTTTAGTTTTTTTACTATAAATAAACTCATTATTATTTATTATATATATTATTATTATATGTTATTATTATTATAATTCAGAAAGTTTAGTAAGTCTTCTGGTTCTTTACTATTGAAGGCTTGTTGCCCCATTTCTAATAGATTTGTCAACAATCCTGTGTATAATGCAGCCTACGTCATATTTGCTACTGATTTGAAAACTATTTACAAGGGTTAACTTTTAATAAAAATACTGTCTAATTATAACTTCTTCGAGAAGCTGACCATAGTTCTGCTCATTCTGAACGTTTTCCGTAATTTTACCTAATTGCCATTCAGACCAACCAAACACCACTGAAGGTAGTGGTTCGAACCATTTATTTGAAGCCCAGTTAGCTTCTGCAAAATAAAATGTATGGTCTGCTTCTCGTTTCATTCGTAAAGTTAGCACACTCTTTTTGACTTTCCTGATCCAACTTTCCACACAGACTTTTACACACTGGATCAAATTCAGGAATAACATCGTTTATGTGATTGCTACTTAACCGATAAGAACATGGATCGTTCGGATTACGCAAAAAAAATTATGATCTTCAGTACCTCGTCAGCAGCGTGATGGAGAAATCGACTTATCGGCCTCCAGTGCATGTCCTATTTCTTTTACGCCTTCACGATCCACTCGTGTCAAATTTTCCTTACGAGCGCGTAGTCGTCCTGGCCTCAGAATGACACGTCTTTAGATCTCAGACTCCTCACAGCTCATGAACTCATGGAAAAATAAAAACAGTGTGAGAAAATTGTAATTATATCAAACCTCTTAAACTTAGATGGGAATCAAACCCAAAAACAAATCCTCCAATAAAAATCTAGTATGGTAATACTAGATACTCAGTGGCATTATTTTCTTTCATTATTTTAGCTCAACTGATTCTTGTGTATTTTGTAAATATTAACTCTTATTAGTTTTAATTTTCTTTCTGTAAATTGAGATTTAGCAGAATTCATTATTATTTATTATTATATACTTCGTTTTAAGTTACAAGTCATCATTTTAAATTATCATTATTTATTCTAAATTTTTTTTTGCTCTCATGGCTAGTCTTTTTCTTGGAATACCATTATATTTAGCCTAAAATTTCATAATATTGTTTGAATGGCTACTTAGCATATCACAATTAACACATGGTTCATAATTTTGTCTTATATTTATTTAGATTTATGGCTCACTTGGCCTAGCACTACCACGCAGTCCATGT
This sequence comes from Anticlea derivata, assembly GCA_947579855.1. Classification (NCBI taxonomy): domain Eukaryota; kingdom Metazoa; phylum Arthropoda; class Insecta; order Lepidoptera; family Geometridae; genus Anticlea; species Anticlea derivata. Next base: position 10,310,122 of record OX388269.1, read on the forward strand.
AATTTTGCGACTTACTTTGTCACGTACAGGTCCTGCGCGTCATACGCGTAGTGCTAATCACTCTCAGGTCATAGCACACATGGCTTAACTGAGGCATACATAGCCTATATTCATTAAAATTAGCACACATGGCTTAACTGAGGCATACATAGCCTATATTCACTACAATTAGCACACATGGCTTAACTGAGGCATACATAGCCTATATTCACTAAAATTAGCACACATGGCTTAACTTGTTTAATTTTTAATTTCAATTTTTATTATGATTTTGACATTCTTTATTTTTAATTTTTAGTTTTATAATTTTTTTTTGATATCCTTTTATTTGAAATTTTGCATGCCGGCTGTGGCAGAACATAATTGAAACGAATTCATTTTATTTTATGACCATTGTTAACCTACATTATGTTCAAGCAAATAAATTTATCTTTATCTCTATCTGAAGCTTACTAAGCCTAGGATATATATATATATATATTTTCAACACAATTGCTCATAATGTGGCTCTAATTTCACCGCAATTAGGCACAAGTTTCTATACAAAAAGATCGTGCTCAATAGTACAAATAAATTAATGTACTTATTGCTTGCTCATTTCATGCAACTTCGTATTTAAAAAGGTAATTTCAACTTGTATCTACGTGTTTAATAAATAAAAATTTCACTCTTGATTTATCTTTGTTTTCTATCTTGAATTTTTAGTATTATTTTCTTCACAAGGGTGTTGAAAAACGCACAATAACTAATGTACAATATTGTAAATAAGGCAGGTAGTAGTGCCCAATGAACTCTGATATTTTCGTGCTGATCAAGCGATATTCAATTCTAACACTGCATTAGCAGCAAAACTAACGTGTACTGGTCCGTAACAGCCGATCCGTACTGGCATTAGTTGAATTTGTTTTCTATCTACTAAACGTTTCATAAACTAAATATTTTGCCGACATTACAGGTACTCACAAATACACAACCACTACTAATAGAAAGGTGCTAGCACTACCGGATAGTCTCGGTGTAATACCGACCGGTTCGTGAGCAACGATTCCAATATAGCATAATTGATAAAATGTGTAGGTACCTAAACTGATAATCTAGTTATTTTATTTTTAAAAGGCACCTACCTACAAATATTATCATTCTATAAATAGAAAGGTGCTAGCACTACCGGATAGTCTCGGTGTAATACCGACCGGTTCGTGAGCAACGATTCTAAATATAGCATATGACAAAATGTGCAGGTACCTTAAATAATTCTTACTAAACTGAAAATAGAGTTAATTTAGGCACCCATACCTACAAATATTGCCATTCTACTAATTTGGAAGGTGCTAGCACTACCGGATAGTCTCGGTGTAATACCGACCGGTTTGTGAACAACGATCCAAACAGCAGATGACAAAATAGCATAGGTGTGCCCTATACCTCAAATTAATTGATGCCAGCACGACCGGATTGTTAGTCCCACGAATATCTTGTTCAGTACAATTCAACAGATAAGTTCTTAGAAAAATTAAATTCATAAGGGCGCTAGGCATATAATCGTTAAAAAAAAATACAATTTACATACCGCTGGTTGATCCCGCTTCTGAAATGTAATGAAACGAGGATAACACTTGACAACACCACTTTATTTATTCCGAACTTGTGGAATATTCTAGATTCGATTACAACTTTTAGTTCTATACTAGATCACTGGTTACACGACAATGCTCACTGCTCGGCTTCCAGAAAAAGAATGCCAGTCCATTCCAACTTTTGCTTAAAGGTTACCTCCGGTCGGTTATAAAAAACGAACCAAATGCCGTGGTTTGACCGTTCGTGATTGGCTACCCACAACTTCCACATCACGCACAGAACAGAATTGCCAGCTAACAAATATTTTAAATTCCAAATGCTATGTTACCATTATAAGAAATAAATATTTTACTATTACTTTTTAATTATGAATATCAAATCACGACAGTAGGCACCTACGTAACACAACACTCCATTCACTCCAGTCCACATTTCACCTTGTTAATCCATGTAACCACTACCCACACGGCACCTAGGTACTGCCAGGCAATAGATCAAAGACTATATAATACACTATGGCAATAGATACAAAGTAACTTTATTATATCTGCCAGGTACTGCTTGCGTGTGTCCGTCTGTCGGTCGTCGCCGTCGTCGGTCGCGCGCGTCGTTCAAGCAAGTTTAAACTTGTTTTGTTTGTTTGATTCGCGGGCGCGCTACACCACGTGACGCACATACAAACAGGCACCCACAGACTATACACTACATGAATACTGCAGGCACCATAGATATGGGATTGGGACTAGACTAATGACGCACTGCAGAGATTGACAGAGAAAAAACATTCCTTCTTAGCTACTTTATCTATGCTCTCGCTTGGGCTGACTGAACCTATTTATGTACCTATTTATCTAGCTACCTACCTACTTCACCTTACTTGCTTACTTGTTTTTCGTATATTAAACCTGCCTAACTTACCTACCTATATAATTTTACTTCTACTTCTAGTTCTACTTATTCTTATTTTATTTTATTTTATTTTTTTTGATCTACAATTCCTACCTACCTACAAACATCGACTAAAGAACGCGAGAAATGCAGCACACTACGATCGTGAGGTCGCCGTAAAGGGTTCCATCTGAAAACCAGCGCCGCTACACTTCGTGTGCGGCATCAATGCTGAGATGGAACCTTTTTTGGCTCACGCATGCATCGGTACGGACTAATGAATACCCTAGTTTTGTTACTTCCTACCTACTTTTGTTTTGTTTTGTTTCCCCCCTACCTTTTGTATTGTAACCTGTACCTTGTGTCTTTATTTTTTATTTTATTAGTTTGTGCTGTGCTTGTGTGTCCAAAATAAATGTATTTTCTTTCTTTCTTTCTTTCAATCAAGGGTGTAGAATAAGCCCCTTTTGGAATAGCATAGTCATACATATTATGAACCACCATGTAGTTACTAGATTTCTATCATAGCATGTGTTACGCACTTTAACTTTTCGAAAAATACTCATTGGCGCACGCCCGGGTTGGAACCCACAACCTTCGGATCGAAAGTCGGGGTACCTACCTCCAACTAGGCCAAGACGGCATAAAACACGGTAAATCAACGGTCTTTAGAAAAATCTAGTAATATTGCAATTTACTGTAGGTTTTCGCGTGGCGACATCGATAAGAATGTGTTTAAACGGTTTTGTGTACGTTTAACTGCTTTCATGTCGAATCATAAAACAATACCTCATAATTATTACCATACACGTTTTCGGTTCGATACCATAGGAGAAAACTAATATTATAAACTAGTTTGTGTGCGTTTGTTCAAACGACGGCGTGCGATATGTCAATTAAGCTTTATTTTAAAAAGATCCTTACTTCTACTGAATAAAGTCTATTTGAGTTTGACTGTGGCTAGCGATTACATAGTTGCGATATCTTTGAGTTCGCAACATCGCATTCCCTCAAATGTCAAACTCGAAATTGACCGTAAATAGTAGGCGTAAAGATCATTTTGAAATACATTTTTAACGTTTTTTTTTTATAAAAAAGCTACGGGATGGGCAGCTGCAATCCTATCCCTTTTTTTTTTTAACGACGGAGAAATGCGTTATGCATCGAAGCTGCAACCCTATCCCTAACCTAACCTTTTTTTTTTTTTTTTTTTTTATCGATGGGGAAGTGCGTTACGCATGCCCCCCAGAGAGCTGGAGGGGTATGTCGGGCTCTCCGCCAGCTACTGATGAGATATCAGCGACCAACGGCATACCGACTAAAAACCCATCGATGTTCCTTCACTCACCTTAGTGCTAATGCATCATCGAACCACTCATCATTCGACGGCTGGCTCGACACTGCATCAGCACTTGGCAAAGTCACGGGGTCCCGATCGGATTCTACCGCGACTCTGCCAGTGATTGTCCGCCATAGGCAGACCCCACGATCCTCCTGCTGCGATGGAGGGGGATGTCCCGGAACATCAAGGACATCTCCTACTGCCGGTGGCCTGTGCAATGCAGGGTCGGGGCTCCCCGCACCCGTACCCCGCTGGCCTTCGTTGAGCGGGAGAAGGCGATCGAACTCCCTTCGCCTCCTTCCGGCTCTCCGCCGACGGCACGGTTCAGCTAGAGGATCCTCCTCTCTGACTCGTTCCGCTGTCTCCTTCTGCAGTATAACGTCCTCGCAAAAGGAGACCATGGCCTCCCAGGCTCTCTCACTCTCAAGCATGGCCCTAACCACGCTCGGTAGAGAAAGATCACTTCCAACTACCGCCTCGAGCGTTAAACGCTGCGCCGTCCAGGTGCTGCACACCTCGATAGTGTGTTGCACTGTATCGTCAGCATTACCACAGTGCTGACAGGCAGGACTGGTCTCTCTCCTAGCAACTCGGTGCAGGTAATGCCCAAAACAATCCCTAACCTAACCCTAACTCAACTGCGCTCGTCAAACCGCATGCCCAGCGTGGCGCGTATGGGCAAATCCCCCAAATGATTGTTTGGGTGCAGGCCGTACAAAGTCGGTCACGCTGGAAATCTATCGGGGAGGCCTTTAGTAGACTTTAGACGTTTAGCAGTGGACGTTCTACGGCTGAAATGATGATGAAGTAAGAAATTATTTTTAATGCAGAGCTATTCTTGTAGGATAATTTTCCTTGTATTCGACTGATTTATCTGACAATGCCTATAAAAAGTGAGTGACTATAGGGAAACGACATTGAATCGAATGTGACTAGGGCAACAAGTTTTTAAATTGATGGTAGGTACTATCTTACTTAACATCATCATCATCAGTTTGGGAAGTCCACTGCTGGACATAGGCTTCCCCCAAAGTTCCATCCACCGACTACCCGCAACTTTGACAATTAAAAATTAATATATATTCAGATGTTTTAGTTAGCAATCTTGATGCTGAATTTATCGTACGTTTAATAATTATTTACAAACTTTGGTCGACGCCGCCGGTGATAAGAGAGCTGGCTCATTCCTTGCACAAAGAATTTCTTTGGCAATTCAACGCGGGAATGCAGCCAGTGCTCTTGGCACCTTGCCGCATGACCAAAATTATTTGTTTAATTAGTTTCTATTTTGTCATTATTTTATTTTATTATTGTATAGTATGTATAAGTGTATATATTTACAAAGTCGAGATAATAGATGAGATCCAAAAAACTTAAATAGAAATTTGAAAATTTTGATATATTTTTTGCTTTGTGCTCAATATCTTTTTTTTCTGTACCTTCTACAGAGAATACCTAAAATCTTATGAGTCGAGCAAGGCGAACTGGAAACAAGAAAAGAGGATAACTATGGTTTAAGGCTATAGGTACGATGTATCAAGGAAATCTTGTTATTCTTACATGAATAAAAGCTATAGTTGTAAAATATAACGGAATATTGAAACTTTGACAAATTGTTTGCTTGTCGTTATTATTATTCCTTGGGCATCCTGTAATAGTTCAGTGACCAGGTTGAGGTATGGTGGCCCTGAAAAGGGCCAGTGACCGTGGATGAAAGAATCAGTGTAGTGAAAGGATTAAAGTGCGCCTCTTAGAGGCTCCTTTCGTGCACATATCATATATCTTCGATTTTTTAGGCTCTAGGACATGCCGGTTTGCACACGATCTTTTCCTTGCTGCATTATTCACGCTGCGGGAAAATTGTTTGCATAATCTGCAAATATTCTCATACCTACTTGTAGTTTCTGATACCCACGACACAGGGATTCCTAGTGTGGGGTCAGGCTATGTATGTGTCTGTTGGGTGTTATTATTTTTATTATTTATTATAAGTTCTTCTACGGATTTCCCCGTTCGAGTTTTTATCACGTGATCAAATTCCTAGTACGCCGAATCGTATGTAGTATTGTGAAATAAGATTATCGAGAGCAAATGACCCTCGCATGTCAGATAACGCTGCCGTATTTCTATCTCAGGTGACATTTTTACTTTTTAAATCTGATCGCGGTAATTCAAACTTGTGAGTTTTTTTATTTTTTTTATTTTTTATACAACTGAGGTGGCAAACAAGCATACAGCCCACCTGTTGGTAAGCGGTTACCGTAGCCTATGAGCGCTTGCAATACCAGAGGCATCACGCACGCGTTGCCGACCCCGAACCCCCTCCCCCCCTAAAGAGCTCTGGCAACCTTACTCATCGCAGGAACACAACACTATTTGAAACAAATAATGTTATTTGGCTGCGATCTTCTGTAAGGCGGAGGTACCTCCCCAGGCGGGCTGCTCCAATTCAGAACGAGAAAATCTCGCTGTGCCCTACCTCCTCCTAAAAAAAGTAAAGTACCTATGACCGTTGTGTACGAAAGGAGCCTCTAAGAGGCGCACTTTAATCCTTTCACTACACTGATTCTTTCATCGACGGTCATAGTTTGTATTCATAACCGCAAGTTACGCAACCCGCTCGTATTATTTCAATCTCGAGTTACTCGCACCTGTACAGTCACCTGCATAAAAAGTATACCTACACTTCATAATTTTGCAAAATGATGCTAAACTAAAGATGAAGATACAAAATACAGTTAAAAATTAAAATATGATGGTTAGATTAACATTTTGAATTTTTGTTGTGTAACCGCACGATGCAGTGTTGAAGGCCCCTCAATGAACCGAAGATGTTGTGAAGGTTGCGTGAAGTCGTCGGTGTATGGAGAAGGCTCAGGACCGTTCCTCATGGCACTCTTTTTCTCTCTGCTGTCAGAACAGCCACAACTTGCCTATTGTGATCCATACTTGTTACTTGTGTAGCCCCTTTACAGGGCATTCAAAGTTCACCGCAAAGCCAAGCAGCTGTTTAGAACTGAAAAATTTTCTTTGGGGTGAGTTCCTTTAGCTCCATCGGGCTTAAGATGTGCTTGCCCAGATGGATGCTACGTTTGAGCATAAGTGTTCCGCACTCACCTAGCAGGTTGAGAGACGTGAGGAATGCCTGTTTTTCTCTCTGCTGTCAGAACAGCCACAACTTGCCTATTGTGATCCATACTTGTTACTTGTGTAGCCCCTTTACAGGACATTCAAAGTTCACCGCAAAGCCAAGCAGCTGTTTAGAAGTGAAGGTTTTTCTTTGGGGTGAGTTCCTTTAGCTCCATCGGGCTGAAGATGTGCTTGCCCAGATGTATGCTACGTTTGAGCATAAGTGTTCCGCACTCACCTAGCAGGTTGAGAGGCGTGAGTGGACATCAAAAGGCTGATGATGATGAACATCTTTATCTTTGTAGCATTCTCTGAAGATTATCGGATGTATATCTTAGTGCAGGCGACTGTACCTACTCAAAATTGAACTAGATTACCTATAGACAAATTGATATTTCATAACTCATATTGAACAATTTGGATATAGGTAGGTTGTTGGTTAGGCAAGTCGTAAAAATGTATTCCTATTTATGTAGAATTCCACACACGGAGTATGGCTCGGATAAAAAGGATCCTTTAATAAATAAATACATTTATTAATATATACCTAATATACGTCATACGTAACTTCTTTAATAGAGACTCTTCTTATCAATCCATACTATAGTTTTCTCGCAACATGCTATTTATGAAAACGTAAACGTAAAAAAAAACACCTTTTTTAAGAAAAAAACATGTCTTATATACTACTAAATTCCGCCCGCAGCCTCGCTCGAACCTATGAAGGTAAAAAAGCTATATGCTATTCTAGACTATAATCTAGCTCTGTGCCAAATTTCAGCCAAAACGGTTCAGACGTTTGGGCATGATTAAACCACAAACCTCCAAACGTCTAAACATACAAACATCTTCACAAACTTTCGCATTTATAATATTAGTAGGATAGGATCTCGAATGGCGATCACGAACCGGGCGACGCAGTGTTGGAAGGCCCCCCGATGGACCGACGACATTGTGAAGGTTGCAGGAAGTCGGTGGATGGAGAAGGCGTCTATTTTCCCGAAAGAGTACAATCTAGGAGTCTTCAAATATAGAGTCAATAAGTTCACTCTGGGAAAGCGTGCTCCATCTTAGGCCACATCTCACTTGCAAAAGTGAGTTGGTGGCCAAACGCCTTACCATTATCATTAGAAAAAAAAAAAAAATAAGCCTCAAGGCCGTTCATGGAACTCTTAGGGGGAGGCCTTTGTCCAGCAGTGGACTTCTACAGGCTGATGATGATGAGGATAGGATTATTATTTATTCATTTGATGCCTTATCATGCATTGTTAGTATTTTGCTTCTTAGAATTATTGCATATATGCATCTTGCTTTACAAAGCGTGTCGATGCCAAGGGCACGCCGAAGTAGGTCAAATGTCTACTTAAAATGCGTGTAATATGCATTCCCATATAATTATGGGCTTATTTCTCTAATAATAAATTCAAATAAGCGCTTCGCGAGCGTCGATATTTTCAAAAAAGCTATAATACAGACCTATAATATAGACCTTTGTTATAGCATTTCAAACCCCCCCCCCCCCCCCCCCCCCCCCTCACCACACATGCACACCTCTTTCTTACTGTATCCTCTCAACCACTGATTCATCTAGCTTTCATATTGTTTTTTAAGTATTTACTATATACTTTGCATTGTTTTTTGTTTTTGTAGGAACTATCAATGTTTAATTATACTAAGATAGACCTGTAATTGGCTGGTTAACACAATTACTTATGTAACATTGTTTTTATCATAAGTGCTGTTGGTCTTTTCAATAAATAAAATAAAATAAAAATAAAATAATAGTGTCACTAAGTCAAGTTCAAGAAACTAGGAAAAGAATTGTATTACTAGATTTATGAACTTGTCTTACCTACTAAGTACCTACCCGCCGTTCTTCGTTGTTTTTTAAAGAGGTTATTTCCTTTATTATAGACTCTAGAATAAAGGAAATAAAAGATTCTAGAATCTAGAGCCTTATTTCTGACATCTTATTGCCATTCAAATGTAAGCGTGTCAGCACTCATCATCATCATTTCAGCCCTAGGACGTCTACTGCTGATATACATCTCCCTTAGATTTCCAGCTCGACTGACCTAGTAGCCTGCTGTACGGCCCAAACAATGGTGGGATTTGCCCATACTCGCCATGCTGGGCATACCGGCTTGCGAGCGCAGATAAAGCTATTGTTGATAGAGAATGCTGCTAATGCTGCTGCCCATCCCCTAGCTTTTTCCTCTTAGTCGCCTCTTACGACAACCACGGGTAGTAATGAAGGGGCCTTCTCCAGCCGGGGCCACCTCGGCGGATTTTACACGAATTTGAATCTTTGAGAATGTCAACTGTCACAGCCTAAACAAAATCGCAAAGTTGATGATACGCGGCCTACCTAGTTTGCAAAAAGTTCCGCTACATCAAAAATAACAGATTAAAATCGAATGGTTACTACAGCTATTGATATAAATAGCTTTAATGGCAGTCAAGCAAATTCTTTTGGGCAGTTATATTAATGAATGACGTAAGTCGTAAGCTATCGAGTTCGTCGATCCCTCATATCCATTACCACACTTACTATAGCTATCGTTGTCAAATGCTAGCTTGCGCATCAAGCCGTGTTCAAACTGCGTAAGATATGCAATTATATTTAATGAAAATAATCCTTATGTCTGCTTATGAAAGTCAATTTTGAGTTTGAAATTTGAGGGCTTACGATATACATACATAGTGCAACGATATCGCAAGTCCCTAAAACAGCCTCCTTATCGCCGTGGCAGAACGGCTAGACGGACCGATTCTCAGGCACTGGAAAAATATGCACGTCTTGCCATACAACGCAACGCGTTGTGCCATATAAATGACCACCAAACTAAGGCCAACATGGCGGATTATAAACCAACATGGCGGACTTCAAATAGTGTTCACACAGTAAAAAACTTACCAGAAGAACTATTCTTGTACCATCGCATTTGCCTTCAAATTAATGAAATTGTATTTTTCTTGTAATCTCCTATTTTTTCCTAATTTTTCTATAGTGTACATGGACCAGGCCCAGAATGAAATGGCTCTATTAGAAAAAATGAGAAATATGACATGTGCTGTTTTATTATTATTATGTTATTTTAGAATGAATGAATCCTATGTACTACTAAAATTTAGCTTAAGCACTTTACTAATATAATATGGTGGACTAAGAAACCGAAATAAATCGTCTCCAAGGATTGAAATATAGATTTACTGCTGCTAACGATAAACCTTTTAAATATGTGTCTTGCGTATTGAGCAGAGAGATTGCAAACAAACTTAAACCCATTGTCAAAACAATAGTACAGAGCAAATTACTCGAAGCAGGTAAACCGAGTCCGTGAAGGTTTGATCTGTTTTTGTATAATTTTTTGCAAACATTCATTAGGCTGCGGCTGTGACTGTGACAAACAAGGTTGACGATTCGATACGAGTTTATTAATACGTTTTAAGTTCTGAGGTATAATTGTCTGAGCTGTATCTTTAGTTCCACTTTCACTCGTGTGGAGACGCGCTCATATTTTGTTTACACTTCTTCATCATCATTTCAGCCGTAGAATGTCCACTGCTGATCATAGGCCTCCCCCACAAATTTCCAGAGCGACTTCCTATCATGCGGGGGGAATTGTCCCATACTCACCACGCCGGGCACGCGGGCGAGCGCAGTTTGAGCTATCGTTGTTGAAATAGGGGAAGCTGCAGGCCATCCCCTATCTTTTAAACGCCTCTTACGAAATCCACGGGTATGTAGATATTCTTCAGAAAAACTCATGCGATAATCGTCCGTGTAGGTAACATGTTTTTATCAACTGTTTTATCTCCTTTCGAGAATCGTAACCTAGAAAAACTGTTAGGCTAGAAAACTGTTTCCATCTAAACGAACTTTACCTCCTGTTTTAGGGTTAAAAAATTGTACGAGTTCCATCATTAGTAGGTATATTATAGTAAAAAATAAGGAAATCCATTGCTTTTCTTTCAAGGAAGTTAAATAAATGGGTACTTATTTACTTAAAGATAAAATTTAGGGCTAGGTTAAGGTGAGGCTTCTTATCGCACAAACGTCGAAAGAAGAAGGTTGTAGGTATTATTTATATTAAGGTTTTACGAAATTGGCCTTGATAAATATTGTCACTTAGCCTGGCCGCACACTACCAGAAAAATTAAATCAATAGTATAGTGTACTTTAAGTAGTAAATCGATAGTCGACTGGCCTCATAGCTCAGTTGGTAGTAACTCTGCCTTCTGCGCTAGAGGTTGCGGGTTCGATTCCCGCACAGGAAAAACATTTATGTGATGAATACAGATGTTTGTTCTGTGTCTGGGTGTTAAATATTTATCTATTATGTATATCAGTCTCTGATACCCATAGAACAGGCTATGCCTAGTTTGGGATCAGTTTACCGTATATGTCCGGAATATTTATTATTTTATTTTTATTAGTGGCCGTACACAGGCTTAGTAACTTTTATGTCAACATTTTTGTCGGATCTTATCATGTAGTGAAACTCCGAGCACAGCTCTCTCGATATCCCGTTGCGTGACTTTGAGCTAGTGTATGAGGCCAATAGTTAAAAAGCTAAGTATTTATGTGAAGTATTAGGCTCGTATTCAGAGACAAGACTCAAGCATTGATCTGTACTTAAATCTCGATTTGAGGCGAAATTCTAATTCTTGAACAGTATTTATGTATAGATTCAATGATCGCAGTTCGCCTGAGTAAATGCTTATTCTGAAACGTCAATCAGACGAAATCGGTGCTTGAGTTTAGATTTGATTTGACATTAATCAAATGACATTTACGTTCCGTTACACGTACTTTGATGCATATTTATACTTCACTTTATTGTGATATTCTATTTCCACCCTGGCTATTTGAATTTCTACGTAAAACGGATCGAAAATTATAAATAAATCAAAATGTAAACGAGAACATTTGAGTACTGATTTGAGACTCGATTCGGCTGAGAGTAATTTAAATACCGTTCTTGAATAAAAGCTATGTTTGAGAAGAGATTCAATACTTAAATAGAGTTCAGCTGATCTGTGATTAAATCTATGCTTGAGTCGTGTCTCTGAATACGAGCCTTAATGTCAAAATTGCTCTTACTGGTTGATATCTGTGATATCCTTTATTGTTTTGTTCTCTTGAGACAATAACTTGTTGAACCTAACTGCATACAACTGCATGCGGCGCGCGTTTCATATCGCCTATCTTGCACGTGTCTGGGTGTTGATTGTTGACACTACAGCCTTACATACTCTTATTCATAATCAGTCACTAATTATATCGGATAGATAACTCTCGCCTAACTTAAAACTAAATAAGGAGACGGACTAGAGAATTAGTGGAAAAAGCGGTCTACAACGTCGCTTACTAGCACAAACGTAGCACAGTGCTACGCGAGTGTAGACATCTGCTACGATAACATGACCCGCACCATTCTATTGTCAGTCGTATATCAACAGGGTTTGAGTTGAGTTTTCATTGTTTATCTGTATATTCAGTACTTTTATTTTTGTAAGGCGAAAATCTTGGCTTGGCTAAATTTATGTACAGAAAGAAAATGATAATATACTAATATTTTACAAAATACACAAGAAACTGTTGATATAAACATATAAGAGCCTTTTGGGGTTGATACCCTGGGTTCGTGGGGCCCTCTGGGTTTTCAAAAAGTCAAAGTCAAAGGTTTTTATTTCAATAAAATCACTAGGATCACTTTGAAAAAACAATATCAAAGCGTCTTATATTTGAGTCGTGGCCCTAAAACCTGGAAGACCCTGCTTCCTCTCGGACTCAGAAGGGCTCAAAGTAAATGAGTAAGCTCTATCAAGAGCTGCAGTTATAATTGTTTCGTAAATATTCCAAAATTTTTATATTCACGAGCGAGTCCAATGCAATCGACTAGTGAATCGCAGGGATTCAAAACACGATAATGAACAGTGATAAATGAGTGTTCACGTTCCGTTTTCACATTTCAATAATAATTAACAGTCTGCTGTCGCGAGGTTTTTGTGGATTTCACAATTTTTCGCTTGAGGTTCAATCGATTTCTGTTTAGTGTCTACTTCCCAAACTACAACTCGGCCACTTTAAGTTTGCATCTCGCTCGAATGCGACGTATCTCTCTAAATTTATAATTCTTAAGTCTAAATTTATTAGTATCATTTTGAAATTTGCCTGAGTTGTTTCACACGTATCACAACTACAACCACACCACAGCCACACCACGTGGTCGCGCGCATATTTTGTATTGAAAATGAATAGTACAATTTACACGTAACACATTTTGCCGTCATTAACGACCGCGTGGGTGATACCGACCACATCACGACCACAACGCATCGACAACACAACGACAACGCAACCACAACGCAACCACCAGCGACCGACGACACCGTAAATTAACGCCGGCCACATCGCAGATACAACCACATCGACATTTTGTCGGTGCCACAATGCAACTGCAAAAAGTTGCAGCGACACTATTTTCACACGTAATGACTTCTTGACCACCTATTTATTTATTTAATCTTTAATGCACACAAAAAACAATGTACCAAAGGTGGGCTTAATGCCAAGGCATTATCTACCAGCCAGCCTGATTGGGTAGAAACAGGAGGTTGGCCTATTGTCGCTGCGATATGGTGTGATTGTGGTTCGTGTGAATTCTCCCTAATAAAGCAGTTTCCGCAGAATTCGTATAAACGACACACGTTAAGTGTACTTGTTTAACAACAGTCTCTCGGCTAGTTATTTATACATGACTCACACAACTTACGTCCTCATTCGTTTATTAAGTACTCACTTAAATGTAGATAGCTTCAGTCAAGGACACGTAGTAGGTAATTGTTGTTAGTTTTCACGGTCGAACAAAAATAGCACTTTCGGAATTTTAGCTATTTTAGGAAGCATATTACTAGAATGTTATACTTATAAATCGCGTGCACCAACACATTAACGGGCCGTATAAAGAATGCTGTGGTGGCCGCGGCTGAATAATAGGGTCCTCCATTATTACCTGTGGATGTTGTGAGAGGCGACTAAGGGAAAAAAGCTAGGGGATGGGCGTCCCTTAGCAACAATAGCTTTATCCGCGCATGTTTATATAAAAATATGCGCGTTGATGTCTTTTGTTCGGAAAGTCGGTTCCAATATAAATATTGTAATAATAAACTTCAAAATTGTATTATAATATTTGTAATTCGTAGTTTTATCATCGCTAGATACCACTATCAGATTCAGTACAGAACTGAGTGGCAATTATTATTACAACGCAGGCCGCTACTGTATGCAGTTTTGCTAATAACGTGGTTTGTATGATTTTGTTTGTGTTTTGGTAGGTAGTTTTTATAAGCAAGTTAAATTCTCGAAGTTTCCAATAACTTATCCTTACAGTCTCAACAGATAGTTTCAGGTAAAAATTCTTTAAACAATGAACTGCCGCGTTTGATAAAGGAAAACGTGCTAAAAATCACGTACGATACAACTATCTGTTGTTTCGACATCAGGTGCAACTATTTACATAACAATAATATGTGACTGTATTGAATGTTAAGGGCTTATGCACCACCACTTGGGTCGCCGTTACACGTCGTGTATTTTCCCGTTGCGATGTCACGCGCCGCTATTCAGCTTCAGTAGCCCAAGCACGAGTAATTCACGATAGGTTTACGCTAACGATACGATATGTAATGTCAAATATTAGCTACATACATACCTACATTAAATCATACATCAGTATAATCTAGGAGTCTTTAAATCTAGAGTGAAAAAGTTCCTTCTGGTAAAGCGTGCTTCATCTTAGGCCACATCTCACTTGCAAAAGTGAGTTGGTGGTCAAACGCCTAACCATCATCAATATAAAAAAAAACCTGTTTCCTAGAGGAGTAGGCAGAGACTATGGCTTTACACTTGCGAAGATTACGACATACCTCTTTTGCTTCATTCACTCTCATCACATTCATCATGCGTGTTCGTCGGTTAAGGGCACTCTTGACCTGGCCTTTTCCCAAAACGTCACCGCTTTGGTCACTAAACGTACGCCTAGTTCTTCCCCTTCCATCGGTCCCATTCACACTCGCCTTATACACCTTAAATGCCTTATACAGCAGCGTATATTAGCCATGCCATATCAAGTAAGTTCAACAAGCTATATAAAAACTCTTTTATTTTATAATAATAATACAATCTTTATTTCAGGTAAAATGACAGTATACAAAACATATATGCCAATGACCCATATTAATAAATACCTTACAGACTAACATACTATAATTATTCAATTTAAACAAATACACCACATCTAGAGTCATGGTCTTTTTTGATAGTATGCGCCTCCCTGTGGCGACGGTAGACTACTCCAGCTGACAAGAAGTGGCTTTATTTATTTAGATTGTCTGCTGATTGAAACAATAATCGTAATCGAAAACAATAAATTCCCACAAGCCTATCGAAACTGTTCAAACAGCGCTTTCCCCGAACGCCGACATCTGTTCGAAGTACAAATAAACAGATTGACAATAGCGCTGGTTGAGCAAACACCATACTAAAGATGTTGTACTGTACACGTGCACAAGACTATCAACCACCATTATGGCCAGTTATGTAACTACTACAATAAAAACATTTGGGGTGTTTTGGATAATTAGCGTCGGACTCAGCCAGTCGGCCCATATGGATGGTTGTATCAGTTATAAATTCGTTATAATCCTTAAACTCTCGCCAGTGGCTCCAAGCAGCTGTCCTGCACGCAGCGGCTAAACCCCGGAAACCACGTCGACTCGTGGGCGAAACCTGGAAGAGGGGGGGACTTGAGTGTCTTGAAACTCAAGTCTTTGGTGGTCACCCCCCGCTGCACAGTGCACCAAAGTCTGTTTCGGCAACAATAGCAACCGACCTTCGGTGGCGGGACAGCAAGGCATCGTGGGAGGCCTAAGGAGACGATAGGGGTTTTATTATCGTCACCTAGACACTGCATCCCTGCTTTTCTCTGATCGTAGCGGCTATCCGTTCCATCAGATATAGGATAGTAGGGGCGAGAGGGTGCATCTGTGTGTGCGCGCGCTTATGCACCTCAATATGTCCTGCGCAACTGACTGTTTCTGGATATTGGTATAGAGCGCATATAAGGGCAGAATAATCAGAATAATCAATTTATTGGTAAAATTAGTATTTACACGTCAGTACATTAAGTAGGTATATTACAAATAAAATATAAAATTTTAATTAAAATAAATTAAGACATAAATTATAAAATTTAGTTATTGCATTTTGCAAATGAAGTAAACACAACAAAGCCTTCAAGATTAAATTAAGATTATCCAGAATAAATCAGTTGCCATGGCTGAAATCGGCTAGGAGATCATGCGTGTGAATGTGGTCTACGGTACTAAAGCCTTTGAGGAACCCGGCTTATAGGGAGGCGGGAAGTCGTCGAACCTAAGAGCTAGACGATTGCTGGCTAATCTTGAAAACAACTTAAACCAGAAAAATAGATAGGTATATTTGAAATATCTAAACCAATAAAGTTCCAGATGGCCCACATGGCATGGTTGCTATTTTCGCAGTAGGTACATATCTTTCAAACAAACCTCTTTTATGAATAGAAATTGATAGTATTTTGGTAGGTAACTAGTTTTACAGGTGTCAAATTCAAGTCAACTAGTACTTTGCAGGACCAGCAAATATAGAAATACAACGAAGTCTCACCCTAAGGGTTCCGTATTAACTTTTGCAAATGAGTCTTTAAAGTGACAAATTCTTTAAGAAGAGTGTAAACAAATATTAAAATGTTTACACGTTTCGCAATTTCCAGCATACCTTGCAATGATTCACTGCATTGCACACTTGCCTGATAAAGTGAAGACGATTGTTTAAGTAGGTAGGTATTCTTTAATCTTTGTTGATGCACTGCAGTCATCACGTGACTAGCGGCGCTAGTTTCCGGATAAAAGGCAGTTTTGAGTTCTCAGGCCATATAGCTCTAGTCACTTTTAGGGAATAAAGGCTCACGAATGGCATTCACGAACCGGGCGAAGCAGTATGGAAAACCCGATCGACCGACGACATTTTTAAAGTTGCGGACAGTCGGTGGATGGAAAAGGCCGAAGACCATTTATCATGGAAGTTCTTCAGGGAGGCCTACGTCCAGCACTAGACTTCTACAGGCTGATGATGAGATACTATAACGCAATGAATCACAGTATACATATAGCAACACGGCAGGTAAAGCTTCATTAAATTCAGAGGGTGTACCATGTTGCTATTGTTTGTTGCCGCTTCCTGATTGCCATTCTCACGGTCACTCGGTGAAACTGTCTTCCGAGAACTTTGCCGTATTCTCCATTTTTATTACACTTCATCATTATCATTAGCGGCAGGAATTGTGATGAAAACAATCCTGCGTCTAAGGAATTTGTGCCAGCCAGCTCCTTCAGCTGGTAACAATTCATACGACTATTTTTGGGCTTAGTTGAGTATTGCCATTACTTGCCTGTGTTTCTATGATAATATACAAGGTGATTCTTAATATGTATACTTTCCCGAAAGGGGCTTATTCTACACCCAATTTGCAATGAAGTTTGTATTACGACTTATGATAATTCAACATTTTTCAAACAGTTGTGAAATATTCAGCCCTGCCGAATCGCTTCGTTATACGCAAAAGTCAACATTTCCGTAACCGTCCGTAGCAAATGCGGATAGCATTTTGAATACAATTTCTGTATAAAATGTTATTCGGTTATTGACGGTAGGTATTTAGAAATGTATGGATCGCAGAACAATGTCATCGATGTATACATTTAGTCATCCATGTATAATTATTCATTGCACATTGAATGCACTTGCATAAAGGATAATGTTTCGCACATTAGCGCGTTAAACGTTAAATCAACAGAAATACGAATACGTAAATGGCTTAACTTAACGTACAAATTGGTGGGTTGAACGACCTACAGTTATTATCAACTTTCCATCCATGGTGCTTCGATAAAAATATTTACGTTTTTTGACGTGAAACACATTATGAGTAGGCAGGAAAATGTTATTTTTATTGCAATCATAAGTCAAATACAAATCATCAAACAAATATGTATTCCCCGCTAATATTCTTTCTTTTTGTTAATAGAATTACCCCCTTTCGGGATGTCATACATGTTATAAAACACCTTGTAGATAAAATTTCTATCCATCTTTACTCTTGATAATGATGCTGTTACAGGATTTTATAACTAACCAGAAATTACTGATTTTCAGGTAAGTTGACCATTACAATCGAGTTCCACTTATCGGCCCGGTGCGGTGGTAGGTAAGTGACTTCATTTCGTATTGACTTTGCTTTATCTAATATAAACATACAAATGCAACATTTACATTCAATTCAAACAATGCAACGTGTATTTTTGTTTACTTATCTTACCCCCAAAAGAGGGTGCAACTAGTTTCACACACACGCTATAAGCAATTTTATTTTTTATTTTTTTTATTCCATACATATTCACACGGTCAACTGATCCCAAACTAGGCATAACCTGTACTATGGGTATCAGACTCTGATATACATAAAAGATATATATTTAACACCCAGACACAGAACAAACATCTGTATTCATCACATAATTGTTTGTTCAGTGCGGGAATCGAACCCACGACCTCTAGCGCAGAAGGCAGAGTTATTACCAACTGAGCTATGAGACCTGTCAAATTAGCTAATCCTATCCTACTATGGATGGATGGATGTTTGTTACTCTTTCACGTAAAAACTACGGAATGGATTTTAATGAAACTTCACAATAATATAGCTTATACATCAGAATAACACATAGGCTATAATTTATAACAATATTGTGAGAAGGTAAATACTTTATTTACAGAAAGAAACTTAAAACTAATACAAGTTAATATTTACAAAATACACAAGAAATAGTTGAGCCATCTAAAGACCGTTACAAACGATCTATAGATATCTCAACTGATCCAGATCACTACCAGTCGGATGCGTCCCCAAGACGCTGGCGGAATTGCCACGCTGGATGGCAATGCTGATTCGCTGGGCCAAATAAGAGCCAGCTCTCGGGTCACGCGTCGTCAATATTGTGTGAATTGACCAAAATATGACTACTCGAAATACTAATCCTGCGCAGACGAAGTCGCGGGCACCAGCTGTTATTTAATACTAATGGATTAATAAACCAAATCACATATATAATGTCCAATATGAGGTTATTTTGTGTCGATGTGCTTAATAAATATCCATATTATTAAAATGCCTTCTGAGATACTACTACTACTGCCCAAGGTGTGTCGAGCCAGGCCTACGTTAGCCTGAAACACGCAATCGTGCCTTAAATTTCCAGAACAAAAATACTATTCTTTATTGTACATAAGAAAAAACAGATAACAGAAATAAGAAAGAAAGGTATGTACAAAGGCGAGATTAACCCTAAAAAGAGTTTTCTTCAAAGTCAAAGTCAAAGTCAAAAGGCATTTATTTCAATAAAATTACTAGGATCACTTTGAAACGTCTTAGAAACTAGGTGAAGCTATGCCTGTTCCTCGCGACCAAGCCTAGAAGAATCAGGCAACAAACACGGCTTGGTGCCTATCATTTTTTTCGATGATCCTTTTTCACAAAATGGAATTTAAAGCTTCAGTGTGGTGCCGATCGAACTAGGTGAGGCTCAAGAGAAAAGTAATCTAATTATAATCCTTAAAATCCTTCCAATAAACCTTTGAGGCTAGAGAGTTGTGATTATATAGAGGGAGGTAAGATCTCCAATGGTGCGAAACAAACAACATAAATGGATTACCTACGTGAAAAACACTGCAGGGTAATTTATATATCTAGACTCGCTTCCGCCCGCGGCTTCGCTCGCAGGGTACCTATGAAGATAACAAGTAGCCGATATGCTATTCCAGACTATAATCTACCTCTGTGCCAAATTTAATGTAAATCCGTTCAGCTGTTTGGGCGTGATTGACCAACAAACATCCAAGCATCTAAACATCCTCACAAACTTTCGCAGTTATAATATAAGTAGAATTTAAACTTCAAAGAATGATGGTTTAAAACATTAAAATTAAATCCTAACCTAATTAGTCGGAATGTTGATTTATTGCATTTTTCTTATCGTTTCGTTCGTATCTAGGTATCTTGTAAACTAGCAAAAACCCGACATTGATTTAAACTACTGGGCATGACCTATTTTTAGACATAACTCAACCATAGGTTTTAAATATGGACAAAACAAATTGTAACTAAAGTAACAAACCGAGTAAATAACTACGTTGCAAATTACTCGGTAATAAGTTGCGCACATTATCTACGGCAAATATTATGTTAATTTACTTTAGTTAATAACTTACTTTCCGTGAACTGATAAAACAATTAGCTCATAAAATAAGTTTAAATGATAATGATTTCGAATTCAGTACTTAAGGAATAGGTAGGTATAAGTAATACCTACTTAGTCTAACAAATAATCATACTCACGTTTTGACAGTTAGGTTGCTGCATAAAAGTATTTGTAAAAGTAATTGTATGTATGTTAGTTTTAAGATATATATTGATATGGACTGTAGAATACGTTAAATAAGACCTGTAACTTTACTATAGTCTGAAATAAATAAATTATTATTATTATAAAATTAACAACTCATCTGATGAATCAAAATCATTGAGTCAGTTCATTGGTTCACTGAGCGTGGCTCTACGTTCATCGCGTGATTTTTGGAACTCCGCGGTGGGCGGGCATCGCAATCTGTGTTAATCCACTTAATTTTAGGACTAATGAGCTGATTAGTTCGTAGTTCGGGATCTGCAAAATATTGAGGGCTTTAGACGCAAGCTTAAAAAACTTCTTTTGGAACATCAACAAGCCAATGAGCACATTAAAAGCGAAGTTTCTTTTTTGTAGTATACATTTTTCTGACTATACTTACTTGCATACTCTTTCTCTCTGTTTCACTTTCAGTTTCACTTTCCGTCGTGCTTAGTACTATTTTCTACCCCCTGCTTTTATCACACTTGGGCTGTTCTGTCTCTCTTAAGATGGCTAATCTCACTTTCAACTCTTTTGGAGATGTAAATTCGCCTCTACCCTCAGACACTAAATTTTGCAACTGTTTGATGAGTTTTTTATTTTATTTTATCTTATTATTGAATTAGGTAAGCACAGTTATTATTTAACATATATTATATTGTATATATCGATAAACTAAATATTCTTTTTCTTTATTCTGTATTTAAGGTTATCGCTGGTAATGTATAAATCTGAATCTGACATCCGTGACGCACTACATGGTTCCAACGGAAGACCAGCGTTGTGCTGCCAACACGGCACAACAAATGCTGAGTTGGACTCCAATTTGTGACGAAGCGTGGACTGGGTGCTAGGACACACATTCTAACAACTTGTACCTTTTACTTGTTTTTTATTTGCCTGTGTTTTTTGTTTCTTTTTTGTTGTTTTGGTTTTGTCAACATTTCTGTTGTTATTATTATTATTGTTTTTTCTGTGTGTCTCATTGTTGTATTGTCGTCACAAATAAATGTCTTTTCTTTCTTTCTTTCTTAGTTCATTTATTGATTCGATCTGTTACAGCACTGACGACGAACTGAATGTGGCAACATTATTACGCGTTTTGACTTTAAAGCATGTCAAATCGTGAATCGAATTATTTGTTATAGGTACCTACTAGTAGATAGAGGTAAAAATATAAGAAAATCCATGTTAAATATGAAATCAAGAAATTACAGGTATTGGGAATTTATGCTTTAACGTACATATCAAATTCAAAAATAAGTAATAATATTTAAATATAGTGTATGGTTATACATAGTATAGTTTTTAGTTAAGTTAAACAATCTGTCGCACGCCAACCTCCTGTTTCTACCCAATCAGGCTGGCTGGTAGATAATGCCTTGGCATTAAGCCCACCTTTTGTACATTGTTTTCTTTGTGTGCAATAATGATTAAAATAAATAAATAAAAATAACTTTCATCGGTAGACTTAAGGATCATTTTGAAATAAATTATAAACATATTATATTTATATGAAATAACGTTTGAACTCGGCTTAAATAGGTCCTTAGTGATTTTTCGTTTCTGAGTTTGTCATTTTTGTCAAGAAAATAGTATGGGTTCCAAATACACCGATCGGAACCCAAGCCAAGCTCACCGGCCCGTAGTACACCCTGCCAATCATCAAACGAGGCTCCGGCGCTCCACCCACCAACCCGCACTGGACCAGCAGCGCGATGGCATATGGTCCAACCAAAGTATGATGTGCACTTTTAGTGGGAAGACCAGCATTGGACTTCTACATGCTGGTGATGATGATGAATACAGATTTTCATCCATCATCATCATCAGCCTGTAGAAGTCCACTGCTGGACATAGCCCTCCCCCAAAGAGTTCCATGACGAACGGTCTTGAGCCTTCTCCATCCACCGACTTCCCGCAACCTTCACAATGTCGTTTTTCATCCATTCCCTAAAAATGACGTTGGCTCCCATTATTCCCACTATTCAGCTCCATCTGTTCCATTGTACGGCTAGTGGGAATGATTAAATTATCAGTCAAGTAGACCGACACCGACGTGATAGGTACAAGTGCGATAAGTGCCGATAAATGTCATCTGTCACATGTTGAGATTACCTACTGTTACTGTGGTGCCTTAAGTACAACTTTCTAGCACAGTAGAATCAGCTGAGAATCCCCCACAAACTATGTAACCAAATGGATGGAATTTTTAAGTTTATTCCGTAAGTCTTGGAAGGTACTGTACCACCTTCTATAAATTCTTCCATGACAATGCTTGCAATAATAAAACCTTTCATTATGTTCGTGATGATCCGAGTAATAGGGAAAGTCCTTTTACTCGGATCATCACGAACATAATGATTAAACCCATCAAACCCAGACACATAAAGTTAAAAACACTCCACATTAGGGATTGCAGTTTCATAGATTCTCAATTTCGAAAGTGACGTATGAAATTGGCCTCATGAGTTTCGAAGTTTTGGAATTTCGAAACTGAATGTAGGATCGAAAAATTAAGAAAAATAAGACTTTTTGTTGTTAAGATGTGGAAGTGTATTAAGTAAAAAAGGTACATATTTCCAAAAAAAAATCTTAGTACCCGTCGGAAAACGCACAAAGAAGGCAAAATTTTGTTTTAAATGTTGTATTTAATAGATTTCACTTCATTTTCACTCTTACCTAGCAGTTTCGAAATTTCGAAACTGGAAGCGTCAATTTCGAAATTACAGAACATGGCAAAATGGTCCGAAATTTCGAAACTATGAAACTTCGAAATTTCGGAATGCACCCCCTACTCCGCACGTTATGACCGGCGGGGTCGATGACAACGTCCCGTACTTGCGTTACCGCTTCTCAGGGTGATACCCTGCTCAAAAAACCTCCCTCTGGACCAAGTCAACCTACCAACCTAACTTTTTCTCGGCCACAGCACCTTCTGCGCTCTGAGTCCGATATCGCTGCATCCGTCATAAGAGAGATAAGAGCTCTTTAGGGGGGGGAGGGGTTCGGCAGGCAACGCATTAGCAATGCTCCAGATGTTGCTGGTGTCAATAGGCGACGGTAACCACTTACATCAGGAGGGCCGTAAGTATGTTTGACTCCGTATAACATAAAAAAAAGAGAAGAGGTTATAAGCCGTCTAAAAAAATGCAATACTCCAGTTTGAAGAGTGAGGGAGCCGGTGTTATTTCAGGCACATGAAGCCAACGCATGTCTCAGGGTGAAGGACGCGATGCAATACCAATTAGCCGCATCATCAGCATTCCAGCCGTTGGAAGTCCACTTCTGAACATCGGCCTCCCCCACAGATTTCCACGCGATTTCCTATCATTAGTGTAAGTAAATTGCCCATACTCACCACGCTGCGCTGGTTGGCTAGAGCAGTTACAGCTATCATTGTTATAATAGAGAACGCTGCTGCCCATCCCCTAGCTTTTTTCCCTTAGTCGCCTCTTAAAACATCCACCGGTAGGAGATATGAAGTTGCCTATTCTTCAGCCGGGGCCACCACGGCACTAGCTGTAGCTGTAGCACTAGCGGCTAGGGTAGTGGTTACCGCTTATAATCAGGCGGGCAGTTGCCCTACTACTGTAATATCTATGACAAGAAGATGGATTAGCACCTGAATGAAAGCATTGTTTGATCGTGACGGAATGCCGACAATAGCAGTCGATTCGTACTAACTACTAACTAGGTACTTGTGCTACACCTGTAGCTCTTGATCGATTTACAACTGTCATAACTCACATCGCATGTGATTGTATCTTGATTGTTTCTTCTGATATTTATCTACATATCGTTTGAAATCAGTGTACCTACCTAAACAAGCGGTATTTCAAATGCAATACGAGAAACACTGTTTTGGGTGTGGAAAAAGTAAAAGAAAAAAGTAGGTAACTATAAGCCAAGCAACCTGAACGGTTTCCTCTCGAGGTTTTCCTTCACCGTTTGAGAGCACTAGTATAGCGCACAAACATTTTCCGAATGGAAAATCCATTGGTCCACCGGGATTCGAAACCATGACCTGTGGTACGAAAGGCGGGGACGCTACCACCAGTCCACCAGTGCTATTTATTTATTTTATCATGCATCATGCTTTTGGTTTTTTCTTGGCCACCCTAAAGCTTACATCACTCTGACTATTGATAGTTTTTCATTGAAATGTATTATTAAAGTCGAGAATTCCATAAAAGCCCATACCCAGATTAAAAAAATAGACATATCTATGGCCGTGGTGGCCCCGGCTGAAGAATAGGCCCCTCCATATCTACCTATCCGCGGATGTCGTAAGAGGCGACTAAGGGAAAAAAGCTAGGGGATGGGCAGCAGCGTCCCTCATTTTAACAACGATAGCTATAACTGCGCTCGCCAACCCGCATGCCCAGCGTGGTGAGTATGGGCAAATCCCCCCACATGATAAGGAATTCGCTCTGTCTGTGGGGGAGGCCATGTTCAGCAGTGGACGTCGTACGGCTGAAATGATTATGATGACATATCTATTGATGGAAAAAATATGTTCATAAATTGAATAAAAATATGTAAAATATTTCTTTTCAACGAACAATGAACCATTAGTGCTCCGCAGACAAACGATAAATTCAAATGATTGCTAACGAGAGCAGTTCAAGGTAAGAATTATTGATTGGAACTTTGCGTCATGCTATTCGTGAAAATTCTGATGGAATCGAAAAAAAAAAATTATAGACTGAAGAACAGTTTGACAAGAGAGCGTTGTGGAGTTTAAGAAGACGTAGTGATGAGGATTGAGAAAGGTATGCTTAGAAGGTTTGGTCATGTTGGTTTAGTTATAATTATAGGTACCTAGCCTAGCACAGTTAAGATATAATGTTAGTTATATTACATTGTTTGGTACCTAAGTTGACAAGCGGCATGGGGCCCGGTGTCCTGTAGCACAGGTTTTTTAAACCTATTTCAGGCACGGGTCTCTCACAAAACAGGTTAACTTAACTACCTACAATACTTATATTCTGCTGTATCCCATCCATTACTGTTAACCTTTATTGAGAGAAATAAATACATATTCTATTCTATGTACAGAGGATGAACGAAAGAAGATTGACGAAACAGGTGTATGAGGCGAGTATCCAATTCGATTCGTTTTGGAAAATGACCTGGTCCAGAGTACTCTTAACCGAAGAGCATATATGAGGAATGTGATGAGAGTAAATGAAGCAAAAGAGGTATATCAGGATCGTAGCTAGTGGAAAGCCTCTGCCTACCCTTCTGGGAAAGAGGCGTGATTTAATGTTTATGCGACCGACTAATAATAAATTACAAACAAGTTGAGTTAGATGATTTAACAAGGAAAATATCTGTAGTAAAGCAGTATCTCTCTCTAAGGTATGTTATGAAAGGTGTGAAGATGTTTAGCACCTGCTTATGAAGTCATGACTCATCGTGCCTCAGTGACAATGAGAGAACCAATACGAATGTGCTTACAGCGTTTCCTTTTTCAACGCTTTCTCTTTGCGTTTCACAAAAATGCAACAATTTTCGCTTTTAGAAAATAAAATATGTAATAATAAATATTCCGGACATATCACACACGGTCAACTGATCCCAAACTAGGCATAGCCTGTACTATGGGTACCAGAGACTGATATACTTAATAGATATATATTTAACACCCAGCTACAGAACAAACATCTGTGTTCATCACACAAATGTTTGGCCTGTGCGAGAATCGAACCCGCGAACTCTAGTGCAGAAGGCAGAGTTACTACCAACTGAGCTATGTGGCCTGTCAAAAATATGGGGGCATTTGATATTTCAGTGCGATATTTTTCAACTAGGATTCGCTCTAAACGCCCACTATTGAGCATAGGCCTCTGCTAAAGATTTTCAGAGCAACTTCCTATAATGTGGGAGGAATTTGCTCATACTCAACTCGCTGGGCAAGCGGGTTGGCGAGCGCAGTTAGAGCTAAAATAGGGGACGGACGCTGCTACCCATCATCACACGGTATCTACTGGTAGGTAGATATGCAGCGGCCTATTCTTCAGCCGGGACCGAGTAGGTACCTACTTAGTAAAATACTTAGGAATTATTAATTAAACTCATACCTACATATTTTACACTTCAATACCTACATAGAGTATTTTCACTCAAGAAATGTGTAAAAAGTACCCACGATCGTCATTCTTTTTTCTTTATTGTACACAGAAAACACATTAAAAACACACTAAATGGAAGGACATGTACAAAGGCACATGTACATGCATTTTTTATTAGAAAAATGTATGTGTGCAGTGCCACGTGCTCAAAACGGTGAAGGAAATGTTGTATTCCTAAGCTACTATAGGCTTTCAACTTGCCACGTATGGAAATGGTAGCTACTACATGCGAAATGTGGATATGTGCCAGATGTAATGTAGACACCAAGGATGGTGTCTACATTACATGAGCACCTGAAGAGAGTCGGAGCCTATAGTCGCTAGTCATTTTCTTTCTCTATTCTTTCTTTGAAGGACCCTGGCCCTGATTAAGTCCATCCACCCATCCAGTGCAAATATTTTGGCCTATTGTGTTCGTGATCCTATCACAATTATTATGAGCATAACGGCGTATTCATGTAAATATCATCGACCTCGAACGGGTACGAATGAAACACCTACGAACTGATACGCCATCTATGGCCCAGTCACAATGTCAAGGTGAGACAGAAAGGTCTGGTGCTCACTGAAGCATCGTTTCACATCTATAACGCCAGGAAAAATATGAAGTAATTTCCAAAAAAAACCCTTCTTCTTCTTTTCGTGTCCCTGATTCTTTCATGGTCATCCTGTATTAGGTCAGTGACCAGGTTGAGGTATGGTGGCCCTGAAAATGACCTATGACCGTCCGTGAAAGAATCAGTGTAGTGAAAGGATTAAAATGCGCCTCTTAGAGGCTTCTTACGTACACACAAACAAACTTTAAAAACCCTAGTTTTATAAGACATAGGTAAAACAGGTTATTTTCCCCTAAATTTAGGGTATTTCTTAGTGCTCAACACTATAGGTGTTATTAGAGTATAGAATTGTTTAGGGTATTTTTTGTGCGAAAACATTTTGACAGATAAGAGGAAAAACTTTCAAAGAATTTAGCGATTTAAGTCTTCATGTACACCTATGTGGTTGATTCAGAAAATGCTTGCATTATTTTAAAGACTAACAAATACCCAAATGAGCCATTTCTTTCTTTAAAACTCGTCATGACGTTTGCCGTTCATTCAACGTATTGGCAGCAGCAGCGTGTCGTCGCGTCGCCCGGTGTCGGTAACCACATCGCTATAGTGAGCCTCGTACCTTAATAATTGAACTGACGATGTCGCGCCCATTGTCGTCATATTACCATGCGAAACGGTACTTATGTCCTAGAATGTGTCGTACACCCTATTGTTCACTTGTACCGTTTACCTACCGCAGATTACGAGAAGTCGGCGGAGACGGCTTA
This sequence comes from Anticlea derivata, assembly GCA_947579855.1. NCBI lineage: Eukaryota > Metazoa > Arthropoda > Insecta > Lepidoptera > Geometridae > Anticlea > Anticlea derivata. Next base: position 10,338,062 of record OX388269.1, read on the forward strand.
GACACTAAGCCTTAGAGCGTTTTCACAGTACGCGACACGACAAGCGAGGCACGACACATTGTCTAAACGACCGCTGTCGTGACGATACATTTTATATGTGTCGTCTGCTGCTATCGTCCAGTGTCAAAGGCCATTTGGTAGTCTCGTCTGTCGTGGCGATATACGATACTTTCGTGTAGTGTGAAAACGGTTGTACCTTATTCGCAGAACACATATTTTTATGAATTTTGCGCGCCGTGTTGATGTACAAACATGATTGCACATAGTTACGGATTATAATAAACTATTTATGGTAACCGTTTGACACAGTACAAGCAAAATAATTTCATGTTTATCAACGCACATTAAATAAACTTAATACAGACAAAACCAGCATACTCTTATGGAATTTAGCATTTCATCATCACGTGACCTGAGTTTTGTTTACAAAAGAAAATGACAGATAAAATCTGTCATTCAGCTGCTGTTCTTCTTTTGTGGCAAAAAACGATAGTGATTTAGCAGAAAAACAGGTAAATTAGTGATTGCTGATGCGGGAAGAATAACTCAATGTGCTCCGAGTAAATCAGGACCAAAAAATGTGATGTATCTACGTACGAATATGCGCAGTAGAAACTGTAGAATAGTGCAGAAAACATACGTTGTCATTCCATAACTTTAAATTTTATTAAAAGACCATAGATTTTTGTTGCGCCTTCACACTTTTCGCTCAATTTTTTTCAAACGGTTCTTTAGACTCTTATCCAAATACTTAATGGGTGAACGGTAACATTTATATTTTAATTGCATTCTGTATTATATTAATGAGATTTTAATTAATATTAGTTTTTTAATGATGCTCTTTAATTGTTCGGCTACTCAGATAGACTCCCTTTTAGGTCCCGTGCCAATAAGGTAATACCTCCTATTGGTATGAGAGCACTGGTGGAGTGGTGGTAGTTGCCAATCTTCCGATCCACAGGTAGTGGGTTCGAATCTCGGTAGCGAACCAATGGATTTTCCAATAGTCGAATTTATGAGTGCTTTACTAGTGCTAGTCAAACGGTGAAAGAAAACATCGTGAGGCAACCGGCATGACCTGGAACCTAAAAATTCGAAGACATGTGTGTGTTACGGCATGATTAATCACAAACACCCACACATCCTCACAAAATTTCGCATTTATAATTAAATTAAATTCATTTATTGATTCGGACAACACAAAGATCCATAGATAAGAGTAGGTATATTACATGTCACACAATTAAATCCAAAACAAAAAGAAAGAAAGACGCACAGAATTAATTTATATAATAAATTTGTTTAGCACAGGGGTTGAAAAGGCTTGACATCCAGTGTCTTCGCAGTTTACTGCAACGTCTGTCAGCCAGAACCCCTATCAGGCTGTTGGTACTGCCCAGCATCCTGCGTTTTAAAGATGTTATTTTACTTCTAATGACAGCGTATAATAAGCAGCTATCAGTAGGATATCGGGTTGATGGATGTCTACCATCTTCGTGGCTCGTATCAGCCACAAGGTTTTGTCCAGCAGCGCCAGCAGGCTGACTAGGTTGATGAACGAAAGGAGCCTCTAAGAGGCGTACTTTAATCATTTCACTTCACTGATTCTTTCAAAGGTCATAGACCTCTTTCAGGGCCACCATACCACTAACTGACCTAATACAGGAAGACCAAGAATCAGTGACACGACAAGCAAGCGACTTAGATAAAATGTTTCCACAGTGTGGGAGGCCGAACTCCGTGGTACCTAGTCATTACCTAGGTACATCCGGCCGCACAATAAGACTGAATGCGCTCATTGAGGCTCGTTATTCAATCTCGTTTGCTTTGTGACACATTTACGTACCTACCTACAAACTATATTGTTGTGTGTCCTAAATGCTTTGAAAATGGCACAGAACTTGTACAATGAAATTGAGGAGGGTTCTTGACGTGAGAATGAGAGAGCTATAGGTAGGTAGGTCGGTATACCTATAGGAAATTCAAAGTCAAAAGGCGTTTATATTTCAATAAAATCACTAGGATCACTTTGAAACGTCTTAGAAACTAAGTAGGTGAAGCAATACCTGTTCCTCGCGACCAAGCCTATAAGAATCAGGCAACAAACACGGCTTGATGCCTATCATTTTTTTCGATGATCCTTTTTCACACAAAATGGAATGTAGAGCTTCAGTGTGGTGCCGATTGAACTAGGTGAGACTCAAAAGAAAATTTATCTGATTTTATTCTCTAATAAAAAAGAGTCAAGAGACTACTAACGCCATCTAGGCTATCAATGTGGTACTTACTTATAATTCATCGGCATATTTGTGTTCGATGTCAATAAGGTTCTACGAAAAGTTTGTAGATGGCTCTAAACTGTAACTTTTCCATTTTTCGTAAAATAAACGTTGCGTTACGTAAAATGCAAGTCCTCATAGATTTTTAAAAATTGTTAGTTATTGAAATGAAACTTTACGACTAAAATACACAGTAGATTCTTCAAAAAACATAAAATTCGGTTCTTAAATAAAGTCATTTGCATTTCGTGGTTAATATTGCGTGACGAATGAAATATGCGTAGTACAATCGTAGCACCATGGAGTTTCCCACTATGACTCATGGTAAGCTCACGACTGTCAAGGGTGGTAGACAGCATGGTATACCTATCCCCAAGGATGGTAAACATCCTCTCAGATCCTCAGCGGTAAATCGTTTTTGATCGTCTGATCACGTCGTTTGGAGGAGGTAGGGCACAGCGACATTTTCTCGTTCTAAATTGGAGCAGCCAGGTACCTCCGCCTTACAGAAGATCGCAGCCAAATAACATTATTTGTTTCAAATAGTGTTTTGTCCCTGCGGTGAGTAAGGTTGCCAGAGCTCTTTAGGGGGGAGGGGGGAGGGGTCGGCAACGCGTGCGTGATGCCTCTGGTATTGCAAGCGCTCATAGGCTACGGTAACCGCTTACCAACAGGTGGGCCGTAAGCTTGTAGCCACCTCAGTTGTATAAAAAAAAAAATTCTAGGAGACAATACTTTTCAACCGACTTCAAAAATAAGAGTACTTAAGTTCTCACTTCGGCTATATTTCTTATCTCTAGGGTTCCGAAGTCCGACTAGGAACCCTTATAGTTTTGCTTCGCCATGTCCGATGTCCGTCCGTCTTTACGTATTTAGGATGCTGCTGAGGTGGTGCCGTATACATTTTAATTAATAAAAATGAAGACGTCATCATCTCTTGGAATCCAGACTTGCCGAATCATTTTTTGTGGAAGATTTATTTGAAGAGAATAGAATAGTTTATTGTGTTCATGTTGTACAGAAAAGATTATGTTTGTACTTAAATTTTTGTCCGAAAAAGTGGCCAGTGCCATCACTAGTAAGCAAAATGACGTGACAACTTATTCAATCTAATAGTGAACAGAAACGCAACTCATGCCTCTATTATTATTTTTTCTCTCCGATAAACAGAAGATACTACTTAGTGAATCTTCTTTCTTTCTTCTTTTCTGACGCTCTACCGTCAGAAAAGAAGAAAGAAAGATGATCAATCTTCCAGTATTCTCCGAACCTTACAGGAACCTGGGAAGTAAGGGGCACAGGAATTTAATTTTTGTTTTTTCTTAGTCAAACATAAATAGTCAAAGATTTATTGATTTAGGGATGAGCCTCATGCATAATTAATAATAAAAATTAAGCGGATTTCCCCACGCAAGCCATGCGCCATAGCGCCACCCTTATATCCAAGCTTACAGCGCGGGAGTTTCACTTCTAGTTCCTGCCATGTTGTGATTTCCTATCGCACTATAGAATACTTACAACTAGACGTTTCAGTATTCAGCATCGTAGGAAAAAACGAGCCACTGACGTCATCGCATGCTTAGAGCGCGTGCTCGATTCCCCTCGCCCCTCTATAGAGGCCTGTGTCACTCTAAAACCTCTTTCAATACAAACTGAGTTCTACGACAATTTATTACGGTTCAATATTCAATACGAATAAGTGCAATCCTGGCTATAAAATATGGTGACAACCTATGGTCCTTGGCACCTGTTGAGGGCGTTGGATCTGTTTGTGTGTTGGTAAGTGCTCGTAGTTTCTGCTACCTACGACACAGGGAACTAGGGTGGGGTTATGTGACGTTACTTACCTACATAAGTTTTTTCTAACCGCGCCAGAAACCGCCAGATGCGTCCTCTATTGCTGATCAGCTGTGCATTCGTCAATGTATTGCTGAGTAGGTCAAACGGTATCCCAACATCGGCCGATATTGCGACGAATCGCAATATCCTACTAATATTTTAGATGCGAAAGTTTGTGAGGATGTTTGGATGTTTAGATGTTTGGAAGCTTGTTGTTCAATCAAGCCGTAACGGCTCAACCGATTTCTATAAAACCTAGTATAGATTTAACTTTTTACTTATGTACCACGCGAGCAAAGCCGCGGGCGTAAGCTAGTAAGTATATATTTATACCAGAGGCATCACGCACGCGATGTTGACACCAAACCCAGGATACCAACACTATTTGAAACAAATAAGGAGTAGCGGGAAGTCGGTTGATGGAAAAAGCTCAAGAACTTTCATCATGGAACTCTTTGGAGGCGGCCTATTACCAGCAGTGGACTTCACATGCTGATGATGATGAATCCTTACAGCCGTAGCATGATTTAAGAACGGTCAGTGAAACTTCAGTACAAACGGCAATGCTACTACCGCCGCATCTGCGCCCTGCGTATTTACAGCCAGTCGCGACAGCCGGCAGACGGTGCTCGGTTCAGTTCACGTGGATATCCTCATCATGTCTCCTCTTAGACAAACCTCAGAACTAGGTTCACTCACCAACGTCACGTAGGTGCAGCCGTGCCACTGTCCCTACCTGCTGGTAGATTATAATTCCTTTCCTACTTCGAAATGGTTTTTCGTAAAGTGAGACTAACAGTGTAATCGCATCACCATTTCTACCTGTTGGTAGCTTTTGATTACTTCCCTACTTCAATATGTTTTTCGCAGAGTGAGATAGTGTTTTCGCATCTCCGTCGTTGTAAATTTTGATCCTTGGATATTCTTCTCATTTTTCGCATTTTGTCATGGAGTCTCGTAACGTGACGTAGATTCTTTCGAGTATATCTGATTCTTTGGTAGAATTACTCCATTCCATTTAATTCCTGCTTCAATATGGTGTCCCGTACGCGAAGTGGTCACGTGCTTGTGTGGGAGCAGCCGGGGCTGGAAGACCAGAGACAAAATCCTGGTAAGTTTTATAGAGTTTGTTACAGACCATAGGCAATATTCAGGCACGTCTTTTTGACTCCCATATTTATTTCTCATTAGGGTCAAATTTTCAGTATTAAAGAAGCTATGACATTACTCAGTTAAAATCATTAAACCTTATCAACAGGAAAGACATGGTCAATATGTGTGGAGGTGACTAAGCCACAGGTTTTCCCACAATTTTTATCTTCACCGTGCGGCTCAATCCTTAGGTGCACGACTGGGATTTGAACCTGCGAACTACGGTACGGTACGGAACAGAAGTATCTATCAAGGTACCAGAAGTCTGAGTAGATCTTATGGCGACTTTATGGCAGTTGAAAGGTTAGAAGAGATTTCAGTTAGATTCCTAAAAGAGTCTAGTCTAGTCCAAGTGCCAAGGGATCTATGAATTACAGTCGAGAGTTTCTCTAAGCGATGGCAGATATTCTGGTCATTTACTTCTACCAAAGCACTTGATGGGTATGTTCTTCACAATACCACAGAAAGTGTAGTAATTCTTACTCATACGGCACGTGTCTATACTATGTATAGGAAGGTGACATCACGTCACCAAGGAAGCCAGAAGGACCATCGGGAATTAATTTTTTAAAACTACGAGAATCTTGACATAGCATTCCCGTTGATCTTTCTGGTTCTGTTTGAAAAAACAAAAAAATCCGCGAGACGATTTTATAATTTTGTCATTTTTGCCCAGCAGTGAGACTCAGCAGCTTAGTCGTAACATGTGTTATCTAGTCATCAGAAAAACCCAGCTTAGCAAGTAAATTCGAATATTAGCTTAGACTGCAAGCTTAAAGCCTTGTTCAAACGGCGTGCAATATGTCATCTAAAATTTATTACGAAATGAACCTTACATCTAGTAAATAAAGTCAATTTTGAGTTTGACTTTTAGGGTGTTGCGATATCGTTGAGCTATATCTTTCACCGTTTGAGAGCACTAGTATAGCGCACATTCATTTTCCGAATGGAAAATCCATTGGTGCAATGGTGCACGACCGTGATTCGAAGCCACGACCTGTGGATCAGAAGGCTACTTCCACCACTCCACCAGTGCTCTCCGCCTGAACATAATTCCGAAATTGATGCTACGAGGCACGATCGTAGCTCAAACTCTCGATTCATTTCTTTTAGTCATCAAAAATTGTTCGCCGTTGCGAACTCGACGCGTAAATCGACTTCAATTCTATTCAATTGAAATATTTCATAATGCTAAAGGTACATTTAAACGAGATGTATTAAGTTTATGGAGGAGGACTAAAATTATGTATACATTTTTCTAAACTTGACGCATTGACTGTCAAGTAAAATATTTTTTTTATTATTGGCCGTAAGAATTAGCATGTCATTTTTTATTGTAAATACATATATTAGATTAAGGGCTGTGGGTTTTGTTAAATAAATAAAATAAAATAAGCCTTAATTACCTACTATTTGAAACTCAGCTCTTTACCTAAGTCACCATCATCATCATAATTTCAGCCGTTCGACGTCCACTGCTGAACATGGCCTCCCCCACAGACAGAGCAAATTCCTTATCATGTGGGGGGATTTGCCCATACTCACCACGCTGGGCATGCGGGTTGGCGAGCGCAGTTAGAGCTATCGTTGTTAAAATGAGGGACGCTGCTGCCCATCCCCTAGCTTTTTTCCCTTAGTCGCCTCTTACGACATCCGCGGATAGGTAGATATGGAGGGGCCTATTCTTCAGCCGGGGCCACCACGGCCATTCTTCAGCCGGGGACACCACGGCCCCGGTTTTACCTTTACCTAAGTAATTCTCCTTTAAAGGCATATTACGTGTGATGACATTCCAACCACCTTGTGCCTCGCGGTTTATATGCCGTCATAAAACGTCATTCATCAATCACCATGAAAGAAAATTTAAGAGTGGACCTTGAAACGATCTAAGCACTCCTCATTATGCGTAGATACTTATATTAGGCATAGGCCGAAACCTAATGTTTGCATAGTTCGACCGTGATGATAACGGCTTATCGTAAATAGGTACTTAACCGTGAATACATAGGTACATAATAAATATCATCAAAGGCACAGCCAGACAGCCTCTAATGGAGGAGGTAGGGCACAGCGAGATTTCCTCGTTCTGAATTGGAGCAGTCCGCCTGGGAGGTACCTCCACCTTACAGAAGATCGCAGCCAAATAACATTATTTGTTTCAAATAGTGTTGTGTTCCTGCGATGAGTAAGGTTGCCAGAGCTCTTTAGGGGGGGGGGGGAGTGGGTTTGGGGGTCGGCAACGCGTGCGTGATGCCTCTGGTATTGCAAGCGCTCATAGGCTACGGTAACCGCTTACCAACAAGGGGGCCGTATGCTTGTTTGCCATCTCAGTTGTATAAAAAAAAAAAAAAAAATGGTACCTAGAGGTCTCCATTCTATCCTACTAATATTTTTTATGCGAAAGTTTGGATGGATGGATGTTTGTTACTCAATGAAATGAAATAAAACTTTATTGAGGACCTTTAAAAAAGAAAACACAGTTTATGCAAAATAGCTTATAAGCCTAAGATAAGGTCCTACAATCGGCGGTCTTATCGCGGTTTGCGATTTCTACCAGACAACCGTTTAAATAACTTAAACCTAAATTCGTCGACAACAGAGATGTGCGGTTTGGATGTATTCCAGCCCCCAAACTAGTTATAAACTGTATCTCAGGGGTCGGTTTCTATCCTCACCGCCCAGTCTTTGTTGCCGCGTGTCAATAAAACCAGAAGGGCTGAACGGGTCTGGATAAAATTTGGCACAGAGATAGATTATAGTCTGGAACAGCACACATGCTTTTTTATCTAGGTATCACGCGAGTGAAGCCGTGGGCGCAAGCTGCTAATATTATAAATGCGAAAGTAACTCTATTTGTTTGTTAGTTTGTATGTTACCTTTCCACGGCTAAAAGGCTGAACTGATCGTAATGAATTTGGTAGAAAGATAATTTAGATAGATAGATAGATGATAGATAGATAGATAGATAGATGATAGATAGATAGATGATAGATAGATAGATAGATAAGATAGATAGATAAATTGTTTATTTGACACACACACAAATACAGCACAAACAGAGATAATAGATTAGATCCTGGGGAAGGACATAGGCTCCTTTGTTTCCAAAATAATCTTGAAGGGGGTGAAATAAGGGTTTATTTATTTATTTAATCTTTATTGCATACAAAAAAAACAATGTACAAAAGGTGGGCTTAATGCCAAGGCATTATCTACCAGCCAGCCTGATTGGGTAGAAACAAGAGGTTGGCGTGCGACAGATTGTTTAACTTAACTAAAAACTATGCTGAATATAACCATACACTATATTTATATATGTATATATGTATATATATATAATACACTGCAATAGATTAACAGATAGTACGAAACATTTTTTTATTAACATGTAGTGTAGATGCTAGATGTTCTTAAGAGGAGGTAGGGCACAGCGAGATTTTCTCGTTCTAAATTGGAGCAGCCTGCCTGGGGAGGTACCTCCGCCTTACAGAAGATCGCAGCCAAATAACATTATTTGTTTCAAATAGTGTTGTGTTCCAGCGGTGAGTAAGGTTGTCAGAGCTCTTTAGGGAGGAAGGGGGTTCGGGGTCGGCAACGCGTGCGTGATGCCTCTGGTACTGCAAGCGCTCATAGGCCACGGTAACCGCTTACCATCAGGTGGGCCGTAAGGTTGTTTGCCACCAAACAACAGTGTATAAAATAAAATATAAAAAAAACACACGACTTTTATCCCCAAGAATTGTAGACATCTCAGATCTCCAGGGGGGATTAGGAATTTAAGTTAATTACCTACCTACCTACATGGATTGCCAAGGCCATCGCAAAATCCATTATCGAATAGAATGCATTGTGTTTTCCGAATGATATCCTGTTTTTGTAGCGCAGTTTGCAGATTGACACGCGATGCGTGAAATTGTTTCATGAGATAGGTAGATTCAGACTTTAGGTACTCCAGGGTCGGACTGGGCCGGAATCGCTAGCCCGGGGCCTGAGACTGGATATTGCTAGATAAATAAATAAAATAAATAAATATTCCGGACATATTCACACGGTCAACTGATCCCATACTAGGCATAGCCTGTACTATGGGTACCATAGACTGATATACATAATAGATAAATATTTAACACCCAGACACAGAACAAACATCTGTGTTTATCACACAAATGTTTGTCCAGTGCGGGGATCGAACCAGCGACTTCTAGCGCAGAAGGCAGAGTTACTACTAACTGAGCTATGAGACCGTTCAAAGATGGATAGATGGGATACGATCGGAAAATAATAAAATATACAAAATAAAAGGGAACAGCCAGGCTATTGCGTAAGTGAAATGGTAATGAAGATCGCAATTTTGAGGATGATTTTATCAATTTTAGCGACATCTGAAGTTTTTCAAACAAGAAAAGGAAGAAGCTAAGGTCTTGAAGTTTTCCCTTATCAAGTTTGGAAGGTTTTGAATGTGGCTAAGATTGTTAAAATTACCCTCGAAGTTACGAACTTCATTGTAATCACGCTTACGCAATTGCACCACAGGGCCTGGACCAGGTTCAACCAGGAAAAACATTCTGATGATTGCAACCTAAAACAGCTGATTTTTTCGTTTGAACTGATTTGACTTCAATATAGTTGATTTTTGCAGTTTTTTTAATAAAAAATGTCAAATTTCCAAAACTCGTAGAACAAACATTATTGTAGGTATGGCATGTTTGTTCTACGACTTATGGCATGTTCTAACATTTATCGCATGCCCACATTTTGCAGTAGTTCCATACTTCACAGTTTGCAAGTCCAACGCCTCTCTAGAATCCCTACTTACTGATTTCCTCACAATGTTTTTATTCATCGTTTAAGCACGTGTTAATGTATAGGTACTTATTTAAGTTTTTCTAAAAGAAAAAACTCAAAGTGCGCGGCCATTGACGCTACAAAACTTTTGGATCATCATCATCGTCTTCCGGACATACCACACACGGCCCAAACTAAGCATAGCCTGTAATATGGGTACCAGAGACTGATATACATAATAGATAATTATTTAACTCCCAGACACAGAACAAACGTCTGTGTTAATCACACAAATGTTTGTCCCGTGCGGAAATCGAACCCGCGACCTCTAGCGCAGAAGGCAGAGTTACTACCAACCGAGCTATGAGGCCTCGATTATTCAAACACAGCCCCAGAATTGCCATCCATTCATGCTGCGGTCGATTGCTAAACTATGAAACCGCGAACTTGGGACTGAGTGGTTGCTTTAGTCACAAACCAATCTTTATGTACCTTGGCAGGTTTTTATGATCTTATTGTCGCTGGCCCGATGTAAGACAACTAATAATGTAACCGCAAGAATGGACAGTTTTATTCACCGCATCACTCACTTAGCGGCCGTTAAAATCGTAAGTGCCAAAATCCTGTTAACAAGTCAACCAAAAAAACAAATTGGTACAAAGCGGGGTGTTTGTAGTGTGACTTTTAGCAGGTTTTGGCCTTCAAGCATTTTTACAAGCTAAATAAATAACAACAAAGAGTCATACATAACAACATAGTCCGTAAATCCCTCCGTAGGATGGATCTTCAAGACATGTTCTTGAAGATCCAGATGACGGGATCACCTCCTGGGATGAGGCGATCCCTTCATCGAACTCCGACACATAAAAACACTCAAAACATCACACCGACCCCGCCGGCGGGGTCGACGACGACGTCCCGTCCCTGCGTTTCCACCCCTCCAGGGTGATGGCCTCCTCAAAAAACCTCCCTCTGGTAACAGCCCAAGCCGAGGTCCGTACCTAAGTGGTGCCCTTGCGCTCGTTGCCAAAACCTAACCTTTTTTCGGCAGTAGCGCCCTCTTCGCTCACTTAGCCCGGTGTAGCTGGCAGTGGTCGTGAGAGACCCACAGCATAAAAATCCGTTCGAAAAAAAGAAAATACATAGTCCTAATTCCACCCTAGGATTCCATGTGTATGAGAGACGAGTACCATGGACCACACCCAGACCCGGAACAAATATTTGTAAATCATGCTAACATTTGTCCCACAGCGGGAATTGCCCCCGCAACCCCTGCGTCTCAGATGGGCACTCGTCCGCTATGCCATCGCGGGCCACTAGCGGTCACCCATCCATTTGGTGACCGACTAGCCAGTCCGAGATATTAGACAAGCTACACAACGAGTAGCGGTTCACGATGACGAAGCCTCTTGCCTGCAGTCAGTCACATTTCTAATTTCCATGTCATTGTAGCAACGAGACTTGTAAGTCATCTGTGTTGTAGGTAGGTAGTACTAAAGCCGTATTCAAACGGCGTGTGATTAGGTATGTCAATTTATTTGAAAATTATCCGTACATCTTTTGAGTAAAGTTAATTATTATATTTGAGTTCGTCTATGGCTATATTATTAAATTATAATTATATACTGACATTAATAATTTGCGATGCTCGAAAAGAGTGAATAAGTTTTTAAGTGCCATATTCATAGCTACCTCTGTAACACTTACTCCTGTAAATAAACATCTTAAATCTTAAATATTTGAGTTTGACTTTTAGGAGGTTGCGATGTCGTTGATTTAGGATAGGTATATCGTTCACCCTCACAATTTACTTTATTTAGTAGAGATAGACAGTTATGGCTCTTCTTGAATGTAATTTGACACATCAAAGACATTTTTTTTTAATTATTATTTTTTTATTATTTTGAAGCGTAATGAGAGTTAGGGGTTGAGTTTGAGTGCCCACACAAACCCTACGTGGTTTTTAGGGCACAAAAAAATATAATCGTTACCGTTTGAAGTTCGTAAAATAGTATCAAAGCCATAATATTATTTACAGCCGGCCTGTCAGTACGCATTCATTATTCATGATCTTATCGTAAATCACCTTCATTCTTCCTTCACAGCAAAAGAAAATACGTAGGTCATCATCATCATCATCAGCCTGTATTAATCCACTGCTGGACACAGAACTCCCCTAAATAGTTCCATAACGAACGGTCTAGTGCCTTTTCCATCCAACGACTTCCGTAACTTAAACAAAGTACATCGGGTGGGGGGCCTTCCAACACTCCAAAAATCGGTCCTGCGAGCTGTATGGCCTTCCCACTGCCACTTCAACTTGAGAAATTTTAATTCTGAGAGCTATGTTTGGCGACATTGATTCTTCCACGGATTACATTAAAGATTACACTAAAGCTATAGTCCACTCTCATACATAAATTAAAATTAATTTGTTTCCACATTTAATAGTTAATTTATCGCAGATCCGTCCTCTAAAACAATCTTAATTAACGTCGAAAATGCAGTAACACAGGTTTAATCCATAAACAATTCAGTAAAACATGAGAAGTGGCGTTTTGGCTCGTCCATGGCGTTCTATTGCCAAGAGGGAAGACATCCTCAGAATGCCACGGGTTCTGGTTTCTCGCTTTGAAGAAACTATAATTAGAATTATACTTTTGAATATGTACCTAACCTAGTGCCCGCTCATATCTTTATGTACAGAAAGGAAATTAAAACTAATACATTTACAACTATTTTACAAAATACACAAGAAACAGTTGAGCTATCTAGTTCAACTGATCCAGGTCACTAGTCGGAAGCGTCCCCAAAGCGCTGGCAGAATTTCCACGCTGGATGGATATGCTGGAATGCTTCTGTCTATTTTCATAGAAAGTGAGAGTGATTTCGGTTGACGTCAGCAAGCGCGTTGAAATTCCACATCATTACGGAATATTTTATTTCGTTTCGTCTTTCAACTATCAACACATGCATTTTTGATTTTTATTTATTGATGAGTAAGAATTGGAATATGGAGTTAGTCGATTTTTTCTATTTTATAATATCATTTTCAAACTGGCTTAACGATGATTTATGATCTCGATGCTCACATCGATTATAAGATTTGAAGGGAAGTGGGTAATCGAATGCGTCCAAAATATCACCCTACTTATGCTCAAACGTAGCATCCATTTGGGAAAGCACATCCTCAGCTCAATGGAGCTAAAGCAACTCACCCCAAATAAAAACCTTCAGTTTTTAACAGCTGCTGGGCTTTGCGGTGTACTTTAAAGGCCCTGTAAAGGGGCTCCACAAATAAAGTGGCGATCATAATAAGCCAGTTGTGGCCGCAGTGACACCATAGCCACAAAAAAGTAAATAAAAAAATAAAAAAAACACCCTAAATTCTTCTACTCATTGGCCACATTGCTAGATTGCCCATAACTTCACCCAATAAGTTACTATTCTATTTATTCCAGGCGGTCTGGGCATGCGGCACTTCGTGACGTTCATGCTGTTCCTCGGCATGGCGAACGCATACATAATGCGCACCAACATGTCCGTGGCTATAGTGGCTATGGTCAACCACACGGCGCTGCCTGTCATATCGGAGCATATGGACACCGAATGCGGAGAGGGTAGCTCTAACCAAACTGTGAGTCTTTCAACCTTGTTCGCTTATCCTCGCCTGTTCGCTTATCGAACAGCTCTTGTTTCACGAGAAATAGCCTCCTTGCCGTTTTACTGGTTCTATAAGAACATCGGGTTGTTCAACTGACCGAAGAATATATATTAACGTTTTGTTCACAGGCTGTCACACAAGACGGCTCGTTCGTCTGGAGTTCGACGCTACAGGGCTACATCCTCTCCTCCTTCTTCTACGGCTACGTCATCACACAAATTCCCTTTGGGATTCTCTCTAAGAGGTAGGTTATTCTTTTCTAACCGAAAAATTAATTCAGTCAATCAGAGAACGTACGGTCCTAACGGTTGGCTGGCCTCATAGCTCAGTTGGTAGTAACTCTGCCTTCTGCGCTAGAGGTTCGATTCCCGCACTGGACAAACATTTGTGACTAACACAGATGTTTGTTCTGTGTCTGGATGTTAAATATTGATCTATTATGTATATCAGTCTCTGGTACCCATAGTACAGGCTATGCCTAGTTTGGGATCAGTTGCCAATGTGTGATATGTCCGGAATATTTATTTAACTTTACTGATTGCCGGACCGTACGTCCTTACTGATTGGTTGGTTACATTTTTCTGACAGAAATTTCTGATGGTTGGTGTGCGGACAGCCTAACGGCTCCGTGTAGCCAGAGCCGACAACATCCTACTTCTATCTATTAAAAATGCGAAAGTTTGAAGGGATGAATGGATGGATTTCTGTTACTCAATCTGAACGGATCTGGATGAAATTGGCACAGGGATAGATTATAGTTTTGAATAGCACATAGGCTACTTTTTATTCACGTAGGTAGGTACCACGCGAGCGAAGCCGCAGGCGAAAAGTAGTCGTAGCTAGTAAGTAGGTAAGTAGCTAGTAAGTCATAATGTGCCCGGCGGCACTTGGACTGACCACGGGTTCATACGAAATTAGATCTTATTCACCCAGTGTAGAACTCTGCAACTTTGTAGATGGTGTTTCAAAACAGGTAATTTGTCACGTTTAGTAATATGACACCACATAGTAGACCGCATCAAGTTTACCGCCGATTACCTACGCGGCTAATAAATCTTTGTCAAAATCAACATGACGGAAGTGATGACGTTTCTAATTGAGTAGGTAGGTAATCCATTCATCATGATTTAGTGAATGTGCATGACCACAAAATAACTACAAATGAAACATGATTCGGGGGACAGATCAGAACAGAGCAGGGGCCCAATTCTACTAATTCAATGGCTTCAAAATGACAATGGTACAATGGCAAAATGGCCACTTTTGACACTTATGGTATTCTGCTATCACATTCGTATATCAATGGCAGTCATTGTGAAACCAATGGACCAATGAAATCAAAGAAACGAAGGTGGTGACAATCGTAACTGAATGGTAATGGTGCGATCATTATCATGCGATTATCTTGCGATTTTCAAGTCATCGAATTAGTAGAATTGGGGGCCTGGATGGCCGGTGGCCACTCCCTCGACGATTATCAGATCTTCTAACCATTATTACCTATCTACCTCGGAATACAGTTACCTAAATATTCAAGACCAATACTCACTCCCACTGAGAGAGATCCCGAGAGGGGCTGATTCTACACCCAATTGGCAATTTTGTTCAACTTTGGAAATTCAACATTTGACTTTGAAAAAACTCTGTAGGTACAAAAAACAGCTGTTTTGTGTTCGTACAGTTCAAACTCAATTGTTCAGACGTGTTAGGTAGAACTAATGTAGAACTTCTCGTAGGTACGTTTAATAATTCGATAGGTACATAGAAAGATGATAAAATACCAATAACAGCTAATTTGAAAAAGTTTGGGGAAAAATATTGATAATTTTAATGTTCTTTCTCATTGATAAAATAAGCCCCTTTCGGGATGGTAAGTAGGTACCTACTACAAAATATTATGAATCACCTTGTATCTACTAATAAAAAAAACCCCGCTGGAATTGTTTTACAGTTATCTAAAAAGATGTTATTCCCAGATTCGGCGCTCGTCTGTTCCTCGGAGTGGGTATGCTGATCAACTCCGTCTTCGGTCTACTCGTGCCGGTCGCGGCCGAGGCTGGCTTCGAGTGGCTCATCCTCGTGCGGTTCATCCAAGGTTTGGGAGAGGTAGGATTTAATAATTAATTAATTGTTTATTTCTCTAGTTAGGTACCTATGGTGAGCCGATTTGGACGCGCTTCCTGTAACAGGTAGTAACTGAAGCATGAAGCGGTCACAGTAGTACCATGGTGAGTCCATCGGGACCCCATAAATAAAAATAAATAAAATAAAAAATAAATATTCCGGACATATTCACACGGTCAACTGATCCCAAACTAGGCATAGCCTGTACTATGGGTACCAGAGACTGATATACAGAATAGATATATATTTAACACCCAGACACAGAACAAACATCTGTGTTAGTCACAAATGTTTGTCCAGTGCGGGAATCGAACCCGCGACCTCTAGCGCAGAAGGCAGAGTTACTACCAACTGAGCTATGAGGCCAGTCAAGTCTCCATAATTGAAGCGGTCACAAAATTTCGATGCTGAGGCGTATGGAACAACTTACGCCTGATGATCGGACCTTCCTTCAGAATTAAAAATCAGAACAGATACTTATACGATAAAATACTATCAAACAAACTTCAATTAGAATGCGAAGTTCTAGTGTTGATGAATGTTTTTTCTTTTCAGGGTCCAATTGTACCATGCACACACGCTATGCTGGCGAAATGGATCCCACCCAACGAGAGGAGTAGAATGGGTGCAGCTGTTTACGCAGGTAAGACATTCTCAAAAAAAAAAGATTTTTGTCCTCAAGAATGGTGAACATCCTCTCAGATCTTCAGGCAATAGATCCTTGACGATATCTAATGAATGTATTCAGAGGCATTTCCGAACATTTGGCACCATCTCCTTTATACCTACTTCATGCGTCACTATTTTGCATGTTCCGTTGTCTATGTACCGTTTTATGTTTGTATGGTGTCACTTAAAGCGCCCGTACCAAAACCAGTAATCTATTCACTATACACGGTCGAAAAGTGAACAGTGAGAACTCACTAACTTTGCATACCGGCACGCAGGCACTAGTCCTCTGGTTTTTGTAGGCGCCCTTTTCCTGACACCATACAAAAACGGCAATCTATTCTTTATTTATATTATATATATATATATTATATTTCCACCCACCAGTGAGTAGTGAGACGGCTCATTAGAATGCGGACTCGCTAGAGTTCTCTCAATGTTCTCACCACAAATGCTTTCATTAAAATTCCATCTATTGTGTTATTCTATTGTTTGCCTGAAATAAAGTTATAGAATTGAATTGAATTATACTTTTTGATAATAACAGGAGCCCAATTCGGCACTGTGATCTCCATGCCACTGTCTGGGTTGCTCTCCGCTTACGGCTTCTCGGGCGGCTGGCCGTCCATCTTCTACGTGTTCGGAATGGTCGGGACGGTGTGGTGCGTCGCCTTCCTGATCTTCGTGTCCGAGGACCCGGAGCAGTGCCCGGGGATCAAGGAACAAGAGAAGAAGTATATCCTGAGCTCGCTCTGGGGAGCGGCTGGGTCTAGCGTGAGTTTTATCAACTTTACTCTCAAACGTTGAAGGAAAACTGAGGAAACTGAAATGTCCTAGAACCTAAAACATCGAGTCATGTGACAAGTGCACGAAAGGCGCACTTTCATCCTTTCCCTACACAAATTCGTTCACCGAGGGTCATAGGTCTTTTTCAGGGCCACCATATGACCAGGTCAATGACCAGGTTGAGGACCTGGTCATTGACCTAATACAGGATGACTAAGAAAGAATCAGTGACACGACAAGCAAGGAAGCACTAACACTCAACAGATAAGTGGCTCGAAGCAAACTGAGATCTCGCTATGTCCAGCAAAAGTTGGTGCTGCTCTTGGTAAAGTTTCGACTTTTGAATTGTCTTCTTTTACAGTCACCACCAATTCCCTGGAGCAAGATTCTTCTATCGATGCCGTTCTGGGCGATCATGCTGGCGCACATGGGGCAGAACTACGGTTATGAGACTCTGATGACGGAGCTGCCCACCTTCATGAGACAAGTGCTGCACTTCTCTATCAAAGATGTGAGTAAAACTATTAACCAATGATTATGAGTAGGTACAAACATATTAAAACAGTAGTGCAATAATTATTAAAAACAAAAAAAACCGACTTCAAGTTTGACAAAGGAGCCCTATATATAGGAAAGCCCTATCGAAATTAAGGGATACGTAGTGATTTTCGAACTCAGCATTTTGAATTTAAATTCTAACATCCACTAAATAATTACTTACTATAGGTGCTACCCATTAAAATACCTTCTCGAGACAGCTGTACCATTTTTCGTACACGAAGACTAAAAGTGCGATTGGTCCCGTCCATTAATCACTGTGAATTGTCACCGAGGTCACGGGTTCAGTCCGGTCAATTGCAGCTACATTGAATCACGTCGCCTTTATTGGAGCAAATATAATAAATTCTCTTTGTGATGGCATAATGGGAATGTTTCTCGTTTTATTGCCGTTCGTAATACAGTTTTGACACGAATTTGATTGTTGGTGCAAAGATGTTAATTAGATATAAGTGCATGCTTTACTATTCGCTAGGTGTATGGCCTTGTTGAAACTAGGCTAGTATGTTCGTATGAACAAGAGGCCAACTTTGGGGATAGAGTTTTTGGCTACCTTATTATTCTACTAAGAATATGAAGACTCTTTTTAGACGCTAGTTGCTTATTGACAACGCCACAGATTTCTTCTTTAATAATAATATCTTCACTTCTCTGTTATAAATAAATATACAATTAACAATTTATGTTTCTGGTTCTCTCCATCAGGCATCATCTCAATACGAAGTCCTTTCTAACTCATGTTATTTTTATATAGACCAATCATTTTACCTTCGGCCTAGGTAACTCTATTCTTATATACACACACTCTTCTCTTCCCATGACACGAAATTCCTCCGATAATGACTCTTGTGTTTATTTCCAGAACGGCTTCGTATCAGCGCTCCCGTACCTCTGCATGTGGCTGTTCTCAATGTTCATCTCCGTGGTCGCTGACTGGATGCTGTCCAGCGGCCGGTTCAACCACACGCAAGTCAGGAAGGTCATCAACAGTATCGGTGAGTCTTCACTCCACATCAGTCTACATAACTTCGATACCTGCGCACGTTGACATAGGATGACGGCCCCGATCATGCACTAATGGATTTACATAGATTACGGTTACCATTTACCAAAAGTAAGCAGAACCTATGCTTAGTTGCCACCTTAAAGTCCAGCTAAAATCTGATGCTTTGTCATCTAACGATAGTAGAGAGAGGCCGTGCGTACACTAATAGATTCGCCACTGAATATTGCTCACATTCAGTGCACTATAAAACGTAAACTATCCGCTGTATTAATTTGTGTTTTTGATTTCCATGTCAAAGATATTCTGTGAGAATAATCTTCAAGATCACCTGGTTATCTTTATCTTTCAGCTCATACTGCTATTTTATTACCTATTAGTTTAGGCGTTTTTATTGCGGCATTTGTCTTATCTTTGAAGCTAAGTAATCATGTCAGGTGGCAATGCAATGTGTTTGTCTTCTAGGTCAATACGGGCCAGCAGTGGGTCTGTTCATAGCAGCCAACACCGGCTGCAACCCCGCGGCTACCGTCGCAATCCTTGCCGCTGGAGTCGGTCTCAACGGTGGTATCTACTCTGGTTTCAAGGTAAATTTTCAAACCAATCTTCGCGTCACTGGTGTCTGTCGCGTCAGGCATCACTGTAAAATCTGTTTTCTGCTTTTCCGGGAAGTCGTTTTTGAAATAACTAATGTTCTGTTCCCTAGGTGAACCACTTGGATCTGTCTCCGCGCTTCGCCGGTATCCTGATGGCGTTCACCAACTGCCTGGCCAACCTGACCGGGCTGTTAGCTCCGATCGTCGCTGGTTACATTATTGAGGGCAGGGTATGTACTCCTTTCTTTGATTTATAAAATTTGTTCATAACCGGATTACTTGCCTACCAGGAAAGAGTTAGCCTTTGTATTGCCGTTTTGTATGTGGCCACGAAAAGCGACAACCCCTACAAAAACCGTCTAGCTTTTAACCTTACGTCTCACGGTGACAAGTGACTATCTATCGAAAAATATTAATTATCTGTTTATAAAATAAAGTTTTTTTTATTCTAGCCCACACAAGCACAATGGAGGAAAGTATTCTACATCGCCGGTGGAATCTACATATTCTGCGGTACGTTCTACAACCTGTTCGGATCTGGGAGAAGACAAGAATGGGACAATCCAGCCAATGATGAGGCCAACGCGAAGAAGGCCGCGGATAAGAAGGCCGTAAAGAAGGAAAGGAAAGCAGCAAAGAATGAAAACCAAGCGGAGACGGCGCAATAACGGTTAAAAAGTTGAGAACGTACAGCAAATAACGCAATATTATTCTGGCAGCATTGAAATAAATCATCTGTAAATAAGATTCGATAAAAAAATCAATTATAGCAAACGTCACTGGCAGTTTTCCTGCGATTGTTTGCTGGCACGTTCGACTGGATGCAAGTTCCGTTTAGGATGACTGTAATTTGCAATTAATTTAATAACTATTTCAAATAATCAAGTAATTTATAATTCATAGACGATGTACACGGAGAAAAAATATGTAACGTTGTCCACTTGGTTTGCATGCAGTCTCTTCTCTAATCAGTGTGTTTTTTGTAACAAAATATACCTACGTAAGATAACGCACATCAAAACGGCTGTGATAAAATCTTGCTTGTGTGAAGGAACTTGCGTTTAGACAACTTTTTAAGCGTTTGTTAATAGTAATTAGGTATTTATGAATTAATTTTAGTTTAAATTACCATACAAGTATTGTTAATATTTTAAAGCTTATGTGTAACAGACGCGTGAAAGGTAAGTGAAGAAAGACGAGAATTGGGGTCCAATATTTTGTCAGTGTTACCGTCCTCCAGTGAATATTTACAAATCCGCGATATTCCTCAACAGTTCAACACCAATAACATTTTCAATTTTAAAAGCAGATGCTCGAATAGACTATAACGCTGACGCAATGTATTCAAGAAAAATAAAAGCAAAGCTCGTTTTGGATACATAGATTAATTTGTGCCAAAACAGTATCTAGCCTAACATTTTGTGTTGTGAATTTCTAATGTGAAATACATATTCATTGATCGCTAAGCGACTTGTTGCGTTAAATGATTTGTTGTAAGATTGTATTATAATTTTATGGATTTAATTTTAATTCATTGTATTATCGCTGGACGCTGAAGCTAATTGTGATCATTTTCTTAAGTTAGTTGTAGCTGTTTGAACGCCACTTATGAATTTCTTAACTAACCTACCTCTTCAACTATTTAACTATTTCTGAGTGCAAGTCGTACAATTGCTTACAGTGGAGGGTAGTTGACAATTCGTAAGTTGCTAACATTTTAAGGCGTAACTTCATGCATAAAATTCATCTTTTACCATTTTGTAATAAAGTTATCTGTGACAATGATGCTAATCTGTGCCTTGTAATAATATTATGAGTAGTACAAACAAGATTATGAAATAGACGTGTGTTAAACACACTTTTAATAGTTATTTTTGTGTATACTCGGGATACTTTAAGTTACGGAGAAATACAAAAATGATTTTTAAAACCATTTTGCAGTTTTGATTTTGGACCTCTTTTTGACAGTTCAATTAAAATCATCATTATCAGCCTGAATAAGTCCACTGCTAGACATAGGCCTCCCCCAAAGAGTTCCATGATGAACGGTCTTGAGCCTTTTCCATTCACCGACTACCTGCAACTTTAATAATAACGTCGGTCTATTTACTTTCAAAACTGCGTGCGGTAAGTGGTCGCTATTCGAGAACCTTTATTCCCCAACTATTGTTAGTTCTGCGAGCTATATGGCCTGCCCACTGCCACTTCAACTTGCTAATTCTAGGGCTATGTGGGTAACCATGGTTCTACGAATTCCCTCATTTCGGATTATAAAATAAGATAAAAACATAAATGTGTTTCGTTCCTTTCAATACTAGAGTGGATGTCGAACGAAAACAAATGTATTAAAATATTAAGATTTATTTCTCTTATCACATAATTACACAATTACCTTAATAAAGTCAATACGCTTACTTGATGAGTTCGTTGAAATGTAGCAGACTGAACATTCCAGTTCCACTGCGACACGGCTGTCCCAGCATGAGACAGCTCGACGAAGAACGAAGGTTATCCTTCTTAGAATTGAGCACTGCGTCTTTCAAGAACAGCAGAGACGATTCGAAAGACATCTGTTGCAACGGCGACGCAGAAGCTTCCATACCTCTGCGACTCATCGGCTCAAACACACCGTTGTACGTCATATAATCCGCTATCAGACTCAAATGTCTAGGATCAACTGTGATTCCGTAGACATTGAACACGTTCTGTATCTCCTTGATGATCACTTTGTTAGCTGCTTCTATACCGTAGGTGTTCGCCATCGCGTGGATGTCGTTGCTGTATAGTTTATTCAAATCAAGTAGATCGCTGTATTTGGACATTTGTAGGATGTTGATTCCGTCTGTCTTGATGTATAGCACATCTTTATCTTTGTTAGTGATCGCTCGTTTGATGTTCTTGATCTCGTATATCACGGATTTCTTTGCTGCTTCACGGAGCGCTTGCGACAAATCGATTCTCAAGAAAGAGATCGGGAAGAGTACGGTCAGCTCACACCATTGGTGGTTCTGCGTATCGTAGGTGTAATTCGTCGCGTCCTGCACTCTACTGACAACGTTTTTCATCACTTTGGTGGATTCTGTGTCGTTGACGACTTCATCAATCGTCTCGTCGACTTTATCATTGGCTTCGGTTTCGTCGGTTAGTTCTACTTCGTCGTCTGATTTCTCTTCCTCCTCGGATTCGGGGTCCTCGTATTCTTGCTCTTCGGTTCTTTTCTTTCTGATCTTAGTCTGGAACGAAACAGATTTAGTATGAAACACCTTCATAACTGTAACAGTGCTCAACTTTTGGGAACATGACCCACATAAATTATAAAGTCGACACAATTTATTAGGTAAAGAACATTAAAATTTACAACTGTTTGAGAGAATTCACAAGAAACAGTTGAGCTATCTACACACGTTGCAAATGGAACCAGTCGGAAGCGTCCTCAGGACGCTGCTGGCGGCGGCATTGCCACGCTAAATGGGAATGCTAATCCGAATGGCCAAATAACTCTTAACGCATGATGGTACTTACGATGTCCAATAGTATTTTCTCATAAGGGTAAGCAAGGTAGTCTTTACAGATAACGTGACAGGAAGAGAACGCATCATTACCGCAGCCAAAAGAAAACATTCAAAACGTAATTCGAACGAATGCTATGTTATGTTCGACTTGCAGTGAGAGGGAAAAGGTAAAATTACAGGCATATGAGACATCCAACAAAAAAATAAAGCAAATGACGTGAAAAGGACTTAAAACAGCAACAATAACATCATAAAAATGCGAACAAATGCTTACCTCAGTTTGATCGTCATCATCATTAGGCGCCTCATCATCAGAGCTCTCCAGGTCAGGTGCAACTGTCTCCGGCTCAGGTTCATCATAATCCTCACCTCGATCGTGTTGCCCCGCCCCACGCTTTTTCCCTTTATCAGTCGAAAACACCACACCGATCGTGTTCTTAGTATGCTTCCGAATCACTGAGAACATCTCATCAAAGAACTTATTCTGCATGTGTCGGATAACATGCTGTGGTTTGATGGTGTACTGCATTTTGTACTGAGAATAAGGCAGGAATGCAAAACGCATCGTAGTTTTCAGCTGCCTATTAGGTGCGGTTACAATCTCACATGCCACATCAATTTTTTCTAATACATCCGCAATTGTCACTCGGTTAAGTTTCTGTCTTAATTTCTCAGCTTTTTTATTCAAGTTGGAGAGACCATCTCGGAAGGGAATATCCATGTTGGGAGTTTTCAGATTAGCAGATGCTGTCATAAGGATTTCCCGAAGACGCGGTATGCCGAGCGTCACGTTCATGTCACCACGACCGGCGAAATGGAAGGTGTTCAGAGTCATCTGAGTGGACGGTTCTCCTATAGACTGCGCAGCCAATAGCCCTACTGGTTCTCCAGGGTCTGCCATAGATTGTAGATACTTTCCGCTCATAATTTCTATGAAATTGCTCTTCTCTGTGTATTCGCTGTAGGCACTAGTTTCCCGCTTCTTCAAATAGCTTTGTATCAGCCCATCTAGATGCTCGTTGATCACTCCGAACTTGTATTCAGGTGAGTATTTGCTCGGTATGGGGTCGGGACAACGTTTTCTCACGTACTGGGCCTTTTCTTCATCTTCCATAGTCCACCATTGCTTTTCTAATTCCGCGAAGTAAGGATCTCTCGCATCTTTAGTATTAGTGTGAAGAGTCTCTTTGTCGGCTAATGCCGTGAACTTGGTAAAGGGACCGTGACGAACTTTTTCAAAAGGGCTACCATTCTTTTTCATCCATTTCCTTAGTGATTTTTGGTATTTCGCAATGGCCTTGGAATCAGTTTCTTCCTGGAGTGTCTTTACGATATCTTTACCCAGAACCGCTTCGGAATTGGCGTCGAGGAATGGCAATTGTTGGCTATTCAGAAACTGGCACTTTAGGACATCGAGTCCGTCTTCGCCGTATGCGAACTGAATGACACTGCCGTCGGCATCCCTTACGGTGTGATCGTAAGCCACAGACAAGCTTTCCAGGTGCTTGATCAAACACCTCTGCAGATAACCAGACCGACTGGTCTTTACGGCTGTATCGATGAGACCTTCGCGACCAGCCATGCAATGGAAGAAGAACTCTTGTGGCTGGATTCCTGTCATGAATCGGCCGTCGATGAACCCGCCGGCTCTGGGTGATACGTCATAAGGCGGGAAACTGGGCAAGGATCGTCCAGATATCATCAATGGAGGCCTTTTGCCTTCCAACTCAATTTGACCAAGTAAACAAGAGATCTGCATAGTGTTCACAGTTGATCCTTTTGCTCCTGATTGCACCATCAGCTGCAGATTATTGTAAGGGAACTTCTCTAGTAAACCCTCTCCCAAACAAGCTGTGTTGATGTTATTGGTGTATGAATCTAGCACGTTTTTGTATTGTCTGTCCAAATTCGCCCGGAATTTCGGGTCGGTAGCGAAGTTTTCCTCTAAAGTGTTCTTCAATGTGTCGTTATCAATGTCCACGGGTAAATCTGCGGCTTTTACTGCCGCTAGCTTTCCGACTTGCCGTACGAGGCAGATGCAGTCGTCTCGCTTCCTGTTGGCTTCGTCTACTACAAGTATATCTTTAACGCCAAGGGTGAACCCTATCCATTGCAGGTAAAACGTAAATAGCTTTGAGAACGAGCTTAGCAACGCACTAGAGCTATCGCCACCGTACAATTCATACATGCAGTGAACCAAACCGTACGGCGTAGCACCATAGTGGGTCTTGTCCAAGACTCCACAGAGGAGTTCACCTTTCATAATCACAACTTCAGCCTCGGTCATGATATTTTCCTTCAAAGGAGTACCTCCAGCTTTCCACTTCCTCGGCGGCGCGTTTTGCCAAGCCTTTGAGCTGATCTTAGCTTTACTTGTTAGAGAAACGCGCGGTTTCCCTTTAGGAATGGTGTTGATGATGACAGTGGAAAGCACTTGCTTGCCCGACCATAGCATAACTGGTTTCAAGATCGCTGGAGGTAGGAGCTTGATGTTCCCTTTGTGTTTCGAAAGCGCTTGGAAGACCAGTTGTTGGTAGTCAGATTTTGTGTAAAATGATCCTCTCAGCGACATTTTCACACCTGATATAACGTGATCCTGAATCAATCCACTCAGCGGTGTTCCGTCTTTAGGAACAAGATATTGTTTTCGCACTGACATAAGGTTGTAGGCTTCGCTTCTCGCAACTTCGTTTTGAGGGAAATGGGCGTTCATTTCGTCACCATCGAAATCAGCGTTGTAAGACTTGCAGTTAGCGTAATGTAATCTCAGTGTCTTCTCGCCCTTGAGGATGCGAGCTCGATGTGCCATCATACTGGGCTTGTGGAGCGAAGGCTGTCGATTCAGAATTAGAATGTCACCATTCAGTAAATGCCTGTGGACAATCTTCAACCCGGAATTTTTCAACTCATCTGGCGTTAGCAGGCGTTTAGCAATGCTTTTCCTTTTCTGTATAGAATCTGCAGGAATACGGATGACCCTTCCATTTTCAATTTCCAATTTTTCTGCACCAGGGTGCTTGTTGGGTCCGTTTATGATCATTGTTCGCAGTTCATCTACATTCCATTCAGTGACTGGAACGGGGTAGGTAAGCTTCGTAGCAAAGACATCAGGTACACCTATTTCGTCAATGTCCACATTGGGGTCGGGTGTGATGACAGAACGGGCGGCAAAGTTGACTCTTTTACCCATCATGTGCATTCTGATCAGGCCAGTTTTCTTTTCCATGACTTGTTTGAGGCCTAGACTTGTGGCATTGCGCGCGTCGCTATTCAGTATGTTGTTGACACTTTTTTGTAGGTCCTGCCAGATGTTGTGCAACTTCTCTGAAGGGTATCTTCCTATCACAGCTTCGTAAGCTGCTCTTGGTTTAGCATCCAGGTTTTCTTTTGTTTTCTCAGGGTCTTCAGCAGCAAACACATGCAAGACCGCTCTGGCTGAAAATGCTGCATTCAGTACAGTCTTGTAGATCCCTGTTTGCGGGTGCTCCACTAATTCTCCTCGCAAAAAGTTGCAAGGACGTACATTGGGTGGCAGAACAGGGATCACATCCATAAATAAAACATCAGTGACAGGTTTCACTGGTGTGTTGAGGAGAATAGGAAAGCAATGCTTCAATATATCTTCATCACACTCTGCTATTGCTGTACAGTAACGCTTGATCTCATCAGGCATCAATATTTTTATAGCCTTCACTGTAGCATCGGGTTTCACACTGACCATGAATTTTCCTTCAGACGTTGTAACTTTGACAAGTTTTTCTCCGCAGTAAATACATTTCTTTGTAATATTTATCAATTTAAAATATCCATTCAAAATTTTCGCACGAAGCTTATCCACATTTTTGCTTTGAAAAGTATCAACCACTGGATCCTTGATTTTCAGTAGTTTTTGGAACTTTTTGACTAGCTGGTCAGGTTTTGAGGATTTATTCTCAATGTCACCTACATAATTGTTTAAATCTAAAGCTGCTGTAACATGGCCTGCATCAATCAATTGTAACTGTAGCTTAAGAATGAATTTCAGTCTCTCATCCATTTGTATTCTGAAGCATTTGAGACAGCTAACTCTGAAGAGGGTGTAAATATTCTTTGTAAATATGGGGTTAATTACAACTAGCGGTAGATCAATATGCCCAAAATGCCCCGGGCAGTGCAGCATGGGATTACTGCATGTTTCACAGATATCGTTCCGGTCTCTGAGAGGTCCTAAAGCACTGTCATAGAGACCTCCTTTATTAGGGTTACCGAGGGCATCAAAACTTTGTGAATTTGTGATCTTGGCGACACTTAACTTCCTAATTTCCTCACTTGTGAACATGAGGAATTGGATTGAATCAGGGTCAACGGAGGCCATCCCTGAGGACATTTTGGAAAATGTTGAATTGAGAGCCATTTTATATCTGAAATAAAGAAATACATTTATGTATGTATGTACTTACACATTTTATGTTAAATATTATAGGAATAGATAATCTATCTAAACTTATCTAGGCTATATATGAATTTTGAATATTGATCTGAGTAAGGTGATCTCTGTGATGTCCCGAATTTATAATTACTTACACACGCAAGTAATTATCAATTCAATAAACAGCAGGCATGAGAAAGTCTAACCTGTAGAACCGATGTCTTTAATTCAAATACATTTCATACCTTACATACCTTTATTTCCTGTTCGGAGTTAAACATAACTTCGAGCTCAAAAACAAATTTATGTTTGGTTTTGCACACTTTTTGAGCTATTTGAACATAATTACTGAAAAATAAACAAAAACATCACCGTGAAATAAGTGAGGTTAGTTTGGTTAGCTAGATCTTTGCTTGATTTATTGATTGAATGCTCGCTCGGGCATCAATTCAATTCCATCAAATACCGCCAAAGCCAAAAGAGAAAAGTCTGATCCGGGCATAGACAATTTACACCTTTTTCAGTAAAAACCGGTATGTTTTTCTAAATTGTTACGTTCTACGTCCACGGCAGTTTTTTCTTCGTTTTGGCAACATGCTTGCTCGCGTCAGTGACCAAACATGGCGGCGCAAGATGAAGTTGACGTATGTGAAAGTTGGGAGGATATGGACGAAATTGGTGTAAGTGTAACGTGAATTATAAATTGGGAAGCTCCCAACGCTAGCGGGACCCGCCACGGTGCTATCCTCAAGTGGGCTTTCTTCTTTCAGCTAGAACAGCAAATCAAGCTGAACAGTGACTGCGCGCCAGTGAGGTCTACAGTTGGTTGCAAGGTGACTGTGGAGGATAACGCGTGTATCGGGCCTCAGTGCGATATGCCGGAGCCCGCGATCCGTATCCTGAAGCGGCCTTCGTCACTGGCGAGCGGCCAGCAAAATGGCGAGGCTAGAGCTCGTCCAGTCAAAACCTTAGAGCAGAGACAGAAGGAGTATCAGGAAGCTAGACTAAGGATACTCGGAGAGGCTCGAAGCCCCGAAGATGTTATTGATGACAAGTAAGTTCTCATTTACTCCTTTACATTTAGTAAATACCTCGTAACATTAATCATGGACAAGTTATCAAACAGTTTTGAATACAATTATTCATTATATAATTCTTAAAATGCTTTTAACATTACTACCAACTACAAAGTAACATCTGATTGCACCTTGATGCATATCATACATGATGAGGTTGAGAGTTACATGTAACTTATTCTTTTTACTGGTAACAGCGTTAATGAGACATCCAGCATGTTTACCAGGTTACATTGCATGGACTCTCATATTAAAATGGTTAGAACCCTCGGACTATCCAGATTTGATCCTGCATCTTTGCCTAAAATCAAATCCTGTAGCAATCCTGTACACAACACCATGTGGATGCTGATGCTGGTGCTTTATTTCAAGTTTAGCATCATCCACAAGCATTGCTTTCACTTTAAGTTTCACGAAAAGATAAAATAACACTCTAACTTATACTTCACCTGATTTCAGTCTCACACGGTTACAAGACAAACTCCAAGCAAACAATATAAATGAATGTCAAAGTCAAACAAGTGCTAAGACAAAAAATGATGCCAAAGGAAAAGAACGGAAAGTCCTAGCACGGCTCCCGCCCGGGGCCACCAGTGCTGGAGTATTCCCCTCACCCCCTCCCCGAGGTGTCCTTGTCATCCGCACTCCCCGAGGACCCGATGGCACAAAAGGCTTTCAAAGGAGGTAGCATTGTATATTCCATCAAAGATGTAATCAGTTCCATCCATGCCTATTCAAAATAGTTAACTTAGTCTCTTTGTTATTTCACAATTTTTGTCTTATGAATGAAATGCCTTATTGTCTGATGCTGGTGATAATTGCTCGGCAAAATCTGCAGTCACAATTATCATTAAATACATGGGCAGATGCCATTATTGTACTAAGTCATGTTTTATTAAACATGTGGGAAGTACAATAGTTCTGGCACATTTATGCCTACTTACTAGTAGATACAGATCTACTGATCCGTTTCTCCCAAAAAATTTAACAGCAGGTTTAGTGTGACTTATCGATCTTGGCGAATTTTGATGTGCAGAGGTGACTTTAGTGCCTAAAAATCTATTGTGCCTCCAGTGGCTAACTTGCTAACTTGGCTAACTAATTTGCATAAATTCATTTATCAAACTGTTACAACTGAGACAAGTATCTAGTAACTGAAATAATGAAAAGGGACCAAATAGGTACTCAATAAAAATTGTAGAAATCAAAAAGACGAGAGATATTTATTTTAGGTTGGTACCGATTCAGGTGACTGGGAATGATATAAATTGTGGAATAGCAATTCGGTAAGAGTGACTCAATCATTTTATTTTTGTAGATATATCTAGGTACTGGTTTTTCACACAAGCATCCTAAAGTTCTTACTGGGGGCTAGCAAGATCTCTTGTGAGGTTGTATAATGATTACTAGCAAAATGATCTCTCCACTAGTGGATTTAAGAGTTGAAATATATATTTAATCCCAGTCTATATAGAGGCATGGCAAGGTCAAAGAAGTGTAAAGGCTCTTAACACAATGATTCGTTTTCTTGGTCGATATTATAGCAATGCGTTTTTGCATTATCTATTTTTTTTATTTTTAATTTTGGTTTTAGGATGCATGCGATTTTACACACTGCTGCGATAATAACGCGCGCTAAGGTAGGACGTTTGTGTTCTTGCGTAACGAAAGTAGGACCCGATTAAAACGCATATATACAACGATATTCTACGACAGCCACATAAGGGCGGGGGCTTGTAGAGGTAAACACAGACGTTGAAAATATCGGACGATAAAAACGCAAAAACGATAAAACGCTCCTATGTGGTACAGGCTTGAGGGCTAGCAAAGATTTGACTAAATATATATTTTAAGGTATGCTTGGCACAGGACAGTGAGAGCTGTGGTATAGTTACTTCTTTTAGCCATACCTTTACAATGCTTGTGTGAGTGGCAGTGCATTGACACTCTTGCTTGACTTGACTGACTGTAATGGCATAATTTACATTTTATGTTATTGAGATTTTAAGTTTTTACAAAAGAACATCAATGCAATTAATTTTCATTTCATTTTATGTATGAATAATTCACCGAAGTACCTAATTGCAGCGGTGTTCTCAAAGCAGTAGTTAAATTGTGACATTGAAATGGAAATGTTTTTATAAAGTTTTTGTACTTGTATAAAATGTTATTTGATTAAGATATTTGATAATTGTATATTTTTAGCCCTAATTCTAAGTCATTGGGCTTTTTGTTGTTTGTTTCAAACAATTGCAGCAAAGTATGAAAGATCATTTTCATAATACCTACTTTTGTATGAAACAAGTAATGAAAAGCTGAATTTTAAGAGTGACTGAGTGTGCGTAAGTTTGTAATCAGTTATGATCTAAATATTTTTACCAATGTCTGTTTTCATAAATGTACCACATAAAATTGTGATAGGACTTTCAGCTATTGGACCGACCCACAAACAACTATAGTCCAACAAAGAATCATAATCACGTTTTGACAGTTAGGGTGCTGCCACTTTTCGACGAAAATTTAATAGTTGAAGTAACAGCAGATCTAGTGAATCATAATCGTTGATACAATTCATTTGTTCACTAATCGCGGCGAGTCACGATGGCGGAGTCTGTCTACGGTGAACGCGATCGAGCTACGTTAGTCGCGTTATTTTCGGTAGGCCGCAGTGAAAATGCTGTGTTGCTGATGTCAATAGGCGACGGTGACCACTTAGCGTCAAGAGGGTCGAGCTATCTATCTTTGAAATTTTGTTTGTGGGTCAGATCGATACTAAAAATCTTGTGATCATAATCAATTAGTACTGTACCAATTTATAGTGTAAGTTTATGAATAACGGAGGATTGTGATATAGAATAATCATCTTATTACAAGCCTTAGGTAGTATTCGTACCAATAGGGTACATCATATAGCTTTTTTACATGAATCTTCTACTTTTACATCAGCATTTAAATGTTGCTTGATAATGAAATGACTTTTTAAAACTACATGGTTTTTCAGTTCTTTAACAGCTTAAAGCGTAATGCAAATGACGGAAATACTTGTTTATAAAATGCTAGATTTTGCTGTAATTTCATTTCAATGGTAAAACTTTACAAACAAAACTTAGATCTTCGTCTAGTGTATGGGCGGATGTCTAATTAACATCTGTAGCGATGTAGCGAACTACCTTAATAGGACAGAACCAAGCGACATACAGACAATAAAATAAGCAAAATTCACTAGGTAATAATAAATATGTATTTGGCTACATAATGAGCAACAATATTTTCAAAACTCCTTTCACAAGCTTTCGTTATGTAACGATGTTGATTATACTAGATTCCAAAAGCAGCTGTATTAAAAATTATTATAGTAGTAACCTAAAATTCTTACCTAAACATAATCCCTAAAATGTCGCCATATCACGCCGTAACGGTTCAGCCGATTTCGATGGAACTTGGAATGGATAATCTACAATCGCATATAGGCTACTCATTATCTACCAGGCAAGCGAAGCCGCGGGCGGAAGCTAGTTGAATATATTTTTTTATACCATGTAGTATGCTTTAGGTATAATTTAATTATTTATTGCACTAACATGAATCTAACGAATCGTAAGTTATTGGCGTTTGTATACGGTAATTTTCTAACTGTAGCTTACTGTACATGGTCTACCCACCTTCATGTTAAAATTGTCTTTTTTTCACTGCAGAGAGTTTGATGGTCATGATAGCCTTAAATTTACCCTTATGTTTGTCTGCCCAGATTAGGTTGTGAACAAATACACTAAAAAGTGCCAATATTTACTCATTTATTTTTAGAGCATGCTTGTTGACCGGTCTTGAAGTGACGCGTCTTGGGTGGACCTATGTCCAGCAGTGGACTGAAAAATGTTGATGATGATGTTTGTTATTTTGTCGAATAGTATAATTTATTTATTACCACCTATAGATGTATGCATGTTAAAACTTGAAACCATTGAGGATGTAGCAAACTGAATCTAAAGGGTCGCGTCCACCTAGCCGCTTTGGACTAGCTAGGTGAACGCAAGTCAAACTTATATTTGTTTGTGTGCCAATGATTGTGCTTCGCTTAAACTCGGTGTGACTTTGAGTTTGAGAGACGTATAATTTAATTACACTACACACATAGCATAGCATGTAAGTATAATAGTTAATTGTTCGGTGGTTTTGAGACCAAGACCAAATTAATAATTGCTCACTGAGATGATATTTTTGTGCCAGATCTCAAAGTATTGGATAACATTAAAAGCCACTGAAAGTTATTATACAAACGTGTGTTTTTATAAATGAATAAAGCATCCTTTATCGGGTCTTCAAAGTGTCATTAACAGCTCAGCGCTTTCGTGCTTCGGAGGGCACTGCGGCTATAAATGTCGTCAAGCAACGACGCGACGGGAGCCTTTGGGCGGCCTAAAAATTCCATCACAGATATGGCACACTAGCTCATACGGACTTGCAAATTAGAGTTGTGCTAAAGACCAAAACTGATATTGCTATCATTATAAACGTTGAACTGCTACATATTTAGCAAATTTTGGTTGAATGTGTTCTGCTATTTTTATTCTTACTTCTAAGGTGCTAAGCCAGAGATGAGTGTAAAAGAAATACTTAACGTTCTTACACTACCTTTATACATGTAAGAAAATCTACGGAGACCTTTTAAAGCTAAGCGACCGTTTCTTAGAACTAAAGACGGTTGTCCGATCACGTCTGAACGTCATTAAAATTACGAAATCAGTTGTGTACGGTGCGGTTTGCACGGATCAATGGACGCTTAGCATTATTAGGGTTTCACAGACTTACTTCACAAATATATATACGAATATACATTTTTTGACTTGCCACTTATTTTGTGGCTGACAGGCGTTAAGTATTTATTTTACATGTGTTTCTTTCAACACGAACCGGCGAACTCTCTTAGTTAGCTTACATTTAAGTCATAGGTATTTTTAGTTTTAATTATTATATTTTAACCGAAAATATTAAAATATTTGTTAAATAATTTAATGTTTTATTTGCGAATGTAACATATTCAGGTTACCTTCTGTGTATTTACGCTAAGCTAAGTTAATGGCCTTCTATTTCTTCATGAGAAATTGTATGATTGATTAGGTAAATGGGCACTTGTAATTAACATAAAAGATACATAGAAAATATCAAGTTATGAAAACTTGATATTTTTCCTTTACTCCAATTTGCGTAACCTTGTAAAATATTGTGATAGGTAGGTACAGTCGCCTGCATCAAGATGTAGGATCAAGATGATTCATATTATGTATACAACATCCCTAAAGGGGATTATTCTATCAAGAAAAAGATAGACGACACAGTGTTGGAAAGCCTCCCGATGGAACGATTGACCAACGACATTGTAAAGGTTGCGGAAGTCAGTGGATGGAGAAGGGTAAGACTGTTCGTCGTGGCACTTGAGGAGGTTTATGTCCAGCAGTGGACTTCCCCAGGCTACATTTTAGTGCAGGCGACTGCACTTCGGCTGAAGAATAGGCCCCTCCATATCTACCTATCCGCGGATGTCGTACGAGACGACTAAGGGAAAAAGCTAGGGTGGGCCGCAGCGTTGTTGTTAAAATGAGGGCATTTTAACAACAATAGCTCTAACTGCGCTCGCCAGCCCGCATGCCCAGCGTGGTGAGTATGGGCAAATCCCCCAACATAATAAGGAATTTGCTCTGTCTGTGGGGGAGGCCATGTTCAGCAGTGGACTTCGAACGGCTGAAATGATGATGACTACTTCTAAGATTGTCGCTCTGCGGTACTACTACCTAACCCAGTGGCTAGTCACCTACCAGTGAATGTAAACAAGTTGGTACGTACCTATTAGCATAACTTGCCTTGAGAAGCGGATGATTAACATAAATAAAGATATCTTGAATTAAACCTGGTAAAAACTGTGGCGTGTGCTGTTTGTTCGTCCCAAATATTAAACGAAACGAATGTGACTTGAGTTTGCTCAGCTTGTAGAAGTGAAAACTATTTGTAGTAAAATGAAGATATTGTAGGTAAGTAAATGTACCTACATAATATTTGTATCATTTTCATTTAAATCGATCTTTCGCCTTGTCACTGGTTTCTTCTTTATCATCCTTATATGACTGCTAGCTGAAACGTTTCGTCGCACCGTGGCAATTTACGAGGGACATAAATAACACCGCTATTAATTGTTTTTGTCTGTGGTTTTACTAAAACCAAAACTAATTAGCGGTACAAGCACCGCCGGGGGCGAGAACAAGTGAACGTACGTTTATACATTTCAAAACATGGTGTGTTGATATTATTTAGTTTGTAAAAGGCCAATGCACGAGTTGTGTTCTAAATTATACTTTTCTTTGCTAAATTCATGTTCATCCAAGGATAAAAACCTTTTATTAAACTTGCTACGGGACTTTGAAGATGGCGGGCTTGGAAAACCTGAGTGAAAGAGACCAGGCTGTGTTGAGAAGTATTTTCGACCCAACAGCTACTGTCGGAGATGTTGTGGATGTCGGGGATACCTTTGCCGAAGAGGATGATGGTTCGTTCTTCTCCCTATTCATACTTACCTACTTGCATATTTAGGTTCATTTGCTGTGACAAAAACCTGGTTGTGAAAATTTCCTAAGCTCGAGTATTTTCCCTCTGTTATACAAATGTCGCCCTTATCGCATATAACTATTTCGTCAGTTCCCTCTCGTGTCTATCTCGTTATTCTATAATAGACACACAAATATCTTGTACTATTCCGTAAAGTGTCTGCATTTGCACTTTCTTCACTGAACTCCACTTGCCACTCCACACCAAGTCAATTGTTCCTGATGATGCTTCGTAAAGGCGAAAATGTGTCGAATTCTCATTACGTTGGCTTGTGCGTATTGTGGTTGTGCCTACTGGACGTAAGTAGATTAGAATTAGAATTATTTATTTCAGTTAAAACAGCAAGCTTACAGTACATACCAAAGCGCCTTCTGTCTAAAATTATAACTTAAATATACTCTTAGCGAATTAAATATATTACAAATGTTATCATTAAAGATGTCGGCATGTTGGACCTCGTGTACATAGGCATTTAAAAGAGTGAGAGCTCTTAGAGTTGGCGCATTATGAGCGTGACAAGTTCGCGGCGTGTGGCGTGTGGTAGATACGCGTTGCATGGTTTTTTTTGCGGGCGATGTCGGAGGTGCACGCTTCTGCATGTTGTGGAGCTTATGGGGAATAGATTAGCGGAATACTTAGTACCCTAGGATAATATTATATTATCTAAGTTAGTACCTACCTACCTACTAGATACCTACCTACCTACTTGTGTGTCTATTTAATATCTTAAAAAGAACTTCCTGAATCAATGAACTATCTCTCGGTCCACGCTGTTTTGTGCTCGTCGTAGGCTATATACGCAGCGGCCACCACCACTTCTGCCGTCGCCTCTGGCTTTGTCGGCTGTAAGTAGCGAGTAGCCTTTATGCGGCGAGCTTCAGCTCTGGAATACGAGTCGCTCAAACCTACCCTGGGACAACGCCGACGGACAGAGTGGCGGCGGAGCGACTGCTTAGATGAACAATTGTAAATCAAGGCACTTCGAGCCTAATTACCTTTGTGATTTCACCCGTGTTTAAAACGAAATAAGGTTGAGTTTCTATTGTTTTTCATCAGTCGCTTTGTCACCACTCAGTCCGTCTGTGCTGACCGCTAAAGT
Organism: Anticlea derivata; assembly: GCA_947579855.1. Taxonomy (NCBI): domain Eukaryota; kingdom Metazoa; phylum Arthropoda; class Insecta; order Lepidoptera; family Geometridae; genus Anticlea; species Anticlea derivata. The sequence continues at coordinate 10,374,209 of OX388269.1, forward strand.
GACTGATTTTACAGATTCCAGCCCAGCGTCCAAAGAATCCATCGCTATATGCGCTCAGGCAGTTCAACTGGCGGAATCTGGCAAGTTGGAAGATGCGCTGGTCGTCATGAATCGGGGCGTAGACGCTGCGCCGGAGCGGCCGGCTGCCTACAACGATAGGGCACAGCTGTTGCGGCTGATGTTACGAGATGAAGGTACCTACTACGACTGTTCTCCCATTTTTTGTTGGTTTTCCTGCTATCTGAAAAGGAAACGGGCAGGTAGATCGGTACCTATGTCAGGACCGTTCATTGTGAAGATCGCGGGAAGTCGGTGGATGGAAAAGGCTCAAGACCGTTCGTCATGTCACTTATAAGTTAAAGGGGAGGCCCAATCGTAATTTTTACGTTTTCAGAGGCTATCGCCGACATCGACCGAGCACTTGCACTGACGGAAGGCAAGCGGACACGGGCGCGCGCCCAAGCTCTCTGCCAGCGAGGATCACTGCTGAGGAAGAGAGGGTCGGATGATGAAGCCAGGGCAGCCTTCACGGAGGCTGCCAAGCTCGGAAGTGGATTCGCTAAGAAACAGGTGATGACCACTTATAACTTCTGAGCTCGCTGGTACCCCATCATTCCAGCCGTCGGAAATCCACTGCTGAACATCGGCAACATGTGGGGGGGAATTTGCCCGTACTCACTACGCTGGGCATGCTGGTTGGCGAGCGCAGTTAAAGTTAAAGAGAGTTGTTAAAATATGCTGCTGTCCATCCCCTCGCTTTTTTACCTTAGTCGCCTCTTACGACATCCACGGGTAGAAGCTATGGGGGGGCCTCTTCTTCAGCCGTGGCCACCACGACCACCAGGTATTTACTTCTGCTCATAAAAATTAATCAATTCAATTATTGTGGCACGTGTTAAAATTTTTGCAAGACAAGCGAGATCAAGGTCCTCAATGTGTGGTTAAAAACAAAGATTAAGAATTGTATTGTAATTTTTAGTGTTTTATTATTGTCCAAAGTACTAGACTCTGGCCGTGGTGGCCCCGGCTGAAGAATAGGCCCCTCCATATCTGCCTATCCGCGGATGTCGTAAGAGGCGAAAGGGAAAAAAGCTAGGGGATGGGTAGCAGCGTCCCTCATTTTAACAACGATAGCTCTAACTGCGCTCGCCAAACCGCATGCCCAGCGTGGTGAGTATGGGCAAATCCTCCCACATGATAAGGTATTTGCTGTCTGTGAGGAGGCCAGGTTCAGCAGTGGACGTCGTACGGCTGAAATGATGATGATGAGGACTAGACTCTACTTCTCACTAATTAAAGGTCATTTTTATTTTCTTACAGGTCGTGGAATTAAATCCGTACGCCGCACTGTGCAATCAAATGCTGAGTCAAGTTTTGAAAGGCGAGGACATCAAGCTTTAAAGTAGCTTATAAAAGATGCAAAAAGCAATAATGGGATAATAGTAACACATATTATAAATCACCTTGTATTCCTTATGTAACTATCTTTGTCTCCTAGGATGTCAAATTACCAGGATACCAAATGACAGCTTGATGTAATAGAAAATAGAAGTATTATCTGTTTGGGTTGGAAAATCTGTTGTTATGCTTGGACGCATCGGCATACGAAGCATTCAATTTTTTTCTCTCTTTACCTACCTAAATTATTATGCTCCGATTTCTTTTGGGAGTAGGTAGGTTAATGAAATAAAACAAGTAGAATCTAATGGATTAGAAATGTATATTGTTGAGTACAATCGACACATCCGAGATACCACCCACACAACCAGATCCAATGACAGATCAACTCTCCCGTTTGCAACACTCCGTAAATTATTGAAAATGACAATTTTACACTTTGATAATGACAAATTTATACTAGCTAGTAGGTATGAGTTATAGAAATATTGTTACTACGCTATAGATATAGAATACGCAATAAAATCTCATAAAATGGTTATTTATTGGTTGTGCTCAGAATTTTTCTAAAATCGTTTTGATCAAAATTCTGAATTCAACCTGGATATAAATTGGTTTAATTCAATATTGTATAATATTATTCAAACTAGTGAATAGCGAAAATAGGTGGGGCAAATATATTATTTTTCAAAATTGCGTAACGCTAATTCTTGTTTGTTTAAAGGAATATGGCACATTTTGGCAAAGTGGATTAAATTTGCCTTTTTTTTTCAATTTGAACTAAGATAAGACTTAGTTCAAATTGAAAAATAATTAAAAAACTACTATAAGTAGTAGTATTGAAATTATACTATAAGTAGTAGTTTTGTAGTTTTTTTTAAGAATGGATGAAGTCACTTTGTAAAACATGACTTTTGTCATTAGCATTCCGCAAGTTTGTAAAATAACCGTTATTTCATTATGTAGAAGAGCTCTCTGTTCCGAAAATGGCATTAACGCACATCAATTAAAAATAATGTTTGGCACATTTGATTGTAAACACAATGACTGAAAAAATGATTCCTTTAAAAATATTTTCGTACTCAACGATACAGTACCACAGTAGGCATACCGTACCTTGGCCGCTGTGAAGTCGGATATGACTCGCAATAAAATTGTATTTTTAGGAACGAAACTGGCCTATATTGAGGTCGAGATCCGATCAGACTGTTTCGAAAACTCTTCTACATAGCTCATGGTGAAAGACATTATCACAGTCGCAGTGAGATGGTTAAGCACAGGTTAAATAGGTCTTAATAAAACAATGTGATAAATCTGCATATTTTAAAATACAAGAAGTAAAAACGTGTAATTTATTTGTTAAAAAATGTGTGGAAATTTAAACTGCTCCACTTTAGGTGCCAATGATAACGATAAAATTTCTGAATATCATAATGAAATATCATCATTGAAATAAATATTTACAAATTTTGGCACAGGTGAAGGTGCAAGGACCTACATCGTCAATGTAAAATTCAAAATTGAATATTAATAGTTAGTAAAATATCATAAAAGTATTCTTATGTTCTGTAGAACTACGGGCTTAACATTAGGCCTATACTTTACGAGATATCCGCGGAAGAAAATTATACTAAATTCTCTGTTTTAAAAGTGACTATGGGAATATTTCACAGTCGCAAGCAGAGCGTATATTTTGTTAATAAAGCCTCTTTATGATGGAGGTAGTTTCTGGTCTCGAAGATGCGATTATCGCAACATTGCTAATCATACCATCAGTGCAACTGTAGATTCATTATTATGTATACCATCCAGAAAGTGCTTATTCTAAACCTAATTGGCAATAAAGTTTGGTAAAAGACTCTTGGAAATTCAACATTTTTCATTGATGAAATCATATGTTTTGCAGTTATTCAGCTTAGGTTTTAGGTAGCAATCTTGATGTCAAACTTATCGTACCTACGTTAGTAATATAATATGTTTTTCCTTTTTTGTTGATAGAATAAGCCTTTTTCGGGATGGTACAACTAGTTATGCTGCATAAGGTACAACTGGTCAGGAGGGGATTGAGATAATAGTAAAATCTATTCATACTTGCGACGAACCCTTTGAAACAGACATACTCGTCATCATGACTTTCCACAATTACAATAAATGTAGGAAAACAGGAAGAGCAACCTAACACTTATCTTACACAGCTAAATAATATCAAGATATATTATAAACTAATTCTCACTGAACACATACTATTAAGGTACTCAACATACGATTATCTGATTCACTTAAAATAAAGAATACTGTTCACGACTCACAGCATTTCTTGTAACACTAAGCAATAAAAGCTATTGTATTAAATAGACAAACAAATATCTAATTTTCACTAAAAGCGGGGTATTTACCGCAATTTGTGAGTTTATTTGTTCGGCACAGTTTCATGCGCCACGTTCACGGGTTAAACTGAAGTACTCGTAATATATATGACGACCTCGGTGGCGTAACGGTCGAGTTCTCGTCTGAGACGCAAGGGGTGCGGGTTCGATTCCCGCTACGGGACAAATGTTTGCAAGATCTGTAAACGTTTGTTCCGGGTCTGGGTATTGTGGTACCAGAAACTACGAGTACCATACTCGTAGTTTAAGGTAGTTTCTGATACCCACGACACAGGAAACGAATTTATTATATTATATCAAGGAGTACTTGTAATAAAAGAGCGAGAGTGTGGATTGTGGTTGTGCCTACTGCACGCTTTTCGTGGCTTTTTATTGCGGGCGGTGTGGGAGGTGCACGCTTCTGCAGTTTGTTAAGCTTATGATGAAAATATTTTTTTTTAATATATTAGCCGAATAGTTTAGTACTAGGTATATGTGTTTGTCTATTTAATATCTTAGAATGGACTTCTGCAAAGTCACGCCTGAAGAAATTAACTAAAATCTATGTGGTTTAAAAAGCATAAGGATCGGGGTGCGACGGAGCGTAAATTTTATGGACTGTTTTGATATACTTGTTACTTATTGTTATTTTTTTAATTCGCTTTTTTCTATGACTTGTCAAGTATACTGAAAACCTATGTTAAATATGTTATTGTCGACTAAATTGTTGTTTTTGAATTTAATTGTTCAACAAAAATAAACTGATAAATAGGTACCTACCGTTATTCTTTTGTCCGTTACAAACTTGACGCCCAAGTGATCAAACGTCCACAAAAAAATTACAAAATCTATTTATGTATAAGATTTTTTTATTATTTTTATTTCTTGTCTATAATTGTTGTAGATGATTTAAACACAGGATGATCAAAAAAACCGGTTCGAGATATTATTATTGGTTATTTTCCCTCAGGCTAACCTTGATAGTTATCGTACGATAATACCATTCGGTATATTAAGTTAAAAATACAGTACAGTTATGTAGTTCACGGCCACTCAGAATCGTCAATTATTTTTAGGACAAATAAAAAATCATAGCACTTTTCTTCATAATTATTTTTGAATTCTGATTAGGGATTCTGGTCTTTATTTACAAGTGAGATCCTAGTACAACGCTGGATAAATACTCTTAGCTAGAAGTTTTATAAACTCTTTATATTAATTTAAATCTATACCGACCTCGTCAGTTAGACAGCAAGTTAAGCTAGCAGATACTAATCGAGGAAGCTATGACATGAATTTGTTTCAAATGTCATACTGGATGTTGACAGATGACATAATGTATGACATGACATTTAGTTTGAAAGCGTATAACAATTTTGGCTGCAAACATAAAAAAATTGCAGCAAAAATAAAATGCAATGGTTGGTTTTTGGTTAGTCTTGCTTAGTTTGATATCAACAAGTACCTTCTAACCTATAAAGGTATCATTGGTCACTATCGTATTATTAAAATAGGTACTTTTTATAATTTTAAGGGGTAAAAACATTAGCTGTTTGAAGGTTACCCTATAGTTTTCAAACAATATTTATATAAGGTGATTTATAATATGTAATTCTATCCCGAAAGGGGCTTATTCTATCCCCAATTGGCAATAAAGTTTGAGTTAGTTCTATGAATTTTGGAAATTCGTCAAATTTTATTGAAAAACATCATGCATTAACTAACGAAACAATCGTTCTTTATTGTACACAAAAACAAGTTTTAGATGGCAATCGTAATGGTAAACTTCTCTTACGTTTACTTTACTAATAAGATAAAAATATTTTTTTATTATTGAAATCAATAATATTTTTTCATTTTATAGATTATAGAATACTAGTCTACAACTTTCGGGATAGAATACTAGTTACGGAACACGTTGTATTAGGTACATGCAATTTTTGGGAGTCTCACATACAATACAACCATAACAGAGCAATGACTGCACAAAAATCTGCAATTATTACATCAACTGTTAGCAAAAGATATTTCGCAAGAAAACTGCTCACCTATGCAAAAAAACTAGCAGTCAAAATGTATGAAACTAGCATTTAAAGTAAATGAAACTGTCATGTTTTGACAGTGAAAGTTGACATTCTTAATAACTAATCTAAAATGTGATTGAGTGAAACGAGCCGGTGCTCAAAGAAAACCTTACACCTAAAAATAAGTATTAAAAATTAACTATTAACACTATTAATAAAATAAGCAATGCCGCGCCACCGATAAATGAGATTCGGTTAATTATAACACGGGACTATTCGAATAATAATATTACTGAAATTCTTTCAAGCGAAGAAAAACTCTAAATCTTACGCATAAAGTCGACTTCCAATAATATTTTCAATTAATTAATATTAAATAATATCTTCTTAAATCGTAACGGTTATTAATAAGAACAATGGTGTCTCATTTTTTATTTCTTTACTAAAGTAGAATTCCAGCTAGTTAAAGTCCTGTAACCATTGCGATCTATGAAGATACCAGACTTAACGAATTAAAACATCGCAAAATGTCATTTTATTACATTTCAATTTAGAATCAAATGCTTTTCCCTTTTTTAAATTCACAATTACTTTTAATCTAGCAAGAGTTTACATGAATTTTATTATAATATTTTTATTAGCAATATTAATTAAGTTAGTAAGGCTATTTTAGTAGACGATTGTTAACAGCAAACAGCTGCTATTAATTTGTAACGATATTAGATAAATAGTAAATATTAATTTATCCAAAATTATAACATAAATGCTTCATAATATACTAAGTATAACTTTTATTATATAAAATCATAAAAACTTGCTATTAAAACAAACATGCACAAAAATAATATCTTTGGTTCATAAAAGTTCTAATCTAATATCGCTACAGATTAAAGTGAAATCAAAGATCACACAAAGTGAAAATACAACTTCCATACACTCACGCACTAGCGCAAAGCTCATACAAATACATGATTAGATCACACATAAAAATCACCAACAGGTTCTTAAAAATAAACCAACGTCATAAACAATGAAAACTTAATGACAAGACTTTTTAGCAAAACTCTCTAAGCGATGATTGATATCGTCAATCATAGCCAACAATATTCTACATAGAGTAGTGACGAGATTCAAACAATTACTTAGCGTTAACAAAATGATAATCAAGTAAATATAAATGTTATGTTAGAAACCATCTTATTCTTATAAATATTGCCATCCACACGACACGACACGTCTATACACAATACAACGCTGATATGTAACAATAACAATTGAAAATAAATACAAAAGCCTACCACACAGTTTAAATTAACTATAAAGTAACAGGTAAAAAATATTTACCACTTACAAAAAAAAAAAAGAAAAAAAAATCAATTGGAGAATCGAATCTTTTAGCCTCATTATAATAACAAAATAAGTTTATACAATTTGAACTATGTGGTGGACTTAGTAAATAGTCCGTCAAAGAAGTGGCCCCAAGATTTACAATAGTATTGAATTCAATACGAATAAGATTTTAACGATTTTGGTCTTATAATAAAAGTTATATGAAGAAAAGTATTGCCAATATAGTATAGAGCGTTTCCGATGTTGTTTCACGAACTCGATGAAACTTCATATTATTATTGCAAATCAATTATTGCACACAAACAAAATTAAATTAAGTCATGTCGTATTGGATGGTTAAAGGTTCAAAAAGGTTACAAAATTATATGGGAATGAGCAAAACTCTTAACTCCTAGAACCTCTGATTTTGCGTTCCCTTCAAGAAGACGAATGATACTGTCGGATAACAATCCGAACTTAACGTTAACAGTCGATAATGAACGAGATAGAGCGACTGATGCCATATGAGAGACAGAGACAGTCGATAGATGGAGAAACAGCATACGGTGTCCGACCGTTGAGCAAGCTCCAATTTGTTAGAAGATGGAACTCTGAAAAATAATTAATATAAATTCTTGATTATTTTCATATCACTTTCATTAGCTAAGTACTTAAAAACAACTGCTCATTGCCAAATGTCTTTAAGCACCTAACGCAATATCCTATGAACCGCACTCAATGTTCCTCAATGGTCATTATGAGGATACAAAAATGCTAGTCGGCTTCAAATATGCTCCTCCCATTTAAAGAATGAAAGTGACAACAACTCACCTGCTTTGCTCACACGTGCTGCACGTACTCCGGGTTGAGGAATGAGAAGCCCATAAACTCCGTCTGGTCGAGATTCATCATGAACAGTTTGTCGGTGGGCGTCAACTCTGTTTTCTCCTGCGTGAATTGCTTGTCGAAATTGGACACGTCCTTGCGATGTTTCTGGAGCAGAATAAGTGTAAGGTTAGATGAAAATTGGCGAGAATGGGGAGGATAAAGATTAAGATGACAAGTAAGATGAAGATTAGGAAAAAAAATAAAAAGATTAACAAGTGTATCTGGAAAGTTTGTGTGTAAGGTTATAATTATAACTTATAATCAAATTGGAGCGAAATGTGATGAGGATGAGGATTATTTATTTAATACTTTATTGCACACACATAATACAGTTGCACAAAAGGAGGGCTTAATGCTACAAGCATTTTCTAACTACCAACTTCAAAGGTAACAAGAAAAAAGGTTAGCGTGCTAGCTGAAAGTATTCAAATCAGTAATAAAAGTAAAGTAGTAAAGAAAGTCTCCAAATATTGGAGAGCTGACAATTAATAAAAATAACTCCATAAAATGAATAAATACAACCTATACTTCATAGGATGAGGATGAAGATGATCGCTTTCTATTCTTCTATTATTATAAAATTTGATAGACTTACGATCTTAGGTTTGAACGGCGGCTGAACGTCCCTGGCCTCGATGCGCGCCCAGTCGATGCGGCGGAAGAAGGGATGCGTGCGTACATCCTCCTCGCCGCGCGCGCTGCAGCCGAGACGCTTCGTCGGGTTCTTGATTAGGAATGATTTGCAGGCGTCTTTCGCTTCCTGTTAATGGATAAAATGCGAAAAAATAATTCATCTAGTGCCATTACCCAGGGAAGAAACACGCATAACATTTTTAAGAGCTGGAGAGTTCTTATGTCAAGTCCATCCTGGAAAGTGCTATCTTGACCATACATACTGGCGCCAAATCTGTGTTAACCCAGCTCTAAGCCTTTTTGGAATGAACATCACCGATGTTTTGATCTCTTGTTTTAGAGCTTGGTTGAGAAAAGCTGACGTTCCCGATCGGAAATCTTTCCAATGTTTTAAAACAGCTCTCCTAGTCTGGCTCTGGTGAAGTTACAGGGCACATGTGATACTCAACAACGCATGTCTCAAGCCGCAACGCAATACCAAATGGAACACCTTCCCTTACTTTGGTCCCTTACTTTTAAACAAAAAATGATGAAATGAGAGGGATTTAGTCAACAGCAACAACCGGCCAGTCGGACGAAAGGAGCCTCTAAGGGGCGCACAGTAATCCTTTCACTGCACTGATTCTTTCACCGACGGCCATAGGCCCTTTTCAGGGCCACTATAGCACAACCTGGTCAACCTGATACAGGATTAATCAGTGACATGAAAAGCAAGCGATCCTATCCCAAAAAAATCGTACCTTGCTCAAAGTCTTGGGATAAGACACGCTGTTATCCGTGATAGCCGCGAACAGTTCCTCCTCATCCTCTCCATCGAACGGCGGCTGTCCGATCAGCATCTCGTACAGCAGCACCCCGTAAGCCCACCAGTCCACGGACTTGCCGTAAGGCTGGTACAGGATGATCTCAGGGGCTATGTAGTCGGGCGTTCCGCAGAATGTCTTAGTGGTTTTGTCGCCTGAAAGGTATCATACAGGGTAATGCGCAAAACTCCAGACATTCGACCAGATCTGATTTAAATTGCATTATAAGCACAATAATATATTGTTCTCATGGGCTTACCAAATAGGTGTTGTAGCAGTTAGCAGAAAGCGACGAATTTTAAAGTGACTAACGTAACTCTTTTCGACTGTTTGAACAGAATTATCATAGAAAAAGAAATAGGTTCACGACTTTGGTCCTCAAGAATGGTAGACATCCTCTCAGATCTCCAGGCGATCAGATCCTTGAAGATGTCTAGAGGGGGTCAGAGACATGTCCAAACGTTAGAGACACACATTTTGCAATAGTGAGTAGGTATTACTTGCATTATTTATACGTGACACGTTGCAAGCCCATCGCCGCTGAATTATGATACTTATATTATAAATAGAGGATATTTGGAAGTTTGAATTTTCCTTGGCCAATCACGCCGTAAATAAAATAACACCCAACAGTCACATACGTAGTCCTGACCCCGCACTAGGATTCCCTGTGGCGTGGATACCAGAAACTACGAGTACCATGGTACAACAACACCCAGACCCGGAACAAATACATATTTGCAGAACATGCAAACATTCGTCTAACAGCGGGAATCGAAGACGCACCCCTACTGTCTCAGACAGGCACACGCCTGCACAGTGGCGGATTTGCCCTAAGGCCCAGTAGGCTCGGGCCTAGGGCGGCCAGATATAAGGGGCGGCAAATCGTGTCCAAAAATTTGTCGAAATTGTCGTAGAAAAGCTCATCATCATCAGCCTGATGAAGTCCACTGCTGAACAAAGGCCTCCCCCAAAGAGTGCCATGACGAACAGTCTTGAGCCTTCGCCATCCACCGACTTCCCGCAACCTTCACAATGTCGAAAAAAAGAAAAGCTCATCAAGAGAAGCTCATCATCTCGGAATATATTTACAAATTAGTAGCTATAATAGATAATTAAATTTCTGATTCCGATTTAGATAAATTTGGCAATAAAGTAAATTCATTACGTACCTAATTAAGCCATTAGTCTAATGTTGGGTGCTGAGAAAGGGTCGGCACATGGCCTGGGGCCTAGAGCGGCCAAGACTGCAAATCCGCCACTGCGCCTGCATGAATAACCTTGTATAGCTTATTGGAAGTATGAAACTCACCAGTGATGCCCTCCTTGCACATTCCGAAGTCAGCAATTTTGATGTGTCCGTCTTGGTCCAACAGCACGTTATCGAGCTTCAGATCGCGATAGACGATCCCGCGCGAGTGCAGGAAGAACAGACCAATCGCTATCTCTGATGCGTAGAAACTGAAACAGGAGTTATTATTCATCATTAAGAGGATACAAAAATCATAATAAATTGTCGAGTGGGCGGAGTGAAGAAAGTGACAGCGCTATGTACTGTAATTGAATGCGGAAAGAGATAGCAAGCGTTAGAAGGCGCTCGAAAGTAATCGACGTAAGCGAAATATAAGAAAATATCGATTTTTTCAAAAACTAGTTTTTTTTTTTTAAAGTGTCTTGGATTTAGGTACCCAACAAAATATTTTAAAAAAGTTATTTTTGTTAGATTGTCTCAGAGTATTTTCGCAAAAACTGTTGCAGAGGACCCAACTTTAAAAAAGAAATCTATCGAGAAAAGTTTTACCAATCGCGTTTCTGTCTTGGATTTACGTAAATAAAATGCTCAAGTTATCTTTGTCATAAAAATCAAAACTGTGCGTTTTGCGGTTATTGAGAAAAAACAAATCAAAAATCATAAAATAATTAAACCCTCACCTTAAACTGTATTTATTGTACTTTGTTTTTTTTTTTGTTATTATTATTATATTATTTCGACATGTTTAATTTGTGATGTAGATACTTACTGTTAATTATTATTATTACTAACTTCTGATAGTTTATATGTTTATATCTTCAATTAATGTTATTTGATGATTTAAATAAAATAAATAAATCATCATCTGAGGAAGTCTACTGCTGGACATAGGCCTCCCCCAAAGAGTTCCATGACGAATGTTCATGAGCCTTCTCCATCCACCGATTTCCCGCAACCTTTACGAAGTCGTCGGTCCATCGGGTAAGGGACATCCATCTTACCCTGCGTGTCCGGTTCGTGGTCGAGATTGACATAGGATATAAAACGTCAAGAAATCCAATATGGCGTTAGGTATAGGCATCCAGGTATTCTAGTATAGGTACGCTAGTTCGGGGGACGGGTAATATTCATGCCATTGACTTTGTCATGGACACAGCTTTTCTACATTATTTTGGTTAGATAAGGTAGACAACCTTAGAAGAACCCTGGAAGAAATCGCTACGTGCGATAAGACCGCCGATTGTAGTATTTTAAGTGTAAATATTATGTATAAGTACATGTCTTACATTGGGTCCTCACATTATTATTATTATATATTACTAGCTTCGACTCGCGGCTTCGCTCGCGAGGTACCTACATAAAAAGTAGCCCATATGCTATCCCAGACTATATAATATTATTATCTCTGTACCATATTTCATCCAAATCCGTTCGGCCGTTTAGCCGTGATTGAACCACAAACATCCAAACATCCTCACAAACTCGACTGGCCTCATAGCTCAGTTGGTAGTAACTCTGCATTCTGCGCTAGAGGTCGCGGGTTCGATTCCCGCACTGGACAAATATTTGTGACTAACACATATGTGTGTTCTGTGTCTGGGTGTTAATTATATTATATATCTATTATGTATATCAGTCTCTGGTACCCATAGTACAGGCTATGCCTAGTTTGGGATCAGTTGACCGTGTGTTATATTATGTCCAGAATATTTATTTACATTTAACTTTCGCATTTATAATATTAGTAGGATTATTACAAGTAAAATGAAAACTGCATTATCAAAATCTCTACCAACATTCAGGGATTTCAAATTATTTAAACTCACACAGCGACAGGTTCCTTGAATTTCCCACACTGTTGAATTTGGAACATCAGATCTCCTCCATTCACGTACTCCATCACAAAATACAGACGGTCCTGAAAAAAGAAATTTATTTTCTGTAATAACCAACATAAAGAAAACAAACTTCATCTTTAAGTGCCATAAGCCTAAGTAATCTTCTGCTGAACACTGAGCTCCTAAAAATGCCGTTAAGATAGGTCGGCCCATGCACCGACCTCCTGCAATCCTTACAATGTCGATTCCAAAACAGTTGGTAGTTCTATGGTATCGTAAATACTAATTGTTGCTTATTAAATCCCAAGACGCCATCACTTGCCGACATTTCATTTGACGAACTCGGTGGCGCGGCTGAGACGCAAGGGGTGCCGGTTCGATTCCTGCTGCGGGAAAAATGTTTGCATGATCTGCAAATATTTGTTTCGGGTCTGGGTGTTGTGGTACCATGGTACTCGAAGTTTCTGATACCCACGATACAGGGACTCCTAGTGCGGGGTCAGAACTATGTATGTGACTGTTGGGTGTTATTAATTTATTTATTTGTCGGGCAATAAAACTTTCTCACCATAGTCTGGAAGCAGGAATGCAGCTGCACCAAGAAAGGAGGCTTGCTGCTCAAAGCCAGGACCCGTTTCTCCACCATAGTGCACTCCACGTCATCGTCCTGGATGATGATGTCTTTCTTCAGGATCTTGATGGCGTAGAGTTCGTCTGTTCCTCGACGCTCCGCTAGCATGACCTGGAATTACCAATGAGTTAGTTACCAACAGATTTTTCGTCGACAGAAGATCATGATTGAAAAGACCTTATCTTTTATTTGAAGTGTTCTTTGTGTCTACTCTAAACTGAGTTGCCCGCATTGTGCTTTTGTGGTTGTCATCTGAATTAGCTAAAGGATCAAAAACAGGTATTTTACTGTTTTCCAGTGAGGACTTCCGCAGAACAGCTACCGACTCCATGATCAGATCACCTTGCTGCCACTGTAATATTGTCATTGACAGGTGTACAAAGTCAATCAATCGGAGAGAATCAAACGAACTTACAAACAATCGAATGTCGACAGGTGGGCAATGTTTAGACGCAAGCGAAGAGCGTCAAAATTGACTAGCAAGATTTCGACCGAACGTACAAACAAACAAGGCTATAAATAAATAAACGCAACTACGGGTTAACTTCCTGAAGCGCAACAGCTGTTTCATTCATAATCGCATCCAAGTAACTTTATCACAACTAAGTAACAAAATTGAAACGAAGATTGTTCCTTTCAAGTTGCTCTTACGGTTTCTACAGACGCGTTATCATCTATTACTCCATTCACAAGTGCTTTCGTAAAGAGCCACGTCTCTATTTACACACATCCATTCGTATGCTTTCGAAGCAATTTCGATTCATGGAAATTACATTGAACATCTTAGAGATGAAGGCTTTTCCAGTCGAATTGCGCGGCAAGTTATATAATGGACGATCCTAAGATAACACTAAGCGGTTGCGAGAATTATTGTAAGGCTTCAGTTAACTGGTTCTAGTAAGAATTACTACCAATTGATTCCACAAATCATCTCATGTTAGATCATCATCATCATCATCCAACTGTAGAAGTCCACTGCTGGCCATGGGCAAGTACGCTGGCCCAGTGCGGATTGGTGGGGTGCCAGAGCCTCGTTCGTTGATCGGCAGGGTGTACCACGGGCCGTTGAGGTTTTGGCTTGGGTTACGAAGTAAATACATATTTGTTATTTGGTATCCCTAAAACCGCGAAGATGCTATGATCGAATGTTTATTATTATTTTGACCATCCTCTGATTTTATACCACAGGGTTCGGCGGACCAAACCGCTTCATAAAAATCATCATAAAAATAGAGAAGTCAAACTAATGGGCATTCTCGAAACAAATGCTGAAGAAGCATAGAAGGGTAAAAGTACAGTAGACATAGGTATGCAGGTTAATAAACGTTACAAGAAAACTGACCTTGCCAAAGGATCCCTTTCCCAGCACCATAATAAAGTTGAAATCCGAAGCTCTGATGACGTCAGAGGCAGCCATATTGTGAGGGACTTCCCGGTCAGGCGGCGGCGGAGGCCTGCGGGCTGCAACCGTCGTCGCTCGCATCTTTGTCTTCAAATCCGCCAGATCAGCACCTTCTTCTGGCACCGGCACGTTATAGAAGTCCCCTTCTTCTTGGGTAAGCAGTTTGAACCATCCGTCGGCTGGTGCCTTCATCAGTTCGGAGATACCAAAGGAGAGGGAGCCCATGAAGTCATTGCGGGAAGTCCGGTCCCAGTCCCAAATCTTGAAAGAGATTTTCAATGAAGCCTTTGTCTCAACTAAGTTTTATCAACTCGCTCGTGCTATTTACTGGCTCGTGGAGAAAGCCTTCTATAAAATAGAGGATTTCCTCAATAAATAGAAATGTTCCTAAGTAGGTACCTACTAAATTTTTGTAATTGACAATGTATTTTATTGACGTGTATTTTAAAAGTACCAATAAATATGTTTATTAAAACAGCTAAGTAAATTGAAACCACGAATCAATCTTGACTAAGTTCACCATTGTAATATACGGCTTACGATCACGCGTAACCTAATGGTACTTTTTGTCAAAGAAAAATCAAAAATCGCTTTGGAATATCTTAGAAACTACGCCTGTTTCTAGCGACCACGCCTGGAAGAATCAGGCAACATAAACGGCTTGGTGCTTTTTTGGTGCTTGAGAATTTTTCTAGCTCAAACTTTAATCACTTTTCTCCTAAGTGTAATATTTAAAATTGAGAAACAAAGCCTTGAAATAGACTTCTCTTCTTAATCCATCAATAAATAAGAACAGATTATGAACAGAGTAAGTGGAAGAAGGTAGAAGGAGCAAAGATAAACGCCTGTAGATTCCATTGACTCCATTTAGGTAGTGGAGTCAATGCGTGGTAATACTATGCTACTTACCTCAATCAGCAGCCGACGATCTTTATCCTCGGCCTTCAGTTCGAAGGTCAGCACCTCCTCCCATACGGGGTTCAGCGTGCTCTTGATCGTCTTGGTTTTTTTCTTGACATTGTCCGAGTCCGGAATGAGCTTCATCTTGACGTAGGGGTCGGATAGGCCGTTCGGGTCCATTGGGATCAGGTTGCGGCCCTGGTGCACTGGTTAAAGAAATTTTGAAATATCATTAAATATTGGAATAGTTTTACAGACCCATTTAATATTAGGAAGACTCTCCACCCAATGTTCTGACGACATTGTGAAAGTTGCGGAAAGTCGGTGGCTAGGGAAGGCTAAATACCGTAGGTCGTGGCACTCTTTTGGGAAAGCCTATGACTAGCAGTGGACTTTCACATGCTCATGATGATTACCATCGAATACGTACTGGGTTCAAAAAATATTAAACTTCTTACTTGGAGTCAAGTGTTCTCTTGCCTTTCTAAACGCTAGAAGCATTTGCGTCTACAAACTCATACATCAATAATAACATGACTTTATCCTGCAATCACGTAAAAAAGCTTTGATCTTTTATGATAATTACAGCTACAGATATCATGCATCACCAGGATTAGTGTAGGTATGTATTGCCTATTTCATCTTGCACAGAAATGGCTTCAATTCAAAAGGTACTTGCTCTCTCTCACCTTCGACCTTGAGCTTGTTCCCAATGCACGACACAGTGAGCTGGATGCGCCCGCGCCGCTCTGTGTGGTCGCACCCGCAGAGGTTGGGCACAGACTCTTCGCAGCGCTTGTGCACGTTCATGTCGCATGCTGTTCACAAAATGTTCGATCAAGTGGTTGACGACCTCGGTGGCGTAGCGGGCGAGTGCCCGCCTGAGACGCAAGGTGAGCGGGTCCGATTCCCGTGTGCGGGATAAATGTTTGCATGAACTGCAAATATTTGTTCCGGGTCTGGGAGTTTCAGACCATGGTACTCGTAGTATGTTATATATTTTATATAGATAATAAAAAGGATACGATTGAAAAGTTTGTTAGTAGAACTGACCCCAGAGTGTTGTCCCGAAAACGACTCAACTGAAGTGTTTTGTGTTTTAGTTTGCTTTTAACTAGGAAATACTGTGTCTCTATAAACCCGCATCATTGTAATGGGATGTAGGACTTTTAAGGGCTTATTGCAAGAACATGAAGTACCTAGTTACATTGATAGTTTTGATTGTAGAAGTCGATTGATTTGAGTGTAGATGTTAAGTTGCTTGGTTTTGATAAATTGTCATACTTGTAACAAATTCTCAAAATCCCGAGCACCCTCAACAGGACGTTACAACTTACCTTGTTAAATCCTGTTTGAAAATGCAATATCAAAGTTGAACAAGCTCACACATATAAGATACAAACTATTAAAAAGTTAGTCAGAGAGGTGACAGTATGAAGCGCCGGCAAAATCATGTTTACAGAGACTGTGCTAGCAACTAATCATAGTTCTAAAGTAACTAAGCATAAACCAAGTTATCGTCCGTGTACGGTAAAATTAAGTAATAAGTTCACAACATAAAGGAGATAATAGGTAAAGCTAGATGAGGAAACTCGGTGAAACTTTGAACGGTTAATGTTAAATTCTACAAACAAACTCTGAAACGACCTTCAAGTGCTCAACTTTACAATAAAAATGAAGTGGCTACCAACGTTTGAAGTTCGAAATATAAATTGTAAAAAGGTTACAAAAATAATTGGAACGTGGATGGTTTAAAATGTTCAGCGACCTGTTAGATTGAATCTTAAATACCGTTACGGGTTAAAGCGAGCAATTCAACATAATGTAACATCCATTACTGCGCTATACCACACATGCATCAACACGACCGCCCACGGCCCGCAATGCATATGTGGACGTAGATTTTAATGAGATCCTTTGACAATGTAACGCGCTCCATTTATTTTCAATAAACGATCCATTCAATAAATGCTCGTAACTGTAGTTTACACAAAGACATGCTAGAGGCAACAAGGGTAAGGAACACAAGCAAACTAATTGAAAACAAACACAGACAGAATTGAAAATACAGAGCAAGCAAACCAGGGAACAAAAGATAATTGAATTTGTTGAATCAAATGCCAAAATCGTAACCTTTAATAGAAAGATTAATAGTGAAACGGGATTTAGCTGGAACAATATCCAATATCCATTTATTATGATACGTCTCGTGCAAGGACTTTAAATATTTCATCTTATTTTATCAGTCTAAGGGAGGTTTTGTACAATAATCAATTTAACACCGCGGTGCTTCACAACTATTTAGTTCATTGCCGATTACATTTAGTGATAGGACACTTCAGTGAGCGCATTCCTTTGCTGTTCTTCTAAGGTCATCCGGGAACTATTTTCCTCTCATTCAACTATTCGCAAGTACGAGTACCTCCGCATTTAAATCCTTGAGAGGCGAGCCCATGGAGCAATGTGCCACAATGGTCGCAAAACGTTGGCGCAAGGAACGTCCATGTGTTCCATTTGTGAGGGGCGTTGCCGGCCTTCACACAACAAAGCTTTATTATTAGGCATTAAGACAAATAGAAGTCGCATCATCCCAAAAAGTGAAACGAAGAACACAAAAACATGAAAAAGAATCGATGAAAAAAGGCATTAGCACATAGCACCATCACCAAGATCTGAAAGACTAAGAGAGCGTTACGACAAGCGTTTGAAAGCGTTAGTTCCTCCTGCGCCTGGTACCTTGGCATTTCAGGCCCTGGTGGATGAGACCGTAGAGCAGCGAACCGCAGTGGTCGCAGAACGCTGGCGACGAGTATGTGTGAGGTTTGAAGTTGTGTCGCGTGCGAGTGTCCTGTACAACATTTAAATTCCGCTTTTCAAACTCTCTCAGTGGCCCCATTGCGTCATGGAACAAGTGCCAGGTTCCTATACACAGTGATAGCTTTTCAGATGTTGCTTGCACCCCAAACCTATTGAACCAGTCTCAGTGTTTCCACTAGGTCACGTCGCGTTTTTTTTTTCATGATAAAAGTGCTCTACGAAATTTTGCCACTTGCATATAATTTCTCTGTCATCCATAGAATCATTGTCAACTTCATACCTGAAACTAGAGAGAGACACCTGCTTCGGATACGGAATTCTTACTCAAGACATAAAAGTTTACTATTTATCATCAGTCTGAAGAAGTCACCTGCTGGACATAGAGTTTACTAATTAGAGCAGTGTAAATTGGTCAACTGCTGCTGCGCGAGTTAGCCTTCATTGGAACTAGCACTATTCGTACAAAATACACAAATACATTCAATTAAATAGGAACATACTTTAAATTTAATGATTTATTTCAACCCGCATCATTTTCTGGTTATAGGTACAATGTGATTCATAAAATGTATACTATCTCGAAAGGGACGTATTTTATCAACAAAAAAAGAAAAAAAAAATAAAAAAAATAAAACAAAATTAGCTGTTTTTGGTCTTTATAGAAGTTTCACACCAAGATTGTTCCCTTAAAAAGCTGAAGTTATCTTGTAAAATGTTAAAATGTTGATTTTCCAAAAGTCGTACAACAACTTTATTGCCAATTGGGTGTAGAATAAGCCCCAGTCGGGATAGCATAAATATTGAAAAACACCTTGTATATCTACAATCTATTTTACGTACTTCAAAAACCTTTACGATCGGACAAAGGTTCATATTAAGCACCGTGGACAGTCAAAGGCTTCTTCAACAAGTACTCAGACATCATTTACTTTGAATTAGGTGGAATTGTCTTCTTTGTTCGACTGTTTTTCTTCATTTATATGCATATTCCATGAAAAACCCCTTTTCAATTTGCATTGAGGTGTTGGAGACTCGCGTGGGAGTAGGAAAGTGTTTTAATGGAAACAAAATAAAGTACAAAACGCAGTAAAAACACTTTCTTTCAGAAAGTTACCTACTGTAGGTTTGCATTTACCAAAAATTGCGTATCAAGACAAAAATAACAACGCACCATACCTTCCAATGACTTCAAAAGGGCCCGGAATCTCGAAGGAACCTGGCCAATGACTTTCATTTAGAAGTTAAAAAAAGGTTTGATTTCTTTCGTTATTTACTTTGCCAAATTGAAAAGATTATTAGCATTAGCTTAAGATAGGCTTGTATACTAGGATTGGTTTAAGGAGTTCCGCGGTCGTTTTGAGGTGTAGCTGTCTAGTGGCATAGTTAATCATCTACAAGATAATTCCTATCATGTTTACTTGTACCGAAAGTGGCTTATTATCCAATCGGCAATGAAGTTTATTCCACGACTTTTGGAAATTCATAATTTTTCATTGAAAAAACACCGGGCAAAAATCAGCTGTTTTGGGTTGAAGAATATAGGCCCTCCATTTCTACCCCTGGGTGTCGTAAGAGGCGACCAAGGGAAACAAAGCTAGGGGATGGGTAGCAGCGTTCCCTCTTTTTTTAAAGAAACGTGCTCTTTCGGGATAGTGCACTAGTTACGGAACACGTTGTATACTTACAAATAATATTTATTTGCCTATTTGGTTAAGATTACGGTCGTAGTATGTTGTAGTGGGCATCTTCAAAATATTTAAAACACTTTTTATGAATGACTGTACTACGTATTATTGAAAACTGTGAAAACGGTTATGAGATAGGTTACGTACGCAGTATGTGTTAATGAGATTACGCGCCACACACCAACATCAAAGTTTTCTAATTAGTATATCTAATTGCCTTGTTGGTTCAGGGCTTATCTTATTTGAAGCCAGAAGGGATCACCCGTCTCGGCGGGAATTAAAATTGTTGATGCAGATTCTAACGCGCGGTGAAAACCCGCATGTGATCCCCTAATGGAATCTTTATTGGTTAGGGTCGTTGGATTAGCGCAATTGTTCAAAGAGAAAAGTAAAATAGAAACAGAACGACATGAGAAACATTCTATGAAGGTAATCTGATAAATACATTTATAAGAGTACAGGCCAATAGCCCAAGCACGAATTTCACGGTAGCGTTACGCTTAAGATACATAAGCAATTGTCAGATAGAATTCGGTGGTCAGAGCCTCGGGTTCGATTCCCGCTGCAGGAGAAATGTTTGTATGATCTGCAAATATTTTTCCGGGTCTGGGTGTTGTGGTCCCATGGCACTCGTAGTTTCTGATACCCACGACACGGAATCCTAGTGTGGGGTCAGGACTATAATGTATGTGACTCATGGGTGTTATTTATTTATTATTTATGCCGATGTCATTTGCATATATTTGACAATGCTATCGTATCGTAACCGTAACGTTACCATGAAATTATTTATCCTTGGGTCACAAGCATCACGTCGCTTTATTCTAGGAAGGTATAGATTAGCTTTGGAATGTTGATGTGCCTCCACAAAACTCACTAAATCCTTTTTATCTTGTGGTGTTGACCATTTTTGAGGATGCAAGTAGTGAGCCTATTTTTAATTATCTTATATGTGCTTTTGATGGTAGTTTTATAGTAGAAATAGGATAAGATTCCTTCATTATTTCACCATAACTTGTTGAAAAACCCCGCGTGCCATACAATATCACACAGAGGTTGCAGAAAACCTCACGATGCGCAACAGTATCCACCTCCCGCTATACACCACAGATTATACAAACTGCAGTAGTCTAACTTCCACTATTATCTGTAGATAGTACAATACTTACGTCGGAATCGGCCCCCTTGTCTGCGCCGGGACACGTGAACGTAACGTACTCGTGGCATCTTTTGTGCACCACGAAACTGCATACTGAAAAGAAAGCGTTTATTGTGTTAATTTATCTTTAAGGCACGAAAGCGCTCATCTGCGAATGCCACTTGCGGTCACCCATCCATTTAGTGACCGCGCTAAGGGTTGCTTAACATAGTTGATTCGCGCTTCATCCTTACGGGTCAGCGCAGACGGTGCGGTGGAGTGGTGAAGCGACTAATTCGCTAAGCAATTTAAACTGAACCTTAGTAACTTTAAGATACGGCTGTAAACACAAAACAATGCGTTTCTCCACAATACGCGGAAGGGCGCGTCAGAGGCGCACTCCTCGTTCTTACACTAAACGGTCAATGAGGTAAATTATAATGAAATGCATAGTTGATCAACAGATTAACATGAGGCTATAATGCAGAAGCCATGAGTTGACAAGTGCGATTACCGCTATACGGCTGCTTTTTTAAAGTTAAAATATGTTCTTATTTTTTTACTAATTGCCTATGTCTGTAAAGTGAACTTGTGCTTATGAGACGAATAAATCGTTTTTCTTACTTTTTTTTCTTTTCTTTACTTTAGTGAACTTGAGGTTTTCATAATTACCTTGACACTGGAAGCCCTGCTTGCCGAAGCCCCTGAAACAAACAAGTTGTGGTTAGATTTTATCAGAATTACCTAATAATTTCCTTTAATTGGTTATTTCACTAACAGACAGACTTAAACGTGTATAGATAGGGTTATCAAGAAAAAACCTACTTTATAGTCATAAAAACAATTGTGAAAAGAGAGGACGAAAATCTGAGCACGATAATAGAAAGAAACGGAAGAAGAAACAACGATTTATATTAAACGCGATTAAAATAATTACGTTTAAATAAATAATGATGGTAAAAATAAAACTTCCTCCTTTTTTAAGTAAACAATACTTAAACGTTAGAGGGCCTAACCATTTAGACCTACTAAATGGTTAGTTATGACAAATCACAATAGCACTGTATATTTTTCTATTGAGATTGTTATCTAGTAGCGCTACCGGCAGGCCGGCGGATCAAACGAAATCGGAGGCTATGCGAAATTGAATCGGCGCGTTTACTTCGATGCTGCTACTTCAATTAGTGTACGTCGCCTCACCTGCCCCTGGATTACGTTAACGGCTTAGCCATAATAGACCTTAACACAGAGCAAAAGGAGTTAATACAGCTAACAAGCTCCGACATAACAATTTCCATTTTCCGCTATGGGTTGTAAAATTGTATCGTAGTCAGTTATGGGCCGGATTATTCTGTTTTGGTAGTATTTTAGTAGAAATTTAGCCGGTTTAGAATAAAGCTACTTTTGAACCAATGGGAGCGTCAGTTCATATTTTAGAGGAAATGTTCAGCAGTGGGCGTCCTACGGCTAAAAACAAAATAGGAGAACTACAGCAAAAATATAAATTAGTCCTGTCGCAAACCTGGGATCTCGATTTTCCAACCCCGAGTTATGGTACGGAAGCCTCAGGGTGCGACTACTCGTGCAGTTGACCGTCTTTATTTTGATTAAAAATGTACTCACCTGTCTGTGTCTACATAATATATCTAAGGGAGGCTTAGGACGCGTACCCATTTTTCAAATATCGAGCATAGCTAAATTCTCTACCCGATTAAGGCAGTAAAATTGAGGCTCCTCCACACCAGAGACACAGAACAGTAGCAGTATGAGGTAATCACAGGGCGTCATCAGTGCCCCGGGCTCTCGCGCCACTGGGCTGTAAAATTGACACTGTCGTCGCCGCCCTCATTGGTGTATTGGAATTTTTATGTTGGCGCAATGGGAAATTTAAACGTAGAATGGCAGGAATTTTTGATTATCGTGTTTAGGTTATTCTGCTCTGGTGGACATTGTGAGAATTAAATTCTTACAACTTCTTCTGAGATTGTAAGAGCTACCATTATCTACTCTCTATATGTATCAATAAAAGATTTATAATGCTCTTGAATATCGGGAGATTTTATTTGGATTTCAGAAATTAACATCACAAGCATCTTTAATTTGTTTAAAATGTTTTTTTCTGTTAAGTAAAGCTTTAAGAGCTAAAAAATGCGAACAATTACCTTTGACAAAGCACTTTTAAAGAGAACTCGCTTGAATATCAATTTGCACCCGTCAATAAACCATTAAGTTTGTAAACAAACGAACTGTCTCACCAACATCGCGAGGCGGTGATCCAAATGCTATTAATCCAGTACAGGGCCGTCGCTAGGGCACACTAAGGGCCCTCTGTCCGATAGACATTAGACAGATTTTCCCAATCGATTTCCGAGTATTTACTAAACAAGAAAAATATGAAGTTACCTATGTAACTTTGGAAATAAAGCTGTGCGACACAAAAATGATAATGTATTATTTTTTTACAACTAACCAAGAATAGACCCCAAGAATGGTAGACATCAGATTTCCAGGCGATCAAATCTTTGAATAAGAGGGGGTAGTCAGAGACAAGTTCGAACATTTGGCAAATGGAAATTTGAAAAACTCATTGGAGCATCGTTCGGTGTCGACCCGTGTCGGAAAGTCGGGGAACCTCGTTTATTTTTATGACCATTCGTTTATTTTTTCGAATTAACGAATTATAATTCAGATCTTCGCTACGCCCCTGTTGATTCGATGTCTCACTGATACTGATATGCTTGTAAATACAACACGTAGGTATTGGATAAACATTATACGGCATTGTATAAAATGTTTTTAATTTCTCGAAGATCGAGACAAAGAATTTTGTTCAAAATATAAATAAAAAGATATAATGAACTACGAGTACGTAACTAATAAGATAGGCTTCTAAAATGAAACTCTATTGCGACTAAAAGCGAATACATGTAATTACGTCTCAAAATAAAACAAAAAAATACTTCTTTTAGGAATTTCGTTCTATACAACATGTTCCGTAACCAGTATACTATCCCGAAGGGGCTAATTCTATCATCTATGTTGTTTTTTCTCTCCCAGTATATCTGGTGCCTTGTTTTGTTTTAGAACAGCAGAACTAACTATATGTATGCTAAAATATTGAAGATAATGTCTGTCTGTTGAGTCTACATGGTCTACAGCGGCGGCAGCAACAATACTATTGTATTCTCATCAGAACTAAATGGGCGACGTTTTGGTACTGTCGCGGAAAAAAAGAGCAGCTAGTACCGTGCCATCTAATTGCCATTCAATCGCGAGCGTGTCAGTGCTATTTTACACGATTTGAACCATAAATATTTTAGACTGGTGTCGATTCTGTCGTTTCTTTACCCTAAACTAACTTAATTTGACAGAAGTACAAAAGTTTTGGCTATTATTAGCGCATAGGCTATATTAATTTAGCGCTGTCAAATTTAGTAAGTTTTAGTAAAACACAATCGACATCTTTGAATACTTACGTCACCGCCTAAAAAAATAGCAAAGTTGTATGATGGTACGGGGATTGATCATTATTAGAGATGGGTAAATCAGTTGAAACAAATAGTTAAAAGCTGCATAAACAGTCTTAATCATAGTTTAAAAAAAAAATGAAGGTCTGGTTCTTATTTCGCTCAACGGATCAGCACGGCACAGCATTGCAACGATGGATGACAATCATCAACAATCCATCCAGCAGCGTAGGAATGCCGCCAGTCTTGGGGACGCCTCCGATTGGCGTTGATCCAGATCAAAGCACAAACACTTCAGCTGAGCTATCTTTGCAACTGTCTATAGATAGCTCAAGAGATGACAGATATGGAGATATTATTTTTTAATAATAACAAAAAACATACATTTGTTACATGTTATTTGCCGCAGACGCATTAACTAATAATTTCCTCAACTGTATCTTGCAAGTACAGTCGGCGATATAGACATGAGGCGGACAAGCATGCACCGAGGGAATATCAAATGCTACGATTCAATTGACTTGATGGGAGGGAAGTATGAATTTGAATATCTATTACCAATCAGCCAGGAACCAGCTAGAATCAGCTGACATATACAATTATCGATAATATTACCATTGTCTATCAAACTGTATGAAAAATATATTTATTCTGTGTTGATAAATAAATGTATTCTAATAAAATATCATTTGTAATTCTATTCTGTGACTAAACTAAAAACAGAGCCACTAAACATCAAAATGTCGGTCACCAAATACCGGAGTTATTTTAATTTATAATTTATTTCTTACGCTCGGCATCATTCAAACCAATTTCATGTATTGTTATTTTGCCACGATATAAATCACGATTATGGCGGGCCCACATAATTATGTCGCTATTATTTAGCGGGAAAGCTCAAGATGTTGGCGCGAATCCAGAGCGAGAGCGATATTTATTTACGGCAGATTACAATGTAAACTATACGATATGTAAACTGTGTTAACTCGAGCCTGGATGTGTAAGTTCCAATGTTCATTGTTCGTGCTTGTTCATGTTTGAATGCGGAACTTGGCTTTGTACGTCCTGAATATGTAAGCTTCAATTTCTTATGTATTAGTTCTCGCATGCAATGAGTACTATCTTGCTATTCTTATGAATGCGGTAGTTTGGATGGATGGATGGTTATTACTCAATCACAACTGAACGGCTGAACGGATCTGGATGAAATTAGGCACAGATATAGGTCGGGAATAGCACATAGGCTACTTTTTATCTAGGTACGCCGGCTAAGCCGCGGGAGCAAGCTAGTTTCATTGTAAAGACGCGTCAAAAAACTGACATCATTCCAAAACTTAAATATTATATGTCAGAACTTCTCCAGTGGCCCGAATAATTCACGATAGCGATATGCCGTGTTCAAACACTACACGATACTACACGATTTGACACATTCAATTTGTTTCAAATGATCCTTACCTCTACTGAACACAGTCAATTTTGAGTTTGACATTTTAGGGTGTGCGATATAGCTCAAAGATATCGCAAACTCCTAAAAGTCAAACTCAAAACAAACTTTATTCAGAAGACGTAAGGATCACTTTTAAATAAATTTCAGATGACATATCGCATGCCGTTCGAACACGGCTTTACACTTACGATACTATAGCATATGCCAAATATTAGCCAATCAAAAAGAAATCGGAAAACTGTCATACTAGGGGAAACCTTTAGGTGACGCTTAATGCTCCTACGAATTTTATGAAAGATGTCAAAGTCAAAAGGCGTTTATTTCAATAAAATCACTAGGAACACGTTGAAACGTCTTAGAAACTAGTTGAAGCTACGCCTGTTCCTCGCGACCAAGCCTAGAAGAATCTAGAAGAATCAGGCAACAAACACAGCGCATGTGAAAAGTGTAAGCCTGAAAATATTCGAGACCAATACCTTATCTACCTCCGTTTGTGTATTAGCAATTTCTGAAAAATCACAATAGTAAGTAAATGCTCATGAAGAGCCTCATGAAAGTCAATTGCGAATTCCTTTTCTATTGTATTTATATGGTCCCCAACTAGCTTTTTTCCATTGAAAACGGCAAAAAGAGATGTTTCAGACGAAATTCAATAAAAACACATTCGCGATCGCGCTATTTTATTTGAACAGATTGTTATTTTATTTTGCTCTGAAATGACGGTTATAAATCGCTGCATTTTTATTTTTATGTGTTTGTGATATTTTGAGCTAGATATCAAACGACAAACTGGTATGGATATCAAAATAGATGGATGAAAGTAAAAATAAAACAGATTTTTTTGTTTGTGGTGATTCATTCCGTTTCAGGTCCCAACTTTAAAAATGTTAACTCTACAGCGCCGTTTGAACACAACGTGACGTTTAAGATACAAAATAATTATTGCATCTATGATAAAAATATCAATACTACAATACTTAAGTAGACACAACTGTAAAGCTGCTCTCGCTTCAGTGAGTTTTCCTATACTTGTTGTGTCAAGGTCCTGTAAGGATGACTAGCACGCTTGGTGATTACGCAACCGCAACGCAACGCTATAGTGGATGATAGGCCTAATAGTTTGTGAAATACATTATTTATACGACATGATGTATGTGTTTGCACTGTGGCGGAATTAATTCGAAATTCTCTGTTTAAAATAATTTGTGGCCGAGCCGTTTGCGTGCGTAGAACATTGTGGAACGTCGAATTAAAAGGGAAATGGCTATTTATACGGCGAAAACTAATATTTCAACACAAGATAAAAAGCGTTGATATAAAGTTTTATAAGCATTTCAACGTTTGTTTTAAAACAGCTTAAAAGTGTCACATTTATTTGGCATCATGGTTATTTAGCCGTAAGACGCATAGAACAGAAAAAGTGGTAAGACGTCCACTGCTAAACGTAGGCCAGCACAGATTTCTAGAGCGAAGATTTCTCAGAGTTTGCTCGCAATATAACAGCAAATACTTTCTATTATGCTACTTCTGAATAAAAAAAACAAGCTTAACACATTTAAAAATATAATTATTTAAGCCGTAGGCTGCTACTGTTAAACATCTGGAAATCTGTGGGGACGCCTCCCCACAGTTTTCCAGAGAGACTTCCTATTATGTGGGGGAATTACTCACCACGCTGGGCAAGCGATCGCGAGCGCAGTTAGAGCTATCGCTGTAAAATAGGGGACGCTGCTGCCCATCCCCTTTTTTTAAGTCGCATCTTACGACATTCGGGTAGGTAGATATGGAGAGGCCTACGCTGATGTTGGCGTCGTTGAATAGATAGTTATTTACCTATAGAATAACATATAGGCTACTTTTTATCTAGATCCCATGGGAGCGAAGCTGTGGCCTTAGATCAGGTAAGCTTAGATCATTATAAAGTATTCAGATTTAAATAAGTATATCGTTTGTTTAAGTTTACGGAACGAAAAAGGGTTTCGATACCCAATTCGTGCACGCCTAAACGTACAGTACCTAGGCTTGTTTGAGAAATTAGGCAATTACATAGGGTTTGTTTGACAACATCACACGAAGTTAATTAAGTAGCCAGAGGCAGAATGTCTTCGGATAAGCCAATTTGGCCCAAGATTCTACCAGTTATCAAACTCTTACGAAAGGAAGCGTTAAAATACAAACAGTCTCCGATTAATTTTTGGCATCATCGAAGGAGGCATCCAATGTTAAACGAAATTAGATTAGCTTCAACAAATAGGATATAGAACTAACACACAAAGATTTGTATGTTATCAGTTGAAGAGGCTATGTTGCCCCCGAAAAAAAAGTGTAGGATCATTGTTTTTTCAACTTTCATCGTTATGTACACATAATTTTCACTAAAACGGGATATTTAAGTGAAAGTGAAGTAAACTTTTACTTTTTCGAAGTGAAAATTATGTGTACATTGAGTTAATCAAGACTAAATTTTCTCATCACTCACCTATACAGCACATGATGTATACCTAAATCAGGAGAGCGGATCGGAAATCAAATAAAAATAAAAAGTTAAAAGTTACTTACTTGAAAATTGTTACCTTGCAATGGTCCCTTTTCAATCGGTTCTGCTTCAGTGCGTGAATTCGCTACGAAAAGGTGCTAATAGATGTGGGGTTTACCTGTAACAAACAAACAAGTATTGAGAACAGGAAATAGGAGTATTTTGTTGAAGACGCCACTTGCACAAACTTTGAAACTACAAACAATTACCTGTGCTTGGGGACGGTGAAGACCCACCATTAGGAAACTTGTGGGCAAAAAAGGCGTAAGCGAGGTAAGTACACCGAATCCTTCCACCACACTGGTTCCTTTTAAGGGTTCCGTAGCTCATAATACAAAAACGCAACGTGATTTTATGCATGTATGTATGTATGTAGGTAGTTCTTGCTTACTTCAACCCAATACTTGCTTATTAGAGCTAACGTCCGAGATGTACTTACTACCTTCGCTTTTTTTTTTACTCGATATATATCTTTATTTACAGAAAGAAAATTGAAAGGAATACAAGTAAATATTTATTAAATATGATACAAAAGTAACAGTTGAGCTATCTAAATACCGTTACAAACGATCTATAGACAATTAGACAGCTCAATTCATCCAAATCACTACTAGTCGGAAGCGTCCCTAAGACGCTGGCGGCATCGCCACGCGGGATGGCAATGCTAAACCGTTCGTTGGGCCAAATAGGCGCCAGCTCTCGGATCACGGGTCGCTTCGATCAGACACTCTGATATTGTTTTGAAAACCCGGAGGGCCCCGCTTCACACGGACACGGTCTCAACCCCGAAAGGCTCAAATATGTAAGCCCTATCAAGAATAACATGTTTGCGCCTTTTGGTTGAAGTTTTAATCTAACTTTTTACCAAAATGCATTTCCATTAATAGAGCCTTAATGATGGCTGACAGAACGCAGTTCTCAGTAATCAATTTAAACTGCTAAACAATTCATAACTCGGACGGAGGAGCACGCAATCGCAACGCCACAAAAAAGTAGGTAAAAGTGCTTGAAGCTTCGAAGTGGGCCGGTGGGATGCTGCGAGCCAGTTCTCTACGAATGGCCCTCGAGATATAGACATTGATATAACTATCTACATGGCTACTGAGACTGTAAAAGGACTCTTTAAGGCCTGTTTTACTTCAACATGGAAAACAGTGGACAATGGAATCATTACAGTGCGACGCTGAAGTCTGATGTAAGGCCTTATAACATTCTAGTTGATTTATACAGCGTCCGATGGAGCTTTTTACTCACAGGATACCTAGTGTAGTGCCTGGGACATATTTAGATTTCCGTTGAAGAACGTAGTATTCAAATAAAACCTAAAAGCCAGAGCAGTATACAGAAATAATGTTCTCAAAGTTCTTTCAGTCAAACACTTTGAAGACAATCTCTATCTGAATCGAATTTCTCTGAACAAAAAGCACTTTAAAGGTAAAGTTCCGGAATAATGGTACAATCGGCGACAAAAGACGCCTGTACTACTAAATTTACAGTTACGTTTTTCATGTTAAAGTATTGATTAAAAAATTTGCAATATAAATTTACAATGCTTCCTCAGCGTTCGTTCACTAAATTTTTGGGCAATTTCTAAGCAGAAAGAAGTCCCCGTTCATTAAACTTTTGAAGTTGACTGTTCGAAATTTGATAATACGAATACATTGCACTGTACTGTAGAAACAGATGTACAGTATTTTCTTGAACAACATTCCACGAAAAGAACAGAAGTGCACAAGAAATGTACTTTGTGTAGAGAGTTGCAATACGAGTGTTTATGTTGTCAATAGTTTTTGTATTTTTTTACGTTTCTAGACTATGGTCATGAAAGCGCCGTCTTTGAATTTAACACAAAAAGACTGTGTACATCACACGTCTCTGCTCATAAAGGGCATGAAACTGCTATACTCAGAAAATATTTCTAAAACAGAATATTTAATAACTTTTCGCTATGAGGTCTACAGGTTTTCATTGAGCTCCTTTCAAGTTAAATTGGATTGCCTGTCGAAGTTTCAAGAAGTCGTTCGTCCGTTAATCCAACGAAGAAAAATCATTCTCCTGCTTTGGACAGATATTTAGAATACTAGCTGACGCTCGCAGCTTAGCTCGCATTTCTGAAAAACCAAATACGATTCTGAAATCCCGTTAAAATTATAATGAAAACAATATAAAAAAAGCTTAAAACTACTATTTTTGGTGGTGTTATCTTTCCGACTCCAGCATCACACGTGATCCACATAAAAATAGCATAAAACACCATAAACAAATTTCTTACGACCTACTAACTTCCTTTTATTGGCTTCCACTCGCAGTTTTTCTCACGTAATACTCTGGTAAAAACTAATACATGTTAATATTTACAAAATATACAAGAAACAGCTGAACTATCTAAAGACCGTTACGAACGATCTATAGATAGCTCAATTGATCCAAATCTCTTCCAGTCGGAAGCGTTCCCTAGACTATTCTATTTTAATAATAATTTATTTAATTGCTACTTGTGCACTTCTACACGGAAAGATGTATAATTGTATACGAAATCTGTAGTCACTGGCGGCCGGCCATAGCGGACAAGACCGCAGAGCCCACAAACCACAGAAATTGCATGGAATTCTGATGGATTTTCTACTTAGTGCTGACCGTATATACATACGTCAGCTTTATGTTGAAGATGTATAGAACGTACCTACAATGGATAGCTAAGGACTCAGCGCCCAGCCAGAGGCCCAGCAGTGAGACAGTATAAGGTGCGTAAAAAAATATTGGGTCTCATTAAAAACACAAGCATTCGATTCTAACTATATTGAAACAGTGTCCTGGTGCAGCTTAATCCAATTTCGGATAAGTATGTTGTGGTTGAGACGATTATACTACTAAAGCTTACAGTGCATGTCTACGACTACTGCGTAGACCATGACTTGCTACGGCGTAGCCGCACGTAGCACGCTACGAAGGCAGCAAATTATATTTAACTAGCTTCCGCCCGCGGCTTCGCTCGCGTGGTACCTAAATAAAAGGGATTGACTTTCAACAGAATAGTAGTAAATCCGATTTGTGCAAGCTGCTCGAGCAGTCACGACCGCACTAAGCGGAAAACAACGGGGTTGAAAATGACTGCTCGAGCAGTTCATAATGCTTGCTCGAGCGGTCCGTTTATGCCCGCACTGAAAGTTTCGAAAACACACTTTATCAAAAAAACTCGAATCTTCACAAATAGCCTCCTAACACAATTGTATATTCTAGTAGCCATTTTCTATTTACTCGCGGCCTTGTGTTTGAATAAGGATTGGGGCCGATCGGACCCTTTTTAACCCCAATACATTTGGACAACAAATCCTTAGCTGGCTCGCCTCTTTATTGTTAGTCGTTCAACTTGTATTTAAGTAAAAAAATCCTTTTCGATAATATATTGACAGAGCTATATTCCTCGTTTCATATTGCGAAAGGAATAAGGCTGGAATGTTTAAATTTATCCCTAAAACCAGTTAATAGCGAATCTCTAGCAAATCATAGAATATCCATTCATATAATAATAGTGTTGCTCTAGTGGGAGGTTCCCCGACTATCGATCTGAAGGTCGTGGGTGTGAACCTGGTCGTGCACCAATGACTTTTCTATTCGAAATATATAAGAGCACACATGCTTTGAACGGTGAAGGAAATCATCGTGGCGAACCCAGTAAGTATGGTTAACCAGTAAAGCGATGGGCTTGCGACCTGTCAAGTATGGAAAACACACTACAGCTAAATGTGGGCATGTGCCAAATATTCGGACATGTCTCTGACTGACCCTTATAAATCTTCAAGGATCCGATCGCTTGGAGATCTAGTAGTGTGCCTATTTTTATTTTCTTTTTTCTTGCGAATAATGACAGTTCAGTGATGTGTAAGATGCAAGGACAATATTTGACTCGCGATCGATGCTATATCATCAGTAATTGGTGCTGTTACAATACTTCTTTCATTCAATTTCAGAACAAAGATCACTATTGAAAAATTTAATTAATAAAATTATCTTTGTACTTGAGACTCGTAATTTAATAACAGATACAATTAGGAGGCATTGAAACATTAACCGTTAGACCTAGAGTAAAAAAGCGTTATATTTTTGATACATGCATTTACCGCTAATAATATTTTCAAAGTAAAAAGTAAGGTCTTATTAAATCTGATCTAGATGATTTATACAGACACAGATGGACCTTTTTTTAAAATTCAAAGGACGCTATAGTAACTGAGCTATGGTAACATGGAGGAGGCTTGCCCAGCACATATACCATCCTCTCAGCTTAGTAACTAAATAAGAAGTAGCTTTTATGGTATTGTGGGTAAATATTTCAAGTTTCATCGAACTCAGTTGAGTAATTACGGCGCGATTGAGCCGCAAACATCCAAACAACCTCACAAACTTTCTTATTATAATATAAACTTTCATTTGTCTTTTAAAATACATAAACGATAGAAGAACCTTACAAAACATGACGTGAAACCTGATTTCCCGATTCTGATAGCCCTAATTTAAATCTACGAATTTCACCTCAATATAACATTTTCCTGCAAAAGTTTAATTTCCTGCCAAATTACCGGCAAATCAAACACAATACTTTTACGTTCAAAGCCCCGTATATAAAATTACCATTTATTATTCTAATTACCTACGAAATAAAATGTTTCTTTTGATATTTACGAGTAAATACCAGAGTTAAATAAAAGGGCCTTGGAGCTAAAAATATAACGACTCATCACCATCATCATCATCAGCCTGTAGAAGTCCACTGCTGGACAAAGTCCTCGTTATTCATAAGGGTTCTTCGTTTAGTCTCTGACAAACGAATAGGCAGATTTAATAAATAAATAAATAACACCCAACAGTCACATACATAGTGCTGAACCCACACTAGGATTTCCTGTATCGTGGGTATCAGAAAATACGAGAACGAGTGTAAAATTTTAGTAATTTTTTTCAGATTTTAAAGTTTGTGGAAAAACGGTTGAGTGAAAATTTCATCAGCTTGTGGTCATCACGAATTGGACATACGGACTTCCAATCGCGGTAACAAAAGACATTGGAGCAGGCAACCAAAGATCCACTAATAAATCCTTAATCCTATTTAACTTTGAAACGAGGAAAAATTAGGGAAAGTTTTCAACTTTTTGAATTTTAAAGCTTTAAAGTACACCCTCGCGTTCTCAATTACCATCACGAAATATGCTTCAAAGGGACAACTGGGTGGAATCCATTAGCTACCACGAACGTAGGCACCTTTAGATTTAAATCCTACAAAAATTATACGCGCGAATTTTTGTGAAATTGTTTGGACGTTAGAATTACTCATTTCTGATTCTCTCATCGACGGTCAAAGGCCCTTTTCAGGGCCACCGTACCTCAAGCTGGTCACTGACCTAATGCAGGATGACCAAGAAAGAATAAGTGTCACGAAAAGAAGATCACACCGAAACGGCTGAGTCGATTTGGATTAAATTATTCCAAATTTATCCAAACTATTTCTACAAACCTTCGCGCTTATAAACTTAGTATTACTCAATCACGCCGAAACGGCAGAGTCGATTTGGATTAAATTAAATAAATAATAAAATAATAAATAAATATTCCGGACATATCACACACGGTCAACTGATCCCAAACTAGGCATAGCCTGTAATATGGGTACCAGAGACTGATATACATAATAGATAAATATTTAACACCCAGACACAGAACAAACATCTGTGTTAGTCACAAATGTTTGTCCAGTGCGGGAATCGAACCCACGACCTCTAGCGCAGAAGGCAGAGTTACTACCACTGATCTATGAGGCCAGTAGAATTAAGAAAGATAATAGTAATATTTCGTTTCATGCCCTGGAATTGTATATTACTTTATATCCATATACCAAGCGAGCGAAGCCGCAACCCGTAGATAATAAATACAATCTTTTATAACTCGTTATTATGTAAATTTCAATGTGACAACTGGGTCCATTCATGGAAAGCTCAATGGGTCAACTGAGCATTTGTAACCGCAATTAGGGGTACGGTCGTCTGCAGCCTCTCCTCACCTGTTGCGGCGCGCGCACATCGACCGGCGCACTCTGATTGTCGCGAAATGTGGGTCGACCTAACTGATTCCACAACAATGCTGGCTCAATCTTGGATCGGTAGGCTACTGTCAGTAGTGGAACGAATGTATGCCACTAGGAACTAGTTTGGTGTCGTCGCTAGGGACGGAATGGGACCGGCTACTCGCACAGGTGGTCGAAGGAGTGAGGAGACGTTGCGACCGTAATATAAAGATGACGGGGCATTGACAAGCATTGTGCTGTTTTTTGTGTGTCCAAAATAAATTTGTGAATTTTCTTCAATTTCATAAAATTTAACGCAAATTGAATTTTACCTCAGCTCTTTTTGATGGAGACGATTTTTTGTTTTTATTCCTAGTTTACAAAATATTGTAACCTAAGTAGTATTGCAATCTAGCCAAGTAGGCCAATGAGCAATTTTAACATACGGTAAATTATATCTAAGAATGTGTCCAATAGCACTTTTCTTATAGTTTCTAGTTAAGGGGAAGACACTGTTCTTGTGTTCTTAATAGGTAGGCACTATCACTTTCACTACATTTCACTATTATTTTACATCATACTAACTCAAAAGGCTTAGTTCTTTTGAGCCGTCTGACTATATCTGTGTTGTAGAGGAGCTGGATTGCCTCAACGTTCACATGATGACGAAGTCTACGCTCGTGAGCTTCTGCGTATTTTTTAAAAACTATATCGACGAAGCCTTATGAAATTGAAGAAAATACACATATTTATTTTGGACACATAAAAACACGATGCACGATGCTCGTCAATGTTTTTGGTTGCATTTGCAACCAAATTATATATTCTTTTTAACGACGTGCCTGTGGCGAACAATAGCTTGAAACGAGGTTTTCCGTGCCAATATATTTTTTTAGGATTCCGTACCGGCGAAATTGGCAAAGCTCCAACCTAACTCAACAAAGGAAACCTACGAAGCCTGCGTTATTGTAGATACACTGTCCCTGGCATTCTTAAGGTCAACACATATATACATTTCGCCCGGAATCCGAACGGTATCGCATCTCTTCAAGCGGTTCAGCATTTTTTTGTGTGGAACTCTATACTCCAACGCACATTAATCAGCATCGTATCGGTATCGCTTCTGTATTGACAGAGTTGGTAGACGGCATTCGTTCAGGGGCGGTGCTGATATGGTGCCGGGGCGATATATGAGCTAAAATCTCAGTCGTTAAAATATTATTCGCTACAATCACAATGACATTAGAATAACATTGTACTTATTGAAATTGTGGTAAAAATTGATTATTTTTTTCTAAATATTCTCTTAAATTCCCGTCAAGGCGAAAATACCTAAAGATAATAATAGATGAAAATATAGAATCTACATATAGGGATAAAGCATTCCAATAACTGCCTGCTGATTATGTTTACAATGGTTTCGGCGAGACATGCGCGGTTATGGAATAATCTATATAGTAATATTGATACGAATATAGACAAATATTTTCTTCCCAGAAAATAGAACAGTAAAATGGATTTGAGATACACACTATATTAGGTAACTGGCCAAATAAAAACCTTGGATTCATCGCGGAACACTTGGGCGCACTTTGGCCCTACTCGCTCTTGTCAATATTTATTTTTTATTTCATCGTGGCACAACATATCTGGGTCAGTTGGTTCACGCCGGATCGCGGTTAGATTAATTATTTTAACCTCTGAATAGTGCGAGTGATTGTTTAATATTAGGCTGTTTTTACACTAAAAAAACTATATTTCTACAAGCGGAACAAAATAAGGAGAGCTAGCTACATTTAAAAAGCAATAAGCTAAATGGAAGTAAGGCATATTTTCGGATCATAATTTTTTTTTTCGTTTTGTCTAACACCATTACTAGATAAATATTTTTATTTTCCGAGAAATAGGATGATACACTAACTTACTCCTTGTAATTTCAAATAGGGTCCTATTGTTTCTGGTTTTTGTGTGACGTCTCAGTGGCTTAGTTAGTTATAGCTTCCCAGTATTTAGTGAGATCCGGGATCGAATACCGCCTTAGTCGGAATTGGGATATCGTCCAACAGGTGAGACAGATTATTGACGCAACTAAGTGTTCCATAGTGTACCAAATGGTTGAATAAAATTAATAATAATGAATAATAACAGCAGCGGTCAAACACTCCTCAATGTATAAAACCTCTCGCTGGTTTCTGAAGTCTACGACAGCCGAAGTTATTGAGTAAAAAAACAGGGCTACAAGTAATGGATTTCCGAAAAGCCAAGTATTTCAAAGAGGTTGACCGAATAAAGTTGTAAGGCCCGAGTTTAGCAAACTTGTAAAACTGATACTAACGACGGCAACTTTGGAGGTTTGTAAAAGTTTTCAACATCCGTGAAAGTGTTTCGTGGAATCTTTTTAAACTTGTTACTTTACGGGACATACACTTTTTATCGGTATTGCCTTTTCTAGGGTTCATTCCCATACGGTCACTCGGCCTCCACCTCAAGGGTCCATTAAAACAAGCTTTTATTGATCGAGCAAGCGAAGCGAGCTATGATAGATAGATAGATAGATAGATAAGATAGATAGATTGGTGTTTTATGTTTGTTCGAGTATAATTTTCGAACTGTAATCCGATCTGTATGGAATTTGGTAGGACGATTGTACTAACAAGATTTGCTAGTCAAATGTGACTTAAATCAATCAAAGGTTTGATTTTTAGCATCGGGGTCTAAAGGGTTTCAAAATATATATTGGACATAATTGTTTTATTGGACGTGGTGGCCCCGTCTGAAGAATAGGCCCCTCCATATGAGTAACAAAAATAAAGTAAAATTATTTGATTTATTAAAAAGCTGGTCTGAAACGCCCACGTCGAATTTTCTGTGTTTTTCGTGGCATTCATAGCTACAATGGATCAAAGAAATTGTATATAGCTCACAAAAGCTTCTCAACAACATACAAAGGAATGGACTTCAAAGAATATCGTGCACAGGTCGCACAAGATCATTGAACATCCCATATTCCATATTTTGATCGTTTTAACAAATCCCAATCAACTCCTGATGAATAGACGTTCAAATTCAGAGCAGCTTGTTTCACCTACATTTACATTCAACCACAGAACACAAACAACATTGAATAGCCAACATCTGGCCACACAACCCTTGTGGTGACGAATGTTCAACAAAGGGCACACGTGCACGGGACTAAGAACTATGCGCAGTGGAATTAGCGAAGGAATTGGCTTGGTGGTGTTCGTAAACAAATTGGTCAATGACTCGGAAGTGGTAAGATCGGTTTTTATTGATGATCGCTGAAACAAAGTTTGCTTTTGTACTGTAAAGTTGATGGGCTTTTTTTTTTGTTTTTATGCAAAATAGGCTAACGTTTGACCACAATCTCACCTGATGTTAAGTAATGATGTGGTCTACGGTGTAGCACGTTTGCCTAGAAGAAACCTATTCACTCTGGTCTTGAAGACACCCAAATTATAGGTATTCGGAAACACAGACGCCGGCAACGAGTTCCACTCTTCACAAGAGATGTGCTATGGCTACGTTGCTATGATATCCACCAATGATATTCATTAGTCCACATAGCATAGCTCTGGTGGAAAACGGGTTCTACTAAGCTATGATTTTTATATGGATGGTTGCGTGCTGCTCCCCGTACCTTCCCTACTGTCGATGCATCGCATAGCTTAAGCTAAGCTCTTTTCTGTTTGTATAATGTTGCCTTGGTACCTACCTAGAAACAATGAATGAATGAAAATGCTTTATTGTACACCTTACAAATTTAAAAATATAAAATAAAACTGAAACTAAAACTAAAGACCATAAATGTACAATGGGCGGTCTTATCGCTAAAAAAGGGATTTCTTCCAGACAACCTTTGGATGGAGTGAATATAAAATTAGAGGAAGATTGGTCGGGGTGGACTTAAAAACATAAATAATGGAAACACTATAAACTATAAACAAACAACATACATACAAATATACAGGGCGTCCCAAACTTATGGGACATGAAGGGGAAGTACCTTAAATATCGTAGATAGGGTATTTTGCTGAAAGAAGACTTTATGTTACTTTTAAAAGTTAGTAATTCTGCATTCATAGATTTTCTATAAAATACTTGCTTCGTCTAGGAATCGAACCGACTTAAATGTAAAAAAAAAATCATCCTACTTCTATGATGCCAATCGAAAGAATAGCTAAAAAATAATAACTTTGCTTAAGTAACATAGTATTTTTAAAAAAAGGAACAACATGAGAGATTCAAGAAGAACTTCCATTAGATCAAAACTTACTTGATATGCCATGTTCGCAATAAATTAACACAAAAGTTGTGTATGTGAATTATTAAGACTAAACAGATCAATCCAAAAACAAACGCTCGCACACACTGTTCCATTTTCAAATTTAAGAACAACATTTAAAAATATTAGTTCTTTTTAAAAATATTAAAGTATGCATTCAAACAAACGCTCTCATAAACTGTTCCATTTTCAAATTTAACAACAACATTGGTGTCGATTCTGTTGTGTTAGGATTCCTAACATAAATTTTAAGATTTCTTAATTTTCTAAGTTAAGTGGACCTAAACATTATGGTATTCTCTTTACATATCCTAAAAAATCCTAAATAAAACGTGTTTGAAAAATTTGACTCAATCATTTTACGTTGTTCCTTTCTTTTAAAATACTATGTTACTTAAGCAAAGTTATTATTTTTTAGCTATTCTTTCGATTGGCATCATAGAAGTAGGATGATTTTTTTTTTGACATTTAAGTCGGTTCGATTCCCAGACGAAGCAAGTATTTTTTAGAAAATCTATGAATGCAGAATTACTAACTTTTAAAAGTAACATAAAGTCTTCTTCCAGCAAAATACCCTATCTACGATATTTAAGGTACTTTCCCTTCATGTCCCATAAGTTTGGGACGCCCTGTATAATATATAAATAT
This sequence comes from Anticlea derivata, assembly GCA_947579855.1. Taxonomy (NCBI): domain Eukaryota; kingdom Metazoa; phylum Arthropoda; class Insecta; order Lepidoptera; family Geometridae; genus Anticlea; species Anticlea derivata. Next base: position 10,413,775 of record OX388269.1, read on the forward strand.
AAAGATATATACATATATATTTATTTATAGATAGTATAAAATACATAAATGCAACCAAGACAAATGAACGACCTATGACAACTCTTCATTTAAATAGAAGTTTTTAACCCTAGTTTTAAAAGCAGCTAGTGAGGGGGATTTTCTTATGGAAAGCGGTAACGCGTTCAATAAGCGGACTGCTTGGACGGAAAAGGAATCAGCATAGAAACTAGTTCTATGCACTGGAGTTTTGAGTAGGAAGTTTTCTGAGGATCGAAGAGTACGGGAATGTGAACAATGAAGAAACTCAAATCGATCCTTCAGATAACGAGGAGTGGATGGATTACGGAGGATGTTAAAAAGGAGAGAAAGGATATGGGTATTCCGGCGAAGACGAATGGGGAGCCATTTAAGTTTAGCACGAAATTCAGAAATGTGATCATATTTTCGAAGTCCAAATATGAACCTTATGCAGAAATTTTGAAGACGTTCTAGTTTGCTTAGCTGTTCTTCCGTAAGGTCAAGATAACAGGTATCAGCATAGTCAAGAATTGGGAGAAGAAGAGATTGTGCAACAAGTAAATATTGTAAACCTGGGGCCCAATTCTACTAATTCAATGGCTTCAAAATGACAATGGTTCAATGGGAATATGGCCACTTTTGTCACTTTTGTTATTCTGCTATCACCGTCGTATATCAATGGCAGTCATTGTGGAACCAATCAACCAATGAAATCAAAGAAACTAAGGTGGCAACAATCGTAACTGAATCATAATGGTGCGGTCATTATGTTTGTTCTGTGTCTGGGTGTTAAATATATATCTATGACACAGATGTTTGTTCTGTGTCTGGGTGTTAAATATATATCTATTATGTATATCAGTCTCTGGTACCCATAGTACAGGCTATGCCTAGTTTGGGATCAGTTGACCGTGTGTGATATGTCCGGAATATTTATTTTTATTTTTTATTTTTTACCTACCTACCATGATTAATGATGATGAATAATACGCCTTGGTTATTACCGAAAACTGACAAATTTATTAAAGGATGCGTACGCTGTCCAAATTGTTCAAGTCGTTAAAGGTTTCGACACTTCAAATTCAATTATTCTTTGTCTTTGTCGTCAAGAGATCGACGCATAAATGAACGCGAAAAATCAAGGAATACCCCAGAGCTACCAGCATTTTCCGGGAAAATGTTCATTACTTATGACCTTTAGCATTTCTCGGTTTCTTTGGAATAAGCGTGGGTTGGAATTCAAAGGCCTTATTTGTAATCCTAGAGTAGAGCTAGCATAGACCTGCGCCCCTAGCGCGTATAAGTCACGATAGCGACACGCTATCGTTATGAAAGTTAAAATTCGAATATTAACCAATGACATCGGCGATGCTTGAAATCTTTTAGTTTTGATTGGCTAATCATATTATTCTTATAAATGCGAAAGTTGGTGAGGAAGTTTGTGAGAATGTTTGGATGTTTAGATGTTTGGATGTTTGTGGTTCAATCACGCCGTAAAGGCTCAACCGATGATATTTATGAAACTTGGAATAGATGGAGTTCTTTAACTAGAATATATGCTACTTTTTATCTGCTATTTATGTACCTATAGCCTACTTATTATCTAGGTACGCGAACGCAGCCGCGGGTATAAGGTTGCTTGGTTAAGAACGACTAGGCGAGTTAGGAGCGCGTCATAGACGCGGTAAATCGTGCAACAGTTATTCCAAAGTTCTAAATCGATGGGTTATGTCATACTCCCTGAGGTCCAAGGCGAACGCCTGAAGTTAAGGCAACAAGTGGCACTTCACACATGTAGCGATTTATATTGTGAAAATCTTTTATCTGTAGAACTAGATACGTCTTAATATAGGTAAGGATCTCACCCCAAAGAAAATCCTTCAGTTTTTAACAGCAGCTGGGCTTTGCGGTGAACTTTGAAGGCCCTGTAAAGGGGCTCCACAAGTAACAAGTGGCGATCACAATAGGCCAGTTGTGGCAACGCTGGCTTGTCGAGCAAACCTTCTACAGCTTCGACGAGTTTCATCATCATTTCAGCCGTACGACGTCCACTGCTGAACATGGCCTCCCCCACAGACAGAATTCCTATCATGTGGGGGGATTTGCCCATACTCACCACGCTGGGCATGCGGGTTGGCGAGCGCAGTTAGAGCTATCGTTGTTAAAATGAGGGACGCTGCTGCCCATCCCCTAGCTTTTTTCCCTTAGTCGCCTCTTACGACATCCGCGGATAGGTAGGTATGGAGGGGCCTATTCTTTAGCCGGGGCCACCACGGTATAGTTCACCACGGTTCGACGAGTTTATGAACCTAAAAATATAAATTTTATTTTTTTCTATTATAATTTAATTTAATTATGGTTTTGTGACATTTTGTATGTAATTTTATTATTTTGTATTAATTTTATTAATTTGGTATATTTTGATTGAATACTTGCTACTTATAAGTAGTCAATTTTTTTTTTTATTTTTTTATTTACCTATATTTTTTTGTATCGATAAATGACTATTATGACTATTATTATTATGGCCGCAGTTACACCAAAGACATATAAAGAAAAAAAAAGTCTTAATAGATGAACAAGCTTGCCTGAGTCAGTAGGTCAACATAATTAGCTACAACAAACTAAAAAACTTAATCTACGTCCAGTCCAATCATCATTTACTATTGATATTGACTGTACCAGCTGTTACATTCATGGCTGTGCTGTACTCGTAATACGAGTTAGACTCAAACTCACTCCTCACATCTTCACGTGGAGATAAATGCCAATTAACGTGGAAACTTCTCCGGGACCCTTCCTCGAGTTGGAAAGTATGGGGTCCGTGGTTACGGGTAAAGCCCTTGTTTCCAAAAAAGCGGCGACTGATATTCAGCGGCCATATTGCGACATGTTCGCAATATGGCCGCTTTGAAAAGACGTGCAAAATGTCATCGGAAGATAGAGCACTGGTGGATTCCGAGCATAGCTCTCTCCATAGCCCGCTGCGCGACCAAATCAAAGCAATAATTATCGCTTTATGACGAAATCTTTAAGCCGCTCGTCGCTTTTGAAAAAACAAAGTTCCACCGCGAACGGTTGTTTTTCAAATCGCTTTCACAAATTGTTATAACCCTTACTAAGACCAAGTACATTCAAAAGCCAACAAAAGCAATAAGCATTAGTGTTGGAGGCGGGCCAACCTGCGGCGCTGCCTCTCCGAATAAACCCAAGTAAAATTGTCGACTTTACAGAACCTTTTCAGCGTTTATAGATTATTTGTTGAAAACTATTCATTCAACAAAAATAAACCACAAAATAATGCAATATTTTCGCAACATTTTAAACTTTTCATTTATATTCGGCTTCTAATGTAGAGAATATTCAAAGTACATATTGTGCACTAGCTGTACCTGCGCTTAGTTAGGCGGCGTTAGGCGCGTGATTTAATACAAATGAAATATTTGTTTGCAACACCTTTGTTCGTTTACTGTTTTTATATTTCCGGAAAAAAAAAGTGTGCAAGAAAGGAGCTTCTAAGAGGCGCACTTTAATCCTTTCACTACATTGATTCTTTCACCGACGGCCATAGGCCCTTTTCAGGTTCACCATACCTCAACCTAGTCACTACAAGATGACCAAGAAAGAATCAGTAACACGACAAGCAAGCAGGGATGTTTATTTAAAACCAATTAAAATTATACGAAGGACTAAGCAAAATGGTACCAAGTTTTCGCTTTTTTTCCTTTTAAATGTACTGTGTACAAACCGAGTATCAATTTCAAAGACGCCCCCGCATAATCAAGCTGCCAATTGTTTGCTTGTCCACCTCCGCCGCTGATTATAGCATTTTAAATACCCTTTTTATAAAAACCTGCCATTACATAAAGACGGGAGCTTAAATTGTGGTCGAAGACTGTACTTTAAGCTTCTCATTTTACTATGAGGGCGAGTTTGGAGGAGGTAGGACAGGATTTTCTCTTAATTGGAGCAGCCCGCCCGTGGTTCCTTCGCTTTAGAAAAGATCGCAGCCAAATATCATTATCTGTTTCAAAAAGTGTTGTTTTCAGTAAGGTGAGCTGCCCGAGCTAGGGGGAAACAACTCTTATTTTTTCCAAATGGCGAGTGATGCGGCGAGTATGCCAGAGTTATTTAAGGCAGGGGGTGGTTGAACGATACTATTGACAAGATACTATTGTCATTTTCAGTAAAGGACTTAAAGTTGAAGTCACTAACAGCGTTAAATTTCTAGAAATACATATTGACCAGTATTTAAACTGGAAATCTGAATTAGAGTCTATTGAGAACTCGATACGTTCTGCTTGTTACGCCTTAAGAAGTCTAAGAGACGAGGTAAGCCTTGAGCAGCTGAAAACTGTATACTTTGCTCTCGTGGAGTCAAAGCTGAGATATAGCGTGAAATTCTAGGGTAACAGTTACGAGTACAATATTAATAGAGCGTTTGTTATGCAAAAGCGTGCAATTTGCACAATGGTGAGGATACCTCCATGGGAATCCTGTAAGGATCACTTTGTGAAACTGAAACTTTTGACCCTTCCCAGTCTATATATTTTAGTAGTTGTTATGGATATTGTCAGACATCCGTTTAAATATGAAACTCCTGAACAAAGAGCTATAAGATTAAATACTAGAAGAAAGGATATTGAAGCTCCTCTGTGTCCGAGGTTAAACGTGGTCAAGCATGGCTGTAGGTATCAGGCTGTCTCGCTCTACAACTCTCTTCCTTTAGACATGAAAACTATAGACAGCCCTAATATATTTAAAACTAGGTTAAAAAAGCTTTTGCTGGAAGGGTGCTTTTATACAGTGGACGACTTTAAAATGAGAAAATTAAATGTAATGTGAACGTCTTCATTAGTGTGTGTGTTTTTGTATTGTGCATGCTTGTATATCTTTAGAAGTAAGTTTATATTTCAGACACGATGTAAAAATTGTTATGATGAATGAATAAATGAAATAAATAAATGAAATGAAAACGCGTGTATGATGCATCTGGTATTTCAAGCGTTCATAGGCTACGGTAACCACTTACCAACAGATGGGTTGTAAGAGTCTTTGCTTAAACGTTAAAAAACCCATCGAAGGGAGTTTAAATCGTGGTCTATGCTTCTCGTTTTACTGAGATATAGTTCATGGATGTGGCATCTGGCCAATGCTACTGAAATCTGCAGATCCTTTAAATTGTATTCAACTTCCTAAGGAAATCTGAGATAGGCATTATGGTCGCTACGTATTCAATTGAATGCCGTATAAATAACCTAAAAGTTCAGTGAACTTTTGACGACCTCGTTGGCGAATCGGGCGAGTGCCCGTCTGAGACTAGAGATTTATTATTTTATTAGATTAGAATATTTTTCAGAATCAGGATACCTACTTATGAGGTCCAAGCCCGTAATGTTCGTCAGTTAATCCCTCGTCACCGTTAGGCGTGAAAAGTCAATAGCTTGAAGGTTTCCGTGACAGCATACAAAAACGATAAGCTTCACTTCTCACGAAGTGACAAGTGATAAGCTCACGAACATTACGGTTTCAGGTAATCAATTCTATAATAATTGGAACTCGAATTCACTCGAGTGACAGAACTCACTTCGAAAGTCACGTCAGTGAGGCGCCACAGGTGTTTTCGAGTTCTACATAAGATATTTTTTTACAAAAACTAAAAACCGACTGCGAATTCCTGAATATTTTCAAGATTACATAATATCAAATCAAAACAAAAGTTTTTTATTCGGACAATAGGTACAAACCATTTTATGAGTACGTAATTACAACCACTTTTTTTGTTATCAACCTCTGCGTTTTACTTACCTACTGAGGATGACAGTGGCCACCTACACTTTCGAATAAAAAACAAAGTAAATATGACATCCATTCATCATAAATAATAACTCTTACGATATTGACTGACAATCAAACGTAGTGGTTTTATTATCTTTGAAAATCAACGCAGAGCCTAACCAAAATCCTAAGAGTATGAAATTTGCAGGGTAGCTCCTGTTGTAACGTATGGGTGCACAGAAAGGAATTCCCGACACAACCCCTAAGGTTAAAGTTTATGTAAAAATAGCAGCAACTGAACGAAGTCGCGGGGATAACCATACCATACCACAGTAGACAAAAAAAAATCGGCATGTCGTGATTTCAAGAGATGATGACGTTTTTTTTAGTTTTACGGGACAAATAGCAATCCCTCAGGAATTAAATTAATATGGGACCACCCCGGGATCATACTCAATATACCAGCGAAATAATTAACCAAATCGGTTTAGTAATGGAGGAGAAATCGAGTAACATACACAAAAAAAACAGCCCATTTGAGAACCTCCTCTTTTTTGAAGTCGGTTAAAAATACGTAATTTGTCAATCATCGCGGATTCAGCTCTTCGAGGTTCGAAATGTCTACAGATCGACCCTGCAGCTCTCTGCTCTTGCGAAAATGTAGGTATGTCAAAATGCAACTCCGAGATTAAATTCCAGATTTACTTCGCTATGGAAGCTTTACACCTGTAGAGCTCTATGAAAAGGTTTTTTGTTGTTGCCCGAGGAGAGAGCTCGCTCTTAATATTAATTTACATCCATGCTTATATCTCGTTTCTTTTTAAATTCGTGTCCGGAACATCTCGGTTTCTCAGAAAATTTATCTTAAAAACTGCCAAGATTTTCCCTCCCGTTTTAAATTATAATAAACTCGATATTTTCTTTCTTCTGGTTCGTTTTGAAAGCCCGTAAAGTTTGAGAAACATGGGGTTACATTTTGTGGAAGTGTGTCGACGAAAATATTCATGTGCGTACGTAGCATGAGTTTCTAGACCTTCTTGACGACATTGGTGGGGCGAGTGCGCGTCTGAGACGCAAGGGGTGCAGGTTCGATTCCCGGTTTCGTATCAAAACTACTAGTACCATGGTACCCAGACCCGGAACAAATATTTGCAGATCATGCAAACATTTGTTCCGCAGCGGGACTCGTGCATTTGCGTCTCTGACGAACACCCGCCCGCTACGCCACCGATATCGAATTATAGTGTAATTCCCACGATTAACATGAGCCAATCACATTAGACTACTCATGAAACGTGAGCTAATAGGCGACCTTTAAGTTTCCCTGTCCTCCCGTAAATTATGTATGACGTTACAACACAATTTAGGCAGACTAATCAATTTGAAATGTGTATTCCAGGATTTACAAGATTGAATTACTACGTGTAAATAATTTCAACACATTGGCACTGCTTACAAAATTTATTGAATGTCTAGCTTATTTTCACATTATTTTATATGTAGAAGAACCAAGGTCACCGATATAGCTCTCAGAATTAGCAAGTTGAAGTGGCAGTGGGACGGCTATATAGCTCGCAGAACCAACAACCGTTGGGGAGTAAAGGTTCTCGAATGGCGACCACGAACCGGCCGACGCTGTGTTGGAAGTCCCCCTACCCGACGACATTGTGAAGGTTGTGGGAAGTCGGTGGATGGAGAAGGCTTAAGACCGTTCGTCATGGCACTCTTTGGGGGAGGCCTATGTTCAGCAGTGGGTTTCATAGGGCTCATGATGACTGTAGGGTCATTGTTTATAAGTAAGTACATACTACAGGTAGCGATATAATAGGGCTGGAGCGTAGCTATTAATAGACGCGAAGCCAGTCGCCCATAACAACTCATACGGTTTACACATTATTAATAGAATAATTTAATCAAGTAAGTACCACCTTCGATCTTACTTTTAATTTGAGCCTTTTATATTTTTGTACCTATCTATTACGTAAGATAATAACGTGCTTTGTTTTGTTACTAAGTATTTGTTATATTTAGAAGTGAATTTTATTTTATTAGAATATACACTTATACATACTATATACATACTATAAAATATAAAATTAATTAATTACAAAATAAAATAGAAACTAAATAAACAAATAATTTTGGTCATGCGGCAAGGTGCCAAGAGCACTGGCTATATATATATATATATATATCAAGTAATAAATTCAGTGTTTCGATATTTCCGCGTTTTCATTTATACACCTAATAGACTATAGACTTTGAGAACTGATAGTGATCTAACAATGACGATGATGATTTTACACTAGCTTGTGACCGCGGCTTCGCTCGCATGGTACCTAGATCTCCACTGCTACGTTGTAGCAGTCTACGTCGTAGCCAGTGATGGCCAGCCACTTGTGGTGATGTGTGGAATAAAATTCCACACATCACTACAAGTGGGACAGCTTGGTGGGAGTTTTGGGGAATAATTCATTCATTCGGGAAAAGTCGATTCCAAGTTTTATCGAAATCGTTTAAGCCCTTATGGCGTGATTGAACCACAAACATCCTCACAAAATTTCGCATTCATTGATGTCTTACGAGCAAAGATCTTTCAAACAACTTGAACGAATCAGCGTTGTACGTTTTTCATGTTTATTTGTTAGAGAACAATAATTTGTACGAACGTAATAATAAGAACTGGATATTGGAACGTCAGTCGTCCAACAGCGAGGTGGGCAGAAGATGCCGCAAGCATCGCGGGCCGCAACTAGATGAGGCTTGCACAGGATCGAGGAGAATGGCACATACAAAGGGAGGCCAAATCAGGCTGTGGATGATGATATCTTTACATTCAAACCCAACAGTTTCTGCGTAGAATAACATTGTTTATACACTAGGACCGATTTAATCAGGCGGGCGTGAAGGTTTATCAACCCACCTGACAAAAACCCTAAGCCCACCGAAATGTTGAAATCAATGACGTCAATGATCTAGACTTGTCATATTCAGATTTTCCAGTAGGACCCGACTTTGCCCGAGAACAGATTTCATAACTAGCAAACAAACTTTTAGGACGGAGATAAGTTTTGTACCCTGAGCACGTTTCTAGCGGTACCTACTAGAATTGACTGGAGATTCTTAAAATAATATAAAAGGACTTGCACGAGGTAGCGCACAACGAAATTTTCTCGCTCTAAATTGGAGCAGCCCACCTGGAAGGTACCTTGCAGACGATCGCACTCTTGAGTAGGGCTTGCAATCGAATATTCGAATTTATTCGAATATTTGTAATGGCGTTATTCGAATATTCGAATAATTTCAAGTATGTGAAAAAGCCGTAATCTGAGGCATTCATACTTCTCTAAAGTAGGTAATTTTAGTTATTAAACCATTTGAGCATTATTGCTATAGCAACTTTCGTGAATCTGCATTTTCATAATGATTAAACGGGAAATGACTTCATTATCCAAATTTTCAGATTTGATTTAAAGTAAACTTTTTTAAAATATTTGGTTGTTTTGATAACCAGGGTTTACCGTAAGCCCTTTTGGAGCATTCCTACGCCTTTTTTGATAATTTTCTACAGTAAAAACTAGTTAAAATTAACATTTAAAAGTTTCGAATAATATTCGAACAAAATATAAGACATGAAGAGAGGACCAAACAAATGACTAACAGACTCCCAACCCTTATTATTTATCTTTAATACCTGGATATGAATATTAATGTACTGTCTCCGGTATAAATACCTGACTTCGCACGTTTATGGCACATTCATTCTTTAATACCAACAGAAAGTGCGTATCACTACGTTGTTCTTTACTTGATCCATTTTATTCAACTAAGAGCCATGAAGACTCAATTTGCTCTCGCTTTCATGGTGATCGTAGCGTTCAGCTCAATAACTCAGTCTGAAGGATCTCGGTACTGCGGGAGGATTCTGGCGGAGACCCTCGTGAGGTACTGCCAGTCTGGAGCCGTGGGCAAGCGGTCTGACAGCTGGATGAGGAGCCAACTCTTTGGGACAGGTATTAACTTTACATTCTCTTTAAATCCTAGTAGTCTTCATCGACTATTCTAGGCCTAAGTGGTTCTAGCAACCCTAGAGTTCGTGAAGGTTATTTTACTGACACTTGATAGAATCAACTGAAATATACCTGAGTAGCTGACTTCGACGCCCGAATAAAACCGTTTTCCCCCCGAAGGGAAGAAAACGAATATTTAGGTTTAAGCCGAAGCTTGACCCACTTGTGAGATTACCCCCTTAAATTTTACGCGGTAGCAGTGTGAATCTACCGTCACATTGTGATCAAGTGACTTTGAAGTGAGCCTACGCCATCATCGCTGGCTAGTTGGATGTCAATTATTGTCTACTCTTCGCGCATCCTGTGTCTAGTTTTTTTTCTTCTACCAAAAATTCTTCCACGCCGCTACATTCCACACCCAAATATTGTAAAAACTTCCGTAGGCAAAACATTTTCTCTGTGTTCTAATAACAAAAACCCGTCGTATGGTATGCACCATTCCTTGCATCATCAATGGTAAAGATGACACTTCTGTGTAACTTTTAAAAACGAGGCATGATTGTGCGTTTTCTGGCCTTTGACCGTGATAGAGACCGGTGAGGTTACAATTTGTACCGACGGGCTATATGATGTTACAGGTTACTGGCTCGCCCCGCAGCGTGCAATGGCCATGGGCAGAGGGAAGCGGCACGAGGGGATAGCGACGGAGTGCTGTGAGAACTCGTGTTCCATCAACGAGCTGCTTGCTTACTGTCCTGATGATTAGACTATCTGAGGAAAAGTCCGGTAGACGCTGCTGTATCGCCCCATCTCTCTTTATCTTTGTCTAGAGCAGCTTTCATACAGCGTAAATTAATCATCGGATCATACGCAGCTCTTCTATAGAGCTGCGTATGATAACTGACGCTGTTTACTCTAGCTTGTCCACTGAGCTTAGACTGTGATACATGCTATATATAGAATAAATTGCATGTCTGACAGTGAAGGCTTTTTACACTGTCTAAAGTGTAAAATGTTGGAATAAGCGTCATTTCGCCGAACTACAACATTCCAACTTTTGAAACTTTTTCTAATTATTCACTTTATGTAATAGGGTGAAACGATTACCTACTATAAAGTCGCCACAAAATATAGTGATTCAATAACTTTAGGACTACTAATTATCTCTCTAATTGTGTCTAAGCAGTACGGTATTTATTAAAGAGTTTATATGAAAGTTTTATTAAAATTAAAATAGTTTAAAGAATGTTGTTTTTGCGTGTTGTGTAGTTTTAATAAATGAATGTTTTGCATTTGTTTTGTAGAAATATATGGGATATTTCATTTAAAATAATATACTTTTACAAACTTAAATAAATGTACTTATATACAGGCCTCATAGCTCAGTTGGTAGTAACTCTGCCTTCTGCGCTAGAGGTCGCGGGTTGGATTCCCGCACTGGACAAATATATGTGTGATTAACACAGATGTTTGTTCTGTGTCTGGGTGTTAAATAGTTATCTATTAAGTATATCAGTCTCTGGTACCCATAGTACAGGCTATGCCTAATTTGGGATCAGCTGACTGTGTGTGATATATCCGGAATATTTATTAATTTTTATTTATATTGAAATATGAGAAAGGATAAATAAGATAAAATTGACGTGTATAGGTCGCGTCATGTAAAAAGAACGCTGGCGGTCAAGCTGCGCAATGGCGATCTATCGGTCTATTTGGTGGTATGAGGTGCGGCGCGGGGCGGGCGGGTCACGCGCCGCATGCTTGCCGGTGCGCCATTGGTTCGTCAGTCGACCTTTGCTTTCCGCACCTCATACCACCAAATAGACCGATAAATCGCCATTGCGCAGCTTGACCGCCAGCGTTCTTTTTACATGACGCGACCTATACACCTTATACATAGAATGTAAATAGATTTTAGAAACGTCAATGTAAGATGCATTTATAATAAAAACGTTTTCTAAATTAACAGAAAAATGTCTCTCGAAATTTACATTCGATTTTCACTTTGATCATCAGATCAGATTTTCACTTTTCGAACTTGAAAAGTTTATAGATTACCGTGTTTGTATGGAGTCACGAAAGGGGGCGCCTAAAAAAACCAGTGATCTATATAGGCAGTGTAACATACAGGTCATTGTTTGGAGACTCGGGGACCGCCATTAAACATGCAGCGGCCGCCCGACTGACCGCAGATTAACGATACATGTGTGTTTCAGCAAACTTCGTGGATAGCCTCACCAACGGTCGATAGTCAGTTCTTCGCAAATGTGTTATATAATTTGGCAGTTTTTTTTAATGTTATACGGAGGCAATCGGGCTTACGGTTCACCTGATGGTAAGGGGTTACCGTCGCCTATTGACATCTGCAACACCTGGAGCATTGCTGCGTTGCCTGCCCTGGAGAAATATTTTTGTATTTTTCTTGAAGCTCTTCATGTTGTAGGTTTGAGGGAAAACCTCGGAAGGAAGCTCATTCCACAACTTGCACGTATGGGGAAGAGAGAATCTCGTAAAGCGAGTGTTACCTTTTCACTACTAAACGGCTTAACGGATTGAAATGGAATTTGGCAAGGAGATAGATTCTATCCTGGGGTAGGACATAGGCTATCTTTTGTCTCAAAAAATAATCTTGAAGGGGTGTTGAAATAGAGGTTGAAAGTTTGGATGGGCAATCCATAATTCCTCAAGTTAAGAGATCTGAAAAATCATATTTAGGCTTTTGGTAAGAAATATAAAAATACATGTTTCAGTATTTTTGCAAAATGATCCCTAAAGGGAGCAAAGTAGGGGGTTAAAATTATGATGTACCTACTAGCTTTCATATAAATGCGAACGAAGTCGCGGGTAATTAAAAGTGGTTAAAATCGAGTCTACTAGAAACAAATTGAAGCCAATTAGCTAAGAAAATAGAGCAACATTTACATTAAGAGTTTGAGTACTTTAATAATGTTTTAAAATAAAAAAATATTACTGTTAAATAATACCTACTGAAAAGTGAATAAAATTGTTGCGTAATAGCCCTGAAGCCGAAGCACGAATTCACCTTTTAACGTGGTGTACATATATTTTTATCTGAAGAGATAAATAAAACAGGATTGTGTATATATTTTGGTTTTGAAATTTCGATCTAAACATATCTTTTTTTTATTGCAAAAAGATATGTTTTTTTGGAAATACCTTTTTTGTATGTTTACCTTTATAACAATTATTTTGCACATTCAGAGAAGGTAGGAACATAATACAATATAATTCAATAACTTTATTTCAGGCAACAATAGAATAAAAAACAGATGGAATTTTTCTTATCCTACGGCCCATATACATATATACCTTAAAGACTAACATACATAATAATATAAATAACACAATTAATTGCCACGTAGAAACTGCGACATAGGACGCGAATTGTCCGTGGCAGTAGGTATCCGCCCGCGGAAACGACGGAACACAACACCCTTCGGCCATCACATAATAATGTTATACTATATACAATGTTATTTTATTATATTATATACAATTAAACTACCACTCACTCACTGACTCATTGACATGGTTGTTCTCCTAGAAGGAGGGTGCGGTTGTTCTAGAAATTTTACGTCATTCGTTGGGGCTATTCAATGGGACCAGAGGAAAAATCCGACATTTTACATGTTTCATACAAAATGTATGATTAATCTCGTGATTTCTAAGGCATGTTTTGTATGAAAATGCGAAAATTTTCAAATTTTTCAAACCCGGAACGAAATTCGAAGAGACATTTCCTTAAAGTTACTTTTCGTATGGAGCGTCCATTCCGGTACATGAGATTCGTTGATTTTGTATGGAGCGGACACTCCGTATTTCACTTTTTCTAAATACTCTACGGGAAAAATATTTTGTCATGTCAACTTTTTTTTTTTTTTTTTTTTTTCAAGAAAGGCAATGTCGTCTTAGGTTTTCTACCGAGTCGTACAGCAACTATAAAATCTCGCGAGCTGCTTGCAGCTCGCGCACAACGCGACCTCAAAAGCAACGTTTAGGCACGCGAGCTGCTTGCAGCTCGCGCACAACGCGCCCTCAAAAGCAACGATTAGGCACGCGAGCTGCTTGCAGCTCGCGCACAACGCGCCCTCGACAGCAACGATTAGGCACGCGAGCTGCTTGCAGCTCGCGCACAACGCGACCTCAAAAGCAACGTTTAGGCACGCGAGCTGCGTGCAGCTCGCGCACAACGCGCCCTCAACAGCAAGGAAAACAGATCCCGCGAGCTGCGTGCAGCTCGCGCACAACGCGAAAAACTAGTTATACTATATACAATTAAACTACCACTGACTGACTCACTGATTGACATGGTTGTTCTCCTAGAAGGAGGGTGCGGTTGTTCTAGAAATTTTTCGTCATTCGTTGGGGCCATTCACTGGGACCAGAGGAAAAATCCTAAATCTTAGGTCTTTCATACAAAATGTATGATTAATCTCGTGATTTCTAAGGCATGTTTTGTATGAAAATGCGAAATTTTTCAAATTTTTCAAACCCGGAACGAAATTCGAAGAGACATTTCCTTAAAGTTACTTTTCGTATGGAGCGTCCATCCCGGTACATGAGATTCGTTGATTTTGTATGGAGCGGACACTCCGTATTTCACTTTTTCTAAATACTCTACGGGAAAAATATTTTGTCATGTCAACTTTTTTTTTTTTTTTTTTTTTTTTTCAAGAAAGGCTATGTCGTCTTTGGTTTTCTACCGAGTCGTACAGCAACTATAAAATCTCGCGAGCTGCTTGCAGCTCGCGCACAACGCGACCTCAAAAGCAACGTTTAGGCACGCGAGCTGCTTGCAGCTCGCGCACAACGCGCCCTCAAAAGCAACGATTAGGCACGCGAGCTGCGTGCAGCTCGCGCACAACGCGCCCTCAAAAGCAACGATTAGGCACGCGAGCTGCTTGCAGCTCGCGCACAACGCGCCCTCGACAGCAACGAATAGGCACGCGAGCTGCGTGCAGCTCGCGCACAACGCACCCTCGACAGCAACGAATAGGCACGCGAGCTGCGTGCAGCTCGCGCACAACGCGCCCTCGACAGCAACGTATAGGCACGCGAGCTGCGTGCAGCTCGCGCACAACGCGCCCTCAACAGCAACGATATAGAATCCAGCGAGCTGCGTGCAGCTCGCGCACAACGCGCCCTCAACAGCAAGGAAAACAGATCCAGCGAGCTGCGTGCAGCTCGCGCACAACGCGCCCTCAACAGCAAGGAAAACAGATCCCGCGAGCTGCTTGCAGCTCGCGCACAACGCGAAAAACTAGTATACTATATACAATTAAACTACCACTCACTCACTGACTCATTGACATGGTTGTTCTCCTAGAAGGAGGTGTCGGTTGTTCTAGAAATTTTACGTCATTAGTTGGGGCCATTCAATGGGACCAGAGGAAAAATCCTAAATCGTAGGTCTTTCATACAAAATGTATGATTAATCTCGTGATTTCTAAAGCATGTTTTGTATGAAAATGCGAAAATTTTCAAATTTTTCAAACCAGGAACGAAATTCGAAGAGACATT
Source organism: Anticlea derivata (assembly GCA_947579855.1). Taxonomy (NCBI): domain Eukaryota; kingdom Metazoa; phylum Arthropoda; class Insecta; order Lepidoptera; family Geometridae; genus Anticlea; species Anticlea derivata. Next base: position 10,429,104 of record OX388269.1, read on the forward strand.
TCCTTAAAGTTACTTTTCGTATGGAGCGTCCATTCCGGTACATGAGATTCGTTGATTTTGTATGGAGCGGACACTCCGTATTTCACTTTTTCTAAATACTCTACGGGAAAAATATTTTGTCATGTCAACTTTTTTTTTTTTTTTTTTTTTTCAAGAAAGGCTATGTCGTCTTAGGTTTTCTACCGAGTCGTACAGCAACTATAAAATCTCGCGAGCTGCTTGCAGCTCGCGCACAATGCGACCTCAAAAGCAACGTTTAGGCACGCGAGCTGCTTGCAGCTCGCGCACAACGCGCCCTCAAAAGCAACGATTAGGCACGCGAGCTGCGTGCAGCTCGCGCACAACGCGCCCTCAAAAGCAACGATTAGGCACGCGAGCTGCGTGCAGCTCGCGCACAACGCGCCCTCAAAAGCAACGATTAGGCACGCGAGCTGCGTGCAGCTCGCGCACAACGCGCCCTCAACAGCAACGAATAGGCACGCGAGCTGCGTGCAGCTCGCGCACAACGCGCCCTCGACAGCAACGAATAGGCACGCGAGCTGCGTGCAGCTCGCGCACAACGCGCCCTCGACAGCAACGAATAGGCACGCGAGCTGCGTGCAGCTCGCGCACAACGCGCCCTCAACAGCAACGATAAAGAATCCAGCGAGCTGCGTGCAGCTCGCGCACAACGCGCCCTCAAAAGCAACGATTAGGCACGCGAGCTGCGTGCAGCTCGCGCACAACGCGCCCTCAACAGCAAGGAAAACAGATCCCGCGAGCTGCGTGCAGCTCGCGCACAACGCGCCCTCAACAGCAAGGAAAACAGATCCCGCGAGCTGCTTGCAGCTCGCGCACAACGCGAAAAACTAGTATATACTATATACAATTAAACTACCACTCACTGACTCACTCATTGACATGGTTGTTCTCCTAGAAGGAGGGTTCGTTTGTTCTAGAAATTTTTCGTCATTCGTTGGGGCCATTCAATGGGACCAGAGGAAAAATCCAAAATTAAAGGTCTCTCGAACAAAATGTGTGTTTAATTTCGTGATTTCTAAAGCATGTTTTGTATGAAAATGCGAAAATTTTCCAAATTTTCAAACCAGGAACGATTTTCCAAGAGATCTTTCCTTAAAGTTACTTTTCGTATGGAGCGTCCATTCCGGTACATGAGATTCGTTGATTTTGTATGGAGCAGACACTCCGTATCTCACATTTTCATGACACTCTACGGGAAAAATTTTCAAATTTGACAGTAACCATGACAACACTGACAACAATTAACTAAAGGCGGGCAATCGCCGAGGCGCCACTGAGACCCGAGCCGTCAGGCGAGGGTCTCAGTGGGCGCCGAGGACAGTAATCATCATAATCGCACAACGCGACCTCAACAGCAACGAAAAGGCACGCGAGGCGGTCAATCGCCGAGACGCCACTGAGACCCGAGCCGTCAGGCGAGGGTCTCAGTGGGCGCCGAGGACAGTAATCATCATACGACGTTTTTCAACACTCTTGGTGTTTGTAGGAGTGAGTGTGAGATTACCTATCGTGAAGATTTATCAGCAGTTTGTAGATTTGTAGAAGCTAACTTCTCATATGTCACCAATTCTTCGTTTAATTGTGGGAAAAAGGTAATGTTGTGACTATTTATTTCTATTTGAAGTCAACATTGTTGCTGTGATCTAACTCATTATCAGCCTGTAGAAGTTCACTGCTGGATATAGGCTGATGTTGCTGATAATAGGTAACAGCTGTTTTTTGTCTTTGAGACTTTGCTTTCTCTGACAACGGTTTGATATGATCTTGTGGCATGGATGTTCAGTGTAAACATAACCTACAAAAATTATAATTTTTCTGCATTGTTATTGTCTCAAGTTCACTGCTGGATATAGGCTGATGATGCTTATAATAGGTAACAGCTTGCTATTGTCTTTGAGACATTGGTCTCAGTATTATTTACTTTCTCTGACAACGGTTTGATATGATCTTGTGGCATGGATGTTCAGTGTAAACAAAACCTACAAAAATAATCATTTTTAGTTCATTCTGCATTGGTATTGTCTCATTGTATTCAAATGTATGAAATACATCTTGCGCATCGGTCATACATAGTACTATAACCATTTTTTTTTTCAGATACTGTAAATGTGGATGCAATCAACATATTGTTGTATGGGTCATACCATCTTTTGTGAAGCTTTACATTCATATCTTTGGAGCGAATAAGTTGCATAATGTAAGTATTTTCAATGAGGTTCTTTAAAGCTTTATATATTTTACTAAGGATTACTATAAAGGTAGAGCCGTTACTTTGTTACGTTACCGTGTGATTGAACAATAAATATCCATGTACGTAAAGAACTTTGTATATTTCAAGTTTCAATGAAACCGGTTGAGCCGTTACGGTGTGATTGAACAATAAATATCCATATATCCTATCTAAATATCCAAATATACTCAAAATGTAGGAATCTTAAACCCTGAGCCAGAAATTGCTGAAGAGTACTACCAAGCTCTGCATATAATTGCAAGAAGTGTTGTTGTGCACAAAACATCATATCATTATCATATTGTAGGTATAGATATTAATGTGTTTGTTTTTGCAGGTACTTACTGGTCGTTAGGAAGCTGCATCAATCTCTTGTAGGTGCTACACACAATAGCACATAGAGCTCATATCCTCTACACTATGCTGACAGCGGAGGAGGTGGCTTGCAAGCTTAGTCTAATCTTATGGAAGCAAAACTCTCCAACACAGTGCATGTGGTCATTCAATGTTTGTGGGCCATTCAATAGGGTGATAAATTAGGTAACAATGAATAATATTTTAGGTATAATGTATTTGTTTTTGCAGTTTATATTTGCTATTCCAGACTATATCCATCTCTGTATCAAATTTCATCAAAATCCATTCAGCCGTTTAGCTGTGATTGAACAGCACAAACATTCAAACATCCTTATAAACTTTCGCATTTATAATATTAGTAGGATTTATGTAAGAAAGTAAGTAGAAATCTTACCCTGGGCCAGAAACTGCTGAAGAGTACTATCAAGCTCTGCATTTAATTGCAAAAAGTATTGTTGAGCACTGTAAGCTTGCTTCATGTAATTGTGCTTAAAACATCATATCATTATTATATTGTAGGTATAGTATTATGATATAAAATGTGAAATTAATATGTTTGTTTTTGCAGGTACTTACTGGTCGATAAGATGCTGCATTAATCTCCTGTAAGTGCTGTGTGCTGCACAACATAGCACATAAAGCTCATATCCTCTACACTATGATGACAGCGGAGGAGGTGGTTTGCAAGCTTAGCCTAATCTTTGGTTTAAAGAACTTTAATCAATAATACTCAATAAGAACAATACAGTTCACATAAGTGAATCTTATGAAGAGCACCAGAGGAAACACAGCGCATGTGTTCATTCAATGTGGTGATATATTAGGTAATGAATAAGTGGTTATATTCTATGATGTAATAATAAAAATATAATTACATTAACACATGGTGGTTTTACTCTTATGTACCATTTATTTATTCATAAATATAGTCATAACAACAACACTTTACTTATAACTATGGCATAGGTAAGGCACATAGCTCAAAGAACTGATGACCCTTGATGTTGATTCTTGAGTGGAGACAACGCATTGGCAGAGTTTAGAGTAGGATGCCTATCCGCTAGCTAGATGGACACTGACTAATAAAGACTGCAGGGAACTGTTGGATGCATGCAGGCCGCGCGCATTCACGCTATAATTGTGCCGCAACTGTACGAGTCTCCTTATACCTCACTATTTCAGGAGCACAATTACAGCGGTTCCCATAGGTATCTTTACTCACTGTGCACTTCAAGAAATTACACCATGAGCTCCAGCTATCGTATCTACATACTACGGCATTTGAGAAGGTTATGAAAAAACGTTGGATGAAGAAGACTCAAGACCGTTCGTCTGGGGGCCAGCTTCTAGGGGAGGCCTATGTCCAGTAGTGAACTTTTACAGGCTGTTGATGATGACCCTAGGGTAACATAGTGTCTTCCGAATATCTAGAAGGTAAGTATTTTATCTACAAAACCATAAAACAATTGATTATAATCTTTGAAATTGCAAAGTTCTAAACATTGTTTGTTTGTTTTGTTTATAAACCACAGACAGATTTTTTATTTTCTGGTTGGCTATGGCATCTCACGCCTTACCACCACAAGTCACTGTCAAGTTGAGTTTTAGTAAGATAGTGTGGTGGCTATTTTTCTAAAACCTCGAGGAACCTTTTGGCTCCAACTCGAAAAACAACGATACACGCAATTATTTCATTTTGCTTCACTTTAAAAATTACGTATTATGTCGATGCTCGATTATGACATAATCTGTAGTAGCATCGGCTGTAGTGCATATTTTAAATGACCCTAATACCTAATACACCACCTGATAATTTAGTGCCAAGTAAAATTTGAATGTAGCACGGTATTATTAGCTGTATCTACACAAATACATGTTGTAAGTACAAATAGTGATAAGTAAAGCCGGTTAGTATACGGCGCAAGAAAACAAAGCCATTATTGTAGGTTTAGAGATCGAAAGGATATTCAAATCGAAATTTATCTAAGGTCATTAAATATTAGGTTGTACAATATGAAAATGTGTTGATAATTCTTAGCTAGATTATAATGTAGTTAAGTAATGTACAACCATTTAATTTGAAAGTTTTGGGAACCATTTCGATAATGCATGACCTAATATATGGTATTAGGTCAAACATTATCGGCCTGTACATCACGTTTTGATTATCTTAGGTAATACCAGAGTTGTACGAAGACACAAGATACGAAGATTGAGCATACAAAAGTGTATTTGCAGAGAATGCTTTGTTTATAGGTAAAACCGATAATGCATGACCTAATAAATGGTATTTGGTCAAGTATTATCAGGCTGTTCATTACGTTTTTATTATCTCCTACAAGCAAGAATGCATTTACAGAAAAAGTGTTGCTAACTAAGTTAAAAACATGCTAATTTTGGCTGTGAAAATATTAGAATAGCCTTGCGTTTGAGATTATTATGGTCTAAATCTATCCTAAAGAAAGTTATTATCTGAACAACGTAAATCTAGGTATTTAACCCTGTGAATATGTGATTTGATGAAACGTTTATTTTTGCTATTCCTTCGAAAAATAAGTATAGCGTAGAAGTAGTTTTCTGAAAATTTCTTTTTTTTCGGTTCCATGTTCTTCAACTTTGATTTAGATGGGAAATTTGATAATTAATTTGGTCGATTTGACAAACTGAGGTTACATACCTGAAAAAGTAACAATAATTCTATCAACCTTAGTTGATCTCAGGTGACTACACTGACCATAGTTTGCTAACGCGTTAAAAAGAGCGGGAAAGCCGGAACTTGTTGAAAAAAAAAAAAACTTTCTTCCACTATTCTTCTACGAATTTCGAGGTGAGTTCATTTTATACAAAATTACAAATTACTGTAAAATTATTAATTAGTTGTTGTCCCACATTACTAATTTGCTCTAATAATAAGATAAATACCTGTAGAAAGGCAAGTCAGATACTTATTACAATAACTGTGACGAAGTTTGAGAAAGGTACGCCATTGTAGGACATCCATTGTTGAACAAGCCAAAGAAGACGCCTTGCCGTAGTGGCCACTAGAGCAATGTTTCTGAAGTTTTAATGCTCCTCGATTACTATTCGTGCCTGTTGTGATATAATAATGGAAAAAAAGCTTGCGGATGGGCATTAGTGTTCCCTAATAACAATAGCTTTACCTATCTGCCGTGATGCGTCAGGTATCTTTATTTTGCATGAAGTGATGAGTGGAACAGCTTTAGGTACCTATCTGCGTTCGCCAAGCAAGTTGCTCAGCGTGGTGAGTACCTACGAACAAGCATGTTCCCCCCAATTATTGTTTTGAGTGCAGGCCATACAAGATTGGGCATACTGGAAATCAATGGGAAAAACCTATGTTCAACAGTGGACATTTTACGGTTAAAATGATGATGGTAAATTTTGGTTAATGTTAGGAAGTAGGTAAGTACTTCGATCAAACCAGAAGGTAAAAATGTAGTGTTTCTAACAGGTTTGAAACATATTAGTACTAACCTATCTAGAGCATGGATGTGGAAATATTTGGAACTATCCAAAGCTTAGGTCACTGAACATGCAATTTGTTCAGATTTCTAACAAATCTACTCTAACCGGGTGAATATGTAGTACATAGATAGATTTTGTATCGACTTGGATACATTTTATGTAAATAAATAAATCAATAGCATGCAAGGATCGAATAGTAAAATGGCATTTCATAGTTATAGCTTTCTCTCCGGTAAACAAATATGATTTTCATGTACCTTCCTACATGCTTATGTATGTAGTATGTATTATGGATCAACATTAGATATTATTCCACATGTTAATCAAAACATGAATGTTTGGATTTTGTTTTAAGTAGGTACTTTCTTTTATGTATGTAGTAGAGGTATAATTTTATTAATCTCTGCTTGTATTTTTAATTTAGCAAATGGGAGCTCATGTTAGGCAGCATTTAATCTGCTTCAAGCTTAATAATGTAACAAATAAATCGATTTTAATACAACTTTTTTCCTTATAGATGAAACGAATTAATACTTCATATCCTGCTTCAAAGCGACGTGCCATAGCTGCGAGGGACAACACAACTGTGTGTGTTCTATCTGGTGAGTCACTTTAATTCATTGCTTTCTATACATACATCTAAATATAGGTAGATGGAAAACAAAAGATGTCAGTTTGACTTTATTATAATTTGTACCTATTGATCAATCAATGTGTATTGGGAGAGGCCTATGTCCAGCAGTGGCCTAATGTGGGCTGATGATGATGATGATGATCAATCAACTGATACATTTACTGCTAACCATAAGCTTCAATAAAATAATACAATGCTTTGGAATTACAAGAGAATGGTTGTGGGTATGGTTTTGGTGCAACCATTACAATCACTTTAAATTGTATGCCGCAATGCAATTTAACTTGTAGTACAGTGGATGTCCTATGGTCAATGATAATGATGTAAATAAGTGTATCATACCTGTATTAATATAGGGAACAATTCATAATTTATAGTATCAAAGCAATCAATTGGTAACCTAAATGGTATTCAAATAATAGAAACTCATTACTTATATTATTTTAGGAAATTTAAATACACTGTCTTTCATTCTGAACATTGCATCACCAATTAGGTAGATCTTATACTTTCTATTAGTAGTAAGTCAAAGAGAATGGACTTATTATGCCATCTGATGTTCACATTATTTTTATATTTCAAGAATTGAAGAAGTGGCAATAACAATAACTAAAAACTAGGAAAATAGTAGTATTGACAAGTCTGAATAGATAATAGGTAGGTTAATTTACATCTTGTTATTGAAAATCTGTAGGTTCTGTAAGTAGATGTAACATGCTAAAATTATTTATAAAAATTATACATTAAACACTTGAAATTCATACATACCTAAGATTTGTGTAGAATGTAATTATGATACTCACTATCAATACAATAACTAAGTATAGTTGAACCAAGTTATCTTGGTACGTTTGATAAAGTTTGGTGATAGGTACAGTTACCGCGCCGTCGCGTCAGTCGCTGCCGCCGCGCCGATTTCGCGACGCAATGTCATACTGTTTATCAAGTATTAGCTTTTGTTCGCGGTTTCGCTCGCGTGGTACCTACACAAAAAGTAGCCTTTATGCTATTCTAGGTAAAAAACTTTAAACACTTGTAAGATATAGTGCTTTTAGACCGGGTATGCGAAATTACAAGTAGGTAAGTACGACCCATCCCTACTGGACTACCTAAGTAGATATTTCATACATAATTTCGTGATGGTGTTTACGAGATTGCGCACTGCGAGCAGCTTCTATCAGTGGCGTTCCATCTGTTGATTGATGCAGTACTAATCCTCAGCGTTCTGCTCCATGCTGGCGGCCCTGTCACTGCTGTTGTTGCAACAGCTCCGGTCGTGATGACGTCTGATGAACTTACTATTAATAATGCTGATTGTATTTATGTTTTATTGTTTATTTTTGTTCTGTGTCAATACTGTATGTATGTGTTCTTTATATTATAGTGTTTTCTTACCAAATCTAAATGTGAAATAAATAGTTCATTCGTACAATTAGTACGTATGACGTAAACACCTACCTACCTCATTTTTATTGATCCTCATTTATGTTTTATTTTATGCCAAAAATAAAAAGTAAGGTTTTAATTAGGCCTAAATAGCTTATACATTTATTATTTTAGGGACCACACATCAAGGTGATCCAAAATTGCAAGGTAATAACGCACAGTGTGTAGCCATGTCAGCATGCGCGTCGGTACTTTCAATTTGCAAGAATCGGGAGCTTGTTGCAACCGATATTGATGAGATTCTTAAAAGCGGAGACGCGTTGTATATGTCTCGTAAACCGTTTTTACCAGCAGGCATATTATTTCTTGAACCTGAAGAGTTGCCCACGGAGATTTGCGTCGGAGATTTTTCGGCTCAAATTGAAAATATGAACAGCAACTGGATCAATAATGGGTTATTTCCCAATAATCTCCAAGAAAACGAACAATGCTTGCTAACACTGACAAATTTAATAGAAGGAAGTGTTTTTACCTCAGAGCATAATGATAACACAGACAGCATAATATTCACAGGGCAAAACTACACGGTTTCGTTTTGGCGATTTAATAATGTCTATTATTTATTTAATAGTCACGCGGTAAATGCACTCAACAAACCGGATATACTTTCCGGAGTAGCACGTTTGTTTAAATGTGATAATATAAGTGAACTGGCAAAATTACTTTTGGCGCGAAACGTTTACGTTGGCGAATATGCGCTACACCGATTACGCGTTATTAATTATAACTCGATTCGTTTGATTTCACCAGTCGTTTTGAGTCAATCGACACAGACGCCATCCATCCTCCATGGATTTACGCCCGCGCCTGTTCGTTTATATTCACAGGTCGTTTCGAGTCAATCGACACAGTCGCCATCCATCCTCCATGGATTTAAATTTACGCCCGCGCCGATTAGTTTAATTTCATCGGTCGATTCGAATCAATCAACAGAGTCGCCATCCATCCTCCATGGATATAAATTTACGCCCGCGCCGATTAGTTTAATTTCACCGGTCGTTTCGAATCAATCGAAAGAGTCGCCATCCATCCTCCATGGATTTAAATTTACGCCCGCGCTGCCTTCACCTGTAGTTTCAATAAATGACTCCGAAAGTCATTCAACGCCTTCGCAGTCCATACTCTACGGAGTCCAATTAACACCTGCGTTGCGTTCACCGATTCCATCAGAATCCAAACAAACTACACTTGTCACAGCCACGACTAAATCAGAAAGCGCTGCAATCAATCACAGGCAAATCATATCAAATTCAAAACCAGTGGTTGTGACAAACGGTGTCCAAAAACCAGTTGTTGTTCTGCAAAATATGTTTTCGGAATTAACCGTTGATAATGATGAAGTTACTGCAACTTCAACGAAGAGAGGTCGACCCAAGAAAGTAAAACGTGGCCCTAAAAAGACAAAAGTAAACGCACATCTTGATGCCGTTAAAAAATATAATCTTAAAAATCCGCAAAAAAATCGTGATGCCGTAAAGAAGTACACAACGGAAAATCCTCAGATCAATCGCGACGCTGTGAAAAAGTACACAGTAGAAAAACCCGAGATCCATCGCGATGCCGTCAAAAAGTACACTGTAGAAAATCCCCAAATCAATCGCGACGCCGTGAAAAAATATACTGCAGAAAATCCGCAAGTCAATCGCGACGCCGTACAAAGATATAACACAAGTAGCCGTAATGTAGACGTATCGCTACGTCCATTAAATTTAATAGCATCTAAGAGGGACGCTGATCTTGACAATATAAATTTGTTCACACTAAAGAAAAATTCGTTGCTCTCGTCCGACATATTTAGATGCCCACATTGCAACTCGCGTATTTTTGAGGAAGAAAAATCGAGAAAGCAATGGTGCTGCGGATCGGGCGCGTACAACGTTCAAAATTTTATGCCACTAACGGAGGATTTTTACTCTCATCCTTCGTTTGTTAATAAGCCGCGAGCGTATAATAATTTATATGCCTTCAGTGCCTTGGGTGTTTCGCACGGGTATCAACAACCAACCGGATTAGCTTTTCTTAAAATTCAGGGGAGAATCTATCATAGAGTTTTCGATTTAGCATACACTGATAATCTCAATAATTTAGGATTATACATAAACGATCCAAGCGAACGCGAACAGCACGCTTTAGGTATGAATCTTGATACTCAAGTAACTCGTAGTATAACAAATTTTTTGCACAACGTCAATCCATATATTGAATGTTTCAAACGTTTAAGTCAGGAGCCGTCTGATCAGGCCTTTATTCAATTTCAATTAACCTCTCGGGCCACTCATGGCAACATTTTAGGCGATTTACCTATTGGTAGAGAAGTAGCGGCTATCATTAGTAATGAAAAGGAAGAGTACGTACCGCGTTGCATAGCTGTGTGGAAAGTCGGTGATAAGAGACCGCACACTGTCGATATTATGCACCCACTATACGAAAGTTTTCAATATCCGCTGCTTTATCCCGAAGGCAATCCCGGTTGGTACCCTAACAAAGTAGACAACAACGGAAATAAATTAACGCAAGTTAAATACGTTCGGTGTTTGTTGTTGTCAGAACCACGGTTTTCTGAACTAAATAGGCTCTCTGAAGAATGGTTAGTCGATATGTATTGCAGGATTTCGGAAGAGCGGTTACGTTTTCTTAGCAACTTACAAAAACATAATTCGAATAATGCGCTGAGGTCCGCTCCACTTCAAGAAGTTGAAATGAGCATCGAAACCGCGAATCAAATTCGAAACGATGAAACGATTCAGGGAGAAGGGTTTGTGCCAGGTCGCGTCTATCTGCCCAGCACTTTTACGGGGGGGCCGCGATACATGAAAGGCAAGTACAGCGACGCCATTGCTTTAGTAAGCAGATTAGGTAACCCATCCTATTTTTTAACATTTACATGCAATCCAAAATGGCCCGAAATTCAACAATCCTATGAGGGTCGGTTTGCAAATCCACTTGTTTGCGCTAGAGTTTTCAATTTAAAATTAGCCGAATTATTAAGAGATATTAGATCCGGTCGCTGGTTTGGCAAATGCACTTATATAATCCATGTGATAGAATTTCAAAAGCGAGGCTTACCGCACGCTCACATTTGTTTTAGGGTCGAAGGTGGCGGCCCTGTCCAAAATATAGATATAGACAAGTTTGTTAGAGCCGATATCCCTGATGCTTCAGAAGCTGAAGGTAGATTAAGGATGGCAGTTTTAAGTCACATGATTCACGGTCCCTGCGGTCCACCTTACAGAACAAATTTGCCGTGCTGGGACGGTGACAAAAATCAATGTTTGAAATATTTTCCAAAACGAGAAACAGACACCACCTTCTGTGATGAGAAAGGTTTTGTTAACTTGTGTAGAAGCAGTAAAAATGAAGCCGTTATTCAGTATCGCGGTCAAAACGTAACAGTAAACGACACATGGGTTGTTCCATACAACGCGAGTCTCCTTCTCAAGTACGACGCTCATATCAACTTGGAAGTGTCCTCGCAAGTTACAATAGTAAAGTATCTGTTTAAATATATAACAAAGGGTCCCGACGAATCGCGCGTAGCTATCGTGTCTGAAGAAGATAAAAATAACGAGATTGAACAGTTTGTCACGAAGCGATACATAGGTTCTAGCGACGCTGCCTGGAGAACGCTAGAATTCGATGTGACCGCGCGCGAACCAAACGTGAAACAACTATCGGTTCATCTCGAAAATCAGCAGGCAGTTTATTTTAAGCCAGGCACTGAAGCGGAAGCAGCGCGACGAGCCGGCTCGGATTTAATTACGTATTTCAACCGTCCCGTAGGGAATGCTTTCGACAATCTAACCTATTTAGACTTTTACGAACAATACATAATTCATCCTAAGCGTCCCTCTACAAAAAACACGGAAATTTATGAGACGACAAACAATAAATTCATCACAAAAAGACAACGGGGTGAACTTGTCGCGCGTCTTTTCTGGGTCGCACCTAACAGAGGTGAACAGTTTTACCTTAGAATCCTTCTAAAGTCTTACCCGTGTCGTAGTTACACAGATCTGATACATCTTGGTGGTCCGAATTGCACAACTTTTCAGGAAGCTGCTAAAACCGTTGGTCTTGCCGACGACGAAGTCGAATACGAAAGAGCTATGTTGGAAGCTTCAAATTTTTGCACAGGACCACGTCTGCGTAGCTTTTTCGTACTCTTGGCTGTTAACGGTGTCCCAGTCGCGTCTCTCTGGGACACATTTAAAAACCAATTAAGCGAAGACATTTCATATAGGCTACCTAATGATGACAAAGAAAACGTATACAAATCGTGTCTCATTCAAATAAGCAGAATGCTTCGCAAACACGGATCGACGCTTGCACAACACGGTTTGCCGGATGTCGTTGATGACACAACCGAGCTAGGCAGGGAACGCGTAGAATACAATAGCGATACGCTGATTGATTTTGTAGACGAATGGGTTCCTCGCCTATCGCGTGATCAACGGATAATTTATGATTACGTGTTGAACCTTTGCAACGACAGTAGTTTTCGCGACCTAAACAAAACGGCAATTTTCGTTGATGGCCCTGCAGGAACCGGTAAAACAAAACTATTAAATGTAATAGCGGCGCACGTACGCGGTAATTTAAAAGGAGTAGTTTTATGTACTGCCAGTTCTGCGATTGCAGCTCAAAATTACGAGGGAGGGACCACAGCTCATAGTATGTTCAAGTTTCCACTGGATCTCGTGGACGATCTTGGCTACTGGAACATTACTAATGGTACTCAAAGAGCAGAACTGATTTACCATGCAGACATCATTATTTATGACGAAGCCCCTATGGCACATAAATATTTAATTCATCTGCTTGACAGGTCATTGCGTGATCTCATGCATAACAATAGAATATTTGGAGGAAAAATTATTCTGTTTGCTGGGGATTTTAGACAGATTCCTCCAGTAGTTATAAATGCTAGAACCAACTCTGATATTTTAAATTCATCAGTCAAAACATCTCTCATTTGGAATAACGTAAAGACATTTTCACTTTCGACATCGCAAAGATGTAAAGATGTAGAATATGCAGAGTTCCTATTAAAATTAGGATCAAACAAAATAGAAACTCATGCATTAAAAATTGGTAGAAGTATTCAAAATTTAGTTGATTTAAGTTGCATCGACACTGTTTCGGATTTAGAAGAATTAATTGACTTTGTTTTCCCCTTTGTTAATGAGCCCGTTATTAACATTGACGCGGCAATACTATCCACACGCAATGACGCTGTTCGAGAAATTAATAATAACATTATAGAACGTAGATTAGACGGCGAAATATTTCACTTGTACTCGATCGATAAAATAGATAACGATAATGCAGATGAATTATTTTTAGGGCCTGATACACTTAATGGAATGCAACCGCGAGGTTTTCCCGAGCACGACCTCAAATTAAAAATCGACTGTATTTGTATGATCATGCGTAACCTTAGTTTTGCTGATGGACTTGTAAACGGCACTAAAGTTATAGTTAGAAATATTTCGCCGCGATTAATAACCGTACAAAAGTCTTCAGGTACTGAAGACTATTTCATTCCGCGTATTCTTTTCAAGGGCCCCATCGCACCCAACAATCCATTTGAAATGTGCCGTCGTCAATTTCCATTACAGCTATGTTATGCGATGACAATCCATAAAAGTCAAGGTCAAACTATAAAACGCGTTGGTGTAGATCTCAGGTCGGATATGTTCAGCCACGGACAATTGTACGTAGCGTTAGGCCGAGTTACGGAAAAAGATCACATCAAAATATTGTTGCACAAGGATTGCATTATCAGCGGCAAACCGTACGCGAAAAATGTTGTTATACCGGAGCTTCTCTAGATTCATTCAAACGTCTTCGCTTAATAATCGGCATAAAAATGTAAATAAACAAAAATGTACATAAAATCAAATTTAGAGCTACCTGAATAAGTTTTAAACGGTTCACCTTTGTATCTTCGTGGGCAATTTTTGTAAATATAAAATCAATTAATGAAATCATGTTGACATGGCTGTACCATGGCGTTTTTAAATTATTTATTAATCATGTAGGTAGTGACTATCAAATAATAAGTTAATCATGTGTTATTTTATATGCTTATTTTATTTATAGGAACTTTACAAAGACCGTGAAAATTAATTTAATATTTAAATTTGTAGCTATAACAAATATGTACATTGAGTGTCATCTCAATGAAAAATCTAATCTTTACTATTTTTAATTACAAATAAGTAAGATCAAGTCAGTTTTAGTGAAATATAGGTCAATGTCAGATTGTTGTTGAACCATAATTCCTGATTATAGGTGAATTCGTCCGATTATGAATCACGAAACGAACCATCGTTAAGTTAACTATCCCATCTACAAGTGAGTCGATCGGATGTTAGTTGGTATCTACTCGTTGCCAAGAACAAGATCTGGTTTGTGCCCAAGCAAAGTCAGTTAAACTGATTGTCAGTACGAATTCGGTGCTAAGATACGTTATCGTACCGATATTAAGTCGGTTTCAATGTGGTCGGTTTCCAACGATTTCCGAGATGCATTAGTAGTCTGTGATGCGTTGATTTGGAAGGGAATCAATTTCAAATGATCGATGGAGTACCTATAGTAGGTACTATCTGACTTGAAGTGGATCACTGTGGATGTATAGGTATCGGTCAAAATAGGTAGTTCGGTTAGTTATTTTATCGGTAATGAGTCACATTTTGCATCCATGTGGAATCATTGCTGAAATGTGTTTTGTGGTGCTTAAATTGGAGATTATCCCTAAGTGTGTCATTGAGTTCTCGTTGATGTTACAGGAAATGATGTCCGATATCTAAGTTCTATCTTCGTACTATCTTCGTACTATTAAAAGATAATAAATGTGAACATATAATTACAATGATTGATGTTCGTTGGCTCAATCACTTTTTTTATTATTTAAAGTGTTTTTAACTTGACCTCCTCTAAAACTTTAAATATATATTTGTCTAGATGTATATTTCAATATTTCCACATTTAAATTTCAATGATAACTTGGATAGTTTTTTAAAAGATGAGTCAGATTGCATCGTCTTTCATGAAAGTTTAATAAATGTAACAAATTAAATTAATATCTATGTTTATCATAATGTAAGTAATGATTATAAGAATCTATAGTAAAATACTCACATGAGAATATTATTATCGATAATTCAATACAATTTTATCAAATTATATTAATAATTTTCAATGCAAACTATCGATATTATAATTTTGTACTATCAATAGTAGCATATACTTACTTAATAGTATCAGTAATAAACGTACAATGACTCATATTATTAAACTTCATTTTGTCTATTCTATTCTTTTCTGAAGAACTATTCAAGATCAACAGGAACAAGTGAAATAGATGTGAAGTGAATAAAGCTATAAATCGAGTGATTGTGATTTCAAAATATATCAATACGAGAAAAATGCTTTAAGAAGAATTATAAATCATCAAGTTATACTAAGCTGAAATATAAATGTTACTGGAGATGTTTTTAACAATGGTGCCTGGAGAGAGTGCATGGAGAGCATGAAAAAGTATAAAAGGAGGTTACAGAATCTAATGGAAGGTGATATTATTATCGTCTCGAAGATCATCTGGAATCAGTCTCTCCGATGACAACTAATTCACTATTAAAACCTGCTACATTAATATACAAGAGGCCTCTCTTATCGCATGACCATTAGTTTTCCTCTATAACTAAAAACTTCTTCTACCATACTAATGAGTCACCCTTTTGAAAAAGCTGCTCGTGTTCAAACTAAAGAAACTGAAAAATATAAAACTGAAGATACAATGTTTTCACCTCACAATCACCGATTTACCGTTACTTTAATTCAAGATCCAGTGTGGCGGACTACGAGCTACGAAGATTTAAAATGATAATTTAGCTATTGCATAACGATAGGTAACTATATAAGTCATTGTAATTGTAAGAATGTCAATACTAAAAAAAAATTACTTGAATTTTATGAATTGTAAAATTAAATAAATATATTTTGCTACTAATATTACTTTTAATACTAACACTTGATATGAACACTAAAAATGTAAATGATATTCACTCACATTTTTTAAACTGCTATGTATACCTCATTTTTTAACAACTGTAATACTATAAATGATGTTAGGTACATTTTTAATAATTATATGATTATAAACAAAAAAAAAATATGCTTAAAAAAATGCATAAAAAAGTAAATGCATAGACAAAAAAATCATAAGAAATACCTACATGCATAAAAGAACACATGCATAAAAAAAAATTGATGCATAAAAAAATAGATGCATAATCCGAAAAAAAAAGAAATAACAACAACTACTTTATAGACTTATAAATAATAATAATGCAAGATTACAAATACATGTCATGTTAATGTTACTAAGGAATGAACAACAATGAACAAAGGTTCATTTCAATCTAATAAATTGTATAACTTATAAACTTTCATGAAGAAAATAGTATAAGCTATCATATTAAATTAATACAATCCATGTTATCATTGCTACATATAATTTACAATAGATACATCCCGACTTATACACATTTTTCACATCTTCCAATTATTTGCCACGCCTCTTCACTCTTCACACAATACAAAAAGTATTATTAATATTAGATATCTATCTGCCGCCATCCATACCATAAATCAGTCCGAAAACGTTTCTTCGCTCTTTTTCAATGAAAAGAATGACTGAAACGTCGGACTTCCGCCACTCGCACATTTACACACAGCTACCGCCATTCACACCACATAAAAGTCCACACACGTCTCTTCGTTCTTTTCTTAATGAAAATAATGACTGAGACGTCGGACTTCCGCCACTCAAACATTTATACACAGATACTGCCATTCACACCACAAACAAGGCCACATACGTCTCTTCGTTCTTTTCTCATTGAAAAGAATGACTGAGACGTCGGACTTCCGCCACTCACACATTTACACACAGCTACCACCATTCACACCACATAAAAGTCCACACACGTCTCTTCTTTCTTTTCTTAATGAAAAGAATGACTGAGACGTCGGACTTCCGCCACTCACACATTTACACACAGATACTGCCATTCACACCACATAAAAGTCCACATACGTCTCTTCTTTCTTTTCTTAATGAAAAGAATGACTGAGACGTCGGACTTCCGCCACTCACACATTTACACACAGCTACCACCATTCACACCACATAAAAGTCCACACACGTCTCTTCGTTCTTTTCTCATTGAAAAGAATGACTGAGACGTCGGACTTCCGCCACTCACACATTTACACACAGCTACCACCATTCACACCACATAAAAGTCCACACACGTCTCTTCTTTCTTTTCTTAATGAAAATAATGACTGAGACGTCGGACTTCCGCCACTCACACATTTACACACAGATACTGCCATTCACACCACAAACAAGTCCACATACGTCTCTTCGTTCTTTTCTCATTGAAAAGAATGACTGAGACGTCGGACTTCCGCCACTCACACATTTACACACAGCTACCACCATTCACACCACATAAAAGTCCACACACGTCTCTTCGTTCTTTTCTCAATGAAAAGAATGACTGAGACGTCGGACTTCCGCCACTCACACATTTACACACAGATACTGCCATTCACACCACATAAAAGTCCACACACGTCTCTTCTTTCTTTTCTTAATGAAAAGAATGACTGAGACGTCGGACTTCCGCCACTCACACATTTACACACAGATACTGCCATTCACACCACAAACAAGTCCACATACGTCTCTTCGTTCTTTTCTCATTGAAAAGAATGACTGAGACGTCGGACTTCCGCCACTCACACATTTACACACAGCTACCACCATTCACACCACATAAAAGTCCACACACGTCTCTTCGTTCTTTTCTTAATGAAAAGAATGACTGAGACGTCGGACTTCCGCCACTCACACATTTACACACAGATACTGCCATTCACACCACATAAAAGTCCACACACGTCTCTTCTTTCTTTTCTTAATGAAAAGAATGACTGAGACGTCGGACTTCCGCCACTCAAAATTTACACACAGATACTGCCATTCACACCACAAACAAGTCCACACACGTCTCTTCGTTCTTTTCTCATTGAAAAGAATGACTGAGACGTCGGACTTCCGCCACTCACACATTTACACACAGATACTGCCATTCACACCACATAAAAGTCCACACACGTCTCTTCGTTATTTTCTTAATGAAAAGAATGACTGAGACGTCGGACTTCCGCCACTCACACATTTACACACAGATACTGCCATTCACACCACAAACAAGTCCACATACGTCTCTTCGTTCTTTTCTCATTGAAAAGAATGACTGAGACGTCGGACTTCCGCCACTCACACATTTACACATAGCTGTTGCCATGTATACCACCCAACAGTTTAAATACGTTTCTTCACCCTTTTCACAATGCAAAAAGTGACTGAACGGTTCTGACCTTAATTCTTAAACATTTTTGATGTGACATTATCTCTTTACTCTTCATATAGTAGGTACATTAAATTATCGAGGTATCCATAATCTAAATAAACGTACACTCCCATACACACATAGTCCTATGATTGGCCATGTCTCTTCATACTTTACATAATGTGATTTAACCATCGGAATTCCACTATTTTAACATTCTAATACCATCCTTATAATTATACACAATTGCAAACACATCATTTCCTGTAACATCAATGACAGCTCAGTGGCACACTTAGGGATAATCTCCAATTTAAGCACCACAAAACACATTTCAGCAATGATTCCACATGGATGCAAAATGTGACTCATTACCGATAAAATAACTAACCGAACTACCTATTTTGACCGATACCTATACATCCATAGTGATCCACTTCAAGTCAGATAGTACCTACTATAGGTACTCCATCGATCATTCGAAATTGATTCCCTTCCAAATCAACGCATCATACACTCGAGAGCATAGAAATCGCACATAGGGGAATTTTGCTACATTTTAATTTCGACCCTTATTTTTTTTTAAATTATAGTGATGTTGCAAATATAACTTAAATTAAATTGAAGTACACACTGTTAGCTTCCTAAAAACACAAAATGTCTAGCCTTGACCTTCGAAATCATAACAGTGGCAACTAAACAATAGAATGGCCTAAATTAGCTCGTTTCAGGTAGCTAGGTTTGTGGGACTTTGAGCAGGTATAAAACGATAAGGGATGATTGAAATTACATCATTTGCATACCAACTCCCAGTCAGAAAGGTCCTTTAACGAATACGTCATCTCTCTAAACAAGAAAATGGATACCACACCAGAAGCAGCGTCTCAAGTGGTTGCATCTCCGAACGGGTCGCATACGGCGGTGGTTCGTTTATGTTCAGGGGAGGCATTTCTCTGGAAGCGAAAACTGAATTTGTCTTCATCACAGGGCCCGATACCGACCGTCGATCGGGTGGATTGACTTCCCAACGTTACGTTGAGGAGATCCTGGAAGAACATGTTGTGCCTTATTCTGGATTTATCGGCGAAAACTTCGTTTTTATGCAGGATAACGCTAGACCACACACCGCTGCTATAGTACGCCAGTACTTGGAGGAGGTTGAAGTACTCGTTATGGCGTGACCTGCTCGAAGCCCAGATCTCAATCCCATTAAGCACTTATAGGACGAACTAAAGAAACGAGTAAGAGCCAGAAACGCAGCGCCTACGAGTCTCAGAGAGCTCCAAACCGCGATCAAGGAAGAATGGGACAGCATACCGCAGGATTTCGTAAAAAAAATGATTTCTTCAATGAAACAGCGAATGGAAGCTGTTATTCAGGCTAGGGGAGGCAATACCTCGTATTAATAAATCGATACATTCACAAATTTATTGTTTTTTTAACCTTTTATACCTGCTCAAAGTCCCACAAACAGCGCTACTTAAAACGAGCTAATTTAGGCCATTCTATTGTTTAGTTGCCACTGTTATGATTTCGAAGGTCAAGGCTAGACATTTTGTGTTTTTAGGAAGCTAACAGTGTGTACTTCAATTTAATTTAAGTTATATTTGCAACATCAAATTAATTTAAAAAAAAATAAGGGTCGAAATTAAAATGTAGGAAAATTCCCCTATGTGCGATTTCTATGCTCTCGAGTGTAGACTACTAATGCATCTCGGAAATCGTTGGAAACTGACCACATTGAAACTGACTTGACATCGGTACGATAACGTATCTCAGCATCGAATTCGTACTAACATTCAGTTTTACTGACTTCGCTTAGGCACAAACCAGATCTTGTTCTTGGCAACGAGTAGATACCAACTAGCATCCGATCGACTCACTTGTAGATGGGATGGTTAACTTAACGATGGTTCGTTTCTGATTCATAATCGGACGAATTCACCTCTAATCAGGAATATGGTTCAACAACAATCTGACTGGACACATATTTCACTTAAAACTAACTTTATCTCACTTACTTGTAGTTATAAGTAGTTTAAGATTCGATTTTTCCGTTGTCATAACACTTAATGCATGTTTGTATTTGCACGGATTTAAATTTAGATTTTTTTTCTTGTGTACTACACATGCGTATCCGTCTATGTATTGTACTTTATATTATTATATATAAACTCCTTATTATAATATTGAAGATGAAAGTATAAATGGGTTGTAATTTCGTTAAATATAGAGTGAATGACAGTGTGATAAGAGAACGTTGTGAAATGAACGAGGATGTAATGACAAGAATAGGCAAAATTAACATAGCATGAAGAGATAATGAATGAATGATTATTTGTTTAGAGGTTATCTTTCTTTTTTTTTTGGTTCTAGAACAAGCCAGTTTCTCTTGTAACTAAAGCTAAAGTAATCTGTCAGGTACATCAAACAAGTATATATAAATTATGGAGTGAATGACTGAATGATAAGAGAATGTGGTTATGAGATTGTTTATGTATAAAGAGATATTTTATCTTCAAAATTTTTGGTTCTAGAAGATGCCAATTTTCAATTGATGCTATCAGGTATAAAAGACGACTGGTTATTCAATATTATTATGTACACTTATAACACCCCACATACATCGTACTGTTCAACTACACTTACTCAATATCATTATATCTATTCCATTTATTTTATTTCCTTTACTTTATTTATCTTGTTTATTCGAAGAATTTTATTTATCAATATTGTAAAAGCATGTAGAGACGAATGCAAATGAAACAATTGGAAGGTCGATATGTATGTTTTAAACTATTCTTATTTTTAAGTATAATAAACACATTTATTATATTACATCACCACACTGACACTATTTATTAATAATTTATTAATATTTATATTGTAGTGCATTAAATCCTTAGATTAGTCTTGTATACTTGTAATTAGTCATAGGTATGCTTGTAATTAGACATAGTCAATAAATTATTTTAAATACAATAATAATTAATAATATGTATAACTTATGTAATATTTACTATAGGGAATATTATTATGTTCATTTGTATTATTGTATATATTTATTTATATACACATATTTGAGTTCATTGTAGATATCACTAGCGTGAATTTGAATTCATTGTAAATAACTGTAGCGTGGATTAGGCCTATTGGGGATACCACGTTAAAAAAAACGCACCTTTGTCAAACCTCAATGGTGGTGTGGAATCTGACAAATTAGTTAGTAAATAGTATTTTTTCTTAACATTAGATATTATATATAAGTAATATGTATGATTTTTTTTTCGTAATTATAAATCTTTTCTTATACTTATATCTAACAGTAAATTAGTTTAGTTAGTTTAGTTTAGTTAGTTAACTGCCAATTTTAATTGGCCAGTGTTTGACCAGTCACTGAATAAAAACTGATCCTAAACCCTATCTATGGTAAGTGAAATTGAAATGTAAACACAGTAACGCAAAACTTAATTACGGTTTAATTTTAAATTATTTGTGGCCATGATTCTAATTTCTTGTTGGCTATGTCATCTTAGGTTTTCTATCAAAAATTATTCTCCTTTCAGTAACGCATAGGCAAGCAATCTACTTGCAGCTCGCGTACAATACGACATCAACAGCAAGTGGAATGCAGCACAACACATGAGTTGGGAATGTGGGAAAAAGGTAATGTTGTGACTATTTATTTCTATTTGATGTTGTGATATAACTCATAATCAGCCTGTCGAAGTTCACTGCTGCTGATAATAGGGTTTGATATGATCTTGTGGCATGGATGTTCAGTGTAAACATAACCTACAAAAATAATCATTTTTAGTTCATTCTGCATTGGTATTGTCTCAAGTTCACTGCTGGATATAGGCTGCTATTGTCTTCGAGACATTGGTTTGAGTACCAACGGTTTGATATGATGTTGTGGCATGGATGTTTAGTGTAAACAAACCTTACAAGAATCATTTTTTTGCAGATACTGTATGATTCTAATTAAAATGTGGATGCAATCAACCCTTGATGATATTGTTGTATGGGTCAATCTTTGGAGCGAATAAGTTGCATAATGTAAGTATTTTCAATGAGGGTCTTATGAGTAAGGATTACTATAAAGGTTGAGCCGTTACTGTGTGATTGAACAACAAATATCCATATATCCTATCTAAACATCCAAATATACTCACAAAAACTTTTGCATTTATAATATAAGTAAATATGTAGGAATCTTAAACCCTCGGCCAGAAATTGCTGAAGAGTACTACCAAGCTCTGCATATATTTGCAAGAAGTGTTGTTGACCACAAAACATCATATCATTATCATATTGTAGGTATAGATATTAATGTGTTTGTTTTTGCAGGTACTTACTGGTCGATAGGAAGCTGCACAACATAGCACATAGAGCTCATATCCTCTACACTATGCTGACAGCGGAGGAGGTGGCTCGCAAGCTCAGTCAAATCTTATGGGAGCAACACTCTCCAACACAGCGCATGTGGTCATTCAATGTTTGTGGGCCAATAGGGTGATATATTAGGTAACAATGAATAATATTTTAATATTTAGTATTTGTTTATAATTTAGTATTTGTTTTTGCAGTATCAAATTTCATCCAAATCCATTCAGCCGTTTAGCTGTGATTGAACAGCACAAACATTCAAACATCCTTATAAACTTTCGCATTTATAATATTATATAGTAGGATTTATGTAAGAAAGTATGTAGAAATCTTAAACCCTGGGCCAGAAACTGATGAAGAGTACTATCAAGCTCTGCATTTAATTGCAAAAAGTAATGTTGAGCACTGTAAGCTCGCTTCATGTAATTGTGTTTAAAACATCATATCATATTGTAGGTATAATATATTTGTTTTTGCAGGTACTTACTGGTCGATAAGAAGCTGCATTAATCTCCTGTAAGTGCTGCTCACCCTCTACACTATGCTGACAGCGGAGGAGGTGGTCTGCAAGCTTAGCCTAATCATAAGGAGAGCACCAGAGGCAGCACTCTCCAGCACAGCGCATGCGGTCATTCTGTGTTTGTGGGCCAATAGGGTGATATATTAGGTTAAGTGTTTCGAGTAAAATCTTTGTAGCGAATATGTTGCATTGTAAATGTTTTTACCACAAACATTAAGTACTTATTCTCAAAGAGGTTCTTTTACGCTATATGCTATTCCAGACTATAATCTATCTCTGTACCAAATTTCATCCATTCAGCCGTTTAGCCGTGATTGAACCACAAACATCTAAACATCTTTATTAGTAGGATTATTTATCTAAATAGAAATCTTAAACCCTGGGCCAGAAACTGCTGCTGAAGTGTACTATCAAGCTCTGCATTTAATTGCAAGAAGTATTGTTGAGCACTGGAAGCTAGCTTCATGTAATTGTGTTTAAAACATCATCATATCATTATTATATTGTAGGTATAGTATTATGATATAAATGTGAAATAAATATGTTTGTTTTTGCAGGTAATTACTGGTCGATAAGATGCTGCCTTAATCTCCTGTAAGTGCTGCTGTGTGCTGCACAACATAGCACATAAAGCTAATATCCTCTACACTATGATGACAGCGGAGGAGGTGGTTTGCAAGCTTAGCCTAATCTTATGAAGAGCACCAGAGGAAACACTCTCTCGCACACAGCGCATGTGTTCATTCAATGTGGTGATATATTAGGTAATGAATAAGTGGTTATATTCTATGATGTAATAATAATAAAAATATAATTACATTAACACATGGTGGTTTTAATATAGTCATAACAACAACATTTTACTTATAACTATGGCAATAGGTAAGGCAATAGCTCAAAGAACTGATGACCCTGACTGATGTTGATTCTTGAGTGGAGACAACGCATTGGCAGAGTTTAGAGTAGGATGCCAATCCGCTAGCTAGATTTACACCGACTAATAAAGACTGCAGGGAACTGTTGGATGCATGCAGGCCGCGCGCATTCACGCTATAATTGTGCCGCAACTGTACGAGTCTCCTTATACCTCACTATTTCAGGAGCAAAATTACAGCGGTTCCCATAGGTAGTATCTTTACTCACTGTGCACTTCAAGAAATTACACCATGAGCTCCAGCTATCGTATCTACATACTACGGCATTTGAGAAGGTTATGAAAAAACGTTGGATGAAGAAGACTCAAGACCGTTCGTCTGGGGGTCAGCTTCTAGCGGAGGCCTATGTAGTGAACAGTAGTGAACTTTTACAGGCTGTTGATGATGACCCTAGGGTAACATAGTGTCTTCCGAATATCTAGAAGGTAAGTATTTTATCTACAAAACCATAAAACAATTGATTACAATCTTTGAAATTGCAACGTTCTAAACATTGTTTGTTTTGTTTACAAACCACAGACAGATTTTTATTTTCTGGTTGGCTATGGCATCTCAGGCCTTACCACTACAAGTCACTGTCAAGTTCAGTTTTAGTAAGATTGTATGGTGGCTATTTTTCTAAAACCTCGAGGAACCTCTTGGCTCCAACTCGAAAAATAACGATACACGCAATTATTTAAGTCGATGCTCGATTATGACATAATCTGTAGTAACATCGGCTGTATTTTAAATGACCCTAATACCTAATACACCACCTGATAATTCAGTGCCAAGTAAAATTTGAATGTAACTCGGTATTATTATCCGTATCTACACAAATACATGTGGTAAGTACAAATGGTGATATGTAAAGCCGGTTTTAGTATACGGCACAAATAATCAAAGCAATCACTGTAGGTTTAGGGATCGAAAGAACTCACGTTGGTTTAAATATTTCAAATCGAAATCTATCTAAGGTCATGTAATATTTATAGTAATGCACAACCATTTAATTTGAATGTTTTGGGAACCATTTCGATAGTGCATGACCTAATGTATGGTAGGTATATTGAAGTAATGCCAGAGTTGTACGAAGACACAAGATACAAAGAATGCATTGTTTGTAAGTAGAACCATCATCATCATGCATGACCTAATAAATGGTATTTGGTAAAGTATTATCAGGCTGTGCATTACGTTTTATTTTTATCTCCTACAAGCAAGAATGCATTCACAGAGAATGGTTCGTTCATAGATAAAAAGCAGAGTAGGTAATTATTTTTTTAGTGAATAAATAAATCAATAACATGCGAGGATCGAATAGTATAATGGCATTTCATAGTTATAGCTTTCTCTCTGGTAAACAAACATGATTATTATGTACCTACCTACATGCTTATGTATGTAGTAAGTATTGTGGATCAACATTAGATATTATTCTACATGTTAATCAATGTAGGTGTGTAATTACTTTTATGTATGTAGTAGAGGTATAATTTTATTAATCTCGGCTTGTATTTTTAATTTAGCAAATGGGAGCTGCTCATGTTAGGCAGCATTTAACGCCTTGGAATTGCAAGAGAATGGTTGTGGGAATGGTTGTGGTGCAACCATTACAATAACTTTAAATTGTATGACACAATGCAATTTAAGTTGTAGTACAGAGGATGTCATAGGGTCAATGATAATGATGTAAATAAGTGTATCATACCTGTATTAATATAGAGAACAATTCATAATTTATAGTATCAAAGCAATCAATTGGTAACCTACAAGCTATTCAAACAATGGAAACTCATTACTTATATTATTTTAAAAGTTCATTCTTAACATTACATCACCAAGTAGATCCTATACTCTCTATTAGTAGTGGGTCAAAGAGACTGCCATCTGGTGTTTCACATTATTTTTATATTTCAAGAATTGAAGAAGTGGCAATAACAACAACTCTAAAAACAAAAAAATAGTAGTACTGACAAGTCTGCATAGATAATAGGTAGGTAAATTTATATCTTGTTATTGAAAATCTGTAGATTCTGTAAGTTAATGTAAAATGCTAAAAAAAATTATACCTAAAACACTTACTCATTCAAATACATATATACCTAAGATAATATTTGTGTAGAATGTAATTATAATTCTCACTATCAATACAATAACTAGGTATAGTTGAACCAAGTCATCTTGGTACGTTTGATAGAGTTTGGTGCTAGGTACAGTTACCGCGCCGTCCGTCGGTCGCCGCCGCCGCCGCGACGCAATGTCATACTGTTTATCAAGTTCTAGCTTTTGTTCGCGGTTTCGCTCGCGTAGAACCTACATAATAAAAGTACCCTTTATACTATTCTACTTTAAATACCTGTAAGATATAGAGCTTTTAGGCCTGAACTGACCTGACGCGAAATGCGAAATAAAAAGTAGCTAAGTACGACCCCTACATCCCTACTGGACTACTTAAGTAGATATTTCATACATAATTTCGTGATGGTGCTTACGAGATTGCGCGCAGCTTCTGACAGTGGCGTTCCATCTGTTGGTTGACGCAGTACCTACTAATCCTCAGCGTTCGGCTCCATGCTCCTTGATACTAATTTCTTGTTGGCTATGTCATCTTAGGTTTTCTACCAAAAAACTTTTTCTCCTTTCAGCAACGAATAGGCACGCGAGCTGCTTGCAGCTCGCGCACAACGCGCCCTCGACAGCAACGAATAGGCACGCGAGCTGCTTGCAGCTCGCGCACAACGCGCCCTCAAAAGCAACGATTAGGCACGCGAGCTGCGTGCAGCTCGCGCACAACGCGCCCTCAACAGCAAGGAAAACAGATCCCGCGAGCTGCGTGCAGCTCGCGCACAACGCGCCCTCAACAGCAAGGAAAACAGATCCCGCGAGCTGCGTGCAGCTCGCGCACAACGCGAAAAACTAGTTATACTATATACAATTAAACTACCACTCACTGACTCACTCATTGACATGGTTGTTCTCCTAGAAGGAGGTGTCGGTTGTTCTAGAAATTTTACGTCATTCGTTGGGGCCATTCAATGGGACCAGAGGAAAAATCCGACATTTCACATGTTTCATACAAAATGTATGATTAATCTCGTGATTTCTAAGGCATGTTTTGTATGAAAATGCGAAAATTTTCAAATTTTTCAAACCCGGAACGAAATTCGAAGAGACATTTCCTTAAAGTTACTTTTCGTATGGAGCGTCCATCCCGGTACATGAGATTCGTTGATTTTGTATGGAGCGGACACTCCGTATCTCACTTTTTCTAAATACTCTACGGGAAAAATATTTTGTCATGTCAACTTTTTTTTTTTTTTTTTTTTTTTCAAGAAAGGCTATGTCGTCTTAGGTTTTCTACCGAGTCGTACAGCAACTATAAAATCTCGCGAGCTGCTTGCAGCTCGCGCACAACGCGACCTCAAAAGCAACGTTTAGGCACGCGAGCTGCTTGCAGCTCGCGCACAACGCGACCTCAAAAGCAACGTTTAGGCACGCGAGCTGCTTGCAGCTCGCGCACAACGCACCCTCAAAAGCAACGATTAGGCACGCGAGCTGCGTGCAGCTCGCGCACAACGCGACCTCAAAAGCAACGTTTAGGCACGCGAGCTGCTTGCAGCTCGCGCACAACGCGCCCTCTACAGCAACGATTAGGCACGCGAGCTGCGTGCAGCTCGCGCACAACGCGCCCTCTACAGCAACGATTAGGCACGCGAGCTGCGTGCAGCTCGCGCACAACGCGCCCTCAACAGCAACGAATAGGCACGCGAGCTGCGTGCAGCTCGCGCACAACGCGCCCTCGACAGCAACGAATAGGCACGCGAGCTGCGTGCAGCTCGCGCACAACGCGCCCTCTACAGCAACGATTAGGCACGCGAGCTGCGTGCAGCTCGCGCACAACGCGCCCTCTACAGCAACGATTAGGCACGCGAGCTGCGTGCAGCTCGCGCACAACGCGCCCTCAACAGCAACGATAAAGAATCCAGCGAGCTGCGTGCAGCTCGCGCACTACGCAACCTCAACAGCAAGGAAAACAGATCCCGCGAGCTGCTTGCAGCTCGCGCACAACGCGAAAAACTAGTTATATTATATACAATTAAACTACCACTCACTGACTCACTGACTCATTGACATGGTTGTTCTCCTAGAAGGAGGGTGCGGTTGTTCTAGAAATTTTACGTCATTCGTTGGGGCCATTCAATGGGACCAGAGGAAAAATCCGACATTTTACATGTTTCATACAAAATGTATGATTAATCTCGTGATTTCTAAGGCATGTTTTGTATGAAAATGCGAAAATTTTCAAATTTTTCAAACCAGGAACGAAATTCGAAGAGACATTTCCTTAAAGTTACTTTTCGTATGGAGCGTCCATCCCGGTACATGAGATTCGTTGATTTTGTATGGAGCGGACACTCCGTATCTCACTTTTTCTAAATACTCTACGGGAAAAATATTTTGTCATGTCAACTTTTTTTTTTTTTTTTTTTTTTCAAGAAAGGCTATGTCGTCTTAGGTTTTCTACCGAGTCGTACAGCAACCAAAAAATCTCGCGAGCTGCTTGCAGCTCGCGCACAACGCGACCTCAAAAGCAACGTTTAGGCACGCGAGCTGCTTGCAGCTCGCGCACAACGCGCCCTCAAAAGCAACGATTAGGCACGCGAGCTGCTTGCAGCTCGCGCACAACGCGACCTCAAAAGCAACGTTTAGGCACGCGAGCTGCTTGCAGCTCGCGCACAACGCGCCCTCGACAGCAACGATTAGGCACGCGAGCTGCGTGCAGCTCGCGCACAACGCGACCTCAAAAGCAACGTTTAGGCACGCGAGCTGCTTGCAGCTCGCGCACAACGCGCCCTCAAAAGCAACGTTTAGGCACGCGAGCTGCTTGCAGCTCGCGCACAACGCGCCCTCAAAAGCAACGATTAGGCACGCGAGCTGCGTGCAGCTCGCGCACAACGCGCCCTCAACAGCAACGAATAGGCACGCGAGCTGCGTGCAGCTCGCGCACAACGCGCCCTCGATAGCAACGATTAGGCACGCGAGCTGCGTGCAGCTCGCGCACAACGCGCCCTCTACAGCAACGATTAGGCACGCGAGCTGCGTGCAGCTCGCGCACAACGCGCCCTCTACAGCAACGATTAGGCACGCGAGCTGCGTGCAGCTCGCGCACAACGCGCCCTCAACAGCAAGGAAAACAGATCCAGCGAGCTGCGTGCAGCTCGCGCACAACGCGCCCTCAACAGCAAGGAAAACAGATCCCGCGAGCTGCTTGCAGCTCGCGCACAACGCGAAAAACTAGTTATACTATATACAATTAAACTACCACTGACTGACTCACTGATTGACATGGTTGTTCTCCTAGAAGGAGTGTTTGTTTGTTCTAGAAATTTTCCGTCATTCGTTGGGGCCATTCACTGGGACCAGAGGAAAAATCCTAAATCGAAGGTGTTTCATACAAAATGTATGATTAATTTCGTGATTTCTAAGGCATGTTTTGTATGAAAATGCGAAAATTTTCAAATTTTTCAAACCCGGAACGAAATTCGAAGAGACATTTCCTTAAAGTTACTTTTCATATAGAGCGTCCATCCCGGTACATGAGATTCGTTGATTTTGTATGGAGCGGACACTCCGTATTTCACTTTTTCTAAATACTCTACGGGAAAAATATTTTGTCATGTCAACTTTTTTTTTTTTTTTTTTTTTTTCAAGAAAGGCTATGTCGTCTTAGGTTTTCTACCGAGTCGTACAGCAACCATAAAATCTCGCGAGCTGCTTGCAGCTCGCGCACAACGCGACCTCAAAAGCAACGTTTAGGCACGCGAGCTGCTTGCAGCTCGCGCACAACGCGCCCTCAAAAGCAACGATTAGGCACGCGAGCTGCGTGCAGCTCGCGCACAACGCGCCCTCGACAGCAACGAATAGGCACGCGAGCTGCTTGCAGCTCGCGCACAACGCGCCCTCAAAAGCAACGATTAGGCACGCGAGCTGCGTGCAGCTCGCTCACAACGCGCCCTCAAAAGCAACGATTAGGCACGCGAGCTGCTTGCAGCTCGCGCACAACGCGCCCTCAAAAGCAACGATTAGGCACGCGAGCTGCTTGCAGCTCGCGCACAACGCGCCCTCAAAAGCAACGATTAGGCACGCGAGCTGCGTGCAGCTCGCGCACAACGCGCCCTCAAAAGCAACGATTAGGCACGCGAGCTGCGTGCAGCTCGCGCACAACGCGCCCTCAACAGCAAGGAAAACAGATCCCGCGAGCTGCGTGCAGCTCGCGCACAACGCGCCCTCAAAAGCAACGATTAGGCACGCGAGCTGCGTGCAGCTCGCGCACAACGCGCCCTCAACAGCAAGGAAAACAGATCCCGCGAGCTGCTTGCAGCTCGCGCACAACGCGAAAAACTAGTTATATTATATACAATTAAACTACCACTCACTCACTCACTCATTGACATGGTTGTTCTCCTAGAAGGAGGGTTCGGTTGTTCTAGAAATTTTACGTCATTCGTTGGGGCTATTCAATGGGACCAGAGGAAAAATCCGACATTTTACATGTTTCATACAAAATGTATGATTAATCTCGTGATTTCTAAGGCATGTTTTGTATGAAAATGCGAAAATTTTCAAATTTTTCAAACCAGGAACGAAATTCGAAGAGACATTTCCTTAAAGTTACTTTTCGTATGGAGCGTCCATCCCGGTACATGAGATTCGTTGATTTTGTATGGAGCGGACACTCCGTATCTCACTTTTTCTAAATACTCTACGGGAAAAATATTTTGTCATGTCAACTTTTTTTTTTTTTTTTTTTTTTCAAGAAAGGCTATGTCGTCTTAGGTTTTCTACCGAGTCGTACAGCGACTATAAAATCTCGCGAGCTGCTTGCAGCTCGCGCACAACGCGACCTCAAAAGCAACGTTTAGGCACGCGAGCTGCTTGCAGCTCGCGCACAACTCGCCCTCAAAAGCAACGATTAGGCACGCGAGCTGCGTGCAGCTCGCGCACAACGCGCCCTCGACAGCAACGAATAGGCACGCGAGCTGCTTGCAGCTCGCGCACAACGCGCCCTCAAAAGCAACGATTAGGCACGCGAGCTGCTTGCAGCTCGCGCACAACGCGCCCTCAAAAGCAACGATTAGGCACGCGAGCTGCGTGCAGCTCGCGCACAACGCGCCCTCAAAAGCAACGATTAGGCACGCGAGCTGCGTGCAGCTCGCGCACAACGCGCCCTCGACAGCAAGGAAAACAGATCCCGCGAGCTGCGTGCAGCTCGCGCACTACGCAACCTCAACAGCAAGGATAACAGATCCCGCGAGCTGCTTGCAGCTCGCGCACAACGCGAAAAACTAGTTATATTATATACAATTAAACTACCACTGACTGACTCACTCACTCATTGACATGGTTGTTCTCCTAGAAGGAGGTGTCGGTTGTTCTAGAAATTTTCCGTCATTCGTTGGGGCCATTCACTGGGACCAGAGGAAAAATCCGACATTTTACATGTTTCATACAAAATGTATGATTAATCTCGTGATTTCGAAGGCATGTTTTGTATGAAAATGCGAAATTTTTCAAATTTTTCAAACCAGGAACGAAATTCAAAGAGACATTTCCTTAAAGTTACTTTTCGTATGGAGCGTCCATCCCGGTACATGAGATTCGTTGATTTTGTATGGAGCGGACACTCCGTATCTCACTTTTTCTAAATACTCTACGGGAAAAATATTTTGTCATGTCAACTTTTTTTTTTTTTTTTTTTTTTCAAGAAAGGCTATGTCCTCTTAGGTTTTCTACCGGGTCGTACAGCAACTTTAAAATCTCGCGAGCTGCTTGCAGCTCGCGCACAACGCGACCTCAAAAGCAACGTTTAGGCACGCGAGCTGCTTGCAGCTCGCGCACAACGCGCCCTCAAAAGCAACGATTAGGCACGCGAGCTGCGTGCAGCTCGCGCACAACGCGCCCTCAAAAGCAACGATTAGGCACGCGAGCTGCTTGCAGCTCGCGCACAACGCGCCCTCAAAAGCAACGATTAGGCACGCGAGCTGCGTGCAGCTCGCGCACAACGCGCCCTCGACAGCAACGTATAGGCACGCGAGCTGCGTGCAGCTCGCGCACAACGCGCCCTCAACAGCAACGATATAGAATCCAGCGAGCTGCGTGCAGCTCGCGCACAACGCGCCCTCAACAGCAAGGAAAACAGATCCCGCGAGCTGCGTGCAGCTCGCGCACAACGCGCCCTCAACAGCAAGGAAAACAGATCCCGCGAGCTGCTTGCAGCTCGCGCACAACGCGAAAAACTAGTGTTATACTATATACAATTAAACTACCACTGACTCACTCACTGATTGACATGGTTGTTCTCCTAGAAGGAGTGTTCGTTTGTTCTAGAAATTTTCCGTCATTCGTTGGGGCCATTCACTGGGACCAGAGGAAAAATCCGACATTTTACATGTTTCATACAAAATGTATGATTAATCTCGTGATTTCGAAGGCATGTTTTGTATGAAAATGCGAAATTTTTCAAATTTTTCAAACCAGGAACGAAATTCAAAGAGACATTTCCTTAAAGTTACTTTTCGTATGGAGCGTCCATCCCGGTACATGAGATTCGTTGATTTTGTATGGAGCGGACACTCCGTATCTCACTTTTTCTAAATACTCTACGGGAAAAATATTTTGTCATGTCAACTTTTTTTTTTTTTTTTTTTTTTCAAGAAAGGCTATGTCGTCTTAGGTTTTCTACCGAGTCGTACAGCAACTATAAAATCTCGCGAGCTGCTTGCAGCTCGCGCACAACGCGACCTCAAAAGCAACGTTTAGGCACGCGAGCTGCTTGCAGCTCGCGCACAACGCGCCCTCAAAAGCAACGATTAGGCACGCGAGCTGCGTGCAGCTCGCGCACAACGCGCCCTCAAAAGCAACGATTAGGCACGCGAGCTGCGTGCAGCTCGCGCACAACGCGCCCTCAAAAGCAACGATTAGGCACGCGAGCTGCGTGCAGCTCGCGCACAACGCGCCCTCAAAAGCAACGATTAGGCACGCGAGCTGCGTGCAGCTCGCGCACAACGCGCCCTCAACAGCAAGGAAAACAGATCCCGCGAGCTGCTTGCAGCTCGCGCACAACGCGCCCTCAAAAGCAACGATTAGGCACGCGAGCTGCGTGCAGCTCGCGCACAACGCGCCCTCAAAAGCAACGATTAGGCACGCGAGCTGCTTGCAGCTCGCGCACAACGCGCCCTCGACAGCAACGAATAGGCACGCGAGCTGCGTGCAGCTCGCGCACAACGCGCCCTCAAAAGCAACGATTAGGCACGCGAGCTGCTTGCAGCTCGCGCACAACGCGCCCTCGACAGCAACGAATAGGCACGCGAGCTGCGTGCAGCTCGCGCACAACGCGCCCTCAAAAGCAACGATTAGGCACGCGAGCTGCTTGCAGCTCGCGCACAACGCGCCCTCAAAAGCAACGATTAGGCACGCGAGCTGCGTGCAGCTCGCGCACAACGCGCCCTCAACAGCAACGATAAAGAATCCAGCGAGCTGCGTGCAGCTCGCGCACAACGCGCCCTCAACAGCAAGGAAAACAGATCCCGCGAGCTGCTTGCAGCTCGCGCACAACGCGAAAAACTAGTTATATTATATACAATTAAACTACCACTGACTCACTCACTCACTCATTGACATGGTTGTTCTCCTAGAAGGAGGTGTCGGTTGTTCTAGAAATTTTACGTCATTCGTTGGGGCCATTCAATGGGACCAGAGGAAAAATCCGACATTTTACATGTTTCATACAAAATGTATGATTAATCTCGTGATTTCTAAAGCATGTTTTGTATGAAAATGCGAAATTTTTCAAATTTTTCAAACCAGGAACGAAATTCGAAGAGACATTTCCTTAAAGTTACTTTTCGTATGGAGCGTCCATCCCGGTACATGAGATTCGTTGATTTTGTATGGAGCGGACACTCCGTATCTCACTTTTTCTAAATACTCTACGGGAAAAATATTTTGTCATGTCAACTTTTTTTTTTTTTTTTTTTTTTTCAAGAAAGGCTATGTCGTCTTAGGTTTTCTACCGAATCGTACAGCAACTATAAAATCTCGCGAGCTGCTTGCAGCTCGCGCACTACGCGACCTCAAAAGCAACGTTTAGGCACGCGAGCTGCTTGCAGCTCGCGCACAACGCGCCCTCAAAAGCAACGATTAGGCACGCGAGCTGCGTGCAGCTCGCGCACAACGCGCCCTCAAAAGCAACGATTAGGCACGCGAGCTGCGTGCAGCTCGCGCACAACGCGCCCTCAAAAGCAACGATTAGGCACGCGAGCTGCTTGCAGCTCGCGCACAACGCGCCCTCGACAGCAACGAATAGGCACGCGAGCTGCGTGCAGCTCGCGCACAACGCGCCCTCAACAGCAAGGAAAACAGATCCCGCGAGCTGCGTGCAGCTCGCGCACAACGCGCCCTCAACAGCAAGGAAAACAGATCCCGCGAGCTGCTTGCAGCTCGCGCACAACGCGAAAAACTAGTTATACTATATACAATTAAACTACCACTCACTGACTCACTCATTGACATGGTTGTTCTCCTAGAAGGAGGTTGCGGTTGTTCTAGAAATTTTACGTCATTCGTTGGGGCTATTCAATGGGACCAGAGGAAAAATCCTAAATTATAGGTCTTTCATACAAAATGTATGATTAATCTCGTGATTTCGAAGGCATGTTTTGTATGAAAATGCGAAAATTTTCAAATTTTTCAAACCCGGAACGAAATTCGAAGAGACATTTCCTTAAAGTTACTTTTCGTATGGAGCGTCCATCCCGGTACATGAGATTCGTTGATTTTGTATGGAGCGGACACTCCGTATCTCACTTTTTCTAAATACTCTACGGGAAAAATATTTTGTCATGTCAACTTTTTTTTTTTTTTTTTTTTTTTCAAGAAAGGCTATGTCGTCTTAGGTTTTCTACCGAGTCGTACAGCAACTATAAAATCTCGCGAGCTGCTTGCAGCTCGCGCACAACGCGACCTCAAAAGCAACGTTTAGGCACGCGAGCTGCTTGCAGCTCGCGCACAACGCGCCCTCAAAAGCAACGATTAGGCACGCGAGCTGCGTGCAGCTCGCGCACAACGCGCCCTCGACAGCAACGATTAGGCACGCGAGCTGCTTGCAGCTCGCGCACAACGCGCCCTCGACAGCAACGAATAGGCACGCGAGCTGCGTGCAGCTCGCGCACAACGCGCCCTCAAAAGCAACGATTAGGCATGCGAGCTGCTTGCAGCTCGCGCACAACGCGCCCTCGACAGCAACGAATAGGCACGCGAGCTGCTTGCAGCTCGCGCACAACGCACCCTCGACAGCAACGAATAGGCACGCGAGCTGCGTGCAGCTCGCGCACAACGCGACCTCAACAGCAACGATCAAGAATCCCGCGAGCTGCGTGCAGCTCGCGCACAACGCGCCCTCAACAGCAAGGAAAACAGATCCCGCGAGCTGCTTGCAGCTCGCGCACAACGCGAAAAACTAGTTATACTATATACAATTAAACTACCACTCACTCACTGACTCATTGACATGGTTGTTCTCCTAGAAGGAGGTGGCGGTTGTTCTAGAAATTTTACATCATTCGTTGGGGCCGTTCAATGGGACCAGAGGAAAAATCCTAAATCGACGTGTTTCATTCAGGATTTGCGTCTATTTTCGCATTTTCTAAACCCTGTTTTGTATGGAGAAACGAACGCGCAACGAAATTCTGCCACAATTCGGGGGTAGGTGGCGCGGCGGTGGTCAACTTTTACTTTGTTGTTTGTTTTTGCATCTCTCGTGTAATAAAGTGATGAAAACGCTGAATGATGATCTTGTGATGTGATTGTGTTTATGTTGTTATTGTTACACTCTCCAACACAATGTTTGTGGGAGGCCTAGATGGAATGCAGCACAACACATGAGTTGGGAATGTGGGAAAAAGGTAATGTTGTGACTATTTATTTCTATTTGATGTTGTGATATAACTCATAATAATCAGCCTGTCGAAGTTCACTGCTGCTGATAATAGGGTTTGATATGATCTTGTGGCATGGATGTTCAGTGTAAACATAACCTACAAAAATAATCATTTTTAGTTCCTTCTGCATTGGTATTGTCTCAAGTTCACTGCTGGATATAGGCTGCTATTGTCTTCGAGTATGATGTTGTGGCATGGATGTTTAGTGTAAACAAACCTTACAAGAATCATTTTTTTGCAGATACTGTATGATTCTATGATATTATGTGGATGCAATCAACCCTTGATGATATTGTTGTATGGGTCATACCATCTTTTGTGAAGCTTTACATTCATATCTTTGGAGCGAATAAGTTGCATAATGTAAGTTCTAAACATCCAAATATACTCACAAAAACTTTTGCATTTATAATATAAGTAAATATGTAGGAATCTTAAACCCTCGGCCAGAAATTGCTGAAGAGTACTACCAAGCTCTGCATATACAAAACATCATATCATTATCATATTGTAGGTATAGATATTAATGTGTTTGTTTTTGCAGGTACTTACTGGTCGATAGGAAGCTGCACAACATAGCACATAGAGCTCATATCCTCTACACTATGCTGACAGCGGAGGAGGTGGCTCGCAAGCTCAGTCAAATCTTATGGGAGCAACACTCTCCAACACAGCGCATGTGGTCATTCAATGTTTGTGGGCCAATAGGGTGATATATTAGGTAACAATGAATAATATTTTAATATTTAGTATTTGTTTATAATTTAGTATTTGTTTTTGCAGTATCAAATTTCATCCAAATCCATTCAGCCGTTTAGCTGCGATTGAACAGCACAAACATTCAAACATCCTTATAAACTTTCGCATTTATAATATTATATAGTAGGATTTATGTAAGAAAGAATGTAGAAATCTTAAACCCTGGGCCAGAAACTGATGAAGAGTACTATCAAGCTCTGCATTTAATTGCAAAAAGTAATGTTGAGCACTGTAAGCTCGCTTCATGTAATTGTGTTTAAAACATCATATCATATTGTAGGTATAATGTATTTGTTTTTGCAGGTACTTACTGGTCGATAAGAAGCTGCATTAATCTCCTGTAAGTGCTGCTCACCCTCTACACTATGCTGACAGCGGAGGAGGTGGTCTGCAAGCTTAGCCTAATCATAAGGAGAGCACCAGAGGCAGCACTCTCCAGCACAGCGCATGCGGTCATTCTGTGTTTGTGGGCCAATAGGGTGATATATTAGGTTAAGTGTTTCGAGTAAAATCTTTGTAGCGAATATGTTGCATTGTAAATGTTTTTACCACAAACATTAAGTACTTATTCTCAAAGAGGTTCTTTTAC
Source organism: Anticlea derivata (assembly GCA_947579855.1). Classification (NCBI taxonomy): domain Eukaryota; kingdom Metazoa; phylum Arthropoda; class Insecta; order Lepidoptera; family Geometridae; genus Anticlea; species Anticlea derivata. Next base: position 10,466,881 of record OX388269.1, read on the forward strand.
GCTATATGCTATTCCAGACTATAATCTATCTCTGTACCAAATTTCATCCATTCAGCCGTTTAGCCGTGATTGAACCACAAACATCTAAACATCTTTATTAGTAGGATTATTTATCTAAATAGAAATCTTAAACCCTGGGCCAGAAACTGCTGCTGAAGTGTACTATCAAGCTCTGCATTTAATTGCAAGAAGTATTGTTGAGCACTGGAAGCTAGCTTCATGTAATTGTGTTTAAAACATCATCATATCATTATTATATTGTAGGTATAGTATTATGATATAAATGTGAAATAAATATGTTTGTTTTTGCAGGTAATTACTGGTCGATAAGATGCTGCCTTAATCTCCTGTAAGTGCTGCTGTGTGCTGCACAACATAGCACATAAAGCTAATATCCTCTACACTATGATGACAGCTGAGGAGGTGGTTTGCAAGCTTAGCCTAATCTTATGAAGAGCACCAGAGGAAACACTCTCTAACACAGCGCATGTGTTCATTCAATGTGGTGATATATTAGGTAATGAATAAGTGGTTATATTCTATGATGTAATGATAATAAAAATATAATTACATTAACACATGGTGGTTTTAATATAGTCATAACAACAACATTTTACTTATAACTATGGCAATAGGTAAGGCACATAGCTCAAAGAACTGATGACCCTTGATGTTGATTCTTGAGTGGAGACAACGCATTGGCAGAGTTTAGAGTAGGATGCCTATCCGCTAGCTAGATTTACACCTACTAATAAAGACTGCAGGGAACTGTTGGATGCATGCAGGCCGCGCGCATTCACGCTATAATTGTGCCGCAACTGTACGAGTCTCCTTATACCTCACTATTTCAGGAGCACAATTACAGCGGTTCCCATAGGTATCTTTACTCACTGTGCACTTCAAGAAATTACACCATGAGCTCCAGCTATCGTATCTACATACTACGGCATTTGAGAAGGTTATGAAAAAAAGTTGGATGAAGAAGACTCAAGACCGTTCGTCTGGGGGTCAGCTTCTAGCGGAGGCCTATGTAGTGAACAGTAGTGAACTTTTACAGGCTGTTGATGATGACCCTAGGGTAACATAGTGTCTTCCGAATATCTAGAAGGTAAGTATTTTATCTACAAAACCATAAAACAATTGATTGCAACGTTCTAAACATTGTTTGTTTTGTTTACAAACCACAGACAGATTTTTATTTTCTGGTTGGCTATGGCATCTCAGGCCTTACCACTACAAGTCACTGTCAAGTTCAGTTTTAGTAAGATTGTATGGTGGCTATTTTTCTAAAACCTCGAGGAACCTCTTGGCTCCAACTCGAAAAATAACGATACACGCAATTATTAATAAGTCGATGCTCGATTATGACATAATCTGTAGTAACATCGGCTGTATTTTAAATGACCCTAATACCTAATACACCACCTGATAATTCAGTGCCAAGGAAAATTTGAATGTAACTCGGTATTATTATCCGTATCTACACAAATACATGTGGTAAGTACAAATGGTGATATGTAAAGCCGGTTTTAGTATACGGCACAAATAATCAAAGCAATCACTGTAGCTTTAGGGATCGAAAGAACTCACGTTGTTTTAAATATTTCAAATCGAAATCTATCTAAGGTCATGAAATATTTATTAGGTTGTACAATATGAAAATGTGTTGATAATTCTTAGCTAGATTATAATGTAGCTTAGTAATGCACAACCATTTAATTTGAATGTTTTGGGAACCATTTCGATAGTGCATGACCTAATGTATGGTAGGTATATTGAGGTAATGCCAGAGTTGTACGAAGACACAAGATACAAAGAATGCATTGTTTGTAAGTAGAACCATCATCATCATGCATGACCTAATAAATGGTATTTGGTAAAGTATTATCAGGCTGTGCATTACGTTTTATTTTTATCTCCTACAAGCAAGAATGCATTCACAGAGAATGGTTCGTTCATAGATAAAAAGCAGAGTAGGTAATTATTTTTGTTGTTGACCATAGTTAGCTAACGCGTGAAAAAGAGCGGGCGGGAAAGCCGGAACTTGTCAGAAAAAAAAAAAAAAAACTTTCTTCCTTCATATTACTGTAAAATTATCTATTAGTTGTTGTCCCACATTACTAATTTGCTCTAATAATAAGATAAATACCTGTAGAAAGGTACGCCATTTTAGGATGTCCATTGTTGAACAAGCCAAAGAAAACGCCTTGCCGCCCGTAGTGGCCACTACGACAAGGTGACTGAGATTTTAATGCTCCTCGTGTACTACTATCCGTGCCTGATCTGCGGCCACGCGTCTGGTTACTGGTTGCTGTATTATCCATGAATTGTTGAGTGGAATAGCTTTAGGTATTTAACCTATCTGCGTTCGCCAACCAGGTTGCTCAGCGTGGTGAGTATGAACAAGCATGTTCCTCCAAATACTTGCAAGCAATACAAGCAACATTGGGCATACTGGAAATCAATGGGAAAGACCTATGTTCAACAGTGGACATTCCAAGGCTGAAATGACAATGGTAAATTTTGGTTGATGTTAGCAGGTGGGTAAGTGCTTTCTTTGATCAAACCAGAAGGTAAAAGTGTCGTGTTTCTAACAGGTTTAGGTCACTGAACATACGATTTGTTCAAAATTCTATCAAATTACTAGACTTTCTGACTAGACAGATAAGCTAGGTTAATACTATCTACTCTAACCGGGTGTATATATAGTACATAGGTAGACTTTGTATCGACTCAGGATACATTTTATGTGAATAAATAAATCAATAACATGCGAGGATCGAATAGTATAATGGCATTTCATAGTTATGTATGTAGTAAGTATTGTGGATCAATGTAGGTGTGTAATTACTTTTATGTATGTAGTAGAGGTATAATTTTATTAATCTCTGCTTGTATTTTTAATTTAGCAAATGGGAGCTGCTCATGTTAGGCAGCATTTAACGCCTTGGAATTGCAAGAGAATGGTTGTGGGAATGGTTGTGGTGCAACCATTACAATAACTTTAAATTGTATGACACAATGCAATTTAAGTTGTAGTACAGAGGATGTCATAGGGTCAATGATGTAAATAAGTGTATTACAATTCATAATTTATAGTATCAAAGCAATCAATTGGTAACCTACATGCTATTCAAACAATGGAAACTCATTACTTATATTATTTTAAAAGTTCATTCTTAACATTACATCACCAAGTAGATCCTATACTATCTATTAGTAGTGGGTCAAAGAGACTGCCATCTGGTGTTTCACATTATTTTTATATTTCAAGAATTGAAGAAGTGGCAATAACAACAACTCTAAAAACAAAAAAATAGTAGTACTGACAAGTCTGCATAGATAATAGGTAGGTAAATTTATATCTTGTTATTGAAAATCTGTAGATTCTGTAAGTTAATGTAAAATGCTAAAAAAAATTATACCTAAAACACTTACTCATTCAAATACATATATACCTAAGATAAGATTTGTGTAGAATGTAATTATAATTCTCACTATCAATACAATAAATAACTAGGTATAGTTGAACCAAGTCATCTTGGTACGTTTGATAGAGTTTGGTGCTAGGTACAGTTACCGCGCCGTCCGTCGGTCGCCGCCGCCGCCGCGACGCAATGTCATACTGTTTATCAAGTTCTAGCTTTTGTTCGCGGTTTCGCTCGCGTAGAACCTACATAATAAAAGTACCCTTTATACTATTCTACTTTAAATACCTGTAAGATATAGAGCTTTTAGGCCTGAACTGACCTGACGCGAAATGCGAAATAAAAAGTAGCTAAGTACGACCCATCCCTACTGGACTACTTAAGTAGATATTTCATACATAATTTCGTGATGGTGCTTACGAGATTGCGCAATGCGAGCAGCTTCTGACAGTGGCGTTCCATCTGTTGGTTGACGCAGTACCTACTAATCCTCAGCGTTCGGCTCCATGCTCCTTGATACTAATTTCTTGTTGGCTATGTCATCTTAGGTTTTCTACCAAAAAACTTTTTCTCCTTTCAGCAACGAATAGGCACGCGAGCTGCTTGCAGCTCGCGCACAACGCGACCTCAACAGCAAGGACGACAGATCCAGCGAGCTGCTTGCAGCTCGCGCACTACGCGACCTCAACAGCAAGGACAACAGATCCAGCGAGCTGCTTGCAGCTCGCGCACAACGCAACCTCAACAGCAAGGACAACAGATCGCGCACAACGCGACATCAAAAAATCTTCGTGTTTCATACAGGATTTGCGTCTATTTTCGCGTTTTCTAAACCCTGTTTTTTATGGAAATCCGAAAATTGCCAGAGTACACCCAAGTTGAACGAAAAAATAGTCTTTATTCGACAATTTCCTCTATTTCCGTAACAATAGGCAGTTCTGTGGCAAAATTTTTATTTTTCTTAATGAAGGCTATGGCATCATTGGTGTTCTACCAATGTCAACTTTATTTTTATTTATTTTTTAGAATGGTCATAGGAAAAAGAATCTCGCGAGCTGCTTGCAGCTCGCGCACAACGCGAAAAACTAGTTATTATACTATATACAATTAAACTACCACTCACTCACTCACTCATTGACATGGTTGTTCTCCTAGAAGGAGGTGTCGGTTGTTATAGAAATTTTACATCATTCGTTGGGGCCGTTCAATGGGACCAGAGGAAAAATCCGAAATCGACGTGTTTCATTCAGGATTTGCGTCTATTTTCGCATTTTCTAAACCCTGTTTTGTATGGAGAAACGAACGCGCAACGAAATTCTGCCACAATTCGGGGGTAGGTGGCGCGGCGGTGGTCAACTTTTACTTTGTTGTTTGTTTTTGCATCTCTCGTGTAAAAAAGTGATGAAATGTGATTGTGTTGAAAGCTGATTCTGCATTTAGTTGTGTTGTTATTGTTACACTCTCCAACACAATGTTTGTGGGAGGCCTAGATGGAATGCAGCACAACACATGAGTTGGGAATGTGGGAAAAAGGTAATGTTGTGACTATTTATTTCTATTTGATGTTGTGATATAACTCATAATAATCAGCCTGTCGAAGTTCACTGCTGCTGATAATAGGGTTTGATATGATCTTGTGGCATGGATGTTCAGTGTAAACATAACCTACAAAAATAATCATTTTTAGTTCATTCTGCATTGGTATTGTCTCAAGTTCACTGCTGGATATAGGCTGCTATTGTCTTCGAGACATTGGTTTGAGTACCAACGGTTTGATATGATGTTGTGGCATGGATGTTTAGTGTAAACAAACCTTACAAGAATCATTTTTTTGCAGATACTGTATGATTCTATGCAATCAACCCTTGATGATATTGTTGTATGGGTCATACCATCTTTTGTGAAGCTTTACATTCATATCTTTGGAGCGAATAAATTGCATAATGTAAGTATTTTCAATGAGGGTCTTATGAGTAAGGATTACTATAAAGGTTGAGCCGTTACTGTGTGATTGAACAACAAATATCCATATATCCTATCTAAACATTTGCATTTATAATATAAGTATGTAGGAATCTTAAACCCTCTGCCAGAAATTGCTGAAGAGTACTTCCAAGCTCTGCATATATTTGCAAGAAGTGTTGTTGACCACAAAACATCATATCATTATCATATTGTAGGTATAGATATTAATGTGTTTGCTTTTGCAGGTACTTACTGGTCGATAGGAAGCTGCACAACATAGCACATAGAGCTCATATCCTCTACACTATGCTGACAGCGGAGGAGGTGGCTCGCAAGCTCAGTCAAATCTTAAGGGAGCAACACTCTCCATCACAGCGCATGTGGTCATTCAATGTTTGTGGGCCAATAGGGTGATATATTAGGTAACAATGAATAATATTTTAATATTTAGTATTTGTTTTTGCAGTTTATATTTGCTATTCCAGACTATAATCTATCTCTGTATCAAATTTCATCCAAATCCATTCAGCCGTTTAGCTGTGATTGAACAGCACAAACATTCAAACATCCTTATAAACTTTCGCATTTATAATATTATATAGTAGGATTTATGTAAATGATGCTTATAATAGGTAACAGCTTGCTATTGTCTTTGAGACATTGGTCTGAGTACTATTTACTTTCTCTGACAACGGTTTGATATGATGTTGTGGCATGGATGTTTAGTGTAAACAAACCTTACAAGAATCATTTTTTTGCAGATACTGTATGATTCTAATTAAAATGTGGATGCAATCAACCCTTGGTGATATTCTTGTATGGGTCATACCATCTTTTGTGAAGCTTTACATTCATATCTTTGGAGCGAATAAGTTGCATAATGTAAGTATTTTCAATGAGGGTCTTACAAGTAAGGATTACTATAAAGGTTGAGCCGTTACTGTGTGATTGAACAACAAATATCCATATATCCTATCTAAACATTTGCATTTATAATATAAGTATGTAGGAATCTTAAACCCTCTGCCAGAAATTGCTGAAGAGTACTTCCAAGCACTGCATATATTTGCAAGAAGTGTTGTTGACCACAAAACATCATATCATTATCATATTGTAGGTATAGATATTAATGTGTTTGTTTTTGCAGGTACTTACTGGTCGATAGGAAGCTGCACAACATAGCACATAGAGCTCATATCCTCTACACTATGCTGACAGCGGAGGAGGTGGCTCGCAAGCTCAGTCTAATCTAATGGGAGCAACACTCTCCATCACAGCGCATGTGGTCATTCAATGTTTGTGGGCCAATAGGGTGATATATTAGGTAACAATGAATAATATTTTAATATTTAGTATTTGTTTATAATTTAGTATTTGTTTTTGCAGTTTATATTTGCTATTCCAGACTATAATCTATCTCTGTATCAAATTTCATCCAAATCCATTCAGCCGTTTAGCTGTGATTGAACAGCACAAACATTCAAACATCCTTATAAACTTTCGCATTTATAATATTATATAGTAGGATTTATGTAAGAAAGTATGTAGAAATCTTAAACCCAGGGCCAGAAACTGCTGAAGAGTACTATCAAGCTCTGCATTTAATTGCAAAAAGTATTGTTGAGCACTGTAAGCTCGCTTCATGTAATTGTGTTTAAAACATCAGCCGTGATTAAATCTTTATTAGTAGGATTATTTATCTAAATAGAAATCTTAAACCCTGGGCCAGAAACTGCTGCTGAAGAGTACTATCAAGCTCTGCATTTAATTGCAAGAAGTATTGTTGAGCACTGGAAGCTACCTTCATGTAATTGTGTTTAAAACATCATCATATCATTATTATATTGTAGGTATAGTATTATGATATAAATGTGAAATTAATATGTTTGTTTTTGCAGGTAATTACTGGTCGATAAGATGCTGCCTTAATCTCCTGTAAGTGCTGCTGTTGTTCATTCAATGTGGTGATATATTAGGTAATGAATAAGTGGTTATATTCTATGATGTAATAATAATAAAAATATAATTACATTAACACATGGGGGTTTTAATATAGTCATAACAAAAACATTTTACTTATAACTATGAAAATAGGTAAGGCACATAGCTCAAAGAACTGAGGACCCTGACTGATGTTGATTCTTGAGTGGAGACAACGCATTGGCAGAGTTTAGAGTAGGATGCCTATCCGCTAGCTAGATTTACACCGACTAATAAAGACTGCAGGGAACTGTTGGATGCATGCAGGCCGCGCGCATTCACGCTATAATTGTGCCGCAACTATACGAGTCTCCTTATACCTCACTATTTCAGGAGCAAAATTACAGCGGTTCCCATATCTTTACTCACTGTGCACTTCAAGAAATTACACCATGAGCTCCAGCTATCGTATCTACATACTACGGCATTTGAGAAGGTTATGAAAAAACGTTGGATGAAGAAGATTCAAGACCGTTCGTCTGGGGGTCAGCTTCTAGGGGAGGCCTTTGTCCAGTAGTGAACTTTTACAGGCTGTTGATGATGACCCTAGGGTAACATAGTGTCTTCCGAATATCTAGAAGGTAAGTATTTTATCTACAAAACCATAAAACAATTGATTATAATCTTTGAAATTGCAAAGTTCTAAACATTGTTTGTTTGTTTTGTTTATAAACCACAGACAGATTTTTATTTTCTGGTTGGCTATGGCATCTCAGGCCTAACCACAAGTCACTGTCAAGTTCAGTTTTAGTAAGATTGTATGGTGGCTATTTTTCTAAAACCTCGAGGAACCTCTTGGCTCGAACTCGAAAAATAACGATACACGCAATTATTAATAAGTCGATGCTCGATTATGACATAATCTGTAGTAACATCGGCTGTATTTTAAATGACCCTAATACCTAATACACCACCTGATAATTCAGTGCCAAGTAAAATTTGAATGTAACTCGGTATTATTATCCGTATCTACACAAATACATGTGGTAAGTACAAATGGTGATATGTAAAGCCGGTTTTAGTATACGGCACAAATAATCAAAGCAATCACTGTAGGTTTAGGGATCGAAAGAACTCACGTTTGTTTAAATATTTCAAATCGAAATCTATCTAAGGTCATGAAATATTTATTAGGTTGTACAATATGAAAATGTGTTGATAATTCTTAGCTAGATTATAATGTAGCTTAGTAATGCACAACCATTTAATTTTTTAACCATTTTTTTTGTAACCATTGAATGTTTTGGGAACCATTTCGATAGTGCATGACCTAATGTATGGTAGGTATATTGAGGTAATGCCAGAGTTGTACGAAGACACAAGATACAAAGAATGCATTGTTTGTAAGTAGAACCATCATCATCATGCATGACCTAATAAATGGTATTTGGTAAAGTATTATCAGGCTGTGCATTACGTTTTATTTTTATCTCCTACAAGCAAGAATGCATTCACAGAGAATGGTTCGTTCATAGATAAAAAGCAGAGTAGGTAATTATTTTTGTTTTTGACCATAGTTAGCTAACGCGTGAAAAAGAGCGGGCGGGAAAGCCGGAACTTGTCAGAAAAAAAAAAAAAAAAAAAGGTTTCTTCCTTCCAAAAATCTTCTACGAATTCATTCTAAACAAAATTACATATTACTGTAAAATTATCTATTAGTTGTTGTCCCACATTACTAATTTGCTCTAATAATAAGATTAAATACCCGTAGAAAGGTACGCCATTTTAGGATGTCCATTGTTGAACAAGCCAAAGAAAACGCCTTGCCGCCCGTAGTGGCCACTACGACAAGGTGACTGAGATTTTAATGCTCCTCGTGTACTACTATCCGTGCCTGATCTGCGGCCACGCGTCTGGTTACTGGTTGCTGTATTATCCATGAATTGTTGAGTGGAATAGCTTTAGGTATATAACCTATCTGCGTTCGCCAACCAGGTTGCTCAGCGTGGTGAGTATGAACAAGCATGTTCCTCCAAATAAATACTTAATTGTTTTGAGTGCAAGCAATACAAGCAACATTGGGCATACTGGAAATCAATGGGAAAGACCTATGTTCAACAGTGGACATTCCAAGGCTGAAATGACAATGGTAAATTTTGGTTGATGTTAGCAGGTGGGTAAGTGCTTTCTTTGATCAAACCAGAAGGTAAAAGTGTCGTGTTTCTAACAGGTTTAGGTCACTGAACATACGGTTTGTTCAAAATTCTATCAAATTACTAGACTTTCTGACTAGACAGATAAGCTAGGTTAAAACTATCTACTCTAACCGGGTGTATATGTAGTACATAGGTAGACTTTGTATCGACTCAGGATACATTTTATGTAAATAAATAAATCAATAACATGCGAGGATCGAATAGTATAATGGCATTTCATAGTTATAGCTTTCTCTCCGGTAAACAAACATGATTATTATGTACCTACCTACATGCTTATGTATGTAGTAAGTATTGTGGATCAACATTAGATATTATTCTACATGTTAATCAATGTAGGTGTGTAATTTTACTTTTATGTATGTAGTAGAGGTATAATTTTATTCATCTCTGCTTGTATTTTTAATTTAGCAAATGGGAGCTGCTCATGTTAGGCAGCATTTAACGCCTTGGAATTGCAAGAGAATGGTTGTGGGAATGGTTGTGGTGCAACCATTACAATAACTTTAAATTGTATGACACAATGCAATTTAAGTTGTAGTACAGAGGATGTCATAGGGTCAATGATGTAAATAAGTGTATTACAATTCATAATTTATAGTATCAAAGCAATCAATTGGTAACCTACATGCTATTCAAACAATGGAAACTCATTACTTATATTATTTTAAAAGTTCATTCTTAACATTACATCACCAAGTAGATCCTATACTATCTATTAGTAGTGGGTCAAAGAGACTGCCATCTGGTGTTTCACATTATTTTTATATTTCAAGAATTGAAGAAGTGGCAATAACAACAACTCTAAAAACAAAAAAATAGTAGTACTGACAAGTCTGCATAGATAATAGGTAGGTAAATTTATATCTTGTTATTGAAAATCTGTAGATTCTGTAAGTTAATGTAAAATGCTAAAAAAAATTATACCTAAAACACTTACTCATTCAAATACATATATACCTAAGATAATATTTGTGTAGAATGTAATTATAATTCTCACTATCAATACAATAACTAGGTATAGTTGAACCAAGTCATCTTGGTACGTTTGATAGAGTTTGGTGCTAGGTACAGTTACCGCGCCGTCCGTCCGTCGGTCGCCGCCGCCGCCGCGACGCAATGTCATACTGTTTATCAAGTTCTAGCTTTTGTTCGCGGTTTCGCTCGCGTAGAACCTACATAATAAAAGTACCCTTTATACTATTCTACTTTAAATACCTGTAAGATATAGAGCTTTTAGGCCTGAACTGACCTGACGCGAAATGCGAAATAAAAAGTAGCTAAGTACGACCCATCCCTACTGGACTACTTAAGTAGATATTTCATACATAATTTCGTGATGGTGCTTACGAGATTGCGCAATGCGAGCAGCTTCTGACAGTGGCGTTCCATCTGTTGGTTGACGCAGTACCTACTAATCCTCAGCGTTCGGCTCCATGCTCCTTGATACTAATTTCTTGTTGGCTATGTCATCTTAGGTTTTCTACCAAAAAACTTTTTCTCCTTTCAGCAACGAATAGGCACGCGAGCTGCTTGCAGCTCGCGCACAACGCGACCTCTACAGCAACGATTAGGCACGCGAGCTGCTTGCAGCTCGCGCACAACGCTACCTCGACAGCAACGAATAGGCACGCGAGCTGCTTGCAGCTCGCGCACAACGCGCCCTCGACGGCAACGATTAGGCACGCGAGCTGCTTGCAGCTCGCGCACAACGCGACCTCGCCAGCAACGAATAGGCACGCGAGCTGCTTGCAGCTCGCGCACAACGCGACATCAACAGCAAGGACAACAGATCCAGCGAGCTGCTTGCAGCTCGCGCACAACGCGACATCAACAGCAAGGACAACAGATCCTGCGAGCTGCTTGCAGCTCGCGCACTACGCGACCTCAACAGCAAAGAAAAAAAATCTCATCTCATCTCACGCAACGCAAAATCACTAACCACACAAAAACCATCTCGCGAGCTGCTTGCAGCTCGCGCACAACGCGAAAAACTAGTTATATTATATACAATTAAACTACCACTGACTGACTCACTGACTCATTGACATGGTTGTTCTCCTAGAAGGAGGTTGCGGTTGTTCTAGAAATTTTACGTCAATCGTTGGGGCTATTCAATGGGACCAGAGGAAAAATCCGACATTTTACATGTTTCATACAAAATGTATGATTAATCTCGTGATTTCTAAAGCATGTTTTGTATGAAAATGCGAAAATTTTCACCATTTTCAAACCAGGAACGATTTTCCAAGAGATGTTTCCTTAAAGTTACTTTTCGTATGGAGCGTCCATTCCGGTACATGAGATTCGTTGATTTTGTATGGAGCGAACACTCCGTATCTCACATTTTCATGACACTCTACGGGAAAAAATTTCAAATTTGACAGTAACCATGACAACTCTGACAACAACTAACTTATGGCGGGCAATCGCCGAGGCGCCACTGAGACCCGAGCCGTCAGGCGAGGGTCTCAGTGGGCGCCGAGGACATTAATCATCATAATCGCAAAACGCGACCTCAACAGCAACGAAAAGGCACGCGAGGCGGTCAAGCGCCGAGGCGCCACTGAGACCCGAGCCGTCAGGCGAGGGTCTCAGTGGACGCCGAGGACAGTAATCATCATACGACGTTTTTCAACACACTTGTGGTTTGTAGGAGTTGTTTACAATTTACAGCAAGATATTCTAGCCTAGATGGAATGCAGTTGGATCCAAAGGCTCGGTCCCAAGCCAGCACAACACATGAGTTGGGAACACAACACATGAATGTGAGAAAAAGGTAATGTTGTGACTATTTATTGTTGTTTTGATATAACTCATAATCAGCCTGTCGAAGTTCACTGCTAGATATAGGCTGATGATGCTTATTATAGGTAACAGCTTGCTATTGTCTTTGAGACATTGGTCTGAGTATTATTTACTTTCTCTGACAACGGTTTGATATGATCTTGTGGCATGGATGTTCAGTGTAAACATAACCTACATTCTGCATTGGTATTGTCTCAAGTTCACTGCTGGATATAGGCTGATGATGCTTATTATAGGTAACAGCTTGCTATTGTCTTTGAGACATTGGTCTGAGTATTATTTACTTTCTCTGACAACGGTTTGATATGATCTTGTGGCATGGATGTTCAGTGTAAACATAACCTACATTCTGCATTGGTATTGTCTCAAGTTCACTGCTGGATATAGGCTGATGATGCTTATTATAGGTAACAGCTTGCTATTGTCTTTGAGACATTGGTCTGGGTATTATTTACTTTCTCTGACAACGGTTTGATATGATCTTGTGGCATGGATGTTCAGTGTAAACAAAACCTTCAAAAATAATCATTTTTAGTTCATTCTGCATTGGTATTGTCTCATTATATTCAAATGTATGAAATATATCTTGCGCATCGGTGATACATAGTTCTATAACCATTTTTTTTTTTCAGATACCGTAAATGTGGATGCAATCAACCCTTGACTACACATGATATTGTTGTATGGGTCATACCATTTTTTGTGAAGCTTTACATTCATATCTTTGTAGCGAATAAGTTGCATAATGTAAGTATTTTCAATGAGGTTCTTTATATTATATTAGTTAGGATTACTATAAAGGTTGAGCCGTTACGGTGTGATTGAACAATAAATATCCACGTACATAAAGAACTTTATATATTGCAAGTTTCAATGAAACCGGTTGAGCCGTTACGGTGTGATTGAACAACAAATATCCATATATCCTATCTAAACATCCAAATATACTCATAAACTTTTGCATTTATAACATAAGTATGTAGGAATCTTAAACCCTGGGCCAGAAATTGCTGATGAGTACTACCAAGTTCTGCATATAATTGCAAGAAGTGTTTTTGAGCACAAAACATCATATCATTATCATATTGTAGGTATAGATATTAATGTGTTTGTTTTTGCAGGTACTTACTGGTCGATAGGAAGCTGCATCAATCTTCTGTTAGGTGCTGCACAACATAGCACATAGATCTCATATCCTCTACACTATGATGACAGCGGAGGAGGTGGCTTGCAAGCTTAGTCTAATCTTAAGGAGGTGGTAGCACTCACCAAAAAAGCGCATGTGGTCATTCAATGTTTGTGGGCCAATAGGGTGATATATTAGGTAATAATGAATAAGTTTTTATATTCTAAAGCTTTGCATTTGTATCTTTGGAGCAAATAAGTTGCATTGTAAATGTTTTTACCACAAACATTAAGTACTTATTTTCAAAGAGGTTCTTCTCCGCCTGAGGCTTCGCTCGCGTGGTACCTACATTAAAAGTGGCCTATATGCTATTCCAGACTATAATCTATCTCTGTATTAAATTTCATCCAAATCCATTCAGCCGTTTAGCTGTGATTGAACAGCACAAACAATTGTGTTTAAAACATCATATCATTATAATATTTTAGGTATTATGTATTTATTTTTGCAGTTTATATATGCTATTCCAGACTTTAATCTATCTGTGTATAAAATTTCATCCAAATTCATTCAGCCGTTTAGCTGTGATTGAACAGCACAAACATTCAAACATCCTTATAAACTTTCGCATTTATAATATTATATAGTAGGATTTATGTAAGAAAGAAATCTTATACCCTGGGTCAGAAACTGCTGAAGAGAACTATCAAGCTCTGCATTTAATTGCAAAAAGTATTGTTGAGCACTGTAAGCTCGCTTCATGTGATTGTGTTTAAAACATCATATCATATTGTAGGTATAATGTATTTGTTTTTGCAGGTACTTACTGGTCGATAAGAACCTGCATTAATCTCCTGTAAGTGATGCTGCGTGATGCACAACATAGCACATAGAGCTCATCCTCTACACTATGCTGACAGCAGAGGAGGTGGTCTGCAAGCTTAGCCTAATCATAAGGAGAGCACCAGAGGCAACACTCTCCAACACAGTGCATGTGTTCATTCAATGTTTATGGGCCAATAGGGTGATAATTATATTAGCAATAAGTGTTTATATTCAATGATGTAATAATAAAATAATACATTTACATTAACACATGATGGTTTTACTCTTATGTACTATTTATTCATAAATATAGTCATAACAACATCACTTTACTAAAAACTAAGGCACATAGCTCAAAGAACTGATGGCCCTTGATGTTGATTCTTGTGTGGAGACAATGCGCTGGGAAAGTGTAGCGTAGGATACCTATCCTCTAGCTAGATGGACACCGACTAATAAAGACTGCAGGGCACTATTGGATGGATGCAGGCTGCGCGCATTCACGCTATAATTGTGCCGCAACTGAACAAGCCTCCATAAACCTTATTATTTCAGGAGCAAAATCACAGCGGTTCCCGTATCTATAATCACTGTGCACTTCAAGAAACTACAACATGAGCTCCAGCTATCGTATCTACTACGGCATTGTGAAGGTTGCGAGAAATCGTTGGATGTAAAAGACTCAAGACCGTTCGTCTGGGGGTCATCTTCTAGGGGAGGCCTATGTCCAGTAGTGAACTTTTACAGGCTGTTGATGATGACCCTAGGGCAACATAGTGTCTTCCGAATATCTAGAAGGTAAGTATTTTATCTAAAAAACCATAAAACAATTGATTATAATCTTTGAAATTGCAAAGTTCTAAACATTGTTTGTTTGTTTTGTTTATAAACCACAGACAGATTTTTTATTTTCTGGTTGGCTATGGCATCTCACGCCTTACCACCACAAGTCACTGTCAAGTTGAGTTTTAGTAAGATAGTGTGGTGGCTATTTTTCTAAAACCTCGAGGAACCTCTTGGCTCCAACTCGAAAAACAACGATACACGCAATTATTTCATTTTGCTTCACTTTAAAAATTACGTATTATGTCGATGCTCGATTATGACATAATCTGTAGTAACATCGGCTGTAGTGCATATTTTAAATGACCCTAATACCTAATACACCACCTGATAATTTAGTGCCAAGTAAAATTTGAATGTAACACGGTATTATTAGCTGTATCTACACAAATACATGTTGTAAGTACAAATAGTGATAAGTAAAGCCGGTTAGTATACGGCGCAAAAAAACAAAGCCATTATTGTAGGTTTAGAGATCGAAAGAATATTCGAATCGAAATTTATCTAAGGTCATTAAATATTAGGTTGTACAATATGAAAATGTGTTGATAATTCTTAGCTAGATTATAATGTAGTTAAGTAATGTACAACCATTTAATTTGAAAGTTTTGGGAACCATTTCAATAATGCATGACCTAATAAATGGTATTGGGTCAAACATTATCGGGCTGTACATCACGTTTTGATTATCTTAGGTAATACCAGAGTTGTACGAAGACACAAGATACGAAGATTGAGCATACAAAAGTGTATTTGCAGAGAATGCTTTGTTTATAGGTAAAACCGATAATGCATGACCTAATAAATGGTATTTGGTCAAGTATTATCAGGCTGTTCATTACGTTTTTATTATCTCCTACAAGCAAGAATGCATTTACAGAAAAAGTGTTGCTAACTAAGTTAAAAACATGCTAATTTTGGCTGTGAAAATATTAGAATAGCCTTGCGTTTGAGATTATTATGGTCTACATCTATCCTAAAGAAAGTTATTATCTGAACAACGTAAATTTAGGTATTTAACCCTGTGAATATGTGATTTGATGAAACGTTTATTTTTGCTATTCCTACGAAAAATAAGTATAGCGTAGAAGTAGTTTTCTGAAAATTTCTTTTTTTTCGGTTCCATGTTCTTCAACTTTGATTTAGATGGGAAATTTGATAATTAATTTGGTCGATTTGATAAACTGAGGTTACATACCTGAAAAAGTAACAATAATTCTATCAACCTTAGTTGATCTCAGGTGACTACACTGACCATAGTTTGCTAACGCGTTAAAAAGAGCGGGAAAGCCGGAACTTGTTGAAAAAAAAAAAAACTTTCTTCCACTATTCTTCTACGAATTTCGAGGTGAGTTCATTTTATAGAAAATTACAAATTACTGTAAAATTATTAATTAGTTGTTGTCCCACATTACTAATTTGCTCTAATAATAAGATAAATACCTGTAGAAAGGCAAGTCAGATACTTATTATAATAACTGTGACGAAGTTTGAGAAAGGTACGCCATTGTAGGACATCCATTGTTGAACAAGCCAAAGAAGACGCCTTGCCGTAGTGGCCACTAGAGCAATGTTTCTGAGGTTTTAATGCTCCTCGATTACTATTCGTGCCTGTTGTGATATAATAATGGAAAAAAAGCTTGCGGATGGGCATTAGTGTTCCCTAATAACAATAGCTTTACCTATCTGCCGTGATGCGTCAGGTATCTTTATTTTGCATGAAGTGATGAGTGGAACAGCTTTAGGTACCTATCTGCGTTCGCCAAGCAAGTTGCTCAGCGTGGTGAGTACCTACGAACAAGCATGTTCCCCCCAATTATTGTTTTGAGTGCAGGCCATACAAGATTGGGCATATTGGAAATCAATGGGAAAAACCTATGTTCAACAGTGGACATTTTACGGTTAAAATGATGATGGTAAATTTTGGTTAATGTTAGGAAGAAGTAAAAGTGTAGTGTTTCTAACAGGTTTGAAACATATTAGTATTAACCTATCTAGAGCATGGACGTGGAAATATTTGGAACTATCCAAAACTTTGGTCACTGAACATGCGGTTTGTTCAGAATTCTAACAAATCACTAGACTTTCTGAAGATAAGCCAGGTTAAATAGATGTACTCTAACCGTGTGAATATGTAGTACATTGATAGTTTTTGTATCGACTTGGATACATTTTATGTGAATAAATAAATCAATAGCATGCAAGGATCTAATAGTAAAATGGCATTTCATAGTTATAGCTTTCTCTCCAGTAAACAAACATGATTGTTATGTACCTACCTACATGCTTATGTATGTAGTAAGTATTATGGATCAACATTAGATATTATTTCACATGTTATTCAAAATATGAATGTTTGGATTTTGTTTTAAGTAGGTACTTACTTTTATGTATGTAGTAGAGGTATAATTTATTAATCTCTGCTTGTATTTTTAATTTAGCAAATGGGAGCTCATGTTAGGCAGCATTTCTTAATAATGTAACAAATAAATCGATTTTAATACAACTTTTTTCCTTATAGATGAAACGAATTAATACTTCATATCCTGCTTCAAAGCGACGTGCCATAGCTGCGAGGGACAACACAACTGTGTGTGTTCTATCTGGTGAGTCACTTTAATTCATTGCTTTCTATACATACATCTAAATATTGGTAGATGGAAAACAAAAGATGTCAGTTTGACTTTATTATAATTTGTACCTATTGATCAATCAATGTGTATTGGGAGAGGCCTATGTCCAGCAGTGGACTAATGTGGGCTGATGATGATGATGATGATGATCAATCAACCGATACATTTACTGCTAACCATAAGCTTCAATAAAATAATACAATGCTTTGGAATTACAAGAGAATGGTTGTGGGTATGGTTTTGGTGCAACCATTACAATCACTTTAAATTGTATGCCGCAATACAATTTAACTTGTAGTACAGTGGATGTCCTATGGTCAATGATAATGATGTAAATAAGTGTATCATACCTGTATTAATATAGGGAACAATTCATAATTTATAGTATCAAAGCAATCAATTGGTAACCTAAATGCTATTCAAATAATAGAAACTCATTACTTATATTATTTTAGGAAATTTAAATACACTGTCTTTCATTCTGAACATTGCATCACCAATTAGGTAGATCTTATACTTTCTATTAGTAGTAAGTCAAAAAGAATGGACTTATTATGCCATCTGATGTTTCACATTATTTTTATATTTCAAGAATAGAGGAAGTGGCAATAACAATAACTAAAAACTAGGAAAATAGTAGTACTGACAAGTCTGAATAGATAATAGGTAGGTTAATTTACATCTTGTTATTGAAAATCTGTAGGTTCTGTAAGTAGATGTAACATGCTAAAATTATTTATAAAAATTATACATAAAACACTTGAAATTCATACATACCTAAGATTTGTGTAGAATGTAATTATGATACTCACTATCAATACAATAACTAAGTATAGTTGAACCAAGTTATCTTGGTACGTTTGATAAAGTTTGGTGATAGGTACAGTTACCGCGCCGTCGCGTCAGTCGCTGCCGCCGCGCCGATTTCGCGACGCAATGTCATACTGTTTATCAAGTATTAGCTTTTGTTCGCGGTTTCGCTCGCGTGGTACCTACACAAAAAGTAGCCTTTATGCTATTCTAGGTAAAAAACTTTAAACACTTGTAAGATATAGTGCTTTTAGACCGGGTATGCGAAATTACAAGTAGGTAAGTACGACCCATCCCTACTGGACTACCTAAGTAGATATTTCATACATAATTTCGTGATGGTGTTTACGAGATTGCGCACTGCGAGCAGCTTCTATCAGTGGCGTTCCATCTGTTGATTGATGCAGTACTAATCCTCAGCGTTCTGCTCCATGCTGGCGGCCCTGTCACTGCTGTTGTTGCAACAGCTCCGGTCGTGATGACGTCTGATGAACTTACTATTAATAATGCTGATTGTATTTATGTTTTATTGTTTATTTTTGTTCTGTGTCAATACTGTATGTGTGTGTTCTTTAGATTATAGTGTTTTCTTACCAAATCTAAATGTGAAATAAATAGTTCATTCGTACATTTAGTACGTATGACGTAAACACCTACCTACCTCATTTTTATTGATCCTCATTTATGTTTTATTTTATGCCAAAAATAAAAAGTAAGGTTTTAATTAGGCCTAAATAGCTTATACATTTATTATTTTAGGGACCACACATCAAGGTGATCCAAAATTGCAAGGTAATAACGCACAGTGTGTAGCCATGTCAGCATGCGCGTCGGTACTTTCAATTTGCAAGAATCGGGAGCTTGTTGCAACCGATATTGATGAGATTCTTAAAAGCGGAGACGCGTTGTATATGTCTCGTAAACCGTTTTTACCAGCAGGCATATTATTTCTTGAACCTGAAGAGTTGCCCACGGAGATTTGCGTCGGAGATTTTTCGGCTCAAATTGAAAATATGAACAGCAACTGGATCAATAATGGGTTATTTCCCAATAATCTCCAAGAAAACGAACAATGCTTGCTAACACTGACAAATTTAATAGAAGGTAGTGTTTTTAACACTGATCATAACGATAACACGGACAGCATAATATTCACTGGGCAAAACTACACGGTTTCGTTTTGGCGATTTAATAATGTCTATTATTTATTTAATAGTCACGCGGTAAATGAAATAAACAAACCGGATATACTTTCCGGAGTAGCACGTTTGTTTAAATGTGATACGATACGTGAATTGGCAAAATTACTTTTGGCGCGAAACGTTTACGTTGGCGAATATGCGCTACACCGGTTACGCGTTATTAATTATAACTCGGTTCGTTTGATTTCACCAGTCGTTTCGAGTCAACTGACACAGACGCCATCCATCCTCCATGGATTTACGCCTGCGCCGGTTCGTTTATATTCTCAGGTCGTTTCAAGTCAATCGACACAGTCGCCATCCATCCTCCATGGATTTAAATTTACGCCCGCGCCGGTTAGTTTAATTTCACCGGTCGTTTCAAATCAATCGACAGAGTCGCCATCCATCCTCCATGGATTTAAATTTACGCCCGCGCCGGTTAGTTTAATTTCACCGGTCGTTTCGAATCAATCGACAGAATCGCCATCCATCCTCCATGGATTTCAATTTACGCCCACGGTGCCTTCACCTATAGTTTCGATAAATGACTCCGAAAGTCATACAACGCCTTCGCAGTCTATACTCGACGGAGTCCAATTAACACCTGCGTTGCGTTCACCGATTCCATCAGAATCCAAAAAAACTACACTTGTCACAGCCACGACTAAATCAGAAAGCGCTGCAATCAATCACAGGCAAATAATATCAAATTCAAAACCAGTGGTTGTGACAAACGGTGTCCAAAAACCAGTTGTTGTTCTGCAAAATATGTTTTCGGAATTATCCGTTGATAATGATGAAGTTACTGCAACTTCAACGAAGAGAGGTCGACCCAAGAAAGTAAAACGTGGCCCTAAAAAGACAAAAGCAAACGCACATTTAGATGCCGTTAAAAAATACAATATTAAGAATTTGCAAAAAAATCGTGATGCCGTAAAGAAGTACACAACAGAGAATCCTCAGATTCATCGCGAAGCTGTAAAAAAATACTCAATAGAAAATCCAGAGATCAACCGCGACGCCGTGAAAAAATACAATGCAGAAAATCCCCAGATCCACCGCGACGCCGTAAAAAAATATACTGCAGAAAATCCCCAGATCCATCGCGATGCCGTGAAAAAATACACTGCAGAAAATCCGCAAGTCAATCGCGACGCCGTACAAAGATATAACACAAGTAGCCGTAATGTAGACGTATCGCTACGTCCATTCAATTTAATTGCAGCTAAGAGGGACGCTGATCTTGACAATGTAAATTTGTTTAAACTAAAGAAAACTTCGTTGCTCTCGTCCGACATATTTAGATGCCCACATTGCAACTCGCGTATTTTTGAGGAAGAAAAATCGAGAAAGCAATGGTGCTGCGGATCGGGCGCGTACAACGTTCAAAATTTTATGCCACTAACGGAGGATTTTTACTCTCATCCTTCGTTTGTTAATAAGCCGCGAGCGTATAATAATTTATATGCCTTCAGTGCCTTGGGTGTTTCGCACGGGTATCAACAACCAACCGGATTAGCTTTTCTTAAAATTCAGGGGAGAATCTATCATAGAGTTTTCGATTTAGCATACACTGATAATCTCAATAATTTAGGATTATACATAAACGATCCAAGCGAACGCGAACAGCACGCTTTAGGAATGAATCTTGATACTCAAGTAACTCGTAGTATAACAAATTTTTTGCACAACGTCAATCCATATATTGAATGTTTCAAACGTTTAAGTCAGGAGCCGTCTGATCAGGCCTTTATTCAATTTCAATTAACCTCTCGGGCCACTCATGGCAACATTTTAGGCGATTTACCTATTGGTAGAGAAGTAGCGGCTATCATTAGTAATGAAAAGGAAGAGTACGTACCGCGTTGCATAGCTGTGTGGAAAGTCGGTGATAAGAAACCGCACACTGTCGATATTATGCACCCACTATACGAAAGTTTTCAATATCCGCTGCTTTATCCCGAAGGCAATCCCGGTTGGTACCCTAACAAAGTAGACAACAACGGAAATAAATTAACGCAAGTTAAATACGTTCGGTGTTTGTTGTTGTCAGAACCACGGTTTTCTGAACTAAATAGGCTCTCTGAAGAATGGTTAGTCGATATGTATTGCAGGATTTCGGAAGAGCGGTTACGTTTTCTTAGCAACTTACAAAAACATAATTCGAATAATGCGCTGAGGTCCGCTCCACTTCAAGAAGTTGAAATGAGCATCGAAACCGCGAATCAAATCCGAAACGATGAAACGATTCAGGGAGAAGGGTTTGTGCCAGGTCGCGTCTATCTGCCCAGCACTTTTACGGGGGGGCCGCGATACATGAAAGGCAAGTACAGCGACGCCATTGCTTTAGTAAGCAGATTAGGTAACCCATCCTATTTTTTAACATTTACATGCAATCCAAAATGGCCCGAAATTCAACAATCCTATGAGGGTCGGTTTGCAAATCCACTTGTTTGCGCTAGAGTTTTCAATTTAAAATTAGCCGAATTATTAAGAGATATTAGATCCGGTCGCTGGTTTGGCAAATGCACTTATATAATCCATGTGATAGAATTTCAAAAGCGAGGCTTACCGCACGCTCACATTTGTTTTAGGGTCGAAGGTGGCGGCCCTGTCCAAAATATAGATATAGACAAGTTTGTTAGAGCCGATATCCCTGATGCTTCAGAAGCTGAAGGTAGATTAAGGATGGCAGTTTTAAGTCACATGATTCACGGTCCCTGCGGTCCACCTTACAGAACAAATTTGCCGTGCTGGGACGGTGACAAAAATCAATGTTTGAAATATTTTCCAAAACGAGAAACAGACACCACCTTCTGTGATGAGAAAGGTTTTGTTAACTTGTGTAGAAGCAGTAAAAATGAAGCCGTTATTCAGTATCGCGGTCAAAACGTAACAGTAAACGACACATGGGTTGTTCCATACAACGCGAGTCTCCTTCTCAAGTACGACGCTCATATCAACTTGGAAGTGTCCTCGCAAGTTACAATAGTAAAGTATCTGTTTAAATATATAACAAAGGGTCCCGACGAATCGCGCGTAGCTATCGTGTCTGAAGAAGATAAAAATAACGAGATTGAACAGTTTGTCACGAAGCGATACATAGGTTCTAGCGACGCTGCCTGGAGAACGCTAGAATTCGATGTGACCGCGCGCGAACCAAACGTGAAACAACTATCGGTTCATCTCGAAAATCAGCAGGCAGTTTATTTTAAGCCAGGCACTGAAGCGGAAGCCGCGCGACGAGCCGGCTCGGATTTAATTACGTATTTCAACCGTCCCGTAGGGAATGCTTTCGACAATCTAACCTATTTAGACTTTTACGAACAATACATAATTCATCCTAAGCGTCCCTCTACAAAAAACACGGAAATTTATGAGACGACAAACAATAAATTCATCACAAAAAGACAACGGGGTGAACTTGTCGCGCGTCTTTTCTGGGTCGCACCTAACAGAGGTGAACAGTTTTACCTTAGAATCCTTCTAAAGTCTTACCCGTGTCGTAGTTACACAGATCTGATACATCTTGGTGGTCCGAATTGCACAACTTTTCAGGAAGCTGCTAAAACCGTTGGTCTTGCCGACGACGAAGTCGAATACGAAAGAGCTATGTTGGAAGCTTCAAATTTTTGCACAGGACCACGTCTGCGTAGCTTTTTCGTACTCTTGGCTGTTAACGGTGTCCCAGTCGCGTCTCTCTGGGACACATTTAAAAACCAATTAAGCGAAGACATTTCATATAGGCTACCTAATGATGACAAAGAAAACGTATACAAATCGTGTCTCATTCAAATAAGCAGAATGCTTCGCAAACACGGATCGACGCTTGCACAACACGGTTTGCCGGATGTCGTTGATGACACGACCGAGCTAGGCAGGGAACGCGTAGAATACAATAGCGATACGCTGATTGATTTTGTAGACGAATGGGTTCCTCGCCTATCGCGTGATCAACGGATAATTTATGATTACGTGTTGAACCTTTGCAACGACAGTAGTTTTCGCGACCTAAACAAAACGGCAATTTTCGTTGATGGCCCTGCAGGAACCGGTAAAACAAAACTATTAAATGTAATAGCGGCGCACGTACGCGGTAATTTAAAAGGAGTAGTTTTATGTACTGCCAGTTCTGCGATTGCAGCTCAAAATTACGAGGGAGGGACCACAGCTCATAGTATGTTCAAGTTTCCACTGGATCTCGTGGACGATCTTGGCTACTGGAACATTACTAATGGTACTCAAAGAGCAGAACTGATTTACCATGCAGACATCATTATTTATGACGAAGCCCCTATGGCACATAAATATTTAATTCATCTGCTTGACAGGTCATTGCGTGATCTCATGCATAACAATAGAATATTTGGAGGAAAAATTATTCTGTTTGCTGGGGATTTTAGACAGATTCCTCCAGTAGTTATAAATGCTAGAACCAACTCTGATATTTTAAATTCATCAGTCAAAACATCTCTCATTTGGAATAACGTAAAAACATTTTCACTTTCGACATCGCAAAGATGTAAAGATGTAGAATATGCAGAGTTCCTATTAAAATTAGGATCAAACAAAATAGAAACTCATGCATTAAAAATTGGTAGAAGTATTCAAAATTTAGTTGATTTAAGTTGCATCGACACTGTTTCGGATTTAGAAGAATTAATTGACTTTGTTTTCCCCTTTGTTAATGAGCCCGTTATTAACATTGACGCGGCAATACTATGCACACGCAATGACGCTGTTCGAGAAATTAATAATAACATTATAGAACGTAGATTAGACGGCGAAATATTTCACTTGTACTCGATCGATAAAATAGATAACGATAATGCAGATGAATTATTTTTAGGGCCTGATACACTTAATGGAATGCAACCGCGAGGTTTTCCCGAACACGACCTCAAATTAAAAATCGACTGTATTTGTATGATCATGCGTAACCTTAGTTTTGCTGATGGACTTGTAAACGGCACTAAAGTTATAGTTAGAAATATTTCGCCGCGATTAATAACCGTACAAAAGTCTTCAGGTACTGAAGACTATTTCATTCCGCGTATTCTTTTCAAGGGCCCCATCGCACCCAACAATCCATTTGAAATGTGCCGTCGTCAATTTCCATTACAGCTATGTTATGCGATGACAATCCATAAAAGTCAAGGTCAAACTATAAAACGCGTTGGTGTAGATCTCAGGTCGGATATGTTCAGCCACGGACAATTGTACGTAGCGTTAGGCCGAGTTACGGAAAAAGATCACATCAAAATATTGTTGCACAAGGATTGCATTATCAGCGGCAAACCGTACGCGAAAAATGTTGTTATACCGGAGCTTCTCTAGATTCATTCAAACGTCTTCGCTTAATAATCGGCATAAAAATGTAAATAAACAAAAATGTACATAAAATCAAATTTAGAGCTACCTGAATAAGTTTTAAACGGTTCACCTTTGTATCTTCGTGGGCAATTTTTGTAAATATAAAATCAATTAATGAAATCATGTTGACATGGCTGTACCATGGCGTTTTTAAATTATTTATTAATCATGTAGGTAGTGACTATCAAATAATAAGTTAATCATGTGTTATTTTATATGCTTATTTTATTTATAGGAACTTTACAAAGACCGTGAAAATTAATTTAATATTTAAATTTGTAGCTATAACAAATATGTACATTGAGTGTCATCTCAATGAAAAAAATCTAATCTTTACTATTTTTAATTACAAATAAGTAAGATCAAGTCAGTTTTAGTGAAATATAGGTCAATGTCAGATTGTTGTTGAACCATAATTCCTGATTATAGGTGAATTCGTCCGATTATGAATCACGAAACGAACCATCGTTAAGTTAACTATCCCATCTACAAGTGAGTCGATCGGATGTTAGTTGGTATCTACTCGTTGCCAAGAACAAGATCTGGTTTGTGCCCAAGCAAAGTCAGTTAAACTGAATGTCAGTACGAATTCGGTGCTAAGATACGTTATCGTACCGATATTAAGTCGGTTTCAATGTGGTCGGTTTCCAACGATTTCCGAGATGTATTAGTAGTCTGTGATGCGTTGATTTGGAAGGGAATCAATTTCGAATGATCGATGGAGTACCTATAGTAGGTACTATCTGACTTGAAGTGGATCACTGTGGATGTATAGGTATCGGTCAAAATAGGTAGTTCGGTTAGTTATTTTATCGGTAATGAGTCACATTTTGCATCCATGTGGAATCATTGCTGAAATGTGTTTTGTGGTGCTTAAATTGGAGATTATCCCTAAGTGTGTCATTGAGTTCTCGTTGATGTTACAGGAAATGATGTCCGATATCTAAGTTCTATCTTCGTACTATCTTCGTTCTATCTTCGTACTATTAAAAGATAATAAATGTGAACATATAATTACAATGATTGATGTTCGTTGGCTCAATCACTTTTTTTATTATTTAAAGTGTTTTTAACTTGACCTCCTCTAAAACTTTAAATATATATTTGTCTAGATGTATATTTCAATATTTCCACATTTAAATTTCAATGATAACTTGGATAGTTTTTTAAAAGATGAGTCAGATTGCATCGTCTTTCATGAAAGTTTAATAAATGTAACAAATTAAATTAATATCTATGTTTATCATAATGTAAGTAATGATTATAAGAATCTATAGTAAAATACTCACATGAGAATATTATTATCGATAATTCAATACAATTTTATCAAATTATATTAATAATTTTCAATGCAAACTATCGATATTATAATTTTGTACTATCAATAGTAGTATATACTTACTTAATAGTATCAGTAATAAACGTGCAATGACTCATATTATTAAACTTCATTTTGTCTATTCTATTCTTTTCTGAAGAACTATTCAAGATCAACAGGAACAAGTGAAATAGATGTGAAGTGAATAAAGCTATAAATCGAGTGATTGTGATTTCAAAATATATCAATACGAGAAAAATGATTTAAGAAGAATTATAAATCATCAAGTTATACTAAGCTGAAATATAAATGTTACTGGAGATGTTTTTAACAATGGTGCCTGAAGAGAGTGCATGGAGAGCATGAAAAAGTATAAAAGGAGGTTACAGAATCTAATGGAAGGTGATATTATTATCGTCTCGAAGATCATCTGGAATCAGTCTCTCCGATGACAACTAATTCACTATTAAAACCTGCTACATTAATATACAAGAGGCCTCTCTTATCGCATGACCATTAGTTTTCCTCTATAACTAAAAACTTCTTCTACCATACTAATGAGTCACCCTTCCGAAAAAGCTGCTTGTGTTCAAACTAAAGAAACTGAAAAATAGAAAACTGAAGATGTACGATCACAATGTTTTCACCTCACAATCACCGATTTACCGTTACTTTAATTCAAGATCCAGTGTGGCGGACTACGAGCTACGAAGATTTAAAATGATAATTTAGCTATTGCATAACGATAGGTAACTAGATAAGTCATTGTACTTGTAAGAATGTCAATACTAAAAAAAATTACTTGAATTTTATGAATTGTAAAATTAAATAAATATATTTTGCTACTAATATTACTTTTAATACTAACACTTGATATGAACACTAAAAATGTAAATGATATTCACTCACATTTTTTAAACTGCTATGTATACCTCATTTTTTAACAACTGTAATACTATAAATGATGTTAGGTACATTTTTAATAATTATATGATAATAAACAAAAAAAAAATATGCTTAAAAAAATGCATAAAAAAGTAAATGCATAGACAAAAAAATCATAAGAAATACCTACATGCATAAAAGAACACATGCATAAAAAAAAATTGATGCATAAAAAAATAGATGCATAATCCGAAAAAAAAAAGAAATAACAACAACTACTTTATAGACTTATAAATAATAATAATGCAAGATTACAAATACATGTCATGTTAATGTTACAAAGGAATGAACAACAATGAACAAAGGTTCATTTCAATCTAATAAATTGTATAAGTACTCGTCACTTATAAACTTTCATGAAGAAAATAGTATAAGCTATCATATTAAATTAATACAATCCATGTTATCATTGCTACATATAATTTACAATAGATACATCCCGACTTATACACATTTTCACATCTTCCAATTATTTGCCACGCCTCTTCACTCTTCACACAATACAAAAAGTATTATTAATATTAGATATCTATCTGCCGCCATCCATACCATAAATCAGTCCGAAAACGTTTCTTCGCTCTTTTTCAATGAAAAGAATGACTGAAACGTCGGACTTCCGCCACTCGCACATTTACACACAGCTACCGCCATTCACACCACATAAAAGTCCACACACGTCTCTTCGTTCTTTTCTTAATGAAAAGAATGACTGAGACGTCGGACTTCCGCCACTCACACATTTATACACAGCTACCACCATTCACACCACATAAAAGTCCACACACGTCTCTTCGTTCTTTTCTTAATGAAAAGAATGACTGAGACGTCGGACTTCCGCCACTCACACATTTACACACAGATACTGCCATTCACACCACATAAAAGTCCACACACGTCTCTTCTTTCTTTTCTTAATGAAAAGAATGACTGAGACGTCGGACTTCCGCCACTCACACATTTACACACAGATACTGCCATTCACACCACATAAAAGTCCACATACGTCTCTTCTTTCTTTTCTTAATGAAAAGAATGACTGAGACGTCGGACTTCCGCCACTCACACATTTACACACAGCTACCACCATTCACACCACATAAAAGTCCACACACGTCTCTTCGTTCTTTTCTTAATGAAAAGAATGACTGAGACGTCGGACTTCCGCCACTCACACATTTACACACAGATACTGCCATTCACACCACATAAAAGTTCACACACGTCTCTTCTTTCTTTTCTTAATGAAAAGAATGACTGAGACGTCGGACTTCCGCCACTCACACATTTACACACAGATACTGCCATTCACACCACATAAAAGTCCACACACGTCTCTTCGTTATTTTCTTAATGAAAAGAATGACTGAGACGTCGGACTTCCGCCACTCACACATTTACACACAGATACTGCCATTCACACCACATAAAAGTCCACACACGTCTCTTCTTTCTTTTCTTAATGAAAAGAATGACTGAGACGTCGGACTTCCGCCACTCAAAATTTACACACAGATACTGCCATTCACACCACATAAAAGTCCACACACGTCTCTTCTTTCTTTTCTTAATGAAAAGAATGACTGAGACGTCGGACTTCCGCCACTCAAAATTTACACACAGATACTGCCATTCACACCACATAAAAGTCCACACACGTCTCTTCTTTCTTTTCTTAATGAAAAGAATGACTGAGACGTCGGACTTCCGCCACTCACACATTTACACACAGATACTGCCATTCACACCACAAACAAGTCCACACACGTCTCTTCGTTCTTTTCTCATTGAAAAGAATGACTGAGACGTCGGACTTCCGCCACTCACACATTTACACACAGATACTGCCATTCACACCACAAACAAGTCCACATACGTCTCTTCTTTCTTTTCTTAATGAAAAGAATGACTGAGACGTCGGACTTCCGCCACTCAAAATTTACACACAGATACTGCCATTCACACCACATAAAAGTCCACACACGTCTCTTCTTTCTTTTCTTAATGAAAAGAATGACTGAGACGTCAGACTTCCGCCACTCACACATTTACACACAGATACTGCCATTCACACCACAAACAAGTCCACACACGTCTCTTCGTTCTTTTCTCATTGAAAAGAATGACTGAGACGTCGGACTTCCGCCACTCACACATTTACACACAGATACTGCCATTCACACCACATAAAAGTCCACACACGTCTCTTCGTTATTTTCTTAATGAAAAGAATGACTGAGACGTCGGACTTCCGCCACTCACACATTTACACACAGATATTGCCATTCACACCACAAACAAGTCCACATACGTCTCTTCGTTCTTTTCTCATTGAAAAGAATGACTGAGACGTCGGACTTCCGCCACTCACACATTTACACATAGCTGCTGCCATGTATACCACCCAACAGTTTAAATACGTTTCTTCACCCTTTTCACAATGCAAAAAGTGACTGAACGGTTCTGACCTTAATTCTTAAACATTTTTGATGTGGCATTATCTCTTTACTCTTCATATAGTAGGTACATTAAATTATCGAGGTATCCATAATCTAAATAAACGTACACTCCCATACACACATAGTCCTATGATTGGCCATGTCTCTTCATACTTTACATAATGTGATTTAACCATCGGAATTCCACTATTTTAACATTCTAATACCATCCTTATAATTATACACAACTGCAAACACATCATTTCCTGTAACATCAACGACAGCTCAGTGGCACACTTAGGGATAATCTCCAATTTAAGCACCACAAAACACATTTCAGCAATGATTCCACATGGATGCAAAATGTGATACCGATAAGATAACTAACCTAACTACCCATTTTGACCGATACCTATACATCCACAGTGATCCACTTCAAGTCAGATAGTACCTATACTCCATCGATCATTCTAAATTGATTCCCTTCCAAATCAACGCATCATACACTCGAGAGCATAGAAATCGCACATAGGGGAATTTTTCTACATTTTAATTTCGACCCTTATTTTTTTTTAAATTATAGTGATGTTGCAAATATAACTTAAATTAAATTGAAGTACACACTGTTAGCTTCCTAAAAACACAAAATGTCTAGCCTTGACCTTCGAAATCATAACAGTGGCAACTAAACAATAGAATGGCCTAAATTAGCTCGTTTCAGGTAGCTCGGTTTGTGGGACTTTGAGCAGGTATAAAACGATAAGGGATGATTGAAATTACATCATTTGCATACCAACTCCCAGTCAGAAAGGTCCTTTAACGAATACGTCATCTCTCTAAACAAGAAAATCGATACCACACCAGAAGCAGCGTCTCAAGTGGTTGCATCTCCGAACGGGTCGCATACGGCGGTGGTTCGTTTATGTTCAGGGGAGGCATTTATCTGGAAGCGAAAACTGAATTTGTCTTCATCACAGGGCCCGATACCGACCGTCGATCGGGTGGATTGACTTCCCAACGTTACGTTGAGGAGATCCTGGAAGAACATGTTGTGCCTTATTCTGGATTTATCGGCGAAAACTTCGTTTTTATGCAGGATAACGCTAGACCACACACCGCTGCTATAGTACGCCAGTACTTGGAGGAGGTTGAAGTACTCGTTATGGCGTGACCTGCTCGAAGCCCAGATCTCAATCCCATTAAGCACTTATAGGACGAACTAAAGAAACGAGTAAGAGCCAGAAACGCAGCGCCTACGAGTCTCAGAGAGCTCCAAACCGCGATCAAGGAAGAATGGGACAACATACCGCAGGATTTCGTAAAAAAAATGATTTCTTCAATGAAACAGCGAATGGAAGCTGTTATTCAGACTAGGGGAGGCAATACCTCGTATTAATAAATCGATACATTCACAAATTTATTGTTTTTTTAACCTTTTATACCTGCTCAAAGTCCCACAAACAGCGCTACTTAAAACGAGCTAATTTAGGCCATTCTATTGTTTAGTTGCCACTGTTATGATTTCGAAGGTCAAGGCTAGACATTTTGTGTTTTTAGGAAGCTAACAGTGTGTACTTCAATTTAATTTAAGTTATATTTGCAACATCAAATTAATTTAAAAAAAAAATAAGGGTCGAAATTAAAATGTAGGAAAATTCCCCTATGTGCGATTTCTATGCTCTCGAGTGTAGACTACTAATGCATCTCGGAAATCGTTGGAAACTGACCACATTGAAACTGACTTGACATCGGTACGATTACGTATCTCAGCATCGAATTCGTACTAACATTCAGTTTTACTGACTTCGCTTGGGCACAAACCAGATCTTGTTCTTGGCAACGAGTAGATACCAACTAACATCCGATCGACTCACTTGTAGATGGGATGGTTAACTTAACGATGGTTCGTTTCTGATTCATAATCGGACGAATTCACCTCTAATCAGGAATATGGTTCAACAACAATCTGACTGGACACATATTTCACTTAAAACTAACTTTATCTCACTTACTTGTAGTTATAAGTAGTTTAAGATTCGATTTTTCCGTTGTCATAACACTTAATGCATGTTTGTATTTGCACGGATTTAAATTTAGATTTTTTTTCTTGTGTACTACACATGCGTATCCGTCTATGTATTGTACTTTATAAACTCCTTATTATAATATTGAAGATGAAAGTATAAATGGGTTGTAATTTCGTTAAATATAGAGTGAATGACAGTGTGATAAGAGAATGTTGTGAAATGAACGAGGATGTAATGACAAGAATAGGCAAAATTAACATAGCATGAAGAGATAATGAATGAATGATTATTTGTTTAGAGGTTATCTTTCTTTGTTTTTTGGTTCTAGAACAAGCCAGTTTCTCTTGTAACTAAAGCTAAAGTAATCTGTCAGGTACATCAAACAAGTATATATAAATTATGGAGTGAATGACTAAATGATAAGAGAATGTGGTTATGAGATTGTTTATGCATAAAGAGATATTTTATCTTCAATATTTTTGGTTCTAGAAGATGCCAATTTTCAATTGATGCTATCAGGTATAAAAGACGACTGGTTATTCAATATTATTATGTACACTTATAACACCCCACATACATCGTACTGTTCAACTACACTTACTCAATATCATTATATCTATTCCATTTATTTTATTTCCTTTACTTTATTTATCTTGTTTATTCGAAGAATTTTATTTATCAATATTGTAAAAGCATGTAGAGACGAATGCAAATGAAACAATTGGAAGGTCGATATGTATGTTTTAAACTATTCTTATTTTTAAGTAAATTATACACATTTATTATATTACATCACCACACTGACACTATTTATTAATAATTTATTAATATTTATATTGTAGTGCATTAAATCCTTAGATTAGTCTTGTATACTTGTAATTAGTCATAGGTATGCTTGTAATTAGACATAGTCAATAAATTATTTTAAATACAATAATAATTAATAATATGTATAACTTATGTAATATTTACTATAGGGAATATTATTATGTTCATTTGTATTATTGTATATATTTATTTATATACACATATTTGAGTTCATTGTAGATATCACTAGCGTGAATTTGAATTCATTGTAAATAACTGTAGCGTGGATTAGGCCTATTGGGGATACCACGTTAAAAAAAACGCACCTTTGTCAAACCTCAATGGTGGTGTGGAATCTGACAAATTAGTTAGTAAATAGTATTTTTTTCTTAACATTATATATAAGTAATATGTATGATTTTTTTTCGTAATTATAAATCTTTTCTTATACTTATATATAACAGTAAATTAGTTTAGTTAGTTTAGTTAGTTAACTGCCAATTTTAATTGGCCAGTGATTGACCAGTCACTGAATAAAAACTGATCCTAAACCCTATCTATGGTAAGTGAAATTGAAATGTAAACACAGTAACGCAAAACTTAATTACGGTTTAATTTTAAATTATTTGTGGCCATGATTCTAATTTCTTGTTGGCTATGTCATCTTAGGTTTTCTACCAAAAATTATTCTTCTTTCAGTAACGCATAGGCAAGCAATCTACTTGCAGCTCGCGTACAACGCGACATCAACAGCAAGGACAACAGATCCAGCGAGCTGCTTGCAGCTCGCGCACAACGCGACATCAACAGCAAGGACAACAGATCCAGCGAGCTGCTTGCAGCTCGCGCACAACGCGACATCAACAGCAAGGACAACAGATCCAGCGAGCTGCTTGCAGCTCGCGCACAACGCGACATCAACAGCAAGGACAACAGATCCAGCGAGCTGCTTGCAGCTCGCGCACAACGCGACATCAACAGCAAGGACAACAGATCCAGCGAGCTGCTTGCAGCTCGCGCACAACGCGACATCAACAGCAAGGACAACAGATCCAGCGAGCTGCTTGCAGCTCGCGCACAACGCAACCTCAACAGCAAGGACAACAGATCCAGCGAGCTGCTTGCAGCTCGCGCACAACGCGACATCAACAGCAAGGACAACAGATCCAGCGAGCTGCTTGCAGCTCGCGCACAACGCGACATCAACAGCAAGGACAACAGATCCAGCGAGCTGCTTGCAGCTCGCGCACAACGCAACCTCAACAGCACGGACAACAGATCCAGCGAGCTGCTTGCAGCTCGCGCACAACGCAACCTCAACAGCACGGACAACAGATCCAGCGAGCTGCTTGCAGCTCGCGCACAACGCGACATCAACAGCAAGGACAACAGATCCAGCGAGCTGCTTGCAGCTCGCGCACAACGCAACCTCAACAGCACGGACAACAGATCCAGCGAGCTGCTTGCAGCTCGCGCACAACGCGACCTCAACAGCAAGGACAACAGATCGCGCACAACGCGACATCAAAAAATCTTCGTGTTTCATACAGGATTTGCGTCTATTTTCGCGTTTTCTAAACCCTGTTTTATATGGAAATCCGAAAATTGCCAGAGTACACCCAAGTTCAACGAAAAAATAGTTTTTATTCGACAATTTCCTCTATTTCCGTAACAATAGGCAGTTCTGTGGCAAAGTTTTTATTTTTCTTAATGAAGGCTATGGCATCATTGGTGTTCTACCAATGTCAACTTTATTTTTATTTTTTTATTAGAATGGTCATAGAAAAAAGAATCTCGCGAGCTGCTTGCAGCTCGCGCACAACGCGAAAAACTAGTTATACTATATACAATTAAACTACCACTCACTCACTCACTGATTGACATGGTTGTTCTCCTAGAAGGAGGTGTCGGTTGTTCTAGAAATTTTACGTCATTCGTTGGGGCCATTCAATGGGACCAGAGGAAAAATCCGACATTTCACATGTTTCATACAAAATGTATGATTAATCTCGTGATTTCTAAGGCATGTTTTGTATGAAAATGCGAAAATTTTCACCATTTTCAAACCAGGAACGATTTTCCAAGAGATGTTTCCTTAAAGTTACTTTTCGTATGGAGCGTCCATTCCGGTACATGAGATTCGTTGATTTTGTATGGAGCGGACACTCCGTATCTCACATTTTCATGACACTCTACGGGAAAAATTTTCAAATTTGACAGTAACCATGACAACTCTGTCAACAACTAACTAAAGGCGGGCAATCGCCGAGGCGCCACTGAGACCCGAGCCGTCAGGCGAGGGTCTCAGTGGGCGCCGAGGACATTTATCATCATAACAGCAACGAAAAGGCACGCGAGGCGGTCAATCGCCGAGGCGCCACTGAGACCCGAGCCGTCAGGCGAGGGTCTCAGTGGACGCCGAGGACAGTAATCATCATACGACGTTTTTCAACACACTTGTGGTTTGTAGGAGTTGTTTACAATTTACAGCAAGATATTCTAGCCTAGATGGAATGCAGTTGGATCCAAAGGCTCGGTCCCAAGCCAGCACAACACATGAGTTGGGAACACAACACATGAATGTGAGAAAAAGGTAATGTTGTGACTATTTATTGTTGTTGTGATATAACTCATAATCAGCCTGTCGAAGTTCCCTGCTAGATATAGGCTGATGATGCTTATTATAGGTAACAGCTGGCTATTGTCTTTGAGACATTGGTCTGAGTATTATTTACTTTCTCTGACAACGGTTTGATATGATCTTGTGGCATGGATGTTCAGTGTAAACATAACCTACATTCTGCATTGGTATTGTCTCAAGTTCACTGCTGGATATAGGCTGATGATGCTTATTATAGGTAACAGCTTGCTATTGTCTTTGAGACATTGGTCTGAGTATTATTTACTTTCTCTGACAACGGTTTGATATGATCTTGTGGCATGGATGTTCAGTGTAAACAAAACCTTCAAAAATAATCATTTTTAGTTCATTCTGCATTGGTATTGTCTCATTGTATTCAAATGTATGAAATATATCTTGCGCATCGGTGATACATAGTTCTATAACCATTTTTTTTTTCAGATACCGTAAATGTGGATGCAATCAACCCTTGACTACACATGATATTGTTGTATGGGTCATACCATCTTTTGTGAAGCTTTACATTCATATCTTTGGAGTGAATAAGTTGCATAATGTAAGTATTTTCAATGAGGTTCTGTGTGATTGAACAACAAATATCCATATATCCTATCTAAACATCCAAATATACTCACAAACTTTTGCATTTATAACATAAGTATGTAGGAATCTTAAACCCTGGGCCAGATATTGCTGATGAGTACTACCAAGCTCTGCATATAATTGCAAGAAGTGTTTTTGAGCACAAATATCATATCATTATCATATTGTAGGTATAGATATTAATGTGTTTGTTTTTGCAGGTACTTACTGGTCGATAGGAAGCTGCATCAATCTTCTGTTAGGTGCTGCACAACATAGCACATAGATCTCATATCCTCTACACTATGATGACAGCGGAGGAGGTGGCTTGCAAGCTTAGTCTAATCTTAAGGCGGTGGTAACACTCACCAACAAAGCGCATGTGGTCTTTCAATGTTTGTGGACCAATAGGGTGATATATTAGGTAATAATGAATAAGTGTTTATATTCTAAAGCTGTGCATTTGTATCTTTGGAGCAAATAAGTTGCATTGTAAATGTTTTTACCACAAACATTAAGTACTTATTTTCAAAGAGGTTCTTCTCCGCCTGAGGCTTCGCTCGCGTGGTACCTACATTAAAAGTGGCCTATATGCTATTTCAGACTATAATCTATCTCTGTATTAAATTTCATCCGAATCCATTCAGCCGTTTAGCTGTGATTGAACAGCACAAACAATTGTGTTTAAAACATCATATCATTATAATATTTTGGTATTATGTATTTGTTTTTGCAGTTTATATATGCTATTCCAGACTATAATCTATCTGTGTATCAAATTTCATCCAAATCCATTCAGCCGTTTAGCTGTGATTGAACAGCACAAACATTCAAACATCCTTATAAACTTTTTCACATTTATAATATTAGTAGGATTTATGTAAGAAAGAAATCTTATACCCTGGGTCAGAAACTGCTGAAGAGTACTATCAAGCTCTGCATTTAATTGCAAAAAGTATTGTTGAGCACTGTAAGCTCGCTTCATGTGATTGTGTTTAAAACATCATATCATATTGTAGGTATAATGTATTTGTTTTTGCAGGTACTTACTGGTCGATAAGAAGCTGCATTAATCTCCTGTAAGTGTTGCTGCGTGATGCACAACATAGCACATAGAGCTCATCCTCTACACTATGCTGACAGCGGAGGAGGTGGTCTGCAAGCTTAGCCTAATCATAAGGAGAGCACCAGAGGCAACACTCTCCAACACAGTGCATGTGTTCATTCAATGTTTATGGGCCAATAGGGTGATAATTATATTAGCAATAATTATTTATATTCAATGATGTAATAATAAAAAAATACATTTACATTAACACATGATGGTTTTACTCTTATGTACCTACTATTTATTCATAAATATAGTCATAACAACAACACTTTACTAAAAACTAAGGCACATAGCTCAAAGAACTGATGGCCCTTGATGTTGATTCTTGAGTGGAGACAATGCGCTGGGAAAGTGTAGCGTAGGATACCTATCCTCTAGCTAGATGGACACCGACTAATAAAGACTGCAGGGAACTATTGGATGGATGCAGGCTGCGCGCATTCACGCTATAATTATGCCGCAACTGAACAAGCCTCCATAAACCTTATTATTTCAGGAGCAAGATCACAGCGGTTCCCGTATCTATAATCACTGAGCACTTCAAGAAACTACACCATGAGCTCCAGCTATCGTATCTACTACGGCATTGTGAAGGTTGCGAGAAATCGTTGGATGTAAAAGACTCAAGACCGTTCGTCTGGGGGTCATCTTCTAGGGGAGGCCTATGTCCAGTAGTGAACTTTTACAGGCTGTTGATGATGACCCTAGGGTAACATAGTGTCTTCCGAATATCTAGAAGGTAAGTATTTTATCTACAAAACCATAAAACAATTGATTATAATCTTTGAAATTGCAAAGTTCTAAACATTGTTTGTTTGTTTTGTTTATAAACCACAGACAGATTTTTTATTTTCTGGTTGGCTATGGCATCTCACGCCTTACCACCACAAGTCACTGTCAAGTTGAGTTTTAGTAAGATAGTGTGGTGGCTATTTTTCTAAAACCTCGAGGAACCTCTTGGCTCCAACTCGAAAAACAACGATACACGCAATTATTTCATTTAGCTTCACTTTAAAAATTACGTATTATGTCGATGCTCGATTATGACATAATCTGTAGTAACATCGGCTGTAGTGCATATTTTAAATGACCCTAATACCTAATACACCACCTGATAATTTAGTGCCAAGTAAAATTTGAATGTAACACGGTATTATTAGCTGTATCTACACAAATACATGTTGTAAGTACAAATAGTGATAAGTAAAGCCGGTTAGTATACGGCGCAAGAAAACAAAGCCATTATTGTAGGTTTAGAGATCGAAAGAATATTCAAATCGATATCTATCAAAGGTCATTAAATATTAGGTTGTACAATATGAAAATGTGTTGATAATTCTTAGCTAGATTATAATGTAGTTAAGTAATGTACAACCATTTAATTTGAAAGTTTTGGGAACCATTTCGATAATGCATGACCTAATAAATGGTATTGGGTCAAACATTATCGGTCTGTACATCACGTTTTGATTATCTTAGGTAATACCAGAGTTGTACGAAGACACAAGATACGAAGATTGAGCATACAAAAGTGCATTTACAGAGAATGCTTTATTTATAGGTAAAACCGATAATGCATGACCTAATAAATGGTATTTGGTCAAGTATTATCAGGCTGTTCTTTACGTTTTTATTATCTCCTACAAGCAAGAATGCATTTACAGAAAAGGTGTTGCTAACTAAGTTAAAAACATGCTAATTTTGGCTGTGAAAATATTAGAATAGCCTTGCGTTTGAGATTATTATGGTCTACATCTATCCTAAAGAAAGTTATTATCTGAACAACGTAAATCTAGGTATTTAACCCTGTGAATATGTGATTTGATGAAACGTTTATTTTTGCTATTCCTACGAAAAATAAGTATAGCGTAGAAGTAGTTTTCTGAAAATTTCTTTTTTTTCGGTTCCATGTTCTTCAACTTTGATTTAGATGGGAAATTTGATAATTAATTTGGTCGATTTGACAAACTGAGGTTACATACCTGAAAAAGTAACAATAATTCTATCAACCTTAGTTGATCTCAGGTGACTACACTGACCATAGTTTGCTAACGCGTTAAAAAGAGCGGGAAAGCCGGAACTTGTTGAAAAAAAAAAAAACTTTCTTCCACTATTCTTCTACGAATTTCGAGGTGAGTTCATTTTATACAAAATTACAAATTACTGTAAAATTATTAATTAGTTGTTGTCCCACATTACTAATTTGCTCTAATAATAAGATAAATACCTGTAGAAAGGCAAGTCAGATACTTATTACAATAACTGTGACGAAGTTTGAGAAAGGTACGCCATTGTAGGACATCCATTGTTGAACAAGCCAAAGAAGACGCCTTGCCGTAGTGGCCACTAGAGCAATGTTTCTGAGGTTTTAATGCTCCTCGATTACTATTCGTGCCTGTTGTGATATAATAATGGAAAAAAAGCTTGCGGATGGGCATTAGTGTTCCCTAATAACAATAGCTTTACCTATCTGCCGTGATGCGTCAGGTATCTTTATTTTGCATGAAGTGATGAGTGGAACAGCTTTAGGTACCTATCTGCGTTCGCCAAGCAAGTTGCTCAGCGTGGTGAGTACCTACGAACAAGCATGTTCCCCCCAATTATTGTTTTGAGTGCAGGCCATACAAGATTGGGCATACTGGAAATCAATGGGAAAAACCTATGTTCAACAGTGGACATTTTACGGTTAAAATGATGATGGTAAATTTTGGTTAATGTTAGGAAGAAGTAAAAATGTAGTGTTTCTAACAGGTTTGAAACATATTAGTACTAACCTATCTAGAGCATGGACGTGGAAATATTTGGAACTATCCAAAGCTTTGGTCACTGAACATGCGGTTTGTTCAGAATTCTAACAAATCACTAGACTTTCTGAAGATAAGCCAGGTTAAAACGATCTACTCTAACCGTGTGAATATGTAGTACATTGATAGATTTTGTATCGACTTGGATACATTTTATGTGAATAAATAAATCAATAGCATGCAAGGATCTAATAGTAAAATGGCATTTCATAGTTATAGCTTTCTCTCCGGTAAACAAACATGATTGTTATGTACCTACCTACATGCTTATGTATGTAGTAAGTATTATGGATCAACATTAGATATTATTCCACATGTTATTCAAAACATGAATGTTTGGATTTTGTATTAAGTAGGTACTTACTTTTATGTATGTAGTAGAGGTATAATTTTATTAATCTCTGCTTGTATTTTTAATTTAGCAAATGGGAGCTCATGTTAGGCAGCATTTAATCTGCTTCAAGCTTAATAATGTAACAAATAAATCGATTTTAATACAACTTTTTTCCTTATAGATGAAACGAATTAATACTTCATATCCTGCTTCAAAGCGACGTGCCATAGCTGCGAGAGACAACACAACTGTGTGTGTTCTATCTGGTGAGTCACTTTAATTCATTGCTTTCTATACATACATCTAAATATAGGTAGATTGAAAACAAAAGATGTCAGTTTGACTTTATTATAATTTGTACCTATTGATCAATCAATGTGTATTGGGAGAGGCCTATGTCCAGCAGTGGCCTAATGTGGGCTGATGATGATGATGATCAATCAACTGATACATTTACTGCTACCCATAAGCTTCAATAAAATAATACAATGCTTTGGAATTACAAGAGAATGGTTTTGGTGCAACCATTACAATCACTTTAAATTGTATGCCGCAATGCAATTTAACTTGTAGTACAGTGGATGTCCTATGGTCAATGATGATGATGTAAATAAGTGTATCATACCTGTATTAATATAGGGAACAATTCATAATTTATAGTATCAAAGCAATCAATTGGTAACCTAAATGCTATTCAAATAATAGAAACTCATTACTTATATTATTTTAGGAAATTTAAATACACTGTCTTTCATTCTGAACATTACATCACCAATTAGGTAGATCTTATACTTTCTATTAGTAGTAAGTCAAAGAGAATGGACTTATTATGCCATCTGATGTTTCACATTATTTTTATATTTCAAGAATAGAAGAAGTGGCAATAACAATAACTAAAAACTAGGAAAATAGTAGTACTGACAAGTCTGAATAGATAATAGGTAGGTTAATTTACATTTTGTTATTGAAAATCTGTAGGTTCTGTAAGTAGATGTAACATGCTAAAATTATTTATAAAAATTATACA
Organism: Anticlea derivata; assembly: GCA_947579855.1. Lineage (NCBI taxonomy): Eukaryota > Metazoa > Arthropoda > Insecta > Lepidoptera > Geometridae > Anticlea > Anticlea derivata. The sequence goes on from OX388269.1 coordinate 10,508,043, forward strand.
TAAAACACTTGAAATTCATACATACCTAAGATTTGTGTAGAATGTAATTATGATACTCACTATCAATACAATAACTAGGTATAGTTGAACCAAGTTATCTTGGTACGTTTGATAAAGTTTGGTGATAGGTACAGTTACCGCGCCGTCGCGTCAGTCGCTGCCGCCGCGCCAATTTCGCGACGCAATGTCATACTGTTTATCAAGTATTAGCTTTTGTTCGCGGTTTCGCTCGCGTGGTATCTACACAAAAAGTAGCCTTTATGCTATTCTAGGTAAAAAACTTTAAACACTTGTAAGATATAGTGTTTTTAGACCTGGTATGCGAAATAACAAGTAGGTAAGTACGACCCATCCCTACTGGACTACCTAAGTAGATATTTCATACATAATTTCGTGATGGTGTTTACGAGATTGCGCACTGCAGCGAGCAGCTTCTATCAGTGGCGTTCCATCTGTTGATTGATGCAGTACTAATCCTCAGCGTTCTGCTCCATGCTGGCGGCCCTGTCACTGCTGTTGTTGCAACAGTTCCGGTCGTGATGACGTCTGATGAACTTACTATTAATAATGCTGATTGTATTTATGTTTTATTGTTTATTTTTGTTCTGTGTCAATACTGTATGTGTGTGTTCTTTAGATTATAGTGTTTTCTTACCAAATCTAAATGTGAAATAAATAGTTCATTCGTACAATTAGTACGTATGACGTAAACACCTACCTACCTCATTTTTATTGATCCTCATTTATGTTTTATTTTATGCCAAAAATAAAAAGTAAGGTTTTAATTAGGCCTAAATAGCTTATACATTTATTATTTTAGGGACCACACATCAAGGTGATCCAAAATTGCAAGGTAATAACGCACAGTGTGTAGCCATGTCAGCATGCGCGTCGGTACTTTCAATTTGCAAGAATCGGGAGCTTGTTGCAACCGATATTGATGAGATTCTTAAAAGCGGAGACGCGTTGTATATGTCTCGTAAACCGTTTTTACCAGCAGGCATATTATTTCTTGAACCAGAAGAGTTGCCCACGGAGATTTGCGTCGGAGATTTTTCGGCTCAAATTGAAAATATGAACAGCAACTGGATCAATAATGGGTTATTTCCCAATAATCTCCAAGAAAACGAACAATGTTTGTTAACTCTGACAAATTTAATAGAAGGTAGTGTTTTTAACACTGATCATAACGATAACACGGACAGCATAATATTCACTGGGCAAAACTACACGGTTTCGTTTTGGCGATTTAATAATGTCTATTATTTATTTAATAGTCACGCGGTAAATGCACTCAACAAACCGGATATACTTTCCGGAGTAGCACGTTTGTTTAAATGTGATACTATACGTGAATTGGCAAAATTACTTTTGGCGCGAAACGTTTACGTTGGCGAATATGCGCTACACCGGTTACGCGTTATTAATTATAACTCGGTTCGTTTGATTTCACCAGTCGTTTCGAGTCAATCGACACAGACGCCATCCATCCTCCATGGATTTACGCCTGCGCCGGTTCGTTTATATTCTCAGGTCGTTTCAAGTCAATCGACACAGTCGCCATCCATCCTCCATGGATTTAAATTTACGCCCGCGCCGGTTAGTTTAATTTCACCGGTCGTTTCAAATCAATCGACAGAGTCGCCATCCATCCTCCATGGATTTAAATTTACGCCCGCGCCGGTTAGTTTAATTTCACCGGTCGTTTCGAATCAATCGACAGAATCGCCATCCATCCTCCATGGATTTCAATTTACGCCCACGGTGCCTTCACCTATAGTTTCGATAAATGACTCCGAAAGTCATTCAACGCCTTCGCAGTCTATACTCGACGGAGTCCAATTAACACCTGCGTTGCGTTCACCGATTCCATCAGAATCCAAAAAAACTACACTTGTCACAGCCACGACTAAATCAGAAAGCGCTGCAATCAATCACAGGCAAATCATATCAAATTCAAAACCAGTGGTTGTGACAAACGGTGTCCAAAAACCAGTTGTTGTTCTGCAAAATATGTTTTCGGAATTAACCGTTGATAATGATGAAGTTACTGCAACTTCAACGAAGAGAGGTCGACCCAAGAAAGTAAAACGTGGCCCTAAAAAGACAAAAGTAAACGCACATTTAGATGCCGTTAAAAAATATAATATGAAAAATCCTCAAACACATCGTCAAGCTGTAAAGAAATACACAATAGAAAATCCCCAGATCAATCGCGAAGCTGTAAAAAAATACTCAATAGAAAATCCAGAGATCAATCGCGACGCCGTTAGAAAGTACACTGAAGAGAATCCCCAAATCAATCGCGACGCCGTGAAAAAATACACTGCAGAAAATCCGCAAGTCAATCGCGACGCCGTACTAAGATATAACACAAGTAGCCGTAATGTAGACGTATCGCTACGTCCATTAAATTTAATAGCAGCTAAGAGGGACGCTGATCTTGACAATATAAATTTGTTCACACTTAAGAAAAATTCGTTGCTCTCGTCCGACATATTTAGATGCCCACATTGCAACTCGCGTATTTTTGAGGAAGAAAAATCGAGAAAGCAATGGTGCTGCGGATCGGGCGCGTACAACGTTCAAAATTTTATGCCACTAACGGAGGATTTTTACTCTCATCCTTCGTTTGTTAATAAGCCGCGAGCGTATAATAATTTATATGCCTTCAGTGCCTTGGGTGTTTCGCACGGGTATCAACAACCAACCGGATTAGCTTTTCTTAAAATTCAGGGGAGAATCTATCATAGAGTTTTCGATTTAGCATACACTGATAATCTCAATAATTTAGGATTATACATAAACGATCCAAGCGAACGCGAACAGCACGCTTTAGGTATGAATCTTGATACTCAAGTAACTCGTAGTATAACAAATTTTTTGCACAACGTCAATCCATATATTGAATGTTTCAAACGTTTAAGTCAGGAGCCGTCTGATCAGGCCTTTATTCAATTTCAATTAACCTCTCGGGCCACTCATGGCAACATTTTAGGCGATTTACCTATTGGTAGAGAAGTAGCGGCTATCATTAGTAATGAAAAGGAAGAGTACGTACCGCGTTGCATAGCTGTGTGGAAAGTCGGTGATAAGAGACCGCACACTGTCGATATTATGCACCCACTATACGAAAGTTTTCAATATCCGCTGCTTTATCCCGAAGGCAATCCCGGTTGGTACCCTAACAAAGTAGACAACAACGGAAATAAATTAACGCAAGTTAAATACGTTCGGTGTTTGTTGTTGTCAGAACCACGGTTTTCTGAACTAAATAGGCTCTCTGAAGAATGGTTAGTCGATATGTATTGCAGGATTTCGGAAGAGCGGTTACGTTTTCTTAGCAACTTACAAAAACATAATTCGAATAATGCGCTGAGGTCCGCTCCACTTCAAGAAGTTGAAATGAGCATCGAAACCGCGAATCAAATTCGAAACGATGAAACGATTCAGGGAGAAGGGTTTGTGCCAGGTCGCGTCTATCTGCCCAGCACTTTTACGGGGGGGCCGCGATACATGAAAGGCAAGTACAGCGACGCCATTGCTTTAGTAAGCAGATTAGGTAACCCATCCTATTTTTTAACATTTACATGCAATCCGAAATGGCCCGAAATTCAACAGTCCTATGAGGGTCGGTATGCAAATCCACTTGTTTGCGCTAGAGTTTTCAATTTAAAATTAGCCGAATTATTAAGAGATATAAGATCCGGTCGCTGGTTTGGCAAATGCACATACATAATCCATGTAATAGAATTTCAAAAGCGAGGCTTACCGCACGCTCACATTTGTTTTAGGGTCGAAGGTGGCGGCCCTGTCCAAAATATAGATATAGACAAGTTTGTTAGAGCAGATATCCCTGATGCTTCAGAAGCTGAAGGTAGATTAAGGATGGCAGTTTTAAGTCACATGATTCACGGTCCCTGCGGTCCACCTTACAGAACAAATTTGCCGTGCTGGGACGGTGACAAAAATAAATGTTTGAAATATTTTCCAAAACGAGAAACAGACACCACTTTCTGTGATGAGAAAGGTTTTGTTAACTTGTGTAGAAGCAGTAAAAATGAAGCCGTTATTCAGTATCGCGGTCAAAACGTAACAGTAAACGACACATGGGTTGTTCCATACAACGCGAGTCTCCTTCTCAAGTACGACGCTCATATCAACTTGGAAGTGTCCTCGCAAGTTACAATAGTAAAGTATCTGTTTAAATATATTACAAAGGGACCCGACGAATCGCGCGTAGCTATCGTGTCTGAAGAAGATAAAAATAACGAGATTGAACAGTTTGTCACGAAGCGATACATAGGTTCTAGCGACGCTGCCTGGAGAACGCTAGAATTCGATGTGACCGCGCGCGAACCAAACGTGAAACAACTATCGGTTCATCTCGAAAATCAGCAGGCAGTTTATTTTAAGCCAGGCACTGAAGCGGAAGCCGCGCGACGAGCCGGCTCGGATTTAATTACGTATTTCAACCGTCCCGTAGGGAATGCTTTCGACAATCTAACCTATTTAGACTTTTACGAACAATACATAACTCATCCTAAGCGTCCCTCTACAAAAAACACGGAAATTTATGAGACGACAAACAATAAATTCATCACAAAAAGACAACGGGGTGAACTTGTCGCGCGTCTTTTCTGGGTCGCACCTAACAGAGGTGAACAGTTTTACCTTAGAATCCTTCTAAAGTCATACCCGTGTCGTAGTTACACAGATCTGATACATCTTGGTGGTCCGAATTGCACAACTTTTCAGGAAGCTGCTAAAACCGTTGGTCTTGCCGACGACGAAGTCGAATACGAAAGAGCTATGTTGGAAGCTTCAAATTTTTGCACAGGACCACGTCTGCGTAGCTTTTTCGTACTCTTGGCTGTTAACGGTGTCCCAGTCGCGTCTCTCTGGGACACATTTAAAAACCAATTAAGCGAAGACATTTCATATAGGCTACCTAATGATGACAAAGAAAACGTATACAAATCGTGTCTCATTCAGATAAGCAGAATGCTTCGCAAACACGGATCGACGCTTGCACAACACGGTTTGCCGGATGTCGTTGATGACACGACCGAGCTAGGCAGGGAACGCGTAGAATACAATAGCGATACGCTGATTGATTTTGTAGACGAATGGGTTCCTCGCCTATCGCGTGATCAACGGATAATTTATGATTACGTGTTGAACCTTTGCAACGACAGTAGTTTTCGCGACCTAAACAAAACGGCAATTTTCGTTGATGGCCCTGCAGGAACCGGTAAAACAAAACTATTAAATGTAATAGCGGCGCACGTACGCGGTAATTTAAAAGGAGTAGTTTTATGTACTGCCAGTTCTGCGATTGCAGCTCAAAATTACGAGGGAGGGACCACAGCTCATAGTATGTTCAAGTTTCCACTGGATCTCGTGGACGATCTTGGCTACTGGAACATTACTAATGGTACTCAAAGAGCAGAACTGATTTACCATGCAGACATCATTATTTATGACGAAGCCCCTATGGCACATAAATATTTAATTCATCTGCTTGACAGGTCATTGCGTGATCTCATGCATAACAATAGAATCTTTGGAGGAAAAATTATTCTGTTTGCTGGGGATTTTAGACAGATTCCTCCAGTAGTTATAAATGCTAGAACCAACTCTGATATTTTAAATTCATCAGTCAAAACATCTCTCATTTGGAATAACGTAAAGACATTTTCACTTTCGACATCGCAAAGATGTAAAGATGTAGAATATGCAGAGTTCCTATTAAAATTAGGATCAAACAAAATAGAAACTCATGCATTAAAAATTGGTAGAAGTATTCAAAATTTAGTTGATTTAAGTTGCATCGACACTGTTTCGGATTTAGAAGAATTAATTGACTTTGTTTTCCCCTTTGTTAATGAGCCCGTTATTAACATTGACGCGGCAATACTATGCACACGCAATGACGCTGTTCGAGAAATTAATAATAACATTATAGAACGTAGATTAGACGGCGAAATATTTCACTTGTACTCGATCGATAAAATAGATAACGATAATGCAGATGAATTATTTTTAGGGCCTGATACACTTAATGGAATGCAACCGCGAGGTTTTCCCGAACACGACCTCAAATTAAAAATCGACTGTATTTGTATGATCATGCGTAACCTAAGTTTTGCTGATGGACTTGTAAACGGCACTAAAGTTATAGTTAGAAATATTTCGCCGCGATTAATAACCGTACAAAAGTCTTCAGGTACTGAAGACTATTTCATTCCGCGTATTCTTTTCAAGGGCCCCATCGCACCCAACAATCCATTTGAAATGTGCCGTCGTCAATTTCCATTACAGCTATGTTATGCGATGACAATCCATAAAAGTCAAGGTCAAACTATTAAACGCGTTGGTGTAGATCTCAGGTCGGATATGTTCAGCCACGGACAATTGTACGTAGCGTTAGGCCGAGTTACGGAAAAAGATCACATCAAAATATTGTTGCACAAGGATTGCATTATCAGCGGCAAACCGTACGCGAAAAATGTTGTTATACCGGAGCTTCTCTAGATTCAATCAAACGTCTTCGCTTAATAATCGGCATAAAAATGTAAATAAATAAAAATGTACATAAAATCAAATTTAGAGCTACCTGAATAAGTTTTAAACGGTTCACCTTTGTATCCTCGTGGGCAATTTTTGTAAATATAAAATCAATTAACGAAATCATGTTGACATGGCTGTACCTTGGCGTTTTTAAATTATTTATTAATCATGTAGCGACTATCAAATAATAAATTAATCATGTGTTATTTTATATGCTTATCTTATTTATAGGAACTTTACAAAGACCAAGAAAATTAATTTAATATTTAAATTTGTAGCTATAACAAATATGTACATTGAGTGTCATCTCAATGAAAAAAATCTAATCTTTGCTATTTTTAATTACAAATAAGTAAGATCAAGTCAGTTTTAGAGAAATATGGGTCAATGTCAGATTGTTGTTGAACCATAATTCCTGATTATAGGTGAATTCGTCCGATTATGAATCACAAAACGAACCATCGTTAAGTTAACTATCCCATCTACAAGTGAGTCGATCGGATGTTAGTTGGTATCTACTCGTTGCCAAGAACAAGATCTGGTTAGTGCCCAAGCAAAGTCAGTTAAACTGAATGTCAGTACGAATTCGGTGCTAAGATACGTTATCGTACCGATATTAAGTCGGTTTCAATGTGGTCAGTTTCCAACGATTTCCGAGATGCATTAGTAGTCTGTGATGCGTTGATTTGGAAGGGAATCAATTTCGAATGATCGATGGAGTACCTATAGTAGGTACTATCTGACTTGAAGTGGATCACTATGGATGTATAGGTATCGGTCAAAATAGGTAGTTCGGTTAGTTATTTTATCGGTAATGAGTCACATTTTGCATCCATGTGGAATCATTGCTGAAATGTGTTTTGTGGTGCTTAAATTGGAGATTATCCCTAAGTGTGTCATTGAGTTCTCGTTGATGTTACAGGAAATGATGTCCGATATCTAAGTTCTATCTTCGTACTATCTTCGTTCTATCTTCGTACTATTAACAGATAATAAATGTGAACATATGCTTGATGTTCGTTGGCTCAATCACTTTTTTTATTATTTAAAGTGTTTTTAACTTGACCTCCTCTAAAACTTTAAATATATATTTGTCTAGATGTATATTTCAATATTTCCACATTTAAATTTCAATGATAACTTGGATAGTTTTTTAAAAGATGAGTCAGATTGCATCGTCTTTCATGAAAGTTTAATAAATGTAACAAATTAAATTAATATCTATGTTTATCATAATGTAAGTAATAATTATAAGAATCTATAGTAAAATACTCACATGAGAATATTATTATCGATAATTCAATACAATTTTATCAAATTATAATTAATAATTTTCAATGCAAACTATCGATATTATAATTTTGTACTATCAATAGTAGCATATACTTACTTAATAGTATCAGTAATAAACGTACAATGACTCATATTATTAAACTTCATTTTGTCTATTCTATTCTTTTCTGAAGAACTATTCAAGATCAACAGGAACAAGTGAAATAGATGTGAAGTGAATAAAGCTATAAATCGAGTGATTGTGATTTCAAAATATATCAATACGAGAAAAATGCTTTAAGAAGAATTATAAATCATCAAAAAAATCATCAAATTATTCTAAGCCGAAATAAGATGAAGATGTTTTTAACAATGGTGCCTGAAGAGAGTGCATGGAGAGCATGAAAAAGTATAAAAGGAGGTTACAGAATCTAATGGAAGGTGATATTATTATCGTCTCGAAGATCATCTGGAATCAGTCTCTCCGATGACAACTAATTCACTATTAAAACCTGCTACATTAATATACAAGAGGCCTCTCTTATCGCATGACCATTAGTTTTCCTCTATAACTAAAAACTTCTTCTACCATACTAATGAGTCACCCTTTTGAAAAAGCTGCTCGTGTTCAAACTAAAGAAACTGAAAAATAGAAAACTGAAGATGTACGATCACAATGTTTTCACCTCACAATCACCGATTTACCGTTACTTTAATTCAAGATCCAGTGTGGCGGACTACGAGCTACGAAGATTTAAAATGATAATTTAGCTATTGCATAACGATAGGTAACTAGATAAGTCATTGTACTTGTAAGAATGTCAATACTAAAAAAAAAATACTTGAATTTTATGAATTGTAAAATTAAATAAATATATTTTGCTACTAATATTACTTTTAATACTAACACTTGATATGAACACTAAAATGTAAATGATATTCACTCACATTTTTTAAACTGCTATGTATACCTCATTTTTTAACAACTGTAATACTATAAATGATGTTAGGTACATTTTTAATAATTATATGATAATAAACAAAAAAAAAATATGCTTAAAAAAATGCATAAAAAAGTAAATGCATAGACAAAAAAATCATAAGAAATACCTACATGCATAAAAGAACACATGCATAAAAAAATAGATGCATAATCCGAAAAAAAAAAGAAATAACAACAACTACTTTATAGACTTATAAATAATAATAATGCAAGATTACAAATACATGTCATGTTAATGTTACTAAGGAATGAACAACAATGAACAAAGGTTCATTTCAATCTAATAAATTGTATAAGTACTCGTCACTTATAAACTTTCATGAAGAAAATAGTATAAGCTATCATATTAAATTAATACAATCCATGTTATCATTGCTACATATAATTTACAATAGATACATCCCGACTTATACACATTTTCACATCTTCCAATTATTTGCCACGCCTCTTCACTCTTCACACAATACAAAAAGTATTATTAATATTATATATCTATCTGCCGCCATCCATACCATAAATCAGTCCGAAAACGTTTCTTCGCTCTTTTTCAATGAAAAGAATGACTGAAACGTCGGACTTCCGCCACTCGCACATTTACACACAGCTACCGCCATTCACACCACATAAAAGTCCACACACGTCTCTTCGTTCTTTTCTTAATGAAAAGAATGACTGAGACGTCGGACTTCCGCCACTCACACATTTATACACAGATACTGCCATTCACACCACAAACAAGTCCACATACGTCTCTTCGTTCTTTTCTCATTGAAAATAATGACTGAGACGTCGGACTTCCGCCACTCACACATTTACACACAGCTACCACCATTCACACCACATAAAAGTCCACACACGTCTCTTCTTTCTTTTCTTAATGAAAAGAATGACTGAGACGTCGGACTTCCGCCACTCACACATTTACACACAGCTACCACCATTCACACCACATAAAAGTCCACACACGTCTCTTCTTTCTTTTCTTAATGAAAAGAATGACTGAGACGTCGGACTTCCGCCACTCACACATTTACACACAGCTACCACCATTCGCACCACATAAAAGTCCACAAACGTCTCTTCGTTCTTTTCTTAATGAAAAGAATGACTGAGACGTCGGACTTCCGCCACTCACACATTTACACACAGATACTGCCATTCACACCACATAAAAGTCCACACACGTCTCTTCTTTCTTTTCTTAATGAAAAGAATGACTGAGACGTCGGACTTCCGCCACTCACACATTTACACACAGATACTGCCATTCACACCATATAAAAGTCCACACACGTCTCTTCTTTCTTTTCTTAATGAAAAGAATGACTGAGACGTCGGACTTCCGCCACTCACACATTTACACAGATACTGCCATTCACACCACAAACAAGTCCACATACGTCTCTTCGTTCTTTTCTCATTGAAAAGAATGACTGAGACGTCGGACTTCCGCCACTCACACATTTACACACAGCTACCACCATTCACACCACATAAAAGTCCACACACGTCTCTTCTTTCTTTTCTTAATGAAAAGAATGACTGAGACGTCGGACTTCCGCCACTCACACATTTACACACAGATACTGCCATTCACACCACATAAAAGTCCACACACGTCTCTTCTTTCTTTTCTTAATGAAAAGAATGACTGAGACGTCGGACTTCCGCCACTCACACATTTACACACAGATACTGCCATTCACACCATATAAAAGTCCACACACGTCTCTTCTTTCTTTTCTTAATGAAAAGAATGACTGAGACGTCGGACTTCCGCCACTCACACATTTACACACAGATACTGCCATTCACACCACAAACAAGTCCACATACGTCTCTTCGTTCTTTTCTCATTGAAAAGAATGACTGAGACGTCGGACTTCCGCCACTCACACATTTACACACAGCTACCACCATTCACACCACATAAAAGTCCACACACGTCTCTTCGTTCTTTTCTTAATGAAAAGAATGACTGAGACGTCGGACTTCTGCCATTCACACATTTACACACAGATACTGCCATTCACACTACAAACAAGTCCACATACGTCTCTTCGTTCTTTTCTCATTGAAAAGAATGACTGAGACGTCGGACTTCCGCCACTCACACATTTACACATAGCTGCTGCCATGTATACCACCCAACAGTTTAAATACGTTTCTTCACCCTTTTCACAATGCAAAAAGTGACTGAACGGTTCTGACCTTAATTCTTAAACATTTTTGATGTGGCATTATCTCTTTACTCTTCATACAGTAGGTACATTAAATTATCGAGGTATCCATAATCTAAATAAACGTACACTCCCATACACACATAGTCCTATGATTGGCCATGTCTCTTCATACTTTACATAATGTGATTTAACCATCGGAATTCCACTATTTTAACATTCTAATACCATCCTTATAATTATACACAATTGCAAACACATCATTTCCTGTAACATCAACGACAGCTCAGTGGCACACTTAGGGATAATCTCCAATTTAAGCACCACAAAACACATTTCAGCAATGATTCCACATGGATGCAAAATGTGATACCGATAAGATAACTAACCTAACTACCCATTTTAACCGATACCTATACATCCACAGTGATCCACTTCAAGTCAGATAGTACCTATACTCCATCGATCATTCTAAATTGATTCCCTTCCAAATCAACGCATCATACACTCGAGAGCATAGAAATCGCACATAGGGGAATTTTTCTACATTTTAATTTCGACCCTTATTTTTTTTTAAATTATAGTGATGTTGCAAATATAACTTAAATTAAATTGAAGTACACACTGTTAGCTTCCTAAAAACACAAAATGTCTAGCCTTGACCTTCGAAATCATAACAGTGGCAACTAAACAATAGAATGGCCTAAATTAGCTCGTTTCAAGTAGCGCTGTTTGTGGGACTTTGAGCAGGTATAAAACGATAAGGGATGATTGAAATTACATCATTTGCATACCAACTCCCAGTCAGAAAGGTCCTTTAACGAATACGTCATCTCTCTAAACAAGAAAATGGATACCACACCAGAAGCAGCGTCTCAAGTGGTTGCATCTCCGAACGGGTCGCATACGGCGGTGGTTCGTTTATGTTCAGAGGAGGCATTTCTCTGGAAGCGAAAACTGAATTTGTCTTCATCACAGGGCCCGATACCGACCGTCGATCGGGTGGATTGACTTCCCAACGTTACGTTGAGGAGATCCAGGAAGAACATGTTGTGCCTTATTCTGGATTTATCGGCGAAAACTTCGTTTTTATGCAGGATAACGCTAGACCACACACCGCTGCTATAGTACGCCAGTACTTGGAGGAGGTTGAAGTACTCGTTATGGCGTGACCTGCTCGAAGCCCAGATCTCAATCCCATTAAGCACTTATAGGACGAACTAAAGAAACGAGTAAGAGCCAGAAACGCAGCGCCTACGAGTCTCAGAGAGCTCCAAACCGCGATCAAGGAAGAATGAGACAGCATACCGCAGGATTTCGTAAAAAAAATGATTTCTTCAATGAAACAGCGAATGGAAGCTGTTATTCAGGCTAGGGGAGGCAATACCTCGTATTAATAAATCGATACATTCACAAATTTATTGTTTTTTTAACCTTTTATACCTGCTCAAAGTCCCACAAACAGCGCTACTTGAAACGAGCTAATTTAGGCCATTCTATTGTTTAGTTGCCACTGTTATGATTTCGAAGGTCAAGGCTAGACATTTTGTGTTTTTAGGAAGCTAACAGTGTGTACTTCAATTTAATTTAAGTTATATTTGCAACATCAAATTAATTTAAAAAAAAATAAGGGTCGAAATTAAAATGTAGGAAAATTCCCCTATGTGCGATTTCTATGCTCTCGAGTGTAGACTACTAATGCATCTCGGAAATCGTTGGAAACTGACCACATTGAAACTGACTTGACATCGGTACGATTACGTATCTCAGCATCGAATTCGTACTAACATTCAGTTTTACTGACTTCGCTTGGGCACAAACCAGATCTTGTTCTTGGCAACGAGTAGATACCAACTAACATCCGATCGACTCACTTGTAGATGGGATGGTTAACTTAACGATGGTTCGTTTCTGATTCATAATCGGACGAATTCACCTCTAATCAGGAATATGGTTCAACAACAATCTGACTGGACACATATTTCACTTAAAACTAACTTTATCTCACTTACTTGTAGTTATAAGTAGTTTAAGATTCGATTTTTCCGTTGTCATAACACTTAATGCATGTTTGTATTTGCACGGATTTAAATTTAGATTTTTTTTCTTGTGTACTACACATGCGTATCCGTCTATGTATTGTACTTTATATTATTATATATAAACTCCTTATTATAATATTGAAGATGAAAGTATAAATGGGTTGTAATTTCGTTAAATATAGAGTGAATGACAGTGTGATAAGAGAACGTTGTGAAATGAACGAGGATGTAATGACAAGAATAGGCAAAATTAACATAGCATGAAGAGATAATGAATGAATGATTATTTGTTTAGAGGTTATTTTTCTTTTTTTTTGGTTCTAGAACAAGCCAGTTTCTCTTGTAACTAAAGCTAAAGTAATCTGTCAGGTACATCAAACAAGTATATATAAATTATGGAGTAAATGACTGAATGATAAGAGAATGTGGTTATGAGATTGTTTATGCATAAAGAGATATTTTATCTTCAATATTTTTGGTTCTAGAAAATGCCAACTTTCAATTGTTGCTATCAGGTATAAAAGACGACTGGTTATTCAATATTATTATGTACACTTTTATAACACCCCACATACATCGTACTGTTCAACTACACTTACTCAATATCATTATATCTTTTCCATTTATTTTATTTCCTTTACTTTATTTATTTTGTTTATTCGAAGAATTTTATTTATCAATATTGTAAAAGCATGTAGAAACGAATGCAAATGAAACAATTGGAAGGTCGATATGTATGTTTTAAACTATTCTTATTTTTAAGTATATTATACACATTTATTATATAACATCACCACACTGACACTATTTATTAATAATTTATTAATATTTATATTGTAGTGCATTAAATCCTTAGATTAGTCTTGTATACTTATAATTAGTCATAGGTATGCTTGTAATTAGACATAGTCAATAAATTATTTTAAATACAATAATAATTAATAATATGTATAACTTATGTAATATTTACTATAGGGAATATTATTATGTTCATTTGTATTATTGTATATATTTATTTATATACACATATTTGAGTTCATTGTAGATATCACTAGCGTGAATTTGAATTCATTGTAAATAACTGTAGCGTGGATTAGGCCTATTGGGGATACCACGTTAAAAAAAACGCACCTTTGTCAAACCTCAATGGTGGTGTGGAATCTGACAAATTAGTTAGTAAATAGTATTTTTTCTTAACATTGATATTATATATAAGTAATATGTATGATTTTTTTCGTAATTATAAATCTTTTCTTATACTTATATCTAACAGTAAATTAGTTTAGTTAGTTTAGTTTAGTTAGTTAACTGCCAATTTTAATTGGCCAGTGTTTGACCAGTCACTGAATAAAAACTGATCCTAAACCCTATCTATGGTAAGTGAAATTGAAATGTAAACACAGTAACGCAAAACTTAATTACGGTTTAATTTTAAATTATTTGTGGCCATGATTCTAATTTCTTGTTGGCTATGTCATCTTAGGTTTTCTATCAAAAATTATTCTCCTTTCAGTAACGCATAGGCAAGCAATCTACTTGCAGCTCGCTCTCACTCACTCATTGACATGGTTGTTCTCCTAGAAGGAGTGTTTGTTTGTTCTAGAAATTTTCCGTCATTCGTTGGGGCTATTCAATGGGACCAGAGGAAAAATCCTAAATTATAGGTCTTTCATACAAAATGTATGATTAATCTCGTGATTTCGAAGGCATGTTTTGTATGAAAATGCGAATTTTTTCAAATTTTTCAAACCAGGAACGAAATTCGAAGAGACATTTCCTTAAAGTTACTTTTCGTATGGAGCGTCCATTCCGGTACATGAGATTCGTTGATTTTGTATGGAGCGGACACTCCGTATCTCACTTTTTCTAAATACTCTACGGGAAAAATATTTTGTCATGTCAACTTTTTTTTTTTTTTTTTTTTTTCAAGAAAGGCTATGTCTTCTTAGGTTTTCTACCGAGTCGTACAGCAACTATAAAATCTCGCGAGCTGCTTGCAGCTCGCGCACAACGCGACCTCAAAAGCAACGTTTAGGCACGCGAGCTGCTTGCAGCTCGCGCACAACGCGCCCTCAAAAGCAACGATTAGGCACGCGAGCTGCGTGCAGCTCGCGCACAACGCGACCTCAAAAGCAACGTTTAGGCACGCGAGCTGCTTGCAGCTCGCGCACAACGCGCCCTCAAAAGCAACGATTAGGCACGCGAGCTGCGTGCAGCTCGCGCACAACGCGCCCTCAAAAGCAACGATTAGGCACGCGAGCTGCTTGCAGCTCGCGCACAACGCGCCCTCAAAAGCAACGTTTAGGCACGCGAGCTGCTTGCAGCTCGCGCACAACGCACCCTCGACAGCAACGAATAGGCACGCGAGCTGCGTGCAGCTCGCGCACAACGCGCCCTCAACAGCAAGGAAAACAGATCCCGCGAGCTGCTTGCAGCTCGCGCACAACGCGAAAAACTAGTTATACTATATACAATTAAACTACCACTGACTGACTCACTCATTGACATGGTTGTTCTCCTAGAAGGAGGGTTCGTTTGTTCTAGAAATTTTTCGTCATTCGTTGGGGCCATTCAATGGGACCAGAGGAAAAATCCTAAATCGAAGGTCTTTCATACAAAATGTATGATTAATCTCGTGATTTCTAAGGCATGTTTTGTATGAAAATGCGAAAATTTTCAAATTTTTCAAACCCGGAACGAAATTCGAAGAGACATTTCCTTAAAGTTACTTTTCGTATGGAGCGTCCATCCCGGTACATGAGATTCGTTGATTTTGTATGGAGCGGACACTCCGTATTTCACTTTTTCTAAATACTCTACGGGAAAAATATTTTGTCATGTCAACTTTTTTTTTTTTTTTTTTTTTTCAAGAATGGCTATGTCGTCTTAGGTTTTCTACCGAGTCGTACAGCAACTATAAAATCTCGCGAGCTGCTTGCAGCTCGCGCACAACGCGACCTCAAAAGCAACGTTTAGGCACGCGAGCTGCTTGCAGCTCGCGCACAACGCGCCCTCAAAAGCAACGATTAGGCACGCGAGCTGCGTGCAGCTCGCGCACAACGCGCCCTCAAAAGCAACGATTAGGCACGCGAGCTGCTTGCAGCTCGCGCACAACGCGCCCTCAAAAGCAACGATTAGGCACGCGAGCTGCGTGCAGCTCGCGCACAACGCGCCCTCAACAGCAAGGAAAACAGATCCCGCGAGCTGCGTGCAGCTCGCGCACAACGCGCCCTCAACAGCAAGGAAAACAGATCCCGCGAGCTGCGTGCAGCTCGCGCACAACGCGCCCTCGACAGCAACGATTAGGCACGCGAGCTGCGTGCAGCTCGCGCACAACGCGCCCTCAAAAGCAACGATTAGGCACGCGAGCTGCGTGCAGCTCGCGCACAACGCGCCCTCGACAGCAACGATAAAGAATCCAGCGAGCTGCGTGCAGCTCGCGCACAACGCGCCCTCAACAGCAAGGAAAACAGATCCCGCGAGCTGCTTGCAGCTCGCGCACAACGCGAAAAACTAGTATAAATATATATAAAGCTCGATTAGCGCACGTTTCTATAGAGTAACTGACTGACTCATTGACATAGTTGTTCTCCCAGAAGGAGGTCACTTTTGTTCTAGAAATTTTGCATCAATCGATGGGGCTGTTCAATGGGACCAGAGGAAAAATCCGAAATTAGATGTCTCTCGAACAAAATGTGTGTTTATTTTCGCGATTTCTAAACGCCTGTATGAAAATGCGAAAATGTTTAACATTTTCCAAACATTTTCAAACGTGGAACGACTTTCTATGACCAAAGACGCAAGTCATAAGATTCGGGACTTTGCCTATGATAGTGTACTATGAAACGAACGCTCGAGGTAGAGAATTTTATAGGGAGTGGTTACTCTTATGCTGAAGGTAGTCTTTGGAAATTATTATTTTTTATTTGAAATTCTTAGTGGCCATGATCCGAATTTGATTCTTCTTCTGATTGTTTATGTTGGCTATGTCATCTTAGGTATTCTTTTTTTTTTAGAATGGTTTTGTCATCTTAGGTGTTCTACCAAGATCTCACAACGCGACCTGAACAGAAAGGAAAACAGATCCAGCGAGCTGCTTGCAGCTCGCGCACTACGCAACCTCAACAGCAAGGAAAACAGATCCCGCGAGCTGCTTGCAGCTCGCGCACAACGCGAAAAACTAGTAATAATATAAAAACACAATTAATTGCCACGTAGGAACTGCGACGTGGGACGCGAATTGTCCGTGGCAGTAGGTACTTATGCCGCGGATACTTACTGCGATATCGTTATTCCTTAGTCGGCCATTAGCGAGTTTTTCTGTTTATCTGATTATTTTATTATTCACGGCCAGCTCCGAACAGTTAGTCGGTTAATGTATTTTTGGATTTATTCTTCATAATAACGGTAATGAAGCAACCCACGCTGTTCTTCCTAGAAATAAATAGGCTTGCTTACTTGTCGCGTCCCTGGTTCTCTCTTGGACACCCTACATGTTATTAATTATGCTCAATATGCGTCCACCTACAACTCCACTATTTTTATCGCTTGCTTGTCGTGTCACTGGTTCCTTCTTGGTCTTTCTGCATCAGGTCAGTAACCAGGTTGAGGTGTGGTGGCACTGAAAAGGGTCTATCACCGTCGGTGAAAGAATCAGTGTAGTGAAAGGATTAAAGTGCGCCTAATTAAACATTTTTATTGTTTATTATTCAATTTGCTTCCTACAAGAAACACTATTAATTCTGCTAGTTTCTATAAAAACTTAAGTTTCCCGTAAATGAAAATGGATCTCAGTCGTTAGTCGGAGCTAAGTTGGCAAAGCGGAGTTAATTTTGATGTTAATTAATTGTACATCCCGGGTTAAACAGGCGATAAATTTTGTGGTGCGGGAGGAATTGACAACGGTAGTTGTAGGATCAGCCTTAATGCCTTTAGATCGCGTGAACGAAGCGACAGAGATCTCCGTGCCAAATTGGACAAAGTCGGCAAGTGTGTGGCAATGTCACGTGTGAAGATACTATCGAATGGTTCATCCTTATTAAATTTTGTTTTAACGAGAACGTATCTATCGAACGAAAAGCAAACGAACCAACCAACGCACTTTCCCATTTCAAAATATTAATTAGAATCATCATCATCTCCCTGTCCTTATCCCACTTCATGTGGGGTCGGCACAACATGTTTTTCTCTTCCACTCCCCTCTATCAGCCGTCAAATCAGTATTCACTCCTTCAAAATATTAATTAGAATATTAGAATTAATACAAAAGGAACAAAACTTTGTGTGAAAGACGACATGAGTAAGAAAGGAGTGAATACTGATATGACGGCTGATAGAGGGGAGTGGAAGAGAAAAACATGTTGTGCCGACCCCACATGAAGTGGGATAAGGTCAGGGAGATGATGATGATGACAAAAGGAACAAAACCACAAATAGAAGCTTGTATACTCAAAGTTTTACGGTAGATTATGAATCTTTCCTTACTTGGAAAGGCAAATTTAACGAGTACTTCCCTACAACAACACGCCCTAACTTATTAAATAATAAGTTGTAGTCAGCCAACATCGCTCCCAATTACTGAAGTCGTGTACTGAATATCTAATTAATGTTATCCTTTGTTTTATAATACTATGATCCAGTCGTAACTTTCCTTTCTATCGTAATAAAGACGTCTATGTCTTTTTTCCAACAACTAAAGTGGCAATCAAGCTTACGGCCCGCCTGTTGGTAAGTGGTTACCGTAGCCTAAGGAAGCTTGCAAAACCAGAGGCATCACGCACGCGTTGCCGACCCGGACATTCCGAACATATCACACACAGTCAACTGATCCCAAACTAGGCATAGCCTGTACTATGGGTACCAGAGACTGATATACTTAATTAGATACATATTTAACAAACATCTGTGTTAATCACACAAATGTTTGTCCAGTGCGGGGATCGAACCTGCGACCCCTAGCGCAGAAGGCAGAGTTACTACCAACTGAGCTATGAGGCCAGAACCCCGAAATGATGACACCATGACATCGCGTTAAGGTAGCTTGAAATCTTCCTTGCTTGTTTATCGTGTCACTGAATCTTTCTTGCTCATTCTGTATTAGGTCAGTGACCAGATTGAGGTATGGTGGCCCTAGAAAGGGCCTATGGCCGTTAGTGAAAGGAGACTCCTGACTAGACCTAGACTATAAAATAATAACCTCAACCTAATACAAAAAAATCTTAAAAAGGCTCTATTAAAGTCACAAATGTTGGCAACCTCTTTGCTTTTGTGCAGAAACGAGCAGCGGACCTCATCTGTTGAAGAAGGCTGGTACGATGGAAAAGATAGACGGTTGCGGCTTGACGTTCGAGAAGTCAGGTTAGAAGTTTAAGGAAAAAGGGATCAGCTCTCTAATATTGGTGTAGACTGATTATATTCTTATTCTAACTTGAGTTCATGAGTTCTTATTATATCGCCAACACAAGCTTAATTAAATTGTGCTTATAAGACGCGGAAATAATTCCGGAACTCGTTGAAATGAGGAAAATATAATTGAAATTCCGCAAAAATGAATTAGAATTAACCCTTTAGTTAATTAACCTCTTGGCCGACAAGCCATAAAAAGCAGAAACGGTACCCGACGCCAAAAATTGCATTGAAAATTATTGCTTAAAGTAGAGATGAGCAAAACGGAATTGATACATTTATACAACGCAACGTGTTGTGCCAAATAAATGTCCATTTAATTTTAGAAAAAAAATGACAAATGTAATTAATATAATTTCAAACAACAACTTCACGCACGCACACTTACACTACCTCTCACACACAAACTCCTTACGTAAATTCCCTCCCAACCCATGCAGTTTTTAACATCGCACACATCCTCATAATCCTATTTAAACTCTACTTCAATACGTGCATATTTTTAACACCCAGTTTTGTTTTAAATCCCCCCCCCCCTACCCCTCCCTTAGGCAACACTGAAAAACAGCGTCTGGTTTTCGGACTAGGCACAAAGCTGAGTTGTTGCCTTTTCAACAAGCAGACAAATTATCTTTGTCATTTTTATTTTATGTGGTAGTAGGTACCTATTTCTTAATTTTGCTTTTTTATTTTAATTATTTTCTATGAACCTGTGTACCTATTTTAAAATCTTTAGTCTGTGTTGAATAAATTTATTTTCTTTCTTTCTTACTTTCTATGTACTACTATCATTTAGGTGAAGCACTTTACTAATATTATGGTGGACTAAGAAACCGAAATAAATGAATTTATTATTATTATCTCCGGATCGGCATGTCACGTTTTCTAAGAAATAAGATTGTAACACAATTTTAACTCCTTATTTTATTTCCTAATACCCAGGACTCTTGCTAGAGTAATTATACTACTAATAGAAATGCGAAAGTTTAGATGTATGGATGGATGTTTGTTACTCAATCATGCCAGAACGGATCTGAATGAAATTTGGCACATAGATAGATTATAGACTAGAAGCTATCCCTAATAGATTTAAAACGAGGTAGCCTATGTGCTCACATAGGCTACAGTCTTTTTATCCTGTATCCTTCCTTTGTAATCAAGATTACTTTCTAAAACAGCTGAATAATTGAGTTTGAACTTATTTGACTCCAAACATTGCTAAATTTTGCATAGTTTCTTCAATTAAAAATGTTGAATTTCCCAAAGTCGAAGACTAAACTTTATTTCCTATTGGGTGTAGAATAAGCCCCTTTCGGGGTAACATACGAACTATGAATCACCTTATACAGAAAAGCAAGCTTCTAGCAAAATATTTGTCTTCCAATAAAGACTGTGGCGGTCAA
The DNA here is from genome assembly GCA_947579855.1 of Anticlea derivata. Lineage (NCBI taxonomy): Eukaryota > Metazoa > Arthropoda > Insecta > Lepidoptera > Geometridae > Anticlea > Anticlea derivata. The sequence continues at coordinate 10,528,921 of OX388269.1, forward strand.
AAGGTAAAATATGTTGGTACTTTGCGGTTTATTTATAAAGAAGCCGACTAACTTACAAGTCATAAGCTTTAGCGATTCTGCTGATATTTCCTCTATTGTTGTTACCAATCTTTTAAAGATTCTATTCTTGATTTATCTACAAAATCGCTACTCTAACTGCGTCTTTGTCCGCGAGGTACCTAGATAAAGAGTAGCCTATTCGAGGTCTATATTATATTGATAAATATATAAAACTTAACATGCTCACAAACTTTCACATTTATAACAATTTTATTATTCACTCTCCATTGTTAATGAGTATGCACCATAGACTGCATGTAATGATGTACTCGTAGTGAAAGAAAAATTCTGGGAGGACTTTGATGCGGTGATGATGCATATTCCACAGAATGAAGAATATTTAATGCCGTGTCGAGCACATGATCCATACCTTAATTTGTTCCGTTTTTAGTGTACTTTTTCTTGCAACTTACGCCATACGCCATGACCGTTCATTTCGCAAGTTGCTGGAACTTGGCATTTTCTATCAAAAGCTTACCTGGAAAGACGAAAGGATTATGAATACGATGAAGGACATTATTTAACTAATTTTCTCATAATCGTTAATAGAGAGGGCTTGGTGTTTCTCTCTGTCTCGCGACGAAATGACGATAGGCCACACTGCAACTTCCTTCAAATCTCCAGACAAAAGATTATTGTTATAGAAAACTCTTCACAAACACAAAGTTTCATTCATACCATTCAAGGTTGTTTGTGGGGGCTTCGCCTTTGTTCGCTCTCTGAAGAGATATCGATGCTATTTAAAAGACAAAAGCTAAGCTAAATCAGAGGGACCTCATGCTTTAATTATTTTACATTTACTACATACCAACCTGTAAAAATGAGCAAAATGACCTTGTCGTGCACACATTTGGAGCTGTCGATTGTTTTGTTTGAACGTTTAAAGAGTCATAGATTCATCTCCTAACCCTCAAAATTCCCCTGGACACTATCATTTAGTTTTTCGCAAATTGAATTTTCACAACTAATTCTGGGGGTTCTGTCTGTCTGGGATTAACATAATGATTTTGGTCCTAATATCACAAGACATAACATGTTAGTCCTAAAATACTGTAGCCATGATGTAAAATTCCCAAATTCTTAAACTGACATACATATTTGTTGTCCTAACATATAGATATACCATAACATAGGCATAATAGTCTGTTCTCGAAAGATTCTTTCTTTTTATCTTTTATAAGGTTACCTATTACATGAAACCTTGAAGTAGTTCACCGTCTGATGTCCAAGAGAATGCCGCAATATTAAATCCTCAAAAGGGACACTCGTATAAATAATTCATTGAGCCTCCAAATATCTACGTTTTCGCGAATCGTCTCTATTCTTTTACTTAAGTGGTGTTTGTTGTTACTTTTATTTTCTGGAACCTCCTGGCATCCTACTTTTATTTCATAATAGATTAGTTTAACCGACTTCAAAAAACGATTCAAGATTCTCAATATGGTTGTTTGTTTGTAATATGTGACTCGATATTTCGCCAATTTGCTTACTGATTTTAATGTTTTTTTTAGCTGGTGCATAAAGAATTATCCGGGGATAGTTCAAATTAACCTGTATTCCTGAGAGATAGATACTTGTCCCTTTAAACGTAATCATATCTTGGAATGCCGACTTGCTGGAGGATTTTACGCTAAACACCCGTTTGATTTCAATAAGTAATCATGATATGATGATTAGAAATTCATTGAAACATACGCGAAGAATCTCTATACTTTTTACTCATGTAAGTAAATTTTTATTCATTAATTTTGTTACTAAGAAGTAAGTATGTAGGTATGTTCGTCCGAAAACATTTGAGAACAGAGGCCTACATAACATTAGTCTTCTCAAGCACACTCCAGATGGGCCCTTTCAATGTTATTGGCCCTCACATCGATGGGCCGCATGTAAATATAATGGCCCCTATTCATACGACTCGGATATTTAATCTTTCGAATAACAAAGAAAATTCGTAGGTACATTGTAAGATTTTGTCTATGGGAACCTTTTTTTTTTATGCAACTCGGAAGGCAAATATGCTTACGGCCCACCTGCTAGTCAGTGGTTACCGTAGCCTATGAACGTTTGCAATACCAGAGGCATCACGCACGACCCCGAACCCTGGCAACCTTACCGCAGGAACAAAACACTAATTGAAACAAATAATGTTATTTGGATGCGATCTTCTGTAATGCGGAGGTACCTAAGGGCTCCAATTTAGAGCGAGAAAATGTCGCTACCTCCTCTTAAAACAAATTCAAACTTCGTACTGTTATTTTAGGCGTGAGAATGAGTTTGTAAAGTTTTGCCTATAAACACGATCGGTGACTTTAAAACTTTTCCGTTTTCCTTCAGGTCCCGGAAAAAAGAGAAAAAGGCTCAAGACTTTTTCCCCAAGAATGTTAGACATCCTCTCAGATCAGATCCTTAAAGATGTCTACGAGGCGTATTCAGAGGCATGCACATATCCACATTTTGCAAGAGTAAGTATCCATACGTTGCAAGCCCATCGCCGCTATCCGGATATTTCTTAAATTGCGTTTAAAATATCATCATCATCAGCCTTACGATCCACTGTTGAACATAGGCCTCCTTCAGAGTGCGATAATGATTGGTTTAGAGCCTTCTCCATCCACCGACTTCCCGCAACGCTCACAATGTAGTCGAAACAAAGGTTGTCAGTTCTGCGAGTTAAAGACAAAAGGTGTTTATAAAATCACTAGGATCACTTTGAAACGTCTTAGAAACTAGGTGAATCTAACCCTGTTCTACAAAACCAAGCCTATAAAATCAGGAAACAAAAACGCCTTGGTGCCTTTCATGTTTTTCGATGATCCTTTTTCACAAAATGGAATGTAGAGCTTCAGTGTGGAGTTAAAAATATAAAAGTTTTAAAATAAATAAACGTCGACAATCCTCTTGTTATTTACAAATGGGGGAATGGTAATAGATCTCTACATTCTTAAGCCTATGGAGAATAGAGGCTGCTTTCCAAATTCGACAGCTGAAGTAATGTATTGAGATTTCTCAGAAAAGCCGGGTTTGTACTAGATACAACGTGATTTATTCAGAATCCCATTCCAATCTATACAGGAGGCTTTTTTTATCATTTTATAGCGTATGCTGTATCTCACTCAATATTTCGAAAGTCAAGTAAATGAATATCCTATTGTTATTTTAAGTATTTTTGTTTGACAGCTTGCGATATCGTTGAACTATTAAAGCTCACCCACAAATGTCAAACTCAAATTAACATTATTCAATAGCCGTAAGGCTCTTTTTGAAACGAATTTTATATGACATACCAAGGACATATCGTATATCGTTTGAACACGGCTTAGCAGCTCAAACCTACCTACCTACTTACTTTCAACCTGAAACAAATTGCCGACGAAACGAGAGGCCAAACGGTGACCTCACCAAAAAAAAGATGCTTCCGAAAAAGGTCTCCAAAATACTCAATCATTCGCACGAAAACAGGCAGGTGACTGCCAACGGATAGACACATTACTTGTAATCAATTACCTCGGAATCGATTGACGAATCGAGTCGCGACATCTCGATAGTTCGATAAATGTCTCCCCGAGCCATAAATAAGGTATTTCACTGATCGCTTACGTGACTCGATTACCTATGTTAAAGCTGCTTATGCGTGGGAGTTCATTTCCTGTAAACGACACAAAAGAAGAGTGACACTTTCGCAAAGATACAAAACTGGAAAAACAATATTTTCGTCGAGACCCCTTGCTTGTCGTGTCACTGATTCTTTCTTAGTCATCCTGTATTAGGTCAGTGACCAAGTTGAGGTATGCTGGCCCTGAAAAGGGCCTATGGCCGTTGGTGCCGCATATTCTTTATATGTGTAATGAAAGGATTAAATAAATAAATAAAATTCATTTATTTCAGACACCAAAAAAAAAAAAGTATGACTCTTAGAGTGAATACGGGGTGGGTATCTTTGTTTTGCCCTAACGATCAGATTTTTTTGTATGCCATAAAAATTATAAAAAATATCCTTTGGTTTGTCTTAAAAAAAGGGTGAAATGATCCTTTAAAATTAGATATGACACATCTTAGAATTTTGGGACAATCACGTAGCACTCTTCTCTAGTTGTTAAGATATTTTTTTAAGAAAAATATTATTTTCAAAACGGTACATACATCTTCAATGATAAATCTGGGTATTCTATACAAACACTTATATTTCCAATATCTGCTCAGCAGTCAACATAAAGCGAAGTAAACCCTACAATGGCTACCAATTTTATTTTTCAAGCTGAGGCGTCCTATTGAGATCTCTAGGCTTCGGCATAAGAGAACCTTTTATGATAAATTCCGAGCATATTTCCATTCAACACATGTCGGTATGCCGCGTCTTATATATTGGGGAAAATTATGTGAGGTAAGTTTCACACGCCCTCAAACACCCCTGGTGAGTATGTGTTTGAATCTACCTGCACAATTACCTGACCGGACGACCTCTGGGCAACGGGCTATGGAGAGAGCTATGCTTGGAGTTTCACTACGTGATAAGATCAGAAATAAGGAAATCCGTAGAAGAACTAAGGTCACCGACATAGCTCTCAGAATTAGCAAGATGAAGTGGCAGTGGGCAGGCCATATAGCTCGCAGAACCGACAACCGTTGGGGAGTAAAGGTTCTCGAATTGCGACCACGAACCGGGCGACGCAGTGTTGGAAGGCTGGATGGACCGACGACATTGTGAAGGTTGCGAGAAGTCGGTGGATGGAGAAGGCTCAAGACCGTTCGTCATGGAACTCTTTGGGGGAGGCCTACGTCCAGCAGTGGACTTCTACAGGTTGATGATGATGATGACGACCTCTGTGTCGTAGCAGACGAGTTCCCGCCTGATAACAGGACGTGCGTGTTCGATTCCCGCTGCGGGACAAATGTTTGCATGATGTGCCAATATATATGCGGGTTTTTTTTTTATTTTTTTTATTGATAATGGTAAGGCGTTTGGCCACCAACTCACTTTTGCAAGTGAGATGTGGCCTAAGATGGAGCACGCTTTCCCAGAGTGAACTTATTGACCCTAGATTTGAAGACTCCTAGATTGTATTTGATAGGGTCTGGGTATTGTGGTACCATGGTACTCGTAGATTTTGATACCAACGACAAAGGGAATCCTAGTATGGGGTCAGGACTATATACCCTATTTTAATGTGACTGTTGGGCGTTATATAATTTAGGGTAAATTTAGGAATAGTCATATTGTGTTAAGGCAGAACTTTTCAAAAGAATTCATCATCTCCCTGCCCTTATCCCACTTCATTAGGGGTCGGCACAACATGTTTTCAAAAGAATTAACCATTTAAAAGTTATATAAGAATAACCGTTATCATTCTGTTGTTTACTGCAGTGCCATGCCACTTAAAATCCTAATATTGGTAATATTGAGACCTTCCTAGGATTCATACAAAACAATCGCATTGGGTACAATCGGTTACGGCGTGATGATAACAATCCAAGAACCTCTTAGAATATAAGGTAATACGAACCTTTGTCGTAAAATACAGCAAAAGAAATAAAATTGGTTAGCATTTCTACAACGAATAGTACAAGAGGCGGCTGATGTGAATCTCCCTATTCAATCTGCTGCATTACATGAATTTGCTTACTTTTAGCTTAAGGGTTGTCACAGATTGCAATCTTAGCAATTTTTGACTGGCCTCATACCTCAGTTGGTAGTAACTCTGCCTTCTGCGCTAGAGGCCGCGGGTTCGATTCCCGCACTGGACAAACATTTGTGACTATCACAGATGTTTGTTCTGTGTCTGGGTGTTAAATATATATTATGTATATCAGTCTCTGGTACCCATAGTACAGGTTATGCCTAGTTTGGGATCAGTTGACCGTCTGAATAAAAAAAAAAAAAAAAGGTATAGGTATGTTACATTAAACATTCATCATCATCATCATTCCAGCCGTTGGAAGTCCACTGCTGAACATCGGCCTCGCCCACAGATGTCCAGAGCGACTTCCTATCATGTGTTTCCATACTCACCACGCTGGGCACGCGGGTTGCAGAGCGCAGTAAGAGCTATCGTTGTTAAAATAGGAGACGCTGCTGCCCATCCCCTAGCTTTTTTCTTTTAGTCGCCTCTCATTTACATCCACGGGTAAATATGGAGAGGGCTATTTTTCAGCCGGGACCACCACGGCCAATTAAACATTAAATTGGGATAACAGATTAGAAAAATAGACCAAAAGAAAATGTTAAATGTTACGCCATCTTGTGCTCGGGTGCTTCTTTGATTTTAATTATCTCCGCTAAAGTCAACCATGAGAGCAGTATCGTAGCTGCCAATATTTCAGAACAACTTTCAATATAAACTACGCAAAACTTCAGTGCCTGTTTTCAATATCGAGGTAAGCATCGTTCAATACCCAGCATGTGCCACCCCTGCCTGCCGCATTCGCTTTGCTCGCGTTCATATGCAAATCCGAAGCGTAGGTAATCCAAAAATATAACAAAATTAGGCACAACTGTAACCCCGTTGTAGATCCTCAGATGTCTAGGTACCTAAATAGATCTTTGAGGAAAGTTGGTATTTTTAGGGTTCCGAAGTTTAACTTTTTTTTTTTTTTATACAACTGAGATGGCAAACAAGCATACGGCCCACCTGTTGGTAAGCGGTTACCGTAGCCTATGAGCGCTTGCAATACCAGAGGCATCACGCACGCGTTGCCGACCCCTCCCCCCCCCCCCCCTAAAGAGCGCTGGCAACCTTTCTCATCGCAGGAACACAACACTATTTGAAACAAATAATGTTATTTGGCTGCGATCTTCTGTAAGGTGGAGGTACCTCCCCAGGCGGGCTGCTCCAATTCAGAACGAGAAAATCTCGCTGTGCCCTACCTCCTCCTGAAACTGAAGCTATAAGGGTTCCTGAACTAGGAACCCTTATAGCTTCACCATGTTTGTCCGTCTGTCAGATTTCAGCAGATATACTCACAAACTATTAGTATTATTATGCTGAAATATCGCATGGCAATATAATGGTGATGCCTATGAGTACGAACTGACTTCAGAAGCCTTGACTGTACGTGGTATGACACGCGCTTGGCTAATTTATTGAAATAAGGAAAAGTTCAAATATCACAGTAGTGTTTTTTTTGCACAGTAGGTACTTTTATAGATTCATAGAAGGTTTACTTAGTTTATACGATGATTGAATAAATAAAAAATATGTTGAGTTTGGTTTATTTTATTATTATTTTATTGTACTAGCGATTCGCTCCGAACTGAGATCTCGCGATGTCTGGTAAGTTGATTCTTCGATGACCGCTGAGGCACAGCAATATAAACTTAGAAAATCACATCTTTAGCATGTTTTAACTAATATCCAACCTTACCTGATCTTCGAAGTCACTAAAGCTTTACCTCATAATCTTACCAGTCATTCTTCATCGTACAAACCTTTTGACCAACTAAATTCCATGCAGATCGGATTGACAGTTCAAAATGTATGCTAACAAATATACATACAACGCCGATTCTTCCAAGTTGTTTGAAAGATCTTCTTTCGCATCGTTCGCTCGTTTAATTAGTCTTTCACACACAGGATTACCTAGTTCAGGCTCCTATGTAATATCTACCTACATGTAAAAATGACCATTAACCTGTAAATTTTTGTGTACCTTATCAATCTTATGAATAAATTATTTATTTATTTATTTCAATATGATTTTAGACACGACATTACAAGCGTCTGTTTGTCTCTTGTTTTAACTAAAATGGCATTGGAATAGTATTTGAAATTGCTTGAGCATAGAGTACGTGCCAACCCTACCTACTCAATTGGCATTCGTCCCGTTCCGTGCGCAGCATTCGTATGTAAATCCACAGCTCGACCTCCATTAGCCGGTGAGCCACTCTAGTAGGGTTGGCAAACGGTAACGCAATTGACATGATGGTTCAAGGATGATAACCCAGTTCAGTTAAAAAGTCACTGAACATAAGAACGTGTAGGCTCCTACGCTCTGTTTAGGAGATTAGGTGATGGCCTGAAACAGTGCAAGGGCAAACTGCATAAAATCTGGCACAGAGATAGATTACAGTCAGGAATAGCACATAGGCTACTTTTTATTTAGGCACCACGCGAACGAAGCCGCGAAGGCACAAGTTGTAAATAAGATTAAGCTCATATTTCGTCGCAAAATTTCTGGTAAGGGTTTGTACCGCCTGTGAGTAACGCGTCTGATTTATCGTTATATCATTACAAGACGGCAAGGCGTTACGGCCGCTCATAAACTGAGGATGACACAGTAGCCTGTAACATTAACAGCTGCTTCACTACGGATAAACCACTGAAATATGACTTACTATCTTAGCTTCTGGGAACAGAACTCTATCTATTCAATTCAATTTATTTCTCAATAGGCACATACATTGCACTTAAGATTATCAATTTTACAGGATAAATTAACAAAAAATTATTACATAACAAAATAATAAATTGATGAATGAATAATATTCCAAGTTTCATCGAAATGGGTTGAACTGTTACGACGTGACTGAACCGCAAACATCCAAACTTGATGTTCGGATGTTTGTGGTCATCCAAACATCATAACATCCTCAAAAACATTAGCATTAATAAAATTAGTAGGATTGAAACACAGCATAGGAGGACTGACTCTGCTTTTGGAGGAACATACTGGGCATTTATATTCTTTAAGGTATTTGAAGACTGTATTGTTTCAAACTTTGATCGTAACCTAAAAATATTATTATGACATAATCTATCTATCTACAAGGTGATACATAATATGAACACTATCCCGAAAGGCACTTATTCTATCCACAAAAAGAAATGAACACTAGAGAAAAAAAGAAGGAGTAATCTAACTTAACTTTATAAACTACATAACTGAATTTAGACAGTGGAGTTTGTATGGATCCCACCACCAGTTGCCTATTTGTTCGTGCTTTTGATCCCCATTGAACAAAACTTCATGTAAAGATGTGTACAGTGAACTAGCCTCTCTATCCTGCGACTATGATACAACGATGTTTTGTGCGACTTTAAATTATGCTGTAGCAAGTCGCAATAAACTTTATGCTTGTCTATGGCTTAATAAAGACGTGGAACGATCGTAAACGTACAGTGCGGGCTGCCAAAGTGAGAGTTAATATCTGAGGTTGACTTGAGTCTATCAGGTAAGAAAGAGATGCCTTATATAAAAAGTCGTGGCTTAGTATTAAAAAATAAATTGTTCCTATTACATAGTGGTCCCCAAACTCTTTTTAAACATCGTGAGGACCACGGCCAGCCCACATGTATTGACCAAGTTTTATCTGCGGGTCCAAGTATTGAGAACGGTCTAAAATCTATAACATGTAATGGCACTGCATAACCATCTAGAAAGATGATGATGAGGCTTTACAAGACTTAAACAAATTCACTTCGTAAGGGTTAAGATTCACAATTTCATACAAGTTTTGACATTCTGTTTCACAGAATGTTAAAGCTTGAATGAAAAATATTTTTGCTTGAAAAAAAAAATCTAAATCAAAAGGCGTTTATTTCAATAAAATCACTAGGATCACTTTGAAATGTCTTAGAAACTAGGTGAAGCTATGCCTGTTCCTATGAAGGTTTAGCCGGGCGGGCCAGCTAGGCATACGATAACGAAACACCTGTCAAAAGGCCTCGATTGATTTAAGGGACGGTTTGACCCGATTTTCAGGAGGCTGGCTTAATTTATCATGATATCCCGAAAATAAACAGCACACATACGCGACCCAGCCAACAGTCAGGTAATAAACAAAGCGATAGCGTTTGCGAGAGCGCTTAACGAATGCCATGTTTCTGATTGTTACCTCTGTAGGTGGAGGTAGCGGTGTTTACACGATTAGAATATTTCATCTGCCCAAAATTTTCAGAACCAGCATCATTCGTTCGAATCCCGCTGTTTCATAAATTTTGGGTATCATTTAAATTTAATGTTATACCTAACATTGACCTAACCTACCTAACATCTGTAACTTGACATCCACTTAAAAATTATGAACTGTATTGTATACATCTTACTGCAGGTGACTGTACTCGCGTTAGGGTGCAGGCTAAAGTAAGTCCCAGTTACTATAGGTAAATATCTGACCCTCAATAAAAATTTCCCCCTTAGGGTCCCGTATCAAGTTGATGGATGAACACATTAATATAACATAGTAGTCAAACGCCCCACGGCTGCGCGCGTGTATGTTGATGTCAGTCACACCGAAACGCAAAAAATCTAATAATATGTATGCTGTCCCTAAAGGGGCTTATTCTACACCCAATTGGTAATAAAGTTTGATCTATCTTTACTAGCTACTTTTCTAGCTTACTTTTGGAAATTCGAAACTTTTCATTGAAAAAACCGTTACATTTTGAACCGTGAATTCGATCTCCATGCAGATAGGATTTGGTAAGTCGACACTTAGTTATTTTAAGATTTGCTGATAAGAATATGAGTTAAATCTGTCAAGGGGTTGTTAAGATACCGGGGTCGAAATTGGGGCAAAAAAAGGAGTACAAATATATGAAGTTGGTATACATAATTTTGGGGTTAACAGTTTCATTTTAGGTATGTATATATCTATTTCCACATTCCTGGTTTGAGCTGTGCATATGACAGTAAGGATAGTCACGAGATTTTTCTCACCACATTTCATACAAAAGTATACCTATTCCCGCCTGAAACGTTTGAAACAGTCATCACCTTTCTTATTGAATTATAAATTATTTTTATTACAGCGCATAACCTCATTTTGTTCTTAGTTCCGAAACATCTCTAAGTTCACACACTTGTTGGTTCATGCATTGTAATGCCTGGCCTGACATTTTAACATGAGTTTTCCATTAGTCGAGATTACGATTCGAGATCTTATATTTGCGAATACTCGCTTCGTTTTATGTATGGCTTGGGATTTTATTTGTCTGAAAGTTTTGTACTGTGTAAGAGGTTTTGCTGTACTGACTGTACCATTAAGTTTGCTGTCTTAAAAATATTGATTAACAATGATGGTTTAACGGAGCACCTTTCATTTGTGAAAATAAACATCTCGTATCAATTATTTAGACTATAATTGACCGAGCGAGCAAATATTTATCAAATAACTTTCACAAATTTGTTGTATGTTTGTATAGTACAACCTGTTGACATACTAAATTCCATACATTAAACAATGTATGGAATTTAGTAGATCAACACAAATTGTAATCATTCCAGATATATTCACACACAAGACACCGACGGGAGGTTGGAGTCCCATCTGTTGGATCTTAATGAATTACTAATGCCAATGCTAAAGGTAAAGCCAATATAATGTTCCCTTACGCCTATTTTGTGAGAGAACCTTAATTAAATATCAAATCTCTAGAGTCTTTCCTAAAGTCTTCAGGTATAATAACAAGGAAGCTCTATTAGGTAGGTATTCAAATTATTAATTTGATTCCATCTTGAAACCTCTTAAAGTTTATCTTAATATTCAATGTCCCATGAGAAATACCTTACTAGGACGCAACGACCGCTTTAAGAAACAATAAATAAAAAATATTAAAAGTTGTTACAAAATCTATGCTTGAGTCTCCCACGCCTGAGCGTAATTTCAGAATACAAGTCTCTATTTTTTTTTTTAATTGTAAAATATTCCGGACATTTCCGGACATATTATCACACACCGTCAACTGATCCCAAACTAGGCATAGCCTGTACTATGGGTACCAGAGACTGATATACATAATAATAGATAAATATTTAACACCCAGACACAGAACAAACATCTGTATTCATCACACAAATAACAAAACTAAAATATTAACTACCAAAGAAATACGGTTCTAATAGGATACCTCTAGATGAATAAAGTTCAATTTATAACTTATCGTCTCCAATATCGGAATACCTCGGATCAGTCGGGAACAATCTGGCGAAGTTTCAAGACGGATAGTGATGTCACGAACATAGTCCTGACCCCACACTAGGATTCCCTGTGTCGTGGGTATCAGATACTACGAGTACCATCGTGCCACAACACCCAGACCCGGTGCAAATATTTGCAGATCATGCAAAAAATTGTCACGCAGCGGAATCGAACCCCTTGCGTCTCAAGACGGGCACTGGCCCGCTCCGGCATTTTATCTTTAACTAGCTTCCACCCACGGCTTCGCTCGCGTGGTACCTACATAAAAAGTAGCCTATAGTATTTTTTCGTTTGTTTGACAGACTAAGCCAGTTTCGGGATGGTATACTGGTTATGGTACAAGTTTAATTCGTCACAAGACAGCGCTTGTTCGGAGGCATGGTTCGGAGGCACGTTAGAATGTCAGTTACGTTAAAACTCCGTCACTAGAATTGGTCACTAGCTTATACTAACTGTTTTTTTATACAACTAATGTGGCAAATAAGCTTACGGCCCGCCTGTTAGTACGTGGTTATCATAGTTTATGAATGCTTGCAATACCAGAGGCATCACGCACGCGTTGCCGACCCCGAAACCCCCCACCCCTTAAAAAGCTCTGGCAACCTTACTCACCGCAGGAACACATCACTATTTGCTACAAATAGTGGTATTTGCAGGGAGCTACTAGGCAGGCTGCTCCAATGGAGAGCGAGAAAATCTCGCTGTACCTTAGAAAACAAGACTACAAGGCACGACCTTAGCACATCACTATGAGTTCTTCCAACGATCATTTGCCACGGAATTCTCTCTAAGTAATTTCATTTGACGAGATGACTGGAGTACATCTCAAACTCTTCAACATTCTTCAACTTTATCGTACATTTCTTCACAATTAAGCTGTGCTGGCCTAGTGGGAGGTACCCCGACTTTTGATCCGAAGGTCGTCGGTTTGAGCCCGTATAAACATGTGGTTAAAACGGTGAAGGAAAACATCGTGAAAAAACCAGTAAGTATTCCTATAAAAAGCGATGGGCTTGCAAGTATTACAACCTTTCATGTAAGAAATACCTACTCACTACTGCAAAATTTAAGCAAACAAGTGTTTGGACGTGCCTCTGACCCTAAGACATCTTCAAGGATCTTATCGCCTGGAGATCTGAGAGGTTATCTGAATGAAATGAAATATGAAATAAGACTTTATTGAGGACCATTAAAAATAAAACACAGTTTTATAAAGCTTAAAAGTCTTAATAAGGTCCTACAATCGGCGGTCTTATCGCGGATCGCGATTTCTTCCAGACAACAATAATCTACCATGCTGAAAATATTACGACTTTTATGTTTATTATTATTTTCTTCAAGAGTAGACGTTACCTGTTTAAAATACTTATTTGAGTTTGTGGTCTTTTATATGCGGAAAGTTAGCGAGCTTAGGGGGGCTTCTGGGATAATCCTGTTTTTTTTCATTATCCAATAAAGATCACATTAACTAGACTTCGCCGTTGTGTCAAGTAAGTAGGTGTTCATAGCTTTTAGTAAATTAGTGCTCTCAAATGCAAAAGGAAAACATCGTGAGGAAACCGGCATGTCTAGAACCTAAAAAATTAAACCTGAAAAATTAAAAGCCGTACAAAAAGACAAAATATTTATTAAAATATTAAAATCCCTACTAATCAAAAAATGTTATTACTCGATTGATGAATACATCACATCATCATATAATTAGTTATTATTTTCTTACTGTATTTTTATATATATTTTCTTACACTATAGTTAACCTAGGTACGTAGCATACTCGCACAATGTTACTTTTAAGCGAGTGGAATACAAAATGTCGATTCAAATTGGTTCAAGTACGACATATATACATCAAGCCTATATTAAACGACGAGTAAATTGGAATCTAGGATTCACAGTTTCCAAAGAATTTCAAGGCTGAAGTTTTCAATCCAAGACCACGAACCGCCAAACAGAGAGCTTTGTTTTAAACAATAACAAAGCACATTCGATGTATTACGAGCTACGACGTAGCACTCGTAGCGATTGCTACGCCGCAGCACAATTGGAAGTTTCCCTTTAAGGTGCGTCCACATTTGTGTCATTTAAACGCGCCGTGGCTCCGCGATCGTAACAGTTAGGCGTGACAAAAACATAGTGTGGACGGATTTTGACACGCGGACATGTCACCCGAGCTATTGCCACGCAGCGATCCGCTCAGAGGCCCACCAACGAAAGCAAGAACATTTCACCGTGACTGGTCCACACTTAGCTAGCTTAGCAAGTACCGTAACATGTTACGGAACTACGGCGCGTTGAAATGTCACAAATGTGGACCCACCTTAACGTGTGAAAAGCGTACTGCAGGTGTTTCGTTTGCGCTTGTTTTATTACTTTTCTGTCAATAAAGTCCAAAATCGTAAAATGTATTCGAGATTTACACCGCGTGTAGTACAATTGCTGAGTAGAAATAAATCTTGTAAGACGTAAATGTTTCGTGAGATAGAGCTACCGTCTCATGCAGCCCGTTATTTATGAACGTTGCGTTAAATAAATTATGGCCACTATATTGAATAATAAATTTAATTTAATGTGATCTATGGCCGTGGTGGCCCCGGCTGAAGAATAGGCCCCTCAATATCTACCTATCCGCGGATGTCGTAAGAGGCGACTAAGGGAAAAAAGCTAGGGGATGGGCAGCAGCGTTCCTCATTTTAACAACGATAGCTCTAACTGCGCTCGCCAACATGCATGCCCAGCGAGGCGAGTATGGGCAAATCCCCCCACATGATAAGGAATTTGCTCTGTCTGTGGGGGAAGCCATGTTCAGCAGTGGACGTCGAACGGCTGAAATGATGAATGTGATCTATTTTAGTAATTGTAATAGTGCAAACCGCGCGCTTCCAGAAAGCTAGTTATGCTCTCACAAATATAACATCGCTGATTGGTCCAAGAAGTTTGAGAGATCTTCACTCGTTACGCTCGATTTCTCCATTCGTCCACATACATGCAATCTCACACAATCTGTTAACTCCACCTGTATCTGCCCTGCTTTAGAACAAACAACGCACATCAAATACCTAGGCGTTACTCTCGACAGTACATTGACCTGGAAGCACCAGATTGGGTCTACTGTTTCTCGCACTAGGAAACTAATATTTGTCTTTAGGAACCTACGCCATGTACTTGACTCTCAGACTCTTAAAACTGTTTATTTCTCCTTGGCTCAATCTGTGCTGAATATTGCGTGACAGCTTGGGGTGGCTCGACTAAAACCTCATTCATGAGACTCGAACGAGCTCAAAGAGCAGTTTTAAAGGTTATGGCTCGAAATCCTTATCGTTACCCCACGTCGGATCTCTACAACCTCTCCAATGTTCTGACAGTCAGGCAGTTGTTTATTCTGAGAACTATTCTACTGAAACACACACAGCTGAGTTACGATCCCAACTTCTCAGGAAAACGTAGAGCCGATAAGGTGTGTAAAATTGAACCTCGGAGAACAGAACTAGCGAGCCGTCACAACATTTTTATCAGCTCGATGCTGTACAATAGAGCTAATTTACACCTACAAATTTACCCCTTGACTTTGAACAAATGCAAGATCAAATTGTTTGCGTGGCTCAATTCACTGTCTTATGACGAAACAGAATGCTTATTGAAAGTCATCAAATAATGAAGCATAAAAAAAAAAAAAAAACTCTCATATACTAACACAACACGCACAACAACACACCCACACAAACTCACCCACACATACTCACCCACACACACACACACATATATACACACAACACATAGGTACACACACACACTTAAAAACTCTAAAACATGTCTATTTCTTGTAGCTTATAATCCATTATCATTAAGTTTTTTTTTTCATTTTTTCTTATCTATAGTACCTACCTGTATTCTGTTAGGAACAAACTGTTCTTAGTCTAAGGAGGTGGGCGTTGGTGGCTGCGACACAGTTTTAACAACTACTGCAGTCATCATCGTTTTTCCCAATATTTTACTGCATCTTTGTAAATGTTCCAATAAACTTTTTTGAAACTTTGATTAACTTGAAAATCAATTAGGATTTTCAAAGAACCGATACAAATATTAGAGTATGAATTACAAATTTAATTAAAATTATCTTGACCCAACAATTCAACCCGAACGGAAGTGAGGATCTTGAAAGGTCTCATAATCCGCAGGCGACGTGTTCTCAGCAATGTCAGGCTCGGAGCACTTCATGCTTGTGTCACTCATAACTGAGCTTTATCGAAATTACTTTAGGTTCAAAATTGCGAAAAATTGTAATGAAAACATATTTTCATATACATATTCTAGTCAAACAAACTACTTTATGGTTTATCACTAACTTAGTTTTACCATAACAATAAATAATATTGTTTCTTCCGATTTGTTGCTTGAATTTCAAGTAATTCCATTTTACCTTTTATGCACAGCGTGTAATGGGCCTTACTATTCCTTGTGCCGTGATAAATGCATCACTTGCATTTACTATGCACCGGCTTACTCGAAGTGCGCCAAAACTACCCACAAAGCGCCGAAATTAATAAAAGTTGTAATTTTTAATTTTAATTTTAAAAGTTTAATTGTTTAAAACTGTTTAAAACTACGCTTGGCAATATGCTATTATTTTAAGACAAACTGTATTTTCTCTATAAGTGAATTTATAAATTCTTTTGAGAAAATAAATGAGTTAACCGTATATTCATAAAACATACTTTTGGGACTTGTTTCCATATAATCTGTTATCGTAACCTTCGATTAAGCGAAAAAAAAATAGTATTTACAAAATCTTCTTCAAATGCGCTGTTTTTGGTATTTCAATAAAAGTTTTCGAATTTCCAAAAGTCCTAGAACAAACGTTATTTCCATTTGGGTGTAGAATAAACCCCTTTCGGGATAGCATACATATTATGAATCACCTTATCGTAACCGCCTGTTTATTGTTGGTGAACAGTGGCCTTTGTCGAGTCAAATGGCAAATTTATATGAACTAGTCAGTAGTCCATAAAATAAATAGGCTGATTTTTATTTCCAAGCATGGTCGACGACCTCTCAGATTTCCGTGCATGCGATCAGATCCTTGAAGATGACTAAAGGGGGTTGTCAGAGGCACGTCCAAATAGGTCAGTAAGAAAGGTTAATCTATCATTTGTATTTTTAAAACTACCTCTTTATCCGTGTTATTTGTGGAGTGAAACCTCCGCAAGCTATGTACTGTACTAGCTGGTGCCCGCGACTTCGTCTGCGCAGGATTAGTATTTCGAGTAGCTAGTAGTTATATTTTGGACAATTCACACCATATCTTTATAAATTGTAGCCTATGTGTTATTCTGATTTATAAGCTATATTATTGTGAAGTTTCATTAAAATCCATTCAGTAGTTTTTACGTGAAAGAGTAACAAACATCCATCTATCCATACAAACTTTCGCATTTATAATATTAGTAGGATCACCCTTGTTCGTGTTCTAAGTAGGGTTGTCACTGGATTACGATGAATTTCCGCATTAATTCGAGCAAAGGGTTCAAAGAGCGGCATTAATCTCGTGAACAAAGGGATGAAAACTATCAGAAACACTCGATTCGGAAGCGAGAGTTCTTTGAAGTCAGTTTTAGTTTTCAAAGGAAATGTAATCAAACTCCATGTCCCTTATGCATAATCACGATAAAGCGGTTGTAACTTATATAGATTTAAGTGTCCATACCACTCTCTCGCAAGAAGGGATGAAGGCTGTACTAGCACTTTTATGAATACTTAAGGCCCGTCACCCTAATAAAGACCATTGAAATAAGCTTCATCGAGGCGCACTTATTCCGATTCACCACGCTGGTTCTTCCAACAAATATGTACTAGGAATTCGAAAAAAAAAATAGTTCAGACAGAATAGGTAGGTTTAAGTCTAATTTATAAATAGTTTTACGTTAAAATGAGTTTTCATTCAAAAAAATTAACAACTTTTAGTTTTCGGCCACATTTTCTGCCGGTGAGTGCAGATAGAAAATTATTTATTGCACAGGACAAAGAAATAGGCGAATTTAATGCTAGTTCATTTTCTTCCAGATAACTTTGAGTGGTAGGAATGAGGAAGGTAGTGTTGAGTATAACAGAAAATTGAAGTCAACTAAAGATAAATAAACTTACTTAAACTACTTAGATAGCAAAAAATAATGACTGATCATTTATGAAAAGACTAGTAAGACCCGCGGTGACTTTTTTCATTCATATAACGTTTATTCATATATTTACAGTGTTTCCAACTAATTTGATAATCAATATTGTATTGTAACCCCAAAGTTCGCTTAAACAAGAGAGCTGTTTGATGTTACTGCGTACAGCTGAATAGTGGCATTTATTATTTAGATGGGCAAGTCGGCAACGAATCATCTCAGGGTTGTCAGTACTTGGCACAAACTGAGCGAACATAAGTTCAACCAAAAATATCTGTTTTAAATTACGTGGAATTTCATATAATGACATTCTATCATGTCTTTGCCGTGGTGGCCCCGGCTGAAGAATAGGCCCCTCCATAACTACCTATCCGCGGATGTCGTAAGAGGCGACTAAGGGAAAAAAGCTAGGGGATGGGCAGCAGCGTCCCTCACTTTAACAACGATAGCTCTAACTGCGCTCGCCAACCCGCATGCCCAGCGTGGTGAGTATGGGCAAATCCCCCCACATGATAAGAAATTTGCTCTGCCTGTGGGGGAGGCCATATTCAGCAGTGGACGTCGTACGGCTGAAATGATGGTGATGATAATGTATTTTAAGCAAATCTAAAGAATGCATTTACAATTCAGATGTACCTACATCATCATTCACAACGCGGAGAGCCGTGTTGGCATGTAGCAGTAGGAGGTAGTAGTAGTAGTGGAAGATAAATAATAAGTAAATAAATAAAACCCAATATTCCTGCCACCCCACGCTAGGATTCCCTGTGTCGTGGGTATCAGACAATACGAGTACCATGGTACCACAACACCCAGACCCAGAACAAAGAATTCATTGCACATTGAACATGCGAATATTTGTCCCACCGCAAGAATCGAAGCCGCACTACTTGTCTCTCAAGACGGGCCCTCACCCGCTGCGCAACCGAAGAGTTGAACCAAAATGCAAGCGAGATGGACCAATGATAGTCAAAATAGTGGGCTGAGTGTTGTGGTACCATGATACTCGTAGTTTCTGATACCCACGAATCAGGGAATCCTAGTGTGGGGTCAGGACTATGTATGTGAGTGTTGGGTGTAATTTATTTATTTATTTATCTCTTCTGGGCCGCCATTCATCGTCGTCTTACATCATTGTCCTCTTTTATAGCTTGAGTAGCAAGGAACAGTCACAATATTATTATCCACTGTACAAATAAACAAACCTGACATTTGACTAGGTAGGTCAACTAGGTTTCAACAAGTGCCCATAGCCAATTGAAAGACAGATATTTCTCACTGACAGCCCTAGAGTGATAAATTCACCGAGTGAGTTATTATTCAATATGGGCGAAGGCCGCGCGGTCTGTGTCACTCCTTCAATATGAGTTGAGCCTTATCACACTGATGTAAGATTTAAAATGGCTCATTTTGAAATCAGTTAAAATTGGGGACCTAAATTAGGATTTAATAAACCTAAAATAGGATTCAATAACGCCGTAACGACTAAACGAATTTCAATGAAAAATTGAATAATTAAAGCTCTTTACCTAGAAAGCATACAGGCTACTTTTTATATAGGTACCACTCGAGCTAAGCCACGGGCGCAAGCTAGTTTACCATAAAGATTTTTGATTTATAATTTCATACTCTCTAATAAATAAATCCCATCTGTTTGAGTGAAAGTTCTGATTTCATAATAATTATTTAATCTGTGCGAAGGCGGAGTTCCGTTGACGCCACGTAAAATAATAATGGCTACACGTCCGAATAGGGTTGTCGACTTAAACTTTTCCAATTATATGAAATCGCAAGCGTTTAAATGCGGATTTTAAAACTATCCGTGAAAGCCTGATCAGAAACTTTTATATACAAGGAGATTCATAATATATATACCATCCCGTAAGAGGCTTATTCTATAAACAAAAAAAAAGAATATTAGGGGGATAAAACATACGAACGATCACTGAAAGACATCATTCTATTCAATGAGGTAAATCACCATCAGATATCATCATCATCATTTCAGCCGTTCGACGTCCACTGCTGAACATGGCCTCCCCCACAGTCAGAGCAAATTCCTTATCATGTGGGGGGGATTTGCCCATACTCACCACGCTGGGCATGCGGGTTGGCGAGCGCAGTTAGAGATATCGTAGTTAAAATGAGGGATGCTGCTGCCCATCCCTTATCTTTTTGCCCTTAGTCGCCTCTTACGACAGCCGCGGATAGGTAGATATGGAGGGGCCTATTCTTTAGCCGGAGCCACCACGGCCACCATCACCATCAGATATGATTTCTGCCAATTGATCACTCGATTAGTGTGAGATAAACTTACCTTTAACGTTACATTGCAATAATTTTCATCACCAATACGTAATTTCTGAACTTACACTTACCTGAAAAAGAGAAGAGAAAAACATTTCAAATACGTTTCAATAAGTTCTTACCTAAATTATTTGTCAGGACTCCAAATAGGTACTTTCGATCCGAAGGTCTGTAGGATTCCATCGGTCCTATTCTTCTATTCGAACAACGGTGGAAGAAAACATTTTTTTTTTAATTTTTTTTAATATTTTGCGTGCGGTGAGGCCCGCACGTACTGTTCATGCCTTTTCTGTAGATAAGGCTGACTAGGCTAAGAGGATGGTGTAGGTGCTGGGCAAGCCTTACCATCTTAAAATGCCAAGCACTATAGCGTCCTGTGATAGTAATTAAAAAGTTCCACCTGACACTGTATAAATCATCCTAAAACTGAGTTAAGAAAGAAATTGTTTATTGTTCAGATGTTTTTCTAAAGTATAACAAACTCAAATGGTTGAGGGCTTGAGCGTGATAAATAACTTTAATAAAAGTTTTGTTGTGAGAAATATCGACCCACACCAAGGTTGAAGTTAGTTTGTTGTAGCAGAGATAATAATTGGCAATCCTAGACCAAAGTCAAAAGAAATATCGTCCCACAGTAGGGTTGAAGTTAGTTTGTTTTCGCAGAAATAATAATTGGCCAGGCCAGTGTCAATTTTTAAATTAAGTCAAATTGAAATATAATTCTGTGTTTCTGAATACCTATAATTTGGGTGTCTTCAAGAGCAGAATGAATAGTTTTCTTATAGGCATAAGGACACATTGGCACTAACATCAGGTGAGATTGCGGTTAAACAGGGTATTTAAAAAAAATTGGCTTTATCGTCGGACAAGAGAACCTCAAACTCTAATTGGATTCAAATTATATAACGTATTTATAAACGTGTTGATTTTTACGGATAAATGAGATTTCATTTCATTTATTCATGCTCCATGTACATATTCAGCATGGTATTTTAAGCTTAAAGTAGGTAAGTACATAGACCCTGTAAGGGCGCTGCAAGTCATAATACAAGGTGAATCATAATTATATGCTATCCCGAATGGGGCTTTTACTACATCTAATTGGTAATAAAGTTTGTTCTACTGACGTTGCCTTTAGTAAATTCGAAATTTAATAAAAAAACTCTCTGCCAAAATCAGCTGTTTTAGGTAGCAATTTCTCGTACGTTTAGTATTTGTGATAATGATGATAAAAATACCAAAAACATCCAAATTGAGAAAGCTAGGGAAAAAATGAAAATAAAAATTGAAAGTAGGTATTGATGTTTTTTTTCGCTAATATTATTTATTTTTGTTTATAGAATAACACCCTTTCGATATGATATGTGTCATGGTTCAATTACACTTTACCGGGTCAACCGATTTCGATGAAACTTGGAATAGATAGAGTTCCATTAGAATTAATCGAACCATTCATTCTGATGTAACAGCCGATACATCGTCAACCCGTTGGGATCGCATATTTATTTGTACATCTTTATTTTCGTTCCGACGACACATTCCACCCAACAAATTTATCAGTGGCGCTTCTGATCTCACGGCCATTTGTTACAGCCCCCTCCGCCTTTTTATTCGGCCTTTAGGACATATTACGACAATAGCTCTCTATAAACTGGCTGCTTTAATATGTAGGATGTTAAAGAATTCACACGCATTAAGCGCGTAAGGACGTAAATTTCCTGGGTGATGCTGAAAGGGTGGTGATGAGACTATAGCACGTCTTTGAAAACATGAACCATTGGTCCGTGTATGAACAGACAGCCGCT
Source organism: Anticlea derivata (assembly GCA_947579855.1). NCBI lineage: Eukaryota > Metazoa > Arthropoda > Insecta > Lepidoptera > Geometridae > Anticlea > Anticlea derivata. The sequence continues at coordinate 10,551,171 of OX388269.1, forward strand.
GATTAGGAATCGCACAAAACAAAGTCAAACCAGTGAACCGGACAAGAATGAATGTCTTCGAAAAATAAATTATTACACGTACGATAAGTTATCAAGATTGATAACTAAAACAGCTGTAAATTTAGTTTGAACTAATTTGACCCCAAGACAGATGATTTTTGCATTGTGTTTTTAGAAGTAACAATTTCGAATTTACTACAATCATAGAAAAGAGGCGGTTCATCAATATATGGAGCCTGGGCCTGCACTGTGTACACTACTCTAAAATATGGCTAAGCAATAAAGTAAACGTATTTAATTGGTTATTTTATTTAAATTGACTTCGTTCTAAGGTACATTATGATTTTCTTCGACAAAGAGAGCAACACACAGCGCTACAAAAATATGGCGGATGGACGTGCGTGAAATGTCATTTTGACAACCTACATTTATCTGACAAAACAAAAACATCAAATCAAACAACATGACATGAAAAATATGTCAATATCATGTCAAACGCCAATTATAAACCAACATGGCGGCCTACAAATAGTGTTCACATAGTAAAAAACTTACCAGTAGAACTATTCTTGTACCATCGCATTTGTCTTCAAATTAATGAAATTGTATTTTTCTTGTAATCTCCTATTTTTTCCTAATTTTTCTATGTAGTGTACATGGACCAAGCCCAGAATGAAATGGCTCCTTTATTGACAATTGGGTGTAGAATAAGCCCGTTTCGGGATAGCAAACATATTATGAATTATATATTATTTACTAGCTTCCGCTCGCGGCTTCGCTCGCGTGGAACCTACATTAAAAGTAGCATATATACTATTCAAGGTAAAGAACTCTATATATTCCAAGTATCAACGAAATCAGTTGAGCCGTTACGGCGTGATTGAACAACAAACATCCAAACATAGGATGCATAAAAATACTGCTAAACGCAGGCCTAGGTATCTTAGGTAATATAGACACTCTCAGGACGAAAGTTTCTTTGCGCAAGGCGTATGTCTGTCACTTTCTCTAAATTAAGGACGCGAAGGAATCCATGAAGGATCTGTCCCAATTACTTAAGGGTTCGAATAGCTCCTGGACCTTTATAATGGATAGTCCTTGGATGGCATTTATTTAGTTAACAAGTTTTTAGACAGTTTTTACCGCCAACCTTTAGGGAATAAAGGTTCTCAAATGGCGACCGCGAACCGGGCGAAACAGTGTTGGAACTTCCAACTGGAAGGACCGATGACTTTGTGAAGTTAGAAATAGAAGTGAAGAAGAAGCGGTAAGTTGGTGGATGGAGAATGCTCAAGACCGTTCGTTGTGGCACTCTTTGGGAGGCCTAAGTTCAGAAGGCTATATCAGGCTGGTGATGACGAACACTCACTACCGCTAAATCTGGGCATGCACCAAATGTCTGGACGTGCCTCTGACTAACTAACTCATAAAAATGCCACAACGTAAGAGAAAGAGCTGTGTAACTTTCTTTTTTTTTTCATTTTATGGCGTCTGCTGTTTTTAACCGACTGCAAAAAAAAAGGAGGTTCTCAAGTCGGCTGTATTTTTTTATTTTTTATTTACAGTTAATAATGCCAGTATCTCTCATATCCAGAAAAAAATGAAATACTTACCCCCGAAAATTCTTAATTTAAGAAAGTCTATTTTTTAAGAATATAATAGAATATATTTATTTTCTTACAAAACTTACACCTAATTAAGAATAAACAAACAAAAACAAACAAATAAATAAAAATAGGTGTAGGTCGAGCAACAAAATTGGCTCTGCCTCAGCATGAGTTGGTTGGCTAGCAGGCTAGCAACCAACGCTGGTCTTCCGTCAGAGCCTTGCTTTTTAGTTTTTAAAACGAAACTATTTCTCACCAGTGCTAAAACTAAATAATTGATATGCACGTTGTTGCAATAAAGGCAGGCATGGTCACGTCACATCCATCACGCAAACAAATTGCACAATTCACAGCAATATGACAGACGGCGGGAACATATCCGATGTACAGCTTACCAGTTTGATTTGTAGGCCACTGTAGAAACTTTTCACACTAAATCTACGCGCAACGTTTTATCCGACGACGGGGTCAAAGTCAAAAGGCATTTACTTCAATAATATCACTGGGATCACTTTGAAGCGTCTTAGAAGCTAGGTTAAGCTACGCCTGTTCCTCGCGACCAAGCCTAGAAGAATCAGGCAACAAACACGGCTTGGTACAATTAGAAGATTGCTCGACAAGTAAACGGTGTCAAACAAATGGAAATGACGTCAATAATCGATTTAGTTTGGCAAGGATCTATCGCGGCGTACAAATCAAACTTGTTTACTGTACCTCCAGTATGACACGTCTCTCAACAGACTGACCACTAATTTAAGCCGTACGTGCTCTCGCATGATACCATCCAACTCACACTCGATAGCGCGAAATAATGGTTACACACTGTTCCTGGATGATTTCATGCGATAAGTGTTAATTAAACTGCAATTCACACGACGCACACAGGTGACCAGAAGATGGAGGGGCGAAATTTAATTAAGGCAAGTGATGGAATTTTATACAATACTGAATCCTATCTATCCTCTTTAGGTTCTTTAGGTCCCCTAATACTCCATAGGTTTTTCATTAGCTCATACGATTTTCTTTCCTTACCTGTAATATTTTATTACTTTTAAATTGTTTATAATGAAATGTGTCTTAGTTAATAACTCCCCGAATTATGTTTCAGCGCTCAATTTATTATGATTGCGAGAAGCGTGTCTATCTGACCCAGTTCGTTAAGTTAATTGAATATTCAGTAAAGGGTCAAAATAACAAAGGGTTTATTACCAAACATAGTAAAAAGCTCTAATTTATTTTTTTAGCTTCTTATTTGCTGCCCTCAAACAGTTCCGTGTTCCGTGTCCTCAAACGGTCTTGAGTCTTTTCAATCCACCGATTTCCCGTAATTTGATTTTCTTTCCTGTGGATAAAGTTGACTAGGCTGATATGATGGTATGGGTGCTGAGCAAGCCTACTCCATCTAAACATGTCCCAGGCACTACAGCGTCCCATGAGTAAAAAGTTTCACCTGACGATAAATTATCTAGAATAGATCTAATAAGGCCTTTCTTATACACGTAACGTTTGACTATTCCACTTCTATAAATATTGTCAAAGCGTAAACACATCGTCTCTGACATGGCTCTATTGCAAAATAGACATCATATTTCTACTTTCCGGGCCGCTGTCAATCTTCTGTCACTTTTGGGCAGGATATAACTGGTAGATTTGACAGGTTGTTCGAAGCTTTTAGCATGATTAACCCTGTGGTGTATTGCTGCTTTACGTTTTCTTATCCTGACATTTCTCGTAAAGCGAGAGAGCGAGCGAAACCAGCGAAGATCTCTTAAAAACTTGGCAAAATAGGCGTTGTAGGTTTAATAGCGTAACTTTCGAACGTTCAATCCGATCTGCATAGAGTTACTATCAAGGTTTACTGGTCGGGGGTCGGCACAACATGTTTTTCTCTTCCACTCCCCTGTAACAACTGTCATATCAGTATTCACTCCTTTCTTACTCATGTCGTCTTTCACACAATCATTTGTGATCCAAGAATGCCCCTTAAACTTAAGGGGCAAATTTACAAAACGATCATAATACCTGTCGTACTGTATGGATCTGAGTGGGCAACCAAAGGGACGGATGAAAGAAGAGTGCATGCTGCGGAAATGAGAATGTTGAGATGGATGTGTGGAGTGACTAGAATGGACAAGATACGGAATGAGTACATTTGAGGAAGTTTGAAATTAGCGCCAGTGACTGAGAAGTTGAAGAGCAAAAGGTTAGCGTGGTATGGGCATGTCATACGGAGGGAAGAATGCCATGTGACTAGAAGAGTATTAAATGTGAATGTGGAAGGATATAAGGGGAGAGGTAGACCAAAGAAAAGATGGATAGATTGTGTGAAAGACGACATGAGTAAGAAAGGAGTGAATACTGATTTGACGGCTGATAGAGGGGAGTGGAAGAGAAAAACATGTTGTGCCGATCCCACATGAAGTGGGATAAGGGCAGGGAGATGATGTCGTCTTTCACACAATCTATCCATCTAAAACATCCGCTAACTCTCTCCCTCTTCCAGTCATCGTCCATACATTCCGACTTGCTATCCTCAATCTTACTTCTCGGACTCGCTTCTTACGTTGCACCCGTCCCTGATGCAACAACCCTAACTCATTTCCCACAGCCGCCGGGTGCTGCGCCTGCGCGTCGCTTCGGGGGTACGCCCTAGCACTATCACATTTATCACTCATATCGTTCATTCAAGATTTACTGGTAAGAATATGAATTAAATCGGCCAAGGCGGTTGCTAAGATATAAGAGTCTAATAGGGGGAAATTCAAAAAATCTTGTTTGAAAGGGCGATTTTTATTTTTATTCTGGGCCATACTAGGTGGTTTTGGAGATACAACGAAAATATTAATAATTAAAAAACCGGTAAAACGCAAGTGGAAAGCCGTGGTCTCTGCCTAACCTTCTGGGAAACAGGCGTGATTTTATGTATGTATGTAATATAACGTGAACTCCCATTCGGTAAAGTTTCAATGACTTCGTAGTTCAGTTGAGATTGGACATTCGTTAGAACATGCTAAAGATGCGATTTTCAAAGTTGATCCTATTTAAGATCCCAGTTCGGGGTAAACGACTAGTTTTATAAAAATTAATAGATGATAACCTCCATAAAATTGAAAAAATGTTCAGCTGTTTCCTGCCATAAATCCGAGTCCCGAATCCAAACGCCATGTCATCGGAAAATGTCACTCCTTCATTCATAGAGCATCCCTAAAATTGATTGGCCTCGTTTGAAACAATCGATCGCACCACGCCATTTTTATTGGACGTCAGAGAAAACGTCGAATATTTCGTGAATCACGCTTGGAATAAGGAAAACTTTGAATATCCTACCATCAATATTACAAATGCGAACAAATTAATTTAATGATTCTGATATCTCTAGGCTTTCTGAAGGACAGACTTCGATTCACATATTTTCTTTAAGACGTTTCAAATTGATTTTATTAAAGACTTATTAGATTAAAGAGAGGTATGGATTGAGACTTAGATTAACTAGGATTAGGGTACGTCCGTTCTACTGCTATTAAAATTGCAGGAGTGGTCTGAGTTAAATGGATTACTTTAACTCAGAGTTAGTTATTAATACACTTTAGCGGTGATGCGTCTGCAAAACCCTAGACTTACAGTTATTATGAAACTACAATTTATTGAGGATTTTCATAAAATACTCTATATCAAACGAAGCCGTTTATTAAATGGATTACAGTAAGTGATTAGGGTAATGTCATAAATCGGAAGATAAAGTTGTCATGCGATACAAATAAACTATGCATTATGGTAATAGAGCAGTTTCATTATGATAGAGCTTATGGCAAGACATGACACTCATAAATCCGAAAGTAGCTTTGCCTCTGTCTGTACGAGTATTTTACGTTTTCACAGCTGAACAGAAATCTGGTATGGTGATAACGAGGAAGCACATAGGCTACCTTTTATCCGGGTACTGGGCGAACTATGCCGCGGGCAGCTGCTAGTAAACAATCATAATATGTAAGCTGTCCCGAAAGAGGTGTATTCTACACCAAATAGGCAATAAAATTTGTTCTACCGCTTTTGGAAATTAATAAAAATCTTTGAAAACCGTATACAATATTGAAAAACGTAAAAGGTCTTATGCGGTCTTATAATTATCTTGATGCGGAATTTATCGTACATTTAATAATAACTTATAAATTCGTCAAAATGACCACAAACAGGTAATTTTATAAATTGACTTATTTCCGCTTTCATTTTGCCCTAGTAGTTTTTTTTTATGTCATACGGAGGCAAACATTTATATATATATATATATATATATAGTATAATCATATATTATAGTATAATCTTGTATCAGCCCAAGTTACGCAAGAGGATGACAGAGGTCCATTCGAACATCCCAGACACAACGGAGGCATGTAAGTGGTTTGAAGACATTGTGACATGTGCACACGAAAATGGCGCCTTCGCAAAAAGAACCTTTTAATGGCCAACGCAGGGTGACTAAAAAACTAGTTACATTTCATAAAATGAACCCAGGAACGTAATGGCCTAGGATATAAAAGTAACCGTAATATTTCACGAAAACCATTACACTCAGCCGCGGTTTCTGAGAATATCGCGAAATGATCTGGAAAAGTCTGTGACTCTGGGTAATTAGCTTTACTTTTTCTACACTGTAACTGACTATTGTTTTACTCCCGCATTTTGGCTCAGGCAGGACTTAATTCAGAGTACGCTGAGAAAAAAAGCTCACGACTGCTTGTTTGTAGTGTCACTGATTCCTTCTTGGTCATCTTGTATTAGATCAGTGTCCAGGTTAAGATATGGTGGCCCTGATAAGGGCCTATGATCGTCAGTGAAAGAATCAGTGTAGAGAAAGGAATAAAGTGCGTCGCTTAGTGGCCTTTCGTGTACAGTCACACATCTTCGAATTTGCTGAACATTTTGCTTGTACCCATATTTTTCAGCAGTTAGTAGGTATATGATTCATGACAGGTTGCAAGCCCGTTGCCGTGATGATCCGTTATGTGAAGTTTTACAATCTCATTAAAGAACTGTAAATTCATCTGAACTCATAACCATCAAAGCTTAACATAGTGATGCTGCGTGGCGGCAGGATACGACGGCGGTAGTACTTCCTGGGCAAACTCTTTCTATTACTAAATCATCCCTACCCTTATCCCACTTCACTTGGGGTCGGCACAACATGATTTTCTCTTCCACTCCCCTCTATCAGTCGTCATGTCAGTATTTACTCCTTTCTTACTCATGTAATCTTTGACACAATCTATCCATATTTTCTTTGGTCCACCTCTTCCCTTATATCCTTCTATTACTAAACAATCCTTATATCCTCCTCAGCCCAATGGAGCTAAAGCAACTCACCCCAAAGAAAATCCTTCAGTTTTTAACAGCTGCTGGGCTTTGCGGTGAACTTTAAAGGCCCTGTAAAGGGGCTCCACAAATAAAGTGGCGATCACAATAGGCCAGTTGTGGCCGCAGTGACACAATAGCCGCAAAAAGTAAATAAATAAAAAATAAAAAAAATACTAAATAATCCATCAAATAGCCATTTCATGTTACAATGATACAATTGTATCGTGTACTAATTCTATAATGTTCGCGTGACGTTCAATAGTCTCGGCGCGCGTATAAGTGGATTATTCGTTAAGTAGCTTATACAAAACATTGGTTAGAATGCGGCTAAACAGCGCTGTAATAGATATACAAGGTGAATCATGCCATCTCGAAAGGGGCTTGTTCTATAAAAAACAAATATTAGCAAAAAACAAACAAAATACATATTTTTTCACTTTTTTTCCAAACTTTTTCAAATGATCTGCTTTTTGTCTTTTTTTCATACTTATAGGTAATTATTAAACGAACGAGATGATGGACATTAAGATAACAACAAAATAATAGAGTTCAACTGATGATTTTTGCATACCGTTTTATCAATGCAAATATTGAATTTCCAAGTCTTTATTGCCCCCGGGACAATAAAGTTTGTTCCTAAAGTTGTGCTTTAGGAAACTCAACATTTTCATAGATAAAACTCTGTAGGATTCAAAATTTGTAAGGCATATAAATTATGAATCACCTTGTACCTGCATTGATATATCTGCAAAGTCCTTCGTGCCAAGGAAATCTATATGAAACTACTGACTGAAAGACCCTCTGTAAACGCGCTAGAAAACATTCGCATTGCTTGCCTTGTAGATCCACTATTGTAGCGAAAGAGGTACGCAAAAGCAAAAATGAAAAGAATAATGCACGTTTTATAGAAAGTAAAGTAATTAGCGGCATAAATGAATGAATTATGTCATTCATTATTCATGCGGTTCACAACTAGGACTGATATCCCAGGGAAGACTCAAGAATTTTCGCGTTCAAGGTCGCTGAACGAGCTATGGCTAGGGCTATGCTTGGTATTTCTCAATAATAAATATAAATGATAAAACCGCATGGCCTGAAGTCGCTCTGCCCCTCGACAGTTAAAATGCCATTTTGCAGTGTCTTTACAGTTTTTGCTTGCATCATATTTTAAGTATTATTTAATTTTATATAAGCGTTAGGTACATATTTCATCAAGTGCGTGTGCTGCCCTTAGATCATTTGTTGAAGCTAACATTTGTTTTCTTTTTTTTACATTTTTATAAGCTCTTAATTATTAGGGATTATAATTAGATTACTTTTCTTTTGAGCCTCACCTAGTTCGATCGGCACCACACTGAAGCTTTAAATTCCATTTTGTGAAAAAGGATCATCGAAAAAAATGATAGGCACCAAGTCGTGTTTGTTGCCTGATTCTTCTAGGCTTGGTCGCGAGGAACAGGCATATCTTCACCTAGTTTCTAAGACGTTTCAAAGTGATCCTAGTGATTTTATTGAAATAAATGCCTTTTGACTTTGACTTTGAAAGAGGTCGAATCAGGAATAAGGAGATTTTTTTGGATTGTTGTTCCTAATCATGAATAGAACTACGTTTGATTACAATGATGAGAAGACTCACTTGATGGGAAGTGATGTTAAGCCGACACGATGGAGCACGAAGGTCTAAAATACACTCTTGCCTTAACATGCCTAGATTGTTGTTTTCAGGAAAGACAGACGACGGTAGTTTATTCGCTGTAGCATCGGAGGCATACGTTCAGGAGTGGACGTTCTTTTTTTTTTAAACATCTAAGGTGGCAAACAAGCATACGGCCCACCTGTTGGTAAGCGGTTACCGTAGCCTATGAGCGATTGCAATACCAGAGGCATCACGCACGCGTTGCCGAACCACCTCCCCCCCCGCCCCTAAAGAGCTCGGGCAACCTTACTCACCGCAGGGACACAACACTATTTGAAACAAATAATGTTATTTGGCTGCGATCTTCTGTAAGGCGGAAGTAGCTCCCCAGGCGGGCTGCTCAAATTTAGAACGAGAAAATCTCGCTGTGCCCTACCTCCTTCTAAGTTCTGGGACAGATTTGATAAAGATAATGTAGGTACTCATAGTACCCGTTCATGTATTGTTAATTTACTTTTACTGTGTTGATATTGCCATAATTTTAATCCAATCTGGTAAACAGTCCTAATTGCAGCGTCATTTATATCTTCGAGCCGTGTCCAATGAAATTCTGATTTGAATTACCAAACACCTACGTGATCGGAAGCCCTAAACATCACGCCCAAACGCTACCCTTACCTTTGCCAAAATACCGGCACAAAACAGATAACAAACAGTAGTGCGAGGTTTTTGCCAGAACACAAGTGCACGAAAGTCAGTGAATCCTTCCCCCACACTGGTTCTTTTGGGGTTTATACGAAATACAGCAATTCTTTCACGTAGTGGTTTAGCGAGCTTTTTATCGCTCAGATTAGAATATCTGGTCGTAAGCGATATTTTGCACGCTCAGAATTGTTCAGAATGCTAAGAAAAACGCGACTTTACTATGTTACCCCATTATATTTGTTTACATAAGGTTCATAGGTTTAGGTATGTATTAGGTGACTGGCCTCATAGCTCAGTTGGTAGTAACTCTGCCTTCTGCGCTAGAGGTCACGGGTTCGATTCCCGCACTGGACAAACATTTGTGACTAACACAGTTGTTTGTTCTGTGTCTGGGTGTTAAATATATATCTATTTATGTTATGTATATCAGTCTCTGGTACCCATAGTACAGGCTATGTCTAGTTTGGGATCAGTTGACCGTGTGTGATTTGTCCGGAATATTTTTTTATTTTTTATTTATTAGGTATGTATTAACCATATTTATTAGGTTTATAAAACCAAATGGTAATAAAGTTTGTTCTACGACTTTTGGAAATTAAACATTTTTCATTGATAAACTCCATGCAAAAACCGGTTGTCTTGGGATCAAATCAGTTTAAACTCAATTTGTGTTATGACCTTGTAAAGTCGCTTCGAACAATCCTAAAGACTGGTGACTGGCCTCATAGCTCAGTTGGTAGTAACTCTGCCTTCTGCGCTAGAGGTCGCGGGTTCGATCCCCGCACTGGACAAACATTTGTGTGTTGAACACATATGTTTGTTCTGTGTCTGGGTGTTAAATATATATCTATTATGTTTATCAGTCTCTGGTACTCATAGTACAGGCTATGCCTAGTTTGGGATCAGTTGACCGTGTGATAAAAAAAAAAAAAAAAAAAAAAAAAAAAAAAAACAAAGATAAGCCTAAACCCTAAACAATGTATGCATGTCACTGTTTATATTCTCTGGTACCTATGAGAACTGATAGCGATTTGTTGTGCTTGCGTATATTCGTTGGATTCGACCGGTCCCGAAAGTTCGGTAACTTTTACCTACAGACACTAATAAAAGGAATAGTTTTACGGAGTGTTTGGCAAAAGTTGGCTTTGGAAATACGCTGAAAAGGTATTGGGGAAGCTGGTGAAGTTTCCACTAATGTTTAGTTAGAGGCTGAGGTTAGAGGAATTAATGTTCAGATAAAACACACGTTTAGAATGGAAAGTTGTACCGAAAACAAATAACACCCAACAGTCACATACATAGTCCTAAACCCCCACTGGGATTCCCTGTGTTGTGGGTATCAGAAACTACTAGTGCCATGGTACCACAACACCCAGATCCGGAACAAAATAATTATTATTATTCATTTATTTCAGAGCATGTCCATGTGTTTAAATTAATAATTAATTACATAAAATCACAACATATTACACAAAATTAAAAATGAAATCAAAATAAAATCACATAAAATCAAATAAAATATAAAAGCAATAACAAAACCTTAAAAATAAAAATAAAATTAAAATAAATATTCCGGACATATCACGCACGGTCAACTGATCCCAAACTAGGCATAGCCTGTACTATGGGTACCAGAGGCTGATATACATAATAGATATATATTTAACACCCAGACGCAGAACAAACATCTGTGTTCATCCCACAAATGTTTGTCCAGTGCGGGAATCGAACCCGCGACCTTTAGCGCAGAAGGCAGAGTTACTACCAACTACCAACTGAGCTATGAGGCCTGTCAAACCTTATACCTACTTGACGAAGATATTGCGATACTGTTCCGAGCCCAGCATTACCTGCATCCACTTCGCTTGGATCGGACAGTCCGGTCGCAAAACAATAAGCAGATCATATAAAAATTTGACGCGCAGCGGCAATCGAAGCCGCACACCCCTTGCGTCTCATACGGGCACTCGTCAATCATTCGTGCTGGGGCCACTGAGGAGCTATATGCGTAAATAGCACCAAACCTATTATATTTATTTATTTTATCTTTAATGCACACAAAAAACAATGTACAAAAGGTGGGCTTAATGCCAAGGCATTATCTACCAGCCAGCCTGATTGGGTAGAAACAGGAGGTTGGTTATACGAGTAGCAAGTTAGCTCTAACTCTGCCTTCTGCGCTACAGGTCGCGGGTTCGATCCCCGCACTGGACAAACATTTGTGTGATAAACACAGATGTTTGTTCTGTGTCTGGGTGTTAAATATTTATCTATTATATTATATATATCAGTCTCTGGTACCTATAGTACAGGCTATGCCTAGTTTGGGATCAGTTGACCGTGTGAATATGGCCGGAATATTTATTTATTTAGCTATTCGTAGAATAGGCGGAAGCTAGTTAAATTATTAGCAGTGTACCGGACTCGCTAGCGATTACGGTACGTCCAGACTGCAACAAATCCGACTCGATCTAATTGGAGTAATAGACTATGTGTACATTATTAATTCAGATGCACACAAATGCCCTTCTTCCCCAAACGTGCAAGTTGTGGAATGAGCTTCCTTCCGAGGTTTCCCACTAACCTACAGCATGAAAGGCTTCAAGAAAAATACAAAAATATTTCTCCAGGGCAGGCAACGCATTAGCAATGCTCCAGGTGTTTCAGATGTCAATGCCGATGCCGTAAGCCGGTTTGCCTCTGTATAACTTAAAAAAAAATGTGGTTCGCTAAAGTTTGATAGATTTTTCTTAACTCGGCTGACTGGTCAGTCTGCGTTATGTGGTTCGTGCGTATCTTTGTATGTATGTATGTGTTTATGTGGAAAAAAAACCTTAATACCGCGTTGCGCCCCGTTGTCTGAGTTTTGTGGTACCATGGTACTCGTAGTTTTCAGAATCTACCCTACCCACGATACAGTATCCTAGTACCCACACTAGGTATCCTAGTGTGGGGTCAGGACTATTTTTGTGACTATTTTGCATTATTAAGTTACCTTGAATTATTCTTTTGTGGCACAGATTGGGGTTTTCGGCAAGTTGCGTTATTTCTAGCCACTGTTTCTTTTTTGCCGACAAATTAATAACGATCAAAATTGTGCTGAGTCCAAAGCAAACTTTATGTATAATTCCATTACCTTTAAAAAGAAATATCTACATAAGCGTAGCTAAAATGGATCGGATGTTATGATTCAGAACCAAAAGGGCCCCGATTGGTTCGTGTTCTGCCAACGCGCTGAATATTGAATGCCTATTCACTTTGGAATGAAATAGATACAGCTGAATTGGTTTAAATATTTTTTTTCATTGTTAAAGTAAAGTATTTTACACGAGAATAAATTGTACGATATTTATTTAGGAATAACAAACAACTAGGTACATTATATATGTAAGTTACAGTGTAGTAGGTACATAATTTCATATGTAACAAATTATTAATAATGTAGTCCACAACGTTATCCACAACTTAGTATATAAGAGTAACAAAAAAGGCCAGCTAGAGGGCCCGTCATATAAAACATTTGTATTATCTGCTGTGACAAAATAAATAGATGACGGGAATCCTATGCTCAGCGAGCTTATATGATAAAAAAAAAGGAGTTATCAGGATTATTTACACACAGGACTATTTACAGGATTATATGCACAATGTTACTTTTAAGCGAGTGGAATACAAAATGTGGATTCAAATTGGTTTAAGTACGACATATATACATCTAGCCTATATTATACGATAAGTAAACTGTGAATCCTAGATTACTGAAATAAAATAAAATAAAAAATAAATTTATGAAGAGTTAAGAGAAAATGAATATAATAATCAAATTTGCAACCAATCAGAAAGTATTTAATATTAAAGCATAATAATAAAATAATAGCACCCAACAGTTACGTACATAGTCCACTAGGATTCCCTGTGTCGTGGGTATCAGAAACTACGAGTACCATGGTACCACAACACCCAGTACCGGAACAAATATTTACAGATCAAGCAAACATTCGTCCCGAACCAAACCTAGGTCGTCGCATTCTTAAAATAAGTCAAGATTAAGAGACTCTTTGTGCTCTCTGTCCGGGGACATTCTGCCACATCACAATCAATGCCGGAAAAAAAATATAGGATTTATGTTCTTGAATCAATTTAAAACCCATTCAATGATATCCATAAGTAGATAAGTAACAACTCTTTACTCAAATGTGTTGTTAATCCACTCGTAGCAAGTCTACGCTCCAATATCCAAATCGAAAGTCGTAGCGCCGTAGCACCGTAGCAGCAGCTACGATACAAACGGCTACGAGTTTACAATGGAAGCATTGAATAAGGTTTTCCCGAAAGGCGCTTTCACCGTGGGGCACTAATCGCCCATTACCGGATGACGTCACCGCCTACAGCCTTTCCGGAGATTGGGTGAAAGACAGCTAGTTCAGTTTTTTTGTTTTATGTTATAACATAAAACAAAAAAAACGACTTTGCTATTGCCGCTTGGCAAAATAGTTTAAAGGCAAGGTGGCAGAACTTACTAGGACGGAGTCTACACAAAGAGTCTTCGTGCTCTTAAAATTATTAGCATAAGAATATGTAGAAAATGATTTTTTTCTTTTGGTCATACCAGTTATGTTGAAGTATGATGTCCACGAGACCAAATCATGGTGAAAAATGTTTTTTTTTAATGTTATACGCAGGCAAACAGGCTTACGGCCCTGATGGTAAGCGGTTACCGTCGCTTATTGACTTCTGCAACACCTGGAGCATTGCTAATGCGTTGCCTGCCCTGGAGAAATCTTTTTGTATTTGTCTTAAAGCTCTTCATGTTGTAGGTTAGCGGGAAAACCTCGGGAGGAAGCTCATTCCACAATTTGCACGTACTTTGGTGACAAAATTTTATGCACCCTGACACGTTTATGAATGTCTTTTTTAAGCCCTTTTTTATGCAGAGACATGGAGTGAACTAACTGTTCCCTTCAGTCTTCGATAGAGTCGATGAGCGGAAACAAAGTAGACCATTCCTCTAAGCAAACCCAAGAACAAGATTTACATCGCAACTGATTTCAACTTAATGTTCGCAATTCATTTTATTGGCCTATGAATCCGGCTCCATTAATTTTGTCGTATATCTTTTGTAAGCGAATGATATCGTGAAACCGTTTTTATGTTATGTTTTAAGCGAAACGATCCGATGAAACGGTGGAATAAAATTTTCATGTAACAAATACGTTTATTCTCATTGTTATTTGGAAGAACAAGGCCCATTCTCTCAAATAATTGTGTGAAAAGTTGGGTGAAATTGAGTCTCTTTTAAAAAAGATGAAATATGAAAATATGAAGAGAAAAAATGAGTTTCAAAATATGATCCGTAGCTTATGCCCGCGACTTTGCTGGCGTTGAACCTGTATAAAAAGTAACTTAAATATGCTATTCTAGTTGAAAAACTTCATCTATTCCAAGTTTAATCGAAATTGGTTGAGCCGTTACAACGTATTGAGCTACAACCATCCAAACATCTTCACAAAATTTCGCATTTATAATAAACATCAATTCAATTTTAAATTTAAAAGGCACAAATAACTGTTTTTTTCTCTACGGCGTGATTAGATATTGCCAATTCTAGGGGAAGATGCAGGTTCAAATCCCGATGATTTCTAACATAAAGCTTTCCAAAACATTCCAAAATAATTATGTTATTCATAGACGAATTTAAAATATTTTTGAAAATGAGGTATTTCCACGTCACGTTTAAGCCACGTGCTTTATAAAGCTACATTATTTCGAATGGCCTTAAAACACAGCAGTGGTTGAAGCTTCCATTAATGCAGTATGCGATATTTCTCTCAGAGCTCAGAGTACAAACTAGGAGTATGTATTATGCTCGAGAAATTGCATATAAATATAATCCTACTTTATATTATAAATGCGAAAGTTTGTGAGGATGTTTAGATGTTTTTTGTTCAATCACGCCGTAACAGCATATTTCGATGAAATTTGGAATAGATAAAATTCTTTACCTAGAATAGCTTATAGACTACGTAAGGTATCACGCGAGCAAAGCCGCGGGCGGAAGTTAGTATAATATAATACTTGCCGCTTCGTTGAGCGGGGTTTGACCTTTTAATAAGCATTTTATAAGCGTATTTTATATTTTGAAGAGTTTTTTTTAGTTTTAATTTTATTTAATCATGCAACGGTCTTGAAACTACTCAACTGCTTCTTGTATATTTTGTAAAATAATTTTTTTATATGAGTTCTTGAATTACCTATAATATTCTGTTTATAATTATGGCTTAAGCTGTGTTAAAACGCCTCGCGATATGACCTTGATATGTAATATTAAATTCGTTTCAAAAAGAGCGTCTATTAAATATAGTCAATTTTAGGTTTGACATTTGAGGGTATAAGATGTCGCAAGGCCGATATCCAGCAGTGGACTTCCAACGGCAGGAATGATGATGAAACTGAATATCTATAGAAATGAGGAGACACTTAGAAAATTAATTCTAGATAGTAAATAAATAATAACCATACCAAATTTCAACAACTGAACGTCAACTTCCAATAATGTACATTTTAATAACAATTCAACCCATTTGGTACTGTAGGTATAAACCAAAATTATTCTCCGCCTTTTCAATTATACATCCAATAGAACTTTCATTATTTGACTTGTCCGTCTAATCTTTGATTTGTTTTACTTATTAACTTTCTAACTTTGGACTCGGCAAATTTGTTTAAAATTACACGAAAACGGATTAAAAATATTATTATAATAATTATTTGATAACACGGCGGGCGGCGAAATCTTTAACATATGCGAAAGGAGTTCTAGCATAAGGATTACCGACTTCAATAAAGGAGGAGGTTACCCACAGGTCTCATACAAATTTCATTTATGTGAGAATATACGTTTTTTCATGAAACTTAAAAAACTACCTTACTAGTTTCACCTGGTTACTAAGAAACGTCTTAGTGAAGTTAGTGATTTTATTGAAATAAACACCTTTTGAATTGAACTTTTGTTGCTTGGTGCCTATCACTGTGTAGCAACAAGCCATAAAACAGTAGGTAAACAGTAAGTAGAGCGGCAGCAAAGCCGTTTAAGTGGATGAGATGGCTTCAGAAGCCCCGCGCACCTTCGCCTTAATTCCCTCGTCATTGTGTTCGTTTGTAATTGTTAATCGCGGCGCTGTTTGTTGCTCAATGAAGTTCATTGCCGCATTTGGATGCAGTCTAGTTCATCATACCCCTGCCCTTATCCCACATCATATGGGGCCGGCACAACATGTTTTATCTTCCACTCACCTCAATCAGCCGTCATGTGCGCCGTGTGTGCTCTAGGAGGAAGTAGGGCACAGCGAGGTTTTCTCGTTCTAAATTGGAGCAGCCCGCCTGGAGAGGTACCTCCGCCTTACAGAAGATCGCAGCCAAATAACTTTATTTGTTTTAAATAGCGATGTGTTCCTGCGGTAAGTAAGGTTGCCAGAGACCTTTAGGGGTGAGAGGGTTCGGTCTCGGCAACGCGTGCGTGATGTCTCTGGTATCGCAATCGCTCATAGGCTACCGTTACCGCTTAGCAACAGGTGGGCCGTATGCTTGTTTGCCAGCTTAACTGTATAAAAAAAATGTCAGTATTTACTGCTTTCTTACTCATATCGTCTTCAATCTCACACAATCCATCCACCTTTTCTTTGGTCTACCTCTTCCCTTATATCCTATTTAGATGAAGTCTAGTTGTTTGATGAAATTACTGACCCATATCATTCTCTTCAGTTTCTGTCCATCCAAAGGTTTTCTGGAAGAGATAGTCTTAGACCGCCCATTGTACTTCGCTATAACTTGAATTTTGTACCCGTGTTTGTAATTTGTAATATGTCCTTGTTGTGTACCTACAATAAAGAATTTTAAAGATAAAGATAAAGATAAAGATAAAGATCATTTATTTGCTTAAACATGTGTACAGTGGATGACAAAACTTGTAGGTGGTTCAACATGCTTGACCGGCGACGATATGCAAATTTAAAGAGATGGCATGCAAAATATTATAATAGTAATAACTTAAATTAACTAAGTGTCAATTAATAAAAAACAAGAAAATATATTAATCATTAGCAAAAAGTCAACACAACTATAAAATTCAAATAATAATAATAATCTCAACAAAATTTAAATCAATGTCCAAATAGTTTAAAATAGTATCGTAATAATAATAGAAAATCAAGTAAAATTAAAATTTGTCATTTAAAAATTCGTCGATTTTATAATAGCATTTATCACATAACATTTTTTTAAATTTTGTCTTAAACAGATTTTCATTTAGCTCTTTAAAGACCTTCGGTATTTTATTATAAATAATAGGCGCCATACAGACTACACTCTTGCGCAACAACGCAGTTTTTGACGGATGGCTGCATAGTCTATTGTCTTCGCGTCTGTTGCGAATAACATTGTCGCACATACGTTGAAACAAATGGGGATTTGTTCTTACAAATAATGATATTTCTAAAATGTATAAGGACGGAAGTGTAAGAATTTTATGTTTCACAAATAAGGGCACACAGCTTTCAGTAGTTTGGATCCTAAACATAGCTCGTATACACCGCTTTTGTATTCTGAAAATGCTTTCTCTATCGGTGGAATTTCCCCAGAAGATAAGCCCGTACCTGAGTAATGATTCCACTGTTCCATAATACGCTGTTAAGATTGTATCAGAGCTTACAGTCAAGGATAATTTATATAGAGCATAGGATAGGCTGCTAGCTCGCTTACTAATATCTTCTATGTGTTTTTTCCAATTCAATCTTTCGTCGATTTGTAAACCAAGAAATCGGGCAGAATTGACCTGTTGTATTACATTATCATAGAATTTCAAATTGATACGAGATGGATCTTGAGTTCTCTGGCTAAAATGCATAACAACCGTTTTTTTTAAATTGATTTTTAAATTATTATTTTGAAGCCATGAAATAATTGAGTTTAATGATTGATTTATGTCCGATTCATAAGAATGAATGTCATTACATTTTACAGTCACTGTGCTGTCGTCGGCAAATAATGTCATTGGTTGAGTCAATGCATTCGGCAGGTCATTTATATAAATAATAAACAATAGTGGTCCTAGTACGCTTCCCTGAGGAACGCCATATGTTATATTTCTAACCATCGATTTATATGTGATTTCATATTTAGTTTTATGGCTTAACCTTGATATTTCTGTTACTTGTTGTCGATTAGTAAGATAAGAACATATTAGTTCCAACACATTACCTCTTATCCCGTAGGCTTCAAGTTTGCTTATTAAAATGTTATGATCTACATAGTCAAAGGCCTGTGTCATATCGCAGAATATAGCACAAACGGGAACTCTTTTGTCAACTTGACAGATAACATTTTTGTAAAAGTCGTATATTGCCATGTTAATGGTTTTTCTTTGACGAAAACCTTTTTGCTCTTCGCATAAGATTTTATTTGTCTCTAAATAGTCATTTATTTCACCATAATAGTATTTCTCCAATATCTTTGAGAAAATAGATATAAGTGCAATAGGTCTATAGTATTCCAATAGTTCTTTGTTTTCTTTCTTAAAGAGTGGCCTCACTATAGTCATTTTAAGATCCGTTGGAAATATACCAGTAATTATGCTAAGATTTATTATGTAGCTTAAATGGGGGGAAATGTAGTCATTAACTGCCTTTATTATTTTTGTAGCAACACCATCGAACCCCGTACTATTCGTATTTTTAAGGTTTTTTATGATTTTATTTACATGGTGAGGCAAACAAGGCGCCATAAACATGGACTTCTCACGATGACATATGTTAGCTGTCACCTTTTTACCAGCGCCTGGTACTGGTTTAACCTTGTCAATAAAATAATTATTAAATAAGTTGGCAATATCTGTAGGGTCTGTTACATAGTCATTATTACTATTGCGAATTTTTTGTATAGGATCCCTAGGTGTATTGAGTCGAGCTTTATTAATAACTTCCCATGTTGCTTTAGATTTGTTGCTAGACGTTTTGATTGTATGGTTGTTTTGAACTCGTTTTGTAAGTGTGATAATTTTTTTAAACCTTCTATTGTATAAATTGTATTTTATCTTATTTTCGGTACTTGGTTTCGTCCTTAAATTCCAGAGCAAATGTCTCTTTCGTTTACTACACATCTTAATACCTTTAGATATCCACTTTGGTTTATTAATAATCTTTACTGTAGTTCGTTTTTTCGGAAAACATAGATCATAGAAAAGTTTAAAATGCTGGATGAAATAACAATATGCCATTGAAGAATCCTCAATTTCGTATAAGTCAGTGAAAGTGAAATTTTTTATACACATTTTAAACTTTTCGATATTTTCTGAACTGTAATCTCGTATTTCTTTGCGCCAAAATTTTATTTTTAATGATTTTTTAACAGGTAGTTTCATTATCTGAGCTGTGTGGTCTGATAGTCCTAATTCTAACACTTCAGTTTTACAGTTTCTTTTATAATCATGTGCAAAATTGTCTATACACGTTTTACTTATGAGACGTGTAGGTTGTTTTAGTGCTAATTTTAAATTGTAATTTAATAGTAGACATTCGAAGTCTAGTGTCACACTATTGCTTTTTAAAATATCTATATTGAAGTCTCCGGCTAAAACAATATTATTACAATTCATCTTAGAAATAAATGTCAAAGTTTTTTCTAATTTATTAAAAAATGTATTCAAATTATTTTGCATAGGGACTCTATATGCACAAATAATAATAATTTTATATTCAATTAATTCAATAGCGCAGCACTCATATATATTAGCTAGTGATTGCATTCTGACTTCATGAATTTCCCTCCATTGATGATGATTCTTCACCATTATGCATGCTCCGCCTCTTTTACTGTCCCTTCTGCTAAAACATGCAGCTAGGGAATAATTTTGTAGGTTTAGATATTGTTCACATCCTGCTTTCATGAAGTGTTCCGTGATACACAATACGTCAATGTCGTTTATTTTCTCCGTGAGTTCATCCAAGTTCACCATAAGGGAGTCGGTTTTGTTAAGCAAACCTGCAATGTTCTGATGAAGAACATATAAATATTTAGTCTCGAAAAAATATGGAGTCTTTTCCCGATGCGTTGTTTTCTCCATTCAGCTGTTGTATCTTATTTGTTGTGTTGTTATATAGTTGCAGTTCGTCAATTAAACTCTGAAGGTCTTTAAATATGGTTCTCATGCCCTGGTCATTTAACATACCAGTGTTTCTATTGAACATGGTATAGTCGTAGTACAAATTTTTGTTCGAATCCAGTATATATTTCTATTCTATTCTATTCTGCCAAAAACCTGTTGAAACAAAGTATAAGAAAAGTAAGTATAAGTATATACAAAGTATAAGTATATACATAAGAGTATTACTAGTTCCTTACTAGTTACTTACTAGCGGGTTAGCTGACCCGGGCGGCTGATTTATACGCTCAAATTTTGCCGAACTTTGAGTCATGATTTTTTATAATATCCCAAAAATTCGACTCCGACGGGATTTGAGCCCGCAACCTTCTCCTAGATACGGAGATGCTCTAACCAACTAAGCTACGGAGATGTCCTAAAGAAATTCGCTCCGTCTGGAAGTGTCTCCGTAGCTTAGTTGCTTAGAGCATCTCCGTATCTAGGAGAAGGTTGCGGGTTCAAATCCCGTCGGAGTCGAATTTTTGGGATATTAAAAAAAAACATTGTATTCCTTTAGTGTGGGTTAACACTTTTGTAGTGTATGCCTTACGCCACACTGGCTGGTTCCTCAGCAGGACAACACACTTATAATTATCTCACAGTGACTTCCCGCGCGCCTGCTCGTGCCGGCTTGACCACAGACTGACTGACTCCCAGAGAGTATGTATCCATCTCTCCATCAGGAATTAAGGAATGCAGGTATCCTTAAAATCTAGTCACTACAACTTAAAATAAAATAGAGATTTGAGAGTCATGTTGGCCGAATAAGGTGCTTAGACTTTCGACGAAAATTACAAGAAAAACCTAGCCTTTATAAGCCTAGCATTAAAGGATTTTTCTACCTGCTTTAGTGCCTCACAAAGCAAAGGTTTGCACGTAAGGCCGTTTTAGAAAAAAATATCACCCAAACGTGTCGCAATCTTCGCTAACAGAGCACTGGCATTGCTCGGCCCAATACCCTCAGCACTAATTTAGTTCTCACTGAAAAACAAAAGTCTCGAAAGAATGAAAAAAACGACGTGATGAGAAAGGTATGCTTAAATATATAAATAAATATTTCGGACATATCACACACGGTCAACTGATCACAAACTAGGCATAGCCTGTACTATGGGTGCCAGAGACTGATATACATGATAGATATATATTTAGAACACCCAGACACAGAACAAACATCTGTGTTAGTCACAAATGTTTGTCCAGTGCGGGATTCGAACCCGCGACCTCTAGCGCAGAAGGCAGAGTTACTACCAACTGAGCTATGAGGCCAGTCAATTAAATTTAATACTAACTTAAATTACTTACAAAATTAGGCCATATCAATAATCTTTGCATATTTTGTATTCTGATACTTAAAACTCGTGCTAAGGGCACAACATAAGACTGTTTGCCAAAATAAATGTCCCTTAGGCCCTTAACAGCGGTAATGAGCCACGTTTATTGCGAGTGCTGGGATCGAGCCGAATGGACCGAGCCAAAAGGCCTACAAGAGTAATTTATATGGACTTATATGACACAGCTTTTGTTTTCTTTTATAACAGAAATACATTGATTAAATAATATTATACTACCACAGACAATATCTCAGTATCTGTTCACTACATACTACCCAAGACAGTATCTTGGGTAGTAGTTAGTGTACAGTCGCCTGCATTAAGATGTATATACATGTCATAATTTTTAAAATGATGCCACAATAAAGGCACATCTTGAGGGTTAGTCACAAAATTTTTGAGCTAAGTGCATTATATTTGTTCCTGTAGCATCATTTCTTGAGTGATGAATTTTATACATCTTATTTCAGGCGAATGTAAATCAGATCATGAATTTGGAGCTGGTGCGAATACTAGTCAAAGGAACGAAAACATGCAATTGTTGAAGTGAGCGAGAGGGTCTGTCTAAGCTGTGACTCGTCCCTTAAGAATGGAATGAAGTGCCGCATAACGGAATACCAAGTAACAAAAGCCACTTAACAATTGGGTAGCTGTCTGTTTCCAGGGAAAAATGTTAAATGACGTCACGTAGGTAATTCCTTTTATTTTACCGGAACAGAGGTGGATAAAGCCATGTTCAAACGGCATATGTTCTTGATATGTTTTATACAATTCGTTTCGAAATGATCCTTACCTCTTCAGAACAAAGTCAGTTTTGAGTTTGACATTTAAGAGTGTGCGATATAGCTCAACGATATCGCAAGCTCCTAAAAGTCAAAGTTAGTTTTCTTAGGGGTTCCGTTTCGGGAATTCCTTTCTTCAACCCCATTGGGACTAAACTAATCTGTGACAACTACGCGCTAATTATTCCGTGGATTTACCATAGAATATGTACTAGTATTTAACAAGGTTTAAGAGTTAATTTTAGGAGACAATCCATTTTGAAATAAAGACGGTCAAGTAGGCATAGCGCCCTGAGGCTTTCGTAAACGGGGTCAAAAATCATGATCTCAAGTGTACGGAGTGACAAGAGCCAATGTAGGAACATAATTGAACGAAGTTGCGGGCGGGCCAGCTAGTTTGGAAAAACACTTAAAATCCATAAATCTTTCAACGATTTGCCCCGCCCTAAGGTAGATTAACCTTCTTACTGAAATCTTTGATAGTCAGAATCCCAAAACGATAAGTTATAGAACACACGAAATAGAGGCTGATTGAAACATTGGGGTAGTTGATGCAGACCATTGAATAACCCGATTCCCGGAGCGCGGCCCAGCGGAGTGGAATCGTCAATACGGTCGGTACATGCCTACCAACTGAAATTAGGTTCTGCTCGATCATCATCATCATTTCAGCCGTAAGACGTTCACTGCTGAACAAGGGCCTCCCCCATAGATTTGAAGCATGTCTCTAAGAGGCGCACTTTCATCCTTTCACTACACTGATTCTTTCACCGACGGTCATAGGCCCTTTTCAGGGCCAGCATACCTCAATCTGGTCACTGATTTAATACAGGATGACCAAGAAAGAGTCAGTATCACGAAAAGCAAGCAAGTGGATGGATATGGCGCAAGGCCGTTCGTCATAGCGCTCTTTGCAGGAGACCTATTTCCAGCAGAGGACTTCTACATGCTGATGACGATGATGAGGTAGCATGTAGGTTAGCACCTGTACGCAGAAACAACGGAAAAGAACTTTCTGTCTCACTGAGCCAAGTAATTTAGATAAACCAAAACCTCTGCTCATTCTCTTCAATAATCAGAGCGGCCGTGAAACATAAATGTTATCTTATATTTTCATACATTCCATTAATAGGGTACCTTCCGGCCCACTGGCGCGGTTCAAAGCGGCTGATATAGTCCGCTATAAGCGGCTATGACGTCACAGTGCCGCGGTACCTGAAAGGATTGTGGCGACTCATCAAATTACCGTGGAAACACTGGAAATGTGTATTGTGTGTTTGTTCCCCCACAAGACCGCTTACGGAGCAGTTTTCAAGGAACAACGAATCGAATTTTTGCATGTATGTTTGTTCTTGCTGGTGAGGTGGATGCCTACCTATAGGTGTGTCTATTAGGTTTGTACTTTGTTATCATTTGTGTTCTTACTCCTTGTATTGTTCCTATGCCCGTTCCGTGTTTTTAGTGTGTATGTCAAATAAATAGAATAGAAATAGAAATAGAATAATCATTTATTGACCATAATTAAAGAGGAACAACTTAAATGAGGCCCTGTCCCCTGGAAAAGCGTGAGCTGTGGCCCAGGAAACAATTCTCTCCCAATTGACATTGGAACATTATGGTAACTTAAAAATTGTGGCAGTTAACATTAAGGTAAGTGGTAGTGACAAAGTTGATAAAATATAAAAAATGAGTGAAATTAGTTAGTTTAGTTAGTTTTGGTGTGTGTGTGTGTGTGTATGTTTCAGAGTGAGTGTGATGGGATCTGCTGATGCTCCAGTCTCTTAAGAGTCTGGGTAACAGGAGATACCCATATATTAAATTCGCACGCGGGTTGTGTGTGTATGAGTGATTGTGTGTGTAGGTGTGTGTTGGTGTGTATGGGTGGGTAGGTGTGTGTGGGTGGGTGTGTTAGAGATGTATAGAAACCTACTTAATGAAATGATTGTAACCATTAACATAAACGTTTTCTATTCTATGATTTTCTTATAATATCCCAAAAATGTATATTCTGTTCTATGTCTATATTCTTTTAATGCTATCTCGAAAGGGCCAGCCAATAAGAAACAAAGTTTATTCTACGACTTCGGAAATACAACATTTTTCATAGTAAAATCTCTAGGCAAAAATTTGCTGTTTTAAGGTTAAATCAGTTCGAACTCAATTATTCTGTTGGTTTAGGTAGTAATCTTGATTTCGAACTTCTCGTACGTTTAATAATTACACATACTAACAATGATCAAAATGAGCTAATTTGGTTTTTTTTTCGCTAATATTATTTCTTTTTGTTGATAGAATAAGCCCCTTTCGGGGTGGTATAAATGTAATGAACCTTGTAGTTAAAGCTGGTCGGTGACATTGAAAACTTTTTAACCGGGTACTCCGCAAGCAAAGCCACGTGCGGAAGATAGTTCTCGATAAAAGCGAAATGTTGGATATTCACAGGGCCATACATCTAGGGAATGCTCGATGCGTGCGGCCATTGAATGCGCGCTGATTTCTGATTCGATCCCCTAGGGAGGCTTGATTTGTGTGTTTACAATTCGCTGACCCTAACCAAATTACGCGATAAATTCCAGTTAATGAACAAGATGTGAAGTTACAATAGCAAGATAATTAGAACCCCAACTAAACATCCACACGATTTTTTATTTTGTGGGCATTTGCCAAAATATTTGGACGTGCCTCTAACCTCCCTTAGACATCTTTAAGTATCGCAATACTATAATCACATAGTCTGATTGAGTGTGTAATGAACCTAACTACCGATCATCGGCCCGACTGCATATAACAAGCTTCCAGAAAGCGTCAAATCTGCTGACAGTTTACCAGCGTTCAAAGCTAGAGTAAAACGATGGCTGGTCGAGCAGACTTTCTACAGTTTCAAAGAGTTTGTTGCGAACTAATTGATTCAATAGGTACATAGTAAGTTAATTTATTTCTTATTTTTAATTTTGATTATTTCTGACTTGTATTATTTATTAGTTTGATAATTTTTATTATTTTATGTGATTAATTGTATCTTCTTATATTTATATTGCCAACTCTAACCCTGTAAACGATCTTAACCAATAAATGCTTATGACTTATGTTATGATGACGCTCAAATCTAAACCTCTCTACAATAGCCTCAAAACTAGTCTCAAATCTTTGAGACTTCCAACTTACGTCACCGCCTGAACAAAATCGCTAAGTTAGTAGGGGGCACTCTCTCCATCGTAAGAGGTCTTAATACATTACCTATGCACATCGATCCCAGGTTCCTCGTAAAGCTCGGGGCTAAAAGAATTCCTTTAAACGAAGGAAAAAATCTATGTGAACGAAGTTACTGGCCTTTCCGCTGGTTTATATACTTATCAAAGTAGGATAAATGCAGTGGAAATGAGAACTTTGCTAAGTATGTATGGACTTTGAAAGATAGAGTGAGGAACAGTGTGATAAGAGAGCGTTGTGGATCAAATGAAGACGTAGTGCTGAGGATTGAGAAATGTATACTGAGATGGTTTGGTCATCAAAAGAGAGAATGAACGAAAGAAGATTGACGAAACAGGTGTGTAAGGCGAGTGTGAATGGGACCGTTGGAAGAGGAAGAGGAGTTGGAAGGAGTACCCTAAACCGACGAGCATGTATGAGGAATGTGATGAGAGTGAATCAAGCAAAAGATGTATGTCAGGATCGTAGCAAGTGGAATGCCGTGGTCTCTGCCTACCCCTCTGGGAAACAGGCGTGATTTTATGTATGTATGTATATGTAAGTTCAACCACACTTGTAACTGCATCTCCTGCATTACACCCACTCTCGCGATCTTGTGTGTCTAGTGCAGTCTCTGCGCATCCCGTGACGTCACGATGACGACGACACGGCACCATTCCGGTTAATTTCCGGGGCAGAGCCGAGGGAAATTCATTTTCTGGACCCGTATAAGAATTTCAGTTAGCACATGAACCAATCAGTTGATACGCGCAAAGAAAAAGCGAGCAGCATGCCTAAACAGGGTTGCAGTTATCTTTGTCAAAACTTTTTTTTTATTAATGACGAACCACTGCCATCCAACTACAACCACTACGTAACACTTACATCATTTCATACTAACTCCGTATTACGAAGATACGGATTACATACATTCATGCGATATAATACAAGATGACAAAGATATCCCAATGAATCATTTCACAGACCCTGGTTTTGAAAATATTAACAGGTAACAAGTGCATCGTCAAAGGTAATTGTTTAAGGCGAGCGAACTCTCTCCACAACAATTACCTAACGTTGATAATGCCAATCTAACACGGTGTTTTTTGTTGAGTCGCCCAAGTGATCAAACCATGGATTACACAAGTAAAAATATAACAGAAAAACGTAAAAAAATAAGAAACAATACAATACAAGAAATACTTTTTACGATTCTCCAAACAACTTGCTAAGAAAGGATTTATAGAAAACTAGCTTCCGCCCGCGGCTTCGCTCGCGTTGTACCTACATAAAAAGAAGCCTGTATACAATTCTAGGTAAAGAACTTTATCTATTCCAAGTTTCAACGCAATCGGTTGAGCCGTTACGGCGTGATTGAATAACAAACATCCAAACATCCTCACAAACTTTCGCATTTATAATATTAGTAGGATTCATGTCCTATGGGGGTGTAAGGTTTTTGTATGAAAAAAGGTCGAAATTCCTTGAAAGTAGTACCTACCTGTGTAAAGCGGGTCGGGCCTAGTTCAAGAATATTTCTAGTCCCGTAGCGGAATAGCTCTAGTCCGGAACTCGGGAGCGCGCCTCGGGTACGCGAGCTTTTTGCGGCCCCTGGGCGACACTTTGTCGTTTTTATGAAAGTTTTTTAGTTTTCAGCGTTTTAGGGAAAGTTTTAGTGACGCAAAGCACACTCAGCACAAATTAAACATGCAATGATGATTCATAATATGTATCCTATCCCGAAAGTAGCTTATTCAATCAGCAAAAAGAAAGAATATAGACGCAAATCAAAGTTTTTATTCCCATAATTATTTAAATTAGTGCTGTTCTTTTTACTCGGCATCAAGATTGCTACTTAAAACAGCTGAATTATTGAGTTTCAACTGATTTGACTACAAAACAGCAGATTTATGCATAGTGTTTTTTCAATGAAAAATACCACGGCGACCGCGGCTTTCCACATGCTACGATCCCGACATACCTCTTTTGCTTCATTTATTCTCATCACATTCCTCATACATGCTCGTCGGTTTAGGGTACTCTTGACCTAACCTTTTTCCAAAACGTCACCGATTTAGTCACTAAACACTCGCTTAGCTCTTCTCCTTCCAACGGTCTCAATCATAATGATGAAAATAACAATAAATAAGATAATGAAAGTATACCAAGAAAAATTTATAACAAAACCTAAAAAACAAACCAGATTTCATCATCATAGCCTCCCTGCCCGTATCCCACTTAAGTGCGGTCGTCACAACATGTGTTTATTCCATTACCCTCCTATAAGCTGTAACTACTTATCATGCAGGTATTCAGCACTGCATGTAATGTAAACACGAAACTAACCTAGCTTACACTTCCAACTACAGTCGGAACAATGCCGGCCCGCATCACATGCCTTTAATTACAAGAATAATTATACAAATTAGGTACGCCGCCAATTATCCCCAATAATTTGGGTTGCCAGCACTATTCGTAGAATTCTGGCCGATGGATAAAGTTTATACGGGCGATAATAGGGACCGTTAGTTCAAGTATAACTATCTATTGACTGCTCTAGGGCTAGCTTTATGATTAATGTATTGAATAAATAATGAGCTCTTATTTTAATCTTATTAAAAGGGATACCTACATAGGTTTCCCATTTTGACACCTCGGTGGCGCAGCGGGCGAGTGCCCGTCGGAGTCACAAGGGTTGCGGGTTCGAGTCCCGCTGCGGGTCATATGTTTGCATGATTTGTAAATATTTTTTTCGGGTCTGAGTGTTGTGGTACCATGGTACTCGTCGTTTTTGATACACAACACCCGGTTCGAACCAACCACCTTCGGATCAAAAATCGGAGAACCTACATCTAGGCCAACAATGTCAAGAATCCCTGGGGCCAAAAATAATGTACAGGTTCTAATCTCCAATTCATTAATTTACTGTAATTTCCTGAACACGAGTCGTAAATAAGCCCATTGCGATCGGAGAGAAATTGATTTTACCAAATTGGTTTCCGAGATTTAGAACTGCTGTAACCAATTCGATAAGAGGTTTAGAGAAAAGCGGATGAAAGTAAATGATCTTCTTATTATTGGAGGGAAGTATTTATTCTTTCAAAAGATGGAGGACTATTGGATAGAAGTGCTGCTACTGGAACGATTGAAATCGCTTCACACGAGCCATTCACTATGATATTTCGACGGCGAATTTATTTAGTTCTGAGGCCCGATTCTGAGATGTCAGTGAGAACTCACTGACTTCTCATTTTTTAAAGTTAATACTTTTCACGGTCGAAAAATGAGAAGTCACGGCTTAGCTTACGGTTTTTGTATGGTGTCACGAAAAGGGCGCCTATAAAAACCGTCAAGCTATTCACTTTTCACACACTCACCGGTGACTAGTAAGACGGCTCATTTATTTTTTCACATTATTTTTCCTCATATTCACTTTACACGGTCGAGCACTTTGCAGACTAGGGTCTCTGAAACTGGACTGGTGAAAAGTGTAGCCTACCGTTTTTGTATGGTGTCACATAAAGCGCCCCTACAAAAACCGGCAAGCTATTCACTTTTCACCACTCACCGGTGACTAGTAAGACGGCTCATTTAAATACGGACTCGCTACACTGTGCTTGAAGAGTCCACACCCAGACTGAGTTTTTATCAGGTTTTTATTTTATTCACAGTTATTTTCTTTTAAATATTCCGTACCAAACGTATGAATACAATCAACCATTTCCTCACCGACCCATTGATCCGTCAACACCATTAAACACCAATTGATTCCGACTTCCTGCTAATGTCCGAGCGAAAGGACGTACCTTATTGACAAATATTGCCTTATCAGTCAACATCGAGGTAAAGAGGGCATCACACTTCATCGGACAAAGCAAATGTAACCACTTTTTCGGGGATTTCCATGCCGCGTTTTGAGATTTCGTGAGACATCCTCGTTTATCATTGTCAATTCATTGAATTAAGAAAAGCACTACGCAAACCTATTACAGCTAACCATATAGCCATCAGGCTACACGCATCATCACTATCACTATCCTACTAATATAAAAAATGCGAAAGTTTGTGAGGATGTTTTGATGTTGTTGTTCAATCACGCCGTAACGGCTGAACCAATTTCTTTGAAACTTGGAATTTATAGAGATTTTTACCTAAGATAGCATATCGGCTATTTGATGTAGGTACCACACGAGCGAAGCCGCGGGCGGAAGCTAGTATTATAAAACAAAGTTCCCCACCGCGTCTGTCTGTCTGTCTGAACGCAATAAACTCAAAAAGTACTGAATCATACATTTTTTACCAACGGACGGAGTGATCCATGAGGCAGGTTAAGGTATAGGTATTATTCATTAATGTTTTGTGAAAAATGTCTGAAATATGACGATGATTGTTGAAGATGCCGTGATTGTGAGGCCGTGGTGGCCCCGGCTGAAGAATAGGCCCTATCTACCTATCCACGGATGTCGTAAGAGGCGACTAAGGGAAAAAAGCTAGGGGATGGGCAGCAGCGTTCCTCATTTTAACAACGATAGCTCTAACTGCGCTCGCCAACCCGCAAGCCCAGCGTGGTGAGTATGGGCAAATCACCCCACATGATAAGGAATTCGCTCTGTCTGTGGGGGAGGCCATGTTCAGCAGTGGACGTCGTACGGCTGAAATGATGATGTTGAAGATTTCAGAAAAATCATACGACTGGGAGCATTGCCTACTGGCACATACGCTATCCGTGCGAAGAGGCGGGTCGCTAGTTATTCATAATAATTTC
This sequence comes from Anticlea derivata, assembly GCA_947579855.1. Taxonomy (NCBI): domain Eukaryota; kingdom Metazoa; phylum Arthropoda; class Insecta; order Lepidoptera; family Geometridae; genus Anticlea; species Anticlea derivata. Next base: position 10,581,735 of record OX388269.1, read on the forward strand.
ATCAAAGTATGCATATTCGGTCACAGTAAGGAAAAAATCAATAGAATATTGATGTTTCCTCTTGTAGGTCAATTTGACACTTCGAGATCGCGATCGGAATCGAAAGTACGACGTCCTTAGTGTTTTTGGCACAGTCGTCCAGGAAAACGATTGGCCACTCGATGTCAGCTATTGTTTATGGTTCGTGTTTCTTCTAAATGCCGTCGGCCGTTATAGCAGTTATTTTATTCATTTCGTCAAACAAAAAGTATGGCCTTCTTTCATCATAAATGTTTGACAAACATTTGTGTGATGAACGCAGATGTTTGTTCTGTATCTGGGTGTTAAATATGTTAAAATATTTATCTATTATGTATATATCAGTCTCTGGTACCCATACATGCCCTGGTACAGGCTATGCCTAGTTTGGGATCAGTTGGCCGTGTGTGCTTTGTCCGGAATATTTATTTATTGATTATTTTTCTATTCTATATAATTTATATAGGTAGCATCAGGTGGATTAAGCGACATCTGTATTAACCTATGTTTACAATAAAATTATTATAATTATGATATGATTACATTTATCTATTCTAGATGATTTATATAGCATCAGGTGGATTATATTTATCATCATCATCATCATCATCATTTCAGCTGTAAGACGTCCACTGCTGAACATAGGCCTCTTCCACAGACTCCAAAGCGACTGCCATCCCACATGATGGCATGAATTTTCCCACAAGGTTGGCAAGCGCAGTCGAGCTATGTTTATAAACATAAATGATAAGGAACGCTGCTGCCCCTAGGTTTTTTCCCGTAGTCGCCTCCTACGACATCTACGGGTAGGTAGATATCGAGGAACTTAACTTACAAGGTTGTGCGTTCGAACCCGGTAGTGAATAAATGTGTGTTTCCGTTAGAAAAATTTAAGGCCGCAGTAAGTATTCTTAAAGCGGCGATGGGCTTGCAACCAGTCACGTATGGATTACTCACTACTGCAGAATGTGGGCATGTGCAAATGTTCGCACATTCCTCTGACTATCCCTCTTAGACATCTTCTAAGATCTGATTGCCTGTAGGTCTGAGAGGATGCCCTTTGAGATAAAAGCATAGAAAGCCTTCAGAGCATATCTAGTTATTTTTACTTTTTAGGTTTAATCGCTTACGAGAACTAAAATAATTATCTTATAGATAAAATAATTATCTTATATATCTTTTTATATATTCCATAACAGAAAGAAGAGCTTGCAAACTTTGATCTTACAGAAATTCGGAATACCAACATCAAGGGCAGTCCAAATGCTCGCAATTTGAAATTCAATCCGAGGGATCCTGAATCCCGAGCACGAGTTTCTATTTCTATCAATCAACGGGCGAGCGCTAGAGAAATTGAAGCGAGAACTTTCGTGCTTTTGCCTATTCCAGTCGCATTGCCATGACAGATGCCTTGGAGCGACTGACACTGGTATTGTTAGTTGTTAGTGTTTAATCAATCCATTCACACTGAAATTATTTCATAGAAATGACCAATTTTTTTTCAATTACATTTTCTCGGGTCTTCTTTCATTGTTTTTGTAAAACTTTGTGCAAATGTGTGTTTTAGTTGCAAGACTCGACTGAGAAGATCATGGTAATAGTGAATGAAAGGAGCCTGTAAGAGGCGCACTTTAATCCTTTCGCTCCACCGATTCTTTCACCGACGATCATATGCCCCGTTCAGGGTCGTCATACCCTAACCTGGTCACAGACCTAATGCAGGATGAGCAAGAAAGAATCAGCGACATGACAATCAAGCATCGACCTAGAAACCCGTGCTCAGTGAACTGATCTCTGTCGGTCTGTATCAGGCCCACTTGTTTTAATGGCACCACTCAATTAAATTGAGTCTCGCAAAGGAGGGTTTCAAATATGCAAGTTTATAGCGTGACAACTCAATATCAAATTTATTAACACAGCAATTTGTAGGTGTCCCCTACGGCGTGGTTCTTCTTCTTGTCGTGTCACCTTTTTTTTTCAGTGGTCATCCTGTATTAGGTCAGTGACCAGGTTGAGGTATAGCGGCCCTGAAATGGGCTGGGCCATCGATGAAAGAATCAGTGTTGTGAAAGGATTTTACATCTTTAAGGTGAGGGTTTAATTATTTTATGATGTTTTTTTTTTTTTTTCTCTATAACCGCAAAACGCACAGTTTTGATTTTTATGACAAAGATAACTTGAGCATTTTATTTACGTAAATCCCAGACAAAAACGCGATTGGTAAAACTTTTCTCGATAGATTTATTTTTTAAAGTTGGGTCCTCTGCAACAGTTTTTTCGAAAATACTCTGAGACTATCTAACAAAAATAACTTTTATTTAATTTATTTAATAATAACTTTTGTTTATTTTGTTAGACAATAGCATTGGGTACCTAAATCCAAGACACTTTAAAAAAAAATAGATAGTTTTTGAAATAATCGATATTTTCTTATATTTCGCTTACGTCGATTACTTTCGAGCGCCTTCTAACGCTTGCTATCTCTTTCCGCATTCAATTACAGTACATAGCGCTGTCACTTTCTTCACTCCGCCCACTCGAAAATTTATAATGATTTTTGTATCCTCTTAATCAGTTTTTTCAACTTTCCTTTCAGGTGGTGTCCGGTTAAGAATCTTTTTGCTTTTGAACCTTGTTCTGAGAGCTATGTCGGTGACTTGGATCTTCTACGGATTCCTTAATCTTGGATCTTATCACTTAGTGAAACTCCGAGCGTAGCTCTATCCATAGCTCGTTGCGCGAAAAAAACATACATAGTCACCGAATTGATACCTACTCTTACGTATTTAGTTATTGAAATCGGTTAAGTAGTTTTGGCTGTACAAGGTAACAAATATAGGTAACTTTTTTGGTGTCGCGTCGGTTAAAAACACTGACTGAACGGACACTACATTCAATCTAAGCCTGGCTCTTATGATATCATACGGGTCTCGATTGTTATCAATATCCTTATATATTACGAACCAACGGAACTTCGCCTGAATCGGTTTATCCTGCGAATAGTCGCGTTTTGTACAAATCCTTAAATCTATAGGGATAGACTTGTTATCGCACCAATACTCTCACTACTTTTAGATAATGTTTTTTGCACTGTTCAAACATTTGTTCTATACAAGATATTGCGTCTCTGAAAGAGACTTAGCTTGTAAAAGTTTTCATTACGCGTGAAAATCTTAACGCTAAATATGCAGATGGAACGAACTGCATTGAACAAGCAAATTCGTGGAATACCTTTCTTAGTACGAAGCTATATTGCAAAGCGAATTCTGATTGAAATATCCTACAGGGAGGTATTTGTTGAATATCCGAGAATAATTAAAATAAATAACACATCCAAAAGTTGCTTACAATAGTCCAGACCCAGTTTAGTAGTTTATTTACTGAATATTAAAGAAACGCGTGGGTATTGGGATACCGCGTCTATGATGAATAATGATTGAGTACAGGTTTTCAGTGTAGATACCCAATTTCATCAAAATCGGACGAGTCATTGTGACGTGACAAACAAAGGTTTGGGGTTTTCGGTAGAAATAAGAAGAAAGAAAGAAAATACATTTCTTTTGGAATAGTTAGTTCCATTATAAAACGCATACATAAGAACCTACCTACTTTAATTTATTTCTTGTACCTACTTTTGTATCTCTTTGACGGTTCTTTGTTTATTTTTGACTCTTATTTTTGTAAACATGTTGCCTGTATAGGTAGGTATCTAAAAAACTTAATGTATAGTATACCCAGTGAACTCGTGGGACGAATAAATAGTTTTTATTTCTTTCTTCCATTAGTATTCATTGAAGTGCTCGTGGAGTAAGTAGCTTTGCTCGGTCAGAGCAACCAACTAATGGATGGGTGACCGCTTGTTGAATTAAAATCAGAGCGCGTAGTGCTTCGGAGGGCATGTTGAGATGTCGGTTCTACCCTACGGACGCCTTTAAGCGCCGTCACTCGAGGCCATCTAAACTTTATTTTAAAATGATTCTTACGTCATCTGAATAAAGTATATTTTGAGTTTGACTCTGAGGAGCGATATCGTTGAGCTATATCGCACACTCCCAAATGTCTAACTCAAAACTGACTTTGTTCAGTAAAGGTAAGGATCATTTTGAAACGAATTTTATATGACATATCATGACATCATTCGGACGTATATTTTATTCCACCCTCTCTAGCCTCAAAGGGTGTGCTGGAGGAAAACTCTTTTTAGCTCGTCTTTGTACAATTTGTACATATCCTTTCATTAGTGTGTTTTTATCGAGTTTTCTGTGTACAATAAAGAATAAATCACATCACACATCGGACACATCGCATGCTGTTTGAACACGGCTTAACAAATACGGACTCACTTTACATTACAACACGGTAGCAATATGAAATATTCAGAATTTGGGAATGTTCATGAATTTTCCGACGTTCTGGCGAATCGAATATTACATTCATTTCGAATGGACATTTTCCAATTTCGAAGTCGGCCAATCGCCGGAATTATTCCTGTAAGAGCTGGTCGAAACCGGTTTAGGTGGTTAATTAGTTGCTCTTACTCAATGGATTTACTTGCAAACTCAACAAGCCTTACAAAAGAGTACAATATTTGGCTTCAATTGTTCCACTTTGTGAAATGAATGAGGTTAGAATAATAAATTGCTCGGCGGCAGGAAATGATTTCGGATTTTGTTCTTTAAGGTGCTCCCTCACCGAGAGCATTCGCCTGTAATGTAACGTTACATTACATCAGTGAGGAAGGAGAACCAAGCATTACAGTGCGCAACCTGTAATGATACTATCTTTAATATTTTGATACAACTTGTAACTCAACACTTGTAGGTACGCGGACGCGGAGCGCACCGGGATTCGAACCCGCGACCTGTGTGGATCGGACGGCGGCGCCCCTACAACCACTAGCAGAGCTTTCCGAAAGTAAGTAAATTTTCACTCCGCGCCCTTACCTTTGGTTGAGAGAGCAAAGCCGCGGACTCACACTAGTGCAACCGTAATTTCTTAGAAGCTCTTCAGTAAGTAAATTTGTGGAGGAGGTAGGGCACAGCGAGATTTTCTCGCTATAAATTGGAGCAACCCGCCTGGGAGGTACCTCCGCCTTACAGAAGATCGCAGCCAAATAACATTATTTGTGTCAAATAGTGTTGTGTTTCTGCGGTGAGTAAGGTTGCCAGAGCTCTTTAGGGGGGAGGGGTACGGCAGGCAACGCATTAGCAATGCTCCAGGTGTTGCTGATTTCAAAAGGCGACGGTAACCACTTACCATCAGGAGGGCCGTAAGCCTGTTTGCCTCCGTATAACATAAAAAAAAAGTAAGATATTGCAAGACGTTTTGATTAAAACAGAAACGTGTTACGGTCGCTGTTATGACTTGGCGTGCGAGAGGGATAGGTGAGCTTACTGCGAAGCGGATTAAGGCAGCACTTCAGATGCAATGCACGAAGCTTCATCTAAACTGACGCTGTGAGAGGAAAGACTGAAGAAAACCGCCATCATTTTCTTCGGAACTAACTTGACAATCATATTTACTGGCAATATTGACTGTAAAAACAGCAGCCATAAAATGAAAGAAGAAGAGGGGAAAGACAGGTTGCGGTTTAAAATACTATCGAAACCCCCAAGTCGCATTACGGGGTGATCCATCAGGAAGGGTCAGTATGGCGATGTGTGAAACTATAAGAGATACAGAAATTTGTTCGAAGGAACAATGTAGACTATTTTAGAATCGAAGTAAATCACTTAAAAAACTTATGCTAAAGAGAAAATTTCAATTCAGTCTCAGCTTTTAGATTTGAAGAGTCAATACGTGTTCTGAATATAAGGTAGAGCACGCAGGTAAGCACCTAGAAAAGTTTTCTTACGTAGTTTCCCGGTAACTTCTGAAACTGAGAGGTGCTTCGACGAAAAGCGCTGAATTGCGTGTTCGGAGAACTTACCTGTAAAGAGAAATGAGGGTGTGAGTTATAGTTTTAACCGACCGTGAAATTTCGGGTTTGGCTACAGCCACGCGACTGAGACGCTGTACGAGTTTTTGAATGAAGATTCGCAAGAATGCCTCAGAAACTTAAGATAAAACTTGCTTGCTATGACCTTGTGTCATCTGTCTATTATTTTTTATTTTTTTTATTATTATTATTATTTATTTATTTATTTGAACGTAAATACAAGGATACAGGATACAATTTAGAATACTGGAAATTGCAGAAGTATAGACTGTGTCGCAATTTCCAGTGCCCGACCTAGGGACTAAAAGAGATTTATACATTCAAAAATAAATAAACTAGGTTTCTAACTATGGAAGTTAAAGGATATATAGATATACAGAAAGGAAAAAAAACAAAAATAAAATAAAAAATCTACAAGCTACTTTTAAGTACTTAAAGGGACAAAGGGAAATTGCTGAACTGGGTTTCTCCATCTGTCTATGTCTACATCTCCCGATTGGATCCGAATACTACTGGGGAGAGTGTTCTCCGGTACGTGGAAGAAAGAGCCCGTCGTCGGATCTGTCCAGCTCCAGAGGTTCTTGTACATGGCCTGAAACGCCTGGAGTCGAGTAGGGCGACTAACTTCAAGTCCTACGTGCTCCAGGTAGCTGCCAAGTACAGAGAGGTGTTCCTCGCGCCCGAATGTTGGTCAGCTGGAGTTGTATACCGTCGCTACAGGGAGGCGCTCACGATCAAGAAAGTCCCTGACTCTAGATGTGGTGTAGTTATTTAAGTTTAATATTATATGTATGTTAGTCTGTAAGATATTTATTAATATGGGCCATGGCATATTACACATGTTTGTGTAATATGTCAAGTAGCCTGAAATAAAGATATTAATAATAATAATACCAGGTTAAGTCACCGAAGCAATGTTTGGTACATTGCTCCGGTGACTTCGAAAGCGGCAAGTCACGACGCAACAGGGCCTCTAAGAAGAAAGGCAACGTTACCGTTGAGTAGCAATTTCTACCAGACGTCAACATCATCTCCCTGCCCTTATCCCCCTTCATGTGGGGTCGGGACAACATGTTTTTCTCTTCCACTCTCCTCACTCCTATTTCTACCAGACAATATAACCAACAATATAATTACATTTTACAGAATATTCTTTCGTTCATCCATGTTGAATGCCAACAAGCTTATTATTTACGTCACACATCCGGGTAAACTATCCCCGGACTTCCAGATCAGGGACCCGGGCAAAGCCCGGTTTTCGATGTACGGGTTTCGATTACCCAGATAGGTTCGGTCGGTGTTCAATCCTTGTAAAATTGCGCGCACAAAGGGACCACAACATAACTGTGTGTATTCATGTTTTATGATGTGTTACAAGGTGAAGGGTAATACATAATGTAGAAGAGGTAGCAGTAGCGGTGGCGGTAGCGGTGACGGTAGTGGTGACGGTAGCGGTGACGGTAGCGGGATCAAGATCGAGAGCGGTAGCGGAAGAGGAATCATATCACAGAAATACGTTAAATGGTTTATATACAAGTTCCTATCGCTATTGCATTGATCGGGATCGTTCATCATTAAATACTAACGTATTGTTAACCCAATTAGCGGGATTGATAGATAGATAAAATTTTATTGATCACCACAGAGAAATAATACAAGAGATAAACAGGTACTAACCGTACAGGTAGGCTAAACGTACGTTGGTGGGGCTTATCAGTAGATGCAAAATATGTACCAAATGTCACTTTACTGAGTATGAGTGTTCCCACCGCACCGGAAACGCACCCTATTATAGGAGGGGTATAGAAAATTACCAAGTCAAACACATAAACAGACACATATGAAACACTTTTCAATTTTCACAGCTCAAAAGATAATGGAAATTAATGCTTCATTTTAATTCCATGTTCCATAGAGGGGAGACACGCCCTTTTCAATATAGACCTAAATATTTAAACATAGAGTTTGTTTTGCCATGGGAACGGAGTGTGAGGTATAAATAGGCAATTTTAATCTAAACATAGACCTTATGATGTAATGTTAGAGTTGATTTTAGTTTGTTAGGGGTATAAATAGGCCAGGAAACATTTCCAGGTCACTGTCACACCTGCGCCATTTTTATGACATGAATAATTCTCAGCTTTATTGAGTCTTTTTATAAAAAGTGGGATATGCGTTTGTTTAATAAATACTGCAGTTTATATCACAAAGCTTTTTGTAGTTTGTGAAATCTAATTTTGATAATATTTTTTTGCGTGTTTTACATGTTAATCTTAATCATCATTATTGTAGTATCATATAAGTCCACTGCTAGTCTTAGGCCACCCCCAAAGAGTGCCACGACGAACGCTAGAGCCTTTAAACATAGGTATAAAGCTTTTGAACAACAGGCAGAGACATTTTCTGTTCTGTGGCCCAAGCACGAATAACAAACGATAACGTTACGCTTTCGATACGATCATCAACATCATCAGCCTGTAGAAGTCCACTGTTGGATATAGGTCTCCCCTTAAAAGTTCCATGACGAACGGTCTTGAGCCTTCTACATCCACCAACTTTCACAATGGCGTCGGTACATCGGGGGGCCTTCCAACACTTTGAACATCATCAGCCTGTAGAAGTCCAATACTGGACATACTCGTAGGTCTCCCCCAAAAAGTTCCAAGCGAACGGTCTGAGCCTTCTACATCCACCGACTTCCCGCAACTTTCACAATGCCGTCGGTCCATCGGGAGGGGCCTTCCAACACTGCGTCACCTGGTTCGTGGACATTCGAGAACCTTTCTCCCCATTAATGAACGGTAACGGTTACAAAACGATAGCCATATATTAAAATGAAAAATATTTGCCAATGACATCGGCATGCTTGTAATCTTTTAATTTTGAATGGCTACCGTATCGTCAGCGTAACGCTATCGTGCTTTACGCGTGTATTCGTGCTTACCCCACTGGCCCTTAGGTTGTCAGAAACTACAAGAACTAAAAGCGTCTAATCTAACACTGAACGTAAACATGGCGGGTATGGTACCATCTAAATCCTAATCAATTTTCAGATCATTCAAACAATTTTCCGGCCGCGGCAATGGAGCCCGCGCGTCGTGTTTCACCCGGCCAATTCTCCAAGCCACAGGTCATCACTAAAAGCCACAAGTTAGCCTCAAGTTACTAACTATGCAAATTATGTGTTAAAGGGTCATCATCATTTCAGCCGTTCGACGTCCACTGCTGAACATGGCCTCCCGCACAGACAGGGCAAATTCCTTATCATGTGGGGGGATTTTCCTATACGCACCACGCTGGGCATAAGGGTTGGCGAGTGAGTTAGAGCTTACGTTGTTAAAATGAGGGACGCTGCTGCCCATCCCCTAGCATTTTTTCTTAGTCGCCTCTTACGACATCCGCGGATAGGTAGATATGGAGGGGCCTATTCTTCAGCCGGGGCCACCACGGCCAGTCAAAGGGTAGATGTAGTCAAAATACAAAGTAAATTGAAGTTTAAATTAGATAAAGTCGTTATCGCTAACACTAAAGTTTTCACTTCAGCTACGAGTCTAATTAATGTAGCTAATGAAAATACATTACCTAACTTTGACTAACTACATTCGTGAACATTTTTTATCTACAAGGTTCATGATCATTCATGATTCATTTTTTTTCTTTTTAATACAGGATGTACCTACCCAGGCGGGCTGCTCCAATTTAGAACGAGAAAATCTCGCCTCCTCATAATATGTACCTATGCTATCCCGAAAAGGTTTATTCTAAGCTTAATTAGCATTCAAGTTTGTTTTAAGACATTTAGAAATTCGTAATTTTTTAAAGAATAAACACTGTACTTCGGTTAGATAGTCTTTATGATTCCAACCCGTGCGCTTTCGTTCAGGATTTGGTTAAATTTTGCAGCGCCATTTTATTCTCTTTTGCAAAAATGTGTGAAAAATATAACTACTAATAGGTCGATCGATAGTATTTAATACCAGACAGGAAACATAAAAGTGAGAATATTGTATGTAGGTCAAAATGTTCTAACCAGCGGGATTCGAACCCGCAACTTCACCTAGAATCGGCAATGTAATACCAACTACGCCATGGAACAAATGACGCTGACGCCGAAAATCTGGGGCAGATAAAATATTTTTATCGGTAAAACACTGCTAGCTCTACCTACAGAAGTTTCAATCAGAAATTTAAATAGGAAATCAAGATAAGAAAAAAATATTTAATAACCAACGACACATCAAACTAAAGCCCTGTTCAAACGGCGTGCGATATGCCATCTGAAATTAATTTGAAAATGATCCTTCATCATCATCATCATCAGCCTGTAGAAGTCCACTGCTGGACATAGGCCTCCCCTAAAGAGTTCCACGACGAACGGTCTTGAGCCTTCTCCATCCACCGACTTCCCGCAACCTTCACAATGTCGTCGGTCCATCGGGTGGGGGGCCTTCCAACACTGCGTCGCCCGTTTCGTGGTCGCCATTCGAGAACCTAGTTAAGCGAGCTATATGGCCTGCCCACTGCCACTTCAACTTGCTAATTCTGAGAGCTATGTCGGTAACCTTGGTTCTTCTACGAATTTCCTCATTTCGGATCTTATCACGTAGTGAAACTCCTAGCATAGCTCTCTCCATAGCCCGTTGTGCAACTTTGAGCTTGTGATCCTTATCTCTACTGTATAAAGTCAATTTTGAGACTGACTTTTAGGGGCTTGCGATATCGTTGAGCTATATCGTACGCCCTCAAATGTCAAACTCAAAATTCACTTTCATCGGTAAGAATAATTTAGAAATGAATTTGAAACATATTAGATGACATATCGCACATCGACTCTTATAACAGTGTGGGTTAAAATGGCGTACAAAGAATTTCTTTCGGGAATTTACCGCGAATCGGTTCTGTTGACAGTAAATATTTATAGAATCTTCAGCGTTGGCGTAGTGGCATTTACACCGAGATCGGGAATAAACTGGAGATTTGCAAGGGATCCGTCGTTCCCTTATCAATATTTGTTGTGTATCCTTCGAAGCCGCGAGATCTTTCACAAACAAAGATCAATTAAGTATTTACAAATGACGACCTCAGTGGTTCAACGGGTGCTCTTCTGAGACGCGAGGTCGAGAGAGGTCCGGGTCCGATTCCCTCTGCGGGACAATTTTTTTTTATTTTAACACCCAACTGTCACATACAAAGTCCTGACCCCACACTGGATCCCCTGAGTCGAGGGAGTAAAAACCTACGAGCACCATGGTAACACGGCACGAAGACCCGAAACAAATATTTGCAGATCATGCAAACATTTATCACGCAGCGGAAATCGAACTTCCGTCTCAAACGAGCATTCGCCCGCTGCGGTGTTTGTATGTTGGTTGGTTTGTCATTTTTCACGCAGAAATATCGCAACGGAACAACATGATTTTATGGGATACTAGCTTGCGCCCGCGGCTTCGCTAGCATGTTACCTAGATAACCTAGATGACTAGCCTCATAGTTCAGTTGGTAGTAACTCTGCCTTCTGCGCTAGAGGTCGCGGGTTCGATTCCCGCACTGGACAAACATTTGTGTGATTCACATATGTTTGTTCTGTGTCTGGGTGTTAAATATATATCTATTATGTATATCAGTCTCTGGTACCCATAGTACAGGCTATGCCTAGTTTAGGATCAGTTGACCGTGTGTAATAATTATGTCCGGAATATTTATGAAGAATGATGATTATGATGAATATATTATATAAAGTACGCTATATTCTATTATAGGTAAAGAACTCCAATTATACCAAGTTTCATCGAATTCAGTTGAGGCGTTATACGGCGTGATTGAAGCACAAACATCCAAAAATCCTCACAAACTAACACCTATACCTCTATAATATTAGTAGGATAGTTATAGAGCTGGACAGTGACATAGGCTACTCTTTTAGACTTATTTATTTCAGTTATAACAGCAAGCTTACAGTATATACCAAAGTGCCTACTGTCTATAATCAAAACTTAAATATACTCTTAGCGAATTAAATATTTTACAAATGTTATCATTAAAGATGTCGACATGTTGGCCCTCGTGTAAACCTCTTTATAGGGTATTAAGCAAGTGAAGTCGCGGACGGAAGCTGGTTTACTATAAATAGCTGTGTGTATTAGGAATTTGTTTAAATAGGGTGATTACGTAAGACTTTCGCTTCTATACTTCTATTCTACTACCTGCTACGGAACGCGCTACGGACCGAAGCCGTTACGCTCGCTACGCACGTAGAAGTAAGTGCTACGCCTTAGCAATTCACTTTGAGAGGAGGCTTTCACGCCAATTTTTTAAAAAACTTGTTTATGAAAAGGAATTAAAAAGAATATAAGAAGGATTTTCGGTGAAATGTTTGTTGGAATACAGTCGTCTTTTGAAGTCTTGCTTACGTTTTTTTTTATACCTACAACAAAGGACGCAAACAAACATGCGGCGCGCGCTTCTGGTATTGCAAGCGGTCATTGGCGTAGCCGCGGGCGGAAGCTAGTTTAACAAAATGCTTTGTCGAAACTCTGTAATCTAATTAAAATTTTATTCTAGTTATTTTAAATTTATTTATATTTTCCCTTTCAATGTTTATACCTATTATGGTAATTGAAAGGTCTGTATGATTTTCATCTGTGAAGTGTTCCATCTGGGTAGGACAATGGTTCTTGTTATTTTTTCAACGTAGAAGCGAAAGCTTATTGTTGCAAAAGCCTTTGTGTTACAAAAAATATCGGTTTTGCGTAGGATAAAAATATATATCGGAATAATAATGGGAAGCTTGTTCAACATATATACATCTAGCCTATAATAAACGATAAGAAAAGGTAATCGTAGATTACCGAAATAAATAAATAAAACACAAAATTATTGTACTAAGCTGTGTATCAGTTTATAAAACGAACATTATTTATGTTCGTTTTATTAAATATTTGCAGATCATGCAAACATTTGTCCCGAAGCGGGAATCGAATCCGCACCCCATGCGTCTAAAACGGACGCTGCGCCAACGAGTTCGTTAAAATAACTGCCTGGTCGTTAGCGTCAAATTGTAGACAGGTCCTAAACGGAACAATTTGAATTGCCGGCGTAGGAGCATTGCTGTAAGTAAGGGAGGAATAGACTTTGCCACGTTTATTCTCGTACCCAACAAATGAATAGCTTCGACCATTAGCAGTTAATCAAGGAAAGGCCGACTGCAAAGAAGTTAATTAACAGCCATAAGGACTGTTAATGTATGGCCGAGATAAGGGTCTGTTTTGGGAACGGAAGACGTATTTTGCCAGAATGGGAGTATTTTTCTTTATTAATAACACCCAACAGTGTCATATCCTGATCCCACAATTACCTGTGTCGTGGATATCAAATACTACGAGTACCATGGTATCCCAACACCCTGACTCTTAAAAATATTTGCAGATCATGATAACATTTTGTCCCGCAAGAGCGAAGCCGCGTGATACAGTGTGATACAGTGTAATACATAATATAGGTTGGTGATGATGATGATAAGGATAATAAGGTTCTCGAATGGCGACCACGAACTGGGCGACGCAATGTTGGAACCTTCACGGTGTCTTCGGTCAATCGAGTGGGGGGGCCACCCGATTGACCGAAGACAGTGTGAAGGTTGCGGGAAGTCGGTGGATGGAAAAGGCTCAACGCCGTTCGTCGTGGAACTCTATGTCCAGCAGTGATCATCTACAGGCTGATGATGATGATTCGCCGGGAAAAATTCCCATTCAATGGCTAGATAGAGAATTTTTAACGAGTGTGTGGAGCAGTTATCCAATTGAACTGTAATGAATGCGGACACTGAAGTGGCTAGACTCTGTGTAATCCTTATAATTGGTCGCTTAGACCACCTCAAACGAAGAGCAGCTGGCTTACTTGATATTCATCATCATCCACCATCAGATAGGGCCATTTGTGGGCATTTAGTGCACCTCTTATTATTATAAGTATTTAACATCCTGTACTAGACTTTTTTTTATTCATGTAGGTACATACTAAGTTATTGTTTTTTTTTTCATAGTATGTATTGCACTGTTAGACTTTTTGTACACCGCCGTCTTATTTCATATGTTCATCCTGTCCATCCAAAGGTTGTCTGGAAGAGATCGCTTTTAGCGATAAGTTCACCCATTGTTGGTAATATTTGTTGTGTCTCCCTTTGTTATGTTTCTTTGTGTACAATAAAGAGTTTATCTATCTATCCACCTCGAAAATCTAAGTCATATAAGCTCTGCAAGATACACGCTTCTTTCTTACATACATACTGGTACATAGAACACACGAAAAGATCCCCTATCAAGCGCACTTTAATCCTTCTTTCACCGATGGTCATATGTCCTTTTCTAGGAGATTTTTCATCCGTTTTGATTTATAAATATTGAGTTTTAGGAATGAAAAAATATTATTATTTAAAAAAAATGTAGGCTCTGTTACAAAGGGATGATGTAGCTTTCTATTAGTGAAATAATTTTTAGAATCGCTTCAGTAGTTCCAGAGATTACCCCCTACATATAGACAAATACCTCTTTATAATATAAGTGTAGGCGAGAGAAGTGGTTTTGTTTGTGTAGATTGTTTCCTTTTAGAAAGTAGCAAAGCCAAAGTAAACTAGCCGTTTTGGCGGAGCTGGGCGTAGACCGGATAATACCAGTTAAGTCCGGCCCGATCCGGCTCAAACAGGTTGCGACAGAAAACCTGGAGAAATCGAGGATATTATTTATTCCCGTATTCTAGGTGCTTTGAAACCGATTGCGAAGAGAAGTCTGTTCATCATCGTGATGAGACAAGCTGGTCATAAGATACCTAAAGATATATCAGGAACCTAAAGCGTCCTGTAGGCGAGTAAAAAGTTCCACCTGGCGCTATATAATTCATTGAGAATAGATGCAATAAGGCCTTACTGTTTTACTACTATTTGTTTAAATCATTGGGTATATATAGGAACAGCTAGGAGCAATATTTGATTTATTATTTCTTGGGATATAATAAAGGTTGCAGCTTAGCAAATCTCAGTATGTATGTATGTATAATCCACTTCATCTTCATTATTATTCAGCGGCAGGTCGTAGTAACACAACGCTGAGCATAAACCTAGTACCTCAAAATTCGCGTCAGATTTGGGGTTTCGTTCGGATCCTAGTATTTTCCTGCACCAAAATGACTGAGGAATTCATCTGGTTTTGACGAATGGAGAGCTCACGTTGGATGACTAGCCGACTGCGAAGCTCACAGTTGTACACAAAGTTTACTAGGTACCTACTCGGCTCAGTGCGTTTCGACCGAGCAGTTACGAGGCAACTTGGGTTCTTGATCGATAAATCATACTATTTATTGCTTGAAATACATGTGTTATAGATGTTATACATTTTATAAAAGTAGCAATGTATTCTGCCTTTTCAGGCGTGCAATTTTGAAATAACAATATAAATTAAATCAAAATTAGATAATATAAACTAAACATGCAAAAATTAAAAAAGACAACAATTCGAAACATCTTGATCATCATTATCATCATCATTTCAGCCGTTCGACGTCCACTGCTGAACATGGCCTCCCCCACAGACAGAGCAAACTGCTTATCATGTGGGGGGATTTGCCCATACTCACCACGCTGGGCATGCGGGTTGGCGAGCGCAGATAGAGCTATCGTTGTTAAAATGAGGGACGCTGCTGCCCATCCCCTAGCTTTTTTCCCTTAGTCGCCTCTTACGACATCCGCGGATAGGTAAATATGGAGGGGCCTATTCTTCAGCCGGGGCCACCACAGCCTTTCTTTAACATCTTGATCAATTTGAATAATTAATGTCAGACAGTAAAAATAATAGTAATATAAGAATAGACAAATAAATTGATTAATTTAAGTTAGGAAAAAAAAAATTGTCAGTCATAAATTCATCCAAAGAGTAATAGCATTTACTATTCAATAATGATCTCAGCTTTTTCCGAAACAAACAACAAGGCAGCTCTCTCTTAGAGACTCTGGTAGATTATTGTAAATAAACGGAGCTGTGCAAAATATACTTTTACGCATAAATGTAATGTGGCAACTCCTTCTCCGTTGTAGCAGTAAGACTTTGGAATAAACTTCCGTATAATATCAAAAAAGTTGACTCCAAAGATTCATTTAAACGATTAACTCGTGAACATTTCCTTAAGAACATCTAGCATCTACACTACATGTTAATAAAACACTGTTTTGTACTATCTGTTAATCTATTGCAGTGTATTATATATATATATATATATATATATAATACATATACATATATACATACGGAAGTTTATTCCAAAGTCTTACTGCTACAACGGAGAAGGAGTTGCCACATTACATTTATGCGTAAAAGTATATTTTGCACAGCTCCGTTTATTTACAATAATCTACCAGAGTCTCTAAGAGAGAGCTGCCTTGTTGTTTGTTTCGGAAAAAGCTGAGATCATTATTGAATAGTAAATGCTATTACTTTTTGGATGAATTTATGACTGACAATTTTTTTTTTCCTAACTTAAATTAATCAATTTATTTGTCTATTCTTATATTACTATTATTTTTACTGTCTGACATTAATTATTCAAATTGATCAAGATGTTAAAGAAAGGCTGTGGTGGCCCCGGCTGAAGAATAGGCCCCTATATATATATATATATATATATATATACATATTTAAATATAGTGTATGGTTATGTATAGTATAGTTTTTAGTTAAGTTAAACAATCTGTCGCACGCCAACCTCCTGTCTCTACCCAATCAGGTTGGCTGGTAGATAATGCCTTGGCATTAAGCCCACCTTTTGTACATTGTTTTTTGTGTGCATTAAAGATTAAATAAATAAATAAATAAATGTAGTTTTAGAGTTATCGATCGGTTTCATGATAGATTTTTTTTATAAAAATCTTGTAATACCGCATTAATGGAGCGTGAAAGCAAAACCAATACATCTCTCTAAGATAAATCGCGCAAATATTTATAAATAATGAAACTCCAAATCGTTTCCGTTCCCCCAAAAATATTGCTTACTTCAAATGCCGCAGCTTTAGCACGTTGACATAAAGACTATAATTCCTGTTTCAATTCCGATGGATAAAAATATTTCTAGTCAGACAACTTTATTGCGTCGTCATACAGACTAGTTTCCAGTCTTTTCGTTTTCGTTGGCAAACTTTACATTGTCAACCTTAATACCCTGAAATAGGGATGGAAATGAACAGTAGTTCATTTCTTAAGATACAGTATGTTTCGCATCATTGAAGCGAAGCGCTGCCCTTTGTAGATATTCCTTTACCTCACCGATAGTTTCTTGGATTTTTCTAGAAAATCTAGCTCTATCTAGTGTGGGTGTATACAAAGCACTTTCGCCAGAACTAAATTCACTGTTTTAGGGAAACTACTGATACTGAAAAGACATTGAGGAATAAACGAATTTAATATAGAAAACTATTCAAAAAAACATTCCTGGTATTTCTATATACTAAGTCCAAGTAGCTTCGACTTTGACTTGAAATAGTAATGGCGACGACCGTTACAGGTTACAACCCTAATCAAGGAAACGCGGACCGTACTCACCCTGAAGGAGACCCGGTTTCAAAACAAGTAGGTACCTAATCCTTGTTCGGAGCTTGTTACAAAACTTAGTTACAAAAATTGTCCAAAACACTCCTGAATAGGGATACAATGGTGCCCCACCGATGTCACCATTGCACCGATTCTGTAAAGTATGTCTACTGGCTTAGTTTTTCTAAGCCAGTAGACATACTTTACAGAATCGCCTCAGAAACTTGAGAGTCTGCCATCATCATCATCTTCCTGCCCTTTTCCCACATTACGTGGGGTCGGCACAATATGTTTTCCTCTTCCACTCTCTTGATAACCGTTATCTCTGCACTCACTTCGTAGGGCCAAATAAGGCCCAGCTCTCGGGTGAAGCTTCGATAATTACAATTAATATTAACTTTATAAGTGTACCTATTCACTTCATATCCATTATCATGTTATTTTATCACCTTGTCAGTTTACTAAAACTCTCTTCATGACCAAGAATTTTTTTTTTTTTTTTCTATGCTACGTAATGTCTGCACAAAATTTAAAATGAAAGGAAAATTTTCTAATCCAAAACCAAGCTTTTACTTATTTTGGGAATTAAGGTTGAAATTAACCTTTGAAGTTTAATGTGCTTGAGAGAAATATACAATTATTATATCTTATCTTAATTTTCTGGTTGCAAAAAAGAAATCTTATAAATGTAATTACATAATTTACAAAAGAAAAATTAAAAGTAGCAATTAAGAAGCCATAATAATGTGCTATGTGGAACGCCATTACGCCACTAATTGATTCATACATCGTGTAAACTGTTCAAAGTAATTAGCGCGTGATTTAAAATGAAAAAAAAAAGATAATTATAATCTCTATGCACTTCAAATATGAAGAGTTTTGATAACAAGGTGGACGGTGGAAACTAAATATTTCAACACTATTTGAAACAAATAATGTTATTTGGCTGAGATCTTCTGTAAGGTGGAGGTACCTCCCCAGGCGGGCTCCAATACCTAGTATTTAAAACCTTTTTAGTTTGAACGACTCTTGCGAAGGATTTTTGAAATATATTAAATGGCCATGAAATCGAATCCAAGTAAAATAAATTACCTACATTGCAAAAAAATTCAACTATCATCGATCAAATCTTCTAAAAATCGTTTTGGATTTTTCCGCTACAACAAAGGATCAATACGCTGATCGCAGATATTACAGAATCAATTAGGACGGTAATTTCTTTGAATCTTTCAGTTTCTAGTCGATTCATATTTTTTGACGATTTACATCCTATGCCACTCGCGGGTTAAAGACGAATCCAGTGATACCTAAGTTATGAAAATCTATTAAGTTTTGATCATTTTTAGGAGCAACCGAATATCCCGGCTTATTTCCGCCATATTGGATTTTTCGGCACTTTACCTCCACATATCCTATGAGACTCGTGGGATAAAGATGAATCCAATGACACCTGATTTACCAAAAACCTTTAAGCTGTTTAGGCTACGCACAAAGAAACATACATACACTCAAAAAGCATTACCTTCCTTCTCGGCAGTCGGGTAAATACCAAAATCACTCCTTCCTAGTTTCCGGGGCGCGGGCGTGAAAAGTGAATGGGCGGCAGGCGCGTTCGAAATTGACATGGTATGAACTGAACACCGTCCTTTCTCCTGCGCCACTGATAACATTGCAGGAGTGGTCCGAGTCAAATAGTTATCCTATACTGTCAATACAATGTCCTGTTATAATGTAACTTTTTGCTAACGTTATACACAAATCGTTATATTCACTTGAAAAACTTAGGTCCGGTTAATAAAATCATGGTGAGAATTCGAAAAAAGGGATTCAATACCACAACCTTGTGCTAGGGAAACAGAAGGTCCATTCTACACCAGTACCTACAGCTCCTGTTCGCAGAATTCAATTGTCAGACACTCGTTTAGAAAGGTACTTAATGAATATTACACAAGCTTACATTAGATATGAATGGGGAACGCTGTTTCGGCATTTTACATAATCGTGTTCAGTGATATCCACTGCAAAAAGCTCTTTATAAACACCCTTACAGGACACATTTTCACATGTTTACAATACAATAGTCATTAGGGAAGCTTTGATTAGCTGACGGTTTGTCCTTGCTCTGTTTTGCGCTTTTGTTAACCCTTATAATAATTGCTAACAGCCAAATGATTCCCGCACTTAATACTAAATCGATAAGGTCGGGAATTAAATGGGGTTTGAATTAAGGTTTATATAAAGAGTACTTTCAGGTTGTAATGAAGGTAAAATCGCAGTGGTAATAGAACGTAACGCTGGTATTCTGGTACACGTTGATAATACTTTTATTTAGAGGATCACCGCAGTTCTTTATTCCCACTGATTCCAGTACCGTTTGTTTTCGCAAGTAACGAGTAATACTAGACTAAGATGTTAGAAATAAAAATAAAACAGCTGTTTGGAAGCTAGGTGGTAGATTTTATTTACCCTTTTTTATGGCTTTACCTGGTTCCAGAGACAAACAAATCCGCAGAAACGAAGTTCCTTATCTTTTGGAACGAAGTTCCTTATCGCGCGTTGCGAAAGGGGGCTAGACGGAAAAAATTAAGACCAAAAGTTGTAACGACACTATTTGAATGTCGTACTTTAGTTTCTTGTTCGAAAGTGTTGGTGGCCAGTGTCATCCTCAGTAGGTAAGCAAACCGCAAAGAGGTTGATAACAAAAAAAAGAGGTTGGTACTAATCTTGTAAATATTCAGGAATTTGAAGTCGGTTTTCAGTTTTTGTAAAAAATATCTTATTTAGGATGTAAGATGTATCTGCAACCTGATCACTAGAGGGAGCTACAGTTGACGTAGGGTCTTCTTCTTGTCGTGTCACTGGTTTTTTCTTGGTCATCCTGTCTTTGATCAGTGACCAGGTTGAGGTATGGTGGCCCTGAAAAGGGCCTATGACCGTCGATGAAAGAATCAGTGTAGTGAAATGATTAAAGTGCGCTTCTTAGAGGCTCCTTTCGTGCACATGTCACATGTCTTCGAATTTTTAGGTTCTAGGACATGCCGGTTTCCTCACGATGTTTTCCTTCACCGTTTGAGAGCACTAGCATAGCGCACATACATTTTCCGAATGGAAAATCCATTGGTGCACGACAGGTTTCAAACTCACGACCCACAGATCGGAAGGCGGGGCCACTACCACCCCTCCACCAGTGCTCTCCACGTAGGGTAACAGTCGCTGATATTTTAAAATTTGATTATAGACATCTGGTGCTAGCTATATCGTCAAAATACTGCCAAAATACTTTACTGTCCCATTCAATCACACACCAAACGTCTGGCGATTCAATAATGTTCAGAGTGCGACCACGTGGTGGATCGTAAACATGATTGTGACGCAATAAACACTGATTGTATGACGTCACCGGCTCATAATCGACACTTAGACATCGTTTTGTTGTTTCTTCAAAATACTATGAAGAAAAGTTTTTACCATAAAGAGGTATAGGCCTCGATGGTCATTCGATGGTAAAAATGATTTCAAGGGATGGTGAAGGGTCAAACATACCTTTCATTATTTTTCATATTATCATCATCTCCCTACCCTTATCCCACTTCATGTGGGGTCGGCACAACATGTTTTTCTCTTCCACTTCCCTCTATCAGCCGTCATGTCAGTATTCACTCCTTTCTTACTCATGTCGTCTTTCACACAATCTATCCATCTTTTCTTTGGTCTACCCATCCAACCACATTCATATTTACCACTCTTTATCTATTATTACATTATTTTTCATATAACATCCAAAAATCTAAATCACTGTTATAACCGCTGCTGTCATATTTACAACGGACGTCTTCTAGGAAGGCAGGGCTGAACTCTTAATTGACGAACAGGTGGCCTTGATCCGCAAACTGAGTTCGTAGTTGCCGAATCAATTTGCCGAGTACTTGATTGAATTTAGATTAACACGTAGACGGAGACAAGGATTGAATATTGGAGTTTATGATTTTGGCATTCTGATTAGGCTTATTTTAGTTTTCGTCATGCGAATTCAGGTAGCGCACTGAAAAGTGTTTTTATTAGGTTTGATCTTATTTTACACCAGCTTCCGCCCGCGATTTTGCTCGCATGGTACCTACATAAAAAGTAGCCTATATGCTATTCTAGGTAAGGAACTCTGTATATTCCAAGTTTCAACGAAATCGGTTAAGCCGTTACGGCGTGATTGAACAACAAACATGCTCATAAAGTTTCGTATTTATAATATTGGTAGGATGCACATGCAGCATGTTCTGCACTGGTGGCGTGGTGGTAGTGACCCCGCCTTGCAATCCAAAGGTCATGGGTTCGAATCCCGGTCGCGCAGCAATGTAGATTTGAAAAAATAGAAGCACCGTAATGTCGATGGATCGATGAAGCAGGCTAACAGGTTGGCTAAATTGTATCGGAAGTTTTTTTTCAGTAATGATATTCTTTTCATAAGGCCAAGAGAACTAGAGGAGGCGTTCGCCTAGCAGAGGGAGACAGACGTCTAATCATATATTTATTTATTCGTTCTTATGTTCGTTTTTGTGTATAGATAAAATAGGACACTTTCGGGCCGGGCTTGGAAAAAAATAGGTACTGATAATTCGCAACTGAACATTACCAAAGCCCGAAAAACTTCTAAACAACTGTATTTACCCGCGTGCTACACTTTCGAAGTTGTAAAAATTTATTCATCCCTATAGTGCTATCATCCCTTTCTTTAACGTAGGATCCCAAGACAGGTGGATTTAGGGGAAGATTTACAATAATAAACGCCACTTTAATTCCAAGGTATTCCAAGACTGGAAATACTCGTAAGAACCGCATGATTTCATGATAAGAGCTACCTACGAGGACAAAATCCTTCAACACTGTAGTTTTTTTTGCATCTGCCACAATAACTTTTCCCAGAGTACGCCTACGCGATTCACCAAGAAAAATCCAGTGACACAGAAATATGTGCGAGACAAAGAGACGGAGAAACAAAGTAACTGTCGCATTTATAATATTAGTGTGATTTGCCTGTCACAGCTACTACACATTTTCATGGGAAAACGAATATCCCGGCTTATAACCGCCATATTGGATTTTTTTTATTTAATCCTATGACACTCGAGGGGTAAATATTAATCCAGTGACACCTCATTTACCAAAAATCCATCAAACGTTTAGTCTTTGTTGATTTTTAATTATTTATACATACATAAGAAAAACATTACCCCTGGGCAGTCGGGTAAAAAAATGAATCAGAAAACTCCTCAATATTTGCAAATTAGGAAGAGCTTGAAGCTTATTATTTACTTACTTTCCTTCTGTTTCAAATCGCCATTATTGCTGTTTGTTTATAAACTTTTTGCTGTCGTAATTGAGTTTGAAGGGCTATTGTTGCTTTTACTGTTTGGTTTTATAACAAAGGGATTGCGTTATTACTATACTTGTTTAGTGAATTTATCAGATGGTTTTCAATGGAGTGCCTCTTGAAAGAGCAAACATCATTTGCAGCAGACTAAGATAAACGCGATTGTGATCTTAGTTTGATGCGCTGATGAATGCAAGGCTCGGAAGACACTGTTACTTTACCACCAGTGCTTTAAGATGACATAGAAACACAGTTTTAAAGAATATTAAAATGATTTCGGATAAAATCACTGTTCTCAAGTCGATATTACGATATTTTTGTGAGCTTATTTTACACTACAATGATTGGAAGTTTTACAGCGATATAAAATTATTTAACATGAAAACATTTTTTTCACTGAGCAAGACGGATTTTGGTTATTAAATTGATAAAGACGTGATAAAAATGCGATAAGTAGTAAATTTTTAACGCCCATCAATGAGTATTATTTATAGGATTTAACAAGAACACTGAAGGACAATACAATAATACAAAAATACAAAAATAAGCATTTCTGAGGGAACTCACCCGCTCACGGCTTCCGTTAAAAGTAACTCATGCCCTTCCCTAGGGTTCAAGCTATCTAGCATTATTAGGGATAGCATCCGAAATTTCATAAAGACCCGTTCAGTTATGACTATTTTTTTATTGATTTCTAGTAAACAGTCCGTACCTACTCTAAAATAGCGATCTCATTTCAATATAAATGGCGTCGTAACGAATCTTAATTAGTTCAGCGGTTCCCTTCATTTAGTTCTTTTGGGGCAATTGGAAAGTTTCAAATCGCAATTAATTTCCCGATGAAGTTTGGGACAAATTCTAAAACTTCTGAGCTTTGCTTTCAATTTGATTAAGAGACAAAAGGTCTGGATGTTGGTACAAGCTACGGGCATCACATTTTAGTTGAAGATTTGGGTCACGCTCAAGCTGGTAACACGCGACACTAATATAAAAATATCAAATGATAAGTGTAATGTATGTATGACGAAACAGAGTTTGTTCACATAATATTAGTATTAACCAGTGTTAATGTGTATTTGTTAATAAATGATTATATTCTAAGCTTTACCTACACATAGTTCGTTGTCGCGTAGATCTGTGCCCCAAGCACGAATAATTCGCGATAGCGTTACGTTTACGATATTAAAGCCAAATATTGTCCATGACATTGGCGATGCATGAAATCTTTTAGTTATGATTGGCTAAATTTGACATTTGCTATAGTGTAGTAAGCGTAATGCTGTCGTAAGCTATTCGTGATCGGGCCACAGTTGTAAAGAGAGGCTACGTGTCATACGTTGCATAGCATAGCGATTTGTTCCGTCGCGTCTTGTGGCATTGCCTCAGGTCGCTCATCTAGGATAATGGAAAATGCGTCGACATCAAATGCCGTCTAGTTTTTTTTGCGATTGACATCACATTCATAACGAGCTTTTTTTTGACTCATAAGCTTGCGTCTATATAAAATTACCACCGCGAATGAGCAGAATGCGCGCGGCCTAGGGAACACATAGTGCCTCATTTCAGCTATAACTTAACCTTATCAAATGCTCACCCACGTATATCACATAGCAAAAGACAAGAATAACACATTTCACGAATATTAGCTTACTAAAAGTGAAATTTCTCGCAGTACGCTATAAAATAAAAGACAACAAGTCAATTCCAGCCAAGACTACGCATGTTTCGGCCAATAAAACAAGATGGCGAATGTAAACAATTCCTTGAACTAGGCAATGAATGTGGACGATCGTTTATTTTGTCAGCTGGCTAGCATCGGCATTGTCTGAGAAATAGATGTACCGCATACTGTACTCGTAATTAAAGCTTCGGCCAAACCTATGCGACCAAAACCAGGAACTGAATAACCGGCATATAAAGATACCTTTAAATAACGATAAGACGTCATACCGATAAATTCCGGTTAACCGAATATTTCTCTACCGATAAATATAACGGTATCGGAAAATCTGGCTTCGCAGTTCATTTTGGTTTATTTCGCTACCGGTACCTATAACCGAAATAAATAAAGGTAAAGGTAAGGTTTTCTTTGATGAAACGCCGCCACCCCGCCACCGCGGCGCGACTGTCCTAGCGAACTAGCCGCGGCTCAAAATTTCGGTACCGAAATCTACCGGTATGAAATAACGGTACCGAAATGTTTTAACGGTACCAGTACCTATAACCTCTACCGCTTTCAGTCCCTGACCAAAACACGCGCCGCCGCCGCCAGCCAGAGACGGCGCGGGAGCGTCAGCGAAGCTGAAGCGACTAGAACTACAATTTCTTATTGCCTATTCTGTATGATAGGCTAAGCGTATCGTATCATCATGGCAACTACACTGCATATTACGAAACGCTTTTACTACTTTTTAACACCGACATAACGCGTCAAATCTTAGTCTATATTTCAAAATTTCTTTTCGCATATGAAAATAGATGCAGTTGGGATAAAACCAAAAGAATTTTTAATGCTGTAATGCGGAAACCGCACGGAAATTTTGTATGAATATTAAACAGGTTATGGTTGAACGAGTTATTAAAACAACACGATATTTATTCATCATCATTATCATTATCATCAGCCGTAGAACTCTACTACTGGATATAGGCCTCCCCAAAGATTGCTATGACGAACAGTCTATGAGCCTTTTCCATCCAACGACTTCCCGCAACTTTAACAAAATCGTCGGTTCATCGGAAGGATTTCTACGGATTTCCTCATTTCGGATTCTATCACGCAGTGAAACTCCGAGCATAGCTCTCTCTATATCCCGTAACGAGACTGAGTTTGGAGGCCAATAGTTAGCGACCAAGTCTCAGTACCATATTATGTCATCACTTGCAACACGCACTAATTGTAGATTCCTGTAGAGCCCTGAGGCTCTAAGGTATCTGCGACAGATATAACGAAGTTATGAAGATACGACGAGATGGTTTTTAATAACTTTCCTTAATAAATTCAGCGACGATCGTCTTGCAGCTCGACACATATGGAATGCAAGCTGCTGCAAAATGTGGGCATGTGCCAAATGTTACGTTTGGACGTGCCCCTTAAGGAGGGAGGTATCCCTTAGACATCTCCAAGGATCTGATATCTGAGATTATATCTAATGTATTCCATATTTCTTATTAAGTGTGCCGATATTTTATTTTAAATTCGTGGCCAAAATAATGAATCCGCCGTCTAGATAATAAACAAGTAAAAAAGTAATTTAAAACCTACATTAAAAAATTACCCCGAGGGTTTTAATGGATCCTATCATTACAATATCCTCCGAAGTACTAAAATAAATTGCCCGGGTGCTACGAAGCTACGGCGTAGCTACTACGAGATATTTTTTATTCCATATTTTTATTGTAAGATCCCACTGGTGGGAATTAGGTTTCCTCTTATAAAAACGTAGACTTTATTACGCGCCTCGAATCGGTTTTCAAAGTACATAATGACAGCATGTTAAGATGAGGCGGTTTACACGTGAGTCGAGTCCAGCGCACAGTATGAAAAATGACCCGAAAATCGGACATCGCTTTTTTAGTTTACTAATCTAAAGTATAAACTGTTTTGAATGCTAGAGTAGAACTCCCAGAAGCCAATTCAGCTGTTAACCAGAGTTATGATTTTTATAAGAAAATTCTGGGTTTTTATAAAAACGCGAATAAAAAATAACTGGTAAAAATATTTGAACTTTTTTTTTCGGAGGAGAGTGCCTTTTTAAACAGGGTATTTTATAAGCAAAACAGAATAGATTTCGCAATAATAGTTTAGTAAATATTCTTAATTTTGTGTTTTTTTCCTTTTATTTTTTTTCTCTTAAACCTTAAGTGATTAGCACTTGATAGTTATCAGAAAATATTCTTCGTAACTGTAATATTACCTGTGTAAAAAAACAGAATCGTAACTATCAGGAAATCGAAGATATGATGTTTCTATGGTTTTCAGAAATTTCTATGAAACTAGGGTTGTCACAAGCAGAACAAAATACATTCTTACTAAAATTGTAAACAGGTGAGTATAGGAGCATGAAATTTTGCACAGAACACATCGAGCATAAGAAAGTTCTCATACTTTACCTGACTTCAATGAAGAAGGGTAAAGTTTTTCGGGTAATGTAGGTATGTAACCTTTGGCCGTTGCTGTAGTCAAAACAGCTAGACAGATTTTGACAAATGAGGAGTCGTTGGATTCGTCTAGACTACGAGAGTGACATGGGATTATGATTGCATATGGAATATAATAAAATCCAGCATGGCGGCTAGAAGCCGTTTTAGATTTTTTTACTATAACTTAACAAGTGATTCAAAACATGTATACCATCCCGTAAGGGGGTTATTCTATCAACAAAAAGAAATAATATTAGCTAAAAAAACATAATTTTTTCAATTTCTTTTCAAATTACCTATTTTTGTTTTTTTTTTAACCAACTATTAAACGTGCGAGAAGTTTGACATCAAGATTGCTTCCTAAAACAGCTGATTTATTGAGTTTTATTGAACTGATTTGATCCCAAAATATCTGATTTTTGCATAGTTGTAAAAGAAACTTTATTACTAATTGGGTGTAGAATAAGCCCCTTTCGGGATAGAAAGGCATTTAAAAACTAATTGCACCTGAGGGCGGATCCCTTCCCTACACCACATACACCCCTTCATTAGAAATTAAATTGAGAATTGCATGTAACTAAACAATTTTAATTTGATTTTATTTAAATTCAAGATATGAAAAAAAAACTATTTTGATTCTGATTAGGTCGATTTTGGTTGGTGACAACCCTAAACAAAAAAATTAAAAACTCAGAAACTCCGAATTCCTACGAGTTACGCACTTGATATTTTACAGGCAGGTCAACATAATACTAATGAACACTGTGTGTGAAAATAAAATGCTACTACCTAAAGAAACCGGCGCAAAAAAATAATTTCTAAATTACTGGAAAAACTACACAACTTTCTTTGTATTCCACTAATGAATCAATTATTTGTTTCCAAAAATAGCAGTTAGTTGGTTTTATGACATGCTATAATCAAAACTTAGTTTACATAAAAAGTCACAGCAATACAGCAGTTTTCTGATAACCATAGAAAAAAAATAAAAAAATCATAACGCCGGTGTAAAGCTGAATTGGCTTCTGGGAGTTCTACTCTAACATTCAAAACAGTTTATACTTTAGATTAGTAAACTAAAAAAGCGATGTCCGATTTTTGGGTCGTTTTTCATACTGTGCAGCGCAATCATTTGATACACTAAAAAAAACCTTCCCTACGCGGGTGAAACCGCGGGCGTTGGCTAGTCAAACAATAACATATTTGATATGCACTTCATGACCAGGGTTATCCACGGCTTTGTTGTTGATCCCGGCCAGACAATACTCCTTTCAGATCATCATCAGCCTGTAGAAGTCCACTGCTGGACATAGGCCTCCCCCAAAGAGTTCCATGACGAACAGTCTTGAGCATTCTCCATCCACCGACTTCCCGGAACCTTCACAATGTCGGTCCATCGGATGGGGGGCCTTCCAACACTGAGTCGCCCGGTTCGTGGTCGCCATTCGAGAACCTTTACTCCCCAACGGTTGTCGATTCTGCGAGCTATATGGCCTGCCCACTGACTGCCACTTCAACTTGCTAATTCTGAGAGCTATGTCGGTGACCTTAGTTCATCTACGGATTTCCTCATTTCTAATCTTATCACGTAGTGAAACTCCAAGCATAGCTCTCTCCATAGGCCTTTCAGATATATTTTTCCAAATGAGATCATACCTGACTGTTTATTGAAAAATATTCCTTCAGATTGATATACAGAAAAATACTAAATAAACGCAAATGTATTATTACAGCTTCACAATAGCGTATTGATCAAAAAGAATAATGTTATTCATGCGTATACAGGGTCGTAGTTAGGACAGGGGTGAATACAAATCTGCTATTACCTACTTAGTACAGATCTGTAAATAGGCTACGGAATCTACGGATCTGTGTATAGGCGAACATCTCAACTAGTTATAAGATGTTTTATTGACGGCGTTAATCCGGTTTATTATGAAACTGGGTTCAAACGAGGACTAACTAAACCCTGGTTTTGTGACGTGTAATTTCATACAGTTGCTTTTTGTCATAATGTCAAATGTATGAAATGACACGTCACGAAACCAGGGTTTAGTTAGTCCTCGTCTAAACCCAGTTCATATTATCAGGGTATATGTCACGAATGCCTACGAACGGCCTCAAAGGTCCGTCATCAGAGTTGACTTCAGTTGACCAATAGCTTATAAGAATAGGTACGCCCATATGGTAATCGCTAAATTAAAGTGTAGTTAATCTAATCTGAGCAAGTTAAAAATAGGGGCTTGAGCCCCAAGACTTTGTTCCGGTCCGGTGTGAACCCACATCAAGTATTATTTTTATAAGCCTTTCCGCTTTCGTATTGTCAGAGCCTCTTTGTGGATACGATGGATACAAAGGAGCCAGTACAGAGGTCTGTTGGACAAATAATGGTGGGAATAGTAAGAGACAAACATATACATTGGGTGTATTATAGGTACATAGGTACTCAGAAAGAAACAGCGAATACAAGCACTCGCAGAAAGTTATTATTCCAAATAACTTGAATGAATTAAGCTGGATAGGCTCCATAGGTCTTCCTCAAAGAGTGCCTCGACGTACAGTATTCTTGGCGAGCAAAGAGAATATTTTTGAGAAGTTGTTAGTAGAATATTTTTGTCGTCTGGGATAGTAATTTGACAAAACAATATATTTACAAGTGCCGGGTCCACAAAATGCCTAGACAAGTTTCAATAAAGTTTTTTTTTTGGCCCTTCCATGAATGACGCCTTATTGCCATTCAGATGCGAGCGTGTCAGCGCTATTTTACACGAATTTAAAACATAAACCTTTGAGCCTGTCAACTTACGTCACCGCCTAAATAACATCATAAAATACGCAAACCCTAATTGTTTAGAATTGATAGCAGAATCAAATAAGCGGTGTTTTTTGTGGTACTTAATACTTTACCTATAAGAATAAGATTTAATTTTTTGTCTAAACATGCCTCCATCATGAAGTACCAAATATCAAAATAAGGCTGATTAAAAGGATTTCGAAATCGAAATTTTACTTCTTTAAACATCGCCAATAATTAATTACTTTTGATTGAGTTTGGGATGTCAAAGGTTTTGCGCATTTTTAAACTATCCTGTTTATATAAGTAAGTAATACATACAGTCTACCTACCTTTGTGCCTAGTCATATGCAAACGGCGCAGTGTCGCTATTAATTGCTGCACGCAACGGTAAAAGAGTCCCACGGAACAATAGCGTAATTTATCGAAACAAATATAGTCATGTGAAAAGGCACTACAGGTGTAAAAATCAATTATATCCGCCTCATGCTCGTAATACGATAAGGAAATTTCTCTTTGCAGTAATGAAGTATTTTCTGGATACGCGTTGATCTGCGTAACCCAATTTACTCACCTTCATTTCTTAAGGATATATTCACGTCATGATATTTTATATCTTTAATGGTAATGCGAGTGGGACGTAGCTTGTCTCCGTGAATAAAAAACCTTGCGAATTTTTACATCAATACGCTTTAAATCGCCGCATCTTCTGCTGGAGTCGTCGATATACGACTTGAACCTTCGGCCGATTACGATTATCATTTCAGTAACGCAACAAAGCCGCTGGCCTGGGTTGTTCAAAGTAGTTATTTTGTAGCAAACGTATTCAGAGAAGACATTTGGAGTTAGTTGTACCTTCGAAACGATCAAAAGCCTTTGACTGGCCTCATAGCTCAGTTGGTAGTAACTCTGCCTTCTGCGCTAGAGGTCGCGGGTTCGATTCCAGCACTGGACCAACATTTGTGTGATTAACACAGATATTTGTTCTGTGTCTGGGTGTTAAATATTTATATATTATGTACAGCAGTCTCAGGTACCCATTGTACAGGCTATGCCTAGTTTGGGATCATCGGGATTTTGACCTTGTGTGATATGTCTGGAATATTTATTTATTAAAAGCTACAACCATCAGCGAAGTACTAAACTGCATAATGTCCAAGCTACACCGACAATGGCTTACGAAGGGTTACACGAAACAACATAACATAGCAATGAAATATTACCAACAAGGTCCAAGGTCAGCCACACCCCACTTAAAACCCCATTAGGGACCTTTCACTACGGTATTCACAAGTTCACAAGTCGGGAGTTATTACGCTATAATCGTGTTGAAGCCTATGGTCGCTATGAAATTCCCTTGCTATCTGAACGCATATTTTGTGTAGGAAGGAAAGCTGAGAGAGAAAGAGCTAGAGCTGTCACGCGCTTGATGTCTCAGTAAAGAAGTTCTCCTTAACTCATAATGACTCACTAACTTTATAGACTCGATAAAAGTATTATTTTGTTTAATGTTAGAAAATGACAGAGCGAGTTATCGAGCCGATAAAGTTAGTGACTGACCTTACTATCCACTAGTTATAAAGGCGAAAGTTGGTTAGGTGTGAGGATGTTTGTAAGTTTGTTGTTCAATCATGCCGAAACGGCTCAACCGATTTCAATGAAACTTGGAATAGAGTTATTTACCTGGCATAAAGGCCTACGAGCATAAAGGCTACTTTTTATCCAGGTACTACGCGAGCGACGCTGCGGGCACAAGCTTGTTATTAATAAAAGGGTAAGAATTGTTTGACACTAATGCACACAGTAGGAAAATAGCATACAATTTAGACACTATTAAGAAAACGAACATAACGTATTTGGAAATGGGTGGAAGTGAGACTTCAGCAGCTAGGGTACTATTGCTTCTGTGGTCGGGTCTAGAGAATTGCGAAGGGAATAAAGCAACCGCAGGCACCCATTAAATATGGATTGGCAAAGCTAATGGATAGTGTCTTCGCATAACTAAATAGTAAACGTTATTTGAAGGTTGCTTATTTCCATAATTATATTCGATTGCTTATTTTCACATCCAACGAGGAATTCAAGGATATTTCGGTAACCACTAGGCCAACACTCCACTTAATATACGAGTCTCTACGGTACTCTACTGGTGTCCTCTACGGGAGTATATTTATCTCGGTATTTTTATTAGAATGTTGGCCTAGTGGGATGTTCCCCGACTTCCAATCCAAAGAACATGGGTTCGAAACAAGTCGTGCAACAATTTTTCTATTCTAAAAAATTGCGCACTAACGCGTGCTTGAAACAGTGACGGAAAACATCGTGAGAAAACCAGTAAGTTCAAAATGTGGCACTCTACTGCAGTATGTGAGCATGTGCCAAATGTTTTGATATGCCTCTTGCTTGTTTGCTTGTCTTGTCACTGATTCTTTCTTGGTCATTGTCGTCCTCGTTGGATCAGAGTATCAGAATGTTTGGGCAGTACAGCACTAGTCTCAGACACTAAATTACCTATGAAATTGACGACCCAAAATATGTTGTCATTTTTACAGATTCACAGATCAAAGGGATTATAGAGATTTTGTTACAGATCAACGTAACAAAAGTGGAATTAAGTATGCAGGACATTAAACGTTTAATACACCAAACAACCCACAGCTTCAAAATGCGTGATCCAGAATAACAGGAGGTGCGAGCCGCGTTGAAATCACCTGGCACTGCCATAAAAACGTTAATTATTCTGTTTATTTTCCCACGGACTTGTTTATGGCGGTTAGTACCATTTCATGAAGAAACTCGTGGCATTGCTCGATCGTTCTTAACAAATCAACTCGGTCCTAGCCTAGTTTACCAGGATATTAAGCTACCGCACTGCCTTCGTTGTGAATGCGAAAGTTTGTGAGGGTGTTTTGATTTCTGTGGTTCAATCACACCGTAACAGCTCACCGATTTCGATGAATCTTACAATAGATAGATAAGAATTCTTTACCTAGATAGCATATAGGCTATTTTTTTATCTAGGTACGACGCGAGCGAAGCCGCGCTTGCAAGCTAGATTTGGATATGTTTAAAACTAAATTTTTATAATTTTCACTCAATTCATTTCCACTCGCGGCTTCGCTCGTATGGTACCTACGAGGATAAAAAGCCAATGTGCTATTTGAGACTTTAATCTACCTTTGTAAGGGCATCCAGATCCGTTCAACCGTTCCAAACATCCATCCAAACTTTTGCATTTATAATAGTAGGAAGATTATTAGCGTACAAGAAGTTTGACATCAAGATTGTTACCTAAAATAGCTGAATAATGGAGTTGAACTGAAACGACCCTAAAACACCAGATTTTTACATAGGTAGTGTTTTTTAATGAAAAATGTCGTATTTCCAAAAGTCACGGAACAAACTTTATTGCCATTTGGGTGTAGAATAAGCCCATATAATTGTACTGTATTGCTTTTATATTGCAGCTTAGAGCACTCATCGGGTGAAAACGATTCTAATGATACCCTAAACATCAAAATCCATTTAGCCGTTTAGGTGTAACGAGGTTGAAAAGGTTTGTTTACCTCTCAGAGAGATAGATAGATACAAAGATACACACTTAAACCATAAATAACACGGACTGGCTGGTCATCCGGGTGAACAGGAGACGGTTATATGACTTGACTTGCATGTTTTACGAGCTGGTTAATAAGACCGCCGTAATAAGGCATTATAATGGCGTTTTCAGTTATACTGACAATTATATCTATCTTTCTTTGTTGCCGATATATTGTGTAAGCACATGTTAATGAAAACTTGATGTTATTACGATACCTCTTTGGCCAGCGCAAGTAGCACTTACTCATAAAACCGATCGAAGGTAAATAATATAAGGATAAAACGGAAAGAAATACGCCAAAGAACCTACATCCAGAGTTCCACAACAAAGTTACATCCAACTCCCGAAAATAAACACTCAATAAAGAATCAGTTTTATGACTTCTTTGCGTAAAGATACGAATAAAAAGGGAATTACACTCATAACAAAACTCTTACAGAGATACATAATATAAGTTATCTGAAATCCGCTAATAGCTGAAAATGTGCCCCTGTTGGGGCGCCAAAACTTTAGCACTGATTTTCATTTAAAATACAAATTTTAAATAACGTTTATGCCTTCTAAAAATAAAAAGCTTTTATTCTTCACCGCTTAATCCAATCCATTTAAAGCATTATAGATCGAAAAATAACGTGCCCAAGCTTTCCATAAAATTAAGTCTGAATAATTCGAAGGGCCAAAAATAATCTCTAAAAAGGTCACGAAACGGTCACCCGTTTATTTAAATTACAAATTCTGATAATTTTCTGGGCCTACCGAATGTCTTTTAATCAAAAGCATTTTACTTACTTGAAATAAGCGAGTACATCAAGTTGTAAAGGGAGAGAGATAAGATGCGCCAGTCTGTCGTGTCGGCAATAATGTCATTACAGCACCATCTAGCGACTACAATTGTGTGCTCAAGTGACGACCTACTTTCGAATAGCGTTCTATTTTTAAGAAGGTTAATTTGAAATTCAAAGACTGCCCTAAATTGAGTGTTCCTTTACTGGTACTTTACATGGACTTTCAAAGACAACTTCGTTATTATGGAGATAAATAACAAACTTGTGGAACTGTCTTTGCGCATTAAACTTTCTGTAGCAGATGTTATCGTGTCAAAGGGGTCATGGGGTTTTACCTTTGATTTATTTGTTGCAGAGCTAAGATAAGGTTAGGTACTCCATTGTTTTAAAAAAGATTTGTTTTACAGCGGCAGCAGAATATTTCGGCTATAGAGTTGAAATAACTTGTTGGTAACATAACCGTGCTTACACAATGCTAAGCACGGTTTTGTTTTTTGACAGCAGCAGAAACTACACTTAGATCAAATTATTGTATTATTGATAACATAGATATTATGTTTCAATGGAAAAAAATCAAAGCTTGTTATAAACTTGAATCGACTAGAAAAATCGTATCTTTCATATTGCTTGCAAAGATTAACTTATTTTAAACTTTTCTTGACACTATTAACTAACGGAGAAACGGTCCCTGGTTATATTGACACCTTGATATTGATTTAAGAGCTGGTAAGTGTGTTAAATAGGTACAAGTCTAAAGCCGTGTTTTAACGGCGTGCGATATGTCATCTGAAATACCTTTGAAATTTATCTCAAAATTATCCTTTAGTTAACTATTTAAAGTTAAAACTCCACGATATCGCAAGCCCCTAAAACTCAAAATTGACTTTCTTTAGAAGACGTAGGGATTTTTGAAATAAAGTTTGAATGACATAGAGCACGCCGTTTGATTGAACACGGCTCTAGTTTATTAATGCTTCCAAATGCTTCGCATGAATATGCTACGCTTCATCGGGTTTCCATTTGTCTGGTTTCTATTGTTCCTCTTAAAAATCCGCGAGTTGGGTTCATTTCGAGTTTTGCCAGAATCCTCTCAAGCAAGTTTCGCAGACGCTTCCGACGGCACCGAGTTGGTCTGAAAACAACTTTAGACGTCTTAGAACTGCATAAATAACTGATCGAGGAAAGCGAAGCGAGCGATAATTTCTGTGATTTTAACTTATGTTTCTGTAAGTGTGTAAATCTTATGTGTGTTTCTCTCTAAATTATTCAAACAAGTAATTTTGATTTTTCTTGTTTCTTTCATAGAGTTTTAAGATTGCATTGTCCACATATCGCATATTGTGTTCACTATTATTAGAAATTGCATTAAATATGTGCATAGCACACGTGTCAATAAAGCAATTTATTGTGCATAAATCAAGTTATGAATGAAGTAATAAAACAAATGTGCATAGGTACTAAAAACTCTCCTAACGTACGAACAGCAAAGTGTTTATATATGAAAGTATATGTAGCATGGACCAATGCCGGGCTAGGAATCCTTGTTATGACAGCCAGTGCATTGCACCTGTCAAAACAATTCGACACACTACATGTGCTAATAGTATGCGTATTTAATTCGCAAGAACACGCTAACAGATCTGTTAGCAAAGCACTCGTAATTGAACTTCAAACAAATATATTGATACAATTATTTAAATATCACCTGCAAGCCACTGTTCTCATTTCACACGTCATTACCATTTAGTGTATGGATGACCTTGGCATTGGATGCGATCAAATCCACGAGTGGACTACCAAATATTACCCACTTTTCATAATATGTATACTATCTCGAAAGGAGGCTATTCATCGAGTAGGAGTTCAATTGGACTGAGATGAGCGATCCCTAGCTTCCCTAGCTATGTCATCTCGAACATGATGTGTCCTTGCATGCGCTTGACACAAATGATAACACATTTTTTAAACGTCAACGACACGTACCCGGCGCCTCTGATTTCCCACGACGCTTTTACTCTAATTACCAAAGAGTCGAAAGTCGCTTGTCACCGTAAAAGTATTTAACTAAATATTTTGCCGTGACATTGATGGATCGTAGTAGCGTAGGGACACGACGAACAAACGTAGGTAGTATATAACAATATTGTTAACCAACGACATGTGATATTGGTACTGATTTAAACAAGGCGATTGACTATTAGATATCACTCTTATTGACAGGACCTGTTTTCGCCCACGTGTGGATGATAGTCATCAATGTGTTGTATGTGGTCAATAGTCGCGATGCTTATCATTTATCAACACTACCTTGTAACCTTGTTTACCTTGTACCTTGGTTTTCTAATCTGTCCTGTCCATCCAAAGGTTGCCTGGAAGAGATCGCTTTTAGCGATAAGGCCGCCCATTGTAATGCTTACCTATTTATATAATATTATGTTTTTTTTTTTGGTTTCTTTTTGGTGTAGGTACAATAAAGATATAATCTATCTATCTATCTTGAGGTGGCCTTTCACCAATGGTTGTGGAGTGCAAAGATACGAAGAGTTTGCTTGCTTGTCGTGTCACTGATTCTTTCTTGGTCACGAGGTCAGTAACCAGGTTGAGGTATGGTGGCCCTGAAAAGGCGCTATTTATTTATTTATTTAACCTTAAATAATACGGTTTATTTCCCAATTACAATACTTAAGGAAAGAATTAGATTAAAATTATACAATTATTACAATAATTATCATTCAGATTAATTAAAAAAATATATAAATAAATTAGAGATACATATTCACAGAATGACAAAATAAATAAAATAATCAAAAAACAGAAAGAAGATGTAATTAAATTAAACATTAACATCAGTCATACTTCTCGCTCACAAAATTCCAAACATTTAACTAATAAAGTCATCCATCCGTCCGCAAACAAGTCACACTCAGGGTATCCATCCATAGGTATCCAGGAGAGCGTTGAGCGCGGTGAGGACGCGGGGCACAGGTGAAGAAGCCCGAGCTTCAGTGCGACAAAACGGTGGAGCAAACAACTTATGTTATGTTTGCGGTTTCGACGGTAAAATCGTATATCTTACCTATGAAAAGATCGTGGGTAAAAGAATCAATGTAGTGAAAGGATTAAAGTGCGCCTATTAGAGTATCCTTTCGTGCACAAGAAGACGTTATGAGACTTAATATAGTTGTGTTAAGATGGTTTGTGCATGTATGAGGATGAATTAAAGACGATTGATGAAAAACCAGCATGCGGCGTTTTTTTGGTGTTAAAAATATTCGTGCATATTGCACGAATATTTTCATAGTGTTCACGCACACATTTGTATGGCAATAAGACGTCATGGCAGTACCTAATGCCATGAATAAAAAGCATTTTGGGAGGTCAAACAACCGACTGAGGCAGGACAAGATCTATCCTAATTGTGTCCCAAGAATGCAACCATGAAAAGCTATAAACACCTACTTACAAGTAGGTAGATATTCCTCGTGATAACATCATTACACTGACTATAAAAGGCAATGTCAGTCTGTATGTAATGTACACTTATAACTAGACTTCTTTTGGACGATTTTCTTAGTCGATGATGTAGGAAAAAGCAGCATTCAAGGGCAGGAAGGCTCCATGCAGATTCCGTCCTGGGTCGTACCACCATTCAAAATTGACGACTTCGATGGCGACGCGGGCGAGTGCCCGTCTGAGACGCAAGGGGCGCGGGTTAGATTTCCGCTGCAGGACAAATGGTTTGCATGATCTGCAATATTTGTTCTGGGTGTTGTGGTACCATGGTACTCGTAGTTTCTGATTCCAAGACACAGGGAATCCTAGAGAGAGATTTTTTTTTAATAATCTTGCATTCAGTCAGTTTTATTTTACACGAATTTGAACAATAAATCTTTGAGAGTTAACTCACGTCACCGCCTAAGCAAAACTGCAAAGTTTATGGTACGGGGGCTAGATTATAAATTCTGCCGTCGAGCAGCAATGCATACAATGCTGTGTTTTGGTTTCAAGAATGAGGTAACGGGTGAAATTACAGGCACTCAGGGGTCAACAACGCGTGCGTTATACTCTGGTACTGCAAGATTCCATAAGCTACGTTAAACACTTTCCATCTAGTAGGCCGTAGGTATTCTAGTTTGCCATTTAGTTGTCAAAAAAAACACACGACTGTTGCCTCTAAGCATGATATACATCCCCGCTGATCTCCAAGCGCTAAGATCCTTGAAGGTTTCGCAAGGTTTATCCAAGAAAGGAGCATCTAAGAGGTGCACTTAAATCTTTTCACTGCACTGATTCATTCACCGATGGTCATAGGCCCTTTTCATGGCCACCATACCTCAACCTACCATTGACCTAATACAGGTGGACCAAGAAAGAATCAGTGACACATGGCGCATAAAGCCTCACGCGGTTGGAACCACAGGAAAATGCCAGTCCACAGCATAATGAAACAACTAAAATCAAATCTGTGTTCCTTAGATAACATTAATTTACTTTGAGTTGCGGCATTGACCGTAAGTGACTCATCAGATTACGCTCTATTTTTTGCTGCATAGATAAGATCTGAGTTGTGGCTTCCGTTCTCCTGACAAGCTTGAGAGCACTCGTGGCGACCCAGCTTGCGCTCATTTTGTACTATTATTTATTGTGTCCAGTCAAGATATTTTGCGCGTTTATTTTGCGGGGACAGAGTCCTTGTAGTTCGCCCCGAACTCAGACCTCTGGCAAAAGTTGTAGCTTCGATAATCGTTGGGGCACAATTCAGATAAAACTTCGAAAATCGCATGTTTAGCATGTTCTAAGTAATACCCAATCTGACCTGAGCTACGAAATCATTGAAACTTAACCAAATGGGAGCTTTTTTTTTTTTTTTTATACAACAGATGTGGCAAACAAGCATACGGCCCACCTGTTGGTAAGCGGTTACCGTAGCCTATGAGCGCTTGCAATACCAGAGGCATCACGCACGCGTTGCCGACCCCGAACCCCCTTCCCCCCTAAAGAGCTCTGGTAACCTTACTCACCGCAGGAACACAACACTATTTGAAACAAATAATGTTATTTGGCTGCGATCTTTTGTAAGGCGGAGGTACATCCCCAGGCGGGCTGCTCCAATTCAGAACGAGAAAATCTCGCTGTGCCCTACCTCCTCCAAGCACACATTATATTGGTTTATTAATATTATTATTTTCGTTGTATATCAAAAACCATGTAGCCCAGAAAAATAAATAGTTTAGGAATGTATGAACAAAGCTCTTTCATATGATACCCAACTTAATGTATTTGTATTACTTTTTTTTAAACCCTTTTGGATGTATCTCAGCAACCCCTTGGCCGATTCAACTCAAATTCTTATCAGCAAATCTTTGTAGTACAACCTGTTGACCTACTAATTCCATGATGGTTCGATTGACGGTTCGAAAGTTATGCTTTGACAAATATACATTAAAAACATACAAGTCGTCGACATACAGTTTCGTCCAAGTTGTTTGAGAGGTCTTCCCTCGCTCTATGAATAAATGAAGCTCTTAAAACAATTACGTAAATTCGGTTTGTAATTATAGAGCACAGTAAATGAAAATCAACAAACATTCCCGTTTACCATCGAATTGGGTCCCCAGCGCGGTCCTCCCGCCTGTCATACATACCCAGCAAAGGTTTATACCTCGCAAGGGTTCACGCCAAATCACGATCCCAAAGGTCTAAAAATCTACAAGATTGAACGATTTCCGAGAAAACGCTGATTCAGTCAAATTCCATTAACTTGCCCGCTCGGATGGATTTCCGAATATTACCTACCAATGAAGTTATTACCCCAGTATTTACCTCACGAAAAAAATATTAAGTTATTTCCTGTTACTCCAATATCAATATGTACAAATGGTCGCACATATGTATGTCTTGTTGCCCAACTGCCTCATTCACAAGACGAGTAACATTTTAGATTTTGAGCTCTAGGAATTATCTTGATTGGTCCTCTAAACAGGGTGATTTTTAGAGACACATAGCTCACGCAAATAGTAGTTCTAACGGTTCATGGACAACATGATGGCCAAAAGAACCAGTGACACGACAAGTACGCAGTGGAACGACAGATATAGTAGGAAAATTCATCATCAGCATCATCATTACAGTCGTTAAACGTCCGCTGCTGAACACAGGCCACAGATTTTCTGAGTGACCGATCTTATGTGAACTGCCAACAACGGCTCCCAGCAACCTTTATTAGGTATTTCCATATAGTGGGGGGCCGTCCTGCGCAGCGCTTTCCGGTGCGTGGTCTCCCCTCTAGAACCTTTTTACCCCAGCGGCCGGTGCTACGAGCTTTATGCCTCGCTGTGCTCACTATCACTTTAAAGTTATTAATCCTCTGGACTATTTCGGCGACTTTGGTTTTCTACGGATCTCTTCACTTCTAATTCGGTCTTGTATAGAAACATCAAGCATAGCCATAGCTCGCCAAGCGACCTTAAGCTTTCTTATGAAACCACAGTGAGAGACCACATCTCTATCTAGATAAATTGCTTACTTAGATAAGTACTTAACGTTTTATCAGAAACTAACTTCATGCACGAAGTCGCAGGCGTTTAATACGAGTAGTGCCATAATATTGTGCTATTTAGAATGAAACGTCGCTCGTGATATCCGACAGTTGGCCGCTCTTATGTCCCATGGCGCAACTCTACCCGTTTAGTCCTCCATTTAATTTCAATAATGGCTATGTTCACGTCTGGCCACTTTAGAAATTACCCATCATACCGATACTTAGCAGGAAGGACATGCAACATTTTGCCAGATAACAGGAACAGGGTCAAAAAGTTGCTTGCAATATTTGAATAGCACGAGCACACATAAAAACACAGTATGGGGTTCTTCAAAAAAGGCGTTTGAACTTTTTAAGGGGTCAGCAACGCGTGACCCCTCCTAATCTACCTACCCGTGGATGTCGTATGAGTCGACTAAGGGAAAAAAAAGCTATGGGACAAAACCTCTGGGAATCTGTGGGGGAGACCTATGCTCAGCAGTGGACGTCTATACTGATGACTGATGATGCCTAAGCGCACAGAATTTAGTCGCCTACAGGCTCGGTAATGAAGGAAATTAACCCTGTTAAACGATATAAATAGATTGTTAGAAACTGCTGCTGAAATGACTACAAAGTCTTCTTACTAAAGCGAATTCCAATAAGCCATTACACCTACTACATTGTAATCGACCCAACCACGCGGTGATTAGCTAAATTGCTGTCACATGCTTTTGTGAAGTTCTGTGGGTGTTTGGAGCATGCCGTGGGTGGAAATAAAGCTAATTTTGATACTAAACAAGTCGTTTGGGTATACGGGATGCTTCTATGTTTGACGACCTCGATGGTGTAGCAGGCTGAGACTCTGTACTATGTTCACGGCTATGACATAGACATACACACAGACATTTAGGCTATGCATGCAAACGTACTCTCCGTGTCCATACACAAGCAATAAAATATAAATAAATAAATAACAGCCAACAGTCACATACATGGTACACACACTAGGATTCCCTGGGTCGTAGGTATCAGAAACTACGAGTACCATGGTACCACAACAGCCAGGCCCGGAACAAATATTTGCAGAACATGCAAACATTTGTCCCGCAGCGGGAATCGGAGCCGCACCCATTGCGTCTCAGACGGGCACTCGCCCGCTGCGCCACCGAGGTCAATTGAAAGAAGAACATTATGCAACAGGTCCCAATACACGTTAAAACCTTCAGAAACTCTTCCAACTTTATTTTCCCCTGAAGCTTGCGGAGTACAAAGTTCTAACTATGTAGAACAGTTCAACCGAATAATTTGTTCAAGTTTCTTTTTAATTTTTACAATTTTTAATGAACCCCCGTGAAAGTTTTTATCTCGTGAACGTCTGAAGCCGCTCTCATTTAAAGAGCAGCAAGTAATGGGGTTTCTCGGATCTTGTTATCAAACCTGTTTTCTTTTAATGAGGCGGGTTTTCCAAATTGTAGCATTATTTTCAGCGTGATTTCAGTAGGTACGTAACTTTAAGTAGTGATTATTTAACTATAAACCTAATACAAATCCCAACATAAAATTAAAAAGTTATTTTATGTCAATTAGGTTACACTTTCATCAAAATTTATATTTGTTCATTGGTTTGATGTTTGTTGTTCGATCGGTTTCATATGAAACTACTTAATTCGAAAAATAACTCATTGAATGTTACTTGTTAATCAGATTTTTTTAATGGAATGGCTAGAAAAATCGCCACTCACCAGCGCTTTTAAGTGAGTCAGCTGAATATTAAAGAACTTAGTACAATTTAGTAGGTACCTTTAAATACAGTCTTTTATTAAATTTCAATGCAGCCTAATTTTACAACAGAACTGTACCTACATATGCACAGCTCTAGAGATTTCGACTCTAAAAACAATTTGCATTTTACAGTTTCAATTTCAGAGCTCCAAGCTCGATACATTCTCGGGCCATTGACAATTTAAAACTTTTCCGTTACTAATAAAACGCAGTTAAAAGCCGTGTTCAAACGGCATGCTCAATTTCATTGATATGTCATTTATAAGAGCATTAAGTATACTGAATAAAGTCAGTTTTAAGTATGAAATTTGAGGGTGTGCGATAAAGATCAACGTTACTTATTTTTTATATTTAGCCAGGAATTACATCTTCGTGCCCTGGGAAACGCAAAACCCCAACTGTTAAAGCCATGAGCCATTCAGCCAATCATTCATTGATCGCGCTGAACATTGCTTAACTTTGTTGTTCTTAAGATACATTACGTCACGAGGGCTTCTTTGATGGTATCATCATCATCATCATCATCAGCCTGTTGAAGTCCACTGCTGGACATAGGCCTCCCCCAAAGAGTTCCACGACGAACGGTCTTGAGCCTTCTCCATCCACCGACTTCCCGCAACCTTCACAATGGAGGCCTATAGTTAACGACCAAGTCTCAGTGCCATAAGTCATCACTGGCAACACGCACTGATTGTAGACTTTCGTCTTGAGGCTTCTTTGATGGTATAATGAAAAAGAATAAAAGTCATTCAGCTCATAACAGCTACAGTTCGTAAGGAAATAACAGCGAGCGAACTCGCGCGCGATTTATAGTATGCAATATCAGACGTTTGTCCAGGTGCCAAGTCCGTGTCACTGCTGTTCCGTAGGGAAATATAATAACACATTCATTTCGTACCTATTCCTACACTATAAAATTTGTTACGAGTCGTTTCTTTAACGTGAACTGTGAATATTTGGAAAATTGTAGAAGAGTTTTCTAAGACGTTTTCTAAAACTAAACTAAAACTGAAATGAGAGTGAAAAGAGTATGCTTCAATAACAAATATTATCCTACTTCCTAAGTAATATAGACTTTTGTGAAGATGAGAAGATTTTAAGTATAAAAATCTTTTCATCTTCACAAAAATCTATCAGACGTCGTAATCAGTGAACGGATTGGAATTAAATTTGATTGCAGTAAGCCTAGAATAACATTTAGGCTACTAATAGGCTATAAAGGAGAAGCTATTTTTTCACTCTTGACGAAATCTCCGGTACCACAAGACCTTAGGCACAAGAAGTTAATATAGGACATAGAGCCTCGAAAGGCGTTTTAAAAATACGTGGCAAAGAGGGTCATCAAAGTTTGTATATCAATCAGAAAGTCGGACTCGTGCAGAACCTGGGTGGGCCAATTCAGTCGTAAAATTGCGAATTCAGCTGTTAATGTCGGAGTACGGCGACCAGACGTAAGATTTACTAAGTAGATATCTCAATGTTATTTTGACGTCCGCAGTCGTCACGTGGAATCAAAACACACAAACCACAGTGCGAACGCAAGATTAGATCGAAGAATGAATGGTTTTCGGAACAGGTGCTTACGCACTACCGCCAAGGAATACGCAGCACATACCAGCCACAGTAGCAATAGCAGTTTCTATCGATCTTTGCCTTTTCACACAAGTAGCAGAATTTGTCTTTTTAAAGTTTGTTTGATAATC
Source organism: Anticlea derivata (assembly GCA_947579855.1). NCBI lineage: Eukaryota > Metazoa > Arthropoda > Insecta > Lepidoptera > Geometridae > Anticlea > Anticlea derivata. Next base: position 10,625,957 of record OX388269.1, read on the forward strand.
GCATGGATTATTTTTGATCACCTGCGAGAGGTTCGTACTCTAGATTGCTATCAGCTGATTCATTGAGATTGAACTGATTTAACCCGCAAAACAGCAGATTTTTGCTTAGAGTTTTTTCAATGAAAAATGTTGAATTTCCAAAAGTCGTAGAACAAACTTTATTGCCAATTGGGCGTAGAATATGCCCCTTTCCAGAAAGTGGAATCAGGTGGAACGTTCTTACTAGCGTGCATGCTAACCGTGCGAAGCAGGGGCGGGTCGCTAGTAGAATTGGTCATTAAATAGTTAGCCAAATGTTTAACCCTGGTTTTTAATGAGTTTTATCGATGAAAATATATATTAATACATATTTTCATCAATAAAACTCTTTACAATTTGGAAAAAAATATACTTAGGAATCTACCTATTGTAATATATTGTGATTTTTTTGAAATTACAGTATGAGTAGGAACTCATAGTGTAAAAAGCCAATTTAGTCACTAATATTTCCAGATGGTATTCCTATTTTTTTTTTCTAATTAGTTAATATAAACAACCTGGAAGGATACTCATTGGAAAAAACATTGGATTTTCAGTAGTTCTCATCATACTTCAACCTATTTAGATGAATGTCTGATTCATTTATAATTCAGGAATATACATAGCAGTCATTATTCCTTATCACAATGCAATACTCCATTATAATTAAAATAGCAAACAGGAAAATATGATATCATTGTATGCCAAATAAAACGGGCTATACTTGGTCACAGCATGAAGCATAAATATATTAAACTAAAATTGCAGTAACCATGCTCACTATTATCAGAACACATTTCACAGTTTATTAGCGCTGTGTTAAGGTCTATTGTAAACAAATATTTTATTCACATTTTCATTTCACCTTCAATGAATGGTACCAAGTAATTATAGACTATAACAAGTACTCACCATATAAAGTCCTTGCAGTGGGAACAGAAGGTGGGCTGCTTGAAGAACCTCGGCATAAACTTGTGGTCCTTTATGAGGTAAACATTTTTCTTCTTGAGAGCACCTTTGCGGCCTCGGAGGCGATGCGCCCCTCCGAAGCCTGCCTCCACGGGCTCCTCACAGTTATTCTCGTCTTCCGCCATGGCGCCGCGCGAAAGCACAACGCCGGTGGTTTCGGAAAATACTTTGTCACAATTATTTAAAATCGACGGAAACACGACCGCGGACGGGACAACCGCACTCAGCCGAGTGTCATCGCGATTAGTCAAAAAAATGTCAATGCATTATAAATTATTGGAGCTGTCAATGTCAAAACCAAACCGAAGAAAACAAATAGTTGCCATAACATAAAATAAACTTCCCAGGTATGTTCCACTTCCCATGTCATCAGAACGACCTTGATTTTATTATTTCTATAGAATATCCACTCACCACACCCAATATTTTTAGTTACTAAGTCAGTATTATGTTATCTGTGACGAAGTGTTTACATACTTAAGCGTTTTTATGGGTAAATTGGGTGTAGGTACTATCACTTACCAAGATGGTCGTTAATAGCAGAGTGTCTGTCTACATAAGAACAAACCTGCACAATCGCGCGGTGCGTTTTATTTTATTTTCGCAAATGCGATTAATAGCAGAGTTTTACCTACCATTAAAACTCTTATTGTGTCCGGAGCCTCATTCGAAGCCTTTTAAACATAATTTGGAGATTCGTCCTTCCGTTTCCGGCCGTATTTATAGTATTTATCGTTGTAGTTCCGGCAAGGGGCGCTAGGTGGCGCAACTTCCGTCCGCCATGTTCACCAGATTGTGCGAGCCCATTTTTACTCATTGCAGTCTCAAATAATGTACCTATAACTAATTATACAATTGAACACCAGGCAGAACTGACTGTAAGGCTTCGAATGAGGCTCCGGACACAATAAGAGTTTTAATGGTAGGTAAAACTCTGCTATTGTGTCCTTCCGCCGTCATTCGAAGCCTTTTAAACATAATTTGAGACAGTGTTTGTTATCGCCTGGTGAACCGGACGCCAATGTGATTTGATATTACTAATTAAAATATTAGCATTATTCTATTTAAATGATTACTCTTATGTGATAATTATTCACAAGTTATTCACAAGTTAGGTCGAACAAACCTAACTAATTAATAATTTCACTCAAAAATCAAAATCAATAACTAATCAAGTTCATTAATCACATCAATAATTAAACTCTATATACATTGTCCAATTCATATGCCTTATTTATTGTACTGGTTCAAAAAATGCCCCCAAAGAGGTTTAAATCGAAGTATTATTAGGCCCAGATCTCACTTCTTTTCTATAAAACTTAATAAAGGTATTTTCTGATCTCCAATTAGCCCTCGCCATGATCTTGTCTAATGGTTCTCTGTCGAGCCAACCCCTTGAAGCTACAGCTGACCTGACACTTCCAGGCGTTGCATCGACACCGGCCTCTTTCAAAACAGATTTAATCCATCCCGAAATAATCGTTCTGGAAGCTGCTTTAGCTGTACCCCGGGCAGTCACAAACAAATTCTTTAAATTAGCTTCATCTCTCCTATTTTTTCCTAGTGAAAGTAACCTTTTGACCCACGAAACAGGATCCAAATTAGGATTTTCTACATTTGAAAATAACTTCCAACCTGATTGAATGTATGATTCTGAATCAGTTTTGGATCCATACATGGGCCAAAATATCATAGAGCTATCATCATTATTGATAAAAAACAAACCTTCAGATATGCTTAAAAGCGTCAAATCATGTACTCTGCGCCCTGAGCAAAGTAACAAGAGGATAGCACAGCGTCGTGAAACTTCATATAAACTTGAAGAATTTACAGAATTAGTTGATAGCCAAGAAATCAAAATGTTGGTGTCCCAGACACTCTGTTCTGGGCGTCTTTTGGAATAACTAGAAGAAATTGACTTTAAAATTTGCTTAACTAATACATTTGAGCTAAGGCGTGAGCTATCCTCTGCTCCACAAAGAGTAGAAACAACTGATTTGTGGACTAAAATTGTTCTATATGCCAAACCTTCTTTGAGATGCAAGTCAGCCAAAAATCTTGCTAATTCCGAACCTGAGGGGTTTGTGGCATGAACTGCGGACTCTCTGCACCACTTAACCCATCGTTCCCAGGCTGGTTTATAAGTACTCAGGGTAGAGTTTCGCCACCCTGCTCGTAATAAAGCTTTTTGTTGATTTGACCAGGATTCTACAGCCCGAGACCACCCCCACATTTCCAAACCTCTAATGTTAGATCCTGTACCTTGGGTGGAGGTCGACCTGTTGACAGATCTACTAAGGCAGTCTCTAGCTGTCGAATCGTGAAAGGTGGTGCTTTCGCTCGTGCTTTGAGATCCGCTCGCCAAAACGCCTGAGGCCACTTCGGTGCTACAATTAGATATATACCTTTTGCCTGATTGAGGTGCATGAGAACTCTCGGCATCAGATTCGGAGGTGGAAACACCCAAGCTAGCTGGAACTCCCATTCCCAAGCGAATGCGTTGTGTCTCCACGCTGCTGGATCTCGCTGATCTAGGCTGACATACCTTGGTACCACGTGAGCTCGAGCTGACGCGAACAGGTCTACTTCCGGAGTGCCCCATTTCGAGAACACAACTTTCGTTATCGAGGGAACTAGGTGTCACTCTGGTATTACAGATTTCCGAGAAAGGCGATCGGCTACACTGTTGTACCTTCCCGGTATGTGGTGTGCGGCTACGTGAATGTCGAAACGATCCAATATTTCGAAAATCTGATAGGTCAGATTCATCAGTGCAGCCGACCGACTTCCCCCCTCGTTCCTCAGATACGCTACGACGGATTTGTTGTCACACTGCAACAGCACTGACGAATGACTCAGAAAAGGACCGAATTGGGACAAACATTTCAGAATAGTCAACATTTCTTTGTGATTCGAATGAAACGACCCTTCTTCGTCCAACCAGTCGCCCCCCATCTGGATCCCGTTCAACTCTGCTCCCCAACCTGAGTCGGCCGCATCTGTTGTCAGGAAATGTGTTTTCGATGGTGGATGGAGTCTGGATGACATTTTGCAGTTTCTCATCCACCACTTGAGTTCCCTGATAGTGCGCACAGGAAGAGGATATGAACTCTCGGGATTCTCCCTGAGAAGACTGTTGCAATGCGTCAACAAATAACGAAAGTTTAGACGACCCTGTGGAACGACCAGCCGGGCAAAATTTAAACTCCCTACAATACTCTGCACTTCCCGGAGGGTAGCTCTTTTTTGCCTGAGCAGTTTTGTTATGACCCCCTGAAGACAAAGAGTTTTCTTGTCTGGGAGGTACTTTTTGTTTTGCCATGTGTCCCAAACTAAGCCTAAATACTCTAGCGACTTTTGTGGGACTAGAATCGACTTCTCCGTATTCACCTTCCAACCTAACTCTCGCATAATTTTGAGCACCGTTCTTATTTGTTCTACTAGTTGCGACCGGTCCTGACAAACAATTAAAAAATCGTCTAGGAACACAGCTATTCGTATCCCCTGCTCTCTGAGGATTTCTGCTGTCCAATTCGAGAGGGACGCAAAAATTTTGGGAGCTGTTGCAAGACCAAATGGCAAACAAGTCATTTGTAATAACTGACCTTTGTACACGAGTCTGAGGAAGCAACGGTGACTCTGAGAGACTGAAACGTGATAGTAGGCTTGAGTCAAGTCTACTTTTACCATCCAATCGTTTGGCTGTAGGAAGTCCGGAATACGATGGACTGAGATCAGTCTGAACTTTGTTACCTTGACAAACTGATTTAAACGTTTCAGATTGAAGATCGGACGCATGGAGCCATCGCTCTTGGGGGTCAGAAATAGGGTTGATAGAAAGCTGGGTGTATCGGGGGCACGCTCTAAGATATGCTCTACTAGCATGCTGTTTATAATCCGGTCCATTTGAAGAGACGGAACAGTTTGGTAGCGAGAGCTTATAAGCCGAGGAGAGACTAGCGGTGGTTTGGCTTGGAAAGGGATTTTGTAACCCGATATGACTTGCAACAGAGGGATGGACGCACCTCTCTTTTTCCAAGCATCGATAAAGAACTTTAGTCTGCCCCCCCGAAACACCTGCATTGAGTCAATATTTTCTATCTCCCTTTCCCCTGCCACGCATGGCACTGTGCTGGGTATACGGTCCCTGCCGGCCAAAAGGCCTTCTAGTGTTTGCCGGGGCTTGCTGACGTGAGACAAATGTTTGTGTCCTAAACTGCGGTCGAAAGGACCGATCATTATTTCCATAAGCTGGGAAATCATAATTATAGGCGTATGGATATGAAGGTCGCACCCCTTGCGGTGGCGGATACCTATTCGTATTAAGCGGTGCCATGAAGCGACCGGCTTGATTATAACCGCTGGGTCCAGGTTGCGCAGCCTGGGACCCAGATGTAACTCTCTTCTCTTGCGCAGAGAAGGAGGATTTCGGAGCAGAAAAGATTTTACTGACTCCCCCATTATATTTTAAGAACTCCAGAAAGGGTTCTTTATCAAATAAATACTCGCTCGATGGAGGTATCTTTTTAAAACTAGATCTCAAAAACGTATCTTTTATCTGACTAATGAATGAGTCACGCCTTTGTTCAATAATATCGGCCCTGCGGCCACATACTAACTGTAAGCAATCAAGTGAGATTTTCTGAAAATCTCCAGAGAAAACTTCTTTGATTTTAGAAATCAGAGACTCGTTATCTAAACTATCTGTTGCTTGAGTCCAATTAAGTAAATCTGACACACCTTTTTTCAAAGCATCACTTTGCATGATAACCGCCCGAGTGATAGCACCCAAGGATTTATCAGTTGCGGATAAACTACTCGACTTTTCAAATTGTTTTATTTCATCATTTGCCTCTAAGTCAACAAACCCCGGTCTTGCACTGTATGACTTTTGGATCTCTGAATAACGGACGTTCGTCCAATTTTCTGTTTTAAAATGCTGTAATGAATTCAATAATTGCAAATGCTCAGGAGAGGCATTTGCAACCGTTGGTTCTTTCAAATGTGTGGTCAATTCAAAGTCGAATTTGAGGGTAGACTCCGAGGTCTCCTCGATAAGGGCCGGCTCGGCGGGCTCCTCAACATGCACACTGTTATGATCGCTAGGCTGCCAATAGCCCGACTGCGGGTAGGCATTCCACATTAAAAAATTCTGAATCTCACTTACTTGTTTGGTAAGGTTTTGTAGAACCTTACCTTCCCTGCGTGATCTCTTAGCCTCGCGTGTGTCCGCTTCGCACTTACGCTTTCGCCTACTGCGTTTATCCCCGCCATCATCGCTAGATGATGAAGACGAGCTGTTAACCTGATCACGCACATCACTATTATCACTTGACATTACTATTCGGAACTTTAGTTTAACGATAAAAAATTTAACACTTTAACCGAACGCTAACAGCGTTTTACTAGAATACTATAATAAATATAATTTTAAATAATCGCGAACAGCGTCACTTCTTTACGGCACGAAAATCAGGACGCCAATGAGTAAAAATGGGCTCGCACAATCTGGTGAACATGGCGGACGGAAGTTGCGCCACCTAGCGCCCCTTGCCGGAACTACAACGATAAATACTATAAATACGGCCGGAAACGGAAGGACGAATCTCCAAATTATGTTTAAAAGGCTTCGAATGACGGCGGAAGGACACAATAATTTACTTATAAACAAGAATCCAAGGATTTGTCTTAATAACCATCCCCTTAAATTTTACAAGAATCTACTTAACCTACTCACCTCACTGGTATACATTTGTAAGAGGTAATTTTTTGTTACTCTATTTTACTGAAAACAATATTTGTAAAGTGCGTATATAAATAATTATTAACATAAAGTAATCGTTACCTACGAAATTTTATCAATTCCGACAATTTCGGGTTATCGTGACAATCCTGGCAATTAGGAAACAGCTACGGCGCGTTCTGAAACTAAACCTTAATTAGTATAATTATTTTCCAAAGATAAATAAGGTAGCAGCTATTTAGCCTAATAAGTAATAAGTGTTTGAAATGTGCTGAAAAAAGTAAAGTTGCTTCATTTTTTTGTATTATTTTTTTAAATGAACAAAGTTCTTGAGTCCAGAAAAGTTTACATAAATTAAAATTTTAGAAATTGTTGAAATATCTTCTTATTAGTTGAAGTTTTGGAACGCACTTAATTTTTTTGAGGAGAGCTGGGGAGAGATAGGTAGGAGAATACTACGGGAGGGAGCGAGAGAGCAAACGTCGGCCGACGCCGCGCCGCCATATTTGTTTTGACTAGCGGGCTGGCTGGATTTGTTTGAATTAAAATCGCGGTGCGCGGCGGTCGGCCGTTATTTTTCAAGATTTTTCCGGTGACTGTGTCAAGTTTTGTTTATTTTTGGAACAAATGTAATTCGAAGTATAGGCAAAGTAGTTTTATGTGATCAAAATAATTTTACGATAAAATGAGTTCGGAAAACTCTGATTGTGGCCCAGGCATCGCGCTTTCTTTGGTGGCTCAGTTTGATGATATAAATCGCCTGAACAGTGTCCTCAACGACGGCGCAGCAGAAGAATGTAAGTAATTATCATTACATTCGGCAAATGAACTAGCTTTCAGTTATCGTGTTTCTGAATCAAATCCATACCCTCAAGTTTTCCACTTCATTTTACCTACCCTCCAAAAGTTTATGATTCTTTCTATTCTTTTGTGGGTTGGGCGTCCTTGACCCCTTTTTCAACTGCTTCTTGGTAGGTATTTTTTTATTCTAAAGTAATAATAGTGCAATATCCACCAAATTTCTTATTGGAAGCAGACCTTAGATTTTCATACTTCTGTCATAAACCACACATTTGTCAGATAGACACTGTTATCTACCGAGGCCGTTCCTGTAGTTCTGAGAGTGAGGAGCAAGTTCAGATTGTACATTTTTGTTTCATAATTTTTTGTTACTGATCTTTATGATTCCATTGTTGGGGAAAGGCTTAACGCTGTCTTTGCTGTTAATTTCTAGAATTGTTAGATTGGTTGTTTGTGAAGACCTCTTGTTCATCTGCTCATTAATATAGCCATCTACAACATATCATACCATGAGAGTGGTGAAACCACGCATGTTCCCCGTTTTGCCTCCTTCAAACATTGTTTTGTGACTATCGTGTGACACTCCTCACTGAGCATATACAGACCTTCAAAATATTCTCATTGTGAATTCGCTGTTAGTCTGGTCATGGCTTGATCCTGTGATGGAATGTTCTAGTGGGCATTGTTTCATATTATACATAACAATATTTTTTCCATATGCCTATATGGTTACGTTCATAGTATGATCTGTAGTGGGTAACATCCTTAATGATATAAAAGATCACCTAATTTTAAAACAGCTTTAATGATCATTCAATTACTTTTCAGGTTTTCTTTCATTTATAAAGCAAATGGAATGGGTTCGAGGGCAGTGGGCATCTGCGGAGGCAGAGGCAGTCCGATTGCAGTCCGAGCTAGATGAGGCTCTCCGTACACTCAGTAAGTGGGAGGCCAAGTTTGCACATGTGAGGAAACTGCTGGACGGAGAGAAGAGAGAAAGAAACATTGTTTTGAAGAAGTACAGTGAATTGGTGAGTTTTAGATTTTTAATTTTTGATTGATCCCGCTTTTGGTAATCTGTTTTGAAAACGATAATGAAACAATTGACATTCCTTGGACTACCCCTCCCAGACATCTTCAAGAATTTGTACATCTGGAGATCTGAGATGATGTCTACCATGATTTGGGTGCATTCAATGAGACATTTCTTATTATATGCAAATCTCTTGGCTAGCTTTTGTATGCCATATTTACACAACTAATGGGGCAAGCTTACCCTCCTCCTGCTAAATGGTTACTGAAGCCAAAGCCATAGTGTTAGTTGCTTTTTGAGTCATATCATCTGGATTAAGTAACCGTCATGTAATTTAGTGTATTTTTACACAGAGCAAACTGCTGGACATGGCTCGAGACCTCCTCTTCAATGACAACCGCGCCAAGCTGAATGATGAGACTCTGCAGAAGCTGGCCTTCCTCAATGGCACCGCCCAACAGGACCACAATGCTAAGCTTTCTGGAGTGCCAGAGCTCAATTCTACAGGTAAAACACAGTCATGTCATGAATGGGAGAAAAAGTAACTTTCCAGTGTCTACCAGCGGTGGCCAACTAAGAGCCTAGCGTGAACCCTAATATGACTTGCTATACCAAACTTTATTTGAAAAACTCTAACCTAATAACTTCACACTTTGACCTGGATTTGTCGCTGGCGTCAGTCTCGCTTGTTCTGATCAGAAATTGTACCAACATCTTACTCCACAGGCACTCTGCTATCAGAGATATCGTACTCCCGCTAAGCAGATGAGTTGGATTTGTCGCAGGCGTCAGTCTCGCTTGTTCTGACCAGAAATTATACCAATATCTTGTCCACAGGCACTCTGCTATCAGAGATGTCGTACTCTCGCTCAGAAGATGACCTGGACTTGTCGCTGGCTTCCACTCGCCGCTCGTGGGTGCAGCGCGGCGGCTGGCAGGCGAGGGAGACTCAGCCCGCGGCGAAGAAACGACGCTCTTCTACCAACTCCTCTGCTACTAAGGTACATTCTATCAAAGTGATAAATCAGAAACAACTGTAGTGTATGTCGGCGTTTAGTAACTGTGACAGGTTAAGCCCAGCACCTATCTTCTTAGCTAAGTCAGCTCTCGCCCATGTGGCGGATGAGTGCTGGCTGAGAAGCAAAAGGTGTGGGTTTGATCCCCAGTACAGGACAAATGTTTGCATGATCTGCGAATATTTGGTCTAGGTATTGTGGTACAATGGTACAGTCAGCATCAAAAGAAATAGAATGTTTTAATAATCTTTTATGAATGAATCTAGCGAATTATCAATCAAACTTAAGAATATAATCAGATGCAACAATAAATAATGTTTAAATTCCTAAAATTCATCAACTTTAAATGCTGTCTGGACTCGTTGTGTTACCATATTGGTTCTCGTAGTTTCTGATACCAGGGAATCCTAGTGTGGGGTCATGACTATGTATGTATGTGACTGTTGGTTGTTATAATTATATGTCAATGTTGTGATTGCAGACAGTGGAGCTGCACGGGGGCAAGGTGCTGGCCACCGCCACCACGACGCTGACGCTGGAGCGCACGCCCACCAACCACGACCTGAAGCCGCCACTCAACTTCGTGAGTTATGAATCACTCTTGATCCGAAAAAAAATATATATAAATATTTGAATCAAGTCTGACGTGCAACAAACTTCTTTATTGACTAGCTTAAGCCTGCGGCTTCGCTCGCGTGATACCTACATAAAAAGTATCCTATACGCTATTCTAGGTAAATAATTTATCTATTACTACCAAGTTTCAACGAAATCGGTTAAGCCGTTACGGCGTTATTGAATAAATAATAATAGCCTTTATTGCTGATGAACTGTTTGTTTACATGGTTTTTGTACATTAGTTAAATATTTTTCTACACTGCAATTATTTCTTTCATTGTAAATGATATATTTTCTATTCATCAGCTTGTCTCACGACATAGGCCTCCTCCAAAGACTTCCAAATTGATGATTGAATAACAAACATCCTTACAAACTTTCGCATTTTTAATTTTAGTAGGACTCTCATAAGGCCTGTCGTACTGTGTAGAGTGAGCAGAATGGACAAAATAATAAATGAGTAATCAGAGGAAGTTTAAAAGTAGCGATGGAAATGGATGAGTGATGGAAAAGTCGAGAAGTAATAGGTTTGCATAGCGACACGGGGGATCACGGAAGCGCGCAATTGTTAATGTCACTAGCGGTCACCCATCCAGCTCAATTTATTTTGCAGCAAGCGATATCAGAGAGCAGCGACGAAGCGCCGCCGCCGCGCAAGTCATCAGCCCGTCTCTCCGCACAGATCATCAAAGAGGAATGCGCTCCGTCTGCTCCTCCACGCACAGGTAATACTTTCAACACTTTCATATTTTTTTTTTTTTTTTTAAAAGCTCCCCTAAATAGCTCTGGCAACCTTACTCACCGCAGGAACACAACACTATTTGAAACAAATAATGTTATTTGGCTGCGATCTTCTGTAAGGCGGAGGCACCTCCCAGGCAGGCTGCTCCAATTCAGAACGAGAAAATCTCGCTGTGCCTCGCTACCTCCTCCTAAAACCATCAACCAGGCCGTGCAAAAACGGATTTTCCTTTCGGAAAATTTATGTGCGCTATACTAAATACTGTGGGCAGGCCATTTAGCTCGCAGAACCGACAAACGTTGGGGAGTAAAGATTCTCGGTTGGCGACCACGAACCGGGCGACGCAATGTTGGAAGGCCCCCCACCCGATGGACCGACGACATTGTGAAGGCTGTGGGAAGTCGGTGGATAGAAAAGGCTGAAGTCAACGCTCTCAGAAAGATTATTTTGCGTGATATCCTACGGCAAATACCCGTCCCAAAACTGCCCCTAAATTGACTTTTCGCCATCTCAGTTTTCCTGATACTTATGTACAAGCTGAGAGATATATCATTATTACTAAGATAAAAATGCTATCTTTACAACGATTTCGATCAATAAGTATTACAAAATAATCTTGTATCGTAAAATAGGCACGTTCCATTATTTACTCAAGGACAGGATTCCTATTGTATCTGACCCGTTTCATAATTTCAGCCTAGCGCACATCGGCCCATTAGCTCAGTTGGTTAGAGCGTCGTGCTAATAACGCGAAGGTCGCGGGTTCGATCCCCTCATGGGCCACATCTCTTTTTTTATTTTCTACACGTTTTTTTACTAAGAATTTAGAGAAAATTAGTGTTGTTATTTATGGACCTTTATACAGCTGTTTTTTTTTTAAATGGGACAGTGTCATGAAATGAAAACCATAGAGACATAGAAATCTGTCTCGGGTATCATTAGGTCTATTTTGCGGAAATACATTTTGAAATGGTTTAATTTTTGTCATTTATTAGGTCGTCCTTCCGTCTAGTGGGGGCTTCGCTGCGCTTTCCCACGCGTGGTCTCCACTCGTCCGACTCCAATTTTCGGCCCTTTTGGCCGTCGGTTCTCCGAGCTATATGCCCCGCCCACTGCCCTTTTTTTCGAATCAGGGATTCGAAATCATAGATAAATAATAATAACAATAACACCCAACATGTACATAGTTCTGCCATCACATTGGGATTACCTGTGTCGTATCAGACTCTACGAAGTCTACGTGGAACCACAACATATTTGAATATTTTCAGATCATGCAAATATTTGTCCCGCAACGGTAATCGAACCCCTTACGTCTCACACGGGCACTCGCCCGATACTCCACCGAGGTCATCAAGCCAAGAAAATAAAACAAAAACCAAGCATAGCCCTCTCCATAGCTCGCTGAGCGACCTTGAAACTTCTTATGAGGCCCATAGTGAGATGCCACGTCTCTGAGCCATATGTCATCTGGTAACACACATGGGTCAAAGATTTTCGTGCGTCACCGAGGTATTTTGGACGAGATATGACCATATAGGCTGTCAGTGTTCTACAAGTACCACTTTGGTGATTGTGCGCAGGATTTGCATGACATCATCCCTCCCTCCCCCTTCCACCACCGGACAAGCAGACGCACAGGTAAATACCACCCTTACCTGGTTGACTTACCACAGTGTCGAACCAAACGCTTCTGCTCTACTTTTATTATAAGTACTGGCAAAGAGTATTAAAGTGATCCTAGTGATTTTGACTGGCCTCATAGCTCAGTTGGTAGTAACTCTGCCTTCTGCGCTACAGGTCACGGGTTCGATTCCCGCACTGGACAAACATTTGTGTGATGAACACAGTCTGGGTGTTAAATATTTATCTATTAAGTATATCAGTCTCTGGTACCCATAGTACAGGCTCTATGCCTAGTTTGGGATCAGTTGACCGTGTGTGATATGTCCGGAATATTTATTTATTTATTTATTTTATTGAACTACACTTTGAGTGGAACGATCTGCCTGCGTCTGTTTTCCCGGAAGAGTACAATCTAGGAGTCTTCAAATCTAGAGAAAATAAGTTCTTTCTGGTAAAGCGTGCTTCATCTTAGGCCACATCTCACTTGCAAAAGTGAGATGGTGGTCAAACACCTAAGCATCAACAATAAAAAACTATTCTTGACATATGAATCGTTTGCAGATACGGAGAGTCAGTCGGACACGCCGGCGCGCGCGGCGCCGCAGCGCACGCCGTCCGTCATATCGGCCGCGTACGGCGCCTCGCCGCGCTCCCGCCCGAGGCAACACAACTTTGTCGCCAAAAACTTCTACAAACGGGAAACTTGCGGCCCGTGTGGGAAGACGTGAGTACTTTCCAACACCATCCGTTTAACATGCTTGCTTATCGTGTCACTGATTCTTTCTTGGTCATCCTGTTTTAGGTCAGTGATCTGGTTGAGGTGGCCCTGAAAAGGGCCTATGACCGCCGGTGAAAGAATCAGTGTAGTGAAAGGATTACAGTGCGCCTCTAGAGAGAGAGAGAGAGAGAGATATATAGGTGCTTCTTTCGTGCATATGTGACATGTCTTCGAATTTTTAGGTTCTAGGATATGCCGGTTTCCTCACGATGGTTTCCTTCACCGTTTGAGAGCACTAGTAAAACAAACATAAATCTTCCGAATGGATAATCCAATGGTGTACGAACGGAATTACAACCACTCCATCAATGCTCTGTACATCCATTAATCATGAACTGTCGAAACATACCGGATTCCTTCGGTATCCAACTTAGTGGCGAAGCAGTTATTGCATCTCCATGTGAAGGGAAAGGTCGCAGATTTTTTTGGATAACAAATAATTACCAAAATTGTTTTCAGAATAAAATTCGCGAAAGTGGGTGTGAAGTGCGAGACGTGTCGTGCGCAAGCTCACCCCGAGTGCCGCGCGCTGCTGCCGCTGCCGTGCGTGCCGCCCGGCGCCGGCGCCGCCGCCAAGCGGCCCAACGCTCCACAGGTACTCCACACATACATATTCGTACCTACGATTCCAAATTCGTAAGCCTATTTCGAAAAAAGACGCAAGATAAAATTTTAAAAAAAGGATGTTCGGTTAAAGAGATCAATTTTAACTGATAGTTTAAAATTAAACAAATAAAAGTATTTTTTCTTCGTTTTTTCTTTCTTGATAGAAACTCATGATATTGATGAAATGATATGAGACGCGTGGTTCGATTGACTAACGAACGCGAACTGATCAGCGAATCAGTTGACCACCATCTCACTTTTGCAAGTGAGATGTGGCCTAAGATGGAGCACGCTTTACCAGAAGGAACTTATTCACTCTAGATTTGAAGACTCCTAGATTGTACTCATCCGGGAAAACAGACGCTGGCAGATCGTTCCACTCTTTGCCTTCTTCTTCTTCTTCCTGCCCTTGTCCCACATAATGTGGGCACAACATGTTTTCTTCTTCCACTCTCTTCTGTTAGCCGTCATCTCCGCACTCACATCTTTCTTACTCATGTCATCTTTAATACAATCCATCCATCTTTTCTTCGGCCTTCCTCTAGTCTTATATCCATCCACATTCATACCTAACGCTCTTCTCGTTACATGACTTTCATCCCTCCTCATGACATGCCCATACCATGCTAACCTATTACTTCTCAACTTTTCCGTCACTGGCGTTCCACTCTTTGCCAGTGCTTATAGTTTGAAAAATTATAAGCACTGGCAAAGTTTAAATGGATTGTGTGTTGTTCAGGAGGGCTGCATCTCGGAGTGGGCGCCGCGCACGCCGCCGATGGTGCCGGCGCTGCTGGTGCACTGCGTCAACGAGGTGGAGAAGCGCGGCCTGGCCGAGCGCGGCGTCTACCGCGTCAGCGGCGCTGAGAAGGACGTCAAGAGACTCAAGGTATTCCACTTTGTTTTAAGATATCTTACTTTACGTGAACAGGCCTCATAGCTCAGTTGGTAGTTACTCTGCCTTCTACGCTAGAGGTCGCGGGTTCGATTCCCGCACTGGGCAAACATTTGTGTGATTCAATAGGCTACGGTAACCGCTTACCAACAGGTGGGCCGTATGCTTGTTTTCCACCTCAGTTGTATAAAAAATAATAATTATTATTATTATTATTTATTGTGTATTACCAGTCTCTGGTACCCTAATACAGGATGACCAAGAAAGAATCTGTGACAAGACAAGCAAGCAAGGTGGATACCTGCCTACCCATAGGTAGGTTTGTTCTTTGCTATGTCATTAAGTACGTTCCTATGTGCGTTCTGTGTTTTTTGTGTTGTAGATAAAACTATTTCTATTCTATCTTACTACAGAAATACAGACTACTACATACGTGTACTATCCTACTAATATTATAAATGCGTAAGTTTGTGAGGATGTTTGGATGTTTGTGGTTCAATCACGCCCAACGTCCGAACGAATTTGGATGAAATTTGGCACATAGATAGATTATAGTCTGGAATAGCATATAGGCTACTTTTTATCTTCATAGATACCACGCGAGCGAAGCCGCTGGCGGAAGCTAGTTATGTAATACTTACTGTGTGTAAAATATATATCTATTATGTATATCAGTAGGTATCTGGTACCCATAGTACAGGCTATGCCTGGTTTGGGATCAGTTGACTGTGTGTGATATGTCCGAAATATTTATTTTTATTTTATTTATTTTTTACTATAATTCCAGGAGCGTTTCCTGCGCGGCTGCGGCTCCCCGTCCCTCGCGAACGAGGACATCCACGTGATCTGCGGCTGCATCAAGGACTTCCTGCGGTCGCTGCGCGAGCCGCTCGTGTCCAGCGCGCTGTGGCAGGACTTCATGGCGGCGGCCGCGCTGCGCGAGCCCAGCGACGCCGCCGCCGCCGTGGTGCAGGCCGTCAGCCAGCTGCCGCCGCCCAACCGGGACAGTCTGGCCTTCCTGCTGCTGCACTTGCAGAAGTGAGCTCTATCTCTCGCAGTATTACATATAACTAGCCGCCCAACCGGGACAGTCTGGCCTTCCTGCTGCTGCACTTGCAGAAGTGAGCTCTATCTCTCGCAGTATTACATATAACTAGCCGCCCAACCGGGACAGTCTGGCCTTCCTGCTGCTGCACTTGCAGAAGTGAGCTCTATCTCTCGCAGTATTACATATAACTAGCCGCCCAACCGGGACAGTCTGGCCTTCCTGCTGCTGCACTTGCAGAAGTGAGCTCTATCTCTCGCAGTATTACATATAACTAGCCGCCCAACCGGGACAGTCTGGCCTTCCTGCTGCTGCACTTGCAGAAGTGAGCTCTATCTCTCGCAGTATTACATATAACTAGCCGCCCAACCGGGACAGTCTGGCCTTCCTGCTGCTGCACTTGCAGAAGTGAGCTCTATCTCTCGCAGTATTACATATAACTAGCCGCCCAACCGGGACAGTCTGGCCTTCCTGCTGCTGCACTTGCAGAAGTGAGCTCTATCTCTCGCAGTATTACATATAACTAGCCGCCCAACCGGGACAGTCTGGCCTTCCTGCTGCTGCACTTGCAGAAGTGAGCTCTATCTCTCGCAGTATTACATATAACTAGCCGCCCAACCGGGACAGTCTGGCCTTCCTGCTGCTGCACTTGCAGAAGTGAGCTCTATCTCTCGCAGTATTACATATAACTAGCCGCCCAACCGGGACAGTCTGGCCTTCCTGCTGCTGCACTTGCAGAAGTGAGCTCTATCTCTTGCAGTATTACATATAACTAGCTGGTACCCGCGACTTCGTCTGCGCAGGATTAGTATTTCGAGTAGCTTATATTATCGTGGCGTAATTTTTTTCCTACTTACTTGACACTTATCGTCATATTTCGAATAATTCACACAATATCTTTATAAATTTTAGCCTATGTGTTATTCTGGTGTATAAGCTATATTATTGTGAAGTTTCATTAAAATCCATTCAGTAGTTTTTACGTGGAAGAGTAACAAACATCTCTCAAACTCAAACTCGCCAATAAAGTCGATAAATAAAATTTATCTATGAGACTTCTAATCAGTTTCTCTGGTCTAGGTTTAGGATTTGCCATCTTTTAAGCCATTAGCTGATAGACACTGATAAGCTTCTTGCAAATTATACGGTGTTAGATTTAATGGAATCACACCCAATACACATCCTCCCAGACAACATCTGATTATGACTGCAGAGACGATTGCAGATAATATAAAAAAATATATATGTCTATGAGACGAACGCATATTTCATGGGTCAGCAACGCCTGCCTCTTTTATTGCAAGCGTCCCTTAGCTACGGTGACCACTTGGACTACCGTGTATAAAAAAACTTTGGATTGACCTTACATGCCTCTGCCAGCCAACAGGACACGTGTGTTGCGGCTCAACGTCGGACTGTCCTTATAGTCGCGGTAGCATTTACCAGCCGGGCCCCCTATAGGCAGGCCTGTGGGGCGAACCAGGCGGTTGGTAGGATAGGGGGCCGCGCAGGCTAGGTTCCAGCTCGTGCAACCAAAATTTTAACAAGATCAGATAGTTCGTGCATACAATTAGGGAGAAATGAAATAGAAAATTTCTAAATGGTTCAGCTGGCGGGATGGTCTGTACCCTTTGTTTTTTATATTTCATAATTTTCCGATAGTATCCCATCTACCATTATCCAGTCTCGGGCCCCGGGCTTGTGGGCAGCCACCCGGGCCTTTCCGGCCCAGTCCGATCCTGCAGCAATCTAATTAAAACCTTATTTCAGGGTAGCAGAGAGTCCTGAATGCGAGATGGGTGTAGACAACCTAGCGAAGGTGTTCGCTCCCACTATCGTCGGCTTCGGCATGACGCAACCAGCAGAAATGTATTCTGCCACTACTAACATGTTCAAGGTATATTATGAATAAGATTTTATTTATTTGACACACACACACACATACAATACAGAAATATTAAAAACACATTTCAATAATTTTAACAAAACAACATAGTTACCTACCTACGCCTTAGAAAATGAAAAGAAAATTAAAAGTAGGTTCACGAACACAATAAGTAGGCAGGTTAACAATGCTAAATATGTTACTTAGTGCAACTATGCAAGTGCGGCCAAACTAGGTCCAACTCTCAGCTTAAGCCACTCCCGAGCATAGTAAGGAAGTAGCGCTGGTTTTCAGACTGGACCTTACAGGATAAAATAAAACCGCGGTAGTATAAAATCCCCCGTCGCGTTTTGTTTGTTTGTTTTTTTCTGCCTAATCTCGAAGAAGTAATAGGTGGTTTTTGTTTCGGCTGATTATCAGATTTATATTTATTTGTAAAGAAAAATGTTTACTCGTTATTGATGATAGTCAGCATTGGTCAATAAGGATTAGCGCCAACGGATGGAGTCGGATTCGCTAAACCATTGAAACTCAACTTCGTTTACTTTGAGATACATCTGCGTGACGTGACATGTTCAAGGCTCTGAGAGAATGTCGGTGATTGGGGATGGTTAATTTATTCAGGAGGGAATTTGTCTATTCTAAGAATTAAAAATAGACAAACAAATGAATACATTATATTTATGACTATTCCTCATAAGCCCCACAAATTGCAGTCGCGTGCACCTCCCACACCGCCCACAATATAACTTTTTATTGTGGGCGGCGTGGGAGGTGCACGCTCTCCATATCTTCCGTACCGCCCATTGAATACGAAGCTTTGAACCTACTATGGATGTTTTTTTTAAATTTTTTATTTGTCAATGATGTGTTCTGATCCTATCTTATGAATGTTGTAGGTGATGCAGTTGCTGCTGCAGCTGCCGGGCGAGTACTGGGCGCAGTGGGCCTGTCCCGCGGCGGAGGGCTCGCCCGCCACGTTGCCGCGCCCCCGGGGGTTCTTCTTCTCGCCAGCAGACACTGGGTAAATAAATTATCACTGATTTTGTTACGGCTGATTATCAGATTTATATTTTTTTTCTCAGAAGAGGCCATAAAGTGAAATATATATCTAATACTAAAGTCTCTATAGACCTAACAATTTGATCATTTGTATTGTACAACAAAATTGCAGGATCTGCTTATATTTGTTCCTGGCTGTGTGGTACCATGGTACTCAATGTTTCTGATACACTGAGAATTCTAGTTTGGGGTCGGAACCAGAGTTGCCAGAAGGTTACTTTAGTAACCTTTTAGGTGATTTTTAACTCCTGTAGGTTACTGCTATGACTCAAAAGGTTATTTATTTTTATTTCAGCTGTTTGTAATAGTAGCTCGCAATTGCAACTTAACATGGAAAACATTACATCAAAACATGGAAATCATCCATATTTCTATAAGCTAATACAACCAACATATTTTGTCTGTCAATTTTTAATCCTACTACTGGAAAAAATATGAAAGGTCACCTTTCACACTAAAAGGTTACTTTTCTTATGCATTTCAGGTAACTTTTGACAAGCCCGACTGGCAACACTGGTCGGAACTGTGTGGCTGTTGGATGTTTATTTGTCTATGAACAACAAAAATTATAAATCGTAAAAAATACTATTTTATTTTTCAGTATATCGAGAAAGAAAAGAAACTACTTTCAGTGACGCCCCAGTTACCTATAAATAATTAAGTTTAGTTTACGAGAAAACAGTTTTGTTAACCATTTTGTTAGTTTTGTTAGTATCCTCTATTTAGGTAAGATCTTGTCATGTAAGATTTTTGACTAACTTATAATAATAATCATGATTAGTTTAATGACTGTTTTTGTAAGATAGTTTATTTCTATTATTTCCTTGGTTTAATCAAGTTTTCTATATGCTACGGGAAACATCTTGAAGAAACCTGTTAGAATCTTTACAAGCAGCGATGGGCTTGGACCTGTCACGTATGGAGTGATAACTACTGCAAAATGTGCCTGATGTAATGTTTGGATCTACCTCAGACTACCCCCTTAGACATATCTAAGGCTCTGAGAGTCTGGAGATCTGAAATGTTATCTAACATGCTTGGCGATTTTAATGTGATATATATATGCCTATATCTCCAGTTGAATGAATTTGCTCCGATGTATGGGTTTTAGTTTAGTAGTATTTAGTTTATAATATTACTATGTAAGAAAGAGTGTACTTAATTATTTCTTTGACTTATATTATTACCCCTTGAACAATTCTGTGAATCTCAAAAGCACGAGAGAGAATGAGAGAAAGACAGATGGACCCAATGTATTAGCAAACTTTTATATCTATCTCGCTAAGAAGATTCATATTAATTTATATTGCTATTATGATATAAGCTTGTATCATTTGTACTACCAGTGTTCAGTTGTACAACCAATGCCATTATAAGGCACTAATGGTAGTACTAGAGATATAAGTTTGTATCATTTGTACTACCAGTGTTTAGTTGTACCAACAATTCGATAAAGCACACTAGTTCTACTGGTGGTGGTGTACTATTGATACAAGATTTTGTACCAGTGTATGAATGTAAAAATCAATTGCGCGGGCATACAACTGAAATCCCTATGGTCTAGTTATTATCAGCAACTGTATGTACATAGCTATAATTAGTTTTAGTTAGACATTTATCATTTCATTTCCGTTGATGAGACGTCATGCCACCGCCTACTTACTTTATGTATGTAAAATAGTATGCCTTCTCGGGTATAGTCGCTTTTTGTGTGTTACATTACTGGTTTGAAAGCTAGATAGGATATCAAATGCATCTTGAAATGTGCGTTGAAGTGTGTGTTGTAGTCGCAAGTAGGGATTGTCGTCAGAGCTTGACGGTTTTCGTGACACTATACATCCACTTTTCACGGTGACCACTGAGTCACTCACGAACATTATGGAATTGGGCCTCTGAATAGTGTCCGTAGTAAACCCTGCTAGAGCTATAGATGAGCAATTGAATACCCTACAGCATACACAGTGTAGTCCCGCCGGCCGCGGGAATCGAACCCGCAACTTTCTCGTCTCGGCACTCGCCCGTCACGGCACCGGGGTTGTCAACTATTTCTTACGCCAATCTCGTGTCTTTGCGAACGTTTGTATATTGATGTGAATCACCTTCAAAAACCAACAAACGTCCCATATTTTTATAAAATATGTAGTTTTGTTTTTCTTGCTTTCAGTTATTTGGGCTATGGCGCTAAAAAGTTATATCTTTTGCATTAGCTTAGAATAAAACCTACTATTAAAAATGTTATTGTGTCACAAATGGATTTTCAAGTTTTAAAGCATTGCTTTGATTATTTTTTATGTAAGTTTCTGATGCTCGTAAATAGCCAATTTCATATTCTTACTGGTTATGGGTACATAGTTATAATTATTGTATTTATCAAGTTATACCGTCAAGTTATTACATAAAATATCCGTATGATAAAAGGTAATAATTGATAACAAAAATGGCATGACTGAAGTTTGTAACATCTTGTCATATTTTTCATCACAATAGTCTAGCTAGTCGATGACTGGCTAAGCTCATTTCGCTCATCTTCACTGACTGTAATAAATAAAATCTTGTAACTAAACTCTCCTAGAACTTTTATTTCATAGACGTGTTGGGTGTTAATATTCTTACGAAATTAGTTTCCTTAGAATAGAAAAAATAAAATTTGTATGTCCTAACAAAACGCCTTTATTCTTTATGGATGAAAACAAAAAAGTATAGGAACAAAAATCATTTATTTACCCATTCTACACAAATTATATAAATAAAGAATTGAGCAAAATCATATTGAAGCAATGGCTTTGTTAATTACGAAATTAGCGATGATTCTATAAAAAATTAAATACAAAGAATTAAATTCATTTTGGTTTTAGCAATACAATAAGTTTAGAAAAACGTCTTAGGTATAAATTGACTATAAAATACATTGTATCAGTACCTACACTTTAAAACACTGTACATCACAAGTGTATTTACAATTCATCGATAGTTATCTTTCTAAATAATTTCTACAATAATGTTACTTAAGCTAATGGCGAGTTAGACAAATCGATAACGAAATAAGATTAAATATGCACTGGAAAGACTGATAGCTTCGGTCGGTCCCCTTTCGTTTCGCTATCGACATTATATTTGTATTTAGGGTTCTTTAGTCAAAACGTTAGTATAAAAATTTTGCTTCGTATTAAATTTTGCTATTTATTCTCGCTGGTAACAAATTCTAGCCTATAGTGCTTAACTAGGATTTTAGCATAAAGATTGGTTTGATTCTTTGGTGATCAATCACATTAAAACTAGAAAGTTCTGAATCAAGAAGATTCATAAAATGTATGCTATACCGAGGGGCTTATTCTACACCCAATTGGCAATAAAGGTAGTTCTACTACTATTGGAAATAGAAAATTCTTCATTGAAAACCTATATGTAAAAATCTGCTGGTAGGTAATAATATTGATGTCAAACATCGTGAACGTTTAATCAGCTAATTTGAAAAACTAATATTTGGTTTTATTTCTCCGCTTTAATATTCTTTTATTGATAGAATAAGCTTTCGAGACGGTATACATTATTATGAATCCGCTTGTACAACAAAGAAAATTATGTTAAAGTTCCTACTGGGTTTTCACTAGTAACAGGAACAAGGACTCGATGAGTTCCATAACTAATAAAAATAATATATATTATGCTCTTCGTATTAATAATTGTTATAAAACATTTTGTATATAAATGCTATAAACCACCATGCTCTATACAAATGGTATCTAATTTAATACATACTCTAAATTCCTATTGCAAACATAAGCCGTTTGCAATAAGATTTATTTCCTTAGCATCATTTTTTTTTATATTTGGTTATTTAGAATAATAACAACAGAATAGGCACCGTTATTGACTGCAAGTAAAATATATATACATCTGTTGTCAATGATCCAGAATTGGTCGAATAGATGTGTCTATTTACCTACCAGATTGGCCCAATTGCAATTTAAGACAAATGCAAATTATATAACATACTGAACAATTGAACATTGCTAGGAACTAATTTTTTTTCATACAAAAACTGTACAGGTATCTAATAAATTATACTACCTACTAATTCTTGACATACATATTTCTTAACGTATTTACTACACAAAATATGGTTATTTACAATTTGAGATTGCCATAGATAAAAAATAATTAACGCTTAGAATTATGGAATGTATTTTTATACAAAATATCATAACAATTCATTCAGATCTTTCTGAGATTACTTCGTCTTTCTTGATTCATTTTTTTCTACATTACTTTATGCCTTCATTCCATTAATAGTAAAACTTTTATAGAAACTTTTTTGTCTCTATTTAAAAGTCACCCGTGGCTGTCAGGGTCAGGGCAGACGGAGTGGGGGTGAAGTTACTGATTCGCTAAACAATTGAAACTCAACCTAATTTACTTAATAGATACAGCTGAAATCAAAAAATCACGCCTGTACCGCGCCTCACAGTGTTATGCTAGGATTTCAGCCGTATTTCAATGTAAATAAGGTTGAATTTCAGTTGTTTCCGCTCCGTCCGTCGGCGCTGACCTATATTCGTCAAGAAATAGCGACCTAGCTAATGCACTTCCAACACGGTATCGTTTCTCAGTATAGCGGGTAGGTCGATCTTTGAGAACGTAATGCCGTATGGCCTCAGGTGGTATATAAGGTAGTCTAGTACATACATGTGTTGAGGGTCCACGTAGTGGAATGATACGGCGTGATCGGAGCAGCAATCTAGACCCTGGGGGAAAAAACTTGTAAGATTAATTTTGAACAATAATGGTAAATTATGCAAGTGCACAGCGAGCTTTTCTCGCTCTTAAGAGGCCTACAAAGCGTCGCGCCTTCAGCGATTTCACCCATCCGCCCGAAAAAGTTGCCTACTTTCCGCGCGCTGCGAACTAAACTCAACTCTCTTGCATAGGTATATTATGTAGTCTATAGGAAGGTAGGTACGGCACGGCAGGTGTGAAAGGGCAATTTCACAAAAAAGGTACAACGCTGATTTTGGCAAGTCCCTCAACTTTTATTATATTCATAATTCCGAATTACATTCATAATTGAAGCAGCCTGCCTGGGCACCTCCGCCTTACAGAAGATCGCAACCAAATAACATCATTTGTTTGAAATAGTTTTGTGTTCTTGCGGTGAGTAAGGTTGCCAGAGCTCTTTAAGGGGAGGACGGTAGGGAGGTATTGCAAGCGTTCATAGGCTATGGTAACCACTTATCATCAACCTACCAACAGTGGCGGCGTAAGGGGGGGGGGGCAGGGGCGGTCCACCCCGGGTGCCAAGCACCAAGGGGTGCCATTTGTAGCCGCTCAATGACTATTGACTATGATCGGATCAGAAGTTTCGCAGAAAATTCAAGTTCATAAAATCACCAATGAGCCAAACACGACTTAGGTACCAATCTTTCCTTATTGTCCAATAACACCTTTCGGAACCCAAGCCAACCTCACCGGTCCATGTGTCTATTTGGGGGGGGGGGGGGTATAAATAACCTTTCAACCAACCTCATCTGTGGGGTAGTAGATGTACTTCCAATACCAGAAAGAGGAGTCCTTGCTCGGGAACAAATGGTCATTGGGGATGAACGGGAAGAATCGTCCGCGCTTCTCCGAATCACGACTGTCGAGGGCCTTCACCCCGATATTGTCCAAACACTTGCCTGGAATTCAAAACGTTCCTTTATAAACTTTAAGGCGCTACACAAATCATAATAAAATGTCGAGTGGGAAGAGTGAAGAAAGTGACAGCGCTATGTACTATAATTGAATGCGGAAACAGATAGCAAGCGTTAGAAGGCGCTCGAAAGTAATCGACGTAAGCGAAATATAAGAAAATATCGATTATCTTAAAAACTATCTATTTTTTTTAAAGTGTCTTGGATTTAGGTACCCAATGCTATTGTCTAACACAATATTTAAAAAAAAGTTAATTTTGTTAGAGAGTCTCACAGTATTTTCGAAAAAACTGTTGCAGAGTACCCAACTTTAAAAAATAAATCTATCGAGAAAAGTTTTACCAATGGCGTTTCAGTCTTGGATTTACGTAAATAAAATGCTCAAGTTATCTTTGTCATAAAAATCAAAACTGTGCGTTTTGCGGTAATTGAGAAAAAACAATTCAAAAATCATAAAACAATTAAACCCTCACCTTAACAACAAAAGTTATCTGGAAGAGATCGCTTTTAGCGATAAATTCGCCCATTGTCATTAATATTTGTTGTTTCTCCCTATGGTTTTTTCTTTGTGTACAATAAAGAGTTTATAAAACACGGCATATTTACGTATTCTATCAAGCCGTGCGAAGTGTGTGTCTAGTGCGAAGAACCTCAAGTTTCGATTATATTTTTATCTGCGCTCGGTTCACATCTGACGGAAAATGCATCGTGTATGGTCGCGTAACGCCAGAACAGACATATTATATAAAGAAACATTCGACCTTTCACACTCAACCGACGATGGTGATTCCAGCGTACAACGTATGTTCCGTTTCGGTCAACGCATTGTCGGTCGACGAAAGAGCGGTAAAGGCGCGCCACGTGTATCTTGATTGATGCATTCAGACTAGGCGTAACATCAGCGGAGGTCGTTTGCTCTGTAGATGCTTACGCAGAAACTCGAACTGCGGATGACCGAATAAACGCGACCGATGATACGCTCGACGCATTTTCCGTCAGATGTGAACTTCCTAGCTGATTGGAGAAACTCCGTCACTCACCCATCTCGGCGTCTTCCGCGCCGTGGTCGCTGGCCTTGCATAAATGTGGGGACGGCAGCGCCTTATTCACAAACTGATCCAACGCTTCTCTACTGAGTACGTAACCGGCGCCTCCGCTCATGTAACCCTGGAATCAAAGTAAACCACAATAAATCAGCCTGAATGCGAACGAAATGCGTAGCCCCGTACAGGACATGCGGCATCTTCTGTCCACTGTGCAATTGACAGGATCTTAATAAGGCAACGAATAGGACCATCGAGGTTGCTACATACAAGGTGATTGATAATATGTATTCCATCCCGAGAGGGGCTTATTCTACAACCAAATGGCATAAAGTTTGTTCTACGACTTTTGGATATTCGAGATTTTTCATTGAAAAAACTCTATACGAAAATCAGCTGTTTTGGTGTCAAACTCAATGAATCAGCTGTTTTAGGTAGCAATCTTGATTCCGATCTTCTTGTACGATCAGTTCTTAGTTCTAAAGATGATAAAAATACCAAAAACACCTAATTCAAAAAAGTTCGTGTTTTTTTTAAATATGCAAATATTGATGTTTTTTTCGCTAATTTTATTCCTTTTTGTTGATAGAATTACCCCCTTTCGGGATGGTATACATGTTATGAATCACCTTTTATATTGGCCTAGTAGAGTTTTAAGGAGTCCTTAACTCGAAAAGAAGTAGAAGAGTCTGAAAATGTCCACTGCCAGACCTTGTTACAGAAGTGATTATGAAAAGTAGTTCACTGCTATCTACTGTTAGACGACCTCGGTGTGGTTGCGGTTCGATTCCCGCTGCGGGACAAATGTTAGCATGCACTGCAGACATGTTCCGGGTCCAGACCCGTACCACGTACCACGACCAGTACCACAACACCCGGTGTTGTGGTACCGTGGTACTCGTAGTTTCGGATACCCACGACACCGGGATTTGCACTATGTATGTGTCAGCGGATTACACTCTTTCTGTACCTGCTTCGTAAACGGTTTGAATCTGCAACCGAAGTAGACGGGACTCTTGCTATCGTAGTCTGCCAACATAAATCTGAGATTCTCCACTATCACGTATCTGGAACACATTAAATATTATATAGACAAACAAATATGTAGTACCTAAAAGAAAGTAATCTTTCTGTTCAGTGCTCGGCGAGGCAACGTTGTTGTAATAGGGGACGCTGCTGCCCATCCCCTAGCTTTTTTCCCTTAGTCACCTCTTACGGCATCCACGGCTAGGAGATTTGGAGGGACTTATGCTTCAGCCGGGGCCACCACGGCGGCATTTAATATCTAGTATACCTACAGTGGCAACATTTTGTAAATTTGTGAAATTTGCAGTCGACTGGTACAGTGGAACTAGAATTTATTTTGGTTCTGCACGAGCAGATTCGTGACACAATAAAGACAATTACAGGGTTATGTAATCAAACTACAAAATATCTTTAAAAAGTCCCACTTTCTTGAATAGATACCTACCACCCCTATTAACAATGTTACAAGATTCAAATTAGCATCTCAAAATGAAAGCGTGATCTGAACCTATTTGTCCCCGATGTATAATAGTTTTGATATGGTAATGAAAGTCACGATCAATATTGCTAGGAGATATTGTATTAGGTATGGCTCTGTTATGTTAATTTCAGTGTACCCAGACGGTGGGTCGTAATTTGTAGCTGGCGAGGAATATGTCTCATAAGAACCTGAACAATTCATTTCGCCAGAAACAACTACTCGCTCGAACGAAATGTCCTGAGCACATTCACCATTTTTTTTCAAAGGGAACAGCTGCGCGCTCGAAATTTCCGTAATACATTCAACATTTTTTAGGGTTTTGTCTAGCGTGTAATAAAGGTATTATATATTATTATACACTCAAAACCCTTAAAACTTTATACCGAAAACTGACAACATAAGGCAAAGTAGGAAAAATAAATCTTTAGTCAAAATTGACTAAATATCGAAATATACCTACAGCGTTATACGTCTTATATCTACGTCAAAACACCGCAGTACGCTGAAAATAGACTAGGATAATTATTTACTCACGTATCATCATCAGCCTTAAGAAACCAGTCAGCATCTCTTCTATGGTGCTCGTAGACATAACGGAAGGCAGCCTTCGTTTTTGCCCATAGGTAATCCCTACCTTCATGGACCGGGAGTTTTACTGATGGTAGAGATTTATCTGTAACAACAGTAAACTCAAGAAAGGAATTCACTTAAATTGTGTTTTCAAGCAGCTTCTTATGTATCTATCAATGGGCTATCAATGGGATGACTTGTAAACATACATTTTACCAATAAATATGATTATTCTGATGCTGTCATTCCGGATGAGCCAAGTTAAGTAAGCCATGGAAACTCAACAGATAAGACACGGCAAAGTAAACTTTACGTTTAACAGCTGCTGATCAATGTTTGAGATGACAGGAGCGTAATGTTTTATCTGCAGTTGAATTACCTTCTTCACTGCTCATGAAGAGCAGCACATTGCAACGCTTCCCCCAAGTCGCCTTCACATGCTTCGCTTTCGCTGCATGGTTCTTGGGTTGCGTCATCACCCAGCAGAGCACCCTGACTTTCTTTGCGAGCTCATCCGCGATCGATCGGTCCTCGTATTTGTGAGCCGGTTCGTCCTTTCCATGTCCTCCTACTACGTCGGCTATAGGGTGCTTTTCTATGTCTCTGGCGGATTCTCTGAAAGATTCGCTGCTCGTTTAGGACAGTTTTATTAAGTTGACATTGAAAGTAGCTGAGCAACCTGATCGCTTTCAACGATAAAGTTTTTAGTGCAATTTTTTATAAGCCACAATTACTCATGATCTATTGGGCGCACATGGTGTGTAAACCGAGTTGCTATAGCGAGTTCAATGTGACAAAACTTATTGTATTTGAAGCCACTTGATTTTCATAGCTCTTGTAATGGCAATTAGTGAACACATGGCGATGCCTGATAATGACGGCTTACAAAATATGAAGTATATTGGCTGGCTATGGAGTGTTTTTCAAGCATTATGAGGAAACAAGCAAATGGTAGGTACCTATGAGCATTTAAATACCAACAGGAAATTAATTACTTGATACACATTTTAATCAGCTTTTATACTTATTTATTTGAGTAAAATGTCCACCACAACCATAAAAGGTTTTTCTTAGTTCATATTTTTACTTCATAGCTTAAGTGCTTCAGGTAACTAGAGAACTTACCTACCGCTAATGGATATCAAAACGATTTTGAAAATGGATTTACTTAATAGAATTAAATTATGAGTTATCTCATAAAACAAAGTTCAAATACTAAGTTAACGGCAAGTTAGATACTTATGTAAAAGAAGCTTCAATTGAACACCAAATTGAAAACAATAGCCAAAATAATGCGTATCATCTACAGCTGTTCATGCTAAATAATGAATGTTTCGATGAATCCCACAAAAAACCAGGCCACGGGATTTAAACGCTTCGATGATGCTCGCTCTTCTGTGCATTGAAAACTAACATTCCCTACAAACAATGTCCATTTTCAATAATCTACAGCCAGAGTAACATACCTATTAGATTTTTCTATTGATTAGAATAAAAGCTTATTCTAGTAAGGGCATAAAACGAAAAGCGTAAAACTTCTGATTTCAAAGTTTATATGATTGCACCGCTGCGCTGTATTAAATTTCTTTTTTATTTAGCCATTTGCAAATCATTTATGAAAACCGTCTCACTCAAATAAACTTGTTCAAGTTGCATCAACAAGCATAAACACCTGACCAACCTCTTCATCTTCTTATTTTCTTTATGGCCTCTGTGACTATAGTGAGAACAAACTCAACAAATGGGATTTCAAGGTGACAGCGAACAAAAGAGTTGCACCAACAAGCATTACACCTGAACAATGGGAGTTTCAAGGTGACATCTGACAACAAACGTAAACACCTGAACAACCATAATAAATGGGAGTTCAAGGTGAAAGTAGACAAAAGAGTTGCATTAACTATCATAAACATCTGAACACCCTGAACAAATTGGGTTTCAAAGTGAAGTAGACAAAAGAGTTGTATCAACGAATATAGGTAAATACTTACCTGAAAAATCTGAACAAAATGGCAGTTCAAGGTGACAGCTGACTGGTCTAGTCATGAAATTTTATGACTACATTTCTAAAGAAATAAACTCCTTCTAAATTATTTTTCTTAATTCTTAGAAAGCGAGTATTGGAGTTTGTTTAGCAGGACATTTCATTTCATTTCCTTCCAAATAAAATACCTTTTAACTAACATACTACCCGAACTAACATTTTTGACTGTATACCCACCTATATTAGTTAGTAAGTAAGAATACGTACAGTCAAAAATGTTTGTCTGTTAGCTACTAATCAAAGAAGGTATTTATCAGCTTTTAACTCTGGTAGGTTAACTATAAATGCTTTAAAAAATGTTGTGTATCTACGATTTGAACATGCAACATGCAAACAAGCAGCATGCAACGAACGCCTATAAATCACATAAATGCAAGAAGACCACAAAAAATCGGAAACGGCACAAGCTTGCTTTTTAAATTTACCTGTACGTCGTCGACCATGCTACATCTCTGGGATATCCTGAAGATGTTAATATTATGTACGCAAAACTAAATCCCGCCGATATCCCGATCACCAGTGTTAGCACAAAACGTCGACCCATCACCCGCTTTTCGGCCTGAGGATCGTTGATTGTGGCGTGAAAGTGTGCCCGCGCAACGAGTCAGAAGCAGAAATTTCAAGGAAAGATTTTATAATCAATTTTTTTTTTTTTTTTTTAATTTTTGGTGCAGTTTTTGTAAGGCGAAAACGTGAAACCAATTAATAAATTTCAGGATCGGTTACTACACGCTCGGTTACTTCTTATTACAGCGAAACAACGGAGCGAATTAAAAAAGTTGTAATGGCTTTTTATTGTTACCCCAGACCTGTAGGCATTTATTAACCCCGACAACTTAGCGCTACAAAAGATAATAAATAATATATTATTGTATTAGATTATTGTCTTAGGCGCGACATATTTACTTGTGATGCACTGGAACAACATATTGTGACTGTAGTAAATTCACGCCACAGTATGTATAGATAAGCAGTAGGTAGATCAACTGAATTTATACTTTAACTTTTGGTCCTTATTAGGCATATGTTAAGAGTTTCTTCTCACTACCAAAACGGAACTCTTATAGTTCAACTTCGTTTCCTGACCCTCATGATTCCTAAGCAACTACCAGTGCAGCACTCACTTGTTGGCGCAGATGTTTATATCTTATTCACGTAAACAAATAATCTTATGCAGCCAGAAATTATAGTTTTCGAGAAGACTAAACAAAGTTGACGTACTCAAAAAATTACATTCAAAGCACAAATAAACTTGTAGTAATATTTTGGAATCATTACGGTATTTTATTTTCTTCTAAACCGATTTTTTTATAATATGGTGATACCTATAACTGTTAGGTTAGGTGGTATCTTGATTTATGAAATGAAATGGCCTAGACGAGCACCTGTGTCAACACTTATATTCCCTATAAACGAATACGGTTGTCTGACTGTTAAATTATTCTAAGAAATATTGCCCAATCGTAACCAATTTGCTTTCATTGATGCCCCAATTCGTTGGTGTGCAGAACTATCAACGATATGGTTATCAGTATTCATTGATTAATACTCATAGAAATGGCGTGGAAAATTATTAATCAAAGTTGAGCGCTTTTCATCGTTACATAGGTACCTATATGTCAGGTAGATACCTACCTAAGGTATCTAACGAACGACCAATTTTGATACTAATTTGGAAGACACTTAGTGGAAATTAAATGTAGCATTAATTAAAGACCATTCTGATAAGACATGGTTTTGCCAATACTTGTTTTTACTTTGGAAACTTCTTGTTATTGCATTTAAATAAATAATTAGTTTAACAAAGACTCGTTGCGAAGACACACTTACTAAATGTTTGAGCATTTTAAGTTAGACAGGAAAAGAAAGTTAAAATAGGGTGTAACTGTGTCGACTGACCACCACCTACACTGAAAATGTTAACAAGATCATAAACAGATGGACAGACAATAAACATACATAACAACAACATTACATTTTTGAGGCGCGGTGCTGTTGCTAGCGAGTAGCGATTTGCATATTTTACTAACTCATCCCAATTAAATTAAATTATACAGATCACGATCAAACCGCGCAGCTGTCCACACTATGAGAATTAAGGAATTATTTCTAAAATTCCCATATAGCTCTGCTACGCCGTACGTACAAAAGTACTTGCGAAATCGCTACTCGCCAGCAATGAGTCTTAAGGTGTTTGTTTACCTATTTGTTGAGAATGTTGGTGCGTAATTGCATTTTTCATTGAGTGCAGTAAGATGCATTTTTTCATTGTTATCTCGATTAAGAATCGTGTTGTGAAAACTTATCACGAGAGGAACAATGCGCATTCACCCCGTTATCATTAAGGTCATCCAGGGTGGAATGCTAAAAACTAAACCCAAGCTTCTCGTAAACATTGTATAAGAAACACCATGAATTAGAGTTTACTATATAAAAATTGTGTTGTACCCGTCGGTCGGGTAAGTTTGTATGAGCTAGTGGCCAAACCTGGTGAAGCCGTCCAAAGACCTCTGTAATGGCTACTATTGCTTGCCTCAACTTAAGGCGAAGTGCGGACCTCGAAAACCTTAAAAAAACTAGTGAGGAGATACCACTAGTGATAAAAGAAAGTAGCGATGAAGATCATCACCAATCTAAGCTAATTTTGACTCCATTGATGGGGTATCTATCTACTGTATCTCTAGGAGTCTTCAAATCTAGAGTGAGTAAGTTCCTTCTGGTAAAGCGTGCTCCATCTTAGACCACATCTCACTTGCAAAAGTGAGATGGTGGTCAAAAGCATAACCATAAAAAAAAAAAAAGCTTTCGTAATAGAACGTCTCATATCGCCCTTCAACATGGTTGGAAGACCCGACAAGTCACGTGTCGGATAACGGTTAGGCTAGTTGGAAGCAGTTATGTCGCAGAGGGAGGCCGCGGAGCGGGTCAGGGAGAACGATGCCCAAGCAGACCTGCTACGCCGCAGAAGAACAGGGGAGAGAAGGAGGCGGTTTGCCCGCCTCCTCCCTTTGTAGTGGGTCATCGGCGGAAGGTCAGGGGACCTTTCCGCCTATTTCTTAACGGCCCCACAAGTCTTGAGGAGTGGCCTTAGTGAGCAAGGCACAGACGCAGTGGCCCGGTTTAGGCAAATCCGGGCCTACCGCTGAGGCGAGATGGTGAATGCTAACACGTCCCCATCTCGCCTCAACCAGGCGGAGGACTGCTCACAGGGGGGTTTTTAGTGGGTTCGAGCCCCACATACTCATTTCCACCACCCCCCATGGCGGAAAGGAAACGCGACGGCATTTTCCCCCTTAAAAAAAAAAAAACGTGACAGCGTCGATCTGTTTTGCGCATTAAAAATATATAAGCCGCTAAGCCATAACGATGGCATTTACCAGGGGGCCCACTAGCTCATACAAGCTAAATAATTAAAAGATATCAACTTACCAAACTACACTCGAGAGCATAGAAATCGCACATAGCGGAATTTTCCAACATTTTAATTTCGACGCTTATTTTTTTTAAAATTAATGTGATGTTGCAAAAATAACTTAAATTAAATTGAAGTACACACTGTTAGCTTCCTAAAAACACAAAATGTCTAGCCTTGACCTTCGAAATCATAACAGTGGCAACTAAACAATAGAATGGCCTAAATTAGCTCGTTTCAAGTAGCGCTGTTTGTGGGACTTTGAGCAGGTATAAAAGGTTAAAAAAACAATAAATTTGTGAATGTATCGATTTATTAATACGAGGTATTGCCTCCCCTAGTCTGAATAACAGCTTCCATTCGCTGTTTCATTGAAGAAATCAATTTTTTTTACGAAATCCTGCGGTATGCTGTCCCATTCTTCCTTGATCGCGGTTTGGAGCTCTCTGAGACTCGTAGGCGCTGCGTTTCTAGCTCTTACTCATTTCTTTAGTTCGTCCCATAAGTGCTCAATGGGATTGAGATCTGGGCTTCGAGCAGGCCACGCCATAACGAGTAGTTCAACCTCCTCCAAGTACTGGCGTACTATAGCAGCGGTGTGTGGTCTAGCGTTATCCTGCATAAAAACGAAGTTTTCGCCGATAAATCCAGAAAAGGGCACAACATGTTCTTCCAGGATCTCCTCAACGTAACGTTGGGAAGTCAATCCACCCGATCGACGGTCGGTATCGGGCGCTGTGATGAAGACAAGTTCGGTTTTCGCTTCCAGAGAAATGCCTCCCCAGAACATACACGAACCACCGCCGTATGCGACCCGTTCGGAGATGCAACATTGAGCAAAACGCTCACCAGATCTTCGGTAGACTCTACCTCGTCCGTCGTTACCATGAAGGCACATCCTGCACTCGTCGGAGAAGAGGACTGCCTGCCATTGATCCATAGTCCAATTAACGTGATTTCGAGCAAACTGAAGGCGTGCTTGTCTGTGCGCTGGGGTCAATTTTGGGCCAGTTGCTGGTCTGTGCGCTGTCAGACCTCCTTCGGCTAGTCTTCTTCTAACGGTCCACCGACTGACTTCCACTTCTCTAACTTCCTGGA
The DNA here is from genome assembly GCA_947579855.1 of Anticlea derivata. NCBI lineage: Eukaryota > Metazoa > Arthropoda > Insecta > Lepidoptera > Geometridae > Anticlea > Anticlea derivata. The sequence goes on from OX388269.1 coordinate 10,660,158, forward strand.
GCTGCTGTCCGAGTTGAACTGCATTCAACCGGCGATTTCGTAGTGATGTATTCACAAGGAAACGGTCATCGCGCTGTGTTGTCGCACGTTTTCGGCCTGTTCCTGGTCGCCTGGTATAGCCACCAGTTTGCTGATATCGCTGGTATACACGTCGAACAGCATATCTGCTCAAATTTAATTGACGAGCCACTTGACTTTGGTTCTGTCCAGCTTCGATAAGTGCAACCACTTGAGACGCTGCTTCTGGTGTGGTATCCATTTTCTTGTTTAGAGAGATGACGTATTCGTTAAAGGACCTTTCTGCCTGGGAGTTGGTATGCAAATGATGTAATTTCAATCATCCCTTATCGTTTTATACCTGCTTAAAGTCCCACAAACCGAGCTACCTGAAACGAGCTAATTTAGGCCATTCTATTGTTTAGTTGCCACTGTTATGATTTCGAAGGTCAAGGCTAGACATTTTGTGTTTTTAGGAAGCTAACAGTGTGTACTTCAATTTAATTTAAGTTATATTTGCAACATCACATTAATTTAAAAAAAAATAAGGGTCGAAATTAAAATGTAGGAAAATTCCGCTATGTGCGATTTCTATGCTCTCGAGTGTATGTTAATAAATAAATATTATCACAACACGATCCTCATTACACAAATAAATTTTAACTATTATTAAAATAGGACTGTGCGGTAAAACACGCAAATTAGAATATTGAGATAAGTAGGTTATTTTAGTCAACGTCCTGTTGTAGAAACAATCGCCGTCAGAAGTAGCTATACATCTCAAACAACAATAACAGTTTTACACTCAAAATGCTTACTAAACTGAAATAGCTACTCAAACAATAATAATCAAGTCAACAACTTCTAATCATAGTTTATGTTTTTTTTATAGTGATACCTTGGTTTTGCATATCATTACAAATTCAGAAATTACATGATGATTTTGAATGTCAAGCTACTTTCGTAACTTTGTTTGTGAAGGATCATATGGTTAAAATGTATTTTATTAATGTTAAGCTACTTTTGACTACTATTGACAACAACTTTGTTTTCAGTTGTTTGAGATTCTGTTGGTGTGTAAATTAATTTCTAGTATTATTATAACAGATTTTTTATACTTGAAATTGGCAATATTGACTGTAATAAAGCAGAAGCCATAAAATTAAAGAAGAAAGTGTAACATTTAAACAATTAATAGTATTTGTGTTTACAAGTATCTTCTAAGAAAATTGTTTAAACTTCAGTAATAAAAAAAAACTTTGCATAAATACTTATAAGTAAAATATATTTAAGCCATTTTTACGAATTAAAAGAAGTAGGTACAGTCAGTATCAGAAGATGATACCTATTTCAGAATTTAAGGGGGTACGAGTGTAGGAACTGTCTAGCATTTATGTAATTTTAGTGTAAATCTTGAAGATATTCTGAATAATATCTAGTAACAAAATGGATTAGCTAGGTAGTTCATTCATAATATATTTACAAAGGTTTGTTTTATCATCATTTTAATGTTGACTGTACAAAACACATTTCAAAACCTTTGATGACTCCATATCTAACATTGTAAATTTAAAAATTAGCACACAACAAAGTTTTATCAACTAATTTTACACAAAACAATGTCAGTAGTCAATAGAAAATAAACTAAACTCGCTTTGGTAATTAGGAAAGTTAACCAGCATGTCTTTTTATGTGCATTTAAAATTGACTTAGCAATCACAAACTTTGCACAAGATAAGGTAACTATAGATGATATTTTCCTCAAAAGATTGGAGCTGTTACTATTAATACTTAGGTCGGGTCATCATACCCTACCCCAGCCAGCCCAGCTCCTTAAAATAGCGAAGCAGGACTTTCATGATCAAGCTGACATCATCAGCCTGTAGAAGTCCACTGCCGGACAAAGGCCTCACCCCAAAGAGTCAACAACGAACAGTCTTGAGCCTTTTCAATCCTCTGACTTCTCGCGACCTTCACAATGTTGTAACTATCTATAGATTGTTCCGGTCTTTGGGTTCTTAGCTCTGGTTCTTACTCATTTAGTTTTTTTTTTTAATATTGTACATTGTTAATTGCATTGTTTTAATCTTGGTTTTAGGAGTTCAAACTTTAGATAGGTTGATAATTCTCTAGGTTAAGTCCCTAAGTAATAACTTACCATGGCCAATGACCAGGATTCATATATGCCCAGATATTGTGGGCATGGACTGGAAGAATGCCATAATACAAAACAATAGGATGTCCATAGGTTTCCTACAGTAATTTGTTTTAAGGTTGTTTTAATGTGCTCAGTAGAATCTTTAGTAAAAGATAATTCTATAAATAGGTAGGAACTATATTTTATCTACAACCACAGTCAGTACTGGACTAAACCAAACAAATAGGAAGAACCTAATTTTGAACTTACAGTCATCTTGAAATATTCACGTCTCGGCGATCGGCGATTGCTTCTAATTTATGATAAACATTATTATCTGCAGCTTACCTAATACTTTATTGAATTCGATTTTGGTATTTCGATTAAAAAAATCTATTCCATTATTTTGTAAAGCAAGCAAGCAAACAAAAACAACAAAATCTAAAACAAAAAACCAACCATCCACGGCTGTCAGTTATGTCATATCTAATCTAACTATCAATGTCAATACTGATAGTAGCAAAAAAAAACCTCGTTCGATCCTTACCCATACACATAAACCTAGATGGTTGAGTCGAGGTGGAAAAAAAGCCGTTGCTATTGCCAGGGCCAGTGTACAAGATAAACTGTACAATTCACTGGAAAGCCCCAACGGACAAAAATACCTATATAAAATAGCAAAAGAAAGAGAAAGGAATGCAAGGGATATTATCCATGTTAAATGTATAAAAGATGATGAAGGAAAGTTATTGACCGATAATGAAAATATATAAGAAAGATGGATGGGATATTTTATAAAGTTGATGAATGAAGAGAATGATTGGAGTGGAGTATTAGGTAATGTGTCAGTAAATATGGGAGTAGTGAAAGAGGTAGGTGTGGATGAAGTCAGAAAAGCAGTGCGAGATATGAAGAATGGGAAAGCTGTTGGACCGGACAGTATACCAGTTGAAGTATGGAAGTATTTAAAGGCTGATGGATGGAAGTGGCTGACTTTATTCTTCAATAAGTTGTTGCATGAGGAGGCGATCCCGGACGAATGGTGCAACAGTTCGTTGGTGCCCATTTTCAAAAACAAGGGTGATGTACAGGACTTCAATAATTATCGAGGGATAAAGCTCATGTCACATAGCATGAAGATCTGGGAGAAAGTGATAGCGAGACGAGTGAGAGATGAGAGTGAGGTATCACAGAGCCAGTTCGGTTTTATGCCTGGTCGTGGGACAACGGACGCCATTTTTGCACTTCGCCAACTGTGCGAAAAATACAGACGTGCGCACAAAAACTTGCACATGGTGTTCGTTGACCTGGAGAAGGCGTACGACAGGGTACCCCGTGAGGTTCTGTAGTGGGCTATAAAAGAGAAAGGAGTGCCTGGGAGTGCCTGGGCCTGCCTGATATCATGCGCACCATAGGTATGCGGCTTACGGTCCCACCCATCGGATAATCTCTCGCCTCGAAGCAAAGAATTGCTTGCTTTCGCTCGGTGTTTTGCACGGGTGCAAAACCTGACAGTCAGTGTCATTGTGAACATTGTCATAGCGATTGCTTCTGCTAGCTTACCTGCCTCGCCTCGTTTACAATCTGTGTAAAAGTGTAAACATAAAATTATTGTTTCTTTTTCTGTTTTTTTCATTAAATTTTATAGAAATGGTGTTTCCGTGAATATGTGCGTAGTCCCGTGTGTTAGGTATGCATAGGTTTTCGCCCACTAAATATCTACACATAGTCGAAATGAGGCTGTTATTGTTTTGTGTCTTTATTGTTTTCCCTGTGGAGTATGTTTCTGGAGTTAATCGTCTTTGCGACAGCACATCGGAGAATCGAAAAACCCTGAGCTGCACGACACAGGTAATAACTAATAACAGACGTTGTAAATTGCATTGTTGAGTATTGATTTAAAGGTGGTACAAAATTGATGCAACTGTCATCTTGTTTGATCATACAATTGATTCTGCCATGAAGTTCCTACAATGTTATTACGCATGCTCAAGTCCCTCAAAAACTATATTCGTGGTGTGTGTACCTGCCTTAATTAGAATTTTGGGACATCAGCAATAACTATACCTACCTACATACCTTATTAAGTGCCTACCTATCTAATGTTGTGCACAAGGTCATGTAATCTATGGTAGACATAGTCAATTTGATAAAATGTGAAGTTAACATTCTCAGAAATAGAAACTCGGTCCTTCATTCCCTACCTACTTACTTCAATATTCATTTAAGCACTATGCCTATGTGCTATTCCAGACTAATCTATCTCTGTGTCAATTCATCCAGATCCGTTCTGCTGTGATTGAGTAACAAACATCCATCCATCCATCCAAACTTTCACATTTATAATACTAGCTTACGACCGCGGCTCTGCTCGCTTGGTACCATGTTAAAAAGTAGCCTGTATGCAATTCTAGGTAAAGAACTATCCAAGTTCCAAGTTTCATTCCAAGATTCATCTATTCCAAGTTTCATAGAAATCTGTGTAGCCATTTGGGTGAACCATAAATCATACTTTTTATTGCCTGAAATACATGTGTTATAGATGTTATACATTTTATAAAAGTAGCAATATATTCTGCCTGTTCTGGCATGCAATTTTGTAATAAAAATATAAATTCAAACATCCAAATGTCCTCACAAACTCTTGCATTTATAATATAAATAGGATCAACCTATTATCGTATGAACTACCTAGATGAAAGTAAGTATTTGCATTTATAATCATGATGGATGACTCACTCAATATTTATTTAACTGAGAGCTTTTACAGTTAAGCAAGCAGCCAGTAACAGTTATGTAAACCTTATATTCTATGATTGAGCTGTTGGGCATTTCAACGGTATTGAACCGTATTGGCTTATTGTGACTTATCTCTACTTAACTATTGTAATTTTTGTGAAATGCACACAACTTAATATAAAATTTTACCTATAGTATTAGAATAGAATATAGCTTTAATGTACTCCAAAAGAAAAATTCTCAAACCAGGAAAAAATAACTTAAAAATTGTGTGACAATGCCTTATCGCTAAAAGTGATCTCTACCAGGCAACCTTTGGATGGACAGGATTTACTAAGTATTAGTAGGTAGTTTTTATTTTACAAGCTTGTTTTTCACATTATTATCAAAAAGCACCTTTCAGATCCTAGGCAGAGAAGTACAAGAAGTTGAAAATGACATTTGCAAGATGGAGGTGTACCCTGCAAACAGTAAGGCATGCACTTCAATGGCGTTTGGACCCCTCGCTCCCAACACTAAGGTCGGAGGAGTCACCCTCAAGCCATACATCATGGCAATGGTACATGATAGTAACATCACACCGTATGAGATCAACCACACTGTTCTGAATATAACATTCAGTAATATTAAGTGGAAAAGTGAGTTTATTCCCTACATTTTTGATATAAATATTTTAGTTACTTGCTTGCCTTAAGATGACCTTTTTGACCTGACTGGCAGTTAAAACCGCAATTTTCATTCAGGTGACAATAAACTACCTACAAATGAATTGTGGCATAATCATTATGAACATAATACGTAATTCCAAAGCTAAAACTATTATGTAAGGGATCTATAAAATGGGTTTTTGTTTGTGCCTAGGTTTTGATTATTATTAATGAACTATTTACCTATTTGTTCAAAAAATTACTTGAGAAGTTGCTTGATTAAGTATAGGTAGTCGAAGTGTGCCTCGTCTCAGTTATAACCTACTTAATAGTAGTAAGTGCCTGTACAAGATGAGAAAAAAAATTGTGAAATGTCTTTCATTTTTATAATCATTCTACAGATTTAAATACATTCCAGTGCGCGTACATAACCAAGCTTCGTAACAATATTCTCGCGTTCGTTCCAGGCATGAGATTCCGTTTCCAAGACAAAGACAGGGACCAGCGCAATCATTGCCGTCACATCAACATTTCGAACGACGCGCCAATTGACGACCGTTCCATGCTCTACTACGATTGTTACTGGCCCAAGACTGATGACAAGGATGGCCAGAGTCATTTACTAGACTTCGAGGCGTATGGAGACGGAGTGGTGAACAGGGGGCAGTATTACTTCAATATCCCCACTGCGGAGATGCTAAGTAAGTTGACAACGCTATGTATTGACCAGTATGAGTTGAGCTGTACATTGCTTCGTGAATCTTAGTAGTGTGCGGCGGCCCAAGACTGATGACAAGGACGGCCAGAGTCATTACCTAGACTTCGAAGCGTATGGAGACAGAGTCGTGAACAGGTAATACTGCCCTTACTTCAATATCCCCACTGCGGATATGCTCAGTAAGTTGACAACGCTATCTATTGACCAGTACGAGTTGAGCTGTACATTGCATCGAAAATCTTTGTAGTCTGTGGCGGCCCAAGACTGAAGATAAGTCCAGAGTTATACACTAGACTTCAGGGCGAATGGAGACGGAGTCGTCGACAGGGGCCAGTATTACTCGTGGGTTCGAATCCGATCGTGCACCAATGGATCTTCCATTCGGAAAACGTATGTGCACTATCATGTGTCAGTGACATGACAAGCAAGCAAGTGTGAACACAACACTATTTGAAACAAATAATGTTATTTGGCTGCGATCTTCTGTAAGGCGGAGGTACCTCTCCAGACAGGCTGCTCCAATTTAGAACGAGAAAATGTCGCTGTGCCCTACCTCCTACTAAACTTATGCTTATAATTTCCAGGTCCGGTGGCCAAGGAAGAAGAATGGAAGCCGTTTATCTACATTGAGATATTCCCCAGCACAATGCGTCTGCACATCCTGCCGCCGCCGGCGCCGCTTAAAATCAACGCGTACAAAATTGACGTGATGAGGGAGTGCGGGAAAGTCGGCTGCGTAGTCAAGTCTAAGTAAGTGATCCTTTACATCAAAGATCCTTTAAATTTAAACAAAAAAATCCTTTCCAAAGGTTGTCTGGAAGAGATCACTCTCAGTGATAAGACCGCCCATTGTATTCCACTATTAGATATCTATATTTTATTGATTCAATTGTTGTGTTAAGTTTTTATGTGGTTTTTAAGAGTTATCTATCTATCTATCTACATCCACGGAACCCATCATTATCATCAGCCTGTAGAAGTCTACTGCTGGAAAAAGGTTTCAAAGAGATCCATCCAGAGAGACGAGAGGTTGAATTTGGATAAAAAAGTTTTATTAAGTAGTGCCGTGATGGCCCCGGCTGAAGAATAGGCACCTCCATATCTACCCGTGGATGTCGTAAGAGGCGACTAAAAGAAACAAAGCTAGGGGATGGGCAGCAGCGTACCAACCACAAGAGGTTAATCTGCGCCCGCCAACCCGCATGCCCAGCGTGGCGAGTATGGGCAAATCCCCCCAAATGACAGCCTACAGCTGAAATGATGATGATTATTTATTTATTTATTAAATAGGATCGCCAACAGCACATGTATCAATAAGAACTATTCTATGTAGTCTAAGACATTAGCCAATTATATGCGAACACAGCACTGGTAGGGAATCTAATGACATGCCAATCTAACCTAATAAAGAGATAGGTACAATAAACTAAATACAAGATAAATTGTGTACTTATAAACTAAAGAAGTAAGATTTAGTAGCTCTTTTTTGGAAAAAAAATTGAATACTTACCCCGAAAATCCTTAATTTAAGAAAAAAAAACCCCTTTCGTCAAACCAGTTTCGGTTTTTTTTTTTTTTATACTACTGAGGTGGCAATCAAGCATACGGCCCACCTGTTAGTAAGCGGTTACCGTAGCCTATGAGCGCCTGCAATACCGGAGGCATCACGCACGCGTTGCCGACCCCGAACCCCCGCTCCCCTAAAGAGCTCTGGCTACCTTACTCACCGCAGGAACACAACACTATTTGAAACAGATAATGTTATTTGGTTGCTATCTTCTGTAAGGCGGAGGTAGATAGATAGATAGATAAATAATTTATTCGACACACACAAATACAGCACAGACAGAGATAAAAACAATCGGAAGAAACAACAGTAAGTTACAATCACTATAAACAAACAGCTTAGGCACTTAGTAGGTAGGTAGGCTAACAGTGAACTTAAAAACAAAAAAAAAACAAAAAAACATTAATAAACTACACATTAACAGAAAAGAAAAAACAGAAAAGAAAAGCAGGCGCCTAACCCACCTATAAAGTGGGTGCCAACTGGTGATACCTACTTATGGCGAGAAATGTCTACGCTGCAGTGGCATGGGTCAAAAAGGTCCTATCTCAGCTTATTGCTGCTCCGCCGAGGCGTAGCAGCGCTGGTTTTCAGATAGGACCTGTGGAGTAAGACCTCACGATCGCAGGGGCATTACCTACCCTAGACTCTCACTAGAGTGAGAAGGGTGTCACTCCGGTACTAGTAACGCGCAAGTGTGTTTTTAGATAATTAATATAGCATAAATAAATAAATAACAGGTAATAAAATAATATTTAAAAGGATATGATAGATTGATGATTTGATATGATTAGATACATAATGAAATGATAAAAAATAAATGTAAAGTAATTAAATGTAGGTAAATGTGTGCAAATGAAATAAAATAGAAAAATTGATCATAATATAAAACTCGTAAACTCGTAAATATCTACAAAAACTATTATCTGCGGGAGCTACGTTTCCACAGTGTGTCATAAAAACCATAGATTATGGAGTCGCGGAAACTAGCGGTCACTAATATCTGTGCGCCCGAAATCAACAGTGTCCTTATATTTGGGGTATTTTCCCTTAAATTTAGGATTTTTACAGTGTGCGACAGATCTTTGGACAATATTTTATTTTACAAATTTTATTTTGATTTAGCAATTTATGTCAACACAAGTTTGAAATTTGGTTCTTTGCACCTTTTAGGGGAAAACCGTACAATAATGTTGATTTTAGGGTATTTCCACTTCGTCAGAAAATCAAATTCCAGGGTTGGCAACACTGGCGCCCGACTGGCGCGGGGCTAAAGGAAAAACAAGGATGGAATGGAAAGTGCATTGTAGTAGGTACATAATGTTTTAGTCTTTTTGTGGAAAATTCCATGGTACCTTCCCAAGCGGGCTGCTCCAATTTAGAACGAGAAAATCTCGCTGTGTCCTACCTCCTCCTACCTCCTCGGTGTCGGTTCTTTCTTAGTTTTTAAAATGGAATTATGTTTTTCAGAACCATTAACCTAAGGAACAGGACCGACGATGTGGTTTACGATTATAACTTCGTGGGAGAGAATGGCTTGTACTATTTCTCAGTAACTCCTGTGCACCGGAAATGTTCCGATGAGGATAAATGCAATATCGTGGAGAGCCCCAAGATCCTAATCAGTAAGTTTGATACATCCAAAGATAATAGAGTAAAATAAATAAATATTCCGGACATATCACACACGGTCAACTGATCCCAAACTAGGCACAGCCTGTACTATGGATACCAGAGACTGTTACACATAATAGATATATATTTAACACCCAGACACAGAACAAACATCATTGTTCATCACACAAATGTTTGTCCAGTGCGGGAATCGAACCCGCGTCCTCTAGCGTAGAAAGCAGAGTTACTACCAACTGAGCTATGAGGCCAGTCAAATATACTCTTTCTTCTTTCACCCAACAGTCACAATCGAAAATATTTGACGACTTCGGTGGCGCAGCGGACGAGTGCCCGTCTGAGATGCAAGGGGTACGGGTTCGATTTCCGCTGCGGGACAAATATTTGCATGCTCAAATATTTGTACCGGGTCTGGGTGTTGTGGTGCCATGGCGCTCGCCACCGAGGTCGTCTATTGTCTTTGATACAACTAAACAGCATGTAAATTCTGTTTCTGTGGCAACCTTAAAAATATCATAAGCGAAATGGTAATAAAGTTCGCAATTATGCGGATAATTTCATAAATTTTAGCGACATCTGAAGTTTTCCAAACATGAAAAGGAAGAAGCTAAGATCTTGAAGTTTTCTCTTGTCAAGTTTGGAACGTTTTGAATGTTGCTAAAATTGTTAAAACTACCCTCAAGGTTACGAACTTAATTGCCATTGTGCTTGCACAATTGCACCGCTGGTCATCCGGTGTATTTTTTTTTTTATACAACTGAGATGGCAAACAAGCATACGTCCCACCTGTTGGTAAGCGGTTACCGTAGCCTATGAGCGCTTGCAATACCAAAGGCATCACGCACGCGTTGCCAACCCCCTCCCCCTAAAGAGCTCTGGCAACCTTACTCACCGCAGGAACACAACACTATTTGAAACAAATAATGTTATTTGGCTGCGATCTTCTGTAAGGCGGAGGTACCTCCCAGGCGGGCTGCTCCAATTTAGAACGAGAAAATCTCGCTATGCCCTACCTCCTCCAATTGAATATTGCTTTCTTTTTTCAGGCAGCGAATCTCAAACGATGAACATCTGCATAGCGAGTGTGACAGCCCTGATAGTCGCGACACTCTTCGCGTACTACATCGCCCTGCGCGTCATACGACGGTATTGGTGCAAGGACTACAAACGAACAGGTGAACCCTAATTCCTACTAATCTTACTACTAGCACAGATAACAGAATTCTCTACTAGTACGCCACAGAGTCAGTTTCAACTCCATTGTGGTGAGGGTACCGACCGAACATCTTTCGACCTATCTAAAAGAAGATCTCTGGCCGAAGGGTGTTGTGTTAGGCGGATACCTACTGCCACGGACAATTCGCGTCCCACGTCGCAGTTTCTACGTGGAAATTATATTAATATGTACTTATGTTAGTCTTTAAGGTAAATATCTATATGGGCTGTAGGATAAGAAAAATTCCATCTGCTTTTTATTCTATTTTTGCCTGAAATAAAGTTATTGTATTGTATTGTATGAACTAGCTTCCGCCCGCGGCTTCGCTTCGCGTGGTACCTACATAAAAAGTTGCCTATAATGCTATTCTAGGTAACGAACTCTATATATTCAAAATTTTAACGAAATCGGTTGACCTGTTACGGCGTGATTTAACAACAAACATCCTCACAAACTTTCGCATCCTACTTAATATTATAAACGCGAAAGTTTGTAATTATGGATGGATGGATGTTTGTTACTCTTTCACGTGAAAACTACTGAATGGATTTAAATGAAACTTTACAATAATATAGCTTATACATCAGAATAACACATAGGCTACAATTTATAAATATATTGTGTGAATTGTAACGCTACGCTAATATAAGCTACTCGAAATACTAATCCTGCGCAGATGAAGTCGCGGGCTCCAGCTAGTTTATAATATGAACAACATGAAGAGCTTTAAGAAAATACAAAAAGATTTCCAGGGCAGGCAACGCATTAGCAATGCTCCAGGTGTTGCAGATGTCAATAGGCGACGGTAACCGCTTACCATCAGGTGGGCCGTAAGCCTGTTTGCCTCCGTATAACATAAAAAAAAACAAAAAAAATTGTAGGAAGTAGGATGCGAAAGTTTGGATGGGTCGATGTTTGTTACTCAATCACTCCAGAACGGCTGAATGGATCTGAATGAAATTTGGCACAGATATAGATTATAGTAATTATATAGTCTGGAATAGCTCATAGGCCTTTTTTTGATCCCGGCAAAATTTACGGATCGATTTGTTTTTCGCAGAGCAAGGGATCGACATTATGCCCAAAAAAATATACTTACATAAAACAGTGGCTTGAGAAATGCTGACGTATCCAATCGGAAATCAGAAATAGATATATATTTATTTTTCTGTTTTTTCCAGCGAACGAAATACCAAAGCCAACCAAAGTCCTCGTAATCTACTCCACCGCGAATCGAATACACGCAGAATGCGTAGCCTCTTTCGTGACGTACCTACGCACCGAATACGGGTTCGACGTTCTCTACGACGGTGACATCTCGAGCACATCGCACGGCGATCCTTACATATGGGCCGAGGAGGCGTTCCGACTCGCCTCACACGTTATGTACATAGTCGGACCATCAGAGGCCAACAACCAGTACAGCATCTACGATAAACCGTTGATAACAGCGCACAAGAACGTAGATGCGCTACTGCTATCGTTTGTTAAAGCGAGTCGGGTGTCCAGAACCCCGAAGGAGATTCTGAATGTTTTCTTCGAGCATTCCAACGGGCAGATTCCCATCGAGACAAGGCACGATAAGGTGTTCTTCCTGCTGAAGGATTGGCAGAAGCTGATATCGTATTTGTCTAAGAATTTGCTGCCGAAACGGCTGATAATGAGGACTGAGAAGGGTAGGTGCTTTTTGGAAGATTTGACGCGCGCCAAGAAAATTATGAGTGCGAAACCCGATATTGTACCGGACTTATTGTAACTGCGCTCGATTATATAAACGGGTCGTTTGAAACGAGATCAATGATTAGATCGATGTTTGTTTAGTTTCGGAATTTTGGTGAAGTTTGCACAACTAATGGTATTATTACACGGTTTGAATTTGAGTCATTGTGGTAAAGAGATTAGTCAGCCTAGATCCTGCGTTACCGGATCTAGCTGCTTCCAGGGTGCGCCGCGTGGAGGATCTCTTCATGCACCCCATGGGAGGATCTAAACGATGCAACAGTTAGGGCCATTGAGGTTGCCACATACTGGTCGACTAGAGTTTGAAGGAGTCTTTGACTCGAGAAGAAGAAGATTACACGGTTCAAAGAAAACAGGGTTCAAATTGAAAGGACAAGTGAACCGTGTAAGATTGCCATTAGAATTGTTTTAGAGGCAGGTGCCTTGTCTCTACAAAGTGATTCGTAATATGTATGTCATGTTAGGAGCTTATTCTACACCCATTAGGCAATAAAGTTTTTCTACGACAAAAAATATGCTCTATTATTCAGCTGTAAGGTCTTTATTGAACTTTTCTTACGTTTAATAATTAGTTAAAAAGATGACAAAAACACCGAATATGAAAAGTTCAAGAATTTGTTTATCATTTTTCTTTTATTGATAGAGTAGGTCCCTGTCGGGATAGCATACATATAATGAATCACTTTGTACAACAGCATTTATCCATAGTTATTTTAGTGTTTAAATGTTCAAGAGTTATTTAGCAATGTTGTATTTGCGCGAAATTAGATTCAGCACAGAGTATGCTACAAAAGCGACAAAAAAAAAAACAAAAACGATCAAAGTATTTTTGTGGTTATTTATAATTGTCGTGTATTTCTCCCAGTCTTTGCATATCTTACTGCTTTTACTTTGTAGATGTTAAAGAATAGATTTTATATTTTTCTTTTAGATATTATGTACTTTATCAAAGGATTTTCTACTTTCGAGCTTCGGCGGTAGCGCCTTACCCTGGTGCAATACTAACTATACTGTGAACTCTGAAGGGTTTATCAATTCTTCCATTCCGAATACCCACTATAACTTCTCTATAATACTTTATTATTGGGACTATTATTACTTTAATAATGAATGTGAAATTGAAATTAAGTGATATTAAACAACCAGCTTCCGCCCACGGCTTTGCTCGCGTTGTACCTACATAAAAAGTAGCCTATATGCTGTTCTGGGTAAAGAACTTCATCTATTCCAAGTTTCAACGGAATCGGTTGAGCGGTTACGGCGTAATTGAACCTGGCCTCGTGGCCTGGCCTGAAGACTGGCCTCATAGCCCTGTTGTCCCCGTTGACCCTGTTGTCTTGAATAAATGAATAATAATAATAATAGCTCAGTTAGTAGTAACTCTGCCTTCTGCGCTAGAGGTCGCGGGTTTGATCCCCGCACTGGACAAACATTTGTGTGATAAACACAGATGTTTGTTCTGTATCTGGGTGTTAAATATTTATCTATTATATTTATCAGTCTCTGGTACCCATAGTACAGGCTATGCCTTGTTTGGGATCAGTTGACCGTGTGAATCATCATCATCATCATTTCAGCCGTACGACGTCCACTGCTGAACATGGCCTCCCCCACAGACAGAGCGAATTACTATCATGTGGGGGGATTTGCCCATACTCACTTCGCTGGGCATGCGGGTTGGCGAGCGCAGTTAGAGCTATCGTTGTTAAAATGAGGGACGCTGCTGCCCATCCCCTAGCTTTTTTCCCTTAGTCGCCTCTTAGGACATCCGCGGATAGGTAGATATGGAGGGGCCTATTCTTTAGCCGGGGCCACCACGGCAACCGTGTGAATATGTCCGGAATATTTATTTATTTTATTGAACGACAAACATCCTCACATCAATTTCGCATGTATGTGCCGAAAACTAAGTGTGGAACGACGACCTACGGGCGGCGGAGGGCAGTAAGTGGATGAGAAGGGCCGAACACCGGGCTCAGTGGCGTGTATTGGGAGAGGCCTATGTCCAGCAGTGGACTAATGTGGGCTGATGATGATGTTTGTGCCTGGAATAATAGGCAACTTTTTACGCGGGTACCACGCAAGCGAAGCCGCATGTGGAAGCTAGTTTACTATAAATTATATCGTGTTACATTGTTTATGATAAAAATTGTATAATTTTCCTGTTTGGTGCCATGGATGGATACTTTAAACAGTCGTGAAGTTTTACTAAGACCACTCCTGCATTGTGAATGGCAAATGCTCATACCAGGAACATATCATTCATTCATTTTGAGGGAGTAATCTGAGCTAGGTAGATTACCTAATAGTTAAGTTAGATACTTATGATGTAATTTCCGTTCATTTTGTAATTCTTAAGGCATATCGGCCACGTGACAGTTTTGACAGTCGTGGGTATCTCGAACCACTCACTTTTCGAGATCCTTTCTTCCCCATACGTTCAAGTTGTGGAATGAGCTTCCTTCCGAGGTTTACCCACTAACCTTCAAGAATGAAGGGCTTCAAGAAAAATACAATAAGATTTCTCCAGGGCAGGCAACGCATTAGCAATGCTTCAGGTGTTGCAGATGTCAATAGGCGACGGTAACCGTGGGTCGTAGGCCTGTTTGCCTCCGTATAACTTATAAGGCTTGGATCTAAATTTATTTTGGCAAGAAGCTATTCCAACCCACATTAACTAAATGTAGGTACTTTTCTACAATATTGATATGTAAATTTTACGTTATTAGATTGGGGATGATGTCGTTGGATCGATATATTAGGGCACGGCCCCACTAACGGATGGCTGTCGCGCATTACACAAAACTCAGGCCCCACTAGCGGAAGACTGTCGCGTATAACACAAAGCCCCGGCACCACTAGCGGATGTCTGTCGCATATCACACGACAACCCCGTCCGCTGTCGTGACGGAAATGTTGTATGTGTGCCAAACGAATACTATTCTATGTGTGAGTCACAGCGTTCTCCCTCAGCCTACCCTCCCCCAGTGTGTTTCTAATCTGCCTAAAGACGGTAACCGCTTACCATCAGGTGAGCCGTAAGCCTGTTTGCCACCGTATAACATAAAAAAAAAGCCGTGTTCAAACGGCGTGCTATATGTCATCTGAAATTAATTTCAAAATGATCCTTACGTCTATGTATTTAAGTTTTACGCGAAACGCAACCCACAGAAGCCCAAGGTTGTTCAAGAGAGTCGCAAACTGTTTGCATTGTGGGGCCGTTCCCTTAACGATGAAAATGTCGGGTTTGTGCTTATTTGTATCGTTGTTGATCTCATTGGAATTAAAACTTGTTAAAGTGTGTTCTATCGTTATACAGGACCTTCAATTATTAAGCTCAATATTATATACCTTGTGATGTATTTTTATAATAAAGTCGTACGTATTATAAACACATGGTTTTATTATGCTTCACGCATACATTGCTGCTGTTGCTCAGGCTGTTGATTTAACGTGTTTTCAAACACACCCAACGACGAACCACGTTTCAAAAAATTCTCAGACCGAGGATTACTAAATGGCAGTCTTGTTCAGTTCAAATAGAGTTGAAAATACTAAGCAATAGATAATTCCGCCAGCGCATAAAGTAGGTACAGTCGTCTGCACTAAGATGTATACTTTTCATATATTTCAAAATGATGCCAAAGTACTATTATTAAGATAATAAAGTTTTAAAACTATGTACCTAGCCATCAACCTGTGTCATTTTCAACTTTACTGCACTCTTCATTGTATTGTGGCATTATTTTGAAAATTATCAAAGTTCTTAGTTTATGAATAAGTGTGTAAGCGTTGACACTACATATATACTTACTATACTAGCTACCCACGGCTTCGCTCGTGTGGTACCTATGAAGATAAAAAGCCTATAAGCTATTCCAAACTATAATCTATCTCTGTGAAATTTTTTAGCAAAATCCGTTCGGCCGTTATTGAATCACAAATTTGAATATCCAAACATCCTCACAAACTTTCGCATTTATAATATTAGTAAAATACACTATGCATTAACCCTCCTTATTCTTAGAAGAAATGAATAAGGATAAGCTTACTGACTAGAGGAATTGGAATTATGGACTTTAATTGAAAGCGTTAAGGCATGTTTCATTGGTTTATTATCACGACAGGTACCTACAAACTAACATTACAAACACATTTGGAATGTTGTATCGAATACAACTGTCATAAAAAATGACCTGAATGAAAAGTCAGTTCCATAATTTGACCTACACTAATTGCTAAAGTTAACAAAAAAACCGCTCAGAAAATAAACTACTCTCAAAGTTGTAGGTACATTCTTAAAACAGCACAATTATTTGTAATTGGAATGAAGATTATTGAATTATTTTATGAGTCATAGCGACATCAGAAATTTTTGAAACATGAAAAGGAAGAAGCTGAAATACGTTTTTACCCGACTGCCGAGAAGGAGGGTATGTATTGATTTTGATATTGCTAAGATTGTTAAAATGACCCTCAAAATTACAAACTTACAACATGTATAACACCCCGAAAGGGGCTTATTTTATAAACAAAAAGAAAAAAAAAACTTTTGGCCCAGCGCATTAGCATTGCCATCCAGCGTGGCAATTCCGCCAGCGTCTTGGGGACGCTTCCGACTGGTAGTGATCTGGATCAGTTGAGCTATCTATAGATCGTTTGTAACGGTCTTTAGATGGCTTAACTGTTTCTTGTGTATTTTGTAAATATTAACTTGTATTAGTTTTAAGTTTCTTTCCATAATATCCCTTTTACATTTTATTTTATTCAGCATCTGTTTAGTTCAATCCGTTAATAAAATAAATCAATTAAACAAGAATTACAAACTAGTGACTAAATTAGTTATTTTTAATGCAATAACATTTATGCTGGAACTAACGTTTTGTTTTGGAACACAACATCTTTGCTTCGAGGTAAGTTAGGATAGATAAGTAGTTTTTAGCACTCATATTTATATAGATTACCTACATACTTCTAATTCTAAACGGGGGTGGTTAGACCTGCATTGACTTCTCGCTGTAGGGTGTTTTGTGCATTGTCCCCCTATGCTAACCCTACCCCAGCCAGCCCAGCTCCTTAAAATAGCGAAGCAGGACTTTGGGTCGTTGGTAACATTCTCTCAGTATCCATGTATGCGGCGGTGTCTGGGAGCCGCTTCCGAGAACGGCCCGCCCCGATGTGGCCCTGGCCTCTTCCGTGGCTGCACAGTTACATACTTATAAATTACATTACTTATGAAACTGAAATAACGGCTAATAGTTGATTGGAAGAGAAAAAACATTTGCCAACCCCACATGAAATAAGGGCAGGATGATGATTAATATCTAGAATAATCTAGATTACCGGTAATGTATTACAAAGGGAGAATTATCTATAGTCTGAATATCAAGAAACAATGGAAATTTGACAATTAGGTAAGACGATAACGATCATCAGTTCAGTGAGGCAACAAAAGCAAGAAATGTTCCAAGACAAAACGTGAAATGATATTTACAATGCGATACCACTAACTCTACCATCACACAAAAACCTAAGCCAAGTCAGCTAGAAATATAATCTTATATTTTTTCATAGAAGCCGTGTTCAAATGGCGTGCGATAATATATCGCACCTGAAATTCGTTTCAGAATGATCCTTATGTCAACTGAATTAAGTCGATTTTGAGTGACTTTTAGGGCGATATCTACGCGATATCGCACGCCCTCAAATGTCAAACTCAAAATTTACATTGATTAATTATACGTAAGGATCATTTTAATAGGTACCTATACATGTTTATTAAACATATTTTGGAAGATGAATCACATGCCGTTTGAACACGGCTTGAGACAATGACAATAGAATTTTAGTTTTTATAAGAATAAGGCTTCGTCCTAATAGAAGGTGATTTTCGCGAGTTTGCGATGCTAATTGATCGCGTGATTAGCACACGTGTGACAGCGTGATCTAATACGGACACGGGACGCTCAATAAATACATGACATGTGTGATCGTGCATTCGTACGAACATTTCGTGCGATCTAGAGATAGTCGCGTATTCGCGTTCTATGAGGACAAGGCCTTACTCAATTTCTGTTTGTTAATTGAAATATTTGTTCTGGCTGACTTGATCTGAGAAAATTAATATATTGTACGGACATGTCTTTATTCATCCATTCCAGGAATACCTATACAACTAGTGTATAAAAAACTGAGCTTTCTACACTTAACAATACTTAGGTTAAGTAATACAAAGATACTCGTACATATTTCCCTCGCATATAGTACCTACTCATAGTTTGTATTATTGTTTATATTGACTATGTATGTGACTGTTGGGTGTTATTTATTTAATAATCAACCGTGCCATCGCTATCAGTCTCACTGGCGTGTTCTGGCTCTGGTTTGTTGCAAGCGTTGTACACTTCCATCTGCCTGTTATATTCCGCTAAAGCCTCAGCCGCCTTCTTCTCCCAAGGAGTTTTATCCATCGACCGCCATAATTCCCCTCCAAGTTTCGCTTGTTCAGTGAGCTTCAAGTTAGGGTACTGGGCCTTTATGTTGCTTCGCTCTGCGTTCAACCACATCATGTAGGCTGACATGGGCTGTCTCGGTTTTTCCATTGGTTCTTGTTTCTGCCTGATGTGAAAAATAAACACTGTAGACTGGGTGGCGCTGTGGCCCGTTTGAGACGCAAGTTTGATTCCCGCAGCGGGACAAATGTTTGCATGATCTGCAAATATTTGTTCCGATGGGTGTTGTGGTACTCCTAGAATCCTAGTGTGGGGTCAAGACTATGTAGGTATGTGACAAATATTTTCTATGGTCATCTTTAGTAAAATAGTACCTAGACTAAAGGTATTATAAATGCGAAAAAAATATAAAACTTCTCTGTCTGTTTGTAGACGTTTTCACGACTAAACTGCTGAACCGATCTAAATGTTTGCTGCCTGAAGTCGTGTTCAAACTGCATGATTTATGTCATTATAAATTAGTTTCAAAATGATCCTTACCTCTAAGCAAAGTCAACTTTGAGTTTGATATTTGGGAGTGTGCGATTGTGCGATTTAACTCAACGATATCACAACTCTTAAAAGTCAAACTTAAAGGAGATGTTTCATAAATGTAGGTATAAAGCTTGGTACTGCACTGTGTACACTGTTGTAAAATATAGCTCAGCAATAAAGTATGCAAACGTTTTTAATTGCTTGTTTTCTTTAAATTGACTTATTTTTATAGTATGTACTTCTATATTTTCAGTGCAGTCAGAGAGAGGCGAGAGCAACAAAAAATAAGGCGTATTGACGTGGTGCGCACAGACTGGAGGGAGATACGTGGTGCGTGAAATGTAATTTTGACAACCTAGTAGGTTGTCAAAATTAGCGCGACAAGATCAACCAATCAAACAACCAACATGCATGAAAAATATGTCAATGTCAAGTCAAGTAGAAACCATCATGGCGGCTTTCAAACAGTGTTCACATAGTAAAAAACTTACAAGAACCTATTCTTGTACCGTTGTTTTTGCCTACAAATTAATTAATTTGTATTTTTCTGGTAAACTTCTAATTTTTGTATGTAAACATAGACCAGACCCAGAATAAAACAATTCCATTAGCTGAAATTTAGCTGAAGAAGACTTACTTATGGATAATTTTCAAATAAACTATTATATCACCTTGAAACCACCTAAACCTTGAGGAAGGACATAAGCTACTTTTACCGCGCAAGCGATCTCGCTCATTATTTGGTGACCACGCTGAAGGTTGCTAAGCTAGGCATGTTATGGTTTTGATCTGCATAATAATAACTGTTCGTAGGGTACCCAACTGTAAAAAAACATCTATTTATAACTGAACTAGATTTATTTACAAAACATACAGCCAAGTAACAAACTGATTCTCACACTAACTTAGGTCGGAATAAAGCTAATAATGAAAAATATACTATTCACAAAACAGGCATCTATTCAAGTAAAAAGCCAGCGTCACTGGTCATAGAGAGACGGTCTCGCTAGAGTGAGACGGACGGCACGAGCACCGTAAGGCCGGTATCCACAAAAGCGGAAAAGGACGGAGAGAAGATTTGCCGTAAACAACCAATAGGATAGCAGTGTTGGCTTAGTGGAAGGTTCCCCGACTATCGATAAGAGGTCGTGCACCAATGATTTTTACTATTCGAAAAATGTTGTGCGCATTAGACGTGCTTAGTAAGTACCTACCTACCTATTGCAAAATGTGGGCATGTGCCAGGTGTTCGGACTTGCCTCTGACTAACCTCTTTAGATATCTTCAAGGATCTGATCGCCAAGAGATCTAAGAGGATGTCTACCATTCTTGGAAACAAAACTTGTGAACCTATTTTTGTGTACCTTTCTGTGTACCTACGTATTTTAAACGAGAATTTCGTGCTAGGTTCTGTATCCTATTTTTATACATAAACATCTATATATGTATAGCTAGCGTACAGAATGTTTCAAAAGGAATAAAAATCTTTGATTGAATTCTCTCCTCTCCGCCCATCTCCGCTTTGGTTGATACCAGGCCTAAACATTTCGCGGTCGACCGAGCTAGCGGCAGACATCAGTGACACCACAGACAATGATTTAGTTTTTCTACTTTAATATTATCTTTGGTGATACTTATGCATTCTGTCATCAAAACAAGTGTACAGGCTTGACGGTTCTTCCGAATCTTGTTACGTACAACTGGTTCTTGGGAGCCGAAATTGAGGACTCGACTGTACTTTCTTGATCGCAACTGTACTCCTCATCCAGCGATGTTACAGGCTTTG
Organism: Anticlea derivata; assembly: GCA_947579855.1. Lineage (NCBI taxonomy): Eukaryota > Metazoa > Arthropoda > Insecta > Lepidoptera > Geometridae > Anticlea > Anticlea derivata. The sequence continues at coordinate 10,681,323 of OX388269.1, forward strand.
GCAACTGAATTTTGGATTTTTTCCTTATCCGCTGTCCATCGGAAGGCGGCGCGAGGGCACGAACAGTCCTAATGCATACATGCAGATGGCAGAGATCACATTTCGAAATATTCTTTGTATAACATATACCGCATATTATAGGGCTTTATGATGGATTAGGCCGTTTTCAAACGGCGTTCGTCTAAAATCTTAAATTCGTTTCAAAATGATCCATAACTCTACTTAATAAAGTCAATTTTGAGTTTGACATTTGAGCGCGTGCGATATAGATCAACGATATCGCAAGCACCTAAAAGTCAAACTCAAAATTTACTCCATTCAGAAGATGTAAGGATGATTTAGATATTTTTATATAACATAGCTTTCGCCCGAGGTTTCGCTCGCGTGGTACCTAGATAAAATAGCCGTTATGCTATTCTAAGCAGAATTCTACCTATTCCAAGTTTTATCGACATCAGTTGAGCCGTTACGGCGTGATTGAACCACAAACATCCAATCATTCACACAAACTTTCGCATATTATTAGTAGATTTCGCACGTCGGCGTCGTTTGAACACGGCTTTGGACGAATGTCGTACAGTGCGTGCACTAAGATGAATACATTTCACAATTTTCAAAATGATGCCATATACTACAAATATATACCTATGCATAAAGAGAAAACGAGTTAGGAGCTTTACGACTACATCTCTATTTGACTTAACCACCAACTTGAGCCATTTTAGACTTAACCTATAACCCTCATGTGTAATTTGACATCATTTTGAAAATTATTAAATTACTAGCTGTTACCCGCGACTTTGTCCGCATTCTAATAATTTTCACCCCCTACTTTGCCCCCTTAAGCCTCCCTTTTGTGAAAATGCTGAAACACGATATCTTTATTTGTTACCAAAAGCCTTAATTAGAATTTCCAGATCTCAAACTCGAGGAATTATGGATTGCCCATACAAACTTTCAACCCCTATTTCACCCCCTTCAAGAATATTTTGTTAGACAAAAGATAGCCTATGTCCTTCCCCAGGATACAATCTATCTCCTTGCCAAATTTCATTACGATCCGTTCAGCCGTTTAGTCGTGATGAGGTAACAAACAAACAGAGTTACTTTCGCATTTATAATATTAGTATAGTATCTTGTGCCGGCGATATACGACAGAGACGCACAATGTGAATAATCGTAGCCCTGTAAAATGACCGTAGCATAAATAAGCATAAATTTAGCAAACATGCGGAAGGAACTAATCAAGCAAGACATGTCCGTAATACCTACCTATGTACAAATTCCTTAAAAATGACTTTGGACACTGACTACGAGAGGCTGACAAAAGTGCAGAGACGAATTATTTATAAAAAACAAAATGACCGTCAAAAAACTTTTATCGAGTGTATACATTAATAATTTATCATCTATCTAACTCACCAGTACTAACATTATTCGGTGAATTCAAACCAAGGCTGCGTCCACTTGATAAAAACGGGTAAAATTAATAAAAAAAACTATTAAAAAGAAAACAAAAACACCAAAACAATTATCTTACCGACTGCTTTGTATGGAAGATCAATAAAAAATCGTGCTCGAAAAACTAGCGGTTTATAATGCAGAACGTAGCAACGCTCACGCACCTGTGATCGTTATTACTGCCTGCTGTTAATCTAATCGCCCGATTCAGTCTCACATAATTTTATAAAATATTATCATATAATACATCATATAGCTTTATCATGATTATACCAGAGTTTTTTTGTGATTATTATGTTAATAAATCCTACGCATGACAGGTTTACAAATAATCTTTCGCCATTCATAGTACGCGTCCAAAGTCAATGCTAAATGTGATTTCAACATAGCGAACGTGGCACGATGTGTGCCACTTGGTTCGCACAATACAGGTCTTGTGTAGCACTAGTCTAACGTACGCTATGACGAACGTCCGCCTTCATGTGCTGCAACAATTAGAGAGTTTTACGATTTTGGTTGAGCATTTATGAAAAAAGGGATGACAAAATCCAAAAGAACACACATTGTCATGAAATGTTACAACTGGGGGTGTTAACAGCTCTATATACTTTCAAATCCTGGAACTACACTACAGCCTTTAAAGCTCTCTGGTGACTTCGAAAATACGATGCCTTCCTTGCCTTTTGTCTCCCACGAAGCCTATCCTGGCTACGCCCACGGCCTAGCCCCCAATTTTACTAATTTAATGACTTGAAAATGATAATCGTGTGATAATGATCGGACCATTATTTATTTCTTTCTTGGAGAACCCACAGCTTTGTTACATTCGATTGAACATTTGTTTAGCTTTAGAGAGCCAATTATCATACAGTTACGATTGTAGCCACCTTCGTTGATCTGATTTCATGGTCAATTGGTGTCACGATGACTGCCATTGATAAACAACTGTAATAGCGGAATACCAAAAGTGTCAAAAGTGGCCATTTTGCCATTGAACCATTCACATTTTGAAGCCATTTAATTAGTAGAATAGGGCCCCTGTAGTGTTGTAGCTGTAAGTAGTTTCGAACATGTAGGGCAGTGATCCCCAAACTCTTTTGCCTCGTAGTCACCTTGCTTGTTTTTGAGTTTGGCCTAGACCCCCTACCTAAAATCTATCACAAATATTAGCTATATAGCATTTTTACGAATTCATCAACTTCATTTATTTTCTGACTCACTTCTAACTGTAGTGAGGTATTATTTATAGATCTTGGATCATGTTGCATCTAGACCTAGACCTAGACCCCCATTTGCATCTCATAGATCCCCGATATTTTCCTGCGATCTCGTAGACCCCATGGAGGTCGCCATCGACCCCTGAGGGTCGATAGGAACGCGAGGGTCGCGAGGAACAGGCGTAGCTTCACCTAGTTTCTAAGACGTTTCAAAGTGATCCTAGTGATTTTATTGAAATAAATGCCTTTTGACTTTGACTTTGATATAGACCACTTTGGGAGTCACTGATTTAGGGTATGTTCTTACATGATCTCGAGACTGCTGTCGCTGTTCTTGGCCGCGTGTTCCCCGCTGGAGTTGGAGCCGCCGGACTCGGAGCGCGGCCTCTCCTCCGCGGGCCGCGCGCCCAGCTGCCAGGCCGGAATGCCGCCGCCTTCCGCGCGCGACTTCAGCGACGGAAACTGATTCCTGCAACAATAGTAGATTGTATCATAATCAAAATAATATTTTTACGGCGAGGGCGCTTTTTTTAATCCAGAGCGAAGTGAGGGATTCTTTAGTAGAATCCTGAACGTAGCGAGGGATTCTTTAGTAGAATCCTGAACGTAGCGAGGGATTCAAAGTACGTCGCCCGAGCCAAATAGTAGATTGTATCATAAGGGAGCAAAATAATATTTTTACAGCGAGGGCGCTTTTTTGAATCCAGAGCGAAGTGAGGGATTCTAGAGTAGAATCCCGAGCTTAGCGAGGGATTCTTTAGTAGAATCCTTAACGTAGCGAGGGATTCAAAGTACGTCACCCGAGCTAAATATATATTTTGCGCCCGAGTGATACACTCTACTTTTCATCACCCACTATGAGAAAATAAAAGGCGCCTCATATTTTATTCTTTTTTTATTCAGCTGGCGCCGGCGCCAGCTGAATAAAGTCGCCAGTCTTTATTCAAACAATATTTGTGTTCGATTTCTTTGCCACTGAAAACTAAGATGTTCCAAATTCAAAAAGTGCGCGGCAAAGAACTTTGCGGCGCACTTATAAAGAGGAGCGGGCAGGAAAACTCATTCCTGCCCGCTAAAAGTTTCTTATAGAAAACACCACCTTTGGGTGCACTTAAAGGCGAACCAAGTTGTCCTTTTCGAGTCATCATTTCAGCCGTACGACGTCCACTGCTGAACATCAGGGAGGCCTCCCCCACAGACAGAGCAAACCTTATCATGTGGGGGGATTTGCCCATACTCACCACGCTGGGCATACGAGTTGGCGAGCGCAGTTAGAGCTATCGTAGTTAAAATGACATTAGTTAGAATGTCATTTTAACAACGATAGCTCTAACTGCGTACTACTACTACTGCGTAACTGTAAATTATTTCCTAACTTTTTTTTACTTGTTTTCGATTAGTTATTTTTAAACGTACTAGAAGTTCGATATAAAAATTGCTACCTAAAACAACTGAGTAATTGAGTTTGAACTGATTTGACCGATTTTAGAAAAGTCGTAGAACAAACTAGTACCTACTAATTGGGTGTAGGATAAACCTCTCCATGATATAAGCCACTTCAGCCCGTGACTCAAAATATCCTCATCATCATCTATAAATAAAGACGGTCAAGTGCGAGAACTCACGCCCTGAGGCTTCCGTACCATTGGTCGTGGGTTCGAATCCCGGTCGTGCACCAAGTGTAGGAATTGACAAACTTATATTTGCGGTCGCTCACGTAGTCATTGTATGAGATCAACCGCAAATATAACTTTGTTTCCTAAAAAAAAATAATTTCTCAATTTTAGACTTTTCCCTTTAATTGTGTTACAAAAGGTTGAGAGAAGGTTCAGAGTTGTGAGGTAACTGGAAGTACCCTAGAGGTTTTTCATTTTTGCCAATTCCATACAGTGCCATATCTTTTTAATGCATTAAGCTAGAGCTTTGATTTTTATACGGCACTATAAGCCCACCGATCTTAATAGGTGGTATAAATTTCAAGTTGATACCTTTAGCCGTTTCTGAGATAAAAGGTCTTGACAGACAGACAGACAGACGGACAACAAAGTGACCCTATAAGGGTTCCGTTTATCCAAATGAGGTACGGAACCCTAAAAAAAACCTCACCTATTGAGTAGAATTCCTTTAACAGACGCGATGTCAGCCTGCAGGTCGGATATCTGCGAGCGCGCCGCGTTCTGCTGATTGGCTGCCTGCATCTCGCCGCGGAGTGACGTCACGTTCGCGTTCAGAACGTCGAGGGATTTGCGAAGTTCGTCGATACATTCAGACGTGCTCTTGCGTTTGGGCTGCTCTACGAATAGTAATTGTCTAATGCAATTCTGTGAAAAGAAAGCATTTATATACGCTTGAATGTGCCGCCTTGGAAGCCCCGGCTGAAGAATACTACTCGTTGAAGTCGTAAGAGGCGACTAAAGGGAAAAAGCTAGGGAATGGACAGCAACGTTCCCTATCAACAATAGCTTTTTCTGCGCTCGCCAACCCGCATGCCCATGAGGCGAGTAGGGGCAATCCCCTTCCTTAGGGTTTTTGTTTGCTTGCAGACCTTGTAGGTCGGTCGCGCTGGAAATCTAATGGGAACATAGGTCATGTTCAGCAGTGGACGTCAAAAGGCTAACATGATGATGATATGCTTACTTAGGTTTAATTAGCCAAGATAATTAATTACTAACTAAACTAGCTGAAATTGAGTTTGAAACTAATTTGACCCCAAAACAGCAGATTTTTTCAGTGAAAAATGTTTCCAAAAGTCGTAATACAAAATTTATTATATGATAGCATACTTATTATGTAGATACCTAACTGCGCCCAATGACACTTTGCCCTCTCCCAATAACATTAAAGTGTAAATAAATAATTTTGTAATAGATTTTTATTAGACTAGCTGATTCGCCCGTAACTTCGTCCGCGTGTTCAAGTATTTTCCCACCTTGACTCCTGTCACTTCGTAAATAAAATAAGAGTTCAAGAAAAAAAAAGTCATAAACAACCTCCACCGTACGCTGTTTTTGTTATGTAGACTAGACTAGAAAAACTATTTAATGATGTGCCTTCTAAGTGTGTGCAGTGTTTGAGTGTGAATGAATGAATGAAAATGCTTTATTGTACACCATTATAAATTAAAAAATACAAACAAAACAGAAACTAAAGACCAAAAATGTAAAATAGGCGGCCTTTTCGCTAAAAAGCAATTTCTTCCAGACAACCGTTGGATGGAGTGAAGGTAAAATTAGAGGAAGATTGGTCGGTAAAATTAGAGGAGTATGTACTGACTCTAAATACCATCTACACACACAAGGCCCTTTCGTGGCTCAGCTCAACAGCTGACTGTATGCACCCCTCATCATCAGCCTGTAGATGTCGACTGCTGGACATAGGTCTTTCCCCAAAGAGTTCCTCGACGAACGGTCTTGAGCCTTCTCCATCTAACGAATTCCCGCAATTTTCACAATGTCGTCGGTCTATCGGGTGCGGGGCCACACAGCGTCGCCCGGTTCGTGGTCGCCATTCGAGAACATTTACTCCCCAACGGTTGTCGGTTCTGCGAGCTATATGGCCTGCCCACTGCCACTTCAACTTGCTAATTCTTCTACAGACTTCCTCATTTCGGATCTTATCTCGTACCCGAAAGAACGAAATTACAATGATACTAACCTTATAGAACCAGTAGCAGCTATACGCAATACCCCCATACACCAGCAACGGTACCACATGATCCCTAAGCAAGTTCCTCTTGGCTTGGAACATCATGAGCTCTGACGTCATCGAAGGCAGGTCCAGCATCTCAGCGGTCTTTTCTAGGGCCTTCTGGATCTCGGGGTCGGTGAGACCCTTGCTTCTTAGGAAACGCTCTTTGCTCTCTATGGTACATCGTTGTACGTTTGGGTTGTTCAAGAACTTTACAGCTGTCGTTACCTGCAAAGAAGGAAATGGATTCGTTTATATTTAACTAGCTTCCACACGCGGGTTCGCTTGGTAGCTTGGTAAAAAAATAGCCCATGTAGCTCCAGCTCTATACAAAAAATCGCGTAGATATCCCTCTCTATACCAAAGAAAAAGTTTATCCTATTAAATACTACTAAAATAGAACAACAAAGTTAAAGACCTTAGCGCGGGACCAAGTGGATGGGTGACCGCTGGAGGCAATTTAGCGCTTCCGTGCTTATTTCCGGCTATCAAGTTATTGGGCCACAAAACTATGTCACTCCTACTTTTCTACATACCTGCTACCTATGTCATGTAGGTACCTATTCCATATACAATACCTATAGGACTTTCAAGTAAGTCATGAAATCTAGAATCGTCACTATTTTAGCACATTTGAGATTAGCTAAATCATTAACTGATAGAGTACGTTAAATGGTAAAGGAAAACATCGTGAAGAAGCCAGTATAATTCTAAAAGCAGCGGTGGGCTTGCAACTTGTCATCATCATCATCATCATCATCAGCCTGTAGAAGTCCACTGCTGGACATAGGCCTCCCCCAAAGAGTTCCATGACGAACGGTCTTGATCCTTCTCCATCCACCGACTTCCCGCAACCTTCACAATGTCGTCGGTCCATCGGGTGGGGGGCCTTCCAATACTGCGTCGCCCGGTTCGTGGTCGCCATTCGAGAACCTTTACTCCCCAACGGTTGTCGGTTCTGCGAGCTATATGGCCTGCCCACTGCCACTTCAACTTACTAATTCTGAGAGCTATGCAACCTGTCACGTATGGAATAATGCAAAATGTGGTGCCATGCCTCTGACTACCCCCCTTAGACTTTTTCAAGGATATGATCGATCTGAGACATTTTGGGGATAAAGGCCTATCTGTCAATATACATATCTTGATGACTACAGTATGATTGTCAGTAGGTATGTATCTCTGAATTGAGAGCTTTGATACCCAATTATACCTACTTATCGAAATTAGTCTCAGGTCAAATGTACCGTGCAAATGGTCAGGTTCAGGTCAGGTCTTAACTGATAACAAAATAAAATGCTAAAGCAATATGCGTTTTAACTACATTGCCTTAATTGCCAAAATAAATAGATTCAGTTCTATTTCTAGAACAAGGGAGGTAGGTAGATATGCTAGATGCTATAGAGTTAATTATTATTATTAACTAGCGACCGGCCCCAGCTTTGTATGGCTAGAAGAGGATAATACGCCAGTAAAGCTCTCAGTCGGCATGTTTTTTACCGAAATCTTCAACAATCATCGTCATATTTCAGCCAATTTATAAAAACTCTAATGAATTTTACACCTAAAACCTTCCCCATGAATCACTCCATTCATTGGTGAAAATCGTATAAAAATTCGTCAAGTAGTTTTTGTGTTCGCGTTTAGACAGATAGACAGACGCGGCGGGGGACGTTTTATATTATGTAGGTACTATAAATCATCATTTATTTCTTTATAACAATCATGTTATGTTAATACATACGAACTTGTGCAAATTGCATTTTTTAATTACTTTTAACAAGTATGTGATGTTTCTAGAGGTACAGACTTAAATAGAAGGGTCAACTAAGGAGAACCATATCAAGATAGCAATGTTCAAAGTAGGTACTGAAAAATAAACTTATTTGAGAGAGCGAGAGAAATGCACAGGCCATTTGGTCTGTAACCAATTATTATAAATAAATAAATAAATATTCCGGACATATTCACATGGTCAACTGATCCCAAACTAGGCATGGCCTGTACTATGATTACCAGAGACTGATATATATATAATAGATAAATATTTAACACCCAGACACAGAACAAACATCTGTGTTTATCACACAAATGTTTGTCCAGCGACCTCTAGCGCAGAACGCAGAGTTACTACTAACTGAGCTATGAGGCCAGTCGATTATAAACACACACTTGGTTTCCCTGTGCCGCAGGTATCAGAAGCTACAAACGTATCATATTTTATAGTAACACAATATTTGTTTGACAGTCATTTGTCCTCTGTAGGGATTCAACTTGCACCTCTTGCACCTAAGCCAGCCACACCATAAAGGTTGTCACACTTATCAGCAAATAATTTGTTGTACTTAGGTAGAGTATAAAAATTTGAAAATAAATCTATTTATCTCATGTTCACATTCTGAGAAGATGATAATATAATCCCAAAATTATGTGAAGTCTTTATCTATGAGGTGACTGAACTTATCAGTATCTACCTAATAAACTATTAAATACCTAAGTGGGCAATAGGAACATTAAAGCTAGGTAAACTCATTAAGTAGGTGGACCTATTCAACATTTGAATACATAGGTTACATTACAATACTAAAGTACCAATCAATTTCCAGCAAATAAATTAATATTATTAGCTGGTAACAACTCTAGTAATGGAGTTTAGAGACTGCTTAAAGACCAAAGTTGTGGCTTAATGACTTTAAGGTTGCTTGCATCATCATCATCAGCCTGTAAAAGTCCACTGCTGCACATAGGCCTTCCGCATAATGTGCCATGACGAGTGCTGTTGATCCTTTTCTATCCAGACTTCCCACAACTTTCACAATGTCATCGGCCCATGAGGGGGGGGGTTTAGACCCACCATGCAGGTCCAGTGCAGGTTGGTGGGTGGAGCACCAGAACTGTTTGTTGATTGGCATAATGTACCACAAGCCAGTGAGGATGGCTTGTGTTCCGAAAGGTGTTATTTGGGACCCCTTATCATACCCCATATTACCCCGCTTACCACTTTATTAGAAACAGAATATTAACATTGCCAGATGTTGTTTCTGCTCAATCTTTAAATGCATTTAAAAACTGGCTATGAATGAACAAAATCAGAGCTTAAGAAAAGTGAACCAGACATGATAATTGACTTTCAATTACAACGCTATGTGGTGTGGGCACATCAGCAGAAGCTGCTCATCTATAATCGATAAATAAATTAATGTAGTCAATTTCTTTGTATGTGCTGCGTTCATACATAGCACGGAACATAGGTACATACTCCTTAAAGGGAAGGTATATGTAGGATGCTCTGACGTTATTCGTTGGACGTATTTTTGTGTATAGTAGGTACAGCTCTAACATTAGAAAAATTATTCTGTATACATGCATGACGGTGCGAAGGTCAAAATTATCAAGAGCTGAGCTGAGACAACAACAATTTAAAATATGTAGAGGTCAGAAAATATAGTTCTTTCTGCTAAGGGAGACTACATTTACTCAGAATAACGCTGAAATACTCACCAAATTGTCGCGAATAAGGGTCCCAGAATTCGATAAAACCTCTGAAGCCATCTCCAAGTTTTTGTACCTACTCTTACGTTTTTTCCGTATAAACTTGTTTTTTTAGCAACCTATTTATGGAAGGGATTTTGAAAATTAATAATGTAGATAAGTAGGTAAAGGAAGATTATTTTTGGAAGTACAAATGAATTCAAAACAGATTTTTTTTTTTGCAGATCGTTTAGCCGTCCGCTATCCAAAAAGTGTCACATAAACTGAAAGTTTTACAGATTGATTGACAACAGAAATGAATTTATCGGAATATACACTGACACTAGGCAAATAAGCGAAGTATGCCACAGCACCGTCACGGATAAGTGAGTGTCATCATTGACAAATCGCTGGAGCATGTAATGTACTGTTGTCAGTCAGTGTCATCCATCATTGATTAATTTTTTTGGTTTTGTGACCAGCGTTGCCAGAAGGTTACTTTTGTGACCTTTTAGGTGATTTTTTAAACACTTGTTTACTTGAAGGTTACATTGCTCAAAAGGTTACTTTTAGGTGATTTTATTTGAAGAAACTAACAAGAAACGGAACGTAATATGGTGTGCTTGGATAAATGTTTGCATGATGATCTGCTAATATTTGTTCCGGGTCTGGGTGTTGTGGCTAGCACCATTTTATATACTTGACGGCGCGTTGGTGCTGATTTTGCATTTTAAAAATTCACGTTCATTGTTATTTGATTAATCAAAGCATTTTAGATTTTATTTGGATCTATTTTTTTAAATAAGAAAGTAAACTGATAATTTGTTGGACGCTCACTTGACTTTGCAAGCATAGAGAGAACGAAGAATGGGGTTGCGAGTGGCGCCGGCGCTCACTTTAGTGGTGGGGATAATATTGCATGGAGCTCGCACAGGTTCGGTAGTGGTCCAGTTTGCACGCTCGCAAATCCACTGTGTCTTTGCTTCTCAGTATTGCTATTTCGAAAATATAATTATGAAGAGTAATTGCGATTAGTAATAAATTGTGAAGAATTACAATATGTGGAAGTATTTTCTATTCGTCTTCTGAATCCTGAAAAAATTGAAAACATTACTAAATCATCCATATTTCTGCAAGTTAATACAACCAACAACACCTGTCTGTCAATTTTTAATCTTACTACAATACAGGAAAAAATATGAAGGCGTTGAAAGGTTACTTTTCACAGGTTACTTTTTTTATGCATTTCGGGTAACTTTTGACAAGACCCGGCTGGCAGCACTGTTTGTGACTGTTCGTTCAGTAGGTTTTGTTTGATAATTTTGTGAATTTAGGATGATTTTCGTGTTTTTTCCCTAGAGCAATCAAAATGAGTGATTTTGATAATGCTACCGAAGCAGCTTCTTTAGCCGTCCAGTTCGACCAGGCTGGGCAGACGGACAAGGCCGTAGAATGCTACAGAACCGCTGCAAGATTGCTGGATAGAATCCGGGACCGCCTTCCTCCAGACAAGCAGGTGGAACTGAGAAGTAAAGTACGTGAATATCTGGAGAGAGCTACTATCTTACAGGAACAGAAAGGTTTGCTCCCTAGTATTTTTGTAAAACGTGTTTATGTTTTGATGAGTCATAAAATTAAAGTTCAATAATAAAAACAGGTACTTAGGAAAGAAAGAAAAAAAAATAAGCGTATAAAACGACAATAGTAGTAGGTACCTAATACTAGTTGTAAATAAAACTAAAATAGTTCTAACAAGATACATAATTTAGGAACATTATAGGAACATTATTAAAGAATCTAACAAAGAGATTTGTCTGTACGTTGAAAAAGCAACAACTCTGCTTTGTGCCTAATCCGAAAACCAGATGCTGTTTTTCAGTCTTGCCTAAGGGAGGTATGTAGTGATATTTTTGAAAAAAGTTAATTATTTTGAAAAAAAAAAAACATGTTCTGTTTGGACCTGGCTTATTCTAGACCAGCTTGCGCCTGCGGCTTCACTTGCATAGTACCTAGATATAAAGCCTATATGCTATTCTAGGTAAAGTTTCATCCAAATCGTTTGAGCTACTAAACCGTGATTGAACCACAAACATTCAAACATGTCAGAAAGTTTTGCATTTGTAATATTAGTAGGATTACTCATATCATTGACTTTTTCAGACATAGCTCAACAGGAAGAGAGTGAGCGCACCATGCAGCAATGCTACTTCCTCATGCAGCAAGCATTGGATGCTGATGAAGCGGGTCTCAAAGATCCCGCACTGCAACTCTACACTCATGCCGTTGAAATGGCTGTCGGAGCTGTGAGTTATTGGGTTTTTTATATACATTTAATGTGGCAAACAAGCATACGGCTCACCTTTGCTAAGTGGTTACTGTAGCCTATTTTATTTTATTTTGTTGTATTCGGAGAACAAACAGTTTTATAAACCTTATAAATAAACTTAAATAATAACATGTAACCATTGATATGTCCTCGCATGTAGAAGCTAAGAGACTGCTTGCTTGCGGAGAAGGAATAAAAAAAACAAAAATAAAACAGTTCTGTCCTGTTAACAAGCTAGGTAGAACGTAGTAGGGTTAGAGAAAATTACAAGTATCAAAAGTATTACTACGATTAACAAGAAATTATATACCTACACAAGACAGGGACTGATAGTTAAGGAAGAACAATGAATTAACTATGAATGCTTGCAATACCAGAGGCATCATGCACGCGTCACCAACCCTCTCTATAAATATCTGGCTATAAGGTCTATACTTTATTTTTGTTATTCCTAAATTTACAGTTATTATACCATACATTATATTACAATATTATTTGACCAACATATTTTTTATTTATGATCTATACAAATATGAATGATGACTTATTGTTTACAGAAAGTAAGTGACCCAGAGATAAAAGCAAAAATTATGAACATAGCAACACAGGCATTGGACAGAGCAGAAGAAATAAAAGGAATCAAGAAAATGGAGTCTCTGTCGATAAATCAAAATAATAAACCAGGTAGGTACTTAAATAATCAATACAAATTATCGAAAAAAAAAAAAACTATCTATCTATAAAAATATGCCACATTTATCACAGAGCATCACTTGAGAATGGCTTGACCGATTTGGACAGTCGTCAAATTAGGTACTTCTATGTTGTGATTTACCCTCTATCTATTGGATCACTATATCTTGACAGCTCCTTTTAGGCCGATTTACCTTATATTCTTACTAGCAAATCTTGTTAGTACAACTGGTTGGCATACTAAGTACCATGCAGATTGGATTGCTGGTACGAAAGTGATTTGTCTTAGTTGTTTATGAGATCTTGGCTCGCTGCATCGAATACTGGTTTAAATGCTGTATCACTAATTACTCAAGTCAAAGTCAAAAGGCATTTATTTCAATAAAATCTCTACGATCACTTTGAAACGTCTTGGAAACTAGGTGAAGCTATGCCTGTTCCTCGCGACCAAGCCTAGAAGACTCTTAGAAGAAGGGTCCTACAAGTTAATTGATTGGACGTGGGCCTGTTTCACGAGCATGTTGGCGTCACCGAACTCTGACGCAGCTACCATGCTCTACCGGCCCACATCTAGGCTGGTAGACAGATGATGGGAGTCGAAAAAGAAGCCACAATGGAGCTGACATGATCGGGCTCACAGACTAAAGCTACCAAAAAAAAACAAAACAGAAGAAGACTATTTACTTGGTCTGCACAGTTAGTCAACGAAAGAGATGAATGATTGACAGAATGAATTAACCAAATTAATGAATGATATTACTTACACTTGTCACGTCACTGTTTTTCAGGAGTATCGCCCAACCGAGTCCACCTTCAAAGGGAGCAAAGCGTTCAATTAAAAGTGAGCGGAAAACACACCTATTCCGAAGAAGAGAAAGAGGTTCTCCGCCAAACATCCAATATAAACAACAACTGTTTCCTTCCATTCATGGATGTGGACTTATCGGAGAAGTTCCAATATGCTCTTCCCTTTGAGGACCGGGCTAGTGAGCTTAAGCTGTCGGGAAAGCAAGCGAATGAGTTCGACAGCTGGGTCCGACCTCACGAGATTTGTGCTGACCCTAAAATGATTGTCGGTGATCATGTCGACTGCTTCAGTATCAAACAGACTGTGAGTGATTTGCCTTTAATTTGTTTCTGTAATCAAGGATTCTCAGTTTACAGCAGACTAGCTTCCGCCCGCGGCTTTGCTCGTGTGGTACCTAGATAAAAAGTAGCCTATCTGCTATTCTAGTATATATGCTATGCTATTTTAGCGAGAGGTAGGGCACAGCAAGATTTTCTCGCTCTAAATTTGAGCAGCCCGCCTGGGGAGGTACCTCCGCCTTTCAAAGATCGCAGTCAAATAACATTATTTGTTTCAAATAGTGTTGTGTTCCTGCGGTGAGTAAGGTTGCCATAGCTCTTTAGGGGCTGGAGGGGTTCGGCAGGCAACGCATTAGCAATGCTCCAGGTGTTGCTGATGTCAATAGGCGACGGTAACCACTTACCATCAGGTGGGCCGTAAGCCTGCTTGCCTCCGTATAACATTTTTTTTTTTTTGTTCTTTTCTTTTATCCGCAATCAGTTGGTGGACTATAGGCGGATGAGCAGCTTGTTTAGTGGCGTTTGGGATCCAGACTCATCAGTCCTTCTTCCCTCATTTTTGCAGGTTGTCCAGGATGTGGTCCGTATAACATAAAAACAAAAAAAAAAGTAGAACTCTTATCTATTCCTAGTTTCATTGAAATCGGTTGAGCCGTTACGGCGTGATTGAACCACAAACATCCATAGCTGACCCGCCCGCAACTGCGTTCGCGAGTTCTAGTATGTTCCCACCTTGACTCTTGTACACTTGAGATCTTGAATTACCCATGTTACGTGTGTACCGAAGCCTCAGGGCGCGAGCCCTACTCACACTTGACCGTCTTTATTTCAACACATGGATTTTCTTCTAAAAATTAGATTTAAAACTTCAGAAAATACTATAAATCTGTGGCAAAGCCAAGGTCTAAATTAGTGCGCAGTTGTAAGAGATTAGATCTTTTTATTTATATTACAGGTAGTATCTGACTGTTCGTTTGTCGCATCGCTGGCTGTCAGTGCGTTATACGAGAAGCGGTTCAACAAGAAAATCATCACCTCCATCATCTATCCCAAGAATAAGAACAAGGAGCCGGTCTACAATCCCTTCGGCAAGTACATGGTCAAGCTACACCTCAATGGAGTTCGAAGGAAGGTAAATACATTTAGATAGATAGATAAATTACTAGCTTCCGCCCGCGGCTTCGCTCGTGGTACCTAGATAAAAACTAGATCATATGCTATCCTAGGTATAGAACTCTATCTATTCCAAGTTTCATCAAAATCGGTTGAGCCGTCACGGCATGATTAGTCCAGAAACATCCAAACATCTATACATATCCAAACATCCTCATAAACTTTCGCATTTATAATATTAGTAAGCATTCATACCTATATATAGGGGAATATAATACGGGATATATACGGGAACATAATTAAATATTTTTTCACTAATCTCCTTTATTTTGTTAATAACTTAGGCCACTTTTGGCATAGTAGGTATGCATATAATATAAGTATAATTCATCATCATCATCATTTCAGCCGTACGACGTCCACTGCTGAACATGGCCTCCCCCACAGACAGAGCAAATTCCTTATCATGTGGGGGGATTTGCCCATACTCACCGCGCTGGGCATGCGGGTTGGCGAGCGCAGTTAGAGCTATCGTTGTTAAAATGAGGGACGCTGCTGCCTATCCCCTAGCTTTTTTCCCTTAGTCGCCTCTTACGACATCCGCGGATAGATAGATAAGGAGGGGCCTATTCTTCAGCCGGGGCCACCACGGCCAGTATAATTATAGCCTTGTATATAAGGATTTCATTATAATTTCAGGTTATAATCGATGACCGGCTGCCTTACAGCAAATATGGCCGACTCCTGTGCTCGTTTTCAAACAACAAGAACGAGTTCTGGGTGTCACTGTTAGAAAAGGCCTATATGAAAGTGATGGGGGGCTATGATTTCCCTGGATCAAATAGTGTGAGTATTCAAAATACTAGCTTCCACCAGCGGTTTCGCTCGGATGGTACCCGGAGCACCTTACTTCTTCTTGTCGTGACACTGATTCTTTCTTGGTCATCCTACAATAGGTCAGTGTCCAGGTTGAAGTATGGGGTCCCTGGAAAGGGCCTATGACCGTCGATGAAAGAATCAGTGTAGTCAAAGGATTAAAGTGCGCCTCTTTAGAAGCTCCTTTCGTTTTTAGGTTCTAGGACATACCGGTTTCCTCACGATGTTTTTCTTCACTTGAGAGCACTAGCATAGCGCACAGAAAGTTAACGAATGGACAAACCATTGGTGCACGACAGGCTTCGAACCCATGACCTTTGGATCGGAAGGCGGGGCCACTACCACCCCTCCACCAGTGCCCTCAGCACCTTTATGTCAAAACGTGAATATTATTTGTTAGATTATAGGTAAACTAGGCCTATGATTTGAAATCAAAAAAAAAAATAAAGGATTTCCACAGAACATAGACCTACACGCGCTAACCGGCTGGATCCCGGAGCGTTGCGCCATCCGGCCGGGCGAAGCGGACTTCAACGCGGATTCTCTCTTCGAGACGCTGCGCACTCGCTTGGCTCGCGGCGAGCTCCTGGCGAGTGTGGCCACCGGCGAGCTCAGCGAGCCGGATGCCGAGCGCACCGGCCTCGTCGCCACGCACGCCTACGCCGTGCTCGACGTCAGGAGTGTTGACGTGGGTTTCATAAAAAAAAAACAGACCTATAGAGAAACCCCTTTTTTGAAGTCGATTTAAAATAGGAACTATGTATGTGTTTTTCAGTAAGGTATACCACTGTGAAACCTGTATAGAACCTGTAAATTTGTCCTAGTAACCTAGTTTTAAAATAGCCCCGTTTCTTGCTGTAAAATGAATTTATTTGAATGCTTGCATGCTTGCTACCTGACGTTTTAGTACTAATTAAACTCGGATTCCCTCTTTGAGACGCTCCGTGCTCGCTTGGCTCGCGGCGAGTTACCGACGAGCTAACGAGGGTCTAAGCCCCTTCGTCCATGACGCTACGCAAAAGTGACGGAACTCATTAGAAACTAGAGTTTCGGACTGATTGGAAACTCTGACTCGTCCACGACCCTACTGGAATTTCCTGAAACTCAGTCACTCAGTACACGATTTTATGTAAACAAAGTATTGAAAACGAAAATAATTAACATGACTAGTGATAATTCAAGCGATGACATGGAATTATTACTTCTCCAGATCACATAGACGTCAGAATCACATATAATTACTTTTTATTCGTTCATTTTTCAAGTTTCTCGAAACCAGTCGCCTGGCGACCAGCATGTCGAGTCGCCAGGAGACTAGTTACAAACGCGTTCCTTTTGAGTAGCGCCGTGGACGGACGCGCATTGAAATACTAGTGCTATCGCAGTCAGGCTACTCATAAGTGACTACAGTTTCAGTCGTGTTCCTTTTGAGTCGCGCCGTGGACGAAGGGGCTAAAGGTTATTTTTTCATTACCAAATTTTCTTTCTTTTTTTGATAGAATAGACCCCTTTCGGGACAGTACCTATACATTATGAATTACCTTTTATAACATTGTCCACAGGGTGTAAAACTGTTCAAATTAAAGAACCCCTGGTCTCACCTCCGATGGCGAGGCAACTACTCCGAGCTCGACACGGTGCATTGGACGCAGAAGCTTCGGACCGAACTCAACTATTCGCCAGACAGGTATTCACAGAACAGTGCCCCAAGCACGCATAATTCACGATAGCGTTACGCTAACTATGCTGTCGACAGGCCTCATACGGTATGAGTACCTGAGTTGGTAGTAACTCTGCCTTCTGGGTGTTAAATAGTTATTTAAAAGGCACAGTTTTAAAAGTAAAAGTTTAATCGACACACAATAACAATAATTGGGCGGATATATACTAGGTAGGGCGACTCAATATTAGGTACTATAACAGTTTCACAAATCAGACAACTACACAGAGGGGTTACAGTCGGAGTCGCGGAGCGGGCGGAGGATTTATACGCTACCACATCGCCTGATAGCTCTGGACCGACTGACGCGACGCCGTTGTCGGACGGCGGGCGCGGTAAACTCTCCGCGGTGCGAGCTTCGGCGAGCGAACGACCCACGCCACGCGCTGATTGGCCGACGCTCATGGCAAAAATAGGGTTCCGCGCGCGCAATAACGAAACCGCGTTACAGTTATCTTTTATGTATATCAGTCTCTGGTATCCATAGTACAGGCTATGCCTAGTTTGGGATCAGCTGACTGTGTGTGATATGTCCGGAATATTTATTTATTTACTGTAGCTAATGAATGACATAATGATTAACATCCAAATTAAAAAAAACTCGCGGTCCATATTCACCGCAGGAACACGACACAATTTGTAACAAATTATGCTATTTGGCTGCTATCTACTGTTAGGCGGAGGTACCTCCAGGCGGGCTGCTCCAATTTAGAGCGAGAAAATTCTGATGTGACCTACCTCCTCCAAAAAAAAAAAAACCTATAATCCCGAATACTCACTAATGAAAAATGTATTGTTTGAACGTGCCTCTGATGCCTCTTAGATATCCCCAAGGATCTCATAGTTCATAGTTCATTTATTCGTAACAATAGTTAATAGGTCACAGCATTATTATCAATAAATTAAATCATTTTAAATAAACATTACTATAATCATAGTGAAAAGTAATAAAAAAGTCAATCGGAAATATAAAATTAATAATCGCCAGCGTCTTAGGGACGCTTCCGACTGGTAGTGATCTGGATTGAGCTATCTATAGATCGTTTGTAACAGTCTTTAGATGGCTCAACTGTTTCTTGTGTATTTTGTAAATATTAACACGTATTAGTTTTAATTTTCTTTCTGTTAATAAAACCTAACTTATTGTAATTGAAAAAATAATAATAATATTCATAATCTATAATTCATCATCATCAGCCTGTAGAAGTCCATTGCTGGACATAGGCCTCCCCTAAAGAGTTCCACGACGAACGGTCGTGAGCCTTCTCCATCCACCGACTTCCCGCAACCTTCACAATGTCGTCGGTCCATCGGGTGGGGGGCCTTCCAACACTGCGTCGCCCGGTTCGTGGTCGCCATTCGAGAACCTTTACTCCCCAACGGTTATTGGTTCTGCGAGCTATATGGCCTGCCCACTGCCACTTCAACTTGCTAATTCTGAGAGCTATGTCTCTATAATTATATTCTAACAATAATTAAACACATTTAATATCATATCTAATATTATCGCCTTGGAGATTTGAGAGGATGTCTACCATGCTTTTTATGTCTCCACAGCGCAGCGCAATACGACAACGGAGTGTTCTGGATAGACTACAGCAGTATACTGAGCTTCTTCGACGTATTCTACCTGAACTGGAACCCGGCTCTCTTCGAATTCACCTACTGTATCCACCAGTAAGTAAATTTGTACAAAATTCTCCTACTGTATCCACCAGTAAGGAAATTTGTACAAAATTCTCCTACTGTACCCACCAGTAAGTAAATTTTATTTGTCGCAGCGTCTTGGAGTTATTCTCTGTCGACATATTGCGGGCGTAGAGCGGGTATCCGTGAAAATAATAAAGATGGAGTTGTTCGAAACACTGTATAATCAAACTACGCTTATTTTACACTGATTCTAAATAACAAAGTAACTACGTCACTACACTAAACGCGAACACGAAACGTGAGGACAGTTCCGAGACGTCTTCACTCAGCGTGCTGAGCCGGTCCGTTCGGTGAGTAATAACACCTCGACTCTGTCAAAGCGCACGACAGAGGGCGCTTGCGTTTCGTTTAGAGTCTGTATTCATGACCGGATGCGACATATTTTATTTTAGATATTTTTGGAAAACTAACAGCTAGGTGGACACTTTATGTAATAAATAAACAAACCATGCAGTAGTGATACTACATGTGCACTGATGCCCAATTATAAGTTTCCGCAGATAGCAGGGGATGGGTAGGTATATAAAGTAACGATAGACGACAGAAAGCAATACACACACTCACACACACACAAAAGTTAATCAGTACCATTAACAAAGAAGTTGTCATTGAGTAAGCGTTTAAGCTTACTCGCTGTAGTGTTGAATAGGTCGACATCAATGTTAGCTTTAGCCAAGGAGTTGAACGAACCGCTTGCTCTAATCAAGAATGCGTTTTGCCATTTGTACAAAATTCTCCGACTGTATCCACCAGTAAGTAAATTTGTACAAAATTCTCTTTCAGAGCATCATTAAAATCCGTTATTTATAATATTATTTTAAATAAATAATAATTATAAATATTCCGGACATAGCAAACAAGGTCAACTGATCCCAAACTAGGCAAAGCCTGTACTATGGGTACCAGAGACTGATATACATAATAGATAAATATTTAACACCCAGACACAGAACAAATATCTGAGTTCATCACACAAATGTTTGTCTAGTGCGGGAATCGAACCCGCAACTTCTAGCGCAGAAGGCAGAGTTACTACCAGCTGAGCTATGAGGTCAGTTAGATAGTATATAATATAAATAAGATAAAGATAAATTTATTTTGGTAACAATCTTCACTTATGCTAATGTACATCAGGTTTTGTATATAAGGTTTATAAGGTACAGTGGTGGTCATCTAATTAGAAACACCTAGTCACCTGACATTTTTATAAAGTAACTAACATTATTATAGCATTTAATAGGAGGTAATTTTTTTTTCACTACTTTACAATGTACTTTAATATCTCTAGTTTAATTACAAGCAATAATATTTGACAACCAAGACGACAATAAAAATAAATATCAGTGAAACAAAAAGTATCAATATCGTTAGGACTGGCAGAATGGACAACTAATTAGAAACATTGTATGACTTGGTTCGAAATTTGATTTTTTAAACTGAAATACAGTTCTCACAATTGTCAATCACATTGTAAATATTGCCGCCATTTCTAACTCATTACGAAAAGTTACTATTTATTGTTGTTTTATTAAAAATGGGTAAAAATAAGAGCTGTGATGCAGCAACGAGAAAAATTATAGTGAATTTTCATTTAAAACAAAAATGGAGTCGCCGATTATTTGGAATGTTCCGTAAAGATGATATTTAACGCCCTCGCACATTTCAAACTACACGGAACATCAGATAACGTGCCAAGAAAACTTCGGCCCAGGAAGACTACAGTTCAAGAAGACAAGCTTATGCTTCGATTAGCTAAGGCGGACCCCTTTAAAGGATCCAATGTTATAAGAAAAGAGGTATTTTCAGAAGACGATCCTCGACACGTGTCCACTAAACTAGTTCGTAAACGGTTGGTTGAAGGAAAATTGTTAGGAAGGATCGCTAGAAAAGTACCACTGCTAACCAGGCAACATAGAGAAAATCGTCTAGCATTCGCTCGCAAATATGGCAGTTGGACTATTCGTCAATGGAAAAAAGTTTTGTTTTCAGATGAAACTAAAATTAATTTGATTAATTCCGATGGAAAACGATATGTACGACGACCAATAAACGAGGCTTTGAATAACAAGTACACTAAAAAGACAGTTAAGCACGGTGGTGGAAATGTAATGGTGTGGGGATGTTTCTCAGGGTACGGGATTGGTCCCGTGAGAAAGATTGAAGGGCAAATGGATCAATATCAATACAAAAAGATCTTGGAAGAGACAATGATTCCATATTCCGAAGAAAATTTGCCAGTAACTTGGATATTTCAGCATGACAACGACCTAAAGCACACAGCACGCAGCGTTAAAGCGTTTCTTACAGAACAATCCGTGACAGTATTAGAGTGGCCTGCCAATAGTCCGGATTTAAATCCCATAGAAAATTTGTAGCACACTATAAAGACCAACCTGTCGCAGAAACACGTTACTAATATTCATGGACTTAACAGTGCATTTGAAGACGCTTGGAGAAGTATTCCTGTAGAAACTTGTTATAAATTGATTGAATCAATGCCGCGTCGCTGCAAAGCTGTTATTGATAATAAAGGCTACCCTACCAAATACTAATTGTCTAAGGTTGTAGTATTTTTAGTATTTTTCAAAACTATTGGGGTTTTATTCAAATTAAAAATGATTTAAGTAATGATTTTTTTGGTGTTTCTAATTAGTTGTCCGGTTTGTATCTCGTTTTTTATTTTGTTATTAATATAACTTTCAGTTTTAGAAAAACAACCGTTGTTTTCTGTTATTTAAATGGTATAACAATGCAATATAATATCCGATACATCGATTTTAATACGTAGGAACACTAAATGATACGTTAAAAATTAGTTCGAAAGGGAATTTGCAATAAAAATATAAACCCAGGTAGGTGTTTCTAATTAGATGACCACCACTGTACTTAGGCACCGACTTAAAACTAGCCATCACACAGTTTCACGATAAAAAAAAACCAACAAAGCGAGCAGTGGCTGCCAAAGATTTTCACACAGATGAAAAGTACCCCTGTCTGTGTGAAAATTATAGAGACTTCCAATCGGCTTAAAAAGTCCTACCTACCAAACTTAGTCTTAGCAACTTGTATCTTGGTTGTTAGTGCCTGCTCTTGATTATAATTCTACAATGTACGACTGCATGATCTGCAAATATTTCATCCGGGTCTGGGTGTTGTGGTACCATGGTACTCATAGTTTCTGATACCCACGACACAGGGAATCCTAGTGTGGGGTCTGGACTCTGTATGTGTCCTATGGGCGTTATTATTATTATTTATTTAAATAATGCATACATAACCTACCACCTACCCACTATAGGTACCTCCTTAGCTTTGTACCTACCTATTTATGTGTTTTATGTTTTCTTTTGTTTTGTATGTACCTACATACTTATTGCTTTGTGGGATAAATAAACACGTTTTCTCTCTTTCTTAATTTATAATTTGTTCACAGAAAATGGGAAGCGGGTAATGGTCCAGCAAAGGACGCATACAACATCGGTGAGAACCCGCAGTTCTCTCTGCACGTGCAGGGCAAGGGCGCGGTGTGGCTGCTCCTCACCAGACACATCACCAGGATCGAGGACTTCAGCAACAACAAGGAGTACATCACGCTTTTGGTGTATAAAAACAACGGGAAGAGGGTTTATTATCCATGTAAGCACAACTATAATTTTTCTTCAATTTTTTTATAATTAGATTATTTTTCTTTTGAGCCTCACCTTGTTTGATCGGCACCACACTGAAGCTTTAAATTCCATTTTGTGAAAAAGGATCATCGAAAAAAATGATTGGCACCAAGCCGTGTTTGTTGCCTGATTCTTCTAGGCTTGGTCGCGAGGAACAGGCATAGCTTCACCTAGTTTCTAAGACGTTTCAAAGTGAAAAGCCTTTTGACTTTCCGAAAATCTGTGGGTGAGGCCGATGTTCAGCAGTGCATAGCCATTCTAAATAAAAATAGGTACAAGTCATTTATCCGCAAGCATGGTAGACAACCTCTCAGATCTCCAGGCGATCAGATCCTTCGTCTAAGGGGGGTAGTCTGAGGTATATCCGATCGTTTGACACATGTCCACATTTTGCAGTAGTGAGTATTCCATACGTGACAGGTTGTTAGCCCATCGCCGCAAATAAGAATACTTACTGATTTTCTCACGATGTTTTCCTTCACCGTTTTAAGCAAGTGTTAATGCACACTGAATTTTTTCGAACAGAAAAACTCATCGCTGAACGACCAGGTTTGAACCCACGACCTTCGGATCCAAAGTCGGGGAACCTCTCACCAGAACAAAACTGTTTTTTTTCGCCATTTTATTTGCCCTATTATTTTTGCCAGACGATCCTGAACCTTACATCGACGGAGTAAGGATCAACAGCCCGCACTACCTCTGCAAGATTCAAACTCCCGAAACAGCCGGCGGGAAGTTCACCCTAGTTGTATCACAGTACGAGAAAACTAGGACGATATACTACACTCTACGGGCATATGCGACTTGTCCCATCGCACTGAACAAGCTTCAAAACTACCCGCATAGTAGAACGGTGTGTTGCTAGACTATTCTCAACCCTAGTAAATTAGCATAAGGTCACTTGCCGAAAACATGAATGGCGAGTTGCCGGACGATTCTAAACCTTAGTTAAACTGCATAAGCGTCAGTATTCGGAGAACGGATAAGGACATTATCGTAAATAACTCAGCATGTCCTAGAACCTTAAAATTCGGAAGTATGTGGCAAGCGCCTTTACCACACTGGTTCTTTCACCAACGGTCAATCGCTATTTTCAGGGCCCACACACCACAAGCAGGTCACTGGCTTATTTCCAAATGCCCAAGAAAGAACCAGTGACAGCTCAATTTATTCATAAGATAACTTTACCCACAGATAAAAGGTGAATGGTCAGGCCGGACAGCCGGCGGTTGCGAAAACCACCGCGCTACCTACCCCAACAACCCCAAATTCACCCTCACGGTCCCGGACTGTAGAGGAGGGTGTCATGTGCTGGTCGAGCTGAAGGGGCCTAAACAGTACCAGCTAGGGGTTGACGCCAGAGTGGAGGGGTTGGACGACCCGAACGTTACGGCGCCGTTTTTGAGGGAATCCTCTGGGCCTTATAGGTCAGTTTCTTTGTGTTTTTTTTGTTACCTAGGCTTGTACGATGTCCACTGCTGAACATAGGCCTCCCCCAAAGAGTTCCACGACGAACTGTCTTGAGCTTTCTCCATCCACCGACTTCCCGCAACCTTCACAATGTCGTCGGTCCATCGGGGGGGCCTTCCAACACTGCGTCGCCCGGTTCATGTGATTGTGATTAATTATTATTATGTGCGCCACCGTCCTCTTCTACTTTGTATATCCTGTCCATCCAAAGGTTGCCTGGTAGAGATCGCTTTTAGCTGATAAGGCCGCCCATTGTCACACTATTTTTAAGTTATTTTTTTTTCCTTGTGTATTTTCTTTTGGTGTACAATAAAGTTATATTCTATTCTATTAATGTATTAAATTTTTTGATTCGTAGGTCCGGTTTCTGCGTCCTAGAGCTTCCGTCCCTACCTTCAGGTCGGTACACACTGACAACGTCCACATTCAACCCGGGACAAGAGGGGCCATTCATACTGGAGCTCAAGTCGACAGCGCCCCTGGCGGTGGAGGCGCGGAACTAGCGAGCGGTCGGCAGGAGATGGGAACGACTTTAGCATAATGAACTGTTTTTTTAATGCTGCCTTTACACGTACGCTCTTGAACGCGTGATTGACGTTGCGTGAAAAATCCAGCGTGTGAAGGCGTGAGTAGGGCACGTGATTGCGCGTGGTATCCGTCTCGCGTAATTCATCATCATCATCAGCCTGATGAAGTCCACTGCTGAACATAAGCCTCCCCCAAAGAGTTCCATGACGAACGGTCTTGAGCCTTTTCCATCCACCGACTTCCCGCAACCTTAACAATGTCGGCGGTCGGGTGGGGGGCCTTCCAACACTGCGTCGTCCGGTTCGTTGTCGCCACTCGAGAACCTTTGTTCCCCAAAGGTTGTCGGTTCGGCGAGCTATATGGCCGGCCCACTGCCTCTTCAACCTGCTAATTCCGAAAGCTGTCGGTAACCTTGGTTCTTCTACGGATTTCCTCATTTCGGATTTTATCACGCAGCGAAACTCCGAGCATAGCTCTCTCCATAGCCCGTTGGGCGACTTTGAGCTTGTGTATAAGGCCAATAGTTAGCGACCAAGTCTCAGTGCCATCACTGGCAACACGCACTGATTGTAGACTTTCGTCTTGAGGCTCTGCGGTATCTGCGATGAGAAGATATGACGAAGTTTCCCAAACGCTGCCCATCCGAGTTGGATTCGTCGGTTGACCTCTTGTGATTGCGTTTTTTCCTCCGCGCTATGCACGTTGCAGTCACGCGGCGAAGGCGTCTGGGAAAGTTCGTATTATTTTTTATGTTGCACGCTCTTATCGCGCCTTCTTATTACACACGTTATTTCCTACGCGATGGCGTCAGCAATGTGTTTAGGAACGGAATTTTGTGAACCACGCGTATTGTATTCCAGACATTACCTCAGCGTGAATCGATACTAAAATTACTAGTGTCAGAGTTTTTAGTATCACTACAAAGTGATCTGGATCTGTTGAGCTATCTATAGATTGTATGCGGCTGTTTTTTCATAGCTAAAATGTCAGTTTAGATCGTTATGAAATATTTTGCATACTTGCATTTTATCTCTGTGAATAATCATCTAAATATTTGTAAAGTAGATATTCGATC
The DNA here is from genome assembly GCA_947579855.1 of Anticlea derivata. Classification (NCBI taxonomy): domain Eukaryota; kingdom Metazoa; phylum Arthropoda; class Insecta; order Lepidoptera; family Geometridae; genus Anticlea; species Anticlea derivata. The sequence goes on from OX388269.1 coordinate 10,707,424, forward strand.
CAGGCCTTTTGACGGTTCGTAGGTTTGAGTCTCGATTCACGCTTGGACATAATCTCTGGGTGTCATATAATACAAATAAAGTTATTGTTTAATTTATTTTCTTTTACAAAGTTAATTAAATGCACTTGAAATCAAATTTTACAATCATATTTTATAGAATCGACAGTTTTGCTTGATCTCATTTTTTGTAATTTATTACACAGAAATTAAGTTTTTTATGACTTCATTTTGTAAACGACTCTCATGAGATTTTAAATTTAGTGTTGTATTTATTTTATGACTCTCGTTATGTACTCTTGGAGGAAATCAATGTTTTTAGAGTAGTTTAAGAAGGCCCTTTGGTATAGTACCATAAAATTATCACAAGATCTGTGCTTAAAGAAATGCATAAAAAAGAGTAGTGCACACGGTATTTTATTAATAAACCACAGTTCACCAAAAAACTAATGGTTATGACTGGTTAAAATGACATCAAATGTATCAAATATCTATCAAATATCTATATCAAAATTAAAAAGTATGATTTTATTTTTTTAAAGATAGAAGTATTTAATTATATTGTCAGATTAACCTCTTAGATCTCCAGACAATCAGATCCTTGAACATATCTAAGGTAGTCAGAGGCACATCATTGGAATAGGTACCTAATAACCTAAGGATGATTTTAGGTGTTCAAACGGTTTGCGATATATCATATAACATTTATTATAATAACACTTACGTCTTCTGCATAAAGTTACATAAATTTTGACTTTTAGTCTTGCGATATCGTTGACCGTCATATTGATATCGCAATATTGACGTTATTCAGTTTGAGGTAAGGATAATTTTGAAACTAATTTTATATCTTAGCAAGGAAATATCGCATGCCGTTTGAACACGGCTTTATGCATGGAAAGTGTGCCCAATCTCTGAGACAAAAGCTAACAAAACAGTAACTTTAAATGAATTACAAACATATAAAGTTCACAAAGAGCATGCCACAAAAACGTTTATCTGGCACGCTCCTGCAAAAACCGGTTAAAACCGCTTCTAATTGGTTTGATGCAAATTAATGCATTTTCTCTGATAAGCGGTATAGCGACGCTTTTCGGGGTTCCGTACGAATTAGACTCGAATATTCCGAAGCCTCTTTTTTTATAAAATATATCAAACTTTTCGCTCCTATGTTGATGATTCGCATTTGATCATAGTTTCTGAATATAGGCCCTGTGGTCGTCGGTCACACTTATCTCACTTACTACACACATACAGCGAGTAGGTTAGAAAGCTGTGAGTGGCCGACGCACCTTTTAGCCTGTACACTCCTTTCGTATCCAATGTATAGTATAAAATTAAGTTACCTTTATACTAGTCTTTGTTAGATTACACGAGAAACATTATTACATCGTGAAAAAAACATTGTTTTCTAGATCAAACGTTCATACCCCATGGTATACTGTTCTATAGCATCAAATACTTGAAAAAAACTAAACTATGCGTTCTTAATAAGCCTTAGGTAGCTCAAACATTAACCGTAACATAATCAGCCAATGGCATGCGCCGCGTCATTTAAAACAAGTAACAATAATTCAGACTTTTTATCTTAGTAATTTTTATTTTCATGCTATAAAACTGTAGTAAACCTAGAGTTTAAGAAAAACCGTTATTTAAATTGATCGGTGTGTATCTACATAATTATGGACGGTTAACTTAACCAAAATATATTTGACTTATAAATCATTAGTCAGTCATTAGTCATAATTATTACCAAAGCTAAGCCCTTTTTATGCTTTATCTGGATAAACATTTTAGAAAAATATTGTTTTTATTTTTATAATTGACTATTTGTTTACCTACAGAACCTGTTGTTAATGAATAAGCTACCCAATTTGATTAATGTACTTTCTCTTTTACGTACTTTCATTTACTTTCTCTTTTTTTTTAGATTTTGATGACATACGGAACCTTATTTGTATTTATAAGCACGCACTTTCCCCATTTCATGTTGACCGTTCTGTAAGTTGCGCGTCTCTGTGATAATTGTAGTTCGTAAGAGATCACAGTCGATGTATTATGAATCTGAGTTTTATGATAACGTTAATAAAATATTTTTTTAAACAATATGAAGTTTTGAGTTTTAGCTTTAGTTTCTGACATTTATAGTTTTTGAGATCCTTATTTTATATTATAAATGAGAAAGTAACTATGTTTGTTAGCTACTGCTAAACAGCTGAACGGGTCGTAATGAAAGGAGCCATTTCATTCTGGGCCTGGTCTATGTACACTGCATAGAAAAATTAGGAAAAAATAGGAGATTACAAGAAAAAAACAATTTCATTAATTTGAAGACAAATGCGATGGGACAAGAATAGTTCTTCTGGTAAGTTTATTACTATGTGAACACTATTTGAAGGCCGCCATGTTGGTTTATAATTGGCGTTTGACATGACATTGACATATTTTACATGTCATGTTGTTTGATTTGATGTTTTTGTTTTGTCAGATAAATGTAGGTTGTCAAAATGACATTTCACGCACGTCCATCCGCCATATTTTTGTAGCACTGGGCACTGTGTGTTCCTCTCTTTTTCGAAGAAAATCTTAATGTACCTTAGAACGAAGTCAATTTATATAAAATTAACAATTAAATACGTTTACTTTATTGCTTAGCCATACTTTAGAGTAGTGTACACAGTGCAGGCCCAGGCTCCATATATTGATGAAACGTCTCTTTTGGCAAGGAGTTAGAGATTACACTGAATTCAAATAACATATCTACCTGTATGCATAAGCATTTAAAATATGAACAATCAGATTTTCTTGAGCGTAGGTAGGTATAAAAACACCTGTCGAAAGTCCTAAATAATAGCGTTACGTAAGAACATTAGGTACCATACAAAAGTTAATTTGTACTGAGGTATAACGGTAGGTACATGACCCTTATTCAACAAATCATTCAAAATGGTCTCGATATGATGAATGTGCTGTAATGTATTCGGTCGGAATCGAAGCGGGACAAAATGTTACATTGAAACGGCAAATCAAATACTCGTTAGGTATTTGTTGTTGGATTTTGAACTTTAAGTCCGGGGTGTAGTGTGTTTTTACATTTTCAGCGGAGTTTTAATGCTCAGTCTAAGTAAGAGGCGGAAGCGTTTAAAAACACCTTCCTGTAGTAGTCAAATCTTTTACTTCACTTAGCGTGCTACGCCAGTAGTCTGTAGACGTCTTTCAAGCGCTACGCCGTAGTCATTGGTGCTACGCCATAACACTGGGAAGCTTTGTTGTGCTTATAATTTTAGCTTCAACGGGTTAAGCACTGGTGTAGTGGTGGTAGTGGCCCGCCTTCCGATCTACCGGTCGTGGTTTCGAATCCCAGTCGTGCACTAATGGATTTTACATTAGGAAAATGTATGTGCGCTATACTAGTGCGCTCAAACGATGAAGAAACCGGCATGTCCAAGAACCTAAAAAATCGAAGACATTGTGTACGAAAGGAGCCTCTAAGAGGCGCACTTTAATCCTTTCACTACACTGATTATTTTACCGACGGTCATCATAGGCCCTTTTCAGGGCCACCATACCGGTCACTGAACCAATGCAGGGTGACCAAGAAAGAATCAGTGACACGCACGCAAGTAATCATCAAGACAAGTAATCTTAGTGTTTCGCTTCCCCGCACACCATTTACCACTTAAGCCTGTGTCGCGTAAATGTTTTATTAAGGGTTCGGCTTCAAAATTTAATTTACCTCGCCACTGTGCGATTCCATTGTTTTTGTAGGCCCTAATTTTGGCATGTAAGTCAAATGCAAACGTCGACGAGGTAGCAAGTTTTGCCTGTCACTGTGCTTCTGAGTTTTATAGCTGGTGGCTGTTTGGTTGATGTGCCCTAGGTATTCAAGTACCTACCTACCTACATTAGAATCGTTTATCGTATACTAGCTGTTACCCGCAACTTCGTCCGCATTCATAATAATTGTGGCCCTCTACTTTGCCCCCTTTGATTTTGTGAAGATGCTGAAGCACGTATTTCTTTGTTTCTTACCAGAAGCATAATATGAATTTTTAGATCACTAACTTGAGGAATTATGGATTGCCCATACAAACTTTCAGGGTGAACCTCTCCAAGATTATTTTTACAGACAAAAACCTATGTCCTTGCCCAGGATATTAAAAATAAAATAAATATTCCGGACATAACACAATATAATCTTTAAGTTCATATGTTTTCGTGAAATTATTCCTGCGAATTTCAGACTTTCCTAAAATAGACGAGTTCAAGAGCCAACTAAATTAGGATTAAACGTTCATCCCGTTACACTCTGGACAAATAAAGTTTATGGTAGGGGACGGTGGCGAGAATTTTAAATGCAAATATTTAGATTTCACTAGACTTTGTAGACGACAGGGGCGTATTCCGCGCAAACACTTAGCGCTTGTTTGTAGTGTCGCTGGTTCTTTCTTGGTCATTCTAAATTAGGTCAGTGACCAGGTTGAGGTATGATGGGCACAAGCGGGTAAGCGTGCGGAATCTAGAGCTACATGCAATGCATACAGCAAATTTCTGACTTTACTCCCTTTGCCTTGTTATTATTGTTTTTTTGTATATCCTACTCTTCTTTTTTGTAATATTTGTACCAATTTAAAGGCAATATATGTTTTTTATTTATGGGCGAAGGACGACGTAGACGACGGCAAACCTCCGCTAGGATCGAAATAACAAGGCATTATTTTAGGTTTTGTTGGAAACTATACCTTGTTAGGACCCTGTAAAATTTACTCTCGCCTCGGCTGAACTGTCCACAACCACAGACTGAACTTTTCATTGGACAAAGTATGAAATACGAGAGTTATTTGGAGGGCGTTTGGGGAATTCTTGGTCTCCGACCGAGTACAATCGTTGATCAAATATTAAATGATGCAAGTTTGGTCTGCAGCTTGGTGAGCATACCTACTGTGAGAAACACGAGATCTTAGGGAGCGTCCACATTGACAAATGCACCCTTCTCACTCCAAACCAGGCACAGCGAGTTTTTCTCGTTCTAAATTGGAGCAGCCCGCCTAGGAAGGTACCTCCGCCTTACATTAGATCGTAGCCAAATAACATTATTAGTTTCAAATAGTGTTGTGTTCCTGCGTAAGAGTAAGGTTGCCAGAGCTCTTTAGGGGGGTTCGGGGGTTGGCAACGCGTGCGTGATGCCTCTGGTATTGCAAGCGCTCATAGGCTACGGTAACCGCTTACCAACAGGTGGGCCATATGCCTGTTTGCCACCTCAGTTGTATAAAAAAAACCCTGGTATTTTTTGCATTTTATATGTTTTTACTCCACACACATGACATCGGACATTAGTTTCGTACAAAATGTTTCCAACTCGAGCACCATCACTATAAAGGTGCAATCAGTAACATACCTACATTCTTATTAAATTCTAATCACACTGTAAGTATTAAAGCTGCCCTTTCGCAAGTCTCCAGGTAGTTGTTTAATTGTATTACGTAGTCGGCACTCAAACAGCTCACAATTATCCAAGTATTACATTTTCATAATCTGAAATAGGTCAATGGAATGTTCCTCAGGGGAATTAAATTATTCAGCTATTTCTAATACCTACGTTTATTTTCTCGTTGAAGGGAATAATGGCGTGATACAGCACTGTGGTATTCTTACCCTATTCATAATCACTCACTACCTTTTGGGGGAGGTAGGGCATATCGTGATTTTCTCGCTCTAAATTGGAGCAGCCCGCTTGAGAGGTACCTCCGCCTTACAGAAGATCGCAGCTAAATAACATTATTTGTTTCAAATACTGTTGTGTTCCTGCGGTAAGGTTGCCAGAGCTCTTTATGGGCGGTATGCATTAACTTCTACTAACTAAACTAACTAAAGCCGTGTTGGCTAAGTGGGTTTACCTCGACAGTCGATCTGTAGGTCGTAGATTCGAATCCCGGCCCTGCTTCAATGGATTTTTCTATTCGAAACATGTATGTGCGTATTAACACGTGCTCATAACGGTGAAGGAAAACATCGTGAGGAAACCCGCGGCTTAGTCAGCTCCTCATTTATTGACTCCGTCTTTCCTGTGGATAAGGCCGACTAGGCTGAGAAGATGGTATAGGTGCTGGGCAAGCCTACTCCATCTAACTACATGTCCCAGACACTACAGCGTCCTGTAAGTGAGTAAAAAGTTCCACCTGACTCTGTATAATTTTTTTTATACAAATGTGATGGCAAGCAACGGCCCTCCTGTTGGTAAGCGGTTACCGCAGCCTATGACCACTTGCAATACCAGAGGCATCACGAACGCGTTGCGACCCCGAACCCCCTCCCCTCTAAAGAGCTCTGGCAACCTTACTCACCGCAGGAACACAACACTATTTTTGAAACAAATAATGATAATTGGCTGCGATCTTCTGTAAGGCGGAGGTACCTCCAAAGTCAAAGTCAAAGTCAAAAGGCATTTATTTCAATAAAATCACTAGGATCACTTTGAAACGTCTTAGAAACTAGGTGAAGCTATGCCTGTTCCTCGCGACCAAGCCTAGAAGAATCAGGCAACAAACACGGCTTGGTGCCTATCATTTTTTTCGATGATCCTTTTTCACAAAATGGAATTTAAAGCTTCAGTGTGGTGCCGATCGAACTAGGTGAGGCTCAAAAGAAAAGTAATCTAATTATAATCCTTAATAAAAAAGAGCTTATAAAAATGTGAAAAAAAAGAAGACAAATGTGAGCTTCAACAAATGATCTAAGGGCAGCACACGCTACACTTGATGAAATATGTACCTAATGCTTATATAAAATTAAATAATACTTAAAATATGATGCAAGCAAAAACTGTAAAGACACTGCAAAATGGCATTTTAGCTGTCGAGGGGCAGAGCGACTTCAGGCCATGCGGTTTTATCATTTATATAATCATTTATTTTATAGTACGCTTTCTTAATAAGATTATTCTTTATGTACACTTTAAATCTTCTAATAGGAAGTTGCGTCGCGTTTACCGGAAGTTTATTATAAAATCTTACCATATTCCCCATAAAAGACCCATTTACTTTTTGTAATCTAAATTTTGGAATGCACAATTTATTTTTGTTTCTTGTGTTAGTACTATGCACATCACTTTTTTTCTTAAAGCTAGCCATGTGCTTATGTGTGTACAATAAGTTTTCGTAAATATATTGTGAAGTTACAGTTAAAATGTTAATTTCTTTAAAAAGTTTCCTCAAGGAGTCCCTTGACTTCATTTTATAAATGGCACGTATTGCTCGTTTTTGTAAAACAAATATGACTTGGATATCTGCTGCATTCCCCCAGAAAAAGATACCATAGGACATTACACTATGGAAGTAGCTAAAATAAACTAACCTAGCTTCATCTGTGAGCCACCTTACCGTACGAACGGCATATGCCGCGGAACTAAGTCTACCGGCAAGAGTTTCAATGTGGGGTTCCCACTGCAATTTTGAATCAATATTGAGTCCTAGGAAATTTGTAGAATCAACAAGGGTTAGTGACTCTCCATTTAATGCAATGTTAGTGGGGCTATTGTGTACTACATTAGGCAAAGAGAATTTGATACATTTCGTTTTCTTTGAATTTAGCAAGAGATTGTTTACAGAGAACCAATTAAGGACTAGCGACAAGGATGCGTTTACGTCATCGTAATTTGTTTTGGATCTGTCGACTTTGAACACTAGCGAGGTGTCGTCAGCAAATAGAACTATGTCACACATTTCTTTAACATAAGAAGGGAGGTCATTAACGTAAACTAGGAACAAGAAAGGGCCTAGAATCGAACCCTGTGGCACACCCATGACTCCCCAGGCGGAGCTGCTCCAATTAAGAACGAGAAAATCTCGCTGTGCCCCAGCTCCTCGTAAAACAATCTCTCTATATAAAATCATCTGGAACAGATTTAATAAGGCTTTGCTTGCTTGTTTGCCACATTGCAACGAATACGGGGTTACCTAGTATATCTACACAACGTGATTCATAACATGTATACCATCCCGAAAGGGGGTTATTGTATCAACGAAAATAAATACTATTAGCGAATAAAAACATCAATATTTTCATTTTATTTTTTTTCTCAAACTTACTCTAAATAAATCTGTTTTTGGTATTTTTATCATCTTTAGAACTAATAACTAAACATACAAGAAGTTCGGAAACAGCTGATTCACTGAGTTTGAACTGATTTGACCCCAAAACAGCTGATTTTCGCTTAGATTTTTTTCAATGAAAAATGACGAATTGGGTGTAGAGTAAGCCTCATTCGGGACGGAATACATATTATGAATCACCTTGTAGAGTCGGGTACGAACAAGCTCAGCAATTCCCAACACTTCTTTCATCCTGCAATAAAGGCAGCACTCGTAAGCGCTACTTTACGCCGATGTAAAACGCCCCTGCGATGTCTAGCCGTAAAATTGAAAACAGAGAAATTACAATAGAGGAATAAAACCATTGGATGGCTGGAAACGTTTTTGTTCTGATAAAATGAAATGAAAAGGTACCGCGGCGATAACGGAAAAGTGCATTATGTATCTATCCTATTATAATATATAATATTAAACGGATAGGATATATATTGCCTGCGAAGCTTCGCGACATGTTCCTCTCTCCCGACTTCTGGCCTGCAGGAATAGTTTTCCGACGCTATAGGGATGCGCCAAAGAACAATAAACCCTAATATTATATGCATGTGTGAATATTATATGTATTTTAGTTTTAAGGTATATATATCTATGGGCCCTGTATTTGTACATGTACTTTGCTGTGTTGCCTGAAATAAATGACTTAATAATAATAATAATATATTATTATTTATTGTTTCCTGCATCAGGTTCAGCTTAAATATCTACACAGAGTAGAGGAGGAAAGGCACAGCGAGATTTTCTCGTTCTGAATTGGAGCAGCCCGCCTGGGATGTACCTCCGCCTTACAGAAGATCGCAGCCAAATGACATTATTTGTTTTCAAATAGTGTTGTGTTCCTGCGATGAGTAAGGTTGCCAGAGCTCTTTAGGGGGAGGGGGGTTCGGGGTCGAAACCGCGTGCGTGATGCCTCTGGTATTGCAAGCGCTCATAGGCTACGGTAACCGCTTACCAACAGGTGGGCCGTATGCCAGTTTGCCACCTCAGTAGTATAAAAAAAAAAACACTTTCTTAAAATCTAAGTAGGTATGCAAGGTTCGCTATCAGCGATAAAAGCCTCCTCCAATTGCTTCCATATCACCCTGTCTCTAGCTACTCTACTCCAAGCCTTGCCTGCTATCTTGGTGATGTCGTGATCCGTTTAATATTATAGGTACTTAAATGCGAAACTTCGGAATTGAACCACAAACATCCTCACGATGTTTGGATGTTTGTGGTTCAATAACAATAAATCACGCCGCAATGGCTCAACCGATTTCCATGAAACTTGGAATAGATAGAATACCTACCTAAAATATTTACCTAAAATATAGGCTACTTTTCATCAAGGTACCACGCGAGCGAAGCCACAGGTGTAAGCTAGTTGTAATATATAATCAGACCCTGTATTTTATATAATATAATTTGTTATTATATATTATGTATGTGCACTTTTCTACATTTAGGTAAATAAACATTTGTTTTCTGTAGGTATCGACCGTATCAAGTGAAACGAAGGAAGGGAGGTATTTGCCCTGTAGTTGGATGTTACCAAGCTTAGATTTGTAATAACATATACTTCCTACCCGTACAATCTACAATAAACATTTCATTTATTACGTTTGAAGTTTAGCGGTTTTTCCGTTCGTTGCGGCCTCGGTTTTGTTCCGATTTATTTGTGGAGCTGGTAGCATTTTACCATTTTTGTGGCTAATAAATGAATATAAAGCGCCATTGTGTTTGTTGAGTGGAAAGCTTGGAAGTTAAATAAAGGTTTCGCAAAAGGTGAACAATAAGCTCGGAAAGGTAATTTTGACTTTGAATTGCGAAGCGCTCGTAGCGTAGCGGTTTGTAGAAAGTGGTTAAGTTGGTATGAGAGTATAAGTAATATCAATATAATCATCACCAGCCTGAAGAAGTCCACTGCAAGATATGAGTGCCACGAGCAACGGTCTTGAGCCCCTCAATACACCGACTTTATTTTCTATACCACTAAGGCGCTAAACAAGCTTACGGCCCACCTGTTGGTAAGTGATTACCTTAGCCTATGATTGCTTGCAATACCAGAGGCATCACGCACGCGTGGTCGACCCCGAACCCCCTCCCCTTAAAGAGCTCTGACCAGGAACACAACACTTTTTTTTTCTAGATTTGCAGATTTTTTACTATATACATATTACAAAGTATTCCTTGGTCCCCAAACTAGAATTCCCTGTATTAAAACCTAGCTTTTCACTAGTAGTAATGTAATGTTGTTCCGGAAAATTTCGTAGATATTGATTTTGAATAACCAAGCAGCATTATAATTTGTGTGTGTTCGTAAAAACACAAATTATAATGTTTAAAACAAATAATGTTATTTGGCTGCGATCTTCTGTTAGGCGGAGTTACCAGTCTGTCTGTTTCGATTTAGAGCGAGGAAATCAAGTGTCCTTCCTCGCATCGCACGACCTTTAACATGTCATCGGTCTTCATACAAGTACAATGCTGGCATAATGAGCCGAAGCCATTTTGCTGCTGCAGCACACATCACACCATTTTTACTTTAATTACTTTTCTCTTGTTTCTTTTATTATAAGTACCTAATGTTTATTGTAAAATGTTGTGCAAATGTGTGTGTTTTGGTGGCAATTAAATAAATGTCCATGTCTATGTCTACAACAGCCTTCCAACACTGCGCCGTTCAGTTCACCATTCGAGAACCTTTATGCCCCGACCGCAGTCGGTTCTGCGAACTGCGGGCAAGCTATACCTATTAAAAGACCTATGACCAACTGAGCTATGGGGCTATCATAGCTCAGTTGGTAGTAACTCTGCCTTCTGCGCTAGAAGTCACGGGTTCGATTCCCGCACTGGACAAACATTTGTGACTAACACAGATGTTTGTTCTGTGTCTGGGTGTTAAATATATATATATTATGTATATCAGTCTCTGGTACCTATAGTACAGGCTATGCCTAGTTTGGGATCAGTTGACCGGGTGTGATATGTCCGGAATATATATTTATTTTTTATTTTATTATAGCCTGCCCACAGCTCCTTCAAGTCTAAGCAATGGAGTTTAGAATGCCTGGGTAAATTTCGTAGAGCTTGCCCTGAGCGAAACAATTTTTATCACCCCCTTATCTACATCCCACTTCTAATAACAGTTGACTGTATGAACACCAAAGCTGCATTGGTGAGTCATTTCACTACATATAAGTAGCTAGTGTATTTGTTCACCCTCGCCGCCATTCATTGTTTATTATTCTACATTAAGATAAGCCAAAGCTAATAGAATTGAGGCAGTGGATATATTGACCTTCAGCTAAAGCCTATTTAATCGTATTGCGAAGAATACGCAAAATGACTAGAGTTGGAGAAGGCATTGCCGCAACACACACAATGTTATGTCAGTTAAGCCTTTCACACACGTCAGCTATAATGTAAAAATGTATAATATAGTTAGATACATCTCATTACATCTTTCCATAGAAACTGTCGGAAGATACGAAGGTGTAAAAACATACTATATAGCTGCCGTGTGTGGTCTCCTGACGGTTTCTATGGAAAGATGTAATGAGATGTATCGTGCTATAATATACATTTTTATACTACCAGCTCGTCAATGGCATATTATGTGTCATGAAAACCTTTCCTAAAGTAAGTCATTACAGCCCTACGGTCTAGCCGGGTCATAATGTTGTACTGAATTTCATTATTTCCCATGGGACATATTGTGATTTGAATTTGGAATGCAACCCATGTAGTCGTGCTTGATCGAGGTTGGTTTCAAAAATGCTTGGGTGCAATGAGATTTTATTCTAATTAGGCTGTATGTTATCATTTTCTTTGCACTGCCAACAAATTAAAAAAAAGAAAAACATGAAAACTTTTTACGAAACTTTTTACAAACTTCTTTTTCGACATTCGAATAAGAAAGATTTATTCGAATGTCGAATTGACCACTACAGAATAGAATACAAAAAAAGAAAAAATGGCGCACGGCGCTCAAACTGCTGTTATCTACACTTAAATTCAGTTTCGATTCGAATAAACTTCAAAAAAATTTCAAGTGACGACGACAGTGATTTTGATTCCACTCCAGAATGCATACAATCTGAAGCCTCTGGTATAGTTGGAAACTTACTTCCAGAAAAATCATTTCTTTCTACTTAACAGTCATTGTTTTCAATTGCTTCGCAGAAAGTATAAAAGTAGAGTATGCATCGCGGGCTTAAATGTGTATTTGTCTTGGGCTATCTTGAACCCTGGTTCAATATAGCGCCAGGGACATAATACACTACTTTAAGCCCTTGTTGCATAATCTACTATTTTACATTATAGCTGCCGTGTGTGACGCTTCAGTCAAATTCTCCTTTACTGAACCTTTTTTTTCAAACCTCATTAGAAAATCATGGAACCCTTATAGGATCGCTTTGTTGTCCCTCTATCCGTCTCTAGTTTCTTGGTCAATGCATTAAAATTGGCTAATATTTAACATTTGCCATATCTCATCCTATAGTAAGCGTAACGCTATTGGGAATTATTCGTACTTGGGCCACAGAATGGAATTTAATTTTTCCTTAAGAATTTTCGTCGAAGTATAAATTAGAATACAGGAGCGATTACTCTTTCATACCTTCCTTAGTTTAGGATATTTTTTTTAATTGTTGATTGGTAATAAAAGCCGTATTGGTCTAGTGGGAGGTACCTCGACTTTCGCTCCGAAGGTTAGAGTCCCGGTCATGCACTAATACTTAAATGTAGAAAAAATTATGACGGCAGTAACATTTCTTAAAAACGGTGAAACAAAACAGTTAGAACAAGCGGCGATAGGCTTGCAACCCATCACGCATGGAGTCACTAATGCAAAATGAGGGTATGTGCTAAATGTTCATCATCATCATCATCATTTCAGCCGTTCGACGTCCACTGCTGAACATGGCCTCTCCCACAGACAGAGCAAACTGCTTATCATGTGGGGGGATTTGCCCATACTCACCACGCTGGGCATGCGGGTTGGCGAGCGCAGTTAGAGCTATCGTTGTTAAAATGAGGGACGCTGCTGCCCATCCCCTAGTTTTTTTCCCTTAGTCGCCTCTTACGACATCCGCGGATAGGTAGATATGGAGGGGCCTATTCTTCAGCCGGGGCCACCACGGCCAAATGTTAGGATGCCTCTATTTTCAAGGATCTTATCGCTTGGAGATCTGAGATGTCTACCATAATTTAGGATAAAAGGCCTTTCACTTATAATTTTGGTAGGTAATAGAAACAATATTTCTCGTTCTAAAACGATTTATGTACCGTATCAAAGGAACTACTTTCCCAGATCCCAAAACAAACAGTAGTACCAAATCGCGCAGTCAATTAGCCACCACGACTCGTTTTCAGTTTCGGCCTTCACCTGTTAAACTTAGGATCTAATATCGTCTGCAGTCAGCATTCCCCCAAGCGGTTTGTCAACTTCTTATTAGGCATTCCGTTTGAGGCTCGAAGAGGCTCTCACGAAGCGATTGGTAATAGTGGGGATAGTGGAAGACGTTACGTACGACTTACCTCCCTGTGATAGAGCAATGCGATTATTTCAAACGTCAAAAATAGCTGTTAGCTCCTATCTGTTTTTTTCTGGTCTGTGATTTGATGTGAATTGTGAGCGTTAGTTCTATTTCCGTAGTCACTTGCTTAGCTCTGGTATTATGCATGACGGTATTTGCTTTGGTTGGGCGAACCACTAGTGTATAACAGTATTTTCTTTTATTCATTCACAAACAGCATCCAACAATTTAACGTAACTGCGACTTACCACAGTGCATTCTAGCAAATTCTAGATAAGAATTCGCCTTACGACTACTTGGCGAACCACTGACATCATTAATACAGAGTAGGTGTGCTACCTATACAGTGAGGTACCTAGGTGAAGAGTGTCTCAGAATACCTAAATGCATTTTGTGTGTTCGTCAGGGCTGAGTTTAATAAGTCGATGGTCCCGGCTGAAGAATAGGCCCCTCCATATATACCCGTGGATGTCTTAAGAAGCGAATAAGGGGAAAAAAGATAGGGTATGGGCAGCAGCGTCTCCTATTTTAACAACGATAGCTCTAACTGCGCTCGCCAAACCAAGCCACACGTGGTGAGTATGGGCCAATTCCCCTGCATGATAGGAAGCCGCACTGAAAATCTGTGTCCGTGTGGAGGCCTATGTTCATCAGTGGACATCCTACGGCTGCAATGAGAATGATGATGATGATGTAGATATAGATCTTAGTAGCGAGATAATCAGTACAGTAGTAATAGATAATCAAGTCAGACAGTATTTTTTTTATTTCCTTTGTGTGGCTATGGTATCACTGCGGCCACAACTGGCCTATTGTGATCGCCACTTGTTACTTGTGGAGCCCCTTTACAGGTCCTTCAAAGTTCACCGCAAAGACCAGCAGCTGTTAAAAGCTGAAGGAGTTCCTTTAGCTCCATCGGGCTGAGGATGTGCTTTCCTAAATGGATGCTACGACCGTCAGTCAGTAGATAATCAATAGTGACTAACATAGCAGAAAATTCTACTACTTATATTCATCATTTCAGCCGTTCGACGTCCACTGCTGAACATGGCCTCCCCACAGACAGCAAATTCCTTATCATGTGGGGGGATTTGCCCATACTCACCACGCTGGGCATGCGGGTTGGCGAGCGCAGTTAGAGCTATCGTTGCTTAAATGAGGGACCCCCTAGCTTCTTTCCCTTAGTCGCCTCTTACGACATCCGCGGATAGGTAGATATGGAGGGGCCTATTCTTCAGCCGGGGCCACCACGGCCACTTATATTGTCTATGCTAAATTACATACAAACACAACGCCGATTCGTCCCAAGTTGTTTGAGAGATCTTCGCTTGTTCCGCCCCACGATCAATAAACGAAACCAAAAGTTATGGATTTCAATTATACCTAACTATTAAAGACTAACAATAGTCTGTGTTTGTTGTCTCCTCATTACGGCACGAAGGAGCGAGGTGCGATTGTATAAAGGGATTGTGTGGATTCTTGTGAAGCTGAATTTCCACCTTCAATAGAATGGGAACAATAGGAACCTTATTGTAATCGACAATGTACTTTTGTTAGCTCGTTTGTTCTTGCGTTGTAGCCGCAAACATTTTTTCAACTTATAAAGAGAAAATTGATGACAAAATCAGAAGAAAATCAAATTATACAAATTTGACTTAACTACTATAGTCACCTTGTATAGCAAAACACGTCAAAAATAGCATTGCCCAATTTCAACCATAAATATTCATACGGCAATTTATTAATTGAATTAAAACCAATTGACTGACACAATTTGTTTTATCGTTTTGTGCGAAACAATGAATTTAATAAATTAGATTGTTCGCTCTACAAATAGTAAACGGGAGTTGTATTGGGTTCACAAAACAATGAAATAATGAATGGTATATAGTCTGAAGTATACAGAGAGGGAGTTTGAGGTTCTCTCATGGATGGCAACTATAAAAAAGAAAAACATACATTTTGTAAAGCTTAATACTATTAATTTGGCAAACAAGCATATAGCACATCTGTTGGTAAGTGGTACCGTAGCCTATGATAGCTTGAAAGACCAGAGGCATCACGCACAAGTTGCAGACCCCGAGCCCCGCCATTAAAGAGCTCTGGCAACCTACTCACTGCAGGAACACAACACCAATCAGGGAAAGGGAATCACACAAAGGGAGTTATCTCAGGCAGCTTGCTGCGCCCTCTTTTAAAAAGTAGAGAAGTAGAGTTTTTTTCCCTTGATAAAATAAAAAAATACAGTCTTAAGCTTCGCAAATCGTTGTAATTTCTTTACTTGAATTTACCTTCCCGCATCCATCGGTCCGTTGTCTATCTCCGTGTAGGTATTGCAATTTGTATGCGATCTTGAGATTGAAACACTAGCAACTAACACGAAACTACCGGTAAAGCCATGGTTTTCCTAAACAAACGATACCGTCATCCATCAGTGATCGAATAATTTAGCCTTACGCTTACAAAACTATAGAAAATGATAAATATTAACCAATCAAAATTATAAGATTCAAAGAATAATACGTTGTTGTATGTTTTTGATAATATTTTCGGTATGTATTAAAAAGAGTTGCTATTTTTATATGTAAAGTATTTTTTATAAAATATAGTCATCCTGCCCTCCCGCATCCCACTTTATTTGGGGTCGGCACAATACATTTTTCTCTTCCTTTTACCTCTATCAGCCTTCATGTCAGTTTTCACTCCTTTCTTACTCATGTCATCTTTCACACAATGTATTCTTTGCTCTACCTCTTGCCTGTAACCTTCCAAATTTAATTACCACTCCTCTAGTCGCATGACATTCTTCCGTAAACAGAGTATAACATAGACCGGGCTAGCGCGTATACCCGAGCAAGACGAAAAGTTCGTATAATACAGCCAATTAGAAATGGATATTTTTGTGCGTGGCTCTAAGCATGAGAATGACCATGCAATTAGTGCGGTTTATCATAACCAATGAAACATTTTAAAATTTAAAGAAATGGTAATGATTTAAGCATTAGAAAACTAAATAAATAATAATATGTTCAATTATATAGCCAGATCCTTTTCCAGCATAAAGTTTTAATTGCAAATAGAAACAAAAACGGTACTTACCGGTGAAAGGTAATATTTTCCACTTTCCTTAAAATATCGCTTGTGGAGGAGCCTATAATACTGCAACGTACCATGTTACCAGTTGAATTCTACACCTGCTCCAGGCACATAAATAAAATATTAGTTAGTAAATTAGTAATTACTGCACTTTTTCACACTAACCATTGACTTTGTTGTGCTTTGACCCAAAGTGCATACGCAGACAGTGATGGAAGATAACAGTTCTTTCTACTTTACTCATACGTCGTTCCATATATTTATATCCTTTCCTTTCTTGGTATTATTATTTAACGTGACGTCCATGTTATTCTCGGTCTACGCATTCTTCCCTCCGCATGTTATGCCAATACCACGCTAATTGCTATTGCTACGTCTCCAGTCGCGGCTCGTTCGTGTCGTACGTTCACGTCGACACACCTAAGTTCCACTTCCAACGGTTCATTTAATGTGACGTTAGACGGCACCGACTGCCTAGGAAGCCAAGGCTTAACAGATAGGCCCAATCTTAGGATTTATTGGCTCGTGTACTCCAATTGGATTCGGCACATTTGTTGCACAGACAAATTACTTCCCTCTAACTGAACTGTCTAATTCTGGGGCGTTTGTATAGGATGTAGTCTGCCAATTAGCTGATTGTTTGGTTCCAAAAGACCATTTTCTATGAAGCGATAGTTATTGACGGTGGCATGGAATATAGCAGGTAAACTTTAAATAATAAATAATAAAAGCCCAACAGATACGAATAGACCTGACCTATCACTAGGTATCCCTGGTGTTGTACGTAATCAGAAACGAGTACCGTGCTACCACAGCCCTCGGACCTAGAAAAAATGTTGGCAGATCATGCGTCGAACCCGCACAACTCTGGGGGTACAAACAAGAATAACATTTTTGATCTATGGACTTCCATGAGTCGTAATTATACGACAATCGCGCACAATATGCGTTAGACTGGAGCGCCGCAACTGCCCTAACAGTGCACAAAATTATTGTACTAAGTATTTGTGTTGAAACGAAAAGATTGCGTTACGCTTATGATACGATAGAAAATGACAAATATTAGTCAATAAAACTAAAATGCATCGACGATGTCATTGGCTAATAATTGACATTGACTATCGCATCGTAAGATAACGCCATCGCAAATTCGCGGGCCACAGTGCTCGGAATCGACGCAACTGATTTTCTTAGAGTAGTATCTATTGATGTTGAATCAGTCGGTATTACGCTGCTGACAAAACTACGCTACCCATGGAAGTCCACCTTTAGGAAACGAAATCTAAAGAACGCAGGTAGGTAAAGAAGTATAATCAGGCCCCCAATTCTACTAATTCAATGGCTTCTAAATAACAATGGTTCAATGGCAAAATGGCCACTTTTGACACTTTTAATATTCTGCTATCACAGTCGTATATCAATGGCTGTCATTGTTTTCGCAAGGAACCAATGAAATCAAAGAAACGAAGGTGGCGACAATCGTAACTGAATTATAATGGTGCGATCATTATCATGCGATTATCATTTTCAAATCATGGAATTAGTAGAATAGGGGGCCTGAAGTATTTCAAAGGAATTAAGGCGTTGAACGTCGATTTTGCTGGAACTTTTTTGAATTTCAGTTGAGGGCTTTCACATCGCACACAATTAACGTTGGTTTAGATGAGTCAGTTACTGGCGTCAGTTTTGCGTCACTGGCGCCGGCACTTTATAGTATTGCCATGTGTTTTGTTCGAGCACTAACCTAATGATCCTTGTGCCGTCTTAGCTGTTTTACATTTAGCGCTATCGCCAATATTTGACTGGAGTGGTTTAAAAAACTCAGTGTTTTTAAACATATCGCCCCGGTCAGGCTATGTGTCTCCAAGGATTAACGGAGGTGTATGAAAGAAAGAAAGAAAAAAGAGCATTTATTTGTCCCCAACAACAAAATATTACAAAAAGTACCGATGTAGGTACAAATGTATGTAGGTATAAAACATGAAAACAGATTAAGGAGCTAAACTAAAAATATAAGTGATTGTTATGAGGCCACTACATGATACGATTAACTGACTGATAAAAGCCTACGCCTAAACAGAGCATGCCTACGATGCCAGTACTGATGCTAGCTACTATTCCAATGTAAACCAGCCACTGTGTACCTGCTTTATGTAGCAAACCGCCTAATGAAAACCTACCTAGGCAGCGATTGTGACGGAAGGAATAAAAAAAATGGCTCACGACTTTTACCCCCAAGAACATCGTCTCAGATAAATAAATAAATCTTTATTCATTACCTTAGTGCTACGAATAACATTGAGAATTAATATCTAATTAAGGGTAACAAATAAAACGATGCCTGAACTAGGAAAACCTGTGTCTCAGGCGGTAAAAGGCTAACATTCATAACTAAAGTTGGTACTTATGAATATTCAAATTCATTAACTTAAAATCTGTAGCCTATAAGCTAAATTTAAATGCTATTTAGGGCTAACTTAAATACATGGGCAAGTATTAGACTAGGACATAAATATATTTCTTTAATTCTATTACCTTATTCAATAATTCCTCGGTTTCGTCATAAGAGAAATTTCTTAGGGCAGTGTTTAGGGTTTTTTTACAATTTGTATAATTCATGGTGTAGATGCCAAGCGTTCAGATCCCTGAAGAATCCCCTATTCTAACAACGAAAGCTTTATCTGCGCTCGCCAACCCAGCGTGAAGAGTATAAGTAAATCCCCCAAAATGACTGTTTCTGGAAATCTATGGAGGAGGCCTATGATCAGCAGTGGACTTCCGTCTGAAATGATGATGTTGGTTCGAACCCACGATCGAAAGCAGCATCTCTCACTAGGCCAAAACGGCTTAAGGCGGAAAACCTTTAAAAATATTTATTGTGCCTTTCATTAAAACGATATCGCAAATAATTGCTACAGCATCCGTCCTTGCCAAAACAATTCATATTGTAAAGTGTTACGGTTTAGAATCGCTAGTAGATATTTTTTCGTTTGTTTAACCGTCATTAATATTTTTGTAACTTCAGAGATGGTAAATGCTATCTACGTTGCTAGAAATAAATACAATGGATGTGTAAGGGGTCCATTACGGTGCGTTCACATTGGCAAATGCGGCACGCGCGATTTTGTAATATAGTCTGTATGTAATCTGTTCCTAAGACGCTCGTCGTGTGCTTGCGAGCTGTTGCAGTAACTGCGCGCATTTTAAATATTTTAGGTTAAGGTATATATTTCTATGGGTCTTAGAATTAGTTTTTACCATCTGTACTATTCCTAAGTTACAATAAAATGTTATATTATTATTATTATTATATATCACTTTGGGTGTTACAGACAGCCCCCTATGCAGAAGTTGTATGAATGTAGACGTGCTCCTGGAGTGCAGAAGCGTTTTGACTCAAAGAGCACACTACTATAAGACCCCGGGGACGCCTTGGCTGCTGGCTTTCCTTGAGGACATCGGGTGGCTGGACGGGTGGCCTCCACCCGTCACGCAAAAGGGCCCACCAGCTGCCTAGTTCACTCACCATGTACCAAGAATAAAGTACCTACCTGTAATGTATTCTTTAGACACAAAACATCAATTTAATCTTTAGTTTACACGTTTATTTCATTTAATTAGGGGGCGTTCATAAAATACGTGAGATGTTTAAGGGGGTCGAGTCAAATCTCATCTAATCTTACGTTGGAGAAAGGGGGGGTCTCGGCAAATATCACGCAATTTTTTTTCTGATTGAAACTTAAAAATATATACTATTTTGGTCCATTTAATCCAGATTGTACATGCTTAACATTTAATCTTAAGCGCAATCGTTATACGATTAAGATCATTCACTAATTCGTTCGAAAGAAAATAATTTCATTCATACTTCGACGTTATACATCTACTGACTGTCAAACCACCATATTTGTTTTATACCAAATAGCTCAATTTAATCTGAATTTACGGTACAGTGTAGCCCGTCCTTTGTTTTCGCGCCACTGTCACGAGTTACGATTTAAGTAGTCTATTGTTAAATTATAACTCTCAGCAATATTTATTACTAGTCTTAACTAGTCGTAAATAAAATTACGAAGCAATTTTTTTTTCTTTTTACAATAACAATCCAACGCGTTTACGTAAGAAACCCACATTTTGAAAAATCTCACGTGAGATTGGGGGCTGGGGGAGGGGGTTGAATAAAATCTCACATCATCTCACCAGAGGGGGAGGTAGAGAAAGAAAATTAAAAAAAACACCTCTTGTAATTTATGGACGCCCCCTTAGAAACACCGCCAAGTCTCCATCTTGTTCTCAATATTACAGTCCTGTCATTTTATATAGGCCGTTTCACACAGACCTTTAATAAGGGCCGATACACAACACTACCTACCTTGGTTTGGCGAGTATTTCTATTTATTGTCTAGTTTCGCCTCTATTTCACTAACAGATAAGAAAATCGGCGACAAAAACAATCCATTGCTGCCCTTGGCCGATAAAGCCCCGACTTTCAGTCCTTGGTCCCTTTTCACATGTTAAAAACCCAACTCCTGCAGATACATCATCATCACCATCTTCTTAGTCTTGTCCCACATTATGGCACAGCATGTTTTCTTCTTCCACTCTCTCTCATCTGTTAGCCGTCATTTCATGTTGCTGGTCTCCACGATACAGACTTTGCCTAGTGTGGAGGCCGCTGATGGATTGTACATGGCTGGATTGCTTATTTGTTAAATTATTTTTTCATAAACATTTTTTCATCTCTGCATTTGTTTCTTCCTAGCTCAGTCATCTTTTATACGATCCATATTTTCTTTGACCTCTACTCTTATATCCATTCACATCCACATCTTGCACTCTACAATAATCACAGTCAGCAAAAGCCCACGTCGATCTGTTTCTGCGTGAAAGAATCAAAAATCAACGGACTACAAACAGTTTGTTTCAAGCTTTTTTTAATATTATTAGGACAGTTTTATTTAAGAACGGCACCGTCATAATGTGAAAAGTTAGTCGGAGTGTTGACGCCGAGTCAGGTCTTCAGGGCTCGGTACGTGCGTCCTGTTCGGATTACACGCTCTAATCTACGGTTAAATCGACCACTCCTTATTGATCGTCCATTGGCCGGGTTTTTGCTTACTTAGGGCCCTGCCATGACTTCTTATTGCTATTCAAATGCAAGCGTTATTTTACACGAAGTTGAACCAAAAAGTCAACTTATGTCACCGCCTGACTAGAATCGCTAAGTCGATTAGCAAAAAAAAATCAGTAGATCAATGAATTGAAATAACACCTTTTTATACAACTAAGGTGGCAAGCAAGCATACGGCCCACCTGTTGGTAAGTACCGTAGCCTATGTACGCTTGCAATACAGGCATCACGCACGCGTTGTCCGTTGCCCGTTCGTCATGGACGAACGGTCTTGAGGCTTCTCCATCCACCAACTTCCAATGTCGTCAGTCCAATGGGGTCTTCAAACTCTGCGTCGTCCGGTTCGTGGTCGCTTTTCCCCCAGCGTTTGTCGGTTCTACAAGCTATATGGCCTGCTCACTGCCACTCCACTTCAACTTGCTAATTCTGATATCTATGTCGGTGACCTTGATTCTTTTACGGATTTCCACATTTCGGATTTTATCATAGTTATCTCCATAGCCCTTTGCACGACTTTGAGCTTGTGAATGAGGCCAATAGTTAGCGACTAAGTCTCAGTGCCAGTTTATCTTTTATTTCCTGTAATTGTATTTTGTGTGTGCTTTTGTGCAATAATAACAAACACCAAACACTAGCTAGAAAAATATAGATAACATCTTGAGATCGCTAAAATCTCCCTGTAGAGGCTGAACGGGAGGAGTGAATCGATTACGTATCGCCGTCGGTACGGAAGTACTGTTGAGTGAATGTGTCGGTATGTAGGTATCGGATGTTCAAAATGTACAGTCGCGCTCATAATATTACAATAGACACTAACCCTGGTATTTTTGTCCTGCCTGTGGTTCGTGATCTGAACTCTGTTTTCTATTTGTAGTCGTAAGAAACAGAGTTCATTCCTTATATTATTACCGTAATTATTGTTATTTAGATTGTCACAATTTTTTTTATATTATTGTGTTTGATTATTATCTTTTATTTGAATAAATATTGGTTTAGTCGTTAATTTTTTTTAAGATATGTAATTTAAAAGTACTTTGAAAAGATCTTTACGTCAATGTAATCAAATAAATTTTGGCTTTTAGGGGCTTGCGATATCGTTGAGCTATAAACATCGAACTCAAAATTAACTATAATAAGTAGACGTAAGGATCAAATAAATAAATGTATATTTTAAAATATTTAAAATATTTTATGTGACCTACGTCGTTTGAACACAGCTTTACTTACACTTCACACATAAGTCATTATAATTTGCATCTGCTAAAAAGTCTAACCAAAACGCGATCATATCTTAAAATCACAACTGCACTTATGAACGCGACTGTCTGTACCATTGTATCTCGGATATTCGTTGACGTTGAAAGCTTTTGCCAATGATTGTACCATTTCTGATTTTTTGGGTGTATTGGAAGTTTCGGTAAATATTGTGATGAATCTCGGTCAAAGAAAAAGTATAAAAACGACGCTATGGTATAAGAAGCAGCAGACAAATAGCTAAAAAGTCTTATCTGTTAGAATAGAATATAATATGCTTTAGGTATATCTGTTGGTTCATTATCATCATATCAGCCGTAGGATGTCCACTACTAGCCTCCTTCCCCCATAGATATCCAATTATAATCCTACTAATATTATAAATGGGGCCGTGGCCCCGGCTGAAGAATAGACCTCTCCATATCTACCTATCCGCGGATGTAGTAAGAGGCGACTAAAGGGAAAAAATTAGGGGATGGGCAGCAGCGTCCCTCATTTTATTATTTAATTCTTTATTGTACACAGAAAACATACAGGAATAAAACATAAAAGTAAAGGCATGTACAACGATAGCAACGATAGCTCTAACTGCGCTCGCCAACCCGCATGCCCAGCGTGGTGAGTATGGGCAAATCCCCCCACATGATAAGGAGTTTTCTCTGTCTGTGGAGGAGGCCATGTTCAGCAGTGGACGGTCAACGGCTGAAATGATGATGATGAATATTTTAAATGCGTAAGTTTGTTGTATAATCACGTCGTAACGGCTCAAACCGATTTCGTTGAAACTTGGAATAGATAAAGTTCCTTACCTACAATAGCATATAGGCTACTTTTTATGAAGGTACCACGCAAGCGAACCTGCGGGTGGAAGCTAGAAGATAATAAAGCGTATGACGGCCTCTACCTACTTTTTTAAATTAGTAGATTTTGTTCTTTTGGCCATCTTAATAACTATTTATTAAACAGCTACCTAAAAGGCCAAAACAGCTAAATAGTAGAGTTTGAAAATGTCGTATTTTCAAAATTCGTAGATAAAACTTTATGCCAATTCTGTACATAATAAGCCCCAGGAATAAGGGGTAGTGTACATATTATGAATCATCTTGTATAGGATCACAATACAGTACTTCCATTACCTATAACTTCTACATAGTAGAGCTTTCTAGTAGAACCTATAAATGACAGGACTTGTTTACGACACAGCAACATAAGGAATATACACTACCGACTCCACAATAAATAAAACCATTCCTATATTATTATTATTATTTATTTTTTTAAACAACAGAGGTGGCAAACAAGCTTACGGCCCACCTGATGGTAAGCGGTTACCGTAGCCTATGAGTGCTTGCAACACCAGAGGCATCACGCACGCGTTGCCGACCCCGAACCCCCTTCCCCCCTAAAGAGCTCTGGCAACCTTACTCACCGCAGGAACACAACACTATTTGAAACAAATAATGTTATTTGGCTGCGATCTTCTGTAAGGCGGAGGTACCTCCCCAGGCGGGCTGCTCTAATTCAGAACGAGAAAATCTCGCTGTGCCCCACCTCCTCCTAATTAATTAATTAATCCTATTAATCCTCCCTTACAAGCAATCCATTGATCATTAATCGCACAAAGTGCTCTAGTAAATTTTAATCGCTTCATTTCAATCTGCGAACCAAGGGATTGCTCTTGATATCTAGCGTGTGAGCTTCGAATGGTCGGAAATGTGTTCACACTGCTGGGCATCCTTAGACTTATTCGTATATCATCATCATTATCAGCCTGTAGAAGTCCACTGCTGGACATAGACCTCCCCCAAAGAGTTCCACGACAAACGGCCTTGAGCCTTCTCCATCCAACGACTTCCCGCAACCTTCACAATGTCTTCGGTACATCGGGTGGGGTACCTTCCAACTTTGCGTCAACTGGTCAAAAGCCGTTTGTTTAAATAAAGTCACAAGGATCACTTTGAAACGCCTTAGAAACTAGGTCCAAGCTACGCCTGTTCATCATGACCTAGCCACAGTTTAACTAAGACGCCTGTAATCTAGGTCTTGCGGTTTGTCGACTGTCCAACAGATGCACAAAACAAATATAACCAACGACTCGTGAACGCACTATTCATCACGGAACCTCGTTCCTACTACCCAGAACCTTCAAAACCAACCACTAAATTGCCACTTTGCTAACCATTGACGGCCGAGTTTGATCTTTACTACGCTAGAGTTTGAATTTCCCTACTGGAGCGGCAGTGTACGTGTGGCATTGAGAAGTGGTAGTAAGATAAGTGTCATGGTAAGCGAGTGATTGATAATCAGTAGAAAATTGTAGTTAAGTCATGAACTGAATGCCTTTGTCTAGACAGGGCTGTGAGGACAGATATCTTTGTGGTTATAAATCAAAGAAAACAATACAGTATTGATAAAAAGAAAGTATTACTTAAAAAAAAATATGTGATCTTACCCAGAACTCTAAAGCCGTGTTCGAACGGCATGTGATATTTCCTTGATAATTATGTCATATAAAAGTCGTTGGAAAACTAACTTTACCTCTACTGAACAGAGTCAATTTTGAGTTTGACGTTGGGTTGTGTGCGATATAGCTCAACGATATCGCAAGCTCTTAAAAGTCAAACCCAAAATAAACTTTATTCAGTTGACCTAAGGTCATTTAAAATAAATTATCTCCCCTTGTAGGAATACTTACAGGTTTCCTCGCAATGTTTTTCTTAATCCACGACCTTCAGATCGAAAGACGGGGTACCTTCCATAAGGCTAACAATGCTTAGTTTACATATTATAACATTAAATGAAAAATATTGACTCAAGTTATTTTAAAATAGACAACGTTTTATGAGAGCTTCGAGAATATTATGCGACGAGGAATATCTAAGCCGAGGTGTACAATATCGACGCTATACCTATACTCGTAACAAAACGTCAAAAATCTGTACTCTTGGAAACACCAGGCTGTTATAGCCCCAGACTAACATTGCACATTGATCTTGGGACAATTTGATTACGTTGCGTCCTATTTCCATCCAAAACATACGTTTCTAGTAGATTGACTGCCATAAAATGTTATTTTTGTGAATTCGCAGGCACTGACAAGATTTGAGCCACTGGCTCAGTGGCGTGTATTGGGGGAGGCCTATGTCCAGCAGTGGACTAATGTGGGCTGATGATGATGATGATGATGACAAGATTTGGTTAGCGGTCGTGTCGTCAAAATTTCAGACGTCAAAAATCTGTACTCTTGGAAAAACTGGGCTGTTGTAGCCCCAGCTTTACATAGCTCTTGCACGGTTATGCGTCAATTTGAATACGTTGCGTCCTATTTCCATCGAAACCATACATACGGTTGCTTTAAATTGACTGCTATAAATTGTTATGTATTCTTTTGTTACTCGCAGTTATTCAGTACGTACTTGTATTCAATAACTTTTTATTGAATACTATTCGAAACAATCAAAGTGGTATAGACAAGAAGAAACTAAATGATTATATAAATTATAAAACCTCATGGCCTGAAGTCGCTCTGCCACTCGACAGCTAAAATGCCATTTTGCAGTGTCTTTACAGTTTTTGCTTGCATCATATTTTAAGTATTATTTAATTTTATATAAGCATTAGGTACATATTTCATCAAGTGTAGCGTGTGCTGCCCTTAGATCATTTGTTGAAGCTCACATCTGTCTTCTTTTTTTCACATTTTTATAGCTCTTATTTATTAGGGATTGTAATTAGATTAATTTTCTTTTGAGCCTCACCTACTTCGATCGGCACCACACTGAAGCTTTAAATACCATTTTGTGAAAAAGGATCCCCGAAAAAAATGATAGGCACCAAGCCGTGTTTGTTGCCTGATTCTTCTAGGCTTGGTCGCCAGGAACAGGCATAGCTTCACCTAGTTTCTAAGACGTTTCGGGCGTTAATGCCCGTGGAATGATCAAATTGTATGGAAATGCCATATGCCGTGTTCAAACGGTGTGCGATTTAAATCTGTTAGGTCTTCGTACTTATCAAAGTAGCTTATCAAGTCAAGTTTTGAGTTTGCCATTTGAGGGCTGTGTGTTCAGCAGTGGACTTAACGGGCTGATGATCATAATATTACGCGCGCATTCCCTTCGGCTCAACAGAGGATCCCAATGTGGCGTATTACCATGTAATTAGTTATGTGTCACAGGTGTGCCGGTACTCAGGTGGCTATTGGTATTAGGGTGGAAGCACAATAGTTTATGATATATTCCTGTACGCTTGACCAATTAGTTATGTGAGGAAATCCTATAAAAGTGACGCGATTTTAAGTATATTTCTAACATTTCAAACAGGCCTCATAGCTTAGTTGGTAGAGCCTTCTGCGCTAGAGGTCGCGGTTTCGATTCCCGCACTGGACAAACATTTGTGATTAAAACAGATGTTTGTTCTGTGTCTGGGTGTTAAATATATATATATATATATATATATTATGTATATCAATATCTGGTACCCATAGTACAGGCTATGCCTAGTTTGGGATCAGTTGAACATGTGTGATATAAAACCGTTATCTTTCACAGAAAATGAGAGCACTGGTGGAATGGTGGTTGTGGCCTCACCTTCCGATCCACAGGACTCAAATCCCGGTCATGCACCAATGTTTTTTCCATTCGGAAAATTTATGTGCATTCAAACGGTGAAGGAAAACATCGTGAGGACACCGGCATATCCTAGAACCTAATAACTCGAAGACATGCGACATGTGCACGAAATGAGTCTTTACTTACGTGGGCTTTAATCCTTTCACTACACTGATTCTTTCACCGACGGTCATTGGCTCTTTTAGAGCCAACATACCTCATCCTGATCACTGACCTTTTTTTAAACAACTAAGGTGGCAAACAAGCAGACAGCCCACCTGTTGGTAAGCGGTTACCGTAGCCTATGAGCGATTGCAATACCACCCCCCGCCCCTAAAGAGCTCTGGCAACCTTACTCACCGCAGGAACACAACACTATTTGAACCAAATAATGTTATTTGGCTGCGATCTTCTGTAAGGCAGAGGTACCTCCCAGGTGGGCTGACCTAATACAGGATGACCGAGAAAGAATCAGTGACACGACAAGCAAGCACAGAAGATAATTGGGTGAGCTGTGAGATTATCTAACAACCATGTTCCGCTTTATTTACAGTAGTAAATTAATCTACAAAGCTCTACCGTTTCAAGTGCATTATACGGTACAGCTTTGTAGAGCCGTAGCACTACAAATTCGTAGCTTCGTAGCGCTACGAGTTAGATTCGTAGCGCAACGATGTAGCTTCGTAGCACCGTAGCCCTGCTAGGCTAACCTGCAAATTTGATGTCTGCATATATGCAAATGAACCTGCAAAAACTACAACTGTGTGAAATCCTGAAAATTTTAGGTTTGGTTTGTTACATTCTTCGACCAAACCAAACCTCGACTGGCCTCGTAGCTCAGTTGGTAGTAACTCTGCCTTCTGCGCTAGAGGTCGCGGGTTCGATTCCCGCACTGGACAAACATTTGTGACTAACACAGATGTTTGTTCTGTGTCTGGGTGTTAAATATATATCTATTATGTATATCAGTCTCTGGTACCCATAGTACAGGCTATGCCTAGTTTGAGATCAGTTGACAATGTATGTCCGGAGTATTATTCTAATAATTTAGGGCGCGTGTCCGTCTGAGACGCAAGGGGGTCGATTCCCGCTGCAGGACAAATGTTTGCATGATCTGTAAATGTTTGTTCCGGGTCTGGGTATTGTGGTACCATGGTACTCGTAGTTTTTGATACGAGTTATTGTTGAAATGTGATAGAAGCTCGACTAGATTTAAAAACGTTGTGTTAACAATAGTGTCTCCAACAAAAATAGAGGAAGTCTCCACGGACAGATTAATTAAATTCGCTCGAGAAACGGTCAGAGATCTGGGCTGAGTCTACGGTGTAGATTTGCCTGTTAAGTCAGTGAACATAATGTTCATAAAGAAACGCGTGAGAAATGACGAAAAAATTCGTCAGTCGCAACTGGTTGAATTATGCGTCGGAAAATATCGCGTTTGCGGCAGGTCATAAAATTATAGCAAAATGTTAAATCGAACAATATTTTCATTATGCGTAGACTATTAAAGATGATATTATAATTTTTTTAGAGACTTCAAATAAAGGAGGAGATTTTCATTTTTATATAAAAGTACACTATCATTTCTTATTATCTCCAAATAGGTATGTAAATCTTCACAATCGATAATAATATAAAACACTCGTTACTGACTGAATTACTCAATAATTGACAATCAAAAAACAGCCAAAACCAAAGAATGTAGTTTCTTGTTGTAGATGAGGGTGCAGTAAATAAAACTAAAAACCCAAAACTCAACCTAAGGGGGTTAAAGTTTGTATGTAAATAGCATCACGCGAATGAAATTACAGAGGTTTCCATGAGTTGAAAAAAAATTTCGCCGTTTTGCCGATGTGCTAAAGTCACTAACGAGTAATTCCGTTTTAGAGAACTACCCGAAGAAATAAAGTTTACAAATCTTTTACACGCAGTTGGCTTGATAAAAATACAGCCGCACTTCCCCACGAGATAAGCTTTTACTGAAGTGCACAACGGTTGAAACGGTTTGCCTATAAAACCCGGAATCGCGGAGAACCTGCCACCGTCATATCTGAATCAGTTGGGATGGGACCAGCGTTGGTTAATGGTCCAATCCACAAAATTTCAATTGTTTTGGGAAAGCTTGGCGGCTGATATGGTAAGTAACTAGTAGTACTTCCACGAATAACCTCTTTTTGTGATCCGAAAGCTGATAACTAACAGCACATGACGTATTGCGCCGTAGATTTAGTGTGAAAGGGTTCTAAAAAGACCTACTCATCAGCTGTACATCATCATAATTAGCCTCAGTAGACTAATGCCGGACTTAGAACTCCCCCTAAGAGTGCTACGATGTACGGGCTTGAGCATTCTCCTTCCATAATCATCAATCTGGCATCCATAATCATAAAAATCAAATGGCCGTGGTGGCCCCGGCTGAAGAATAGGCCCCTCCATATCTACCTATCCGCGGATGTCGTAAGAGGGATGTCGGCGAGGGATGGCTAAGGGAAAAAAGCTGGGGGATGGGCCGCAGCGTCCCTCATTTTAACAAGGATAGCTCTAACTGCGCTCGCCAACCCGCATGCCCAGTGTGGGTATGGGCAAATCCCCCCACATGATAAGGAATTTGCTCTGTCTGTGGGGGAGCTGAACATGGCCTCCCTCAGTGGACGTCAAACGGCTGGATGATGATGATGAATTATCAATCTAGCTTCACAATGTCGTTGATCTCATGTAAACAAAACGGAGTATAATATTATGTTACTGGAGGGCACAGCGAGATTTTCTTGTTCTAAATTGGAGCAGCCCGCCTGGAGATACTTCCGCCTTACAGAAGACCGCAGCCAAATAACATTATTTGTTTCAAATAGTGTTGTGTTCCTGCGGTGAGTAAGGTTGCCAGAGCTCTTTAGGGGGGGAGGGTGTTCGGGGTCAGCAACGTGCTCATAGGCTATGGTACCCGCTTACCAACAGGTGGGCCGTATGCTTGTTTGCCAATTCAATTGTATAAAAAAAATACTGTACAGCGATGCCAAATCACGGTTAGCGTTACGCTGAAAACACAGCATAAACAAATCACGACATCGCGGCTCGTACTTGGCAAGGTTCTGCACCAGTATCTACGATAAGGGAAAAAGAAGTGCCTATTCAATTGAACTTTATCTAGTTTCTTTGGTTACAAACCAGAGGCCAAGTTTTACCACAACTTTTTAGTGCCAAAATAAAAAAGATATGAAAGAAGCAGGCACGACTTTTATCCCCAAGATAGTGGACATTCTCTCAGATCCCTAGGCGATTGGGGTTAGTCAGAGTCGTGTCCGAACATTGGCACAACTCACATATTGCAGTAGTAAGTATTCCATTTGTGGTTGCAAACATCGCTGCCTTTAAGAATACTTACTGGCTTCTTCACGATTTTATACTAGACTAGAAAAAGTCATTGGTGCATGACTTTCAGATCGAAAGTCGGACTTCCGGCTAGGCCAACACTCTCAAAGTAAGCCAAAATAAGGTTGCAAACCTTTTTTGATTTCGATTTCGTTTTTAGTTCTGTTGTTACATCGGTTTCTTGTAGGTAAATAGACACACAAATATTTAGTACTTTATCGCTGATCTATTACGAATTTTTGCAACAGCTACTTACCTAACCTGTGCAAAGAAGCGTAGACTTACATATTTTGGGGGGTTTGTATGCAGTTTCGTAAGAACCTCGTAAAATTTTCATCATCATCATCAGTTCAGCCACTCGACGACCACCGCTGAACATGGCCTCCCCCACAGACAGAGCAAATCCCCTATCATGTGGGGGTATTTGCCCATACTCACCACGCTGGGCAAGCGGGTTGGCGTGCAAAATTTTCAAAATGACTCGTAAAATACTTTAAACCACGTCTTCAGCGTACCACCGTAACCATCCTGGTACCAGTAAAAAATACTTACCGCATGTAAAAACATCTTACTCAATACATCTGTAACGTAACGCATTTCAATAAAGTATTGCAACGAAGCATAAAATAGCAAAAAAGCCAAAACACCTACGAAACCAAAGTATTCAAACTAAAAGCTATTGCAGCCAAAAGTTGAATGGAATTGGCAGCAATCGTTTGTCGCTAAAAGAAGAAAAAAAGCCGGGCATTTGGCACGATTCAAACGGAGATCTATTCTGATTGAAATCTGTAGAACTACCAGGCGCCTAAAAGGCAGCGAACGTTATATAACAACCGTTATAGCGAAGACACGCGAAACAAGAAAACGTATATGTGCCATTTGGGACACAATTTCCTCTTGGTCCAACCGGTGTACACAAACAGTTGTGCCTTCTAAATATATATTATGTTCCCTGCATAAAGTTAAAAAAATAATAATTTAAATGGCACTTCGGCGAAGAAATAATAAAAATATCTATTCAAAAGTGTGTTCTTTTAATATTTTTTATTGTTTTTGATAGAGCAAAACCCTTCTTATTCTAATTCTCAGTGGGGGAATAAGATCTGCACAGACGTCCCGCGTTGGGGTGTGAGCAAAACCCTTTCGGGATAGTAAACTAGTTTCGGAACACGTTGTAGAGATGTGCAAATGAAATTTCCACGGCACTGTACCCCACAATTGCCGCGGGAATTGCTACTGCGACTAGGTACATTCAACAAGAATCTCTGTAAAGCTTTCATTTTATTAAAAGCACCCATAATAACTATGAACGTTTTATAGCGGCGACAAGTACTTGATCGAGCGAGCAAAGCGAACGAATATAACTCAAACAACTTGGATGACGTTGCTTCAAAGTGATCCTAGTGATTTTATTTAAATAAACACCTTTGTAATAAACCACTTGTCTTTATTTCAATCATATTTTCGTTATAATTTGACGGTCACCGCATTTCACGAAAACAGAGTTTTAAATTTAATTTAAATGTCTACGACCGCAAGGAAGTTTCTTGGTAACTCATTTACCTTTAGTCAAAAGCAGTTTTCAGGTTTAGTTTTTGTTGTACCTTAGTTGAACAGTTCGTAAAATGAATTCGGCTAAGTGCGAGGCACTACTATCTCATCTATCAACTATTGATATAATAATATGTAGTTTAATCATTGAAAAATTACAGCACGCAATTCTCAAGCTAATTCATACAGTCATGTACGCGTTAGTCAGGTGATTGACGATGCTGCCATAGTCCACGTGACTGGCATACATGACTTCCTTCACTAACTGACTTGACTGGCCTCATAGCTCAGTTGGTAGTAACTCTGCATTCTGCGCTAGAGGTCGCGGGTTCGATTCCCGCACTGGACAAACATTTGTGACTAACACAGATGTTTGTTCTGTGTCTGGGTGTTAAATATGTATCTATTATGTATATCAGTCTCTGGTACCCATAGTACAGGCTATGCCTAGTTTGGGATCAGTTGACCGTGTGTGATATGTCTGGAATATTTAATTAATATTTATTTAACTTATGTCACGTCATCCTCAATCGCGTGATTTTTCAGATTTTAATTAGGTACTTCGTGATTGATATGTTAGACTTAAGTTTCTTGAGCACGCGAATGCCTAAGTGATGAGCAAAATTCCGCCAAATTCCAATGACGTAGTACTAATGAAAAAAAATGCATTTACGTATCCTTGACTTAAATCTTTATGATCAATCAGTCAGCACACCACATGATATGTTTGCTATCATTCAGAAAGTTAAATTATACCTACTATAATACTATTGAGGACACCTATGATGCATTCAACGACTTACCCGACTGCATAGGTGACGCACATATCAAAATGACCTCATTTTGAATGTAGCCAAAACAAATTACATGCACTTCAACCTTGCGGGGCGGGACTATACGCCCCTGGTAATGGGCCTATTGGCAGAAGTGATAACGAAAGTCGCTCGCACTTCGTTTCTTGGGTTTACGCTGGACAAAAGCCTCACTTGGGAAACTCATATTGACACGCTCTGTAAGAAAATGGGTCGAGCATGTTATGCTCTGTGGCTTGTCTCCGCAACCTTCGACAGGGAGCTGGTAAGAAATGTTTATTTCGGATCAGTCCACTCTCTGTTACAGTACGGAGTTGAGCTCTGGGGGCGCGCAGCTGATTGGGAGCGCGCTTTCAGGCTGCAGAAGAGAGCTATTCGTGCCGTAGTTCGAGTCCCGCAGGACACACCAGCTCGACCATATTTTCAATCCCTCGGAATCATGACCGTTCCCAACCTTGTGATATATCAAACCGCACTCTTTGTAAGAAATAACTTGGATGAATACGCAAGGTACGGTGACGGTCATAGATATAACACAAGGCACGTGGATAGGCTGACAGCGGTTCCACGGCGTCTTACGAAAACTGATTCGCGTGATGGAGCCAACTGTGTACAATCGTCTTCCGGCCGAACTCACTAGCGCTCCATCGACACAATCCTTAAAAGTAAGCTTAAGAAATGGCCTTTAGAGCAGTCTTTTTACGACTGTGATGAGCTTACCTCTGTAAATCCTACCTAATTATGGTATAACTAAATAGTTGGTAGGTAATTCCCAATTGAATTTGTTATTAAATGTATAAATTTAATCTAATTATAATTAATTCATAATGCAGCTTTTATTTCTCTATTATGATTATGAATTTTCTTTATTTATTTCTTGTTTTAAAAAAAAAAAAAAAATATTCCGGACATATTCACACGGTCAACTGATCCCAAACTAGGCATAGCCTGTACTATGAGTACCAGAGACTGATAAACATAATAGATATATATTTAACACCCAGACACAGAACAAACATATGTGTTCATCACACAAATGTTTGTCCAGTGCGGGGATCGAACCCGCGACCTCTAGCGCAGAAGGCAGAGTTACTACCAACTGAGCCATGAGGCCAGTTTTAATTATGATTGTGTTCATTTTGACATCAATATTATATTATTATATTAAATTGATTATTATTATGCTATGTAAGTATTACCTACATAGCACATCAACTTGTATTTGACATGTAACTATTATCTGTTATTAAGGTGAGGGTTTAATTATTTTATGAATTTTAATTGAATTGAATTGAATTTTCTCAATAATCGCAAAACGCACAGTTTTGATTTTAATGACAAAGATAACTTGAGCATTTTATTGACGTAAATCCAAGACAGAAACGCGATTGGTAAAACTTTTCTCGATAGATTTATTTTTTAAAGTTGGGTCCTCTGCAACAGATTTTTCGAAAATACTCTGAGACTATCTAACAAAAATATTTTTTTTTAAATATTTTGTTAGACAATAGCATTGGGTACCTAAATCCAAGACACTTTAAAAAAAATTAGATAGTTTTTGAGATAATCGATATTTTCTTATATTTTGCTTACGTCGATTACTTTCGAGCGCCTGGAAGGCGCTCGAAAGAAATCGCTTAATATCTAAAAGCTAAGGAATCGTTGCAACTTATTGGTTCGTAATGCGAAAAAACAACACATCTCTGAACAAATAGAACTTGCCACTCCAGCTGGTCTTTGGAGATTCCTGAGATCACTTGGAATTGGTAAACCTAAATGCATTAATTCTAAATTAGCTTTTGATTTGAACACCCTTAACGTTCATTTCTCTTCTAGTTCCAATCTGAGTCCATCTGCTAGATCTGAAGCACTGACTGAAATTTCAAAATTCGTTGTGCCTGATATCCAAACCTTTTCATTCTCTCCGGTCAGTCAAGACAGAATTCAGAAAACTGTAATCTCGCTGAAGTCCAATGCGGTGGGCAGTGACAACATCGGTCGCAAAATGATCTCTTATATCCTACTGCACTTACTTCCCACCCTTACTCATGTTGTCAATTTCTCACTTGCCTCATCAAATTTTCCTGACCAATGGCGGCAGGCGTACATCATCCCCCTTCCCAAAGTAGCTGAACCTGCCCTTCTTAAACATTACCGTCCTATTTCGATCCTACCGTTTTTTTCGAAAGTAATTGAATCTGTCGTTCATGCTCAGCTAACTGATTTCCTTGCTGTTAATCACCTTTTTAATTCGTTCCAGTCTGGTTTTAGAATAGGACACAGCACCTCAACTGCCCTTCTTAACGTTACAGAAGATATTCGTGCCTGCATGGAAGTGTCCCGTGTAACAGTTCTAGTGCTCATAGATTTCAGCAACGCGTTCAACGCTGTTGATCATAGCCTATTGCTAGCCATTCTGTCGAAACTCAATTTATCACCGCCTGTTGTAAATTGGTTTTCATCATATTTAAATGAGCGTCGCCAAAAAACCAGAGATGGCCAGGATTTCTCTGAATGGAAAATAGTTGAGGCTGGTGTTCCCCAAGGAGGTATTCTCTCTCCACTCCTTTTTTCCTTGTTTATTAACTTTCTTTCCCCTCTCCTTCAAAGTCATTACCATATGAACGCTGACGATCTGCAGATTTACTTTTCTGCCTCTGTTGATAATTTCAGTACTATTGTTGAAACAATTAATAATGATCTTGCCCGGCTGCTCACCTGGTCTAATCGTTTTGGGATAAATGTAAACCCTGATAAGTGTCAAGCCATTATTATAGGTAGCTCTTATCAACTCACTAAAATCAAATCCCTTGGTGTTCTCCCCCATCTGCGTTACAATGACTGCAAAATACCTTACTCGCCAACTGTCACTAATCTCGGTGTTGTGTTTGATTCTAGGCTTAGTTGGGTACCCCACGTTAAAGAAATCTCTCGTAAATTTTATGCCTCACTGCACTCAATCATCCGTCTTAAACATTTTCTCCCTATATCCACTAAAATTACATTAGTAAATTCACTTCTTGTGCCAATAAGAGATTATGCTGACGCAGCTTTCCTAGATCTTTCTGAGGAACTCCTCAACAAGCTCGACCGCCTCCTAAATACTGGCATACGGTTTATTTACTGTCTGCGCAAGTATGACCATGTAAGCCACTACCGAAACAAACTTAGATGGCTCCCCATCCGAGATCGCAGGAATCTGCGAATCCTCTGCATCCTTTTCTCAGTTCTCAAAGATCCTTCTTCCCCTGAATATCTGAAATCTCGTTTCCGTTTCCGGTGTGACACGCATGACAAACCTCTTAGATCGTCTGACAACCTCCTCCTTGATACCCCTGAGCATAGCACTTGTTTTCGTGGCAACTCCTTCTCCGTTGTAGCAGTAAGACTTTGGAATAATCTTCCGTATAATATCAAAAAAGTTGACTCCAAAGATTCATTTAAACGATTAACTCGTGAACAT
This sequence comes from Anticlea derivata, assembly GCA_947579855.1. Taxonomy (NCBI): domain Eukaryota; kingdom Metazoa; phylum Arthropoda; class Insecta; order Lepidoptera; family Geometridae; genus Anticlea; species Anticlea derivata. The sequence goes on from OX388269.1 coordinate 10,744,367, forward strand.
TTTCTTAAGAACATATAGCATCTACACTACATGTTAATAAAACACTTGTTTTGTACTATCTGTTAATATATTGCAGTGTATTATATATATATATATATATATATATATATACATATTTAAATATAGTGTATGGTTATACATAGTATAGTTTTTAGTTAAGTTAAACAATCTGTCGCACGCCAACCTCCTGTTTCTACCCAATCAGGCTGGCTGGTAGATAATGCCTTGGCATTAAGCCCACCTTTTGTACATTGTTTTCTTTGTGTGCAATAAAGATTAAAATAATAATAATAAAACGCTTGCTATCTCTTTCCGCATTCAATTACAGTACATAGCGCTGTCACTTCCTTCACTCCGCCCACTCGACAATTTAATATGATTTTTGTATCCTCTTAATAAAAGAACTATGAACTATGCATTAGAATGTTAATGACATTAATAATTTCTCATTCAGAATCACAAGATAAGTCGGAAGAATTCATTGCGAATAGTTCGCAATCTTCTCAAAGTACGAGAATGCGGAGCATTAATTAAAATAACTGCATGCAAGCGCTGTGTCCGGTCGTCTAATTGATGAACTTCAATTGATTGAACTTCATCAATTCATAGTTCGGTAGAAACATATTCTCTAGTCTCTATTCTCTAGTCTCCCTGTATTTTCGAAACTGGGTCTAAACCCAGTTGCTTTATGTCATAATGTCAAATGTATGAAATGACACGTCACAAAACCAGGGTTTATTTCAGCCTAATGAAGTCCACTGCTGATCATAGGCCTCCCCCAAAGAGTGCCACGACGAACGGTCTTGAGCCTTCTCCATCCACCGACTTCCCGCAACCTTTACAATGTCGTCGGTCCATCGCGTGGGGGGCCTTCTAATACTGCGTCGTCCGGTTCGTGGTCGCCACTCGAGAACCTTTGTTCCCCAACGGTTGTCGGTTCTGCGAGCTATATGGCCGGTCCACTGCCACTTCAACCTGCTGATTCTGAAAGCTATGTCGGTTACCTTGGTTCTTCTACAGATTTCCTCATTTCGGATTTTATCACGCAGCAAAACTCCGAGCATAGCTCTCTCCATAGCCCGTTGGGGCGTTTGAGCTTGTGTATGAATAGTTAGCGACCAAGTCTCAGTGCCATATGTCATCACTGGCAACACGCACTGATTGTAGACTTTCGTCATGAGGCTCACATGTTACATGTCTTAGAATTTTTAGGTTGGCACCAATGGATTTTACATTAGCAAAAATTTATGAACGCTATACTAGTGCTCTCAAACATTAAAAGAATCTCAGTTGATCCAGATCACTAGGTACTAGTCGGAAGCCTCCCCAAGACGCTGGCGAAATTAATAGAAGTCTATTTTAGACATCATATTAAGAGGATACAAAATTCATAATAAATTGTCGAGTGGGCGGAGTGAAGAAAGTGACAGCGCTATGTACTGTAATTGAATGCGGAAAGAGATAGCAAGCGTTAGAAGGCGCTCGAAAGTAATCGACGTAAGCGAAATATAAGAAAATATCGATTATCTCAAAAACTATCTATTTTTTTTTAAAAGCGTCTGGGATTTAGGTACCCAATGCTATTGTATAACAAAATATTAAAAAAAACGTTATTTTTGTTAGGTAGTCTCAGAGTATTTTCGAAAAAACTGTAGCAGAGGACCCAACTTTAAAAAAGAAATCTATCGAGAAAAGTTTTACCAATCGCGTTTCTGTCTTGGATTTACGTAAATAAAATGCTCAAGTTATCTTTGTCATAAAATCAAAACTGTGCGTTTTGCGGTTATTGAGAAAAAACAATTCAAAAATCATAAAATAATTAAACCCTCACCTTAAACACGGCTTGAAAGAAATGGCACTTAGAAATAGCTCGATTTTTGGCAAAAATAATCCTAAACTATTCCACTACATAAATCCGTAAACTCTAGTCATCCCATTCGTAGCATCCTCATTTTATTTATCTAACGCTCGTGCGAAAAATACGATTCATCATTTTGTCCTTTGCAAGAACATTTTCGGACCCTAAATAATATTTCGATTTCCCCAGAACATATAAAACCTTCGCGGAATAGAATATGGGGCAAATATATCATGTAACGTCAAGTGGGATTTCTATGATTTTTTGGCTACAATTGTAAGTACTGAAATTGAAATAATGTGTTTTTATTATATAAATAAAATAAATAAATAAATATTCCGGACATATTCACACGGTCAACTGATCCCAAACTAGGCATAGCCTGTACTATGGGTACCAAGACTGATATACATAATAGATATATATTTAACACCCAGACACAGAACAAACATCTGTGTTTATCACACAAATGTTTGTCCAGTGCGGGGATCGAACCCGCGACCTGTAGCGCAGAAGGCAGAGTTACTACTAACTGAGCTATGAGGCCAGTCAATAGATATATAGTAGATAACCGGACAAAGTTCTCTAGCATAATAAGTAGGGTCAGATCATTGAAGTGGAACTGGGCAGGACATATATGTAGGACATATATGTAGGATGGAAAAAGAAAGATGGACAAAAAGAGTAGTGGAATGGATACCGCAACAACAAGAGGAACAGAGGACGTCCGAAAAAACGTTGGGAAGACGTATTCCGACAAAGAAGTGGACCAGACTGGATGAGACAGGCCAGAGATCGAAATTTATGGAAAGGTATGGGGGAGGCCTACGCCAGAGAGGCGACTACTACTAGTAACTAATTATAGGTATTTTGCGTGCAGAAATATATTTGTAAATGGAAACTAATGTATAAACCGAAAATTGTTTCAAATCTGTAAAAGTTCATTGTAGGTAGTAGAAATAAAGGCTATTTTATTTTATTTTATAACCGGACAGATACTAATATAATTGGAGTTAAGTCGTAGCATCGGCGTAGCATTACCGTAGCATCACCGTAACACAATCGGCAGAGTTTATGGAACGAACCTCTATCTATAAATATCCAGGTCACAGGTCATTCTTCAGGGCTGAAGCTCCCACCACACCCATCAAAATCGGTTAAGCCGCTTAATAGTGAAAAGGTAACAAACAGACATAGAGACATAGATGTATGTTAGGTATATTTTTACATGTATGTTAGTCACTAAGGCAACAAAGGTTGCAGGTTGTCTGTTGGCATCTATGGGCCAACATTTTTGTTTACAATTATTTGATGCCTGGAATAAATGATATTAATATATTATATTATAGATACGTTCGCGTTAATATTTGTGTGAAGTGTGATAGCTTCGTTGTAAGCTTACCGTAGCACTATCGTAGTACAATCACAAGCATCACTTTGAATCATGCCACTAACCAAATAACTAAACTGAAATGAAATGATTACTTACTAGTGGTTCCCAAACTGAAATCTCGCGATTTCTATTAAAAGTTGGTGCTTTGATGATATTTGAGGATTTTTTTTTTTTTATACAACAGAGGTGGTAAACAAGCTTACGGCCCATCTTATGGTAAGCGGTTACCGTAGCCTATGAGCGCTTGCAATACCAGAGGCATCACGCACGCGTTGCCGACCCCGAACCCCCTTCCCCCTTAAAGAGCTCTGGCAACCTTACTCACCGCAGGAACACAACACTATTTGAAACAAATAATTTTATTTGGCTGCGATCTTCTGTAAGGCGGAGGTACCTCCCCAGGCGGGCTGCTCCAATTCAGAACGAGAAAATCTCGCTGTGCCCTACCTCCTCCTAAAATTTAGATGAACTTTGATAATATCACCTTTAGCATGTTTTGTAACTAATATAAAGGGAACTACGAAGTCATTGATACTTTACCAAAGTCCCGTCCAATTACCAGTGCCCGTTTGAGACGCAAGGGATGCGGCTTCGATTCCCGCTGCGGGAAATGTTTATTTTTATTTTTTTATTTATTAGAGAAACCAACGGCGTAACAAACGTAAGATAAACGCTATAGCTAGATAGAAAGGCTAATAAAAGGTTTCTACTTTTGAGTTTATATAAAAGAAAATGTTAGGAACAAACTACATAAAACTTAAACACATGACTACCTACCATGATACTATTAAAGCCTAGTAGGATACATTTTATCAGAGGAACTGTCTTCTTATTAAATGATACAATACAGCTATTTCAATTAAATTTGGCATCATCAGTGCCAGTCGGATGAGCAGTAAAACATATTTTAAGGAACTAGGTAATACCAGGGGTACCATTGAGTAAGCGAGATAGGAACGCAGATCTCAACCCTGACGTCAATTCCATCACCCATAGCGACATCCAAAACATCTCAAATATGATAAGGAAGGTTTAGGATCATGAAGTAGTCTAGTGTGAAATGTTTAGGAACCCACTAATACTGACAAAACCCCAAAGCTACGAACCACATCGCCACCCCGCCCCAGCACTGGGAACCCTGGGCTGATTATGAAATATTACGAGTTACTAGCTGATGTTAGTAATATATAACTATAAGATGTGATCTAAGTAGGTGTTGTTCAACTACCATGCCCTACGAATGTTTGCATGATCTGCAAATATTGGTCTGGGTGTTGTGGTAGGTACCATGGTACTCGTAGTTTTTGACTGGGAATCCTATGTATGTGACTGTTGGGCGTTATTTATTATTATTATAAATTAGGCTGTCATAAAATATAATACGCTCTGACGTATGATCTAATTTAGACCAGAGATTATTTGTTATTACAAGCCATAATTGGATACATTATCATCTGTTGTAGTTTAAGCTGAATATAACCACTAATCAGGCAACATGAAAGCCGTGAAAGGCGTTATTAGATAGGTAACTGATTTCGGATCACGTTAGTAACAAAATGGCTATTTTCGGCAAATTACGTTTTCTTTCATTTATAAATCCTTTATTAGCGATTCCCACCGACTAATGAGTACCGAGATTTACTGAGAGTTACTGTTGTTGATCGATGTTGATACTGTTGATCTGAATATAGAATTAGATTCCAATTTTCACTGTTAATTTTGTAGAGATTTTGATACAAAAGACCTTTTAATACTCACGACTTTTATCCCCAAACACGGGTGGATAGCCTCTCAGACCTTTTTTTTTTATACAACAGATGTGGCGAACAAGCTTACGGCCCACCTGATGGTAAGCGGTTACCGTAGCCTATGAGCGCTTGCAATACCAGAGGCATCACGCACGCGTTGCCGACCCCGAACCCCCTTCCCCCCTAAAGAGCTCTGGCAACCTTACTCACCGCAGGAACACAACACTATTTGAAACAAATAATGTTATTTGGCTGCGATCTTCTGTAAGGCGGAGGTACCTCCCCAGGCAGGCTGCTCCAATTCAGAACGAGAAAATCTCGCTGTGCCCTACCTCCTCCTAAAATACAAAAAATCCAGAAAATCAGATCTTTGATACCCAAGGGAGGTAGTCAGAGGCACGTCAAATATAAATCGGAGTGAAAGCGTATATCGCCTTTCAATATCTTAGTATAAACAAACGCACTTGGTAATAAAATCGTTAGTAAGATTTTGTTTATTGCTTGAAGCCGTGTCCGAGCGGCGTGCGACATGTCATCTAAGGAAAGTCCATTTTGAGTTTCATTTAATTTATTTATTCATTAACAATTTTTACTGAGTATAGATTTCAAGTTGTAGACCACTATGTCTATTTGGGTCAGACGATTCAACTAGGCAGGTCCAACTTCGACAAAGAGGTCAACCGACGAATCCAACGCTGCCCGCGTTTGAGAAACTTCGTCATATCTTCTCGTCGCAGATACCACAGAGCCTCAAGACAAAAGTCTACAATCAGTGCGTGTTGCCAGTGATGACATATGGCACTGAGACTTGGTCGCTAACTATTGGCCTTATACACAAGCTCAAAGTCGCCCAACGGGCTATGGAGAGAGCTATGCTCGGAGTTTCGCTGCGTGATAAAATCCGAATTGAGGAAATCCGTAGAAGAACCAAGGTTAGCGACATAGCTTTCAGAATTAGCAGGTTGAAGTGGCAGTGGGCCGGCCATATAGCTCGCAGAACCGACAACCGTTGGGGAACAAAGGTTCTCGAGTGGCGACCACGAACCGGACGACGCAGTGTTGGAAGGCCCCCCACCCGATGGACCGACGACATTGTTAAGGTTGCGGGAAGTCGGTGGATGGATAAGGCTCAAGACCGTTCGTCATGGAACTCTTTGGGGGAGGCATATGTTCAGCAGTGGACTTCATCAGGCTGATGATGATGTTGATAGATTTTTTGTCTGAAAATACCATTTACACGATAAACTACAACTTACATGCAATCAAAAAATAAATTAATTGTATAACTCAAAGATATCTACTTAATTCGACGTTAGGATCGTTTTGAAATAAGTTTAAATCGCACGCCGTTTGAACATGGCATCTCTATGTAAATTGGTCATAAATCATACGCAGACTTCCATAAGCAACTTGTAGCCGACCAGCTAATCCTATCCATTAGGGCGTAAATTACAACCTTGGAAGGCCCTACCTAACACATTCTGCCGAAGTCTACCAGCCAACATACGAACATACGGCACACATGGGAAATGTACTACGAATTATTTCCCCAGTAATTGGCAATTACGTCACAATAGCCCGAATGTACGTCCCCTAAATAAGGGATTGGAGGGGAAAGTTAGTTTTTCTTGTTCAAATTGGGTGTATTGTTGTGTGTAGCCTTGATTGAATGATCTGATCTTCGCGTCTATCATCATCATCAGCCGATTGTGCACGAAAGGAGCCTGAAAAGGTGGGTCTACATTTGTGGCATTTCAACGCGCCGTAGCTCCGTAACATGTTACGGTACTTGCTACGCTAAGTGTGGACCAGTCACGGCGAAATGTTCTTGCTTTCGTTGGTGGGCCTCTGAGTGGATCGCTGCGTGGCAATAGCTCGTGTGACATGTCCGCGTGTCAAAATCCGCCCACACTATGAACAAATGCTTCAAACTTAAAGAACTTAAAGAATACAACAAATTATACTTAGTGGCTTTTCTTAATTTTCCTCAGAAAGTTTATTGGAGTTACTTCATTTCGTAACAGTAACTTCAAATACTTTTTGTATGTCCTATCAAATAGTAAAATGACGAAATAGTTAATGATGTTCGACTTAAAAGAAAATGTTGCAATCTTTATTTTTGACCGAACGCTAAGAGGACCGATTGCGAGGATGACTAGTTGCTAAGTTGACCGATCAAGAAGTTGACTGATTGCGAAGTTTACCGATTACGAAGTCGTAAAAAATAGTGGACAGTTTGCTAAGCCCCTTCGTCCACGGCGCGACTCAAAAGGAACGCGACTGAAACACTAGTATTTCAATGCGCGTCCGTCCACGGCGCTACTCAAAAGGAACGCGTTTGTAACTAGTCTCCTGGCGACTCGACATGCTGGTCGCCAGGCGACTGGTTTCGAGAAACTGTTGAATAATGAACAAATAAAAAGTAATTATAAGTGATTCTGACGTCTATGTGACTGTAGAAGTAATAATTCCATGTCATCGCTCGAATTATCACTAGTCATGTTAATTATTTTCGTTTTCAAAACTTTGTTTACATAAAATCGTGTACTGAGTGACTGAGTTTCAGGAAATTCCAGTAGCGTCGTGGACGAGTCAGAGTTTCCAATCAGTCCGCAACTCTAGTTTCTAATGAGTTCCGTCACTTTTGCGTAGCGTCATGGACGAAATGGCTAAGTTGGCCATAAGCGAACAAATGTGTTTTTGTAACGCCTAACTGTTACGTGCCGAGGCCGTACGCGTTGAAATGACACAAATGTGGACGCACCTTAAAAGGCGCTCTTCAACTTTGTCCTACACTGATTCTTTCAACGACGGTCATAGGCCCTACCATACCTAACGTGACCATAATTTATTTCCGTCAAAGAGTTTTTTTAGAAATTAAATGTTATTCGTATTTGGTTCGGGGTCGGCAAGGCGTGCGTGATGCCTCTGGTATTACAAGGCATCATAGGCTAAGGCTAACAGGAGTGCCGTAACCTGGTTTGCCACATTAGTTTTATTAAAAACTAAGGATACAACAGCATCAGCGGCCTTATTGTTTAACTGAACTGAAAATATCAAAAGACAATGATTATACAACAAGAGACTGTTTCCACAAAAATGCTAAAAGTCCACGGCAGATAACAAGACATATCTCAACAGAAAACTTCGTGAGTCTAATTACCTGTCACTACCTGACCCAACTTCGTCGGTCTGGGGATTTTAATTAACGAAAATTGACGGAAAGATATAAACTGAGGAACTGGGGAAAATATTGCCATTACTAATGAACGGTGACATTTTTAATTCGACGTGGTACGTTCTTGGGCTTCATATAAACTTTAGCCGTACTGTAGAGAGACACATTCCAACATCGGTTGTTCTTGTGGTCTTAATTCCGACGAAAAGGGTGAAATTTTGGGTTCGAATTCCAGTCATGCATCAATGACTTTTGTTTAATGGGTTAAATCAGGATTCCCTAAATGAAATAAACGAAAAAATTCTCCAAGGCTTGAATATTTCTTTATGTAATAATTGTATGCGAGTATCATAAGTGTGAGTAGCCAGTTCTCATCAGATGCTGTTTCTATACAAGATCTGATGAATCATAATATGTATGCTATTCCAAAAGCTTATTCTAAGCCTAATTAGCAATAGTCTAAGACTTTTGGACATTTAACATATTTCATTGTAAAAACTCTATGGAAAAATCTGCTGTTTTGGGGTAAATTCAGTTTATTCCGCTGTTTTAGGTCGTAATATTGGTGGCGAACTTCTCTTACGTTTAATAATTACTTATAAAGATGATAAAAATACCAGAAAACTGATAACTTGAAGAAGTTAGGGGAAAAAACTTAAAATATATGTAAATATTTTGTTTTTTTCTAATAGGTAGGTATTAATCATCATCATCATGATGATGATGATTAATACCTACCTATTAGACCTATGAGACCTATTAGATGATCATGATAGGTATTAATATTTTGGTAATATTCTTTCTTTTTGTTGATAGACTAAGCCCCTTTTGGGATGTCATACATAATAAGAAAAACAATTTTTAAAAGAAAACCACCACTAAATACTATCAAGATACTATGTAATTTTAAGCATTTCTAGTTTCCTAGTTATATGACCTTAGGCGTCTACGTCTGTAGATTGTAGAATTACTAGAAATGTTAACCTTCGTCGTACAGCCGAGTAATGAATGCGCATAGTTCATAGGCAAACAGACGTAGTACGTCTTTGTTACTTGTACAATGTAGTGCAAATCAAGGCACGTTTGAATCGGAGAAAGCGGCAAGCTCCCTAACGATGAGCAAATTACATTGTGGCGAGGCATTCTACAACTGGGACTCCGTAACTAGGATACGTGACGTAGTAACTAGTATTTAAAGAACCCTGCTGTTCCTTATCTTATGCTGTTTCCGGGGGACAACTGACAGTGACAGATAACAGATGATACCTGAGATGGAGAGATGGATACATTCTCTCTAGGAGTCAGTCAGTCTGTGGTCAAGCCGGCACGAGCGGGCGCGCGGGAAGTCACTGAGAGATATTATATGTGATATGCTAACAACAGGGGTTGTCCTGCTAGGAACCAGTGAGATGAAAGGCATACACCACTCGTACTATCCCCAAAAAGGGTTATTCTCAGGTTTAAGATTTTATTTTCTCAAAAGAATAAATTCACTTACATGGAGACAATATTTACTTATATCTGACACTTTTAGGGCTTAAGCGTACACAATTTTAATATTAAACTAAACAATTATAAAGTAGAAATTGTAGTAGAAAAAATATTCTAACAACAAAAGATTAGCTAAGATATTTTTTATAGTTCAGTCAAAAAATTAAGTTTTTTCCGTTTTTTTCTAATCAGCTGCTTTTGCTCTTTTCAACACCTTTCTAACTAATTATTAAACACACAAAAAGTTTGACTTCAAGATTACCTACTGCTACAACTGAATAATGACTGAATATGTATGAGCTGATTTTACCCCAAAACAGCAATTGCAAAGTGAAATTATTTTTTCAAAGAAAGAAAACAATTTCCCAAATAGAAATTACAAATTACCAAAAGTCGTAGAACAAACGTTATTAGCAATTAGTTGTAGAATAAGCCCCTTTAGGGATAGTATACATATTATAAAAACACCATATTATACATATATATTATAATAATAGTACATTGGGGTACAAGTGTGTAAGTTAAAGATTAAGAGAGCCGAGGACGGTAATCATCTATACATACGTGTATCATACGACATTTTTCAACTCACTTGAGAATAAAATAATACTCAAAATAGCTGTAAAAATGAGTTGTGATTTTTTTTTCGCAATGGCGTGAAAAATTAATCAGTTTTCCTATGAGCGCGCATCTTACAATGGCGATCGGCCATAGAATGAGTTTTTTTTACTTTTGCGCACGATCTTTATTGTATCGAAACTTTTTTAAGAACAAAGCTGCTCAACCAATAAGTTAAACAAACTCACGTTTGTGAATAAAAGCAATGAAAAAGTCTCAGTTTGATTACAGGTATCATTATGTGCCTAATTGCGGTGAAATTAGAGCCACTTTATGAGTAAGTGTGTTGAAAATAATATAATGCTTGAAGAAAGAATGAAAAACAATGAGAAAGAACGCTCTTGTTTTAAGCTCTATGTTCGGTTTAAACCAGCCTTTACAATCTGCAGATTCCCACTAGAATACATAGTAGAATTGATCTGTGATACCCGCAAGCAGATTCCGTTCCGTCGAGCTCAATTTCAATTCGTTTTCTATTTCATAAAATTTAATTCACTCCTGTTATTGGATGATATTCCAATTACCAATAGCTGGAGGCCATTGCTGCGGTTAACTATTCAATCGGCAAGCAGTCTGCAATCTGAGCTCTCAGTTTTATACTACGGTTTCTAATAAGACGGTCGCAATAAAAAGGTCATGGTTTACTGAAGACTCTATTAAATATAGAATGAATGAATGAATGAATGAAATATAGGTAAATAAATGGGCTTCACACACGGCAGCTGTCACTATGACAAAAGACGGGTATCAGAAACTATGAGTACCATAAGTACTACAATACCCAGACGCGGAACAAAATATTTGCAGATCATACAAACATTTGTCCCGCAGTGGGAATCGAACCGGCACTCTTAAAGTCTCAGACGGGCACTCGCCCGTCTCGTTGATATTTGGGTAATCAGAATTATCTAGCTGTCAGAATTAGCAACTTGAAGTGGCAGTGGGCAAGCCATTGCATCATTAAAGAAATAATGTCTATGATCTTGTAGAACCGACTACCGTTGGGGAGTAAAGGTTCTCTAATGGCGACCACGAACCGGACGATGCAGTGTTGGAAGACCCGATGGACCGACAGCATTGTTAAAGTTGTGGGAGTCTGTGGATCGAAAAGGCTCTGGACCGTTCGTCTTGGCACTCTTTGGGGGCCTGTGTCCAACAGTGGACTTCTGCAGGCTGATAATGATGATGATTCGAGTAAACAAGCTCACAATATCAAAATCACTCTCGTGTACCGCGTTATCATATAACAAACACGAATTCAGAATTCCTTTTCATCAAAGACAAACACATTTCATATGGGTACAGGATGCCCTAGATTTAACATATTTGATCGCGAGAAATCATAGTAGGTACGTATAATAATTATGTAACACAGTTCAAAATTAAAATATAAATACGCTCACGACTTTGCGTGTTTGATAAACATTCTGTCAGATCTTTAGTCGTTAAGATCTTAGTAGATGTCTATGGGGTCTTTAGAAGCATGCGGCCATGTGCGAAAGAAATGTCTTGTTCAGATGTGCCTCTGACTTCCCTTAGAAATCTTTAAGAATCTGCCTGGAGTCCTGTTAGTTGGGGATTACAATTGTGAGCCTATTTGATAAACTATATAAAGGTTACAATTTTTTCTGTTGCAAAATTATCATTAAGTCTATGTACCTAAGTCAATTTTCAGTTTGACATTTGAGAGCGTACGATATCGCAAGCCCCCAAAAGTCAACCTCAAAATTGACTTTATTCGGTAGACGTAATGCTCAGTCTGAAATAAATTTCAGATGACATATCGCTCCCCGTGTGAAACCCGCTGAATTTAATGTCTCCGCCAATATGACCATGTAAGCTACTACCTATCGAGCCAAACTTAGACGGCCATCTGGGCTCGCAGAACTCTGCAAATGCTTTGCATCCTCTTAGATCATCTGACAACCTTTTTCTTAATTTCCCCAAATATAGCACGACTTTGGAATAAACTCTAAATTGATAAATAACACCCAACAGTCATATACACAGTCCTGACCCCGCACTAGGATTCCCTGCGTCGTGGGTATCAGAATCTACCGAGTACCACAACACCCAGACCCGGAACAAATATTTGTAGATCATGCAAACGTTTGTTGCGCAGCGGGAATCGAACCCGCACTCCTTGCGTCTGAGACAGCCACTAGGCCCGCTACGCCCCCGAGGTCGTCAATAGTTTATCTTTATCTTTATCCTTATCTACCTTATTTTACTCATTACTGAACTGAGATCATGTGTTTCATCAAATGACCTCAGTTCCGGGCGACTATTAGTATATTCTGGTACACCCTATATTATTAATGCTGTTGGCTATAAAACGGGGCAATACTCGACAATAAAACTCCAGTTTCTATTGATAGGACAAATAAAACAAATCCTCAGAGTAAAAAAAATGAACAACACAAACGAGAGCGTTTGTTAGAGTGCGTGCAGACCATTTATTGATGTTCGCGTTATCTTGTATTTGAAGTTATCACCATCATCATTTCAGCCATATAAAAATAAATATTCCGGACATATCACACAAGGTCAACTGATCCCAAACTAGGCATAGCCTGTACTATGGGTTCCAGAGAGAGATTGATATACATAATAGATAAATATTTAACACCCAGACACAGAACAAACATCTGTGTTAATCACAAATGTTTGACCAGTGCGGGAATCGAACCCGCGACCTCTAGCGCAGAAGGTAGAGTTACTACCAACTGAGCTATAGGCCAGTCGGCCATTAAAAAGTCCACTGCTGAACATCAGCCTCCCCCACAGATTTACAGAGCGACTTCCTATCTACCTACCTACCCTATCATGTGGGAGGAAATTGCCCATACTCACCACACTGGGCACGCGGGTTGGCGAGCGCAGTTAGAGCTATCGTTGTTAAAATTGGAGACGCTGCTGCCCATTCCCTAGATTTTTTCCCTTAGTAGCCTCTTACGACATACACAGGTAGGATATATGGAGGGGCTTGTTCTTCAGCCGGGGCCACCACGGCACGGCCAATGTCATCATCATCATCAGCCTGTAGGAGTCCACTGCTGGACATAGGCCTCCCCCAAAGAGTTCCATGACGAACGGTCTTGAGCTTTCACCACCCACCAACTTCCCGCAACCTTCACAATGTCGTTGGTCCATCGGGTGGGGGCCAATGTACCTATATAATATTTTAGGTATTATGAAAGTATAATAAGAGAGTTCATATTAAACTAGGACAACGGTGAAGGTATTAGGGCTGCTCAAAAGCCTCAATACTTGCTTAAAACTAGTAGTCACCCATCCATTTGGGCCTGGACGTTGCTTAATATGGTCGATATATGACGAAAAACTAGACCTTGCGCTTCCTAACATTTTAAAATGTGATTTAAATCACATGAACTTATTGTAATCGCTAAGTGTAACCAAAGACTATATAATACTACTTGGTGTAACCCGAAATGATTAGCATGAACCAAGGATAATATAATATAATCATCATCTTTATCAGCCTGTAGAAGTCCACTGCTGGACATAGGCCTCCCCTAAAGAGTTCCACGACGAATGGTCTTGAGCCTTCTCCATCCACCGACTTCCCGCAACCTTCACAATGTCGTCCGTCCATCGGGTGGGGGGCCCTCCAACACTGCGTCGTCCGGTTCGTGGTCGCCATTCGAGAACCTTTACTCCCCAACGGTTATCGGTTCTGCGAGCTATATGGCCTGCCCACTGCCACTTCAACTTGCTAATTCTGAGAGCTATGTCGGTGACCTTGGTTCCTCTACGAATTTCCTCATTTCGGATCTTATCACGTAGTGAAACTTCTAGCATAGCTCTCTCCATAGCCCGTTGCGCGACTTTGAGCTTGTGTATGAGGCCAATAGTTAACGACCAAGTCTCAGTGCCATATGTCATCACTGGCAACACGCACTGATTGTAGACTTTCGTCTTGAGGCTCTGCGGTATCTCCGACGAGAAGATATGACGAAGTTTCCCAAACGCTGCCCATCCGAGTTGGATTCGTCGGTTGACCTCGGTTGACCTACCTAGTTGAATCGTCTGACCCAAATAGACATAGTGATCTACAACTTGAATGGTATCGTTCCCAACATTTACCGGTATGGGTGCGGCAATAGTATATAATATAATAGTTTAGTATTATATAGTCTTTGCATGAACTAAGGAGTTGTAAGAGCTTACCGTGCTCTGTAGTATATTTCTACTCCACAGATAAAACAAATGAAACGAACCCGCCCGCCATTGTGAAGGAACGGGCTTCGTTCTATAAGTTTCACGGGACATTTTTTTCTTCTGATGGCTGACAGCCTTGAGAGATGGATTTGAGGGGGTGCAAGCGAAAGGCTGTAGCGGATAAATAAAAAACTGAAAGAGCTTCTGGTTCTCGGCCTCGGTGATTATTCAGCAGCTATGAACAGGCATAGCTTCACCTAGTTTCTAAGACGTTTCAAAGTGATCCTAGTGATTTAATGAAATAAATGCCTTTTGACTTTGTCTTTGGTGGCGCAGTGGGCGTGTGCCTAGCTGAGACGCAAGGGTTGCGGGGTTCGATTCCAGTTGCGCGACAAATGAGTCGATATACCTAAACTTTTTAATATAATAATACTATGTAGGTACATAAAAATATATTACATAGTTTAGGTACACCTAGGTAGGTATACCTAAACTATGTAATATATTTTAAGTTATATTGTATGTCTAAATGTGTATACTTTTGTGCTCACCACCTAATCGGCCATGTAATCTCTTGCTAAAATAAACGATTATTCATTCATTCATTCATTCATTCAAATGTTTACATGATCTGCAAATATTATAATATGCTATGTTCATAATACTATACTATTTTGCTGGTCTGGGTGTTGTGTTACCTACCCTGGTACTCATAGTACCAAGAGGTAATCAAACATTTGTCCCGCAGCGGGAATCGAACCCGCACCCCTTGCGTTTCAGACGGAAACTACCCCGCTGCACCACCGAGGTCATCAAATAGAAATAATATAATAAAAAGGTTTTTCATAAAAAATCATAAGAGCGCCGTTTCATCTCCGCTCAATACCTCATACCAAGCCTAAAAGCCCCATATGTTGTCACTAACGTCTACAGAGGAGGAAAAATAAAATGTGGATGAGACTGCCTTCCCCATAAGTCTCCCTTAATAACCTCTACGGCTGATAACGTAATAGCGTGAAGATAGAGTTGAGGTTGCGCTTGGGCTATAAATACCCTTAAATAGGGGTTAGCAACAGAGGCTTGACTGTTCGAAAATTACGCAGAAACCTTAACGATAATTGAAGCATAGTTGCCATGGCAAATTCACATCACTATTTCAGGAGGAGGTAGCGCACAGCGAGATTTTCTCCTTCTAAATTGGAGCAGCCCGCCTGTGGAGGTACCTCTGCCTTATAGAAGATCGCAGTCAAATAACATTATTTGTTTCAAACAGTGTTGAGTTTCTGCGGTTGCCAGAGCTCTTCAGGGGGGAGAGGAGTTCGGTGTCGGCAACGCGTGCGTGATGCCTCCGATATTGCAAGGGCTCATAGGCTACGGTAACCGCTTACCAGCAGGTGGGCCGTAAGCTGGTTAGCTACCTCAGTTGAACAAAAAAAACATTTACCGTTATACTTTTTACACAACTGTCCCAGACATAACAAGGAGAGTAACAAAGTTATGTTTTGCATCTTTTGTATCAACATTTGAGGTGTAACATGTCCACTGCTGAACATAGGCCTCTCCACAGATTTCTCGAGCGACTTCCTATCACGTGGGGGAATTTGCCTATACTCACCACGCTCGGAACGCAGTTAGAGCTATAGTTTTTAAAATAGGACGCTGCTGCCCATCTCCTAGTTTTCAAAGTCAAAGTTTCAAAAGATTATTGGAACATTTACAAAGATACAGTAAAATATTGAGTAAACGATGATGACTGCAGTAGTTGTTAAAACTGTGTCGCAACAGTTTTTTGCACAAAAGGCGCTTCTAAGGGGTGCACTTTAATCCTTCGACTACACATCCACCGGCGGTCATAGGCCCTTTTCAGGGCCACCATAACCTCTACCTCACTGACCTAATACAGGATGACCAAGAAAGAATAAGAATAAGAAGAATAATAATAAGAAGAATAAGAATAAGAATAATTTATTTACCAAAAAAGAAATTTTACAAGGCTTAATATAAATACGACTATACTAGAAGGTACACATATACATTTTAGCATAAATACCGGCGATGACCAAACTAAGCGGCTATCTTGGGCTTCTAGAGTGCAGTTACCAAGAAGGACAGAATCAGTGACACAGCAGCTACTCACCACACACTTCCGTATTTTAGTAGGTACCTACATAGTATTTTATAATTTGTTAAGTAGGTAGGTGCTAGGTTGCTTATTTATTATTGTTTATTATGTTCCCCTACCTGAGTTAGTTATTTATACCTGGGTACATACTTTAATGTTGCTATTTTTAACCTATTGTTTTGTTTCTTCCTGTCTTCTGTCTGTGTTCGTCAAATAAACTTCATCATCATCATTTCAGCCCTATCGATGTCCACTGCTGAACATAGCCTTCCCCACAGACAGAGCAAATTCCTTATCATGTGGGGGATTTGCCCATACACGCCACGCTGGGCATGCGGGTTGGCGCAGTTAGAGCTATCGTTGTTAGAATGAGGGACGCTGCTGCCCATCCCCTAGCTTTTTTCCCATAGTCGCCTCTTACGAAATCCGCGGATAGGGAGGGGCCTATTCTTCAGCCGGGGCCACCACGGCCAAATAAACTTATTTAATTTAATTTCATGTTTCACCATAATTCTACTGCTTTACCATCATTCTGTAGGTAAGGCCGCTCAGTCAAAATTTTGTGTGGCTGAGCGTTGTAGCCCAATGAATATTTAACATACTAGTTATTTCAATTTTCCACATGATTCCTCATCAAAATGAATTCACCGCTTGGCTCGTTTATGAATATTATGAATAAGTAATAATACAAATATGATATCTCGTTTGATAATATAAAAGGCAGTCAATAAAAAATGTTAGTCATGCCCGAATAAAAAACGATACTGTTTTGAAGAAAATGGAAAAAAATATATTATTACACACGTTGCTAGCAATTAGAGAAGTGTTTTAGCCGTGTTCAATCGGCGTGCGATTTATTTCAAAATGAACGTTTACCTTAATACAGACCCGAGAGCTGGCTCTTATTTGGCCCAGCAAATTAGCATTGCCATCCAGCGTGGCAATTCCGCCAGCGTCTTGGGGACGCTTCCGACTTGTAGTGATCTGGATCAGTTGGGCTATCTATAGATCGTTTGTAACGGTCTTTAGATGGCTCAACTGTTTCTTGTGTATTTTGTAAATATTAACTTGTATTAGTTTTAAGTTTATTTCTGTAAATAAAATCTTTTTACCTTAATACAAAGTAGCCTATATACTATTCTAGGTAAAGAACTCTATTTCAAGGTTCAACGAAATTTGAACCTTGAAATAGAGTTGAGCCGTTACATCAAATCCGATTGAACAACAAACATCCACACAAACTTTCGCATTTTTTATATTATAGTAAGTAGGCTACGATGTTATATCGCACGCCGTTTGAACAAGGCTTATATCGTGCCTATACTCTAGCTAAAAGTAACAAGCTATTAATATCTAATGATGTAGAAGATTTAAATTATATTGATGTTAAAAATACAGCTGATTTAACTGAATATAAAATAATTTTTCACATTCAACATATTTATATTATATAATATGTTCCACCAGGCGCCTCCTACGACATCCACGGGTAGATATGCAGGGGCCTATTCAAGGGCCAGCACGGTTGAAGAATTATTATGATGCCCCTTTTGATGCACTTTTTAGGGTTCCGTACCTCATTTGGAAAAACGGAACCCTTATAGGATCACTTTGTTGTCCGACTGTCTATCTGTCTGTCCGTCTGTCAAGACCCTTTTTCTCAGAAACGGCTATAGGTATCAACTTGAAATTTATACCACCTATTAAGGTATGTAGGCTTATAGTGCCGTATAAAAATCTAAGCTCTAGCTTAATGCATCAAAAAGATATTGCAATGAATGTGTAATTTTTGCATGGAGATGGCAATAATGAAAAACCTCTAGGGTACTTCCAGTTACCTCACAATGCTGAAATTTGGAATTCTAGGAGCATTTGTAACACAGTTAAAGGGAAAAGTCTGAAATTGAGGAATTTCGAAGTTTTTTAGGAAACAAAGTTATATTTGCGGTCAATGTCTTACAATGACTACGTGAGCGACCGCAAATATAAGTTTGTCAATTTTATTTTCTAACCCCGTGTTTGGATTTTCTGACTGGTAAATCCATTGGTACATGACCGGGATTCGAACCCACGACCAATGGTACGAACGACTCAGGGTGCGAGTTCTCGCACTTCACCGTCTTTATTGATTATGATAGAACAACAAAAAATGAAATTTTCCTACTTACATTCTGTTCAACATATTCGTGACGTGTTCCTCTCTCCCGACTTCTGGCCTGCAGGAATCGTGTATATGGATGCGCCGATGAAGGTTCATCATCATTATCATCATTTCAGCCGAACGACGTCCACTGCTGAACATGGCCTCCCCCACAGACAGAGCGAATTCCTATCATGTGGGGGGATTTGCCCATACTCACCACGCTGGGCATGCGGATTGGTGAGCGCAGTTAGAGCTATCGTTGTTAAAATGAGGGACGCTGCTGCCCATCCCCTAGCTTTTTTCCCTTAGTCGCCTCTTACGACATCCGCGGATAGGTAGGTATGGAGGGGCCTATTCTTTAGCCGGGGCCACCACGGCAAATGAAGGTTAAGCCTTTACATTATTTAAAGTGTGAATATAATTTTATTATGAATTTATTTTAGTTCTATGGTTTACATATAATATATCTATGGGCCCTTTTTTGTACTGTACTTCACTGTGTTGCCTAAAATAAAGGAATTATTATTATTACATTATTATCATACCTAATCAAAATCCTGATTAACACTCAAACTATAGGCTTATCGAGCTTCAAGCTTGAAGCCGAGCTTCAAGTAACAAAGTTGTCAATGACAGGGCGACTCGATTAAAGGCCCCGTTCTTTACGAAGTACTCAAGTTACCGTTTTTGGCAAGATCCCAACTTGGATGGGTTGTGAGTGTACCTACTCTCACTTAAAAAGGTTACTAGAACTAATGATGTGATAGACGCTGAGATACGCGATTGGAGAATCGATTTTAGGCCGGAAAGTTCTATCCTATCCTACTAATATTATAAACGCAAAAGTTTGTAAGTATAGATGGATGGATGTTTGTTACTCTTTCACGTAAAATTTCTGAATGGATTTTAATGAAACTTCACAATGATATTGTGAAGTTTCATAATAGTTCGAATCAAAAATGAAACTTCATAATAATTCGACTGGCCTCATAGCTCAGTTGGTAGTAACTATGCCTTTCTGGTTGCGGGTTCGATTCCCGCACTGGACAAACATTTGTGACTATCACAGATGTTGTTTCTGTGTCTGGGTGCTAAATATATATCTATTATGTATATCAGTCTCTGGTACCCATAGTACAGGCTATGTCTAGTTTGGGATCAGTTGACCGTGTGTGATATGTCCGGAATATTTATTTATTTATTTTAATATAGCTTATACATCAGAATAACACATAGGCTACAATTTATAAAGATATTGTGTGAACTGTCCAAAATATGACTACTAGCTACTCGAAATACTAATCCTGCGCAGACGAAGTCACGGGCACCAGCTAGTTATTTCATAAAAGTGAAGTTTATGGTAAAAGAAGCTGCGGTATTGAATGTAGCAAATATGACATCACTGTTGTTTTAACTCAAACTAATCAATCATCGTCATCGTGTGAGCCGTGTTGTCCTAGAGGGAGGTACCTCGACTTTTGATCCGGTTGCAGATTCAAATCCCGGCCGTGCACCGATTGATTTTTCTATTCGAAATGCTAATTCTGAGATCTGTCTATGACATTGTTTATTCTATGGATTTCCTCATCACTTACCCGTCAATCACTGGAATCACTTTGTAACGTCTTAAAAACTAGGTGAAGGTTCCATGCGACCAAGCCTAGAAGAATCAGGCAAGCACAGCTTAGGGCCTGTCATTGATTTACATAGATTGTCCTACACGAGTATGTAACATGAGTCTCATTAATATCCCGCAAATCACAAAGAGATAGGGCGCAACGATAACCGAAAGGGCTCGTTTTTACCACCATGGGATTAAACCCACATAATCCGGGCCGCGCTCTTGGGAATTAACCCTCATTGAAGATTATCACTTTACTGTTTATTCTATCACTATTTTATGGCTGTCATCAACCATATTTGGGTCACAAAACTTACACAGCGTGTCTGTATAACTAGTGAGGCGACAAATAAAGTCCACAGTTGTAGCTAAAATAAGCAACCGGTAAAAAAAGCACAGCAAAAAACTGAGCGTGATTTAAATTTGAATAGCATTTTGTACTTTTATAGGAAATATCTTTAAAAGTATTCTTTATAAAGATAATAAGTATAAATCAATATTTATTAATTTTATTTTTAAAGTGAAGATGGCTCTTTCGGTAAACCTGGTCCGAGAAACCACGAAACAATCAGTGACATGATAAAGACGCAATAGTATTTTGTATTTCCTACATGTAAGGGTGACTTTTCAACGCCGCTGTTTCTTCTAACGGTCATAATGTTCCAATTTCCGCTACAAAAAGCTAATGAGTGCTTCATCAGAGCGGCAATCAACTTGAAGAGGCTTCACCGTAACGATCACTTTGGGCGGGCGGCGTTATTCTTTGTCGCAAGGGGTCATAAATGTGGACGGATCGGATCATTTTATGCGAATACATTTTTTGACTGCAAAAATATTTTGTGCTAAGTTGAGAGTAAAAATATTTTGTGCTATATAATGAATTTTCGAGCTTTATGAAAAGTTTCGTAGCTTGCCTGGCTTATCAATTGATCAATTAGCTTCGATACTGTCATTATGGACATTTTCTTCTTTGTTACTTCTTTATCCAGTAACAAAAGGAAAGCTTTGACATAGTACCTATAGCTAATAGCTAATAAAGACATGGGTTTGACAATCAATAAAGCAGATATCATGGTTAGATTTTTGACTAATAACAGCAGAGACAAATAAAACAATAGAATCTGATATAATTTAAATATTTATTCTGTAATGTCACTTGAAACAACGTAAGAGCAAGCGGCGGCGCCCCCAGGACTCACGAGGGCGCCGACGCGGCTTCATAAACTATTAACGCGTAAAAAAACATTTCAACATCTCATACCAATAATAAGGATGATATAAAACGTGCGAACCGAGCGGTGTCGCACCAGACTGTGCCCTGGCAGAGCACGCTTTATAACCTGCTTATTTTTATTCTGAGTAAATATCTATGGCCTAGAAGACCCCGCATAGAGCGGTAACCGGCGGTGGAAAGCAAGATTGAAACTTACCCGCATAATCATACTATTTAAATTTCATTGGCACTATTTATTCCAGTTCAAAGCTTGCTCTCCGCCGCACTGCAACGAGTTAAACCCTTGCGATTTTAAACCTATTTTATACATTATATTTCTTTATTTATTTATCATTATAATATTTACATATCTCTCTCACTAAACGTATTTACATTAACCACTAAGTATGTATAACATACAGAAAGCGAAATATAATACAAGAAGAGTAACATTGTCTTACACTTAACACAAATTGTCCATGTCTCACTTACTTGTAAAAGTAGTAGTAACAGTTCTGTTAGAACTTTTTATTGCGTCTCCTTCGATGGGTCCCGAAAAGGATTCTTGCGAAAGCCTGACGGAAGTCTGGGCTGAATATTGTGTAGATCACTGGGTTCAGCGTCGAATTGAAGTACCCTAGCCATAGAAAGAAGCTGGCAAGGTAGTCGCTGATCACACAGCTCTGGCAAATAGGCATCACCAGCGCCATGATAAAGAACGGCAGCCAGCAGAACACAAACGCCCCTGTGATAATCGCAAGCGTCTTCGCCGCTTTCCTCTCTCTCTTCGCTTCCAAACTTTCCTTCTTCTCTCTATGAGTGGGAGCGGGAACGATAGCTTTTTCCGTCTTCGAGCCGTTCGTAACTGTCGAGGAAGATTTTTCTGGGGATACTGATACTGTTGCTTTCTCGTTGATCGTGAAGGCGGTTGTTCGTGGTTCCTCATCTAAAGTGTCCACTGTTGACGTGCTTTGTCCCTCTGTGAGGAGTAATGACGCTGCAAGGGTTTCAGTGCGAGTTCTCTGGTTGCATTTCTTTAGGTTAAGGAACCGTTTCTTGACGAATCTTCTGTCTCTGGCGGACTGGATCGAGGGACGGCCTGAGGGGGTAGCACCGTCTGCAGAAGTCGGGCGAGGGGGAGGTTCGCGCCTCCTCCGAATGCGTCGTCGAGCAGTCTGAAATATCTTCCAGTACAAGATCAGTATGACGGTCAGGGGAACGTAGAAGGTAGACATTGTCGCGAAGATCTGGTACGCTAGATCTTGGCTCACGAGGCACTTCTGTTGCTGGATTATTCTCGCGTGGTAGTCTGGGTCCTTCCAGCCAAGGAGAGGTGCTAGAGAGACGACTAGAGCCGATACCCAGACCAGGATGATCATCGTGAAGATTCGTCTCTCGTTCCTTATGTGGATGTAGTCTACGTCTGTCACAGCCCAATACCTGCGGAAATTTGAAAAATATTAGTGTCCTGGTTCTTCAAAAGGTTATTTACCACACAATAGACTCCACAGCTATCGGGCACAATAGAATCACGCACGCTAAACAATGAATGAATTTATGGCAGAATCTTGGCAGAATCTTTTCAGATTACTCCAGGGTATGCCTGTATTATATATGTTCCATACAATTTATGGAAAATAAAAGGCTTGCAACAAGGCTTTGAATACTAAAATTAATCCAACGTAATAAACATATTTCAAATGGGTCCATCACCTTTTAACCCTCATAGGCTCGTATTCAGAGACACGACTCAAGCATAGATTTAATCACAGATCAGCTGAACTATATTTAAGTATTGAATCTCTTCTCAAACATAAATTTTATTCAAGAACGGTGCTTAAACTACTCTCCGCTGAATCGAGTCTCAAATCTGTACTCAAATGTTCTCGTTTACATTTTGATTTATTTATAATTTTCGATCCGTTTTACGCAGAAATTCAAACAGCTAGGGTGCAAATAGAACAGAACTATAAAGTGAAGTATAAATATGCATCATAGTACGTGTAACGGAACGAAAATGTCATTTGGTTAATGTCTAATCAAATCTAAACTCAAGCACCGATTTCGTCTGATTGACGTTTCTGAATAAGCATTTACTCAGGTGAACTGTGATCATTGAATCTATACATAAGTACTGTTCAGAATTAGAATCTCGACTCAAATCGAGATTTAAGTACAGATCAATGCTTGATCTGATCAAGTCTTGTCTCTGAATACGAGCCATAGTCTTCAAAATTAATAACTGCAACTGCCTCTGCTATTCAACTGCTGCCCACAACCTTGATTGTTGTAACACAGTGGAAAATAGCGAACCGAGCGGTGTTCAAACGGCGTGCGATATGTCATCTAAAATATATTATGCTTAAATAGTATTTCAAAATGATCCTTACTTCTACCAATTAAACTCATTTTTGGGTTTATACCTCAACGAAATCGCAAGCTCTTAAAAGTCAAATTGACCTTATTCAACTTGACTTTAGTGAACGTAAGGATATTTTACAAGACATTGTCATATCACACGCTGTTTGAACACGGCTATGCAATAAACATTATATAAAGATATTATTATTGTATATGGTATCGTTTATTCCGTAGGTACCTAAAAGGAACATTTGAAAATTTTATTTTTGCTTGCTTTTATTATAAGTAGTATTTAATTGTCTTCCAGCAAATGTCGTAAGTGACCAGGCACAATTATGGTGGTTATAGAAAGGGCCAATGAAATTTGAAAGAACCAGTGCGGCGAGGATTCAAATTCTTACCTATCAGTAGCAATAGCCACGAGATGTAAAATAGAAGCAGAACTGCAGAGCACATCGCTGGAGGTCCACATGTCACACAGCTCCGGACCCAGGATCCAGCCTTGGCTTACCTGTGAACCAATTATAACAATAGAGATATATATAAACAAATTAATAAGTATTCCGGACATATTACACACGGTTAACTGATGCCAAACTAGGCATAGCCACTATGGGTCCACTATGGGCTTATTAATGTTTACTTAACACTCAGACACAGAACAAACATCTGTGTCATTCACACAAATGTTTGTCCAGTGCGGGAATCGAACCCGTGACCTCTATCAGGCCAGTCATATATATTACTAGCTTCCGCCCGCGGCTTCGCTCGCGTGGTACCTATACGTAGAACCTTTGTCATGGTCAAGGCCTAAGTCCAGCAGAGGACTTCTACAGGCTGTTGATGATAATATTAAAAGAGACTAGAAAAGATGACTGTAAAAAATGCACAGCTGGCCCGAACGGTAAGCAAGGTATGATTCCGAACCACGCTGCACGCAGCAGTGCTGCCGCAGCAGTGCTAATTCCGAGCAAGGCGGCAGTGTCGCTCTGTTCATGCCAATTTACATGTCAACATTCACGTAGGTGCTCTTGCTGCGGTGGCAGACGCGTCACTACTGGTCTGTCGCTTCCGTAGGGCGACACGGACGCGCAGCAGTACATTTCTGCCTAGCTCGGAATGTAATCTCATAAGCTTATAGAAATTGTATGGGGACCAGTAGTGTCGCGGCAGCACTGCTGCGTGCTGCGTGGTTCGGAATCATACCTTAAGGCCATCATGCGACCTCCAAGGAATTTGCTGCTTCAACTTGACATAATTAAGGCGAAGCAAAACACCCTCATCATAAGGTACCTCAGAAGATTACACGAACAAGCAAAGCAGTTTGTACAAGTTCCCTGTAGTTCGGAAAGTCATTTGCTTCGACTTGACCTACGTCTCAGGATTATATCTGCAAAGATATGAAACTCGGCGACTTTGAGATATAAAAGGTAGGTGCGTAGGTGCTTGGAAAAAAATCGGCCTACATGTTATTCCAGACGATTTACAACATAATATGCCAAATTTAATTCCTATCCGTTCATCCGTTATTATTATTATTATTTTTATCCAGGTAACACGCAAACGAATATTCGAGGAAATGTAGTTTATAATATTAATAGGATATCGCTTCACCAATAACAATTTAGTAGTAGTACTCTTTGGGGTAAGTTCTCAGTTTTATAATAATTTAATGAAGATAATAAATTGGCACCGTTGCGTATCTTATAAAAGTTTCATAATGTGTGTAATCAAATGTGATTCTATACATTTGAGCTATGACATGTCTCACTCTCAAATTGATTTTACCAATTGACATAAGGATCATTTTGAAATAAACTTTAGATAATATATCGCTCACCGTTTGAAACCGGCTTTACTCACTGAGGACCAATCGAAAGTGGATTATGTATATGATATGACAACTAACAAATAAAGAAGTGAAGGAGTTTCACTTCTAGTGCACCAACTATCCTACGCCACAGAATAAACAGCAGGTTAGCTTCAAAACTTATATTAAACCTTAGGGCTTCTTGTTTTTTGCTCGTCTGTAACTCGATAGGTTCGTACGGGATGTCCTTAATAGAGTTAGGGGAAATCAGGTAAAGTTTTTCATTAAAAGTTCTGAAAATGTAGTTAGAAATAACAAGTAAAGTATTTATCTGTAACGGCACATTACAGGACAGAACCAAGTGACACAGATATTTTAACAGTAAAGCCGTGTTCATACGGCGTGCGATGTGTCATCTAAAGTGTATTTCAAAATAATCCTTATCCAGGACTAAGCTGCGGGTTTAATCACGCTTTTCCTTCACCGTTATGAACAAGTGTTAATAGGCACATCATTTTTTTGGAATAGAAAAATCCATTGATGCATGTCCGGAATTCAAACATACGGCCTACAGATTGTGAGTCGAGGGAGATACACACTTGGCCAACACGGCTTTTTCCGGCTTTGTAGCCGTAGCAATTTATGAAATAATTGTAATTGGACATACCTATGTTATGCAATATAACGCTAAGGGTGAAATAAAAGAATATGAAACTCCCACTCGCACTTCTCAACATGTTGATTGCTCAGGAACCAGATGTGGATGTATTCCACATGAAATTACATCCATTTGTTTTATTGTGTATACGTTTCCTTAGTTATAAAAATTCGTAAAATGTTAAAATATGTATGTATGTGATGTGATGTGTTATGTAATTAATTTATGTCTACTAGCTCTTAAACTCTTTGGCCTCGGCTGTTAGTTTCTGAGTGGTTTATACAAATAAATAAATAAATAAAAAGACTATGGATATGAATAGTTGGTAGTAGGTACCTATGCGTATGTAGGTGATTACTTTACTAGGAAATGATTGCGTTGAGGCGGTAGGTTTTGGTGAAGTTTTCGCCAGTTCCGAGAACTCCGAGAGAGACGATAAAAGTCTGAGATGCCGCGGATTAATTTGGGTAGTTGAATATTTCTTTGGATGCAAATGTTTGTGAAACTTTGGTAATTTATTGCAAATTACTTTGTGTCAACGACAGAAGTGAGATCCCTTTCGCCACCACGCTAAAGTTAATTTCAAAAAAATAAAAAATAATACGTAATCGTTATTTTATAAATCTAACTCAAGATGATTCAAAGGAGCTTATTCTATCACCAAAAAGAAAGAATATTATTGAAAAAAAGAATCATTACCAATTATTTTTTACAGACTTTTTAAAGTACTTTTTCAAATTACTTGTGTTTAGCTACTTATCATCTGTATAGCTAATGTTTAAACGTACGAGAAGCTAAACCTAAAATAGCTGTATTGCTGAGTTTGAACTGATTTGACCACAAAAAAACTTAAATTTGCATAGTAATTTTTCAATGAAAAATGACGAATTTTCAAAAGTCGAAGAACAAACTTTATTACCAATTGGGTGTAGAATATGAACCACTTTCTGATTAATATGAACCACTTTATATGAGCCGGCCGAATGCCCAAGTGCAATTACAATCAACCGTGTCAAAGAACTTTGTATTTTTTGAAGCCGTGTTCAAACTGCATGCGTTATGTCCTTGATATGTCATATAAAATTCGATCCAAAATGACCCTTACCTCTACAAAGTCAATTTTGAGTTTTTGAGTGCGATATATATAGCTCAACGATATAAAAATTAACTTTATGCACGTCCTTTAAGACGTAAGGATCAATTAAAATAAATTTTAAAAAGCATATCGCTTGTCGTTTGAACACGGCTGTAGTTAAATTACTTAAATACTTACTGGTACTTAAAATTAAATTTACACAATATTTATAGCCTACATTGTGTACTCCTGAATCACAACAAACCTAAGATCTAATCTCCCCAACCGTACCTCCATTTATAAAGCCCTATGTACACTAGAGACAACAAACACGCCAAACACAAGTTTAATATATCAAAGGGACTCAACCACTGTAGATGTGTATCATGGCCTAAGGCGTTAGTTCATCTTGTGTTCATGTTTGTTGGGAAAACCGCTGGGCCACGTTCATGAAATTCGATGTGCATATATTCAATCTGAATATGTATATGCACATCGCGATATAAATAATAGATTTGAATTTTTATCATTACCGTTAAACGCGCATGCTAAAGCTGCCTTGAACTGATTAAACTCTTTCTGTGCTATCCTCTCTCATCACTTAACGGCAATATCACTTTTTGCCACCTGCGGGGACAATCAAACTTTTTGCCACCTGCCCCGGTAACAGAACCGAGCCACCGGGGCAGGAGTTAGTGAGCCAACTGTTCTGTACAGACTGTTGATCTGCGTATGAAGCTGACAAAGAACATAACTCAGGGTCGGAGAGGAGTTCGACACAGTCGGAAGATGAAGACTTTTGTACGCTATAATGGAACGATAACAACTGTGTTAGCATGGAGGTGACAAATAACCGTCTAGGAAATATAATTTATCGCTCATCTAATGGAACAGGCCGGCTCGTATTGCCTTTTTAGGGAATTTCGAAGATACATTAATGCCAACCTGGTATTCTTACTCAGGTATTTTAAGTCTTTCCTTAACCAATTTCTAGATTCGTTCAATCAGATTTTACGGTAAAAAAAAATCATTTTTACGTATCGATAGAAGATAGCAAACTGACCGATGGTAGACGTTAAATTTGATTAAATGAAATAAAAAATTGGTTTTATTTCAAATAAAAATATCAAAGTTAGTCGTTAAGACATTTTCACACACTGAAATTAAGTTTTTTCAAGATCCTCATACTTCGTTTTCTTTTACGCTAACGTCATACGAACAACGGAATCGCAGCAGTCACGTGGCCAATCACAAGCTAATGCCATTTCCATACAATTGATCTTCCGCTGGAATTAACGCCAACAGAAAATGGATCTTGGTTAGACCCCCGAGTTTATTTTTATTTCCTATATGTAGTTATGGTGTCACTGCGGCCCTAACTGGCCTATTGTGATCGCCACTTGTTGCTGCGTTCAAAGTTCACCGCAAAGCCCAGCAGCTGTTAAGAGCCGAAGGAAATTCTTTAGCTCCATCGGATATAGGATGTCCTTGCCTAGCCATCTAGGCAAGCACATCCTACATCCGATGGAGCATCTATATGCTACGTTTATGATGGTCGAACGTTTTATGAGCAAGGCTTTTGCCTAAAAAGTTAGAGCTTACTTCATAAACAGCACCGAGCGGCATCACAAGGCACGCCACCATAAGATCCGCCACCGCCAACGACGCCACCAGATAGTTGGCGACGTTCTGCAGGTTCCTCTCTATTATTATAGCGGCTATCACGAACACATTACCTGCGGACAAAACACACAGGTTACCAAACGCTTGTTTGTAGTGTAATTTGTTCTTACTTGAATAATATTCATTTATTTCAGGTAACTTATTTTACAGACGGTAATTTCTAAATTCTAAGACCCATAGAAATATATACCTTATCCTGAAATTTATAAAATATCAAGTAATTAATTCTAAAGCAAACGTTATGTCGATGTGTGATTCTCGGTGTCTCGTATCAGGCAGCCGATGAACCGACGATACTAGACACCACGCAGCCAGAAACTTGCATCTACTTGAACTAAAATAGTGAGCTCGGTCTTCATAATAATATTCTGATTAAGTCAGTGACCAGGTTGAGGTAGTAGTAGCCCTGAAAAGGGCCTATGAGCGTTGGTGAAAAGACTAAAGTGCGCCACAAAGAAGCTCCGTTGGTTCAAGATACCAAAAAAATCAAAAATAGCCAGCAGTCATGACCCAGCCCAGACTCCCTTTGTTGTAGGTATCAGATGCTTTAAATTCGACGTCTCTCACATCTCCACCTCTAGTCCGCAACGCCACAAAGACAAAGATAACTTAGGATACATACACATACAGCTTTTTAGCAACGTTCAACACAGTCAACAGTCAGTTTTTGGATGAATATTAGTCCGTGTTATAGAGGGAATATTAAGATGTCGATCCCGGCTATAAAAGTCCCTGAGCCAGTAACCTCTTCGGGAGGCCAATTAAGCTATATCACCAAGAGTCGCTACCAGCTCAAACAAACTTTTTTACTTACACGAACTCATTATCTAAGGGCAAAACACAAAGCTTTAGCTAGAAATTAGCAAAGTAAAAGTTTTCAAGTTATCATGGATATGTACAAATAAACACACATGCATATACTTAGGTATGTCTTCAAATGTATTAAGTTCTTAAAAACTTGGTATGGTTGAGACTTTGTTCAAACCTTGTTCAAACTACTTTGAGTTCATCGCCCTTGTCTACATCATGTCTGCATGTTACGGAAAAGGCAGAGTTCACAAGGAAATTTTAATGCATGAGAAACATACTGAGAAAGGTTTTATAAAAAACGAGAGCTTTATATCATCATCGAATAAAAAGTCCTATCCACAAGTGGAATTTTTTATGCAAAAAGAAAATTCCACGCACGAAAATAACATCATTTCAGACCAATTTTAAGTGGATGGTAATAAATCATTTATCAAAGTAATGGAAAGCAAAATTAGGAGCGGTTAGCAAAGTTTGGACTTTTTATTTGGGTTTAAAGATATTGCTTCTTTTGTTGGGGGCATTTTGAATAGAAAACTAATTTGCACAAAGTTAGAACGATTTCGCGAGTCAAGTGTTCAAAAAAGGAATTGATAAGTCTTGTAATTATGATTTGTATATTTTCATGTGTAACCGGCTCGAAAGGAGCCTCTAAATCCTTTCACTACTCTGATTCTTTCACCGATGGGCCTTTTTCAGGGCCACCATAACTCAATCTGCCCCATAACCTTAATGCAGGATGACCAAGAAAGAACCAGTGACACGACAAGCAAGCAAGCAACTGGCTATGTAAAAAAAGACCAAAATATCAATCGACTTATTGAAAACAAACGGGTGTTTATCGCATAGGTAACTTATTTTATATTTTCCCGACGACGTTTCGACTGTGTTGCAACAAACGGGCAGACTGACTAAGATATCAATCCTTCTGCCTGTTAGTATACTAAACTCTCAACCAAGTTAAATAAAATAAATAAATAATAAAATAAAATTCGTTTATTTCAGGTACATTAGGTACAAGTACGTACCCATATTACACATAAAAATAAAAATAAAACAATGAGGTCAAAAAGGCATAGTAGATAAATCTACTGTGTCAAATCGTGTAGAAAAGAATCTGGCTGCATCAAGTTAGTAAGTAAAGCAATCAACGTATCAATCACTGGTCGTGAAGCATGCTGAAACAATAGTTCCGTGCTCTCAAAATGAGTCTTCTCGATTGCACTCCTGTTGGGCCGTGGGTTAAAGTACAAGAAATAGAGTTTAGATAAAGAAAGATCATAGCCAACGTCCTTTGATTTAAGTCATGATCCTTACACCTTCTAAATAAAATTGATTATGAGTTTGACTTCTAGAGGTTTGCGATATCGTTGAGATTCTCTTATATCGCACACTTTTAAATGTCAAATTCAAAAATGACATTATTTGGTTGAGGTAAGGATCATTTTACAATGAATTTTATCATATCAAGGACATATCGTATGCTGTTTGAACAGGGCTTTAGATAATTGATTCTTTAGTGAAATTCCTCTCTCGCGCTATCTCTGCTGACATTGAGTGACATGACTTTAGTCTCAAATCCTTTTTGTTAAATAAAATAATAACAATTGGTTATATTTTGGCTTGATAAAATTATTTAGACTATACTGAATAATATTATTTAGACCGAAATCTGGAGCTATTTCAAAGAAAACAGATAAAAAGTCAGGCGAAAACCTTTTAAATATTTAAACGGTTTTTAAAATGGACAGATAAAAAAGTATGAAATTCACATACCTTCTCATTTGTATTTCACATGGCCTCAAAAATCAAACCTCACCTTACTTGAAAGAATTACATGATGTTTCATAATATTGTGTAGGTATATTATCTCGAAATGGGCATATTCTACGTCTAATTGGCAATACCGTTTGTTCAAAGCCTTATGGATTCTACATTTTTTTATTGAAAAACCACTATGAAAAAATCTGCTGTTTTGGGGTCAAATCATTTCAAACTCAATTATCTGAATAACTGTTTTAAGTAGCAATCTTCTCGTAAGTACGATTAATAATAAGCTTATTAGTATAGCTTTAAAGATGATTAAAATACAATAACAGTTAATTTGATAATGTTCGGGTCATCATCATCATCATCATCAACAACCTGTAGAAGTCCACTGCTAAACATAGGCCTCCCCCAAAGAGTTCCACGACGAACGGTCTTGAGCCCTTTCCATCCACCGACTTCCTGCAACCTTTACAATGTCATCGGTCCATCGGTGTGGGGGGCCTTCCAACACTGCGTCGCCCGGTTTGTTGTCGAGAACCTTCTGTTCTGGAATGTTCGGGTAAATCAGATAAAAAAATTGAATATTTTGTTTTTTATTACGCGAATAATTCTTTCATCTTGTTTATAGAATATTCCCCTTTCGGGATAGTTATTATGCATCACCATTGGATGATAAACTTCTGACTGTTGAATTTAAACGCGTAGTTTTTAATGTAATGAATATTTCCACGCCTGATGTATCTGAAAATAATTTTAACAGTGGAATTGGCACTCATGAAATTAAATTTCCATTTTGAAAGCCCTTGGGTCTCTAGTCGAGTTTCTCTCAATTAACTATCAATGTCGAAATAGTGAGTTGTTTTTTCTGTTTTTCCAGGTAAAGGCTTGTTCAGATGTACGTGAAATTTGCTGGCACTGCGGGTAGCGAAAACACAAGAGGTATGCGGAATTTCAACTGTTCACACTAGGGGGTGCATTCCGAAAATTCGAAGCTTCATAGTTTCGAAATTTCGGACCATTTTGCCATGTTCTGCAATTTCGAAATAAACGCTTCCAGTTTCGAAATTTCGAAACTGCTAGAAAAAAGTGAAAATAAAGGGAAATCTATCAAAATATCTATCTATCTATCATTTAAAACAAAAATTTGCCTTCATTGTGCGTTTTCCGGCGGGCACTAAGGATTTTTTTGGAAATATGTACCTTTTTTTACTTAAATACACTTCCACATCGAACAAAAAGTTTTATTTTTCGATTCTACATCCAGTTTCGAAATTCCGAAACTTCAAAACTCATGAGGCCAATTTCATACGTCAGTTTCGAAATTGAGATTCTATGAAACTGCAACCCCTAATCACACCTTGACTTGCTCAACTTTTAGGATAGAGTTACGTGTTGGATCTGGCCGCGAATTTCACCGTGAAGCCTATCTAGAACCAGGCTCCTTTCGTGCACATGTCAAGTGACTATAAATAACGGTTTCGGCAGAATACCAGCGCCTAACTACTCCTCAGTGGTATAGCTGCTGAGTCGAGACCCTTTTGCTGCTGTGGCGCACAATAACATTACTCATGTTCTTTTATTTTATTATTTTTCTTTTTGTGTACCTGTCTGTATAACTGTATGTCTGTATACTATATTGTTATTTCTTGTGTTCTAAATTGTGATTTGTATTGTGTGCCGAGTTGGTAAATAAATGTCTGTCTATGTCTACATGTCACATGTCATGTAGGTATAATATAAATAGGGATTTAACTTCAATTCGATACCACCATCTGTAATGTCACCCTTGGAATAATATATACGGTATATTCCAGAGAACACGTAAAAATATATAACACAAAACGAAAAGTTCACTCAAAGTAATTGAATTCTGCATTCTGACAACCAATTTGGTTTCAAGAACTCTTGAAATCGCGATGGAGATTATACCAATTAGAACTATTAGGTACCGCACTAAAAGTAGGTTCGTTTAATGCTAATATTAATAATAATAAAATAGTTTATTGTCATCATAGGCACAACATAAAAACAATAAATGTAAGTAAGTTCGTATGAGCTGGAGGCATATCTGATCTTACCAACAGGTAGGCCGTAAGCTTTTTCCCACCTTAATTGATTTAATAAAAAAAAACATTCGCTAAAGGCTCTGCCTTACCACCGCACCCCACATGTCGGCAACAACTTGACCTACTCACAACAGATTTCGCACTTGGCTACGGCTTACGTAAGCCGAGGCGTTCAATCTATAGTCAGAATAGCTTCCGCCCGCAGCTTTGCTTGCGTGATACCCGCATAAAAAGTAACCTTAATGTTATTCCAGGCTATTAACTACATACGCGCCTTTCATACCAATCTGCTCAGTGGTTGCGGCGCTATTGAGTAAAAAACATTTTCACATCTCTTTAAACTTTCGCATTTTTCGTGTAAGAGGAATTAACTTAATAATTTTACGAGAGGTAGGGCACAGCGAGATTTTCTCGCTCTAAATTGGAGCAGCCCGCCTGGGGAGGTACCTCCGCCTTACTGAAGATCGCAGCCAAATAACATTATTTGTTTCAAATAGTGTTGTGTTCCTGCGGTGAGTAAGGTTGCCAGAGCTCTTTAGGGGGGGAGGGGTTCGGCAGGCAACGCATTAGCAATGCTCCAGGTGTTGATGTCAATAGGCGACGGTAACCACTTACCATCAGGTGGGCCGTAAGCCTGTTTGCCTCCGGATAACATAAAAAAAAAAATACTCGAGAGAACAAGAGAACTTGTGTTTTGAGCCTTTATCGATAGTCTTTTGTCTAATTGGCTGTGATGGCCCAGGGTGAAGTATAGGTCCCGCCATATCTACCTACCCGTCGATGTCGTAAGACTTGGGCCTGTGACTAAGGGAAAAAAGCTAGGAGATGGCAGCAGCGTCCCCTATTAACAACAATAGCTTTATCTGCGCTCGCTAATCCAGCGTGGTATGGGAAAATTCCTCCCACATGATAGTATCGCTCTGGAAATATGAGGGTAAGGCCATAGTTATATATATATGTATATACATATTTAAATATAGTGTATCGTTATACATAGTATAGTTTTTAGTTAAGTTAAACAATCTGTCGCACGCCAACCTCCTGTTTCTACCCAATCAGGCTGGCTGGTAGATAATGCCTTGGCATTAAGCCCACCTTTTGTACATTGATTTCTTTGTGTGAAATAAAGATTAAAATAATAATAATAATAATAGTTCAGCAGAGGACGTCTTACGGCTGAAACGATGAATGTCTAATTTGGAAGTGTGATTGGCGTTGCCATTAAACGATGTTGAACGTAACGACCTATGTAGTTTTAGGTAAAATACCGCATATAAAAAACTAAAAGAGGTAGTTTTTTTCCGGTAGCCAAAATAATTAGTCTATAAAGTCTTAAAGACATTTCTATCCACATTTTCCCTAAAATTCATCGGCAACCCAAGCTACATCAAAGAGACTTAGGAAATATCGCTGTGTGGTCACTGTAAAAAATATTATATCTTAATCCGCTGGGGTCCGAATTCCGCATGAACAGTAGACACACTAGCCGACATTCCAAATTTTATCGTTACACACGGAAAGGGCCAAAAATTTATGTACTGATAAAGTTTTTACGACCTTATCGAATTATGCAAATGGTTCAAATATATTTGGTTCGTTATACGAAGAGTGGAATTTATTGCAGGAATACCATATATTTTCTTCTCATGATTTGCTTGGGTCTGTTGTTTTTTACAGCTGGTATAAAAATGGTAGTACCTACCTACTCTCTCGTGTCACTGTGAATGCGGTTTAATGATCTTCCTTTGCTAATAAAATATTCCGGACATATCACACACGGTACTATGGGTACCAGAGATTGATAAACATAATATATAAATATTGAACACCCAGACACAGAAAAAACATCTGTGTTCATCACACAAATGTTTGTCCAGTGCGGGAATCGAACCCGCGACCTCTAGCGCAGAAGGCAGAGTTACTACCAACTGAGCTATGAGGCCAGTAAATATCAATGCAAGTGTAAACCACAGAGGCTACAAGGAGCACGAAATCTACACATACTTCTATTTCATGCGAAATCCCCATTATCAACATAATTTTCAGCCTGTAGAAGTCCACTACTGGAAATAGGCCTCCTCCAAAGAGTTCCATGACGAACGGTCTTGAGCCTTTTCCTTTTCGACTTACCGCAGCCTTCACAATGACGTCATTCTATCGGATGGGGGGGACTTCCTACGTTGCGTCACTCTGTTCGTATTCACCATTCGAGAACCGTTATTACCCAACGGTTGTCGGTTCTGCGAGCTATATGGCCAGTCCACTGCCACTTCAACTAATTCTGAGCGCTATGTCGGTGATTTTGGTTCTTCTACGGATTTCCACATTTCGGATTTTATCACGCAGTGAAACTTTGGGCATAGCTCTCTTCATAACGCGTGCGGGACTTCAGGGACCTACTTGTTTTGCTTACTTGACAACTTTTTGGTAAATAAAATTTGTATTTGTAAGAACTAGTTTATTCTATTTACATTCATGAGCTGCTTAGATCAAATCCAAAATAAAATGCGCAATTCTAAAACAAACACGGATCTGAATTCCCTTTGTAAACTTTTCGTTGGTTAGCATAGTTTTCTGCCCAAAACCAACCAGGAATATTTTAGTTGTGTAATAGTTGGGAAACTTTTGGAAATTAACCCAAACAAAGTAGTTTAATAAACAGCTCGTAATATAATATTTTTCATTAAAAATATGTAAGCTTATAATCCTCTGACTCGTCATATTGTAGTGGCAGCTGCAGCGATGACGCGTTGCGCCGTAGATTTAAGGCTTTGCCAAATAGAACGCGTAATTAGCGCGCCTCAGAGCGCTAGCCGGACGCCGCGCTATAGCGTCGAATTGTGTTGCACTATGACGGTGTCAGCTGTCAAACAGAGTCGTCATAGCGTACATATCGTACATAGCGCGCGTCAGGCTAGCGCTCTGACGCGCGCTAATTACGCGTTCTGTTTGGCTAAGCCTTAACCCCCTTATTCATAACTAGCTTCCGCACGCGGCTTCGCTCGCGTGGTACCTACATAAAAAGTACCTATAGCCTATATGCTATTCTAGGTAAAGAACTCTATTTATTCCAAGTTTCAAGGAAATCGGTTGTGCCGTTACGGTGTGATTGAACAACAAACATCCAAACATCCTGACAAATTTTTGCATTTATAATATTAGTAGGATTCTAGTTTTACGTCTTCGCCCAGTTTTTTAGCAATATACGGCGCAATGTCGGATACCTTGTTTAAAGTAGCTCTCTATAGATTTTGATATATGTGGGTACTTCACTTGATGTTTTTGTTTTTTAAGGCACTTTTTCGTTACCAACTGGCTACCCTTAAACTTGAAAAGGAAAAGAGGAAGACCGTTAAAAAGATGGAACGAAGAGAATATCCAAGTGGCTGGGAAATTATGGCCAAGAACGGCACGTGATAGAGAGGCTTGGAGATCCTTGAAGGAGGCTTACACCACCAAAGGCAGTCCATATTAAAAATTATAATTAATTGTCTTTTAACTTTAGTAGTGTATATTTTTGTGTGGAAATAAAGCTCTTTTTATTTTTATTTATTTTATTTTAAGACACTTTTTATCACTTATATTTAGAATATAGACGATTTTTTTTCTTCGAATAGCATCTGAAGGCAAACTATATAAGGTTAAAAAAAATCTAATTTTTGTACATCATTTATTAGAGGTAAATTAACAAAAAATACAAATAAAACTGGCTGAATGTAAATGAGTGTGCTCCTTGTTACCCTTTTGGTAACCCTGTACGTGAACATTTAAAGAATTCCAATATCCTTTTTTCTGGCGACCCTAAAATGTAGGTGAGGGTAAATGTAGGTAAATATGAAATTTCAGGCTACGATGGCTATTGGCTTCCCAGTTAACACTGTGACTAAGCAAGAATTTATAACCGACTCCAAAAAGGAGGAGTTCATCAATGCAGTGACTGTTTTTTTAAATGTGATCTGATTTTGATGGTTTTTTTTACCTATATGGTGTAGTAAATAACGAAATTAATATTTTTTTTAGTTTTAAAACGTATTTATTGCCATCTCTTGGCTGAAGCCTCCTCAGCCTGCTGGTAAATCCACCACTTGCATGTTTGCTTTTCGTGTCACTAGTACCATTAATGGTACTAAGGATACAAAGTTGTATAACTTGTTCCATTGATGGAACAAATCAATGGTACTTCTGAGACCAAGGCATAATTTCTTGGTCATCCTGTATTAAGCTAGTGAGCAGGTTGAGGTATGGTGTCCCTGAAAAGGGCCTATGACCTATGGTCTATTATTATATTATTATATATAGCTACAGAATATCCTGTACTGTGTTTGGAAATAATATAAGCGTGAGACCATGACATACAATGAATACGAGGTATTTGTATGCTGATTGAATAGTCCACATTCTAAATACCATCGTCACCCATAACCAACTACGTTCTGTACACAAAATATGAAAGCAAATATTGGGCGGTAGCCAATGCACGTAAATTCCCGAAGCTTGCTTCCATATCGGTTTGATTAGAAAATACATTGGCCAAGCGCGTGCCGGACTACGCACAATAAAGCGCTTCGAAGTCAGTAGGAACAGTTTTCCAGGGCAGGCAACGCATTAGCAATGCTCCAGGTGTTGCAGATGTCAATAGGCGACGGTAACCGCTTACCATCAGGTGGGCCGTAAGCCTGTTTGCATCCGTATAGCATTACGTGCTAAAAGGAACGTCAAAGATTGCACAGCAAAATCTTTTTGATCTAGTTTTTGGCTGTATTTAATTAAATATAAAATAATTAACAGGTCTTGTTAGTTTTTTGTGTAAGTTTTGTTAGTTCAACGAATATGATTCCTCACACAAACGTTTTCCTTAGGCGTAGAATTTCCAAAAATCCTTTCTTTGTGCATCTCTATATTGTAAAAGAGGTACCCTCTAAATAGGATTTATGGTCTATATTTAGACGAAGAAAGAATTTAGCGATTTGAGTCCGCGAGTACAGTAGCACTACGCACGGACGGGCATGGTGAAATTATAATAGCTCCTGTTGCACGTTGGAACCCTAAAAACCCCAGTGGAGCGCGTGTTTTCTATAAATTGGGTAACACAAAGTCCTACAAACGTTAAGCCAGCGATGATTTGCTTTGACGAATCATCATCATCATCATGTCAGCCGTACAACGTCCACTGCTGAACATGGCCTCCCCCACAGACAGAGCAAATTCCTTATCATGTGGGGGGGATTTGCCCATACTCACCACGCTGGGCATGCGGGTTGGCGAGCGCAGTTAGAGCTATCGTTGTATCGTATGAGGGACGCTGCTGCCCATCCCCTAGCTTTTTTCCCTTAGTTGCCTCTTACGAAATCCGCGGATAGTTAGATATGGAGGGGCCTATTCTTCAGCCGGGGCCACCACGGCTTTGACGAATAAACAAGTAATTTACGCGACAAAAGAGTTCATTATCTATACTCCTATTTTTTGGTCAGGGGGCTGTTAAATCGTGGTAACGTAAAAAAATCACCAAATTGATTTAGAAGATTTTTTTAGCCTTCTTAGGCAGTCGTCCAGGACTCCAGGATCTCCAGGATCAATCCAGGACGTACGATTTATATTTCCTTTTTTTACGATTTTTTTTCGTTCATCGTCACCATAATTTCAGCCGTCCATTGTTGAAAATATGCCTCCCCATAGATTTACAGAAACAATCATTTGGGGGGATTTTCCCATACTCGCCACGCTGGGCACGCGGGTTGGCGAGCTCAGTTAGAGCTAACGTTGTAAATAAGGGATGCTGCTGCCCATTCGCTAGCCTTCTTTCCTCAGTCACCTCTCGACACCTCACGACATCCACGGGTAGGTAGATATGGAGGGGCCTATTTTTCTATGTTCTGAGATGAAAGAAATCTAGTGTAGCTATTACCTAGTAGGTACAGCAAAACTTCGAGCCTTGTCCGAGGTTCGCTCAATTATTTGTTTTTCAATAAAGAGGATCCCTGTTTTAGCATACTGAACCTGGACTAGGTTTTCGTATGGTAATTCGCTATTTGGATGTGGGTTTGTAACACAAGCTATTCTAAATCCTATACAAACGCTAGATGGTGTATATTCGTAAAATGCGCACGGACACAAATAAACAGTCAACAACCACATTTGATGTGTACAAACAAAGTAGGGAATTTTGTTTATTCTGATTGACATTTAATTTTTACCCGACTTCGGCAAAGCCAAGGGGAAGGGTAATGTTTTTAGCAGTCTATGTATGTGTAGTCGATTGCAATACAAGGTGATTCATAATAATTATGTATACTATCCCGGAAGTGCATATTCTTCACCCAATCGGCAATAAAGTTTGTACTACGACTTTTGGAAATTCGATTTTTTTAAACCAAATAACCACTATTATAAAATCTGCTGTTTTGTGGCCAAATCAACTCAGTTATTCACATTTTATAGGAAGCATTTAGATACAAAGATGATTAAAACACCAAAATAAAAAAAATTGAGGAAAAAATCTTAAATAAAATAAATTAAACTTTATAATTTTTTTGCTTATATTCTTTTGTTATAGATATATACTATCTATAAAAAAGAAGAGCCCCTTTCGTTTGGCTGTGGTGGCCCCGGCTGAAGAATAGCCCTGCATATCTACCTATCCGCGGATGTCGTAAGAGGCGACTAAGGGAAAAAAGCTAGGGGATGGGCAGCAGCGTCCCTCATTTTAACAACGATAGCTCTAACTGCACTCGCCAACCCGCATGCCCAGCGTGGTGAGTATGGGAAAATCCCGCCACATGATAAGAAATTAGCTCTGTCTGTGGGGGAGGCCATGTTCAGCAGTGGACGTCGAACGGCTGAAATGATGATGAATGAAGCCCCCTTTCGTAATACACATTGCATATTGCTGTTGAAACTTCAATGTTGAAAAGTGCCATCTTTCAACATCCGTTTTAGAAATTGAATAAGGTATTGATCATTTGTCATCGAAACGGTAAACAAAATGCATCTGGCCAATAAATCTCCTATATCAAGGTATATACTTTCACGGATTACATTGACGGATCACCGGATTTCAATACGTTGCCTCATGACATTTGCGGATAATGGATAGTATTGTAGTAAAAATCTGGCTAAATATAGTGACGTCAATAGGTAGCACAGGTCCTTTACACAAAATACCGTGTCATTACTTAACATCTATTCTAAGAATTGATTCAATAATATCCCAAGAAGGAATGCTACACACAATTAGCAATAATGTTTGAAGTAGCTATTTTTGTTAGAAAACACTGATCTGTTTGAGCATCAAGATAATACAAATAAAAGGGAGACCACGCAAAAACCTTTAGTGATGCCCAAACCTAAACTAGAACTTTTTAAATAGAACTGCGTTTTCATGTCATGTAAAATTTATAATCACTTACCCAAATCAATATTAGAGAACAAAGGTTTTATGTTTAATAGGGTCGCAAATGGTGGAAGGCCCCTTGCTGGACCGAAGACATTGTAAAGGTTGCGGGAAGTTGATGGAGAAGGCTCAAGACCGCTCTTCGTGGCACTCTGTGGAGGAGCCCTATGATGTCCAGCAGTGTTCTTCTACAGGCTGTTTTTTTATATTATACGGAGACAAACAGGCTTACGTCCCACCTGATGGTAAGCGGTTACCGTCGCCTATTGACATCTGCAACACGTGGAGCATTGCTAATGCGTTGCCTGCCCTGGAGAAATCTTTTTGTATTTTTTTTCACGCAATTCATGTTGTATGTTGGTGGAAAAACCTCGGAAGGAAGCTCAATCCATAACATGCACGTATGGGGGAGAAAGGATCTCGTAAAGTGTTGTTGAGGTACTCACCAACAATAGTTGCCAATATGATGATCGCGAGTACCACTGACGTGACAGCCATGAGGACGAGCGACGTGACGTCAGTAGACGTGCCATTGTGCGACGTGCCGTTGATAGTGACGTTGCAGCCCCACGACACGGCGTCTGCCCAGGAGCAGTTGCCTTCGAGCCAGTCCGGCGTGGGGGGGTATGTGACGTCATCTGCGAACAGGATTTTTTCGTTTACACCTGGCCCCGAACTATTAACTTATAGGTTGTGTTACGTGTTGACGCAAGCTGACAGTCACAAAGATTTAG
This sequence comes from Anticlea derivata, assembly GCA_947579855.1. Taxonomy (NCBI): domain Eukaryota; kingdom Metazoa; phylum Arthropoda; class Insecta; order Lepidoptera; family Geometridae; genus Anticlea; species Anticlea derivata. Next base: position 10,786,288 of record OX388269.1, read on the forward strand.
GCTGCTCATACGAGCAACTCGCGACAGCCACGCGACAAGCTGCGGACAACACTTTTAGTATATTTTGCATGGACTCGCCGCACACGTGTGGTTGTCAACGGCCACATGTTTCGTATGGAAACTATAGTACAATGACCACTTGTGTCAGTGGCGGGTGGCTCGTTTGCGACGAGCCTTAGGGTTAAAAATCGCTTAAAATATAGAAAATAAGAAACAATTGTTATCCCAAAGCATGAGTAGACATCGTCTCAGATCTCCAGGCGATCAAATCCTTGAAGATCTCTAATGGGGGTAATTAGAGGCACGTCCAAAAATTTGCCAAATGCTCACATTTCATAAAAAAAATCTTCATATTAATTTACAAAATATTCTCCATAAATTCAAACGTAGAAACATATTATTAGCCTTTCTCTCTAGTAATAGAGTTCAATCTTACGATCTGTAATTCCGTGCGTTGTTTTCTCAAAATAAATAAATATTATATTTGGTCCAGCTAACTGTATCATGAATTTCATTAAAACTCTGTTTTATTATCTACTCTGTGAAACAACTGATATAAAGGGGTTAAGGGAACATTCCAATAAAAAATAATTCAACACTTCAAATAAAAAGGTATTTTTAAAGGAAAAGTTATAAAACGACGTGAAAGTATGACATGGTAAAAAAATTAAGTTAAAATAACGGTACGGAATCGGAGCCTCAGGGGTCGTGGGCCTCTATCACTTGTCTGTATTATTTTAGGCTTAAAAGCTAAATGGAAAAAATGGAAGAGCATGTATCCTATCCCGAAGGCGCTTATTCTTCGACCAATTGGCAATAAAGTTTGACTTCTTTCGAATTGCCAAGAGTCATCTCTTGGCAATTCGAAACAAGAATTCGTCATTTTTCAATACTATGGAGAATCACTATGTTTTATTAGTCAATAAAGTTTTTGATGCCTTGTGTAATATAAAAAAGAAAGAAAGCGAACTCTCAGATCAGAATATCTGAAGTCTATTTAATCATTTGGCTTCCATCGAAATCTATATTTTAATTAACAGGAATAATATCTCATCTCCCAAATTGAGACACCAATCAAACATAATTGAATTTCAATGAATCTATTTCAATTCAATTTGATCTTGTTTATCTTTACTTACTCTTACCATTATGCGCAACGTCTGATGTATCTGGTAGGTACTGTCTCTTTTGTAACCAAACAATTATATTTTCGGCTATGTATTAAATAAAGACGGTCATGTGCGAACTCGCGCCCTGAGGCATCCGTCCGGTGTAAACGGGACCAGAAAAGCTGAATTCCAAGTGTTGGAAGGAACAAACTTATATTTTGCGGTCGCTCACGTGGAATTATTACAAGACAAAGTTATATTTGCGGTCAATATCATACAATGACCTACTAACTACACTACTTATACTTGGAATTTTGATTTTCTGATCCCTTGTAATGGCACGGAAGCCACAGGGCGGGCGCACATAGCCGTCTTTATTTTAATTCATTTGTTTTAATAATAATCGTCAAATTAAAGCTGTACATTACCGAGCAGTAATTAATGTTTGCAATTTAAATTAGTTTATGTTTTATAACGCTTTAAAAAATATAATTGCGTTGTTGAAAGGGCCTACCGTAAGTCCGTCATGGGGGTAATTTGGGGTTAAAAATTAAAGCATTGTTTCGCCAGCTTTACAGTGTCTAAATTGGCCCAAAGTTGCTGAGTTTTCTACAAAACGGTGACCTACAACCATAACGATACCGTAATTTGACGAGAAAGACGTGGGTGAACTGGATACTTAAACTATGGGGATAGCAGCAATTCTGACACATCTAGGGCAAAAAAGAATTGATAAATATTTGTTATATTCTAAGCGAATACGATATTAGGCTTTAATACACTGCTGAAGCGCATGCGGAATATGCGACGTATTCTATGCACTTTTGGATTTTAAATTGAATCCAAAATTTCACATATTTCAACTATTATTGGCCTGGTGACCAGTATTTCAAGATAGATTTTCAGACTGGCATCATTCTCTCATAAAACTGGTTCCTCAATTTACGTCTATTTTTTACTTTAAAATGTCATTACTTGAACCTCTGTTGTGAGAGAAAACAAATCGTTATATTACTGTCACTCAAATATGTGACATTTTGTGAATTTTAAATGAAATTTAGTAGTTAAAGCTATAAAAAACCTTCTACGGTAGTTCATACTTTATGATAATAGTCTATATTAAAAAAATACATATCCATCTTGTGTATAAAGGGTCAAAAATCGTATGTAACAAAGTACGCCGTAATATGACGGTCACCGTTTCTTACAAAACCAGGGCTTCGTTTAATGAGACGTGCTTGAAATATGAAATTGGGTGAAAAATTGGTGATCCTGTTCAAGTTTTACTTTGGAGTCCAGTCACGCGCCGCCACCAAAAGTTAGGAAGCCCCTTATAACCCTTTGTGGCTCCTATCTATCATAGCAAAGTACTGGTCATTTGAGTGAGGGTTCCGTGAATGAATTTGAATAGAGACGCGATTACCCATGTAACCAAAAAGTGGTTATTAATACTAGTCGTTACTTTTTTTACTGCTATAGGATTCACACTTTTATTGCTATGGACTATGGTACAAAACTATCCACCGTGTTTTCGTCACTATTCTATGGGTTTTAGGATTCACCCCGGACTTGCACCAGACATCGCGAGGTCTATCGCGATGTCTGGTACAAGTTGTTGCTTCGTTGAGCTTTGAAAATCGCATCTTTAGTATGTTTGTACAAAATCCAATGTCACCTGAACTACAAAGTCTTTAAAACTTTACCAAAAGGGTATCTCAAAAACTATGGCCTAGAATTACAATAAAAATTGTTTTGGAATATATAAACAACAATTCGTTTATATGACACCCCACTTCATGTATTACTTTTTTTAAAACCCATTTTGTACTCTTACCAGCAAATCTTGATAATACAACCTGTTAATCTACTAAATTCCATGCTAATTGGAGCGACGACGCGACGGTTCGAATGTTATGCTCTAACAAATTTACATACAAAAGTAGGGACAACACCGATTCGTCAAAGTTGTTTCAAAAATCTTTATCAATGTACTGAATTGATACAGATGCAGATTCCAAATGGTTTTTATGGCTGATTATCTTATAAGCAAATTTTTTTTTGTTAGTATGTATAGTAGGTAGGTTCTAAATCTAATCCTAAAACAAATCAATTATATTGGCCTTGCTTAGGCAAAGTAGTTAGATAGGTAAGTATACAAAAAAGAGATTAAATTAATTTATAGTTTATATATAAAACTAATACAAGTTAATATTTACAAAATACACAAGAAACAGTTGAACCATCTAAAGACCGTTACAAACGATCTATAGATAGCTCAACTGATCCAGATCACTACCAGTCGGAAGCGTCCCCAAGACGCTGGCGGAATGCTAATTCGCTGGGCCAAATAAGAGCCAGCTCTCGGGTAGAAAATATACTGTAGATAGAATGTGCTTCGGCTAAATAAATCAAACTTCTGAAAATGATATTCGGTAGCGCTTTGTCATCATCCATCAGTTTAATTTCATGGAAATTTCATAAACATTAACATTTGTGTTTGGGAAACTGGTAATTTTCCTAAAATTACCAATTTCCACAACCATACTGTTCTAAAAATACCTAACAAAATATATCATCTTGTAGCTATGGCAGTAGTACCTACGGGAGTCGCCATTATCTGAAGATCTTGTACAAGCCATAAATAATTTCAATATTGAGCGCTTAATAAATGTTCGATTCTCGAGCAACCCTTAGTTCATCATCATGGAAGATATATAAAAATAAAAAGGCTAAAATGGAAGTGATCAGGACACATGATCAGAGAAAAAGACAAGTGGAGCAAAATAGTTACACAATGGTACCCAAGAGAAAATAAGAGGAAAAAAGGTAGACAACAAAAAAGATGGGACGATGATATCAGGCAAGTTGCAAACGGACTTACAAAAACTAAGGAAGCACCAAATATGCGAAGATTTTAGTAGTCAAGTACTTTCAATATTTGTATATATACCAATAGCGTAAGAAACACAATTGTAAAACTAATGTCCGAATAAAAGGCTTTATTATTATTATTATTCTTCAGCCCGGGCCACCGCGGCCAACCCTTACTAACCAACCAACTACCTACTACATTTCTATGTGAAATTTCTGCAAAAAAAACCACAATGTTCCTTCATCAGCCTTAGAATGCAGTACCAAGGCAAGGTCCGGTAATTAATAGTAATTTCCTATTTAGTGCACCTTTTTCTGAACCTAGCTGGACTTATTCTGTAGTTTGACAAACCCTGTGTCACTCGAAAATGAATCATAAACGTAAGCAACTTGAACTTCTAATTTCCATTTGAGGCTTCGTTTGCTCGTTGGATGATATTTTTTTCAAACAGAGAAACTCGACGGACCTGTTTAGAACTCACGACCTTCGGATTGAAAGTTGGGATACCTCCTACTAGACTAACACGGCTTTATTAGATTGAACCCTACATGGAAAAACATTGTAAAATGTCTCCAATCTATTTCAAATCCAACGTCCTCCTTATTTAAAGTAGGTATTGAACTTTCTCAAATGTGATAAGGTTTAATCCCAACAAATTGGGGTCCTGCAATACGCTGATAACGAAGCCGGTCGAGGTACCTGTCTGAGTAAGCCCTTTGTCAGAGCAGTCATCATCATTATCATCATCTTCAGCCTGAAGAATTAACCTGTTAGATAGACATAGGCCTCAATAAAAAATTGCCCACTGCCACTTCAACTTGCTAATTCTGAGAACTATGTGGGTGACTTCAGTTCTTCTATTAATTTTGATAGAGCATAGATTTTTCCATAGCCCAGCCAATAGACGAGCAAAAATTGTCTTTATACATCCTTTGGCTAAATTTAGGCCGGGCGTAGTCCATCAGCAGAACTGAACTATAATTTATTCTGCGGTTCTTCAGCATTTCCATTTCAATGCGTCCAGTAATTTCTTTTCTAATTGAATAGAAGGGGAGATGGGGGCGTGAAAGAATGGAGCAGTCTTATTTTTGAAATGAGGTGAGGTAGCGGTTCTATTGTTTTGAATGTGCTATTATCTAACGGAAAGCGAATTCGCTGGCGTTTTCTTTCATTTAGAGGTTTTATCAAACTGACTTCAGTTGCAGACTGAACGCCGGATTACTACAGTTAAATTTGTATGATCCTACAAGAACCATTGTCATTGTATACGTGTTGATTGTGATGACATAAGACACTGAGGCTCGTATTCAGAGACATGACTCAAACTTAGATTTAATCACAGATCAGTTGAACTCTACTTAAGTATTAAATCTCTTCTCAAACATAGCTTTTATTCAAGAACGGTACTTAAACTACTCTCAGCTGAATCGAGTCTCAAATCTGTACTCAAATGTTCTCGTTTACATTTTGATTTATTTATAATTTATATCCGTTTTACGCAGAAATTCAAACAGCCAGGGTGGAAATGGAACAGAACTATAAAGTGAAGTATAAATATGCATCAAAGTACGTGTAACGGAACGAAAATGTCATTTGATTAATGTCTAATCAAATCTAAACTCAAGCACCGATTTCGTCTGATTGACGTTTCAGAATAAGCATTTACTCAGGTGAACTGTGATCATTGAATCTATACCTAAATACTGTTCAAGAATTAGAATCTCGCCTCAAATCGAGATTTTAGTACAGATCAATGCTCGAGTCTTGTCTCTGAATACGAGCCTGAGACTTGGTCGCTAACAATTGCCCTCAGACACAAGGTCAAAGTCCCGCAACGGGCTATGGCGAGAGCTATTCTATGAGTTTCACTACGTGATAAAAACCGAAATGAGGAAATCCGTAGAAGAATCAAGGTCATCGACATCAGAATTACCAAGATGATGTGGCAGTGGGCAGGCCCATATAGCTCGCAGAACCAACAACCGGGGATTTAAGGTTGGAATGGCGACCTCAGACCACCCGATGGACCGATGACACCGTGAAAGTTGTGAGAAGTCGGTGGATAGAAAAGGCTCCAGACCGTTCGTCATGGAGCTCTTTGGGGGAGGCCTATGTTCAGCAGTGGACTTCTACATACTGATGATGATGACAACACAAGCCATTAAAAAACAGGGCAATATTTGCGTTAAAAAAAAGCAAAAATAAGAAGCACTCATAGTATTTTTGCATATCCGTTCGCAATAGATCGGCTTAGATCAAAAAATTATAATAAAATACCCTCAACATATAAAGTTCTGAGTGACAATTTATTTAGATCTAAATTTAAAAAATTGTTAGTGAGTAAGTGCTATTATGATATTAATGAATTTTTAGAGGACGCATTGTAATCATTGTTAATTTTTAATTTTTTGTCTTTTTGTCTTTTTAATACGATTTTGACATTCTTCTATTTTAAATTTTAGTAATACGATTTTTGACATTCATTTATTTGTAATTTTGCATGCCGACTATGGTAGAACATAATTGAAACACTATTTATTTTATGACCATTGTTAACCTTCATTATGTTCAAGCAAATAAATTTATCTTTATCTATTCTTTATCTTTAGTTAAGCAACCTTCAGCGCGGTCACAAAATGGATGGGTGACCACTAGTGGCATTAATAACTTAGCGTATCCTGCTTTGGAGGGCACGTCAAGATATCGCTATCGGCGACTATGTATGACTACTACTATGGTAGTCAATAAGCCATGAATGGACACTGTTTGAAAGATATAGAGTAATCCCTAAACTTTTCCTCACAAAACTACCGAAACATCTGCTCAGGCTGCGAGCAAAAACTTTGAATAATGTGAAACGTTTTTCAACTTCAAAAGTTAATCTACCACTAAACCACTTTCAAACGCTTCAAATGAAACGGAAAAGATTCCGCAGTCTACAACTTTTGAGACATTTCGACGTAATGCCCTGGAAACAGACCTTAGTCTGAAGAGATACAGAATCTTGATTAGGTAAAAGCGATCGCGACGGCTCAAATTTGATTTATGTTTGAAATTACCCTCTTAGCCTCTCATGGTGTGGCTGTGGTGGGCCAGGCTGTAAGTAGAATAGGTCCCTTTATTACTACCCGTGGAAGTTGTAAGAGGCGACCAAGGAAAAAAAATGAGGATGGCAGCAGAGTTCCCTTACAACAATAGATTTAACCTCGCTCACCAACCCGTACCGTATGCCCAGCGTGGCGAGAATTGGCACAAATCCTTCATCACTTATTAAAATGCTATATTAATGAATATATTTATACACTGATGTATCCAACCCTGTTTGTTATAGGCATGGTTGGATACAACAAGCTGGAGGTAAGGCGGAACGCAGCGCTTGCGACTTATGTGGTAAAGGTTCTTCGGGGGCTCTTGCATAATCCGGGCGTTTTGGAAGGGATGAGGCTGAATGTGCCGGAGGAATTCGTGCAGCGGAGAAGGCGTCCTACCCTATTTGCTCTACCTCGAGGAAGAACCAATCTTCTGAACAAAGCTGACGCTGAAGCGCGTCAAGGGTGACGCGCTGCATTCGCACGCTCAATTTGCTTGCAGAGAAGATAGATGTATTTCACTGCTCCCTGAACGAGTTGGCAAGGGCTGTATTATTTATTTTATGTTTTAATGTCGTGTGACCTACCTATTTATAATTAAATTAATTGTTATTGTCGTATTATTGTTAGTTTTTTGAATTTGCCACAATTGATTTTGATTATTTTATATTGTAGTTTTAAATTTAATTTAATTTGTTATTTTAAATATCCGACCACTGCTGACAATTTCCTAGTATTATATTAGTATAGAAACCTTGACTCTACTTATTAAGGTAGTGAATAGATAAATTATGTACACTATCGCATTGGGTGCGCCTGTAATGGTAGGTGTATGTTGTGTGAAATAAATAAATAAATATTTCTTCGAGCATGTATGAGGAATGCGATGAGAGTGAATGAAGCGAAAGAGGTATGTCAGGATCGTTGCAACTGGAAGGCCGTGGTCTCTGCCTACCCCTCTGGGAAAAAGGCGTGATTTTATGTATGTATGTATGTATTTCTTCTAGGCAATCATGCTACACCATAGACCACACCGTCACTTAAGTTCAGGTGAGATTGTGCTCAAAGGTTGGCCTATTTTATATTGAAAAAAAAATGCTGGTTTTTCCAACGTTGCATAATTTTTTTGCATGGATGGTTTCGCAAACAAGGTACCTCAGGATTGAAAGGAAAACATCCCTATACCCCCTGAGATTTAACTGGACCGTATCGTCCCCTGTCGATCTCAGCCTTCATTACAGTTAAGTGATTAATGTATCAAAGCCTGCTTCCAAGAAGGCGCAAATAGGGCATAATTGTAAGGCTTTACTTTGGCTTTAAAGCCCTCCCTGCAAATTACAGGCTATATTGGAGCCAGTGCTGCCAGCTCAACTAAAACAAATGTTATTTCCAAGTTTAGAAAGATTATAAAAATGTTGTTGGTAACACTTGCACCGATGTTGCCTATTTACCTATTTGCAGGAGTGTGTGTGAGGCTTTTACTCAAGTCATCACCCCTTGCTTACTTTTCATGTCACTGGTTCTTTATTGGTTATCCTGAATAGGTCAGTGATCAGGTTGAGGTATGGTAGCCCTGAAATAAGCCGTTGACTGTAAAGGTTTTTAGATCTTGAAAACAGAGTCACACACATTAGTAATTGCCTCATAAATCATCATCATCATCAGCCTGTAGAAGTCCACTGCTGGACATAGGCCTCCCCTAAAGAGTTCCACGACGAACGGTCTTGAGCCTTCTCCATCCACCGACTTCCCGCAACCTTCACAATGTCGTCGGTCCATCGGGCCTTCCAACACTGCGTCGCCCGGTTCGTGGTCGCCATTCGAGAACCTTTACTCCCCAACGGTTATCGGTTCTGCGAGCTATATGGCCTACCCACTGCCACTTCACTGGACTGGCCTCATAGCTCAGTTAGTAGTAACTCTGCCTTCTGCGCTAGAGGTCGCGGGTTCGTTCCCCGTACTGGACAAACATTTGTGTGATAAACACAGATGTTTGTTCTGTGTCTGGGTGTCAAATATTTATCTATTATATTTATCAGTCTCTGGTACCCATAGTACAGGCTATGCCTAGTTTGGGATCAGTTGACCGTGTGAATATGTCCGGAATATTTATTTATTTATTTATTATTACTTCAACTTGCTAATTCTGAGAGCTATGTCGGTGACCTTGGTTCTTCTACGAATTATCTCATTCCGGATCTTATCACGTAGTGAAACTCCTAGCATAGCTCTCTCCATAGCCCGTTGTGCAACTTTGAGCTTGTGTATGAGCCCAATAGTTAACAACCAAGTCTCAGTGCCATATGTCATCATTGGCAACATAAATACTACCTTATTATTATACTGCTGTACCCGCGCGGTTTCACTCGCATATACACAGTCATAGGTACGTTAGGTACTTGTTGAAGATGTTAATTATAAAATATTTTTAGAAACGATTTATGGTAGGTACGTACTTACCTACGAGGTCCCTAATTATTAAACATCGACGCCCACCCCCCTGTGACCCTTTTTAACATTGAATGTTATAAATCACTGAAATGTGTCTAGTAATTTGTAAAGGAATTTATTTCTGCCAAAGTTATAAAGCTATATGTTAAAGGTGTATCTCCTCACACGTCTTTAACTTTTGTTGTAATTCAAACTGCGAGAATTTTTTTAGACCTATAAACTTGGATATTTCGGAATCCCTGACAGTCGTATCTCATTATTTGTTATTAAAAATAATTTGTGATAAGTTTCAAATAAATATTTACTTTAAACATATTTTTTCATACAATCTTCGAACCCCCCTCCAAGGAGGTGTAGCGTGATATTAACAATAAAGCCTATAACAATTTAGACTATAATTAGTTAATAACTTTGAAAATTTTCATAAAGATCTATTCAGTTGTTTATGAGATTAGTCCGAACCAATAAAGATACAGACAAATACTTATTAAAAAAAAATCTACTCGTTATTTGTTTTATCCTTACTACTTTTTGAAGAAATAACACATGTACAGATACATTTTGGGATTTACTATTAATTATACATAGATAGATAAAATACAAGGTGCAAATGTTAAGTTTGGACGTGCCTCTAACAAGCCCCTTAGAAACATTTGCTTTGAGACCTGAGTCGTTTGCCTATTTCAGTAATTTCTTTTATTACCATGAATCACTTCGAAATTGTAAAACACTAAAACAAAAAAACTTTATTTTTTAGTGTCAGTCGAAAAGTACACAAAAGACAAGACAAAATACACCTAATTAAAACATTTGAGGCATAATTAAAGGCATTACTCACTGGTGTCGTTGACCTTGGCTGTCGAGTTCATGTCGCGGTCGCTCGTCCTCCTGCAAAGGACAACAGATGTTAGAAAACATAATAATTACACACCTTGAATTATTAAGTTACCTACGAGCTCATTAAAAAAGTTTATTGTCTACGTTTATCATCAGCAACCTATAATTATAAGTCCACTCCTGGACAAGATCCATTTTCTGTTGGCAAGATCGATAACCAATTATATAGAGGCATTGGATATTTTTTTTTATACAACTATCGGGGCAAACAAGCGTACGGCCCACCTGTTGGTAAGCGGTTACCGTAGCCTATGAGCGCTTGCATTACCAGAGGCATCACACACGCGTTGCCGATGAACCCTGAACCCCTGAACCCCCTCCCCCCCTAAAGACCTCTCGCAATCTTACACACCGCAGAAACACAACACTATTTGAAACAAATATTGTTATTTAGCTGAGATAACTGTAAGGCGGAGGAACCTCCCCAAGCGGGCTGCTCCAATTAGAAGATGGTAATTGTATGGAAGAGGCATTAGTACCTATTTCATTATCGTTAACCTTGTTAAATAGTTTTTCGGTGTTTTATCTATTTAGTTAATTTTGTATAATTAATTGTAAGTAGTCGAAATAAAGGCCATTATACTTTATAGGTTCAAAACATTTTAATCATCCTATCTAATTGTACCTACTTATTATAATGTACCTACTAATAACATATAGCATCGCCTTAGGGATAAAAAAATATATACTGTATTCTAATTATATAAATTTTTGATATGAGCTGATTTGAAAACCAATGTCATTCAATGGTCAAGATAAAGGGGACAGGCTAGTGGTGTATTTAGGCTAAAGCCATGGGCAGACAATAGTGGGCAATCTAATGTTGAGACAGGCCACTGATTAACATAACGTTCATCAATATTTTGATTGAAGTACTCTGGACGCCTAATCCTCTGTGTAAACCTTACTTGCTAAATAATTGAATACCAAAATGTAATTCTTCAGTAAGTCTCAGCCAATTATTTACATACTTATCATTATTAAAAAATGTAAGGATTGTCTGTTGTTATATAATAATAACGGTAATTTTGAACAAAATATGTAGTACCAAAGATAGTATATAGTTTGGATGAGACCAATGACCAAATGGCTGGTGCTTACCTCGGACAAAGGATCAGTATAGCGATTCACGGTAATGTCACCGGCCTTTTAATCACTGTGTTTGTTGATCTGTACCTCTGTTTTCTATTTGTAGTCGTAGAAAATAGAGTGGGTGATCTTAGAATTAATTTAGCTTAATTTGTCATTACTTTTTCTACTATTGTGTTTAATGATGTCCTTATAAGTGAATAATATATTTTTTTTTTACAAATTATATTAATTATTGTACTTACTCGATAGGCAGAAAACTGAGTTTGTAAATTGGTCAAAATGCGATCTCCCCTCTTTGTGCTTGCAACCTGTCACGTATGGAATGCTCGCTACTTCAAAATGAGGGGATGTACCAAATCTGACCGCCTGGAGATTTGAGACGATGTCTACCATTCTTGGGGATAAGTCGAGTGATTTTTTTAAATGCCATATTGTACTTGCAACTTTCCTACGTGACATTCACGTGAAAATTAAAACATTTCTCTTTAGTGCCGCCCGCTCGGCTGTAAACCGGCGCCGCGGGAGTGCAATTACATTTAAATGCTTTGTTGACTCGTAATTCTGTTAGAATTCCGGCGGAACGGTTGCTGACATTACAAATATTAAAGATACGTCCGCTATATATCGATTTATAACCGATTATTAAAGATACGTCTCGGAAATAACTGAAATCTCGCGATGTCTGTACGATATAGCTCAACGATATCACAATCCCCTAAAAGTCAAACTTAATATTTAGGTTCTTTATTCAGTAGACATATATCGCACGCCGTTTGAACACGGCTTTATAATAAAAATGCAAAAGTCTGTTACCAGAAAACGCCGTGACCATTGAACGGATTGGAATTATGGAATAATACTAGGAAATTGCCTTGAATAACATTAGGCTCATACTTCTTATGACATATATGTATTCTTCTTATCATAAATGTTTGGGTAGACACAATTTCGAGAGGGAGGCTAAGAGAAGGATTCAGTTGGGCTGGGCAGCGTTCGGTAAGTTACGTCGAGTCTTCTCGTCGCCTATACCACAATGCCTTAAGACTAAAATCTTACTATCATAGTTAAACCAGTGCGTCCTACCCGTGATGACTTATGGTGCCGAGACGTGGACACTCACAGTGGGGCTGATTCACCAGTTTAAGGTCGCACAGCGAGCTATGGAACGGGCTATGCTCGGAGTTCCTCTCAAGGATAGAATCCGTAACGAGATTATCCGACAGAGAACTAAAGTCATAGACATAGCCCAGAGAATAAGCAAACTGAAGTGGCAGTGGGCTGGTCATATATGCCGAAGAACCGACAACCGCTGGGGTAAGCGAGTTCTTGAGTGGAGACCACGTCTAGGTAAACGAAGTGTGGGGCACCCCCCGGCTAGGTGGAGCGATGACCTACGAAAGGCGACGGGCAGTAAGTGGATGAGAAGGGCCGAACACCGGGCTCAGTGGCGTGTATTAGGAGAGGCTTATGTCCAGCAGTGGACTAATGTGGGCTGATGATGATGATGATGATGAATACTTCTTATCTGGGTAGGTATGAAGCGACAAATATAGGATAGTAAGATATTTTCCCGATTCAGAACGCTTCTTACCGGTGCTAATCTGCCTGTGCCTACCTACCTACTAAAAACTCGTTAGCAAACGACACTGTCTGTCACTAAGTTTGAATTCGAATCCCAGATTGCATCAAAACGAGATTACTTTGACTGTGCTGGCCTAATTCGACGACCTCGGTGGCGTTGTGGGCCGTCTGAGACGCAAGACGTGCGGATTCGTTTCACGGTGCGGGACAAATGTTTGCATGGCCTGCATATATTTGTTCCGGGTCTGGGTGTTGCGGTACCATGGTACTCTTAGACCGTAGTTGCTGACACCCACAGTACAGCATGTATCATGCGATGCGTCATGTACATACAGCACACACCTGTATTCATAATTTTGGTGTGTTTTTCAATGAAATTGACGAATTTCTAAAATTCGCAGAACAAACTTTATTGCCTACTAGCTTACGTCCGCGGCTATGCCCGCGTGGTATCTTGATAAAAAGGGGCAGTTTTGAAAAACCCTAAAAACCGTATTTTATTTTTTGACTTTATGAGTAGGTATTTGTGCCAAGTTTCTGATTGGGTCAAGAATAACCCCTTTTGGGATAGTGGACATGTTATAAATCACCTTGTATAGACGTTGATTATATGAATTACAAAACAATTCATCCAGGTGTTCACTCTACACAACGCCTTCAAAAGGTTGGTAAGAGAGCACTACATCAAAAATCACTAGGAACTAGGTATGTATCTAGGTACTTATTTTAGAACTGACATAGTGTAGGTACCAAGTTGTCCACAGACCTGCTGGGGTGTCCCAGTGGGCGGAGAGGTGAACTCCGACGTGGCGCGTCCCCGGGTGGCGGATAGGGGGTTCCGGTGTGCCGACAACCTCCAAGCGGGGGTTGTCGGCACACTGGCGCGGACCAAACACTGGGGGGGTTTAGGGGGGGGTTAGCTTCTCCGCGCGTCCCTTTGACTGAGCAAAGGGCGCAGTGGATGGAGCAGGGATGGGAGCTCGGAACCCACGTGGTCACTCGTGACTCGTGGACTGAGGGTCTTGGCTTAGCCGCCCGGGCCGCGAGGAAGAAAACCTCTCTAAAAAATTACCCGCGGCGTACCACCGAGAGTGATGGGGTTGTGGTTATGTAGTTTACTATGTACCATTTCCCCCGCAACTCTCAATCCCGGCAACATGTTGGTGGCGAGGGGGACTCGACCATGTGCCATTATCATGGCTACACACGACATGGTCGACTCACCTCGCTACCGTTCGGCATGTATGGTCAGGACTGAGGCCGCTCAGGGAAGGAGGAGAGGAAGAAAACCTCTGTAAAAAATAACAACGGCGTAACACCGAGAGTGATGGGGTGGTGGTGGGACCACCGCCTCCGCAACTCTCTATCCCGACAACATTTAGGTGGCAAAAGCGACTCGATCGTGAATAAGCATGATTGACTCGCCTAGCTACCTTGTGTATGGTCCGGAGGCCGTTCAGTGGGATCGGTGTGAGGCCGATCCCACTCTGGGAAGGAGGAGAGGAAGAAAACCTCTGTAAAAAATAATGCGGCGTAACACCGAGAGTGATGGGGTGGTGGTGGGACCACCGCCTCCGCAACTCTCTATCCCGACAACATTTAGGTGGCAACAGCGACTCGATCGTGTAGCCGCATGATTGACTCGCCTAGCTACCTTGTGTATGGTCCGGAGGCTGCTGAGTGGGATCGGAGCGAGGCCGATCCCGCTCTGGGAAGGTGGCGGTGCTGCGGGTTGTTGGTATCGACAGCTGCGCACCGCCTGCCCCGTGAGGGGGGCGAGCGGTAGCCCCTGCCGAGTGACAGGGGTCTTTTCGGGTCCGTGGGTGGTCGGAGCGGGGTTCCGGCTGCTCGTTAGCGGATTCGGGATGGCGGCGGCACTCCAGGCAAGTGCCGCCGTGAGCTCCGCGCACTTTGTGCGCGGGTTCTGGTCGTGGCTATGGGTGCCATTCCCGGGATTGTGCTCCACACAACAGGCAAAATGCGAGAGGGGCACCGGTGCGTTCCATTGGAGATCCCGGAGCCCCTTGACATGCATGGAGGCTGGCCAACGTGGTGGTTTTAGTCGGTAAGAGTCCGACATACCCTTTCTTTTGCCCCCGCAAAAGGAGGGATCCATGAGGATTTCCCCACGTTAAAAAAAAAAAAAAAAAAAAAAAAAAAAAAGTTACCAAGTTGTGGGTATTATTGTTTCGTTTTTTTTTCTTTTGTTATCACTTCTGTAGGTAGATTATTATTTTTATTTTATTTTTCTTTGTATGTATTTATTACCTTGAGTATTATTTTATTTTTCTCCCACTTTTTAGATACCTACGTAGGTAAATGTGCGTACGTAGGTATATATCTCTATAATTAAGTACCTATGTAAAAAAATTAAGTAAGTTATTTCTAAATTTAGTTTAATTGTCACGCCTCACCATCTTTTTGCACGCCTAGGATGACTGGTAGAAAATGCTTTAGTATTAAGTCCTCCTTACACTAATTTTATGTGTGAAAGTATAAATAAATAAATTTATTTATTTATTTAAAGGATAATGGTACACTATTGCATTAGGTGCTCCTGTAAAAATAGTGTAACTTTTCGTAAATAAATTTATTTATTTATTTATTTAACAGGAGCACCTAATGCAATAGTGTACCATTATCCTTTAAATTATTATTATTATTATTATACATATCAAACATTTTATAAGATTTACAGAAAGAAACTTAAAACTAATACAAGTTAATATTTACAAAATACACAAGAAACAGTTGAGCCATCTAAAGACCGTTTTTATAAGATTAATTTTAATTCATAGCATAATACCTACTAGTTAAGAAACAACAAACATAAATCTTCAATTAATAAATTCAAATTACATAATGTCAAGCCTAATAAAAAGTAAATAGAAAAATTCGTCAATCCATATATGTCAAATAACAAAAATAAAAATTTGCCACAATAAATACAAATTACATAATGTCCTACCTAATCAAAATTATAAAAAGAAAATAATAATTCGTCAATCAATAATAATGTAATAATAATAATAATGACAAATAATACAAACAGTCAAATCTAATTAGAATAGCATAGAATATATAACAACGTCCTGCGACATTCGCTCAGGGGGCAGTAAAAAAGATCGACTCTCTCCGCTACTAGATTGAGTGTGTGGATGCAACGAAATACGAATATCTAAATAAAACACCAGTTCGAAACTCCAGCTCAGAACTTTCTATCATTTCGCCAGTTTCGTGTCCATTGTGCTAACTCGCTCTATTGTTAGCTCGTAGTTTGAGGACATTATATCTACTGTGGGATTGTTTAACTGTTTGACTTTAAGAGTTATTAAATTACTACATAGCATAAAGTAAATTATGTGTGTTTGTTTGGGCTAATCTCGAAAAGTAATAGCTCTTTATTCTTTATTGTACACAAGAAAACACAGATTACAGCAATAAAAAAGAGAGGTATGTACAAAGGCAAGCTTAACCCTAAAAAGAATTTTCTTCCAGCAAACCTTTGAGGCTAGAGAGAAGTGATTATAGAGGGAGGTTCGTGTACCTAAATAAATATGGTTAATAGTAAATAACATTAATTACAAAAATACTATTACCTATAAAACACCTAAAAATTAAGATAAACATACATACATTATAATACTACTACAATAAATACCTACCTGTAAAAATATATATATATATATATATATATGCATAAATATAATATAATACAGAATTTACAAGGAAAGGTAGTGCTCTTTTACTTTTCTCTTGAAGACATTGACAGATGGACTATCACGAATTACATAGGGAGAGCATTCCATAACTTCACCGCCAGGACGGTAAAGGAGCCGCCATAATGACTGGTAGAATGAGGGGGGGGGTTTTAGAAGAAGGGATACTCCTCCCTCAGCTTAGTCAGCTTTATCCACAGAAAAGACATGGTCAATACGTGCGGAGCTGACAAAGCCGCGGTGGGGTTCCTTTCAATGTTTTGTGAACGTTTTAGGCACGTGTTAATGCGCATGGAAAATATTCAAATCGAAAATCCATTGGAGTAGCTACTACGGGTATCTGAAACCGATCGAAAGTGCGTGGTAGGAAGGCTGAGTATGCTATAATGGGGGTAAGTAAGTAAGGTGCTTAAAATAACTGCAGTTACTAGCTGTAGGTACCTACCTACTAAGTTAAGTAAGAACAAAATTATGTATTTTAAAATATAATTTATTACCTACTTCTTAGGTTACTAATTACGTACTAAATCGCATAAGGGTGTGTTTGTGAAGTGTCCGATGTTAGAAAAATTCCCAGCACTATTTTTTTCGACAATAGGTAGGATAAAGATTTATCAGCATCCATCAGGTTTTGATCGTTGATTGATCGACAATTGATCTATCTAACACAATAAAATCAAGCCGTAGGCTACAGATGGAAAATATTACACTCGCTATGAACTGTCGGGTAAAAACGTTTCAAGTTCATAAAAGCAATTATGTCTGTGAAAACACAAATGCCTTTAACATGAGAACTGTTTGGAGGAGGTAGGGCATAGCGAGATTTTCTCGTTCTAAATTGGAGCAGCCCGCCTGGGGAGGTACCTCCGCCTTACAGAAGATCGCAGCCAAATAACATTATTTGTTTCAAATAGTGTTGTGTTCCTGCGGTGAGTAAGGTTGCCAGAGCTCGTTAGGGGGAAGGGGGTTCGGGGTCGGCAACGCGTGCGTGATGCCTCTGGTATTGCAAGGCCGTAAGCTTGTTTGCCACGTCAGTTGTATAAAAAAAAAAAAAAAACTGTGTCCTATTTTAACATCCAAGATCCTTTAAATAAGCTGAACGGAGCAACAACAAACGTAGACGAAGTAATTGGATTTTCTTAGTTTTACTTAATGAATATGTAAAAGAGCCTTATAGCCTCTTAGGGCCATCAATTATAAAGAATATTAAAGGCTTCAGCCCCAGACTGACCTACTTAGATAAAGCGTTTAATTACTACAGATTTGTGTTAGTAAAATTTGAGTGGCATTATTGTGAAGAGCGTAAAGAAGGTACCTAGGGCAATCCTCCCTCCCCCTTCTACTACCGGACAAGCAGACGCACAGGTAATTACCACCCTTACCTGGTCGACATACCACAGTGTCGAACCAAACGTTTCTGCTCCACCTTTATTATAAGCACTGGCAAAGAGTGGAACGATCTGCCAGCGTCTGTTTTCCTGGATGAGTACAATCTAGGAGTCTTCAAATCTAGAGAGAATAAGTTCCTTCTGGTAAAGCGTGCTCCATCTTAGGCCACATCTCACTTGCAAAAGTGAGCTGGTGGTCAAACGCCTCATCATCAACAACCTGTAGAAGTCCACTGCTGGACATAGGCCTCCCCCAAAGAGTTCCACGACGAACGGTCTTGAGCCCTTTCCATCCACCGACTTCCCGCAACCTTTACAATGTCATCGGTCTATCGGGTGGGGGGCCTTCCAACACTGCGTCGCCCGGTTCGTGGTCGCCATTCGAGAACCTTTACTCCCCAACGGTTATCGGTTCTGCGAGCTATATGGCCTGCCCACTGCCACTTCAACTTGCTAATTCTGAGAGCTATGTCGGTGACCTTCGTTCTTCTACGGATTTCCTCATTTCGGATCTTATCACGTAGTGAAACTCCGAGCATAGCTCTCTCCATAGCACGCTGCGCGACTTTGAGCTTGTATATGAGGCCTATAGTTAACGACCAAGTCTCAGTGCCATAAGTCATCACTCAACCATCTCCAATAAAAAAATAAAAAAAAAAACAATTTATTTAGGAATCATAGTTTATCTACATTTTTTTATCATTAATACAATGCGATTCATTATTAAGCATACGAGAATACTACCTAAACATACTGAATCTCAAAAATAAAAATAATAAATGAACAAGTAGGTATTCGTATATTTTAAAAACCCTCTTTTGGATTCCTATATCTTAATAATCCTGTGGCCAATTTAATTGATATTATTAACCAGCAAATGCGATGGTAGAAGCTGTTGACCTACTAAATTCCATGAAGATCGAATTGACGGTTCGACAGTTATGCGCTAACAAAATATACATTTCACGGGCAAAACTTTATTTTCCCCAAGACGCTAGCGGAATTGCCACGCTGGATGGCAATGCTAATTCGCTGGGCCAAATAAGAGCCAGCTCTCGGGTCACGCGTCGCTTCGATCAGACGTCCTGATAATTAAATTTAATTTTACAAATTAAAATAATTTTCCCAAATAAGTCTTTTACTGCAATCTGTTTAATCAAATCTAAAAGCATCTGGTGATAACTCCACCTCTCAAGTTGTTATACCTTTTAATAACGGGGTAATGACGCGAAGCTTACGAGCTAATCCGTTAAACGCCGTTAAACGATAGTTCTCATAACGATAGCTCTCATAATGGCAGTGTCATAGCTTTATTGATTCAGACCACTCATCAATATAGCTTATAATATCGATAATGACTTGTAGTTCATAGGTAAATTCATTACCTTTATAAGTAAATAGCTTCCATCCGCGGTTACCTCGCGTTGTACCTAGATAAAAAAGTCTACGTGCTATACCAGGCAAATAACTCTTTATAATCAAAGTTTCAATGAAATTGTTTGAGCCGTTACGGCGTGATGGAACAACAAACATCCAAACAGAGTACCCTAGTTCTGTTACTATCTACTACCTATGTACTTTTGTTTGTTTTGTTACTTACCTCATTGTACCCTGTAGATGTAGTAGTAGTGTAGTTTCTGTTTTATGTTAATAGTTTGTGTTGTTCTTGTGTATGACCAAAATAAATGTATTTTCTTTCTTTTTTTCTTTTTTCAAACATCCTCACAAACCTTCGCATTTATAATAATAGTAGGAAGCGCTACCAATATTTAGCACACTAGCGACCGTGGTAACTTATTTTAAAGCAAATACCACTGGATCTATAGGTCAAGGCGTCTGTCCATCCCTACGAATTGTGAAATATTGAGAAGAAAATTGGCTGGACACATCTGTAGTTGGTAATGCGGACATTTTCAGTGCGGCCGGAAAGATTAATACCCTGTCGATATAGCTATGAAATGGACTTTTGACTGGTGCGGTGTAATGGAAATTCTATCGGTTTGACAGGAAAATAAGGTATAGAATTGGGCCGTTCCTAAATTCTTACCAATTAATTAGTCTCTTCACTAACTGACATTAATCATCACCATCGATAGCCTGTAGAAGTCTTCCCGCAAATTAAACAATGTCATCGGTCCATCAGGTGGGGGGCCTTCCAACACTACGTCTGGCGGTTTCTGATCGATTGTTCCCTATGGTTCTCGGTTGTCCTTCAAGAATACATCAGCATCTTCCCGCCGTTATCCCAGATTATGTGGGGTCGGGTCAACATGGACTGCTCTTCCATTTCCCTCTGTCAGCTGTCATCACAATACACACTCCTTTTTTAAGTCCACTTTCACACAGTCAATCCATCTTTTCTTTTTGCCTACCTCTACTCCTTCATCCATACACATTCATTTCTAATTCTCTTCTCGTCACTTGAAATTCTTCCTCGTCATGACATGCGCATACAATGTTAGGCTATTAATCCTTAGCTTTTCTACCTACCTACCTAGTACTTAGTTAGACTATATTTGTTACTTTTAAGGTATTTATAAATATGGGCCAGTTTTATTTCTTGTAAATTATGTACTTTAAGTTCAATTACACTTTCAAACTTCAAGAATACATTAAAACAAAATGTGTGAAGGCGCAGGATAGTCCACATCTCTTCACTCCCTCGTCTTGAAGCAATAAAGCCTCAATCCTTAATTTATCAGCTATCACCCTAAAATACTTGAAATAACGAGCCCAATAAAGCCAGGCACTCCGGAAAATAAGCAACATTTGAGAAAAATCGCCTGAAAATTGTTTTGAATGAGTTTTTAAGTGTTGCCATAAAAGTTATGATTATCTTTTACTCAATGTTTTATAGCAGTCTCGAACAGATTGGATTTAATTTCGATAAGCCGAGATTACGAGGTGCTTTGCGAAGTTTACTTTTCATGAACTGGGTCAGGTTGCTACCAACTTATGCAACGCTGCATTTTTTTTTTTTTTTTTTTCTACAACTGAGTTGGCAAACAAGCATACGGCCCACCTGTTGGTAAGCGGTTACCGTAGCCTATGAGCGCTTGCAATAGCCAGAGGCATCACGCACGCGTTGCCGACCCCGAACCCCTCCCCCCCTAAAGAGCTCTGGCAACCTTACTCACCGCAGGAACACAACACTATCGTTGCGTCGTTGCATCGCTTGAGAGTGTGTTGTAAATGTCGGCTATAAGCTCTGTGGCGTTGAAATCATTGGTAATTTCACATAAATCTCAAGACGCTATCTTTTGAAAAACCCGCTGTAGCAAAAATGTATTTTAAAATGATTCTTACGTCCTTTGAATAAAGTCAATTTTCAGATTAGTTTTGAACGGCTAGCGGTAACTAGTCAATAGTAGTACTACTGACATAGGCATTTCATCGAGCTATCTAGCTAGCTATTTTATAGCTACAGTATCGGTTGCCGTATGAACACGGATTAACTGGTCAGATCGGTACTAATCAAAAACCTAATGTTACTCCAATAAATCGACACAATTTGCAATAGACGAGAACAATGTTTGTTTGTGTTGTTTGAGAACCGAGAAACATTAGCCAGAGGCTAGACAAAATCGTTCCGAGCCGATAATACTTGCCCATGTTGTCCTAATGTCGGCCATTATTATCTGTGCAGCAGTGCTCTTAAAATAATTAAATTGGGACGCGTAATTATGTTTGAATTTAGAGGTTCTGTTGGCCTGGAAAATGCAGCCACCGTTAAAGTAACCACAGAAATTAGGTAAATGCATTCGTAAAAGTGATTCCTGAAATCGGAAAAGAACATCATCGCCATTCAAGTAAGAGCTTAAGAGTAAATATATCTTATTTATTAATATGACTCACAAGTATTATGTTGCACTTCCGCGCAATAGCCCCTTCATTCACAGTACTTTTTTTTATACACCTAACGTGGGATCCAAGCATACGGTCCACCTTTTGGTAAGTGGTTACCCTAGCCTATGCAATATCAGAGGCATCACGCACGCGTTGCAGAATCCCCACCTTAAAGAGCTCTGGCAACCTTACTCACCGCAGGAACAACACTATTTGAAACAAATAATGTTATTTGGCTGCGATATTCTGTAAGGCGAAGGTACCACGCGGCTCCAATTTAGAGCGAGAAAACTTCGCTGTACCTTACCTCCTTTTAACATCGAAACATTTATATTAAAATTTTCAATTCAATGAAAGTTATAAGAAAAGCTTTGAGACAACATTAATCCTATAAAAAGCTTCGAATCGATTAGACTTAAGTCCGTCAACTCTGATTCGTTGAATTTCCCAATTATCAGATTTTGTTCTGTCGAAATGCGCTGCCACTTAAAATAATTGTTGCCAAATTGAAGAAAATCAAGGAAATAGAGGATCCATCCCTCAGAGCCAGCGACGTGAATAGACACAGCTTATCGACAAAGGCTTTATCACTCTAATATGATTCAATAATGATTTGGACTTATTTTCTGGACATTCTGAAGGGATTTTCTGGTAGGGCATAGCGAGATTCTCTCGCTCTAAATTGGAGCACTCATCCTTTGAAGGTACCACCTTACTCAGAAGATCACAACGAAATCTGTATACATAAAAGAACAAGGCCTGATTCCACGATCAACGCACAGCCCAAACCACTGAAGCTATAAAGCTGAAATTTTGACAGTAGCTGCCTTATATGCCAAACACATCCACTAAGGAGGGATTTTCAAAATAACAATAGCTTGAGATTTCGCTGTAAAATATCCGCAGTTCCTATGAGTCGACTTTGTTGGGTTTCAACGGGATTAAATAATGTGCCCATAAAATTGCATTGCGTCATTAGTGCACCCGCTGCCATTCCCGCCCACGGCTTAGCTTAGCATTATAAAGCTGAAACGCTACCTAATCTTCCATTAATACTTTATGGTACCATTAAGCCGTGTTGGCCTAGTGGGAGGTACCCCGACTTTCGGTCCGAAGTTTCCATTCGTAAAATTGCTTAAAGATGAGAAGAAACATCGTGAAGAAACCATTAAGTATCCCTATAAGATGCGATGGGCTTGCAATCTGTCACGCCGTGGCGGCCCCGGCTGAATAATAGGCCCCTCCATATCTCCTAATCATGGATGTCGTAAGAGGCGACTAAGGGAAAAAAGCTAGAGGATGGGCAGCGGCGTCCCCTATTTTCACAAAGATAGCTCTAACTGCTCTAGCTCTATCTGCCCGCTTGCCCGTGGTGAGTACCTATGGGCAAATTCCCCCCACATAATAGAAGTCACCCCGGAAATCTGTGGGGGAGGCCGATGTTAAGCAGATGATTTCAAACGGCTGGAATGATGATGATGATGACATGTCCACATTTTGCGTAGTAAGTGTTTCATTACGTGACAGGTGGCAAGACCATGCCGCTGATAAGAATACTAACTGAATTTGTCACAATGTTTTATTTCTCCCTTTTTATTTAGCTATTTTATTGGCCGTGGTGGCCTCGGCTGAAGAATAGGCCCCTCCATGTCTACCTATCCGCGGTTGTCGTAGGAGGCGACTGAGGGAAAAAAGCTAGGGGATGGGCAGCAGCGTCAGCAGCTCATTTTAACAACGATAGCTCTAATTGCGCTCGCCAACCCGCATGCCCAGCGTGGTGAGTATGGGCAAATCTCCCCACATGATAAGGAATTCGTTCTGTCTGTGGGCGAGGCCATGTTCAGCTGTGGACGTCGTACGGCTGAAATGATGATTTAGCTATCCTCCATAGCCTGTGGTAGCGATGTGAATAGGTTTATTCATTTAAGAGTCTTCGTCTCGGGACGAGCTCGCAGCACTCAGAATAATTGCCCACGAATTTGGGGAATTAAGGGAATAGATGCCGATTTCTGAGGTAGATTTCAGATCTGTCTGTATATGATTCGTCTAGTACCTTCTGTTTTAAGCTGAGCCTGCTAGCGTTCTTGTTTTTTATGTTATACGGAGGCAAACAGGCTTACTGCCCTCCTGATGGTAAGTGGTTACCGTCGCCTATTGACATACACCTTTTAAGTATTTATACAATACTTGTGATAGGCATTCTCGCAATTCCACATCTTTAATTAAAAAAAGCCTTCTTGATTATCATCATTTCAGATGAAGAGCGTCCACAACTGAACATAAGCCACGCAGTCTCATTATGTGCCAGCCTCGCATGTTCCATATCGCAGCTGTAGTGGTAGTTTTTACCATCAAGTGGGTCAACTGCAAGTCTAATAATTTCTAGCAATAAAAATGATTTGGGATAACTATCTTGAGTCTAGCTATATAAATAATAACACACAACAGTCACACAAATAGTCCTGACCCCACACTAGGATATCAGAAACTACGAGTATCGTGGTACCACAACACCCAGACCAGACCTTACACAAGATCGCAGCCAAATAACATTATTTGTTTCAAATAGTGTTGTGTTCCTGTGGTGAGTAGGGTTGCCAGAGCTCTTTAGGGGGGAAGGGGGTTCGGGGTCGGCAACGCGTGCGTGATGCCTCTGGTATTGCAAGCGCTCATAGGCTACGGTAACCGCTTACCATCAGGCGGGCCGTAAGCTTGTTTGCCACCTCTGTTGTATAAAAAAAAACCAGGAATAATGTTTAAATATTGCGGACGCGCACCCCTAGCGTCTCAGGCAGGCACCCGCTACGCCATAGAGGTCGTTATCATTGAAACGATACGCCTTTTACACGCATTACATACATTACAAAACATGCATTACATACGCTCTTTGATGCTGACTGACAGCTTGTAGCAGCACAAAGAACATTTTTGCCTTTACGCGATAAATAGCACCAACGGGTAAATTCTTCTACTCTTCGTATAAAGCCATTAAGCTTTAGTTAAGCTTTAATAACACCTGCGCCGTATCAAGTCAAAGTCTCGTAGCAAGTTTTAAGAGAGGTAGGGCACAGCGAGATTTTCTCGCTCTAAATTGGAGCAGCCCGCCTGGTGAGGTACCTCCGCCTTACAGAAGATCGCAGCCAAATAACATTATTTGTTTCAAATAGTGTTGCGTTCCTGCGGTGAGTAAGGTCGCCAGAGCTCTTTAGGGGGGAGGGGTTCGGCAGGCAACGCATTAGCAATGCTCCAGGTGTTGCTGATGTCAATAGGCGACGGTAACTACTTACCATCAGGTGGGCCGTAAGCCTGTATGCCACCGTATAACATAAAAAAAAAAAAAAAAAAAATGTGTTTATTTCAGCAAATCACTAGGATCACTTTGAAACGTCTTAGAAACTAGGTGAAGCTACGCATGTTCCTCGCGACCAAGCCTGGGAGAGCTCAGGCTTAGGCAACCAACACAGCTTGGTGCGTCCTTCACTGCACTGATTCTTTCACCGACGCTCATAGGCCCTTTTCAGGGCCACCATACCTCGACCAGGTCACCCCTCAACCTGGACCTAACACGGGATGACCTAGAAAGAATCAGTGACACGACAAATAAGCATTGATGTCCGGACGTACCTATCAATCAACATTAGTGAAATATGGTTAAATACACAGTAAGGCCCACTGAATAATGTTTAGGAAACCCATGTCATTTTAGGACTGAAGTTTTCTGACGCTAGGTTTATTCTGACAAAGGTTATGTTGGAATAAACCTACCCCAGAAAAAGGACCACTGAAATTCTGGTATGAGTCGGATAATATGGGTCATTGACAAAGGCCGCGACTGTACAAAGAGTGTTGAAAATTATTCAGTATTCGTTTGTGTTTGGTTTAAGCAAAAAATGGTCTTGTGCCTATTTAGAAACAAGTTTTCCGCTTTATGCCTTTTGTACAATTCTCCTTCCCCATTCTAATGTAAATTCAGAATACTTTCTTCCGCCCAATGAAGTCATGCAAAATAGGCAACAAACTTTATAAGAAACTATATGCCTTGGTTTTGAGGAGATTACAGTCAGCCTCAGAAGTCACTTAAAACCATTCACCACACTGGTTCTTCTAGTAATGATCATTGACCCTTTGCAAGGGCACCATGCCCAAATCTGGTCATTGACCTTATGCAGGATGCCCAATAAAGTACTCATCATCAACAACCTGTAGAAGTCCACTGCTGGACATAGGCCTCCCCCAAAGAGTTCCACGACGAACGGTCCCGAGCCCTCTCCATCCACCGACCTCCCGCAACCTTTAGAATGTCATCGGTCCATCGGGTGGGGGGCCTTCCAACACTGCGTCGCCCGGTTCGTGGTCGCCACTCGAGAACCTTTACTCCCCAACGGTTATCGGTTCTGCGAGCTATATGGCCTGCCCACTGCCACTTCAACTTGCTAATTCTGAGAGCTATGTCGGTGACCTTCGTTCTTCTACGGATTTCCTCATTTCGGATCTTATCACGTAGTGAAACTCCGAGCATAGCTCTCTCCATAGCACGCTGCGCGACTTTGAGCTTGTATATGAGGCCTATAGTTAACGACCAAGTCTCAGTGCCATAAGTCATCACTGGCAACACGCACTGATTGTAGACTTTCGTCTTGAGGCTCTGCGGTATCTGCGACGAGAAGATGTGACGAAGTTTCCCAAACGCTGCCCATCCGAGTTGGATTCGTCGGTTGACCTCTTTGTCGAAGTTGGACCTACCTAGTTGAATCGTCTGACCCAAATAGACATAGTGGTCTACAACTTGAATGGTATCGTTCCCAACTTGTACCGGCATGGGTGCAACATGAGCATTGGACATGATATTAGTCTTGCCCATGTTCATTTTAAGACCCACCTGTTGAGAAACGTTACTGAGGTCTCTGAGCATTGCGCCAAGGTCCTCCAGCGATTCTGCCATTATGACTATATCATCGGCGAATCGAAGGTGAGTGATGTATTCGCCATTGATGTTGATGCCATGTCCTTCCCAGTGCAGAAGCTTAAAAACATCCTCCAATGCAGAGGTGAACAGTTTCGGAGAAATAACGTCTCCCTGTCTCACCCCTTTTTGCAATTGGATAGGATTTGTGCTCTGGTCCTGGAGTCGGATAGACATGGTGGCCTTGCTGTACAAACACTTCAACACTTCGATATACCGGTAGTCGATCTGGCACCGCTGTAGTGACCGTAACACTGCCCAGGTCTCGACTGAATCGAAGGCTTTCTCGTAGTCCACAAACGCTAGACATAATGGCCGATTATACTCTTCGGTCTTCTGTATAATCTGCCGAAGCATGTGGATGTGGTCTACGGTACTAAAGCCTTTGCGGAACCCGGCTTGTTCGGGAGGCTGGAAGTCGTCAAACCTACGGGCGAGCCGGTTAGTGACAACTCTCGAAAACAGCTTATAGACATGGCTCAGCAGCGAGATGGGCCTATAATTCTTCAAGAGGGTGTTGTCACCTTTCTTGAAAAACAGTACCACCACGCTCCTGTTCCACGCCTCAGGCGTTGTACCTTCGAGGATGACGGAATTAAATAGCTTCTGAAGGACTTTAAGTATCGGTGTTCCACCCGCTTTCAGAAGCTCTGACGTTATTCCGTCCTCCCCCGGTGCCTTATTGTTCTTAAGCTGTTTGAGGGCCGTCCGGATCTCGTATAGGCTGACGTCCGGGATGTCTTCGGTATAGTGCCGGGTCAGACGGGCTCTTGCATCGCTTGCCGTGCTTGGAGCAGGACTTTGCGATGAGGTGTACAGTTGTCCATAGAACTTCTCGAGCTCTCGTAAAATCTCAGGCTTCGACGAGACGATATTGCCGCTATCGGTCTTCAGTTTCGTCAACTGACTTTGTCCAATAGACAGATCTTTTGCGAACACTTTCGAGCCTTTATTGCGCTCTATGGCGCGTTTAATACAAGCTGTATTAAAAAGGCGCAAATCGTGTCGCATGGACTTAGAGATCTGCCTATTGAGCACGCCGTATTTCGACCTGTCCACTGAAGAATGCAGTCTCATTTCGTTTCGCTCAACCATGAGTTTTAGAGTGTGCTCAGAGAGTTTCTGGGTTCTATTTTTACAGTGGGTCTTAAAGAACTCCGACCCAACCGCTTGGACAATTTCCACTAGCCCGTTGTTCAGCTCGTCCACTGTTTCGCATTCAGCCAGGCTTTGGAAGCGATTTTGGAGTTCTAACTGAAAGCTCTCGGGGTTTTGAATTTGGACAGGACTTGGGCGAAGAGTAGATTTCATCAGACGAGACCTTTCCAGCTTAATGTTGATATTCAATGAGCCTCTAACCATACGGTGATCACTGCCGGTTTTGACCCTGTTGATCACAGAGACGTCATTGAATATTTGCTTCTTGGTCGTCATGATGAAATCTATCTCGCTTTTATAACCGCCGGGGTGCAGCCACGTCCATTTTCTGGACGATCGCTTCTTGAAGAAAGAGTTCATCGCAAAGAGTCCCTCCTTCTCCATGAAGTCGACCAAACGCTGACCCCTTTGGTTTCGCTGTCCAAATCCAAATTGCCCCACTTTCAGTTCATCGCCGTTCCTCGTGCCTAGCCGCGCGTTGAAGTCCCCCATCACAACTGTAAAGTGTGTTTTCGAGGCATGCATGGCATTTGAAATGTCATCATACATAGCCTCCACTTCATCGTCTGAGCGTTTTGAGTGTGGGGCGTATACCTGTATGACCTTCAGCGAATACCGTTCGGTGATTCTGAGTATAAGGTATGCCACCCTGCTCGAAACGCTCACTATCTTTACAATATTGTTGACGAGGGACTTATGGACGAGAAACCCGATACCGTGTTGGGATAGCTGATCTCCCTCCCGGTAGTAGAATAAGTTGCCGGAATTCAGGATTATCGTGTCCTCCCCCTCTCTTCGGACTTCTGATAATCCTATGATATCCCAGCGCAACTTACTTACTACTTCTTCCAGCTCAATCAACTTCTCGTCGGTCCTCAACGTCCGTGCGTTGAAAGTTACCAGGTCCAGGGTTCGTGGGGTTTGGTAGCTGGGCCTCTGCCGGGGATTCTTAGCACCCCCTGCTCCGCCGTTACCGTGGCTGCTACCAGTGCCAGGAATAGCGGAGCTGCCGGGGACTGGGGGCCGTCTTTTCTTTGTGCCTATCATATGGGGGGGGGTTGGACCATAACCCACCACGCTGGTCCAGTGCGGGTTGGTGGGTGGGACGACAGAGCCTCGTTCGCTGAACGGCAGGGTGTACCACGAGCCGGTGAGGTTGGCTTGGGTTCCGTAAGTTGTTAATGGAACCCCTTACACCCCTAAAAAAATAAAGTACTAGTTACAATAAACAAGCAAGCAAATAGTGGCTACTAGATATCTCCGCCTTAGAAGATCCGATAACAATGGTTCTTTTTTGATTTGAAAGTTAGTAACTTGAAGTTAGTCTCATAAAAATTAGGTGACGATCTGATGAGGATCTTTTGCGTGATAAGCAGAATAGCTCCTCAAAATGCAGTAAATTGCTCAATTTTACATTTCTACTAATGGAATCGGCCTTTTAACTACTAGGCAGGGATTGATGGAGCACCTGGGACCACCTTCTCATCACAAAACTAGAAAAGTTTGTGATAGCGAGGTTTACTGTTCGCAGAACTACGGTGTTACTTTTATACTTGCTGTTTTATGTTTACTGTTGATTTAGCAAAACTTCGCTTTGTTGTTATACGGCGATACGCGCTCGCTACATACTCGCACAGAGCGTTTATCTAGGGATGAGCATTGTTTTTATTTGTGTAGAATTTTATCTTTCTGGTTGCATTTCTAAAGGAGCATGTATGAGTTTTTGTGGGTTACGGCTCTTTTGTGGGCTCTCCTCGTAGTATAACAAAAGGCTTTGTTGTTTAAAAGATTCAGTTGCTATAAATATCTACGTTGTTATTGGCTTCGGTCTTGGAAAATGTGTTTTGTTAACGTTGGCTCTTAACCAGATTCTGGATAAAGGGTTTACTTTAAAACTTAATTATAGCTGAAAGTCAGTACAGTGGATTCAAAAGGTATAATTATGGAGTATACAGTTTGTTCTATAAATACACTTGGCTATAACTTGTTCTACAAATTTTGATTTATTTTTTCATAATTTATCACTATCATAGATTAGATAATAAGAGTATTATTATGCATGTATGTCTGCATACGGGCAAATTTTTATTTAGTTTCCATACAAGCGTAAGCGCTGGCACTACCTACTAAATAATAAATTCTAACAAATGACCTAATGGGCCCAGGCTGTGTCGCCGTAAATAAACCAAATATTCATAAGAATCGTGTTTCTTATATGAAACTTCCGCCATTATAATCTTGTAACCATTTCAATCATGTTCAATTCAACCAACTCAAAAGAAAATTCAATACCGCCGAGGGACCAGCTTCATTCGAAAATCGAACAAAAGCCACTTCCAACCGTTATTCATTAAAGAGGCAGACCAGATAAAAGATAGCTCACCCCCTTGCCTTTATAGATCGCACAGTATAGACTAGCTCTTAAACCAGTAGGGATTCTGAGAAGATTGCTCGGTTCAATAACTAAGCAAAAACTATAATTTTTGAACTATGGTTATGATACCATGGTAAATATCCCGTTTTTAAGGCGATACAAAAATCATAATAAATTGTCGAGTGGGCGAAGTGAAGAAAGTGACAGCGCTATGTACTATAATTGAATGCGGAAAGAGATAGCAAGCGTGAGAAGGCGCTCGAAAGTAATCCACGTAAGCGACATATAAGAAAATATCGATTATCTTAAAAACTATCATTTTTTTTTAAAGTGTCTTGGATTTAGGTACCCAATTCTATTGTCTAATACAATATTAAAAAAAAAAGTTATTTTTGTTAGATAGTCTCAGAGTATTTTTGAAAAAACTGTGTGTGAAAAAACTGAAAAAATAAATCTATCGAGAAAAAAATTACCAATCGCGTTTCTGTCTTGGATTTAGGTAAATAAAATGCTCAAGTTATCTTTGTCATAAAAATCAAAACTGTGCGTTTTGCGGTTATTGAGAAAAACACAAAAATCATAAAACAATTTAACCCTCACCTGAAAATTATCGGCCATATATTTCGCAGAACCGACAACCGTTGGGAACAAAGGTTCTCGAGTGGCGACCACGAATCGGACGACGCCGACGCAGTGTTGGAAGGCCCCCCACCCGATGGACCGACGACATTGTGAAGGTTGCGGGAAGTCGGTGGATGGAGAAGGTTCAAGACCGTTCGTCATGGCACTCTTTGGGTGAGGCCTATATTCAGCAGTGGACTTCATCAGGCTGATGATGATGATGACGATGATTCTTTAATTCTTTATTGTACACAGAAAACATACAGAAATAAAACATAAAAATACAGGCATGTACAAAGGCGAGCTTAACCCTACAAAGAGTTTAGATGATGAGTGAAAATTAGCAAAAACTGAACGCTTGCGCACTTATTATTTTAATTTCGAGAGGAACAATCTTTGCTTCACCTAGTTTCTAATAACAATAATATTTGTTTCTAAGACGTTTCAAAGTGATCCTAGTCATTTTAATTGAAATAAATACCTTTTGAAACTGATTTATTGAAATAAACAGCGTTTCAAAATAATCCATGCGACTTCAATGAAAAAATGAATATTTAGATAATACTTGAATACTTTTTGACGTTGACTTGATCTGAGAGGGCGTCTACTGTGCTCGGGGAAGACCAGTTTGAGTGAGTCTGGTGAGCCTTTCCTTCTTTTCGTTCCATAATAGTGTCCCTACTGCCTGATTATCTTAGCTTATCTATAATATTCTGTGTCTGCTGGGGGAACGTGACCTAGAAAGTTGGATGCATTTTTTTTGCATTCCTCGAGCCTACCGAGTCTTTATTGCGCTCATTAGTCGCAGTTTATATTCTCCGTTTGTTCCACTCTATGCCTGTGGTACTAGTTTGTGAAGTTTCGAATCGTTAGTGGCTGATTTAGAGAGTAAATTCGCCTTTCAAAACGCTTGTTAAACCAAATATACATTATTAATACATGCATTCTAGTTAGTAAAATTAATAATAACTCGCACTGCATGTAGGCTTCTCCACAGGAAAAAAATGATTGAATTACGGAACTCTCGGCACGTGAGTTTCAATCATTTGGCGAATTTAATAAAGTCTCTTATAGCATAATGCCTAAAAAACGATGAGCTACCAAATTTCTCCTCCAGGATGTCCACATAACTGATACCTAGCGATAACCGTCATATCAAAGCCCGTCTCTTCTCCACTGCACCCCACCGGTCACATATTGTACATAAATTCCAGCACACGTAAGCATACCCTGCACGAGCGGAATACTAATGTAATCCACCATTTAAGACTGCGTTCACACTCAATATGAAATATGTAACAGCCGGGAAACGAAAAAAGGGTTTTCACGACCATAATTTCCTATTTTTAATGGCGCCGCTGAAAGGGGCGGACTGCCGGAATGTCCTTTAATTTTTATTTATTTGAATATTCTTTGTGGGATGTTTCTTGGGTATTTTTCCGGTTTATTTTCACAGCGCGCGATGAATCTACAGTTACTTCCTGTTCCGACCGCTGGTTTAAGATGCTTAAATTCATTGTTTCTGTCTTTCTTTAGGGTCAAGTGATTTTCACACGTCGACAATCTTCTAAAGGGCAATGTTTACGCATCTATAACGAGGTCCCAAGCGATGTGCAAAAGTTATCAATTAGCAAATTAAACGAAAACTCTGATAAATCTTATTACAAAATATCTGAATATTTAGATGACAAAAAAGCTTGGGATTGAATGCTGCTCCAACTTGATTATTAATAAAGATGTAAAACTTACTTAAAAATATACTACCGTGAATTCAACTACATTTTAGACGTTTCAAAATGGATTTTCTATTTATGTGCGCTATATTAGTGCTCTCAAAAATCGTGAAGAAACCAGCATGACCTATAGAACATAAAAAAATCGAAGACATGTGTACAAAAGGATCCCATTATTTTATCCTTTTTTTGATTTAATCCTTTCACTGCACTGATTCTGTTATCGACCGTCATATGCCCTTTTCAGGGCCACCATATCTCAACCTGATCACTGACCTAATACAGGATGCTCATGAAAGAATCAGTGACATGACAAGCAAGCATTAGGCACTTCAAATATTCATCCGGTACCTAACTAAGTCTCTGTATAACGCAATAATTGGCAATAATTGGTAATTTTATTTGTCATTCACAAATATAACATATTATTATGTCGTATGTAAACGTAGTTAAGATTGTGTGTTTATGTCAGCCCCAGCACGTTAGTTCAATAGAATACAAACATATACGTCACGGGTCAAAAAAACATGCCGCTTCATAAATAATTTATAAGGAAACGTTCGCGCAAAACCAGGGACTGAATAACCGGAATATAAAGGTACCTTTAAATAACGATATGACGTCATACCGATAAATTCCAGTTACCCGAATATTTCTCTACCGATAAATATAACGGTACCGGAAAATCTGGCTTCGCAGTTCATTTCGGTTTATTTCGCTACCGGTACCTATAACTGAAATAAATAAAGGTTTATAAAGGTTTTCTTCAATGAAACACCGCCACCCCGCCACCGCGCGGCGCGACTGTCCTAGCGAACTAGCCGCGGCTCAAAATTTCGGTACCGAAATCTACCGGTATGAAATAACGGTACCGTAATGCCCTACCGGTATAGCATAATGGTACCGAAATGTTTTAACGGTACCAGTACCTATAACCTCTACCGCTTTCAGTCCCTGCGCAAAACAAACGGAAACCAAAAATCGGGAACACGTCGCATCCACAAATCTGCACTATGCCCGCGTGATGGATTGCTACCTGATCCCAAGAGTGCGAACATACTGAATGAAATATGTTTTTGGTAACATTTATTACGTAAAGCGTATACACGTACACATACATAATATGTATAGATATGTACTATCTCGAAAGATTCTTATTCTGTCAACAAAAAGAAAGCATAAGGAAAGAGAAAAACTAAGTATGCTTATAACCAATTGTTAATCATCGACGATCCTAAAACAGCCGAATTTAATTAGAATTTAAACTGATTTGTCCCCAAAAAACACTTGTTTTGTACTATCTGTTAATCTATTGCAGTGTATTATATATATATATATATATATATATATACATATTTAAATATAGTGTATGGTTATACATAGTATAGTTTTTAGTTAAGTTAAACAATCTGTCGCACGCCAACCTCCTGTTTCTACCCAATCAGGCTGGCTGGTAGATAATGCCTTGGCCCAAATTAAGCCCACCTTTTGTACATTGTTTTCTTTGTGTGCAATAAAGATTAAATAAATAATAAATAAAAAAGCAGATTTTTGATTTTTTTCAATGAAACAAAAATGTGATATTTCCAAAAGTCGTAGAACAAACTTTATGGTCGATTGAGTGTAGAATAAGGCTGGCCACACACCATCAGAAAGTTGTCATGAAAATTAAATCAAGTATACATAACATTTGACTGGTTAACATTTAATTAACATTTAACCTCATAGCTCAGTTGGTAGTAACTCTGCCTTCTGCGCTAGAGGTAGCGTGTTCGATTCCCGCACTGGACAAACATTTGTGACTAACACAGATGTTTGTACTGTGTCTGGGTGTTAAATATATATCTATTATGTATATCAGTCTCTGGATCCCATAGTATAGGCTATGCCTAGTTTGAGATCAGTTGACCGTGTGTGATATGGCCGGAATATTTATTATATTTATATATAATATGAATCACTTTGTACACAGTGAGTAACTCGAATCAGAAAAAATAAAACTGTACTTGTCATCCATGTAAAATGGCTGTAGGTATAATACGCACGCTTTTAAGCGTCCGTTCTTTATTTTCTTCTAAGATTTAAAGGTAGCAATAAAAACTCATGAAATAGAACGACATAAAACAACAAACAAACAAAAAGCAATTTATTGACATAAAATATTGGACAAGTAAATTAATCCATTGGCTACCGAACCAGTAAAAACTGTGGTCCGGGAGCCAGTGGCTTTTCCATGATAACATTATTACAATTTATAATATGTCGCTCCAAGTAAGTGAACGACGACAACCTCGGTGGCGTAGCAGGCGAGTGCCCGTCTGAGACACAAGGGCTGCAGGTTCGATCTGTAAATATTTTTTCCGGGTCTGGGTGTTACCATGGTACTCGTTGTTTCTAATACCCACGACACAGGGAATCCTAGTGTGGGGTCAGGACTATGTGGGTATGTGACTGTTGGTTACTTACTTGCTTGTGTCACAGTATTTTTCAAACTTTCGCGATCAGTATACATGACTTATTGAAAACAAACGGGTGTTTGTCGCGTAGGTACCTTATTTTATATTTTCTGTCACGTCGATGAAATAATCGGTGTAGTGACAAGATGAAATGCGCCTCTTATAGGCTCCTTTCGTGCACATGTGACGTGTCTTTGAATTTTTAGGTTCTAGGACATGCCAGTTTCGATACGATATTTTCCGTCCTTCGAGAGCACACTTAAATTTTTCGAATGGGATATCCATTGGTGCACAACCGGGATTCGAACGCTCAACCTCTGGATCGGAAGGCGGGGACTACCCCCACTCCACCAGTGACTGTTTTATTTATTTATTTTTACGAAAAGTTTCACTATTTTTACAGGAGCATCTAATGCAATAGTGTACCATTATCATTTAAATTTGTTTTATTTATTTATTTACGAAAAGTTACACTATTTTAACAGGAGCACCTAATGCAATAGTGTACCATTATTATTTAAATTATTATTATTATACATATCAAACATTTTATAAGATTAATTTTAATTCATAGCATAATACCTACTAGTTAAGAAACAACAAACATAAATCTTCGAGTAAATAAGGCTAATTAAACAAGAAATACTTACATTTTGAACAACGCAGACTCACTTCACAAAACAAAGTTATCAACAAGCTTTTTTTTTAATTTTCTTCTCAATATTTTTGTTGCCAGGTATGGTTTTCTTGGGTAAGAATAGACGCAACATTTATTTAAGAGCTATCTAGTGACGTTTTTGGGCAACTTTCTTATAGTTGGACGCAGTTATTACGCAAAAAGTTTACCAGGGTACCGCTCTAGTCGCCCTAACGTTCATCGCAACATTTTTTTAGGCAACTGTAGTCGCTCGGACGTTCAAGTCGATAATGTCAAGCCTAATAAAAAGTAAATAGAAAATTCGTCAATCCATATATGTCATATATAATATCGTCGGACTACACGTCACGCAGGTTCGTCATGAAAATAGAAAGCTATCTACTAAAAGCCATCTCATCCAGTTTATCCAATACCAATAAGCTATCAGCCGAATATTACTTCCTCTCGTTTTCACTTCATCCACTCCGATCCATCATCGCGCTTTTATTACGTTAGCACTGAGTGATTGTATTATTAGTAGGTACCTATGAGAAAAACGATAAAAATAAAAAACGTACATAGGTACCTATAATTGAGTTAAATAAAAATTGGATTCCATTTAGTTTTTTGGGTTCCGCATCTCGTAATAAAAAAACACAACCTTTAGAAGCACAATTGTTTGTCTGTCCACTTGTGTAAAGGCTCTTTTTCTCAAAAACGGCTTGATATATCAAGCTGAAATCAGCTATAAGATGGATAGACTGTGTGAAAGATGACATGAGTAAGAAAGGAGTGAATACTGATATGACGGCTGATAGAGGGGAGTGGAAGAGAAAAACATGTTGTGCCGACCCCACATGAAGTGGGATAAGGGCAGGTAGATGATGATGATATCAAGCTGAAATAAATTTCAAATACTGTAAGGTCAATAGCCCTATATTGCTGTAAACAATCAAGTTTAATGCAATAAAATGGTACAGCTCATAAATAAACCTATAGGGTATTAGCCGGTAACCTACAATAAAAACCTACGGAGAAAAAAATGGAGCACCTAATGCAATAGTGTACAATTATCATTTAAATTATTATTAATATATATATCAAACATTTTATAAGATTTTACATTTCTATTTCAAGTCCGTTATTACTTCGTTTTGGTACCTATGAGTTTGGATGGTTGAAATGCATGTTGCATCAAGCCCACCTTAGGTACATTAATTGTTTTAAATTATGTGCATTAAAAAATAAGCGAAAAACGTATATTTGGGGAATCATAATGATACAGTTGGTAGTTATCGCAAAATGATTTCAATTTTCCGACCCCGTGTATGCTTCCGTATCATGGGATACGGAAGCGTCAAAGCTAGAGTACTACAAGCATATAAGTAAAAGCATATTAGTAACATATAAAGTAAAAAAATGCATTATAATAATAGCATTACTTATTGGTTTAAACTTACGAACCACGGAGTTAATAATTCTAATCATCACCATCATCATTCCAGCCGTTTGAAGTGCACTGCTTAACATCGGCCTCCCCCATGATTTTCAGAGCGACTTCCTATTATGTGGGAATTTGCCCATACTCACCGCGCTGGGTACGCGGGTTGGCGAGCGCAGTTAGAAGCTAAAATATGGGACGCTGCCTATCAGGGGATAGGCAGCGTCCCATATTTTAGCTAGGGAATAAACCTAGGGAGGTTTATTCCCATAGTCGCCTCTTACGACATTCACGGGTAGTATGGATATGGAGGTGCCTATTCTTTAGCCGGAGCCATCATGTCCAATCTATACTTTGTAATCTACATTCTAGTAATCGAGATAATAATATAAGTACCTTTAAATTTGCTAACATAAGTAAGTCCAGTCCAGTAAGTCCAGTTCAACAGGAAGTGAGTACTTTTTCTTATTGCATGGCGGAAGTCGTTTTGTTACTGCACTTTTATTTTTGAAACTAAAAAGAAAAATACCTAAAGAAAAATTCCCTCTTTCTAGAAACAAAGTAATGAGCGTTTTCCGTCGGAACTCATTTTATCACGACATCTAAGAGAGAACATACACTGTGTACGTGAGAATCGTTTTAAGAAGCGTCATAAAGTGCTATGTTACAATGAAATAAAAGTTCACTTTACAACAACGCCAAATAGGTACTGACTATACGGGAAAAACAGAAGGTGCAGTCCAATTTAGTAGCTACTAACTTACGCCCGTGGTTTCGCTCGCGTGGGACCTAGATAAAAAATAGCTTAAATGCTATTCTAGGTAAAGAACTCTATCTAATCTAATATATAATCTAATATTTTTGTTTATTTATTTATATTCTCAATAAATTTTGTCTGTATGTTGCCTGGGTATGTGCGTATTAAAATATTATATTATTTTCTGTAAATTTTCTATGCCTGTAAAGTGAACTTGTGCTTATGGGACGATTAAATAGTTTTTCTTTCTTTTCTTTCTTTTCTAATCCAAGTTTCATCGACATCGGTTCAGCCGCGGCGTGATTGAACCACAAACATCCAAACATTCTCACTAACTTTCGCATTTATAATATTAGTAGGATAGGATAGTAGGATATTAACTATTAATTTATTGCTTGCTTGTTTGTTGTATGGCTGGTTTTTTCTTGGTTACCCTGTATTAAGGCAGTGATCAGGTTTAGGTGTCGTGGCTCAGCGTAGCTATTACGTAACTTCGTTCCAATCGGTTTCAATCAGTTTCTATTCGAAAAACGAAAAATAAATTAATAAATAACACCCAACAGTCGCATACATAGTCCTTACCCGATACTAGTGTGCCCTGTGACATGGGTATTAAAACTAGGAGTACCATAGTACCATAATACCCAGACCCTAAACAAATATTTGCAGATCATGCTAGCATTTTTTTTTTTATACAACTGATTTGGCAAACAAACATACGGCCCACCTGTTGGTAAGCGGTTACCGTAGCCTATGAGCGCTTGCAATACTAGAGGCATCACACACGCGTTGCCGACCCCGAACCCCCTTCCCCTCTAAAGAGCTCTGGCAACCTTACTCACCGCAGGAACACAACACTATTTGAAACAAATAATGTTATTTGGCTGCGATATTCTGTAAGGCGGAGGTACCTCCCCAGGCGGGC
Source organism: Anticlea derivata (assembly GCA_947579855.1). NCBI lineage: Eukaryota > Metazoa > Arthropoda > Insecta > Lepidoptera > Geometridae > Anticlea > Anticlea derivata. The sequence continues at coordinate 10,825,397 of OX388269.1, forward strand.
TGCTCCAAATTAGAACGAGAAAGTCTCGCTATGCCCTACCTCCTCCAAAAATTTATAATTCAGTAATTCAGTAATTCATTTATTGTTTGTGAATCAGGTACATTTAACAGTCAGTTCATAGGACTAGTCTAGATCGCTAGATTCTGCCACTTGGGCGTACAAACATTTAATTAACATTTACAACAATTATTAAAGCATGCATTAATTTAGGTATCTGCCTTTATTACATTATCCCGCAGCGGGAATCGAACCCTTGCGTCTCTTGTCTCATGCAGGCCCATACCCGCTTCGCCACCGAGGTCGTCAAATATAGCGGGCATCGTGTTTACCTTTCATCAGTTTAACCGCAAAACCGCTATATTATGATTATGATGTACTGAGTAGGGTGATTACTCGGAAATATTACTGACATTATTTACCGGTTTCAAACAGAAACTGATTGCTAAAATGTTACGTATGACTAGCAACGGAACAAAATGTTCACAACATAAATAATAGTCACAGCTGCTGTAAGTACTACTTTTACGTGAATGTGGTACATTTTTGTCGCATTACGAGTGGTGGCGAATATGCATAATAGATAATGCTCGTTTTGTCCATAATAACATGATAAGCTGACTGGCTTCATAGCTCAGTTAGTAGTAACTCTGCCTTCTGCGCTAGAGGTCGCGGGTTCGATCCCCGCGCTGGACAAACATTTGTGTGATAAACACAGATGTTTGTTCTGTGTCTGGGTGTTAAAATATTTATCTATTATATATATCAGTCTCTGGTACCCATAGTACAGGCTATGCCTAGTTTGGGATCAGTTGACCGTGTGTGATATGTCCGGAATATATAAAAAAAAAAAAGCATCAATTTATGAATGTTAGTAAATGTCCAACAATAAGGCACAGAGAAAAATTCTAGTCTGGAATAGCACATAGGCTAACTTTTCACCTGGTATGTACCACGCGATTGAAGCCGCGGGCGGAAACTAGTCTAAAATAGATGTAATAAGGCCCTGCTTTTTTACTATATTATGCTGTTCTAGGTTCTTACCAAGAACAGCGAAATAAAGATAAGAGTTTAGTCTTAGATAGAGTTCTTACTCTATCTCTTCCAAGTTTCATTTTAATCGGTTGAAACACAAATATCCAAGCGCTTGCTTATGCCCGTGACTTCGCTTGCGTGACACCTACGAGATTAACCTATTTGCTATGCCAGGCTGTAATCTCTCTCTGTGCCAAATTTCATCCAGATCCATTAAGCCCTTTGGGCGTAATTGAACCACAAACATCCATCCTTCCAAAATTTTGCATAATTTATAATAGAAGTAAGATACAAATAACCTTACTAACTTCCACACTTATAATATCAGTCTCTACATTAGTTAGAAAATATACTCCGACACAGACATGCTCTTAAGTGGCTTTATTTGCTTGTTCGTGCATCCTTAGTATTCATATTCATGCTTTGAATAAAATTCTTTGAAGTGCATAGTGTTACTCTCTCTGTTTTATTCTTTTAATAAACATAAAAATGTAGTTACCTAATCTTTTGGGATAACAACAATGTCACGTATGAAATACTCGCTGCTGAAAAATGTTGAAAGTCATAGATAGATATATAGATAACACTTTATTGATTACACATAAATAATACAGAGATAATATAACAATTACAAGGCAATACAATGGGCGGCCTTATCGCTAAGAGCGATCTCTACCAGGCAACCTTTGGATGGACTGGAATGAAAAGACAAGAGAAGGGCATGTTGGTGTGACTTTAAATATAATTAAACTAAAATCTAGGTGATAAAGTCAATAACAGCATCAACCTGTAGTTGTCCACTGCTGGACGTAGGCCTCCCCCGAAGAGCTCCACGACGAACGGTCTTGAGCCTTCTCCATCCACAGACTTCCCGATTTTTTTTTTTTTTTTTTTTTTTTTATGTTATACGGAGGCAAACACGCTTACGGCCCACCTGATGGTAAGTGGTTACCGTCGCCTATTGACATCAGCAACACCTGGAGCATTGCTAATGCGTTGCCTGCCGAACCCCTCCCCCCCCTAAAGAGCTCTGGCAACTTTACTCACCGCAGGAACACAACACTGCAAAAGAAATTTTTGCAGAGTAACAAATATATAATTGCAGCTAAAAATGATAGTACCTTTGAACTAAAATCAAATCGCGCATAAGAAGTACCTACCTATCGAACAATTGTATTGTGTAGCATGCGCATACGCATTGGTATCCTGTTTCATGACTCAGATCCGAAACCACAAGCTTCATATTATTCATTTGTTTCAACATGTTGAGGCAATATATTCTGGGTAAGTAATAGCTACGAGTACTAACATTACCCTGTTATTTAAGCAGCCCACCTGGGGAGGTACCTACCTCCGCACAAGACAGACTCCTTACAGAAGATCGCAGCAAATATTATTTGTTTTAAATAGTGTACCTGCAGTAAGGTTTGGGGTCGGCAACGCGTGCGTGATGCAAGCTGCAAGTACAAGCGTTCATAGGCTACGGTAACCACTTAAAAACAGGTGGGTCTTAAGCTTGTTGGTCGCCTTAGTTGTATAATAAATTAATAATAATTGAATTTCATTTTAACAAAACTAAAAAAGCAGGAAATAATTATAAAAAATGTATAAAAGAATTTTTAATACACTATAGTCGTATTAAAATTGTTTATAATTATGCCAAAGTTATATTAAAAATATTTTTAATGTTTATAAATATTAGAAATGCCATAGATCTTTATTTTATCAAAAATCTTCTCTATTTGACCTTTGCTGGTCTACATACAGGAAAAAATATATATCTTAAGCTCAGACCCATCCAGTATTGCATCACATCTATCACTCACGTCAGGTGGCAAGTTCCATGTACCCAGAGGAGCAACATCCTATTAAAGAGGGTACCTTGGTATCTCTTTATGCTGTATCACCGTACTTGATTTCGTTCAGTGTCATCTCGATCTGTGGGCCAATTCACAATGATTCGTCTGAATCACAACAACATTTTCTTACAGTTATCTTTCATTTAATAATAATTCAGTAATCAACAAAGCTAGGGGATGGGCAGCAGCGTTCCCTATCAACAACAAGAGCTTTATCTGCGTTCGCCAACCCGCATGCCCAGCGTGGCGAGTATGGGCAAATCCCCACAAATTATTGTTTCTGGTTATCTATGGGGGAGGCTTATGTTCAGCAGTGGACGTCCTACGGCTGAAATGATGATGATGAATCTTTCATCAGTTCAAATTGTTGATCGAAGCCTGGTGACAAGACTCACGATCTTTACGGACTGAAATTCTGATAGACAAAACAGGTAATTTTTTCGCTGGCCAGATATCTGCGTCTGAACCTGAAAGACCTGTTGGTTGTCCTTCTAGACTTCTATCTCTGGAGTATCTGTCACTTTGTGGATATCGGCTCCCGACATCTTTTTAGCTCCCCCCACACTGACATCAGTCTTCTGTTTTATTATTTGTTTTCAACGAAAATTATGCTGTTTTAAGAGCAACTGCACAGGCATTCAAGCTCGCCCATTTGCTTCTACAGGCGTATTTTTGAGGCTACGACAATACAACTCCTTTCAAAGCAAAACATGGAATAGCACTCAGAGATATTTCCAGGAACCACCGAGATTTTCTTGCAACTTCGGGAATAATGCATTCTTTGTAGATGGAAATCTTTTAATTCTGCTGTAGGTAATATTTTCATATATTTGATACATCATCATCATAATTTAATGTCCTAATTTTATTGTGGAACATTGTTCTTGTTTTGTCCTGGAGAAGGGCGTTGACCCTGCTACGCAGTTTTTACTTTAGCATTTGTCAACGTTTTCATTTGATTATGTATTCTTGTGTTTTATTGTTCCAAATAAATACTGTTGAAAATTTAAATTCTGAAATTTGAAATTTATTTCAGGCGTAAGACGTCCATTGCTGAACATGGCCTCCCCCACAGATTTCCAGAGTGAATTCCTATCATATCGGGGATTTGTCCATACTCACCACGCTGCTGGGTTACTTGGGTTGGCGAGCGCACTTAGAGCTAGCTTGGTGAAAATAAGGGCCCTGCTGCCCATACCCTAGTTTTTGCCTTTTATACTACAGTCGGGACCACTACACAGCCCACAGCCACCAAGAGATATTTTTAGAGTATCTGCACGTTAGCCTTCTGTTGGCGGATACTAGGTACAGTCAGTAATCGTTGACTAAAAATACTTGAACTTACTCGTATTTAGTCAAAAATAGCTAAAGGCTGGGAGATTTCTTGATGCGTATGATCCTTACACGAAGACCAAAGAAGCCAAGGCTTTATAATTGCAAAGCGGGATCCTCATCACCTACCCGAAAATCCATGGTCTATAAATTCACTGCGTGATAAGTTAGAGTTTTTCATCAAAATAACCGAGTCTATATCATGAGTTCATCATAACATAATATTGATCTTGTAAAATGAGCTCCATAACTTTTTCGAATATAATCTGGTATTTTTTCGTAAGAAAACGGAGAGATACATAGTCGGGCTTTATACAAATTCGTCTGATTTCTATACGCCGTAACTGATGTCCTGAATTTACATATAGACTACCTTTTGCGCCCTCCAAAATTGTAGGGCGTAGGGCAACGTAGGCATGAGGTAGCTATATCTATGTCATTTTTATTAGGAGACTTATTTTGCGGTAAATATGCCGTGGTAAGAATTTTTCACTCTTTGTTTGGCTTTGTGCCGGTCCGATCTAAAATATTTGCACATCAGAATGAGATTGGTAGAAGTTTTTCATTTAAAAGTCAAGTTTTCATGTAAAGCTTTATACTAGGTATACTGTGCCTGTTTGGTGAAAGTTTATTAATTAGTTTATAAGTAACAAGACGCACGTGAGTTGTTTGCCAAGACTCAAAATAGGCTTAACCATACTTGTTCGGACATCTAGTACTTTAAGTACATTACTTAAAGTACCTAGTTCTGTAATCATCATTATCAGCTTGATGAAGTCCACAGCTGAACATAGGCCTCCCCCATAAGTTTATTAAGCAAATGATCTTTTGCAGCCTGCACACAACGGCTCCCAGCATCCTTTATTAGATCGTTTTTCCATCTTGTGGGGGGCCGCTCTACGCTGCCCTTTCCGGTGTTCGGTCTCTACTCTAGAACCTTTCTGCCCCAACAGCCGTCGGCTCTCTAAACTATGTGCCCCGCTCACTGCCACTTCAACTTGCTAATCCTCTTTGCAATGTGACTTTAGTTTGTCTACGGTTCTCCTCATTTCTGATTCGATCTCGTAAATGGCCAATTCCGATAACTGTAGTACTGACATTGTGAAGGTTGCCGGAAGTCCTTGGATGGAGTAGACTCAAGACCGTTCGTCATGGCACTTTTTGACGGAGGTCTTCGTTCAGCAGTGGACTTCATCTAGCTCATAATGATGATTACAGAACTAGATAATGTACTTAAAGTACTAGATGTCCGAACTAGTATGGTTAAGCCTATTTTGAGTCTTCGCAAACAACTCACGTGCGTCTTGTTAGTTATAAACCAATTAATAAACTTTCGCCAAACAGGCACAGTATACCTAGTATAAAGCCTCGTTCAAACGGCGTGCGTTATTTAATCTGAAATTTATTTCAAAACTCTCCTTACTTAATGAGTAAAGTCAGTTTTGAGCTTGACATTTGAAGCCGTGCGATATAGCTCAACGTTGCGTCAAACTGGGGCAAGGATTATTTCTAATAATACATTTTAGATGATATATCGCATGCTGTTTGAAGACGGCTTACATAGTAGATAAATATAAATAAATAAATATAAATATTCCAGACATATCACACATTGTCAACTGATCCCAAACTAGGCATAGCCTGTACTATGGGTACCAGAGACTGATATACATAATAGATATATATTTAACACCCAGAAACAGAACAAACATCTGTGTTAGTCACAAATGTTGGTCCAGTGCGGGAATCGAACCCGCGACCTCTAGCGCAGAAGGCAGAGTTACTACCAACTGAGCTATGAGGCTAGATACGTAGGAAACATCATCATCTCCCTGCCCTTATCCCACTTCATGTGGGGTCGGCACAACATAGGTACTACACCTACGAAGGAATCATATGTGATTTATTTATGAAACAGTCACCCAAATTAGGAGGTGTTATTTCGGTAAAAGCTCGAACACTAAAAGCTTTCTGAACATGACTTTACGAAAACCAACATGATTCGCTGGTTTTGAATGAAAACCAATTTTTTGGGTATCGTTCGTATAATACTTTCTAAAATGAAGGCGTCAAGAACAAGATCATAGTCTGTGCACGAAAGGAGTCTCTAAGAGACTTTTTTGGCGGGAACTTGAGAAAGTGATGTTGTGATTATTGTGGTGTTTTGCATAATATTGTTTGAGTAAACCGCACGAGTGAAGTGAAATGAAATGATTGCGTGTATCGTCATTTTTCGATTTGGAGCCTAGAGGTCCCATATGGTTTTAGTAAAATAGCCACCATCATATCTTACTAAAACTGAATTTGACTTGACTTGACGGTGACTTGACCATGACTAAGAAGTAAAATGAAGAAGAAAGATAAAAATAACTACTAAGAAATATAAACGTAAGACTTGGCGGTAAGGCCTAGATGCCATCCATAGCCAGACAGAAAGGGAAAAAACTTAAAAAAAAAAGGAGCCTCTAAGAGGCGCACTTTAATCCTGTTACTACACTTCTTTCTCTGACGGAAATAGGCCCTTTTCAGGGCCACCATACATCAATCTAGTCACTGACCTTATACAGGATGACTAAGAAAGAACCAGTGTCACGACCAGCAAGTATAGTCTAATCTCTAGCGTTTTAATCATGATTGCAGCTATGTTACTGCCATCAAAAAACGCTCCCCGCTTCTTAGGTGCTTTTGATGGAAAAGTGTGGAACTTTGTAGAACTTGGGAGAAAATATTCAACTTTGCAGGAAACTTTGCACGTCTGGGTAAAGTTGAAATGTTAAGGACTCTGTGTTTATTATAAAGTTCTCATACGTCACAATATGAAAAGCATGCAAGAAGGAGCATTACTGGCAAATTAAACGTGCTGACTTCGTTACTCGGCACCCATAGCACCAGTTTGTGACGTTGTTGAACAGAGTTTGCAAATAAAAGCGTGTAATTACTGAGTTTAATATTTTTCTACACTTACACTGACATCAGACTGACATTATTTTCATAGAAAATGCTGTCAAATTTGGTTTCTTGAAGAAAAAAAAAAAACCCCCAAGAAGTCCAACGGCATGCCGAGAAGTGACAACCTACGCCACTGACTTGGCTTACGAAAAGCCCAAAAGAGAGCCGCCTGCAAGCCAGGAAGGCTCCAAGAGGCTAAGCCCAGAGACCCGGGGATCGCAGTCCTCGCGAGTAGATGCCAGGGCGATGGGCCAAACAAGCCCGAGGCCCTTACCTGCAGCTTCCAAGAGAGCTTGTGGACGACCCAGATTGATTGTTGGTTTCTTGAAAGAAGGGAATTGTCAGAATTTTTTTCTAGAAGTTTTTAAATTTAACTGCTATTCAACAGTAATTTATCTTTATCTTACAACTATTAATTTATCTTTAGGTTTGGGTAATTCTTAAAACAATATCGTACCACTGATTATCATTTAAACCTGTATGGTAACAACATCATCAATAAAGGATTCTACTAGAAGATGTTATCATGTCGCATATACGTCACAAGTGTCATTTGTCAATGTCAGTGTCAGGGTGACGTTTCACGGCTCTAGTGCGTCCTAATCTTATCTCTCGGTTAGAAAATATAACAAATTGTTGGGTTGTTTTGTTGGTGATGAGTTTGCAGAAAAGTTTTGTCATAATTGTTTCAACAACGTTACTGCGACCTTACTCACCATGCCATTTATATCCCAAATTATGTGTTAGTAGATTTATGTAATCGTCGTTAGGTAGGTTCATACTTAATTTTAGAAAACTTTAAGTGAATACCTGCATATGCACTACAAATTGTCTAACCTACATATGCTTAGAGAGATACATACTTACATAATTATGGTCTTAACCAGCATTTAATAATAAAGTATTTTTGTAAATATTTGTAAAATTAGGTAAATGGAATCAAAAATACGATAAAAAAAAGTATATTACGTGTCCCCTATTACTATCCTGAAACGGGCTTATTATATAGAGAAAGGAAAAATTACTACCTAGTTCGAAATTTAGATGGCTTCTTAAAAATCTGAATCAATATAATGTGCTTTTTCAATGAAATAAAGTTAATTTCTAAAAGTCGTAAAACTAATTTTATTGCCAATTGGGTGAAGAATAATTTCAAGACTTATTGATTGTTCATTGAACATTCTTAAGCCGTCATTAGGTTGAAACAACCTAACATGTAGCTGTTTGTAAGATCTATTGCTATATTCATATTCACATCCATTACACACATGCCCACTCAAGCACCACACTAACGCACTCACTCTCTCAAGACACACTTATACACACTCATACACACACCACATATATACACGCATATACACATACACACACACACACACATATATATATAATATTAGTTTTGTGTCCAATCAGTGACGGTCGTAATTAGTAAATGTATTAGCTATAAAAATTAAATACCTTATTGGCTTTAAGTAAAGTGAGTTAGTTAAGTTGTAGCATATACCTAAGAGCTGTGGATTTTGTTTCATTAATAAAATAAAGGCCGTGGTGGCCCCGGCTGAAGAATAGGCCCCTCCATATCTACCTATCCGCGGATGTCGTAAGAGGCGACTAAGGGAAAAAAGCTAGGGGATGGGCAGCAGCGTCCCTCATTTTAACAACGATAGCTCTAACTGCGCTCGCCAACCCGCATGCCCAGCGTGGCGAGTATGGGCAAATCCCCCCACATGATAAGGAATTCGCTCTGTCTGTGGGGGAGGCCATGTTCAGCAGTGGACGTCGTACGGCTGAAATGATGATGATGAATGAAATAAAATAAAATAAGGATATTTTACACTGTAAATCATCTTGGATTGATCATATAAAAAGATCATATTTAATTAAAACCCTTTATATTTTAGACTAACTAAATCTTTTCTAGCCCAGTCAGAAAGAATCAGGCAAACACGGCTTGGTGACTTTAATTTTATTCGATGATCCTTTTTCGCAAAATGGAATGTAGAGCTTAAGTATTTTTTTTTTTTTTTTTGTGTTATAAGGAGGCAAACAGGCTTACGGCCCTCCTGATGGTAAGTGGTTACCGTCGCCTATTGACATTAGCAACACCTGGAGCATTGCTAATGCGTTGCCTGCCGAACCCCTCCCCCCCCCCCTAAAGAGCTCTGGCAACCTTACTCACCGCAGGAACACAACACTATTTGAAACAAATAATGTTATTTGGCTGCGATCTTCTGTAAGGCGGAGGTACCTCCCCAGGCGGGCTGCTCCAATTTAGAACGAGAAAATCTCGCTGTGCCCTACCTCCTCCTAGTGTGGTGCAATTTTAGCACTCGTCCCAAATACGACAAGTTTAGGGAGAACTTTTCACATGCTAAGTTGGTAAATCTACTAAACGAATCAGGCTTTCAAAGAAACTATCTCCGCACGGCCGACTGGTCACAGCTATAGACAGGTAACAGATAGCTCTACTGTGACTATAAATACGGCAGCTAAGGTCGTGTTCAGTAACCCGGCCCCTACCATCAACTTAGCGACTTCGTTTAAGCGGTGACGTAAGTTGACAGTGTCAAAGGTGAATAGGTGAAAAAATGGTTCTTTGTGCAAAATTGTGCTAACACGCTGGAGTGGAAAAGCCTTCAAAAAAGGTTGTGGACATGGCAACACCAAAATCGGCCCCCATACACTCGTGCTTCACGTAGCTAGAAAATCAACCAGCTGTTGGTTTTTTACCATGAATTAATGATATGCCTTTTACTAGCAATATAGTAGGTATACAAACATGCCACTAAGTAGCATTTGCTCAATAATTGAATGCTTTCGTGCTACTAATGAGCATAAGTGCTACTATTTAAGAAAAAATCGTAATGATAGTAATATATCTCTGCGATAACAAACCAGATAGCGAATTAAACTCAGCAATGGAATTATTAATTTAGAAATGTATCGTGGCTCACAGCTCTGGATGGAACTGCATAGGTGACATAGTAAAACTGAAGAAGTAGCGCAACGAAATGATCTTTTTATCAATCTTTTTACTTGAGCTTAAAATTCTAGAAGTGCTTACTAAATTGCTAAATTAACGTTGTTGTCTTAAACCTCAGTCATCAGTCCTAAGCACTTCCCAATATTAACGATAGCGTAAGAATATGAACATTTAGCTCATCTTGTCATAAATATTTATCAAACCTCGGATTTTAAATAATATGCTTATTAATTCTTAAATATTCAAATCTCAATTTCGCGTAATAATTTAAAAAATAATTATGATGTATGAAGTAAGTGATATATGAAGAGAGTAAAAAAATCATTCGGCAAAAAATACTGGGGAAAGTAAGTCGCTGTTTTTTTCATATAAGAACTATAAGCAATCTTTTTATTGGGATAGTACCAATGATAAATGTAATTAAAATTTAGGATTACTGCTCTTGGATAAATAAAACTATTGTCATTCTAAGGTTGTATTACTATATATTTACACTGTGACCCACACAATCTTGCAAACTACCGTGCTCAGAATAATTTGAACAGCGAATTTAATTAAAACTTTATTTAAAATTAATGCTTTTGTCCGTGAAGGATTAGGATTTTTGTCTAAGCTGCGCAAAATTTAATGGGATTGAGATTGGCCTCTATATACCTCTATATATGTGGCGTAGTGAATGAATAATAAATGGTACCTGCGGGTAGAAGACATTAGGGCGCTTCAGAAAAATATGTTTTACGTTCATGAAAAGTCCCACGGTTTTCGAGATATACGACATACTACCAATTCAATTTTTTTAAATGAACTCTCGCCGCTATTTTTTTTTGGCAAGCCTCCTGTGGAGATTTTTGTGGAGAAGTCGGTGGATGGAAAAGGCTCAAGACCGTTTGTCATGGCTCTTTTTAGGAGAGCATAAGCCGTAGCCTTCTATAGGTTGATAATGATGATGATGTATGAGATATATTTAAAGCTCTGCCATAACAACTTGACATCTATCGATGCGTATCTGATATCGTTGATAGTTTCACCCCGATACGCCTTTGACGTGATATGCCTTTGACATACTCACGTTGCAAAGAGTGAGCCTCGTGTCTTCAGGCTAGCACCAGTTTTTCTGACTAGTTAAGGGTATCTCAGTCAAAAAACTTGAGCTGTAGCCCACTTTAAGAATACTATCATTTACAATGTTTATTAATTCATTCGAAATGACCGTAGTAATTTTAATAGTACTCTGTTTAATTTTAGTTATATTCAATTTATTTATTAAATAGTAATATAAGTGATTTATTGTGATTTTTATCTGAGAATGTAAGAAAAATATTTTGGTTTCCATTTACGAAACGACATTAAATACATATAGAGCAGAGGTTATTCTAGACATATTATTATTCACTTAAAAGGACATCAAACAATAATAGAAAACATAATCACAAATTAAGCTAAATTAATTCTAGGAATGAACTCTGTTTCTTAGACTATTAGTAGAAAGCATAGTTCACATCACCAACCACAGGCAGTGTGCCCAAAAGGCTGGCATCAGATGTTTAATTTTAACAAAATATTGGTTGGTTCGACGTATACATAATGCTTGCTTGCTTGTCGTGTCCCCAAACTTTTTCTTGGTCATCCTGTATTATGTCAGTGACCAGGTTTAAGTATGGTGGCGCTGAAAAGGGCCTATGACCGTCAGTGAAAGAATCAGTGTAGGGAAAGGATTAACGTGCGCCTCAGAGATATACTGGTGGATGAGACCAATGACCGAAGGGCTGCTGCGTACCTCGGACAAAGGATCAGTAAAGCAATCCAACGAGGTAACGTCGCCAGCCTTTTGGGCACACTGCCTGTAGTTGGTGATATGAACTCTGTTTTCTACTTGTAGTCGTAGAAAACAGAGTTGATTCAATTTTCAATTGTTGTTTTTCTTCTATTATTGTGTTTGATAATATCCTTTGGTAATAAAATGTCTTTGTTCAAACTAAATAAGTATAAAACCATAACTAACTCCTTATTTTGTGATGTTGGCTTTAAAAAAAAGACGCAGATTCTGATGCGAGCTTTAAAAATATGAAAAGATTTTCCATAAAATGTATCGTGGAAGAATATTCGAACATTTATGAAAGCTCCCAGCTTCCAGCAGCTTATCGTATTTGAAAAGAAAAGAATAATTTTTTGTGTTGTTTTTCCGTGTTTTCTACATATAAAATATGCAGTAAGTAGACGCTTTATTCATTAATAACATACATCTTATATTTATATATATCGTACATTTTCGCAGAGGATTTGTGTTTTTTTTTGCTCCCCATTAAAAGCTCTATATGTGAGTTTGTATTTTGCTTCCTACTAATATTAGAAATGTGAAAATCTGTGGGGATTCTTGTTGTTCAATTAAGCCGTAACGGCTCAACCGATTTCGATGAAATACGTTCTTTACGTAGAATAGCATATAGGCTACTTTGTATTATGGTACCACGCGAGCAAAGCCGCCGGCGCAAGCTAGTTTTTTCATAAAAGAACAGAATCATGCAATTGTAGAGTACCTAGTTGCAGAGAGATTTCTCAACGATCATCGAAGCACTAAGTAAATTGCGGACATCGGCCGCAAAAATATTTAAAAAAAAATACAATCCTTATTCATGAGACAGAGAGTAAACATTAGAATGACAAACTGACACGAAAATTAGGACATGCTAACATTGTGATCGTAAAATAAATCTGTTAGAAGCTATTAAACGCTAAGTAAGTTCTTTGTCAGATGTAGGTCGATGCGAACGTACAAGAACCAGAGAGAAATCAAATCCACCCGTATATACTATCAGATTTTAATAAAAAAAATATATAGGAGGCTACAGTAACCACTTACCAACAGATGTAGCCGTAAGACTGTTTGCCACATTAGTTGTATAAAAAAAAAGAATTACTTAGAATATAAGGGAGGGATTGAATTCGATAATTTTCATTGAAAAATAAAACACTATACAAAAATCAGCTGTTTTGGGTGTAACAGGAAGACATTGATGTCCAAATTCTTGTTCATATGATATATTTTGGTGCGTGGTATTAACAAAATGTGGGCACTTATCAAATCCAAAAGGTTACCATACCAAAAGGTTTGGACATGCCTCTTTCTAAATAGGGTTACTTAGGATTTGAGCGACGGGTGACCTGACAGGATGTCTTTGTCAACACTAAAATTATTTAATGGGTTCACAGACGTGCGGCAATTTTTTTTCATAAAAGCAAGTTACTTACGGAACAACCATTTGGAGTGAATCCAAACGAAAGCCGTCCAAAGTACACACTGAGTATCACGTCAACGTTCAAGCGGGTTAAATGGAAGATGTCCAAATTTGAACTAAAATAGATGGGCTGGATAAATGAAATGGTATTCGTCTTCCGATACCGACGTCCATTTTTTTTTACTTCTTGTGGCTATGGTGTCACTGCGGCCAAAACTGGCCTATTGTGATCGCCAATTTATTTGTGGAGCCCCTTTACAGGGCCTTTAAAGTTCACCGCAAAGCCCAGCAGCTGCACCATGCAAGTGCGTCCATTTGGAGTACCTAGCACATCCATTTGAAAATCCACGGGTGGACGCTGTTAAAAAATTGACAACGTTTTTGTCAGTTTTTGACAAGCCGTGTTGGCCTAGTGGGCTATTCCCCGACTTTCGATCCAAAGGTTGGAACCCAATCAAGAAACAACAAGTTTACAATAAGTATGGAATACTCTTGCAAAATGTGGGCATGTGCCAAATATTTGAACGTGCCTCTGACTACCCAAAGACACATCAAGGATCTGATTACCTGGAGTTCTGAGAGGATGTCTACCAATCGTGTGATAAAAGTCGTGATCCTTTTTTTTTTCTATTTTACGTTTTTGACATTCACGGGCAGATTTTGGAAGGTAACCATTTCATGTGGCTTGTTGGACGGTTTGTGAGTGCCCACTTACCTTACCTTACCCACCGTTCTAAAGATTTGGTGGCGGTAGTTGGAATAGGGTGGTAGTCAGAGCCAGCTACGGATAAATACGGTTTCAGAGGAACTTCCTCTCGCGAACACTGAGGTTGTGGAATTATCTCCCTGCTGAGGTTTTCCCTAAGGTCTACAGTATGGCGTTCTTCAAAAAGGGCGTTTTGAACTTTTTAAGGGGTCGGCAACGCGTGCGTGATGCCTCTGGTATTGCAAGCGTACATAGGCTACGGTAACCACTTACCAACAGGTGGGCCGTATGCTTGTTTGCTACCTTAGTTGTATAAAAAAAAAATACAAAGCTGTGATGACAAGAAACCAAAATCAATTAAACACAGAAAATTATCTCCTCCCTAAATTACAGTATTTAGTGATTACAATCAAAAGTAATTTCGTTGAGAATCTTCAGAATATTTAGAAGGCACAAAAATTGGATCGAGAATTAAAAGAGCTTTATTTCTTTAAGCCCATGGTTCACTAAAGCGTGGAGGGATAGAATGTCAATATCTCGCTTATTTAATCACATCACACTTAACTACAAAATAAACGGGAACCTAACTCTGTCTGTTTGTAACGTTTTCATGACAAAATAGTTGAACCGATCTTTATGAAATTTGTTCGGCCTAAACCTGAGTAAGGAACCGGCTACAACGTGAGTAAAGCCACGGGAGCCACTAGTTTCTTTAAGCTATGCTATGTACTGACCATTTACTTCTAGAAATCATCAACAAACATAGGACGCCGATTCGTCCAAGTTGTTTGAAAGATATACGCACGCTTCGTTCGTTCGATCATCATCATGATCATCAACAACCTATAGAAGTCCACTGCTGGACATAGGCCTCCCCCAAAGAGTTCCACGACGAACGGTCATGAGCCCTTTCCATCCACCGACTTCCCGCAACCTTTACAATGTCATCGGTCCATCGGGTGGGGGGTCTTCCAACACTGCGTTGCCCGGTTCGTGTTCGTTCGAACAGTTACTCCTAAAATACTCAACCTAAAGTATTGTACAAGCTTAGTACAGTACTTTGAGCCGAGAATAATACTTTATTGTTAAAACTCGGAACGCGTTACAGGTATTTAAAATAGTGTGTGTACTATAAAAAAATATTGCTTCAATCTCGTGATTACAAAGTTTTCATTGAATATTTCAGTGATCATCATCTCCCTGCCCTTATCCCACTTCATGTGGGGCCGGCACAACATGTTTTTCTCTTCCACTCCCCTCTATCAGCCGTCATATCAGTATTCACTCCTTTCTTACTCATGTCATCTTTCACACAGTCTATCCATCTTTTCTTTGGTCTACCTCTTCCCTTATATCCTTCCACATTCATATTTAACGCTTTTCTAGTAACATGACATTCTTCCCTCCGCATGACATGACCATACCACGCTAACCTTTTGCTCTTCAACTTCTCAGTCACTGGCGCTACTTTCAAACTTCCTCTGATGTACTCATTCCGTATCTTGTCCATTCTAGTCACTCCACACATCCATCTCAACATTCTCATTTCCGCAGCATGCACTCTTCTTTCATCCGTCCCTTTGGTTGCCCAACACTCAGATCCATACAGTACGACAGGTCTTATGATCGTTTTCAGTTTGAATATTTCAGTGATATAATCCTATATATAGGTATGCTTAGTATATACCTACATAGTTTCTCGACTGTTTACTCAGAGTCAAAGTCAATAGAGTTATATTTAGTTATATTATAGAGTTTATATTCATTGAAATCACAAGAATTGTATAGAGTACCTAATTCCTACACAGAAGTGTTTGTGCTGTTTCCTCTCAAAATCCTGGAAAATCTGTTACGGAGTAGTCAGAGGCAAGTCCAAGTAACCAAAAAATATTTCACGCTTTACTATAGTAATTTAAAAGACATGATAAAAGTTAGTTCGTATGAGCTATTGGCCATAGGTGCCGCAGTTGTTAGGCCGCTCGAAGGCCTTCGTCGTGGACTAACGTTATATACTCTACTCTTGTAACCTTAGGTATATTAAAACCGAGGTTAAGGATAAACGTAATACATGAAAAAAACAAATGGTAGAAAAATCCTTTAAAACATGATTTTAGTTCTTTTAAAAGACCACCATTTGGTCTAAAGTCCTTTTTTTTGAATATGATAGTTTGTAAAATAGGTATCTAATAGTGTTTATATTATATTGTCTTTGGCAAAGGTTTTCGAAATGTAGTTATATCTCGTTTCCAGTTAAACATACGGGAGTGCTATTTCGTAAGCCAAATTTTAATGAAGTTCGCAATTATGAGGATGTTATTATAAATTTGAGCGACATTGAAGTTTTTCAAATATTTAAAGGAAGAAGCTGAGATCTCTCAGTTTTCCCTTGTCAAGCTTGAAACGATTTGAATATGGCTAAGATTATTAAAATTACTCTCAAAGTTACTATCTTCATTGCCAGTACGCTTACACAATTGCATCACAGGTTTGTTATATCTATGTACAAAACCATTGAAGGGCAAATACTATTACTGATTAAAATTAAATAAATACCTGGCAGTAGCTCGTTCAAAACCGTCCCGTATTCTTCAACATTTTTCTATCACCGTAGCGATGCACTACCCCACCTCTGTCAGATACCACATAACGTATCACAACACTGGCCACTGAGAAAAAAAGTTTAGTTCAAATTTCGATTCTAAATTCAAACCGATGTCATAGCGGGTGCGCGCGTTACGTGCGACTATCGCGAAGGGATACAGTGAACTAGGGGTGGGAACGGCTGAGTGGAACGACTGAGTCGGGCCGAGGCGTGCGCAAAACTGTTGAGCCATAAAACCTCCGTCAACTCTGAGATAAAATGACGCGGATGTGGACACTCGTTCAGCCGTTTGTGTACATGATTGTTTGATACTGTAATTAAAGCTCCCGACCCAGTCCCGTCCTTTTCAATGTATACTTAGGGAATTCGTTTTGTAACTAAACCTACTTTTGAAAATGACTTCATTTACAGAAATAAAGTTAAAATATATTCAAGTAAATTTTACAAAATACACATGAAACAGTTGAGCCTACTGATTGATATTCTTTACTAGGTTTTAGGTATCTTGTAGTTTGCATCAATAAAAATACTTTTTTAAAATCAACAAGCAATTTATCATTAATACTAGCTTGTGCCCGCGACTTCACACGCGTGGATGGCGGACCTAGATAAAAGTATTCTGCCAATAAGCTATTCTAGGCAAATAACTCCATCAAGTATACCATTCATCAAAATCGTTGGTGCTGCTAGGGCGTGATTATATCACAACCATCCTCATAAACTTTCGCATTTATAATCTATCTCTGTGCCAAATTTCATCCAGATCTGTTCAGCAGACATTCTGGCTTGATTGAGTAACAAACATCCACACATCCAAAACCCTCACCCTGGTGATTGACCAGGAAGGCTAAAAAAAACCAGTGCAACGACAAGCAGGCAAGCAAGCAAAATTCAAGAGCAAAAATAGAGTCCATTGAAACAGCTCCACAGAGAAGAAACTCTCTATAACTGAACTGATGCGCATTGAGTTTACAGATCGTGATGTATTTTAATTTAACTACTTACCCATAATTTGATATCGCTCGCTCCTTTCTAACTTTGTGGATAAAATTATTTTGTCAAAGATTGTTTTACTCTGACTGAAACCATTTTATGGCATCTATCATTGAAAAGCTGAAGAAAAAACGTATTACTCTTGAGCTCAATTTCAGAATACAGGCCTGTCCACCGCATTTTTAGGCACTCCTCTTACTCTCACACTTTTGACATCAAACTGACTTCATAATTAAATTGACGACCCTGTGGCGCATTGGTTCGGGCTTCATTCAAATGTTTGCATGATCTGCAAATCTGTTCCGGGTCTGGGTGTTGTGGTACCACGGTACTCGTAGTTAGTGATACCCACGACACAGAGAATCCTAGTGTGGATTCAGGACTATTTATGTGATTGTTGACTGTAATTTAATTATAATAATTTGTATTCAATTTTACATAAAGAGTTTTTATAACATAGCCATATAATTTTCAATTTTAAAAATTATAAGTACCAAAATGCTTCCACAGCGCTCCAAAATAAAAAAAGATAGAGTCAGCATAAAAGGAATACCTTATGTAAAACCCTCACCATCTGAACGGATAAATCCATCTATACAGAACGTCTTGGTATCAGTCAAACAATTTTATCTTGAATTCGTGACCAGTGGACAGTAATAGATCCTTGGCAATACATGCATTGTTCAAAATATATATTTCAATACAGAATTGCAATTTTCGAAATCGGTTCGCGACTACTGCGGCCGCTTCCGCAATCGCTGAGTGCTGAATTAGAGTTTGGTACAAGTTATAAAAACAAGGCGGTTATCTATTAGAAAAATAGATGATATTTTGAGTAAATTTCATAGATAACGATACTTTTAACATCAGCGATCAGCTATAATGCGGCTTTGTCGATGCTGTATCGCGTTTTGTTGACTTACTGCATTTGATCGCTGTGTCAAAATCGCATAATAGCGATAGTTGAATACCCATGCGATTTCGTTCACGAGATGTTGTTTTCAAATAAATTTATAAACTTCAAGCCCCACCGATCCCCCTAAGGGGTTAAATTTCGCGAATTTCTCATTTAATGCCATCCTATACTACAAGGAAAAGCTACCCAAATTACGTCAAACTTCTAGGACTTCTGGCCAGCCTGCAAGCCTGCCAGCGCCAACAAGAGTTTTTCGCGCGTAATAGCGATTGGCTTAAATGCTGCATCGCGTTTTCGCGATTCGCTACGATTGAGCATAGCATGTTCTTCTCTGTATCAATTTCTGAAAAGCGTTTAAATCGCTGATTTTGATTTTAAAAGTATCGTGTGTGCTATGGCCCTTCTAAGATCGTCTCTTTATCAATACTTTGATAAAATAAATCTTATTCTCCATATAAAAAACATATAAAAATAATAATAATTTAGATGGAAACATGTTCTGTAGGATCAGATTATTAGGATTTCGAAGGGAATGTACAAAATTATGCACACATCTTATTTTTTTGTTTTTTTTTATTTTCTTAGAGAACCTAAATTGGGTAAAGTGGTTGCTAGGCTGCCATTACCCAGTAGGTATTCAACTCGGTATCCTCTCAATGCTTACACCACGCTGTGACATGTGTGTGCATTGAAGCTGGCTTTGTCCACTGCGAGCCATAATGCTTGGCAATAAGGATTATAATTACTAGCTAGCTTTGACTGCGGCGCGTGAAATCGGCCAATCGACGCGTTTGTTTGAGGTCACTGCTGTTGCGTTAATATGATGTGCACTTTATCATCAACGGCTGAAGATCGATTATACGGTTGCCTGATTTTTCTTGGTTTGGTCAGGAGGAACAGGCGTAGGCTTCACCCAGTTTCTAAGACGTTTGAACTGAGGGTTTGTTGCCTTATTCTTCTAGGCTTGGGTCGCGAGGAACAGGCGGAGCTTCACCTAGTTTCTAACATGTTTTAAAGTGATCCTACGGACTTTATTGAAATTAACACCTTTTGGCGTTGACTTTGAGTACGTTATGCTGCATTCTTTTTTTTACGAATAGTTCGCTCCGAACTGAAATATCGCGATGCCGGGTTAAAGTTGGTGTTTTGATGATCGTTGAGGCAAAATTAAGATAAACTTTGAAAATCACACCTTTAGAACTCTAACTTAGATTTTAATATCTTAGGTGAACTATGAAGTTATTGAATCTTTACTAAATGGCGGTTTTCGTTAAATTGGTTTCATAATATTTCAATTTTCATTGTATCCCAGAAACCATACAGTCTTAAATAAAAAAAAATCGTTTTGGGATATATGAACATTGAACAAAGCTCTTTCATATGACGCCCCACTTCATGTATTTGTATAACTTTTTTTAGTTTATGGGTTCCTTCAACCTGCCAGTGGGGATGGTACGGTAGGGATAGGTGGAACAGGCCACTCTGGTTGCGTTTCGGGATAGGTGGAACAGGTTACTCTGGTTGCGTTACTAAATTGGGGCTGCATAATTTACAAAGGCACTATTCGCTTAGGAATCTAGCATTTGTGATTACATGCTACAAACATAACAGCAGAATAATCTAAAACAAAAACAGAGCTATTGAAGTATGTTTTTATACTTACCATTTCTAACGAAAACGACCAGACCTTAAAAACATAAACAGAAGAACAGTCCGAAAACAGCGCGCAGTCAGATAATAAAAAAAAACTCACCTAATTCCGGCTGGCTCTCCATAAATCCGTTAAAACAATTTTAAAGGAGTAACTAAGTTTTGAGAAGACAGAACAGGAGACGGCCTAATATAAATCTGCCAAATATATTTTGCATTTTTTTGCAGGGGGTAGAAGTAACCACGTCACACAGGTATACAATAAATAATTGATCGAGTGAGGGAAGGGAGTGAAGACTGACGTGGCAGACGCACTGTGTTGTATGTTTGTGTGTTTATTTCTCAGAGCATAACATTCGAACCGGAAATTGGATCTGCATGAAATTTAGTAAGTCAACAGGTTGTAATATCAAAATTTACTGCTATGAATATGAGTTCAATTGGCTTAGTGGTTTTTAAGATATCGGGGTCCAAAAGGCGGGTTTAAAAAAGTACCTAATACAAATACATGAAAGAATTTTGTTCATTTTTATAAAGGTTTGCTTATTTTTGGTCACTTTCTAGGTGCAACGAAAATACTAATATTAAGAAACCAATATAACGTGAGCTCTCATTTGATAAAGTTGCAATGACTTCGAAGTTCGGGTAAAATTGGTTAAGTGCGATTTCCAAAGTTTTTCTTATATGTGTCACAATGATCATCGAACCACCAACTTTTACCCAATCAACCACTAGTATACACACAGGTTAGAGGTTACGACCGCACGCGCAAAATCATTTCTTATTCGTGAACATACACAAACTCGTAAAATAAACAAAACCAACCCGTCCAGTGGTCAAGTTCAGAGAAGGTACAGTTTCTGAGAGAAACGCCCTGTTTGACCAATCTGGTCTATATTATTTCAGCCTACAAGTTTCTCCGTCGTGAAACTTCTAAAGATTTATAGGCGTAACTTCGTCAAAATTCAAATTTTATTTTGTTGGCCATCTCTCACACTCGGCGCGTACGGTACAGTCAGCTGTAGAACAAAGTGAAACGCATCGCGTGCCGTGCTAATGTGTTTTACATAATCTCCGTGATCCAAAAAAATCTGTTCTTTTATTAATTCATCAACATTTTCCCGCAACTTTGTTTACGACTAATGCTGGTTTCCTTTTACTAAAGTTACGGATATACGTAGGTAGGTTACCTCAATCTACGGTCAACCGTTACTATAACCACAGACAACATAATACTATACTCTATAACATAGGAACCAGGAATTAGAAGCGTAGATCTACACGGTCTACGCTTATAATTCCTGCTAATAATCTATAGTTTTTTTTAATGAAATTATTACAAATTTTCTATTATGTTATTATTTTGTTCTTCGCGAATAGGGATGTTCTCAATATTGTCATAAATTATAGAGCCTGTACATTTGCAGTCTAAATACAAAGAACATACAAAATACATACATTTCTTGTGAAGTTTGTAATTTTAGTTCTTTGTTCTCAATATTGTCGCAACTTATCTACAGACCCTGCACTTTTGCAGTTGACTATACCAAAGGCATGTACTGCGCAAATTAACCGTGCCCCAAATTAATTAAACCAAAGCCCTTAAGTTAAATTAAGACTCCCCATTGTTAAGGGCGGAGATTTACAAAAAGGTAGAATGGCGTTTAATACTCGTGTAGCCTTAAGTACCCTTGTTCGTTCTTTGTCGGGCAAATTAGGGCAGGTTGCATAGATAACTATTGCTTCTAGTTTGGTAATAAATGGACAATGTCGACATAGTCTACTACAGTACCTACATGGACAAAAATTGGTTCCTGAAACTGTATAAATGATCTGGGATAGTTATATACTAGTGGTTCCCCAAATACCCTCTCTAATCTCAAGATACCAGCTGAAAGTTGATGCTTTGATGATCTATGAAGCATCATCATCATCATTACAGCCGTACGATGTCCACTGCTGAACATGACCTCCCCCACAGACAGAGCAAATTCCTTATCATGTGGGGGGATTTGCCCATACTCACCACGCTGTGCATGCGGGTTGGCGAGCGCAGTTAGAGCTATCGTTGTTAAAATGAGGGACGCTGCTGCCCATCCCCTAGCTTTTATCCCTTAGTCGCCTCTTACGACATCCGCGGATGGGTAGATATGGAGGGGCCTTTTCGTCAGTCGGGGCCACCATGTCCAAGCGGCCTATGAAGCATAAAGCTGACTGGCCTCATAGCTCAGTTGGTAGTAACTCTGCCTTCTGCGTTAGAGGTCGCGGGTTCGATTTCCGCACTGGACAAACATTTGTGACTAACATAGATGTTTGTTCTGTGTCTGGGTGTTAAATATTTATCTATTATGTATATCAGTCTCTGGTACCCATAGTACAGGCTATGCCTAGTTTGAGATCAGTTGACCGTGTGTTATATGTCCGGAATATATTTATATTTATTTAATTAAGATAAACTTAAACGCATATTTAGCACGTTCTACCTGAGCTACGAAGTCATTGAATCTTTACCGTAGAGGAGCTCACGTTTTGGATTGGCATGTGCCAAATGTTCGGACATGCCTATTTCTCTTCCCTTAGTCATCTTCAAGGATCTGATCGCCTGGAGATCTGAGAGGATGTCAACCATTCTTGGGTATAAATTGTGTGCTTATTTTTTTTAAACTTACGTAACCGTTATATAACCATTCTATCTTCACGAAGTTCTGGACTGAAGCTAACAAAATACACTGTATTGAATTCTGGGTCATTTTCAGCATCAAAGAGGAGTTTTGATCGCAAGTAATTGTTTGAGGAACAAAATATTGTTTTCTTATCTTTGAGATGTATTTTAGGTTATTGTTTTAGTTCTTTTTAACATATAAAATGAGAATAAAATGAGAATAAATCAAGCTAAACGTGCTGGTAATAGGAACCTCCTCTTCAGCCGTATATTTTCGAATGAACCGAATGTTTAGAACTTTGAGAACCAATAAATGATAATTATCACAATCAACAAAGCGCGGCAGACCCACGTAATTTTTCCCCAAGAATAGTTTTACTTCATAAAGTCTTTGGTGCACGACCAGATTCAAACCCTCGGATGAAAAGTCGGGGAACCTCCCACTAGGCCAACACGGCTTACGCCACTGATAATAATAATAAAGATTATACTAGGTGTTCTTCATTATTCTTCGGTATCAATGTCCGATGGCCATTGTCTCATAGATAGAACAAAAAACTTGGGACACACGGTCTGCGCACTTGGCGAAGAAAATAATCGTTATTTTTCGAAGATAAGCCGTCGTGACCTCGACTAAAGAAAAGGCCCATGTCCACCCGTGGATGTGGTATTAGGCGACTAAGGAAAAAAAACTAGGGATGCGCAGCATCTTTCCCTATTTTACGGGTAACAACGATAGCTCTAGCTGCGCTCGCCAACCCACGTGCCCAGCTTGGTGAATATGGGCAAATATGCGAGGTCTGTGGGGCAGGCCTATGTTCAGCAGTGGAAAAATTATAATCCTTGCACTCATTACAGCACTATCACTGAGCAATAAGCGATTACCACTCGTTTCATTTCAATAAATTTTATTTGCGGAAAGTAAATGAACATTATACAAGGAAACATTTACTTTTATTTTACGAAATATACAGGAAATAGTTGAGCTATCGTTATATAGGTAACTTAATTAATCCAGATTACCACCAGTTCGCATAGCCAAGCTGGATGCCAATGGCAAATAGTAGCCATCTCTTGGGTCACGCGACGCTTCCACTGAACGCCTTGATATTGTTTTTAAAGCACTACGGATCCTCACACCCTGGAGCCGGGTTGGTCGCGTACCGTGCGGTTTCAGAGGAACTTCCTCCCGCGAACACTCAGGTTGTGGAATGATCTCCCTGCTGAGGTTTTCCCTAAGGACTACAGTATGGGGTTCTTCAAAAAGGGCGTTTTGAACTTTTTAAGGGGTCGGCAACGCGTGCGTGATGCCTCTGGTATTGCAAGCGTACATAGGCTACGGTAACCACTTACCAACAGGTGGGCCGTATGCTTGTTTGCTACCTTAGTTGTATAAAAAAAACGAGAGTCTCAACCCCAAAAGGCTCAAATATGTAAGCCCTATCGAGACTAAACTATTTGCGCCTTTTGAGATCCTCAACCGAATCTGCCGCCGCACCTTTAGGATAGTAGGTTATTTGTGTTTTAGCAACTTTCGTTTTCGATTTTGATCTGTATATGACATTGCGAGCATTCTGTACACGCTTGTTTTTCACGGTAGTCGCGATTAAGCTTTTTCAATCTGTGAATCTCTTTTGATAAACTTTCATTTTGTTTTTTCAACTCTTGAATTTTTTGGTCTTTCAGTTCCAGTTCCCTGTTCGCTCTATACTTCATTTTTTTCAAGAGGTTTCGCCACTGCGTTGCTGTTTTAGCTGACGGATTGCTTTCAATTATTTGTCGTGTTATTTGACTTCTACGCGTCTCATTTGGTATGTCATTTTGTAAACTTTGAGGACTTCCGGGCATACTACAGGCTGAGCTGATACTTGGAGCTGGTAATGAGAAACAGAGTGATACTTCTCCTTCACTCTTGACAATATTTTCTTGCTTTATTTGGATGTCATCTTTGGTGTTGAGTAAAGGCCAGTCAGGCACGATTAAAGGATCACTGTTTTCAGTGCTTTCTTGATCACTTTCCTGCAAGTCATCACTCTGTAATGGTTGCTCTTCAGTTTTAACCAGCTTAGCTAATTTTATCTTTTGATTGTATCGAATGGAGCTTTCTCTACTTTTCTGCCTCTTTATTTCCCGCTGTGTTGGAGACAAGTCTCTAATTAACACTTTACCTCGTTCTTTCTTCTTCAGATAGCTTTCTTTCAATTTCATCCGCCAACGAACGTATAGTTCTGAATTTGCTTTTATTTTTGCCACCCTCTTTCGCTCAGCTAACTTCTTTTTCTCCCGCTTTTCTTCAATTGACATTTTTTTTCGTGGCATTGTTGTAGTCTGTAACCAAATTGTTGTTTTATAAATTAAGCAACCTCACTCCTTCGCCAATAGACTTACAAACATACATAAAAAAAAATACATGCTTGTCTCTCCAGGAAACGTTGAAGCGGTACATCAATGGAGCATGGATAATAAATTGAACTTAAACTTTTCTAAATATTACGTTATGACTTTTGGTCGGATTAGGCACCAAATAATAAAAATATTTAAATATAATAAAATCACGCCTATTTCCCGGAGGGGTAGGCAAAGACCACGGCTTTCCACTTGCTACGATCCTGACATAACTCTTTTGCTTCATTTACTCTCATCACATTCCTCATACATTAGGGTCCGTAAGTTTATAGTACTGTATTAAAATCAAGTTTCTAACTCAATGCAATAAAAATATATGGCAATGAATGTCTCAAATGTTTGTATTGACACGGCAAAAATGAAAATCCACTAGGGTACTTCCAGTCACCGCACAATTCTAAAATTTGGAATGCTAATATGTAGCTTGGAAGGTGAGGAATTCATATTTTTTACCCCTTATATTTGATTACAAGCAGGCAAAGTTATATTTGCGGTCAATTTCATACAATGAACTACGTGAGCGACCGCAAAAATATAAGTTTCACACTTCACTTATAATTTTGATTTTCTGACCCCGTGTAGTGTACGGAACACTCAGGGCGGTTAATAAAATTAAAAAAAAACCCCTACGCTCTTGCCTTATTATCATTTAAACATCATGCCCTTTCATATGATACCCCACTTGGGTATACTTGATAATTTTGGATTTTTCATATTCTCTTTTATAAATAGGGGATTTAGGAAATAACGGTTTCAAAAAAACGTTTTAGAAACATCACATAGAAACTAGCTTTCAAATAAAAAAAGCGCGTCGACATCAGTTCAATCGTTTAAGAGCTACGGTGCCCCAGACAGACACACACACACATAGCGGTCAAACAATCAACACCCCTCTTTTTGCGTCGAGGGTTAAAAATAATTAAAAATAATTCCAACATAATAACCGTACGTATCTCTAAATTCGTGCTAATGATCGAATCGGAACGCAAGCAAACATAATATTGAATTAGTAAATGTACCATAGTAATCAAACATTAGGTAACCTCTTTTACGTACATATTTTAAAGCTATTGATCTTACGACCGAAGCGACGCATCGAACGAAAGGCAGAGGGCGCTGCTACTGAGAAAAAGTTATATTATGTTATCTGTGGTTTGGGCTAATGAGCTCAAAGGCACCACTTAGGTTCGAACCTCAGCTTGGGACGTTGCCTGAGTAAGGTTTTGTTGAGGAAAGGAATCACCTTTAAGTGGCAGAAACGCAGGGAATTTAAAACAAAATCCAGAGTAATCAATTGTTTACCTCTGTGACGCGGACGGTAGCGCAGAGCACACGCGCCTCCCTCGGTAGGCGGAACACAACTGGCGGGGGCGGGCGGCGCGGGGAGGTGGGAACCGGTCGGTCAGGTCGGCAAGGGAAGGGAACGCATTCATGTTGTGCCAGAGCGATGCGCGATGGAATAAATTGCTCGGATGCTACTTACATTTAAAATATTTTGTTTTATAAAAAAAAAACTGCAAAATACGTTGTTGCTTAAACAATATGCGTACCTTTTTAAGGATCCAACTAGTCAGGACGACACAGAGCGATCAAAATTTGTATGTTATCCCAATATTGTTTAACAATAGCGCAGCGGTATATACGAGTACATATTTCCATAGGCTTATATATAAATAACCAGAGAGATCAAGTTTTTTTTTAAATATTATACTAAATAATTGAAAACAGTTAACGAATTTTTAAATTTAACTCTATAATTCGGTTACAAGAGAAGGGCGTTGCTATCAGCGACGCAGTTTTTATCCGACTGCAAGAAGGAAGTAAGGTAATGTTTTTAACAATGCAGCAGCTATCATCATTTTTAATTTGTACTTTATCTCGTGTTCTCCTCACATAAAACGTTTTATTATTATTATTTATATAGGTAAATAGATATGGCAATAGTTTCTTTTTAAATAGTCATATTTAAATTCAAAATACTTGTCTAATTATATGGAGGCTTCCTACATTTATAGAATAGTTTTCATAATCTATGGTAATCCAGTCGCTAACAACAACTCTAAAAAGAGGTAGACTGCGCCCAAAATGCTCTCATTAAATTGTAGTCTAGGCACATAAAACACAAGCTCATGTTTGTGGGAAGAAATCATAATTCTAAGAGAATGTGTGATAGAAGTGAATATTTTTATTTATATATTCTACTAGCTCCCGCCCGCGGCCTCGCTCGTGTGGTGCCTTGATAAAAAAATCAAAAATATTTTTATTCTCATTTTGTAATGATAATAACTTGTGTTATAAAAATAAATCGGGTTCTTTATTCCTTATTCTTTATTGTATAAAATAAAAATACAGATACAAAAATTAAAAAGAATGGTATGTACAAAGGCGAGCCTAACCCTAAAAAGAGTTTGGAAAAAACCTGTGTTAAAAGAGTCCCCTCTTTTCTGTGGTAAGTAAGGAACACTTATTCGATAAACAATCTTAAAAAGGAAGCTTTTATGCTACTCTAGCTAGGTTATGAACTACTATTTCACGTTTAATCGAAATCGGTTGGACCGTTACGGCGTGATTGAACAATAAAAATTCAAACATTCTCACAGACATTCGCATTAATACACTCGAGAGCATAGAAATCGCACATAGCGGAATTTTCCAACATTTTAATTTCGACGCTTATTTTTTTTTAAATTAATGTGATGTTGCAA
This sequence comes from Anticlea derivata, assembly GCA_947579855.1. NCBI lineage: Eukaryota > Metazoa > Arthropoda > Insecta > Lepidoptera > Geometridae > Anticlea > Anticlea derivata. The sequence continues at coordinate 10,853,428 of OX388269.1, forward strand.
AAATAACTTAAATTAAATTGAAGTACACACTGTTAGCTTCCTAAAAACACAAAATGTCTAGCCTTGACCTTCGAAATCATAACAGTGGCAACTAAACAATAGAATGGCCTAAATTAGCTCGTTTCAAGTAGCGCTGTTTGTGGGACTTTGAGCAGGTATAAAAGGTTAAAAAAACAATAAATTTGTGAATGTATCGATTTATTAATACGAGGTATTGCCTCCCCTAGCCTGAATAACAGCTTCCATTCGCTGTTTCATTGAAGAAATCATTTTTTTTACGAAATCCTGCGGTATGCTGTCCCATTCTTCCTTGATCGCGGTTTGGAGCTCTCTGAGACTCGTAGGCGCTGCGTTTCTAGCTCTTACTCGTTTCTTTAGTTCGTCCCATAAGTGCTCAATGGGATTGAGATCTGGGCTTCGAGCAGGCCACGCCATAACGAGTAGTTCAACCTCCTCCAAGTACTGGCGTACTATAGCAGCGGTGTGTGGTCTAGCGTTATCCTGCATAAAAACGAAGTTTTCGCCGATAAATCCAGAAAAGGGCACAACATGTTCTTCCAGGATCTCCTCAACGTAACGTTGGGAAGTCAATCCACCCGATCGACGGTCGGTATCGGGCCCTGTGATGAAGACAAGTTCGGTTTTCGCTTCCAGAGAAATGCCTCCCCAGAACATACACGAACCACCGCCGTATGCGACCCGTTCGGAGATGCAACATTGAGCAAAACGCTCACCAGATCTTCGGTAGACTCTACCTCGTCCGTCGTTACCATGAAGGCACATCCTGCACTCGTCGGAGAAGAGGACTGCCTGCCATTGATCCATAGTCCAATTAACGTGATTTCGAGCAAACTGAAGGCGTGCTTGTCTGTGCGCTGGGGTCAATTTTGGGCCAGTTGCTGGTCTGTGCGCTGTCAGACCTCCTTCGGCTAGTCTTCTTCTAACGGTCCACCGACTGACTTCCACTTCTCTAACTTCCTGGAGCTGCTGTCCGAGTTGAACTGCATTCAACCGGCGATTTCGTAGTGATGTATTCACAAGGAAACGGTCATCGCGCTGTGTTGTCGCACGTTTTCGGCCTGTTCCTGGTCGCCTGGTATAGCCACCAGTTTGCTGATATCGCTGGTATACACGTCGAACAGCATATCTGCTCAAATTTAATTGACGAGCCACTTGACTTTGGTTCTGTCCAGCTTCGATAAGTGCAACCACTTGAGACGCTGCTTCTGGTGTGGTATCCATTTTCTTGTTTAGAGAGATGACGTATTCGTTAAAGGACCTTTCTGCCTGGGAGTTGGTATGCAAATGATGTAATTTCAATCATCCCTTATCGTTTTATACCTGCTTAAAGTCCCACAAACCGAGCTACCTGAAACGAGCTAATTTAGGCCATTCTATTGTTTAGTTGCCACTGTTATGATTTCGAAGGTCAAGGCTAGACATTTTGTGTTTTTAGGAAGCTAACAGTGTGTACTTCAATTTAATTTAAGTTATATTTGCAACATCACATTAATTTAAAAAAAAATAAGGGTCGAAATTAAAATGTAGGAAAATTCCGCTATGTGCGATTTCTATGCTCTCGAGTGTATTATTCGTAGTAGGTTTTGATTTATATCGGCACATATTCGATGAACTATGAATCCGTACGAGTTAACACAATCTGTAATTTTTCCCTCATTTTGTAGCTATTTGCGACAACAATTAAACGCTGACAGTTGTTCCTCTATTGTCGTGTAGTACATAATGACGGGCTCTGAAGGAGACTGTTTTTCATGAGGGAATGTTTTTTGTTGGAGAAAAAATTCGATCCGTTTGATTCAAAGTACAACGTTTTGTAGGAAACCTGTGTAGGGAGTACCAGCATGATGAAGTCGACTGCTGAACATAGGTCTGCCCCAAAAAGTGCCACGACGAACGATCTTGTATCAATAAATAAGTAGTAATTATAGGCACCAAGCCGTGTTAGCTGTCTGATAAAGGGAACCCTTTCCGGTGTCTTTCTGTCATAACCTGAAACCAAAAAAGCTAAATAATTGAATTTTGGTATATCTGAGTGTTATACCTTCGTCATATCTTCTCGTCGGAGATACCGCAGAGCCTCAAAACGAAAGTCTACAATCAGTGCGTGTTGCCAGTGATGACTTATGGCACTGAGACTTGGTCGTTAACTATATTGGCCTCACACACAAGCTCAAAGTCGGCTATGAATAGAGCTATGCTAGGAGTTTCACTACATGATCAGATCCGGAATGAGGAAATTCGTAGAAGAACCAAGGTCACCGACATAGCTCTCAGAAGTAGCAAGTTGAAGTGGCAGTATAGCTCGCAGAACCGATAACCGTTGGGGTTACTCCCCGACGGTATTGAAATAAACACGATTTGATTTGATTAATAACTAAGTTATATCTAAACACTCAGCTAAAACTATTCCAAAATTCAATTATCTTGCTTTTTTGGTTTCAGGTTGTGACAGACAGACACCGGAGTGAGATTATAAGGGTTCTCTTTTTATGAAACTTGGACGGAGCACTAAAAACATAAGATACTTGTTAATGCTATAATTCAAAATGTTATCTCATTTAATGTGTAAGTGATATATCAAGGTGTGAACAATCACATGAGCATAACGAAATTATAAGGGTTCCGTTTTCGCCATTTCGCTTCGGAACCCTAATAAAAATCAATTTGTTTCCTAATAACCGAACAACAAACGGGACCTAATCTGAATTTGTAATTTAAAAAACCGTCCTTTTTCAATTAACCGATCTGTCATTCTTAATTAATTTATTCTTTATTGGAAGTAAGGTTGCATCTGGACTGGTGATTGCGAAAAAGCACGGTAAAATTTTGATTCTGGGGGGTTAAAAAAAAGTTGCCTAGGCAAAATTCTTTTTTATAAGGTGTTCATCATTTCAGTCGTAGAATGTCCACTGCTAAACTTGGCCTCACCCACAGATTTCCAGAGTGACTTCCTATCAATGTTGTAATAATTTTCACATACTCACCACGCTGTGCACTTGGGTTGGCGAGTGCAGTTAGAGCTATTTTTGTTGAAATAGGGGACACTGCTGCTCATTCCCTAGCTTTTTTCCCTCAGTCGCCTCTCACGGCATCCACGGGTAGGTAGATTTAGCCGGGGCCACCACGGCAAGTAGGTATTTTTGCACTATAAAAAGTATCATAATGATATCAAACCGACTTGATATAAAGTCATTTTATTTCTATTTTATGCTTAAGTACAAAGAATTTCGCTATGAACGAAACTTAAGGATTTTTAACTGTTTTTAATATTCTTTGATCTCGTTAAATTTTATGGTACGGGGGCGATGAAGATCGGTTTATTGACTTGTTACTGACTTTGTTTGTACCATTGAGTATGGATTGTAGACGCATTTAATTATACACCAAACGTCTGTATAAGCAGTTGCTGGTTCACGTAGTGTGCGTTCTGCTCGTGTTTGTTTTTTTTTCTGTTTTTTTTTTTTTTTTTTTTAATTTATTTATCTTCCAAAAATTTATTACATACTTAGTCATTTATAGAAATAGCACTAAAAAAACCACTAAGGTTTGTAGAACTAATGCTAAATGTAGTCTTCGGCTATAGGTAGGAGCTACGTGAATTGAGTAATACGGAGTAGATTCTAATTTTATAATAAGTAGGCACTTACGAAGGTATTGATATAACAAAGTACGTACAAGGTGAGTACGTATTTTGCTACACAATCATTGGTGATTGTTTAGCCCTTACTAATTTTATGCAACCGCCATCTTTGGTTCCAAAACTGATGTCATGTTCGTAATCAGTGCCTTACACGACAAATTAAACGAATACGATACCCATATCCAGTTTTCAGAATGACATTTGCATCTGCCATCTTGGATTTCAAAATGGACGTCATTTTCGGGATCAACAACGCCAAATTACTCAAAAACTATTCCCATATCGATTTTTTTATACGACGGCATCAAACTTATGGAAAAAAAACGCCCGATCAGGCATATTATTGCCATGATTTCGGGCATTATCGCTCACAGTGACAGGTTTCGCCATGAAGCGCGTCAAAGACTTCAAACAAGACAACATACTAGCCAAAAAACGCCCCAACGTGTATATATAGCGCTCACAGTGACACATGTCACCATGACGCGGGTTAAAAAAACTCAAACAAGGCAAAAAAAAAAGCCGGATCTGTAATGGCTTTCCTTCATTGTAATAACGAAAATTTACACAAGTAAACACAAAGTAAGGTAGGTATAATAAGGCCCTCGGCAGGCAATCAACAAATTGTAATTAATTACCGACGGAACCACAGTCCCGCGGGGGACTCTCTCACATCCCGTGTGTTATTAATGAGGGTAAGGTGGTATTGCTCGTTTGTATTGCTTATTACGAAAGCTGGTAGGTTATAGGTGTTCGTAGATAAGTCAAGTTCCTATTCTGTGGTTCTAATCAACAAAATCCATCCATAAAAAATGTTGCAGCCATACAAAAATGAAAATGCCAGGCGGGCCGCTCCAATTTAGTTAGTATAGTTTCAAGTGTCATGGAAAAACTAGTTATTTTATGTGAGATGGCCATGGTAGCCCCGGCTGAAGAAAAAGCTCCTCCATACTTATTTTATTTATTTAATCTTTATTGCACACAAAAAACAATGTACAAAGGTGGGCTTAATGCCAAGGCATTATCTACCAGCCAGCCTGATTGGGTAGAAACAGGAGGTTGGCGTGCGACAGATTGTTTAACTTAACTAAAAACTATACTATATATAACCATACACTATATTTAAATGTGTATATATATAATACACTGCAATAGATTAACAGATAGTACAAAACAGTGTTTTATTAACATGTAGTGTAGATGCTAGATGTTCTTAAGAAAATGTTCACGAGTTAACCCGTGGATGTCATAAGAGGCGACTAAGGGAAAAAAAAGCTAAGAGACGGCCAGCAGCGTACCCTATTTTCACAATGATAGCTCTAACTGCGCTCGCCTACCCGCGTACCCAGCATGGTGAGTATGGGAAAATAAAATCAATCTTGAGAATAAAATCAATATGGGACTCTGGGCTTGTTCCCTACACAATAGTGAAAAAACATCAAAACTGGACCAGGCGTTACGGATTAATCGGAGTACATAGGTACATAAAAATACAAAGTCTTCGAAATGAAATGAAATTAAATGTTTTATTTGCAAAGTATGGTAGATTATGTACAGAATATACAATGTTCTTAGGTTCTTTTTCTTCGAATTGATAACCTCCTTTTATAAAGTCGGTTAAAAAAAGGTGTTTTATTTTCTTTGTAAAGTTTATAAAATCATCAAAGAATGTTATTTAAACAATGAATTATCCCAAGTTTAAATGGACCCAGGTTTTATTTGCCTCCAAACGTTCGGAAACCAATAGAACTGATTTAATAAGGGCATTACACGTACAGACAGAAGGTCAGGCAGACTTATGGCAATCTAGATCAGCATTTAATACAAAATACGCCTTATCGCGATAGCTTTAGTTTCAATATAGCTCGGAGTATGTACAATTTGAATTTACAGATGTCATTCAAACGCATCAAAGATTTACAAATTGTCTAGAGCCATATTCAAACGGCGTACGATATATCATCTGAAATGTATTAGAAAATGATCCTTACCTGTACTGAATACAGTCAATTTTTGACTTGCGGTATCATTGAGCTAGTTCGTAAGCCCTCAGAATAATATGTCAAAATTAAAATTGACGTAACGTAAGGTTCTTTAATAATCAAACTTCGTGTGGACATTCTATGAAAGCTTTAATAAAAATTAATTAGTAAAAATTTATACTATAAGTTCGTGAGAATGTTTGGATGTAAGTGATTAAATCACGCAGTAAAGGCTCAACCGATTTCAATGATACTTGGAACAGATAGTTCTTTTCCTAGAATACACAGGCTGCTTATTCTTTAGGTAGGTACTACGCGCGCGAGCCCGCGGGCATAAGCTAGTAACAAATATCATCATTTCAGCCATAGCACGTCTACTGTTGAACATCTCTTAGACTTCCCCATTGATTTCTAGCGCTACCGACCCAAACAATAATTTGGGGGGATAAAGATTTTTTTATTTTTTATGTTATACGGAGGCAAACAGGCTTACGGCCCTAATGGTAAGTGGTTACCGTCGCCTATTGACATCAGCAACACATGGAGCATTGCTAATGCGTTGCCTGTCGAACCCCTCCCCCCTAAAGACCCCTAAAGACAATTGCCCATACTCGCAATGCTGGGCATGCGGATTGGCGCAGATAAAGCTATTGTTGATAGGGAAGGCCGCTACCCATACCCTATTTTTTCGCCCTTAGTCTTATGACATCAACTGGGTAGATATGGAGGCAGTGGCGGATTTGCAGTCTTGGCCACTCTAGGCCCCAGGCCATGTGCCGCCCCTTTCTCAGCACCCATCACATAGACTAGGTACATAATGAATTTACTTTATTGCCAAATATAAATCGAAATCAGAGACGACGAAATCTGTTCGAAGCTGCATGTCTACTGTAGCAAGTAGTAATAAGTCTATGGAGCAGCCTTTTAAATATTTAGGTACTTTGCATTTGATTTATTTCTTGCTATCATCAGTGATTTTTTTGTCACGATTTGCCTCCCCTAATATCTGGCCTCCCTAGGCCCGGGCCTACTGGGCCTTAGGGCAAATCCGCCACTGTATGGAGGGGCCTGTTCTTCCGCCGGGGCCCATACATTGAAGTGAAATTTGTTTATGTCCCTACTATTATTTCTACTGTGGGTTGGATGGATACGGAAAAGGTGTAGGTACACGTACTTTCCAACAGTTGGACCCAAATAAAGCCTACAGATTTCCTTGTTCCGAACATACGAACAAATTACCGTGAAGTTATTCTGCTGACAAGTTTTACCTTTTCTTGTATTGTTATTGGGACCGGGGAGGAAAGTTGTAGATATATCAGTGACAGGTAAGGTGACTGGCTCATTGACCTGAGTATCTAGGAATCAATTATTTCTCGAATAGTTAGCTATATAGATAGATAGCTTTACCTGTACCTTCAGTAATCGAGAGTGGTCCTATAATGCTCGCTACGTAATTCAAACATGGACGTGGCTAGCAGTTCTCAGACTTTCCTCGATGTTTGAAGAGAATATCCTTAAAGTATGCCGTAAAAAGCTGACGAGAAAGGCAGTCCTTAAAAGTTAAGTGAAGCGCCTTAAGCACCGCATTTTACTCTACTTTTAGAGAGGATTTTGTAACGTGAAGGAAAAAAGGAAACTTTACTCCATACATCACAACGCCGTTTTATTCTAGAGACAAACTGGTCCCACATACGCAACGTATTATGACATCTGGAATTTTAAACGAAATGAAATAAGTTTATTTGGACTAACACAGACAGAAGACACAAAAAAAATACGACATATTTACGACATTTAGGAAAATACTTAACATAAGTTTAAGTGAGTAAAAAGTTCCACCCGACTCTTATAAAATAACTAGATGATGAGGATAGATGTAATCCTTACTTATATTCACGATCGTAATCATAAAACATAAAAACCAGTACCTAAAAGCCGAATCCCTCCAAAAATTCAGCTGAAACGTCTCACATGAGCCTCTTAGCCCAAAAGGTGACCTCATAAAGCGGCCCAAATTGACTTAAACAAGAATTTATTTATATCCTGTCAGTGGCACTTACTGTTTTACTCTCTCAAGGTGATGTAAGTATCAACCTTATTCATGATCTTAGAGAGTTTAGTTTCGTTTGTAGGTTTGATAAACAGGTGTTTGCGAAAAAACGGTTTATACTAGTTTTATTCGTTGCGAATAGTGTCCGCAACTTATTTTTATATACGCGAGCGCACGTGCCTCATGGTCGTGCAGTCAAAGTCATAAGGTATTCATTTCAATAAAATCACATGATAAACTTTGAAACGTCTGCTTGCTTGTCGGGACTCCTTCTTCATCCTGTATTAGGTCAGCAACCAGGTTGAGGTATGAAAAGGGCCTATGACCGTCTCGGTGAAAGAATCATCTCGTGCTGGTGTCACATGGTATTGTCATATTCATGTCATTAAAGAGTCATATTCTTCAGGATATTGTTTAAACCAATTTGATACAGCATATTGCTCGCTGTTTGGACATGGTTCTACCTGTCTGATTATTTAACAGAATTATAAACTCGGCCAATCAGCGTGCACGAATCATTTGACAATAAAAACCGACCAATCAGAGGGGCACGTCCGTTTATGTATTTACTGCTAGATTTATATGTGAACAATTCATTTAGTTAGCGTATTGTTTGTTCGTATTGAAGACGTTGCTATTATTAATTGTATTGTATCTGTCGACAATGCTTTATTATTTTAGTAGCGTTACTGACATCGTCAATATTATCTTTGATAACGAACCTATCAAAGACTAGCATATATATAATAACAGTATCGGCTGCCTTTCCGCAATTACGGTTGCCGCTACTGTGATAACTAAAAACAACTTAGATGACAAAGCTCATGTTTTTTGATGAAATAATTGGCTCTCCAGCAAAGCGTTTAACTATTTCAATACAAACATCTGAATCAGTGCGTGTTTCCAGTGATTTTATGGCACTAAGACTTGTTCTCCAACACTTTGGCCTCATACACGAGCTCAAAGTCACGCAACGGGCTATGGAGAGAGCTATGCTTTTGAGTTTCATTACGTGATAAGATCCGGAACGAGGACACCGTAGAAGAACCAAAGTCACCGACATATAGCTCAGAATAAGCAAGTTGAAGTGGCAGTGGGCAGGCCATATTATTATAGCTCGCAGAACAGATAGCTGTTTGGGAGTAAAGGTTCTCGGTTGGTGACCACGAATCGGACGACGCAGTGTTGGAAGGATCCACACCCGATTGACCGAAGACATTTTTATGGTTGTGGAAAGTCAGTTGATTGAGAAGGCTCAAGACCGTTTGTCATGGCACTCTTTGGAGGCCTATATCCAGCAGTGGACTTGTACATGCTGATGATGATGATGTAGTAAAACTCGGAGCTTAGCTCTATTCTTAGCCCGTTGCGCGACTTTTAGCTAATAAGCCAATACCTATATATTTATTTATTTATTTGTTTATAGACGAGCAGCTTCCGCTGATTTGTCTACATCTCACAGTGTCGAAATTGAAAGTCTATTGTCATGTCTGGTTCACTTTTTTCAGCACTGATTTATTGATTCGTAGCCATTTGTCGAGCTTGTTTTTGAATGCATTGACAGAAGTAGCAGAAACAACATCTTCCGGTAACATGTTCCAGTTGTGGACAGAAGCTAAAGACTGTTGCTAAAGAAGTGGTATGCAGCAAGTAGGTTAGAAGGAGCACGAGCTAGCTTAAGTTGATGGCCACGAGAAAGTCTTTGATCATCTTTCCTTATGAAGATATCTTTAATATCTGGCAGATTGTACCTACTGGTTGGTTATAATTTTAAAAGTTTCGATGAGGTCACCGCGAAGGCGTCTTTAACGACCAAATCTCAGTACCATATCACTGGGAACACGCGCTGATCGCAGACATTCGTGTTGAGGCTCTGCGTTGGCCTCAACATTAATCAAATATTTATTAAAACGAAATATGATATATTTAGTTTTAATAAAAAAATAGGTAGTTCTACCAAAAAACTATTTATACAAATATTTTTTGAAACACAATAATAGAAAAATAATAATAATAACAATTGAAAGTTAAGTTAAAATAATACTAGGAATTAACTCTGTGTTCTACGACTATTAATTATAATATTTATTTTATATTGGAAATTCGCTTAAAACGGACGAAAGAAAAACGCCATTTAAATAACCACGTCCCAATTCTTTGTATTTCTACAAAAGCTGAAATCACAAACTTATCGGCTGAACTTTTATTTTTCCGACGGGTTTTGTGGAAAAAAATCCAAGGACTGCGTAATGTTATTAAGTCGGGTCTCGACGGCAATCTTCTGAACTATCTTTATTGAATTCGGCTGTGGAATATTTTGATTCATACATACCTTAATAGAAAAGGGAGGATACCAATCTTCGAGTACCTACTGATGTATTCCTTTCACAATTTAAAAGTTAAATTCTAAGAACAATCCAAAGTTTCGGATCCAGCGTAGACAAACTACAAAAACATTGAAATAAAAAGAAATAAGCTCACGTTTTTACTTCCAAGAATGGTAGACTTCCTCATCATACCATGTACCAGCATTTTTGAGACGCCGGTGGAATTGTTACGCTGGATGGAGACTGATCCGTTGAGCCAAATAGGAGCCAGCTCTCGGGTCACGCGTAACTTTGAGCAGATGCCCTGTTATTGCTTTGAAAAATTGACCGCTAGGCCCCAGTTCCCCACGGATACAGTCTCTCAACGCTAAAAGGATATACAGAACGACGCAAATATGTAGTAGATAAGGGCTATTGACACTAATATATTTGCGCCTCGTAGTTCTCCCTTTTCCCAACGGTTATAGGAATTAAAATCATAGGGTCAGGCCCCTTACTATCAACACGCAGCAAACCGTTCGGTTCAATCATGGCTGAGATTTTGATCCTGTGAGAGCCCGGCGGATGATGTCGTTAAGGTGAGAACAAAATCTAGACAAGCACGTGTCGTCACGTGCATTTTTTCAATTTATTTAGTGCCGCTGAAATAAATCTGAAATTGAAAGACGCTCCAACGTCCGTTTAACATTGCCACGCGGTCTGAAATATGAGAAAAACTTTGTTTTATTGGGAATGCGGCCTCGAAGAAATTAACTCCTTTGTTGTAGGCAACGGCATAAAAAAAAACATTTTTCGGTCGAAAGCCGTGTTAAAACATCAGACATATGTCATACAAAATTTGTTTCAAATTGATTCATAACTCTACCGAATAAAATCAATTTTGAGTTTGACATTTTAGGGTGTGCGATATCTCAACGATTTCGCAGCCTCTAGAAGTCAAAATCATAATCAACAATGCTTAGAAGGCGTAAGCATCATTTTAAAATACATTTTATATGACATATCGAATTCCGTTTAAACACGGCTAAAATCGCCTTCGCTCTTGTACATTTTTTACACGATAACCACTAGAATGATTTGGAACTTACAAATCATAGACAAAATGTCAACCAATAAAACATTATTTTTAGAAAATGTACGTTACTTCGTTGATGAAGAGATAGCCTTCTTAACTAAACTGTTCGCGGTTTATTCTCCTCTTAAGACCAGCGTGACGGTAATAATATTGTGACACATTCTCCAAATAACATATGAAATAGCACATTTGGAATTCCCGCACCCGAAAAGCGTGATGATAGGAAACCAAACATTATTATTCGTTCAAGCGAAAGTAATCACTAATGCTAGTCTGATAAAGCCTAAGATATATTTCAATAATATTTTCCCTGCCATGCGGGGCTCTGAATTATTAAATTATTCGTGCCATCTGTTCTGTGCTGCGTTTACGTGGGACATTTTTGGGGAGGCGAGTTATTAGAATCAGTTTTTTTTAATATGAATATCAACTTTTTCATAATTATGATTGTCAACTATTTCATTGCAAAACAAAAAATGGGTAAAAATATTTTTATTTTTTTCTTGATTAAAGCAACACACAGTATCGGATAAAATTAAATTTAAGAACGCTGGCGCCATTCTTTCCATGGCGTAGTAAGTATCGCTTCGCCGATTCTAAGAAAAAATGAGGGTTCGAATCCCGCCGCGCTGCTGGTTTGAAAATTCATACTCCTAGAACTTCTGTTTTAGGTTGAGCGTTGATTGTCAGACAGTTAGTCAGGAACCTAAGAATTTAAAATAATTTATTTTAAGTAAAATATTTATAAAATATTTTTAATAAACTTTCACGAAAGTTTGAAAAATACGAATTGTATTCACTCGCGTGGAGTCACAGTGTAAACTTTTGTTCTAACACAAACTTCAATCATTTTTTCACATCTTTTAACGTGGATGTTTAGAATTAACTTACACCCGTTTCTCATTAATTGTTATTCTTTTATAAGTGACGATTTTTTAACCCACTTTATATAACTTCCATAAAAGATTTTGATAATGTGAATACTTCATGTCAGCCCATAAAAACAATGACAGTGAACGGATGAGTTACTAGCACGATAGGGCTGTGCTAGTTCTTTAGCTACTAAAATACAACAAACAGGTCTCATTCGATGCCCTTGCGTGCAAACCCGAACTTATATCATATGACACGGCGCAGAATAATGAAAGCCTATTTGCCAAATTTACACGAACGCTATTTTCACTTGTAATAATGTTTTATATTAGTAATAATATGGAATTTACGGTTATTGTGGTTTATTTGACTGGTCCTATCTGAGACGCAGATTCACGTCGCAAAACCGTAGAACGATACGACGAAGGTCTATAATCAGTGTGTTGCTTGATCGCTAATTATTGTCCTCATACACAAGCTCAAGTCGCGCAACGGCCAATGTATAGAGATACGCTCGATTTGAGGAAATCCGTAGAAAATATAAAGAAATAAACTATTGTTATGGCTCATGATACTTCAATCTGGCCACATTACCTCAACCATAACATACAGGTCGGTTGAAAGATCAGTAGCGCATTTATATATTGAAATAGTCAGCCCCGCTAGGTTTTCGTTAACCTAGTATTTCTCATGCTATACTGTGGCTAGGGCACAATGAAGGAAAAGCTAGGAAAAGATACTGGTTGGTTCACTCCTATATCGCCATGTATGTTTTTTACTGATGGATTCTTATGCAGTTGTTCTCTGACGGCCGATGCAATGTACCTACCACAATTGGCAAGCGCTAAAGGTAATGTGGCCGAGAAAAAGCTAGGTTATGGCAATGAGCATGAGAAAATCTGAGAAAATGGTTTTTGAGGAGGCCATCCTCACACACGAGAATCTTTTTCGTGATAGTACACCTCGATAAAGGCAAAATCTACACCCAACCACCACGCATTATCTTAATAATGAACTTGGCTATCATTTTCACATTTATGTTTTTGATGGGATTATCTTACCAAAAATTCCCCTCACTACAAATAAAAATGACCCTGGCTATCCCACTCTAAGCTGTGGTCAGGTGCAACCAAGGAATTTACATGCAAATGAATACAATTAATTATCTATGCATAATATTGTTCTGGATTTTGTATTTTTAGACTTTAAAAGCTTTTGAATAAGAGTTTTCTATTAAGTTTCTTTTCGTAGATAAAATACTGAATGTATAATTCAACAATGTATTCTATAATACCACTATTGTTTTCATCATGGCGTCGTAGAACGTCCGCTGTCGAACTTAGGCCTCTCCAATATCCAAAGCGATCTTTATTGTGCAGCCTGAACACAAATGCTCCCAGCAAGCTTCTTCCTACTAATATTATAAATGCGAAAGTTTGTCAGGATGTTTAGATGTTTGGATGTTGGATGTTTGTGGTTCAATCACGCCCAAACGGCCGAACGGATTTGGATGAAATTTGGCACAGATAGATTATAGTCTGAAATAGCATATAGGCTATTTTTTATTTTCAAAGGTACCACGCTAGCGAAGCAGCGGGCGGAAGGTAGTTATTAAATAAATCTGCCGTTTTGCAGTCAAAACTCAATTTATTCAGCTATTCGAGGCAGTATTCTTGATGTCAAACTTCTCATACGTTTCATAATTCTACTATCCTAACCTACTTATATTATAAATGCGAAAGTTTGTGAGGATGTTTAGATGTTTGTTGTTCAATCACGTCCGTAACGGGTCAACCGATTTCGCTGAAACTTGGAATATATAGAGTTCTTTTCCAAAAATAGCATTTTACTTTCATGTAGGTTTTACGCGAGTGAAGCCGCGGGCAGAAGCTTATATTTATTAAGATGATAACAATACTAAGAAAAGTTAATTTGTAAAAGTTTTTTTATATACATAGGTATATTTTTCTCGTTAATATTACTTCTTTTTTTTCTATACAATATGCAGATGAAAAATTGTTTACATATTTTGAATCACCTTTTAAACAAAGTGACCGCCAAGCAATTCCACTTAGTTCAAATCAGATGATTGATTTTCTCAAAAACTACATCTTGAAGCAGTATCGTTCACAATCAACAATTTGTTATTTCAATGCCGATTGAAAATACCTACTCATGTATACATTGTAACACACAATTTCACACAATCGAGAGCAGTCATGTGATACGAATTGACTGCTTATTGTACATTGTAACCCACCCGATTTGCCGACAGAACTGTGTTTGTTCAGCCCGTCTCACATCATTTGTTACTCTGTGCCTCCATTCCCGCATTTAGTTAACATACCAAACGTGACAGGTAACGAGCCCATCGCCTATATAGATTGGTATAGTATAGCATTATTCCTTAATATCTTTTGTAGACTAGCTTCCAGCAGCGGCTTCGAGGTATTCTAGGTAAAAAACCAAGTTTCAACGAAATCGGTTGAGCCGTTACGGCGTGATTGAAAAACAAAGATCTAAACATCCATACATCCTCATAAACTTTCGCATTTATAATACAACTAGCTATTTCCAAGAGTCATAAAATGAATGTTTTGCCTATTGGTTAAAGAAGAAACCCCTTTCGGGCTTGCTTGCTTGCCTGTGGCGTCACTGCTCCTTTCTTGGTCATCCTTTTTTTTTTATACAACTGAGGTGGCAAACAAGCATACGGCCCACCTGTTGGTAAGCGGTTACCGAAGCCTATGAGCGCTTGCAATACCAGAGGTATCACGCACGCGTTGCCGACCCCTTTCCCCTCCCCCCTAAAGAGCTCTGGCAACCTTACGGCAGGAACATAACACTATTTGAAACAAATAATGTTGTTTGGCTGCGACCTTCTGTAAGGCGGGCTGCTCCAAATTAGAACGAGAAAATCTCGCTGTGCCCTACCTCCTGTTTAAAATAATAATCCTGTATTAGGTCAGTGACCAGGTTGAGGTATGATGGCCCTGAAAAGGGCCTATGACCGTCGGAGAACGTATCAGTGTAGAAGATTCAAATGCGCCTCTTAGAGGCTCCTCTCGGGCTAGTATGCATGCATACTATCACCTTATATTAATTTTCAAGTTTGGCTTGTCTCTGTTCCTTTGAAAATTAAATAGCTTCCAGGACAACAATTGAACGGAATGCTTAAGAAATAAGAAATAGA
The DNA here is from genome assembly GCA_947579855.1 of Anticlea derivata. Classification (NCBI taxonomy): domain Eukaryota; kingdom Metazoa; phylum Arthropoda; class Insecta; order Lepidoptera; family Geometridae; genus Anticlea; species Anticlea derivata. The sequence goes on from OX388269.1 coordinate 10,868,589, forward strand.
ATATGTTAACTGAACTATTACGTGTTGACGCGGGGGGAATTCTGAACGGCTGATTATGTAGGTCCCTGAAACTCTCCGGCGTTAAGCCTCGGTTTCCTAGCGAACGGTGGTTTTCGCTACCGTCTCTAACGTCACATACATGACCGTTCTTAAGCCGTGTTCAAATGGCATGCGATATATCCTTGATCATTATCATCTCCTTGCCCTTGTCCCACTTCTTGAGGGGTCGGCATTGCATGTTTTCTCATCTTTTCATGTCCTTAATATTTATATTAAATTCTTTTTAAAATGACCCTAACCTTTACTCAATAAAAGTAATTTTGTTATTTGCGGGTGTGCGATATAGCTCAACTATATCGCAAGCCTCAAAAGTCAAACTTATAATCAAATTTATTCAGAAGGCATAAGCCGCATTAAACAATAATTATGACATATCGCGCGCCGCTTGAACAGGGCTTTACGTTCGGATTAAGACTGTTGGACTGGCAACGTATTCAATGACTTGCTGTTGCTGACGTTCAATGACTGCAGTCCAGTTTCGCTGCATCAGTCGTAGAGACCAACAGATTAAAAATCCGTTCAAAAAAGAATTTTTATTACTATTTACACGATTTTCTGAGACTACAGACCTTCCTGAATTCTTTATAATACCTAACGACTATCGCGTATAAACCGAAAAAAATGTTCAGCTTGCACGCCGTGTATATTATTAGCGTTGCAATGCACTGCTTTACAGAACACTATCTACGCGAGATTTACGTTAGACGACCGACGTCAACGTAGAAGGCCGGGCTTAGAAAGCTCTCAGGAGTAATAGAAGAGAGCTCCTCAGTATTCTTTGATTAAATTCGCTTTCTGAGAGATTAAACTTGGTAGTTTATTAGCATGTTAATTTGTTGGGAACGAAAGGTTCGAGGGAATGCTTAGTTTTATATTGTGTCGCGTTTTTCTTGGTCATCTTTACGAGCTATTTAAGTTTTTCTATTCCATTTCTATTTCAGCCGTTTTTATCCCACTGCTGGGCAAAGGCCTCCCCCCATTCCCTCCACACTTCACGATCCTGTGCAACGTCAACCCAGTCTATCAGAAATTATTTTCAAATAATTTAAATTAATTGAAGTTTAAAGAAATAAATATAATGACTGTACTTTGCCAGTGTAATTTAATGTAATTTAAGTAATTTGATGTCATCATCATTTCAGCTGTTGGACGTTCATTGCTGAACAGGTCCCAATGGATGTGTAAATTTTTCAATTAGCTAATTCAAAACTTAATTAAATGAAAACTCTGTAACAAATCTTATAAAAAATATATTGGATAACAAAAAATCTTGTGACTGAATATGCTCCAACACGATTATTAAAAGTTTGTAAAAGGATCATTAAAAAATAACCAAGCTGTGGTTTCTTTCCTGTAGTTTCTAGGCTTTTCGCGAAGAAAGACTTTAAAAAAATTTACATACGATTGCATTGAATAAATGATAATTGAAGTATAAAAATGTTGAAGTTTTCATCATAATTTTAGCCACTCACTTAATGACACAGTCTTCACTACTTTCACTGATCTTATTCACCGCATCTATTTTCGGTACGTTTCCCTGGATGACGTCGATCTTCCATCAGACCCGAAACCTTCCGGTCACGTCCTCATTATCCAATATATACAATATGTAAATACGTCAGCACAGTATGGATATAGCATGTACAATCAGTAAGTGCGTATGATAAAGGCCAAGAGTAACTAAAACTGACAGGCATGTAGGTATGAGGAATGTGATGAGGATCGTAGCAAGTGGAAAGCCGTGGTCTCTGCCTACCCCTCTTGGAAACATGCGTTATTTTATGCATGTATGTAAGTGTGTATATATAATCTCTATAGCACGTCCATCCTGTTTTTAATCCCCTTTCACTGATGTGTATCAAATTAGCATTATTTTCTAACTACTAGCTTAGTAAAGATCCAAGCCCATGTACGCAAGTCAAAGTCAAAAGTCAAAGTCTAAACGCATTTATTTCTATAAAATTGCTAGGATCACTTTGAAACTAGGTAAAGCTACCTAGGAGTATCAGGCAACAAACACGGCTTATTGCCTATAATTTTTTCCGATGATCCTTTTCCAAAAATTGGAATGTAGAGCTTCAGTGTGGTGCCGATGGAACTAGGTGACGCTCAAAAGAACAATAATGTGTATTCTGATAATACATTTCTAAGTTTACCTACTGATTGTAACAACAATAACTCTGGCAGTGCTCCCGTATTTGCGTTATCAGTGACAAAACGAAGGTTTACAAAGGGACTCAGTAATTTATTCAAGCCTCCTCCATTCGTCCCTTGCCTACATTAGTGGATATGCACATGTTTGATTGGGATTGGATCTGCCAAATAGATTTTTGGGTTCCTGTTTAGAAATCCTTCACAATATCGTCGGTCCATCTGTTGGGGACTTTTCCTACAACACCTCGTTGTACCAAAAGTTGCCCAAGGTCGTTCCTAGAGTAGTTTACTAAAGACAAAATCAAAAGCTGAAGAATGAAGAATAGGCTGAAGAATAGGCCCCTCCATATCTACCTATCCGCGGATGTCATAAGAGGCGACTGGGAAAAAAAGCTAGGGGATGGGCAGCAGCGTCCCTCATTTTAACAACGATAGCTCTAACTGCGCTCGCCAACCCGCATGCCCAGCGTGGTGTTTAAGGCCAAATGATAAGGAACATGATACGGAATTTGCGCTGTCTGTGGGGGAGGCCATGTTCAGCAGTGGACGTCGTACGGCCGAAATGATGAAACACGGCTTGGTGCCTATTATTTTTCGATGATCCTTTTTACAAAATGGAAGAGGAGTTGAGCTTTAGATAGATAAAATTATCTAAGAAAAAATAACAATGGGAGAAACGACAAATATTAACTACAATGGGCGGCCTTATTATAACAAGCGAAATCTCTTCCAGACATCATTTGAATGGACAGAATAAGACAAATCAAAATAAGATAAATCAAATCGGTCCATATTTAAGTTCAGTTTGGTTGTTCTTTTTCAATTTGCAAACAGTTTGGAATTACGTCAGCTTCCACAAATAGTCTAAACAGATACCTATTTATTGAGAAAACATTTTCTTAACCCAGTCCGAGCTGAACAATGCCATTTTTATTACGGACTCGAAAAAAGATTCAGCTTTCTTGCCTAACAATAGTCCATCGTAAACTGGCCATTGTTGCTCGAGGTCTGAAATGAGGGTATAGTGCAAAGAAATGCTGAAAATAGGTGTGAAATTACCATTAACTAATCCTTGTTGTTGAAGTCGTGAGGTTCTAAAGTCAAAGTCAAAAGGTAAAATTTCAGTAAAATTACTTTGAAACGTCTTATAAACTAGGTGAAGCAACTAGCAAGGAATAGAATTGTTTATTTGTGATAGGTAGGTACCGATAGTTTTTATAAAATATAGATAGGATATTATAAATATAAAATATTTATATTTTTAATATCTTCATCCCTAGGAATGCTGACTTGCCGAAAAAAATATTTGGATGATTTTGTTATACTTTTTAATCAAATTGTCATACTGAGTGAGGTTTTATGACCTAAGGAGCTTATTCTAATGATTCTTCATTGAAATCGAGTTTTTGTTGTCTTTATAACGTACTTAATTCACTTCTCTCTAGCCTCAAAGGTTTGCTGGAAGAAAACTCTTTTTAGGGTTAAGCTCGCCTTTGTACATACCGTTCTTTTTTATTGCTGTAATCTGTGTTTTCTTGTGTACAATAAAGAATAAAGAATAAAGAAAGAATTAATTATGTAAGGATTATTTTAAACCTAAGAGATTACCTAACTATAAATAGAAACAAGCGAACTTTTAAAAGGTCCTTAATATCTACTATTGTACTTTTATAAGAACTTGTAAAAGCTTTTTGGGAAGACAATATCTACGCTTCACGCAAACCTTTGAGATAACCGTCTTTTATGTGTCATGTCCTTTTCACAACCGAACAATGGAGTTTGTGAGTAAAAAACAATATTTTTTGTCCTACAAAATCAGGTCAGAGTTTTGAAGATTCCTACTAATATTATAAATGTAATTGTAATTGTTGTTCAATCACGCCGTAACGGCTCAACTGATTTCGTTGAAACTTGGAAGCTTTGTTTACCAAGTTTGGAGGCTAGTAAAAGTTTGGACACTTAAATCGTTAGCTTCTTCGATACAAAATAAATAGGTCAAATTGACAGAATATATATAGGTACATATAACTACTAATACTGAAAATGGGAATGTTTGTGAGGATGTTTGTGGTTTAATCACGCCAAACCAGCCTGTCTTAGAACCTAAAAATTTCAAGACATGTGACATGTGCACGAAAAGAGCCTCTAAGAGGCGCACTATAAGCCTTTCAATTACTGATTATCTATACTGATTTCACCGACGGTCATAGGCCTTTTTCAGAACCACCATACCTAAACCTGGTCGCTGAACAATAACAGGATGCCCAATAAAGAATCAGTGACACGATAAGCAAACAAGCAATAAGTGAGCCGCTGATTCACTTATTTCAAACTGAAAGAAAACATCACACAAAAACGTTATTACCAATCCCAAAAAGACAATAAGAAGAACAATAAATAACCTGAAAATAGGAATGACAATCTAATCTAAATTAACATCCAAGAAAAGAACGTTCATAAGAGATTCCTTACGATAAAACCGCATTAAGAAGCAAAGATTGAGATCGGCTCAAAGACAAAAACGAATCTGCCATCCTAATTCAAAACATAACGATTCGGCTGACGCAGACTACAGATTTTAAAGCATCATCATCATCATTTCAGCCGTACGACGTCCACTGCTGAACATGGCCTCCCCCACAAACAGCGGGGGGGGGGGGGGGGGGATTTGCCCATACTCACCACGCTGGGCATGCGGGTTGGCGAGCGCAGTTAGAGCTTCCAACACTGCGTCGCCCGGTTCGTGGTCCCCATTTGAGAACCTTTCCTTCGTAACATCAAAATTCTGACAATTAAAGGAATAATTTTGATTACAGCGAGTAAATCTCGACGGTTTTTTCACGCCGCTTGAAGCTGGGTTCAAACAGCGTGCGATATTTCACCTAATATATATTTTATATGTAAATATTCCAAAATGATTTCCTTAAACTATTGCGAATAATCCGAGCCTCAGCCGAATGGGTTGGCATGGGATCAGAAGTCAGTGATTCTGAGTTTAATATCCGGGATTGTGGAATGAAAAGAAAAAGCCAAATTAACCGAACAACTCAACTTCAAGTTCATAAGTAAAACCTTTGCTTATCATTTTGTAGAAGAATGTAGATTTGTACAATGTACGGGGAGCGGTTAAGGTCGTTCTTTTTAAGGCCGATTGCTGGTCGTTCATGTATGCTCTCTACGGTTTAACTATATACAAACGGCAATCAACGCCTTGCGTGTATAGTACAACGTGTTCTGTGACTATCAGAATACTATCCCGAAAGGGGCTTATTCTATCAACAAAAATAAAATATATTAGAGAAAAAAAAAGTGTATTCTTATTCTTATTCTTTATTGTACACAGAAAACACATACAAAAAACAAACTAAATGAAAGGACATGTACAAAGGCGAGCTTAACCCTAAAAATAGTTTTCTTCCAGCAAACCTTTGAGGCTAGAGATAGGTGGTTATAGAGGTAGTGTAGTTCCCAAACTTTCTCAGATCAGCTTCTTTTGGTATTTTTATCATCTTTGTAACTAATAAATAAACGTAACAGCAGTAGGTACAGATAACAGCAGTGGGTTTGAACTGATTTGACCCCAAAATAGCAGATTTTACAGTCGAATTTTCCAAGTCGTAGAATTGCCAGTTTGGCGTAGCATTAGCCCCTTTCGAGATAGTATACATATTATGAACCACCTTGTATAACGATGCATGCCGGATATTGTTGGGGATGCACCGATAACTCCCACTAGGCTGAAACAGTTCTATTTTTTTTTTTGTTTTTTTTTAATTATTCTGGACACATCAACGGAGAAACGGTTCTAATGTCATAGAATAACTTGAAATTTCACTGCCTTTTGCGGAATATCAATTGTTCCTAAACTTTCTACCAATATAGGGCTACAACAGTAACAATAATAATAGGTTATCACACAAACCACTGAATTTCCGCATAAGCTACAAAGCTTCAAATGTAAATTGCCAAGTAAACCGTTCCGATTGAAAGCGGGAAGATGGACTGATTTTAATAAACCACACACGAAACCCGAACTCAAAAACAAGGAGGGAATCCAATCAGAGGGATGAGCACCACTTTATGGTAGCATAGCATGAGTGTGAACGTTTTTGTATTGCTAGCGAGTCAATCGCCGACGTCATTGATCAATGGGCTGTGGCTTGATTGATTCCAGTCAGCAACCAACTCCACACGTGGATTTGCCTATTTTTAGGGTTCCGTACCTCATTTGGAAAAACGGAACCCTTTTAGGATCACTTTGTTGTCCGTCTGTTTGCCCGTCTGTCCGTCTGTCAAGACCCTTTTTCTCAAAAACAGCTAAAGTTATATACCACCTATTAAGGTCTGTAGGTTTATGGTGCCGTATAAAAATTAAAGCTCTAGCTTAATGCATTAAAAAGATATGGCAATTAATGTATAATTTTTGTATGGTAATGGCAAAAATCAAAATCCTCTAGGGTACTACCAGCCAGTTACACAATTCTGAAATTTGGAATAGTAGGAGCTTTTGTAACACAAGTAAAGGGAAAAGTCTGAAATTGAGGAATTTCGAAGTTTTTTAAGAATCAAAATTATATTTGCGGTCAATGTCATATGATGACTACGTGAGCGACCACAAATATAAGTTTGTCAATTTCTTAACTTAGAATTTTTATTAATTTTTATAAATCCAGTGGTGCACGATCGGGATTCAAACCCACGACCAATGGTACGGAAGCCTCAGGGCGCGAGTTCTCGCACTTGTCTTTATTTTATATACCTACAACTAAGGTGGCAAAAGCGTACGGCCCACCTGTTGGTAAGTGGACATCGTAGCTATGAACTCTTGCAATAACAGAAGGTACGCGTTGCCAACCCCGCAGCTCTATAACCCTTACTTACTGCAAGAATACTAGCTATGTGCCACGTATGGAATACCTTCTCACTACTGGAAAATGTGGGCATGTGCCTAATGTTCGCATATTTAAGTTGCACTGTACGAACACTAGCTATTTGCCTCTCTGAGCTATTTACCCCACCCACTGCCACTTCAACATGATAGCTGTGAGTTTAGTAGTGAGTTTTTAGGAGGAGGTAGGGCACAGCGAGATTTTCTCGTTCTGAATTGGAGCAGCCTGCCTGGGGAGGTACCTCCGCCTTACAGAAGATCGCAGCCAAATAACATTATTTGTTTCAAATAGTGTTGTGTTCCTGCGGTGAGTAAGGTTGCCAGAGCTCTTTAGTGGGGAAGGGGGTTCGGGGTCGGCAACGCGTGCGTGATGCCTCTGGTATTGCAAGCGCTCATAGGCTACGGTAACCGCTTACCATCAGGTGGGCCGTAAGCTTGTTTGTCACCTCTGTTGTATAAAAAAAAAAAATAGGTACAAAAAAACACCGTAAGTGATTCAGTAACGTTCAAAATGGTGCTAAGGGCCCAGCACACTCTTGGCACTTTATTTTCCTCGTAGCGCTTTTGGAAGCCGAAATCGACAAACGTATAAAAGACGGTTAGCACTAAATCGAAGCGATCTTCTGAAAACAGTGTTAAAATGTTTTCAGCGCAACGTTTTTGTGTGTGTTTTTGTGTTTCAATTCAAAGACATGTGACTATGCACGAAATGACACTTTAAGAGATGCACTTTAATCCTTTCACTACACTGATTCTTTCATCGACGGTCATAGGACCTTTTCAGGGCCGCCATACCTCAACCTGGTCACTGACCTAAAATAGGGTGACCAAGAAAGAATCAGTGACACGACAAGCAGAAGAAGCGCTAAGGTCGTGTGAAGCGCGGGGTTTAGGAAAGGGGTTTTGAAAGCTTCGATGTTTATTTCGATTCGTTCATCGTGACACTGGTTATTTCTTGGTCGCTCTATACCAGGTCCTTGACTAGGCTAAGAAGGACACAACCGCAGTCATCAACGGACTTAATAAAAAAGACGGTCATGTGCGTGATCTCCCGCCCTAGGAGGGTAGCCGCCTTCACTGAGGCATGTCCGGGTAGTCAGAGGCATGTCCGAACATTAGTCACATGCCCACATTTTCCAGTAGTGATATAGTAGTGTTTGGCGTAAACTCACGATGTTTTCCTTCACTAAAGTACGTTTTAAAGCGCACATACATTTTCCAAATACAAAACTCATTGGTGCCAATACGACTTTTCTGGATCTCTTGTCATCAAGATTGCTAACAAAACAGCTGATATTGGTTTGGAACTGATTTGACCCCAAAATTGACGATATTTGCATAGATTTTTCTCAACAAAATGAGAATTTCCAAAAGTCGTAGAAAAAACTTTGCCAATTAGAACATAAAGAACAAGCCCCTTTCGGGACAGTATACATATTAAGAATCACGTTGTATATAAACATTTAGGCATACATCCTTTCTCGAAGTCGGTTAAAAAGTACGTACAACTCTCCGATAGGGGATTCTAAATGTTTCTCACTCTTGAATACCAATAGCAATGCATTTTGTTTCTAGTTTGGATCCGCTTCAATCCGATTCAATTCGATTTGAATGATCGCTTTAGAGAGGCATTATTTTCTTTCGAAAACCGTGTTTTAAAAGAGCCAGCACCAGTTTCAACGTTAAATTTTCCGTGCTAGATTTTGAGGCAGACACTGCTTGCTTCTTGTTACACAAATCAAGCATGTTCTTTATGTACACAGTCATGTGGTGTATTCATCGTCATCAACGTGAAGAAATCCACTGCTGGACATAAGCCTCCTCAGAGTGCCACGACGAACGGTCTTGAGCTTTTTCCAGCAACCAAGTTCCCGCACCTTCGTGATGTTGTCGGTCTATCGGGTCGGACAGACACTGCTTGCTTCTTGTTACACAAATCAAGCATGTTCTTTATGTACACAGTCATGTGGTGTATTCATCATCATCACTGAAGACATCCACTGCTGGACATAAGCCTCCTCAGAGTGCCACGACGAACGGTCTTGAGCTTTTTCCAGCGACCGAGTTCCCGCACCTTCGTAATGTTGTCGGTCTTTAGGGTGGGACAGACACTGCTTACTTCTTGTTACACGAATCAAGCATGTTCTTTATTCACACAGTCATGTGGTGTATTCATCGTCATCACTGCAGAAATCCACTGCTGGACAAAAGCCTCCCCCGTCCCAACAGTTCCATGACGTACGGTCTTGAGCTTTTTCCATCGACTAAGTTACCGCACCTTCGTAATGTTGTCGCTCTTTCGGGGGCCTTCCAAATCCGTAGAAGAATCAAGGTTACCGACATAGCTCTCAGAATTAGCAAGTTGTAGTGACATTGGGCAGGCCATATAGCTCGCAGAATCGACAAACGTTGTTGAATAAAGGTTCTCGAATGGCGACCACGAACCGGGCGACACAGTATTGGAAGGCCCACCACCCGATGGACTGACGACATTGTTAAAGTTGCGGAAAGTCGGTGGATGGAAAAAGCGCAAGAACTTTCGTCATGGAACTGTTTGGGAACTTTCCTGCAGATGAGTTCAACAGGCTGATGATGACAATAATGAAAGAAGGAAGTTTGTTCTTCCTTGACGAAGAATAAGTAAGTTTTTTTGAATATACGTAAGTAATTTGGACGCAACTTTTGTTAGTAAAAAAATCACAACCTAAAATACTAATGACTCAAAAATCATCAAACCAAATAATAAAAAGTCAGTAAGTGTAATAAATAGTCTCAACGGCATTCAAAATGCTCACCAAATCAATTTCTTCCGTGGGATTCTTAAGAGGTTTTGCAAGGGATCCCTTTAAAGTTAAAGAGTTGACTCTTGACGGGTCATCTATAACAATGATAAAACTTTTAAATTGTGTCGTTTAACTTTCTAGGGCAGTGAAAGTTAAGATAGATAACGGTACGCCGGTTTCCTCTCTATATTTTCTTTCATCGTTTAAGAGTACTAATAAAACGCACATATATTTTATGAATGGAAATTTCGTTGGTGCACGTCAAGGCTTTGAACCCACGATCCGTTGATTACTAAAACCACTCTATTATGTCTTCTTTGTCGCTTATCGATGTTACTGCTTGTTTTGTAGCTTGCTATAATTCTTTTACAACAATGGTTCCTTCACCAACGGACATAGGGCCACCATAGCTCAATCCGGTCACTGTACTAATACAGGATGACCAAAAAAGAATCAGTGACGTGCCAAGCAAGCAAGCAAGTGAGCCCATCCGACAAGGTATAGCATACAATGTGAAAGAATAAGTCGAAAATAAATAACAAGCAAGTCGGATTTCAATCGCGGCCATCAGTTTCGATGAAGATAGTTCCCGTTTACTTATTTAGTTGAAGAGATCAAGCCCAAATGGCAGTAGACATCTTCTTAAGCACACTACTCTATTTATCAGCGATACTCAACCTCGAATTTCTCAAGACTTATCCGTGTATTTTTCGACGCGGGTTGCAGTAAATCATCGTTCATCATCATTATTTCACTGAACACGGCCACAGATTTCCAGAGCGAATTCCTGCTATGTGGTGGGATTTGCCCATACTCACCACGCTGGGCACGCAGGTCGGCGAGCGAAGTTATACCTTCATAAAAATAGGGGACGCTGCTGCCAATTCCCTAGTTTTTTTTCCTTAGTCGTCTCTTACGACATCTACGGGTAGACAGATGGAGATAGACGGGGCCTATTCTTCAGCCGGAGCACCACGGCTGCAATAAATGCTATGTAAATAATCAAGTGCTTCAAGCGACCGAACATGAGAAAAACGAACAACTGAAAATGGATCCAAACAAGATCCATTTTCTGCTGGCGTTGACCAGCAAAGGATTGAATTGTATGCCAATAGTATTAGCTTGTGATATGACACGTGACTGCTGCAAAGATAGTAGACTAAATTCCGTTATCCGTATGACGTTAGCGTGAAAAGAAAACGCAGCGTTAGGATCTTGTCTAAACCAGGTCAGTAGAGTGTAACTACCTATAAAAAAAAATCATCTCCCCCTCCCTGCCCTTATCCCAGTTCATGTGGGATCGGCACAACATATAATAATAATAAGTTCATTTATTTCAGACAGGTCCATACAGAAATACAATTTTAAAGAGCCAAAAAACAAAAGTTACCTAACCTAAACATATAAAACCTATAAAAATAATGTGTTCTGGTAATACAACTCTGACGTACCTACACGTCATTTTGAAACGAATGAATGAATTAATGAAAATTCTTTATTGTACACACACCTTAAAAACTAATAACAATTGCGACTAGACTAAATAAATTTATATGTACAATGGGCGGTCTTATCGCTAAGAAAGCGATCTCTTCCAGACAACCTTTGGATGGAGAGGAGACTGAATTGTACGAATGACGCACCGCGGTTGATATGATGTCAGGCGGAGTTTGTGACAGATGCGGCTAACGTCACTGCTTGGAGGCTGGTACTGCCAACATAATGGAGGTGATACCGCGAAAGATCATAAAAATACCCGGCAGAATATGATCTCCATTTATTTAATTTGTGTGCAAAATTAGTTTCAAACAGGGACTGAAAGCGGTAGAGGTTATAGGTACTGGTACCGTTAAAACAATTCGGTACCATTATGCTATACCGGTAGGGCATTTCGGTACCGAAATTTTGAGCCGCTGCTAGTTCGCTAGGACAGTCGCGCCGCGGTGGCGGGGTGGCTGCGTTTCATCAAAGAAAACCTTTATAAACCTTTATTTATTTCGGTTATAGGTACCGGTAGCGAAATAAACCGAAATGAACGGCGAAGCCAGATTTTCCGGTACCGTTATATTTATCGATAGAGAAATATTCGGGTAACCGGAATTTATCGGTATGACGTCATATCGTTATTTAAAGGTACCTTTATATTCCCGTTATTCAGTCCCTGGTTTCAAATAGTTGTCCATACTAAGAGCGGGCCGCGGATTTAGTAACGCTGCTCTATAGTAATGGAGTACCTCGTGTATGGAGGCTGAAATTCGGCCAAGTGACCATCCTAATGGGCCCGTAGCTTGAGGAAGTTACGGAATTAATTATGATGTATCTCCCAGTTTCAGAGTATCTTAGTATTTATCTGAGCATTTTTATATCAGAAGATTTACTTCGATGTTTTCGATTGACTTGATTTAATTATTTTATTATTCGAACCATTTGAAAACGAGATACTGGTAGATATTATTTACTAAACTTTGCGAAAAAGAGAAAAAAAAACAGGGAATTTGTATTTTATTCGTTAAACTTTTTCAAATCAACTATGTTTGGTCTTTTTGTCATCTTTATAACTGTTCAAACGAATGAACATGTTTTTGTTTTAAGATTAAAACCTTTGTTTTATATTTAGTTAAAAATGTAAGACCGTGCACCTTAAACCATATAACTACTAAAATAACACCTATTATAATAGTAATTTAAATACTTACTTATAGGTAGGTAGTAATTTGGATTGTATAATATTAGTCACAACAGGCAAGCCAAGTCGACGGCTAAACATATAGAAACCTAGTTAAAACTCTGCAGTCACAGCATCTATATGCTGCGACTGCAATCAATAAGATTTAGGTTCTAATGATTTAGCACAAAAGTGCAGAGTCGACGCTACACAGATAGCACACATGTAAATATTCATCTAGTATAAATACTGTAATTATTTTGAAATAAATGAGATTACCACAAGCAACGAGTCGAGTATCACTTCTCTACCCTGCCATCAAGAACCCTACTGCGGAAGCCCTGAAGGACCGAGGACCCACTAGAAGAACCGCTCTGAGGACCACTGGAGGAATCGCCCACTGGAAGAACTGCCCGGACGCCACCAGGAACCACTGGACGGACCGTCCACTGAAGAACCGCCCACTGGAAGACCTGCCCTGACGTCACCAGGCACCACTGGACGAACCACCCACTGGAAGAGCCGGCCACTGGAGGAACCCAGCCGACCCCAACGTCACTGGGGGAACCGCCCAGCCGAGACCAGCACATACTGGAGGAGCTGCCAGCCGAGCCCAGCGCCCACTAGAGGAGCCGCCCAGCCGAGACCAGCGTATTCTGGAGGAGCCGCCCAGCCGAGCCCAGCTGACCCCAGCACCCAGTGGAGGAGCCGCCAGCCGGACGAGCCCCAGCCAGACGAGCCGCCCAGACGAGCCCATCTGAAGAGCCACCCAGACGAGCCCACCGCCCGTTGGACGAGCTACCTAGACGAGCACCAGCCAGACGAGCACTCCGCCCGGCCCATTGGACGTGTCGTCCAAGCGAGCCAACCAGCGCTGGATGCATCATAACTTTTTAACCTTTCAGCTTCCTCTCGCTGCGGCCAAGACACCTTTAGCCGTCAGCAACTGATCGGTCTTGTGAGTCTGCTTGACCGGCAGTGAGAAAATCATTCCCTGTGTACATTGCACGCCGTACACAACCCTCATTCCTACCCACCTTCCGTTTGTTACCTTAGGTCTCCGGTAACAGACATCCCTCTCTATCTATATATTTATATATCACACTTATATGGTTAGGGTTAGGTTGGTAGGAACATACACACATTGATAGGAACTGTAGGACATCACTACTTAGGGTCACACACACATATACCTAGGGTCACTCATTCAAGGGTCCAGATATAGGGTCCGTAGGTAGGAGATAGGTGGTAGGATTAGGCTACGTATAGATAGTCAAAATAAGTAGAGACGCTTGGGGCTTATAAGTACACCCGTGTGCATACACTAGCACACGTAGGGTAAAGTACTAAGCACTGAGTGGTCTCTACGGTAGGTGTTATCCTACCCCGTAAAGCCCGTCAAGTAATCGCACACCCGTGCGTTTCACAGAGACGTACGTAGGGTCAAGTGAAGATCACTAGGCGGCTTTACAATAACTAATTATTAAAAGCACGACAAGGTCGGTAAGATTGCTACCTAAAACAGCTGAATAATTGAGTTTGAACTAAAATAGTCCAAAACAGCAGATTTGACCCAACACTGTGTTCACTGTGTCGTGGGTATCAGAGCCTACGAGTACCGTGGTACCACAACACCCAGACCCGGAATAAATATTTGCAGATCATGCAAAAATTTGTCCTTCAGCGGCAATCAAACTGCACCCCTCTCGTCTCAGACAGGCACATACCCGTTGCGCAACCGAGGTCGTTTTAACTATTCTCAATCACCTTCAGCGATCATAAACTGCATTTGCGAGCTAGTAAACTAACTAACTCTTATTACATTTACCAATAGTTACCATTGCGCTTTGAAGCCACTTCAACTAGAAGCAGTTTAAACTGAAATGTTGTGTTCACATAATCCATAGCTAATTTTATTAGTGTGCGTTATTAATTTAATAACTATTAAATTAAAAATGCAAGATTTTTTTTCAAAATTCAAAATGTCGGTAAGGAGTAGATACCTCAAAATGGAGTAGATACATTTATGAATCACCTTGTATACATTTTTCCTTACTTTACGAACTCGTTTATCCTTAAAATTCTTTCAAAGTATTTTATCCCTTTCATTCAAACTTGAAACTGCCTGTGAATGCAAAAGACAAAAGACATAATCAAGGATATAACGGGTTTATTTGTAAAGCCTTAAGCTATTGCTTCTCTTAAAACTTCGATTCATTGTTATTTAAAAAGGTCAAACGTTCAACAGAGTTCCGCATGCATAAATTATAGAGGTCCGTAACCGAAAATTTTACGTGAAACTTTTCCTTTTTCACGGAATTTAAAACATTTTTCCGTTGTTTTAAAACTGTTTACACGATACACTTAAAATATAGCAACGTCAGTAATTTCTAGTTTTGAATACGTAATTTCAGTTTGTATCTAAATAAAGTAAGTAAAAACATTACTAAGTTTAATTGTTACTTGGTCGTCCTGTATTAGGCCAGCGACCAAGTTGAGGTATGGTGGCTCTGAAAAGGGCCTCCCATCTAGCTATATAGAGAGTATTCGGCGCACAAAAGCCTCCAAACCGTGTTAGTAAAATATGTGCCTGTTACTTCTTGCCTTGGTTGTGAGGAACAGGCATAGCTTCATCTGGTTTCTATGAATTTTCATAATACACTAATTTATTATTCTATATTACAAAACGTCATAGAAAGGGTAGGGAATGAATGAATGAATGTAAATTCTTTATTGTACACACACCTTAAAAACTAATTACAATTGATTATAGACTAAATAAATTTATATGTACAATGGGCGGTCTTATCGCTAAGAAAGCGATCATAACCTTTGGATAGAGAGGAGTCTGAATTGTACGGAAGATTGGTCGGGGTGCACTACAAAGTAAACGTAATACTTAAATTATTGAAGAGTAGATAAGTAATACAAAAGGTAGGGATCCTTAATACTGGTAGTAAAATCCAACTCCACTTACGCTAAATTCACTTACTCTCACTACACATTCTTAACCCAAGTTTTTAATCACTCGCTGAGTTTAAATAAAGCTCTTGTCCTCGGTATACTTTACTCGTAAGTGCCGAAATTGCACCGTCAGGTGTACATTTGCATAGAAATAGACTAACTAACTAACTAACTTTATGCACAGACGGAATATCACCTTCTTGTGAGGAAGCTTCACTGCAACATCACTGAAACCTTACTTATAATCTCATTTTTTTTATATAACGCCCTTTTTGAAGAACCCTATGGCTGCCCGAAAGGAGGCGCACTTTAACCCTTTCACTACACTGATTCTTTCATCGACGGTGACAGGCCCTTTTTAAGGCCACCATACCTTAACCTGGTCACTGATCTAATACAGGACGACCAAGAAAGAATCAGTGACACGATGGTCGATCGGTTGATTAACGACAATTTGTACATTTATGCAGTGAAAAGATGGATAGACTGTGTGAAAGATGACATGAGTAAGAAAGGAGTGAATACTGATATGACGGCTGATAGAGGGGAGTGGAAGAGGAAAACATTTTGTGCCGACCCCACATGAAGTGGGATAAGGGCAGGGAGATGATGATGATGATGATGCAGTGAACTCTCCAATCCACAAAAAATCTGAAGCATATGCAAACGATATTTAATCCTACTAATATTATAAATGCGAAAGTTTGTGAGGATGTTTGGAAGTTTGTGGTTGAATCACGCCCAAACGGCCGAAAGGATTTTGTTGAAATTTGGCACAGAGATGGTATATAGTCTTGAATAACATATAGGCTACTTAATAACTTTTTTTCTTCATAGGTACCACGCGAGCGAAGCCGCGTGGTAACTATACCTATACATATACGTTATTAATAAGCGCGTGATACCTTTATTTCATAAATGAAGTCTAACATAATCAATCTTGATCGGGGTGGTTTTTTGTTAATTCAAAAGTGCACATTTCTCAACCTTAATTCACTGTTATAGAGTTGATTTTATAATGCAAGATAAAGTAGAATGGAGCAGGTTTATTTTGAGCCCCACCAGAGGAATTTAATCTAACCCATACATTTAATCTAACCGTCTGCAAGGAGGTATCTATTGGAGGAAATTGAGCAAGTCTATTCAATTTCATTCTAGGCTAGATATTTAGTGGGAAAATACGTGCCGCATGTTGGTTTTACACAATCGGGGAGTAATCAGACTGCTCCCGACAGTAACTGTTTATGCTATAATTACGCAAATGAAAAGGTAAAAAACGGATTGAGGTAAAAGTCTTCTTCATCAGTGCGTACGAATGCGGTTTCGTGTTTATACTTCTTGGTAGGTAATAAACGAGTCGAGCAAAGCGGGACTACAGCATCGGGGGACTAACCGAAACTCCTTGGGGCCATCCTATAGCACCTATACAACGTGATCCGTACATTGTATACTTTGAAAGGGGGTTATTCTATACCCAAATGTATATTTAAAATTTGTTCTGTGACTTTTGGAAATTCGACAACATAATTATTACGTAGTTGGCGTTACGTACGTGCAAACTTCATTAGCTCATTCGGGGTAACACAAAAACACAACGAAATCGTCCACAAAATATTATTCAGCAAGTCGTGATATCAAGAGATGGTATAACGTTTTTTAACCGACTTCAAAAAGGAGGAGGTTCTCAAGTCGGCTGTATTTTTTTTTTGTGTGTATGTTACTCAATATCTCCGCCAATACTAAACCGATTTTGATAATTCTTTCGCTGGTGTATAGAGTATAATTCCAGGGTGGTCGCATATTAATTTAATTCCTGAGGGATTGCTACTTGTCCCGTAAAACTTAAAAAAACTTCATCATCTCTTGAAATCACGACTTGCCGATTTTTTTTTTGTCGATGTGGTTTGGTATTGTTATCCCCGTGACTTCGTTCGGTTGCTGCTATTTTTACATAAACTTTAACCTTAGGGGTTGTGTGTCGGGAATTCCTTTCTGTGCACCCCTACGTTACAACAGAAATTTCAAACCTACTCTTATGACTTTTGGTTAGGCTCTGCTTTGATTGTCAAAGAGAATAAAACCACCACGTTTTATTGTCTGTCAGTCAGTCAGTACCATATGAGTTATTATTTATGATGAATGAATGTCATACTTACTTTGGTTTTTTGATCGAAAGTGTTGGAGGCCGGTGTCATCCTCAGTAGGTAAGCAAAACGCAAAGAGGTTGATAACAAAAAAAAGAAGTTGGTATTAATCTTGTAAATATTCAGGAATTTGAAGTCGGTTTTCAGTTTTTGTAAAAAATATCTTATTTAGTTATATGGGACAAATAACCATTCCGCAGAAATAAAATTGATATAGGACCACTGGTCCTATAACAGTAGATTTTTGCATAGTTTTTTTTCTATGAATTATGACGATTTCCAAAAGTAGTAGACAAACTTTATTGCCTATTGGATGTAGAATATCTCCCTTTCGAGAATATTATGAAAAAACTAAACAGGTTGAAACAGGTTTTAAGAAAAGCTCCACAAGCAAACCTATTTGCCTATAAGTAGGAGCCTGAATAGACCTTCGAGATAATATACAGCAATTTCCTTCCCCATTTCCTAAATTAAAATCCTGATAGAAAAAAAACTTCGTCTAAATTCGTGAGTAATCAACGTTTACACAAAATATTGAAAAATTCTCGCTACAGTATTATTTTAACAATTTTCCGCGTCCTGGCTTTTGGGATTATTAAAAAAAGTAGGAAGTGCTTCATCTTTAGGGTTCCATGCCTTATAAGAGAAAAACCCTTTAGAATAACATTGTGATTAGTCTGTTTAGTTGGTCTGTAAAGGATCTTTTTTCAGAAACGGCTTGAGGTATCAAGTTGAAATTAATATTCAAACCGCATATTTGTATTCTGTATCATTCTGTAAAAAAAGGTTTCTAGTGTTGAGAAATAAAAGGATCCTACAATCAAATGTGATGAGTGAATGAAGCGAAAGAGGTATGTCAGGATCGTAGCAAGTGGAAGGCCGTGGTCTCTGCCTACCCCTCTGGGAAATAGGCGTGACTTTATGTATGTATGTACAATCAAATAAAATGAAATTTGGTAATATGGGAGGATTTTTTGACACTATTAGAGAAAACATAGTTAATAAGCGAAAAACTTATATTTGTGGTAAATGTAGAACAGTGGCCTATGCGTGTGAGTGACCGCAAACTATAAGTTTACTTCGTATACTTGGGGATCTTGATTACCAATTCCATGCCCGTGTACGGAAGCCTCTGGGCGCGTGCACTACACGCAATCGAATATTCATTTAATTTTGAAGTTGCGTGTTGATTATTACATTTTCTTTTACCGTGTTTTGAATAGAAGAAATTCATTTTCGTAGCACCGGTATTCGAACCCACGACCTTTGGATCGAAAGTCAAACTACCTACGTCAAACGCGGTTCTTTGCAATTGCGATATCTGCGATTTAGGGCCTATGCTTAATGGAGATGGCTACTGGCCATGTCACTCGCAGATTAATCGGCACTTCAGTGTGATCGTTGTATGGCTCAACCACTTATTTTATGGTAGAGTGGATGTACATATATGTTTTGGTATTAGTATTTATGGAAAACTAGCTTCCGTCTATATTTTCACGCGTGGTACCTATTGTAATACAAACCTCTTGAATAATACTCCGTAGATGTGCGCGGCGAGCTTGAGTCGGACAAAAAAAAAGAAAGTATAGATGCGTATGTTTCTATAGCTACTAGCTATTGCCTGTTGTCATCCGTAACAGACGAGATGACAACAGACTCTGAATGCACAACTGCAAAACAGCTTTGCTACGAAAAAGCGTAGTCTGTATGGCATCAAAAATTTATAATAAAATACCCTCAACATATAAAGTTCTGAGTGACAATTTATTTAAATCTAAATTTAAAAATTGTTAGTGAGTAAGTGCTATTATGATATTAATGATTTTTTAGAGGACGCATTGTAATCATTGTTAATTTTTAATTTGTTATTTTTTTTTTCTCTTTTTAATACGATTTTGACATTCTTCTATTTTAAATTTTAGTTATACGATTTTTGACATTCATTTATTTGTAATTTTGCATGCCGACTATGGTAGAACATAATTGAAACAATTTTATGACCATTGTTAACCTACATTATGTTCAAACAAATAAATTTATCTTTATCTTTATCTTTATTGCATTTTAATTCTGAAACGTTAGCGTTTCAACTATAAAAAATAAATGATATTGAAGTTTCTTATCAATTGCAAAGTCTCACCCAAATCGTTCAGTCGTTTCGGAATGATTGAACCATAAACTTTTGCATTTTGAGCACTTGTGGTTGGGCTTTCAGAGTAGCATAAACGTAGAGGCTACGAACGTACCTAGTAAAATTTCATCATCATCATTTCATCATTTCAGATGTGGGGGTATTTGCCCATACTCACCACGCTGGGCATGCGGGTTGGCGAGCACAGTTAGAGCTATCGTTTTAAAAATGAGGGACGCTGCTGCCCATCCCCTAGCTTTTTTCCCTTAGTCGTCTTACGACATCCGTGGATAGGTAGATATGGAGGGGCCTATTCTTCAGCCGGGGCCACCACGGCCAGTAAGATTTAGGTCTTAGTTTTTCCTATACAGACCTGTTGGACTAGTGGAAGGTTCTCCGAATGTCGTGGGTTCTAACCCGGTCGAGCACCAATTAGTTTTCTGTTCGTAAAATTAAAGTTCCCATTAAAACTAACTTAAAAACTTGTGAAGGAATCATCGTGAGGTAACCAGTAGGTATTCTTAAAGCGGCGATGGGCAACCTATCACGTATTGAATAGGTATTACTCACTAAAGCAAAATTTGGGCGTATGCTAAATGATTGGAATTGCCTCTCACTACCCCCTCAAGGATCTGATCGCGGCTGGAGATCGGAAGGTTTGACGACAATGCTTGGAGATAAGAGTCGTGTTAGTCAGTTTTTTCAGGTCGCGAGGAACAGGCATAGCTTCACCTAGTTTCTAAGACGTTTCAAAGTGATCCTAGTGATTTTATTGAAATAAATGCCGTTTGACTTTGACTTTGACTTTTCATAATAATTTCAGCCGTACGACGTCCACTGCTGAACATGGCCTCCCTCACAGACAGAGCGAATTCCTATCTTATGGGGGTATTTGCCCATACTCACCACGCTGGGCATGCGGGTTGGCGAGCGCAGTTAGAGCTATCGTTGTTAAAATGAGGGACGCTGCTGTCCATCCCCTAGCTTTTTTCCCTTAGTCGCCTCTTACGACATCCTCGGATAGGTAGATATGGAGAGGCCTATTCTTCAGCCGGGGCCACCACGGCCTCTTCAGCCGGGGCCACTATGGCCAGTTTTTTATATCTCTTAAAAATTGCCTTTATGAAAAGGCGTAAACTTGGTTTGAGAGAATAATAGAATAAATAATTAATTAATAATTATCATTATTCACTTTTACCTTTCAGAGTACAAATACGCAAGAATTTAGAGCCTTCACAAAGGGGCGACTTTATAAATTTTAGTTAGACTTCAAAATGGTTCCGCGAGTATCCCTTATCATCATTCGTGAGTAACGGCGTCCGATAAGCCGACAATGGGACAAGTTCCACGTCGGTAAAACTGGACGATCGAGTTAGGCCTTAGGGTGTCGTTTTAAATATCAAAGATAATGACACACCGAAAATTATGACATGAAAAATGGATTCCCTTGGCGGTTTTTATTAATATTTTGAAGGAGGTAGGGCACAGCGAGATTTTCTCGCCCTATTTTGGAGCAGCCCGCCTGGTGAGGTACCTCCGCCTTGCAGAAAATTGCATAACATTATTTGAAACAAATACAATATGAAATACAAATACATACAAATACATACAATACAAATACATACAAGTATGGTTGCCAGAGCCCTTTGGGGGGGGGGGGGGGGGGAAGGTTCGGCAGACAACGCATTAGCAATGCTCCAGGTGTTGCTGATGTCAATAGGCGACGGTAACCACTTACCATCAGGAGGGCCGTAAGCATGTTTGTCTCCGTATAACATTTAAAAAAATAAAAATTCAAATATAGTCCCGACCGCACACTAGGATTCCTTGTCGTGGGTATCAAAAACTACGGCAAGTACCATGGCACTACAACACACAGACCCGAAACAAATATTTGCAGATCACGCAAACATTTGTCCCGAAGGGGGAGTCGAATCGGCATCCGCCCGCTACGCCACCCAGGTCATCGGTACTATATATAAAGCTCGATTAGCGCACGTTTCTATAGAGTAACTGACTGACTCATTGGCATAGTTGTTCTCCCAGAAGAGGTCACTTTTGTTCTAGAAATTTTGCATCAATCGATGGGGCTGTTCAATGGGACCAGAGGAAAAATCCGAAATTAGATGTCTCTCGAACAAAATGTGTGTTTATTTTCGCGATTTCTAAACGCCTGTATGAAAATGCGAAATTTTTTAACATTTTCCAAACATTTTCAAACGTGGAACGACTTTCTATGACCAAAGACTCAAGTCATAAGATTCGGGACTTTGCCTATGATAGTGTACTATGAAACGAACGCTCGAGGTAGAGAATTTTATAGGGAGTGGTTACTCTTATGCTGAAGGTAGTCTTTGGAAATTATTATTTTTTATTTGAAATTCTTAGGGGCCATGATCCGAATTTGATTCTTCTTCTGATTGTTTATGTTGGCTATGTCATCTTAGGTATTCTTTTTTTTTAGAATGGCTTTGTCATCTTAGGTGTTCTACCAAGATCTCACAACGCGACCTCGACAGCAACGATTAGGCACTTGCTGTTGAGGTCGCGCACAACGCGACTTGAACAGAAAGGAAAACAGATCCTCCAGCGAGATGCTTGCAGCTCGCGCACTACGCAACCTCAACAGCAAGGAAAACAGATCCCGCGAGCTGCTTGCAGCTCGCGCACAACGCGAAAAACTAGTCTTGAAATAAACATCTTGAATCTTGAAACACTGGTTAATTTATCGGTGAACACCAGCTTTAGTGCAACAAACTGAATTGAACCCGCAGCCCTTGTCCCTTGCCTCGTCTCAGCCGAGCACTCATCCGCTGCGCTACCGAGGTCATCACTATTGGTGTAACATTATCGCTTGTACTTACAATGTTTTCTATAGCTATAGTTATAATAGTTTTTTTAAAAACGTAATTATGTTGTTGAATGTTTCGAAATTAATAATAAATTAAATGTAGGTAAACACCAATTGTTATTGAAACACCCACGCGCAGTTACCACGAAATGTTGTTCAAATAACAATCTACCTACTGATATTTACCTACTGTAGTTTTCGTTCAAAATTAAAATTACCTACAATAATTTGTCATCTAAGCTGACTATGTACATTGAGCATGAATAAATCTTCTTTTAAAAACAGTTATATTATGTTAATTAAAATTTTTAATCGCTTACCAAAAGGAATAAGGGAATTGCCGATAAAACAATTTAAGAATAAATTGTATATGTGGCTCAATGACAAATGTTTTTACAATATAAATGAAATGTTTATTTGATAATGTATGATTACTTTGATTATTTCTGACTTGTCGCTATATAATTGTTATATTCTTGTCACTCGTTATTTTATTATTATTGTTTTTGTTAATTGTAATGACGTTAATTTATTTCTAATTCTGATTTTATTGTATGATTTTCTATTGACTAACTTGAGATTATTTTGATTTTTGTATTGTGACTAATATCTTTGCATGTCGGTCTCCGACGAAGTATATGACACTATCTCCATAAATGTAAAAGACCATGTACCTATTTATACTATACTTCATGCAAATAAAGCCATTTATTCATTCATTCATTCTTATTTTCGAGTCAAGGACTCCTTCAAACTCTACTCGACCAATATGTAACAACCTCGATGGCCCTATCCGTTGCCTCATTTAGGTCCTCCCAAGTGCAGGTGGCCGTGCACAGTGGACAGGAGTGCAGGTGCCGCAAGTCCTGGCCCCCCAATTCTACCAATTCAATGACTTGAAAATGATATCATCTCCCTGCCCTTATCCCACTTCATGTGGGGTCGGCACAACATGTTTTTCTCTTCCACTCCCCTCTATCAGCCGTCAAATCAGTATTCACTCATGTCATATTTCACACAGTCTATCTATCTTTTCTTTGGTCTACCTCTTCCCTTATATCCTTCCACATTCATATTTAACGCTCTTCTTGAAAATGATAATCGCATGATAATTATCATTCAGTTACGATTGTCGCCACCTTCATTTCTTTGATTTCATTGGTTCCAAAATGACAGCCATTGATATACGACTGTGATAGCAGAATACCAAAAGTGTCAAAAGTGGCCATTTTGCCATTGAACCATTGTCATTTTGAAGCCATTGAATTAGTAGCATTGGGCCCCTGTACGGGGGATCTGCACTCGCACTGTACTCTGGACGAGTCGATTATGCCCCATGTAGCCAGGTTTTTTCTGCAGCGGCCAACCTGGGACCGGAGTCGGTTTATGAATAAATGAATACTTATTATTAAAATGTAAACATAAAAAAAACTATAACTATAATTTCACTTTTTATAATGTAATTAAAATATTATATTACTAATAAACATTCATAAAAAAAAGATAATTCACAGAAACGCTTAAAGTCCAGCAAATAAATTTTGTATTTTAAAATAATTTATTAATTAATTAAGCCCATAAAATATCCAATTATAAATGGTTCTCGGTTTCTACCCGGGAATGGAGTATCCTGGCGTAGTTTAAAGTTACTTGCAGCTAGTTTATTGCATTTAAACTGCAAAGTTTAAAAGGAATCATCTTAATAAGTATGCAATGAATTTAAATTAATCTCACTTTATTGTTTGATATATATATATTATATGATAATAATATTAATAGTTAGGTACACTGCTGCATTAGGTGCCCCTGTAAAAATAGTGTTGTCTCTTTAGTAAATAAATAAATAAAAGTTTAGCTACAGATGGAGTTTCCAAACAAAAACATTTTCAATGTAACATGCTGCCAAGTCTCGCAAGTTAGGGGCTTACCTACTCCTTTACTTACAGCACAAAAAGTTCTGAGATATCAGTATCAAGTCGGTCATTCTCAAGGAATTTTCCTTATGTTCCTTATGTAATCGTCTTGAATCATTTATAATCATTAAATACTTTTTTACAAATTTTATCATTCCAAGGAGGAAACCAGTATGGGCTTGCAAAATGTGCCCATGTGCCAAATGTTCGGACTACCCCCCTTAGACACCTTATTTCTTTTCAGTTAGTTTATTTAAATAAAAAGAAAAAAAGCTAAGGACAGGTATGCACGCGATCTTGCGTCTTCTCTTTAACCGACTTTAAAAGGAGCAGGTTATCTTTTGTTTCCGCCTCTCTGCTAATACCGCTAATATACGAACTTTGACAATGACAGTAAACATCACGCGTGTATTCAAAAAAAGAGTAAATACGCGCCGAATCTATGATGGCACACAACACTGTAGTGATGGAGTTGTTTGTGGTATAAGCTACGCTGTTAATAAATTATAATTCGGAAGGAAATTTTAGTGTGAATTATTGTATTTGTGTATTTTGTAAATTCAAATAATTGCTTATTATATTTTTTCATTTTACGCAAAAGGCTCAAGGCCGTTCGTCGTGGAACTCTTTGGGTGAGGCCTATATCGAGCAGTGGACATCTACAGGCTGATGATAATGAAATTCAGGTTTTATAGGACTTACTTATATTAAGAAAATAAGTGTAGTTAAATTTGATAAGATATGTTAGTTTAATAAGTAGTAGAAATAAAAGGCTTTTTTATTTTATTTTATTTGATTTTATTAGTAGGAAGAAAGGTAGCGGTTAAACTGATTGTTGATTAGACATTTTGAATTGCTAGAAGTCAAATTGTAGAGATAGGTAATATCTTAATCGCAGTCCATTAAGAAAAAAACAAAAAAATGTCAGATCAATTTCAAATAAGTGTTACAATGGAGGTCCAATCTCTTCCATGCAACGTTTGGATGGACAGGACGGATGAAAAACATGAGGACGGCGGCATACAATTAAAAAACTACCTACACAAAAAACTTACTCGGTACACATGCCTGTTTTTCATAAAAGTATATATGTATTCTGTGTTTTTAATTTTGTTTGCTTGGTGCCCACCCACGTATTTATTTATTTATATTTCATTGCTCATATTTTTTATGCACATCGTTGTTTTGCCCGCGTGATGTCACCCTGTTAGGTCCAGTCTGAAAACCAGCGCTGCTTCCCTACTATGTTCGGGAGTGGTACAAGCTGAGACTTGGACCTGGTTTGGCCGCACGCGCACAGTTGCACTATAAAAGATGTTTGTACCTACCTTCTTACTCCATGTCTTATGTAACTACTATCCTTATGTCTTTATGTTAAGTTTCTTTGTCTGTTATCTTTTTTACCATTTTTCTACTGTATGTGTGTGTTGTCAAATAAATAAATTCTATTCTATTCTATTCTATTCTATTTTTTATCTAAGGTTTTTCAAACGCCGTTGAACAATACTATTTATTTTTAGGTACCTAAAATGTAAATGATTAAAGTATTTGTCACTTCTTGGAAAGCGTTTTCACGCTGAAAACGCTTTCCAAACATGATTAAAACTTACACTGAAACTTACAGTTTCTCGTACAACAGCAGTAAGCGTTGACCGCACGCAACTTAGCGTAAATATTTGATTTGCATGTGTTGATGGGCAAGTTTGTTGCAGTAAAGCTGGTGTTCACCAACATATAAACCAGTGGTTAATTCAAGAGGTTTATTTCAAGATGGCGGAGCGGGCGAATACATGTCTGAGGCGCAAGGGGCGTGATTCCCGCTACGGAACAAATGTTTGCATGATCTGCAAATATTTGTTCCGTTTCCGGGTTTTGTGGTACCGCGGTACTCGTCGTTTCTGATACCCATGGCACAGGGAATCCTAGTGTGGGGTCAGGATTATATTGTATGTGACTGTTAAGTGTTATTTAGAAAAAAATAATATTATTTTAGGCATCTTGAATACTACTACTTCATGACCACAAGTATGTCATGAAAATAATAGTCTGATATCTGTAAAGAAAAAATATTACCAGGTGAAAACTCTGCATTGAAGTTTTATTGCCGGTGCAAACTCCCCTTTATTCGACCCATTCTTTACGAAACAATGCGAGAGAAATTAAACTGAATAATACCTCTAGTTGTCGGAAACAAACAATGCCTATGATTGCGTCATAATTCTAAAGCTAAGTTTTAAAACAAAGTTTTTTTTTATTTTTTATTGATAATGGTAAGGCGTTTGGCCACCAACTCACTTTTGCAAGTGAGATGTGGCCTAAGATGGAGCACGCTTTCCCAGAGTGAACTTATTGACCCTAGATTTGAAGACTCCTAGATTGTACTCTTTCGGGAAAACAGACGCAGGCAGATCATTCCACTCTTTGGCAGTACTTATAATAAAAGTGGAGCAGAAACGTTTCGTTCGACACTGTGGTATGTCGACCAGGTAAGGGTGGTATTATAAGTGTTTTTAAGATAATTGGAATTTACCTCGTAAATTAATTATGAAATAAGTAACTCGCATGCTTTGTGGCGGGATCGTTTCACAATAATTGCATATAAGTTCTTCTTCTTGTCGTGACACTGATTCTTTCTTTGTCATCCTGTATTAGGTCAGTGACCAGTGGTGCAATTGCGTAAGCGTAATGGCAATGAAGTTCGTAACTTTGAGGGTAATTTTAACAATCTTAGCCACATTCAAAACGTTCCAAAACTTGACAAGGGAAAACTTCAAGACCTTAGCTTCTTCCTTTTCATGTTTGAAAAACTTCAGATGTCGTTTAAATTCATAAAATCATACTGATAATTGCGATCTTCATTACCATTTCGCTAACGCAAAAGCCTGGCAGGTTGAGAGTACGGTGGCCTGAAATGGCCTATGACTGACGATGAAAGAATCAGTGAAGTGAAAGGATTAAAGTGCGCCTCTTAAAGACTCCTTTCGTGCACATGTGACATGTCTTCGAATTTTTAAGTTCTAGGCCATGCCGGTTTCCTCATGATTTTCCTTCACCGTTTGAGAGCACTAGCATAGCGGTATAAATTTTCTGAATGGAAAATCTATTGGTGCACGACAGATTTCGAACCCACGACCTGTGGTTCGGAAGGTGGGGCCACTACCGCCCCTCCACCAGTGGTCTCGACTTTTTATTACAGCTCATTTAAAACTGGGAACTTTAAAACTGTTCGGGTTTGTGCGTAGGGACATACCTGCGCGGCCCTATAGTAAAGCTTCGCTTGTTAAAAGTTGAAGTAGGCACTTAACCTACATTCCCAAGTTATTTCAACGCAAATATTTCTTCAAGGTATGCAAAACTTTCTCGCCTCACTTTTATCATTTTTTGAATCCCATCTTTAGTTTTTTTTTAAGAACATCGGCTATTTTTGTTTCATCAATCATTTAACGACTGGGGGACTTTGTGGGACTTTGTATGCACAATTGCTATTTAATTTAGTAGTTAGGTTCGGTACATAAGTAGTACTTACGAGTAGGTATAGGTAGGTACTAAACATAATTTTAATCTGATATCATTGTGAGGTGAATAATTTAATATTCCCGACTAAAAATACCAGAGTAAAGCCAGCCACACATTCCTATGCAAGAAGTAAACGCCTCCGCCCACGACATACGGAAGCTACTAGCCATTCATAGAGTGTGCGTGACCCGCTACGCATGGCTGGTAGAGTTCGTGTCAATCGTAGGCGGCGTGTACTTCGTGCGTGGAAATGTGTGGCTAGCCTTAGCTACCATTTGTGTGGAATGAGAGGTTGAAAGATATATTTTTTTTTCACCCAACCGTCACATACACAGTCCTGACTCCACACTAGGATTCACTAGGAAACTACGAGTACGATCCACAACACCCAGACCCGGAACAAATGTTTTTAGTTCCTGCAAACATTTGTCCCACAGTGGTCTAACCTACCCGCTACGCCACCGAGGTCATCTCAGGTCGGGGTCGTCGAAAAACAAGGCCCATTTTCCGTCCTTCCTGATTCCCGAATGCCATATTGATTATGATGTTACGGCCTGTATAATGGCTTCCAAGTCGCTCCAATAGCCGACCATCGACATAACAAATATTGTAAGAGATAAACCACCGAGCGTGTGCAATTTATTTTTATCTAGCGGAAACCTTTGGGAACTATTTTAGTCCAGACTATTTGCTGTATAAAATGTGTTTTTCTTTTGAAGTTTTTTTAAAAGAGTTCACCGACCTGTGGTCTTTTCCTTGGAGTCCTGCGCTTTAAAGTTTAGTATTTTCATCGCGTTTTCTAAATAATGGCTTAAGGTACAGACTTTGACTCTCTAGCTCTTTGTTCTTTAGGCACAAATCTACTTTACATTAATAATCGATATACCTATTGTTACCGTTTTGAAATATTGTATTTGCAATTTTGGAGTTTTGACCTTTTCACTTTGACTTTGTTGTCTGTAGTAACGAGTTTATAGGCGCTAATAAATCGTTCATTTTGAAGCGGCCTCGACAGTCAGCTGTGACCTATCTGTCTAGTCAGGCCGGATCATAATTAGTATGTTACTATAATTCCTAAGTTAGTTGTTAGTAAGTTAGAGTACAATTATACAGTAACTTCATCAAAATTACAATACTTAGTAGTAATAGAGAAATTCCCAATAATTGATTAATTCTGCGCTAGAGTTTATAACAGTCTATCGGGCTCAAAGTTTGACAAAGTATGTTTAGTTTATATATTACTAAACTAGCTTGCACACACGGCTTGATACACGTGGTATCTTTTTTTTTTCAATCATCAGAAGTTGAAAAGCCTTGCTATTCTAGGTAAATGTTAAGTAAAGTAAAGTTTATTGATTAAAAACCAAAGTTAACAAAATCTGTATAAGCCCTGGCTCCTGAGGTTAGAGCACCCCCGTATCTAGGGGAAGGTTGCGGGTTACAAATTGGAGCCAACATTTTTGGGCTATTATAAAAAAAATCATATTACTTTATCACTATAAACCTAAAAACATAACTCTATCTATTCCAAGTATTAAAAAATTTAATAAAATCGATTGAGCCGCTGTGGCTTGATTCAACATCCTAATATCCTCACAAACTTTCGCATTTATAAAATTAGCAGGATAACCGTATTTATTACAATTGTCTTTGGTTTTGAAACCCTAAGAAAAAAAACGACACTGTCGTTATAAAACGTCCAGGAATTATTGACGTTCGTCGCGTCTATTATAATAGAAGAAAAGAAGAATAGAAAAACGTTTATTTTGTTACCAATACAATCAGAATTAACATAAAACAATACAAAAAAATTAATTCAACATCATGGTAACAAAAACATGGTTTGTCGTCGGCCCAAAAATAACATCTTACAGGGTGACCAAGAAAGAACCTGAACGTGTTGACCGTTGTTGACCGTGTGTAATATGTCCGGAATATTTATTATTATTATTATTTATTATGTTTTTGTAAATGATGAAGAACAAAAAAAACAGTGTAGTAGAGTTTTTCCATTTCACGATGATTTGGTGACCTTTAAGTCTTTAAGATAAGATTCGAATTGCAATGATTCCTGAAATGGAAGAACCATAATAGAATTCAATGCACCTCAGAGATTCTTCTTTCAACACTCCAATAAAATGATTACAATTATTCAAACACGATGGAAGCACCATAAAATCATTAGGCCCATTCGTCTGAAGGGTTTGCCAGAATACGAAATCGCTTTAGCTAAAACAAGATCAAAACAGGCGTGTTACACTCAGATTACAATGTAATATGAGTCTTATAACACTTAGTTTTAGATTCGTTATCGCGGAGCAGTGTGAAGATCAAATCTCGATTCGCTAAAGAAAAAGTTGGAGAGAATCAATGTGGTGGCTCCTTTCGTACACAACAGTTTTCGCTTTTTTTTATGCACCTTTTGGTAAGCGATGACCGTAGCCTATGAGCGCTTGCAATACCAGAGGCATCACGCTCGCGTTGGCGACCCCCAACCCCTTCCCCCCTAAAGAGTTCTGGCCACCTTACTCACCGCAGGGACACAACACTATTTGACACAAATAGTGTTGTGTTCCTCTCCCTCCCTCTTGGCTACAATCTTCTGTAAGGCGGAGGTACCTTTTCAGACGGGCTGCTCCAATTTAGAACAAGAAACGCTGTGCCCTACCTCCTCCAAAAAGGATCCTCCTCCGCTTATAAGGAAACCTAAGCCTAGAGCTTCAATCGTCGCTATTATTTACCATGAAATAATTGCAAGTTAATCCCACAGATAACTCAGCTAAACTTAGTTACGGCACAGCTTAACCCAGTTTGAGCGAAAACTACTCCACTTTGTAGGGCGATCAATCATGTGTGCCAATTTTATTGGCAACCAGCCCGCTTTCTAGTGGGTAGTATAGTGTCAACAAGTTCCAACTGCATAATTATTATATCAACTCTGTAGCTCTATCCAGACTCTCGCGAGGCGCCTCCTAGAGGCTCTCGGCACGGGTCTTGGCGAGTGGAGGCGACAAGAGTGTTAGCCATCCACACTCTCGATTTATTCAATTGCCCCCTACGTCTTTCTCTATTGCCCCATCCAGACCCTCGCGAGGCGCCTCCTAGAGGCTCTCGGCACGAGTCTTGGAGAGTGGAGGCGACAGGAGTGTTAGCCATCCATACTCTCGATTTGTTCAATTGCCCCCTACGTCTTTCTCTATTGCCCCATCCAGACCCTCGCGAGGCGCCTCCTAGAGGCTCTCGGCACGAGTCTTGGCGAGTGGAGGCGACAAGAGTGTTAGCCATCCACACTCTCGATTTATTCAATTGCCCCCTACGTCTTTCTCTATTGCCCCATCCAGACCATCGCGAGGCGCCTCCTAGAGGCTTTCGGCACGAGTCTTGGAGAGTGGAGGCGGCAGGATTGTTAGCCATCCACACTCTCGATTTATTCAATTGCCCCCTACATCTTTCTCTATTGCCCCATCCAGACACTCGCGAGGCGCCTCCTAGAGGCTCTCGGCACGAGTCTTGGAAAGTGGAGGCGGCAGGAGTGTTAGCCATCCACACTCTCGATTTATTCAATTGCCCCCTACATATTTATCTATTGCCCCATCCAGACACTCGCGAGGCGCCTCCTAGAGGCTCTCGGCACGAGTCTTGGCGAGTGGAGGCGACAAGAGTGTTAGCCATCCACACTCTCGATTTAATCAATTGCCCCCTACATATTTATCTATTGCCCCATCCAGACACTCGCGAGGCGCCTCCTAGAGGCTCTCGGCTCGAGTCTTGGAGAGTGGAGGCGGCAGGAGTGTTAGCCATCCACACTCTCGATTTATTCAATTGCCCCCTACATCTTTCTCTATTGCCCCATCCAGACACTCGCGAGGCGCCTCCTAGAGGCTCTCGGCACGAGTCTTGGAGAGTGGAGGCGACAGGAGTGTTAGCCATCCATACTCTCGATTTGTTCAATTGCCCCCTACGTCTTTCTCTATTGCCCCATCCAGACCCTCGCGAGGCGCCTCCTAGAGGCTCTCGGCACGAGTCTTGGCGAGTGGAGGCGACAAGAGTGTTAGCCATCCACACTCTCGATTTATTCAATTGCCCCCTACGTCTTTCTCTATTGCCCCATCCAGACCATCGCGAGGCGCCTCCTAGAGGCTTTCGGCACGAGTCTTGGAGAGTGGAGGCGGCAGGATTGTTAGCCATCCACACTCTCGATTTATTCAATTGCCCCCTACATCTTTCTCTATTGCCCCATCCAGACACTCGCGAGGCGCCTCCTAGAGGCTCTCGGCACGAGTCTTGGAAAGTGGAGGCGGCAGGAGTGTTAGCCATCCACACTCTCGATTTATTCAATTGCCCCCTACATATTTATCTATTGCCCCATCCAGACACTCGCGAGGCGCCTCCTAGAGGCTCTCGGCACGAGTCTTGGCGAGTGGAGGCGACAAGAGTGTTAGCCATCCACACTCTCGATTTAATCAATTGCCCCCTACATATTTATCTATTGCCCCATCCAGACACTCGCGAGGCGCCTCCTAGAGGCTCTCGGCTCGAGTCTTGGAGAGTGGAGGCGGCAGGAGTGTTAGCCATCCACACTCTCGATTTATTCAATTGCCCCCTACATCTTTCTCTATTGCCCCATCCAGACACTCGCGAGGCGCCTCCTAGAGGCTCTCGGCACGAGTCTTGGAGAGTGGAGGCGGCAGGAGTGTTAGCCATCCACACTCTCGATTTATTCAGTTGCCCCCTACGTTGTTCTCTACGTCTTTTATCTCGCGTTCTTTGACTCACGCCTGACAAACCGACAAGAAGTGAGGCGAGGCGAGGCGAGGGAAGACGAGGGGACACGAGTGCACCGTCCTTACTCTCGCACTCGCGTTCCTTCGTGTAGCCGCGTGGAGAGTCTGGATGGGGCATCAGCAAATAATGACAGTTCGTAAGTCGTTTCATTAACCGTGGTGGCCCTGTTTGAAGAATGGGCCTAGCCTACCTATCCGTGGATGTCATGAGAGGTGACTAAGGGAAAACAGCTAGGACTAGGGGACAGCAGCGTCCCCTTTTTTAACAGCAATAGCTATAACTGCGCTCTTCAACTCGCGTGCCCAGCGTGATATGTATGGGCAATATCCTCCATAATAATAAAAAAATAGTACCCAACAATCACATACATAGTCTTGACCCCACACTAGGATTTCCTGAGTCATGGGTATCAGAAACTACGAGTACCATGATGATAACACAACACCCAGATCCAGACCAATTATTTGCAGTTCATGCAAACATTTGTTCCGCAGCGGGAATGGAACCCGCACCCCATGGGTCTCAGAAGGGCACTTGCCCGCTACGTAACCTAGGTCGTAATTTAAAACATAATGCAAATAAAAATGTGCTTTTCAAAAACATATTTTATTCAGTCAACGCTCCCACTTGACCGATTTCGCCTAAACTTCAAAGGAGTATTATTTATTACGTTTGTACGTAAGGCAGGGTACGCATGGAAAAGATAAAAATAATTCGCTATTTAAGTATAGTGAATGGTTAATATTTATTCTGCAAAGAGCTCGCAAGGAATGAATTATTCACAGCCCTTAGATGGGGGTACAATGAAATCTGCCCTTAGGTGGTGGTCCAAAGTTGAAAACCCTATATTTTGTTATCGTCGAAGACAATGAGTCTTCGACTGCCCTTAGATCATTTGTTGAAGCTCACATTTGTAATTTTTTTAAAAGCTTTTATGTATAATACTAGATTATTTTTCTTTTGAGCCTCACCTTGTTCGATCGGCGCAGCACTGAAGCTCTACATTCCATTTTGTGATAAAGGATCATCAAAATAAATAATAGGCACAAGGCGTGTTTGTTGCCTGATTCTAATAGGCTTGGTCGCGAGGAACAGGCGTAGCTTCACCTAGTTTCTATGACGTTTCAAAGTTATCCTAGTGATTTTATTGAAATAAACGCCTTTTGACTTTGACTTGACTTTGACGACTCAGTGGCGTAGCAGGCGAGTGTCCGTCTGCGACGCAAGGGGTGCAGCTTTGATTCCCGCTGCGGGACAAACGTTGGCTTGATTTGCAAATATTTGTTCCAGGTCTGAGTGCTGTGGTACCATGGTACCCTTAGTTTCTGATATCTACGACACAGAATCGGGATTCGTAGTGTGGGGTGAGGACTATGACGACTGTTAGGTGTTATTTATTTAATTGGATATACACACGTTCTAAACTGGCAATTGCCCGCGGCTTCGCTGGCGTGGTACCTAGATAAAAAGTAGACTGTGCTATGCTAGTAATAGTAGTGTTTAAAGAAAAATGCTATTAATATTATGTAATTAATCGTGAATTATAATTATTACCTACTTAATTTATACATGAATTATATAAAATATAATAAAATAAAATTGTTACTTATCTTCATATGTAACATTCGACTTGTAAAATCTACTTTTACTAATAAAATCTTGTTTCTTGTATCTAGGTAAAGAAATCTATATAAACCAAGTTTCATCGAAATCTGTTGAGCCGTGACCTTAAAATTTTGCATGAAATAAGGGGGGGGGGGAGGGGGGGACCTTTTGTTAAAGGAAAAAATCTGCATACATTCAAATTCCCGTGTGGAATTATTACATGTTATATTTACGGTCAATATCATACAGTGAACTACATGAACTACCGCAAAATATAAATTTTGTCACATTCTACAACTGCTCATCTAGTTTTCCAATCCTGTGTAGTGCTACGGAATCCTCAGAGCGCGAGTTTTCGCACTTGGCCGTCTTTATTTATTGACAGAAGCTGAACTTTCAAAAGTTGTAGTACAAAAGTTCTTGCTGATCGCAGAACAAGCCCCTACTTATATTCAAACCACTCAAAATGATTGCTGATTCTGATTAATAATTGAGATGATAGTTGAGTTAAAAACTGATTATCGCCAAAACAGTTGATTAATGCACAGTTTTTCAAGAATGAAAAATATCCGATTTTCCGAAACCCTTAAAACAAAGTTTATTGACTATTGCGTGTAGAATAAGCACCTCTTGAGATAGCATACGAGTTTGACAACCTCGGTGGCGCAATGGGTGAGTGCCCGACTGAGACGCAAGGGGTGCGGGTTCGATTCCCGCTGCGGGACAAATGTTTGCATGATCTGCAAATATTTGTTCTGGGTCTGGGTGTTGTGGTACGATGGTACTCGTAGTTTCTGATACCCACGACACAGGGAAACCTAGTGTGGGGTCAGGACTATGTTTGTGACTGTTGGGTGTTATTTTATTTATTATACATACTATAATACTATAATTGCCTGTAGTTTGCTATTCCGCTCAAGCTTACACCTTGCCCCCCAAACTGCGGTCCTGAAATTAAATCTACCCTTAAGACCATTGCTCGGAGCAGGCATTTAGCCAACATATTTACTAGCTCACGTCTGTTAAGGCGTTTGTTATTGCATCATTTACTGTGATAAATTCACACGGGGCCGAAATTGAACAGTGTCAGATTTTGTAGTCGAACAAAGTGGGAACCCTAAAACCTTTAGGGTTCCGTACATCATTTGGAAAAAACGGTACACCTTAAATTGTTTTTAGGGACAGACGGACAACAAAATGTTGTCCATCTGTCTGTCTGTCAAGATCCTTTTCTCAGAAACGGTTATAAGCCGTAACTTGAACTTGAAATTTATACCAACTATTAGAGTCAGTGAGCTTATGGTGCCGTCTTATAGCTAAAAAGCGATCTCTTCCAAAGAACATTAGGATGGAACAACATTAACGGCTTGCCAACAATGTGAATAATCAAAATATCTAAACAATATTGCTGTTGAAATGGGAACATTCTGGACGGGATCGCATGTAACTAAAGTATGTGGATATTAGTTTGAAACTTATTAGATGGCGGTCACGGTATTTATATCGGTAAATTAATCATTAAGTTTTAATACCATAAAAGATATCACGGCGTCTGATCGAAGCGACGCGTGACCCGAGCTGGCTCTTATTTGGCCCAGCGAATTAGCATTGCCATCCAGCGAGGCAATTCCGCCAGCGTCTTGGGGACGCTTCCGACTGGTAGTGATCTGGATCAGCTAAGCTATCTATAGATCGTTTGTAACGGTCTTTAGATGGCTCAACTGTTTCTTGTGTATTTTATAAATATTAACTTGTATTAGTTTTAAGTTTCTTTCTGTAAATAAAAGGTGATTCATAACATGTATATCACCCCGAAAGGGGGTTATTCTGTCAATAAAAAAAAATGTTAGCAAAAAAACCTGTAGGTAGATCATGCATGTTTGTGTCTGAGAAATCGAACCTGAACACCACAGAGGTTATCAACGAATTGATGGTAACCATCCACTATTCTGTTACCACAATAACCTTTAAACAAAGGACTGGATCCACTATTCTGTTACCACAATAACTTTTAAACAAAGTACTGTATTTACTTCAGTAGCACCATTTCATTTTCTGCTTATTGGACAACCCAGCTTAATGAAATATTCTGTTTATTAGATTTAAATGACAACAAGATGTCAGCAGAAACGTTACGGTCGTAGCCAATATTGTATTAAACTCTGCGTCAGGGGTAGGGTTGTGTTCAATAGCCGGTAAAATCCGTAGGTTACATACACTTGTTTGCATAGTCAGACGTTATAACTAGAAGTTAGGTAGGTACACAACTTTGCATAGTCCCACCCAGTCAGATACCTTGTGTATAATAAATAATAGTTTGTTTCTTTTATAGGCTACAGATACCTAGTGTTTGCATTACTGTGTTCTGCTTTACAAACAAAGCCACTGTTTCTTTACACGATTGTCATAAACATCCTACTAATATTATAAACGCGAAAGTTTGTATGGATGGATGTTTGTTACTCTTTCACGTAAAAACTACTGAATGGATTTTAATGAAACTTCACAATAATATAGCTTAAACATCAGAATAGTACATAGGCTACAATTTATAAAGATATTGTGTGAATTGTCCACAATAAGTGTCGAGTAAGTATTATACTAATCTTGCGCAGACGAAGTCGCGGGCACCAGCTAGTCTTATATAAGGTGATTCATAACATGTATACAACCCGAAAAGGGTTATTTTATCAACAAAAATAAATAATATTAGCGAAAATAATATCAATTTTTTTCTTCAATTTGCTGTTATGGTTCCTATTTTTATCATCTTTTTAACTAATTTACAAACGTATGAAAAGTGTGACATTGAGATTGCTACCTAAAACAGCTAATTCATTGAGTTTCACCCCAAAACAGCAGATTATGTTGCATAATTTTATTCAATGAAAAATGTCGTATTTTCAAAAAAATCGTAGAATTATGATGATTCATATAATATACAGGGTGTAATAAGACAACTCCCAAATACTGATGGTACATCTAAAGCTACCTAAGACATAGCTATATGAAATAGCTTTTGGCAAAAAGTTGTTTCACATAAAAATAATTAAGTTTATTAACGTGACTGCCAGCAATGAGCGTCGAACATGGCGGTAGTGTCAGCCGGCAATGTCACCGCGCCAACTCGCGCCGCGCCCTTTATATTCCTTGTGTATTTTCTTGGAACTAACCGGCCAGAAAATCCGACGTCACATCTCTATTTACGAAGCAATGTGATGAACGTTGGCAAGCGTTGTAAACCTGTAATAGGGGCACGTGCGGAGTCATAATTAAAGGGCATTGTAGGATTTTGATGGTAGGACTTTGAGCCCAGCTGTGCTAAGCGTATGTGGTAGCACGGCCCCGATATTTTAGTGCTAACTAGTAAAGCTGTGGGATTTAACTTGCTAATTTCTGGGTATCTCGGTATTTAATAAAACATAACAGTCACCTCTACATAGTCCTGACCCCACACTAGGATTCCCTGTGTTGTGGCTATCAGAAACTATAAGTACCATGATACCGTAACACCTAGACCCAGAAAAGTTGTGTCACTAGTACCATCAATAGTACAAATCAATGGTACTACTAGCACAAAGGCAAACATATTTGCAGTTTATGCAAATATTGGTCCCGCAGCGGGAATCGAACCCGTACCCCTTGCGTCTAAGGCGGGCACTCACCCGCTGTGTAAAAAGGTGTGAGTGCTCAGATGACAGCTGATAGGGGAAATGTGGAGGAAACAAACATGTTGTTGGATAAGGGCAGGGAGATGATTATGATTATAACTTTTGTCATCGGTAAAGTTATGCTGCCAAAGTAATAAATACGAAAAGGTATATAGCTGGCCGTTGAAGACGGCTTATAGTTGCCTCAAAGGTGGCGCTCTCGCCTTGAAAAATCGAAATGTCGATAGCCTTAACAATACGTCTAATGACGCCCCACATGGTACTGTTAGCAGAAAACTGTAGCAAAAAATATTTACATCATAATAATAATGATCATAATATGACTATTATTAATAGCAAACCTAATGTAAAAAAAAACTATAACCACAAAAAATGCCTAACTCCTAACACAAAAAAACGACTGCATTATTTATGAACAAAAAAATATCAAAAATTATATATAAAATTATCAAATATCATTATGATCAAAAATTGTAATCTTTTATTCAGTTATTATTTTTCCCGATCATTTACCAGTTCTTGTTATTTTTATCATCTTTATAAAAAATAATTACGCACGAGAAGTTCGACATCAAGTTTGCTACCCAAAACAGCTGAATAATTGAGTTATAATTGATTGGATACCAAAACAGCCGACTTCAATGAGAAATTACTAATTTCCAAACGTCGTAGAACTAACTTTATTGCCAAATAGTAGGAGTAGAATAAGCTCGTTTCGGGACAATTTTCACTATCGATTATGAATAATCTTGTACCAAGAAAAAAATATGACATTTTAGATTCAACAAACAGCTCATGACATTAATAATTTGTATCCTGACAGCAATTTTAATGGAATAATAACACCAATAAGTTGAAAAACTAAAAAAAAATGTTTCGAGATTTTTACCCCCAAGCAGGTGGTAGACAAATTCCCTAGATCTCTATGCGATCAGATCCGTGCCTCTGGCTACCCCCTTTAGATAAATGGGGGGGGGGGGGTAGCCATGCCCAAATTTTCCAGTAGTGAGTCTCCAAACGTGACAGGTTACAAGACCGAGACAAGTACGAGTCTTTATTTTATGAAAAAAAAAACAAAATGTCATGAACAATTTACGAAACAATCCCACTTATCAAAATAAAACCGCGACGATACGAACAGGGCGAGGTAAAGGGTGTGAAATAAAAGAGATATTTCGAAACAGTGCTATTAAATGAAGCATCTATAATAATGCCTTTTTCACAGTCATTCTGAAAAAACCGCAGGAGAAAACCATTTATTTAATCCTTCGTTTATTTTAAATATCCCTAGGTTTCCCGACTTTAGATCCGAAGGTTGTGGTTTCGAACCCGGACGTGCACCAATTGGTAGGATCCATTCTTGAGGATAAAAGACGAATGGTTTGGCAACGAATTGGTTACAGGTCACGGAGTGCGTAGTACACATCATACTCATCTTCTATTATTAAATAATATACGACAGTAATCAAATAACATACCTACTTATTATTAAAAATATTACCTGCTTTTATATTTTTTACTCGTTAATGACAAAATTGATGCAATTTATTTTTGCGTTCACACCAAATTGATGGGGACAATACAATTTCACATGCGTGCATTTTTAATTAAACAATATCAGTGACAGTATAAATGTAGTAAACATTGTCCAATAATAAATTTCTTGCTTGGTGACCGAATCCGAGCGTTTTAGTATAGTAGTGGTAAGCCAACGAATATCAAGAGCCGAATCTGTAACAACATAAATATAACGCCCTAATCTTAGTACTGATGCTAAGAGTGTTTATTGGCAATTTTAAGATAAAGATAATCCATACTCGAAAATTAATTTCGTTTGTAAAAAAATCGTTTGTAACGGTCTTTAGATAGCTCAACTATTTATTGTGTATTCTGTAACCATTAACTTAAATTGGGATGGTTTAATTTTGATTTATTCATTTATAAAGCGTATAAGCAGCAAAAGGAACCATAGTGCTTCTGGGTTGTGTAACACATCACATTCAAACTTTTCGGCAGAACCGCACTCTTGGGTACCCGATTGTTCGCGAAGTTAATAATGACATGGGAACCTGTAGCCCTGAAAGCCTTTATAGGGTAGGTAGGGGGTTAATGTGTAAAATGTCAATGGTCATACAAGCGTATAGAAGTGAAACTTAAGATTTACGTAACGAGGCTCACGTAAAGATTTCTCCTAATAGGCAGGCCTTCTCTAAGTTTGCCTACTAACTAAAACGGTCATGAACATGGCTGACGCCAGAAACGCATTAATAAAAACGCTACATTACGGAAACGCTGTGTTGCCTGAAATAAACGAATGATTATTATTATTAATGCAGCATATATAAACAGCACATGTTGGAATGCGCCAGATGGGTATCATATCTATCCATTTTAAATGAAAAGAAAGAATGAAAACACATTTATTCACAAACTAATCAAAACTTACACTACAGGATACAAAAAGGCAAGAAACTAAAATAAACAAACAAAAATAGACAGGTGTATGATAGAGCAAGGGTGCTGACGAGCTGAGGTGCGTGCGTTAGATAAAAAATGTTCCATCTCAGCTGCTATGCCGCATCACGAAGTGTAGCGGCGCTGATTTTCATATGGAATTATTTAGGCGACTTCTTGATCGCATACCAAGATATAGTGCGAACGATGCCATGCTGTGTTATGAATGATGTACCCCAATGTATGGATCTGATACTGATCTGGATTGTCAACAGAACACACCAGAATAATTTGTTCCTGGCGTTACACATACTCACAAAAGAGTTGGCGGCAAGAATTAAAGATGATATGTAAAGCAGAGGAATTAGTTGTAAGGGAGATTCGATTCTACTTTTTCATTTCATTGAGAAGCGTACGTACGTTATTACGTTTTATAATAATTAAATTTTCATACATAGCGGCCGGACCTAACGATACACAATCACGCCTTTAATTTAGTTCACAAAGGCTTCATTTCAGTGATAATATTAAGGCTGGAGGATTTGGAAGGACGAATAAAAACATAATTTGGGGGATTTTCCGGACACAAATGCTTTGTCAGAAATAACGAGTATGAAAAATAAAAAATGTTAAAAAAAAAAAAAAAATACTGACATAACAAAAAATATACAAATTTGAGTTAAACATAGCTGTCAACTAACTATATTGGCCTAGTGGAATATACATCATTTTTGCTTTCCGCGAATCCAGGTTGTGCACCAATAGATTTTCTACATAAAATAATTTTGCCGAACCATAACAGCAAAATTCTTTCGACTATGTGCTAGAGGAGCTCACTTTGCTTGCTACATAGACACATTAGTTGGTGCACCTACCTACAACCAGGGGCATTATCTTCGACAATTTTAGAGAGTCCACTGTCATGGATAAACCACTGACAAGGAAAGAGTTTTCATTTTGTCATGGATAATTATATTATATTGTATTCTCTTTTCGCCATTATCTGGATCGAGATCTCATACTCTCGAGAATTATAGCCCTATTCTGCAGACAGTACCTCATCACTGGCGTGAGATAGCAATGTTGGGCGCGGCTCTTAGCGCGATTGCTTGCGCGATGCCTATCCTACCCACGCAGTTGCTTGTTAAATACCTACCTGTCTTCCTAAGCCCTAAAACACTGTGTGAAAATAGGGTATTGGGGTCAAATCAGTTATAACTCAATTATTATTTAGCTGTTTTAGGTAGCAATTTTGATGCCGGACTTTTCAAAATAATTTGTCCCTATCTACATACTGGCCTCATGGATCAGTTGGTAGTAACTCTGTCTTCTGCGCTAGAGGTTGCGGGTCCGATCCCCGCACTGGACAAACATTTATGTGATAACCACATATGTTTGCTCTGTGTATATCAGTCTCTGGTACCCTACAGGCTATGCCTAGTTTAGGATCAGTTGACCGTGTGTGATATGTCCGGAATATTTATTTATTTTATGCAACAACAAAGCAACGAATTGACGGGATTGTTTTGTTTTATTGTTGAAGAATTGGAGAGTGAGATACCTACCTATGCTTCTTTTCTATGGATATTATGCGAGTAAAGCTGTGGATGATACTATCCTATTGTTATTAGGCAATGTAAGTTTTCATTTTTAGTAATATTAAGTTCCGAAACTGGCAAACAAAGAACAGCATCAAGAACAGCATCAACAAATATTACAGCATCTATTAAGCGAGTTAATATAGCGCGATAAATAAACAGCGCCCCTGCTGGTGTATTCTGCCGGAAACTGTGGTTGGGCGTGAAATTAATTCGTTGTTGAGAGTTCGCTAGGTAGAACATTAATCTGAATGCATGAATGTAGAGACCTTTTGGTCTGTGCCGATCATTTTTGGCCCGAATCTCCAACTATTTAGTATTCAGTAGATACCATGCTTGGAAAAGCGGAATGGTTTATGGTGTGAACTTCTTTGAAAAACGCTTTTGCGGTGCTGTCGTTTTGCAGTCACTTATTTGTGCTGGTTTAAGCATAGCTTGTGATTCAAGAGGTAAAGCCTTCTAAAACTTTCCCGTTAGCCTAAAAACTTGTGATCTTTGTCAAAAAGTTTTAAAACAAACCTAGAAATGATAAGCAAAAGTGTCACAACTCGAGTGCGAAGTTTGAGCACTTTGGAGCTCTTCAGATAGTCAGATCTCGCTTCAGATCTTTGTAGAATTACTGTAAATTAATTCAGAGATTTAGAATAAGTATTTAAAAATTTAAAAGTTTTAACCTTTCAAATTATAAATACTTGAGGGCTTGGTAATTAAAGTACTTAAATTATTTGAATAATATATTTGTAAAATGCGCAAAACCTCAGACACGATCTGATTTAAATATAAAAAATACTAATTGCGTTTTTAAACTTTCGAACCTTAGAATTATGTGTGGAATAACTTTGAAAGATAAAGGAGTAACTAACTAAGAAAGTAATTTTTTGAGTGATAAGAGAGCGTCGTAGATTGAAAAAAGACGTAGTGAGGGGGATTGAGAAAGGTATGAGATGGTTTGGTCATGAAGAGGATGAGCGATGGTACATTTGGAAGGAGATGACCTAGGCGTACCTTTAGTGACCAAATCTGAACCTGGTCACTCTAATACAGGATGACCAAGAAAGAATCTGTGACATGATAAAAAAGAAAGACTGGTTTATTTTACAAAGAAAGCGTTTCACCCGAGACATTATAAGGTCTGAGTACAGTTAGCAGCCAATAAATAGCTCTTAAACTCGTATCATCGACTCGAGTGCTTTAGTACCAGTTCTTCGCAAGAGCTTGATATTAGATATTGTACACACTGAGGAATAAGCCGAGTAGAGACGAATTAAATAAATAAATTAATATTCCGGACATATCTCATACGGTCAACTGATCCCAAACTAGACATAGCCTGTACTATGGCTACCAGTGACTGATATACATAATAGATAAATATTTAACACCCAGACACAGAACAAACATCTGTGTTCATCACACAAATGCTTGTCTGGGAATCGAACCCGCGATCTCTAGCGCAGAAGGCAGAGTTACTACCAACTGAGCTATAAGACCAGTAAGAATTATACCGTTTTATGTAACACCGTTGTGTGAAATGGTATTTTCGTAACCGGTATTTAATTGATTAAATTCCAATAATTTATACCTACCAAATAAACAAATAAAGACGGTGAAGTGCGATGTCGGTCAAATGAGGCTTCCATACCATTACACTGGATCGGCAAAATCCCATTAGTGTGCGAAGTAACTAGTTTATCTTATTCGGCCATTCGTCTCGTAAAGTTTGTTTGAAATGAGACGTTTCATCAATATATGGAGCCTGGGCCTGCACTGTGTACACTTCTCTAAAATATGGCTAAGCAATAAAGTAAACGTATTTAATTGGTTATTTTATTTATATTGACTTCGTTCTAAAGTACATTAAGATTTTCTTCGACAAAGAGACACACAGCGCTACAAAAATATGGCGGATGGACGTGCGTGAAATGTCATTTTGACAACCTACATTTATCTGACAACACAAAAACATCAAATCTAACAACATGACATGAAAAACATGTCAATGTCATGTCAAACGCCAATTATAAACCAACATGGCCGCCTTCAAATAGTGTTCATATAGTAAAAAACTTACCAGAAGAACTATTCTTGTACCATCGCATTTGTCTTCAAATAATTGAAATTGTATTTTTCTTGTAATCTCCTATTTTTTCCTAATTTTTCTATGTAGTGTACATGGACCAGGCCCAGAATGAAATGGCTCCTTTGACACAGGATTGTTTTTTAATGATTTTCGGAGTAGTCAGTTCTTGCTTTTTGTATGAAAATACGCCTAGAAAGTATTCGATCTTAATTGATACACGGATACAATATTTAAGGGAGATCCTATAAGAGTTCCTTTTTCCAAATGAGATACGGAACCCTAAGAAAATTAGAAGCAATGTAAATTAATCTGGTGTAGCTTTCATCGTCGTTCGCAACTGTCAGTGCGCGTTATTGGATGGGAGACCGCTAATAGCATTACAAACTTCAGCGCTGTCATCAATTGGACCGCTCGCGTAACAGATATATGCTAGGAATTACTTACTAAGGTGGCCTTCGGGCGCCCTAAAAAGCCCGTGACCAGAAAGAGCCATCAGCTTGTACTTAGCTTAAATTTACCTTTAAAACATGTACACGTACCTTTCTTAAGAAGAAGAATTGGGGCGAATAATAAAATTGAGTAAGCCCTTTAACGCGAGTCAGTCAAGTC
Organism: Anticlea derivata; assembly: GCA_947579855.1. Classification (NCBI taxonomy): domain Eukaryota; kingdom Metazoa; phylum Arthropoda; class Insecta; order Lepidoptera; family Geometridae; genus Anticlea; species Anticlea derivata. Next base: position 10,913,460 of record OX388269.1, read on the forward strand.
GTTTTAAGATAAAGCAGCAATATTAGAGATAAAATAAACGACTGAGAAATGGTTCCCTTCAGGGTTTGTGTCGGGTGACCGGTGGTAGGAGACGTAAGCTGCTTGCGGATGAACCATTTAACTCAGACCACTGCAATGTTAAGGAGAGCGTATCTTATTATATCTTGCAATACGATAATTTAATCTCGCCTGCTGTTCGTTGCTTGCGCTAAACGCCCATGGAACTTGCAGCGAGTGAGAACGCCGTCTATAGGTAGGTAGTTGTCGTTGGTTTAGGAGAAATTAACACAAATAGACTATACCCATACCCAGTACTATCACAACACCCGCATACACACGACGCCGGCTCAATAGAAAATATGTCATTCTGCTCAAAGACTAACAAAGAAGAACCTACTGTAAAAAGAAACTACTACTACTGAAAGCCTAATGTAGAGGGTGCAGAACTCTGCCCGACACCAAACCCAAATCAAAACATTTGCTCATAGTTAAACAACTGATCGCAGATAAAATTTACGCAAACCATGCATTAAAACCAAAATGCAATTAAAAGAATGCCATTTATAACATTTATACTATGCCAATACATCAGCAACTGCCCAAGCCGAGGTCCATACCTAAGTGCCCTTTAGCTCGTTTCCCGAACTTAACTTTTTCTCGGCCGCAGCGCTCTCTTTAAGAGGCGCACATTATTCCTTTCATTACACTGATTCTTTCATCGACGGTCATAGGCCCTTTTCAAGGCAACCATACCTGAACCTGGTCACTGGCCTAATACAAAATGACCAAGCAAGAATCAGTGACACGACAAGAAGAAGAAGTAGGTCCGTCCAAGCTCTTGCTTTAGACCGCCATTGTAAAAAGCTCGGTGCGAAAGCGATGCGAACGCTTACGACTGCCAGCGAGTGGTTCAGACGAGATTGCGATTGTCTCGGTATTAGGTATTAGTCGATAAGATGCTTTATCGGTACATCCTTTGAGCGTACGTTTTTGCAGTTTGCCACCAATTGCGCTACTTTTCTTTTTACGATTGTGTATATAGTACAGTCATCTTATAAAGTTGATGCCAAAACAAGAATTAATTGTGCACTTGTGCATGAAAAACTCAAGAACGGGCGGACCGATTTTTAGGATCCTTGATTTGTTGGATTTCTGTCTGCCCCGAATAGCAGAATGAATATTAAAACATCAGAAAATTTAAAAGGGGTGCGATATGGTGTTAGAGTTTGTATGGTAAGTTTTAAATGCACAGTGTTTGAGCTGAAATTTTGTTTACCTAATTAAGATCTGATTACAATGCAATATAATATTAACAGTGAGCTGATCTGATGATGAAGTCAAGAGCTGTAGGCTACTTTTATCAGGAAAACGCGCGTGCGAAGCCGCAGGCAGTCGCTATATCCAGTAGTTCGTAAGAAACTAACACCATGCGCACAAAGTCATGGCGATTCACTAGTTTTTTATAATGTCTTACTTCCTTTTTACGGACCTACCCTTAGCCTTTTCAAGTGCAGGAGTAGGTAGCCTTCAGTGTGAATTATTATTAAGTAAATTTCACTCAATTTTTACGACGAGACCAAAAGACGTACAACATGAGCTTTATGTCCAGCTGTTGAGGTTCAAAATAAGGCCGCTTTGTTTTTATTTAGGCTTACGAGGGTTAATTTTGGAGCTAATAATTTGGGATAACGCGTTTTAGTAAGATCAGTTACTTTCTGAGAAAGATTGAATTTATGGTTAGAGGGTCTACGTGTTTTAAATATTTTATAATAGCTCCCACCCGTGGTATAGATTAATGACAGTCACCACTCCTTAAAATCCAGGAATTAAGCGCAAGTAATCATTTAACCCTATGTCTATGTATTTCGGGATGGTATACATGTTATGAATCACCTTGTATATATAAACTTTATATTAATCCGGTACACGCAAACCACCGCATTCCTCGTTAAGGGCGCGTAAGTAACGACCCTATAATTAAAGACGACTCCGCAATTTGAGTTGTAGTGAGGGAAAATCAAGTGGAGATAAATATCTAAGTTACGACGTAATTGTACTATAGGGACTGTTGAAGTATGTGACACATTGACCCAGTTGGGAACAGTAACAGTAAGCAGGGACTGAATAACCGGAATATAAAGGTACCTTAAATAACGATATGACGTCAAACCGATAAATTCCGGTTACCCGAATATTTCTCTACCGATACATATAACGGTACCGGAAACTCTGGCTTCGCAGTTCATTTCGGTTTATTTCGCTACCGGTACCTATAACCGAAATAAATAAAGGTTTATATAAAAGTTTTTTTTGATGAAACGCTGCCACCCCGCCACCGCAGCGCGACTATCCTAACGAACTAGCCGCGGCTCAAATTTCGGTACCGAAATCTACCGGTATGAAATAACGGTACCGTAATGCCCTACCGGTATAGCATATTGGTACCGAAATGTTTTAATGGTACCAGTACCTATAACCTCTACCGCTTTCAGTCCCTGACAGTAAGGCCTTTTATCTATTATATCCTCGGTGGCGTAGCGAGCAAGTGCCTGTCAATAAATATTTGCATGATCTGCAGATATTTGTTCCGGGTCTGGTTGATGTGGTACCATGGTACTCGTAGTTTCTGATACCCATCATCATCATCTCCCTGCCCTTATCCCACTTCATGTGGGGTCGGCACAACATGTTTTTCTCTTCCACTCCCCTCTATCAGCATAACAGTATTCACTCCTTTTTAGGGTTCCGTACCTCATTTGGATAAATGGAACCCTTAAAGGATCACTTTGTTATCCATCTGTCTGCCTGTCCGTCTGTCAAGACCCTTTTTCTCAGAAACGGCTAAAGGTATCAACTTGAATTATTAATATAATTTATACCACCTATTAAGGTCTCCGGGCTTATGGTGCCGTATAAAAATCAAAGCTCTAGCTTAATGCATTAAAAAGATATGGCAATGAATGTATTATTTTTGAACCTCTATTATCAGACCTCTCAGGTACGGAAGCCTCAAAGCGCGATTCCTACTCACACTTTACTGTGACGTGATTTCTGAGGTATTGCGCATTAATTCACTCTCCCGTATATTCCTAAACTATCGTATCCCTCAAAGACAGCCACATCACTCTAATACACCGCGATAGTGTCACAACGCATGTGATGTATGCCTCCGCAGCCTTCATTAATATCAACAAACACGACGTGAAGGCCACACTTTTATCTATTTTGCTTGATGGCACAGCACTAATAGTTTACCTACTATGTGCAAAGAAACAGAATGTCGTAATGTTAGTGTCTAGGTAATTTGAAACGTGTTCAAACGGAGAGCGATATGTTGTCTGATTTTTCAAAATGATCCTTACGTCTCTAAGAGGCGCAGTTTGATGCTTTCACTACACTGATTCTTTCACCGACGGTCATAGGTCCTTTTCAGGGCCACTATACCTCAACCTGGTCACTGACTTAATACAGGTGACCAAGAAAGAATCAGTGACACGACAAAAAGAGGAATACGAAAATCAGTACTTACTTACTGCACCTTTTGCGTCTCAGCCGTCCAGTCTACCACCACACCATAGGGGTCAGAAGTTAGGATTGAAAGTCAATATTGTGTCTTTCATTTATTAGAACTAGCTGTTACCCATAGCTCAGTCGGTAGTAACTCTGCCTTCTGCGCTGGAGGTCGCGGGTTCGATTCCCGCACTGGACAAACATTTGTGACTAACACAGATGTTTGTTCTGTGTCTGGGTGTTAAATATATATCTATTATGTATATCAGTCTCTAGTACCCATAGTACAGGCTATGCCTAGTTTGGGATCAGTTGACCGTGTGTGATATGTCCGGAATATTTATTATTATTATTATTTTTTTAAGTTTGCCCCTTTTAAGGATGATTTTGCAATAAAAAATATATTTCTTTATTTCGAACCAAAAGCCTAAATTTTTTCGGATCCCTAACTTGAGGTATATTCCACCCCTTCAAGATTATTTTTTGAGACAAAAGATAACCTACGTCCTTTCCTAGGATATAATTTATCTCCTTGCCAAAATATCATTACGATCCGTTCAGCCGTGAACGTTTAGTCATGAAAATGTAACAAATAAACAAACAAACAAATAAATAAATAGAGTTACTTTTGCACATATAATATTGTATGGATTTTGTGTTTCTCTTGTCGAACTAAATAAATATAGAAACAATACTAATTATTATAGGTTGAACCGATCAATCTTATGATTAATACATATGTCGGGTGCTACCGGACAACGATCGTTTCACGCTTGGCCGGATTCTGCTCAATACACAAGCAAACATTTTATCAATATAAATTTTTTTTGTCTAGCATTTTTTGTTTGGCCTGTTATATGATTCGAAAAGTCCATTTTATTTACAAAACGAATCATTATTATCATTTCAGCTGAAGGACGTCCTTCAGCTGAAATGATAATATATACTGAACATAGGCCTCTCTCATACTTGCTTGTCGTGTCACTGATTCTTTCTTGGTCATCCTGTATTAGGTCAGTGGCCAGGTTGAGATATGGTGGCCCTGAAAAGGACCTATGGCCTTCGGTTAATTATGGAATCAGTGTAGTGAAAGGATTGAAGTGCACCTCTTTTGGGTGCACATGTTACATGTCTTCGAATTATATTCTTACTCTTCTTGGGCACTCTTCCGCTTCGCCACTGCGCGTCTGAGACGCAAAGGATACGGGTTCGATTCTCGCAACAAGAAAAATGTTGTTTATTCCGCAAGTATTTGTTCCGGGTCTCGGTGTTATACACAAACTGTATAGTTTCTGATTCCCACGAGGCGACGACACAGGGAATCCTTATGTGGGGTCAGAACTATGTATGTTGAATATGTGACTGTTTGGTGTTATAAAATACGAACGTTTTATTTGAAAACAGTTTATTTAATACAAAATGTGAATTTACAATTTTTTGATGGTAAATGAATAACTCTTTGTTATTTACAAAATATTTCACTATAATAATTGTTATAAAACATTGCACTTCATTATTCTAACTTTGGTATAAAAGCATTAGCTATATTCATCGCGTCCGGTTCAGTGTTTGAAAGAGTTGAATAATCTGTAAAAAATAAACAATATTAGATATTTAATTCATTTCATAATCATCATCAGTCTGTAGAAGGCCACTGCTGTGACATATACCTCCCCCAAAGATTGCCATGACGAAAGGTCTTGAACCTTTTCCATGCACCGACTTCCAACAACCTTCACAATGTCAGCGGTCCATCAGGTAGGGGGAAGGGGGGGGGCATCCTATCGTCGCTTGAACACTGCGGTTGTCGGTAAGTGGCTACTTTTTTAAAAACGTATAATATAAACCTGCACAATGTCGTCGGTCCATCAGGGGCCTTTCCGTCGTCTGTGCGTTGTCCGATTTGTGGACGCCATTTAAAAACCTTAATTTATATAGTTAGTTTTTTAAATAAGCGGAAAATTTGTTTCTTAGGTGTTAGAAACAACGAATGTTCACCCAAAAAAATATCTTAATCTTACAATCATTTGCCCTTAGCGGGAATCACCTCAAAACACCTGGACCCTATGATTCTCCCGATCGCACACGATGATGTTCCCTCCAGACATGACAGCGATGCCCTCCAAGCCCTTGAACTCCCCGTCTCCAGATCCCCAGGACCCGAAGGCGCGGAGGAAGGTGCCATCAGGGTGGAAGATCTGGATGCGGTTGTTGCCAGAGTCAGCCACTACGATGTAGCCTTGGTCGTCTACTGCTACACCCCTGGAACCGAATAAAAAACAAATAAAACAACTACGAAAAAGAACGCCTAAAGAATAAAATCGTTAAACAGAGTTTAGTCCACATTTTTTTAGGCGTACGTGAATCATGTCATATGTTATGCTATTGTAGCATCAAATCATGTCAAGGTCATTTTGGTAAGGGGCCTTCTTACACTGCGTCCGGAGTATTCGCCATTCGAGAACCTTTACTCGGTTATCGGGCAACGTTTATCGGTTATCTGCCGATTATGAAAATAGACAAATATCTTCGAAGATTTGTTTACGTACAGCTTTATCAACAAAAACACGTCTATTTTAAGTCTTAATAGATCCTTGTGGAACGCTCGCGACTACGTCTGCGAGTTATTTTTACATGATTCATTTAAACGATTAACTCGTGAACATTTTCTTAAGAACATATAGCATCTACACTAAATGTTAATAAAACACTTGTTTTGTACTATCTGTTAATCTATTGCAGTGTATTATATATATATATATATAAATATATATATATATATATATATATATATTTATATTTATATATAAATATATATATATATATATACATATTTAAATATAGTGTATGGTTATACATAGTATAGTTTTTAGTTAAGTTAAACAATCTGTCGCACGCCAACCCCCTGTTTCTACCCAATCAGGCTGGCTGGTAGATAATGCCTTGGCATTAAGCCCACCTTTTGTACATTGTTTTCTTTGTGTGCAATAAAGATTAAATAAATAAATAAATGATCAACTACCCCCTATGTTTCCGATATAATTTCCGGAATTCCTATCATTCATCATGATGATGGTATACAGTTCTAAAAAAATATATTGAATAATACCTATAAAGTATGTTCAACCCGTATGAGTGTAGATTATCAGACAAGTCAGTAACGCCACAGACCTATTAATCCTACTTATATCCTATCCTACTAATTTAATAAATGCGAAAGTTTGTGAGGATGTTTGGATGTTTGTTGTTCAATCACGCCGTAACGGCTTAACCGATTTCGTTTAAACTTGGACTAGATAAAGTTCTTTACTAGACAAAGTTTAAGTTAGATACATTTTTATTATAGGTTACTTTTTTAGTAGGTACCACGTGATCGAAGCCGCGGGAGTAGGCTAGTTTATTACTTCCTTCGTGGAAGGAAGCTTCACTCGCGTGGTACCTTCATAAAAAGTAGCATATATGCTATTCTAGGAAAGAACTTTAACTATTTCAAGTTTCAAAGAAGTAGGTTGAGCCGTTACGGCGTGATTGAACAACAAACATCCAAACATCCTTACAAATTTTCGCGTTTATTATATTAGTAAGATTTTTCAAATAAATCGGTCAAGGTGCTCCTGAGATCAGCTGTAAAAATAAAACTAACCTACATTATTATTTATGATCTTTGTGTTCGAGAAAACAGAAAACATATTTTCTTTGAAGAACTCATTGCTTTTACGATTGTGATAGTTTAGTTCGTAATAAAACTAACTGACCTTCGCATTGTTGTCAAACACTGAAAACACTGATAGATTAGGCACACTGCATTTAATTAAATGAAATGTTTGTCTATTGACACAACACATAACCAATAACTAGTAGTTATATAATAATTTTAATAATAAATAAACGATGTTTAATATATCTAATGTTAGTAACATCACTGATGCACCTTAAAGAAAGATTATGCTCTATGAGCTGGACTAGAATATCTGTACCCCGGTAAACTAGTTTGTGCCTACGGCTTTACTGCTGCTTCCAAATTCTTTCACACAAACCTTGTCCTGACAATTGCAAACACAACGAAAAAGGTATGAGCCAAATCGATCGAGCCGAACTCAAGTGAGGCTCTGTCATACATGTGGTTGTTGATTTTTGTATAAATATATTTATGGTCGGAAAAGTCAAATTGTTTGTGAAATCTGTTAAGTTGCTCAAGCACGAATAATTCACGATAACGTTACGCTTACGATACGCTGGAAAAATCAAATATTAGCTAGAGACGTAACGTGAGTTATTTGTGCTAAACAGCTGGTCCTAAAAAGTTGAAATTTGAAAAGTGTGGTCCTTTTAGTGTGTAGAGGTCTACTAAGAAAGGAATTCCTAAATTGTAACCCCTAAGTGGGCACAGCGGGGTTTGAAGTTTGTATGAAAAAATATTCACGCGAACGAAGTCGAGGGGCTTTCACTCGTACATCGATATAATACAGAGTATAACCGTTAGTCAACGTTGCGGTACAGTAATAGCTTAGCGTAAATATTTGGCCGAACTTCACAGTTCAAGCGGCAGTTAGGACAAATTAGAAGATATCCGCAGTTTATGGGGCTATTTGTAGCAGGTTGCGAAAGTTCTGAAGTCGTGGGTGGAATAGGAACCAACATACAATTTGAGTGAAATTACTAAAATTACGAAGCGCTGTAGAAAACGTGTCAAACGTATTAAACAATATGTATAGCTATATATAACGCACACCCAGAAGTCCTAGGAGTATGAAATTTTGAGAGAAACTTCCGGAAAGGAAATCCCGAAACTCAACACATAAGAGGGGTGCAGCAGGGTTGGAAGTTTGTAAGAGAATAACATCACTATTTATTTATTTACCTCGGGAACTTGAACTGCCCATCTTCAGAGCCTTCCTCTCCAATAGACGACAGCACCCGGCCGTTCACGTCGAACACCTGTACCCTGTGGTTGTTGGAGTCGGAGACTAGAACACGGTTGGTGGACGAGACGGCGATGTAGTGGGGATGTTCCAGCTGGCCGAGCTTTGAGCCAAACGAGCAGAACTTGCCCACAAAGGTCCCGTCGGATTGGAACACCTGGGAAATGAGAAGTCATGGATCATATTGATATGCAGTATGAAGCTGATACAGAACCTATTTGACTTATATAACAAATCAGCTTGCGCCCGCGGCTCGCGTGGTGCCTAGATAAAAAGTAACCTATATGCTATTTTAGGTAAAGAATTCTATATATTCGAAGTTTCTTTGAAATCGGTTGAGCCTTTTCGGCGTGATGGAACCACAAACATCCAAATCATTGGTTTGTGATGAAGAGATAAATTACAGCAATACAACTTGGTTGCCAATATGATATTGCAAGAATTTATTTTATGCCACCTCGGATACTGAAAATCTTTGTCCATAACTGCTTTTTGGCTTCGGAGCCAGAAAATATGAACTACTAGCTATGGTATCTTATCTAGAACTCATGTAAAAATTACGTCAAACCGTTTCTCCATTGCTGTGTGAACGATATAACCAACTAAAAAACTAACACACTTCGATTTCATATGAATGGGAAGAACATACCTGGACTCTATGGTTTTCCTTGTCACACACGTAGATGAATCCGAGGGCGTCCGTGGTGATGCCCCATGGGTAGTTGAACTTGCCGTCTCCTGTGCCCTGGCTTCCGAACGCACGTAAGAAGCGCCCTTGAGGGTCAAATACCTGAAGAGGAAAATTTCGAATTGCATTGGAAATAAAGCCCCCTCATTGTCGCGCATGAAGTACACTTCGCCCACGATTGACACGAAAGCTACCAGCTGTGCAAGCGGGACACGTGTAGGCTTCGTGTAAATCGTGGGTGGCCGTTGCAAAGTGTGGCTGGCTTGTCGACTTTTGTGAGTGAGGAGATGTGGCCTAAGGGTGTCAAATTCAGGAGGTTCATTGGACGCCTGCCACGAGACACCGGAGGCGGCAGGCAGTTACGTCAAACGCCGTCGCTCTTAAACCGTATTCAATCCGCGTGCGATAATCATCAAAAACATATTTTAAAATGATTCTTACATCTTCTGAATAAAGTTCATTTTGAGTTTGACTTTTAGAAACTTGTGATATCGATGAGCTAAATTAGATAATACACGCTCAAATGTCAAACTTCATTAGAGTTAAGGATCATTTTAAACGATTTTTATAATGACATATCAAGGACATATTGCATGTCGTTTGAACACGGGTTTACTTTGTAATTCCAGAACTAAGAACACAACAAAAGCTAATTTCTGCAGCAATATCCAACCAATTTGAACTGTCAGCTGTCCCGATAGTTCCTGAGTTTGATCCAATTCGTTGTATTTCCCCGTGGACAAGGAATTTGTATTCTCCGCTTGTCCTTGACGTATTTCATTAGTGTCAGTCAGGTTGTCCGGTGAAGCCACGAGACATGCTTTAGTGTAAAATCAACCAATAGAATGAGAACAGAATCACGTCATCTACGCGTGATTTCGCAAAAAATCTGCGGAGGAATTCCGTTCTATATTTACAAAGATCTTCACCATATTAAAATAGCATCTCGAAACATCCATCTAGATAGGTAGGTATACTTAGAATAACCCTGGCCGTGGTGGCCCCGTCTGAAGAATAGGCCCCTCCTTAACTACCTATCCGCAGATGTCGTAAGAGGCGACTGAAGGGAAAAAAGCTAGAGGATGGGCAGCAGCGTCACTCATTTTAACAACGATAGCTCTAACTGCGCTCGCCTACCCGTATGCCCAGCGTGGTGAGTATGGGCAAATCACCCCACATGATAAGGAATTTGCTCTGTCTGTGGGGGAGGCCATGTTCAGCAGTGGACGTCGAACGGCTGAAATGATTATGATGACTTAGAATAATAACACAGTTCAATGTAGGTATATAATAATGCACTTTCGACTAATTTACTAAGAAATGAAGATAATCTATTCGAAGGTTCAATGCGACTTTTCCTTATCTAATAATGCACTTTTGAATGATTTCCTTAGAAATTTAGAAAATGAAGATAATACAAGTAACTCTGTAGTATTTTTTTTTTTTAAATCGTAATTATTTAACTAGTAAAAAGATTTAGGTACGTCATTTACGTCATCACGAGGCAGTTTCTCTCGTCCTCAGAGTAATTCATTAGCATCACTCGGCTGGCCTGGCTCGTGGGATATGGAAATTCAATCTCGAGAAAGCGTATTTGTTGAGGTTTTGTTCGTGGTTTTTCAATGTCTTGGAGAATTGTGATGCTGCTTAGACTGGTTTTTCAATAAATACATTACGAGCGAAGATCCGTCAAACTAATTTTACGAATGGACATGTTGTTGTTTGTTTATTTGCTAGAAAATAACTTTCGAACCGTCAATTCGATCTGCATGGAATTTAGCAGGTACAACTAGTTGAGTTTAAATATCATTTTTTTTCTTTTTTTATTGGTTTTACTTAAATAATTTTTATTTCATAGTTGGAGAGACATAGGTACCCAAACTAGGAAAAACCTGTATGATGGCATACCTATACCTTCCGCCAGACAGATATGTTTTTATTATTCAAGATATTCAAGCTAATCTATAGATTAATTAATTTAAAATTTAAATTAATTAATTAAACAGTGGAAGAGAAAAAAAAACAAAAGTAATTAAAAGGAAGTCATGTAAAAGATACTTTTTATTAGAGGGTTTTGTGTCTGTGTGTATGTGTATGACAATCGGTGGCGTAGCGGGCGAGTGCCCGGCGGAAGAAGTGCGGGTTTGCTTTGTTACCAAGCCGTGTTTGTTGCCTGATTCTTCTAGGCTTTGTCGCGAGGAACAGGCATAGCTTCACCTAGTTTCTAAGACGTTTCAAAGTAATCCTAGTGATTTTATTGAAATAAATGCCTTTTGACTTTGACTTTAACTTGACTTTGATTCCCGCTATGAGGCAAAAGTTTGCATAATCTGCAAATATTTGGTCCGGGTCTGGATGTTATGGTACCATGTTATTCGAAGTTTCTGATACCTACGACACCTGGTGTGGGGTCGAAGCTATGTATGTGGCTGTTGGGTATTATTTGATATAAATTGATCCTCACGTCAACTAAATAAAGTCAATTTTGAGTTTGACGAGCTATATCGTCAAAATGTCAAACTCAATAATGACTTTAATCATTAGACGGAAGGATAATTTTGGATGACATATCGCACGCTGTTTGAACACTTCTTTATGCATTCCAAATACCCGCATATAAAAGCACAAGTCATACATTTTCATGACATCTTTCGCCGTCGTTAAAGTAATCGGCACAAGTTAAATATTAATAAGTTGTTTCATGAGTATCGAAACGGATTCTTAGTAAAGTCGCCACAGTTCACAATGTACAAGCCCAACAGTAACTTTTTACGTTAGGTATTTTAAATTATGGCCTTGTGGTAGGTACTCAGAATTACGATCTGAATTGAAATCGTGGGTGGATCATTAATAAAATAGTCTATAAGTACGAAAAATGTAAGTGCATGAAAATGTGAAGGAACACAACTTAAGTAATAATATAAGTAGGTGGCGATGGCCTTGCAACTTGTCACGTAATATGTGATACTCACAACTACAAAATGTGGGTATCAAACAGAATGTTTGGAGGTGCCTCTGACTAATCCCTACCCATTTTCAAAGATCTGATCCCCTGGAGATGAGATAGGTTGTTTACCATGCCTGAGGATAAAAGTCATAAGCCCATATTTGGGTCAAAACATGTTCAATCTATATATTAGCAAAGACAATTATAGAAAAAAATACAAAAAACTTCTATATTGTCTTTGATATTAGGCATCATTTGGGCAATCATTTATTGATCATATTATCAGTTTAAGTAAAAAACAACTTGATGAACGGTCTTGAGCCCTTTCCATCCACCAACTTCCCGCAACCTTTACAATGTCATCGGTCCATCGGCCTTCCAACACTGCGTCGCCCGGTTCGTGGTCGCCATTCGAGAACCTTTACTCCCCAACGGTTATCGGTTCTGCGAGCTATATGGCCTGCCCACTGCCACTTCAACTTGCTAATTCTGAGAGCTATGTCAGTGACCTTGGTTCTTCTACGGATTTCCTAAAAACCAGTACTTCCTGGATATTACTTGCTGTTACTGAGAATTCAATAGCTTGATTCTCAAAATTGCATGAAAAGCAATTTCTATACCTCTTTCATCTCGCCCGAGGTTGAAATTTTTCCAAGACGACTTACTGTTTAGGTACTGTTAAACAATTTATTGTGGCAATCTTTGTCTGTATCTTTGAATTTATAATAGTGTATCGTATAAACGAGGTGCTTTTGCGAGCTCTAAATACAGACATGCAAATTTGGTTTGATAGCAAAGGATTTGCAAGCGAAACTCATTCAGTAGGTACGTGGCTACGACTTTCAGATGGAAGTACCTACTCAAAGTACAGATTGCATAAGAAATCCCGTCTGCATTTCTGGCCCGTTACGGGTAAAATGAAAGACGATGAAGTAGTCGCATTCATTTTCAAAGGTTTTTGCTACCCCGAAAGGGGCTTATTCCTAACAGAATTGGCTATAATGTATGCCACTATTAGAAATCAATAATTTTTCATGGAAAAAAACATAATGCAAATATCAGCTGTTTTGGGGTTAAATTAGTTCAAATTTGATTAATCAGTTGCTGTATACATTTATGCTGAATGACTTGAAATCAATAACCATGATGTCAGCCTAAAAACACGGGAACAGTCTCACGGCCGTAATTGTACTCAAGCCAAGCATTATGTATAATCATTTTGTATTAAAGATTAATTATTGTTCGAAAATTTAGTAAATATGATCAAAGCATTCTCAAAAACCGCGATTATTAAAAGAAAAATCTTTTTCATTTCAATATAAAGATTATTTTGGATGCTCTAGATATAAAATAAGGTATAGGTAAATAGGGCAACAGCCATCACTTTTCATCCCTTATAATATTACCCAACAACTTGGTAGGTTCTACAGGATTTCGCACTCCCTTTCAATGGGCACATAACGGTCTCACGAAAGGATTTTCCCTTCAGATGTCTCTAAAAGAACCGGACTTAGTTGAGAGGAACGCAATGGGATAACTGATTTCATTTGTCACCTATTCATAGCAAAAGTAAATAACTGATTCAGACTGAAGAGTACTGGAAAACTTTGGTTACCTTTTCGTACGGAATTGAGTTGTCCGAATAACGAAACTACAACGCTCGAAATACTATCAGAACTCGTAGACTGGATACGGATTATGGTTGGGGCACACAGGCAATACGGAACACTTGTGCTACTAGTATTTTTCAAACTTTCGCGATCAGTATACATGACTCATTGAAAACAAACGGGTGTTTATCGCTTTGGTACCATATTTTATATTTTCCCTACGTTTTGACTGTGTTGCAACAATCGTGGTCGTGGGCAGACTCACTTCCTGTGCTACTCCCTGCCTATCCACTAGCTTTTTTACCTGAGTTGCCTCTTCAACATCCACGGGTAGAAATGGAGGGGCCTATTCTTCAGCCGGGGTCAGAGAATTACGGGTTGAAAATTGCACATGATAACACATAACACTTTTATTTTTAAATATCATGAAGATACCGCAAACTCAGTTTGGAACGAACTACCAGCTCAGATGACTGTACCGGATTTAACTTTTCATGATGCCGACAACGATCTATTATCCCTCGTCAAATGAATACCTTTCGTTTCCTGTGAAGTTAAGATGCCTACAAGCAGATCCCTGAAACTATTTTCTCACAATTTGATCTGTGAATCAACTCACGGTCGAAGAATACAGCTGGGTTCTTTATATTACTCGTTACTATTGTGTAAGGTATAAAAATTGCCCGTATGATATGCCAAAATATTCGGACATGCCTCTGACTATCTCCCTTAGACATCTTCAAGGATCTGATCGCCAGGAGAGGTTTTTTTGCAGAGAGAATTTGATCTAAACAATGTTAGTACTATAAAGTAAGTACTAACGATTCAAGAATGTATTTTCCGGTTGCTTTCGTACATAAACTTTCAAACAATTTACAGTAGTCGTAAGACATAAAACTGCCCTGTAAATCTTTCGTTTCATTTTGTTCTAGCTTTTAATTTTGGCAACAAAATCGCGGTACGGGGCCACTTCATCTGAAAAATTCCGCCATTTGTCCCGCTGTGACGTGTTAATGTTCCAATTGAAATATGATTTGTGGTCCCGCTCGGCAACGGCCTGAAAGGACCTGGTTTCATGAAACCATTCTAAAGCGTTGTACACCATTGCTAACCTTGCGTCTATGAAATAATAAGTGACGAAAAAATGTGTACCATACATACGAAATTCCTTATCGACTGTGTTTTAACGGTTCCTGTTTCTAATGAGCTGTCAGAGCTCTTAAAGAGCTTTCACAACATGTATTATGGAAAATCGACATTTACATCTTTCTGTAATATAATTGTTTGTACCTACTATAATGGTTGTAAAAGGTTTAGTAGATGGTGAAGATTATACTGACCTGTATGCGATGATTGTATCTATCGGCAATGATGTACTGCCCAATACGGTTTACTGCGACGCCGGCGAGGCAGTCGAATTCACCCTCACCACTGCCGTACTGACCGAACTCCTTCACGAATATTCCATTGGAGTCAAACACCTGAAGACCACATGAATACATAGATTATATAAGATAATAAAAAAATATTCCGGTCATATTCACACGTTCAACTGATCCCATACTAGGCATAGCCTGTACTATGGTGACCAGAGACTGATATATATAATAGATAAATATTTAACACCCAGACACAGAACAAATATCTGTGTTTATCACACAAATGTTTGTCCAGTGCGGGGATCGAACCCGCGACCTCTAGCGCAGAAGGCAGAGTTACTACTAACTGAGCTATGAGGCCAGTCACAGTATAATAACGCGAACGAGACCTGTTAAAACTTACTAGTTAATTAAATTATTATTGAATTATTATTCAACTTGAAAGCTACATTGATGATTTCTGTGGTGTGGCAGATGACGAACTAGAAAAGACGCAAAGATTTCGATTGCAGTGGCGTGGGATAAATTATTGCATAATCTGTTCTTATTTCTTCTGGTTACGTGTGATATGGTACTTATAAACCATGTTACTTCTAGTTTCTGCTACTAAACAACACAAATAATCCTAGGACGGCAGAATATGGCTACAGGGTGTAGATTGATTGGTTTATCAGAAAGAGGCCAAAGTCAAAGTTGAAATAGATGCTACATTTAAATGGAGTAAAGTTGGCGTAGCTTTTCCTCATCAGCGGTAAATAGAAATGATGAAATCCGTTGTTTTGGCACAAGGTCAGACAAAAACGCGAGTGCGAGTTAGTTGGAATGTAAACATGCTGCGGACATTGATGTCGTTAAACAGAGTTTAAATTTAGTGATGGAGTCAACGGAAAGGGATTTCCGATACAATCTTGAAAATAAATCTTAAGAAGATCTCAGAGGAACTTTTTATTATTTATTATTTTAATCTTTATTGCACACAAAGAAAACAATGTACAAAAGGTGGGCTTAATGCCAAGGCATTATCTACCAGCCAGCCTGATTGGGTAGAAACAGGAGGTTGGCGTGCGACAGATTGTTTAACTTAACTAAAAACTATACTATGTATAACCATACACTATATTTAAATATGTATATATATATATATATATATAATACACTGCAATATATTAACAGATAGTACAAAACAAGTGTTTTATTAACAACTTTGCATGGGAATTACATCCTATTTTATAGGAAAACTCACCTGGACTCTGTGGTTAGAAGAATCAGCCACGACCATTGAGTTGTCGGGACCTACAGCGATACCACGAGGCCATGTAAAACATCCGGGTTCGCTCCCCCGACTCCCCACGCTGAATTGTAATCGGCGTTTCTGCAGATACTGGCTCCTAGGGGAGGAACCTGCTGCTGCGAAACCTGACACAAAAATAGCACATTAGAATCAAGAAGAAAATAATACACACGCTAAAACCCAAGCACCAAACCTATGTACACGCCACGCTTAATTCTAACCTGCTACCGCTGCTGTAGCCGCCGTAGGGGAGATGGGGGAGCCTGCCGCGTTTTTTGAATCGTCATCAGAACTGGCAAGCTCATTAGCCGCACGCAAAGGCAGCCCGAGAGACAGGCGGCGCGCATTGCTCGATGAGCTGCTGCCTGTGTCGCGCTCTTTGCCCCGCGATCCGTACTTATTTTTTAAATATCTAGCCCAGGAACTCAGAGCCGCCCCGTCTTTTTCACCGGGCGCCGGCCTCTCGGGCGAGCTCTCTCTGGATTTCAGCGCGTGCGATGATCGGCTGCGAGACAACTCCGAGCCAGTAGTGCCGGAGCCGTATCGAGCCGCGAGGTACGCAGACGGTGAAGCCGTGGTAGGAGATACAGGTTCGTCCTGATCGTCGTCGTCTCCCGCACCGAACCCGGTGTGGCTGCTTTTGCTTCTAGCGAGACGGTTGCGCCGTTCTTTCAGGGCGAGGTATCTCGACCGAGCAGTAGGGTACTTTGATTCGTCATCTATGGACGATGTCGTAGTCTCCTCTTCCTTTGGCTTGCTGCCGTAACGGCTGCTATAGGAGGAACCACTGCTGGCACCATATCTTGGAGCCGGCTCTTCCTCAGTTTGCGAGGGGTTTCTCGTGCGGTAGCGGGATGGAGCAGGCGCTGGTGTTTCTTTCGGCTTATTGTCGTGGGCATCATTTCGAGCGTTGTTGCTACGCGCGAGAAGTGGACCGATGTCGGTGCGCGCCATCGTCTGACTCTCGGGCTTCCTTGGTGGCGCGGGCTCCTCTTCGCTCTCCTCTGACGAGTCGGTCTCCTCCTCCGAACTGGAGTCAGAGACTTCGCGGGCCGGCTCGGCGGGGGCGGGTGCAGGTGTAGGGCGCTGAGCACCTATGAAGCGGCTTTGAACGCGTTGAGCGCCTCCGGTCGAGCCGTTCGTCGTCACTGGTGGTGCTCTGTCACTGCCTGCGGACAATAAACGAGTTGCAGGTTTTGTTGAACCGTATTTTGCTTTTAATTCTGCGATTGTTAGTATCGCACCTGTATGTTTCACCGCCGAGCCGGAACTTTCAGTGGATGCACTCGACTCAGTACTGGGCGCACGAGCGGCCGGTCGGTGAGGGGTCGTTGGTTCGGTCGCTGAAGGTCTTCTGCCCGGTACTGTTGGTTTTTGAGGTGCTGGTGCATTCTTGCGCTGTGTTCTTTGTAGAGATGTGACAGATTCATCATCAGATTCACCATCACTGGACGCCTGAGAAATACATTGAAATTCTATTTGGACACCAAGTGCTAAATAATATTTAAAGAGTTGTGTGTTTATGTGTGTGAATATAAGTTTAGTGGAGTGTATTTGTTGAATGTCGTTAAACTATCGCGATCTCTTTGTTAGTATCGATGATTGTCTTAAGTTCTACGTTGTACTGCTTCTTCAGTGTTCATTCTCTATCTTCTTCCCAACTCACCTCCCGAGCTGGTGTGGGTGGTTTACGATTCAAAGCGGCTCGCTCTTCTTCTGCTACACGTTGAGCAGCAGCACGGTCAGGTTCTGCCGATGACGCTGCTCCTTTGTTTTGCCTCTTCAATCGAGTTATTTCGTCTTCACTTTCTTGTCTTTGTGTGGGAGGACGACGTTGAGGCTGAGGTGTTGGTTGGACTGGCTTAGGTGGTGGCGGTGGTGGTTCTTTCTTTTCTTTCTTTTTACCGCTGTCAGCATCCAGTATCCTTTGCATGACACGTGTACAGTCACTCAGCCTAAATATACCACTGAGTGGACCGCGAGTGGCGTCTTCGGTGTCAACAACTTTCTCCTTCTCTTTTTCTTTTTGCTCAGCCTTGACGGTGCGGCTGGCTTGTTCTGTGTCAGAGTCGTTATCTTGTTGGTGACTCCTGACAAAACGAGAGCGGAACCTGCGAGAAGGTCTGTGTTCTGATTCGTATCCACTGTAGTCATCAGTGGCACCATAGTCTCTCGTGTGCCTTTCAGGTGGCGGAGGCCGGGGCTCTCCGAACTTACGGCCACCTAATAAAGGTTCGTCGTTTTCTGTGTATCCCTTTGCTTCTTCTTGCTGACGGAACTGCGTTGCTAGGCGATGGTCACTCTTCGATCTCGTAAGGCCTTGGCTGGGCTGCAAGCTGCTACCTCCAGCGTATGCGTTCGGTTGAGTGATATTGAGTTCGCCGTAGCTCGCAACGTGCATGACAAGCTGATTGGGATCGTGTGTCATTATAAATCTAACCCTACGATTATAGTCTCCGGCTTCATAATCAAAGTTTCTTAGAAACTCGACCGTCTTCAGGAAGATTTCTTTAGTGTCAACCAATTCAGTATCATCCCATTCGACGTCATCGTTCATATACTTATCGGCGAGATCACAATTACTTTGTATATTACTTAACTCTAACTCAAGGTTGTCCTTGAGGTGCGTAAGATTTCTAAGTTCTGTGGCTAAGTAACGATCAACTTCGTTTCTCAAGAAGTCGGTTCTATCTTTGAGCGCTTTTGCTAATCTTTTGTTGATTTCGTCAACTTCTCCTCCGACTGCTGCGCAGTTTGTTTGAAGGTTTGATGTGTTACGTTCGACAACCCCGAGAATGTCCTGTAGCCGATTCATTCCTCTGCGTATCTGGTTGTTGATTCTTTGGATTTCTCTGCGTAAGACCTCCATGTGAGCTGACTTGCAGTCCTCACAGACTTTCTTGTCGCAGTGTGCGCACTGGGCGCAGTAAGCCTTCTCCGAGCAGACGTTGCATCTCTCCATGACCTGCCCAGCGGTGGGATCTGGAAGTTCTCCAGCAATATTTGCGTGGAGCTCCAGAAACCGTTGTAAGGTAACGTTGGTAGGGAACCCTTGCACTCCCTGGTAAGGGATTCGGTGTTCTGCGCGGCATTCTGGACATTTGACCTGTAAGCAAGGGTTTTGAATTAGTATTGAATCAAGTACATGTGTAAGTTCTGAGATATATGCCACAATAAAATTAATTTCACAAAGAGACTATTTCTACAATATGTTATTATTTTGATGCTCCAAAATGAATGTAGCGTGATTTGCATTTTAGTTTGATACTACTCTTGTAATACAATCAACAGTGCTTTATACTATAAACATCAATATCAAATTTTTCTACAATATGGTGATGATTTCTATCTACAAAAATATCTAATGACACATCTACAAACTTATGTTGGTACCTTTCTGTCCGTAATGGTAGTCTTGTCTACAGATCTGCGGGTATATAAGGTAACTTTCAAGACTTTTCCAGTTCACAAAGGTTTGTTCTTACCTGTCGTCTCACGTAGTCGACGAGGCCGTCCATGCACGGTTCCATGCAGAAGCTGTGCTGGCATGGCAACAGCTTCGGGTTCCGGAAGCGGTCAAGACAGACGCAACACGTCAGCAGCGATTCAAACTGCTCCATTTTTAGTTTGGTTTATCTGTGGAAGGGAAACTGAGGTTAGCTATTATAGCGATTTACAAGGGCGCGGGGTGCAATGTATGGGGAACCCATTGGGAACGTCAGTTCCCACGCGAACAGCCATGTGCCGCACTTGTAGGGAGTAGTCTGACTTATGTGGCTTACTTTTTTTGATCTCTTTTAGTGATGGTATCAGAATAATCTTTTGACAAATATGTTAATTGCATTTATATATACATAGAAGAGTATCGGCAACCCTTTGATATTAGTAAAATAATAAGATCAAAGGGTTGCCGATACTCATCAAGAAAGAAATGGTCAATTTAAAATTACTTAAAATATTAAACTCCATTTCTAACTTTTTCAATGAAATAATATAATTATTATTTTTGCCGTTTATTTTACTAGCAGATAAGTAGGTAACTACAAAATTGGTTTCTATACCAGCTGGTCGATAGTAAACTTTTGGGTAGCATTAAAATTGAATAGTACATAATGAAGAAGGTGATTTTTAAATGAATATTATCTGTTTATTTTTCGCTTATATTTTTTTCTTCTCATTACAGCATAACCCCCTTTCGGGATAGTATACTTGTTACGGAAAACGTTGTATTATCATAACGTACTAAAAATCAGGAACACGGCTTTTTTTTTTATACAACAGAGTTAGCAAACAAGCTTACGGCCCACCTGATGGTAAGCGGCTACCGTAGCCTATGAGCGCTTGCAATACCAGAGGCATCACGCACACGTTGCCAACCCCGAACTCCCTTCCCCCCTAAAGTTCGCGGTGAGTAAGGTTGCCAGAGCTCTGGCAACCTTACTCACCGCAGGAACACAACACAATTTGAAACAAATAATGTTATTTGGCTGCGATCTTCTGTAAGGCGGAGGTACCTCCCCAGGCGGGCTGCTCTAATTCAGAACGAGAAAATCTCGCTGTGCCCTACCTCTTCCTAAAACGGCTGCACTCACAATAATGTTTATGACCTTTACCTAAAATAGCGTTCCACTTTCTTCGGCCCAAGGATTTGTATATTTATCCTAGTACTGCTCTAAACCGCCGTTCACCAAAACAAAGGAGCAGTTAATATAACTACTGATTAGGATAGCAGCTGTTGTATGAAATCATCTGTCAGAATGAGTTCGGCAGTCTTTTAAATGTTGGTTTAATGTGTTGGTGTATACTAGAATTCTTGTGTTCTAATTATGTTCGCGCGGACCGTATCCTAAGAAGATGTATTAATAGAATGGTCTGGCGTTTTAGGGGAAGCGCATCATTAGATTTTTAGCTTTATGGTTGAGATAATAGAGATTATTTTTCTGTGCAGTACTAGCTTTCTAGGAGACAATGAGTGTTTATTTCAAGTGTGACTCTAATGAGGTAACACGCAATTAGGGTTTGTACGTGTCTGAGTGAGAGTTTCGTAACTGAAAGAAATCGGTAAAGTAGAAGATTTTTTTCAGTTTCTTTGTTACTAAATGATTCATTAGTCTTTGTAACTTGTGATCTAATGGAGTATTTTTGTTTGGTTACGTTTATGATATCACAGGTTTTGGCTAAAGATTCATAGCTTGATTTCTTTATTATTTTTGCATCCCGCCCGTCCTTCACAGTGACCGTGTATATATCAAAGATAATACAGTATATATTTTGCCTTTGGTATTATATACCTACCGTGCACACGGATTGAAAATGAAATGAAATGAAAATGAAATAAGTTTATTTTGACGAACACAGACAGAAAACACAAGAAGAAAGAAAACAGTAGATTAAAGATAGGGAGACAAAAGGCAAGACAGCAACCATAGAGTATTACATAGAGGATTGGCTTGTATGGAAATAAATATTTACCTAGGTAGCCTTAACTAACTAAATACCTGCCTGCTACTGTACATAAACTCGTTTTGTTGCTGTGCATGAATGTGTCTACATGTCTGTGCTAGTTATGTGATATGTGTTGAATAAATGGTTTATCTATCCATCTATATTACCCTTGCCCTAGTTTTTAGGGTTCCGTACCTCATTTGTTTTCTTTGAACGTGCCCCAATCACGCTTAAAATGACTGAACTTAATACCGTTAATAGCCCTTATATTGGTTATTTATAGGTTTGTATTCGTATAAATAAGCTGCAATAGCAATTAATGATCATATTCCTGAAACCCCATTATTACAGCAGTAAATAATAGAAAGTTATCAGAACAACACCAAAAATACCCAACAATTTCGCTCGCGACTACAAAATATAATTTATGAACCAACCGCTACATGAAAGATTAGAAAATATTTTGAAGCGTTGTTGTACAAAAGATTTATCTATCAAAAATTTATGGGACATGTTTGTTTGTAACCTTTCGATCGTGGGGAAAATGTTTATTGTAACAGTTTCGGATTCCCATTGTTTATGAATGATTTATTTAAAAGTTTTATGCGTGTCTCTATGGCTTCTATAGGTTTTAAGATTATTTTGACGTGCAATTTCATAGCTGAACGATCAGAAACTGTCTCTTCTTGAAAAGTCAACACATTTTCAAATTCATGCAACGTAATTTAAGATTTTTTAAAGTAAATATGTCTCTATACATTGATTTTATATTGGTTAAATTCAAAAAGTCAAGGCAAATTATCGTATTTTATCTAAACTGTTCGTCATGGAACTCTTTGGGGGAGGTCTATGTCCAGCAGTGGACTTATGCAGGCTGATGATGATGTTGATGTATGTATGCATGTCAGTAAAAGACGTCTAGTATCAAATAATGATGATATACCTACATAGTATCACTCAGCAGCTATATTTCAGAGAGACTTCTTCTTCTTGTCGTAACACTGATTCTTTCTTGGTCACCTGTATTATGTCAGTGACCAGATAGAAGTACGGTGGCCCTGAAAAGGGCCTAAGACCATCGATGAAAGAATCAGTGTAGTGAAAGGATTTAAGTTCGCCTCTTAGAGGCTCCTAAAATCAGAGGGACTAACTTATTGCAATGATCTATCCAAATGTATCGGTCAACACATTAAATAACCAACGAAATCAAAAAATACATTAAAATAATCAACAAAATGTATTACAATCTCGGTCAATTTGGGAAAACAATTCGAACGGTGAATTTAAAAACCACATACAATCATTCTCTTTGTTTTACTTTACTAAAGCTCGTTTCATACATTACGGTGGCCGTTATACAACTGCCAGTATACACTGTCTTTCTCACTATTTTAAAGGAGCCTTGCACCTTGCAGCGGTTATAATAAGCTTATCCAGCACCGTGACGGAACAAAGACGTGGTCTCTCACTATGGTCGTGTCTCACACTACTAGTGGGTAGTGGTAGCTGAGTGCAGCGAGCTATGCAGTGAATTATACTTGGCGTTCATCTACGTGATCGAATCAAAAATGAGGAAATCCGTACACATAATAAAGTCAATGACATAGCCCAGAGGATTAATATGTTGAAATGGTGGGCGCATAGCTCTGAGAAATGACGGCCGTTGGGGCGGAAAGGAGTGGACACCTACTTTTTAATGGCCTCATAATATTGGTTCCTCTGGAAATCTGAGGAGTAGCCAGCAGGAAGCCTACTACGTTTTCTTGAAGAGCTTGAGTTAAGGCCTAATATTGGAAGAATATCTAGAGCCTATTGAGCCATAGCCATATTCAAAAAGTGACTTTATCAGTTAAATCAAAACGATTATTTTTGTAACATCTTAGAAACAGAGGAAGCTTATGTCTGTTCCTCACGCCATTAGCAGACTAAAATTTTTGATCGATGATAATTTTACTAAATTAAACGGAGAGGGAGTAGAATTGAGTATGGTGGTATAAAATAAGGTCAATCCAAAATGGCCACAAAGTGAAACAAAATTTGAATCGGTGGTTTAGCTATACTCGTATTACGGTGGTCAAATCACAGTGGGTAATTTTAGGAGACCAAAAGTTGAGCCACAGCTGTGCGGTTTCATTGGTTAATGGAAATTGCGATAAAATATCCAGTTTTTAAAGCAAAAATCATCATTGCGTTGTAAATCGGTTTCATGAAGAAAATATGCATTTCTATCACCACTTGGTCCACACCACTCACCACAAACTTGTTCCTGCCGCATATTACTTCATAAAAAACTTTAATTCATTGCGAAATCTCGAGGTGGTATGATTTCCCCTTTCCCCTATAATGTGGCACCGTACCATATGAATATATTCTTTGTGGTTTTTAAGCAACAAATCATATTTTGAACAAAACAGGAGATAATTTTTTTTTTTATAGTTTTACTGGCTAACTTTATCTATGATTGAAAAATTGTAAAAATCTGGATAATATCTAAAACCAAGGGAATTGCAGTTTGAAAACTTGAGAGCCGGATATCCCTTTTCCCCATTTTTAAAATGAACACTCTTTTAAATAAGTTCCCAAAACCAAGTAACCAACAGACTGTTGCATGATTGACTTGTACTGTTTTAACAGCAGAAGGTTGAACAGTGCCTATAGCACTAGTTTCTGAGTTGAATACACTTATCAGTGACGGGACTTACTTTTTTTGTTAATCATCGTATTTTTTGTTAATTATAACGCATTATAGTTTGAGTAAATATTGGGTCAGTCGGTGTCAGCTGACTGCCAACAAAGCTTAGCTATAGTTTTCTTCTCTGATGTTATCTATGCAACTAGTTTTTAAGCAATGTAATTGAAGCTTAGGCACTTGACACTTAGTTTGATTAGAAGGCTAATTTATTTTTATTATATTATTATTAGAGTTTGAGTAAAAGTCATTCAATTATACGTGTTTGTGTTGAAGATAACCGTGTTGGCCTAGTGGGCAGTTCCCCGAGTTTCGATCCCAAGGTCGTGGTTTCGAACCTGGTCGTGCAGAAATAAGTTCTATGAATGTACTTATATACGATCTGATCGCTTGGAGATCTGAAATGATGTCAACCATTCTAGACTATTCTATTTTTTATTTTTATTTTTAAGAAGTGAACGTCTTGCATCTGACAACTTTAGCGACGCACTCGTTAGCAATTTAATAACGCTATAAACTAATGTTATAGGTAAAATATAAAATCATAAGATAAACAGGAAAGCCGGGCTTGCCTGCAGAAACTTTGCAAATTCTGAATTAGTTATAAACTTAGAAATCACAACTTCAGTAACTTAAGAAGCTGGCTTCCTTGATTTGTATTCTTTTCTGTTAAATATTTTTTAAATGGTTTTACGAAAATGGAGTAAATCTATTCGGTGGTAAAATGTGTTTTTTTTTATGAAAGCAATCAACTCAGTACCTGACAGCTGAATATCTCTATATTTTCAAAATGATCCGAGTTACTTTACTGGACAAAATTGGGTTCAACTGTGTATACTGTAAAATAAAATCTACCTGTGAAAATAAAAATGAAGCTCCATATTATGCGCCAAACGAACAAGCTCCATTTAAAAAATGCTCTTTGGTAAGCACATCACTAGAAAAAGACTAGACGGATTTGACCTTTTTTTTAATGTCCGTTTTTATATAAAGAAAAATATCATATAAAACTAGATACTGACTGACTGACAATCAACGCACAACCTAAACCAAATGCCCTAGGAATATAATTTGGAGGGTATCTTTTTGTTGCAGTGCAGGGGTGCACTAAGAAAGGAATTTCGGAAACCCAACCCCTAAGGGCAGCAGGAGTTGAAGTTTCTATAAAAATAACATCAAGCAAAAAGTCTTGGAGGTTTCAATTAGTAAGTAATAAAACCCTGTTCGATCCTAGAGGTATTACTAGTGAACGAAATGCTGTAATAAATCGAGGCAAAATTCACTTTCTTTCACTACATTTATCCTATTATCACTATTATTCTATCACTTATTTCATCGACGGTCATAGGTCCTTTTCAGGGCCACCATATCTCATGTCACCGACCTAATACAGTATGACCAAGAAAGAATCATTGACGCAACAAGAAGAAGAAGTAGGTAAACAAAATGCAATATTTTCGGAAAGAAAAATATTTTTTCCTAATTATTTAATAAGTTATTTTGAGAAAAATATTCAGAGCTTATTACAGTATCAGCCGATGATCAGGTGCAGCGAGGTCAAGAACCCGGATATCACAAGTCATGTTGCCAAATTGTCAAATAGGTACCATGCGAGCAAAACCGCGTGCCTATAGCAGCTAGAAATGTATTTACCTACCGGTGCCGGTGTGGAAAGCGTGACGCGGTAACACGTGCGTGTATTTTGCGTCGCGTTACTGCGTCACTGCACGCGGAAATGCGCTATTTTTAGCTCTGACTCCACAATGATTAGCGTTTTTCATTATAACGCTTTGTTTCCTTCCAGAAAACCTTGGCCGGTTCTCCATTTTCGTGAAAATACTTTATTAATTGAACAAAACTCAAACACAAATCCCTTCCTGAAAGTTTTCTCGAAAAATTACCTAATTCCTTAGGTAAGCGAAGAGACCGTTTTGACTAAACAGGTCTACGACAAGATCCAATTTTCTGTTGGCGTTAACGCAAGAGGAATTGTACGGAAAAAAATCAAATGTTTTTTAAGTGTCTGTAGTCTGTAGTGTCTTTTCTAATTAGGTTGTGCTGTGCTTGTGTGTCCAAAATAAATATATTTTCTTTCTTTCTTTCTTTTAAGAACACAGTAGCATGGCTGTCGAGTTATGCTATGCAAATTTTTGTATTTGCGAATATTCACTGCTACGAGTAGCATGGTAAAACATCCATGACTGGGGATCCAAGAGTAGTCAGGACAAGGTAGGTATGTACTATCATCATCTCCCTGCCCTTATCCCACTTCATGTGGGGGGCTCATCATGTTTTTCTCTTCCACTCCCCTCTATCAGCCGTCATATCAGTATTCACTCCATAAGTATAATTTCATTCCATTTCATTTATTTCCTAAAGAGTACACTATTTTTACAGGGGCACCTAATGCAACAGTGTACTTACCCATACATATTAATATCAGTAACAATAAAAATATATCTATATAATATCAAACATTATAAAAAGATTAATTTAAAGTAATTCCATACTAATTAAGATTTATAATAATAAAATATAATCATAAAATAAAATAGAATGTTTATGATGATGTATGTTTATATTAATCAGACACCGTAACCACTAAACGGTGAATTAAATTTGGCATGTTTGGTTTACATAATACAGGCTGTAATGCAATGAAAATTATCTTAAACCTTAGATCATAGCTAAAATTCCGGTCGAAAAAAACCGAAAGCTCTACAGCTCTATTGCAGAATGGCCGTCAAAGCAAAGCAATGTAGAGCTTTCGGTTTTTCTTTGACCGGATTTTTAGCTATGATCTAAGCTAGTAACCACCTACTATGTGTTGATATGTACCACCAACACATAGTTGGTGGTTACCGTACTATGTGGTTACCGTAGCCTATGAACGCTTGTAATACCAGAGGCATCACTCACGCGTTGCAACTCCGAGCCCCCCTCCCCTTAAAGAGCTATGGCAACCTTAAACACCGCAGGAACACAACACTATTTGAAATAAATAATGTTATTTGGTACCAGTCTTAGAGCGAGAAAATCTCGCTATGCCCTACCTCGAATTGTCAGCAGAACATGCTTTAAATGCAAAAATAGCCCCGAATTTGTATTTTCGGCATTGACCAGCTGTTTGTGAACTCGCGATAAACCAAAATGCCAAACCTTGACGGCTTGCCAAAATCCGAATCCTTTGTTAAAGCATGCTTAACAAAGCGGTACTTACGATTATTGCCACATAAAAAAATTAAACACACTTGGATCCTCACACAAAGGGTTACAGGGATGTTTTACTTGTCATGTTGTAGGCCAGCACTATTTTATCGACTAGATTTTTATCACAGGTTGAGTGTGCTCTCGCACGCACGGAAGACTGAAGACTGGCGGGAATTCGATACGTGTGCGCAGGAGACTATTCCTGGACACCGTACTTCGTGATTTATTTTCTGCTCGTCACAGTTCTATACAGAAAGGTCATTGGACAGGTTGGCTGTTTGTTTTTTGTTGCGTTTCCTGTTAACATTTAATGAAATGCTACGTTTTATGGTGCATTTGTTTGTTGTCTCTTCTTATTAGTTGTCTGTCCACTGATTAGTCAACACGTGTTTGTAATCGAAACGCACTTTTGGTCACTTTTCGAAACAAATTTTGTAACTAAAAAAAGTCGTGTTGTTGGTTGGAAGGTTCCCCAACTTCCCGTCTTCCCGACTTTCGAGCCGGAGGTTGTGGGATCGAACACGGGTGCGCATTAACCGTGAAAAAAACGGCGAAGGAAAACATCGTGAAGAAACCAGTAAGTATATCTTCGGGTATGCCTCTGACTACCTCCTTTATATAACTTCAAGGATCTGATACGGTCTTTAACCGATTGCCAGTAAATATACGTGACGCACCTTCCACGCCTGCCTTTAAAATAAGGCTAAAAAGATTTCTGACGGTATCAGTCTTGCTTACCATTCGTGGGGATAAAAGTCGTAGGCCTTCTTTCATTTCTTGAACGAGAAGATGACGTGTTTCAAATTCGATATTAATTTTTTAAAAGTTCAGGTGCTTCCGTTATCGTCGTCCTCATGATTAGCCTGAAGAAGTTAACTGCTGGACAGCCTCCCCTAATCACCCATAACAAACGGTCTTGAGCCTTTTCCATCCACCGATTTCTGGCAACCTTCAAAATGTCGTCAATCCATCGGGTGGGGAGCCTTCCAACACTACCCGGTTCTTGGTCTCTATTCGAGAAACTTTACTCCCCAACGGTTGTTGGTTCTGCAAGCTTTATGACCTGCCCACTGCCACTTCAACTTGCTAATTCTGATGTCCCTTGGCCTTTTCCTCATTTCAGATCTTATCACGTAATGAAACACCAAGCAATCTCTCCATAGCCCGTTGCGCGACTTTGAACTTGTGTGTGAGGCCAATAGTTAGCGACCAAGTCTCAGTACCATATGTCATCGCTGTTTACATTCTAATAAAATGAATCCCAGGTCATCCATAACATTTTGGCCGACCACCATGAGCTTTTTTAATGATGATGCAAAAGTACAAAGAAGTATTTTGGCAGCATTCTGGAGTAATACACAACACATCAACAGCAACGCACTTGACCGAATTATGTTTGAGCTGACCTTATTTGTTTTAAATATACCGATTTTATAAACAATATTTATACTTGTTTAATGCAGTAGATATTTTAAAAAAGAAAAAATAATCATACCTCGATCTCGATATATTTTGCTAGCTATGTACTTGTTTATTTTTTGGACGTATAAAATAAATCTCTTTCAGTCGTTAGGTGTAACTGTAGGCACTGGAAATTGCGACACAGTACTTATACTTCTGCAATTTTCGGTAGTCTAATTTGTATGTTATACCTACCCGTATTTACGTTCAAATAAATAAAAAATAATAAAAGTGTTATATGTTTAAATTTTAGTGAATATATAACACTATACCACTCAATCCGGTCAATTACCTAATGTAGAATGATCAAGAATGGATCAGCAATTCAATAAGCAATTATATAAAAGTTGATTCATAAAATGTATGCTATCCCGAAAGTCGCTTATTCTACACCCAATTTATATAGGCAATAAAGTTTATTCTACGACTTTTAGAAATTAGACATTTTTCATTGAAAAAACTCTGTTTTGTGGTCAAATCATGGGGTTGAGAGGGTTTGTGGTTTTTTTAATAGTGATGTTTCTTTCTGCATAATGTATTATATATTCTTTATTTCTCTTGATATATTCGGGATGGTATACATGTTATAGATCAACTCGAAGTCACTATTTATATCATCCAGCCAATACGTTTTAGATTAGCCGCGCAAACATACCCAAATAGTTTGATGATGATGTCTGACTTTACGTAGTATCGTCTGATAGTTTGGTCATCGTCGTAACTGAATGGGATCGCCCACACACCATCCCACACATAGGTAAAATTGATGTTTTGCAAAACATGTTTCTAGATGTTTCTTTAGAAAGTCAGTGTCCCGAGCACGAATGGACAGCGTTACGATTACTATAGCAAAAGTCAAACATTCAATTCTGGCGAGAAATTCACTCTGGAAATTGTCAATAGTCAATAGTCAATAGTAATTTATTGGTAAAAATTGTTTACAGGTCACTCGATACTACATAATAGTAGTCTTAACAAAACTAATAATAATAAATTAATAATAGGTCCCTAGTTAAGTAGGTACAATAAATACTTTTTTTATAATAATCATAGGAATAACATTAAATTGAATTATATTTCATGAATACTAGGTACCTACATGAATACCTAGTTACGTATTGACGAATTCATCATAACTGTAGAAAGTCTGCTCGACTAGCCAATGCTTGAGCCTCGTTTTAAAACTCGATAGACTGCTGGCAGAGCGTATGGTTTCTGGCAGTTTGTTGTACACCGTGGGGCCCATAATATGAGTCAGCTTTGAGGACTTTGTCAAGGACCCATTCCTTACATTCCGTACAGCTGCAAGTCGGTCTCTATTTCGCGTGCTAATAACATGCGTATCGCCCAGTCTTACATAGTGCTCTAGGTTAGTCCATTCATATATTGCTACTTGCATTATTACAATGCACGGTAGTGTTAAAATACCTAGTTTCCTAAAGTGGGAAATCTGTGGGGGAGGCAATGTTCAGCAGTGGACTTCCTACGGCTGAAATAAAGATACTGTTAGTGGAGCCTAAGCTTAAAGGCCATAAAACACAAGAAAATTACCTGGGCCCAAGTAAAAATACGACGCGTGTAAATAGTATTTCTCCCAGCACATTTTTCGCTTGACTTTAGGCGGTTTTTCAGTCTTAAAATAAAAAGGCGCCGTTGATTTAGGCCGCGGTTATTCCCCATTTCGTCTGAAGTTAGGGGCGCGATAAATATTTGACGTCGGCTCCCTTTACAGGAAATGTTTATTTTTTATTTGCACCCCTTGTTTGATATATAAACTGTTGTGTAGGTCTGTGATAGACTGGCGACAAGTGCGGACGTGAAAAGTGGTTTTGGACAACATTTTTTTTATTACAACTAAGGTGGCTAACTATCTTACGACCCACCTGCTGGTAAGACATTACCGTATCCTATGAACGTATGCAATACGAGGCATCATACTAGCTTTGCCGACCCCGAACCGGCCCTCCCCTTAAAGAGCTGTGGCAACCTTACTCGGAACACAACACTATTTGAAACAAATAATGTTATTTGGCTGCGATCTTCTGTATGGTGGAGGCACTACACCATTTTGAGCTAGAAAATCTCGCTGAGCACTACCTCGCCTCGACTTGGAATGTTTCATAATAAATCCATAGCAACCCATTGGCTGATTTTACTCATATTTTTACCAGGAAATCTTGATAGTACAAACAGTTGGTCTACTAAATTATCTTCTCTAACAAATACACTTACAAACATACAGATACAACGCCGGTTATTCAAGTTATTTGAGAGATCTTTACATACTTCAATCACTCAATCAAGAGATATTGTGTGTAGTAAACGTTTACGAAATTACTACTTATATTAACATGTATAAGAATTTAAAAAAAAAAACTAAAAACCGACTTCAAATTCCTGAATATTTACAAGATTAATATCAACCTCTTTTTTTTTGTTATCAACCTCTTTGCGTTTTGCTTACCTACTGAGGATGACACTGGCCACCTTCACTTTCGAATAAAAAACAAAAGTAAGTATGACATTCATTCATCATCAATAATAAGTCTTACGGTTATAATAAGACTGACTGACTGACAATCTAGCCACTACGGTTTTATTCGCTTTGAAAATCAACTCAGAGCCTAACCAAAATCCTAAGGGTATGAAATTTGCAGGGTAGCTTCCTGTTGTAACGTATGGGTGCACAGAAAGGAATTCCCGACACACAACCACTAAGTTTAAAGTTTATGTAAAAATAGCAGCAACCGTACGAAGTCGCGGGGATAACCATACCATAAAACCGTCGACAAAAAAAAATTCGGCAAGTCGTGATTTCAAGAGATGATGACGTTTTTTTAATTTTTACGGGACAAGTAGCAATCCCTCAGGTATTAAATTAATATGGGACCACCCCTGGACCTTACTCTATACACCAGCGAAAGAATTATCAAAATTGGTTTAGTATTGGCGGAGATATCGAGTAACATACACAAAAAAAAAACATAGCTGACTTGAGAACCTCCTCCTTTTTGAAGTCGGTTAAAAAGAAAGTGGGACGGCAAAGTTTTGCATAAAACAAATCATAAAAACTTTATGAATAAAAACAAAAAGATTTTCCACGACACTTGACTTGTTTAAGGATACCTCATTAGTGAAATGTGCTGTGAGGGAGTACTTGTGCTTATCTCACTTTATAAAAGGCCTGGGTTTTATTAAAAACGGTGGCAGTTATTGAAGTCGATAAACAATAATAATATAAATTTTATTTCAGGTAACTTAAGAATAGTACAGATGGTAAAAACTATTTCTGAGACCCATAGAAATATATACCTTAAGCTAATATATATAAAATACCTATTAATTATTGCACACGTATAGGCGACGACCTGTGACGTTTCTGCCCGGTGGCGACGCCTCCGGTGTCTGTAGTCAGGCGTCCGACAAACCTCCTGAATTTGACACCTTGAGGCCACATCCTTTAGGTTATATGTTAATGATTTATATTATGATCGTAAGCAACTCTAAGAGGTACCTTTTTTTTTTTTTTTTTTATACTACAGAGGTGGGCAACGCGTGCGTGATGTTTCTGGTATTGAAAGCGCTCATAGGCAACGGTAACCACTTACCAACAGGTGGGCCGAATGCGGGTTTGCCACCTTAGTTGTATAAAAAAAAATGTCATCACGACCGACCAGTACGACACCTAGAATGTGTGTTTGTCTGGGCTCCCATTTCTATAGTTCGGGAAAAAAACTGTTTTTTTTAATTGATAATTTAGTATTTTATTTTATAGATAATATTTGTTTTTTATTTGATAGTAAAGCCCCTTTCGGCATAGTAGCATAACAATTATGAAACACCTTGTATTACCGTCACTATTGACTGCCCTCATAGCTCAGTTGGTAGTAACTCTGCCTTCTGCGCTAGAGGTCGCGGGTTCGATTCCCGCACTGGACAAACATTTGTGACTAACACAGGTGTTTGCTCTGGGTCTGGGTGTTAAATATATATATCTATTATGTATATCAGTCTCTGGTACCCATAGTACAGGCTATGCCTAGTTTGGGATCAGTTGACCGTGTGTGATATGTCCGGAATATTTTTTTTTTATTAACTATGTCTGCCGTAATATAACAGTTAGCACAATTTAGAAAATAAAGCTTAACACTTTGTGTAATATGACTCCTTTTTCCTTCAGCTGAGAAAATTTAATCAAGTGACGAAACATTCTACTGAAATTCAAACTTTCGTAAAGTTTGAAAAGTAAGAAGTCGTTTGAAATTATGTCTTAAGAACGCGGAACATTTACGTCATGATAGCTTCCGTGCATCGAGGGCAGGTTGGTCTTAGCCGAGATCAAACTGCCCCAGACGGCCACTAGGCCACTAGCTTACCCGCCCGCACCTTCATCCGCGTGTTCATGTATGTTCCTACTTTGATTTTTGCCACTTCGTACACTTGAGATCTTGATTTTCCGACCCCGACTTTCGTACACCTGTGTACGAAATCACAGGGCGCTAGCGCTAATCGCAAATATTTATTTTTCAAAATGGAATTTCTCCTAAAATGAAACTTTAAAACCTCTGTAAATACTTTTAATTATCCTGCGGTAAAGCCACGGAATTAAAAAGCGCGCAGTTCTCATTAGAAAATAGTAACGTAGGACGTAGGCCAAGCGGCGATTTTTCATCCGACTTGATTTACAAAAATTGAGTTTTCAGAATGAAAAGTTATTTTGATCAAAATAAATAAATATTCCGGATATATCACACACGGTCAACTGATCCCAAACTAGGCATAACCTGTACTATAGGTACCAGAGACTGATATACATAATAGATTAATATTTAACACCCAGACACAGAACAAACATCTGTGTTAATCACACAAATGTTTGTCCAGTGCGGGGATCGAACCCGCAGCCTCTAGCGCAGAAGGCAGAGTTACTACCCACTGAGCTATGAGGCCAGTCGGCCAATCATAAAATATAGCCATCACAAGGATATTGGAGCTTTCTATAAGATTTTTAGAAAAGGTTTAGTAGTTCCAGAGATTACCCCGTTATGGAGCTATGAAGGCACAGATGAACATAAATAATAAACATAATCGTACATACACAAACCCAATTTGGATCAGTCATTAGCAATATGGATGAGTCGATCTACAGCTGATATGCTGATATGATGATTTGATGAGACAGCGGTAAATTTATTGTGAACAATGAACAATATTATGTTTTGCATCTGCGCACTTTTTGATTTGTAGCTATCACAAATTATTTCAAAGTATGGAGCAAGACTTTTATCACAGGACAAATATCAGGTCAGGAGATTTCTTGAGAGTCATCCATTTTACCATATTACCGAATATATGAATTGTTCATTCTCTGATGTGCGTACGAGTAATATTTGGTAGGACAGTATCTATTAACCCATTAATAATCTTTAATAATAATAGTAATACTTAATTAATAATCTGCATGATAATTTATGAAATAATTGTAATTGGACATACCTATGTTATGCAATATAACGCTAAGGGTGAAATAAATGAATGTGAATATGAATATCACTCTTCTATCAAATAAATTCCAACAAAACTTTCAGCCAGGCATTATATCTTTACGAATCAAGAATATTAAGTAAAACCCTTTTCTGTGTGCGACCGACTCAACAATATTATGACTGAAAGACGTCATATTTCTCTGAAATAAGGTTGAAAATACAGCTGTCATTTCTTGCGAAACCGAAGCTAATGTTGGAATTTAATTATTTATTACTACTTCTCCAAGTTTAGAAGCCCTTCGGAAAGGTAATCAGTACTCCACCGGCGTCTGAACTCGCGAAGACAACTCATAAATAAATCCAGCATGTTGTAGGTCCCTTAGCACAAAACTCAACTTAACATGGACTAGCTCGCACTAAGGCTAAAATAGATAATGTCAGGCCAGAATGAATAGTCACCGTGAGACTTGAAAAGTTAAAAGCTTGACGGTTTTCGTAGGAGCGTATGGGCATATAGCGTATGGTATTAAGAATAGGCCCCTCCATATCTACCTATCCGCGGATGTCGTAAGAGGCGACTAAGGGAAGAAAGCTAGGGGATGGGCAGCAGCATCCCTCATTTTAACAACGATAGCTCTAACTGCGCTCGCCAACCCGCATGCCCAGCGTGGTGAGTATGGACAAATCCCCCACATGATAAGGAATTCGCTCTGTCTGTGGGGGAGGCCATGTTCAGCAGTGGACGTCGTACGGCTGAAATGATGATGACGATGATGATGTATGGGCATGTCATGCGGAGGGAAGAATGTCATGTGACGAAAAGAGTGACATATGAATGTGGAAGAATGGACCAAATCGGGGTCGGTATTTGACATTTGCACTCGTATTGTAAGCGTAACTATTGTAAATTGTTCATGCTCGGGCCACATTGTAATTTGCGGCCGACTCGCTAGCGATACCAAAACGTGCGGACTAATGCTAACGTTTCAGAAGTACCTAAGAGCGTGAAATTATTAATTTTCGTTGCTATACAACTTGCAATGAAACTCGCAACTTATGAAAACTCACTTTTGTTTTGAGCACAAAGTGCCGCGAATGTTTGCTAATTACTAAACAGTACAGCTGAAATGTTTGTAGAAGATCAATTTTATTAATTTTTCGTTTCCAGTTTTTACTGGCCTGTATTAGGTCAGTGACCAGGTTGAAATATGGTGGTCCTGATAAGGGCCTACGACGCCCGGTGAAAGAATCAGTGTAGCGAAAGGATTAAAGTGCGCCTCTTAGGGGCTCCAGCATTCGTGTCCTCAAATATTCGGATTTATTTTCACCATTTGAAAGCACTAGTATAGTGCAAATACATTTTCCGAATAAAAATCCATTGGTGCACGACCAGGATTCGAACCCACGACCTCTATATTGACCTCTAGATTGGAACGCGGAGCCACTACCACCACTGCTCTGAGTGCTCTACATTGTTTACTGATATAGAAATAACAAGTTGAACTTTTTGAGAAAGCTATGTTCAGGAGTGAACTTCATCAGACTGATGATGATGATTATAACTTTCTAGTAATGTAAGATTGTTATAAATATTTCTGTAGAAAATTGGTATTTTTGAAAAATACTGTTTTTTAAAAAATACTGTTTGTTAATTAAACTCAGTTTTAAATGCTTGGAAATAACTACAACCATGCCTTTTTTGCCTCCATATTTTTTGTAAATACTTTCTCCGCTGTTTCTTTATTAGCTGTGACCATGTTGTACGAACGCGATGTTCGTACAAACAAACTCTGGTATTGAAATCGACGATTAAACATCCACCCATCCTTATTCTCAGAGTATTACGGTACATATTACTCCATAAATAAATTAGCGAGTAGGTATGAGCGTTGGTGTGGAAGTAATACAAAAACACAGAGTATAACTAGAAACAGAATTCCGATACACAACACAATAAAAAAAATATGTAGGTTTTCTTTCAGATAAGATTTCTTATCAAATTTAAATGATTGAATCCTAATGTGTTGCTTTCACTTTAAAATAAATAATAAAAAATAAATGATTTTTTAGTAGTTAATGCTTCTACGCGTGTGGCGTAGCTTTCCTAGTCGTTTTTAATAGATCTTAGGAGGAGGTAGGGCACAGCGAGATTTTCTCGTTCTGAATTGGAGCAGCCCGCCTGGGAGGTACCTCCGCCTTCCAGAAGATCACAGCCAAATAACATTATTTGTTTCAAATAGTGTTGTGTTCCTGCGGTGAGTAAGGTTGCTAGAGCTCTTTAGGGGGGAAGGGGGTTCGGGGTCGGCAACGCGTGCATGATGCCTCTGGTATTGCAAGTGCTCATCGGCTACGGTAACCGCTTACCATCAGGTGGGCCGTAAGCTTGTTTGCCATCTCTGTTGTAAAAAAAAAAAAAAAACTGCTAAGTTATGCAACTTTCAGCGCAGTCTTAAAATGGATGGATGATCGCTAGTTCACGAACTACTAAGTTGTTCTTGTAAATCATGTGTGGGATATACAACGTAGAGAATAGAGGAGGTATACAAGTTGATTTATAAGTTGTTTAATATCCCGAAAGGGGCTTATTCTACATCCAATTCGCAATATTGTTCTACGACTTTTAGAAACCCGTAATTTTTCACTGATAAAGCTCTTTGTGTTAATCAGCTGTTTTAAGCTCAAAACAGTCATCAATCCGCTTATTTAGATAACAATCTTGATGCTGAACTACGTGTCCGTTTAGTAATTTGTTATAAAATACAAATAACATAACAGATAATTTGAGGAATTTTGTAAAGAAAATGAAAAATTAAGTAATAAAATATTTTAATTTTTCGTTAGTAATCTTTATTTTTGTTTTGAATAAGCTTTTTTCGGGAAGCGTATACCATCCTGTTATGAATTGCATTGTATTAGATCGGAGGTTGTAAGGGGTGTAAGGGGTTCCATTAACAACTTACGGAACCCAAGCCAACCTCACCGGCTCGTGGTACACCCTGCCGTTCAGCGAACGAGGCTCTGTCGTCCCACCCACCAACCCGCACTGGACCAGCGTGGTGGGTTATGATCCAACCCCCCCCATATGATAGGCACAAAGAAAAGACGGCCCCCAGTCCCCGGCAGCTCCGCTATTCCTGGCACTGGTAGCAGCCACGGTAACGGCGGAGCAGGGGGTGCTAAGAATCCCCGGCAGAGGCCCAGCTACCAAACCCCACGAACCCTGGACCTGGTAACTTTCAACGCACGGACGTTGAGGACCGACGAGAAGTTGATTGAGCTGGAAGAAGTAGTAAGTAAGTTGCGCTGGGATATCATAGGATTATCAGAAGTCCGAAGAGAGGGGGAGGACACGATAATCCTGAATTCCGGCAACTTATTCTACTACCGGGAGGGAGATCAGCTATCCCAACACGGTATCGGGTTTCTCGTCCATAAGTCCCTCGTCAACAATATTGTAAAGATAGTGAGCGTTTCGAGCAGGGTGGCATACCTTATACTCAGAATCACCGAACGGTATTCGCTGAAGGTCATACAGGTATACGCCCCACACTCAAAACGCTCAGACGATGAAGTGGAGGCTATGTATGATGACATTTCAAATGCCATGCATGCCTCGAAAACACACTTTACAGTTGTGATGGGGGACTTCAACGCGCGGCTAGGCACGAGGAACGGCGATGAACTGAAAGTGGGGCAATTTGGATTTGGACAGCGAAACCAAAGGGGTCAGCGTTTGGTCGACTTCATGGAGAAGGAGGGACTCTTTGCGATGAACTCTTTCTTCAAGAAGCGATCGTCCAGAAAATGGACGTGGCTGCACCCCGGCGGTTATAAAAGCGAGATAGATTTCATCATGACGACCAAGAAGCAAATATTCAATGACGTCTCTGTGATCAACAGGGTCAAAACCGGCAGTGATCACCGTATGGTTAGAGGCTCATTGAATATCAACATTAAGCTGGAAAGGTCTCGTCTGATGAAATCTACTCTTCGCCCAAGTCCTGTCCAAATTCAAAATCCCGAGAGCTTTCAGTTAGAACTCCAAAATCGCTTCCAAAGCCTGGCTGAATGCGAAACAGTGGACGAGCTGAACAACGGGCTAGTGGAAATTATCCAAGCGGTTGGGTCGGAGTTCTTTAAGACCCACCGTAAAAATAGAACCCAGAAACTCTCTGAGCACACTCTAAAACTCATGGTTGAGCGAAACGAAATGAGACTGCATTCTTCAGTGGACAGGTCGAAATACGGCGTGCTCAATAGGCAGATCTCTAAGTCCATGCGACACGATTTGCGCCTTTTTAATACAGCTTGTATTAAACGCGCCATAGAGCGCAATAAAGGCTCGAAAGTGTTCGCAAAAGATCTGTCTATTGGACAAAGTCAGTTGACGAAACTGAAGACCGATAGCGGCAATATCGTCTCGTCGAAGCCTGAGATTTTACGAGAGCTCGAGAAGTTCTATGGACAACTGTACACCTCATCGCAAAGTCCTGCTCCAAGCACGGCAAGCGATGCAAGAGCCCGTCTGACCCGGCACTATACCGAAGACATCCCGAACGTCAGCCTATATGAGATCCGGACGGCCCTCAAACAGCTTAAGAACAATAAGGCACCGGGGGAGGACGGAATAACGTCAGAGCTTCTGAAAGCGGGTGGAACACCGATACTTAAAGTCCTTCAGAAGCTATTTAATTCCGTCATCCTCGAAGGTACAACGCCTGAGGCGTGGAACAGGAGCGTGGTGGTACTGTTTTTCAAGAAAGGTGACAACACCCTCTTGAAGAATTATAGGCCCATCTCGCTGCTGAGCCATGTCTATAAGCTGTTTTCGAGAGTTGTCACTAACCGGCTCGCCCGTAGGTTTGACTACTTCCAGCCTCCCGAACAAGCCGGGTTCCGCAAAGGTTTTAGTACCGTAGACCACATCCACACGCTTCGGCAGATTATACAGAAGACCGAAGAGTATAATCGGCCATTATGTCTAGCGTTTGTGGACTACGAGAAAGCCTTCGATTCAGTCGAGACCTGGGCAGTGTTACGGTCACTACAGCGGTGCCAGATCGACTACCGGTATATCGAAGTGTTGAAGTGTTTGTACAGCAAGGCCACCGTGTCTATCCGACTCCAGGACCAGAGCACAAATCCTATCCAATTGCAAAAAGGGGTGAGACAGGGAGACGTTATTTCTCCGAAACTGTTCACCTCTGCATTGGAGGATGTTTTTAAGCTTCTGCACTGGGAAGGACATGGCATCAACATCAATGGCGAATACATCACTCACCTTCGATTCGCCGATGATATAGTCATAATGGCAGAATCGCTGGAGGACCTTGGCGCAATGCTCAGAGACCTGAGTAACGTTTCTCAACAGGTGGGTCTTAAAATGAACATGGGCAAGACTAATATCATGTCCAATGCTCATGTTGCACCCATGCCGGTACAAGTTGGGAACGATACCATTCAAGTTGTAGACCACTATGTCTATTTGGGTCAGACGATTCAACTAGGTAGGTCCAACTTCGACAAAGAGGTCAACCGACGAATCCAACTCGGATGGGCAGCGTTTGGGAAACTTCGTCACATCTTCTCGTCGCAGATACCGCAGAGCCTCAAGACGAAAGTCTACAATCAGTGCGTGTTGCCAGTGATGACTTATGGCACTGAGACTTGGTCGTTAACTATAGGCCTCATATACAAGCTCAAAGTCGCGCAGCGTGCTATGGAGAGAGCTATGCTCGGAGTTTCACTACGTGATAAGATCCGAAATGAGGAAATCCGTAGAAGAACGGAGGTCACCGACATAGCTCTCAGAATTAGCAAGTTGAAGTGGCAGTGGGCAGGCCATATAGCTCGCAGAACCGATAACCGTTGGGGAGTAAAGGTTCTCGAATGGCGACCACGAACCGGGCGACGCAGTGTTGGAAGGCCCCCCACCCGATGGACCGATGACATTCTAAAGGTTGCGGGAAGTCGGTGGATGGAAAGGGCTCAAGACCGTTCGTCGTGGAACTCTTTGGGGGAGGCCTATGTCCAGCAGTGGACTTCTACAGGTTGTTGATGATGATGATGAGATCGGAGGTTTCGTTTCTACTAGATATATCTATTCTATGGTAAAACAGACGTACTTAATTGCTTTTTAATTATTCACTCGTGTCTTTGTTAGTTGTTAAGTATAATTGCTGTAATCTTGTACGTTTGATGTAGATTGTACTTCGAAATAGTTCATACGCGAGCACAGTTCTTTTGTCCTGAGAAGTTTAAAATAATTACAGTACAATGTGTTCTGTAACTAGTATATTAAACCGAAAGGAGCTTTATTAATCAACAATAAAGATATTAGATAATTAGAACAACAGCTGATTTATGCAGTGTTTTTTCAATGAAAAATTTCGAATTAACAAACACAAAAAAAAAATACGTGAGCTGTTTTGGTATAGTTAAAATGACTTTGTTAAGATTGGTTATTAGTTAGAATGTCATGTTAAAGATGCGATTTTGCGTTGTAAGTAGCCAGAGCTCTTTAAGGGGAGGGGGTTCGAGGTATTGCAAGCGTTCATAGGCTACGGTAGCCACTTACCAACAGGTGGGCAGTAAGATTGTTTGCCACCTTCATCATAATCATTTCAACCGTTCGACGTCCACTGCTGAACATGGCCTCTCCCACAGACAGAGCAAATTCCTTATCATGTGGGGGGATTTGCCCATACTCACTACGCTGGGCATGCGGGTTGGCGAGCGCAGTAAGAGCTATCATTGTTAAAATAGGAGACGCTGCTGCCCATCCCCTACCTTTTTTCCATTAGTCGCCTCTTACGACATCCGCGGATAGGTAGATATGGAGGGGCCTATTTCTCAGCCGGGGCCACCACGGCCACCTTAGTTGTATAAAGAAACGACTTTTACATTTCTACGACATTTTGCGAGGAACCGCAAGTTAAATATAGTCTACACAGAAACATTAAGATGTCATGACATGACTCTCGTGCATTGATACCTGGCTGGCTGCCAACATTCCCCTTGTGCTAAATGTGCATTGTTTGCATTTACTCTACAATGAGTTTTCGTGATAAATACGTAATCAAATCTCATATTGAGGATGTTTTTTTTATGTTAATTTGCTGTTTGAATAGTAATTATAACACCCAACAGTCACATACATAGTCTTGACCCTGTACTAGGATTCCCTGTGTCGTCATCGAAAACTACGTGTATTATCGTACCACAACACCCAGACCCGGAATTTAGTAGATTATGCAACTAGGGCTTAAAGTAGTGTATTATGTCCCGGGCGCTATATTGAACCCCGAGAACGAGGGATTCAAGATCGCCCAAGAAATAAGTTTCCAACTATACCAGTCGTTCTGAATTGGAGCAGCCCGCCTGGGGAGGTACCTCCGCCTTTCAAAAGATCGCAGCCAAATAACATTATTTGTTTCAAATAGTGTTTGTTCCTGTGATGAGTAAGGTTGCCAGAGCTCTTTAGGGGGGGAGGGGGTTCAAACATTTTTGAAACCAACCTCGATCAAGCACGACTACATGGGTTGCATTCCAAATTCAAATCACATTATGTCCCATGGGAAATAATGAAATTCAGTACAACATTTTGACCCGGCTAGACCGTAGGGCTGTAATGACTTACTTTAGGAAAGGTTTGCATGACACATAATATGCCATTGACGAGCAGGTAGTATAAAAAATATTATATCACGCACGGGGTACGGGATCCCGTACCCCGTGCGTCTCAGTCGAGCACGCGTCCGCTGCGCTACCGAGGTCATCAAATTATCATTTTACTTTCAGGCGGTGGTTGATTTGTAGTTGGTTTTGACGAAATAACGTACGTAACGTAACGTACTAAAAAATAGTAGAATACGGATTGTTTACTTTACATAATTATTGCCACTGAATAAGTAAAACTATATTATTTATAATCCAATAATTACTTTCGTCAGTAGAAACCTATGAATAAAATAATAGCAAATGTTTTTTCTGACTTTGCTCTGTCATCCACGCTACCAAGAAATAATAAGCTGTTCGATGCTTTCACAACATTCTTCGAACGGTAAAAATAGCCCTCCAAAGAAAAGCGTTGTCAAAAACGCAATTTTGCTTAGAGAATAAGAGAAGGCGCACGTAAATTCTCATGTAATAAAGTAAGTCTACGGCGCGTAGCAAATAGCTACAGGGGATGGCAACGGCGCTACGCCACGCGCTACGGTGCTACGCGGAGCTACGGTTATTGCCGCCTGTGAACTGTTTTTACTACTGCCGGGTCATGAATGTTTATAAAAATGTGTATATAAAATACCCACTAACGTTTCCGCAATATGAAACAAACAAACACGTTATTTCTATTAGAGTGCCTCTGTTTTCTGCACTGAATTCTTTCACCACAGTTTTTCGCGCATTTAAATTTAATTAAAGCTTTGCATTTTCATACAAAAACATTATGATCTTGCTAGTAAAATATAGGCTCACTACACGATCCCCAAGCATGGTACATATCGGACTTCCAGGCGATCAAATCCTTGACATCCTAAGGGGATAGTCAGGGGACGCCCAAAAAATTAGCACATGCCCACATTTTGCAGTAGTGAATGTTCCATAGGTACTGAAACAAGAATTCTAACTGGTTTTTTTCTCGATGTCATCGTTTGCCATTTCGCACGATAATCATATTTTTTTCGAATAAAATAATATATCAGTGCACCACCAGGATTCGGACCCGCGAACTTTGGATAGAAGGTCAGGGAACCTTTCCACTCCGTAAAAACAACTCCGTCTACAAGAGGTGCGGGTTC
Organism: Anticlea derivata; assembly: GCA_947579855.1. Classification (NCBI taxonomy): domain Eukaryota; kingdom Metazoa; phylum Arthropoda; class Insecta; order Lepidoptera; family Geometridae; genus Anticlea; species Anticlea derivata. The sequence goes on from OX388269.1 coordinate 10,956,899, forward strand.
GATTCGAAATATTTGTTCTGGTCTGGGTGTTGTCGTACCATGGTACTCGAATTTAATTGTGATACCCACGATACAGGGAATCCTAGTGTGGAATCCGGATTTATGTGACAGTTGTGTGTTATATATTATTATTTATTAAACTCAATAAAAATATGACCGAGAAACAAGAAAACATAATACGAAATAGACTTGAGCTGCCGCGAAGCCTCATTACGATAAAAATCCTTCGTCTCGGCGCCTGGGGGCATCCAACATTCATACAAAGCAATGCTATGCAAATCTATGTTTTAATGTTATACAGCACAAAGCCTTTTTCCTTTAATCTATTTTTGGAAGGCAAGGTAACGAGAAGAATAAAATATTACTCGTTTTTCATTGATTGGAAGAAATATATTATAAATTACCACAATCTATAAGACTACTGCCGAATATGGAGTTTCAAAGAAAGTTAAAAATGATTCTTTCAAATAAATGTTATTTGAAATTTTATAACTGATTTCTTAACTATCAAAGATTTTTTGGCTAGACATTCGCTATTTTTAAGTTGTTTTTTATCCAATTAGTTTCATGTTTAATTTTTATTTTTTATTTTATGAAGTTTATTTTAATTATTATTATTTGTACAAAGATATTATTATTGCACATCGAAAAATCGGTAGGAATACATTGACTCACATAATTATAGACTTATAAACACCTGTACCTACATGTATTTCAAGCAATAAATGACACTTTACTTTACTTTACTTCACTTAAATATCTGTTTTCATTTCAAACTATTGGCCACCTGCGGCTTTGCTGCACTGAACCTAGATAAAAAGTTGCGCTTAGGCATCTCCATACATAATTTGTCAAGAACAGTTCAGCCATAAACGTAAATTAATTCGCAAAAATGTAAACGTAACAAATAGACAGAAAGACAGACAAAAATAACAAATATATTTCTCAAAAAAAAAGATCTATAAAAAATTTACTATTTTTAGTTTATTTTTTATTTAAACGTGTAAGAAGTTAAAGTTGACTGACCTCATAGCTCAGTTGGTAGTAACTCTGCCTTCGACGCTAGAGGTCGCGGGTTCGATCCCCACACTGGACAAACATTTGTGTGATGAACACAGATGTTTTTTCTGTGTCTGGGTGTTAAATATTTATCTATTATGTATATCAGTCTCTGGTACCCATAGTACAGGCTATGCCTAGTTTGGGATCAGTTGGCCGTGTGAATATGTCCGGAATATTTATTTATTATTTATAAAGTAACATGAAAAATTTCCAAAAGTCGTAAAACAAACTCTATCGCCTATTGTGGGTACAATAAGATCACTTTGTATACTCAAATAACTTTTTTTAATCAAATAACATTAACTTACACTAAAAGCTATTCAATTAGTTTTTTTTTTATAATTTTATAATGAATGTGTTCTTCTCGCCTGAAACACAGGATTACCTAGTTCAGGCTATATGAAAAAATTACCATTTAATTGCAAATTTTTGTGTACCTTATCAATCTTATGAATAAATTATCTATCTATCTTATCTAACATTTGTAAAATAAAATATTTGTAAAATATTTAATTCGCTAAGAGTATACTTAAGTTTTAATTTTAGTCAGTAGGCACTTTGGTATATTCTGTAAGCTTGCTGTTTTAACTGAACTAAATAATTCTAATTCTATCTATCTATCTAACTTTAACCATAACATTTCTAGACCTCTAAAATTTTTTTTATACAACTAAGGTGGCAAACCAGTATACTGCCCACCTGTTGGTAAGCGGTTACCGTAGCCTATAAGCGATTGCAATACCAGAGGCGAAACTCCAATTCAGAACGCGAAAATCTCGCTGTGCCCTACCTCCTTCTCAAACATGCTAGCTTATTATTATTATTAAAGCAACCTTTTGACTGGCCTCATAGCTCAGTAGGTAGTAACTCTGCCTTCTGCGCTAGAGGTCGCGGGTTCGATTCCCGCACTGGACAAACATTTGTGACTAACACATGTTTGTTCTGTGTCTGGGTGTTAAATATATATTTATTATGTATATCAGTCTCTGGTACCCATAGTACAGGCTATGCCTAGTTTGGGATCAGTTGACCGTGTGTGATATGTCCGGAATATTTATTTATTTATTTTATTATTTATTGTAACAAATTACCGACCTATGCTATGTTCATATCTTGTCCAACAATCTAATGATATTTTTGCATAGGTAGGTAAGTTATTTATTTAGGTACACGAACCTCCCTCTATAATCACTTCTCTCTAGCCTCAAAGGTTTGCTGGAAGAAAACTCTTTTTAGGGTTAAGCTCGCCTTTGTACATTTACAGTTACCTTTTCTTTTCTAATTGTTGTTATCTGTATTTTCTAATGTACAATAAAGAATAAAGAATAAGTTATTGTATAGGTAGTTTATAACATAATATTGAAACTTCAAAAATGCTCTTTTTAGATGCCTTGTTCAAAGTAAGGAGGACCAAACAGGAAATGGGTCAAATTGTGACAGAGCTCAGAGATATTGCCATAACTTGAAATACTTTTAATATTCCTTGCACAACAGCCTCTTGAATAAGTACAGCAGCCATATCGGTACTTTTCTCAAGTAATAAGAACCTAAATCGTTCTAAATCCCCGTTCACTACCAATATACAGCATTGCTTTGCTTTTGCGGCATAAAACTGCAATAGCCCACATAATGGCTGCAGTGGGCATATTGCAGATATTCAACTCCTTGACGTAATTAATGGACCAAAATTGAGGTAAAATTGATGGAAGAGGAATTTAACTGAGTAAACTGTATTATTAATTTTATTATTTTAATATTTCAGATGAAAGAAATGTTATATTACAATGGCGTCCGCCGTCGTTAAACTATTAGTCTAAGTCGGCTGGCTTGAAATATTTTTAGATTTACCAATCAATACTTAAGTCAATACTTACATACTAAAGAACAGTTCTTTATCATAGCCTTTTCTTTATCACACCAAGTTCACATTTAAATTAAAGTTTAAAAAGTATTTATTGCAAAAGCAAATAGGTGTTCCCAAGCACTTCGTATGCCAAAAATAAAGCTGGATTAAGTTTATTTTATTCATTTTTTATGTTTATTTTATTCAATCTTTTACATTATTTTTATAATCATTTGTTTAGCACTTTCGTCATTTTATTTATTATATTATTTTTGTTATCATTTCTTTGCTACACAAACATTTATTAATGCTACAAAACTACAATAATTCACAGCTACCTACACAGGTACCTACACATTGTTCGTTTGTACTCGTTCTGATCGCTCTCCTTCAGGTTTTGGCTTTGAAAATCTGTGTTTTTGCTTTTATGCAAAAAAATTCACTGATCCATAGCCTATTTGTCGAACTGCAGCACACACAAACTTACCTACCAACTGTTATTTACTTTTTTGTTTATTTATCTTTGATATATTTTTTGTAATTGTTTAACCATGTTAATTGTGTGTGTCTGTGGTGCCAAATAATTTTTTTATCTATCTATCCTTTAATATACACTTTTTATTATACTAACGTACCTTTGGCTTAAAGTTTTCTGATTTATATATAGGTTGTCTTTTTTTTTTTATACAACAGAGGTGGCAATCACGCTTACGGCCCACCTGATGGTAAGCGGTTACCGTAGCCTATGAGCGCTTGCAATACCAGAGGCATCACGCACGCGTTGCCGACCCCGAACCCCCTTCCCCCCTAAAGAGCTCTGGCAACCTTACTCACCGCAGGAACACAACACTATTTGAAACAAATAATGTTATTTGGCTGCGATCTTCTGTAAGGCGGAGGTACCTCCCCAGGCAGGCTGCTCCAACCTCCTCCTTGTCTAAATCAATTAAACAACCTCGCTAGTTAGCGATTTTGTTTGGGGCCCCTTTAGTTCCATTAGGCTGAGGATGCCCAGATGGATGCTACAATTGACCATAACATAAGTGCTCATCATTCACCTAGCAGGTGTAGTGGCGTTTCGTCCTCGCCTCCTTGCATAGATTGCAGGTTTGTGTCGCATAGCGTTAGTTTAAACATGTGCGTATGAGTTACTGGGTCGTGTTTACTATGTACTCATTTTACGAGTCTTCTTGAAACGGTGCTGGGACATTAAGAGTCTGACGTTCGTGGTCCAATAAAGTAATATGGTGTTTTGCAGTTGTGTTAGAAATCATGATAAAACTAGCTCCGACCCGCGTCTTCGCCTTAAATCCAATATCATCATCAACAACCTGTAGAATTCCACTGCTGGACAAAGGCCTCCCCCAAAGAGTTCCACTACGAACGGTCTTGAGCCCTTTCCATCCACCGACTTCCCGCAACCTTTACAATGTCATCGGTCCATCAGATGGGGGGCCTTCCAACACTGCGTCGCCCGGTTCGTGGTCGCCATTCAAGAACCTTTACTCCCCAACGGTTATCGGTTCTGCGAGCTATATGGCCTGCCCACTGCCACTTCAACTTGCTAATTCTGAGAGTTATGTCGGTGACCTTGGTTTTTCTGCGGATTTCCTCATTTCGGATCTTATCACGTAGTTAAATTCCGAGCATAGCTCTCTCCATAGCCCAAAAAAATAAATCATAAATCCAATATAATCCAGGCTATATAATAAATAAATGCTTAATTTTATTCCAATCTGTTTTGTGGTTGCCGCGTGAAAGAGTAACAAACTTATTCATATCCTCACAACTATACAACCTTTTTTGTTTAAAATAGTAGTCGGATGCAGAGTCAGGACTTTTGGTCTGTTTATTTTCATTCAAAAATAAGACTGGTCCCACATTTGGTTTTTCCTATGTTATTGAAGTGGTAAGTATGAGTGCATGTATGAGGTGAAGACAAATACCATCTGGACTAAGGAAATAAAAGACCAAAACATTTATGAGATTAATTACGATACGGTAAGAAAATTAAAAGATTTCAAGCTTCGTCCTGTCATTGGCTAATATTTGACTTTTACTATCGTATCGTAAGCATAGCGCTATCGTGAATTCCGGTTCTTACCCACCGTCCACCTCCCTTAGACCACCTGGGTGTACCATTGAAAGTTTATTTTTAAAACGGTTCACCTCTTAGATTAAATTTGAACGCGCCTAAGTTTATATTGGTGACGGTACACCGGGGTACAGACTGATGTTGTTTTCATCAAAAATACTGGCAAATTCAATTATTTTTGATATATCCTCAAAATTCTCCTCACTTTAACTAAAAAAAAAAAATTATTCAAGATAAAATAAACAGGGAAACAGGTTACAGGAACGATGAGACTGAAAAAGTGATAACAACTAAGTACGCCCTTCTCACTGACAAACAACTAGGAACATAAACCTCATTTTCACGTGCAAAAAATCCCTCCGTGATTAGCGGACCCTCGAAACCCAAAGCCAATATCTCCCTAATTTATCCTCCACATAAATAAAGCCAATTTGTCTTTTGTAGAAGATAATTGCTAAACCAACCAATTCTTGTTTTTTTGTTGTGCCGGGGACAACGGGATTAGTGGAAGATTGAGCACTGGTGGAGTGGTGATAGTGGCCCCGCTTTCCAATCCAACGGTCGTGGGTTCGAATTCCGGTTGTACACCAACGCGGAAAATGATGTGCGCGAAATACACTATTGCTCTCAATCGGTGAAGGAAAACATTGTGAGGAAACGGGCATGTCCCAGAACATAAAATTTTGTGATTTCAGCCGTCTAAAAACTAAGTAAGATTCAGTTTCACTTGTTAAGCGCAATAGTCGCTTCGCCGCCACTCTGTCCTTCGCAAAAACCCTAGTAATTAGGTACATTATATTAAAATAATCTTTAAATACTTCTAGGCTATTCGGTTTACCTTAGTAGAATTAAGTTAGTTACATATAACTATACTTTTCTACGCAGGAAAAGATTTATTGGGAGTAAATTGACTCTGAAGGTCAGGGCGACCACCCATTGGGATAAAATACGTTTTTACTAAATGTACAGGTTGTCTCAGTATGTACGTGTGTCAAAATGAATAGTGTGACACCTTTTGCGTTGAATCGGACAATGCGACATGTTATGCGTCGAACCAAACATTATGACGCCTTATACGTCGAACCCAACAATGTGACACCTAAAACGTCGAACCAAACAGTGTGACACCTTATGCATCAAACCTAATATGACATCATAAGCGTGGGCTTTTTTCAAAAAGCCCACGCATAAGATTGAATGCGAGCCCTTAAAAGCGGTGGAAATATTTTTTTGTGAGACAAGCTACTTGACTTATAGAAAATAATTTATATTAAGATTTATTTTTGCAAAAACCAAAATACAGCGTCTTATTCGCGTATATTGAATTCTGAACAGATCTTACGATGCTAAAAACAAATTTTATTCATTTTTTGTCTCGAAATATAAAGCGAATAATGTTTTCCTTTACTTGTTGAATCATCCCATTTCGTGTTAACATAATCTGGGCCACCTTGTACAGGAAATCCGTTCTGTGACAGGGGGTTGCTCTACCAGTCAATTAGGTAGGTTTAATGTTTTACAGGAAGCGTATTTTTTTTGCGTAAACGAGGCGGATAAGTACTTTAACAGGTGTAAGGTGAACACTCACACCGCGTGCATCTCAGCCCATTGAAAGATCGTCATTTTATCATTATTAACATCATCAGCATGCAGAAAAATCTTATTGCCTGGATATCTGAGAAGAGACCATGCTTGGGGATAAAAGTAAAGCATTGAGTATTTACTATAAAGTTTCACAAATACCTAATCTTTAGTGTGAAATACAGGCTAACCCTTAACCGGTTGGGCCTACCAGTTAATCTACGATCAAACTTCAGCCATTTAACGGGTGCCTAAGTTAGTGATTGTTACTCTAATCTAATAGTGATTAGTAGCTTCCAGTAGGAAGGGCTTGTTTGTTAACTTGATGTTCTGATAGGCACTGAAATATAGGTTAGGCTGGTAAGCGGCGTTTTGTGCATGCTTGTTGTATGACTGATTCTTTCTTGGTTATCCGTGACCAGGTTGAGGTATGGAGGCACTGATAAGTATTTTTTATACTTATGTTTTTAAACACGTTCAGGGTCTATCTAGGTTAATTTGAGAGTCATATATATAAAAAAAACCTTTTTTTTATACAACTAAGGTGGCAAACAAGCATACGGCCCACCTGTTGGTAAAGCCTATGAGCGCTTGCAATACCAGAAGCATCACGCACGCGTTGCCGACCCCGAAACCCTCCCCCTAAAGAGCTCTGGCAACCTTACTCACCGCAGGAACACAACACTATTTGAAACAAATATTGTTATTTGGCTGCGACCTTCTGTAAGGCGGAGGTACCTCCCCAGACGGGCTGCTCCAATTTAGAACGAGAAAATCTCGCTGTGCTCTATCCCCTCCACCTTTTATTAATTTTTATGACATTTTATTTCATTTAATTTTTTTTTTATCCAAAGAAAACTATATGCCCATGTAATGATTGGACGTCCCTCTGACTACCACCTAAGCCATTTTCATAGGTCTAAATGTCTGGAAACCTGAGAAGATGTCTTCTATGCATCGGATTATAGTTTAGAGACTATTTTATTTATCGTAAAAATATATTGAAATCGTCATGCAAGACGATTTTTCACGGCATTATTTTATAACGATAACCTGGCTGGCATTAATAACTGATGATTCCTAATTGCTGTCAAAATTGTTTTTTTGAAACTTTCCCTATAAATTATGCGCCTAAGAATTTGAGCCTAGGTTATTTTACTTTGAAAACTGTCGGTGGTACAGCATCCATGCCATTAACATGAGTAACAAAGTCGCACGGTACGTTAGAGCGTCATGAGTCGTGTTACGAGCCCCTCAATGTAAGTTATAGTGAACCGCGGCTTCGCCTGTGAAGTACTTTTATGGAGCAGATGAACTATGGACTGCGACACGTTTATTCATAGGTTAAAGATGCCGATTCTGTGCTCAAGCAAATTGCTTGAACAAAACGCAGTAATTTTGTTTAAAAAATATTCGTACCTAAGTTTATTTTCAAATTATTGAAGATGTGCTCGGATTTCACTGCGTAATAAAATCCGAAATGAGGAAATCCGTAGAAGAACCAAGGTCACCAACATACTCGTAGCTTTCAGAATTAGCAAGTTCAAGTGGCAATGGGCAGGCCAGGCTCGTAGAACTGTCAACCGTTGAGGATTAAAGTTTCTCGAATGGCGACCGCGAACTTGCTAATTCTGAGGGCTATGTCGGTGAACTTGGTAGTACTACGGTTTCCTCGTTTAGGATTTTATCACGCAGTGAAACTCCGAGCTTAGCTCACTCCATAGCTCGTTGTACGACTTTGAACTTGTGTACGAGGCCAATAGATCCAAGCAACCAAGTCTCAGTGCCATATGTCATCACTGGCAACACGCACTGATTGTAGACTTTCGTCTTGAGGCTCTGTGGTATCTGCGTTGAAAAGCTTTAACGAAGTTTCCCAAACGCCAATCCAAGTTAGATTTGTTGGTTGACCTCATAACTTATACAAAAAGCTCTTGGTGCAAGTGAGCCATACAAACTTCATCCTTATAAAGTGCCGAGGTAATGAAATTATGCCATGAGGAAGAGAATTATGAAAATTAAGCTTGTTCTCTGTAACATACAAATTAACGCATCGTCTCTAACAACGTCATCATAACATTATGACGTCACAGACGAGCCTACAAAACGCGCAATGGTCTCTGTGCCCTAAGCAAATAATTCAAGATATCGTTATGCTTACGATACGATAGAAAATGTCAAAATGGCCAATCTAAATTAAAAGTCATAATATTCTACTTTTACTATCGTAGCGTAAGCGTAACGCTATTGTAAATTAATCGTGATCAGGTAAACTCCTATTTCAATTAAATATGTTTTTAGCTATAAAATATAACAATCCCATTCGTTTAATAAATTAATTCCCAATTCTTTTCCCGAACTTTTTCATATCAGCTATATTATTATCTTCATAAACCTAACAAATTTTTAAACTAACCTTAAAAAAAAAAATGAAAATTTTGTAGAACAAACTTTATTGCCAATTGAGTGTTTTGGGATGTTATAAATATTATGAATCACCAATCAATTGTATATTTAAGTTTTTTCATAATAATAACTATATAACCGCCATGTTTAAAACGCCCGTCTGCATTCACTTACAAACGACCCACTCAAGCTTATAATTAATTGCGTGTCGTCGGCATCATTCTCGCACACCGACATAATTACATCTCCAATACCACGAGATGGCAGCACTGTATGCACACCATTAAACAGGAACATTCTGTGATAAACAAAGCTTAGTTAAAAAAAATATTGTAGGTATAAAGTGTTTTGATGCGCAAATTTTGTGAATCAGTCATTTCTCGTCATTTCAAGAATTGATCGTGGCGGATCGTTGCGTGTGGCTCAAAATTCAAGTAATTTGCGGCTTGCAGAAGACGGTATACTTGGTAGCAAAACTACTTTTTGAGTTTAGAGCAGAACTTGTCAAAGTCACCATTAAAGATTCAATCATGTAACCTATAGTTATAAGTACCTAGGAACCGTTCAAATCGGTTTATTGCTTAGTAAAGCCTATGTACGCTTTACAACCATCTGTAATTGTTGAGTCGTAAATCTGAGCGGTAAACGATCAATCGATTATTATTTGAATGGTTTGGTTGTTCGATCCAAATATGTGCTTAAGTTGGCAATAATTAAGCTGAGCGAAATACTTAGGAAGAAATCATTTTGTGATTCATCAAATTGTGATTTTTACGTATATAAATACAAGGGCGCTGGCATTCAACTGACCAGGAAATACCGTGTTTATAGAGGTAACCAGAGAAGGTTACTTGATTTAGCGAGCAAAGTGAGCGATCTCTCAATCGGCGTTGTATGTTTATAACCATTAGACCATTACTTTTGAAACGTCAATCCATTCTACATGGAATTGTGTAGGTCCACAGGTTGTACTAATTTCTTCTTCATGTCATGTCACTGATTTTTTCTTGGTCATCCTGTCTTTGGTCACCAGGTTGAGGTATGTTGGCCCTGAAAAGACCTATGACCGTCAATGAAAGAATCAGTGTAGTGTTGTATCGACGGTTGTACCTACTAATAAAATTAGAGATTATATTTATTTCAAGTAAACCCGCGATCCTGACGCAGGTCAAAATAGCCTAAGTTACAATGTATGTCAATTAGTTTCACTTTGATCATCGACAACCGGTGTTATGTGCGAAAGTTCACATCAATATTGTCTTTAAAGGACTAAATCGAATGTAGGTACAACAAAGTGGCTTATGTTTTTTTACAAAATAGAGCACAATTTAAATCTCTAAATACAATAATATATTTCTTATTATATTACCCCGAACTGAGATCACGCAATATCTGGTAAAAGTTGGTGCCTCAATCTAAGCCAGTAACTGGCTTGAGTAAGATTGTCTTAATAAACATGGTTTACGAGTTAGTACTGCTTGCTATTTCGAGTTCTACAGCTATAAGGCACCACTTCTTAGAGTTCAAATTAAACATTACATTGTTTCGCATCTCATTTCGAAAGCCACTCGCTATTCCCGTTTTGAGCTACGCCGTAGTAGCTCTACGCTATCTGCTACGGCATAGCGCTATGATCAAGCCATAATTATAAAATAATAAATATAAATATTCCGGACATATCACACACGGTCAACTGATACCAAACTAGGCATAGCCTGTACTATGGGTACCAGAGACAGACTTATACTTAATAGATAAATATTTAACACCCAGACACAGAACAAGATTCAAGATGTTTATTTGCAGAAATAAGTGTTACAGAGAGGTCTTAAAGCTATGAGTATGGCACTTATAAACTAATTCACTCTTTTTGAGCATCGCAAATTATTGTTTTAGACGAAAGACTGTAAACTTAACACATACTATACTTAGTAAATTTTTGGGTATAATACAGAAGCAGGACTCTTTGAATATAAATAATATACAAATAAGCAACATTCACTATAAAGTTAGCTATAGGAAACATTACAAGAGGCACGTAATTTTTGTTAGGAGCGTTGGCGAAAAGAAATGTACAGCAGCATTTTTTATTTTTCAAGGTATTCATCAATTGAATAGAAACAGTTTTTAATTCAAAAAGATTTTAATATCTTCAGCCTACTGTTAGGCATAATCGACTGTCCTCATAGCTCAGTTGGTAGTAACTCTGCCTTCTGCGCTAGAGGTCGCGGGCTCGATTCCCGCACTGGACAAACATTTGTCACTAGCACAGATGTTTGTTCTGTGTCTGGGTGTTAAATATATATCTATTATTTATTTATATCAGTCTCTGGTACCCATCATACAGGCTATGCCTAGTTTGGGATCAGTTGACCGTGTGTAATATGTCCGGAATATTAATATTAATATAATATAATTGTTTTATAAATAAAGTTAATTTTGGTTCATTTTTTATATTTTTACAAACATCTGTGTTCATCACACAAATGTTTCTCCAGTGCGGGAATCGAGCCCGCGACCTCTAGCGCAGAAGGCAGAGTTACTACCAACTGAGCTATGAGGCTAGTCGATTATGCCTAACAGTAGGCTGAAGATATGGTGAAAAATAGGCTTGAACAGTTGGATATCTGAATGCCAATCTGCAAAATGCTTATATAAAATTTCCCATACATCTGGTCGTACTATGCCACTTGAGATAGCGCTATACCGGCAACCAATAATATTCTTTCTGTTTTTATTTCTGAAAAATCACAAAAAAGAAAATATATATAGTTTTTTTTTTATTTATTTTTTACATATCACACACGGTCAACTGATCCCAAACTAGGCATAGCCTGTACTATGGTTACCAGAGACTGATATACATAATAGATATTATATTTAACACCCAGACACAGAACAAACATCTGTGTTAGTTACAAATGTTTGTCCAGTGCGGGAATCGAACCCGCGACCTCTAGCGCAGAAGGCAGAGTTACCACTGAGCTATGAGGCCAGTCAAATATTACTACGGTATGAAGTTAATTGTCGTTCTTATTACACATTCTAGGTACGTAGGTAATTATATAGATAGTAGGTAATGATAAAAACTAAGTAGATGAATACCACTCAAGGAAAAATATGTAATTAATCTAAAAGTGGCTTTCGATAACATGTTGACAGATGTTGAGCTAATTTACTTAAAAACACTTTTTTATATAAAAGTTTGCAGCGATCTTTTTATAAGGTTAGATTGGCATGTCAAATAGTCTATTTTTTTTTATACAGCTGTGGTGGCAATCAAGCATACGGCCCACCTGTTGGTAAGTGGTTACCGTAGCCTATGAGCGCCTGCAATACCGGAGGCATCACGCACGCGTTAATAGGTATATAAAATTGGCTATCGTATCGTGTCAATATTCACTCCTTTCTTACTTTGTCATCTTTCACACAATCCATCCATCTTTTTTTGGTCTGTCTCTTCCCTCATAACCGTCTCACATATTAACCATTCTTTTCGTCAATGAATAAATAGTGCCAATGAGAGAACAATATTTACGGAACCCTTTGAAAGAGAGTAGTGATATGATATTTTAAAAGCAATCAATCAAAGTGGGAATGTTTTTTAATTCCGAAAACGAACTGAGTCGGCTGAAGTGTTTTCTAAAATAAGTTCCTATTCATTTGTTTTCAATACGTTTTGTATTGTCGTACCTACTGGTAGACGTTCGATTTGGATTTAGCTTTTGACTTCAATTTATTGTTCAAAACAAAATGAATAAATTAAATATAAAACAAGGAATTAAAATAAGTATCATCAATTGGTGTTGCTCTATAAAACCGATATTTTTCTTTAGATTATTTGTGGGATATTACTACGAGATATCTACATCTAAAATCATTTGCAACACTCTTAGGTGTTATTGTGTTATTTCTAACATTTTTAAATCTGTAACATATGTGATTGAGGATGTTACGTTATTTGATGTTCTTTGTTATGATTCCATATCTGCAGTGACCACCTTAATAAACGTTTTGTTTTGCTTGGTTTACAAAGACCGGTATTTCTTCGAGTTTTGCACGAAGATAAATACTTTCGACGGGAGATCAGAGTCGCCAATGACTTTGAATAGTAAAATAGGAACTTGGTTTCTGATATTCGGAGCTCTTGTTGTTATTACATTATTTATGCATAATTGCATTTTATTTGGCGTATGTCCCTTGCAAATCACCTTGTTAGAGATCGTTATTTTCATAACGGAATACATGCAGTACTTTACTGCTATAGCAATGTGTGATATTTTCCAAGATCGTATGAAATTTTTGAAACAGTCATTAGCTTCTGATTTAGAACTATCTTTAACAAATAAGGATTCAGCTAAAATAATACAGGAATTCTACAAAAAGTTCTTGGAATTGTCAAAGTGCTTCAGTTTATTCGAGAACCCACAATTCGCTGTAATGGTAATGAAAAATGCTTAATTTTTTTGCATTCGTTTTGTAAACAAAGAATAATCTTATTAAGAAAGCGTACTATAAACTAAATGATTATATAAATGATAAAACCGCATGGCCTGAAGTCGCTCTGCCCCTCGACAGCTAAAATGCCATTTCGCAGTGTCTTTACAGTTTTTGTTTGCATCATATTTAAGTATTATTTAATTTTATATAAGCATTAGGTACAAATTTCATTAAGTGTAGCGTGTGCTGCCCTTAGATCATTTAATTTTGTTGAAGCTCACATTTGTCTTCTTTTTTCACATTTTTATAAGCTCTTATTTATTAGGGATTATAATTAGATAACTTTTCTTTTGAGCCTCACCTAGTCCGATCGGCACCACACTGAAGCTTTAAATTCCATTTTGTGAAAAAAGATCATCGAAAAAATTGATAGGCACCAAGCCGTGTTTGTAGTGTAGGGGTTGAATTTAATTAAATAGGTGATGTCTTTCTTACATTTCATGGTTTTTATTACAGTTAATAAATATGACAGGAACGTCTTTGAAGTTGTTGGTAGTACTGAAGTTCATTATAAGTGACCCACAAGCTATGGTAAGTCAACATACGGGAAAATGACAATCATTCGTCGCGGGATCATCGGCACATTTCTTCTTACACTCTCTTCTGTCAGCAGTCATATTATTATCCACACTCATGTCATGGATGTACAAAAAATATTAAAGGCCGTATGTTGGTGGGCGTATCAATTGGGAACGGCAGAACTCTTAATGTTTATAATAGGCCCCCATAGATTTCAAGAGCGACTGATATAGTCCTAGATCCAATAGCTACCAGAAATCTCATTTGGTCGTCTTTCCGTCTAGTGAGGCACCGTCCTGCGCTTTCCAGAGCATGGTGTCCTTTCGAGAACCTTTCTGCCACAATGGCCGTTGACTCTTCTGCCACAATGGCCGTTGACTCTTGGAAATATACTTCAACTTCTAATCATCTGAGATATGACAGTGACTTTAATTTGTCTACCGACATCCTGATATCTGATTTGATCTCGTAGAGCAACAGACCAAGGATAGCCTCAATAGCTTCGCTAGCTAGCGAATAGCTGGTAAATTGCTCGCTTGTCGTGTCACTGATTCTTTCTTGGTCATCCTGTATTAGTTTTACCAGGTTGAGGTTTGATAGCTCTGAAAAGGGCCTATGACCGTCGGTGAAACAATCAATGTAGTGCAATGATAAAGTGCGCCTTTAAGAGGCTAGTGAGGCTCGTGCGCGAGCTAGTGAGTCATTATTGATAATAAATAAATTATGCACATTTTAGGAAAAACCATTTACTTTACCATGGTTCGTTGACATAATAGTGAAGGTAGTGGTAATATGCTCACCAGCGTTGATGATGGAGATGGCGAAGAACGAATGCAAAGAGATCAATGTCATACTCGCGAGTCAGCTGTTGACGTGTAAAGGTAAATGAATATCATGAAAAAATAATAACATGATTTATGGTACTGTGCAGCTTAGACGCAAGGGAGCGGGTTTGATTCCCGCTGTGGGACAAATGTTCGCATGATCTGCAAATATTTGTTCCGGGTCTGGGTGTTGCGGAACCATAGTAAGTACTCGTAGTTTCTGATACCCACGAAATAAGGATCTTAGTGTGGGGCCAGGACTGTGTATATGACTGTTGGGTGTAATTTATTTACCCATCATCATCATCATCTTCCTGCCCTTATCCCATATCATGTGGGGTCGGCACAACATGTATTCTTTTTATATTTCCCTCTATCAGTCGTCATCTCAGCACTCACTATTTTCTTACCCATATCAACTTTCACACAGTCCATCCATCTTTTCTTTCGCCTACCTCTACTTCTACATCCATCCGCATTCATATCTATCATTATCTTCATCACATGACATTTGTGTGTGTGTCTAATAAATAATCCATCTATCTATCTATCTATCTATGACATTCCCTCCTCATGACAAGCCCATACCACGCTAACCTATTAAATAAATAAATAAATATTCCGGACATATTACACACGGTCAACTGATCCCAAACTAGGCATAGCCTGTACTATGGGTACCTGAGACTGACATACATAATTGATATATATTTAACACCCAGACACAGAGCAAACATCTGTGAATCACACAAATGTTTGTCCAGTGCGGGAATCGAACCCGTGACCTCTAGCGCAGAAGGCAGAGGTACTACCAACTGATCTATGAGGTCAGTTGGTATTAAAATTTATTTATCAATATTAAAAATTAAATACTTTCAGACAACAGACTTCGAATGTTAATCCGGGATACCCTGGAGCTTGTGGACATACACACTGTTCACTACGCCTGGGAGAACTACCCTATGGACGTCACCATGTACCTGGACTACATGGGTCTTTGCGTCACTTACACTATCTGTGTGTTGCAATTTACCTATTAAAATATTGATCTGACTACCATTTTTTTTTATTTTAACCACACTAGCTTGGTAACGTCTTCTTTACCGCATTCCCATTCATAGATGTTCGTAGAGGTTATTACAAAAGTATATTAACAAACCGTTTTGTGAACTACAATTGTTGTAAAGGTAAATGTTAGAAGTAAAGATAGAGACAAAAGTGCATCGACCTAATAAAATCGGGAATAAACAGTACATAGTACGTGTAACAGTTATGAGAGGTAGGGCACAGCGAGATTGCTCTAAATTGGAGCAACCCGTCTGGGAGGTACCTCCGCCTTACAGAAGATCGCAGGTAAATAACATTATTTAGTTCAAATAATGTTATATTCCTGCGGTGAGTAAGGTTGCCAGAGCCCTTTTAGGGGAGGGAGGGGGGGGGGGGAGGGTTTGGGGTCGGCAACGCGTGCGTGATGTCTCTGGTATTGCAATCGCTACTACGGTAACCACTAACTGATCTTTGAAGATGTCCAAGGGTAGTCTGAGGCACGTCCAAACACTAAGCATAATCCACATTTTGTATAATGAATACTCCTACGTGCAAGTCCATTGCCACTTTTATGAATCATCATCATCATTTCAGCCGTACGACGTCCACTGCTGAACATGGCCTCCCCCACAGACAGAGCGAATTCCTTATCATGAGGGGGGATTTGCCCATACTCACCACGCTGGGCATGCGGGTTGGCGAGCGCAGTTATAGCTATCGTTGTTAAAATGAGGGACGCTGCTGCCCATCCCCTAGCTTTTTTCCCATAGTCGCCTCTTACGACATCCGACTTTTATGAATACTTACTGGCTTCTTCGCCATGTTTTCCTACAACGTTTTGAGCACCTATGAATGTGCTTTGGTATTTTATTTATGTTATTATACGTGCACTTAAATTTTACGATAAGAAAAACTCATTGGTGCACGACGGGGTTTGAACCCACAACCGAATGAAAGATTTTATTAGCTCTCTCTTTCTTTCAATTAGATAAAGTATCTTGAGACTTTTGGACAGAAATAGCACCTACCTTATAGATCTGAAGAAAGTATTTGAAAAACGAAAAGCTTTTCTACACAACAGTACCTACCTACGTCTAAAAGCATCCAAGGCTGGTACAATCAAAACTAATTGTTATAGCAGTACTTAGATGTTTATAACGAAAGCGAAAGTAACGGCGACTGTACGTGGCTAACGGGCGAGTACTCAGCATTTTGTTTAATATATACCTGGCCATCTAAAGCAATGTTAACCCAAAGTCATTTAGCCAATCCAATGCTTTCTCATACGTGTTTAACAATGGAATACATAGCCAAGATTCTAATAACTTGTTCAATTTAGTATACCTACCATCATCATCATCAGCCTGCAGAAGTCCACTGCTGGACATAGGCCTCCCCCAAAGAGTTCCATGACGAACGGTCTTGAGCCTTCTCCATCCACCGACTTCCTGCAACCTTCACAATGACGTCGGTCCATTTGGTGGGTGGCCATATACAAAAACCTACCAATTCACAATGTGTATGAAATCCCAAAAGTGGCCTACTCTACACCCAATTGGCAATAAACTTTGATCTACGACATTTTGGGGTCAAATCATTTCAAACTCAATTATTCAGCTGTTTTGTTAACTGTAATTTCAGTTGTAATTATTCAGAAGTGGGTAGTATTATTTATGCCAAACTTCTCGTCCGTGTAAAAATATCAAAAAGACCTTAATTTGGAAAAATATGGAAAAAAAAAGAAAAAAAATGTTTATACGCTAATATTATTATCAGAATTAGTATCGATCTTTCGATCACTCTCATGTTCTTTACATGCTACAAAATATAAACAATTAAAGTTTATTGCGAATCAAAAGTATCATAAGCTAAAGTTACCTACTTCCAATCACCTAATTAAGATTATAAAAATAACTTAGCTAAAAAAAAAAAACTAATTACAAACTTCCACGTAGTTATCAGCAAATCGTATTCCCAAAGCATTCCCCAAAAAAGAAAACAATTTACCTGTGACTAAATAAAAACACGTGTCCCAGATTCCTATAAAAAACTCCCTAGTGGTGTCTCGAGAAAATCAGAAGAGGTTTTTTCCCAATTACGAGAGGCACTGAAGGCTTCTGGGGAGGGGAATTTGTGATCGTTCCAGTGCTATCTGCGTCGTGTGTTTGAAGTAGTAAACCCTAGAAGAGAATTGACACTGTACGCTACGATTAAAACTTTTCTGTACAAAACTTTGACTATCCAATTAACATGAAGAGCTTCAAGAAAAATACAAAAAGATTTCCCCAGGGCAGGCAACGCATTAGCAATGCTCAAGGTGTTGCCGATGTCAATAGGCGACGGTAACCGCTTACCATCAGGTGGGCCGTAAGCATGTGTGCCTCCGTATAACATAAAAAAAATATATAGACATCTCTGTAAGATAAAAATGTCCCTCGAATGAACTAGCATTTCTGCAATAAATTACTAGAGTTTGAGCTTATCGTCCTTATTGATCGAGCGAGCGAAGATCTCTCAAACAACTCGGGCGATTTGGCGTTGTATGTTTGTATGTTTATATTTTGTTCCAGCATAACTGTCGAACCGTTAATCCAAACTGCTTGATGAATTTTATATGTCAACAGATTGTACTATCTAAATTTATGGCTAACAAGTTATGTTAAATCGGCCACAGGGTTGCTAAGATACTGGGGTCCAAAAGGGGGTTTTAAAAAAAGTCATACAAATACATGAAGTGAGTTATTACATAAAAGAGAAGTATATGGAGTTTCAGAGAAAGTTAAAAATGATTCTTTCAAATAAATGTAATTATTCTATAAATGATTTCTTAACTGACAAAGATTTTTTGACTTGACATTCGCTATTTTTAAGTTGTTTTTTTATCCAATTAGTTTCATGTTTAATATTTATTTTATTAAGTTTTTTTTTATTATTATTATTATTTGTACAAATATATTATTATTGCACATCAAAAAATCGGTAGGAATACATTGACTCACATAATTATAGACTTATAAACACCTGTACCTACATGTATTTCAAGCAATAAATGACACTTTACTTTTACTTTACTTTAAGAAAGAGCTTTGTTCATACATTCCAAAATCATTTTTATTTTTAATCTAGGTCACAATTGGCATCTAGAAATCTGAAGTCAACTGCAACAGATAGCACTTTCTGTGGCTCCGACCATAATAAGATGACAGTTGAGATCACAATGGCCCGTGATGATGCCCGCCATCAGATCTAAATAAATTCAATTTTTTTTATGTTATACGTTGGCAAACAGGCTTACGACCCTCCTGATGGTAAGTGGTTACCGTCGCCTATTGACATCAGCAACACCTGGAGCATTTCTAATGCGTTGCCTGCCAAACCCCTTCCCCCCTAAAGAGCTGTGGCAACCTTAGTCACCACAGGAACACAACATTATTTGAAACAAATAATGTTATTTGGCTGCGATCTTCTGTAAGGCGGAGGTACCACTCCAGGCAGGCTGCTCCAATTTAGAGCGAGAAAATCTCGCTATGCCCTACCTCCTAGTTAGAAATAAGTAAATAAGTAATAGTTAAAAACTAAATAAGCGCCTAATCTTATTTTTAATTTGATCCCCTGAATTTGCATAAATGCCTAAGAATATGCGATGGGATAGATAAAAGACCCTCGTAAGATGTAATGGGCCAGCGTTTGTAGGGTACTTTCTGACAAAATTATCCGAAAAATAATTTTGGGGACCAAGTTTTGAAGGAATTTTGTGGTTCAATTCATCATTATCATCAGCCTATGGAAGTCCACTGCTGGACATAGGCCTCCCCAAAGAGTTCTATGACAAACGGTCTTGAGCCTTTTCCATCCACCGACTTTCCGCAACTTTAACAATGTCGTCGGTCCATCGGGTCGGCTTTCCAATACTGCGTCGCTCGGTCGTCATACTTTATTCACAAACAACTGTGTCTCAATTAAGAAAATAAAACAGACTGACTTAGTGAAACTAGAGTAGAATAAGAATGAATGTGGTCAATGACCTGCTTGTTCTTTGCTTTGTTCTTCTAGAAAAGTAAAGAAAAAGTCCCTTCAAAAGAACGCCTACTTTATGGCACCAAAAATATTTAATAAACTCCCGGAAGGACTTAGAGAATTATCTGGCAACCTACTAAAAATAAAACTACATAAATGGCTAGCAGATAAATGTTTTTATTCTATTGCTGAATTTTTAGACTTTAAATTTGACTAATGATTACCTACTTATTGCTAAAATCTAATTTAATTAATGTAGAATGTGCAACTAATATAAATATAACTCATAATCTTGACTGTTTTTAACTATGACTCTAATCTTATATCTAGGTATCTTATTTGTAATCATAACGACATTGTTTTTTAATTTTAGAATTTTTGTATTTTTTAATTATTGTTATCCTAATTACTATACTAAATAAAACATTTGCATGCTTGTGTAGCAAAAACATGTGCGCCCGCTTACTGCATAAGAACAGCGATTATATTCAACTACCATGTTTTAGCATATAAACTGATTTCATTTCATTTCATTACATTTCATTTCATTTCACTATTTCAGCAGCAATAGTAACTTTTACATATACATACATAAAATCACGACTATTTCCCAGAGGGATAAGCAGAGACCACATCTTGACATACCTATTTTGCTGCATTCACTCTCATTACATTCCTCATACATGCTCGTCGGTTTAGTGTACTCTTGATCGGGCCTTTTTCCAAAACGTCACCAATTTGGTCACTAAACGTTCGCCTAGGTCTTCCCCTTCCAACGGTCCCATTCACACACTCGTTATACACCTGTTTCGTCAATCTTCTTTCGGCCATCCTCTCTACATGACCTCTACATAGTAACTTTTAAAAGAATAACTTTTCTCAATCTATGTCCAGCAGTATAGCTTAGTGCATAATAATCTCTACTGTTAAACCTTTGTGTTATAAACAGAGGACGATTAATCCCAAAAGTGGTATAAATTCAAACAAACAGAGCACTAAAACAAAGAAACTGAGCCATAGCAAGCCTTTATCACAGGCAATTGACAACAGCAGAATCAGTTTACACAAACAGTAGAAATCGTGTATTTTAGATCTAAATCTTTATAGAACCAAAACAAAGACCATATGATTTGTAATCCGCATTCATAAAAGTTATTTTATTTACGCTAAGCTTTGATATTCCATGTTTCAGGCATACGTGTAAAAAGCAATGCGTCATAATAACGGCTATGTACAAGTCCTATCATTTATTTCCGTTACGCTGACATTTGACATTCTGACGCTGATGTTAGCGTCAGCAACGTCAGTCAGGTATAGAAACCGAACTTCCTTTGTTGACGTCTGTCGCGGCCCGGTCGTACTCACGCAGCATTTTATTCTACGAACCACTTCACCACGAATCAGTACAGAATCAACTATTGCCGTTGATTCTGAACTATTTCGACCACAAAACAGCTGTTTTTTTAATTAAAAATGACTTTCGAAGAGTCGTGGAAGGCATTGCAAATTAGGTTTCAAAATAAGCCCCTTTCGGGATAGTGTATGTACCTACTATGAATTACCTTGTAATATGGCACACACACTGAAATCGTCATTTAGAAATATTGGCAGAATATAAGGTAACCAAGAAAGAATAAGTGAAACATCAGCAGAGAGTGCAACTAACCTTATGTCTAGAGCTGATACTGTGGCGGGCCCTACCGAGCGGCGGGCCCGCACGTCCTCCCGTTTGGGCCGCCCCTCTTGTGGTAGGTATGGCTGTTCCTGAAATTAGAAAAATATACATTTAATTTTCAAATTTGGTTATAAATAAGATCTGGGGAAGTTTGAAAGTACGATTTATGAATCCTCAGCTTTTCCGTCAGCCATACCACGTCATACCACGTCATGGGCATGTCATGAGGATGGAATAATGTCATGTGACGAGAAAAGTGTTAGATATAAATTAGTAAGTGAATTAGGGCATAGTTGGAGGTTCCTTTTAACTTCATAATTATTGAATAACTAAATAAATAAAAGTATGCAGAAAAAAATCTGTTTTTTTTTTCAGGTATCTTATTTTTCCTCTTAGAATAAGCCACTTTCATGAAAGATAACAGAATAACCATGTTTATGCAATAAATTAGTAAGCTATGTATTATTAGTTATTATTACGGGAAGTCGGTGGATAGAAAAGGCTCAAGACCGTTCGTTGTTGAACTCTTTGGGGGAGGCCTATGTCCAGCAATAGGCCGATGATGATGAACTTATGTATTTACAAAATGTATCCATTATACTAGACTATATGTTTAAACAGTATAGAGATAAGAACTTGGCAGATAGATAGAATGCAATTATAAGTCCTCTCCTCAACGTTGCCCCCACTCATAATTCATTGTTCAAACTAGTGGGACAGCGTAATAAATAATAAATGCCTTATGTGCAGCACTGTACTCGGTCTAAAACTTAGTTCTGAATAAAGATAAATTGCTACAGTTTTATGCATATAAGTTTGAGAAAGGAACCATTGGTAGGTAAACGTTGTCTAAAATTATTTTTTATTTTTGTCTTAAAATGGCTTCTGCTATATCTCAGTCAATATTGCTAGGGTCCGGTAATTTTAAATGTTAAACATATATATTCTACCTATTATCAACTGGACCTTACCGATTGTTTCAAAGAAAATGGTTAGTACATCCACATATTTAGGTAGATATAGAGCGGCCTATTCTTCAGCGGAGGCCACCACGCCAAATTGGTGACTAGTTCGTACGATTTTTTTTATACAACTGAAGTGGCAAATTATACCGTTTCCGACCCCGAACCCCCTCCTCCCTAAAGAGCTCTGGCAACATTACTCACCGCAGGAATACAACACTATTTGAAACAAATTTAAATAACACTGTTATTTGGCTGCGATCATCTGTAAGACGGATTTATAAGCAGTTATGAAATTCCACGTCAGCAAAGACCGCCCCTTATGTCTAATTAAACTTGAACCGCGAACTGCACTCGAATACATAGAGCTGGCTCAAAGCCAAACAGCTGGCTCGTCGAGATACGAAACAGAAGAAATATTACTAAAGGTACGCGTACCTAGCTGCGTATCTACGCGTACGTTTCTTCTGGTCCATCACTGAATGTAAATGCAAGCAGTTTTATACTGTTTTGTGAGACGGACGTAGCGTTCTAACGTGTGTTACATACACGTTGCATTTCAATGAATTAGAGTTCTTTCTCTGTATAAATAAATAAATAACACCCAACAGTCACATACATAGTCCTGACCTCACACTAGGATTCCCTGTGTCGTGGGTATCAGAAACTACGAGTACAACACCCAGACCCGAAACCAATATTTCCAAATTATGCAAACTTGTTCCGCAGCTGCGTAGAACTGCCTGCACAAGCCTGCACTGAAATTCGGTAAGAACCAAAAAAAAACGTGAAAGCGCAACGTTAATACGCAGCATGGAACGCGTACTTCGACTAGAAGCTACTAGCCTTAATGCTATTGCAGACCACAATCTATCTCTATACCGAATTTCATCCAAATCCGTTGAGCCGTTTGGGCGTGATTGAACAACAAACATCCAAACATCCTCACAAACTTTCGCATTTATAAAATTAGTAGGATTTGGTAAGATTTATACATCATCAGGTTAAATATGCTGAATCTACGTTTTTTTGTTTTCCTTAATAGTTCCTCTCAATTTACGAAACCCATAAGCAAAGCCAACAAAACCTTTTCGGGCATAGAGTAATCTGGGCCTAATGTCGTACGTAACCATTGAGTGCACTCGGGTTTTGTTACCCTTATTTCGTCGGTATTTATGGAGTAAAATATTCGGTGCGAGCTTTGTGCTGACATTTTATTGCAATAACAAAAATTTTTAACACATTTTATTCCATAAATATGATAACTATACATAGAATCAGTGACACGGCAAGCAAGCAAGCAGAGTTTTGCGAACATTATGTGCATTGGAACTTGGTAGTTAGGTTCCTATTGTGTACCTGAAGGAACATGAATAAAAAATAACAATATTCTAATAATATACATCCTGGTACCCATAGTACAGGCTATGCCTAGTTTGGGATCAGTTGACCGTGTGTGATATGTCCGGAATATTTATTGTTTATTTATTTTATAAAAAACTTTGTATGGATGTTTGTGTATTTGGATATTTGTGTAGAAGTCCACTGCTGGACATAGGCCTCCCCCAAAGAGTTCCACGACGAACGGTCTTGAGCCTCTTACATCAACCGACTTCCCGCAACCTTCACAATGTCGTCGGTTCATCAGTTGGGGGGCCTTCCAACATTGCGTCACCGGTTCGTGGTCACCATTCGAGAACCTTTAATCCCCAACGGTTGTCGGTTCTGCGAGCTATATGACCTGATAAACTTGGAATAAATTAGAGTTATTGACCTAAAACGCGACTTTACTAAACGAGCATATACGCGACTTTTTAACTAGGTACCTTGCAAACGAAGCCGCCAGTATATGCTAGTAATACATGTCACTACATTTTTCTTAAATAACTTTTTTAAATGTACGTAATAGAAATGTATTGAAGCAACTTGAACGTTAATAGGAGTTTTCAGAATTAATTGGTTAGTTTACCAATAAGTTTATCGAATAAAATAATTATTAAAATATCTCATGATTTTCATGTTTATTATAAAATTCAGACTGGCTCGAACCAAGCTGTCGATCAGACTGTTTAGTAATACCAAGACCGTTACAAAACTTTTAAGACTGATAGTTCGCGTGAGCCTGGTGTCGGATTACACCGGCTATCCAAGGAATTCCATCATGGTTTGTCGATGCCATTCAAAGCAGAACCTTTCAATAGAATCTAGCAATGATCACCCAGACAAATGTTAATCACGCTGAACGTTGCATAATTTATCATGATTAGTAAAGTTATTTATATGATTTTCATAACCACGATTTGTGAGTTTAGTTTTTCGCCGATATTTCATCACATTTTCATGTGGACTGGTGTTTCATATCGAGACCGAATATTATTATCGGAAAAATACAGATATATATCCCATTTGAAGTGAAAATAATGTTTATAGCACAATTGTTTTAGACATTGTATCTACAAAATTTCGTTCAAAAGTGCAAAAGTTTTCAAATGATTCATAATATGACGTGACGTAAGTTGTTTTGTGAGTTTGCAGCCTTAGTTAATTTTTTAACAATCAGTTGCAGTAAGACGCTCGTGTGGCCGCCTCTGATCCCATCTCATTTTCTCTGCGTAAGTATGTCAATGTCTTTCAACTAGGCTCTAATTAAAATAAATGCGAGACTAAATGGAGGAAAAAAAAGAAAATTTCGCGAAGGAATTTTCAATTAAGCTACTTGAAAGTTAGGTGTGTTAAAAATGTGCCTACATTTATTATAGAAAGTAAGTAAAAAGTTAAGAACTTTTACATTTAAGAATAATTCATTATCATCATCGTCATCAGACTGAGATAGTCCATTGCAGGATATTGTCCATTATAGGCCTTCCCGAAAGAGGGTAACGATGAACAGTCTTAAACTTTCACTATCCACCGACTTCCCGCAACCTTCACAATGTTATCGGTGCTTGAGAGACTGCACTGAAACCTGCAAAAATAAAGATTATACCTTACAATTAGAGTCTTTTGTCATCTCGGCCCGAAGAACTCGCCCATTTGGTACGAGTTGACAAAACTGCTAAAATAATCTTATTTTAATTCTCGACTCGTCCCAACAAGTTTTCAAATAAAAGAGAAACCAAGAAATGTTTCTATAAATGCGAAGTCAAGTGACGACGTAATTTTTTTTTATTTTTACGGAATAACTACTGATTCAACGTAATATAAATTAAAATGGGACCGTCTTAGTCTCATTCCCACAGTAAAAAAAAACCGTATTGAAATCGGATCAGCTAGAGCCAGCCATTACGAAGAAATTATTGGAGTAAATACATAAAAAAACATACATATACATAGGCTATGATGTACTCATAGCATAGTAAGCACAATATTAATTTTATTGAAAATATAACTTACGCAGCTTTAAAAATAATATATTTCGCAAGTAACTATCTAATGAAGTTACGATTCATGTTCATTTAGCACAAGTTTTTATGGTATTTGAATTTCAAACGAAAAAATCATATAATTTTTTTCCAGTAGGTATAATTACAAAAAAACCTAGGACATACATTTCCATATGTAAATTTAAAATGTTTATTTTTTTCTGAGGAATTTAAGATGCACATGTAATGTATAACATTTTAATGGTATCCAGACAGGCTATGCATTGTCAACATGTCAGTCAAGTCAGTCATGTCAGTCAACCGTCAGTCAATTATGACTTTAATCCTTATATTATATTGACTGATTGATTGATTTGCTGCGTCTGTGACGCTTTGGAATTAATGATCTTTTTTGTCGATAATGGCAAAAAACTTGTGCTAAGCGAACATAAAATATCATAATTTTATTTACGAGTTGAGTTTTATAAATGGGATCTATATAAAAAGTAAGCTAAAATAACTTATGATTTTAGAACTGTATGCTTGAAGATCTTAATTTCATTAGTTGGAATTTTGCGAAAGCTTTTTCGCATGGTGTACTTGTAAAGATGTAAATTGCGTGTAAAAGAAAAATTGATACGTAGCTAGTAGTAATTCAATTTTATGAAATTTGAGAGCTCTAAAGCCATGTACAAACGGCAAGCAATATATCATCCAAAATATATCTAAAATTTATTTCAAAATAATCTTTACGTCTTGGTACTGAATAAAGCCAATTTTGAGTTTGACATTTCCGGGCGTGCAACGTATATTAACGATATCGCAAGCCCCTAACATTCTAACTCAAAGTTGACTTTACTCGGTTCACGTAAGGATAATTTAAAACGAATTTTAGACGACAGCTTTTTAAGAGACTCGCGTCCGTCAAATTTCCTCAGCCGTGAAAGGCGAATGGCTCTTTGAATGATATCTACAATAGAGCCCTTTTCACAAAAGAAATCCCACGGCAATTAGCAGAACAAAAGAGATAATTTGTATTCATCATCATCATCATTTCAGCCGTACGACGTCCACTGCTGAACATGGCCTCACCCACAGACAGAGCGAATTCCTTATCATGTGGGGGGATTTGCCCATACTCACCACGCTGGGCATGCGAGTTGGCGAGCGCAGTTAGAGCTATCGTTGTTAAAATGAGGGATATTGCTTCCCATCCCCTAGCTTACTTCCCTTAGTCGCCTCTTACGACATCCGCTGATAGGTAGTTATTGAGGGGCCTATTCTTCAGCAGGGGCCACCACGGCCTGCATTAAAATGTAATAAATAAATAACACCCAACAATCACATACATAGTTCTGACACCACGCTAGGATTCCCTGTGGCGTGAGTGTCAGAAACTACGAGTACCATGATGACCACAACACCCAGACCCAGAACAACATATTTGCAGATCATGCAAACATTTCTCCCGCAGCGGGAATCGAACCTTTGCGTTTCAGACGGGCGCTCGCCCGCTGCGCCACCAAGGACGATGTGACGCATTATTTATAAGGGAGAGTCCTTTGAAAGACATTCCATTTTGTGACACTGTCTCTGCAAGATGTTTATCGACACGAAAAACGGTATACAGGGACCTCTTTCTGTTGATCACGATAACCCTCAAACATTGGCGAATTGTGGAAATGTACACTGGAGTGTGATATGTACTTGAATTTTGTAGGGTTTCGAAAGGAGCCTCTCAATGGCGCACTTTAATCCTTTCACTACACTGATTCTTTCACCGGCGGACATAGGCCCTTTTCAGGACCACTATATCTCAAACTGACCTAATACAGGATGACCAAGAAAGAATAAGTGACTCGACAAGCAAACAAGCATATCTGTTCTTATTTGTGGCAATTATTTGTGGTTGTAAACAAGCTTAGGTACGCTGTTTTTCTTGTAAACACGTGCTAACGTGCACGTTAGCACGTGTTTACAACGTGAGAAAAACAGCGTATTATTATATTCACTACGAACATACATACATAAAATGTTGACTGTTTCCCACAGGGGTAGGTAGAGACCACGGCTCTCCATTTGCTGCGATCCTGACATACCTCTTTTGATTCATTCAGTCTCATCACATTCCTCATACATGCTCGTCGGTTAAGGGTACTCTTGACCTGGCCTTTTTTCAAAACGTCACCGATTTGCTCACTCACCATATTACAGTATTAAATTAGTATCCAATGCAGCAGACAGCAAACTTTTAACTCGCAGTTGCAAAATTAGCGCCTACCTTACTCGTCTCAAACTCAATGGAATAAAGTTAAATAAATTGGTTTAGCTGCTGCAGTTGATACGTGACCAGAATCGGCACCCAGTTGGATAGTTGGCTCCACTTCGACATCAATGATGCTGGGACTTTTGAAAGTTGGAAGTTCAATCGAGCGCAGTGTTTCTGAATGTTTTTACGTTTTCTAGTACTAGGTACTAAATGTGCTCGAAGTTTGACTGTAAATAATTTTACTACCTATCTTTACAGTACGAAGGGATTATAAATACGAAAGATTAGAAGTTTGGATGTTTTTGTTCAATCACAACATCATCATCATCTTCCTGCCCTTACGCCGTAAAGGCTCAAATGAGTTCGATGAAACTTGAAATAGATAGAGTTTTTTTTACCTAGAATAGCATTAAGGCGAGCGAAACAACGGGCGCAAGCTAGTAATTTTATTTATTTTCAAAATGTTACACTACTCTTACAGGAGCACCTAATGCAATAGTGTACCATTATCATTAAATTTATTATTATTATTATATATATATATATATTTAGATATCTTTTTGAAAACCCGGAGGGCCCCGTTTCCCCACGGACCCAGGGTCTCAACCCCAAAAGGCTCAAATATGTAAGCCCTATCAAGACTAACATATTTGCGCCTTTTGAGATCCTCGGCCGAATCTGCCGCCGCATCCGCCCTAACTGATGTCCCCGGAAGATGTGTGCGCGCTAGTGTATCAACACAAGTAGCGTCCCACACCATAGGCCTACCCTTCTCCCAAGGGACCAAAGTCATACCGTCAGGCCGCTTACCATCATCACGTAGCAGACCTTCCGGCAGCCCTACCTTCCGGCAGCCCTAGTGCACGATAATCCGTTGTGACCGAGCTGATCGACCGCCGTACCACACTGGCACTGATGAGGTGCACAACAACGCGCACCGAACCGAAGACAGGTTGCAAGACGGAAGGTGACAGAATCCATTAGAGTACCGGGGCCCTCCGGGTTTTCAAAAAGATATCAGGACGTCTGATCGAAGCGACGCGTGACCCGAGAGCTGGCTCTTATTTGGCCCAGCGAATTAGCATTGCCATCCAGCGTGGCAATTCCGCCAGCGTCTTGGGGACGCTTCCGACTGGTAGTGATCTGGATCAGTTGAGCTATCTATAGATCGTTTGTAACGGTCTTTAGATGGCTCAACTGTTTCTTGTGTATTTTGTAAATATTAACTTGTATTAGTTTTAAGTTTCTTTCTGTAAATAAAGTTTTTTTTGTATTTAGATATCAAACATTTTAAAATATTATTTTTAATTCGTAGAATACACTAGATAAGAAAAAATAAAAAAATCTTCAATTAATACATTCAAATTACATAATGTCAAATCTAATAAAAATTTATAAAGTAACTATTCCTAATTTTTACGAACAGCTAAACTAATTGATGTTGAACCGAAAGTCAGTGTACCTCCCACATAGCCAACACGGCTCTAAGAGGCACACTTTAATACTACACTGATTCTTTCATCGACGGTCATATGCCCAGGTTTGTTGGTAACCTGGTCACTGACCTAAAACAGGATGACCAAGAAAGAATCAGTGACACAACAAGAAGAAGAAGCCAACACGGCTTACAAATGGAATCGATTAGATGCATTAGCGATGAGAATTTCGTAAGTCTTACTAAACTAAAGATATACCTTTAGGTATAAGTCAATTAGATAAGTGCCTTGTTTATTTCGAGGCGTTTACGATATCCACTTTAGATTTCAATTTCTTTTTTCATTGTTCAGCGCTCCGAGCATTCAACTTGACGTGGTCCGTCTCAGTCTCTTAGGAAATCAAGAAAACCGTAAGTGTTCGGTGAGGGACAGCAACATTGAAAACCATTATCTACTGTTTATACATAACTACTCTTGAGGCCCAAGATATAGGCTTACACGCCTAGTTTAGGCCTGGACCATAACTCAAAACTTAGTCTATAAAAACACTGTCTTAGAAAACTTACCAATTATCATGTGTATCATTTTGGCAATATCTATTATATCTTATCTTATCTTAAGCTAGTTAAAGCCCCCACGACTTCGATCGCGTGATTTATTCGAACTTCAACCCCTTAAAGTTTAGGGTGTGCAGCGGGGTTTTAGGGCCTAAAGGGTTTATTTTAAGAATTCCTTTCTCAGTACACCTCTACACCCTAAAAGGTATATATAACTATAGTATCAGGTTGGTACGCAGCAAGGCTAGGCTGTTAGGTGTTATTTATAAATTTTATGTCTTTTTCTTCCTTTTTATCATCTTGGTATAACTTAATCTGCCCCACGCGTAGACTTCCGTCACATTTCCCACATGTCCTTTGTCATATATCTTCTAAACACTCGGAAATCTGTCCGTCTGAACTATCCATCATCACTTATACTTTTTGGGCGCAGGAAAAAATATTCACAAGACTTTTTCCCTAGATTGTGTGACAAACGTGATTCGTCACGCATTTCAACGGGTGTTTTGCGGAAAAAAATATATTTTTTGAATTAAACCCCATACAAAGCCATACACCGACGCATTTGCTTACGGCAGCGAATCGTTGCGAATTCTGCCAAAAATGGCAGAACACGATGTTTTGGACATGTTTTTAGTACCATAATATTCTTTAAAGTAAATATGATGTTTATTTAGTTTAAAAAAATATTATTATTTAAACTTAATATTTTTTCTTTTTAAATGAAAGCAACACTTATTTACATAATTATATAACACGTAACAATAACATTAATAATAGGTATAATCAAAGTAGTAATTACCAAGTACTTCACGAAGTAGTGTACGTAGTACAATAAAATTTATCTATAGGTAGTTAATAAAACATCTATTACGAAATAATTTCTTAGTTTGTAATAAAATTATAACTAACCCAAATAAAATAAAAATAAAATAATAAAACTACTGATAATTTATGAGTTACAAGTAATAAATAGACTTAATAAACAACGATCGTAAACGATTCGCTGCAAAAAATATAAAATCATTCCAAAGAAAAACCTAAGTCTTATTATTCTCTAAGCATAAAAACAAAGCCCGAGAATAAATCACAGAATGCGAAAATGTGTAATAGCCAAATTACCATGTAGCGCGCTTGCAACAACGAATAAACGTGTGCGAAAAACAACGACAGGGAATAATATTGCTTTACTTGAAACTCGCTAATATAAGGGAAGACGTAGACCAAAGAAAAGATGGATAGATTGTGAGAAAGACGACATGAGTAAGAAAGGAGTGAATACTGATATGACGGCTGATAGAGGGGAGTGGAAGAGAAAAAACATGTTGTGCCGACCCCACATGAAGTGGGATAAGAGCAGGGAGATGATGATGACTTGAAACTCGCTTTCGCCCACGGCTTCGCTTGCTTAGCACCCGGACCTAAAACTTATACTACTCAGGGATAGTGAAGCTCTCTATCAATGAACGATTTTTTAAAATCGGTTCAGTAGTTCTCGAAATTACTCGCAACTTACAAACAAATTTGACCTCATTAAAAAAATTATGTCGTATAAAACTAGCCGTCGCCCACTGGTAGGGTAGGTATTGTTTGGTGCATCCAGAATTTTTGCATTCCTTGCACCCTAGGCTTCATGAATACCCTCAATACGTATACTGGTATTTTGTATTAAAGTATCCAATCTAAGTTTAAAGCAAATCGCATCACGCGTTACTCATAAAACTTAACACACCGTCTTTGAGGGGTAGTTTGGCAAAATACACGTATAAGGCTTTTGTCATGAAGTAACAGGCATGAAGATAATACCTTCCCAGCCTCTAACACCCCCTTTAAGAGAAATTTGTGAAAATAATAATATTCGTCTTTTTATTACAAATTTTATTACAATGCACTGGACAAATATTTGTGACAAACAGATGTTTGTTCTGTGTCTGGGTGTTAAATATATATCTGTTATGTATATCGGTCTCTGGTACCCATAGTACAGGCTATGCCTAGTTTGGGATCAGTTGACCGTGTGTGATAATGTCCGGAATATATTTTTTTATTATTTTTATTGACGATTTTTTGAAACCATATTCATTTAGTTTTTAGTGAAAATTATTGAAGAATATTCTATATCTTATTATATATTTCCTCCCACATGATAGGAAGTAATTCTGGGAACCTGTGGGGGATATCAATGTTCACGGCTGGATTGATGATTGTAGAGTATTGATAGGAAGTTTCAAGTTTTCCACTGCCACTTCGAATTTTATCACGCCGAGCCTATTCGATCTAAATATTATCTCAGGCACAACAGCCTCCTGTAAGTGAGTAAAACGTTCCACCTGACTAATAAATCATCTAGAATAGATATAATATGACCTTAGTTTTTTTTAATTCGTAGGTATATAGGTATGTGAACTTTCTACAACATTTATCTAAGTAAAGCGAAAAGAGATACTAAAATTCCATGGACTGGACGTTCAACGGTTATTAGGCTGTGAGGTCAGGTGGATAATTGAATAGGTATGTCTACTAGATAATCTAGGCTTACTAGTAGTAAGAACAGCTGGTTTAGTCCACTCTGTGCAACCAAGAGTTGAGTCTACTGATTATAAAAAAATAGGCTTATGACTTTTATCGCCAAGCACAACTTAGTATAATTATACACTAGAAGTGAAAGCCCCTCGACTTTTTTTCGCGTGATGTTTTTTCATATAATCTTCAACCCCCGCTGCACCCTCTTAGGGATTGAATTTCATGAATTCCTTTCTTTGTAAACCCATACACACAAAAAGGGACACACCCAATTCACACTATTTCCAAATTTCAAGTCTCTAGGACCAACGGTTTAGGCTCTGCGTTGTCTATCAGTCAGTTACTGTTTTAGAATTGCTTAGATCATTCCTATAGTCCGCCTGAGTATCTAATTCATCTTTGATTTAAATCAAATAAAACTTTTTGCTCTTAAAAATTGCTAATTGCTCTTATTCATGTTTATTTTTTGTAAAAACGTGAGATAAAAAAAAATCCTACCTGCGTGCCATGGCCTGAATAATGCTACAGTTTGCTATACATGGAATTGGCTGGGCATATGGTTGGACTGTGCGAAAATAGAGCTGGAGTGACCTCGCTGTTTCTCACGGCTTTGGTTGTATCAGAAGCATTATTGGCCAACATTCTGGTTTGAGCATACAATCGCTTTGTGAAACAGATAAGGCTTTGGTTCAGTTCACGGCTGACCGTGGTATTCTTAGACGTTATATATTTTCACTCCGCTCAACTGACATCAGACCGTGAGGCCGCCAAGCCGAGGACCGTAGTAGTTGGAGACTGACGATACGACTAGTCACGATCCTCAACTATGGGGGAACGATTAAGGAAGTGGAAATAAACGGGTAATTTTCTCCCGATATGTAGTTACATACTGGGTGTTACGTATCGGACACCTCATTAGCGGTTCTTACCCACCGTCCACCTCCCTGTGACCACCTGGGTGTACCGTTGAAAGTTTTTTTAACAACGGCTCGCTTACCTTTGTTCACCTGGGTGATTCTTGGGTAATATTTAGTTTACACCGTCCACCTTGGTATCAAATCTCTTCAGATTTGAAGTGCATAGGACTGGTCAATAGAACATAATAATAAATTATTAAGCTTTTTTATTTCCTTACTAGTTACATTAAGAAACAATCAGTCTTCTGTCGAGTGTCTACAAGGTATTGGCTTCAATCTTGCACAGCAGTATGAAATCAATAATATACAACCTACAGCCTCTTTTACAGGCAGGTTATCGATCGGGGTTTTCAACAGTAGACTATACATTTCATGGAACAAATAATAAAAAAATATAAAGATTACAACAAATGCTATTGGCACAGTCAATAAAGATTAAATAGAGGGGCTATGTAACATTTATCGATTGTGCCAATAGCACATACGAACTAACAAAAAAAATAAAAAAACGTCTGGCGAAGTTAGATAAGATTCAATGGTGTTGTCCCAACTTCTGATTTTCCTTTAGCTTAATAATACTCGCGCCCTAAGTTGTAATTCTTTACTTTTTCCTTATACTTTGAATGAGGCCGGTTGGCAATTCAATTTAATCACTTCCAATGTGATAGGCTGCGTTCAAACTCCGAGTTCTAAGTCACCTTCAATTTATTTCAAACTAACATTCACCCGCAGCTTCGCTTGCGTGTTTTTTTTATGTTATACGGATGCAAACGGCCCTCCTGATGGTAAGTGGTTACCGTCGCCTATTGACATCAGCAACACCTGGAGCATTGCTGATGCGTTTCCTGCCGAACCCCTTCCCCCCTAAAGAGCTCAGGCAACCTTAAACACCGCAGGAACAACACTATTTGAAACAAATAATGCTATTTGGCTGCGATCGTCTGTAAGGCGGAGGTATCTCGCCAGGCGGGCTGCTCCAAATTAGAGCGAGAAAATCTCGCTGTGTCCTACCTCCTCCTAAACCGAACCGTGTTACCGGGATAAAAAGTATTCCATATCCCAATACAGATCACATTTTACCTGCGTTCCAAATTTCATCGAGATGGGCTCTACAGTTACTTCCGCATTTATAATACAAGGTGATTCATAACATGTATATACCATCCCGAAAGGGGGTTATTTTATCAACAAAAAGAAAGAACTTTAGCGAGAAAAAACATCAATATTTTTCAATTTTGTTTTTAACTTTCTCAAAGAATCTGTTTTTGAATCACCTTGTGACTTTTTCTTGAAACACAATAATAATAGAAAAATAATAATATAACAATTAAAAATTAAGCTAAAATAATAATATACTAGGAATGAACTCTGTTTTCTACGACTACGACTACAAGTAGAAAACAGATTTCAGATTACTACCTAAAACAGCTGCTTCATTGAGTTTGAACTGATTTGACCCCAAAGCAGCTGATTTTTACATAGAGTTTTATGTAAAAATCAGCTGCTAATTAATGAAAAATGTTGGATTTCCAAAAGTGGTAGAAAAAACTTTATGGCCAGTTGGATGTGGAATTAGCCCCCTTTCGGACCTTTTATAATTTGCAAAAAATCATGTCGATACTTTGCTTTGCGAAAAACAAAAAATCTGTCGCAAAAGAACCGTACATTATGAATGGTACATTAATAAATAAATAAATTAGCCTTATAATGGGAGAGGCCTATGTTTGGGGGAGGCCTATGTCCAGCAGTGGACTTCTACAGGCTGATGATGAAGATGAGCCTTTTATTCAAACTAAGTGTTTCTATATGCCTAAGCTACAATTACATCTCTTAGAAACTAGTTGCTTAATAATAACTAAATAAAACTATAGCTGACACCGACTGTCCCACTGTTTTGTGTTTGTGTGCCCTCTTTGGCATAGAACGTTACATTATGTGATGTCAAATTAAGAGCTTTTGAACTCCACACTGTATACCACAAAGTTCACTCCATGTGTGAAGTAGTTGTAGCTATAAGAAGTATCCAATATATATAATATTCTCCCACAATGTTTTGCGTTCACCCGATATTGGAATAACTTCCCTACGGGTAATGTGAAGGGTGCGGAAGTGTGTTTAGAGTATGCAAGTTTGTATTCGTATCTTAGATGAGTATTGGTAAATATAGAAAGTTTATTTGAAGTAATTTGACTGAAAAACGGAGCACAATATGAATACGGGTCTTAAAGAATAGGTACAAACAGTTATTTATACATTTTGAGGTTTGTAATCTGTGGAGACTTATTTCCTTGGAAATAAATCAGAAATTATGTTGTTCTTTCCATAAGAAGTATTGAGGATGAGTCTTCTATGGAATAGTGACCCTTGTGTTCAGTGTCAAGTGATGTCAATGAAAACCTACATTGAAAAGATAACAAAACTAGAGAATGTAGAAGACGTCGAGTGGAAATCAGACGGAAGGTAATGCTTCTAGAACAAACGGAAAATGAACCAAGTAGTTACCTAAACACAAAACCCTATACAAGGTGATTAATAATATGTTTACTATTACGAAAGGAGCGATTGTAGTTTCTGTATAAACATTGTTGCGTCTCTGTGCCAAAGATTATTTTCATCTCAAAAGTATATAGAATAAACCGTCAACGGCTTAGAATAAATCGTAAAACAGTTAATAAGCCGTTCCTAAGTCGTATAGCTGGTCCGTTTCGTGCCGTCCACTAAATCTAACTTTATTACCACTACGACTCAAACATAAAATGAAATCTTTCTGTTGGTACGTTTTATACAACTTAATCCATACTTCCTGATAAAATGGCGAATGGCGGAACATGACCATAAAATTTCGATTTAATATGGTTGAATGACAGAATACAAGCTGTGTTCATATTACATTTTAATCCAATTTCTCCACCCCTGTTATTGCAAGCGTAGTGGCTATGGTAACTATTTACCAACAGGTGGGCCGTAAGCATATGGTGGAAAAAAAAGCCTTCATCACTTTCACCAATGTTTTCTCTTTTTTTTCCTGAGCCAGGGGGGCAATTGCCCTTCCTTCCCCACCGTGACTCCGCCCGTGGTTATATATAGAGGTTTGTTGGTATTTTTAGACCACACAAATTCACTCCCTAAATTAACGAACTCAGCAAATTTCCCAGCATTTTCTCATACCTTGGGAACAGCATTCAACCGTATTTCACCACTCATTCGTTTTTACGCCCCAAACCCAATGAAGCGTCGCTTTTTCTTTCACACAATCGTCCTTAGAAAATTTCATATCTACGGATAATGTTATAATCCCTGTGATGCCTCTGTTCTCGAAAGGGCATCCAGGAATTTTAAAGATTTAGGACATATTTATAGTACATCGTCCACTGCTGAACTAAGGTCTCCCACAAAGATTTTCAGAGAGACCCATATTGTGCAGCTTGCAACCTGGAAACCTTTACTAGATCGTTTTTTCATCTAGTGGGGGGCCGTCCTGCGCTGCGCTCTCCGGTGCTTGGACTCTAAAACATTTTAGTCCTAACAACCGTTAGTACTGCGAGAAGAATTTAAATGAACTTTTGACAGCAATTTGTATAATCATGTGATTTCTCCATGCCATTACACTGTCATACGCCCTTTGAACGCGACCAAGCGATCTTCGCACGTTCATAGGTTTTCCACGACCATCTCGGTATACAGAACAGTCAGTGTCGGGATTTTATTTTTCGGAATCGTTGTCACCTTAGACGGGCTTTATCTCGTTTATAAAACGGTATAAAACCCGAAATAATATCGGCCCTCTTATTTGCAAGCCGCGTTTTCCCATACTCAGCGTATTGTGACGACGGCGTCTTGCCACGGGACTCTCAAGGCGTTTTTAGGGCTCCGCAGTCCGAATAAGAACTCTTTTAGTTTCGCCATGTTTATTGCCCCTCCGTCCATCCGTCTGTCCGAGTTAGTCGTTAAACTAACAGAAAATTAGCACGATCGTGCTGAAATTTTGCACGGTAAGGCATAATGATGATCATCGAAAAAAATGATAGGCTCCAAGCCGTGTTTGTTGCAGCTTGGTCGCGAGGAACAGGCGTAGCTTCACCTAGTTTCTAAGACGTTTCAAAGTGATCCTAGTGATTTTTTTGAAATAAACGCCTTTTGACTTTGACTTTAATTGTTTTGACATTGATTTCTTGCAATCAAAACTAGATCTCTCGTCGTTAAATGTGATTTAACGAACTAAATCTAACAGCCTGCGGAAGACTTAACTATGCGTGGTCAGACACATCCTTGGCCTATTATTTGAATATTTTTCGGCGAAATTGCATTTTATTGAGTATGAACGTAAACCCCTCTCTTTTGCGGGTAATTGATTCGGGGTTTGAAGGTTGCAGGAAGGTATCAGAAGGGGTTGGAGGGAACATGACGTCGGTGGTGAAGCTGGTGAGTGCCCGTCTGGATGCAAAGGGAACGGGTTCGATTCCCGCTTCGAGGAAATTGTTTACATGATCTGCAAATATTTGTTCCGGGTCTGAGTGTTTTGGTACCATGGTACTCGTAGTTTCTGATACCCACGACACAGGGAATCCCAGTGAGTCAGTACTATGTATGAGTTTTTGTAAATAGCCATAGTAAAGTTGTTAACTTACAAGGTGTTCCGTATTAGACTATGTCGAAAGCGGCTTATTTTATTAACAAAAACCAACAAGTATTAGCAGAAATAGACAATTTTTTTTCTGATTTTTTTTGAACAAGCCCGCTTGTTTTTCTTTTTATCACCTTTTTAACTTTTTATGAAATGACAGAGACATCATCATCATCATCAGCCTGTAGAAGTCCACTGCTGGACATAGGCCTCCCCCAAAGAGTTCCATGACGAACGGTCTTGAGCCTTCTCCATCCACCGACTTCCCGCAACCTTCACAATGTCGTCGGTCCATTTGGTGGGGGGCCTTCAAACACCGCGTCGCCCGGTTCGTGGTCGCCATTGAGACATAGTCGCTAACTATTAGCCTGATACTATGCTTAAAGTCGCGCAACGGGCTATGGAGAGATATGCTAGAATTTTCGCTGCCTAATAAAATCCGGAATGAGGAAATCTAAGGTCATTATAATGTTTCGTTTTCCATCTTTCGCGATCGTTAATCGATCGCGAAAGAAAAAATTAGAAGAAAAAATTTCTCTGTTCCAAAAACTCCAAACTAGCTCAAACGAAACTAATCAGAACTGACTTTTAAATTTATACAAAATGATCTAAGTAAAATTATTCTACGCAAATGATCTAATTGAATTGGATCCGCATAAACATCAGTCGACAGGCGAGGGGTAAATACGGCAAAATCGTACCCAGTACCGACTCTGGATTACCAGATAGCATTCCTTGTGTGAGGGCTGCCACTTGGTCAACGCTTGTTCAACTTGTCCTTTTTTAGTCGTTTCAGTGAGGATAAAAGCCGTATTGGCCTAGTAATAGGTGGGGTACCTACTTTCTTTCCGTCCGTTTTTTCGACTTTTAATCCGAAGGTTTTGGGATCGAAACCAGTCTTGCCAATGCGTTTTTTTGCTCAGAAAATTTATGTGCGCATTATCATCGGTTTATGCAAAAATCTTGAGGAAACTAGGACAAATTTATTAGGAATATGTGGACGTGCCTTTGAGAGGCATAGACATCTTCAAGGATCTGATCGTCTGGAGATCAGAGAGGTTGTCTAGCATGCTTGGGGATAAAAGTAGTAGGCATTTTTTCAGTGTACATGACCGGATTGCCTGATCATAAGTAATCAAAGTTAAAGGGTGATCAATAAATCACTAAGATCACTTTGAAATGTCTTAGAAACTAGATGAAGCTAGGCCTTTTCCACACGACCAAGCCTTGAAGAATCAGGCAACAAACACGACTTACTTATCATATTTTACGAAGATCGTTTTTCACAAAATGGAATCTAGAGCTTCAGTGTAGAGACGGTCGAACAAGGTGAGGCTCAAAAGAAAGCTCGAAGTTAAAAGCTTATAAAATCTGACTAAATTTGGTTCTGACAACCCGTTGTAATAAAAACTTTCAACGATTCACCCAGATGGTCTCAGGGAGGTGGACGGTGGGTAAGAACCGGTTTGGTTGAGTTTTAGCCGTAACTACCGGTCGTTCTCGGTGACGGCTCGGTGACGGTGGCGGTGGACAAACGGCCTAAGATGTAGATTTACAAGATCAAAAAGATATCAGGGCGTCTGATCGAAGCGACGCATGACCCGAGAGCTGGCTCTTATTTGACCCAGCGAATTAGCATTGCCATCCAGCGTGGCAATTCCGCCAGCGTCTTGGGCACGCTTCCGACTGGTAGTGATCTGGATCAGTTGAGCTATCTATAGATCGTTTGTCTTTGGATGGCTCAACTGTTTCTTGTGTATTTTGTAAAATATTCACTTTTATTCGTTTTAAGTATCTTTCTGTACCTAAATAAAAACTGATATACAAGCTGTATAATAATCAAATGTTCAATAATACGCTTTGTTTGGCAACCCTGTTCAAAATTATTTACAATTTTCCTTATGAAATACTTTGAAATGTTGCGAGAAATTTATTGGAGGACTTTAAGAAGTAATTCAAAGTTATATCGTCTCATTCCGAATTCAACTGTAGTTCTGAGGGATGCTAAACGTATTTTGATAAGATTTGATGTTTGTATAATTGTTTTACTTGTTTGGCTTTGAAGGAATTTTATTAGTCAGTTGCTTTCAGATATTGAAAAGTCAAGTTAGAAATAATGAATGGCCGTGTTAGGGTTCCTCACTTGGTAGAAATAAATAGCACCTAACAGTCACAATAAGATTTCCTGTGTATCAGAAACGAAGATTAGGTACCATGGTACCATACATTTACCATTACCATGGTAACAAACATTTGTCTCGCAGCGGGAATCCAACCCAAACCCGTTGCTTCTCAGACGGCAATCGCTCTTTATTGTAAACAAACAGTAAGCTAAAC
Organism: Anticlea derivata; assembly: GCA_947579855.1. Taxonomy (NCBI): domain Eukaryota; kingdom Metazoa; phylum Arthropoda; class Insecta; order Lepidoptera; family Geometridae; genus Anticlea; species Anticlea derivata. The sequence goes on from OX388269.1 coordinate 10,997,455, forward strand.
AAACAGTACTATACAACCGATCCCGATCAAACACCCCGATCTCGATGATATGAAATTCAAAATAGCCTCTCGTCAGGACAAAGACCTGCCTATCTGTCAATCCGCTTCAATACAAAACGGTCCTCGATATAACGCTATCCTGAAACAATATACCAAGGGACAACAAAAAAAACGTTTCCCCTTGGGGGAAATCATGCCTTGGAGGAGGGATTTGATTGCATAAGTTACTTCATCATCATCATTCAGCCTGATGAAGTCCACTGCTGAACAAACGCCTATTTGGGTCAGACGATTCAACTAGAACAGTCCAACTTCGACAAGAGGTCAACCGACGAATGCATCTTGGGTGGGCAGCATTTGGGAAACTTCTTCGTCTCTTCTCGTTTACAATCAGTGCGTGTTGCCAGTGTCTACAATCAGTGACGTAATATATGAGCACTGAGACTTGGTCGATATCTATTGGCCTCATACCCAAGCTCAAAGACGCGCAACGGGCTATGGAAACAGCTCTGCTCGGAGTTTTACTACGTGTTATGATCCAAAATGAGGAAATCCGTAATAGAAGAACCAAGGTCACTGACATATCTCTCAGACTTAGCAAGTTGAAGTGGCAATGGGCAGATAAGTTAATAAACGTTTCTAGGATAAAATAATAAACAAAGATTTCAAAAGTAAAATCCTGACAAAAATTAATAATAGAAAATGTCATTAGTCGACTTAAAAAAAACAAAAAATGTATGTACCTACTTCAAATTATAAATTAATATCTTTCCATGCCTTGCGGTCGGAAAAAAATTGATCCACATCATAATATGCTTTGTCTGTCATGTGCTTTTTAAAAGTATTCTACAATACTTTATCTTTTAAATCAGTGATGCTTTTTGGTAATAAAATAAAAATAAATAAATATTATAAATAAATAAATATTCCGGACATATTCCCACGGTCAACTGATCCTAAACTAGGCATAGCCTGTACTATGGGTACCAGAGACTGATATATATAATAGATAAATATTTAACACCCAGACACAGAACAAACATCTGTGTTTATCACACAAATGTTTGTCCAGTGCGGGGATCGAACCCGCGAACTCTAGCGCAGAAGGCAGAGTTACAACTAACTGAGCTATGAGGCCTGTCAATAGGTTTTATTTCAGACAATCTCAGTTCATAGATTTACGATAATACAAAACTTACACACACATCAAAACAATATAGAAAAAATAAAATAAAAACATAAAAGATAAGAAAAAACATAATATAGAACTGTGACAGAAAGCATCTGAGCAGAGGATAATCAATGCAGGAAGTGTTTTCCTTCATTGATTACCTTCATCACAAAGTGCCTCCAGAGTGGATGTGATAGTCCCTCTGCAACAGTCTCCAGGATAATGTTGTAATATTCATATTCATATTCATTTATTTCACCCTTAGCGTTACATTGCATAACATAGGTATGTCCAATTACAGTTATTTTAATAAATTATCATGCAGATTATTAATTTAGTATTATTATTATTATTACAGATTATTAATGGATTAATAGATAGTGTCCTAAAATCATTACTGTGGTAATACATTGTAAAATCTCACACAGTTCGCGATTTTTGTGTCCGGAAACTAAACTGTCATGTCATCAATACCCGCTATACGGCTGTAAGAACACATTGTGTACTTCAACTAACAATGGCTTGGAATCAGTCGTGATTTTGAAAGGGGTATGGCAGTCATCGATTATTGATTTGTGGTTCTACAGTAGTACTTTTATAAATATTTTATTATTGAAATCAAACGGGTGTTTATCGCGTACCTTTTTATATTTTATTTATATTTTAGTCACGGGCATACATTGGTTCTGGTGATTTCAATATGCTATGTACACTGATCGCGAAAAAAACGATTGTATTGGTTTTAATTTAATTCAATTTTTATATATCAGGGCGTCTGATCGAAGCTACGCGTGACCCGAGAGGTGGCTCTTATTTGGCCCAGCGTATTAGCATTGCCATCTAGCGTGGCAATTCCGCCAGCGTCTTGGAGACTCTTCCGACTGGTAGTGATCTGGATCAGTTGAGCTATCTATAGATCGTTTGTAACGGTCTTTAGATGGCTCAACTGTTTCTTGTGTATTTTGTAAATATTAACTTGTATTAGTTTTAAGTTTCTTTCTGTAAATAAAATGTTTATTAAATTCAATTTTTTATGGAAGACCTTTTATTATAAATACACAGTTTATTTGAAACAAGTGAAAGCCCTCGCGTCTTCGTTTGCGGTGATTCATTTTCATACAAACTTCAAACCCTTCTTGAGTTTGAATTTCTGGAATTCATTTCTTTGTAGACCCCTACACACTAAAAGGCACTTACTCTACAAATAACTTTTTTTTTTATTATTCTCTTGTGACGTGTGTCCGTGGCTTCCTCTAACAGTAAAATAAGCAAAAGGGACCTAACTAAAAATAAAATCAAGCCTGCCAGCCCTTATACAAGATGATTCATAATATGTATACTATCCCGAAAGGGGGTTATTCTATCAACGAAAATAAAGAAAAACATCAATTTTTTTATTTTTTTTTTCACATACTTTTTCAAGTTAGCTGTTGTTTATATTTTTATCATCTTTAGAACTAATAACTAAACGTAAAAGAAGTTCGGAATCAAGATTGCTACCTAAAACAGCTGATTCATTGAGTTTGACCTGATTTGACCCCAAAACAGCTGATTTTCGCATAAAAGTTTTTTCAATGAAAAATGTCGATTATCCAAAAGTCGTAGAACAAACTTTATTGGCAATTGGTCGTAGAATAAGCCCCTTTCGGGATGGAATACATATTATGAATCACCTTGTATTGCAATTATTAAACGTAGCTCGTTAGCACGTTCTATACAATTTCTCCGTAAAACGTGAACGGCAGTGTGAAGACGCCAAAGCAACGGACTTCCGCTCCCCGTGGCGGCAGATACGTGAGTGCGCTAATTGCACCACTTTTGCTTCCACGTGTCATTTATGTGAGAGGCCATTATATTTTTGTTAGACAAAGATTTCAACGTATTAAAAAGACATATTTAGTTCTACTTTTGACTAAAGTAGGTACTTAAGTAAAAAGTGTGTAGTGGAATAGCGGAAAACTAAAATAATAGATGCCACTCACTAGCCGTGTCAGCGAAAAGTTGAAACTTCAGCTCAAAGCTCGCGGGTCGCGGGTCGAATCCCGTCTGTTTTGTTTGGGATATAATAAAAATCATAGATTTCATTGCAAACACAAAATAACAATTTTAAAAAGCTCTGTCGGCGCTTATGGCACTCCGATTGGAAGTCCCAAAGATTTTCGTTGAGACGAGTAGTGACTCGGTGGTTTACTTAGTTAGAGCTTCCTTGTAGGTAGACGAAGATCGCAGGTTCAAATTCCGTTCAGGTCGATTATTTGAATCATAGAAGCAACTTGTTCCCTAAAAAAATCTTATACCGTCTACCGTCATTCTTATTTTATAAAAGTTAAGATGGCCCCTGGTCCCAACGGTAGTAGAGGTCGCTAACGAGCTAGATGTACGTCACTTCCTTTCCGTAAAAGTTTATGGTTCTCAGTGTTCGCAATTCAAAACGTTTGCTACACAAAGCGCTGGCGTTAGGCTGTATACACAATATACTCGAATAAAAATACGGGTGTTTTTGAGGAATAATATAATTTAACGCCAGGAACGTAGAACATGAGAACTTTTAAAGAAAAAAGTAGACTAACATTAAAATTTTAAGTTTTTAGGTGGGTGAACTTATCTTGATCTCTTTCTATACTTAAAAAAAAACAAATTATGAGAAATTTCGGGCACATGAGGCTTTCCGAATGTCTAAAGATTGGATACCATAATAATACAAATACAAATAAATTGATTTACCAAAAAGTTAACAATAGCAAAAACAGTAATGATAATATCTTTATTTCAGGCTACGTGATACGTTACACAATGCAATTCCACCTGGGTCGCTTCTTAGATAGATTGGTAGCTTTTCTTATAACTTTAGTGATAATTGGGTTTTTGAAAAAAAAAAAATATTGATTTTTTTTATGTATTTTCAAACTTTATTATTAATACTATTGATATTTAATGCAAAAAACTTCAAAAAAAATTATTTTCAATTAATTATAAACAATTAAAAATTGATGAAATTTAAATAAAAATCACGTGACTATAAACGCGCCATGATTGGTCACCATAGTTGTGACGTCATAATGTTATAGCTATTTAATAACAGTACAGCGTTTACGGCTATTACACGTGTCTAGACAATAATATTAAAAATTTATTGCTAAAATACGAGTTGTTAGTTGGTTTCGATTAGCTATGTGTGATAAAGGATTTATTAAGGCAAAGTCTGATAATATTCCTGATGTTGATATATTTATGATCACCTATTTTTTTAAAAATGACGTTCGCTTTAATTCTGCTGAAGTTCGAGGTGCCAAAAAAAAATCGATTTTGTTTGGGGATTATCACGGTGCACTGCTTGAAACCATTTATTTCGACGTTTGTCATCTTGGGGAACATTTAAAAACATTTTATCAGGAGTTGCCTTTGTAGTATTCGTACATAATGGTACAAAACAAGAACGATAACTTTTGAGGTTCGACATTTTTAATATAAATTTAAATATTTAATAATGACAACAAAATTAAATAGATCAAAATACTGTATTTATTATTTTTCTATCAACTGCAATGAGTCAAAACTAACATTATGACGTCACACGCGCTCGGGTTTGTTCGGGAGTTGTCGGCGTGTCTTCGGTACTGGACTCAAAATTTTTTTTTTAATTTGAAATAACTTTTGAATTATTGCGAAAAAAAAAAAATAGCTTTGTTATAAAACTAATATATAATCTTTCCATTTATCACAAAAAACATTTTTTTTCAAAAACCCAATTGTGTATTATAACGTTGTCAGTTTTAAAAGTTATTTTGTGCAAGATTTAATAGACAGAAAGCAAATCTATTTATTTTTCCCACAAGCACAAGCTCACCAGGTATGTATATTTCATCATGTGTAGGTTAGGTGCCTACCTACCCAGGCAACATAACAAAAGAGAATTATAAAATATAAAAATAAACGAAAAATAGACAAAGATTTTAGTGTTTTTGTGCATTGTGACCGCAGCTTTAGTGTTTTTCTGCGTGAAGTTGTAAAGTTTAATGCTAATAGACCTGAAAGTGTTATTGTGGAGGCTTTCACGGAAGAGATAGATGCAAACGGTTTGCAGTTTGTAGCATAATAGTAAACATTCTATTACGTAGGCTTTTATAGGCTGAAGCCGCGTTCAAACGTCGAGGCGATATACTATGTTATTTAAAATTCAAACTGATCCTTGAAAGAAAGAAAAGAAAGAAAGATTTTTATTTTCCTTAAGAACTACTACACATAAAATAAAATAAAATAAAAGAAATTAAATGCTAAATGATAGAATATATTGTGCGCAGCAGAGCTCTTGGAAAACATGGCCTCCACTCAGCATTGTGCTGGATACACACTGATGTGTGCACCCAGCGCTGGTTTTCAGCGGAGACCATAGTAGTAACGTCACGACCTTCTAGAGGTGACTAAAAATAACACAACAGTTAGGACATACATAACTCTCAAAAAATAGGCGGCTGAAAACAAATTACGTGGCAGAAAATAAAATGGGAAAGATTGTGAGGAAGTTAGATGCTTGGATGTTTGTTATTCAATCATGCCGTAACGACTTTACTGATTTCGTTGAAACTGTAATACACTGAGTTATTTATCTAGAATTAGCATAAAGGCTACCTTTCATGTACGTATCACGAGAGCGAAGTCGCGGGCGGAATCTAGTAATTAATAAAGTTTTATTAAGTAATTAATAAACTATAAAGTTTTGCCTTGCGTATCACGACTAAACAGCAAAACGGATCGTTATGAATTTTGGCAGATAGATTATTTTCTGGGGAAGCACATAGGCTGAGGCAGGACATAGGGACATATCTTTTGTCTCAAAAAATAATCTTGAAGGGGATTAGGGGTTGAAAGATTATATGGGCCATCCATAATACTTCAAGTTAGGGATGAAAATTCATAATTTAGTCCTTTGCTAACAAAATAAAGAAATACGAGTTTCAAAAAAATTCAACAGAAACCTCCCTAAAGGGGGCAAAGTATTTATAAGACCTGTAAAATCTATTCAAAACTCTGCAATTACAAAACGCAATAAAATTTTAAAATGCTAATAAATGAGCAGCGCAACTTTGATAAGAGTAATATCAAAATGCCCACAACTTCATTATAAAGTGTCCTTAAAAACAGATCTAATCAGACAAACTAAAGCAAGCTCCCATATCAAAAAATAACCACCACAAAATAAAAATTCGTCTACAAACTGAAGCTCTACAATATGGGCATATTGTGAAAAGTACATAGAAAAATTATACATACTATATTCTTCTTCTTGTCGTGTCACTGATTCTTTCTTGGTCATCCTGTATTAGGTCAGTGCCCAGGGTGAGGTATGGTGGTCCTGAAAAGGGCCTATGACCGTCGACGGTGAAAGAATCAGTGTAGTGAAAGGATTAAAGTGCGCCTTTTAGAGGCTCCTTTTGTGCACAATTGTTGCCTGATTCTTCTACAAATACAAGACGTGGGGTATCATATGAAAGGGCTTTATTCATACAATCCAAAACAATTTTTTATCTTAATTCTAGCAAATAGTAATATATAATAACCATATATTGAGACTTGGTCGTTAACTATAGGCCTCATATACAAGCTCAAAGTCGCGCAACGGGCTATGGAGAGAGCTATGCTCGGAGTTTCGCTACGTGATAAGATCCGAAATGACGAAATCCGTAGAAGAACGAAGGTCACCGACATAGCTCTCAGAATTAGCAAGTTGAAGTGGCAGTGGGCAGTCCATATAGCTCGCAGAACCGATAACCGTTGGGGAGTAAAGGTTCTCGAATGGCGACCACGGGCGACCGGGCGACGCAGTGCTGGAAGGCCCCCCACCCGATGGACCGATGACATTGTAAAGGTTGCGGGAAGTCGGTGGATGGAAAGGGCTCAAGACCGTTCGTCGTGGAACTCTTTGTGGGAGGCCTATGTCCAGCAGTGGACTTCTACAGGTTTTTGATGATGATGATGAATAACCATATTGGTTATTTAATATTAGGTACTATTTGCTACGATGAGCTCCCATTTGGTAAAGTTTCAAAGATTTGGTAGGTCAGGTAAGATTAGTTTTAGTTAAATATTCTAAAAGTGCGATTTTCAAGGTTTATCGTTCTTGTGCCTCAACGATCATAGAAGCATAAACTTTTAAGTAACATCTCAGTTCGAGTTGAATAACTATTACTCACTAGAATATTGTGAGGAAAAATTACAACGTCAAAATGTAACCTAGAGTACCATCTAATAAGTCTTTGCAAGGAGGGAATAAATATTAAATGTCCTTATCAGCTCACCTTAATAGTGATAATATCTTGAGTAGACCTCGTAAAATTGACCGTAAAATGGCCTTAAAATGTTTGCGTTGGACGCCGCCTACCGCTTGTCGGCTTACCCTAGCACCAGTTTCTGTCTGCCGGGCTATTTTTTTTCTATACAACTAAGGTGGCAAACATGCTTACGGTAAGTGGTTACCGTAGCCTATAATAATAATAAGTCAGGTGTACTGTATTTGTACATGTACTTTGCTGTGTTTCAGACAACACAGCATAGTACATGTAAAAATACAGGGCCCAAAGATGAACGCCTATGAACTTATGATGGGCCTATGAACGCTAGTAATACCATAGGCATCACGCACGACCTCGAACCCTCGTCCCCTTAAAGAGCTCTGGCAACCTCACCGCAGAAATACAAAACTATTTGAAACAAATAGATTTATTTGGCTGCGATCTTCAGTAAGGCGGAGGTACCTCTCCAGATGAGCTGCTCCAATTTAGAGCGAGAAAATCTCGCTGTGCCCTACCTCATTTGATTAATTTTTGAATCTTTCCCCTCAACATTTCACTCACAAACTTAAAGATCCTAAGAAAACCGTGAGGTCAACGATAATGATGAATCTGAGTAAGTTTAGGAATTAATTGATTTGTAAGTTTTGAGCGAAAATATAGGCCAAATTCTCAGCCTAATTTTCGCTCAAAAGTTACAAAGGCGTTACAAAATTGTATTCGCTCTTCATGAATAACCCGAGTTGTTTTCAAGCCGGATGGTAATGCTCGGATCTAACTAGATAATGCGATTTGCGAAAAGACGGCAAAGTTGAAAGTTTGGAGAAGGCAGTCTGATTCGCTTGATTTCATGTTGATTATGAAACGAAACGCATTTCAATTGTTTGGTATAATAATCCGCGGAAGCCTGTTTAATAAAGCCTTGACTTTATAAGCCATCATAACCAAAATACGATTATAGAATTGTGCGTAATTTTGGTATCTATAACTACGAAATTCTTAGAACTAGCTAGCTACCTAAGCGGAACGGAGATCTGTAAAATTTACCAACAGTATCGTGTCAAAATTACATCACGTCATCTACGCGCGGTTTGATTGGTTGATTTTACACTTATCTCCAAAAAAAAAGCTAGGCGATGCGCGATAGGTAGCAGCATTCCCTATCAACAACAAGAGATTTATCTGCGCTCGCCAGCCCGCATTCCCAGCGTGGCGAACGAGCAAATTCCCCTAAATGATAGTTTGGGTGCAGGCCGTACAAGGTCGGTCGCGCTGGAAATCTTTGGGGGAGGCCTATATTCAGCAGTGGACAACCTACAGCTGAAATGATGATGATGCATTTCACTACAAATATTATTTACCATGATCTGTTAGTAAAAGTTTTAGTAGCTCCATGCATTTTTAAAACTACCCACATGGAAGCAAATTTTTGCCAATTGGACGCCGTGCGGGGAATCCCCGAGTTCGTTTATGTCCATTGAAAACTGGCAACTTCAAGTATTTAAACTAAGTATTTTAACTTCAAGTATTTTAAGTTTTTTAAGTAACAAATGAAATGTTTTTCTTGCTCGGTGATTGGAAGATTTTGTTAGAATGTTATGTGTTTCCACTTGTTTTAGAAAGACTTAACATCCTTTATCTACCTACACTGTATATTTACGAAACTGCTATGTTTGTGAAAAATAACCCTGATTTATATTGTCAGCTTTCTGATGCTGTTCCTCGAAATCGACGAGATCAACACAAAGTCTGCATGCCAAACTCAAAGACTGCATTGATGCGCAAGGATATTTTCTACATAGCTCCCTCCATTTATAATAAACTGCCAAAATCTCTTAGAGAACTACCAGTCTTACTGTTTCAGAGAAAGTTAAAAACCACGTTGGAAGGTATATGCTATGATTTCATGACGGACAAACATTTTCTAGATCAAAAAAATGATAAATCTCTAGTTTATACTTTTATTTTATGTAATTTAAATTTTTTTTTATCACCTAATCGTTATCAATAGATTTATTAGTTATACATATAATTAAGTGAAATTGTACCCACATTTTGCACGCTGCAACGGTAGAAATCCATTGTGTCTTATTTAAACATACAACACCTATGTACCTTATTTACATGTATTTGAAGCAAAAAAAATTATTTACTTTACTTAAATAAGTTCCTGTTCTCAAAACCTAGGCTGGTTTTGAGAACATTGCAAGTATCTACAACTTTTATGAAATATTTTGACACCCAACAGTCACATACATGGTCCTGGCCCTTAACGATTCCCTGTGTCGTAGGTATCAGAAAATACGCAACTACCATGGTACCACAACACCAGACGCGGAACAAAATATTTGCAGATCATGCAAACATTTGTCCCGCAACGGGAATTAGAACAACCTGCTACGCCATCGAGGTCATCGAAATTCTTAATTCCAAACATTTTATATTAACCGCGCTGGTCATTTCTTAAGTAATTAGATCTATCTATATAGTAATCATAAAATAGAAATCTTATAGCCGTGGTAGCCCCAGTGGCTGAAAAAGGCCCCTCTATTTCTACCCGTGGATGTCGTAAGAGGCGACAAAGGGAAACAAAGCTAGGGGATGGGCAGCCGCATTTAAGATCGCAGCCAAATAACATTATTTGTTTCAAACAGTGTTGTGTTCCTGCGGTGAGTAAGGTTGCCAGAGCTCTTTAGGGGGGAAGGGGGTTCGGGGTCGGCAACGCGTGCGTGATGCCTCTGGTATTGCAAGCGCTCATAGGCTACGGTAACTGCTTACCATCAGGTGGGCCGTAAGCTTGCCTGCCACCTCTGTTGTATAAAAAAAAAAAAAACCCTTTCAACAACAGTAACTTTATCTGCGCTTGCCAACCCGCATGGCGAGTATGGACAAATAGCCCAAATTATTGTTTCTGGTAATCTATTGGGGCTTATGTTCAGCAGTGGATGTCCTACGGCTGAAATGATAATGAATGTTATAATTGTCATTGACGACAACCGACTCTCGCCAATAAATAACACTAAGTTTCCAGTGGAATTGGAAAGCCAGGGTCACAATCAAACCGACATAGCCATTGTCTACTAGAGCACCAGCAGCGGACTGAACCGGGACAAAGTGTCAAACTTGTTCCGCGAGTTCCACTGACTACTCGTTTGTACTAGCGAAGTTTTGATTAGTTATCGATAAAAGCTGATTTTCGGCACTTGTCTATAGCCTGGTGAGTTAATTTATAATCGTAAGCATTTTTTTTTGTATATCTTCTGAATAAGGTTAGTTTTGAGTTTGACTTTTAGGAGCTTGCGATATCGTTATATCAAACTCTTTAACTATGTTCAGTAGAGGTAAGGATCATTTTGAAACGTATTTTATATGGCATATCAAGGATATATCGCATGCCGTTAGAACACGAACGAACAAGAGACAATTTTATCGCCAGGATGCGATTCCATTTAGTCAGAGGCTCTAGTGTGAGTTTAGACTTTTTACTTTTCGACCAAGAAAAGTTTATAGATTACTGGGTTTGTAGGCGCTCCTTTTCGTGACTCCATAATTATCATCATCATTCCAGCCATTTTAAGTCCACTGCTGAAAATTGGCCTTCCTCACAGATTTCTGGAGTGTATTTATGTGGGGGGACTTGCCCATACTACCACGCTGGGCACGCGGGTTGGCGAGCGCAGTTAGAGCAATCTTAGTGAAAATAGGGGACGCTGCTGCCCATCCCCTAGCTTTTTTCTCTTAGTCGCCTCTTCACGACATTCACGGCTAGTAGTTATGAAGGGCCCTATTCTTCGGCCGGGGCCAAAACGGTCAACAAAAAGTCGTGACTCCATACAAAAACGGTGATCTATACACTTATAATGGTCGAAATGTGAAAAATAAGAACTCACGAGAATTCACACTAGGGCCTCTGAGTTCAATGTAACATCGCAGTGGCTCTGAGCGTTTATACAGTCGGCGTTCAGTGAGCACTGTAACTCATCTGTGGTCCAATTAGCATTTCATACTTCACCTACTTTTGTAAGCAAATTGCAAATTCACAATTTATTACCCTCAAGAGGAAGTGAGCAAGATGTCTGACTAGCACCAGTTTCGATCACTCGCGATTCATTCAGTAGCATTACGTAAACTCACAGCAGTTTATTAAGTAAATATGAGTTGGGAAGCCTGCACGAAAGTAGCCTCTGCGATGTGAAATTCACTAAATTCGACCTTTCATTGATAACCTTTAGGTTCTTCGAAGGGCCACCATACTATAAGCTGGCCACGTGTGCGCCTCTTAGAGGCTCCTTTTATGCACATGTCCTATTTCATCAAATTTTTGGGGTCTAGAAAATGCCGGTTTCTTTATGATCCCTGCACCGTTTAAGAGCACTAGTACAAGGCACATCAATTTTCTGAATGGAAAATCCATTGGTGCATGACCGGGATTCGAACACACAACTTGTGGATCAGAATGCGGGGCTTTCTACCACTCTACCAGTGCTCTCACTCAAAAACTCATGCTTAGTATAAGCTCACTCCATATTAGCCAGCATCTCGTGAATTGCAGTGTGTTGCTGCCCTGAATTCCTGCTACTAAAACCCTGGTTTCTTAGGAATTGTCTTCCGCGATACTGAGATGTCATTTTTTCTATGTGTATAAAGCCTGATTATGCTAACTAGGCAAAAAAAGTAAATTCGAATGTTTTTTTTTATGAAGAATTTTCCCTTTTGGGCTGGCTATGGCATCTTAGGCCTTAGATCCTTAGACCAAGAAGACTTACGTGTATTTTCTCGTTGTTCTTTGGTATGTATAACTTTCTTTATTCATTACGTTTTTATTCATAGTCAAGTCACCTTCAATTCCAGTTTTAGTAAAATATGATGATGGTTATTTGAAGCTTAAAGAGCTCTCGTAATTTTACTTACAGGAACACAGCACTATTTGAAATATATAATGTTATGTGTCTACGATCTTCTGTAAGATTCTGTACGAAGGCGAGTGGGGCTGCTCCAATTTAAAGCGAAAATCACTTCACTCAAGAACACTCATAATTTTTTTTTGTAGAGTTAAGGCCCTTTTGGTATAGTAGGTATTCTAGTAATGGAACACGTTAAACAAATATCAAAAACATGTTTGATTCAAGCTAAGCCTGATATTATTATGGCTAATTATAAACCGGTCACAGGTTTCTTAGGAACAAGAGCTTTATATGGGTTTAATTAAACGCTTGCTTGAGATTGCATTTTAGATCTTGACGTCTGAGATAGGGCTTGAAACACGGAGTTCCGGTCCGGCTTTTCAAAACTCCGGATTTGTTTCTTGTCAGATCCCGAGTTGCCAAATGTTCGGAAATAAAAAAAATACCTAAAAGTGTTTTCTTTATTCATAGTTTATCATTAAAATGAAAAGATAATGATTTATTGTTTTTTTGTGTTATATATAGGTTTTACTTTACCTATAGTTTCCTCCCTACTTTACTGTGTTTAGTTTTTACGGTCATCATCATGGGCCTCCATGCCTGTAACAGACGTAGAGGCCGATGATGATGACAGTTTCCTCCCGCCAGGACTAAAGTTGTGTTTTAATCCTGCTCTAAAGCTAACACCGGAACTTCGTACCCCGGAAATACCAACATCGAAAAACAAAACCGGCCATAAACAAAATTTCTGATTTTGCAAGCTCTACTCTGAGAAATAGAGTTGTAATAGGTTGACAAATTGAGTTTTCAACTGCGAACTGTGCAAGTTGGCCAAGAGAACACTCTTTGTTGCCGTGTAACTACCAGCTGTACTACCAGTAGTATCAGGACAATAACACTTGCCCGTATTACGACCGACAGGCCTAGTAGTAAGATGGAAGTTATTTTACCCGTTGTAGTTCCAATTGTAACATGGGCAATAAATTGATTGGCCTCATAGCTCAGTTGGTAGTAACTCTGCCTTCTGCGCTAGAGGTCGTGGGTTCGATTCCCGCACTGGACAAACATTTGTGACTAACACAGATGTTTGTTCTGTGTCTGGGTGTTAAATATATATCTATTATGTATATCAGTCTCTGGTACCCATAGTACAGGCTATGCCTAGTTTGAGATCAGTTGACCGTGTGAATATGTCCGGAATATTTATTATTATTATTAATAATAATAATACTTTCCCGTATGAATACCGACAGACCCAGTAGTCAGATGGTAAGTTCTTTTACCAGATGTACACAGTCAATAATACTTTCCCAACTGTTCCAGTAGCAAGATAAAGATCTAAAATTTTCCAATATTTTGCTTTATAATGGTACCTACCAAAATTTTTAATCTTATCAGTTTTTTCACAACTTGCTAAGCTTGTCGTCAGCCTATTTTTAAAATAAATATTAACAAGTATCTTTTAGGTAACACGTTTTTATTTTTCTACATTGCTTTGAATCACAGGAAGACCAAGAAAGTAGCAGTTATCGCCACAACTGAAATGGAAGGAGCAGACGATTCAATTGGGTTAATTTCATAAAGATATCCCAAACTTCGACAGCTACTGTCTCAAACTCGGAACCGATCTAAAATGAAATTACATGCGCCCTTAGCACAAGTTCTTAAGGTAACCGAATCTCAAGTGAGTTCATGTCGACTTTCTAACCGAATGGTTCGAATCCCGGTCGTGCACCAAGCCAAGAGATTTTTCTATTCGAAAACATCGTGAGGAAACCGGCATATCCTAGAACCTAAAAAAATCGAAGGCATGAGACATATGCACGAAAGGAGCCTCTAAGCCCCTTCGTCCACGGCGCGATTCAAAAGGAACGCGTCTGAAACTGTAGTCACTTATGAGTAGCCTGAATGCGATAGCACTAGTATTTCAATGCGCGTCCGTCCACGGCGCTACTCAAAAGGAACGCGTTTGTAACTAGTCTCCTGGCGACTCGACATGCTGGTCGCCAGGCGACTGGTTTCGAGAAACTGTTGAAAAATGAAGGAATAAAAAGTAATTATTATGTGATTCTGACCTCTATGTGACTGGAGAAGTAATAATTCCATGTCATCGCTCGAATTATCACTAGTCATGTTAATTATTTTCGTTTTCAAAACTTTGTTTACATAAAATCGTGTACTGAGTGACTGAGTTTCAGGAAATTCCAGTAGCGTCGTAGACAAGTCAGAGTTTCCAATCAGTCCGCAACTCTAGTATCTAATGAGTTCCGTCACTTTTGCGTAGCGTCATGGACGAAGGGGCTAAGAGGCGCACTTTAATCTACACTTTAAGAGCGTATGTGACTGTTGGATGATAATTATTTATAGATATAGGTTATATTTATAAAATGGTGCTATCATCACAGAACAAAGGAACTAAACAAATTACAAGTGTTATATCGAGCAGCGGGGAAACACGTATCAAGTTTCCATCTGGTAGCTCAGCTTTGGCTTTCTAAAACACTGCTTCCGTCATACGCCGGCCGTAAACGGCTCAAGATCGTTGGTCATGGCACTCTTTAGGGGATGCCTATGTCCAGCAGTGGGCTTCTACAGGCTGATGATGATGATAAAACATTTAATTGTTATTTAGCTATACGTTCTTTCGTGATTTACACTGCACAAGCATAATACGGTCACTTACCTGAACTATAAGAAGTTAGACAGTGATAGAATTTGTGTCTTGTTTATCGGCGGGCGTGACTGAACTGTGGCAGGGTGTGGAACGGCCTAGGTAACCGTCAGCGCTGTCACCAAATATATAGATGGATGAATTAAATTAATCAGCTGTGATAAAACGGTAACAGTGTTTAAGGGAAAAGACTTCCGCGCTCAACTTGCAGAACTTCACTCTGGTAATTGTTTTATTGTCTGTGCACAGGGTGGCTATGGCGTTGCGAAAAGAAATTACGCTTTGGATAATAATTACGTTTAAAAAACAAAAAAAGACCGACTTCACGCTTTAGAAAGGCGGACTTTTTGTATTTGTTTCACAAACGCGCTCTATTAAAAAAACGACTTGAGAACCTACTTATTTGAAGTCGGTTAAAAATCATTATCATCAGGTGACGTCCACTGATGAACAGAGTTTTCAAAAATAAATGGCAGAACGAACAGACTCCAACTACTGACTTCTTCATATGACAATACCATCGGTCCATCAAACAACAAGCCTTCGGTGTATTTTACCTTTATTTTCCAGCGATAATCATAGACCTGGCCGTGGTGGCCCCGGCTGAAGAATAGGCCCCTCCATATCTACCTATCCACGGATGTCGTAAGAGGCGACTAAGGGAAAAAAGCTAGGGGATGGGCAGCAGCGTCCCTCATTTTAACAACGATAGCTCTAACTGCGCTCGCCAACCCGCATGCCCAGCGTGGTGAGTATGGGCAAATCCCCCCACATGATAAGGAATTCGCTGTCTGTGGGGGAGGCCATGTTCAGCAGTGGACGTCGGACGGCTGAAATGATGAATCATAGACCATGACTACGCAATCGCCTCTGACGATTTAACCCACATATTTCTTGTCTTTCATATTTTTTAGATTATCGTATATTCTAAGATAATTTTATGGGAGAATCGCTATCGGAGAATTAAATATTTGAATAATATAACAATAATTATTATGATTTAAATAAATAACATATATATGAAACCCTAATTGTTATTATTACGATATTTTAAAGTGTATATATATCATAATATAATAACATATTTAAATTACAATAATTTAAATTAATTAATTATTAAAAAAATATTTCTATATTATTATAATTTATACAATTTCATGGCCAATTATCACCTGGGGATGGGCAGCAGCGTCCCCTATTTTCACAAAGATAGCTGCTAACTGCGCTCGACAACCCGTGTGACTAGCGTGGTGAGTATGGGCAAATTCCCCCTACATTATACGAGGTCACTCTGGAAATTTGTGGGGGAGGCCGATGTTCAGCAGTCTACTTCAAACGGCTGGAATGATGAATCGTAAACGGGTTATACAAGGTGATTCTTAATATGTATGCTATTCTGAAAGGGGCTTATTCTACACCCAATTTGTTCTACGACTTTTGGAAATTCATCATTTCATTGATAAAACTATGCAAAAATCAGCTGTTTTGTGGTCAAATCAGTACAAACGCAATGAATCAGCTGTTTTAGGTAGTAATTTCGATGCCAAACTTTTCGTACGTTTGGGTATTAGCTAGATGATAAAAATACCAAAAACAGCTAATTTGAGAAAGTATGCGAAAAAATTATAGTAAAAAAAATTAAAATGTTCATGTTATTTTTCGCTAAATATTATTTATTTTTGTTTATAGAATAACCGCCTTTCGGGATGGTATGCATGTTGCGAATCACCTTGTATTGTTTGAGTTTTGACTTATGAGTGAGTGAGACATTCGCCGGTGGCAGCACAAAGTAGCGAGGAACTCTCTTCATATAAATTCGTTTTTACGCCTTTAAAGTCCGGTATTCTTATCCAATCATGGAACCCCCAGCACTCAAGTGAGGGTAACAGTTTCCCGGGCAGCTAGTATTTCAACATCATGCCCGGTTCACTTCCCCTAAAGCCTTGATTTGCTGAGAAGCGGTGACCGTGATATACCATCCGTAATTAATATGGATCTACGATTAACGCGATTTTACTGTGGTTGACTTCATCAGGCTGACGATGATGATGATGATGACTGTGGTTGAGAGCACTGGTGGAGTAGTGGTTGTTTCCCGCCATTTGATACACAGGTCGTGGGCTCGAATCTGGTCGTGCACCAATGGATTTTATATTCCGATAATTGATGTACACTCGTGCTCTCAAACGGTGAAGGAAAACATTGAACCAGTAAGTATTCTTATAAGCAGCGATGGGCTCCTTACCTGTCACTTAAGGAGTACGTACCTACTCACTACTGCAAAAATTGGGCATCTGCCAAAAAGTTCGGGCGTGCCTCTGACTACCCCCTTAAACATCTTCAAATACCTGATCACCTGGAGACCTACTTTGCTTGTGGATGGAAGCGGTGAGGCTACTTCTTTAAATATTTGTTTTTTTCACTCACTCACACTGGTAATAAACTGACATTATTTTCAATGCAATTTTGCAGTCAAGTTGTTTTTTTTTATTTCGCTTTTCATACTTCAACCAAAACTCCTTCAAAAAATCTTGTTGTGACAATGAACTAACAATTATGGTGAACAACCGAAATAAATAAATTAAATTAAATTAAATGAGGCGGAGAACAGAAGCGGAAATATTTTCTCGCTTTTTTGAACGGCGCGGGCGCAGACCGCTCAGTATGCTCCTACAGCTCAGGCCCTAAATATGCTTGACGACCTAACTGCTCAGAAACCAGAAATTGATATCTTCTACACTAAAGTGAATGTTATGCTTAACGCATGTATTAGCTTCTTAAGCTACTTTAAATAGTATTCAATGTATTAATTATTATAAGTGCCCTTTTTTAAGTGCATTGTTGCTTGCTGGACGCGTTAGTGTAAACTGTAAGTGCAGCAAGCAATTGAACTTAAATATATAATTAAATAAATAACTACGTGTGACCAAAGTTTTATTGTTTATATACAAAGGGAGAAAGTGGTGTAGGTAGGATCTCTCAGTTCAAGTGATCCTTGTGATATTATTCAATTAAATACCTCTTCAATTCGAGTTTGAACGCAATGTAGATTATGAATTCAAGCGGCTCTCTAAGAAAATTACGACTTTGATCCGTGCATTTCCGAATTTCAGTCTTAGTAACATTGAGTTATAGTGTAAAATTGCCTCGCACTTTGCCTTGGCTTATACAATTTTGTAAAATGGCGTCTGACGGTTTCTGTTTTTTACAAAACCCAAGCTCAACTTTCCTTTCGTTTTGCTCCCGTTCATGTTTGTTACTGTAAGCGTATGTTGTTTTAAGAAGACTGTGTAATCTATATGGTTAGCACTGGTTACAAACCTTATGGATGCAGTAGCGAGTCCACTGAACAAGCAATAAGAAAGGTGTCTATTTCTTCTTACTGAAATGTATTACCTACCTACTACATCAATAAATTATTACCTAGATATATTTAAGGCCACACCAACTTGCCCTTCCTCTTTTCAGTCCAGTTGTTGCCTGGTAGAGATCACTTTTAACGATGAGGCCGTCCCTTGCCAGTGTGATAATCTCTTGTATTATTTTCATGTATCAATAAAGTGTTATCTTTTGTGTCCATGCGGTGAGTAATGTTGCAAGAGCTCTTTAGGTGGGGAGGGGTTTGGGGTCGGCAACACGTGCGTGATAACTCTGGTATTGCAAGCATTCATAGGCTACGGTAGCCGCTTACCAACAAAAAACGATCTATCAAATGGCAAAGTCTGGAAAAAATGTAGCCAATAATATTTCGTGTTCTTCGGTGCAAATTCTTGTTCGATAAAACTATTTTTTCGAGCTAAATACCATTCGGGCGACATTCAACTAAACGTTATTGGCAGACTGACAAAAGTAATTTTAGTATTAGTTTTATTAGCATTGTCCTAATACTATCTGAAGGTCTTAGCCTGATTCAGGCGACGTGCAATACATGTTGATTCATAAAATATATGCTAGTAAAATAACAAAGTTTGAGTTTCTAACTAAAATAACCACTACTTACTTACATAAAATTCATTATCAAAAAATTTAATACCTACAAAAATTTATGATTTAAATGTTCGTACCCTAAATACATACCTTTATTAGCTCTTTATGTACTATTAAGTACCTCAAAGATGTTATTCACTGTTGTTTACGGCACTTTTTATCACATAAATTTAGAAAATTGATGATTAATTTTTTATTTAATTTATTACAGAAAGCTGATTTTAAATAGTACAAATCGCTTGCCAAAGCTCTTGGTCGCAAGGTCGTGAGTTCGAATCGTTCTTGGGGACTTTCAGCACATTTTCAGTGACTGGTCAATGAAAAGTAAAGGTGTTAAGACAGTGACATGTTTGCCAATTTCACCCTTGGCACAAATACTACGTCCGACACATTATAAAACTATGCCTATGCTTATATTTTTGTATATACTAGCTGTATCGTGGTTTCACTCGCGTGGAGTCACACACAGAATAGAGGAAGGAGATACTCGCCTTTAACTTTTGTTTTAATTAAACAAAACTAAGTCAGTGACCGACCAGGTTGAATAAGGTGGCCCTGGAAAGGGTCAATGACCGATGCTAAAGAAAAAAACCAGTGCGGTGAAATGTAACTGCGCCTCGTAGAGGCTCGTAACATGTCACAAGTCTTCAAATTTGTAGGGTCTTAAACAATCTAGTTTCCTTTCACGATATTTTCCTTCAACGTTCCTACCGTATAGCGCACATTTCCGAATGATAAATCCATTTCATGACCGAGACTTGATCCTACGACCTTTTTATCTAAAGTCGAGGTAACTTATACCTCCCACACAGATCACGTTGATTATTAAAAGACAAGTACAATTTATAGCCATATTATGATCATGATAGAGCAATTTACATCATACCAAGAGTGTTACTCACGCTTACCATGCTATTAATAACAGGTAAGGTGAACGCTAAATTTGATCTTTCAACGTGTTGCATCTCAAAATAAATGCATGGGTGAGATGCATACTTCACAGGTGAACGAGGCGGTTTAATGCAAATATGCAGCTTGTTCAGTGGTGATAGAGTGGTTTATGGCTTGGCAATGCATGTAGGAAGGAGTCCGTGCCAATAATGATTCATTAGTAACTAATATGCAATGTAGGAATTTTGTAACTATATTATATTGTACGGGGGAATAAAGATTTATCTTTCCCACGAAGCCCCATCGGGTTCGAATCCCGTGAAGAGTAATTAAAAATCTGTGAATGTAGTTTTACTTAAATTTAAAATCTAGGACCTGGTTCCTTGGATTAAATTTATCTATCTCTTTGATCGAGCGAAGATCTCTCATACAACTTGGACGAATCGACGTTATAGATCTCGTATATTTGTGAAACAATGATTTCGAGCCGTCACTCCGATCTGTGTGAAATTTGGTAGGTCAACAGATTGTACTATCAATATTTGTTGGTAGGAATATGAGTTAAATTGGTCAAGGAGTTGTTAAGACATGGATGTACAATCGTGGGTTTTATAAAGAAAGTTATAAAAGTACGTGATATGGGGAAAAAAGTTATACAAATACGTGAAATGGGGTGTCATAGAAAAGAGCTTTCATAAAATCCAACCAAAACTATTTTTATTCAAGCAAGCAAAATAGATTATTTGAAAGCCAATATAACATGAGTTCCCATTTGGTAAAGTTTCAATGATTTCGTAGTTCAGGTAAGGTTGGTTATTGATAAGAACATGTTAAGAGTGCGATTTTCGAAGTTTATCTTATGTTACCGTTCATCGCGAGACTCATCTCAGTTCGGGTGAACCACTAGTCCTAATAAAACGAATCTGAAAAGCCTTTACTTCTGCAATTCTTTCCCAGCCCACCGTCAGTCATGTGGAATTTCCAACACATAAAGCCAGACCTTCAGACAGTGGGTAATGAAACTCAGTGCTTCCGAAAACAAAGAAAACACGGTAAATCTTACCGTATCACCAAAATAACGAGACACCTAGGATTCATAGCGACGACCTCGGTGGCGAAAGCGAGTGCCCGTCTGAGACGCAAGGGGTGCGGGTTCGATTCTCGCTGCGGGACAAATGTTTGCATGCTCAGCATAATTACCTATATTTATTCCGGGTCTATATTTGGCCGGCTGAAGAATAGGCCCCTCCATATCTACCTTTCCGCGGATGTCGTAAGAGGCGACTAAGGGAAACAGCTAGGGGATGGGCAGCAGCGTCCCTCATTTTAACATCGATAGCTCTAACTGCGCTCGCCAACCTGCATGCCTAGCGTGGTGAGTATGGGCAAATCCCCCCACATGATAAGGAATTTGCTGTCTGTGGGGGAGGCCATGTTCAGCGGTGGACGTCGTACGGCTGAAATGATGAATGATGATTCCGGGTCTGGGTGTTGTGGTACCATGGTACGCGTAGTTTCTGATACCTACGACACAGTGTGGAGTCTGAACTATTTATGTGACTGTTGTGTGTTATTTCATTTATACCTACGCGATGCTCGCGAGGAATTTACTGCTGCTTAGGTATGTTATTTCAAACAAAAACTTTGGTTTTGCAATCTTCCAGTGGCTTATTTTGTTAATTGGTAACCAATTAACAACATAAGCCACTTGCTTACTTGCCACCCTTGTTGATAAAAAAGAACAACTCTATTGAAATTAAGCAACCGTAAAGTCGTTTTCATACTGCGTGCGATAGAAGCAAGCAAGTACTGCGACATCTTTTTGAATACACTCAGCAAGGAGCGCGTAGCATACAAATGCTTTCTACGGAGCCCTACAAAAACAAAACAAACACCATAAATCTTACCTTTTAAACGAAATGAGGAAGCGGCTTGAGGATTCTCACGTCCACGGCAATTTTTCTCTCAGGCGGCGCACCTGTCGACAAAAAGTCATCAGTGAGGTGTGTCCGAGTGAGGGATTAGGTGCGTTGAGTTAGGTGAATAGGTACTGAAACACTGTTTAGTTTTATTCTGTTGTTTGTTTTGGTACAGGTTCAAAGTATTTTTCAAACTTTCGCGATCAGTATACATAGCTTATGCGGGCCATTCACGATCAATATCACCGTCAAGTTTGTAGCGGACTTGATGCGTTGTCCATTAAACTTGACGGTGTATGGCTATCATATGAGTGTCATGACAAGTCTATTTAAAGCAAAAAATTAATTTCGTTCTGCCAGCTTGATCAAGTTTGCAGCGTCATGTTAACTTGGAGATGTGTGTGAGCGTTCATTGAAGCCGAACGTCTATTTATCGCGTACCTTTTTTATTTCATTCTTTTATTTTTGTGCACGAAAGGAGCCTCTAGAGGCGCACTTTAGTCCTTTCACTGCACTGACACTTTCAATGACGGTCAGATGCAATGGTGGCAATGGTGGTAATACAGGATGACCAAGAACGAATCAGTGACACAACAAGCAAGCAATTTTATTCCCGAAGTTTCAAAGTGGTCGCAGACTGGATTTTTAAAGCTACCATCGAGAAACGGAGGTAGTTGATGAAGCCCCTCACTGTTCTTCACAATCAGAAATGTCCGCGTTCACATTGCGACACACCACACTAACAGTATCCACACACTAAGATGATCTATCGCGAACACACTTAGTGAGAGCGGGATTCCACGCAGAAAGTCTATAGCCATCTCCACGATTCAAATTACAATACTTTAATTTCAACCGCTCCGGGAAGAGATTGAAAATAATGCGATTTCCATTTTCTTATAGTAATTAAACAACACAGACGGAGAGAGAAAGGACGGAAAAAAAATAAAAAAAGTACGCGATAAACACCCGTATTTACCCCAAATGATGTTTCTGGAATTCTATGGGGGAGGCATGTTTAGCAGTGGACGTGGAGCTGAAACGATGATGATGATGAATATGCTTAAAATAGCTTCACAAATATGATTCATCGTTATAATAATAGAAAACGCAAACGATCAGACACAAATTGACATCATAATACCATAACAAGTCATGCCAAGATGAGCCAAGCCAAAATATTAGCCAAGTAATTTCATAATCACTTCGTACATTTATCAAGAAATTGTTGCGATATTAATTCCGACATGTTTGTGCGAATGATTAAGATTTAAGAGGAAATAGTTATAGTTGTTCCAGAATATGGATGTTTTTTCTAACGAAAGTCATTTTAAACTAAACGTCATTTTATTTATATGAAATAAACTAGATAGTGCTCGAGGCTTGGCTCACGTGATACAAAGATAAAATTAAGCAGCCTTTATTAGCATATTGTAAGTAAAGATCTACTGCAAATTTCATCGAAATCGGTTGAGCCATTTCGGCGTGCCTGAACCTATTATGAACTGGTTAAATAAAATGATAAATAAAAAAATTATAAAAAAAATAATGATAAAATGATTACTAAAAAGGAAAAATATGAGTGAAAAATTATCATTAATGTATTGTGGCATCATTTAAAAAGAATGATATATAGTGCAGGCGACTGTACCACGTGAGTGAAGCCGCAGGCACAAACTAGTGATTAATAGGTAGGTATAATTAATAGCAAGTTTAACTCAAAGAGGACTGAGATATATTAACGTAAAGTCCCTTAATATAGGGGTAGGTAATAGGTATGTGTGAATACGTAGAGTTTGGACCTTGGACAATTCTATGGTTATACCAAAACTTGTAATTTTTTTGACATGTTTGTTTGTAGGGCCGTAAGCCTGCTTAACATTTAAAAAAAAAGATGCATGCTTTAAAAGGTAGATCGATTTGGGTGAAACTTGGAACAAGTAAGTTCCAACTTATACGTAGTTCGTAACGTGTAATAGCTTTTAGGCTACTTTTCAGCGAGCGAAGCCGTAGGCTGAGGCTATTATTAAACCTATACAAGGTGATTCATAAATGTATTTTACAAAAGGAAGTTTTTCTATCAACAAAGAGAAAGATCATTAGTGAAAGAAACAAATACAACATTCCCATTTAATTTTTCCCCTTTTCTCCTTCTCTTCATCTTTTTCAATTTATATGTTTTTCACTGTAAAGACCTAAAACAGATAAATAATTGAGTTTGAACTGATTGATACCCCAAACAGATGATTTTTGATAGTGTTTTTTCATTGAATTTGTAGATATAAAGTTTTTTGTTTCCAAAAGTTGTAGAACGAAGTTTATTACCAATCAGGTGTAGATTAAGCCCCAGGATAGTTACATATTAAAAATCACTTTGTATTTAAATAAATGTTTAGGGCATATGACCGTTGGTGAAAGAATCGGTGAAGTTAAAGGATTAAAGTGCGCCTCTTAGAGGCTCCTTTGGTGCACACCACTTGTATGAGCCGCACAGTTTATGTGGTCTGTCTCCGCGCAATTTATTACACGTTACGTTTAGAAGCTATTTCTTGTGTAAATGTTTGGTGATTCAATTAAATGTAATAATTGTCTGATACATCAAGTAACGTTGTTATTTGACGTGAATATATAAAAGGTAATCCATAACATATAAACTTTCCTGAATGGGGTTATTCTATCACCAAAAAATAAAGAATATTAGCGAAATAAATATAATATATATTTATAAATATATTTCTTTTTTCATATATTTTTTACCCTGACTTTCTCAAATTATTTGTTTGTGGCATTTTATCATCTGTGTAACTAATTAATTACTAAATGAACAAGAAGTTCAGCATCAAGATAGCTACCTAAAACATCTGATTTTTGCATAGAGTTTTTCAAAATGTCAATTCAAAATGTCGAATTTACTAAAGTCGTAGAACAAACATTATTTCCAATTGGGTGTAGAATAAGCCTCTTTCGTAATACCATACATATTATGAATCACCTTGTACATACATATTAAATCAAGTCTATTAATTAAGTAGGTTTGTATGGATTAGATGCCAACTCTAGGCTCAAGTCGTGGCTTAGCAACAGACGGCTTAACGAGAACTTGTGACGGCCTCTGAGGCGCAAGGAGAGCGGGTTCGATTCCCGAGTACCATGGTTTACAACACCCAGACACGGAACAAATACAGATCATGCAAACATTGGGGGGAAATCTGTGGGAGACGCTGATGTTCAGCAGTGGACATCTTACGGCTGAAATGATGTTTATAGGTTCTAGGACCGCTTTCCCTGCGATTTTTATTCCTCGCCGTTTGAGATCAGAAATGCAAGTGCACTGACTTCGAAGCTACTACCTTGGGATCAGAAGGCAAGGTTGCAAACCACTGCACCACCAGTGCTCTCTCAATCGTGATGATATATTTAAGCAGCCGCTTTCAATGTCAAACGCATACCAACAACGCAAAGGAATTTTCGATTCGTTGTCTTTGATCAGGATTACTAGACAAACAGACAGAGAGGTAGGTATTTCAGAAATATACTCTTATCAATTCTAGAGAATTGTAATGGTGGTAGTAGCCGCTACAAGTCGTGGGCTCGAATTCTGGTCTTGCACCAATGGATATTCGTTTCGGAATATTTATATGAGCCGGCATGACCTAGACCTAAAAATTCGAAGACATGTGCCATGTGCACGAATTCACTACACTAATTCTTTCACCGACAACGACGGTCATAGGCCCTTTTCAGGGCCACCATACCACCATCCATACCACCATACCACCATCAATCTGGTCACTGAGCTAATACAGGATGACCAAGAAATAATCAGTGGCACGACAAGCATTTAACAAATGAAATCATGAAAATTCTTGAAATTTTAGGCTTTATTCTTTCCACTAGTATCATTTTCGTCAACTGTTAAGTATTTAGTCAACAGTGAATTAAGTCAAAATAAAAATGTTATGATTCATTCTATAACTTGTGACTAATGAAAATTGAAGTAAAAATTGGTTTAAATAACTAATAAAGCTGATCTTAAAATAGATACACTGGCGCCTGGGCACTCTCCAATTTCACTCAAATATCCACTTAGTGACATGGCAGGAACATACACTCAAAACTAAAATTGTTGAAATAGAACACATTCATTTACCACTTAATACTAAAATAATTAAAAAAAACAACTCTAAAAATGGTTCACGAGCCCTCATCGTTCGAAAATAAAAATTTGAATTTTTTAATAGTTTATATTTGAATCTAACATTCGTTTTTTTTTCTAAAGCCTCCGAAGGGCAAAGGCATCGCGAACGCCATTTTTAGTAAACTTTTGAATTAAAAACTTACAGCGGTGCGCGCGCCTAACAAAACGATACTGAATCTATTTAGCTCGTCATTATTCGTTCGCTGAAATCTAAAAAAAGCTGAGACACTCATTCGGTTGGAGTAGGTGAATAGGTACGTCGACGTCACATATTTTAAAAGTGGCCGGTGTCATTGAGTCTAGTTTTCGTTTTAGAACACTTGCTTTCGTGCAAATAGGTTAGTGGCGTGGGAAAATTGTGCAATTTGCGCGTTTCAAATAGATTTAACGTTGACAGTGAACTTCATCTAAAATCTCTCATGATTATTAGTTTAAATCTTCGCAAGTTCTCGATTTAGTTTCATCAAAGTCGTCAAAACGTGTTTATTTCAATGAAATCACTAGAATCACTCTGAAACGTCTTAGAAACTAGGTGAAGCTAAGCTTGTATCTCGCGACCAAGCTTAAAAGAATCATGTAACAAAAAAAAAGTAACTGGGCCGCCATTCATAGAGTTTTGTAGAGGTCTTGCACCTCTGATTCAAAGGATATCTAGGAACATTGTCATGGATGTACACTAATAATATAATAAAGAAGTATAACTTGTTTGTTTGTTTTACATTACAGATATTAGATTTAGATTATATAAGTTGATTATAGTTCCTATAGAAATATATTAAAATACAATATGTAAGAAACAAAATATGAGAAATGCGCACGAATTTAGTCCGCGGCTTTACCACAGAATAATTCATAATGGTTACGGAAGTTTTTGAGTTCATTTTTAGGAGAAAGCTCATTTTGCTCATTAGCTCAGCTCATAAAAACGGTCAAGTGCCAGTAGGGCTCGCGTCCTGAGGCTTCTGTACACAAGTAACATGGGGTCGAAAAATCAAGATCTCAAGTGTACGAAGTGACAAGAGTCAAGTCAATATACTTTAAAACGCGGACGAAGTTGCGGCCGGTCACCTTGTAAGTATTTATATTTAAAAAACATAAAAAAAAACAACCAATTGAGCCATTATCGAACTCCGTTCGAATTTCCAATTCCCTTGTTCCACTTTCAAATAATTGAATTCCAATTTCGATTCCAATTTTCTTCAGACACTAGCCACAAGACGCAGAAAAAATAAACAAAATCGTTCCGCCGCGTAAAGTTTCCGAACGAAACACAGAAGCCCTCAGTGACAGTTGCATTAAATCTATTCGAAGGTAATAGGAGTGTATCCGGTCTGGCACTGATGGCTCAGTAAAGAGGACAGCTAGGTTAAAATGAATAGATAATCAGAAAAATAACCAGTGGCACTATTAGGGAATAGGTGAGTAAGTTCGTTATGAAAAGTGCTTGTGTAGTTTCTGCCTATTATAAAGTTAACCAATATGGTTGAATTGTAATAATTATGGGGTCTTGTGGTACCATGGCACTCGTAGTTTCTGATTACCACGACACTACCTAGCGTGGCAGCTTTAGGCAAGTCCCTCAAATGATTGTTTGGGTGCAGGCCGTACAAGGTCGGTCGCACTGGAAATATTGGGGGAGGCCTGTGTCCAGCAGTGAACTTCCACAGGCAAATGAATATAATCTGAGATACCTAGTTGTATCATGAAGTTATGTTGATATTATAAAGATACTTTTAATTAAGTGATAAAAGCTGAATAACTGATATGGACGTCTACGGCTTAAATGATGATGTTGATTATACGTAGTGGTGGAGCTGTTTCAATTACCTAGCTCTGTTTAGAAATGTGACTGTATTTCGAAGCGCTTAAGGTATTGGCAAATTTAAAGTGGAAATTGGTCACAATGGAATAGATTTCCGTTAAGCTATGGATATCTTAACTGTTAGTTTTGTAACATTGTAATGGAGTTTTCCAGCGGTTCTATATTTGTATCTTTGTATATGAGGTCGTCTTTCTTTACTTAGTTAACGTAAGTTTTATATATACCTCAAGACGAAAACCTACAATCAGTGCGTGATGACGTATGGCACTGAGACTTGGTCGCTAATTATTGGCCTCACAAGCTCAAAATCGTACATAGTGCTATGGAGAGAGCTATGCTTGGAGTTTTAGTGCGTGATAAAATCCGAAATGAGGAAATCCGTAAAAGAACCAAGGACACCGTCATAGCTCTCAGAATTAGCAAGTTGAAGTTTCAGTGGGCAGTCCATATCGCTCGCAAAACAACAACCGTTGGGGGTTTGATTCTCGAATGGTGACCACGAACCGTGCTACGCATTGTTGGAAGGCTCCCCACCCGATGGATCGACGACATTGTGAAAATACGAGAAATCGGTAGATCGAAAAGGCTCAAGACCTTTCGTCATGGAACTCTTCGGATGAGGCCTATGTCCAGCAGTGAACATCCACAGGCAAATGAATATAATCTGAGATACCTAGTTGTATCATGAAGTTATGTTGATATAATAAAGATAAAAGCTGAATAACTTATACATCCGATTTCAGATAAAGAAGTAGGTTGTATCCAAAAAGTATTCATAACGTTTTCAAAATATAATGGGTTATTCATAGATAACGTGCATTAGACATGCTACATTAAACTACGTTTGACTTCAGTACCCTTAGCACTAATTTTTAATCAAACATGTCTGTATAGTGTCCGTCGTAGAGTTAATTGAACTTGATTTAATACGTTACAAAATGATCCATGTGCTTTCAATGAATAAATGAATTTTGAAGGTTGAAATATCTATTTCATTAGCTCTATTATTAGGTATATTTTGTCTTGTAAGAAGAATACCTATTTATATAGGTAGTCTATTGTGCACATCACTTGAAGTTTGATAATTTAGCAAGAAAACATATCTCTGTATAT
This sequence comes from Anticlea derivata, assembly GCA_947579855.1. Lineage (NCBI taxonomy): Eukaryota > Metazoa > Arthropoda > Insecta > Lepidoptera > Geometridae > Anticlea > Anticlea derivata. Next base: position 11,026,418 of record OX388269.1, read on the forward strand.
TTTACATTGATAAGGTATTGTTTATGCATTTGACTTAGCCTAGACTTCATCTAGCTTTCAAAGTGATCCTTGGAATTTCATTGAAATGAATTTAAATTGAATTAAATTTATTTTATATAATGTTTTGTTTATTTCAATAAGAAATTAAGAAATAATCCTAAATATACTAAACTAATCTAAATAACTATTTAACTAACGACTAAGTACTAATAAAAAAGCGACTGAATTTTTTACGAGTAGTTGTCATAAAAAATCCAGTCAATCCCTGTCGCTACCAGATGGTAGCGTGCCCAAAATACTGGCAGCATTGCCACGTTGTATGGCAATGCTTATTCGCTGACCGAAGTAAAAGCCAGCATTTTGGTCACGCGTAGACTTTAAAAGCCTCCGCGCCAGGTCCTTGTAAATTTTGTGTGCCCCTGATCCCATGGGCCTAATGTCTCTACCCCAAACGGCTCGAACATATAGCCTCTATCAAGAAGAATATATTTGCGCCGTTTGAGGGACTCCGCTGATGCTGCTGCGGAGTCAGCCCGTACTGATAAATAAATATATATATTTTATATAAAGTTAATATCACACCACGTTCGATATCCCATCTCAATTTTCTTTTAAAAGTTATGTTTGAAAATCACACAAACTCAAACTAACTCTAATCAGTACACTTAAGAATCATTTTATTTATATTGCAAGCCGTTAGATCACGGCTTAAAGTATAAAGCCGTTCAAGCCAATTTTCTAACCTCATACCTCAGTGGTAGTAACTCTGCCTTCTGCGCTAGAGGTCGCGGGTTCGATGCCTGCACTGGACAAACATTTGTGACTAACACAGATGTTTGTTCTGTGTCTGGGTGTTAAATATATATCTATTATGTATATCAGTCTCTGGTACCCATACTAGGCATAGCCTGTACGGCTATGCCTAGTTTGGGATCAGTTGACCTTGTGTGATATGTCCGGAATATTTATTTATTTATTTTTACGGACTTTCAAGCGTATCCATAACAGTTGAAACTGGTGCTGTTGGTATATTTATTCAAGTTGGATGATGGATTGCACGAAAGATGTCCCGGATAACATTGACCCGAAGAACTTTTATTAAAAGCCATTCAGTGGTAATTCACAAAGTTACTTTACGTGACTAGCTTAAAGAGAAACAAAAAATATTCCAAAGAATTGCATTCTGGCTATATTTAATACTTGGATTCAGTACTTTGCAGTGTTTTTGGAGGAGGCAAGGCACAGATTTTCTCGCTCTAAATTGGAGCAGCCCGCCTGGAAGGTACCTCTGCCTTACAGAAGATAACAGCCAAATAACATTATTTGTTTCAAATAGTAATGTGTTCCTGCGGTGAGTAAGGTTGCCGGAGCTCTATAAGCGGGGGTTCGGGGTCAGCAACGCGTGCGTGATGTTTTCGGTGTTGTAAGCATTCATGGGCTACGGTAATAAGTACCAACACCAATAAGTACCAGTTTCTTGCTCATTCCTTACAAAAAATAAATTCTACGATACAACTAAAATAATTCTCAGAAAAAACAGGTTAATAAACACAGCCACACAAATAAAAATACTCTTAAATTTTCATGGAAAACAACCAAATCACTCACTCTCTGGCCATTTAATAATGTTGACAGCATTATCCGTTGTTTTTGCCGCTCTATTTTAAATCCAAGCAGCCATTATGAAAGTATTTGCGACATAAAATCGCGAAGGTGGGATATTAACGAGCTTGGGACGCCCTTAACGTGACGTTTTTTTTTTATACAACTGAAGTGGCAAACAAGCTTACAAGCCACCTGATGGTAAGCGGTTTACCGTAGCCTATGAGCGCTTGCAATACCAGAGGCATCACGCACGCGTTGGCGAACCCGAACCCCCTCCCCCTCAAGAGCTCTGGCAACCTTACTCACCGCAGGAATACAACACTATTTGAAACAAATAATGTTATTTGGCTGCGATCTTCTGTAAGGCGGAGGTACCTCCAGGCGGGCTGCTCCTATTCAGAACGAGAAAATATCACTGTGCCCTACCTCCTCCAAAAACATTGACGGGAATAGCGCTGAGCTTGCCAACCACTCCTGTCTATAAATGTCGTGCGTATTATCTGACATATTTCTATCACTTTATCAATGTTTCTTATCTTAGAATCGCCTTTAGTTATTTCATACTTATACAACCAATTAGTTTTACCAACGGTTTGTCTTAGATATGGAAAAATGCGACAATATCCTTTATTTTTCATTCTTTATTGTACACAGAACACACAAAAAACAAACTAAATGAAAGGACATGTACAAAGGCGAGCATAACCCTAAAAAGAGTTTTCTTCCAGGGTTTGTGTACAGGAATATCGTTGAATGAATTGCAGTTATTCGTGAAGTAAAGGCTAGATTTTAGATTCAAGATGTTTATTTGCAGAAATAAGTGTTACAGAGGTCTTGAAGCTATAAATATGGCACTTAAAAACTTATTCACTCTTTTCGATAATAGTCAATATATCTAATAATTAGTTTATTGTCGTTGTATAAAAAAATGGATATTATGACCATTTTGACAGTTATTCCGATAAGGAGATGTCAAACTGATGTTTAGTGAAAAAATATTAATAAATAGGAATGTCGATGGAAGTGGCGATCCAAATTTACGGCATGTAGCGGCGTAACCGATTTAGATGAAAATTGGAATCGATAAAGTTATTTACCTAAATATCATTTATACTGTATATCTGGGTACTAAGTTAGTAATATTAAAAATGCGAAAGTTTGGATAGATAACAAACATCTATTTATGCAAACTCAATCACGCCAGAACGGCTGAACGGATCTGGATGAAATTTGGCATAGAGATAGATTATAGTCTGGAATAGAACATAAACTATTTTAATCCTCGTCGGTACCACGCGAACGAAGCCGCGGATGGAAGCTAGTTCTACATCTTTACTACTAGAAAACAATCAATAAAATCTGACACAAAACGATACCACGATGCTTTATAAATCACATTGAACTAGACTTGAATTTCCTTATAGAGTCGCCAACATTGTCGAGTGAAGTAATGTGTTTGCGTGCCACTTCAGCTCATATGCCACTTGAAGCTTTAAATGTACACCTTATTCCTGGAAAAATAAAGTCTATTTCGCAGTATAGAGAAGATGGCATGTCTACAAATTGGTTGTCAAAAAGGTCGAAGCTTTTCAATGATAGAGTATTGATGTTAGTAATGGTTTCTATACTAGAGATCGAGTTTGAAGTGATCTGCGATGCTGGCTTTTCAACCGACTTCAAAAAAGAAGAAGGTTATCAATTTGGAAGCTTTTTGTGTGACCTAAGGCCCTGTTGGAGAGTGATAGTGGCACCGATCCACAGGTCGTGGACATCTTATGTCCACTATACTAGTGCTCTCAACGGTGACGGAAAACATCGTGAAGAAATGTCCTAGAACCCGAAAAATCCACCGACTTCCCGCAACCATCATATCGTAGGTCCATTGAGTGGGGGTTCTTCCAACACTGCGTCTCCCGGTTCGTGGTCGCTATTCAAGACCCCGAGGCCGTGCAAGTGGACACTGCCTCAACCTGGGGCCCGCCGCGACACGAGGCAAATTCGTCACCGCGAGCCGAGCCATATTTTGTCGGTTTTTTTGCCATGCTCAAAGGAGCCTCAGTGTAAGCCGTGCGTTTAATGGAGACGGAACGTCCATCTCCATTATCGCACGGCTCACACTGAGGCCTCGGTCGCCTCGGATTTCATTGGACAACGAAACTGCGGTTTTGGCTTTAAACTGCTGGTCCAGCGTCTCCACTAGCACAGCCTCGGGGCGAGGCAGCCGCTCGAACCCGAGGCTGCCTCTAGTGGATATCCGGCTTAACGTGACCGACAGATATTTATGTAGATCTTCGTTTTTTTCATTTTCATTTTCAAGTATTTTTCTGTTGATTACCCCGATGGCGTAGCAGGAGAGTGCCCTCTCTCTCCTGCTACGCCATCTGAGAACCAAGGGTTCGATTCCCACTGCAAGACAAATGTTTGCCTAACCTGCAAATATTTATTCGGGGTCATAGGCTCGTATTCAGAGACAAGACTCAAGCATTGATCTGTACTTAAATCTCGATTTGAGTCGAGATTCTAATTCTTGAACAGTACATAAGTATAGATTCAATGATCACAGTTCACCTGAGTAAATGCTTATTCTGAAACGTCAATCAGACGAAATCGGTGCTTGAGTTTAGATTTGATTAGACATTAATCAAATGACATTTTCGTTCCGTTACACGTACTCTGATGCATATTTATACTTCACTTTATAGTTCTGTTCTATTTGCACCCTGGCTGTTTGAATTTCTGCGTAAAATAGCGGATCGAAAATTGTAAATAAATCAAAATGTAAACGAGAACATTTGAGTACAGATTTGAGACTCGATTCAGCTGAGAGTAGTTTAAGTACCGATCTTGAAATGAAAATGAAATGAAATGAAATGAAATGAAAAATGAAATAAATTTATTTTGACAAACACAGACAGAAGACACAAAAAACAATAGAATAAAGGTTAACGATAGGGAGATAGGTAGACATAACACAGATAACATACAGTACAAACAACAATACATAAGTAGGTATATATGTCATACAATATTTAAGTGCTAATTAGTCTCCCGTATGTGTATCTTGAATAAAAGTTATGTTTGAGAAGAGATTCAATACTTAAATAGAGTTCAGCTGATCTGTGATTAAATCTATGCTTGAGTCGTGTCTCTGAATACGAGCCTCAGTCAACGTCCGATGTCCATACACTAAAGAAAATCATACCGTCACAGAATTAGTATCATCATCATCATCATCCACAGCCTGACTTCACCCACTGCAGGGTATAGGCCTCCCTTTGTATGTGCCAATCTCCTCTATCCTGTGCAAGCCTCATCCAGTTGCGGCCCGCGATGCTTGCGATATCGTCTGCAGACGATATCGCAGAATTAGTATACGCCTTCTTTTTTCCGCAATCGGTTAAAAGGCTAGTGCAACTTTCATAGACTACACGCGTACTATTCAAAAATAAAGAACGTCCAAATCCTCCATTTACGTTCAAAACTGAATTTCTGCAACCATTCGAGCAGCGTCAGTTTAGTTATTCATCGGGAGTTGCTCATGCAATGAAATGGGCAATTTTTATTCGGACATTGTAGCCCAGGCTTTTACGTAAAATATAAACCACAGTAAAGTCGCTTTAAATTTTTAATAAGCAGGTAGTTAAGGCGTTTGAGTTCTATGAAGCAGAGTCCCGCAGAATTAATTCTGAAAAAATTACTTCTTTTTCGATGATAGTCATACAAGGTGATTCATAATGTGTATACTATCCCGAAAGTAGCTTATTCAATCAACAAACACGAAGAACATAAGCAAAAAAATATATCAAAGATTTCAATTAAAAAAAGTTTAGTTTATATCAAAAATATTTCTAATTCAATCTTTACAACTAATTGTTAAATGTACGAGAAGTTCGACATGAAGATAAAACAGCTGACTAATCGAGTTTGAATTGCAAAACAGCAGATTTTTGCAGTGTTTTTGAGTTTTTGGTGAATTTCCAAAAGTGTAGAGCAAACTTAAAAATTTGTTAATTGGGTGAAGAACAAATCCCTTGATCATAATAATTATGTATACAATTATAATTGTTTAAAGACAATATCGGCCTCTCCCATATATTTCCAGAGCCACTTCGTATCATTTGAGAAGAAATTATAGGGCACGCTGCTGCCCATCCCCAAACTTTGTCCCCTTAGTCATCTCTTACAACATCCATGGGTAGGAGATATAGAGAGGCCTATTCTTAAGACGAGGCCGCCGAGGCCACGACGGTCACTATGTACTATCACATGTATATTATAACAGTGAACAGTCACCTTGTAGTTATTTTTTACCGGAAATTAAGTTTCCATGTTTTTATATATTAAAGAGGTGAACTAACGTATAACAAAGAAAATTTAATAAATTTTCAAAGTAAAAATCCTTTTTCTTTTTATTCCTAGCCTAGTTCAAAAGAGCTCTTTCAAATCTCGTGCATCCGGCTGCCTTTTTATACAAACTTACGATGGTCATAATATCTAGATGACTGAAAGTAATGTTACTATTACTATTTTAGATTTTTTATGTTAGTTTATTTTTTGTTTGTGTTGCATCGTCGTCGTGCGTACCAAAATGGCTCTGACGGAAGACCAGAGTTGGTCAACCTGTGTTACCGCACCTTAAACGATGTCTCAGAACGTCGCCTTAACACCATCGCTGTGAAGTACCTACGAGTGAATCTCCGCGTCAGCCAACCAGCGTCGAGAATTCGGCAGACGTCACCGCGACTTCGTCGGCAACTTCACTACGAAAAATCCTTCTTACGATTTGCTACGGCCTCGAACAATAATTGTGTCTTATATATTTTTATATAATTGTAACGAAGTTATTAAACTCTAATTAACGTGCTAAATAAACTTCTTCATTACGTCTCCGCCTCCACCCACAAAACTTGAACTAGGGAACAGGAAAACGCCTGCTGACCACAAGTGCTGTTCGGTCATATGCCGAAACAACCAGCTAATGAAGCAACCCATGCTGAGGCAGAGCCAATTTTGTTACAATGCATGCTTACACCACTATTTTTTTTCAATCAGTTTTTATATCATGTTTTCTGTGTAGGTTTTGTAAGAAAATAAATGTATTCTATTCTATTAATCTTCTTTTACTGGGACGAGTCTTCTTGGCCTAGTCTGAATTACCGCGGTGCAAAGGTCGAGTTCCGGAGGCAAACGAATAATTTTTCTTTAAAAAGTAAAAAAAAATATTCATTTAATTTTTCATATATAGAAAATACCTATGAGGATCTACTTTACGATCTACTTTACGTATGGAGATTTCTAAGCAGCGGCTTAAAAAGCTTCATACGAACATTCAACTTGTTTGATCTGTTCTATAGTGACTGGCCTCATAGCTCAGTTGGTAGTAACTCTGCCTTCTGCGCTAGAGGTCGCGGGTTCGATTCCCGCACTGGACAAACATTTGTGACTAACACAGATATTTGTTCTGTGTCTGGGTGTTAAATATATATCTATTATGTATGTCAGTCTCTGGTACCCATAGTACAGACTATGCCTAGTTTGGGATCAGTTGACCGTGTGTGATATGTCCGGAATATTTATCTATTTATAGTGGCCTCACTATAGAACCTTTCCCCCCCTTTGCTGAGACATTTTTTTCCTTGTCGATCAATCTTTTAAGTTGAGAAATAATCCTTCATCTATCAATGAATATGTCTGCTAAGTATTTACAATTTGTGAGTTACTATCAAGGGATTTATTTTATACCCTTTTACGTGTCACCGTGATATGGTTTTATAAGTAAACTTGGTCGTGAACTGATTTTATATGAATTTAATGTTATAATCAAAAAGGTCCATAATCCGGTTCCTTGATGATTCTTTCAAATATATTAAGTTAGATTTTCAACAGAAACAATGTCACACTTCATGATATAATGGTGTAGTTCTACCTATCTAGGCATCTTAACGGAGAGTTCAATAAAATCCGACTTCAAAGGTAAAAGGAATGAAGCTTAGGAAAGCGACGAGTGCCTTCGAAAAGTTAGGACTTAAGCTAAAGGGGACTTTATATCAAGTAGTCTTGAACTCAAAATATGGTCGCGGCATCAACTTGTCTACAAATCATCACGAAGTCAATAAAGTAATTGGTCAATGTTAAAATTTGTCTGTTTTTAATATATAAAATTGAAGAATTCAAGGAGTTAGTATTTTCTACGATTGTTTCTTTATCTCCTTCAGTTAGGTCTGTGCTTGTTGTGTTACTGATTATTTCTTGGTCATCCTGTTTTAAGTTAGTGACCAGGTCGAAGTATGATGGCTCTGAGAAGGACCGGTTCTTACCCACCGTCCACCTCCCTGAGACCACCTGGGCGTACCGTGGAAAGTTTTTTTTACAACGGCTCACTTTTGTCCACCTGGGTGATCCTTGGGAAATATTTAGTTTCCACCGTCCACCTTGGTATCAAAACTCTTCAGATTTGAATTGCATAGAGATTATGATTAATAATGGCCTATTTTAAATGTCAACATTTAATGTTCACCATTGACAGTTTCTAAGTAAAGTTACAAAGAGATATAAATAAAAGAAACACGTCGATATTGAGACTTTTGGAGGACCTATGACCGTTGGTGTAAGAATCAGTGTGGTGAAAGGATTAAAGTGCGCCTCTTTGAGGCTCCTTGCACAATTATTAGTCTAATTCCGAATGAAATGTAAAATCTCTTCAATTTTATAGGTCTCCATACCTCAACCTGTACCCTGACCTAATACAGTATGACCAAACAAAAACTGACAAGACATAAAGTTTTACCTAATTATTTCACAAACATTCTCATCTCACATTAGTTGTTTTTGGTATTTTTATCATCTTTGTAAATAATTAGGTACCTACTAAACGTACGAGAAGTTCGGCATCCAGATTGCTACCTAAAATAGCAGATTCATTAAGTTTGAACTGTTTTGACCCAATACAGTACATTTTTGCATGGTGTTGTTTCGCAAAGTCGTAGAACAAACTTTATTACCATTTGGATTTAGAGACTCTTACGGAATAGCATACATACTTGTATTATGTCACCTTTTAGAACAAGCAGCGCTAAGATTCTAAACTTTTGTTATGGCTTTCACACACAACAAAACTCCTCATTACTCTGGAGACCCAGTGCAGGACCCTATAACACAGGTATCTTCATACTTAAAACAGGGTCCCAAACCCATGAAATATAACATAGATAAAGTTTACTCATATAAATATTTGTATTCTCTTATTCAATTTTTAAACGTTTATATACATGTGAACAGTTTATTAAGCTTTCAAACGCTTCATCAGCGCGATTCTAAAAAAAATATAATTGAATTTTTACATTGAAATGTTACGTTTGAATTAATGTATCTGAAAAGGCTTTGAGATTCGATTTCATAGCACATTGATTTCGTTTGTATAGTATATATGTATTTATTTTAAAGTAATGATTTCGGCATAGCTTTCAGAATGAGCAGGTTGAAGTGGTAGTGGTCCGGCCATATAGCTCGCAGAACTGACAACCGTTGGGGAACAAAGGTTCTCGAGTGGCGACCACGAACAGGACGACGCAGTGTTGGAAGGCCCCCCACCCGATGGACCGACGACATTGTGAAGGTTCCGGGAAGTCGGTGGAGAAGGCTCAAGACCGTTCGTCATGGCATTCTTTGGGGGAGGCCTATGTTCTGCAGTGGACTTCATCAGGCTGATAATGATGATGAATAATTTTGGCGTGTTTTTATCGTAATAAATAAATAATACCTACTAAACCTCATCGCCACATTGTTTCCTCAAGGTTTCGCAGCATCCTGAGACGTTATACCTAATATATTGCCCACAATGCTTATCGCTTGATAAATTATTCCGGTAATTACCTATTGTCTGAATAATTGACAGTGTTCTTTCTGCAATTAGCGCCTGTCAATCTGCCTGCTTACGGTGGTAATTAGGCCTTCTTATCCTGTGTGTGCCAAATACACCAAGAGTAGAATAAAATTATACAAAGGTCCTTAAACACGTCCTTATTTATACAAGACGATTTTTAAGTATACCATCTTGAAAGGAGCTTATCCTGTCAACAAAATAAAGAATATTAGTAGATAAAAACTATTATTTTTTCCTTTTCTTAATAATGTTTTAATAAATCATTAAACATACGAGAAATTATTCATAATATGTATGCTACCCCAAAAGGGCTTTAGTCTACACCCGATTGGCTATCATGTTTGTTCTACTACTTTTGGAAATTCAACAATTTTCATTTAAAAAAAAACGTCTGCGATACAGTTTTCATACTTCTACAGATACGATTGTTTGCTACTTATGTTTCACGACGAAATAGTTTTGAATTTTGATCACTTTTACGATTGATTCCCCCTCGTCACGGAACAGTATTTTCTTAAGAAAATCAACATCCACCGGAAGACACTCACATTATCCATCCTACCGTCAGCAGAACAAACAGGTGTTCGCATGTGGCATGAATATAGAATTCTATTTGCAGACCTTACCGTTTTGTTAATCCGAAAACGTGTTTGGCATTGCTCTTGTAAATAAAGGTGTAGTGCTTCCGTGAATATCTTGGCAGCTTTATAGGTACCTACTTTGGTGAAAGTCTGGATACCTACTTTGGATAGAAACACGCGGTACCAGACGCGCCAGAAACGCAATGTAATACCGCGACACAATCGCGCGCGAAACTGATGGTGCGGAGAGAAGAGAGAGTTCTCTCAAAAAAAGAGAGAACTTAAAAAAAGAACTAAGCAAAACAAGCTTACGAGAGGTAGGGCACAGCGAGATTTTCTCGCTCTAAATTGGAGCAGCCCGCCTGGGGAGGTACCTCCGCCTTACAGAAGATCGCAGCCAAATAACATTATTTGTTTCAAATAGTGTTGTGTTCCTGCGGTGAGTAAGATTGCCAGAGCTCTTTAGGGGGGGAGGGGTTCGGCAGGCAACGCATTAGCAATGCTCCAGGTGTTGCTGATGTCAATAGGCGACGGTAACCACTTACCATCAGGTGGGCCGTAAGCCTGTTTGCCTCCGTATAACATAAAAAAAAAAACCTTCGGCTCATCTGTTGGTAAGATAATGAAAAAGAAAGAACCAGAGACATGATAAGCAAGAAATTTTAAGAATGGACTTTATAAAAAAAACATTATTTAATAATATTTGGCAAATTGTGAAATCGACCAGTTTTGAAAACATCAGCGTCTTTTATCTTGCGGTAGCCAGATAAAAAATAGTCTATTTCCTTCCACAGGGTTTTTAAGCTATCTCTATCATAAAGATCTCGGTTCTGCCGACAGAGTTACTTTAGCATTTATCATCAGTTATAGTGTGAAGCACTTTTCTTATTTTATTTTCATCTATTTTCTTGGGCCTTGAATCGCCCCTAACTCAAACAAAGCTGAGTCAGTTTTTTCCTCTGTCGGTTGTCAGATCTCGCATACAAATGGTTTGCAATTTAAGGTTGGCGCACACTTATGCCCTAGCACCTTACCGGCATCGCCTCGCCGCCCCATCGGCATCGCTACGCCGTCCATCTACCGTCAATGCGATATCAACTGCGCGATATAGACGCAGCTATAGACAAGAGAAGCGTCCTTGTAACGTAAACGAGGTGGCCACAGCGGTAAGCACACTGTCCGTCCACGCGGCGACGGCGAGACGGAAGCGCGGCGACGTCAAGGCGTAGGCCCGGCGGCAACAAAGCATCAGCCATTTACGAGCTTATCCCATGCCAGGGTGATGCCGTTACGATTCTGATGAGTGTGCGTTGCAGTTTGGAGTTTCATACAAATAATTCTGAACCACTTGAGGCGATGCTGATCCGATGCCGGGCGATAAGTGTGCTATAACCATTAAATTACACGATTAGCATCTGTACCTTGTGATTTGCGGTTCTAATGAACTCCTTTTGAAACGTTTTTCTTTCGTCTCATTATTCTGTTGCTACGGAATAGAGGCCAACTTTAGTGATGAAGGGTTTTAGATGATGCCTGGAAGGCCTCCGCCACGGCTTAGCATGCAATAGTCAAGAACCAGTTTAAAATGACCCATGTACAATTAGACTGCGTTAAATGTTGCCTAACTCGGCGTATACTTACCGTCATCTGCTCAATCATGGGATTGACGATGACAGGCATGAGTTGCACTAAGTGTCGTGCGACGATGATAGACCAGCACGTGCTTGCCAAAGGGTAGTGCAGGCAGTGAATCTTCTCTAGTTTATTTAAAGATGACCAAAAACTACGCTACCAGTTTGCAGCGCTTTAAATACCCTTACACCAACGCATTAAGGCTCAATATCTACCACATTTTCACCTTTTTCCTTGCAATATTCTCTCGTGTTTCACAGGCAAATGCGCTATTGGTTTAACAAACGATGTAGAGAATTTACGGGTGAGCCCCAATCTGATGAAGACCAGAAATCTGGTTAAAAAAGCGATATTTTGAAATTGGACGCCATTGAAGTTGAAATTACGACGCCAACGCCGACAGTCACTAAAGAATAGTCTAGATCGGATTTTTTTCACCTTTCTAGAAAATATTTTTTATAACAAACCACTTTTACCACAACAATTTTAGACGATAAAACTGCACAAGTCATCTTTTGAAGTAGTGTTTTGAGATATAGACGGAATTTGTAGAAAAAAAACACACTCGTATCACCTTTTCCAAATTATTATTCCTATAGCTGATACTCTATGTTATTATAAAATAGCTTCCACCTGCGGCTTCGCTCGCATGGTACCTACGAGGATAAAAGTAGCTTATGTGCTTCTTTTATCCTCGTAGTTTCCTCGCCTAGCCTCGTTCTTTTATCCAGATCTCTGTGCCAAATTTCATCCAGATCCGCTCAGAACAAACATCCATCCATCCAAACTTTTATAATAGAAGATTAATTTTATAATAGTATTAATTTCCCCAAAAACAATATAATATAATAGGTAGCTTTTATCGTATCACCAGAACCGAGGCAGTAGGTTCGGTCCCACCGGTGGACATGTTTTATTCATGGACGAGTCCGCGGTCTAAATCCTTTAATTGATTTGCTGGACATCGAGCTAATATTGAACCAGTTTAAGGGTATCATGCCGGAAATTAAAAACCTCTAGGGTACTTTTCAAAATGTATTACAGAGCCAGTGTTCACACAGCGTGCGATATGTCAACCAAAATTCATTTCTAAAAGACTTGCAAAATTTCGAGTTATTACCGCCCGCCATCAAATGTCAAACTGCCAAGAATCAAATGTAATTTTTTCTTGCAACCTTTACTTTTAAAGTGACTTGTGTTCCCAATTGCATCTAATTCAGAATTACCAAGAAAGTACCAGATACATTAACACTTCATTGGTCACTACACGGAAATATTAGGAACAAGAAATTATCACAATTACAAAGCAATACAAATGCCTTATCGCTAAAAGCGATCTCTACCAGGTATTCTTGGATGAACTGGACTGAAAATATTAGAGAAGGAGCAGGATGGTTTGGCTCAAAATATAGCTAAGTAATCATATATGTATATCCACGAATAACAAAAAGAGTCAGTTTAGTTACCTACAATTTACATGATTTTTTTTGCAGGTTTTTGGATATTAAGCCGCAACAACCAATTAATCTCGCCCGCGCTGTAAAATCAACCAATAGGAACCCATTCATCAAGTAGATATTACTCCCATAAATCAATGGACCAATTAACTGCCTCGATCAATTGTTCATTCATCATCAGTCAGTATTATTATGTTCGTCAAATCAAATAGTAAGTAAAAGTAAAGTAAAGTAAAAAAGCCTTTATTTCCACTACATTAATACACAATTAATTACACATTTATGCTATTTTATGCTATTTCATTTATACATTCCCTATTTTCCCTATTTTATGCGTCTGTAGCAGTCGCCTCTTTGGCGTAGGCCTCCCCTAAATCTTGCCACATGTCCCTATTTCTTGCTTTTCTCATCCAATCTTTTCCGCCTCTTTGTATAAATACGTCTCTCCACCTCTTTTTCTGTCGCCCGCGTTTTCTTTTTCCTTGCCGTGGGATCCACTCCGTTACTTTTCTGGTCCATCTATTGCATTTTAGCCTACAAAGCCGTCAAATCAAATAATAAACTAATAAATACCCTAGCTAACGGACTAATTAATACCCTAGTTTTGTTACTTCCTACCTACTTTTGTTTTGATTCCTCCCTACCTTTTGTATTGTAACCTGTACCTTGTGTCTTTTTTATTAGTTTGTGCTGTGCTTGTGTGTCCAAAATAAATGTATTTTCTTTCTTTCTTTCTTTCTTTAAATACCTACATCTGAAGCTCGCTCCACCTTTATTGCATATTTTGTGTAGCTCATGAGATACGGATCTTTTTGCCCCACACAATACATACTTATGTACCAACCTACTATAAAATACATTCGTACCTACATACCTGATTTAGTACTGACCTATTTCTTGTTCGGTCCAACTCTTTGTCTGATTTTTATTTTTTTCGTCGTTCTGTATTAGGTCAGTGACCAGGTTGAGTACAGTGGCCCTGAAAATGGCATATGACCGTCAATGAAAGAATCAGTGTAGTGTAACTTCTTCTTTGGATTTTTAGGTTCTATGGCATGCCGATTTCTTCAAGATGTTTTCCTTCACCGTTTGAGAGTACAAAAAAATAAAAAAAAACATTTATTGTCTTTAAATGAGTACATACAAATATAAAAAAAGAGCTGCTGGTTGTTTTTGGAGGAGGTAGAGCACAGCGAGATTTTCTCGTTATAAATTGGAGCAGTCCGCCTGGGGATGTACCTCCGCCTTACAGAAGATTGGTGTACGTCCGGGATTAAAAACCCGAAGACGTGCTACTACCACTACACCACCAGTGCTCTCCCGAGCATTGTGCGTAGGTCATATTACTCTGTATTTACACACCTGAAAATTTCATAGTTCCCAATAATATTATTGTCTGCAATATTACTCTCTATATTATGCAAATCTATTCAAACCTTTCTATTCAGCACTGAGCCGTCTAAACGGCAGTTGGCATTGGGCCTAAAGTTTAAGTTTCCTGCAAAACGGTTACCGCTGTGAACATCACGAATGCTGGTGAAGTGCGAGCGGAACGGAATCATTATTTATTTATTTATTACTATGTCCGCTCTAGCATACAGGACTAAGATGACTTAGCACTTGTACTCTCCTTTATACCTACCTTTTTTTGAGAATTTAAGTTTCGCTTTCTAAGCGACTTACTTAAAAAACAGGGAGTATTTTTTATTTTCTAAGTAAATTAAACACTGAAGACCGATCATAATGGTTTTAATTCTCTTTTGGATAAGAAATGACTGTACAAAGGAGGTATCCAGTAATGTGAGATTAGCAGTTCTTCCAAAAATACAATCATCACTAAACTTCACAACCACACGACCATATAAAAAAACGTTTCAACAAACACTTATTTAGCATCTATAAGTATGTATATGGCCTGCCACTGCCACGTCAACTTGCTAGGTAATTATGAAAGCTACGTCGGTGACCTTGGTTCTTCTACGAATTTCCTCATTTCGGATTTTATCACGAACTTGAAGTTGGTTGAAGTTAATTTTTTAAAACGTAAGTAAATATTTATTTTGATTTTAATGTTACCTCCTGTGTCGCCACGAAACGGCCGCTGTTTCAGAGAGCCAGCGTTTAATGAAATAACTATCAAATCCTCGCCGTATATTTTAATTTTAATAGGTAACAATTTCCCGTACTATAAACTTTGGGATTTTGTATAGGTGTACGTCATCCACGTAAGTTGACAGTCATAAAGGTTTGGTTCAAATTAAATTCGTCTCAAACAATTCTGACAAGTTCGCATAAAGAGGTCGCGGTAAGCCTTAATGAAGCAAAAAAGTTTGATTGTAAGATCACAGCCAAGAGGCCCCACTATGACGTCTAATTGCCACACTATTCAACGAATTTGCACGTCAAATCTTTGAGACTGTCAACTTAAGTCACAGCCTAAACAAAATCGTATATTTGATGGCACGGGGCAAGGACTCGGATACTAGTATCACCTAAAACTTTAAATGTCACAAGTGACCGATTAGTCGTATCATCTATTTCATAGCGCAGTATCGAAATAGGGACCTAACAAGTAGATAAATAGCTAGTAAGCACATAATGAGTACTTTTTTTATAATTTGTAGGCATTCTGAAATCCTGGATTTAGCGGCCGGTGCTAACTCTATAGCTGATAACATCTGTAGGCAGGTGGTAACTCAGGTGAATTGGTCGTTACGCAATGTACACCTGCCTGATACAAGCCAAGATTATGATTTGTGGTCAATGGCCAGAGGCCGTTTTAATACTCTGTTATAAAAATACTAGCGGTGGCACGCAGCGTTGCACGTGCGGTACCCGGGAAAAAACCTTTGTCTTTCCTCAAGGTTTTAGCTATTTCAATGCCTTATTTCATCTAAATCGGGTCAGCCGTTTAGTCGTCCGATAACAAACTGACAGAGAGACTGAGAGACAAAATGACAGAAGAGACAGAGAATCAAAAATAATAGAGACAGAGAAACAAAAAAACAGAAATAGACAGACAGGCAGTGCTATTTTTACATTTATAATTAGTGTGATGGAGTATTTCAGTAATTATTATTCTTTAAATTTACATTAATAAAAAATACTTAATTTGAATAAAGTTACATTTTGAGGTATGGTTTAGAGATTTTTGTGTGAAAATGTTTTGACCATGACTAAACTAAGGTACTACAGACGCGCGAATAACATAGCACACCTGGTTGGCACTTCTGCCATCAATTAAAATAATGATTTCTAAAAAGATGAATTTAATGCTGCCACTGTCAATTTACAGTTTTGGCATCAGATATTACGATGCTCTCTGCCAAAATGTCATGTTCTGGAAAGACATAGAAATAATTTACTTTTGACTAGAACTATGCATTAACCAACGGCTGCCCGCGGCTCCGCTCTCGTGATACCCAGACAAAAAAGGCTCTCCTTCTGCATAGATCAAGCTATCAGTGACTGGCCTCATAGCGCAGTTGGTAGTAACTCTGCTTTCTGCGCTAGAGGTCGTGGGTTCGATTCCCGCACTGGACAAACATTTGTGATTAACACAGATGTTTACTCTGTGTCTGGGTGTTAAATATTTATCTATATTATGTATATCAGTCTCTGGTACCCATAGTACAGGCTTTGCCTAGTTTGGGATCAGTTGTCTTTGTGTGATATGTCCGGAATATTTATTTATTTATCCCATTACTCATGGCTACATAACCACTTCTATAGGTGAGCAGTGGCTGTATTCAAGCTTAGCCGAATCTTCCTTGTTCGTATCCCGAACCATAATTCTCCGCAAATATTGATACACAAATTATGCAAATGAAGGCGCTACGCGTTTCGTCTGATACCGATCTATTATTGCCGGCTCTAATTCAATTATCAAATAATGATAGATGGTATCCCCGATTCGGCTCTATAAAATAAAGGCAGTTTTATATTGAGACAGTGACTGGCGTAAGTGGGTATACAGCAATGCCGCAACAGCGTCGCTGTTGACAGTCAGCGCTGGCACGGTTGTGGCTCTGTGTACTGTACATATTTAAGTGCCAGTCCAGTACTGGCAGACGCGTTGGATTGAATAGAGCGCCCGTCGATTTATCTGCCATCAACGCCATTCACTGGTGACAGTGACTGACGTCGTAACGTAAACCTGCCTTTATACTTAATAATCCTACTAATATTAAAAATTTGTTTGTTCGAAAGTCGAAAGTTTGTGAGGATGTTTGGATGTTTGTTATTCAATAACGCCGTAACGGCTCAACCGATTTCGATGAAACTTGGAGTATAAAGAGTTATTTACCTAGAATAGCATATATGATACTTTTTATGTCGGTACCACGCGAGCGAAGCTGCGGGCGGAAGCTAGTATTACATAAACTTAAATTGGAGGCAATACTATGAAAATCGTCACTATTAGCCCACTGAACCCTTCATCACAATAGCTCTTTTTCCATCATTTACGAGTCAAATTATGCAAATGAACCAGACATTATGCGTATCGTGTGATATCGAGCCATTATAGCGAGTTCAGATTAAATTTATGAAAGACAATGGTGACCCTGATCTGTTTTATATACCTACCTAAAACAACATAAATACACAAGTATCTCAGTATTTTTTTATTGATTTTGAAAACTATAATAATAGTAGTGACACTCTACGCAGAGATTCCTGTCACAATTCGAATACCTTTCCTGTAAGCTACTGGTAAGTTTTCCGAAAATATCAAAAATAAAATAAAAAATAAAACAGCACTGTTTTTTTTTGTTTTTAATTAACTTAGAACAAGCACCTGGGCGTCGCATCAGTTGAAAACTTGTGCTAAGGGCCTGGAGCTTGACAGCCTAAGCCACAATAACAATAAACATTCTTAATCTAATCCAATCTATTATGTAGTTATCTCCAACAACACAACATAATCTACTTAATAATACGAGATAATCTACAACGTGTTACGTAATTAACCCGAAAGACGCTTAATCCATCAACGAAAAGAAAAAAATATTAGCGAAAATGAAACATTTATTTCTTCAGGAACTTTCTTCAAATCAGCTGCTTTTGTCTTTATAAATAATTATTAAGAGTACGAAAAGTTCGACATCAATATTTCTACTTAAAACAGCTGTTTGTTGAGTTTGAACTGACTCATCAAACAGCTAGAAACGGTTGAGTAGGAGGAGGTAGGGCACAGCGAGATTTTCTCGTTCTGAATTGGAGCAGCCTGCCTGGGGAGGTACGTCCGCCTTACAGAAGATCGCAGCCAAATAACATTATTTGTTTCAAATAGTGTTGTGTTCCTGCGGTGAGTAAGGTTGCCAGAGCTCTTTAGGGAGGGAGGGGGTTCGGGGTCGTCAACGCGTGCGTGATGCCTCTGGTATTGCAAGCGCTCATAGGCTACGGTAACCGCTTACCATCAGGTGGGCCGTAAGATTGTTTGCCACCTCTGTTGTATATAAAAAAAAAACTCATCAAATTTTTGCATAGTTTTTTAATAAAAAAGTGTTCACATAAAAATCTTTAAGAGGCGCACTTTAATCATTTCACAACACTGATTCTTTCACCCCCTAGGCCCTTTTCAGGGCCACTATGCCTCACTACCTCAATTTGCTCACTGACCTAATACTGGTGACCAAAAAAGAATCAGTCACGACAAGCAAGCAATTAATAATGTCGAATTTCCAAAAGTCGCTGAACACACTTTATTGCCAATTGGAGATGTATAATAAATATCCATGTTATGAATCACTTTGTATCTAGTTATAAGCCACAATCTACCAAAGACCCGTCAATTAGCTAACGGCAGATGATCTGATTGTTACGATAGTGTTCTACGGCAAACTATGCGGACTATTATGACAGCTAAATTAGGCATTAAAATATACTTAAATTAGGTGTCGAGAAGACACAACATTGTTAAAATTTTAAATGATTTACTTTTTTTTTTTTTTTTTATACAACTGAGGTGGCAAACAAGCTTACGGCCCACCTGATGGTAAGCGGTTACCGTAGCCTATGAGCGCTTGCAATACCAGAGGCATCACGCACGCGTTGCCGACCCCGAACCCCCTCACCCCCTCCCCCTAAAGATCTCTGGCAACCTTACTCACCGCAGGAACACAACACTATTTGAAACAAATAATGTTATTTGGCTGCGATCTTCTGTAAAAATCTCTCCTCCTTAAGATTACCTGCTCTACATAGGTAAAAAATGCAAAATATAATTATCACGCCTTATTCAATCTATTTTAGATGATTTATACAGCGTCAGGTGGCTTTTTTTTTACTTACATACAGGACGCCGTAGTGCCTGGGACATAATCTGGGTGGACCCTACTGGTAAGTGACGGTAGGACGCACAGCTTAAAGACCAAAGTCTTCAAATATTGACCTATGACGAGTAGACTTGACGAAGTAGGTATGTCGATAGCTCGAAATAAATGTAGTCGTCAAAACAGGCTTTATAGCTTGCCGGTACGATATGCAAACTAAACGCTGATTAGCTTTGTATAAATGTTATTGACTTTGTGGCTAAGTAAGTGTTTGAGAATCGCAATGGGAATGAATACCTACTAATTTATTTAAAATATTAATCACAGTGTTAGATTCACACGCTGTATGTTTTTTTTTTTATACAACTAAGTTGGCAAACAAGCGTACGGCCCACCTGTTGGTAAGCGGTTACCGTAGCCTATGAGCGATTGCAATACCAGAGGCATCACGCACGCGTTGCCGACCCCGAACCCCCTGCACCCCTCCCCCTTAAGATCTCTGGCAACCTTACTCACCGCAGGAACACAACACTATTTGAAACAAATAATGTTATTTGGCTGCGATCTTTTGCAAGGCGGAGGTACCTCCCAGGCGGGCTGCTCTAATTCAGAACGAGAAAATCTCGCTGTGCCCTGCCACCTCCTAAAATTTTAAATAGTGTGATTAGGTACATTTGCTATCGTATCGTTAGCGTAACGTTATGGTGAATTATTCGTGCTTGGGCCACAGCTATAAAAAGCGAATTCCTATCATGTGGAAGAGATCATCATATCCAAAAAAGAATCAGTGACACGAAAAGAAGAAGATGATGTGGAGGGATTTGCCCATACTCACCACGCTGGGCACGCGGATTGATGAGCGCAGTTACAGCTATCTATGTGAAAATAGGGAAATATCCCCTAGCTTTTTTCCCTTTCATGGGTAGATAGATATGGAAAGGCATATTGTTCAGCCGGAGCCACCACGGCCGCACCTATATACCTAACTGATTAAAAAGGCATATGTTGATGAAGATAGATTAACAAATATCTTTCATCTTGTTAAAAAATAGACCTATCTAACTTGCACGTCCTTTATAATGTCAAAGTCCTAATCCCTATAAGCTTAGGGCGAGTCAACAAGGGTTTGTGTAATCAGCCAGAAATCGAGACCCTTTTCATGATGACACAGGTTATAAAGGACAGCTTAGTCATCGCTGAAGCCGTGTTTATACGGCGTGCCATATGTCATCTAAAATGTATTTCAAAATGATTTTTATCTCTACTGGATAAAGTCAATTTTGAATTGGACATTTTGAGGGCGTACGATATCGCAAGCCCTCTTAAAAGTCAAACTGAATCAGTGTCACGAGAAGCAAGCAAGTGAATGAGGTGGTATGGTGGTCATGAAAAGTGCCTTTTGGCTGTTTAGATAAAAGTAAAAAGTAAAAGTATAATTATTGCAATTACATGTGGAAAAGATGGTACATACAAAATGCGTAACAATGTAACTTAGCTTTTATGGCATGCAATTATTTGTCTATTACATACATAACAATAAATTAATAAGAAAAAAACACTTATAAAAAAAATGAATTTGGAATCAATATATGTTTATAAAATAAAGTTAGTTAAGTCAAAATAAAAAATTGTATATATACTTATTTGTGAATTTTTTTATCGTTCATAAATTTGTTAACTATTTAATAGGTTTTATCAGATAGGATGTACTTTAGCTTTCTCCGAAACATCGCAGTAGGCAATTCTCTTATCAAGAGCGGGATTTTGTTATAAATTAATCGTGCCATTGCAAAGAAGCTTATGCGCATCAACTGTTTTTTACAGTCAAGGGTGCAAAGTGTGCAAATTTTAAATTGGTTTCGTCTATTATGTTGTACTGCATCAGATTGGCGACAAAACAAATTCGGATGGTTTCTGACAAACATAGCTGTTTCTAAAATATACAGCGAAGACAGAGTCAATATGTTATATTTTTTGAAGAGCGGTTCACAAGAATCCGTCACTTTCATACGAAACATAGCTCGGATACATCTTTTTTGAAATTTGAATACTTTGTCGACGTCAGTAGAGTTCCCCCAAAATATTAAGCCGTACCTGATGTTTGAGGCAATTAGGCCGTGATACGCAATAAGAAGGGTTTTGTCATTAACTAATGGGGACTAGATTTTCTTAATCTATGACAGATCTACCTAGCTATTTGCTATTTTAGCTGTAAAGCTACGCTTTTCGAGACTTTTTTGTAGACATTTAATGTGAGCTGAATTAGGCAAGGCTTAGCTTGTTTAATTAATGACGTTCAATCCGTTACGTACGATTATATGCTCTTAAAATTCACGTTCCAGATCTATACAATGCGGTTTATTAAAGGACATTATCAAACACAATAACAAAAAAAAAATACTAATTAGTAATGATTTTTTTTAGCTTTATATATAGCTTAATTAAGCTAAAATTAATTGAGCTTAATTAAGCTAAAATTAATTTAGCTTAATTAAGCTAAATTAATTTTAGGAATGAACTCTGTTTTCTACGACTACTAGTAGAAAACAAACTCCTACACAATCAAATATTGAACTTGGCCCCCATTTTCACATTTTCGTTTGTGACGAGAACCACTTTAACTATTATGTGCTTACCTAATTTAAAAAATAGCGACGAAATTATTTGACGTATGTACTTGTAACTCAAATAATTTAAGCAATTCATAAATAATCCAGTTCCTATAATTTAAGCACTGACAAATTGAGTTAGGAAATTGCCACAACAGAATCAACACCATACTAACATTTTAAAAACATTGTAAAACTCTAAACTAGAAAAGCAAGCAAGTAGCCGCACAGAGTAAAAATCGTATCTATGGTAATTTATTTCATTTAGTAAAGTGAGAGAACGGCTGAATAATGCATGGTTCCCTGGCTCGGCCTTTGTGTGACCATTTGTTTTACTGGAAGGAAATGTCATAGTTCATGTGTATGCAGAGGGGTACGGTGGCATTTGATGGACCGTCAGGTGCCTTTTGTGAGTATTTGGGACCCTTTGGGGTGCCGTATATCGATATGGAATTCGTCAGAATCGGGATTTATCTTAAGTTCATGGGCTACAGAGCAAGTATCAGTGATTTATATGCTACAAGCAAAAAAAAATCTATTAGAAACAAAATAATAATAGAAAACACATTGTGAAGGTTGCGGGAAGTCGATGGATGGAGAAT
Organism: Anticlea derivata; assembly: GCA_947579855.1. Lineage (NCBI taxonomy): Eukaryota > Metazoa > Arthropoda > Insecta > Lepidoptera > Geometridae > Anticlea > Anticlea derivata. Next base: position 11,049,061 of record OX388269.1, read on the forward strand.
GGCTCAAGACCGTTCGTCATGGAACTCTTTGGGGGAGGCCTATGTCCAGCAGTGGACTTCTACAGGCTGATGATGATGATGAATAATAGAAAAGCAATAGACGGTTTGCTCCCATTTGGTAAAGTGCAATTTTCAATATTAATTTATCCTATTTGTGCCTCAATAATCATCGAAGCATTTTATGTAGACATTCCCTTTGTCGTGGGTATCAGAAACTAAGAGTACTACCATGGTACCATATCACCAAGACCCGGAACAAATATTTGCAGATCATGCAAACATTTGTACTGCAGCGGGAATCGAACCCGGACCTCTAGCGTCTCAGATGTGCACTCAACTTTGCATAAATTTGTTTCTATGAGAGTAAAATTGTGGTACCTTGTAAGTACTAGAACTGATCAAATAAAATATCAATCTAGTAATAGTGGCAGCCATAGGTAATCACCATATATCTACCTACCCGTGGATGACGTAAGATGCGACTAAGAGGAAAAGCCCCCTAGCTTAGGCCCTACCCGGCGGTGTACCCTATTTTAACCCCTATTTTTAGCTCTAACTGCGCTCGCCACTCACGTGCCCAGTGTGGTGAGTATGGGCAAATCCCCCACATGATAGGAATTCGCTCTGTAAATCTGTGGGGGAGGCCATGTTCAGCAGTGGACGTTTTATGGCTGAAATGATAAGTCATCATACGTAGCAGTTATTACAGAAATAATTTAATAACATATTTAAATTAAAACACACTCCATTTCGCTGAAATAAATTTAATTTTTGAAAATAAACAGTTGTACCGTTTGTTTCCTAAATTTTAATACGGTTATATCTGGTTTAAACTGGTTCGAAGCGGTAATTAGGACTGAGCGGACGCGGGCCGGGCACAGCCAGCGTCTGAGTTTAATGGTGTTTGGAGTTGTGTTACTGGGTTAATTCAGTATTCTGTGACGATTTGTAACAGATTGGCTTTAAAGATTCTCTATGCAAATATCTGGTGATATTGTATAAATACAACGAGTTTCGTAAAAAGTAAACTATCCCGGGTCTATCACCTTCTAAAAACAAAAAGAAAAATAAAAGCCTAAAATAGTGAAGGAAAACATTGTGCGGAAACCAGTCAGTACCTATTCTAAAGCGGCGATGGGCTTGCAAATTGTCACGTATGGAATTCTCACCACTGCAAAATTGTATCATGCCTCTGACTACCCCTCTTAGATATCCTCATAGCTCAGTTGGTAGTAACTCTGCCTTCTGCGCTAGAGGTCGCGGGTTCGATTCCCGCACTGGACAAACATTTGTGTGATTCACAGATGTTTGTTCTGTGTCTGGGTGTTAAATATATATCTATTATGTATATCAGTCACTGGTACCCATAGTACAGGCTATGCCTAGTTTGGAATCAGTTGACCGTGTGTAATATGTCCGGAATATTATTATTATTATTATTATTATCCTCAAGGCTGGCCTGGAGATTTGAGAGGATGACTACCATCCTTGGTAAAAAAGTCGTGTTTTTAATAACTCTCGAAAATCTTTGAATAATCGGCCTAGTTCTCGGCTGCAAATAATTCTAAACTATATATAACTGTCTTCTATCTTGTACCCCAAGTAATTTACTGCCTCAGAAGACCCAAAATTTCAAATGTCTGTAATTTCACTAGGATATTCCATATCCCGAACCATTTTGCTCATTAGGTTAGTCCGAGAAGCAATTTACATTATTTGTTACTTGGAGGATAAAGGAGTGGACACACAGGTCGTGGGTTCGAAATCTGTCGTGCACCAATAGATTTTCCATTCGGAAAATGTATGTACGCTATGCTAGTAAAGTAAAGTAAAGTGTCATTTATTGCTTGAAATACATGTAGGTACGGGTGTTTTTATGTCTATAATTATGTGAGTCAATGTAATCCTACCGATTTTTCGATGTGCAATAATAATATCTTTTTACAAATAATAACAATTAAAATAAACTTAATAAAATAAAAATTTAACATGAAACTTATTGGATAAAAAACAACTTAAAAATAGCGAATGTCAAGACAAAAAATATTTGTTAGTTAAAAAATCATTTATAGAATAATAAAAATTAAATAATAATAATAATAATAAATTTTCCGGACATATCACACACGGTCAATTGATCCCAAAATAGGCATTGCCTGTACTATGGGTACCGGAGACTGATATACATAATAGATAAATATTTAACACCCAGACACAAAACAAACATCTGTGTTTATCACACAAATGTTTGTCCAGTGCGGGGATCGAACCCGCGACCTCTAGCGCAGAAGGCAGAGTTACTACCAACTGAGCTATGAGGCCTGTCAAATATTTGAAAGAATCATTTTTAACTTTCTCTGTAACTCCATATTCGGCAGTAGTCTTATAGATTGTGGTAATTTATTATATATGGAGGGTGCCATAGCAAAGGTACTCTTATCCATCATTGCGGTTTTCCTATTTATATGACAGACTTTATTGTTGTCACGCCTGTTGCGGACCATGTAATCCGAAGGTTGACCGAGGAGATTTTGATTATTCTTGACAAACAAAGCTGTGTCCAAAATATATAGTGATGGTAGAGTCAAAATTGTATACTTATGGAAGAAGAGTTGGTTTACAAGAGTCAGTTACTTTAAGGTGAAATAAAGTTCTAATGCAGCGCTTCTGATATTTAAAAACTTTTAAAACATCTGTCGAATTTCCCCAGAACATTATTGCTTATCTAATATTAGAGGCAATTATAACATGATACGCAATAAGTAAGGTATCTTTGTCCACTATTGGTGCTAAGTGATCTCAAACGGTGAAGGAAAACATCGTGAGGAATCCGGCATGTCATAGAACCTAAAAAAACCGAAGACATATGACATGTGCAAGGAGCCTCTAACTTTAATCCTTTCACTACACTGATTCTTTCAGCGACGGTCATAGGCCCATTTCAGGGCCACCATACGTCAACCTGGTCACTGACCTAATACAGGATGACCATGAGAGAATCAGTGACACGACAAGAAGAAGAAGAAGAAGCTTATCTTTGCCTACTAACCCTATTTTTTTAAAAAAAAGGGTGTTTAGGTAAACCTCAGCGATAAGAGAGTTGCGTGTAAGCGTTACGCTCATACGCAGCATTAATACTGATATATTTTCGTGGACAGTAGGTAAAACTTCACAAGACTATGATTTTTATAATATCCCAAAAATTTCGACTCCGACGGGATTTGAACCCGCAACGTGGCGCTACGGCGCTAGGTGGCGCTACGGCGCTTTGAGCCGTTTGGATGTACTAAAGATTTTCGCTCCGATGAGAAGTGTCTCCGTAGCTTAGTTGGTTAAAGCATCCCCGTATTTAGGGGAAGGTTGCGGGTTCAAATCCCATCGGAGACGACATTTTTGGGATATTATAAAATCATAGTATTCCCTTAGTGGGGGTTATCATAATAAAATAAAAATATAAATTCACAAGACTAGTTTACCTATAGTAAAGCCACACTTCTGTCCTATTCTATATGTGTACCTAGGTAATTGTTTTCTAGATTTGTGATCAGCATCTGGACGCCGCCGTGGGTACTTCAAACTACAAGATAAACTTCGATTGAACCGGCCGCCTGGCGAATAGCTTGTTTTTGGTACACGATACGATAACTTCTAGGGTTTTATTTTCCCGATTTAAGTTATAGGTATTCTTACTAGCAAATTATGACACTACGTTCTTTGTATTTTTATACAAAATAGGCTTACGTTTGACCACAATCTCACCTGATGTTAAGTGACGATGTGGTCTACGGTGTAGCACATTTGCCACTCTTGAAGTCACCCAAATTATAGGTATTCGGAAACACAGACGGCGGCAACCTGCTCCACTCTTTGGCCGTCCGCATTATAAAGGTACAAGCAAAGCGCTTAACCTATAACTATAACAATAACTGCCCTAGAGGTCGTGGGTTCGATTCCTGCACTGGACAAACATAAATAAATAAATAAATAAATATTCCGGACATATTACACACGGTCAACTGATCCCAAACTAGGCATAGCCTGTATGATGGGTACCAGAGACTGATATAAATAATAGATATATATTTAACACCCAGACACAGAACAAACATCTGTGTTAGTCACAAATGTTTGTCCAGTGCGGGAATCGAACCCGCGCCCTCTAGCGCAGAAGGCAGAGTTACTACCAACTGAGCTATGAGGCCAGTCGTGATTAACACAGATGTTTGTTCTGCGTTTGGGTGTTAAATATTTATCTAATAAGTAAAGTATATCAGTCTCTAGTACCCATAGTACAGGCTATGCCTAGTTTTCGATCAGTTGATCGTGTGTGATGTGTTTGATTGATTGATTGTGATATGTCCGGAATATTTATTTATTTATTTAATTCCATGCAGCATCCATTCCATCGGCGAATGCTTTTAAAGTTATGGGAAAAAATTACAAAACCATCAAAAGACCTGTCGTATTGTATGGATCTGAGTGTTGGGCTGCCAAAGGGACGGATGAAAGTAGATTGCACGCAGCGGAGATGTGTGTAGTGACCAGAATGGATCAGATAAGGAATGAGTATGTAAGAGGAAGTTTGAAAGTGGCGCCATTGACGGAAAAGCTGAGGAGTAATCGGTTAGCTTGGTATGGGCATGTCATGGGGAGGGAAGAATGTCATGTGACAAGAAGAGTGTTATATGAATGTGGATGGATGTAGGAGTAGAGGTAGGCCAAAGAAAAGATGGATGGACTGTGTGAAAGTGGATATGGTGAAGAAAGGAGTGAGTGCTGAGATGACGACTGATAGAGGGAAATGGAAGAAGAATACATGTTTTACCGACCCCACATGATGTGGGATAAGGGCAGGAAGATGATGATTAAATTCCATGCAGGTCGGATTGACAGTTCAAAAGTTATGCCCACACGTCTAAACGTCCAAGTTGTTTGAGAGAAATTGTCTCGCTTTCCTCGCTCGATAAAAAATCTGTGATATTTGTAATACACGTAAAAGTATATGAAGGCACGCGTCGCTAGTAAAAATAAACGATATCAGGCTCATTAAAAATGATTATGAGCGTAATGCATATACATTACTCTTACTCGTTTGAGTCTAAGGGTGATTGTACAAACGTGCAAGAAAAGAAATGTGTCTTATCGTTATAATAGTCATTACAATGAGATGCTGCTCTCATTATTATCTTATTAGTATTATTAGAAAATACAGTGTTTACCTAGTATTTTCGTAAATAACGAAAATAGTCTGTATTGTCTTTCTGTAGAGTCTTTCTTATTAGTTTGTGCTGTGCTGTGCTTGTCTTGTCCAAAATAAATGTATTTTCTTTCTTTCTTCTTTCTAATAAAAGTTGTTTTTTTTTTTTTATACTACTTAGGTGGCAAACAGGCATACGGCCCACCTGTTGGTAAGCGGTTACCGTAGCCTATGAGCGCTTGCAATACCAGAGGCATCACGCACGCGTTGCCGACCCCGAACCCTCCTCCCCCTAAAGAGCTCTGGCAACCTTACTCATCGCAGGAACACAACACTATTTGAAAACAAATAATGTTATTTGGCTGCGATCTTCTGTAAGGCGGAGGTACCTCCCAGGCGGGCTGCTCCAATTCAGAACGAGAAAATCTCGCTGTGCCCTTCCTCCTCTCAGTTCAGTTGCTTGCTTGTCGTGTCGCTGATTCTGATGAAGTTCGCATTATGATGATGATTTATCAATTCCAGCGACATCTTAAGTTTTACAAACCTGAAAAGGAAGAAGCTAAGATCCTGAAGGTTTCCCTTGTCAAGTTTGGAAAGTTTTGAATGTCGCTAAGATTGTTAAAATTACCATCAAATTTACGAAATTCATTGCCATTACGCTTACGAATTGCACCATTGGTTACTGACCTAATCCAGGTAGCAGTATGGTACTTGGTAAATGTCGTGTTATGTAAAGCTGGTTTAATTATTCGTTTGGCTGAGACAGTTGATTAGAGGAGCGGTCAGGCAGTGCTATAGAGGATAGGCTTTAATGAGAGTTGCCCACTGTCCGGCGTATCACTTCGTGCCAAATTACTGAACAACCTGAGTTAAAACATTTTAATGGATTTATTACCGTCTGCCCCCACAAACGACCCCCCACGCAGTGGCAGACAACACTTATGGCTATCGGCCCCCACAGGCATGTTTTGCCATAGTAATTAATATTTGACATTTGCGACCGTATTTAGCATATAAAAACGGTAGCAGACTAACTTCCGCCCGCGGCTTTGCTCGCGTGGTACCTACACAAAAAGTAGCCTATATTCGCAATGACCATTTCTGTAGCGCTACAAATGTGACAATAAGGTTAGCTATATCAATAAACCAGTAGGTCACTCGTGAAAACATAATTAAAACAAAATAAATACTAATTATTGAATGATATCCTCATATTTGTAATTTGTTATTGACCTTACTTACATAGTGAATTCAATAATCAATATAATATAAGAATCGAAGTTCTGACTGATATATAAACACTGGATTCCTATATTCTTCACGATTTCGGATTGTACACTTTGTATATCAAGAAGTTAGATGACTCCGATCCACGGGAGCCATCAAAATGTTGACAAAGCCAAAAATACCTTCCCCCAAGCGTAATAACAGACTGAAATTGCCTGCACACAGGTGCTATTATTGTTATACGAACAAAAGCTCGCACACTCTCGTCTCAATTTCACCCCACGTTGAAATTAGGCATTTTTTTCTCCGCTAAATGTCTCGCAAAGTGAACGCTTGAGTGTCTGTTCTCGACTTACGCCACAGAATTATAACAGTACTGCTTTGCAGTTCCACTCTGACGTCATCATGACTTTATATGGTTTGTTTTATAATTATTGACCAATATAAATTAAAAGATTTCAAGCATCGCCGATATAATTGGCTATTATTAGATTTTTACTATCGTATCGTAAGTGTAACGCTATAGTGAATTATCCGTGCTCGGGGCACAGGGAAAAAATAATTGTACTTCACGGTGCCGCACCGCGCACCGACCGTTTCACAGTGCTTGCATAATTATTTGGTAGTACTGTAAGTGGAAAAGTACCTACACGAGTATATTTTCCACAACTGCGATTGTGTGCTTTATATCATGCATCAATAACTATTGCGCTTCTAGAAATAGCTAGTATGGTGGCTTAAATTCCAATGCAACAATAAAAGTCAAAAATTTGGGGGACTAGGGTGTTATCGAAGTTTTTAAGATTTCCGTTTATTTTCTATGTAATTAATAAAAAGTAAAATATAAAATTTGAACCTGGTTCTCTTTAGATGGTAATATACAAAACGATAGTATTTCTAGTCTTCAAAGGCATAGTCAGTCTTAGTGAACCAAGCCTATGCGTTACTTTGTGAAGGCATTCCGAAGGTATTTTTCCTGAAACACGGTCCATCTTCGTCTTGTTTTCACGGGAATTTTAAGGAGAATATTTTAAAGAATAGCTCACGTTTACCGTGAGCTTTTGAGAAAAGCGTACCTTTCGTGAATGCTTGGTCAGATGAAAAGTGATATGATTTAGAATTTTCTGCAAGCCAGAGTTTTGTGTTGGAGAGATACGTTTTATTCTGGTGGTCGATTATTCATTCTTGCAGACGTTTCCAGATGGCGTGCGTTAAATCTTACCTAATCATATTTTGAAACGTATACATTTTTATTCATCATAATCATCATCAGCGTGTAGAATTACACAACTGTTCATAGGCCTCCTCCAGAGACTTGACGAACGGTCTCGAGCTTCGACCGGTTCGTGGTCGCTATTCAATAAGATCAGTTTGAGGGTCGAACGGTTGGAGTCCCGCCACAGAGTCAGTTTTAACTCCTTTGTGGTGAGGGTACCGACCGAACATCTTTCGACCTACCTTAAAGAAGATCTCTGGCCGAAGGGTGTTGTGTTCCGTCGCTTCCGCGGGCGGATACCTATTGCCAATGACAATTCGCGTCCCACGTCGCAGTTTCTACGTGGCAATTAATTGTGTTTTTATATTAATATGTATGTTAGTCTTTAAGGTATATATCTATATGGGCCGTAGTGTAAGAAAAATTCCATCTGTTTTTTATTCTATTGTTGCTTGAAATAAAGTTATTGTATTGTATTGTAATAACCTTTATTCTACAATGGTTGTTGGTTATAAGAGAATTGTGTTTTGTCCACTACCACTTCTATTTGCTGATTCTCAGAGTTATGTCGATGACCTTGGTTCTTCTACGGATTTCTAGGGATTATATGTACTTACCTAATTGTGGACTTTGTATCAAATGTTTCAAGTTTGTTTCAAGTACTCGAGCTCAAAGTTTGCCTCGCAATATTAAGCAAACCAATCGTCTCCAAATTGACGTTTAAACAGCTAACCCGATCCTTGGGAAGTTTTGTTTAAGTTGTGTTGCGCGATTAACTTAGTACGACTTTTAGAATTGTGCTTACAAAGTTTCTCCAAAGTGTACTGTAATGTGAAGAAAAAACAATGAAAAAAACAAAAACAATATTTTTATCCTGTCCATCCAAAGGTTGCCTGGAAGAGATCGCTTTAAGCGATAAGGCCGCCCATTGTACGTTATATTTTTTGTCTCTCTTTGTTATGTTTCTTTGTGTACAATAAAGAGTTTATTAGTCCCCTTTAGGGATGGCATACATTTATGAATCACCTTGTAAAGATATATAGATAAACTCTTTATTGTACAACCAATTAAATTGTACTTAACTATAGTATGTTTTTGAAATTTTTTGCACACATTTTATTACAAAACAATGTAAACAAACATAATTTTAAGAAATAAAACGCAAAAGTTAACAATGCGTTTAATGAATAAAGACTGAATAAAACAAATAGTAAGTACTTGTTTCATGCTTAATTTAAGGCGAATTATCTTTTAAAAGCTCAGCGGTGGTCAAAGTTTTGTGTGATTATTTATTCTGACTGGCATTGTGTACAGTGGAGATGCATTTAAGTTAAAACATTTTATTTGAGGTGAAGGCTCTGGGGCGTTTCAAGGCTTTCATGCTTACTTAAACATTTAATAACGACGACTAGCGGCCTCCCGCGGCTTCACTCAAGCGTTACCTAACTCTCATATTTGCACGGCTTATTGTAGTTAAATATAATTATTCTATAGTTTGATTGATGAGCAAGCAATGTGCCTATATTAAAGCAATTATATCATTCAATTATATCATTTCAATGAAAAATGACAAAATACCAAATGTATAACAAACTTAATTGCCAATTTAGTGTAGAACAAGCCTCTTTCGGTATAGTGTACATATTATATCACCTTGTATACAATGAAATATATCTAACATTAACCAGTGATTTTACAGTCTCTAAAATGCAAAACAACGCATAAAGAGTCCATAAAAACTGTTAATAAACTACACGAGACCGTAACAAATGGAAGTGTTCACACTAGGATAACTTATTTATAACTTTTTAATTATATCCTAGCAAAATAGTGCTATTTTTTACAACAGTGTAGTGTTTTAGTAATGGTAACTTTGACCATCACTATGATTAGTAAAAGTGTGTTTTGTAGTGCCATTGTATGAGAATTAAGTTATCATCATCATTTCAGCCGTAGGATATCCACTGCTGAACATAGGCTTCGGGGGAATTTGCCCATACCTAACGCCTTGGGCACGCGGGATAGCGAAGTAGTTAGTAGAGCTATCGTTGTTATAACAGGGGACACTGCTGCCCATCCCCTAGCAATTTTTCCCGATCCCATGGCATGTGGGCATATCTCAGCTAGGGCTAAGAAAATGATGTAACGGAACTTATTTATAAAAAAAATACCTACAATAAGTATTTATGTTAATCAATATATTTTTGAAGATTATATACTATGGATTCTTTTTCTAACGTTTTTGATTAATTACAAAATATACGTACCTACTCAAACCTCATCGAACAGGGTTATTTTTAAATGCTTTTTTCTTCTTCATCAACGTCTCCCTGTCTTTATCCCACTTCAATTGGGGTTGCCACAAGATGTTCATTCTTCCAATGACCTCTATGTTATTCTTCTCTTTACTATTACCTACTATGAGAAAAAAATCACGTGCTATTTACTGCACTCAAAAGGAACCTATATGTACTTCGTACGAGTAGTACGAAGTACATATAGGATAAAGACAATGGAATAATTGCCGGATTTACTTGCAGCTTCAATCGCCATGTCTGTACGTTACACACGTTGTAATAAATCGTGCGTACAAAAGGGCCGGGAATAGAGTCCCGTCCTTAAAGTTAAATCGTCTGGGATCACCTCGGCTTTATATTGTTTTAGTTTTTGGCGTAGTGTAATGTTTGAAGTTGAATGGTATAACTGGGGTCGTTTGCAGGGTGTGTATTACATACATACATAAAATCACGCCTTTTTCCCAGAGGGGTATATAGAGACCGCGGCTCTCTACTTGCTACGATGCTGACTGAACTCTTTTGCTACATTCACCCTCAGCAAATTCCTTATGCATTGTCGATTTAGGGTAATCTTGACCTAGCCTTACCGATTTGTTACGCCTGACTGTTTATAATCGTACGCTGAGGTCTTTTCCTTCCAACGGTCCCATTCATACTCGCCATATACACCTATTTCGACAATTTTCTATGTTCATTCTCTATGCATGACCTAACCATCTAAGCATACCTTTCTCAATCTTCATCACTACGTCTTCCTTCCCTCCACAACACTCTCAACTACGTGTGTATATGTTTATTGATCGAGAATGTGAAGAGGGCGAATATCTATATAAAAAAAACATTAAATTCGAACTAGCGGATATAAAGTTGTCAAAATTATACGAACATAAGAAAAATATAGCCGTTATAATGATAACCTATTCTATGTTTTTTGAAGGCTGATAGATAAATATATCTTTTCTAACTACAAAACCACGACACTGCCTTCGGAAAAAACTATACAGCAGAAATAAAATCGTCACTTCTTCTATCTGTGAATTGCAGCCGAGAGGTTCTACTTTATTTGAGTGTCCCAATTTAAGATAAGCCGAGAATAGAAACTATTGAAAACTACTTATCGATAAATCCACCAGGCACAGTTTTGGTTTTGGTAGGTTATAACAGGAGTGGTATAAAACAACAGGTTATAGCATTTTCGTACTTTTATATGTAGCTATTTAAACAATAGCAACTTTTATAAATTAAACAATAATTTCAAGATGAGGACGGCAGCTGACTTCTACAGAATGATGGTAACAAAGATATGAAAGTGAAACTTGGAATAGATAGAGGTCCTTAAGTGGAATAGCATATAGACTACTTTTTATCTAGATATCACGCGAGTGCGGTCTAAGCGGAACAGTAAATACCAACGCAAAGATCCGAATTTGAAGTTTAAAAATATCATTCACAATCTCTCGATCGCTCGCAATAACCGCTCGGATAGCTCGGGGCCCTCGCTGAAACAAAGGAAGCCGGTTATTTTTTTCATCAAGCTCAATGGCGCCCAAATGGAGAGTCATCAGTCGAATGGCCGAAGGGACTTCTGTGAAGTCGTTCGCAGATAAAAACGCCTATTTGCTTAGTTTGGAAATGTGTGATAGAAATCGGTAGGAATCGGGAGTTTATGTTATCCTCAATTCTCACAATGGGAATAACTGAAAGCCTGGAAGAATGAAAATATTATGTTACTAAGGGCGGTGCTACATTGCGGCTAAGATGTGCTGTAATGGCTGCATACTTTAGCTGCGTGTACCGTGTACTAAATTTGTCACGTGCCCTTGTTTTGCAGTACAGTCACCTCTACTGAAATCTTTGTGCACGAAAAGAGCCTCTACACAACACTGATTCTTTGACCGAAGATCATAGGCCTTTTTCAGGTCCAACATACCTCAACCTGCTCACTGACCTAATACAGGATAACCAAAAAAGAAACAGTTATGCAACAAGTAGGTAAGTACATCTACTGAAATGTCAAGAGTCCTGTTTTCGTGTAAACACAGATTTATTTTGATAAGTACTATGTTAGTGTAATACGTGATTTGACCGTATCTCATCATCATCATCATCATCATCATCAGCCTGTAGAAGTCCACTGCTGGACATAGGCCTCCCCTAAAGAGTTCCACGACGAACGGTCTTGAGCCTTCTCCATCCACCGACTTCCCGCAACCTTCACAATGTCGTCGGTCCATCGGGTGGGAAGCCTTCCAACACTGCGTCATCCAGTTCGTGGTCACCATTCGAGAACCTTTACTCCCCAACGGTTATCGGTTCTGCGAGCTATATGGCCTGCCCAGTGCCAACTTCAAATTGCTTATTCTGAGAGCTATGTCGGTGACCTTGGTTCTTCTACGAATTTCCTCATTTCGGATTTTATCACGTAGTGAAACTCCTAGCATAGCTCTCTCCATAGCCCGTTGTGCAACTTTACCGTATCCGAACTTGACCGTATCTATTCTACAATAAATAGTACTCTAATACAATTTTACTGAAAATACCTATAAATTTCTACCAAATAAGAAATTCACATTGCATTGGATGTGCAAATTGTGAACCTCGTCTGATTATGAAAGTAAGATCCTTGTTCACCGTACTGATACTCTTTTACAACTATTGAGCCATCGTCCGTCGGTGTGAAACCGGGTAAGCGAAAAATGTTGGTCCAAAACAAAGATGGCAGCTGAAAAATAATGTCAGTCATGTGTGACAACTCGCTCCTTAATGGTTCCTAACCATTCATTACACGGGTCAGAAAATCTAAATTCCATTTGTAGGAAGTGAAATACTTATATAATAAATAAATAAATATTAAGGACATATTCACACGACTGACTATTCAACTGATCCCAAACTAGGCATAGCCTGTACTATGGGTACCAGAGACTGATATACATAATAGATAAATATTTAACACCCAGACATAGAACAAACATCTGTGTTAATCACACAAATGTATGTCCAGTGCGGGGATCGAACCCGCAACCTCTAGCAAACATAACTTTGTATCGTAAAAACCCAATTTAGGAGTAAAACCAAAGAGGTTAAATGCAAAAATAATTCCTCAGGACTTTTTGGCGGGAACTTGCGAAGTGATGTTGTGCTCTCAATTTACTTTACAAAACTAGTGTTAAATTGAATAATATTGTGTGAATAAAGTGGTGTTTTGCGTAATATTGTTTGAGTAAACCGCACAAGTGAAGTGAAATGAAATTATTGCGTGTATCGTAATTTTTAGAGTTGGCGCCAATAGGTCCCTCCAGGTTTTAGTAAAATAGCCACCATTCTATCTTACTAAAACTGAACTTAACTTGACTTGACGGTGACTTGAAGAAAATTAAACAAATTAACAAGAAAAAATACAAGTAAGACTTGGCGGTAAGGCCTAGATGGCCATAGCCAGGCCGAAAGGGAAGACCAAAAAAAAAAAAAAGAGACTTTTTCCTTGATTTATGTCACATGCTCTCTTAGCATTCCAAATTTCAGAATTGTGAGGTAACTGGAACTGAAGGAAAAGGTGTTTGATTTATGTCATTTCCATTCAAAAATTAGATATTCATTGCCGTATCTTTTTAATTAGCAACAGATCACTTCAAGCAAAAAATACTAAGGTGTTATGGTTGAACTTATGCCTACACACGCAGGCGTGGGGAACATGGGATGCGTGCAAACTGCGTTACGTCTACTTGCATAATTTCATTTCTTATTTGATGTAGGCCGAGGTGGCCCCGGCTGAAGAATAGGCCCCTCCATATTTACCTATACAAGGATGTCGTAAGAGGCGACTTAGGGAAAAAAGCTAGGGGATAGGCAGCAGCGTCCCTTATTTTAACAACCATAGCTCTAACTACGCTCGCCAACCCGCATGCCCAGCGTGGTGAGTATGGGCAAATCCCCCCACATGATAAGGAATTTGCTCTGTCTGTGGGGGAGGCCCTGTTCAGCAGTGGACGTCGAACGGCTGAAATGATGAAATGATGATGATTTAATGTACGTTGCGTGTTTTTCCCTGCATTCATACTCAGCACAGAACGCGTACCATAACTAGCTGACCGCTCATGGCTTGGTTCCATGTCCACCTCACAACCATACTGCGCAGATGTGCCAACCGAGTTCCGAACTTATTTTACAGAGTTCGTTGTTATGTTTAAGTTTACAGACAATTTATTTTGTCAGTCGAAACGTGAACGTTCGTTGCATGCTAATTGATAAAAGCTGTTCAATTTTACGTCGTGTTCATACGACGTGTGATACGTCTTCTAAATGTATTTCAAAATTATCCTTATCTCTACTGGATAAAGTCAATTTTAATTTTTACTTTTAAGGGCTTGCGTTATCGTACGCCTCAAATGTCAAATTCGAAATTGACTTTATCCATTAGAGGTAAAGATCATTTTGCTTTACAAGCAGGCTGAAAAAAGTTGATCTCTAAATTTGCCGCCCTAGCCTACTTAGCCTGCTGGCAAATACACCACTTTCGACCAACAAAAGCTACGTAAAGCTGACTCGTATGCGCTGCTCAGCGAGCCGCATTGTTCAATATCCGTCCACCGCCTTGTACCTACCTCAAGTGGAAAGTTAACGAAATTTCATTAGCCTGGATTCATTGAATTTGTATTTGCTTTTGAGTGTTTCAGCTTAGAAATTGGAAGGTGAAATCAGAAACAGACATTGGAGTAATTTATTTAATAAATCAAATATATATTTTTTTGGCTTGTTCTACACAAAATAGACTGTAACTCATGTGCTACGATTTTTGCAATTACATTTTCATACAAAATTCTGCCGTTTTGGATTTCCATGCGTTCAAACTCAATCAGCTGTTTAAGTGAACAGCAGAGAAACAATAATAAGTTTCTTACGTTTAGAGTAGGTACGTTTAATTGATAAGACATCAAAACAGTTGATTAGAACAATCAGCAAAAATATTTTTAATAATAGTTTTTTTGATATATGAATAGAATAAGCCCATATATAGTATAGTTCCAGAACATGTCTCTTTTAAGCCATGTTCAAACTGCATTAAATATATTCTTGATATGTCATATAAAATTTGTATCAAAATGATCTGTAACCTTGATCAAAGTCAGTTTTGAGTTTGACATTTAATTTTGAGGGTGTGCGTTATAGCTCAACGATATCGCTCAAAATTAATTTTATCCACAAGACGTAAGGATAATTTTAGAAATGTATATGACATATCGCAAACCATTTGAACACGACTTTACTCAGAAAAATCTACTACGAAATCTATTACACACTATTACAAAATAAAGAGCACTACCATCTGCTTACTTCTGAGAAAGTAACGTAACACTAGTAAGTTACTACCACATTAGACCGTCTCCAAACTTTCAAGCAAACGGCAACTAGGACCAATAAAGATTAGGATCACGGACAAAAAGAAATTCCCGTCGCGGGAATGGTGTCAGTTTATTTATTTATACAATTCGGTCCAATAGGTCCCGGGACGGGAATTTGGATCAGAAATCTGGAGACTGATTCGACGGACAGTGGAGTAACTTGAGAGTACAGATTGGATTAGGTCTCGAGAATGAATAATTCACTTTAGCGTTACGTTTACGATACGATATCAAATTTCAATTAGCCAATCAAAATTTAATATTTAAAGTTGGTGATGTCATTGGCTTATATATAAATTTTACCATCGTATCATGCGGGACGCTATGGTGAATTATTCGCGTTTGAGGCACAAAAAAAATAGTTCTTATAGCCTGGACACAATAGAATAGAATAGAATGATCGTTTATTTTAGCAAGAGATTTTTTTTTTTTTTTTTTTATACAACAGAGGTGGCAAACAAGCTTACGGCCCACCTGATTGTAAGCGGTTACCGTAGCCTAGGAGCGCTTGCAATACCAGAGGCATCACGCACGCGTTGCCGACCCCGAACCCCTCCTAAAGAGCTCTGGCAACCTTACTCACCGCAGGAACACAACACTATTTGAAACAAATAATGTTATTTGGCTACGATCTTCTGTAAGGCGGAGGTACCTCCCCAGGCAGGCTGCTCCAATTCAGAACGAGGAAATCTCGCTGTGCCCTACCTCCTCCTAAATAGATTACATGGCCGATTAGGTGGTGAGCACAAACACATTTAGACATACAATGTATAGCATTGCCATCCAGCGTGGCAATTCCGCCAGCGTCTTGGGGACGCTTCCGACTGGTAGTGATCTGGATCAGTTGAGCTATCTATAGATCGTTTGTAACGGTCTTTAGATGGCTCAACTGTTTCTTGTGTATTTTGTAAATATTAACTTGTATTAGTTTTAATTTTCTTTCTGTAAATAAAGCATTTTACAATTAACTTAAAATATATTACATAGTTTAGGTATACCTAGGTACATAACATTATTATACTAAAAAGTTTAGGTATATCGACTCATGTGTCCAAATGCTAAAAAAGGTGTTCAGCTCAGCATTAATGTTGGGTGTGTTAGCAATCAACGCTGATTTTCAGCTAGCAATTTTTAGGAAAAACTAGTGTGGGGTCAGGACTATATATGTGTATATGTCATTAATTATATTTATTTATTGGTGCACGACCGGGATTCAAACCCACGATCTGTGTTCACTAGCACCACTCCATCAGTGCACTTTGGTTTAAACTGTAGCCAAACCGTGTGAAGTCAAACAAGGGAAGAAGTGCACTAAAGGAGCCACCTTAAGGAGCCACGCCTAAGAGGCGCACCTTAATCCTTTCACTACACTTATTCATCGACGGTCATAAGCCCTTTACAGGGCCACCATACCTCTAATACTCACTGATCTAATACAGGGTGACCAAAAAAGAATCAGTGACACGACAAGAAGAAGTTTTTAAATTCGTACCGCCTCACTATAAACAATTTCCCTCACAAAGCAGGCTCGTTTTCATCTCACAATCTCGGCTACATTTCACCGTTCCTCCGACGCCAGGAAATGGATTCCGCGGAAGACGTCACAACAGAATATCGAATACGTAATACGCATCACGTTACATCAAGAAACCCCCATTTATACATTTTTCGCAAGCCAAATCGAACCTTATTTCGAACGCACTGAATTACTTTCAGCTTGAACCAAAAGACATGGTTCAGCTTTAGACTACTTCAATGTGAAAGCAACTCTGTATGTGTACGTATAGAGATGAAAATAGATCAAATCTCGGATCATCAGCTTCGTAGATAGGAAATAGGAAATACTGATTCGAAGATACCTACAATGTGGGGATCGTGTCAATCTAAGCAATCATAATGTAATGAAATATCTAACTTTATTTTGAACATGTAATCTTATTTTAATATGTTACATCGATTAAGCCCATACAAAACACAAGAGGAAAATGATTGGCCAATTATACGACATGACAGCTTCTTATAGAACATCATTGATGGGTGGGGTAGGCGCCTGCTTTTCTTTCTTGTAAATGTGTCTACTGTTAGTGATCTGGATCAGTTGAGCTATCTATAGATCGCTTGTAACGGTATTTAGATGGCTCAACTGTCTCTCTTGTGTATGTTGTATTGCTACTTGTATTAGTCTTTTTTTACTGTTAACCTGCCTACCTACTAAGTACCTACTGTCGTGATTTGATATTCATTATTAAAAAGTAATAGTAAAATATTTATTTCTTATAATGGTAACATAGCATTTGGAATTTAAAATATTTGTTAGCTGGCAATTCTGTTCTGTGCGTGATTGGGAAGTTGTGGGTAGCCGGTCAAACCACGGCATTTGGTTCGTTTTTTATAACCGACCGGAGGTAACCTTTAAGCAAAAGTTGGAATGGACTGGCATTCTTTTTCTGGAAGCCGAGCAGTGAGCATTGTCGTGTAACCAGTGTTCTAGTATAGAACTAAAAGTTGTAATCGAATCTAGAATATTCCACAAGTTCGGAATAAATAATGTTGTGTTGTCAAGTGTTATCCTCGTTTCATTACATTTCAGAAGCGGGATCAACCAGCGGTATGTAAATTGTATTTTTTTTAACGATTATATGCCTAGCGCCCTAATGAATTTAATTTTTCTAAGAACTTATCTGTTGAATTGTACTGAACAAGATATTCGTGGGACTAACAATCCGGTCGTGCTGGCATCAATTAATTTGAGGTATAGGGCACACCTATGCTATTTTGTCATCTGCTGTTTGGATCGTTGTTCACAAACCGGTCGGTATTACACCGAGACTATCCGGTAGTGCTAGCACCTTCCAAATTAGTAGAATGGCAATATTTGTAGGTATGGGTCTAAATTAACTCTATTTTCAGTTTAGTAAGACTTATTTAAGGTACCTGCACATTTTGTCATATGCTATATTTAGAATCGTTGCTCACGAACCGGTCGGTATTACACCGAGACTATCCGGTAGTGCTAGCACCTTTCTATTTATAGAGTGATAATATTTGTAGGTAGGTGCCTTTTAAAAATAAAATAACTAGATTATCAGTTTAGGTACCTACAAATTTTATCAATTATGCTATATTGGATTCGTTGCTCACGAACCGGTCGGTATTACACCGAGACTATCCGGTAGTGCTAGCACCTTTCTATTAGTAGTGGTTGTGTATTTGTGAGTACCTGTAATGTCGGCAAAATATTTAGTTTATGAAACGTTTAGTCTACTAAACGTCTAGTCTAGTCTAACGCAGATAGAAAACAAATTCAACTAATGCCAGTACGGATCGGTTGTTACGGACCAGTACACGCTAGTTTTGCTGCTAATGCAGTGTTAGAATTGAATATCGCTTGATCAGCACGAAAATATCAGAGTTCATTGGGTACTACTACCTGCCTTATTTACAATATTGTACATTAGTTATTGTGCGTTTTTCAACACACTTGTGAAGAAAATAATACTAAAAATACCTATAAATTCAAGATAGAAAACCAAGATAAATCAGAGTGAAATTTTTATTTATTAAACACGTAGATACAAGTTGAAATTATCTATTTAAATCCGAAGTTGCATGAAATGAGCATGCAATAAGTACATTAATTTATTTGTACTATTGAGCACGATCTTTTTGTATAGAAACTTGTGCCTAATTGCGGTGAAATTAGAGCCACATTATGTGCAATTGTGTTGAAAATATATATATATATATATATCCTAGGCTTAGTAAGCTTCAGATAGAGATAAAGATAAATTTATTTGCTTGAACATAATGTAGGTTAACAATGGTCATAAAATAAAATAAATTCGTTTGAATTATGTTCTGCCACAGCCGGCATACAAAATTTCAAATAAAAGAATGTCAAAACAAAAATTATAAAACTAAAAATTAAAAATAAAGAATGTCAAAATCATAACAAAAATTGAAATTAAAAATTAAACAAGTTAAGCCATGTGTGCTAATTTTAGTGAATATAGGCTATGCATGCCTCAGTTAAGCCAGGTGTGCTAATTGTAGTGAAAATAGGCTATGTATTTGCCTCAGTTAAGCCATGTGTGCTAATTTTAATGAATATAGGCTATGTATGCCTCAGTTAAGCCATGTGTGCTATGACCTGAGAGTGATTAGCACTGCGCGTATGACGCGCAGGACCTGTACGTGACAAAGTAAGTCGCAAAATTACATGGACTGCGTGGTAGTGCTAGGCCAAGTGAGCCATAAAGCTAAATAAATATAAGACAAAATTATGAACCATGTGTTAATTGTGATATGCTAAGTAGCCATTCAAACAATATTATGAAATTTTAGGCTAAATATAATGGTACTCCAAGAAAAAGACTAGCCATGAGATCAGAAAATAGAATAAATAAAGATAATTTAAAATGATGACTTTTAACTTAATACGAAGTACATAATAATAAATAATAATGAATTCTGCTAAATCTCAATTTACAGAAAGAAAATTAAAACTAATACGAGTTAATATTTACAAAATACACAAGAAACAGTTGAGCTAAAATAATGAAAGAAAATAATGCCACTGAGTATCTAGTATTACCATACTAGATTTTTATTGGAGGATTTGTTTTTGGGTTTGATTCCCATCTAAGTTTAAGAGGTTTGATATAATTATAATTTTCTCACACTGTTTTTATTTTTCCATGAGGTCATGAGCTGTTATGAGTCTGAGATCTAAAGACGTGTCATTCTGAGGCCAGGACGACTACGCGCTCGTAAGGAAAATTTGACACGAGTGGATCGTGAAGGTGTAAATAAAATAGGACATGCACTGGAGGCCGATAAGTCGATTTCTCCATCACGCTGCTGACAAGGTACTGAAGATCATAATTTTTCTGCGTAATCCAAACGATCCATGTTCTTATCGGTTAAGTAGCAATCACATAAACGATGTTATTCCTGAATTTGATCCAGTGTGTAAAAGTCTGTGTGGAAAGTTGGATCAGGAAAGTCAAAAAGAGTGTGAGCTAACTTTACGAATGAAACGAGAAGCAGACCATACATTTTATTTTGCAGAAGCTAACTGGGCTTCAAATAAATGGTTCGAAGCACTACCTTCAGTGGTGTTTGGTTGGTCTGAATGGCAATTAGGTAAAATTACGGAAAATGTTCAGAATGAGCGGAACTATGGTCAGCTTCTCGAAGAAGTTATAATTAGACAGTATTTTTATTAAAAGTTAACCTTTGTAAATAGTTTTCAAATCAGTAGCAAATATGACGTAGACTGCATCATACACGGGATTGTTGACAAATCTATTAGAAATGGGGCAACAAGCCTTCAATAATAAAGAACCAGAAGACTTACTAAACTTTCTGAATTATAATAATAATAACATATAATAATAATATAAATAATAATAAGTTTATTTATAGTAAAAAAAAAAAAAAAACTAAAACACAGAGACAGTTACTTGATACATAATAGGAAGGTACTCCTTATTTATTAACTAATTTGTTAGTAGGTGTAGTAGGTAGGTTCTAATCCTAAAGCAAATTAATTAAATTAGCCTTGATTAGGCAAAGTAGTTAGTTAAACAAAATAGAATTTAAATTAATTTATAAGCATGGTAGGTAGGTATGCGATAACTTTGGTCTCCACACTAGGATTCCCTATAAATGAAATTAAATGAAATAAGTTTATTTTGACGAACACACAGACACAGACAGAAGAATCAAGAAGTAACAACACAAACAATATATTAGAGATAGGCAAACAAAAGACAGGACAGCAACCTAATAGTATATACCTAGGTATGAATAATAACTCGAGTAGGGGAACATCTACCACACCTACCTAAAAACTAATTTAAAAAAATAAGTAGGTACCTACAAAAAAAAACAGAAATGTATGTACCTATTTCATAATATATTTATGTACTTATTAGTCTCTCGTGCGTGCCGAGTGTAAGCCAAAACAGGCATAGTCTCAGCTTATTGCTGCTACGCATTTTGATAATATACAGCAGCGCTGGTTTTCAGAGCAAACCTTATGGACCAATAAATAAGATATATACAAAATAAACATTACGTGCCAGTGGTTACGGGCAATAGTTTGCCACTAGATAAAAGACGTTTCGACAGTTTAACAAAACGCCCCGATACTAGCCCAG
This sequence comes from Anticlea derivata, assembly GCA_947579855.1. NCBI lineage: Eukaryota > Metazoa > Arthropoda > Insecta > Lepidoptera > Geometridae > Anticlea > Anticlea derivata. The sequence goes on from OX388269.1 coordinate 11,070,564, forward strand.
TGTCTACTAACAATGATAGCTCTGTCGTTTGCTTTAACAGTCATGAAAAAGTCATAATTTTAAAAAATTTAGGTATTCTCAAAAGGACATACGATCACTTACATGAGAATAGTTATTTTGCATAAAGTAATAAATGATAATAGTATATTGTAGTCTAGGTGGGGAAAAGGTTAAAGTACCAGCTAAGCCGGAACGTTACACGGTTAGTTATGACTCGTCTGAAATTTGTAAATTGGAATCATTAAGTTCATGTGTTGACTGTAGGATAGATAAAACTCAAGACTTTTGTAATTTCTGCTAAAAACAATACAAATTACAATTAAATGTATATTGCTGTTGTCGATGGTCAAAGTTTTGTTGAATATATTGATTTTGGAAGTGACGTAGTCACAATACTTAAAACAAATGCTCGAAGTTTAGAACGTCAATAAAGGGTTTCGGAAACTCGACAGTTATTCCAATGATTCCAATCTGCAAGACAATGGCCACAGTAAAAATAGACTAAATCGAGACTCAAACTGAATTACTTTTTGTCAGCAAAGACTTTTTTCAAACCCCTTTACTAATAGGGCAAGATTTTAGAGTTGTCATGCGTTACTGTTCTCAAAGGTAGCAATGGGTTGTTCTTCTACAACGACAAACAGAGCAGATTAGGTAGATTCTTTAGAAAATTTAGTATCGCAATGCCGATTCAGGGCGAAGATGCGGGTTAAGACTCCCGTTGGTTCGAAAATTATAACTAGTATTTCAACTTAATTTATCAAAGGTTTCTGCAAAATGGCTGCCTTAAGAATTAGCTTGTGGATCTCATAAGATCACAGAAGTGCATTTACGTTTAACATTGACTGTCGACATTGCTCTCGCATCGCTCATAATAGACTCTAATTCTGAATAAAAATTTTAGGATTGATAAGACTGAAGATTCGAATGTAGTTTTTGTATAATGACTTGACTCCGAAATTATTGTTAAAATTCTAAATAAAGCCCGGTACAGACAAGTAGGTTACTATGTTATCAGAAGCCTAAAGTTTACCGGAAGGTTGAAGATAGGCTATGCTTTTTAGTTCCTCGTAGTGCGAGATTGCAGATATGCAAGACCGATCATGTAACAAGGTCACGTGGCTAGTACAATGGGGATAATAATAGTATTAATGACTTATTAATTTCTTTAAAGGACAGAAAAATAATTTGATATACCGTCCGAAGCAGAAGTTCTTTTTGGCATCTGATTGCGCGATAGTTTAACCAATAACCTAGATATTACTACAAATGCTACTCTTGTGCCTCTACAAGAGGTACGAGCCGAATTACCTGCTAATATTTAAAAAAGCCAAGAAAAACTGAAAACAACGCATGATGCCAATATAATTTCTGCTTCAGTTTTTGAGGAAGGAAGTTAAGATTACCGGAATAAACTTTTACAATTACTATATTAGCACAAGACATAAAACAAAATTTTAAAATAATTTGTTTTTACAAAATTCTAAAGATTATGATAGCAAGTGTGACTAGTACTAGGAAATAGATAACTATTATTGTAACCACAATATTTGGAACAGTTTATGTTTAGGCTTATTTTTGGATTTTTTAAGAGGTTGGTTAGGTACTTAGTACTTCTGAGTATAATTATGGAAGGCACTAAAGAAGAGTTACTTAGGTCTAAATAACAATAGCAGTCAATATGTACGGAGATGTTGGGATATTGGGATTTATGGGTAGACACACAAGAGTAAATAAATTCTTAAAAATAATGGGATATGTGGAAAAGGTATATTATTTGAGTTTGTAGGAGCAGAAGATAGATTATGAAGCGAGTGTTTGAATTGAAACCGTTGTTGCAGCATATAGAATAAGGCCTTGAATAAATTATAATTCTATAATGCATAATAATTCAGATGATAATCTTCTCGGTTCAAGCAGTAATGATGACAGTGAGGTTTCTTTTATTTATGCTACAAAAACGAAAAACAAAATAAGTTATCGGACTAGTTTATACATGATAATCTAAATAATAAACCAGAATGTCGTGAATTATGGTAGATAGTACTCATAGACAATAGTATGTAAAACATAGTCAAATTAACAGTAGGTATATTAAGACAAATCCATTATTGGAAATATTGTAAGTGTAATTTCAAAGATTGAAACGATTGAAATAGTTGAGCTTTCATTTTGCGGCTTATAACCAAATAATTCATTTAAGTTTGATTGTAGCAATAATTTAACTGTAAGATGTTTAACTAAGCACAAAAAAAAATGTCTGTCATAAGTAGGTATTTTCGTATACCGGGAGGTTATACGATGTCGGACGGCCGAATGTCGTGATTTGATATTCATTATTAAAAAGTAATAGTAAAATATTTATTTCTTATAATGGTAACATAGCATTTGGAATTTAAAATATTTGTTAGCTGGCAATTCTGTTCTGTGCGTGATTGGGAAGTTGTGGGTAGCCGGTCAAACCACGGCATTTGGTTCGTTTTTTATAACCGACCGGAGGTAACCTTTAAGCAAAAGTTGGAATGGACTGGCATTCTTTTTCTGGAAGCCGAGCAGTGAGCATTGTCGTGTAACCAGTGTTCTAGTATAGAACTAAAAGTTGTAATCGAATCTAGAATATTCCACAAGTTCGGAATAAATAATGTTGTGTTGTCAAGTGTTATCCTCGTTTCATTACATTACGCTTTATTTTATTTTGTGTGATTGTTACCTACTGTTGTTTCTTCTTTTTGCTTTTATCTCATACGTTTATGTCTGTGCTGTATTTGTGTGTGTGTCAAATAAACAATTTATCAATCTATCTATTATATTGATGGTAATGTAGAAGGAAAACGAGGAAGACGAAGACCAATAATTAGTTACATGAGGCAGACAAAAGAGAAGATTACTCTTTTATCTGGTTTAGTACGGTAATCATTACCGTCACAAATAATCGTAAGCCTATATAAAAAAAAAACAAAATAAGTTTATTGTGGAACAAAAACATGGTAGTACATTAATTGAAAAAACGATAATACCCGCAGAAGTTTTGGGAAACTGTATCGCGAATATTAACGCCCTCCTCCAAATACATAGAACAAAGAGTTCCAATTTTAGAAGCAAATTAGATTATTTGCAAGCTATTTAACAAACATAATAAAATATATATACCTATATATATATAGATATATAAATATTCCGGATAAATAAATAAATAAAATATAAAATATTCCGGATATATTCACACGGTCAACTGATCCCAAACTAGGCATAGCCTGTAATATGGGTACCAGAGACTGATATACATAATAGATATATATTTTATCTATAGACAAGATAGGTTATCTTAAATGTATAGAAAACTCGCAGGTATAAAAAAAACAAGAGTAATCCCATTTTGCCCAAACACGCAGTTGAATTTTTAAACAAAATGAAATTGAGTTTCTATATTAAAATAAAATAAAAGCCCAGTAAGTAATTCACTCCACAACGACATTGTCATTTTAATGAAACGATTGCATCATTTATGATGCTTGCTTGTTGCGTCACTGTGTACTTTCTTGGTCTGCTTCAGGTCTTCAGGTCTTGCTCTTGGTCACCATATGTCAAGCCTTCTTCTTCTTCTTTTTCGTGTCACTGATTCTTTCTTGTCATCCTGTATTAGGTCAGTGACCAGGTTGAGTTATCATGGCCCTGAAAATGGCCTATGACGGTCTGTGAAAGAATCAGTGTCAAGCCTTGAAAAGAGCCAATGACCGTTGGTGAAAGAACCAGTTTTTTTTAATAGTAGGATAATAACCGTACTTTTTGAGGATTATTCTCAAAGTTGAAAGGGACACTGCCACACCAGTTCGCAATGGTAAAAACCTGAAAGGTAAAACGCGAACTTGAAAAAATAAACAGAAAATTTCGCCAACAGAAACCATAAAGTTATACAAAATATTCGTTAAATAAAGAGGCTGGATATGGCGGATAGCTCGACTTCCGAAGAAACGGCAACCGGCCAATAGCGGTCGTAAAAAGTCCAACCTTTGGACCTCAAGTTTTGGATTCGCAAACCGTATCAGGGAGCCTCCCTCTAAAACCTCGTGGTAAGGCAATATTATAGGTATATTATTCATTCAGAAGACAAAAAAGTTGTGCTACTTTACAAATTTGTCTGCGCTGTGCTACTTAACAAATGCAAAATGGCTGATTCGTTAAACGTCAACAAGTCTACGTGCCAGTTGATGATACTCGCCGTAATAAAACGGTAACCGCTACGATGCCAGGACGTAACAATAAAAAATCGTCATAAAACACGGGATCAGCGTCCACCGCGTTTGCGTTTCGTGTTCTCGCAAACATAATGATAACAATAGCTTTCAAAAACATCCCTGCTAATATAAATTCTACGTAAGAGGCATCTAAGGAAAATAACTACGAGTTGGAGTGTCACTACGTGATAAGATCCGAAATGAGAAGAACTAAGGTCACCGACATAGCTCTCAGAACTAGCAAGTTGAAGTGGCAGTGGGCAGGCCATATAGCTCGCAGAAACGACAACCGTTGGGGAGTAAAGGTTCTCCGAATGGCGATCACGAACCTGGCGACGCAGTGTTGGAAGGCCTTCCGATGGACCGACGACATTGTTGGTTGTGGGAAGTTGGTGGATGGAGAAGGCTCAAGACCGTTCGTCATGGAACTCTTTGGGGCGGCCTATGTCCAGCAGTGGACTTCTACAGGCTGATGATGATGAAAAATAAGCTACGGGATGGGCAGCAGCGTCCCCTATTATAACAACGATAGTTCTAACAGCGCTCATCAACCCGCGTGCCTGTAGACACTATATTTTACTTTATAGGTATACATTTTGAGATACACAATTACTATTGAGCGATTTAAAATTCCCAATTAATTGATTCATAAAAACAGTTATAACAATTTTATTCTTTTAAAATGTACCAATTTATTTTTATGGAAATTGGCAATTCCACGAAATCGACCACGCACCTAGCGAATAAGTAATTTGTATTTTTATATTCAAATCCTTGCAATGTAAAAATAATACAATGTCGTGCCGGTTGCCTCCAAATGGGTCTTTTGACTTGAAACTCTCAAACGGTGAAGGAAGTAATATTTAACTATCAAGAGCAAAAGCAAGAGCGAGAGCGGAAGTGGGAGTGGGAGCGGCAATGGGAGCGGGAGCGGGTGATCCAGTGGGAGCGGGAGCGGGAGCAACCACAAAAGAAAACCTTTCACTTGCTTGCTTGCCGTGTCACTGATTCTTTCTTGATCATTATGTACAAGGTCAGTGACCAGGTTAAAGTATGGTGGCAAAAGGCTTATGACTGTCGGTGAAAGAATCAGTGCTTTGAAAGGATTAAAGTGCGCCTCTTAAAGAGTTCTTTCGTGCACATGCCACATGTCTCTCAATACTTAGGTTCTAGGACATGCCGGTTTCCTCACAATGTTTTATTCACCGTTTTGCGAATATTATTATTATTATTATAGCCTTTTATTTCCTTAATAAAAACATAAGCAAATGTTAAATAGTAAAAATTAAGTAGTATATAATATTAAATCAACAAAATATATTTAAAGCATGCATTAAGTATTAGATTAAATAATTATTCTATTGAATTTCATTTTTACGTTTTATTTGATTGTTTAAATAGGTAGTAGAATAAACGTTTCTTCAATACAATTCAATTCTCAATTCTATTCTATTCTATTCTACGTAAGGACCTCTCAACGAGTAAAGGCCTCCTCCATTTTGCTCCAAGCGTCTCTATTTTTCGCCTTGCTTATCCAGTCCACGCCAGCCGTTTTGTTTATCTCATCTATCCATCTCTCTTTTGGTCTTCCTCTGTTCCTTTTATTTGAGGGTCCTGTCCAAGTCGTCACTTTATTTGTCCATTTGTCTTGCGAATATACATTTGTCTTGCGAATATACATTTGTCTTGCGAATATACATTTGTCTTGCGAATATACATTTGTTTTGCGAATATACATGACAGAATTTCGAATCCACGACATGTGGCTCGACAGGTGAGGCCACTACTGCCACTCCAACAGTGCTCTGACTTCCACGTTACTCACGTAATAAATGCTAATAACAGCATTATATTATGCAAATCTCCCCCTACACAACAGGCGTCAGTCACGTTTTCAAATCACCTTCCGTCTATCATGTACGTGATGATTTTTATGCGTATATCATAAGTAGCTTTTCGAGGGCACGATTTATCCTATTATCATCACCATCAGTCTGAAGGATTGCACTGCTGGACGTAGGCCTACCCCTAAGTCCAACTGAAATGGCGTAGGTCCTTGAAGTTTTTATTTTATCCTGTATCAAGTTTGATAAAACAGAACACTTTTACTTACCTAAGAATATATTATTTTCTCGAAGAATAGATTCGTCTATTTCTTTACAAAACAAGCTGAAGGTAACCGATTCACGTCGCGGCTCACACGTCGCCAAAAACAATGTTTTCTCATAAAAATGTAAATGAAAATTTGTAAAATCTGTCACGTTCTAAACAAAACTTAACGTAGGTGAGGGCGCCGCTAAAAGCCTGCCTGTCTGCGTTAAAGCTTGTATTGTCTCCATTAAACCTAGAAAATACTAACTCGGAGTAGGTACTACGCTAACGTTAGTACTAAGACGCGACTTTTGAAAGGCAATTTAGTCAGTGGGCAAGTCTGAAATATCTATACACGGTGGCAAACTAAATCCCAAATACTATGTAAGTAATAAAATGAATGGGCAGCAGCGTTCCTTATCAAAAACAAGAGCTTTATCTGTGCTCGCCAACCCAGCGTGGCGAGTATGTGCAAATGATTGTTTCTGTTGATCTTTGGAAGGCTTGTGTTCAGCAGTGGACATCCTACGGTTGAAATGATGATGATGATGAATAAAATGCACCGTTGCTAAACTGCGTGTCACGGTGTCAAAATTGGAGATAGAGGAGAATTCGGTCGGGGTCGGCAGGAATGCCACCTCGATATGTTACATATTTTGTAAGGTATATTCAGATATAGGTAGGTATTGTTCTTATACAACTTAGGAAATCTAGTATAGGATAATCGATCCAGCGAGCAAAGCGAACGAAGACAGCAAGCTCTCTTCTATCCTTCTAATCTGTATTCCCTTGGCCGATTTAACACCTACTCTTACCATCAAATCTTTGGAGATGAACGATGATCTTGATGATGAAGAACAGACAACCTGTCGACTTACTAAATTCCATGCAGATCGGACTTACTGACGGTTCGAAAGTTATCCTACTAATATTATAAATGCGAAAGTTTGTTTGGATGTTTGTTGTTCAATCACGCTGTAACGGCTCAACCGATTTCGTTGAAACTTAGAATATAAAGAGTTATTTGCTAGAATATAGGCTACTTTTTACGTATGTACCACGCGAGTGAAGCGGAGTTAAAGCTAGTAAGTTTTACATAAAAACAAACAACGTCGATTCGTCCAGGTTGTTTGAGGGGTCTTCGCTTGCTTCGCTCGATCGATCAATGAAACCCGACCAAAACGCTTTTAAAAGACGCAGCCTTTACTTGTTTTATAGCTTCAAAAAAGAGATCCTTGCTCTGCCTGCAAACGCTACCAAAGACATTCACCCCAGATGTTATAAATTAGAATTATTTTTTATTTATCGTCCACCCCTATATCAAAGATAGTCCTAACTGTTATTTATTTGGTTTTTACCTTTAATAAAATTGAGTTGAACTCTAGTAGATACGAATAAAAATAATGGTTATAGAATTAGTTTTATTAGACGCGATTCATAAATTATTACACAACATTCTGAGGTGATTAATTTAGGTGTCTTTTGAAATTTATGAATACGCTCTTTATTGCAAGATGCCTCTTTATTGCGTTTATGCGCTACGGTATACGGTACGGTACGTACGATGGTACGCTACTTACGAACACCTGTAAGCCTCTTTGCCGCAGTAGTTTTTTTTTTTTTTTATACAACTGAGGTGGCAAACAAGCATACGGCGGACCTGTTGGTAAGCGGTTACCGTAGCCTATGAGCGCTCGCAATACCAGAGGCATCACGCACGCGTTGCCAACCCCGAACCCCCTTCCCCCTAAAGAGCTCTGGCAACCTTACTCACCGCAGGAACACAACACTATTTGAAACAAATAATGTTATTTGGCTGCGATCTTCTGTAAGGCGGAGGTACCTCCCCAGGCGGGCTGCTCCAATTTAGAACGAGAAAATCTCGCTAAGCCCTACCTCCTCCAAAAAAAAAAAGTTGTTGTTTTAAAAAACAAAATTTAAACGAATAACAATATTTACCATAAACCACTGCAAAGAGGACTTACAGTGGCATGAGCACGAACGATTGACGTTAGCGTGTCGCGTTTGATACGATTATTAAAAGTAAAATCGGCGATGCTTGACAATTTAGATTAATTTTGATTGGTTTATAATTGACCTTTGCTGTCGCAGCGTTAGCGTAACGTTATCGTGAATTATTCATGCTTAGTGCACTGCGCTATGCTCACAAGTCAAGTATCCTATAAGCCAAGTAAAAACTTCAGGCAAAGTATCGGAAATCAACATAAACTCTCAAATTACGGCAAGTATGTTGTTTTTAGTGAAAATTATATTTTTTTGATAGCTTTTCACTCGTTGAACTAAGACGCCGCCGGTGATAAGAGAGCTGGCTCATTCCTTGCACAAAGAATTTCTTTGGCAATTCAACGCGGGAATGCAGCCAGTGCTCTTGGCACCTTGCCGCATGACCAAAATTATTTGTTTATTTAGTTTCTATTTTATTTTGTAATTAATTAATTTTATATTTTATAGTATGTATATAGTATGTATAAGTGTATATTCTAATAAAATAAAATTTATTAAAAAAAAAAAAAAAAAACTAAGACCTATTTATGTCCTAAGTATGTTATACTATAGGTGTACTGTTGTGAAAATTCTGCAGATTCTACTAATTTAATGACTGCGACAGTTTGTGAGGATGTTTAGATGTTTGTGGTTCAATCACGTCCAAACGGCTCAACGGATAACGATAAACATGGAATAGATAGAGTTCTTTACCTAGAATAGCAAATAGGCTATTTTTTATCTAGGAAAATGCGAGCGAAGCCGCGGACACAAGCTAGCAGTCAACTGTTACAGCACACTTTTTAATCTATAAGCTATTCTAGAAATTAACAAGTTTCAGCAATTATTTTTAACTTCTTTAAACAAATCTTGGACAATCTGCAGCATTTTTTAATCAGCCTTTGTAATACACACACAAGATTAAAATCTCCCACACGAGAAAATGAAAAAACAACAGAGCAGACTGAGCGAAATTGACTGGTAACGTGTCCCCATGGGAACCAAGTCAAGCAAGTAACAAATTGAGTTATGTATACGTAGTAGGGACTCTCATTTAGTGGTAATTCCCCGAGTATGGCCATTTGGGGAATTCGGGGAACTTTGACAGAAGTTTCGTGAGTATGCTAATGGGTATATGGCGGGATAAAATGCGGCCCAAGGAACAAATTCTCAATATTACTTATATATAGGGCTTAGGGCCGTGGTGGCCCCGGCTAAAGAATAGGCCCCTCCATATCTCTATCCGCGGATGTCGTAAGAGGCGACTAAGGGAAAAAAGCTAGGGGATGGGCAGCAGCGTCCCCATTTTAATAACGATAGTTCTAACTGCCAACCCGCATGCCCAGCGTGGTGAGTATGGACAAATCTCCCCACATGATAAGAAATTTGCTCTGTCTGTGGGGGAGGCCATGTTCAGCAGTGGACGTCTTACGGCTGAAATGATGATGAATGATGACTTATATATATAATGACATCTATAAACCATTGGATAGACTATAATTATATTTAACTCGTATTCTTACCAGGAGTTTGATAGAACAAACCTACTAAATTCCATGCAGATCGAATTAACAATTTGGAAGGTACCTATGCTCTTACAAAAAATTATATACATACAAATTTACAACGCCCATTCATCCAAATTGTTTGAGAAATAACATTTTTTTGATAATATAAGATATTTATTCTTTATTGTACACAAGAAAAATACAGATACAAAAATTAAAAAGAAAGGTATGTACAAAGGCGAGCTTAATTCTAAAAAGAGTTTTCTTCCAGCAAACCTTTGAGGCTAGAGAGACGTGATTATAGGAGGAGGTTCGTGTACCTACAATGTTTGATAGAATATTATATTTTTAAACATACATACACCTATTAATATTACTATACAATCAATACTTATCTGTTCAAAAATAAATATTTAATTAGATAATATATTATATATATTTAAATTAAATAAATGACGATGTCGGTGGCACAGCGGGCGAATGTCCGTCTGAGATGCAAGCCTATGGATGTGGGTTCGATTCCTGCTGGATAAATGTTTGCGGTTCTGCGAGCTACATGGCCTGCCCAAAGCAACTTCGTCGTTTTACACTTCAAAAAAATTCATGAATATAAAACGAAGACAAACCTAAGTATCCTTGTTCGTGATCTTATTAAAAAACATTAATTCTGCAATCGGCTTCTACCTGTAAGCCAATAAGCGGCGGTGAATTTAATTATTAGTTACGACGCCGGTGCTTTAAATGAAATCGATCCGGGATTATCCCCCAATTCACCAATTACGTAAATCATAGTGAATTGATAGCAATTGGTAACACGCTGACTTGCTAGTTGTCATGTATTGGTTGCGTTAAGTCGCCTTCAAATTTTTGGAGAAGGTAGGGCACAGCGAGATTTTCTCGCTCTAAATCGGAGCAGCCTACCTTTAAGAAGTTCGCCAAATCACATTATTTGTCAAATAGTGTTGTGTTCCTGCGGTGAGTAAGGTTGCCAGAGCTCCTAGGGGTTCTTAAAAAAACCTATCGTGAATTATTTGAGTTATTAACGTAATAGATCTGAACTGATCTATTACGAACTGAGAACCCACGGAACCACATCACACAATAACTTTGTTATTAATGGTAATAGTATGTATTTAATTGGTGGTCAGTTATTATGACGTTTAAGTTATTAGCAGTATTGAGCGTTTGTGTCAGTAATACCATTGATTTATACCATTGATGGTACAAGTGACACTAATCTAGCTGATCCGCCCGCAACTTCGTCTGCGTGTTCAAATGTGTTCTTAACTTGACTCTTGTCACTTTGTACACCCAGGCTACGTGTGTACGGAAGGCTCAAGGCGCTAGCCATACTCAAACATTTAGGCTCGTATTCAGAGACACGACTCAAGCATAGATTTAATCACAGATCAGCTGAACTCTACTTAAGTATTGAATCTCTGCCCAAACATAGCTTTTATTCAAGAACGGTACTTAAACTACTCTCAGCTGAATCGAGTCTCAAATCTAAACTCAAGCACCGATTTCGTCTGATTGACGTTTCAGAATAAGCATTTACTCAGGTGAACTGTGATCATTGAATCTATACTTAAATACTGTTCAAGAATTAGAATCTCGCCTCGAATCGAGATTTAAGTACAGATCAATGCTTGAGTCTTGTCTCTGAATACGAGCCTTAGACCGTCTTTTCTTCAAAATGTATTTTCTCCTAAAACATGAACTCTAAAACCTTATTATGTGGTAAATCCACAGAAAAGTTATTTTTATCAAAATAAACAATAATAACTACAACTTTTTAACTAATCGTTAAGTTAAAAAAAGAGATATTATCACTGTTTGTGATTTGAAAAATCTATATAAAAAAATATTTACATTGATAATTTAGCCCATTATTATAATATCTACATTAGTAGGAAGGAGCCTTCACCAGCAGAATTACTATAAATCTATCACCACGAGTGGCTAGCCGACCCCCCGGGTGCGTGGGGCATATTTTATTTATGTCCCATCGCGGAACTGTTTATTTGAATATACAATGTGTTCCGTAACTAGTGTAATATCACAAAAAGGGCTTATTCTATCTATTCTGAGAGTATGTCGGTCTTTACAAGAATATCTAAGATACTATATATATTGATGGCAAGCGGATGTCGTAAGAGGCGACAAATGGAAAAAAGCTAGGGGATGGGCAGCAGCGTCCCTCATTAAACAACGATAGGTCTAACTGCGCTGGCCAACCCGCATGCCCAGCGTGGTGAGTATGGGCAAATCCCCCACATGATAAGGAATTTGCTCTGTCTGTGGCTAAAATGATGATGATGATGCACAAAATATAATTTTAATCACATTTTCCGCTTACGGCCTTTTCTTCCCAGTATCCCAATACATTTTCCTATTTTTTACACGCTCATTGTATCTATGGGACGACGACAATTTATAAGCTGAGGGAAATTGAGACATAAATTACGTTTGCTTGGCGGCCGTGTGATAAGGAGCGGACGCCGTCACGCTCTGGTGTCCTAACAAGATTAAAACGATATGTGACGGCCATTATACAAGGTGATTCATAATAAGTACGCTATTTTTTTGTAATTGAATCTTAAACTGGAAAATACTTAAGATCATGAGCTAGGATTTTATTTTTAATTCGTTCCCAAGCTAATAAATACATAAATAATATTTTCAATGCTCTTTAAAAGTTTCAAGTAGCGTGCTTGGAATTAAATCTGTAGTCATTTCAATTCACTTAAAACACTTTAAAAAACACAAATAGATTTTTTGAATATATACAAAACTAAGAAAATAAAAAACTATCTATATAGGAAAGGAAATATAACAAAAATGTCTCTTCAAAACTGGATTCGTTCCAAAATATCTTTTGCCTTTCTAGAATTATCAGTGTTGTCATGTGCAGTCTGTAGTTTAAGGCATCACATACACGAAGATATTTATTTTTTTTATTGCTCGCAACTTTTTGTAAGTTTAGATTTTATTGCCCAGGTGTTGGTGGCGACGACCTCGGTGGCTGGCGAGCGAGTGTCCGGCTGAGATACTAGAGGTGGGGGTTTGAACCCCGCGGCGATCAATTGTTTGTATAATTAATTAAAAAATATAAATTAATACAAAACAATTCACAAACCAATGAAACTTCCACTAATTATAAATTCACAAGTGAAGTAAAATAAGAAATCGTGAAGTAAACATTAAACAAAATAAATAACTATTAATTAATTAAAAGCAATGATACTTAATCTGTAAATATTTATCCCGGGTCTGGGTGTTGTGGTTCGATACTTAACTACCTACTACCTTGTGTGGAGTCAGGACTATTTGATTTTTGGAGGTCTATTCGTGTCTTTCACGTCATATTCATTGAGATGATAGCATCATCGGTTGACGGCGCCGTTCTCTTAAAAATCCAAAGCCGTTACTTTGCCAAGCCTGAATTATATCCGTCCTTGCTGTTTTGTCTATTAGAAAAGGACGGCAACATTTTTAGTGCTGTCAGATAATGTAAGCGCAGCCTTGTTCGATGTTTGCGACTTAAAATTGCCCCGTGAATAGATAGCTTAGTTCGGTTAGTGTAACAGCTCAGAACAGCTGGGGGCGACTGCACGAGATATAACAAAAGATTGTTCGTCTGCATACTCGTACAGAGAATGCTATACTTTGTTTATTATTCGTATTCAGGTCGTGGGTTCGATTCCCGGACTTGCCCAATGGATTTTCCATTGTCCTAGGTGAACGATAGAAAGCGTGAAATGACGCGATGGATGGATGCGTAAGAGAAAGTGAAAGAACCAGACTATTGAATTCAGAGTGTCTGAAAGAAGGTCCTTTTGAGAACCGTGATTCAATGAAAATTAATTGCTATTTGCTTTCGTAAAAACAAAACTCAATTTCAATGAGAATATCCTTAAAAAGTTGATTGAAATACGACTGAATCACAAAATCACAATATTCTTAGTCTGACAACCCCATTTTTCGACACCACAAGATTCGGCCTAAATACAAAATTCAGAATAATTAGATATAGGAACATGATTGACGACCTTGATGGCGCAGCGGGTTTGAGTCCCGCTGCAGGATAAATGTTTACTGATCTGCAAATATTTGTTCCGAGTCTGGGTGTCGACGAGAAAATCTCGCTGTGCCCTACCTCCTGTTGTGGTCCCATTATACTCGTAGTTTCTGATACCCACGACAGAGAATCCTAATGTGGGGTCAGGACTACGTAGGTAACTGTTTGGTGGAATTCTAGCGTTACCGATTGTACCATTTGATTCCTAAGCAACGTACGAGAAGTTCGGCATCAAGATTGCTAATTAAACAGCTGAATAGTTAAGTTCGAACTGATTTGACCTAAAAAAAAGATGATTTTTGGAGTGTTTTAAGTGAAAAAATATGAATTTTCAAAATGTGTTAGGCATCCTCCAGGGGTAATCGGGTAATCTACACACAAAATGCGATAAAGATTGTTATTTTTCGCATACATTTTTCGAAAAAAATCCATTGGTCCCATAACCGCGATTACAACTTTCGAATGGAACGTTCGTCCTACCCAAGCCATCACGGCAACTTTCAGCTGCCACCTTGTCCTATTATGGGACAAATGGAAGAAAACAATAAATACTATTATATAGCCGAATTATGCAGTCTCGAATCAAGGAACAGGTATGAGTCAATTTCCATCACTCTAAAGGCCTTCGCACACCATTTCGACTCAACGCCAACTCGACTCAAAGCAAAGTATTGAAGTGTAACGTTACTTACAAAAGTTATTTTACGCGTCACCCATGCGTCGTACACTACCAGAAAAATTACTGAGGGTCAATTCTACCATAAAAACGTTTTAATCGATTGCAATCGGAACGCAGCTGAACGATAGCTTTTAATTATAGGTATTTTCGTATCCTACCATTGAATAGCGATGTAGCTGTAGTTACGCGAATGTTTTACAAAAGCCATTCTACTATTTAAATCGAATGTCAAAAGCTCGCCGGCTCCTATTCCATTAAAGTTTTGACAATACACAGCTAATTTAATACTAATGTTAGCAGCTGCATTTCAGCTTCGGATCAACTTTGTTTCGGTTTAAGTTACGATATCATCTATTTACTAAAATGGCTTTTTCGGGAATAATCAAACTGCAATGGGAATTGAACTATACATAGATGAAACTGAATATACCGTTAAAAGTTGTAAATTATATAATTACTAGTTTCCGCTTGCGGCTACGATTGCGTGGTACCTACATAAAAAGTATGTTATTCTAGGTAAAGAACTATTTATATTCCAAGTTTCAATGAAATCGGTTGTGCCGTTACGGCGTGATTAAATAACAAACATCCAAACATCTAACTAAACTTCCAAACATTTATAATTTTAATATTTTTTTACAAACTTTCGCATTTATAATTTTGTAGGATAAAGATCACAGTTGGTTTTGAGGCGATATTTATAATATATTATATATATATATATATATTGTGATATATTGTGCGAAGGCCTTTAGGATGTCATAAAAATCTACTTTCAAGTTGTTGTAGGTAAATACTAAACTTTGCATTTTTACTGTAAATTGAAATTTTAACAACAACGTTGTAAGCGATACCTAAAAAAAACATTTTGTACGGTTCAGACGGAAATTAAACTGCGATTTGTTATTTTTTGTAGCTCCAATTTCTTGTTTGAGCATTTTATAATATTACTTTATTGGTTCCATGAAAATAGCGAAAATAAACTAACATTAAATTAAAGTACCTTGCGCCCGCGGTTTTGCTTGCGTGGTACTAGATAAAATAGCATATATACTTGTACATTAAGATATATTATATATATCGCCTCAAAACCAACTCGACTCAAAGTCAAGCATTGAAGTGTGAGCTTTATCCTACAAAATTATAAATGCGAAATTTTGTAAAAAATTACTAGGTAAAAACTATCTATTCCAAGTTTCATCGAAATCGGTTGAGACGTTACGGCGCGATTGAACAAAAAACATCCAAACATCCTCACAAACTTTCGCATTTATAATATTAGAGTATGAAGTAGGATAGGATTTACTAGTCATTTTCTAGTTTCATATTTCAACAATAAAGGCAAGCTTGCTCAGCAATTTTCTTAAAAAGCGATAGATGCTTTTTTTTCTTTTAACTTGCCCCTTGACGGCTCAGGGCCTTTTTACGTAAAAACTAGGTTGCACAAGAATAATAGCTGCACCAATATTCATTTCATTTCATCATTTATTGCGAGAAATACCTACATGTTAAAGAGGTGAAGAATGCCATGTGACTAAAAGAGTGTTAAATATGAATGTGGAATATAAGGGGATATAAGATTGTGTGAAAGAAGACATGAGTAAGAAAGGAGTGAATACTGATATGACGGCTGATAGAGGGGAGTGGAAGAGAAAAACATGTTGTGCCGACCCCACATGAAGTGGGATAAGGGCAGGGAGATGATGACATGTTAAAGAGGTGTTATACTTATACTATTCGACTACAATGCCTGCTTGCTTGCTTGTCGTGTCACTGATTCTTTCTTGGTCATCCTGTATCAGTAACGTGCTCCTGCAAGTCCAGTCCTAAGTGCAGTAGCGTGGCTTCTCAACGAGAACACCACCTTGGGACACCGGGGACGCCCAGGCCTGCGCCGGCATCAGCGAGCTGCTGGCCTTCCTGGAGGACATCGGGAGGGTGGACTAGCAGAATCCACCATGACACGCTAAAAGGGCCTACCAGTGGCCTAGTTGCGGAAACCAGTCCACTCACCAAGTCCAATTAGGTCGATTAGGCAAAGAGTGGAACGATCAGCCAGCGTCTGTTTTCCCGGATGAGTACAATCTAGGAGTCTTCAAATCTAGAGTTAATAAGTTCCTTCTGGTAAAGCGTGCTCCATCTTAGGCCACATCTGACTTGCAAAAGTGAGATGGTGGTCAAACGCCTAACCATCACCATTAAAAAAAAAATGCCCAGCGTGGTGAGTATGGGCAAATTCCCCCACATGATAGCAAGTCGCTCTGGAAATCTGTGGGGGAGGCCGATGTTCAGCAGTGGACATTCGATGATGATGATGATGAATAGTGATTGGCGCCGCAGCCGGTAATCTGATTTATATGTAAATGCAGCCAAGGCAGTGGCAGCGCCTTAATTAAAAAGCAAAATATCCGTAAAGCTATGTCTGTCCTTTGAGAAGATTAAAAGTACGGCGCTAGACATCAGACTCTGGTGTTACTAAACTTCTAGCACGTCATTCATCATCATTCCAGCTTATGATGATTTACAACGTGATCCGTTACTAGTAGACTGCCCCGAAACTTTTTCTCTCATATTGTTTTTAGAACAACACATCTGTTTTTGGAATTTGTATCATTATAGGTATAACTGTATAAACGCACAAGAACTTCGACATCACGATTATTACCCAAAACAGCAAAATAAGGAACTGATTTGACCCCAAAGCAGATGTTTCTAGAGTAAATAATAATAATAATAAATATTCCGGACATTATCACACACGGTCAACTGATCCCAAACTAGGCATAGCCTGTTCTATGGGTACAAGAGACTAATATACATAATAGATTTATATTTAATATATATTATTTATTAGAGTGTTTTTTCAATGAAAAATTTTGAATGTCCAATAGTACCTTCTAATTAGAAAAAAACTTTATCATCATTTCGGTTTAGAATTATCCCCTTTCAGGACGGTATACATAGTACGATATAAGGTCACCAGTGCAAGTGTTCAGACGATGATTCAAGTTAGAACTTCCACTATTTCACTTCAACTATTTCACCACAACACCTAGACATTACATATAACTACTAGTATAGTATTATGTTATCTGTGATATAACATTTTGATAGGTACGATAAATAGGTCTAATTGAATTCGATTACCGATTACTAAGTGTACCTAAGTGCTTGTGGTGCACTGATATCCATGAAAGGGAGGGACTGGCTACGCTCATAACCTGGGGAGAGATTAGTCCTAAGTAAATGACCCTTTGATAGGCAGATTTAGTTCTCCACTAGGGGTTTACTTTTGGAAGCTTAGACCAGACGGTTAGCACGAATATAGATCTTTTTGATATTCTGGTAAGTTTTGCGTTAAATAATGACCAATAACTGTCATGGTGAATCTTGGTGGTTAAAGCCCTGTTCAAACGACATGCGTTATCTCCTTGTTGTTTTATTTAAAGTTGTTAAGCGACAGTTTTTTTTTGACTGTAAACAGCAGAAGCCATAAATGAAAGAAGAAGAAAATATTAATCTGTGTTCAGGGAGGTAAGGATCATTTTGAAACGAATTTTATATGACACATGAAGGACATGTCGCATGCCGTTTGAACACGGTAAATCCGTCTTCAAAAGGCGTGCGATATGTCATCTAAAATGTATTGTATATTTCAAAATTATCCTTACCTCTACTGGATATTGACTTTATCCGCACCGCACGCCGGCGCCGCACCGCATGCGACTGTTCCTTCATGTGTCATATAAAACGGAATGTGTATAAACACGGCGTTACGACGAACTCATTAAAGTTTTGTGAAGCTCTAAACTGGTGCCTAGATACTCTTACCTACAAAGCGTTGAATAGAATACAAGAGCCAGCCCTTAGATTATAATTAGATTAGTTGTGCTGAGATCTCTCAGTTGAGCTGAGAAATCGAATGAGAATACCTAAGTCAATCTGTTGACTGAAGACTTTGTTAGCTGCGGTTCTCTTAAATGCTTTGACCGTCATAAGATAATCGGTAGAGAGGTAGCGCACGGAAGATTTTCTCGCTCTAAATTGGAACAGTTCGCCTGGGAAGGACCTTTGCCTTACAGATAATTTCTGCCAAATAGCATTATTAGTTTCAAATACTGTTAAGTTCCTGCGGTGAGTAAGGTTGCCAGAGCTCTATAGCTCTATAAGGGGGGGGGGCTGCAACGTGGCGTGATGCCTTTGGTGGTATTGAAAGGGTTCACAGGCTACGGTAATCACTTACCAACAGGTGGGCCGTAAGCGGGTTTACCACCTGAGTTAAATAAAAAATTGAGTACTATTTGAACATGGTGATAGGGCCTTGATAGAGAACAGCTAAGAATCTATTGTTTGTAGTAAGTCTATTGAACTATTTGAAGCCTTATTGTTTGAATAGGTATTGATTTGGGGAAATTACGGATTCATTCAACGAACGAACATGTAAGAATGGGATTTGAAGGGAAGCAAGGGCAGAAAAAATGCAATAAATATATATTCTAGAAGAGACTTACCTACTTAAAATACTGAAATAATATCGACGAGTATACTAAGCTAATTATCTTGTATCGTCATGATTGGAATATGGACAGATTTTTTTTATAAAAAAAAACAGATTCTTTGTGGTCAAATTGGTTCAAACTCAATTATTTATACCTCGAATCTGTTTTCGGTAGCAATCTTAATGACAAAATTCTCGTACTTTAAATAATTATTTAGGTATAGACTAAACATAGCTGTTTTCTAAAAATAGGTATGAAATAATAATCAGACGTTATTGTAAAAATACAATATACATAACTAAAATAATACCGAAAATATTTTATTTTTTTCAATTTAGAGTGAATAATATTTTTCGTAATATATTAATCGCCGTTTGACGTTTGACAAAGTTAAACTTAATACTTGGTTAAACTTAATATTCTATTGACAGGATCACTTGAACAAACTTTTAGACCCTTTTTATAAAGCCAGACTAAATAACATTCGTTACTAATATATATCTCTGTAAAAGACAACCATTAATTTTACTACATTCAGAATATTAGATGAAAAGGAAGGAAACTTTGACAGTTTTATGAAGTGGCACAATACAATATACAAAACTTTTTATGGCTGTCATAGTGCAAGATAAGCAAGCCGATTGTAGAGATAGTCCACTAAAATAAATTGAATGATGACTTCGTCATGGAACGAATGACCGAATACGAATGGTGCCGAAAATCTTAGGCAGATGAAATACTTTTATGCGTTAAGAATCCCATTGGTTCGAGATTTTTTATTATAGTCAGACACCAATCCACCCGACATGTCTATGCCATGAAGCTGCTCAGTAAGGTAGAAATGATCAAAAAATCAGATTCCACATTCTTTTGGGAGCAAAGACACATTATGGCTCACGCAAACTATTATCATTTTAATTTATTTTCCATAAGAGTTGCTTTCACTTTGGAAGAAAAGAAATAATATAATTAAATATTCTGGTTATAGCATTATCACGTTATTATGCAGAGAAAATTGGGTGTAAATGTATAAATACGTTAAATGACTAATAATATTGTTGCAAAATTAGTTAATTCACTTAGGGATTGCGGTGGTTCATCAAGTTGTTCTGATACAGGTGCTATAAAGTGGTTTTATTATTATTATTAATTTTATAATTTCTTCTCTTAATTTCCCTCAAACCGACTTACCCTGATACGTTGCCAGCGTCTGTGTTTCCGAATACCTATAATTTGGGTGTCTTCAAGAGTAGAGTGAATAGGTTTCTTCTAGGCAAACGTGCTACACCACATCATTACTTAACATCAGGTGAGATTGTGGTCAAACGTTAGCCTTTTTTGTATTAAAAAAAGAAAAATAAAAAAAACTTATTTTCGGTCGTTAATATGCGTCCCTTACTCACACTAACAGCAGCCATTCGTTTCATAGAAATAGCTGAAAAATTTATTCTTTTTAGCAATTTTCACTCACGACGATAACATACGAGCCTTGGTTATGAACTACATATATTTTCAATTGAGCTTTTTTTCGAAAGGGAAGTGTGAGTGTACTATCGGAACTCAACTCCAAAGTTATCCAAAGTTGTGAGTTACAGATGTAATTCAGCTCGTTTGTCTGCGACATTACTCAGCTGTTTTCCGTTCATTTTATTTGCTTAGTTTTGCATGGTAGGCTCGTTCAAGATGGATTTATCATTCCGTGTATTCTTGTCTATGGTGTAGTGATAGAACGAGTAGGGGAAACGGAATCATTGCCCAGGAATCGCAGGTTTTGATACAAGTTTGAATAATTTTATTACTTCTTGGGCATGCTGTTTGTACCTATAGCGTGACAGGTTGAAAATGGCATTATAATAAATTGCAAGCATGTTTGTTTTTCTTAAACAAACAAAGAAACAGGTGGTTTATAGTGGTAATCTCAGGGTGGATTCGACCAAACTAGTATAAGTCTTAACCATAGAATAAAATGACTAATTACTCTAGAGTAAGCCTATTTTACATTGGCCGTGGTGGCCCTGGCTGAAGAGTAGGCCCCTCCATATCTACCTATCCGCGGATGTCGTAAGAGGCGACTAATGGA
Organism: Anticlea derivata; assembly: GCA_947579855.1. Classification (NCBI taxonomy): domain Eukaryota; kingdom Metazoa; phylum Arthropoda; class Insecta; order Lepidoptera; family Geometridae; genus Anticlea; species Anticlea derivata. Next base: position 11,091,741 of record OX388269.1, read on the forward strand.
AAAAAGCTAGGGGATGGGCAGCAGCGTCCCTCATTTTAACAACGATAGCTCTAACTGCGCTCGCCAACCCGCATGCCCAGCATGGTGAGTATGGGCAAATCCCCCCACATGATAAGGAATTTGCTCTGTCTGTGGGGGAGGCCATGTTCAGCAGTGGACGTCGAACGGCTGAAATGATGATGAAGCCTATTTTCCAGGGAGTTATCCCAGGGATTGGCATAACATAGATTTTGGTCGAATCCACCCTCAGAAAGAAAAATCGAGGGTTGAATTTATTGCAATTGCAAGATTTTTTTTCAGAACTATTTTGTTTTTACTCAAGAGTTATAGGTACTCATTCATGGCCTGACCCAACACTAGGATTCTCGGTGTAGTTGAGTCAGAAACTGCGAGTTCCATGGTACCACAACACTCTGACCCTGAACAATTAATACTTACAGTTGATGCAAATATTTGTTCCGCAGCGGGAATCGAACCCCCTTGCGTCTCAAACGGGCACTCTACGCAAACCAACCTCAACTTTTTTACATTACTCGATCACTAAGAAACCAAGTTAACATAGCTGCAAAGCTAGAATGTACTTTAGTCTGTGGAAATAAAAGTTAAGATGGGCCTGGGTCGAGTGGTCACCAAGGACCAAGATCCGCTTGACGGGTGGAATCATTTTTCAAAATGGCCGCTTACAATATAACAACTCTAAAGCGGAGTTTTTTTTACTCCATAAGACTCCACTTGTGTTGAGTATCAGCATGAAATTAAAAGCAGCTTTCATTAGAAAAAAATAAATTTCCCGCAAAAACGCTCAATAGCTAAGTACTTTATTTTACAATTTTTATGCAAAATGTTAAGTATAACGGCATTCATGCCAATCTGTTTATAAACTAGACTAGACTAGTCGTTCATCCTGAACTGAGATCTCACAATATCCGTTAAAAGTTGGTGCTTCGATTATAGTTGAGGCACAATTAAGATAAACTTTGAAAATCGCAACTTTATTGTGTTATAAATAATATCAAATTAACATTTTGGAGTACCTATTTGAGTAATTGCTTTTCTTTAAAACTAATCGAGTTTTAGATCTAAGAATTATCTCAGTAAAAAATGATGTGGTCAATTATCAACTATCAAGCCAAATGTTTTAGGCCAAATATTATTCAAAAATCCATATCGTCAACTCATAATGTTGAATCATAGACCATCATATTTTCTTACTGTCTGTGTACTTTTTATTACGCTATAGAATTTTAGAGGCTTTATCAACCAACCGGTGTGTAAGTCAAAAAGGCCGTCTACCAATAGGATGAGCCGTGAGTACTTCCTTACTTTAAATCTGTGTTCTCTATGCACAGGCTTTAAAACGACAAACTTTATCTACTGACCTGGTTTTACGATTTTCGACTTTATTGCAATAGAATAAACTTTATCCTAGCTGTAAAGTTAGAGTTGGCAGCGTAAAAATCCGCTTAGGAGGTGCGCCAGTTCCAATTTTGAAATGGTTTTGGCGGAATGGCTTGGGATTTTAGGGTTCCTCGGAATGTATTGGACTTTGTGGATAGATTGGAATTAAAATAATGTAGGTACTAACAAGAAACTATTTGTTTAATGTATCAAACAAATAGGTCTTCTTTGTAAGGAAATAACACAAAATAATACTTATTCCAAAACCGCCTTCATTAAAGCCTAAAAACATGACGTTTTTCAAACGTTTTTGATAGGCGCATCCACAGCGCGTCGCCGCCGGTGCGTGAGTAGGCGAATGTTTGGTTTGTATCGATAACAACGCAGATGAAACGCAATACAAACGCTTTATATTGCATATCATCTGCGTTTCTCTTTCGCTAGGAAAAAGCTTGGTTATACAGTTACAACCCCTACATTAATGTACTTTCCTTTCTAGATTAATTCCAAGGAGTGACCTGAGGGGATGTCTGCCCATGCTTGGGATAACATTCGTGAGCGTACCTACTCTACAGCATCTACCGTGCTTGGGTATAACAGTCCAGAAACTATTGTTTTGTCTAAGAAGAACGTTGTATGCGGAACCCAAACACAAGGAATTAAAACACACTTTGCAGTTTCTATGGTTTAGGCAGCTGGATGTTTTTCCACTCACTTTTGCTATAGAGGAAAATAGATAGAAAGAGCAGAGCCAAAGGTGCTGCTATGATAGTAATCTGGCATATCGAAGTCGGGGGAACGATTTTCTTCCAGATTTTAGACGGTGCCGTGAGGAATATTTTGAGAAAAATAAAAATCGAAAATAATGTCCGTCAGATTTCAACTAGATTTATTATAGACGTATGCTTAGGCGGTGCCCTGAGCAAAATTGTTAGGGGAAATAGATTCAGAGTAAGGAGAGTAAAAAAATGCAATCGACTAAATAATTTAAAAAATTAAGTAACTTTTATAGTAGACATCCCCCAGGAATAGTAGACATAACTACTCTCAGATCTTCAGGTGATCAGATCCTTGAAGATGTACAAGGGGTACTCCCCTTGTACATCTTCGGAGGTATGTCCAAAAATTCGCACATGCTCAAATTTTGCAGTAGTAAGTTATAAAGATACTAAAAGACCAAAAACAGCAAATAAGATCGAGATAAATATCTGAAAAAAACAGAAAGATTTTTTTCCGGTAGCTTTTCGTTGATAGAATAAGCAACTTTCAGGATAGTATACATATTATGAATCACCTTGTACAGGGTGACCAAAAAAGAAGTATTTAATAGATCGAGCGAGCGAAGCGAGCGAATATAACTTAAACTTGGGCGAATCGGCGTTGTATGTATGTTTGTATGTCAATGCGGTGCGTTCCGGCACGAGAACAAAGAAAGATTGGTGGCCACGTCAATATTTTAATAGGTAAATTGCAACACACAGATAGTGTAAGTGACGCAAAGACCCATGTAGTCCAGGAACATGGTGACGTCCATAGGGTAGTTCTCCCAGGCGTAGTGAACAGTGTGCATGTCCACAAGCTCCAGGGTATCCCGGATTATCGTTCGAAGATTGTAATCTGAAAGTATTCATTTTTATTTTTAATTAAACGTGAACCATAAATCATGTTATTTTTATTTCGTGGTTTTTGTTTACCTTTACACGTCAACAGCTGGCTCGCGAGTACGACATTGATTTCCTTGCATTCGTTCTTCGCCTTCTCCATCATCAACGCTGGTGAGCATATCACCACTACTTTCACTATTATGTCAATGAACCATGGAAAAGTGAATGGTTTATTCTAAAATGTGCATAATTTATTTATTATCAATTCTGAATCACTAGCGCGCGCACGAATTGAGCCTCTCAGAAGCGCACTTTAATCATTTCACTACATTGATTCTTTCACCGACGGACACAGGCCCTTTTTAGGACCACCATATCTCAACGTGATCACTGACATAATACAGGTGACCAAGAAAGAATAAGTGACATTAAAAGTTCTGCCGTTATCAAGTGTTACGCTTACAAACGAACAGAATATATATTTTTTTGTACATTTATGACATTTAGTGAGTGTGGAGGTGACGGCTGACATAAGAGAGTGGAAGAACAAATGTGGTGACCCTACCTTGGAAAGATAATGATGATATCAAAACTTTGTACCAAGTTAAGCTTTGTCTCTTGAAATAAGTCTCTTAAAAGCCTTATTCTTATATCTTCTTAGATAAATCTAAAATCAAGTGCTTTCATTTGGAAACCATTGACATTTTCCCGTAGGTCACACTTACCATAGCTTGTGGGTCGCTTATAATGAACTTCAGTACTACCAATAACTTCAAAGACATTCCTGATAAATTTATAAACTGTAAAAAAAAAACATGTACCTAATTAGCATTGTAAACGAGAAATTAACATATCTATTAAACTACAAAATCCGCGACCCCATTTTTTAATAATAAACAGATTTATTTCCCTTCACAATTAGGTTTCATAAATATAAAAATTGTGTACAAAGTAGGTATGTAATCAATAGATTCGGAATACCGAAACCTGTTTCGTGATGGGGCTGGTGCCTGATGTAGGTTCTTTTAAAAACCTGTGTTACAGGTCACCAGGCCCTCCCTCCACAGTTGTAAGAAAAGGTTTACTTGAAGTTACATGGCTAGATGTTAATTCTAATGTGTAAGGATAGTGATCAAAGGAAAACTTTTTGGATATGAACCAGAACTATGAGCTTTGTAACAAAGATAAACCGCATCTAAATCTAACCATCCGTTATGGAGTTATGAGGCAAGACATACACTTATACTGCCCACTTATTCATACAGTTGGACCATGGGTAGACGTCCCTTTAGTACAACCAGTGAGGTTGTACCACTAATCGGCAGTGACTTTACCGGCTCGATAACACGCAGTAGTCGAAAACATTTGTCCCGTAATAGGAATTGAATCCGCGCTCGCGGTTGGCCAGTAGCTGCGCCACAGAATTCACAAAAATATTTTTCGTTCACAAAAATATTTGTTTTCGTATTTAATTTTGAATATTTCTGACCTTGTATTATTTATTAATTTGAAAATTATTATTACTTTATGTGGTTAATTATTCTACCTTGTATCTTCGAGATAAAATTTGTTTCTAAGCTAGGTAGGTTTATATTGCCAACTCTAGACCTGTAAATGATCTTTACCAATAAATGCTAATGACTTAAACAGAATGCAAAAACTAAAGCATGTTTCATTACCATTACAGCCAATTGTGGGTTTTCGAATAAACTGAAGCACTTCGACAGTTCCAAGAACTTTTTGTAGAATTTCTTTATTGTTTTAGCTTTATCCTTATTTGTTAACGATAGTTCTAACTCAGAAGCGAATGACTGTTTCAAAAATTTCATACGAATTTGGAAAATATCACACATTACAATCGCGGTAAAGTTTTGCATGTATTCCGTTGTGAAAATAGCAATCTCTAACAAGGTGACTTGCAAGGGACACCCGACTAATATACAACAATTGTACGCAATTAATATAATAACAACAAGAGCTCCGAATATCAGAAACGAAGTTCCTATTTTACTGTTCAAAGTCATTGGCGACTCTGATCTCACGTCGAAAGTATTTATCTTCGTGCAAAACTCGAAGAAATACCGGTCTTTGTAAACCAAGCAAAACAAAACGTTTATTAAGGTTGTCACTGCAGATATGAAATCATAGCAAAGAGCATCAAATAAAGACAGATCCTCGATCATATACGAAACAGCTTTCAATATGTTAGAAATAACACAATAACACTTTACAGTATTGCAAATGATTTTAGACGTAGATATCTCATAATAATATCCCACAAATAATCTAAAGAAAAATATCGGTTTTATAGAGCAACACCAATTAATAACACTTATTTTTATTCGTTGTTTTATATTTAATTTATTCATTTTTTGTTTTGATTAATAGAAAGCTAAATTCAACGTCTCCCAGTAGGTGAGACAATAATACAAAGCGTATTGGTTATAACAAATGTATTGGAACTTATTTTAGATTACATTCGATCAACTCAGTTTGCTTTCGGAATTAAAAAACTTTCCCACTTTGATTGATTGCTTTTTACTTCTCTCTTTCATAGGGTTCCGTATTGTTCTCTCACTCGCACTATATAAACATGTGACGAAAAGAATGGTAATTATTAATGTAGGAGGATATGACGGAAGAGGTACCTACACTAAAAAAAGATGACGGCTGATAAAGGTGAGTGGAAGAGAAAAACAGGTTGTGCCGCACACTCATGTGTGCGGCACAACATGTTTTTCTCTTTCACTCATATGTATAATAATGATATTATATTCACTAGCCGAAACGATAAGGGCAGGGTGATGATGACTCGCACTATACATTGTTAATATTATTGCTGTAATGGTAATTTAGAATGATTATGACAGCACGTACGCGATTTTACTAAGATTGCTTATATAGGCTACGACCCTATTCTTAGAAGCAAACACAGTATACCTCATTGGTATATAAAAAAGTAGAGTTCATTAAATAGTTTAATCAGCCTAGAAGTATCTTGCGACACTTTACACTAAGTTTTCTTATAAAACTTTATGAAATATCTCCCCAACAACTCGCGTTTTTTCAGAGGCCGACACGGTAACGATAATGTTCGAACGAAATCAGTGACGCAGCGAGTGTCCATCTGAGACGTAAGGGGTGGTTCGATTCCCGCTGCGAGGAAGATGTTTGCATGATCTGAAAATATTTGTTCGGGGTCTGGTATGTGTATGTAACAGTATTTGACTGTTAATTAATTAATTATTTATGACTAGATGTTACCCGCGATTTTGTCCATATTTATATAAAAGCTGTTGAAATATATGGAGCATCTATGATGCTTTTTCATTGACCAAAATACCGGTTATTACGACAGGTTATCACGTTATTGCTCCGGTGTGTTTTCGAAATACCGTTATCGTTATCGGTGAATGAAAAACGCTCTTACAAGCCCGATCGGTATCGGTAAACTTTTGCAGTTAACTTATTTTAAACTTAATAGTTCAACTTAATAAAAAAAGTTTAATTTTTGTTTTAGATTTTATCGACATTAAATTGTCCTTCGTGTCGTCATCATCATTCCAACCATAGCACGTCTACAGCTGAACATAGGCCTCCCCAACAGATTTCCAGAGTGACAATGTGGGCCCATACTCAGCTGATGGGCGCGCAGGTTGGCGAGCGCGGCTACAGCTTACATTGTAAAAATAGGGAACGTTGCTGTCCATCCCCTGGTTTTTTAGGGTTCCGTTCCTCATTTGGAAAAACGGAATCCTTATAGGATCACTTTGTTGTCCGTCTGCCTGTCTGTCTGTCTGTATGTCCGCCTGTCAAGACCCTTTTTCTCAGAAACGGCTAAAGGTATCAACTTGAAATGTATACCACCTATTAAGGTCTGTGGGCTTATGGTGCCGTATAAAAATCAAAGCTCGAATGTATAATTTTTGTATGGAAATGGCAAAAATATAAAACCTCTAGGGTACTTCCAGTACCTCACAATTCTGGGAGCTTTTGTAACACAATTAAAGGGAAATGTCTGAAATTAAGGAAATTCGAAGTTTTTTAGGAAATCAAGTTATATTTGCGGTCAATGTCAACAATGACTACGTGAGCGACCGCAAATATAAGTTTGTCAATTTTTATTTTCTGATCCCGTGACTTTCTGACTGGTAAATCCATTGGTGCACGACCGGGATTCAAACCCACGACCAATGGTACGGAAGCCTCAGGGCGCGAGTTCTCGCACTTGACCGTCTATATTCCCTAAGTCACCTCTTACGACATCCTCATGGTAGACATGGAGAGGTATAATAAAAAAAAAACTTGTTTATTCATTTGAATGGTTTCGGCAGAATACCAGCGTCTGCTGCAAAAACATTAAGCATACTGTAGCGCACGCCGCACATCACACATTTTTATTTCAATAACTTTTACCCGTGTTATCTTTTCTTGCCTTGTTTAATTGTAGATTTTTGTGCAAATGTGTGTGATTTAGGTGCAAATTAATAATTTTTTGTCTGTCTCTGTGGATGTCCATTTGAAATCACGGGTACCTACTCGAATATTTAAAAAATCGGCTTTGGCAAAACGAACGACTTATTTTGATAGCATCCAAGTACCTACTAAAGACTAAAATCTACAATCCAATTTTCCGTTCAATGTTCCGTATATTTTATTAAGTAGGTACCTACTTATTTTCTCTATTTTTCGTATTCTCTTTGGAAAAGGCCCCATATGCATAAATTGCTCGTTTTAATAGCCGATTTTGTTGAAAAGGGTCGGGCCGAATTTTTCGCTTGATGGCCTTCAGTTGTTCAGGACAAGTTACAAGCGAATGTAATGAAATACATTAGATTTTCTTATATTATGTTCTCGGCTGATACAAATATCGCACAACTATTTATACAAAAATGCGAGAGTAGGTAAGAAAGACAGAAAGAAAGAAAGAAAATACATTTATTTTGAACACACAAGCACAGCACAAACTAATAAAAAAGACACAAGGTACAGGTTACAATACAAAAGGTAGAGAGGAAACAAAACAAAACTAGGTAGGAAGTAACAAAACTAGGGATTCATTAGTCCGTGCCGAGGTGCATGCGTGAGCCAAAAAAGGTTCCATCTCAGCATTGACGCATTGAGGTAGGCAACTGTCTCTCTGTTTCTCCATCTCTGTCGTTCTGTAACATTTTACGATTTGTCGTGCTGAACCGATCTTGATGAAATTTTGTACGGAGATAGCCGAATCCTGAGAAAGTATTGGCTGCATTTTATCAGAGTACAGCGCGAGTGAAGCCGAGGTCGTTATAGCCACAAGTTATAAAAAGGCGAACTAACGAGGTTACGAATACGCCCCTTATCGTTCCTTATTTTATGTATTTGTCGGAGATTAAAGTGTGTAAAAATATCTTATATTACAGAGCCCTTTCTTGTATAGATGTCCATCCCGCCTCCATAAAGCTAACAATAATGTGAGCCCAGTGGAGCGATGAGCACAATTACTAAATATGTAGTTTAAATGGTGCCAAGCCGTGTTTGTTGCCTGATTCTTCTAGGCTTGGTCGCGAGTAACAGGCATAGCTTCTTCAAGATTTTATTGAAATAAAAGCCTTTTGACTTTGACTTCGGTATTTCATAAAAGTATTCAAATTGGACCTCTTACTTCTTGATCCTCAACTTGAGTCAACACATGGGGACACGAAGGTTACTTGCCTCTATGACTTTCTAACATAGCTTAAGATTTTCACGAACTGTTGACGGCTCCATACTTGCCTTTGATATTTTAAATAAGAAACCCTTTTTTATGTAATCTGCCTCAGTAAATTATAGACAAAATAAGGTTTGAATTTCAATATAGAGGTAGCTATTGTTGTTTTGCTGAGGCTCAGGTAAAGCCTATTTTTGCCCTTCATTACTTAGGAGATAGTTTTGAGGGATCCGCAAATATTTGTTCCTAGTCAAAGGTTGTGGTACCATGGTACTCGTAGTTTCTGATACCCATGACACAGGAAATCCTAGTGTGGGGTCAGGACTATGTACGTCAATGTTGGGTGTTATTATAATAAAAAAACATAGTATTTTAATAGAGTAGTGCAGTGCAATTGACCTAAAAACATGAAATTACTATGCGAACATAACAAGTCGTTAAGCGACAACACATCAAATATGTCCCAAAACAATAATAAAAGTTTTTACTACTGTAGGGGTAGCCACTGTAATGACCTGAGTTATTATCACACAAAAACATTATTGTGAGCTGAGACTTTCCGTTATTTTACAACTATTGCTGCTTAACTTTGCCTTAGGTATCTTAGCTCTTGAACAAAACCGTTAATGGTGAAGTAACACGAAGGATTTGTGGGATTAAAGTTGGTGAATTAACTGGGTTGAGGGTGTCACTTCAATGCATATTACGGTGATAATTTCCGTGTAAAGTTAATTATGTTCAACGGAGATGAGAGGATAATTATCGTATATTTTATTTGTTTTTCTATAGCGGAATAGTACTGCATACATATTTGTTTATCTATTGAATATCTTAGAATGGACTTCTGCAAAGTCTACCCTGAATCAATAAACTCTTTCTAAAGCATTAAATAAATAACCCCAAATTTTTGTGGATACCGGCGATAGGCGTCCTACAATACGATTCATAATTATGTATGCTATCCCAAAAGAGGCTTATTCTACACCAAGCACAATAATATTTGTGCCACGAATTTTGGAAATTCGACAGTTCTTGTTTTAAAAGCATGCCAAAATTAGCTGTTTTGGGGTAAAATCAAATGCATGAATGAAGTTTTTATTTTCTTTAAGAACTACTCAATAAATTGAATAACTAAAGGAACACATGGTTTAAATGTTGTGCGCAGCAGAGCTCAAGGAAAATATGGCCTTCGCTCAGCATTGTGTTGGATGTACACTGATGTGTGCACCCAGCGCTGGTTTTCAGTCAATCAGTTGAAACCTTACTCCATGCAGCCGTTTTAGGCAGCAATCTTGATGTCGAACTTTTTGTATACTTTTAATAAATCGTTACAAAGGTGACAAAAAGACCAAAAACAGCGTCTCTTGAAAATATTATTGTAAGCGAAAAAGAACTCTATTTTTGATGACATAATAAGCCCCTTTTGGGATAGTATTTAAACTAGTTACGGAACACGTTGTATGAACGACTGCATAGGAATAGTGAAAAATTGGGTTTATTTTCCACAACACACACACACATCAATGCCTAACTAAAAACAAGCTGGCCTTTTATTATTAATTAAATTGTTTAAATTAAAATTTATTATATTGAATGGCCGGATTATACAAACTGCGCGTAACACAACTTAGTCAATCCATGATTGTTTGACGATTTTTGAATTAAATTTAAATCTAGGCCCGACTCATCAAGCTTAACAGTTTGCCGACCAAAGTACCAGTCAAAAGTAGGGTCCGTAAGTCCATTTCAAAATAGAGACAGCCCTCTAATTCTACATCTACGATGCGGCTGATTTTCCAATAAGAAAATAGGTACGCTAAAACGCAACGTATAAAATATCTCTAGAGGTCTATAAGTATATAGACGTGTTGGTAAGTCAGCCGAATCATGGTGTCCTTATCCAGGGAGTATGACAGGTTTGCTTTAGAGTGACGACTATTTGTTTAGCGAAGGCTTAAGGATTAGGGCAGTCCTTGGACCCTTTAGAGATTGAAGGGGTTGAAAGACTAGATTTCTTCGTCTAATGTCATCATCTCCATCATCATTAAATTTCAAATAATAACTATTTCTTGGCACTGGAGCATTGGCGGTGGAGGGGTGGTGGCCCCGCCTTCCGATCCACAGGTCAGTTCGAAACCTGTCGTGCACCAATAGATTTTCCATTCGGAAAAATTATGTGCGCTATGCTAGTGCTCTCAAACTGTGAATGAAAACATCGTGAGGAAACCGGCATATCCTAGAACCTAAAAATTCGAAGACATGTGACATATGCACGAAAGGAGCCTCTAATAGACGCACTTTAATCCTTTCACTACACTGATTCTTTCATCGACGGTCATGGGCCCTTTTCAGGGCCACCATACCTCAACCTGGTCACTGATATAATACAGGATGACCAACAAAGAATCAGTGACACGACAGGAAGAAGAATGGACATAGGAAATTGGGAGAAAGTGAGAAAGAGGCGCAGAAGTGGGTGTGTAAAAAACGCATCAACGGAGCAACGAATGGACATAATTTTTATAGATATAGGGAGCCAGTGAGTGGCTAAAGTTACTTTTTACCTACCCGGGCACTACGCCAATAGGGAATAATATTTTCGCATGCTGAATTTATGATGTACGTACTAAAGTAAGTTCAAACTTATTTGTTTCACTCGCGTGCGCCTTGCCATAGACTACAAAATTGACTTTTGCAGAGGCGAAATAACGACGCACTGCTTTGTAAAACATTAAATTTTATTTATTAGTTTAAGTTAATTTCAAGTTTTTAAATTATTATGTATAATTGAACTATATGTATTTATTGGTTGGTTCGTTAGGTTTGGTCTGAAAACCAGCGCCGCTGCATGCTATCCTAATGTGTAACGGCAATAAGCTAAGACCATGCCTGTTTTGGCTCACACACACGTGAGACTAATAAGCACTTAAATATTGTAAATTCACATAGACAGGTACATACGTATGTGTTGTTGTTTGTTACTGTGTGTTATCTGTGTTGCGTCTACCTATCTCCCTATCGTGAACCTTTATTCTATTGTTTTTTTGTGTCTTCTGTCTGTGTTTGTCAAAATAAATTTATTGACAATATTTATGAACAAAATTTATTTCGTTTCATGTCTTTGACTCATTAGGTAGTTAAACAAATAATAATACTCAGGGGTACATTTTTTTTAACCGGATAATTATGTAATTACCATGGAACAGTTAGTCATTTTAAGAATTATATATCTCTGTTCCAATTGTGTTATTCTTGAGCACCGAGGCCTAGCCATTAGTTAATGAGCTTGCAAGCTATATAATGTTGCAAAAATATATGAAATCATTATTATTTAAAAGATATTTGAAGTTAGAACTTGTTAAAACATGGAGTGTTTTGGAAGGAATTTGGTGAAAAACGAAGCTCTACCTTGTCGTTGCGAATTTGTAAGTACAGTTTGTTAAAGTGTCACTTTAAGTGGTATTCAAATTCAAATTTAAAATATTTTATTTAGGACAGTTTAAATATATAAGTAGGTATAAACAGTTTCGGACAGTTTACAGATAATTTTGAGTAAAATGAAAAAAAGTTTTTTTTTTTTTTTAATTTGACTCCATTGGGCCATAATGCCAAAATGTTCGGACATGCCTCTGATTACCCTTCTTTGAGATTTTCAAGGTTTGAGATTTTTTTTTATGTCTACTATGCTGGGTATTACAATAATGAGCCTATTTCTTTATATATATATTTATTGTTTCAGGTACAACGCTGGCTAGACGCTCATGAGAAGTACTTCACACCTCGGCAACCTCCAAAACGAATCCCCAATGCAGTCGTCTCGAGCCATCACTACGTCTACAAGCCGCTACCAATGGCAGTCAACAATGCAGCTCTGGCCTTTGTCATGAAAGCCCCACATCGAATATCGCCAATGAGGCCTATTTATCACTGAAATTGTTAATTCATAGATAATATCATTTCTGACGATTAGTAAGCTTGACGTTTCCGGACCCGCTGTGTCGGTTTTGTGTACCAACCTCTTTTTTCTCAGAAACGGCTTGAGGTATCGGGTATAGGCCTCATGCGGCTGCGAAAAAATGAAGTTTCTAATTAGCAGATATTACTCTTTGTAGGATTAAGCTCGCCTTTGTACATGCCTGTATTATTACGTTTTATTTCTGTATATTTTTTGTGTCATCATCATCATCATCAGCCTGTAGAAGTTCAGTGCTGGACATAGGCCTCCCCTAAAGAGTTGCACGACGAACGGTCTTGAGCCTTCTCCATCCACCGACTTCCCGCAACCTTCACAATGTCGTCGGTCCATCGGGTGGGGGGCCTTCCAACACTGCGTCGCCCGGTTCGTGGTCGCCATTCGAGAACCTTTACTCCCCAACGGTTATCGGTTCTGCGAGCTATATGGCCTGCCCACTGCCACTTCAACTTGCTAATTCTGAGAGCTATGTCAGTGACCTTGGTATGTTTTTTGTGTATAATAAAGAATTAAAGAAGATAATTTCACACTTAACAAAGCGTTTTTTCATACTAAACACATTACCCGTCATACAAACCTAAAGAGCAACATACCTTAACAAGTGTTGCATGCAGGTTTATCCATCACAGCATAAACTGAGAGACACAGCTATCCGCCAATGTGCTTCGAATGGTATTGGGGTTGCCACGCAGGTATTTCAAGAGCGATGCGCAACTCTTTCTTATGATGGCGTGGAAGTCATAAGTGTGTGCCTCACTGAACATTCCTAATGCGCTGCAGAAACTTGGCAACCCCGTAAGCACTCAAGCCTAAATAAAATAGCATCTAATCTTGCAATTAATACTTTTATGGTGGCGCTTAAATGCGGCTGTCTGTATTGTGACTGCTCTATTTAAGGATTGATTTAACAAATTAGAGGCTGTTTTTTTTTTAATACAACTGAGTTGGCAAACAAGCAAGCCCACCTGTCGGTAAGCGGTTACCGTAGCCTATGTAGCGATAAGATTAGGTTAGTGAGTGTGAATTAGGACTAGGCTGAGAGGATGGTATAGGTAGGTGCTGAGCAAGCCTACTCCATCTAAATTATGTCCTAAGTATATGTATACTAGGTCCTAACCATATTTTAAGTATTACTTAATCATATTTTAAGTATCATTTAATTTGATATAAGCATTAGGTACATATTTCATCAAGTGTTGCGTGTGCTGCCCTTAGATCATTTGTTGAAGCTCAAAACTGTCTTTTTTTCACATTTTTATAAGCTCTTATTTATTAGATAACTTTTCTTTTGAGCCTCACCTATAATAGTTCGATCGGCACCACACTGAAGCTTTAAATTCCATTTTGTGAAAAAGGATCATCGAAAAAAATGATAGGCACCAAGCCGTGTTTGTTGCCTGATTCTTCTAGGCTTGGTCGCGAGGAACAGGCGTAGCTTTACCTAGTTTCTAAGACGTTTCAAAGTGATCCTAGTGATTTTATTGAAATAAACGCCTTTTGACTTTGACTTTGACTAAACTGAAAACCAGCACTGCTACGCCTCGGTGGAGCTGAGTAAGACTTTTTGGCCCATGCTACTGCAGCATAGACATTTTAGCACTACTCAGCACCCGTTTATAGGTAGGTATTGTTGATTAGGTGACCGTATATCTTGTATTATGTACCTACCGTGCACATTGATAAGGTTTGTTCGGGAAGAAGTAACTACATAAGTAGGTACCTACTGACCTAACTAATTACCTGTTTTGTTGATGTGAATGAATTGTTGTTTGTTTCGCCTGCTTGCTACTACGCGCAGCACATTATACGCCCTCTACGTTTATGGTATTCGCAACCTCTGTGGCTTGAAGGCTTTGTAAAGCGTTCACCACCCTGGAACTTTATGGTATTGGTATTGTGACCTACAATCTTGAAATTTGGCATGAAGATCTCTTACTATTTGACAGGCCTCATAGCTCAGTTGGTAGTAACTCTGCCTTCTGCGCTAGAGGTCGCGGGTTCGATTCCCGCACTGGACAAACGTTTGTGTGATGAACACAGATGTTTGTTCTGTGTCTGGGTGTTAAATATATATCTTATGTATATCAGTCTCTGGTACCCATAGTACAGGCTATGCCTAGTTTGGGATCAGTTGACCGTGTGTGATATGTCCGGAATATTTATTTATTTCCAAATATCTCATACGACCGTATTTTCACCTTTAAATAAACCTGCGTTTTTTCTCCCAAATGCCGATTCTAAAAACTCGAAAGGGTGATCACGTAGCCCATAGACAGCAGGCATTTAATCAGAGCCTTTGTACTCAACCAATAAAATATGGCCCATTAAAATTTTACGTGCTCGCTAAAGATGCGAATTAGGCTGATTTTATTTAAATGATGATTGAATTCTTGTTTCGGGAATTTGGATAGTAAAATCTTTAGTAGCTTTGGGTGATGGTGCACTAGTGATTATGATGTGAATAAATCTGTACACAACTGTGGCATCACCTAAAAAATGTGCTAAGTTTTTTGGGGCCAAATTACTTTGAAAGTCTGTTACCTACGAAGTAACACACTCAACATTGACCTAATTCAGTAGGTCCACGATGTTCCACTCAAAATTGACCTAATTCTGTGGGGTAAAGTATTATTATTCGTTTCAAATATAATTTTGCAACGAATTTTATATGACATATCGCATGGCAAGCAATTCCAAAAAAGTCTATCAGCAATCGTTATTGTTTGTCAGTAATAATGTCGGCCTGATGTCATGAATATTGATACTAGATACAAACATCATCATCAGAAATCAGAAATGCTGTAGGTAATAATGCCTCTTCTTAAAACGCAACGAAGACAGGTCTTGAGCCACCCCTATCAACCAACTTCCTGTAACCGGTTCATAGATTTGGAATATAAATAAAACACCAAATATAATCAGCAGTAATATTTTAAATTGCTTTAAATCACAATTTTGTAGTGTTAATAGAATATAATAATTACAAAGGAAGATTTTTCAAAGTACACTTATTCAACAGACTTCCCATACATTCATGTCCACAATCTCTTATCAAAATTCACAATAAATACTGGTTACAGTTGTGTATCATCAAATAAATAAAAATTTAGTGTAGCATCAGCTGACTTTCATGTTTTTTATACAATCATTGAACATTATAGAGATGCATACGTCAAATATAACAATTTAAAACGAGTGGTAGGTAGGTACTTAATTTAAGGAAAAAAAGATCTGCCGATTTTATAAGAGGCCCCAGATATTAATAATATATTAAGAAAGAGTTGGAGGAACGATTTAGGCGCCATTATGAGAGGTTGCTGGGAGACAGAGAATAGGGATGGCTAAAAAGAGGGGGAGACCTTTACACAGCAGTGAGACAGAGTACGTTAAATACAAAAAAAAAAAAATGTATGTATGTAATGACACAAAAGAGTATTAACTAATCGTTCTAGATCTTTTATCAGCTCATACTACACTACACTTGCTAAAACAATTTTCTATTTATGAAAACTTGCTAAAACAATTCTAATAATAGTTTAACATAACGATAAAACTCATAGGAACAATATTTTAAATCTAATATAACAAAATTATTTGCATAACACTTAAATTAACCATCAACAATAGAAAAAACAATTTTATATGAAATTATCATATGTTATGAATTGTTTACAGCCAAATTTTATTAGTAATTACATTTTAAAATAAATGTAAAAATTTTACATTTCAATTATGCGCCGAGGAGTGTATAGTTATGAAAAAGTGTTATATTTTCAGTGGAAATTATCAATTTAGATTTATAAACGTATTTAGTTTAATAATTTAACTTAAGTATATGATGAATATTAATATTATTAAATTTGGAATTATTGAGTAAAATAATTGCAAAGCATTATTTACACAAGTAAATTTTACTAAAACAGTCAAATTATTATACAAAAGAGATTCTAGCTCTTGGACATACAATCACACATTCCTTCATCACTTGGTGTTCAAAACCTTGAAACTGGCAGTAATTAATCTTATAAAAAAATTGCTTAAACACATTTCAATTGAAAACAACATCTTCAAATTGGCTATCAAACGTACGCTAGAATATAAAAATGTATTTAAAGCAATAAATCTAGTTCACCTAAAAGCTAATCGTAGAGGCATAGAGTTGTAACGAACTATTCTATATACACACCAACAAATTACTGACTGTTTCATCATCATCAGCCTGTAGAAGTCCACTGCTGGACATAGGCCTCCTCCAAAGAGTTCCATGACGAACGGACGACGGTTTTGAGCCTTTTGCATCCACCGATTTCCCGCAACTTTCACAATGTCGTAGGTCCATCGGGTGGGGCCTTCCAACACTGCGTCGTGGTCGCCATTCGAGAACCTTAACTCTCCAACGGTTCTGCGAGCTAAATGGCCTGCCCACTGCTACTTCAACTTCAATTCTGAGAGCTACATCGGTTACCTTGGTTTTTAACGGATATCCTTATTTCGGATCTTATCACGTAATGAAACTCCAAGCATAGCTCTCTTTAAAGCCCGTTGCGTGACTTTGAAGCACTTGAACTTGGCTATTAACTGATTAATTGATTAACTATCACTATACCAGATGTAAAACTACAACTTTTGATTCCAAAATTGACGTTTACACTCTTAACTATAAACATTTATCGTTACAACCCTACAGAATTTTCAAAAAGCTGTAATTATACAACAAACTATCTAGCTTTTTTAAATAAAACAACTAAGTATGCATAAGTCTTTCGACAATAAATAATTTATCTAAGTGATATGCAATATACTTTAGGCAGGCTCAATTTTAACAAAAAAAAATATTTCTATATCAGCTGTCCCTTTATGCTGACATAAAAATATAACTTTTGCAGATGTCATAGAATCTGCAAATAACAATTATATTTTTAAATACAGTCTTACGCTTGGAGGGCAAGGCTAAAATATCCAATGTCCAAGCAAAACTACTGCCAATAAAGTCCATTTCTCAATGTAACGACTAAAAACACTATTCTATAACGCAAATTATTCAAAGATGCTTCAAATAAATTCTGCCTAGATATCACAATTATTGTAAATCAAACGTGCCTTTGGCATAACTGCTATAATTTCCAGTATGGCTCATAATATTATAAGGGCTACGTCATAAGGTGCTCTTTGTCACAGCAAAGGGTCAAAAGTGTATACACCTTAATATTACTAATGCTTAAATAAGCATAATTATCAGCGGTCCTTCAAAAATCATTCTTCGGCGATCGAATCGAACATATTTTTTGGATTGTTACGATTCATTGGCCATTTTGAATGCCATACTTAAGAGCTATTATGGCATCATCATTATCAGCCTGTAGAAGTCCATTGCTGATCATAGGCCTCCCCCAAAGAGTGCCATGACTAACTGTCTTGTGCCTTCTCCATCCATAGACTTCAATACTTAGCGACCTAGGTCTCAATGTCATAATCGTATGTCATCACTGGTAACATGCACTGATATCGCCTTGAGGCTTTGCAGGATCTGTGACTAGAGGATATGGCGAAGTTTCCCATACGCTGCCATCCGAGTTGGATATTATACCTACAATGACCATTTTGAATGACATAGCCCTGAACAATATATCCATTCAAATTATAAAGTCCAACATTAGTCTCACTATCAACGCCACCAAATAACTTCACCAATTTTAGTCTTATGTATACTTACTATATTATATGAAGTTAAAATGTGTGAACAAGCTTCTTATAGTATAATAATAAAAAGTATTAAGGTGGCATTCCGATCTTGGCTGTTGCGACCCTGCAACCGTGACTGACGGCTGCGACCATCTGCCGCTGCCTTAGTGCGCGACAAGGGGAATTTGGATAGCAGCAGCCACAAGATTTGCAAGTAATACTAGACTGAGAACGGTCGAGTGCGTCGTAATAATAAGTAATTAATTATCACAAAAAATAAACTATTGGCATCAAATCCTGTAGAGACCACATTGTTTAGAGGGTTTGAGTCGAGAATCGTAAACAGGAGGATTGTTACCCATACATTCCACTAATTATCGTTTTCTTAGTTATTAAACGACGCCATTTCGCGCTGTGTTGATTGTGTCATATCGACTGTACCTACTGCTAAGCCCCCGGTCGCGAGACACAGTGTAGTCGCTTATATACAAATCCCTTTAGAGCGATATGCTGCGACCGCGGTCGCCGCTGCCGGGTCGCGAATATCAAGATCCGAATGCTACCTTTAGTTAAACTTTTAGTTTTAAATCCTATGTATAGATTTTAAGTTTTTATTTATTTATTTCATAATAATAGTATTTGTATCTATATCTACTACTAGTGCACTAAGATTTAGCTGTGGTCAATCATTAAGCCGTAGTTGCTGTGCTATTTCATTTTAGTTGAGTTTTTGGACTTAGAAAATAATATATTTTTACGACAATAAATTCTGGGGTACGGTTAAATAATATGATATTATTTACGCTGTGAAAGTTAAATTAAATCGAGTGGTTATTTTATAGTGTTACTCAAATATGTTTCCGCTTCGTTCTTTTATTGTAATTATTCAAAAAAATAGCACAGTGACCGTTGGCACCTTAAGCATCTCACAATGACTGTTGTGTGACGATCGTATGGATAATAAAATAATTTCCTTACAAAACTGAGTTTTACCGCCACAAAAATATTATTGCTTCAGAGGTTTCGCGTTACCGAGAAAAATATTCGTAATTTTATTATTTTTTTAGTTTTTCCCATTACCTTAACTACAAACATGATCGGCGCTCCAGAAGCAATCGTGCACTCTACCTATTCAAAAATATACGCATGACCACTAGCTAAACGAACTATTAAGTATATCATTTCGAAATGATAGGTTACAAGAAAATAAATAAGAACTTTCATGGAAAATTAATACATCAAAACTTTTGGCGTAATACATTCACTAAATACTGGTATTGTATTCGCCACTACATATACATATATAAATATAACATCTTAAAATTAGCGATCCAAAAATATGAAATATACAATACATGTTGCATTCGTGCGCCCCCAGGTGCCTGTACCTAGCAAGGGACTCTCGTCTCCATCCCCCACGCACAGCGTCTGTAATCGCTTGTTGAGTATTGCGACTTTTGCCGTTTTGCCACCGGAGGGTGCAAAAGCCGCCACAACTGGACGGTTATGTCTCAATCCTCGTCGCGTGACATTTATATTCCTTTATGAAAACTCCATTCCCCACAAGGCCTAACGGACAATGCGGGGAATAAACCAGCTGTCCACATTCTCTATCATATCCCTCTGGGCCTCTCAATATCTAAACTCAATAGGAATCGTTCATTGAAAGTGCTGAAACTGAATTCAGGAAAATACTCTGAAACCGATATCCGTAACTTTGTAAGTTTAATCAGGTAAAGGTAATTAAAATAAGTGAACTTCCAGTCCCGGCCCTGCTCAAGCAAAGCAATCTCATTCGATACTTTTGCTTTATAAAAATACGAATCGAAAATATGTCGACGGCAGCACGCCCTTACCGTTAAGCTATAGTTAAATCTATTCTTAACTATATACTATATACTACTTTAAAATATCAGAGAATTCAGAAAAAGGGAATATTAGGTAGTATTTCTATATTAGGTACTTAGTATTTCTATATTAAGAGGTGCACAACCTTATTTTTTCATGAACGCTAGGTAATATGGCATTTAGGCTTTAATTAGGGACCTAAAACAAAATATCTATCTAACTAGTGAACTAACAGGTCGATGGATAAACAATTTGTTTAATAGGAACTGGGAGAAGGACATAAAGGAACAGACTAGACTGTGTAATAAGGAAAACAAGTTGAAGGTACAGCTCTAGTGAATGAAAGAGTTGAAGAAGATTTCCCAAGATACTAAACTACGAGTCGACTCAACTTCGAAAGATTGAACTTGTTCGATGATGATCTAAGGCTTCACTGCGTAGACTAAAGAGAGTTAATCTAATTAGGCTGGAATGGAACTGAAATATATTTAAAACCTTCAATACCGGTAAAGTCGACCGGGGCCGAACTATCGCAAGTAACTTGTAACCTTAAATACGATAAAATCTCAAAATTCTCACAGCTCGTCGGGCTTATTGTATTAACGCTAAGTGCATCTACTTTATAAGAACAGTGGCTTTTTTAATAATTTGAATTTGTACCTAACCTATACTCCGACACTACTCCATTGTTAAACAAAAGAAAATTCGAGAACCCAAATACAACTCGAATTTCTCAAAATTTTAAGCAATTTTACTGAAAATTATTTAAATTTTACATTATCATCAAATCCAAACGACTCTTTCTTTCAATTCATGGAAACACTGAATAGTTAAATTTCCTTCGTCTCATTTTACAGCCAATACGTTGATGATCTAATTAAAGTACTTCCAATTTAAGAGTTTTCAAAAATATGATGTCCAATAAATGTTCTAAACGATATATCCAATAAATGTTCTAAACGAATATCTCAAAAATACATTATGAAAATATAATACGAATACGATAAAATTTATGCTAAATATAACCCTGTCTATGACCTGAAGAGTTTAAAAGAAAATAATATTGGAATCCAAACTCTGAACAAGTCATTTTGAAGGAAACCCCTAACAAAGCAAATTTACAAAAACTTAAAATTACAAAAACAGTTACTACGAAATGAACTGTTAATTAACGTGGCTGAGGTTGCTCACAACTCGGGAAAATCCTGTTTTAGAAGAATTGAGATTTGAAACAGCTGCTATACTTACAAATATTTTTTTATGAACTAATGAATTATGTAACATGGTAACTTTGAATCACGTGGTCGACCAAGCCGGATAACTTTTATTATTCCTACTTTTTTATTCTATAAGGAGCAACATAACACTAAATTATTTCTTGGCCCTCCTATAGTTGTCGAAAACAGTTGTGGTGAAGATGAAGAACACTTGCCAGTCACATCTTGAAGAGCAGCTCCAGAAGCAGGTCTTCATCAGCATTCAATGGCGTACCTGGTGATAGGTAATTGACGACCCTGGCCCTATAACAAAGTAATATAGTAAAAATTCGTACATACATGAAATTTATCCTACTTCTGACTAATTAATCGAGAGAGCAAAGCGAGCGATCAAGTTATCTTGATAGTCAACAGGTTTACTATCAAGATTCGCTGTTAAGAATATGAGTTAAATTGGTCGAAGGGTTGGTAAGGTATATAAAAGGGGTATCCAAAAAATAATAATACAATTATAAAATGTGTAATAAAGTTTATACATTCCAAAACTATTATTATTTTTATTTTAGGCCGTATGGTATTCGAGATACAATTATAGTAACAATAAAAACCATCATAATCATTATGAAATGTATTAAATCTAGTTAAATTTATGCCTGTTCTTCGCGGCCAAGCGCAAACCGACGGGGCTCAGAGGATGGTACCTATAGGTGCTGGGCAAACCTACTCCATCTAAACGTATCTCAAGCACTACCGCGTCCTGTTGTGCCTGAGTAAAACGTCCCACCAGACGCTGTAAGATATAATTATCTAGAATATATGTTATAAGGCTTTACTTTTGTATAAAAAAATATCACAGTAAGGGTTAATGCATCAAACCGCATTTCAGCGGACGGCAGCAGTGGCTAGATTAGATTTAGGGATCCCTAGTGGGATATTAATTTTATTTTCTTCGCCCAAAGGTCATGTACTTAACATTACCATCTATAAATAGACCATAGACCGGGCAATAATGTTCCGTGGTCCGTTGGGTGAAGTAAATCTTCTTGCAAGTTGAGGAACGAGGGTATTGGGAGATAATCTTTAGGTTGAATCAGCCTGCCTGAAAATATTTGGGATACCAAGAAAATCCTGACCGGATAAGACTACCTAGCTGAAAGCTGATATAATAATAAACATTATAAATAGCGAAGCGATGAGTAGTAATAAAATGCAGTACAATAATACAGTACATTAGTTTATTTGGGACAAGTTACAAAGGTACAGTAAAATGTTGGGAAGACATGATAACTGCAGTAGTTATAAAAGTCCAGCCTCCTTACATTAAGAACAGTTTGTTCCTTTAGTTTCCTAGAATACTAAATTTTTAAGCATGTTTGAGAGTGTTTAAGCGAGTGTGTGAGTTTGTGAGGATCTATTAGGGTGTGTATGTAAGTATGTGATTGTGTGTGTGGGGGGGATGTCTTAAAAACGCCAGTTTCGTATCAGTCTACAGGCTGGTGTAAAATCACAGGTGGTTTTCAGGAGAAACTCACGTGTCTATTTGTGAGTGTGTGTGTATACAGCCTGGCGCTACAATGGCGACATTAAATTAACACACGGGTAGAGCTACTTGTCAGTAATCATAAAAAAAAATATCTGTTAATAAAAGTCCATAACTGAATTTTCGATATTTTCAAACAAACTAAATGATACATACAGTACCAAAATTTAAATCATTCTTTATGTGAGCGCTACTTACCGACGGTACTGAACGGCAACGCCGCGCCGCGCGCCGCACAGCTGGGCCGCCGCCGCTTATTGGTTCGAGAACAATTTGGCAACGTTGGCAACGCAATTTCAGTGTCTCATTCTAACAGTACTTTCTTTGCTCTTCATACGGTGTTATGATCCGTGACCCCGGCAGATGACCTCTGCGCTACAGTTTTTTGCGTACAGGTTGCTCCCAGATGATAATAAACAATATTGTCTCTTTTTGAGAAATCATACATTGAAATGAAATAAAAACGATTACTATAATCTGAAAACGGTTAACTGGATACGTAGGTTAATTAAATGTCGCCATTGTAGCGCCATGCTGTATTTACAAAATTACAGATGTTCTAATTTCAACTTTCATTAACGACGTTATGGAAGGCATTTGAAAATGCATGAGATGAGATCTAAATATTGAGTATGGTATGCTCTTCAGTTTGTTACCTATTGGGCGTGGGCGGCGTATTGGTGGTGCGCGGCGATGAGCTTCGGCGGGCAGCCGACAGCAGGGCCGCCTTCGCGCTTTCGGCTCGTGCGCTCTGCAACCTGGTGACGACACACGCATAAAGCTCGATCCCAACATGACTACATAAATCTTGAAAAAAATATATGTAAAGGCGTTGGAATCATTTCTCAGAGCTCTCGGTAGAATTTTATTATGGGCAATAATTAAAAATGCGGATGCGCCAAGATATATCTAGACACGCTACTCGCTAGTAGTAGTTAAATGAAAATCCTAATCGATCCACAAAGAATCATTAAATATCAAAAAAATATATAAATAATAACGGACACGCACTGTTGACAAAAAGGGATTAAAAAACTTCATAACAAAGTAATTCAAAACAAACACAATCAAATTAATTTTGACTAAGTAGATGTTTTTATAAAAACTAACTTTTGAGAATAAAATATACTTCTACGTAAAGTGTCCAAAATATATAGATTTTCATAATCCGTTATATAAGTTCCAATTTCAGAACTAAGAAAAGCAAAAAAGCCAATTACTGTTAACGCGTAGGTATCAGTTTTACTATAAATATAGCTTAAATAAAAAAAATCTTTACTTTATCCCAAGTATAAAGACCACATTACGCGATGAAACTGTAGGAGTTATATTTAATGTAATATAAATTTTCATATTAAACACTACTTTGTTTAACTAAGACTTACGCTAGTTGTGAATTCTTCCCACGTACTGAGAGGCGTGTAAAAAATATAATATTATCGCAGGCAAAAACAATTTTGAACAAAAGGTTAAAGTTGCATTTTATAAAGTTTTCTAATACAAAAAGTAAAACTTTAAATGAAGAGCATTGTTTGTATTGTGTGTTGGAAAATTCATATAACTTTATAGTTTATAATTAAGAAACCTGAAAAGCGAAAATCTTAATCGAAGAACTACCTAGGAGTACTACTAGACCCAGACATCTGAATTTGACGACCGAAAATATATCTTGAGAACCGTCACTCATTTAATGTGTATTGCATAGAAGTAGTCAAATAAATAAAGCTCTATTCGTCGAATTCGAAGCCATAATCTGAAATGCCTATTGGAATTTAAAAAAAACTCAATTACGCGCTAACTGCAAATTTTCCTTGGTGACCTGCAATGAGCTGTAAACATACAGCTTTAATTTAAAATAACGCTCTGCATAATTTATCAAATTATGATAAATTTATGAATTAATCATAGTTATAAACAATTTTTTTTGTAAAAAATTCATGCTATAGGCTTCTGAGTATTTGTTTCTACGATAAGCGTACGGACAACATGGTTACAGTTACAGGCTCAGTTTACACCATGATTATGGCGTACGCAATAGTGCTGCACATCAAGAAGCAATAATAATAATAATAAGTTCATTTATTTCAGACAGGTCCATACAGAAAAACAATTTTAAAGAGCCAAAAATCAATAATTACCTAACCTAACGCACATTAAACATAGAGGATCTGGAAGCCATTACGTCGTACGGCATTCCATTTCCGCACGACGGGACAGTCAACCGTGTCCAGTATTGTGACGAGGAGGCTATTGGGGCTAACTCGCACGCGCATTAAGGAGGCAACTCCGCATAATTACGTGGAATCCATCTACACCTGATTCTGCACACATTCCTGACGCGCTACAGAAACGAGGCAGCCCCAAAAGCATCCTCAGGCCATTATTGTACTGGACGCGCAACTTAATAAAATAAATAAATAATAAATAAATATTCCGGACATATTCACACGGTCAACTGATCCCAAACTAGGCATAGCCTGTACTATGGGTACCAGAGACTGATATACATAATAGATATATATTTAACACCCAGACACAGAACAAACATCTGTGTTAGTCACAAATGTTTGTCCAGTGCGGGAATCGAACCCGCGACCTCTAGCGCAGAAGGCAGAGTTACTACCAACTGAGCTATGAGGCCAGTTATTTAATAACAGTTAATAACAGCAAACAGTCAAATACAAAACCCTGTACCGCTAGGATTTCAAGTCATGCATCACTATGACTTAGAATCCTAGTGTAGGGTTAGGGTCCAACAACACGGAATCGTAGTGTGGGACACTGCCATCACCATGTTATCAGACCTAGAACAATATTAGCAGATCATACCAACAACGTTTGTCCCGTCGTCGGCGTCGTCTAGAACAATATTAGCAGATCATACTAACAACGTTTGTCCTGTCAGCGTCGCGGGGATCATACTCGCACATCTTACGTCTAATCTTACTCGCTACACTACGCTATTGAGGTCGTCAGTTGAGTACAGATAATGTCATGGTAACACGACAAATACTTTGAAAATACCAACTCAGAGACAAGTTGTACATCTTTACAATAACTTATTGAAATCAAATGGGTGTTTATCGCGTACCTTATTTAACTAAAATATAAAATAAGGTACGCAATAAACACCCGTTTGATTTCAATATACCGATAGCGAAATTTAAAAAATATTTTAACAATACAAAGCTGTACAATAGTTGACCTGTAAGTAAAGCTTTGATAAAACAAATGTCCAATAAATCATTCGCAGACTAGACAACAGTCTTAAAAAACAAACTAGGGGAAGGATCAAGCAACTTTTAAAAGAGGATTCAATGAATTTATTTAACATCGACTCAAAAGGAGAGCCTCGGAATTTAAGCAGCAACGATTCCGAACAAAAAACAAAAGTTTTCGACGAAAGTTTTTTAGAAATTTATGTTCATCAAAACTTCACAAAAAGGACTCGGGAATTCGTGGAAATGTAAAAAGATGAAAGCCCTATTTAGAATTATTAAATTAAATCGCTTCGCTATTTTGAGAGTATAAGGACTTGTTTTGAGCAGAAAGTTGAAATAACAAATTAACTAACCCACATAAATAGACAGTAGCTTTGATCATCCTATCCTACTAATATTATAAATGCGAAAGTTTGTGAGGAATTTTAGATGTTTGGGTATTTGTTGTTCAATCACGCCGTATCGGCTCAACCGATTTAATTGAAACTTAGAATAGATAAATTATTTACCTAGAATAGCATATAGGCTACTTTTTAAGTAGGTACCACGCGAGCGAAGCCGCGGTCTAGCTAGCACTAGGTGAATGAATGAATGAATGAATGGCTTTTATTTGCATGAAGTATAGTACATATAGGGTGAAGATAAACATCGCGAGGTAACCTGCGGCTTAGTCAGCTCCGCACGTATTGGCCATATATTTCCGGTAGATAAGGTGATGTTATTATTATTATGCAATTTTGAAGAAGAAGTTTGTTTTGAAAAATATATTTTTATTAATCATCATCATTTCAGCCGTTTGACGTTCACTGCTGAACATGGCCTCCCCCACAGACAGAGCAAATTCCCCATCATGTGAGGGGATTTGCCCATACTCACCACGCTGGGCATACGAGTTAGCGAGCGCAGTTAGAGCTATCGTTGTTAAAATGAGGGACACTGCTGCCCATCCCCTAGCTTTTTTCCCTTAGTCGCCTCTTACGGCATCCGCGGATAGGTAGATATGGAGGGGCCTATTCTTCAGCCACGGCCAATTTTTTTATTATGAACTTTTAATTATTTAGCTTCTATTATTATGTCAGTAATAATACGAACCTATTCGAAAACCATCGATGTCCTGGTCTTTAATGAAAATGATCTTATAAAATATTCAATAAAGACTCGACCTTTGTCGTAACAATCGCCGGTTTGAGCTTCCTTTGTGATAAGACTTTCTTCAGAAATAATAAAGAATTCTGTGAGAGGTTATTGAAATATTATTTTTAGGTGGTTCAAGGCTGAGTATTGGTCCAGTTTCTATAATCACTTTATTATTAGCTAATTTCAAGGCACAAATCTCTCAGTAAACACTCTCAGTGCATTTAATGTCCCAAATAGCAGTCGCCTCTTTTTTTATACAACTAAAGTGGCAAACAAGCATACGGCCCACCTGAAGGTAAGTGGCTACCGTCTATTAACGCATGCAATACCAGAGGCATGCCGCACGCGTTGCCAACCCCGAACATCCCCCCTCCCGCCTTAAAAAGCCCTTAAAGAGCTCTAGCAACCTTAGTTACTGCAGGAACACAACATTATTTGAAACGAATAATGTTATTCCATTTCCGTCTGAGACGTATGGGGCGCGAGTTCGATTCCCGGTGCGGGACAAATGTTTGCATTATTTGCAAATATTTGTTCCATGGTACACTTAGTTTTTGATACCCACGACACAGGGAATCCTAGTGTGGGGTCAGGACAATGTATGTTACTGTTGGTTGCTATTATTTATTTGGCTGCGATCTTCTGTAAGGCAGAGGTACCTTCCAAGCGGGCTGCAATTTAGAGCGACTTTGTGCCCTACCTCCTCCAAAAAAATATACCTACTATAGATAAGCGATTCAAACAATACGTAAAGGAAGTAATAACCATACTTTTTTTATTCAAGTTTCGCCCATCCAATAAAAGATGTATTTACTTATCCTTTTCCATTCAAAAGGGCCTTAGTCCCACCCTAACGGCTGAGAGGAGACAACATTAGTTCCGGGTAAACAATTTAGATTTCCCAAGAGGATATAAAACGAATAAATTTGCAAAATGTTATTTATTAAACGGGATACAGAGGCTGACTTACGCCTACCAGAATTCGCATAAACCGCGAGTTAACCTGTCTTTTTCCCGTTGTACCGTATACACCATTGTCTTGCATCATCAATGGTGCAGATGCAACCAATGTAAAGAAAAATATTTTTTATAAAATATTTTTATTTATTGTGTTTATAAGGAAAATAAATAAATATAAATATTCCGGACATATCACACACGGTCAAATGATCCCAAACTAGGCATAGCTTGTACTATGGGTACCAGATACTGATATACGTAATAGATAAATATTTAATACCCCGACATAATTCATAATTTATTTATTGTTCGTGAAACTAGGTACATTGATAGATGGTGAGGTTTAGAGTACAGATCACTAGATTCTGACATCGGTCATACAAACATTATAAATACAAAGATTTAAACCAATATTAATTAGATTACAAATTACATAATAACTAATAAGTTACAAATTCAAAAAAATATAAATTTATCATTAATATCAATCTTATATAATATTAAATTAAATTAAGTTTGTCATACAAAAATTCATTTATACTATAATATGCTTTTTTAACCAAAATGACATTTAATTAGAGCTTAAATTCACTAATAGACAACATTAAATACGACATAGAACAAACAAATGTGTTAACACACAAATTTTTGTCCAGTGCGGGAATCGAACCCGCGACCTCTAGCGCAGAAGGCAGAGTTACTACCCACTGAGCTGTGAGGCTTATAATAAAATAAAAAATTTCATTCATTCATTAAATTTTTGAACGGATTACATACCTGACTTATTTCGTATTCTTGAACGAGTAAAGCCTGTTTACTTATAATTTTATTATTCTACTATTTTCATCTTCATTCACTATACAAGGTGATTCATAACATGTATACCATCCCGAAAGGGGGTTGTCCTATGTATTTTCATTTTTGTGTGCTCCAAGCACGAAAATTAACGACAGCGTTACTCTTACGATACGATAATAAATTTCAAATATTAGCCAATGCCTTCAGCGATGCTTGAAACCTTTTACTTCGGAACCCTAAAAATTATTTCTTTTGAGTTACGATAACTGAGGCTGAATACTTGTGTTCTTATAAGTACCTAATCCGAACGAGTACCGAATCTACTTAAGAGAATACGATTTCAGTATCCTTTAGCAGAAGTTATTACTATACGGTTCGTGGTTTTGTCGGTTTGAAATATGAAAAGGGTTGGGACATGTCTCTATATTGTTATTTACGTAATAATTTGATATTTCTGTATCGCTTTTCTTATCTTAAAAGACAATCATCATCATCATCATCATCATTATTTCAGCCGTGCGACGTCCACTGCTGAACATGGCCTCCCCTACAGTCAGAGCGAATTCCTTATCATGTGGGGGGATTTGCCCATACCACGCTGGGCATGCGGGTTGGCGAGCGCAGTTAAAGTTGTCGTTGTTAAAATGAGGGACGGAGGGCTTAAAGGACAATATAACGTTACTCATAAAGGTTCCCGAATAGCGATCACAAACCGAGCACGCAGTGTTGGAAGGCCAACCACCAGATGGACCGACGACATTTTATAATGTCGCAGGAAGTTGATGGATGGAATAGGCTCAAGACTATTCGTCATAGAGCTCTATATCCAGCAGTGGCCTTTTAAAGGCTGCATGATAAGCATGAAAATCAGAAAAAAATATCTCTCAACAAAAAAATTGTACCTAGGTAATTGTTTATTACCAAAAACGGGGTTTTTACTATGATTTGAGAGTTTTATTATTTATTGATATTCATTTGCATAAACAACCATATGCTTATTTGGATAGCTCAGAGGATTTGCAAGCTGAAATGGTTGTAAGTCGGCCATGTTTACTAACTAACATTTTTGCAGGTGACTTTGTATTGTACAGACGGATCTATCGAGCCTCATTCTCTCCTTTACTGTGAACTACTACAACTGTCGATTTAATTTTAATTCGTGTGAAATGTGTGTTATTGTGAAAAGGATTTTCCTGCAACTTCCAACTTTGCAGCAATCACATGGCATGTCACAAACTAATGCCATCCATACAATTGGATCTTTCCGCTGTCGTTAACGCCAACAGAAAATTGATTGGGTTTCAAGTTTACAACACCGGCTGAAGTATATTTTTATATTTATTACTACAAATCACAAAATTATCTTTATCATGCGTGTATTAGTCTCATTTTGGCAATTACTGGTGCAAAACTTTTTTGTTGCAATTTCTTAAGCTTATTTAAAATCGGCACCTAACAATTTTAGACAGCTCTAAAATTACCGCCATCCTTTTAAAGGAATCAGCAACATTTTAGATCTATAAGATTCAAGTTAGTTTAGGATAGATTATATCTGATAATAATGGATCGACACCACTAGCTCTGTGTTAATAGAGTCGACTATGGATTAGCACTTACTTGATCTTGGTCTGCCTCATGAATTGCTGAATCTTCCGCGCAGCCTGGTTTTGACGTCTCTGGGAGTATGTCCTTCTGTGTATATTCAAATTGACCATATTATTTAGAAACCAGAAATCAATTATACTACTTATATGTCTATCTACTAAATAGAGTATCTACCTTCTACTATGTAGTTTTTATTATAGCTAATTTACTTACTTGACAGCGTTGTTCGATGCCATCCGGCGCGCACGCATCGAGCGATACCCTCGCTGGATCACAGTGGCCGCCGCATGCATTTGTTTCAAGTACGCAAACTGAGAGAAAAAAGTTTTATTTTGAAAATTCTTACTAACATTACGTTACTTCCATATTGTATGGATGGGTATACGTGGTAAATATGTGGGAGGCCTAAATTAAGCCAAAGATCTCCTCAGAGCATTCCCCATTATGAATATTTTAAATGAATTTACAATATCCTCAGTAATTTTAAGAGAGTTGAGGACCAAGGTACAGTCGCCTGCAATAAGATGTATACATTCCACAATTTTAAAAATGATGCCACAGTATTAACGTTATTAAGGTACATTGCAAAAACTAGAAAATAGTTTACCTACCATCAACTTGTGCCATTTTCAACTTAACAGTGTATCTATCATCTTCATCTGTATTGTGGTATCATATTGAAGATTATGAAGTGTATACATCTTATTGCAGGCGACTGTACCTAAAGAAAATCTACCTAGAGAAAATATGGGGCTTGCTGAATAGTTTACCTGCTTATAACGTCGGTAGCAATTTTGAATGGTAATGGCGGCCGCAGCTGCACGGCGCTGCAGTTGCCGCCCGCGGTACTGCCGGTACGCCTTCTGAATGGTGATGGCCGCTGAGTAGAGCTCGCGCTGCTCACGATCTAAAAACAATGAGAAATATTTCTAAATTGGAGCAGCCCGCCTGGGAGGTACCTCCGCCTTACAGAATATCGCAGCCAAATAACATTATTTGTTACAAATAATGATGTTTTCCTGCGGTGAATAGGGTTGTCAGAGCTCTATCAAGGGAGGGGGGTTCGAGGTTGGCAACGCGTGCGTGATTTCTCTGGTATTGCAAGCGTTCATAGGCTACGATAACCATTTACCAACAGGTGGGCCGTCAGCTTGACAGCCATGTTAGATATATAAAAATAAATAGGGATGGCCGCGGACAGGCTGAAGAAAATACGTTCTCCTTAAATGCTTTCAAAAGCTTACAATCTTACCATTTAAAGTCAAACTGGAGAAATGCGTCGTAGCATTCAGAAACTCCTGAAGCGTGGCCGGGGGTGAAGCGGATGAGGAATGTGACGTCAGAGCTAAACGGGGGGAGGGTGGCGGAGGGGAGAGCGCCGAACCAGGGGACACCGAGCCTGATGAGCACGGGGTGGAGCCTCCACAGTATCTGGAACAAGATTTAAATGGTAAAGATACTTATAATGAGAAACTATATATACATATACCTTATTATGAGAAACACATTTCAAAGCTCAGCTGGACTTATATCCATCTAGATTTACCTTTAGCAGTTGGATCTCTTTTCATTTGAGTCAGGGTCACCTGTCTATTTTTAATCGTTACCTTGATGCTGCTTGTAGCATACGCATCCGAAATGGAGATGATAGCTTTCTGCTACTCTGGGGAGACCTTGAAAGAAGGTCTTACTCTTGATAAAAAACGATGTTCAAGTCTAGGCTAGCGGAACAGCAGTACCAATATATGCAGGTAACCTACCTTGGACTGCAACCAGCCTCGATGAGTTTCCTTTCCGATTGTCCATGAGCTGATGATGAAGGGATGGAGTAGAAGGGTTCACAGTTCACACAGATATAAATAATGAGAGATATCACACGTGAAAGTTCGATAGGTTTTTGAAAGCTTTTGGCGGGCTTTCACGATATAATTTTCGATATGGCGCGATGCGCGTGCGGTTCGATGGGCGGTCACCAAGCTTCTCTTTCCGGCTGTCACTCCAAGCTTTGACGTGTAGGTACACTGCATGACAGCCAAAAATATTGACGTCTCGATACTGCTGCATTTTGATAGACTAGATTTGAACATCACTATGTTGAATTAGATAAAGATGCGTTTCGTTTTTGTGTTAACGAAACACTGCTATTTGACGCATATACTATCCTTATCAAAATTTTAAACTAACTAGGTACCTTAGTCATGGTCATAATGCTTAATTATATTCTGCTATCATAAATGACTCTGATTGTTTATATTACTCCCAACTCACCTATAAGTATTATCGCAGAACTCAAAGCTAAACTCAGTGTTGAAGGTGGTGGTGTCGTCAAGAAGCGGGGTCATTAGAGTATCTTCACCGCTGCTGCCGCTGCCGTCCAATCCACACCCCAGCAGAGATGAGCTCTCGTTCTGTAGATAACAATGTCAATGTTAACAAATCTGATAGTCACATGCACAGTTCTACCTGACATGTACTTGTGATACAATTTCTTTTGACCAATATTCTATTGTAGCAGTTGGACCTGGCGGAGACGGTGAGACGAAAGGCCAAAGGTAGTTATACACCGGGTGAACAGATGGGAACCCACCTTCCCTTTGCCCAGGAATTAGATCCGATGGGCTCATTTGATTTTATTTATTTATTTTATTTATCATAAAATAAATAAATAAATATTCCGTACATATCACACACGGTCAACTGATCCCAAACTAGTGTGTATGTCTACAGCTTACACATAACGAATTTCTGAATTCTGAGTATGCAAATATTTAGTGCATAATTGGTGCAATCTGAAAATCCAATTCAAAATTTAGGTGCCAAAGAGGTTTCTGAGATATGAGCCAAAAACTATGTGTCAGCTGGAGACCCGGGTCTACAGCTTGCACATCCAGTACTGCCAAACGGCTGACGCGAGAGCTATGAAAACTAGTCAGATATTTAGTGCCAAATTAGTGCCAAAGGTACTAAAAATTTCAGGCCTGTAGCTTAAAAGGTTTCAGAGATATGAGCCAAAAACTATGTGTCAGCTGGAGACCCGGGTCTACAGCTTGCACATCCAGTACTGCCAAACGGCTGACGCGAGAGCTATGAAAACTAGCCAGATATTTAGTGCCAAATTAGTGACTAAGGTACCAAAATTTTCAGGCCTGTAGCTAAAAAGGTTTCAGAGATATAAGCAAAAAACTATGTGTAAGCTGTAGACCCGGGTCCCCAGCTTACACATTTCGTTACGCCAAACCGCTGATCAGAGGGCAATAAACTTTAGGCAGGATTTTAGCTTATAATTAGTGCCTAAGGTACCAAAAATTTCAGGCCTGTAGCTGAAAAGGTTTCAGAGATATAAGCAAAAACAGTTTTCCCGCCAAAAAATTCAAATAAAGTTATTGAAAATCGCCTCATTGCGACGTTGCCACTTCGCTTAAAAAGATTGTCAAACGACTTTAAACTTTATTTACATGTCACGAAGATTGATTTTGGTATTTGATCATTAAAAAAGTTCATTGGTTTTGTTGAGTTTAGTCTAGGAGCTCGGAGGTTAAAATAGTTTTCAGCCAAAACATACCGTGTTGCCATCGATGTAATCGTATCTCGTAGACTTACGTCTTGATTGATGATGGAAGTCAGAGGCAATCACGACGACATCATCGCCCTGAGTCAAATTCTTTGTCAGTGTCGGCAAGTTATTTATAATCTCTCTGATAGGAGCACTTGGCTTACAAATGGATAGAACAGATTGGTAGTCATTATTATGTCAGTGTATAAATTCTCCAAGAGATTTTCCGTATGTATCGCACAATATTAGCATTTTCTTAGGTCTATTTTGTGAAATTACGGCGGTATCCTCAGCTATAAGTCTGGGTTCATGGTTTTGGGTACTGTTATTCGTTTGGTTTCCAGTGTTCTCCTCTGTCGTTAGCTTCTCTACGGATCGAAGTCCTATTCTCGTAGTAATCCCGTTGTCTTCTTTATTCTTTATTGTCACGACCTGTTTTGTTGCTATTGATTCACTCGTTTTAATTGTTTTTGTCTTCCCTTTTTTCGCTACTAATTTTTTTTGTATTTTTCTTTCTATTCTGTTAGTCTTTATCATGTTTCACTTGTTTATTCAATGTTATAATATTTTTACTTAAGTTCTTGGTCTTTGCTGCAGTTTTAATATCTACGGTGTGTCTAGAATTTTTTAATTTTATGTTTTCACTTTGGAGCTCAATTATTTGGCTTATTAAATTGTCCAATTCTTCATTAAGTATTTGGGTGTTCTCATTGGTTTCCAACTGGAGCGTTTTTTGTAGTGGTTCGAACAGCGCTGCATTATTTTCGTGCATACGTATTACGTTTAATGCTTCTTCATATTCATTGAGATTTGCAGTTCGTCGCTCAATCATCTCTTTTATCTTATTTCTTTCCGTTTCAGTCTCTTGTAATTTTATTACTTGTTCTGCAAATGCTACTTTGAGTGACCCATTTTGCGCCAAGAGATTTTATAATCCTTCGCGCAGTCGTCTTGTTCCTTTAGAAGCTTCAAATTCAAGTTTTGTGCTTTTTGTATTTCAGCGGTCAATTTTCTAATTCTACGGCAACATGGTTTCTTGTTTGGGGCATTCTGGAACGATCAGAAAACGCAAAAAGTCGATTCGGATGAAGAGATTCGATCCAGGGCACGTCGTTACTGACGATTATTGAGTCCACCGCCTCGACCGCTACGCCAGCGGTACTTTACTTGCAGCGACGAAATAAGTGTAGAGGTTGAAAGAACTATTTCTTAGAGTCGCAGATCGTTGTAATAAAAAAATCGACCGTCATTACACTTTTTTGCACACCCTCATTAGCTTTTTAGTTCAATATGACTTATTGATAAAAAACTTTTATTTAGTCATTATAACGAGGCACTTACGTATAATATTGTGACGCGTTCGTTATTTTGGTTGTTATAATTTTTGAGAGTAGATCGCCAAAATGGTTTAAGGTAAACATCATGAAGAAACCAGAGGTTTAGTCAGCTCGCACACTACGAGTACTTACGTGTTAATAGGAAACAATACAATGCCACAAATCTGGGCCCCGATCGCGCTAAATTTTTGCTTGTGGCGCTCTGCGGTATATTTTAAGGGATGAAGATGAAGTTTTCCAAACGCTGGCCATTAGATAAAACAGAATCGAAACCATTGTGTAAGTATCATCATCATCACCTATTTGAGTCCACTGCTGTACATAGTGTACCTACCACTAATTAGAGGTGGATAACTCGAGTCAGTGACCGTGGCGGCCCCGGCTGAAGATTAGGCCCCTCCTAACCTCCTACCCATGGATGTCGTACTAGGCAGGCGAGTAAGGGATGGGCAGCAGCTTCTCCTATTTTCACAATGATTTTCAAATTCCCCCCACCCCCATGACAGGAAGTCACTCCGGAAATCTGTGGGGGAGGCCGCTGTTCAGCAGTGGACTTCAAACGGCTGGAATGATGATGATGAACTCGAGTCAGAACACGCATCCAGATCGAATCACAGGGTACTGAGCCGCAGGTAAATGGATCACGTCGCTCCCAAGCAGCTGAAGCAGCTCAACGGCTCAAAGTAGTTCTACTTCATCTGCGATTCATGCGACCCTGACCCTGATTAGAAACGATTTCATACGATAACAATTTGTATTATTTTCAACACTATTAAGTCCATATTAGAAAAGCTGACCCGTTTGATGAACTGATTGCTAGTACCTTATTGCATTGTTTGCTTCACTTTACCTGATTCATCTGAAATCATTCATAGATCTACTTGCGTGGTTCAAGAGCGCGTGCTGCGAGCTGATTTGCAGCTCAGGTATTTTGAGTGAGTTACCCACCACTACCACTTAGAAACTTTGATGTACCAAATAAAAACTATAGTAGGTATTATTATAATATTATAACTAAAAAATTTTTGTTTATTTTTAGATTTTGACGCCTTTTCTTTTTTAGTTACCAGCATAATTTTAGTGATACTTCATCATCTTATCCTATCTAAGCTTCTGAATTCTTTAACCTACATGATATATACTTTAAACATACATAAGCCTCTCGATTTGAGAGCAAAAGACTTGGCGGCAGGAATAAGATGCCACAGCCAGCCCGAAAGGGAAAAGCATAAAAAAATGCAAACTTCAAGAACGAAAGAATGACACGATAATGTTACGCGCCTGTACAATATCGGGCAGCCTGTAAGGACGTGGACACTCTGATAATGTACAGCCAGCCATATTCACAGCATCTAATTCTAAATGGGGGAATAAGATCTGCACTGACGTCCCGCGTTGTGGTGCGCATTCACAGCATTTTATTGCAATAATTTTTCCAATAATACGAAGCCACCTAGCTTTAGACGGCGGAGTCATATATCTCATCATGTCACATAGGAACCTACTCATCATGTCACATAGGAACCTACTCATCTATTCCTTTCGTGACGTGGTTTATAAATGGTTCACATCTACCTACCTTATGTGAGGTACCTACCTACTTCCCTATGTTTTGTAGGTCTAGGTACAAAGTGTAGGTACGTAGTACCTAGGTATAATAAATACTTGGTACCTATACCTAGCTAGACCTACATAAGTAAGTACCTTACATAAAGTACGTAGGATTGTATAATATTATGCAAACACGTCACGAAAGTAATAGATGGCTTCCTAGTACCTAGAGCTAACCAAACTTAGGTAGAACTAAATTGCCTAAATGCGTAATAAAACACTTCAAAAAACCATAAATAGGTAAATAACTAGTACCTAGGTACTAGGTAACTACCATCTATAATTTACTAGCCAACTTAGATATGAACAAAATGAGCAAATACGTCACGGTAGTACCTAATAGATACCTGCATATCCAACTTTCATATGTGCTACCTACCTACCTACCAAGGTATCTTGATTAACCTAAATACCTTACCTGACTTCTTCTGACAGACTTTTATTTCTGCTTTAGTGTGTGGCTAGGCGGAGCAATGATCTATGAAATGCGGGGCGGTGGCGCGGGCAGAAAGTGTATGAGAATGGCCGGACATAGGGCTCAGTGGCGCGTATTAGGGTTGACCTATGTCCAGCAGTGGACTAGTGTGGGCTGATGATGATGATGGCTACAATGGAGGCCAATTTCATACGTCAGTTTCGAAATTGAAAATCTATGGAACTTCAACCGAAGTAACAAATTATGTAGGTAGGTACTAACCAATTACTTACAATATATTTTTATTTTATCTAGATCGATCGACACCTATCTTACATATGAGATAACGGCTAGGTTAGAAGTACAACAAATTCAGAAGATGAAGATACTACCTAATAAGAAGCTGTGTAGGTATCACAAAAATTATGCTAGTAACTAACAAATGTTAGTAACTTACCTACATTAGAGGTAGGTACAGTATGTCCAGTGGACTTCAATAGGTTAAAGATACCTCCTACATAAAAGTTTCGATTCTGTTTTATCTTTATCCAGCCAATTCTATCCATAGCCAGCGTTTGGAAAACTTCATCTTCGTCGCATATAATATACCTACCACAGAGAGCTTCAAGACGAAAGCCTACAGTCAGTGCGCGTTGCCAGCACCAAAAAGTTACGAACGGCGACCACACTCCGAATGACGCAGTGTTGAAAGGCCCCGCACCCTATGGACCGACGACATTGCCAAGGTTACTGTAATTCACTGAATGGAAATGGCTCAAGACCGTTCGTCGTGGCACTCTTTATGGGAGGCCTATGTTCAGCAGTGGACTTCTGCAAAATGAAAAAATATTTTTGTGATACATGTCCTCTAATAGGTAAGTATCCAAAAGGGAGGTCATTCAACTTATCGTTGATGTGTATATACTAATTCCGGAACATTTTGTATACATACACTAGTTCACTGAAGTCAAAGATAAATCTCTCTTTTTCGAGGTACGACACACAAGGTACATCGATGGCAGCACTGGGTATGCTTTGGCTGAAAACTATTTTATCCTCCGAGCTCCTAGACTAAACTCAACAAACCAAATTAACTTTTTTAATGATCAAATACCAAAATCAATCTTCGTGACATGTAAATAAAGTTTAAAGTCGTTTGACAATCTTTTTAAGCGAAGTGGCAACGTCGCAATGAGGCGATTTTCAATAACTTTATTTGATTTTTTTGGCGGGAAAACTGTTTTTGCTTATATCTCTGAAACCTTTTCAGCTACAGGCCTGAAATTTTTGGTACCTTAGGCACTAATTATAAGCTAAAATCCTGCCTAAAGTTTATTGCCCTCTGATCAGCGGTTTGGCGTAACGAAATGTGTAAGCTGGGGACCCGGGTCTACAGCTTACACATAGTTTTTTGCTTATATCTCTGAAACCTTTTTAGCTACAGGCCTGAAAATTTTGGTACCTTAGTCACTAATTTGGCACTAAATATCTGGCTAGTTTTCATAGCTCTCTCGTCAGCCGTTTGGCAGTACTGGATGTGCAAGCTGTAGACCCGGGTCTCCAGCTGACACATAGTTTTTGGCTCATATCTCTGAAACCTTTTAAGCTACAGGCCTGAAATTTTTAGTACCTTTGGCACTAAATATCTGGCTAGTTTTCATAGCTCTCGCGTCAGCCGTTTGGCAGTACTGGATGTGCAAGCTGTAGACCCGGGTCTCCAGCTGACACATAGTTTTTGGCTCATATCTCAGAAACCTCTTTGGCACCTAAATTTTGAATTGGATTTTCAGATTGCACCAATTATGCACTAAATATTTGCATACTCAGAATTCAGAAATTCGTTATGTGTAAGCTGTAGACATACACACCCCAAACTAGGCATAACCTGTACTATGGGTACCAGAGACTGATATACATAATAGATAAATATTTAACACCCAGACACAGAACAAACATCTGTGTTAGTCACAAATGTTGTCCAGTGCAGGAATCGAACCCGCGACTTCTAGCGCAGATGGCAGAGTTACTACCAACTGAGCTATGAGGCCAGTGAGAATTTTAGGAGGAGTGAGTCGAAAGCAAGTCCAATGTTTACCTTTATTCTTTCTGGCATCGCAGCGATGATTTGCTCTGCCAGTGTAAACACTCTGTCATCCTGCTCCCCTGAAATAATGGTGCATAGTAATGACCTCATAATCATCATCTTTCAAAGCTAAAACATCGATCTAATCACAGTTGGAGCTTATGAATAAGTAAAAATGCTTATTCATAACGGTTATTTCATAAAATGAATAAAAAGAAAATGTTTTTTTTGTGGGGTTGTCCTAATCCTTAGATGAACTATTTTTATTTTCAAAATGAATGCAATGTTATCTATTAATAATTATCAGTTTCAGTTAATTACCAAAATGTTATTCTAAGATTCATAAAATTAAATGTATGTTTTAATTTTGTTGATACTTTAGCATCTAAATATCATCATTACAATATTCTTGTCTATTTGAGTGACTTTCATGTTTTTTTTTGTAAATTCTGTGCCATTCAAATAAAAACCATATTTTGATAGAACCATACCATATCAGATTTTTTTACTCATTACCGTAGCATTTGAATCTGCAGAAAAACATACCGGTCCAACCAGCAAATTCAGTTTTTTGTCTTACCCAGTTCTAAAACTAGATGGGATGACTGGTGATGATATAAAAATCCGTCATTGATAGGACGCGTCTGATTGTGATATTACTGAAACTCATCATCAGGTGCTCAATAAACCCACAGTGCAGAAGCTCTTACCTTCCTTAGAAAATTTGCCATAAATACCACTACACATAAAAAGCCTTCCATATATATTGAACCATGCAAGCAATATAGCCATCATGCAGTGTTTCATTGTCAAGTATTCTCAAATTTTTGAAGTGTTCGAACTTTTATCAACGTTTTCTTGAAGTGTATAATTGAAGAACATTTTTTATATGCCAATCGATTTAGTTGTGATTCAAGGTACTGTGATTGTGGATAAACCGATTACGAACCACTGAAAGCAACATCGAAGGACAACATCGAGTAAGCCGAACCGAGCTATACTGGTGCTTATTCTAAATGCATTACATTTAGAATCAAGTCGGTTCAGCTTAATAGGATACTACAACACCAACACTAGGACACTCCGCTCAGTACTTGGATAAAAAGTAACAGAAGAAACTACAAGTGGTCTACCGACAAAGTGTGATCATTGTCAAGATCTACAGACTGGCGACATAGAGAAGGATAGAGATACACAGATATTCTTTGTTAGAAGAAGAGGATCGAGCGGCCAGAGCGGCGATGCAACTACTACATTCACAACATCGACAGCAGGACGAGCGGAGGGTTGTTGCTGCGACTTGAAATGGTATAGAACATATTGTTTTCTAATCTGAGCCAATTGTAACGACGGAGACTAAATGATAAATTGGTCGAGTCTGTGATCTCCTGGATTCTAAATCGAACTTCCGAATCACTTACTATTTATATTAACGGTTTGTTTTGAAAGTTTTTAGTAGTGTGGGTGCGCATACCAATCCTACGCGCATTAAATGTTTTGAAAGATTTTTTTTTAATACAACTAAGGTGGCGAACAAACATACGGCCCACCTGTTGGTAAGCGGTTACCGTATCAATCCCTTTCAAGAGCCATTTTTTAAATAGCCATAATACTATCACTTTGTTTCTTATGGAATCTCCTACCCTTGGGACGATGATGCTATATTTTACAAT
This sequence comes from Anticlea derivata, assembly GCA_947579855.1. Classification (NCBI taxonomy): domain Eukaryota; kingdom Metazoa; phylum Arthropoda; class Insecta; order Lepidoptera; family Geometridae; genus Anticlea; species Anticlea derivata. Next base: position 11,133,085 of record OX388269.1, read on the forward strand.
AATAAACATGAATAATCCCATTTATTTCTTTAAAATTCGCACACACATATCATCAATCTTATTTAATGGACATTTTTTTATAATTATGTTCAAGTAATCATGATTTCTCATAAAAAAATATACTTGACATTGTCAAACAAAAATTCCGGGGAGCTTGTATGAAATTTCGTGTAAGTCTCGTGGTTTCTCAGTACGAATTTCCTTCTTTACAAATTTGATCTCTATGTTCATACCGTTTCAGGCGCTGCACTGACCTGGTGCCGGCGGTGGTGGCGGCGGCGGCGGCGACGGTGGCGACGGCGGCTCGGATAGTACCTCGACGTCTATGAGCGGGCTGGCGGCGCGCCGCGGCGCCGTATCGCCTGCAACCACCGCGCTCACTGTCCGGTGGAACTAGCGGCCGAGTTCCTTTTCACTTGCCGTTCATAACTTACTATTATATTCTAGCAAACTATTTAGACTTGAGTTTTTTTCAGTAGCAAAAAGAACTTCGCAATTATTTGGTTACGTTAAATATAAATTTAAGCATTTTTGAACGATGATAATTGTTATCATCAAATTATTTTCGTTGATTGGTCAAACATTTTTATAAACTGAGTAATTACTACTGTTAAACTTTTTCGAAAATTTATTAAAATATGAGTGGCATTTAATGTATAGTATAAGTATTTTTAATAATCTAATCCAAGTAGCGCAAAATTGGTTGATATTTTTGCTAAAGGTTGTAAAAAGGAACTCAACTCGCTTGACGTTCAAAAGACCGTTGACGACGTCGAATGACCTCATCTCAATAAACGCAGCAAAATAAGACCCCAAAAGTTTTGTCCTTCCAAAGGTTATCAGCTGCCGTGCCGATATAAATAAATAATCACCAGCAAATGAAAAGTTAATAGACTAGTTAATGAGACCTGGTAAAGATTTAGGGGACTTACAAAGAGCGAGGTCCATGCGCCTTCCCATCTTGGAGTCCCCGAAACTATCCTCGGAGGTGTCAGAATCTAAAGGTAGAGACATACTTCGTTCCCACCTGTACGAAAAATCCACTCTGTTAGTAAAAAAACATGCAATCTTCTAAGAAACTTTCACCAATACATAAGTTCACTTCTAATGATTATAGTGTTAATGTATTGGTGAGTAGTGGCCTGTATTTTAGGGCAGTTACCTAGCCGAACTGCCATCAGTTTTGTCAATGGCAGAGTTGGATCTGAATGCGTCAGCCATATTGATACCGCTGTCGATTGATGGCCTCTTCACGAGGTTGCTTTCTAGGCTTCCCGCGCGTCCTTTTTGTGATAAGCTGAAAATGAAAAAAGTTTATTTGTACAATATATAATGTGTTTTTATTTTAAGATTTTCTACTTCTATTAATTGTGGGGTCAGTATAAAAAACATAATCACAATCCGCGTGTCTACTGTTTCATCATCCTTATCTTATCTTACCTACCTATTTAGTTCGAATGCTTAGCCAAGGTGTCGCCCAAATCGTTCAAACCTCTGTTTTGCCTCCACGGCTTTTTTGATTCCCCCAAAGGCGTCCCTCTCGCTTTGTCTGTTGTGCCCAGTATGACCAGCTGTCTTGTCCCATTCATGCTTCTTAGGCCTAGCTTTAGCCTACCTATTAGGCCTCAGAAACACTCCATCCTTAGTCGGCGGGTGTATCCTATCCAGCAAGTTGGCCAGGTTATTGTGTCCGGCTCGCCTGGCGGCTGCCGCGGCTTCCCGGGCCCCCGCCTCCGTGCGCGTGCCGGCGCTCCAGCGGGCGAGGACCACTGCTGTTTCTACGTGCCCGGCTGCACTTGCTACGATCTGAAATTCAGAAGTTTTGTTATGAAAACTAAACTGAAAACGTTCATAAAATATATACTTTAGCCACAGTTGAACGAGAATTTTGGCTCAAGTATAAATTACATGACATTTTTCATTGAAAAGCAGACTTCAGTACTGTATTATTACAGTTCATCATCATTTCAACCGTACAACGTCCACTGCTGAACATGGCCTCCCCCACAGACAGAGAGCAAATTCCTTATCATGCGGGGGGATTTGCCCATACTCACCACGCTGGGCATGCGGGTTGGAGAGCGCAGTTAGAGCTATCGTTGTTAAAATGAGGGACGCTGCTGCCCATCCCTAGCTTTTTTCCCTTAGTCGCCTCTTACGACATCCGCGGATAGGTAGATATGGAGGCGCCTATTCTTCAGCCGGGGCCACCACGACCCCGTGTTATTACAGTTACAGACTGATTATGTCTGTATTACGAAAATCGATTTCCTTTCGCCTCCATCAAACCTAGGCATACTAAGTAATCACAATACCTATAAGATGTTACTTACCAAAGGCGTATTGTTATCCACATCCCTCGCCCCCAAATTGACCTCCTTCTCCAACGCTAGGCTACTGTCATCTTGCCGCCACCTCAACAGCACAGTCGTTAGCTTTGTGAATCCAAGAGACGCGGACAGATGCAGGACGGTAGAAGCATCTTCTCCTGGCTCTGTAGTGAATCCTTCTGAAGTACCCAGAGACCTAGCGCTGAGTGAGCGGCAGAAGTTTACTAGACGCTCTTCAAATTTTGGATTCGTGTAGAGTTGATTGTCATCGATCTGGAAATAAAATTGGGTTTATGTCAAAATTACTTACTTTAAAGTACTTTAAAGTAACTTAGTGTGTGCATTCTGTGTGCATTCTGTAGTCTATGGTGGGATAAAGCACGGTCCGACAAATAATGTTCTTTACGCCAATTTTGGTAACGCCTAGAATCTTAATGTTCCACGCAATAATCTATATTTTTAAAATACCTTCTACCTGATAATGCTATATTTACATATATATGTACGTTTATTGGTGATCGTTTCGTCATGTCATTAGGTCTAGTCTGAAAACCAGCGCTGCACCGTACTTCCAAGTTTGGTGTAGCTTATGCTGAGACTAGAACCTATTTGTCCCATATAACGCACAGGTACATGCACCCACCTACTATAATTTACATTCCTTTCTATAAAATATCAACCTATCCCTGCCAACTACTTATTTTTTTTTTTTTTATTTATATTTACAATATATTTTGTCTGTATGTTGCCTGGGTAGGTGCGTATTACAATATTATATTATTCTCTTCAATTGTCTATGCCTGTAAAGAACTGAACTTGTGGGACGAATAAATAGTTTTTCTTTCTTTCTTTCTTCTTTCTAAAAGTCCAAGAATGAATCGAAGACATGAAACATGAGCATGAAAGGAGCTTCTACGAAACTTAAACGTACTTCTTTTTTTAAATCAAAATAGAGGTACCTGATTTGCCTCATCCATCGGTTCAATCTTCACCTGCAGCCGACCATGCAAGCGCTGCAACCGCTGTAGCAATGAGAACCTCCGAAAGTCCAGCGACGGCAGTGGTGCTGACGCCGGCGAGGACGGTGCTGGCGCCGGGCCAGCTTTGTACTCGAAGACTACGGTATCAGATACCACACGGCCACCTCGGGCAACTTGAAGGGCAGCTAGACCAGCTTCGTGGGCTGGAAAGATAGAAAAAATATATTTTTATTTGCTCATGACGACTTTTATGATCAGTTATGTAGGTGCAACGTTTCTAACTTTTGACGTCTTTCGCTGTCCAGTAATTTTAAGGGGTTTCAATAAATAAAACCGTACATTAATAATGTCTGAATGAAAAGTTAAGGAAATAAGTACTCTTGACAAAAGATACTGGGGTTAACTAACCTGGACAGTAACACCTCAGCAGACCATTCTGCACCAGGATCGAGGGCACCGGGAAGTTGTCAAACAGCACAGTGTACTGATCAGAGCACTCCGTCCAAGGTCCAGCAATGAGAACCTTGGCTCCACCTTCAGGATATGCCCACTCGGGGGAATAGTCCGTGATATTCAAGGTCCGTTGATCTTGCTCCGTGGGGCAGTCTGTCTGCATCTTTTCAACACCGTTCAAGACAGGTGAAGATTGTTTTTGGTGAGACTCGTATAGGGTCTGGAAGAAGAATAAATCATAAAGGTGTTACTGTTTATCGTCTAACGCTTCTAAAAACAGCAGTAAAATTGTTGCCATCCTTCATAATATCCAATACTACGTGATAATTTAAGTACTGTCTTTAATTTGGCTTTAATACAATACATGCATGCAGCTCAAAGCCAGTGGAATCTGACTATAAGATATTTGGCTGGAAGATGACGGCTAACAGAAGACAGTGGAAGAGGAAAATATGTTGTGCCGACTCCAATAATGTAGGACAAGGGCAGGAAAATGATAAAACCAGGAATAACTAAATTTTACGAACCTTCCCAAAGAGTGGTGAGCCGGGAGTCGATAAAATCTTTTCGAGTGACATTTCGCGGTCCGCCTTCCCAGCGCGCACATACTAAAGGAAGGTTCAGAAATGATGGCTGTTAGGATTACTTAAAAACAAATATTTTGTGGTTTACAGAATCCAAATCATTGATGGTAAGATACGAAAAGTTCTGGAAGTCTAAAGCACATGTGTCATTTAATATAAGGAAGAGCTGATATCACTGCTTTATTAATTCGTTCCACAAGATTTCCTGAGTTAGAAGTTTAGTTTCCTGAGTTAGAGCAATACCTACGATATAATATCAGCCCTTCCCCTGCTATTTATATGTGTATGGCGGCAGAACGTAGAGGAGTGGCCATATTTGAAATTACTCCATCCAGTGTAATAGCTATTACTAAATTTTGACTTCACAGTGACACTAAAAAAATACACAAGGTGATTCATAATATTTATAACATCCGGATAGGGGCTTTATCTATCAAGAACAAAAAAATAAAAGCCGGAAAAAATGAAAGATTCAAAAAACTGTTTTATTTCGAACTTTATCATACTCTCTGTTTTTTGTCTTTTTATCATCTTACTAACTAATTATTATACGAACAAGAAGTTCAACATCAAGATTGCTACCAAAATCAGTTTTAATAATTGAGTTGAAACTGATTTGACCCCAAGAAGCAAAATTTTACGTAGAATTTTTCAATGAATAATGGTGCATTTCCAAAAGTCGTAAAACAAACGTTATTGCCAATAGAAGAATAAGCTCCTTTCAGGATAGCATTATACTATATTATGAATCAGCTTGCGTTATGACTTCGAAATTGCATAGATACTCCTGCATGAAGCAATTCCATGGCCTCCGTAGGAGCATATTAGAGACCTTTCACTTTTTTACGTGATTATTATCACAATTATACTCACCACAGGGTTAGTAGATATCGTATTAGGATCAAGCACTTCCAGCTCCGGGAAATCCCCCAACATATCAAAAGCGTCCAAATTCACAAACACATTGTCGTCCACCACATGAGTGGGGGACGCCACAGCCTCACAACTCTCTATAAAGTCCATTGTATCTATCCCTGACACCATCACATTTGCAGTCTCAGTGGACCTCACCCCGTTCCTTAAATCACAATTAGGCATATTAGCTGACAAGGTCTTTTGTATGTCCTCATGGGAAAGTTCCAGAGTTTCGTCAAAGAACCCGCTGGCTAAATGGCTATCAGTCCCAAGCAACACTAACGTATCATCACAGTTTTTCGTCAAGACTTCACTCTCTAATCTTTCTACTAAGTCGGGGTATCTAGAGGGGGTAGCGGGAGCGCTGGCGACTACATGCGTTCTACACTTCGGTTCCATCTTTATTTTCCTATCGAAATTTATCTCTATTTTGTTCTCCTGCATAGTATTCTCAATCTCTAGTGGCTCGATTTTCTTTATACAGGTAGCCTCTGGTAGCTCCCTTTTTAGTACAAACGTGGGTTTGTATTGGTGCCGAAATCTATCTCTCGGTTCTTCGCAGATAAATGATGTCACGGATAAGGGAGACACTATTGATGAGTGCGACTGGGCGCTGCTGGTTCCGTTAAGGATTAGAAGGCCTCCGCCGCCTTGGATCTGTCCAAGTGATAGGAGTAGTGGAGATGAGGTTTGCTGTGCTGGTCTGTGATCTCTTGTGTACTGCCGAGGTGGGTGTGCCATAGGCCGTGGCGATGGACCGGTGGTGGACGAGACGTGGTGGTCGGAAGGTGGTTGTTTCGTCGTTTGCACCCTGCGCAGTGCGTGAGTGCAGTTCCTAGAGTCTTGGCAGGTGGAATCGGGACAACTGCACTCGAGCTGCCGCGCTAAGGCTGCAGCCCGAGCTGCTCGTTGCTTCTCCATCAGCTGACCGACGATAGCTTCCACCGTTTCAGCCGTCTGGAACATTTTACCCTGGAATGAGATGATTTTCGAATTACTTTAGTGTTTTAGGTTAACTCAATCTGTAAAACCAGTTGGTGGCAACTTACCGAAATTTCCAAGTCGCTGTTGATATCCGGCTCATCCTCGCTAAAAACTGAAACAGTAAGATACAAATATTTTGCAAAAATAGTTCTCAAACAAATTACAAAAACACAAACCATCAAAGTAGCTACAATGTTAAATGTTGATAATCTAAATAAATTCCAAATTAATAACGGCATGTACTGTAGCGACCCCGAATAATGTGCCGATACGGATCAGCGCCATTAATATCGTAATCTAATTGAAATTTACAACCGATTTTCATTAATATTCAACAGTGGAACTTTTCACAAGCCTTACTATATTTTGAACCTTAACATTCTGTGAGTGGGCTTAATAAATTCAGGTAGATACTACAGTTTTTTTCGAATTCGATTATGGTGATTGATTACATTCCCCAATGAGCTACTAGTTGCCTACAAATAATCATTAAAAAATTAAGGTTTTACTGCTGATTGTAAACCAATTTAGAGTGTACTAGCTTCCACCCGCGGCTTCGCACGCGTGTTACCCGTATGAGAATGAGCTGGTATGGTCTGCCTTAATGCTAATCACAGATCGTAAAATGTTAGGAAAATAACTCTAAACTAACTAAATATTCCGAATAAATATAAACTATTCTATCGTTAAACCTGATCCTTATATTGGCATTGTTAAAAAAACTCAAGAGACTACCAACGATTTCAGAAATAAAGAACATTTTTGTGTTTCACTATACCAAAATCTTTTCTTAGTAGAGTGTAGTGTACTATGAAAGAAATTTCGCATCAAAACAAACACACCTTCCAAATGTCGAATCTCTATGACCAGCTTTTTAGTTTGTGCGTTGTCTACATGTTATTCAGAAATTCAGTCTTTGATTCTCTTCTAATCTGGAATTGTCCCAATCCCTCTCCTGCAGTCCCGTCTATAACCACCAGTTATTAAAACCTCGGAGTAGATACTTACACATCGGCTTCAGTTGGCTGACGAGCTCGTCCTTCGTCCACTCCTTCTTGTCCGCCCAGAGCGCCAAGCTGGGCGCCACCGTCGCCAGCTTATTGTCGTCCGGGTATGGCACATTTAGATAGTGTACTAGCACTATGTCAGGGTTCTGGAATAAGAGAAAATAATGGCCTTAATTGTTTGTCTTACCTTTGGTGCAATCACGTAAGCGTAATGGCAATGAAGTTCGTAACTTTGAGAGTCATTTTAACAATCTTGTCAACATTCAAACTTTATTTACAGAAAGAAACTTAAAACTAATACAAGTTAATATTTACAAAATACACAAGAAACAGTTGAGCCATACATTAGTATTATATTATATTCCTTAAATCACAATAAGGCATATTAGCTGACAAGGTCTTTTGTATGTCCTCGTGGGAAAGTTCCAGAGTTTCGTCAAAGAACCCGCTGGCTAAATGGCTATCAGTCCCAAGCAACACTAACGTATCATCACAGCTAATATAATATATAATTAGTATTATAAATTATATTAGCCAGTACATTCAAACCGTTCCAAACTTGACAAGGGATAACTTCACAATCCTAAAATCTTCCTGTTCATGTTTGAAACCTTTCAGATGTTGCTATTATTGATAAAATCATCCTCAAAGTTGCGATCTTCATTCCCATTTCGCTTACGCAATAGCACCCCTGATCTACGAAGTCATCGAAACTTTACAATTTGAGCTCACGTTGTAATGGTCTGTTGTTACTTACACACCTACATAAAAAGTAGCATATATGCTATTTTATGAACATTACTAACTAACGCGAGCGAAGCCGCTCGCGTTAGTTAGTAATGTTCATAAAATCATGGAGTAAAAATACTAAAGTGTGCCTTTGCGCTACAAACGAGATTATCACGCTTCGTTTCACGCTAACGTCATACGAATAACGGAATTTTGTACAAGCTTATGCCATTTTCATACAATTAATCTTTCCACTGGCGTTAACGCCAACGACAGCGACACCATAAAAAAATATGGAAATTCTACCCAAAATAAATCTTAAAGGTACATAAAGGGGTGACAACTTTGTACGAAAGATATTATTCCCTGGGCTTACAAAGTTAAAACTAAACAAAAATAACCTTTACATACAGAAAATTATGATCACAGATTTTTCTAAACTATACCCTGGAAGATGTAATTGTAAAAGGATTAAAGTGCGCCTTATAGGTTCCCTTCGTGAACATGTCACATTTCTACTTTACCACAACTCTTCATAACTCTATCTGAACAAACATCTCCTACTGTTTCCCAAAACTGTGTCTTAAATTCAAACAAACTAATGACATAAATCTCATAAACAGTGTGTTTACTAAACAGCAAGTGATGTGTGAGCATATAGCGACAATACTTCAGCGTAACAAGTTGGGTTCATACTCGTAAAACGCTTAGAACTCCGTAATACTCTTTGGGGACAAGTTCCGTAGAATTTTAGGGCAATTGTTTCAAGGACATAATGTGGAAAATGTTTTATGTTCGTCTATTCTTGAAAGACGAGGAAAGACTCAGAACATGGCAGACATAAATGGAGAGGAGTTTTTTAAACATCAAGTTCAGATATCGTTTCAAAAATACTGCAATACGAGACAAAGCAATAACTAAAGATGTAGTAAAAAGGATAATGTGCTTAAAGTAGAAATGAGCAGGACGTATACAGATACAGTCAAAGGAAGATGCGGGTTGTATCTTATGTATGCGGTGCATAAAATATATATGGTTGGTACAAACATAATTGAACATGCGGATGAAGTTGCGGGCGGGCCAGCTAGTACAAAATAAAAATTTCATAAACATAACAACCGTATGTACTTAACCCTGTGGAAACAAGGCCAGCCGCGCGTGAATAGTAGAACATCCGTAACTGCCACTAAATCGACTCGAGCGCAGTTTACAACGTATAAAATAAGTAATACACAATATTTTAATTTCAACGAAGAGAGAATGTAAAATGGAGTGCGCAGTAATAACTATCCATTTGTCTTCAAAATGGCGGCAATAAACATGGCGCCCGTATTTATGTAATGGCCGCCGGCCAGGGGTGACGCGTGTGTTTTATTATTATCGGCGGTTTTTCATTAACTCGTTTTGTAAAGTGCGAATGTGAGGTTGCGGCCGCATTGTTTTAAAGGATGTTATTTTAGTGCTTTATATGTTTGTTTTAGTGTTTCGTTGGTACTATAAATTCGCGAGATGAACTTTTTGTGGTGATGGTAAATCACAAGATGGGCTTCATTAAACTGAAAATTAAAAATATACGTTCCACTAATCCCCACTGCTACGTCATAGCAGACTACGACATAGCCAGTGGGGACTTATTTATTTATTTATTTTATTTTAATAAACCACTCAGAAACTAGCAGCCGAGGCCAAAACGTTTAAGAGCTAGTAGACATAAATTAATTATATAACACATCACATCACATACATACATATTTTGACATTTGACGAATTTTTATAACTAAGGAAACGTATACACAATAAAACAAATGGATGTAATTTCATGTGGAATACATTACATCTGGTTCCTGAGCAATAAGCATGTTGAGAAGTGCGAGTGCGTTCGCCGTCGGGGCATACCACGCGGTGTCGTCGGGACTTCTGGAGTTTTACACCACAAATCGTGTTAACGCGTAGTTTGATCTACCGGGTTCGAACTCACGACCTTCGGATCAAAAGTCGGGGATACTCGCACTAGGACAACGCAGTTATTATTAATTTTGTTCATTCGCTGCATATTTAAAAAATAAGAAAAATTGCCCCAAAGCTTTATATGACTTATCATCTCCCTGCCCTTATCCCACTTCATGTGGGGTCGGCACAACATGTTTTCCTCATGACTGACTGATATTTAACACACAGCCCAGACCAAAACTCCTCCTTTGGGGTTGAGTTTCTTATTTTCAAGAAACTGGCCCAAACAGTTTCATGAATTAAAAGTATAATTGTTTATGAAAATAACTTCACTAGAAGACAAACGAAGACATTCTAGTTTCCCCAAGTCATTTATAACATACTAACCAGTTTCATCTTTATAATCGAAAAAATCTCATTTGATTTTTCTAACTTGGAACAGGCAACCCTAACCTTTTCAAAGACCCAAGTCAAAAGTTAGCCATCCCGCGGGCTAAGCACGATCTAACGACGTTCGGCGACGGAAATAGAAGAAGTATATTCTTAATTTAAAACTCAAGCCCTGGTTTCTGATGTAGCGGTCACCATCATAGAACAACCGTATAGTACGACCAACATTTTCTGTTATACTTAGAAAAATAACATGAATATCGCTCAGCCGTGGGACGTCCACTGCTGAAAATAGGCCTCCCCATGGAGTAACCGATCTTGGGCTAGCACCCAACAGGTACGTACCTACAAAATAAAAGAGAGAAAGAGTGAAATATTGACTTACCTCCTTCATTTTTTTACTCCCCTCACACCGACAACTAGCTGACTTATACTATTTTAGTCGCAAAGTGTTATCATATTTTTACTAAAACTTATTATTTATAACAAAAAAGACGAGGCTACGTTTCCGCTATGTAAAGGCTTTTACGACGGTTGGTATGTTTTAAGAAACCTTAGTTTTAGTTATATGCTAATAAATCCAAAGCTTATATCGTAGACGCACTTAAGATGGGATCATGTGCATCCGATTCAAATGTTTTTTAATGGTTTGGAAAGAGATTTTCTCGCACAGTTTGAGAATAGTGTCTATTTTAAAATTCCTTTTGACATTTAAGGTTTACCTAGAAGCTAATATTGTAAAGATAAGAATTTTTTTACAAAAACTAAAACCCGACTATTTCCGAATATTTCCGCCTTAAAAGGCGGAAATATTCGTCCCTTGGCGATGGATACATATTTCTGGAGGACCTTGGGGCCCAGGGGCGTGGCTCCTGTTCGATGCTTTATCTAGGAGGCTGGTGGATGAGACCAATGACCGAAGGGCTGGTGCTTACCTCGGACAAAGGATCGGTATAGCGATCCAACGAGGTAACGTCGCCAGCCTTTTGGGCACGCTGACTGTGGTTGGTGATCTGAACTCTGTTTTCTACTTGTAGTCGTAGTCGTAGAAAACAGAGTTCATTTCTAGTATAATATTATTTTAGTTTAATTTACAACTGTTATTATTATTATTTTTCTGTTACTTTTAAATAAAAAATACTTTAAAATAAAAAAAAATTAAAACTACAAAAAAAAAACCCGACTTCAAATTCCTGAAAATTTACAAGATTAATATCAACCTCTTTTTTGTTGTTATCAACCTCTTTGCGTTTTGCTTACCTAATGAGGATGACACTGGCCACCTACAATATCGAATAAAAAACAAAAGTAAGTATGACATCCATTCATCATAGCAGCAACCGAACGAAGTCGCGGGGATAACCATACCATACCACAGTCGACAAAAAAAAAAATCGGCAAGGCGTGATTTCAAGAGAGGATGACGTTTTTTTAAGTTTTACGGGACAAGTAGCAAACCCTCAGGAATTACTAGTACAACTCGTTGACTTTTATTATAAAATCTACCAACACCTTTTTATTTCTTTTCATTCACATGGTTCAAAATAATTTTAGAGAGCTATACTATCACTCTACCAGTGTTGCCAGCCGGGATTGTCAAAAGTTACCTAAAATGCATAAGAAAAGTAACCTTTTAGTGTGAAAAGTAACCTTTAATATATTATCCAGTAGTAGGGAAAACAAATTACATACAGAATATGTTGGTTGTATTAGCATGTAGAAATATGAATGATTTTGTAATGTTTTCCATTTTAATTTGCAAGTGCGAGCTACTTTTTATAAACAACTAAATTAAAAATAAGTAACCATTCGAGTCATAGACGTAACCTGAAGAAGTTAAAAATCACCTAAAAGGTTACAAAAGTAACCTTCTGCCAACGCTGCACTCTACGCCCGTTAAATTGGGAGTATATTTGGCACGTACTAGCTCGTACAAAACGAATATGTACACGCCGAAACAACGCACAGTGTGTAAAAGTACTAACTACTATTCAACTCACAAAGCCTTTGCATAGCATGGGTTCTATTAACCAAAAGCCCGATCCTGCTAAGCTATTCTGTAAATATTCGAACTCAAGCTTAATACGAAAGAAGTCACCGTGAAATCAGCTCTTCGAGGATCGTTTTTTTTTTTTTTATTTGGTTCACTACTATATTTTTAGGCACTTTTAATTGCTTTATTTAAATTGTGTGCTATAGACATTTACAGTGCAATTTCTAATAACAGTGAACACAGCATGTCTTTACAATGTCTTTACAGAATGCACCAGCTGCTATGCTAGTGAGTTTTTACTTGTTTCACTTTTCCATTGAAAAGTAAATACCGTTACCTAATTTTTTTGTATGGTGTCAAGAAAACCAGTAATCTATGCACTTTTCATGGTCAAAAGAAAGAAGTCTCTCTTCTTTCTTTTGACCTCTGAAGGAATGGCTGAAACACGAAAATCGAACCAATCTTGTTACATAACCCTGGACGGCGTTAAAGGGCTGGCAGACAATACTCTGGAATCCAATTAAACTTGGTCAATATTTAAGTAACTAATTGAGTTTAGTCTCCTGTCTCCTGGGATTATACTGGCACATGACATAAAAGATTTGTGTGGCGATGGGACCAATATAGAGAATAAACAGAGTGAATTCCAATGGGGAGAGCGTTGAGGCTTCTACACAGTTTTTATAACTTTTGCAGTCTCATCGTTCGATCTGTAAGAGCACTGATGTAGGGGTGGTAGTGGCCCCGCCTTCCATCAATATTAATTTAATCAGAACCAAGTACACAGGGAAACAGATTACACATCTTCTTCTTCTTGGCACTGATTCATTTTTGATCACCTGTATTAGCCCAGTGACCTTGTTGAGCTATAGTGGCCCTCAAAAGGACCAATGACCATCGCTGAAGGAATCCGTGTAATTAAAATTCAACGTAAACTTTCGTTGTCTCATTTATAGCACAAATATTTGAAACAATTTGTATGTGGGTTCATTTTCAATGTTAGTCTTTCAATACAGCCTATTTTACAGTTTAATATGTACCTACAACCTATAGATGCGTAGGTATTATGTATGTAGAGCATACGCTTGGGAAATTACAAACCACAATATATTACTAGTAGTTTCTGACCCTTAGCACAAGTTGACGTGGATGTCGTAGCTTTTAAAGCCTGTTCTGGTAAGTTTTTGAACCAACAAGAACTAAGGGCAAGTAAAGCTCGTTGCAAAAGTGGCTCTAAAAATCTTTAACAGAAGCACGCAGTTTACTAATAAATCAAACAACTTGGACGAATCAGCGTTGTATTTTTGTATGTATATTTATTAGATCATAACTTTCATTACATTAGTTAGAACATGCTAATGATGCGATTTACAAAATGTATCTTAATTGTGTTAAACGATCATCGAAGCACCAACTTTTACCAGACATCGAGAGATCTCAGTTCGGGATGAACCATTATTTTACTTATACGACACTGAAACTGATGCTCACCTATTTACATTGCGAAACTATAAATTATGTACTCAGGTACCTATATGAAATCATCGATGCTTGCTAAGTAAGTACCTACCAACCTACATTGAAACGAAGAGCGTTGGAAAGGAGCGTAGGAAGACCTTTGCTTTCGTTTTTTAACCAAATAGATGAAGTATTGCAAAACGACCAGTGGTTACTGCCACAGGTCAAGATACCCTGAACCGATTACATCATCATCATCACCAGCCTGTAGAAGTCCACTGCTGGACATAGGCCTCCCCTAAAGAGTTCCACGACGAACGGTCATGAGCCTTCTCCATCCACCGACTTCCCGCAACCTTCACAATGTCGTCGGTCCATCGGGTGGGGGGGCCTTCCAACACTGCGTCGCCCGGCTCGTGGTCGCCATTCGAGAACCTTTACTCCCCAACGGCTATCGGTTCTGCGAGCTATATGGCCTGCCCACTGCCACTTCAACTTGCTAATTCTGAGAGCTATGTCGACCGACAAGCAATGAAAATTGATAAGAGTGAATGAAACAAAAGAGATCAGAATCGTAGCAAGTGAATAGTTCCTCCGGAAAACAGGCGTGTTTTATGTATGGTTTTCAACAAATAAATTATGCCAGAAATCAAGTCTTAACTTTTGATAAAGAATGGGGCCTTATTACATCAATTCCAGGTGATATAAGCAGCGTCAGGTGGAACTTTTTACTCACAGGACGATGTAGAGCTTTGGACATTATTGAGCTGGAGTAGGGCCACTCAGCACCTATGCTATCATCTCAGCTTTGTCAACCTTATCCACAGGAAAGACATGGTCAATACGTGTGGAGCTGACTAAGGGTTTCATCACGATGTTTTCTTTCACCGTACTGAGCGAGTGTTAACGGACATTTTATCGAATATTCATTGGTAAGCAATTGGGATTGGAACTTACAACATACGGATCGAAAGTCCTGGTACTTCCCACTAGGCAAACACGGCGCAAAGAATAGTCACAGACTTTATAGATAAGAATTTCTTTCCCGTCGTTTTGTGATCGCTGCATATCTGGAGAAAGGCGTTTTCTTGGCAAGAGGCGCATCTCCGCGTCACTGCAATTCATCGCAAAAGCATCGAACTTTTTCTATGAAATCGTAAAAAGTTGGAATGACTGGTTCTTTGTGTAATTTTTATAGAAAAATCTCAATTCATTGTTCGTTGGTCTTTTTAGGTAGTATGCTGTAGCATACTACTTAAAACGAAGTCTGTTAGAAGAAGTCCATTTCGTTGTAACGAAATGGGCTTATTCTAATAATAAAAAATATATTAGAGTAGGAAAAGTGAATAAAAAATCTTTAACTTTTTCAAATCACCATTTTTGGTCTTTTTATCATCATTATAACAAATAATCAACATACGAGTAGAATGCTACATAGACAGCTTAATTCTAATTAAAACAGCAGATTTTTTCATTATCATCATTTAAGCAGTAGGACGTCCATTGCTGACATAGATAGTAAATTTTCAGCGCCACCAGCCTACACCCTAACATCTTTTGGAGGGATTTGCACATCGTCGTCACGCTGAAAGAAAGAAAGAAGAAAGAGAGAAGAAAGAGCGCAAATAAAGATATTATTGATGGGGAGCACTCCTGTTTATCCTCTAGCTTTTTTCCCTTATTACATCCTTAAGACATCCACGGCAGTAATGGAGGGCCTCAGCATGCCACCACGGTGATTTTTCATAGCGTATTTCAATAAAAAATGTCTTAAAACCATAAGTTGTAGAACAAACTTTGTTAAGAATCGGGTCTACAACAAGCGCCTTTCTGGATAGTTTACACTGATGATGATGATGATCTCCTACCGATTTCGGCCATGGCGACTGATTTATTCTGGATTCTTTTAATTTAGTCTTGAAGTCTTTGTTGTTCTGCCCTTATATGCGCTCTATAGTGGCTTGTGTACCTAATTTTATTAATAAAGGTACGTTCGCATTTGGGACATGATAATACCCCATTTATTTAATTATATGAGATGGCCATTGGTGGTCTGGCCTTAAGTTCATATTGTTTTATGTCGAGATCAAGCCGAATTTACACTATACATTTTATGAATCATATTATGAATTTCTGATATTTAGGCACGGCAAGCTCAAAACTCGTGTAGTATGACGTGTATGCCTCTAGTGCCCCCCATTGACACCTGTTACTACAACCTGCATCGCTCAGAAATTCAATTACGTTTCAACTTCCGCTGCGGGGCTGATGCCATTTTACAAATGCCATTTTATAATAGCTCGGGTTAATATTGTTTGTTGTAGTTTGGGAGTCAGTTCAGTGTTTGCTTGTCGTGTCACTGATTCTTTCTTGGTCATTAAGCATTAGATCAGTTACCAAGTTGGGATATGGGAAACAACCAGTGTGGTGAACAATTTTTTTTATTTTTTATGTATGCATTCTAGACTTTAATCAACATGGTAAAAATTTTAATTTTTGCCCTAATAACCACGTAGGGTTTTTTTTGTTTTTTTATTGGTGATGGTTAGGCGTTTGACCACTATCTCACTTTTGCAAGTGAGACGTGGCCTAAGATGGAGCTCGCTTTACCAGAAGGAACTTATTCACTCTAGATTTGAAGACTCCTAGATTTTACTCATCCGGGAAAACAGACGCTGGCAGATCGTTCCACTCTTTGCCAGTGCTTATAATAAAGGTGGAGCAGAAACGTTTGGTTCGACACTGTGGTATGTTGACCAGGTAAGGGTGGTAATTACCTGTGCGTCTGCTTGTCCGGTAGTGGAAGGGGGAGGGAGGGATGAGGTCATGCAAATCCTGCGCACAGTCACCAAAGTGGTACTTGTAGAACACTGACAGTCTGGCCACACGCCGTCTGTGTTCAAGGCTTTGTAGATTGGACTCCACAAGCGAGTCATCTCCTATGAGCCTAACAGCGCGTCGCTCAATTGAATCGAGGTTTATGTGGGCACAGACACTCGTCAGAACGTTATTAGGTTCTTAAAATTAAAACAGTCACATAGAAAGTCCAGTTCCTTCACTTCCCTATGTCGTAGGTATCAGAAACCACGAGTACCTACCATGGTACCACAACACCCAGACCCAGAGCAAATATTTACAGACTATGCAAACATTTGTCTTGCAGCGGTAATCGAAGCACCCCTTGCGTCTCAGACGGGCACCGGCTCGCTTCGCCACCGGGATCATCAATATAATATGTATATTTCCGGCCTATTACCACTTTTAGTTACCTATTATCCATTACCATGTTTACTACATCTTTAGATCTCGTTTTGTCTCTTATTGCGGTATTTTTGACACGATCTCTGAGCTTCATCATCATCATCATCATCATTTCAGCCGTACGACGTCCACTGCTGAACATGGCCTCCCCCACAGACAGAACAGATTCCTTATCATGTGGGGGGATTTGGCCATACTCACCACGCTGGGCATGCGGGTTGGCGAGCGCAGTTAGAGTTATCGTTGTTAAAATGAGGGACGCTGCTGCCCATCCCCTAGCTTTTTTCCCTAAGTCGCTTCTTACGACATCCCCGGATAGGTAGATATGAAGGGGCCTATACTTCAGCCGGGGCCACCACGGCCATCTCTGAGCTTGATGTTTAAAAACTCCGGACTTGTCGGGATAACATTAAAAGACACGTTATTCGCAGTCACATAAAACTAACGCATCTCATAACTCGTACTAATGAAACGTACGCATTAAAGTTTAAACCCTCATTCCCATTACGACGCGTCGGGTTACGGGAAGTGAACCTGTTTACTTTAATAAGTTGATGCTTCCGGCGAATTGGCTGAAATAATTACAAAGAACACACAGGCTTACAGATAATCAGGCAAAAGGCATGAAACTTAATTATCCCAATCTTACTACGTGGTGTGGTGACCTTTCCTAGTAGGATAATATAGGTACATGTGAAAGTTTGTGAGGATTTTGGATGTTTTTTTTTTTATTTCAGCAATATAATCCTTCCTATAAGTCTTCTGCGCTAGAGGGCGTGGGTTCGATTCCCGTTGTTCTGTGCCTGGGTGTTAAATTTTAATATATTATGTATATCAGTCTCTGGTACCCATAGTACAGGCTATGCCTAGCTTGGGATCAGTTGACCGTGTGTGATATGTCTGGAATATTTATTTATTTATATAATTAATAATATAGATGCGATATTTTGTGAGGATGTTTAGATGTTTTGTTATTCAATCACGCCGTAACGGCTCAACCGATTTCGATGAAACTTGGAATATAAGGAGCTATTTACCTCGAATAGCACATAGGCTTTTATGTAGGTACCACGAGAGCGAAGCCGCGGCCGGAAGCTAGTTATTAATAAGAGTTCCTCGGTGGCGTATCAGACGAGTGCCCGTCTAAGACGCAATTCGATTCCCGCAGCAGGACGAAAGTTTGCATGATCTGTAAATATTTGTTCCGGGTCTGGGTGTTGTGGTACCATGGTACTCGTAGTTTCTGACACCCACGACATAGGGGATCCAAGTGTGGGGTCAGGACTATGTAATAGTGACCTGGGTTATGTAGTAGATAGCTATCTTAATTTGTTGCGCTAAAATTCAAGATGGCTGCGAAAATAAATAATAAATAAATATTCCGGACATATTCACAGGGTCAACTGATCCCAAACTAGGCATAGCCTGTACTATGGGTACCAGAGATTGATATACATAATAGATATATATTTAACACCCAGACACAGAACAAACATCTGTGTTAGTCACAAATGTTTGTCCAGTGCGGGAATCGAACCCGCGACCGCTAGCGCAGAAGGCAGAGTTACTACCAACTGAGCTATGAGGCCAGTCAAAATGTTCAGCAGTATAATTATTTTTAGGATCAGCATTGATGCCTCCATAAGGGATAATTTCCTTACATTAATTTTATTTCCCAACGGAAAAATGAACTGGTGCCATTTCTATATGTTTAAAGCTTCGTAATACTTCGAAGCAAATATCTGATAGCCTGAATAAATCCCATTAATATCGGCGAGCGAAGTGAAAATATTTCACGAAATATTGGATTGAAAACTTCCGATTTGGTGCATAGCTGGAATGGGGACAGTTTGTGCACTTTTCGAATCACGATACTTGCAGGAAATGTTTTGACTCTTCTTCTTCTTCTTGTGGTGGCTCTCCACTACTGGAGGTTAGCTGTCAGCTCAGCGAATTTCTCTGTCTTGCGCCAAGCGAAATAGATGTTCGATGCTGGTGATGTTTGTCCACTCCCGGATGTTCCTCAACCATGATTTCCTTCTCCTTCCAACGCGTCGTTTGCCCCTTACTTTGCCCATCATGATCAGTTGAAGCAGTTGGTATCTTTCGTGTCTTGACTCTACTCTACTTTATTCGTAGCATTCAAGTTGTGTTCAAACGGCCTGCGATATGTCATCTAAAAATTATTTTTATGTTTGCTATTTGTCTTCGTGTAGGAGGCAAGTAGCAAGATATAATACCTACCAGTTGCGTTAGGTTTTTATACACAACAGCGAAGAAGCTATTTGTGTAAAGCTTATCCTTAAAACTTTTTGAACGGTTGAAATAAAGGCCGCTTCCGGCATTTTAACTGTTATGTGTTATAAAGTTAAAACAGTTAAGAGAACCAAATTATTATTTGTATCGCACGCTAGCTTGCGGCCGTGACTTCGCTCGCAAGGTACCTAGATATCATCATCATCATCATTTCAGCCGTTCGATGTCCACTGCTGAACATGACCTCCCCCACAGATAGAGCAAATTGCTTATCAAGTGGGGGGATTTGCCCATACTCACCACGCTGGGCATGCGGGTTGGTGAGCGCAGTTAGAGCTATCGTTGTTAAAATGAGGGACGCTGCTGCCCATCCCCTAGCTTTTTTCCCTTAGTCGCCTCTTACGACATCCGCGGATAGGTAGATATGGAGGGGCCTATTCTTTAGCCAGGGCCACTACGGCCATACCTAGATATAAAGTAGCCTATATGCCTATATTTTATGTAAAGAACTATACCTATTCCAAGTTTCATCGAAATCGGTTGAGTGGTTACGACGTGATAGAAACACAAACTTTCGCATTTATAATATTAAGTAGGATATGATAGTATATAGATGACATATCGCACGCCCGCCGTCTATTGGCTTCGATAGTTCCAAGGATTGGAGTGATCAGGCTGTTATGTCCGCAGCTCGGCTCGCGGTTTCATCAATGCGGTTCGGTTTCAAAGACGTGTTTCAAGATATCTCGGATTCCGCGCTGAGAAATGTCTTTTGCTTCTGCGAGATTGCTTGTCTGTCTATGGCTGGGTATACTACATACAAGAACCTATTTGTATTTGTAGAAAGAGGTAAGTTTATGAAATAAAAAGGGTCAAGTGCGAGTAGGACTCGCACCCTAAGGCTACCGTACCATACATTATACGGGATCGGAAAATTAAGGGAACAAGTGTACTTTTAGTCGTTCCTGAGAAAAAGGTTCTGGACAGCCAGACAAACAAAGACAGACGGACAGAAAATTGGCCTCATAGCTCAGTTGGTAGTAACTCCGCCTTCTGCGCTAGAGGTCGCGGGTTCGATTCCAGCACTGGACAAACATTTGTGACTAACACAGATGTTTGTTCTGTGTCTGGGTGTTAAATATATATATCTATTAAGTATATCAGTATCTGGTACCCATAGTACAGGCTATGCCTAGTTTGGGATCAGTTGACCGTGTGTGATAATGTCCGGAAAAAAAAAATTGATCCTATAAGGGTTTCGTTTTTTCCAAATGAGGTATGGAAACCTTAAAAACAAAAGTTTTGCAATATAGCTTAGCATTATTGCTGTGTTAGTGGTCTTTTCCTTTATTACCTACATAATAAAGGATTTAAGATAAGTGACCAGGCTGAGGAATTGTGGCACTGAACCTAAGACCATGGAACCAATTAAACGTGAGCTCCCATTCGGTAAAATTTCAATGACTTCGTAGTTCAGGTAAGTTTAGATATCAGTTAGAACATGCTTAAGATGCGATTTTTAAAGTTTATATGAATTGTGCCTCAACTATCATCGAAGTACTAACTTTTATCAGACATCGCGAGGTCTCAGTTGGGGGCGAACCACTAGTATTTTTTTTATTCAACTGTGTTGGCAAACGGCCTGCCTGTTGATAAGTTATTACCGTAACCTATAAACGCTTGCAATACCATAGCTAAAACAAATACTTAATGTTATTTGGTGGCGATCTTTTATAAAGCGGAGATACCTCCCAGGCGGGCTGCTCCTATTTAGAGCTAGAAAATCTTACTGTGCCTTACCTCCTCTTCTAATAAACCTAATAAAATTTACTTTTTGCTGGTTAACCAAGGAAATGTTCACTTACTTGTAGAAGCCAGTAGCACCTTCGGTGGAAGGTCGGCAGGATCGCGGAGTGCACGTAACACCCATAAATGCACTGTAGACAAAAACACCAATTTTAGTTATAATGCTCGCCCAAAATGTTTCCAAAACCAAAACATAAGAAACTTTTTTTAAAAAAATAGGTACCAACACTTTATGTACTAAGATGGCAACATTTTATTATTTTCAAAATGATACCACAATCCAGATGAGGATAACAAGTACACACACGGTTAAATATGTTAGTTTTTTGAATTTCTTATAAATCTGCGGGATTCGAACCCGAAGAAAAAAGAAATAATATTAGACAAAAAAAAAACAATTCCAATTTTTTCGTGATATTTTTGATGAATTTTTGAAATTTGCTGTTTTCAGTCATTTTACTAAATTTTTATGTAATTATTAAACGTATGAGAAATACAAAATCAAGACTTTCAACAATTTACTGATGATTTTTTACTTTGACCTGATTTGACCCCGCAGACACAGCATATTTTTGCATGAATTTCTTCGTAGAACAAAGTTTATTGCCAATTGGCTGTAGAATAAGCCCCTTTCGGGATAGCATATAAGTTATGAATCACGTTGTATAACATATGCCTGTAAATTTACTGGCCACTATAACCATTCAATCCGCAGTGCTATTGCGTAAGCAAAATGAGAATGAAGTTCGTCATCTAGAGAATGACTTTATCAATTTTAGCGACATCCAAAATGTTACCGTGGTGATGTGAAAAGGAAGAAGTTACCGTCGTGAAGTTTTCCCTATTTATGTTTGAAACATTTGGGATTTTGCAAATTGTTAAAATAATCTTCAAATTTACTATCTTCATTGTAATTTTGCTTACACAATACATAGCACCGCCGGACATGACCTGCTTATTTAGTCACAACAAAAATACAATCTTATTGACTGTGACATCAAAAGATTTAGAATCCGGGAATCCCCCAGTGCATAGAATGCAATTATAACAGAAGGTCCACTTCGCAAGACTGGCAACAGTATATCTGAAAACAAGGCTAACCAAGCTAGTCTAGAATAGGCACCTGACTTAACTTCGTTTACTACGAAAAGCCTCTATACACTACTGTGGTACAAGTTTAAAGCGGAAGCGGATAAAGATAATAGTTTTAAATGACGTTCTCTAAAATTATTTTTATAGAGCCTATATTGCTCTATAAAAATAAAAAATCTTTTAGAAAAACGACTAGATTATTTGTTTTGTATGACTTATTTTAAGGAAAACTTTTTTTTATAATTTATGTGAATTATTGTATTATTTCTGAGAAATAAATAATCTTTTACTAGAAGTTGGTGAACTTACGCCTGTTCTTTGTGGAAGAAAACATAGCGTTTTAAAAAATGTGATTTTTGGAACCAAATATATACGCACAGGAAGATTCACGTACGGTTTTATCAGTTGTTTTTGTTAGCAGATTTTTTACAATACTACTTGAGATTTTTGATTACAAATGTTCACTCACATACCCACACTTCCTTTCTCCGCTGCAGTTCACATCATACACTGAGTACTCAATGCTCACAGTTGCAAAATGTATTATTCAGCGCGTACGTGGTGACTGCGATCTATTGGCCGGCAAGTAACGAAGCGACACAGATGAGCTGAGAGAATCCTTTATGAAAGCCTTTACTTTTCCTCTTGCACTAGTGAAAACGTCTGATTGAACTGTATGGGATATTATACACCACACAATTTTTACCGTAAACTATCAATAATAATTCTAGATGATAGTCAAGTTTTACCACTTTTACCTACCAGTCCAAGTTGTGTAAATTAGCTCTAAGTCAAAAAAGATAAGGAATAAAACTGATGGTATCCCAAATAATAATTCAATATTTGTTCGAGCGAGCGAAGCAAGTTTTAACAGACATCGCGAGATCTTAGTTTAGGGCGAACACCTTAGATAATTAAATACATAATAAACTTATATACATGCATATAAAATCCCGTCTTAAATTTCTGGAACCGGCTAAACAACTGTCGACAGGCCTGTTACTGCCCAGTTAAAGGCAAAGAATACCGTTGACATTACTTCACTATGAGATATAGAAGAGAAGAGTAAAGTGACTGAGCTGTAATGTGTTAGAGAAGATAATATTTATAACTAAACGTGGCTTTAAACTTTTAAGTTTAAAATATGTCACGAGCCATCCGGTTAGTTAATGTTCTTTCTGAGTACAATGTTGATGTTTTTTTCCACAACCTGCCGAAACTCATGCAGATAGCACAGGCGGTTTTGGAAAAAATGGAGTAGGTAAGTGAGTAATATGTTTAGATTTTAAGTGCATTTATATTCCTTGCTTATAACATCGCTTTGGCTTTGCTGTTATGGTGCTATAATTATAAAAAAAAAAAATATCGTCATGGTTTATGTTTAATCATAAACTTTTTATGACAAAGCAGAATTCACTCTAGCTAGCAACAGATGCCTCTTTTTTTTTGTGGCTAGCACGACTTGTGCTTTTGCCATTTTAATTTTAATTAGTTTAGTTTTTATTTTTTAAAAATTAGGGAAACAGGTATGGAAATTGGTACGTGAATTCTATGGTGGATGGGACAGGATCAGGAGAGTTAGGTAGGTAATAAAATGAATAGAAGATGCCTCTTTATAAAAAAGTTGATAGAAATATGTCTAATCTCGATGGTTTTTGGATTGTCATACAATACAGGGACAGGCGTAGCTTTACCTAGTTTCTAAGATATTTTAATGATATACTTGTCACATCATTGTAATAAACACCTTTTGAGTGTATCACCATAAAGATTTCTCTAAATTGAGCGATTTTAATTTAGAGATAAATAAATAACACAAAATAGTCACATACATACATTATCCTGACCCCACACTAGGATTCCCTGTATCGTGGGTATCAGAAACTACGAGCACCATGGTACCACAACAGCCACATCCGGAACAAATATTTTCAGATCATACAAAAATTTGTCCCGCAGCGGGAATGGAACCCGCATCCCTTGCGTCTCAAGGTCGACCGAGGAGACAGAGTCGCTTTCTAGAACTAGAAGTTCAGACTACTGTAACAGATACAAGAAATAATGATAACCGTTTTAGCGTTCGTAATCTTGACCCCACCTCAGACCTTCCATCAAATATCCGGTCAATAGACCCTCCAGTTAATCGAGTGGGCACGATGGCCGTATTTCTACGGAACGTATATCCAATGGTATAGTAGGGTTTTTCGGAGTATCCGGTCAGACTTCCTCGAAATTAATGGCCACGTTACCCTTGTCTACTTTGCGTTTCATTTAATTATTGATTTATAATTTGATTGAATTATAATTTGTATTAATATTATTGATAATTTATGTGACTTGAAATTATTTTTTAAATACCTACCTAATGAATTATATGCTAGGTAATTAAAAACAAATATTGTGACGTGTTATTCATGAAATGAACGAAATAAATGATTATTATTGAATCACGATTTTAATGCAAAAAAATCACTCATGACATATATTTTTTTCATCTGAAAGCAAGGTCACTACCACCGCTCCTTGATGTACTTATCTTGATGTCGATCAACTCGTCTGAATTAATCTAACGGCAGGCACTATAGTGTTATTGCAATGCAATACTCATGTTCTGTTGAGTACTTCTTGTAATAGTACATCAGTAGGGGCATTATCACTAATATCACGCTGTGCTACGTCGAAGCGCGAGGGTCTACGGCGTAGACATAAAGATCTGGCAGAAAGAATATAAAGATTCGTAATTTTACATTGAGTAATTTATTATTTCACGTAATTTTTCGGAGGAGGTAGGGCACAGCGAGATTCTCGCTGTGCCCTAGGAACCTCCGCCTTACAGAAGATCGAAGCCAAATAACATTGTTTGTTTCAAATAGTGTTGTGTTCTTGCGGTGAGTAAGGTTGCCAGAGCTATTTAGGGGTGGGAGGGGTTCGGCAGGCAACGCATTAGCAATGCTCCAGGTGTTGCTAATGTCAATAGGCGACGGTAACCACTTACCATCAGGAGGGCCGTAAGCCTGTTTACGTCCGTATAACATTTAAAAAAATATATGATAAAACACTATGCAAAAATCTGCTGTTTTGGGGTCAAATCGGCTCCAACTCAATTATTCAGACCTTTTAGGTAGCAAAGAAACATGACATTCAAAAGGGCAAAACAATGGGTGGGTTTGTCGCTGAGAGTGATATCTTCCAGGAAACATTTGGATGGAACGATACATAGCAGAGAAATAGAGAAAAAATAGAGAATGGATGGCTTACAAAGTATAAACCCACTTAACCCAGGTTCTAAAAATGAAATTAAAAATATACTTCTCCTAAGAAAAATCAAATCAACTAATTGAACAATACCGTTGCCAAGCGAAGTGAGTAAAATTAAAACCAAACGAATCACCCAATCAAAAACACTTAGCATTTGGAGAGTCTTACGGCGAAACATTTGTTTTGGTCGCTATAAAAGTTAACCCTGGCTGCGTTCCAATCCACCTTTACTAAGGTAATTCATACCTTATTGCATTATAATACGGTTGAAAATATGCGAGGGCACTCGAGGCGGGAGCTCTCTTCAGAATGCTGAAGTTGAAAAGTGAACCTTATTGTTTTGAGATAAGGCTGATAGTTTATGTTTTAAGCAGCGTGTTAAAAATTTGATCACGCTTATTAACCGTAATGGCGTGTAGTGAACTAAATCGACGGTGGAACTAACGCTGGAGATGGGAGAGTCGTAAGTGAATTCGTCGGTTTATTTGATGTGGAAATTCCGATTGATTTTGTAACGAGTTAATAGAAAATAAAAAAGACGGGAGGAGGTAGGGCACAGCGAGATTTTCTCGTTCTGAATTGGAGCAGCCCGCCTGGGGAGGTACCTCCGTCTTACAGAAGATTGCAGCCAAATATCATTATTTGTTTCAGATAGTGTTGTGTTTCTGCGATGAGTAAGGTTGCCAGAGCTCTTTAGGGGTGAGGGGGTTCGGGGTCGGCAACGCGTGCGTGATGCCTCTGGTATTGCAATCGCTCATAGGCTACGGTAACCGCTTACCAACAGGTGGGCCGTTTGTCTGTTTTCCACCTAAGTTGTATAAAAAAAAAAAAAAAAAAAAGACGGCCTCCTTACCTTGGCTTAGGAAATCTAGATCCCAAATGTGCGAAGTGACCATCTAATATTTTGCATTCGCTCAAATATAAGTTTGTCTTGTAATAATTCCGCACGGAATTTTAAATTTACGATTTTCTTATTATGCCAAAAGAAATTAAAGCCAAATTTCAAGATTGTAGATGACTGACAGTTACCCTATAGGTTTATGTAACGGAATAAAATCACTAGGATCACTTAAAAACAAGGTGAAGCTACGCCTGTTCCACGCGACCAAGTCAACATCCGAATCAGGCAACAAACTCGGCTCGAAATGATGATCTTTAGTGACAATAGACAAAGAATTATTTTCTCAAGTTTCTTAGGAACAATATTGTTTTAAATCCGTTATAGAATCAAATAAATCTCATATGCGAATCAGGAAACAAACGCGGCTTATTCACTATAAATAAATTTTTTCAAGTAATCGCAGAAAATGGAATTTAGAAGTACAGTGTGGTGCCATTTCATGGCTCTTAAAAAAATATAGACCTGGAGTCCAGTCTACAAAGCCTTGAACACAGACGGCGTGTGGCCAGACTGTCAGTGTTCTACAAGTACCACTTTGGTGACTGTGCGCAGGATTTGCATGACCTCATCCCTCCTTCCCCCTTCTACTACCGGACAAGCAGACGCACAGGTAATTACCACCCTTACCTGGTCGACATACCACAGTGTCGAACCAAACGTTTCTGCTCCACCTTTATTATAAGCACTGGCAAAGAGTGGAACGATCTGCCAGCGTCTGTTTTCCCGGACGAGTACAATCTAGGAGTCTTCAAATCTAGAGTGAATAAGTTCCTTCTGGTAAAGCGTGCTCCATCTTAGGCCACATCTCACTTGCAAAAGTGAGCTGGTGGTCAAACGCCTAACCATCTCCAATAAAAAAAAAAAAAAAAAAACCTGCCTTAAATCAGCCCAACTTTTATTCACAGCCAGAAATACCAAAGCCACCAAAAGTCCTACTGCACAGACAATCGTGGCCGAAGGTTATCAATAAACTACTGGTCAGTTTGGGAATATTGGGCCGTATACAAGCTGGTCGGCCCAGATGGCCCATTTACATGTACAGCGACGGCCCAATAAACTATACCTAATCTCGACGGGTGACCTGCAGTGCTATTGCGTAAGCGGAATGGCGATGAAGTTTATGAAAATAAGTTTCTGTGGAATAAAGTTTCAAAGGATCATATAAAGGAATAACCTAGTGGTTTCTTGCATGTATATTCTAGGCTTGGTCAAGTTTGAAGTTTGAATTAAGACGTTTCAAAATGATTCATTCATGGAGCCTCTAAGAGGCGCACTTTAATCCTTTCACTACACTGATTCTTTCACCGACGGTCATAGGCCCTTTTCAGGGCCACCATACCTCAACCTGGTCACTGAACTAATGCAGGATGACCACGAAAGAATCAGTGACACGAGCAAGCAAGCAAAATGATTCATGCGATTTCAATGAATAAGATTCAAGTTTGAAGTTTGAATAGAAACACCTTTTCAACCATAGCTTCTAAAATATAAAATCGATAAGATTGTTAAAACGACTTTTATAGTTACGAACTTCATTGCCATTATGACTTACACAATAGCACCGCTAGCGTTTGTTGATGATTTTAAGGCTCTTCGTTAACGCTATAGTAAACGTCACGTTGACGACCTTGATGGAGTAGCGGTGAGTGGCCTTCTGAGACGGGGTGCGATTCCGGGACAAATATTTGCATGATCTGCAAATATTTGTTCCGGTTCTGGGTGTTGTGGCACCATGGGACTCTTATTTCTGATACCCAAGACAGAGATTCCTAGTGTGGGGTCAAGTATGTATGTGACTGTTGGCTGCTATTTAGAAAAAGTCCATTTCGGGATAGCACACATAATATGAACCACGTTTAAACTAATTTATAAAACCTACTTTTACTCATTAATTTACATTTTAGGAGGAGGTAGGGCACAGCGAGATTTTTGCGAGGTACCTCCTCCTTAGAGAAGATCGCAGCCAAATAACATTATTTGTTTCAAACAGTGATGTGTTCCTGCGGTGAGTAAGGTTGCCAGAGCTCTTTAGGGGGGAAGGGGAACCCCCTTCCCCTCGGGGGGTCGGCAACGCGTGCGTGATGCCTCTGGTATTGCAAGCGCTCATAGGCTACGGTAACCGCTTACCATCAGGTGGGCCGTAAGCTTGTCTGCCACCTCTGTTGTATAAAAAAAAAACTCTACTTCTGATAAAAAAAAAACGAATCCAACAAATCTTAAGTCATATAGTATTCTGGTCGTGTCGGAAACTCGTAAACTTAACAAGTTCGGAAACATACGAGACATAAACCAAAACTACTGAACCTCATACCCCAACTTTCGGCAATCAGAGATTTTGCCAAATAACTCTGGAAAATTACAACAAATTTTACGATTGGATCTTGCTGTACTAAAGATCCTCCCTTAAACTAGAACATAATCAGCTCAACTCTATTAAACAATTCAACGAAATTCTCATGCGGTATATCCATTGAAATAGTATACATCAACACTAGTATTGAAAAGGTAAAATTTGTTTGTTTGTTTGGCCGTGGTGACCCAGGCTGAAGAATAGGCTCCTCCATATCTCCTACCTGTGGATGTCGTAAGAAGCGACTAAGGGAAAAAAGCTAGGGGATGGACAGCAGCATCGATCGCCAACCCGCGTGATCAGCGTGGTGAGTGTGGGCACATTCCCGCAGGAACACAACACTATTTAAAACAAATAATGTTATTTGACTACGGTCTTCTGTAAGGCGGTGGTACTCCGCAGGCGGGCTGCTCCTATTTAGAACGAGAAAATCTCACGGTGCCCTACCTCCTCCAAATACCTACTTGAACATGCGGACGAAGTTGCGGGCGGGTCAACTAGTTCGGGGATGAGGGAATTACTGATCAACTTTGGTATGAGAGCATTTAGCCATGAGAGAAAATAAAATCGAAGTTGATGAGGCAGCAGACCAGCTAATTTGAATGAAAACGAGAGTACGGTACGGCTGAGAAGCTTAAAGCCATGTAGTGCTACTCGATTAGATAAGTTTCGGGGTTTTAACGCTCAAATGGGGGCCGATTGGGAAGTTGTACAGAAAAACGTGAATATTTAAAAAAAAGCTTTGGTTTCATAAAAAAAAGAAAACAGGTTTTTGGGTAGGTACCTATCTATTCTTTATCTTTTACGTTTACGTTTTATTTACTTTCTTTTATGCCAATTGGGTGTATAATCAGCCCTTTTCGGGATAGTAAGTATAGTGTGTGTCAGGTATTGCGAATCATCTTCTATCGTTTTTTTTTTTAATTTATATGTCCCACAAACAAGTCCAAAAAACAATAGATAAGTGCATATCAAATGATAAAATGCATAATAAATATTATAAGCAAAATAATAGACAATTGTATACCGTACTTATAAAACTGAATGTTTAGAAATAAAGAAATAAATTGGAATATTTTCCCTAACTAAATCTGTTATAGCTGTGTTCCAATAGCGTGCTATGTGTAATTCAAAATTTATTTCAAAATTATCCCTACGTCTACTGAATAAAGTCAATTTTGAGTTTGCCTTTTACGGGCTTGCGATATCGTTGTGCTATATCGCACGCCCTCAAACTCTAACTTTAATAAATTTCAAATTTATTTTAGATGATATAGCGCACGCCGTTTGAACACAGCTTAACACAGTCTTTATTTCAATTCCAACGACTAAACGCAAAGTTACAATACATTGTTCCGAAAATACAGTGTTTTTCGTACCATTGTGGGATTAAACACCATTCATAGAGTGCAACGAACCGAGGACACTTCGCCTGAGTTACGGATTAACTGCGAGCTAATGTTTTCCTGGATTTTATATTTCAATCCTTTATCGGAAAAATACCTATTTGTAGACTAGCCTCATAGCTCAGTTGGTAACTCTGCCTTCTGCGCTAGAGGTCGCGGGTTCGATTCCCGCACTGGACAAACATTTGTGACTAGCAAAGATGTTTGTTCTGTGTCTGGGTGTTAAATATATATCTATTATGTATACCAGTCTCTGGTAACCATAGTACAGGCTATGCCTAGTTTGGGATCAGTTGACCGTGTGTGATATGTCCGGAATATTTATTTATTTATTTATTTCTGTTTCAAAGCTCTTTCTATGTTCGTTTGCAACAGCTTATCAAAGTCAAAGTCAAAATGTGTTTATTTCAATAAAATCACTAGGATCACTTTGAATAAACAAGTTGAAGCTACGACTCTTCCTCGCGTATCTTCTATGCGGGTTGGTGAGCTCAATTATAGCTATTGTTGATAGGGAACGCTGCTGCCCATTCCTTAGCTATTTTTTAGGGTTCCGTACCTCATTTGGAAAAACGGAACCCTTATAGGATCACTTTGTTGTCCGTCTGTCTGTCTGTCTGTCCGTCTGTCAAGACCCTTTTTCTCAGAAACGGCTAAAGGAATCAACATGAAATTTATACCTCCGATATATAAGGTCTGCAGGCTTATGGTGCCGTCTAAAAATCAAAGCTCAAAAAAAATCAAAGCAAAGCTTAATGCATTAAAAAGATATGGCAATGAATGTATAATTTATGTATGGAAAAGGCTAAAATGAAAAACCTCTAGGGTACTTACAGTTACCTCACAATTCTGAAATTTGGAATGCTAGGAGCTTTTGTAGCACAATTAAAGGGAAAAGTCTGAAATTGAGGAATTTCGAAGTCTTTTAGGAAACAAAGTTATATTTGCGGTCAATGTCATACAATGACTACGTGAGCGACCGCAAATATAAGTTTGTCAATACCAACACTTAGAATTTTTATTTTCTGACAATGACCACTGGTGCACGACTGGGATTTGAACCCATGAAAACGGAACCCTCAGGGTGCGAGTTCTCGCACTTGACCGTCTTTATTTCTTAGTTACCTCTAACGAGATCCACGGAGTAATGGAGGGGCGGCTGAAGACAGCCGGCAATGAACTTTAGAACCACTGTATTAATACCTAGCTCAGCTAACTCAGGAACCGCGTGAGTTATCTAATGCACTGTTACAACATAATCTTCAAAGACTAAACTTGCCGGCCACAGGTACACTTTACGCCGCGGGCTTTTTGCACATAAACCAGTGACAGTGTTGCGTGCCTCTTGTTCTCTCGGACGCATTGTGGGAGCGGTAGCGGTTGAGGTAGCGTTTCTTGATCGAGCGAGCGAAGATCCCTACGATTTAGCGTTACATTTTTCTATGTATTTACAAGTATGTGTGTTTGTTCGAGCGCAATATACGAACCGTGACAAGAAGATAGATTGCTGGTAAGATTATGAGTCAAATCGGCTAAGAGGTTTCCTAAGAAGTCTTAAAAAAATACAAATAATTTAAGTGTAATATCATTACGAAAGAGCTTTGTTCATGCATTTTTTATTTTTATTTTGTTGTGGGCAATATGGTTTCTGAGATACAGCAAATAGAGTAATATTTGAAAACCAATATAAATTGAGCTTCCATTTGATATAGTTTCGAAATAAAAATGCCACTACGAAGAAGGTTGTTTTAAATAGAAAACTTTAAATGTTACTAGAAGACTAGAAGGTTGTTTTAAATAGAAAACTTTAAATGCCTAGATGCATAAAAAATCGCGAACCCCAACTTAGACCTAAAAAATAACTAAAAGACACATCCTACAGTAAACCACCAAGGTCGCTGCCGCTCTTCACCTCGACCACAACTGGCATAACTCCAAGCGGCTTAGTGCCCACAAAACACTGTGGCGTGTCGCGATATCCACCTAGAATAAGTAATAGTGAATTAGAGCTCAACTATTAACCTAGTACGTTACCTAACTACTTAGAAACTCCTTCTTAGAGAGAGAAAGATTTACACAATGTGATTTATTTGGGAAGATCCCTTCGATTACAATCATTATCATTTCAGCCGTATGACGTTCACTGCTGAACAGTTCAGTTCAGTTCAGTTCATTTATTGATAACAAAAAAGAGTTACATGTCATTACATAATAATCGATTTATATAAATACCTATTAGCTAACAAATTCACTTTAATTCTTAGCTTAAGATTGACAATGAAATAAAAATATTGAATAAATTATATTTTTATGATAAAGGTCAAAAATAACTAATAATAAAATAATTCCATACAATTAATACAATTACTTATAATTTTATTAGATGTCATGTTGAGTCTAAAAACTCGTCGTACGAACATGGGCTCCCCCACAGACAGAGCAAATTCCTTATGATGTGTGGGGATTTGCCCATACTCACCACGCTGGGCATGCGGGTTGGCGACGCAGTTAGAGCTATCGTTGTACAAATGAAGGACGCCGCTGCCCATCCCCTAGCTTTTTTCCCTTAGTTACCTCTTACGATATCCGGATAGGTAGATATGGAGGGGCGTATTCTTCAGCCGGGGCCACACGACCAGTATATTCGATTACAATAGGTAGGTTGTTATTCCATAACTTTTATAGTCGTTCTTTTATGGAAAATCTACTAATCCGGTAAGACCTGCACTCAGATGCGAAACCTATTAAGTGCATACACGTGAGAATGTTATTTTATTAGAAGAATCGAAAAACAAATCCGGCTATAAACAAACTTTTTAATGTTATTCACTCCAAATCCATTTAAACGGACTAGTAAATAAATATTTAAATCAAGGTACTATTTTCAATTCTAAGTTTTATTGGTTTTGAGTTTATATCACTTTAGCCTAGCGTACTAGAGGGCATACCATGGAGTTTTATTGCCGTGCAAATGCAAGAGTCACAGACTGCTTTTTTACAAATTTGAACCTTAAATCTTTGAGACTGTAAACTTATGACGTTGTCAAAACAATATCTCACCAGTCACTATAAAAACGAATTTCTGATGACCCCTAGAAAATCGTAGAATATTATATGGAAAGAATCTACACTAATATCATAATGAGGTAATTTATTTATTGTTCGTTTGTTTGTTTGTATATAGGGGATAAAGCTACACTATCCCTGTGAAACATAATGCTACATTTTATTTAGATAAAGATAACTTTTCATTTCGAAAACTCATTATTTGTTTTAGGTCAGAAGTAACTATTTTCTATATGTCATCTCTGGCAACACGCACTGATTACAGACTGAGGCAGATATGGAGGGGCCTATTCTTCAGCTGGGGTCTTACTAAATCTGACAAGCTTACTCACGTCATGGGTCCAGCAGTATACAATAGGATACCGCTAAATATAATTGACACACCGAGCAACAGCATTTTTAAGTCAAAGTTGAAGCATTGGCTGGTCGAGCAGGCCTTCTACTCATTCGATGAGTTCACCTGCTGAAAGCCGACTACGACGTAGTTTATATCCTCGCGATATATTATAATGTATTTTTTCTTTTTCATGTTATCCCTACTTTATTTCCTTGACGTGTACTAACAACCAAAGGGACGGATGAAAGAAGAGTGCATGCTGCGGAAATGAGAATGTTGAGATGGATGTGTGGAGTGACTAGAATGGACAAGATACGGAATGAGTACATCAGAGGAAGTTTGAAAGTAGCGCCAGTGACTGAGAAGTTGAAGAGCAAAAGGTTAGCGTGGTATGGGCATGTCATGCGGAGGAAAGAATGTCATGCGACTAGAAGAGAGTTAAATATGAATGTGGAAGGATATAAGGGAAGAGGTAGACCAAAGAAAAGATGGATAGACTGTGTGAAAGATGACATGAGTAAGAAAGGAGTGAATACTGATATGACGGCTGATAGAGGGGAGTGGAAGAGGAAAACATGTTGTGCCGACCCCACATGAAGTGGGATAAGGGCAGGGAGATGATGAGTTTATGTCATGTAGCCAAGTAACGTATACGTCAAGTAACGTGCACGTTCATACAATTGAATTGCAAAATGTCCATCAACATAAAACTTTGAAGTCCCGCAGCATGTCCTCGGAATTTATAATGTAAGCCAGTGTTATGAAACCACAGCGATTGGGTCCAATTAGAGCCGCGTCCAATTTAATTGCTACGATTTCATTTACTTTTTCATCGTTTTGCTGTAAAGGGTGCATTGTAGAGATGTATCTTTAAATGCTTGCTAGTCGTGTCACTGATTCTTTCTTGGTCGGTAACCAAGTGGTAGGTATGGTAGCCCTGAATAGGGCCTATGACCCATCGTTGGAAGAGTCAGTGTAGACAAAGGAGTGAAGTGCGCTTCTTAGAGGCTCCTTTCGTGCACATGTCACATGTCTTCGAATATTTAAGACATGCCGGTTTTCTCACGATGTTTTCTTTCACCGTTTGAGAACACTAGTATAGAGCACATACATTTTCCGAATGGAAGATATATTGGTGCATGACTGGGTTCGAGACCACGACCGGTGGATCGGAAAGTTCGGGCGTAAAATTTATGAGAAAAACTGAAAATTATGAAGAATTTTATCATCCTTTTCGCTACAGTTTTATTCAATTCAATTCAATTCATTTATTGACCATTTCGTTATAACATATAACATAGGCATGTCAGGTTTACAGTTATTACAGTTCTTTACAAGTAACGTACATTAAATTTTACAAAGATTTTAGTTTTTAATAGGTAATTTATAGTTTCTACTCATGCAAATCAGAAAATGAAACATTTAAATATTCCACGACATGGTAAAATGGATGATTTTCAAAAAATGATTTAATTTTTATTTTAAACTGATTAAAGGGAAGCCGGGTTACTTCTAAGGGTAGTTTGTTATACATCGCAAGCTTAAGGCAGAGACCATGGTTATAGGGTTTCAGTGATCACCTGTTCATTCATATAGCAGGTTGTAGAGTTATCCAAATCCAACATTAATCAAAGCCAACCAAATTGATACATCGGGGCCGGAGTTTGAACAAACACGGAAATGATTTAGAGGTATAATCCCAACTATTCCTGGTGGACTCCATCGGGCATAATCGAGTGCCTGTTGACCGGTGAAGCAACCTTCACACTGACGCGATTAAACTAGTAATCCAATTTCAGAGCCCACTAGCTACACATAGTTATTTCTCTCTCTCTCTCTCTCTTGATCTCTTAAACAACTTCGAGTTGTCAAAGTTGTTTAAGAGATCTAGACGGCGTTGTATGTTTGTTTGTTTTCATAGGTCCTTGTCAGGGCCACCATACCTCAACCTGGTCACTGACCTAAAGCAGGATGACCAAGAAATAATCAGTGACAAGCAAGCATAGAGTTTATAAAGTTTTTGACAAACTAGAGAACTCTGTCAATGTGAATAACACGTCTTGTACTTATTCCCGGAACTTGTAAGTTTCTTCTATATTTTATATCACCGTTTTGAGCAAACTATAAATGAGGAAAGGAATAGGTCAGTTAGAATGATTGGTGCACGCCCATTTCCACTTGAAATTCGGATCGGAAGGCGTGGCTTTGGGCCGGTCTGATTTTAACCACTGATGTGAAATTCCAATATAGTTTGGTCGGTTCTATAAATTAACAAGACTTACATTTCTTCCCTAGATTAAAGTCACTGATTGCGCAATAATCAATAGACAATGTATCATCACTTAGATTACACTTTACACTAATTTTATAAATGCGAATATAACACTGTCTCTTTGTCTGTTATTAAAATTTTAACGAATAAACTGCAGATCTAGATTAAATTTATATTCAGATAGCTTAAACCCTGACAAAAAACATAGGCTGCTTTATATACGATTACCGTGTCAGCCTCTAATTCAACATATCCCCTTAAAACAAATGTATGTATATGTTAATTTTATTTCTAATTGTCTAATAATTCTTTAATCTAATAATTAATTTATGTAACTGGTTTTTAATCATGCTTATTAATTTTAAATAAATAAATAAGTAATGTATTAAACCCCTTGAAGTACGTTTACGTTTGGACACTGTGAACTAGAGTAAAAATTAGGTTAGTCAGAATCTATATTTTGCGGGACGATACATTATATAGGGTTATTTTTAAATTGCCAAACACTGAAAATCGTTCGTTAATAAATGAAAGTACCCTTGATAAAAAAAATGAAAGTTGCATTTGTAAACTACTCAAAAACGTATGTATCATAAAATAATGTCTTCTCTTATGACCTAAAAAGTACAATGGAATATGGATACTGGTAAAATGGAGCAATTTTCCATTATTTATTTACTGCGGAAAGACATGTAATATCCCTGATTTAGAGGTCTCTAAATGATTTTAATATCTCTTGGCCCCAGGTTCAACAGTAATGAGGAGAACATTGAGAGACTGCAAAAAATCTAATCACTTTGGAAAATATTAACCTCCCAAGACTTTCAAAAGCCGAGGTGAAATCCAAGGTAATTAGGAGAATCATTTTTCAAAGCAAGGTTGCGTAAAAATAGACGAACGATTAGGGTTGTTACAAAAACAAGAATGATTTATACGGAAAATGGCTATAGAAAAGTAATTGCCTAGACGCCAGTCGTCAACAAGCCCTAATTCCGAATGTAGATTGAAGATTTGAAAGAATAAATGGCGTAGAGTCTCGTCGTGGCACTAGGCTGAAAATGAAGCAACACGCAACAGTAGTTGTGACCCTTGTGATTTCAATGACAACCTCGATGCCCGTTTGAGACGCAAGGGGTTCGATTCCCGCTGCGGGACAAACGTTTGTTCGATCTGCAAAATATTTGTTCCGGGTCTGGGTCTTGTGGTACCATGGTACTCATAGTTTCAAACACCTGCGACACAGGAAATCCTAGTTTGGGGTATGGACTATATAATGTTACTGTTAGGTGTTATTATTATTAATAATATCTAAAAAAAAGCAGTTTCTCAAAACATTTTTGGTAACTGTACTTCAAAAAAGATTCCTAAGGCATACTTTTTTAACGTCATCGATATAGTTCTCAGAATTAGCAAGTTGAAGTGGCAGTGGGCAGGCCATATATCTCATAGAACCGAAAACCATTGGGGAGTAAAGATTCTCGAATGGCAACCACGAACAGGGCGACGCAGTGTTAGAAGGCCCCCACCCGATGGACCGACGACTCATGAGCCTCATGGAACTCGTTGGAGGCCTATGTCCTATGTGGCCTATGTGGGCTTCTACAGGCTGATGATCGTGATGGCGATTTTAAAGCAAACTCATTTCCATGCGCCTTTTAGATTCTGACCACAATTTGGTTTCCTTTAATTTTGCTTTCAGCATTCACTCAAGCTGTCTGTCGGATTGAAAAGGTTCATGTTTTTTTAGAGGGCGTGAAAATGGAAGCTACAATTTAACTTATTGTGAATGTTTGTTTAGAACGTTTCAAACCATTCTGAAGCCGATGGTAAGCTATCTGAACTTTATCATAATACTGGCGTCATAGCTCAGTTAGTAGTAACTCTGCCTTCAGCGCTAGAGGTCGCGGGTTCGATCCCCGCACAGGACAAACATTTGTGTGATGAACACAGATGTTTGTTCTGTGTCTGGGTGTTAAATATTTATCTATTATGTACCTATATCAGTCTCTGGTACCCATAGTACAGGCTATGCCTAGTTTGGGATCAGTTGACGCTGGTATGTCCGGAATATAAAAAAAAACATTCAATTTTGCCGATCCTAGAAAAAGCCGGTCCAAAAAAGTGCAATAGAAACGATTGCATAATGGACGATAATTTTCGCGGAAGATACTGTTAATTAGTGTTTTACTGTTATTTAGTTAATTTAATGAGTTTCAACCTAGTAAATATTCCAATTGAATTATACATACATACATACATACATAAAATCACGCCTGCTTACCAGGAAATATGCTATACGCCTGCTTATAGGAATGCTACGATCCTGACATACATACCTCTTTTGCCTCATACCAGGTGAATGATAACGAGAAAAAACTACAAACCTCAGTCCCCTGGACTTTGAGCTTCAAATGGTCCTCGCGGGTGGTCTTGCCGTCCTTTCCTACCAGTTGAAAAATAATGAGAAAAAAATCACTAACATCAGTCCCCTGGACTTTGAGCTTCATATGGTCCTCGCGGGTTGTCTTGCCGTCCTTTCCTACCAGTTGAATAATAATGAGAAAAAAAACTACTAACCTCAGTCCCCTGGACTTTGAGCTTCATATGGTCCTCGCGGGTTGTCTTGCCATCCTTCCGCTTCTTCCAGCAGTAGCCGTCCCTCCTGTAGCGGACCTTCTTCCGGCTGTACAGCAGCATTGAGCCACTTTTTGGCCTGGAACAAAATAAAACACGATTAAGAATTTGAAGGAGGAGGAGTTTGAACTGTAAAGACCCCAAAATAGCTGATTTTTTCAGTAGCAAGTTTTTTCAAGTCTTTTAACAAAATTTATAGCCAATTGCCAAAGGGTGTAGAATAAGCCTCTTTCGGGATTTTATTTGTATTATGAATCAACTTGTATAGAGAAAGATGCGGCAAAGATAAACCATTACTTCGATGACAGTTTCCGATCCATAGGTCGCGAGTTTCATTCGAAAAATTTATGTGTGCTTTACTTGTGCTCTCCTTCACCAGGAAAACATTATGAGGAAACCAGCATCTCCTAGAACCTAAAATTCGAAGACATGTGACATGTGCACGAAAGGAGCCTATAAGAGGCGCGCTTTAATACTTTCACCGCACAGATTCTTTCACCGAGGGTCATAGTCCCTTTTCTGGGCCAACCTGGTCACTGACCTAATACAGGTGACCAAGAAAAAACAGTGACACGACAAGTAACAGTAATTAATGTCATCCAGATCTTCTAGAAGCAAAGTATTCGCCGGTTTATCAAGGCAGTCTCTCGTCCCGCCGGAGTAATTAGAGAGCGTAGAACGTACCGCTGACACAAACACTGCCAATAAATTACCCTAGGGTTTGTTTGTTCGTCCTGAACACTTGAAATATAGGTGTTAGTATTGTCTTCTAAAAGATTTGTTTGTGATGCTTTAAAAATATATTTTTAACTGTAAACTGCAATTAAGACGAAATTAAGCTTTTTGTGCCAATTGTAATGTTCAAAGCCGCGTTCAAACCGTGTGCGATACACGTACGTAATACAGGTACGTTACTACGTTCCGCGAAATATCGCGCCCAACTCTATTTGAGTATTCCAACGTCCTAAATATCGTTTCTTCGGTTCTCAAAGTGTTGAGTCACCTATTTTGTCAGTATGTTATATATTATTACACTTACTCAAAATAATTTTGCGGTTGGGCTTTTTTTATGTAACGAGAAGAGAGTAGAGGTTGGCCAAAGAACAGATGGATGAACTGTGAGAAAGTGCGCATGGGTGAGATAGGAGTGAATTCTGAGATGACGGCTGACAGAGAGAAGTGGAAGAAGAATACCATGTTGTACACATAATGTGGAATAAGTGCAGGAAGATGACACAAAATATATTAGCACTTTCTTAAACTTTAACCTATTAACGGCCCATACACTTTATTATCTGCAGTCTCAACACCGCGTGAAGCTATTAGAAAATTCATAAACGAATGCTCTTGGGTATAAAACTTTCCTCTCTATGTACAGGAAAAACAAGATGGCTACTAAAAACTAACCAGTTCAAGCAGTCTCTAAAAGTGCTTTCTACGTTTTTACTAGGACGATGTTCAAACTTGAACATTTATGTTGGTAGCCTACTGTAAGCTAGTTAAATTTTAGTTTAGCAGAATAGTAACATCATTTGTTAATAAAAAAAGAATGAACTTCACTAGATCCAAATGATGTTATCAACATCCACCTGAAGAAATCTACTGCTGGACATAGGCCTCCCCAAAGAGTTTATTTATTTATTATAGTTTATTAAAATAACTTATTAAAATAAATAACAACCCAAGCAATTTTAGGCCTATCTCTATTTTGCCAACACTCAGTAAGATTTTTGAGAAAATTATATTAAATCAATTGGTGTCCTTTTTCAACTGCAATAATTTATTATATAATCGCCAATACGGCTTTTCAAAAGGTTGCTCTACTACTGATGCTGTGGTTGACTTTGTAGAAAATATTTACGAGTCTTTGGAAATATCGTCAGATGTACTGGGAGTATTTTGTGATCTATCCAAAGCATTTGATTGTGTCAATCACAAAATACTTCTAAACAAACTGGGTCACTACGGTGTCAGGGGGGGAGCATTTGAATTAATGAAATCGTATTTAACCAAAAGAAATCACGCAGTTGATGTAAATGGTATGCTATCAAATGCTTTGGATTCGACCATCGGTGTACCTCAAGGCTCTATCCTTGGTCCATTCTTGTTTCTGGTTTATATAAATGACCTACCATTCCTTGTTAAAAAATTCGCTACCATAATATTGTTTGCGGATGACACTTCTTTACTTTTTGAAATCAATAGATCCAATCCTGACATCACAAATATTAATTCATATTTAAATATAATTCAAAATTGGTTTGACGTTAATAATTTGATTCTTAATGCTGACAAAACAAAATGTATAAAATTCACATTGACTAACAATGATATGCTACCGCCTATTAAAATTAATAATAATGATATAAACATAATTCATAATACTAAATTCCTTGGAATAAAGATTGACTCTAAACTTCAATGGGGCAATCACATAAATATATTGGCTGGTAAATTAAGCTCTGCCGCATATGCTGTTCGTAAAATAAGAGAGCTAACAGATACCAAAACAGCACTAATGGTATATTATAGTTACTTCCATTCAACTATGTCTTACGGAATGCTCTTATGGGGCAATGCTGCAGACGCAAAGAGAATATTTATTTTACAGAAAAGAGCTGTAAGATCTATTTACAAACTTGGACCAAGACATACGCTCAGGGTATTATTTAAGAAAATTAATATACTAACCATGCCTTCATTATATATTTACCTTAACATTATGCATACTAGAAAACATTTACTAAAATTCACTAAAAACAGTGATAGTCATAGTTATGAGACAAGACACAAAAATAAGCTTGTTTTACCTAAAACCAGGTTAGGAAAAGTAAATAATTCTTTTATCGTGAACTGTGTCAGGTTCTATAATATTTTACCTGATTCTGTGGTCAATTTGAATGACAGAGCTTTTAGGACATTTATCAAAAAAACCTTAAACCAAAAGGCATACTATAGCATTGATGAATTCATCTCAGACAGGAAAGAATGGGAAAAGATAAAATTGTAAGTTACTCTGCTAGTTTGTAATAACGTATGTAGTTACTTTTTTTTAGACATTTTATGTATTTGATTATTATTATTTCTTGACTGTGTAATTATTTTAAGTTCTTGACATTGTATACATTTTTTATTTGTATTTACCATTGTATGTTTATTTTATTATGATTTGACATTTCTAAGTGCATTGTATTTATGCCTATGGAGAGAAATAAATGAATTGAATTGAATTGAATTGAATTCCACAGAACAGCACGTAAGTATAATTCAATACAATGCAATAAGCTTTTTGTGCCCAAGCGGACATCACAGGCCCCATAGCCTGCGCGTCCTGAGCGCATATAGGTATGCTCTCAGTTCCATGATAGTTTGGCGCCTTTTCCATCCACCGACTTCCCGCAACTTTAACAATGTCGTCGGTCCTTCGGGTGAGGGCCTTCTGACACTGAGTCACCCGGTTCATTGTAGCCATTAGAGAACCTTTTCTGTCAGCATAAATACAAGCAATTCGAAAAAGTTACTGGCACTGATGGTTTGAAAAGCTTTATCTGCGCTCACCAACCCACATGCCCAGCGTGGCGAGTATGGGCAAATCCCCCCAAATGATTGTTTAGGTGCAGGTCGTACAAGGTCAGTTGCGCTGGAAAATTATGGGGAGGCCTATGTGCAGCAGTGGACATCCTACGGTTGACATTTTGACTCATGGTTTTGCCTGCATCAAAATGATCATATCATTTTAAAATAAACACCAAAAAACATTCCTAAATTGCAGCCACATCAACCGAAAGTTTCACTGATCCGTTTTTATTTATTCGCGCAATAAAATCGATGTGGACGGCCATATTTCGTGACGTCATCCACATGCGTTATATCACGACAAAAACATGTCCGATTCATGGCTCAGCCAACTAATAAATTGTTGAACAACACATAAATAACAGCGATCTATGTTAGTCTGATTTTTTGTTGGTGTTTTGATGGCAAGGCCCGTCACGGATTATAGTGTCATCGATAGTACGAATTTTGGATAGATTTACTAACGTCGCCATTTTTTGTGGCCCGAATGAATAAATTACGATAGCTTTAACGACAACGTACGACGCAGAGTTTGAAGTCCCCCGTTGGACCTATGACATTGTTATAGTTGCGGGAGGCCTATGTCCAGCAGTGGACTTTTATATGCTGATTATGATGAATATGATTATGTTGTTATATGTGTTACTGTCAACGAAATGGGAAGATTTTTTTTAAATAATAGTTATCCAATATTAAATAATAGTACTTATAACAGCGTAAAAATGTAAAAAGTGTAAAAATGTAACACGTTCGGTATGAATAAAATTTTATTCTATTCTATTCTAATTAGTTACAACAATAGAAAAATTGCGGTCATGTTTTTTTACTTATAACAAAATCGCAATAAGAATACTAAATCTACACCTTGTTTGAAAATAAAAAAACCTCAACTTCGAAAAAGTTTTGGCCGACATCTTGTCAAAATAAAATAAAAATAATAAACACGTCAAACTTCCATCTAATTTACAAGGAAACTCAGTAATAAAGTAAGACATGAACCTACTTTACATAATAAATAAGTTATCTAATCTATTTTTCAAACAAATAAAAACGGTCAAGTGCGAGCACTAGCGCCCTGAGGCTTCCGCACCAATACCAATACCCAATCAGAAAATCAAAATTCTAAGTGTAGGAAGACAAACAACATGACAAACATATATTTTGCGTTCGCTCACGTAGTTCCTTCACGCTGCCTGTGGTTGGTGATCTGAATTCTGTTTTCTACTTATAGTCGTAGTCGTAGAAAACAGAGTTCATTTTTAGTATATAATATTATTTTAGTTTAATTTACAACTGTTATTATTATTATTTTTCTGTTACTAAATAAATACTAAAGCTTATTTGTAACCATTATCCAAATAACAATGATGTGGGTAATATTAGAATTCATACAATTACTTCGTTCCTTGTACATACATACATACATAATACATAAAATCACGCCTATTTCCCAGAGGGGTAGGCAGAGACCTAGCCATCCACTTGCTACGATCCTGACATACCTCTTTCGCTTCATTCACCTCATCACATTCCTCATATATGCTCGTCGGTTTAGGGTACTCTGGACCTGGCCTTTGTGTGTTGTTTTGTTTGTTTTTAGTTCCTTGTATGATATTGAAATTCATCTGCAAGATATACAACAGAGGTGGCAAACAAGCTTACGGCCCACCTGATGGTAAGTGGTTACCGGAGCCTATGAGCGCTTGCAATACCAGAGGCATCACGCACGCGTTGCCGACCCCCAAACCCCCTTCCCCCCTAAAGAGCTCTGGCAACCTTACTCACCGCAGGAACACAACACTAATTGAAACAAATAATGTTACTTGGCTGCGATCTTCTGTAAGGCAGAGGTACCTCCCAGGCGGGCTGCTCCAATTCAGAACGAGAAAATCTCGCTGTGCCCTACCTCCTCCTAAAATGTTCCTTGACCGCAAAAACCAACTATACTAGGTGAGCTAGAAACTTGATGCTATAAGTTCACGGATCCAAATAGTTGGTATATATGTCAAGTTGATACCTTCAGCCGTTTCTGAGGAAAAGGGACCGACGGACAACAAAGTGATCCTATAAGGGTTCCGTTTTTTTTCAAATGAGGTACGAAACCCTACAAACATTATCTGGTCTTATAGTAAACACGATTAACTTTTCACATAACGCGCCTCGCCTGAGCAAACTTTGACTTCAAAAACTTGTAAGCAACTTGTAAATACAATTATGAATATAAAATAAAGGTTCCTTCGAAGAATTTGTCATGCAATCTTAATTAATTTGTTTTCCGTACGGAATAAATACAATTTCGGTCATCACGGTCACAGGTGTTATGCTTGGAAGCTTTTTCTCGAACTGTATGTTCGTTGATAAGCATCTTCAAAAACAAGAGTACAAGGTGACTCATTCTGTGAAAAAAGAAAGAAAACTAGTGACAAAAAAATACAAAATAAAGTATAGTATTACTTTCGAAATTGTTCAAAATGGCCGCTAGAGGTTCCCGCTCAGGACAAACATTTGTGTGATGAATACGGATGTTTATTCTGTGTCTGGGTGTTAAATATTTATATATTATATATATCAGTATCTGATACCCATAGTACAGGCTATGCATAGTTTGGGATCAGTTGACCGTGTGTTATATAATATGTCCGGAATAAATTTTTTTTTTTTTTTTGTATAGACCGTTTTCAATGAAAAATATCGAGTTTCTAAAAGTTGTCGAAGAACTTTATAGCCAATTGTGTTTAGACTATAAAAAACTCTATGGTGCACGACCGGGTTCGAACCCAATCTCCGGGTACAAATAAACGACACACGACTTTTTTATTTCGTTACATTCTATAAAATATGAATTTGCATATCCCATAAATATGATTAACTTTTCACATGGTGCCGCCTAAATAGGTTCTGGTTTTTAATACCTCTGTTAGCCAACTTGCAAGCTTTTGTAAATAAAATTCCTTATACACATATTAATCTCGTTGTT
Organism: Anticlea derivata; assembly: GCA_947579855.1. Lineage (NCBI taxonomy): Eukaryota > Metazoa > Arthropoda > Insecta > Lepidoptera > Geometridae > Anticlea > Anticlea derivata. Next base: position 11,178,050 of record OX388269.1, read on the forward strand.
GGCCGTGATATTAATTTATGGGTGCTGGTGGACAGTGGGTGGGGTTTACGTGAGGAGCGAAAGCGTAATTGGAGTATTTACCTAGTTCGTTTCTGTTGACAGCTGTTTTGAACCCGCGACGCAAAAATGAGAGGTGGTATAAGTTGCACCGCTGTGTGTCTGTTTAGATATTTGGATGTATGGATGTTTGGACGTAGCTGATAGAAATACCGTAGCTCCTAAAAGAGTGAACCGATTTAGATGCGGTTTTTTTTTATTTGAAAGCTAGATTCATGGCGATGATTCTTAGATAGATTTTATATGCGTTGTGGGATTTTTCTTGTATAAAGTTAACTTTCCAAAATCAAGTACTTTTGTTATAGATTCGTTTCGTTTGTCTTTAGAAAATAGTTTCTCTCTTTCGAAATGCCAGTACCTACTTTTATACCTACTATTATCCGTCCGTATTTAAATAAATAAATATTCCGGACATATCACACACGGTCAACTGATCCCAAACTAGGCATTGCCTGTACTATGGGTACCAGAGACTGATATACATAATAGATATATATTTAACACCCAGACACAGAACAAACATCTGTGTTAGTCACAAATGTTTGTCCAGTGCGGGAATCGAACCCGCACTGGACAAACATGGGAATCGAACGTATTTGATTAAAATTTCAAAAAAATACTGTCCGAGTCCGCACTTGCACCATTTTTCTGATCCCAACACGCTGGACCACGGCCGCCTAATCCCGTCCAACAAACGCCGCTCGTTTTAATCTCTGCACAGCGGACAAATAGGTGGCTAAAGAACCTGCCCTAGCGGTATTTGTCAACGGAGTGCACTGGTTTACAAATGTAAGCGGACTTAGTATGGACTGCGGCTTGGCCTGCTCATTATCATCATTTCAGCTTGCTATCACTTGCTTATCATTATCCGACTTCAAAAAGGAGGACGTTTTCAATGCAGCTGTTTTTTTGTTTTTTTTTTATGTTTCTCCATATCTTCGCCAATAATAAACCGTTTTATATGAGTCTCCCACTGGTTTATAAATAATGATCCCGGGTGGTTCCATATTAATGTTATTACTGAAGTATTGGTACATGTCCCGTAAAACTTAAAAAATGTAATTATCTCTTGTTAGTAATTTTTTGTGGACTAATGGTAACCCCTTGCGACTTTGACGTCGATAAAGCTTTTGTATATAAACGTCACCGATTTAGTCTATTTTGGACTCCTAATCGGCTTAAAGCGTAACTCGAACCAGTGTGCTATCTTCGAACTATAGCGCTTATCTTTTGCTAGTTTCCGAACTATAAATACCTATATCACCAGGTTGATACGAATCTACCATAAAAGCCGAAAAATACCGTTCAAATTAGCGGTAACCGATGATTTATTAAACAGTTATCATGCTGAAATATGCAGAATGATCGTAGTTTATCGAGATGAAAGCTGGTTCACTATTTAAGTATAAAAGCAGTACTGTTATATTCTTTAAAAATAGTTATTGATAAATGGTTCTTAATAAATTAAGGCGCAGAAGTCTGTTTGATATTTGTAAAGTACGAGCACTTTGGGGTTTTTATGTTGTAGTTTTAATTAAAACTTAATTAAACTTGTGAACGTTTTCCTTTAAAAAAAAAGGACGCAATAATATTGAAATTGTCAGTCATGAATAAGTGCATTTATTCATGACTGTTATTCTCATAACAATGATAGTCATACCAAGATTTCTAAAATCAATGATAATGTTTAAAATGATTGTGAACGAGACTGTTGGCCTGTATTAGAGCTTGTTTATTGGAGTGAACCAGCTATCCTCGCTCAAACCACGGATTGGTTTTGCATGTTGGTAATTTTAGCGGAGTTTTCGTCATTAGTCTTGTGTTATGAGTTTGAATCGAGTTTTTATGGTAGTTCTGCGTGGCCCGAAGGTATAATTGCCGCTTTACGGCTTGGAGATGTTGTTAATCTGTTTTTTGTAAAGCCTTGCGAAGTCGGAACAGTACTTGTTACAAAAATAGTTTCTAACCTTACATAATATACAGGTTGGTCTGTCAGGAAGGATCAGTATGGAGAAGTTTGAAACTATTAGAGATAGAGGACTTTTTATCAAACGAAACACGTCGTCGATTTTAGAGAAAATAAAAATGGCATTCACAGATTATCAGAAAATTGTACGCAAATTGGGGAATCGAACCCGTTAGTTAATAAAAATATGCGTTAATTTATTACAAAAGTGTATAGTAAAGGTCGTAAGGAATAAATTTTGCTATTGTTGAAGATACCAAGTTCAATTTATGCAATACCGGAAGAATACACGGTCGGCCGTGTCACTAAAAATATTCATTGTTTTTCCTTTACAACAACAGAAATTAAGATCATAACATTAACTTTCACCAAGAAAAGATATTTCACTGTAGAATAGTATAACTTGGGTATAACTTATTTGTTCAACTTTGACCCAACTAACGTCTAACTTTGCCAACTTTAAATGTTAATAATTTTGTTTCCCAATAAATTTTCGTGTAAAGGGTGAACATTACCGCCTGGAATTGCTTAGGAACTAATAAATAACTCAATAGAAACTGAAAGAGTTATGGCGATGATACACGAACTGAAGCTAAAATTGAGTCAAATAATGTTTGCTAATTCTTTTTTGTTTGTGCCTTTTTTTTGGCGAGATTTAATTTATCATTACCTGTAAAAATACACTTTTTTTAGTAAGACTGAAGCGGGAAACAAGCATACGGCTCACCCGTTGGTAAGCGTTTACCGTAGCCTATGAGCGCTTGCTGTACCAGAGGCAACACGCACGCGTTGCCGACCCCGAACTTCTTCCCCCCTAAAGAGCAACCTTACTCACCGCAGGAACGCAACACTATTTGAAACAAATAATGTTATTTGGTTGCCATCTTCTGTAAGGCGGAGGTACCTCCTAGGCAGGCTGCTCCAATTTAGAACGAGAAAATCTCGCTGTTCCCTACCTCCATCAAAACTGCTGATCATAGGCCTCCCCCAAAGGGTGCCATGACGAAAGGTCTTGTCGATTCTGTGAGCTATATGGCCTGCCCTGTGCACTTCAATTATAAAAAATATAAATATAAATATTCCGGACATATCACACACGGTCAACTGATCCCAAACTAGGCATAGCCTTTACTATGGGTACCAGAGACTGATATACATAATAGATATATATTTAACACCCAGACACAGAACAAACATCTGTGTTAGTCACAAATGTTTGTCCAGTGCGGGAATCGAACCCGCGACCTCTAGCGCAGAAGGCAGAGTTACTACCAACTGAGCTATGAGGCCAGTCTGAGAGCTATGTCGGTGACCTTGGTTCTTTTACGTATTTTCTTTCAGATAACATATCAAACGCCGTTTGAACAAGGCTGTAGTCTTACAAATAGCTTTCAAAGCACTATTATTTTTGTTACAAACTCCAAAAAAAATTGCACAATTGCATTGGGCTGACACTAGGACTAGCCGGCGGAGATATAGCGAAGTTAATTGCGTTCAGCATGCGATGCGGCGAACGAAAATATTGTCCGGAAACTGGCTGATTTGGAAAGTTTTGTTTCGAGTATTGTGAAGGTTCTTTTGACTGTCTTGTGATACCATTAAGCCATGTTCAAACTGCGTGCAATACATATAAATGATTCTGTAACTAAAATACTATCCAGAAAGAGCTTTATCTGGTGTATTTTTGGCTATTTTATTATCTTTATAACTAATTGTCAAACGTACGGGAATTATATATCTTGCTACCAATAATAGCTGAATAATTGAGTTTCTTAGCTCAACAATATCGCACCCTCAAAACCAAACTTAAAACTGACTCTAAAAACATGATGATTTGTTAAAGTTACCGTGTAATTAGTTGATGGTTAAATAAAATTATTTGAGGACAGAATAACTTTGCCACATGAAAACCTACATAAAATACCCGAACAAAGTTAGGCCAAACGAGAAGGGTTTTGAAAATTTTAGTTTTTACGGAACGCTAAACAAGCTTCGGCCAAAAAGTTGATTTGAAAACTTCAGCAGAAAAAATACTCCGCGTTTTTAAGCTCTTTAGTAGAACGAGTTAAAAATCTAATTTTCTTTTTAAAGATTAGAGCAAGAGTGCCAACTGAGAGTTGAAACAGTAAACTATACAAGGCATACTATAATACATAGTATGTTTAGGTACTATACCAAAAGAGGCTTACGAGTATTCCAAACCCGACGACGATAAATACAACGACCTCGGTGGCGTAGCGAGTGATAGCTCATCTGAGATTCAAGGGGTGCGGGTTCGATTCCCGATGCGGGACAAATGTTTGCATGATCTGCATGTTTGTTCCGTGTCTGGGTGTTAAATATTCATCTATTATGTCTATCAGTCTCTGGTACCCATAGTACAGACTATGCCTAGTTTGGGACCAGTTGACCGTGTGTGATATGTCCGGAATATTTATTTATTTATTTAAAATACGGAAAAACACCATGCAATCAGAGTCACTGGCATTCAAATATAAAACCTAATCCCTTGTATTTAGTTGTCAGGTCACAAGCCATAAATCATCGTAGCCTATGATGCTAATTAGCTGTTACTTAGCGAGCTTACAAGCTTACAGCGTGCTTAGCGGTGATGAAGTTGCATTGCCGTGTCAAGTGTCAACTTGGAAATGCAGGCTGTTAGTCAAGATATAAGACTTTCTAGGTATATAATTATATACAAGGTGATTCATAATATGCATAATCAGCAATAATACAAAATTTGCATTATAAGTTACAATTATTGGGGCATATCTATACTTTTCTTTAATGTTACTAAGGAGTTTTGTCACTTGTGCCATCAATGGTTCTAGTCATTGGTACTACTGACATAAATGCATATTTGTTCTGGGTCTGGGTGTTTTAGTACCATGGTACTCGCAGTCGACGACACAGAGTATCCTAGTGTGGGCCCAGGACTATGTATGTGATTGATGGGTGTTATGTATTATTATTAATAAAGTAAACTTTATTAATAATAATAATTACCACCGACCGCTTGAGCCGAGCTTCGCGGTCGGTGGTTCTCCATTTTTATATATATTTTTTACTATAATAGTTGTTTTGATATTCTTTTTTGATATTAAGATGTACTTTTGTAGTAAAAAATGTATTTTATAAATGAGATTTTAATTAAATATATGTGAATAATAATAATAATACATTCATCACATCATCATCATCATCAGCCTGTAGAAGTCCACTGCTGGACATAGGCCTCCCCTAAAGAGTTCCACGACGAACGGTCTTGAGCCTTCTCCATCCACCGAATTTCCGCAACCTTCACAATGTCGTCCATCGGGGGGCCTTCCAACACTGCGTCGCCCGGTTCGTGGTCACCATTCGAGAACCTTTACTCCCCAACGGTTATCGGTTCTGCGAGTTATATGGCCTGCCCACTGCCACTTCAACTTGCTAATTCTGAGAGCTATGTTCCTTGTGACTTTGGTTCTTCTACGAATTTCCTCATTTCAAAAACTCCTAGCATAGCTCTCTCCATAGCCCGTTGCGCGACTTTGAGCTTGTATATGTGGCCTATAGTTAGCGACCAACTCTCAGTGCCATATGTCATCACTGGCAACACGCACTGATTGTAGACTTTCGTCTTGAGGCTATGACGAAGATTCCCAAACGCTGCCCATCCGAGTTAGATTCGTCGGTTGACCTCTTTGTCGAAGTTGGACCTACCTAGTTGAATCGTCTGACCAAAAAAGACATAGTGATCTACAACTTGAATGGTATCGTTCCCAACATTTACCGGTAATAACACATTACGACTTATGAAATAAAAATTCATTGAAAAAACACTACGCAAAACTCTGCTGTTTTGGGGTTAGGTCAGTTGAAACTCAATTATTTAGCTGTTTTAGGTAGTTAACAAACTTTGATATAACATTCTATTAACCTATTAAATTCCATGCGTCGATTTTACAGTTCGAAGCTCTAACAAATATACAACGTCGATTCGTCAAAGTTGTTTGCGAGACTTTTGCTCCCTTCGCTCGCGCAATCAATTACTTTTCAAGCACTAAAACTGCATATTCAAATAAAATTGACAGTTCTAGCTACAGGTCAAGGCATACAGACTTAAATGCAAATTGTACAAAACTCTACGTCGCACCTGCTACGCCACTCGTAGCACCGTAGCTCCGTAGCACTTTGCTACGAAGAGTAATAGTTCAACAATTTTGATCGAAATGAAACACTTTGCAGTCGTGAACTTCTATTTTGGAAGAAAATGGATATTGTATTTTGATATAGCTTCCACGAGGAGATAAATGCGACGTCTTATTCTAGAAACTCTTGAATTCTGAAACTAAACTTTAAAACTAGAGTAACGTTTTACGATTTCTATCTAAATAAATACTTCTTTGCTCACAAAGGTCATAACGTTGCAACAATTAGCGGTTGGTTTGTCTGTGTGTCGCTTTGTTCTGTCCCAAAGTGCCGTTATAAATAAAAACTTTTTCATTCATTCTTTTTGTTTGTCGTTTCACTTTTCTTCTTCCATTTACCTCTATCAGTCGTCATCTCAGCACTCACTCCTTTCTTGCCCACATCCACTTTTACACAGGCCATCCATCTTTTCTTTGGCCTACTTCTACATGACATGCATCCACATTCATATTTAACACTCTTCTTGTCACATGACATTCTTCCCTCCTCATGACATGCCCATACCACGCTAACCACCAGTCAAAATATGTAAAAATCCACGGTAAAATGTCGTCATTATACAAAGAAGTCATTAGTACAAGTCACATCCGACCTGCAATTACTCAACGTTTCATTTCTGATTCGCATTTAATTGTGAAAAATGTATTTAGCTGAGTTAGTGCTTTGAACGTGACAGGCAGAAAGCCGGTTTATTTTTCTAGCTACGATTATTTCCGAATTGAATTTTCATTATATCTGTTTTTCTAACAAACTTCACTCCAAGTTTTCCCTTAAGATTAATAATAAATAAAATAAATATATATTCCGGACATATCACACACGGTCAACTGATCCCAAACTAGGCATAGCCTGTACTATGGGTACCAGAGACTGATATACATAATAGATTACCAGACACAGAACAAACATCTGTGTTCATCACACAAATGTTTGTCCAGAGTGGGAATCGAACCCGCGACCTCTAGCGCAGAAGGCAGAGTTACTACCAACTGAGCTATGAGGCCAGATTGTACGCCTCACGAACCCTCTTACTTACAAACGCTAGTTAAATTTAAGGAATGTTTAAAATTCAGTAGGTATATCTTATTATAATACTGTACCTACTTTTATATTTCCTTTCAAGTGTGTGCATGTATTTTAAATTTAGTTTGCTTTTCTATATCTTTGTTAGTCGTCCATTACCACTGCATCTAAAACTTAATTAATTTGCTATCAGTGGAAACTTGTAAATAGCCCTCAGCTGCATGTAATTTTTCATGTGTTTATATTATTATTGCTTATTTTTGTTCTAGCTGTAAGTTTTCCATAAATTCAAAAATATAATAAATAAAATAAATTTTATCGGATCATTAGTCCAATCTATTTTATCAATTACTGTAAACGAGAGGCGGGCGCTGTAAACTGAGATAGAGTTTTTAATTTATATAATGCAGTTTTAAAAGTGTTCCTACTGTTTTTAACTTGTAATATGGTTGTGTTCCAAATAAAAAAACCTATTACTGTTCCTTATTATGTAATAAAAAAGATGGCAATACTTTAAGCATTGTTTATCTCTGACAGATTTTTATAAGTATAGCAGTAAAACTCCTATTTTTATTTATCATCATCATAATCATCATCATGTAGAAGTGCACTACTGGACTTCTCCGAAGAGTGCCATGACTAACAATATTAAACCTTATCCATCCACCGACTTCTCGCAACTTTCACAATGCCATGACGTAATCGAACCAAAGTCTTGCATAGCTCTCAAAATGAACAAGTTGAAGTGGCAGTGGGCAGTTCATATAGGAACCAACAGCCGTTGGGAAATAAAGGTTCTTGAACGGCGACAACAAATCGGGTCACACAGTGTTGGAAAGCCCCCCGGTGAATCGACGACATTGTGAAGGTTTCAGGAAGTCGGTGGATGGAAATGGCTCGACTCTTCATGGAACACGAAGGAGGCCTATGTCCAACAGCGAACTTCTACAGGCTGATGATGCTGATGATGATCCTCGCATCATAAAATGAAAACCAATGAAGAAAATAAAATCAACATTAGTATTCTACACTATCCAAAATCAATTATAGCCGACGGGTCTAGAATTTAATTGCATTGGTAAGAGTCGCGCGCGGCGCATTCTAATAACCCGGCAGGCTAGCACTAATTTTTCACGTTATCAAGGCGGAAGTCCTGCCTGAAAACCAGCGCTGCTTTGCATGGCTTTTTGTCATGTAAAGCAGCAATAAGCTGAGTCAGGGCCTGTTTGGCTGCACCCGACACAGAGCGAGACTAGTTCGCACCTACTGTCTACAGGTGGATGCCTGCCTACCTATAAGGTGGGCAGGTGTCCTTATGTTTATTCTTTGTTGTCATTTGTGTTTTTTTTTTAATATCCTTGTATTATATGTCCCCATGTCTGTTCTGTGTTTTCGTGTGTATGTCAAAACAAACAAAAAAAAAAATTGCATACCCAACATTATTAAACACATGTGGAGATTATTTTGAAAACGATTTATAGTTACGTAGTACGTAAGTATAAATCAGCACTCGCGCACTTTCAGATGTACTCAAATATCAGAATAACATTTTTAAATGTCCTAGTTCTTTTTAGTCGTAGAACAAACTTTATTGTAAATTGGATGTAGAATAAGCACCTTTCTGGATAGTATACAATCATATTATAAATATCACCTGTAGGTATAGATGAAGAATAACACAGGTTACTTTTATCCCGGTACCAGCTAAGCAAAAAACCGCGAGCGGAAGTTTTTATGTATTCAAAACATCAAATGTGAAAATGGATTCAATGGACATTGGTGGATCGAAGAGGAGAAAAAAATATATCCATGGATCAACAATGTAGAGCATGATTGTGGATCCAAGTGAACGGAGGGATCTAAACTATGTTATTAAAGTTTTTGGAAAATATTTGATGGCTCTATAGCGATAAGATAACGCTCAAACTGGTGCCAAAGGCACGGAGCCTAGAGTCTACGGTTTCGGCGCTTAGTGGACTATAGTAGGAAGTAATTGAATCTGGGGTATGTTTCAAAAATTTATTTTGTAGAATTTGAACAGAGTTTAAAAAAAATTGCCTAACTTTTTCACCACTTGAAATTCTTCTTTTCATGAATGAGTTACAATTGCAATCATCTTCATTATAAGCCTGAGGATACCACTGGATATAAGCTTCCTCTTAATAGAACTACGACGACCAGTCTTGAGCCTTCTCTATCCACCGAATTCTCGCAAACTTCACAATATCGTTGGTCCATCGGTTGTCAATTCTGCGAGCTATAATATAGCTTGCCCACTGCCACTTCAACTTGTTAATTCTGGCTCAACATTTATATATCTGACGATAGAATTGTGTTGTACAATTTGAGACCACCAAGCAACCTTCACTAATGCGTCGTCGGTCCTGCTTGTAAAAAGCTGCGTGGTAGGTTTTAACTCCCGTACTCGCTGTTTGTGACAGTCAGGTGAATAGAAGTGGCGATGTTTCATGCCACTGCTTCAAAAGAAGCTACGTTTGACCGACGTCTTTCAATTGCCCTTCCAGGAACACTTCATCGTCATCATCATTTCAGCCGCACGACGTCCACTGCTGAACATGGCCTCCCCCACAGACAGTGCGAATTCCTATCATGTGGGAGGATTTGACCATACTCACCACGCTGGGCATGCGGGTTTGCGAGCGCAGTTAGAGCTATCGTTGTTAAAATGAGGGCCGCTGCTGCCCATCCCCTAGCTTTTTTCCCTCAGTCGCCTCTTACGACATCCGCAGATAGGTAGATATGGAGGGGCTCTTTAGCGGGGGCCACCACGGCCAGGAAAACTTCAATGATCCCTAAAAGAAGTAACAGACAATGAAGAAGAATTTTCTTCGTTCTTTTTTGAACGAACCATACTTTAAAAAGTAAAGTAAAGTCTTAGTGTACTTTTAAAATTTGGCCGAACTCCAAAACTAAAATTTACAATTAGCTTAGATCATACATGCTTGCGACTTGAAAACTTCAGGAAGATCTAAATCTGAAGCTGAAAATGCATTTATATTTTTATGTTTCTGCTTTCAAGTTCTTTCTTTTTGATTATATGCTAGGAAAAATATTTGTTCCTGGTTTGGGGGTACCATGGTAATCGAGGTTTCTGATAACACAGATAATCCTAGTGTGGGTTAGGACTATCTATGTGACTGTTGGGTATAACTTATTTTATTTTTAATTATAAGTTCAAAATTATAATTACATAATTTTTAGTGTAAGTAACTGTACCTCGACACACGGCTGTAAAATTCTCGGACGGCCATTCTAATTGGCGTCCGATTCAGCTACTCGAACAAAAGGTCTGATGTAGGGCTCTAACCTCGTTCATCGGTATCTGATAACAGCGTCGCTGGTACAGCTGATAAAAGGTGCCGCCGGTACAGACAATGCAAACATCTTGCATTTCTTGGCATGTGTTGGTCAGAGTCTAGTTAAAAGCTGAGCTCCAGAATAACACCAAGAAAGATTTAAAAAATACATTAACATTTTTTTTTATACAACATCAAAGAAAATTACGCTATTTACCAATTTTGTAACATTTTATGGTTAGTTTAGTTAGTCAGTTACAAGTTATTTCTTTATGATTGATTCTTATAATCAAAACTATCAGAAATTGATTCTTTATGTACGATCGGACAGAATCTGGAAAAAATGCTACAAATAGAGAAATCTGACAGAAAAATGAGTCAATAATGCCTGAAAATAATGAATCTTACGACTGTTAACCATTGCAGACATTCTCTCAGATCTCCTCTCACTCAGATCCTTGAAGATATCAATTTCAAAATTTATCAAAAACTAGAGGTATAAGGTGAGCAAGCTGTCCAATTGAAGCTACAGTCACAAGCAATAAATTGGGGGGTTAGTTAGCCGAGTAATCGCCGACGAGGGGGTAGTTTGCCCTCCGGAGAATGGGTAACGATTTTATTGACATTGTAATATAAAGGATTAAATAACTAGGTAGGGCCTATTATGACGAATATAATGAACCTATTGTCTGTAATTGAGTTTGCGAAGGTAGTCTGGTAGGTTTTGCTTTGTAAACATTTGTACTGAAAACACCAATGTCGGTCAGATGTTTGAATGAAATTATTGTGAAATTAGTGAAAGCCCGTGACTTCGTTCGCTTGAAGTTATTTCATACAAACTTAAAACCCCGCTATGCCCTTCCAAGGGCTTTAAGATAGTTTTCATAAAAAATACACTCCAAGTTTTTTTTGTATTTCTATGGATTAATATATACAAGCTTTATTCTGACAATTAAAAACAATGAAAAAGAAATCAGCCCAATCGGTCGAGCGGTTCTCAAGTAACGCTCCGTCATACATGTGGCAATTTATTTTTTTAGCAAATTTCCTCATCATAATTTACTTATGATTATTGTACTTAATAATGGTCGGCACTACATGCTATTTTCTTCTATCACATCAGTAGTTCTCTCTTTCACACACTCCACCCATCTCTTCTTGCCTCTACTCTTGTATCCACGTTAGTACTTGTAACATTTCGTGTAGGATAACTTATCCTCATTTTCTTCATAATTATTCTGTAGACAAAATCTTGTACAGGTTGTATAGGTATACTCAACAAAAGGAAATGAAGTCAATGACCGGTATAGTTTGAAAGATTCTATAGTGGCCTACTAATGAAACAAAACACTACTGTGTTATGTTTCTCATAACCCAACAATTCCAAAACAAACATCACTTAAAGTTTCACCAAATCAATTCCTATACCTCAACAATTGTTAGCAGAAACCTACCGAGCGGCAGGCCAACTAAACCTAACCAACACAGCACTGTTGACCTTATCACGCACGCATAGGGTTGAAAGTGGAACGGAAAGGGAGTTCTTGGTACATAAATCAGGCTAAGTAAATAAGCAGCGCGAACCGACTCGTCGGCAAACATCTACTGGATATGAAATGTTCGTGTTCATGTTATGGGAATACCGGATGCGGATGTTGTTCGGAGGTCACTTGTCCTAATATATTTTAGTAGCATCCTCCCGTGGCTTCACTAGCATATTTATCTGATAAACCGATAATATTATGGATATGGATATTTCTATTCAAAAAAAAATACGAAAAGGTGTACGAAAAGAGCCTCTCAGGCGACCTGAAACCATCAGAAAATGTATTCTTTATTCTTTATTGTACACAAGAAAAATCCAGATACAAAAATTAAAAAGAAAGGTATGTACAAAGGCGAGCTTAACCCTAAAAAGAGTTTATGAAAGAGTGTATGTCAGACAATATCAATAAAGTTTTTTCTACAACTTAAGTAAATTGGCCAATTTTCATTGCAAAAACTCTGCAATAATCAGCTGTATTGTGGTCAAATAAGTTCAACTTTAAAAAAAAAAAATATATTCCGGACAGATCACACACGGTCAACTGATCCCAAACTAGGCATAGCCTGTACTATGGGTACCAGAGACTGATATATATATAATAGATATATATTTAGCACCCAGACACAGAACAAACATCTGTGTTAATCACAAATGTTTGTCCAGTGCGGGAATCGAACCCACTACCTCTAGCGCAGAAGGCAGAGTTACTACCAACTGAGCTATGAGGCCTTTACTTTAAATTATTATTTTTTTTATTTCTAAATTAACTTAACTACTCATTGCACATTTCTTTGAACATTACATTTTATTAAATAGCGGCTAATTTAAGACTTTAAAATTGTACCAGGTGACCAGGAAACACGCAGCACGTGACAAGGTCAAGGCTCGCGTAATCTAGGATTTCCGCGACGACACGCTTGAACTTGAAATAAGGCTTTCTTCAGGCTTTTAATGCCGAGAAGGAGGATAATTATTTTGGAAATGGGAACGTAAGTTGGTATTTTAAACGACATTCTTTAAATTAAGAAAATATTAATAACTGCTGTTGGCTTCGACCAACAAACCTTGTTGTCCAGGCCTCCTAACAGATTTTCAGACTGTCTATCATGTGGGGGACGGATATGCTCATACCTACTCACCCCGGGATTATACCCCCTATTAGGTATGAATATTCAAAAATACTAAAAAAAATATATTACGATTATATCAGACAATCATTCTACAAAAAAGAACTTCAAATATTCAATGGCGATGCGATTCTCGCTCTTCGACGTGTGATGATTAAGTGTAGGGTAGCGTGCAACGATTAAACTTTTAAATCCTTATGGGAATCGCATTTTTGAGGCGAGAAACTCATCTACAATGTAAGTTTCTAAAGACTGACCTATCGCAAGGTGAACAGTGCCATGAAAATCAAAACTCGAAAAATAACAAAAATTGTTTATTTTTATCGTAACAGTCGTTTTAATTGACACGATCGATCCCGTTATTCATGATTTGCTTTTGTAATTTTGACACAGTTCCAATCTATATCTGGCCGCGTTGGCTCACTGAAAAATATATTCAATCGCAGTTTTATTGGAAGATATTTTTGCTCTAGCTTATTTTTACTGCTGGCTTTATTATCAACATCGAAAAATGCAAATAACAAATATTGTTCAATCACTTAAGTGTACTTATATACTTAGGTGTCTTAAAAATATTCTGAAAGATTCAGACAGTCTTTTAAACATGAAAAATTTTATGATTCTTCTATTTCCTTCATAAGAATTGGCACTAAACTAAATTGTACATTCAAATTCTAGACTCTAGTCTAGAGCATTATATACAAGGTGATTCATGAAAGATTTTATGATTCTTCTATTTCCTTCATAAGAATTGGCACTAAACTAAATTGTACATTCAAATTCTAGACTCTAGTCTAGAGCATTATATACAAGGTGATTCATAGTATGTATTCTATTCCAAAAGGGGCTAATTCTATCAACAAAAATAAAATCTATTATCTATTCAATTTTGATATATTTCATATAAAAAATTATTTATTGGGCGTTTTTCCAAACCTTTTTTTTTTTCAAATCATCTGTTTTTCGTCGTTTTATAACTAATTATTAAACGAACAAGAAAATCAACATCAAGATTGAGACCTAAACCAGCTTAATCAAGCTAGAGAATTTAAATTGACTGGCCTCATAGCTCAGTTGGTAGTAACTCTGCCTTCTGCGCTAGAGGTCGCGGGTTCGATTCCCGCACTGGACAATCATTTGTGACTAACACAGATGTTTAAATCAAACTTTAAAATTGACCCAGTATATCGAGGATGGTTTCGAGGAAAGTAAAATTACCGGCATCGTCTTCGTGGATCTATCCGCAGCTTATGATACGGTTAACATAAAGAGGCTCCTACTTAAAGTTACCCACATGACCAACGATATAGGCTTCGTGCGCATACTGAGTGAGATCCTCAACAATCGCCGGTTTCAAGTTTATCTCAATAACGATAAAAGTAGGTGGCGTAACCAAAAAAACGGACTCCCTCAGGGTAGCGTACTGGCTCCAACACTGTTCAATATATATACGAATGACCAGCCAAACACCCCTGACACACAGCGCTTCATATATGCTGACGACCTAGCATTAGCTGCTCAGACGCCAAATTTCGAAGAGGCCGAAGCAATTCTATCTGGGGCTCTGGAAAACCTCGGTAAGTTTTACGATGAGAATGCCCTCAGACCTAACCCTACCAAAACCGAGTCGTGTGTCTTCCATCTCAGAAACCACAATTCAAATCGCACTCTTAACATTGCCTGGAAAGGCGTTAGTATTCAGCATAACAAAAATCCCCGTTACTTGGGTATAACGTTAGACAGAACCCTCACATACAAGGCTCACTGCCATAAGGTGAAGCAAAAAGTAGGAACGAGAAACAACCTCCTACGGCGCCTTACCTCCACTTCCTGGGGCGCTTCACCTGAAGTACTGCGGATCACTGGCCTATCACTCTCATTTTCCGCGGGCGAATTCGCGTGCCCAGTGTGGCATCGTTCTGCTCACGCTAAAGCTGTTGATGTGGCCCTCAACGATACTTGTCGCATAATAACAGGCTGTCTAAAACCCACGCCCTTAAAAATGATGTACCCACTAACAGGTATCGCACCACCTGGAGTGCGTCGTGAGGTAGCGTGTTCAATAGAGAAAAGGAAGCAGGAAACTGATAGGAAACATCCGCTTTATGAATACCAGATGCCTCCAGTTCGCTTAAAAAGCCGCAAAAGCTTTTTAAGGTTGACCTCTTCCACGGAAGAGAGCGCCATAGAAGCCAGAAGCGAACTGTGGAAGGCTAAACACGCACCTCCACAGGACTTCATCGCTCCAGCAGAGCACCTACCACCCGGCCACGAACTGCAGTGGCCAATTTGGAAATCCCTTAACCGACTCCGGACCAGGGTTGGCCGCTGCAGGGAAAACCTAATTAAATGGGGGTTCAGGGACCCAACCCTAAGCCATTGTGAATGTGGAGCTCCTACTCAGAATATGGCCCACCTGACTTCATGCCCCCTGTGCCCTACCAGCTGCACCCAGGGGGACCTGATTCGGGCTACCGATGCCGGAATAAAAGTGGCCTCCTACTGGGCCAAACACATTTAACTTTAGTTAAAACTTTATAGGCTATAATATAGGTTGAGGAGAAAGGTTGAAACACTGATACGATAGAAGAAGACAGATGTTTGTTCTGTGTCTGGGTGTTAAATATATATCTATTATGTATATCAGTCTCTGGTACCCATAGTACAGGCTATGCCTAGTTTGGGATCAGTTGACCGTGTGAATATGTCCGGAATATTTATTTATTAAATCAAATCTAGCTAGATAATATCTCGCCTTTATAACATACCTAACCCAAAAGTTTTGTGACGGCTTTGGGAACGGTGCCCAGTAGGTACATTGTACCTGTTAGAAGGTAGCGTCCGATCCGTCAGCATTAATTCGAATCTTCTGTCTCGATCACGGTAAGCGCAGCGATAAATACTGTCCATCGGTTCACGAGTGATTTTAGCGAGAATCGAGTGATTTAATCGAGAGATTGGGCTCAATCGCGCGTCGGATGGGCTAATAGCAGATGATTTGATTGGGTTCATTTAGCCCGATCTAATGGCAGCGATTTGAGTTTCGTTTGAAAGGGAAAACTTGATATTCATTGTAAAACTTTTCTAGACGGCATACGGTAAACGGAATTAAGGCTAGCTAATTTGCAGCAGAAGTATGCTTAACATCAGGTTGGCCGACCGTATAACTAACAAATACATCAGAGAGAGGACCAATATAATTGACGCAGCCGTTTTGGCTTGTCAGTTGAAGTGGAGATGGGCTGGCCATGTGGCAAGGACATCAGATGGGCGATGGACAGAACGCGTGCTACACTGGTACCCACGGTCGGCTCGCCGCACGCGCGGTCGTCCGCTGCGCCGCTGGCGAGACGACATCGAAGACGTCGCCGGCTCTACATGGACGAGACATGCCGCAGACAGAGATCTGTGGCGAGGGATGGAGGAGGCCTTTACCCAAAGATGGGTGCCCAAACTTTGAAATGTTTAAAACTTACTTTATCATTTTGTACAAATAATATATGTTCAAATTTGGAAATAAATGGCTTAATAATAATAATAATAATAATTTGCAGTAGAAGCGGTGGGTTCGAATCCAGACCGTGCACCAATGCGTGTGTGCTATACCATACTAGTGCTCTCAACGGTGAAGAAAAATCGTGAGGAACCCGGCATGACCTAGATTCTAGTTCATGCCGGGTTCCTCACGTTCCTATAGGTCCTAGAACCTAAAAATTCGAAGACATGTGACATGTGCACGAAAGGAACCTCTAAGATGCGCACTTTGATCTCTTCACTGCACTGATTCTTTCACCAACGGTCATAGGCTCTATTCAGCGCCGCCATCCCTCGAAATGACAAAGAAAGAATCAGTGATACAAGAAAGAAGCAAGTGTAGATAAACTACAGCAATGAAAATTTTTACCGATCATTTCATTGGTACTTTAGACACCAAACTGTGGTAATAAATAATCTACGGAACTTCGCAGTTCACTTAAGTCACAAAGTAGGAACTTTTTAACCGCATCCATAGAGGTAACTTAATAAATCATTGTAACTGTTTGACTTTTCATGTAAATCAGTAACGGTTTATGCCTACTTAGTTAATTTATGTTGGTTATTTATGATTGAATTAGTTGCTTTACTATTGAACATGGTACTATATTCTCTGATAGTTTTTCACGTTTAGTTTTAACTAGCTTACGCCCGTGGCTTAGCTCGCGTGGTACCCAGATCATCATCAACATTTCAGCCGTAAGAAGTCCACTTATGAACATGGGGCTCCCCCACAGATTTCCGGAGTAAGTTCCTATCACGTGGGGGGAACTCACCACGCTGGGCACGCGGGTTGGCGAGCGCAGTTAGGGCTATCTTTGTGAAAATAGGGGAAGTTGCTGCCCATCCCCTAGCTTTTTCCCATTAGTCGCCTCTTACGACATCCACGGGTAGGAGATATGGAGTGGCCTAATCTTCGGCCGGGGCCACCATGACGTGATTGAACAACAAACATTCAAACATCCTCACAAACTTTCGCATTATAATATTAGTAAGAAAGGATAATAAAAGGTTGGAAAGTAAAATCAAGTAGGTAGGTATTAAAGCAATATTTTTTTATTAATTTAACAAGTCATCAAATGTGCATATTCACACACCATAATGTGGGAATTGCAATAAAACGACCAGAGCTACAAACTAATTCTAAACAGGTTATGGGCCCACAATCGAAAAGCCTATAATAATTCGACATATAACCTCAAAACCCATAAACAATATAAAGTATATCCTCACAAATTAATGCCGGAATAAAAAGCTTTACTTCGTGACGACGTTATAGGCGATTCCGCTTTACTGCCGCCCCATAATGTCCAGATTTATGTCACTACCCACAGTTAAGGGTATAATTTTAGTTTATATAATCACTGTTTAAGTTCCGAATGTCGCGAGCTAACTTATAGCTGTTTTATGAGTTTTTGACCTCGAATAGTTTGTTAGGAGTTAGAAAGTTCGCAATAAATTCTATTCAGACCTGGTTTTCAGACAATGAGTTTGATCAATTTATCATTTGGATTTCATTCGGTTTAGTGTACCAGTTGTATTGTGAAATAATTTTACCAATTATAGCTCATAGACCACGCACGTATATAAAGTTTTGGAGAGCAACTAAGATGTTTTCTACCTCGTAATTCAAAGTCAAAAGGCTATATCAATATAATCAAAGTTTATGCCAATATAATCACTAGGATCACTGTGAAACGCCATCGAAACTAAGTGAAGCCTGTTCCTCGCGACCAAGCCTAGAAGAATCAGGCAACAACCACGGCGCTGCATTTTTTTTCGATGATCCTTTTTCACAAAACGGAATGTAGAGCTTCAGTTTGGTGCTGATTGAACCAGGTGAGATGTATAATCAGGTATTAAATAAAAGCTTTTAAAAATGACAAATGTTGAGCT
Source organism: Anticlea derivata (assembly GCA_947579855.1). Taxonomy (NCBI): domain Eukaryota; kingdom Metazoa; phylum Arthropoda; class Insecta; order Lepidoptera; family Geometridae; genus Anticlea; species Anticlea derivata. The sequence goes on from OX388269.1 coordinate 11,196,710, forward strand.
TCAGCAAATGGGCAACGCTACACTTGATGAAATACCTTCCTAATGCTTATATAAATAATTCGGCAAGCAAAAACAGTAAATACTAACATTTTAACTTGACATTTTGAACCCACTGCCCATTATTATTGTTTCGTGTCTCTGAGCTTGAACCACTCAAACTGCCTTAGAAATACAAAGAGATAAATGGTGATTCCATTGCACTAACGATTCCAAACATCAATTGCGTACAGCAATTGTCGGCTTAAACGGTTTAATAACGTATCCGCTGCGTATTCTATCGCCTCGGATCGGCAATTGAACGTCCAATGCAAGATTTACGATACAGCCGTATTATAGCCTGTACCGTTTGGTCGAGCTAAGTAAATTCAACTTTCAAGTAAGTTCATATAAACATGGTCAATAAACAGCTCCATTAGACTCCTTTAACGTCAAGTCAAGTACAAACGCTTAGGAATAATTTTACGTCTATCCTATTCAGATAATAATTATTATAAATACAAGGAGAATCCTTATATGTATGCTTTCCCGAAAGAGGTTTCTTCTACGCCCCATTGGCAACAAAGCTCTACGACTTTTGAAAACTCTTTTTTTTTTTTTTTTTGTTATTCCCAGAGTACAATATTTATTATACTCCACATATTATTACAATCTAGCCAAGTAGGCTAATGAGTAATTTGACTTTGACATAGTTTTATAAAGTAAATTATAACTAAGAATGTGTCCAATAGCACTTTTCTTACAGTTTCTATTTAAGGGGAAGACACTTTGTTATTGTGTTCTTTATAAGTTGTCACTATCACGTACACTACATTTCACTATTTTTTATTTTACACTACACTAACTCAAAAGGCTTAGTCCTTTTGAGTCTTCTCACTATGTCTGTGTTGTCGAGGAGCTGGATTGCCTCGACGTTCACATGGTGATGAAGTCTACGTTCGTGAGCTTCTGCATATTTTTTAATGACTGTGTCGACGAAGTCAATGTTGAGGTCCCGGTGCAGGTCTTCGTTTCTTACGTACCAGGGTGCATTCACAATATCCCTGAGTACTTTGTTTTGAAACCGTTGTATGATTAGGATGTAACTTTTTTTGGTACAGCCCCATAGCTGGATACCATAAGTCCATACTGGCATCAGGACTTGTTTGTATAGTATAATTTTGTTATGTACTGAGAGGGCAGATTGTCTTCCAAGCAGCCAGTACATCTGTTTGTATCGTATCTCTAACTCGTCTTTTTTCTTCTTGACGTGGGCCTTCCAGCGTAGCTTGGCGTCAAGCGTCATGCCTAAATACTTGGCCGTATTTTCATAGGGTATGCGCTTATGGTTGATAAATATAGGATGGTACTGCTTTTTCTTATTTGAAAAGTTAACGTGAATCGATTTTGATTCATTGAGCTTTATTCTCCATTTCTTTGTCCAGTCATGGATTTTGTTAACAGCTACTTGGACCTTTTCTGACGCTTCTGCATGAGTGCTTCCAACCGCCATTATAGCCGTGTCATCAGCAAAGGTCGCAATGGTGTTATTTTCTAGTTCAGGGATGTCACTGGTATATAAAAGGTACAGGACCGGGCCTAATACGCTTCCCTGTGGCACCCCAGCTTTTATTTCTTTAATGTTAGAGTAGGAATCTTCTTGTCTGATTCTAAAAACTCTGTCAGATATGTACGATTCTATAATATCCACGTATGGCTTGGGTAGTATTTTTCTTAGTTTTAGTATAAGGCCTTTGTGCCATACCTTATCAAAAGCCTGAGCTACATCTAAGAATATGGTAGCGCATACTTTTTTATCTTCTAGGGTCTTCTCGATTGTCTTTGAGATCCTGTGTACCTGGTCTATCGTAGAGTGTTTTTCCCTGAATCCAAACTGGTGGTCTGGAATCAGATTCTTGACTTCTAATATTGGTTTCAGTCTTTTTAGTAACAGTTTTTCGAACAATTTTGACATGATTGGTAGAAGGGAAATCGGTCTGTAGGATGTTACGTCTCGAGGTGGCTTTCCCGGCTTAGCAATCATTATTACCTCAGCTACTTTCCATAAGTCTGGCACACATTTCAGCCTTAGTGCAGCGTTGATAAGGTTTGTTAGCTTAACTAAAGCCTTTCTTGGAAGACTGTGTAAGATTTCGCCGGATATGAGGTCAAAACCCGGCGCTTTTTTTGGGTTTATATTTTTATTGATTTCACGTAGGACTTCTCTCGGTGAGACAGATGGTATGTAAAGTTGTTCATCTGACTCATCATAACATGTCGTGAGGTCAGACAGACCAGGATCGTTTGTATGACCATCATTCGGTTTGAAGGTGTTTTCTAGATGCTCTGCAAATATTTTAGCTTTCTGTTCATTACTGACGGCCCAGTTCCCGTTGTCCTCTTTTAATGGTGGAATCTGAGTCATAGGCCGTTTCAAATTTTTTGTGGCTTTCCAGAGCGAATAGTTTGTACTACGATTATTAGTTAGCTGTGTAAGATAGCTGGTAGTTGAGCTGTCAATGAAGGATTGTATTTGTCTCTTTAGTTGTTTTGTTAGGTGGTTTAACTTATTTTTGTCTTGCGGACACCTAGTTTGGTGCCATAGCCTTCTTTGTTTTCTTTTTTCTGATATGAGCTGTTTAATCTCTTTAGGGTAATTGTTTCTGGTGATCCTTTTTTTAATCTCTGGTGTGTTTTTCCAGGCTGTTTGTTGTATGAGCGATATAAATCGTTCAACTTCCATATCCAACTGCTCTGGAGTTTTTAGTGGTACCTTAAGGTCTATATTAGATTCTAATTCTATCTTGAAACTCTCCCAGTCTGTGTTTTTATTAACTAGGGTTAGAGGGGTTTCCTTAAGTAATACTTTCTCGCTTATTTCTAGATATATTGCAGAGTGATCGGAGCTCATATCGTAGCTCTGTTCTGTTTTAAGGTAGTTAGATGATATGTTTTTATAAATAAAAAAGTCTATCAAGTCGGGTATCTTTTGCTTATCGGTTGGCCAGTAAGTTGGGGATCTCGTTGATGCAACATCAGAATTTGTTTCTTTTATGGCTCTCAAGAGTTCTTTTCCTTTCACATTTGTTAATCTGGAGCCCCAATACGTGTTTTTAGCATTAAAGTCACCCCCTAGTATATACCTATCACCAAATTGCTGTAACAGGCTCAGGTAAGTATCTTTTCGTATCGTATATCTTGGTGGACAGTAAATTGCTGCTACCGTTAGTGGATATAACTTAGTATTAATACAAATGGCTACAGATTGAATATCTGGCTCTTCATATTTGCTCTCCTCATAATGTTTAATATTTTCTTTCACGATAACCGCACTGCCGCCTCTTCCTTTATTAGCTGGGTGTAGTGCATGATATACTTTATATCCTTTAAATCTGATGTGTGATTGCTTGGTAAAATGTGTTTCTGATATGAGACACACATCTATATTTTCTATATCTAGGACCACTTGCAATTCATTCTTGTGATTCTGTAGCCCATTACAGTTCCATGCCATTATCTTGATTGTGTTAATCATTTTTTGGCCTTAGGTATAGCAGTTCTAGAGCTATTTTCTATTTTCTTCAAACGCACGTCAAATGTTGTCATGAGCTTCAGAATTTCATCTAACTTATTGCTATTTGAATTGCTAGGTTGCTCATTGTGTTGGACACCTGTAGTATTTCTGGCAGCCGCTTGAGCGTAGGACACTTTTTTAGTGGCAGCACTTATGGGCTTTGTGTTAGGGTGATTAGTTATAGGTGATTTATCACTTACCACTATTCCAGCTACCTGCTGTTGGCGACTGGCTAATGGTTTCTTGGCAGCCTTGTTCCTCATTTTCTGCATTTCTTTGGCAATCACACAACCTCTATAGTTAGCTGGGTGTGGTTCTCCGCAATGCACACATTTTGGCTTTTGGTCTGCGGGTTTTTTGCAGTCTATGGTTAAGTGCTTGCCTGTGCATTTAACACATCTAGGCTCTTTGGCGCAATACTTATGTGTGTGTCCGTAAACCTGGCATCTTTTGCACTGAGGGATCAGCTTTGGCGATCTGAGGGGCTGTACATCGACCATGCACCCCAGTATAAACTTTATCTCGTAAATTTTGCTTATATCTTCGTTGTTGCTGAAGGTAAGCATGAACATATTTAACGGTTCCTTGGTTTTCCAGCTTAATTTGCTCACCGCATCTTCAATCTGGAAACCCTTTGTTTTCAGGTCTTCAATTATTCTATCTGGTCTACAAGTAGAGGGCAGTTTTTTCACCATCACTCTGATTGGCCTTTCTTGCTTGTTTTCGTAAGAATGCCAGAGACAATTGTTTTCAGTCAGGGACTTAGTTATAGCTCTATACGCTTCATCATGACAAGCATTTATTTTGACACTATCACCACTTAGCATCTTAATTTTGAAGGTACCAGCAGGCTGGTTCATTGACAAGTAGTCATAGAAGTTCTGGTAGTTTTCCACGCCATCTACAATAATAGGCGGTGGCGAGGGCACTTTTTTATTTTTTCTGTAGTTTCAGTTTGGTTTCCTGTTGGTGAGAGTGTGGGTGAAGTGTTCAATTTTCTTTTCTTCCTGGTCTTTGTTCTAATCCACTCTGTTTCTTTCGCTAGTTCTTCCTCATCGGTGCCATACTCAACACGCTGAGAAGAACTTTCCATGTTTGAAGAAGCTGGTATCGTGGAGTTGGTCTCCATCACACATTTCAGCTGTTGCTGTAGAATTTCTATTTGACTTCTCAAGTCATCTACAAGGCTTTGGAGTTTTTCCCGCTCTTGCCTTTCTTCTTTGAAACGGCTGTACAATAGATGCTCAGTTTCTGTCTGCAGTTTTATTCTGCCGTCTTTAGATGGTGTATCCATTGTTAAAGAAAATATCTTCGCCTTAACAATTTGATTAGTCGCCCGCGTACGTGCCTTACACGATGAATAACTGAGTCATCATCAAGGTCGGCCGTGTCGCGACGGCTTTGTTGTGATGCGTTAGCACTTTACACTGTCGGTACGCGCGGTCGCGGGTGACACAACTGTTCTTAGCAAAAATCGAACGATCACTGACTTATTTAACTCATTTTTAGTTAAATAAATATAAATATTCCGGACATATCACACACGGTCAACTGATCCCAAACTAGGCATAGCCTTTACTATGGGTACCAGAGACTGATATACAAAAAAATATATATATTTAACACCCAAACACATAACAAACATCTGTATTCATCACACAAATGTTTGTCCTGTGCGGGAATCGAACCCGCAACCTCTATGAGCAATTGGGAAAACTCTATGCAAAAATCAGCTGTTTTGGGGCCAAATTAGTCCAAACTCAATGAATCAGCTGCTTCTTATGATACCGAACTTCACGTTCACGAAAAATGATAAAAATACCCAAACTTGTAATACCAATGAATCGAGGCAGATTGACTTTGTAACCTTAGAAAGTTAACAATATGTTATAGTCATGCAAATGAAAATAATGAACTTACTAAGCTAGAATCTTAACATTATTATCATAAGAGCATTATCAAGCAGCATTCTATTAACTCAAATAGCATTTTAAAGCGTTCATTTTGATCGGAATGTAGGCAATCGGTTTAATATGACTATATCCGCTTACTCCCGTATCGACGGCAATCCGACAGCGCCGTAAATTTACGGGAAGGTGTCCTAATGGTTGGTTTGATGTAGTGCGGGCCTGGATTCGAGTGTTCATTTCCGCAATTTCAATGAATACCTACCGGCCTACATGTGCAAATTATGGCATGTGCAATTTACTGACGAATGATATGGAGATTTTTAACTCACTGTTTTTTTAGAACAATCATTGTACGACTATAGTTTACTAACGTTTTATAACAAAAACTAGTGAAAACCCTTTCGCTTCTTATATTCTTTCATACAAACATCAACTCCCGCTGCTCCCTCTTTGGGTTGAATTTCTAATTAATAGGGTTCATCATCATTATCAGCCTGTAGAAGTCCACTGCTGGACATAGTCCTCCCCCAAAGAGTTCCACGACGAACGGTTTAAAGGGATACACCCTCCGAGTTTCAGGTTTAGGCTCTGCGTTGTCTGTCAGTCAGTCAGTTACTGTTTAATAATACATTTGGATTTAGGTTTTAAAAATTTTAATCTTTAAAAAAAGTAAAAAACTACAAAATTAACAAGTAGAATTATTAACAATTATCGTTACTACCTACAATACAGACTCCGCACTCACGCCTCATACGCTGGGCGGCGCGCGTCAAGCGCGGGCGCTTGTCATTGGCTATCAATTATGTTACGGTTAAAGTTTTAACACCCTGAGACTTATTTGAGAACGCCTAGTTTAGTTTATTTTAGCAGCGTGGCAATTCCACCAGCTCCTTGGGGACGCTACCGACTGGTTCAATTGGGCTATCTATCGATCGTTTGCAACGGTCTTTATATAAGAGTAGCTATTATTTGGTTTTATATTTTATAGTATGTATATAGTATGTATAAGTGTATATTTTAAAAAAATATATTATATTATTATTATTATACTTAGTACAATACTCACCAGAGTAGCTCATCTTTTAAATGTGTAATTTATTAATATTGTGATTGTACTCTACTTACGCTACGTATATGATGTGGTATAAGACCTTGGTCTGAACTACGTTTGGTCTTGAAAAACAGTAATAATAATTACGGTGTTTAATGCTTTCAACACCTGCAGGTGTGTTTTTACTTTATAGAGGAAAAAGAGACGGCTCCAACTACTTTATATAAACTTTATACAACTCTTAGCAGAAATAATTCTTCTCTTTCAAGTTTAAAACTAAGAACAAAGTTAAAAATCTCAGCAAAACCTCATTGCGCCATTAAATCAAGTGGCTCTAGATCACGTACGAAAAAACTTTCAGTATCAAGACCTATATTAAATTTTTACATAAGACACGAAGTCGCGGGTGCACCGGCAATGTTTAAGTACAATGCGCGCCCATAAAGACTTAATATTTCAGCGGCGCACACAAAGAGAGCAGTAGTCACTGGTAAAGTTTTAATTTGCTTAAAGTTGTTACAAGTTGGAACGGGTCCCTCGCGGGGCGCCAAATTAGGTACAGTCACAGACTAAAGTATAGAAGTAACGTCCTTACTCCGCTGATAGTTTAATTCGTTTCGTTTCGAACGGTTTTTGTTCTGCGATTTTGCATTCGCCTTGTAATTTAGTTTTAAGAAAGTCGATGCCTTTTTTTCGTGCAGAGTAAAGGACATGAATTGTGGATGAGAATGTACTCTGTAATTTAGTTAACGGTTAAGAGTATTTTTAAAAGCTTTTAATTAACTCGCAGTGTATGTTTGTTTGTTTAGGTCAAATCTTGCAACTGAATTTTAAATTAGAGCTGAAATTTTGCATACACTTTAAGTCTGGATATGAAGCATGCATATATAATGCATGGTTAGCTAAAAATAACGTCATTCTAAATCAAATATGGCGGACTCCCAAAGATGACAAACTAGTTATTTTTATGCACCCACATGATAATCATCATCAGCTTGATAAAGCCCACTGATGAACATGGGCCTCCCAAAAGAGTGCCATGATAAACGGTCTTGAACCTTCTCGATCCACCTACTTCCCGCAAACTTTATGATGTCGTCGATCCATCGGGCCTTCCAACACTGCGTCGTCCGGATCTTTAGCATATTTTTTTAGCATTTAAAAAAAAGCTTGTTATTAAAAATGATTTTGCTACTAATTCATTATTTTATTCTAATTTTGTATTGGTTTAAATCATGTTTGGTTTTCCTATAAGGTCTGGTCTTAAAAAGGAATGGAAACCAATTTGGTTTTCAATCGGAAAAGTGTTGCGTTTGTATTATTTATGAATGCACCGACCTACATTTTTTATTTAAATAAAATAAACGTTATAGCTGTTTCGCCTTGGAATTAAAATGTTGCTGTTATTATAGCAGTTTCTCTAATATCCATCAGCGGAATTCCTGTAAAATAAATCTTCAGTGACTTACCGAATTTTGACTTCCTTGGACTGCCATTCGCTGTGTTTGTCGAAGCTGATAAGGATAGCTGCAATTTCCTGTAACAAAAAAGGATAAAATTAAAGACAATCCTACAAAGGGCTATTGAGGAAAACGTTTACATAATTGAAGGAAACTTCCTTTGTGCACAGAGAAAAGAGTTTTTTATTTCACACGACAAGATTTCAGCACGCAGTCAAAAAAACGACTTTTATCCCCAAGAATGAACATCCTCTCAGATATCCAGACGATCGGATCCTTGAAGATATCTAACAGGGTAATCAGAGGCACGTCCAAACTTTCAGCATACGTGATAGGTACTAGACCATCGCCGCTTTCCTTCACCGTTTCAAGCATGTGTAATGCTTACTTAAATTTTTCAAACAGAAAACTTGATGCGCGACCAGGTTCGAACTCACGACCTTCGTATAGAAAGTAAGGATGCCTCCCATAGGGCAACATGGCTTACATTAGAACGTAGATATTTAGCTTCCAAAGTATGATGAAACAACTCAGTGAGACATTGTTTAACACGCCATCTGAAAGTAGCTATAGAGGCAAAGCTCTACGCTTTTTTGTATGCTAGATATTACATAAACCGATGTGAGTACCTATTACATAAAGGCATGGTGTACGCATTTAGCTGTACTTCATGCAGTTTATCATGGTGTTTATTATGCATGGGCTTAGGTGTGCGAAATTCATATGCAAAAGTCCATTTACTGGCAAGTTCAGAATAAAATATAGCTTTGTTTAATGTGAAAATTATCAATGATTATCAATCAAATTATCAATGATCAATTGTTTGAGTATGTAGGGTATAGATCGTTTGTAACGTTCTTTATAGAGAGCTCAACTGTTTCTTGTGTATTTTGTAAATATTGAAATATTTTTTGGTTGATAGAATAAGCCCTTTGTAGCATAGTATAATGAACTACCTTATTTTAGCCTACCTACTAAGTTAAAACATAAGCAAATGCCCACATAAAGTTATATGGTGGCCCAGGAACAGACTTAAGAACCGCATAAACCGTAAAACCTTATTCCGAATGTCCCAAAACTAAATAAATCAAATTCTTGAGGACACTCTCTGAATACCACACCCGAAAGCAATCATAAAAAAGTTTTATTCTTCGTTTTCTTCTTCCCCTGAGGTTAAAGAGGCTTCAGATGGAAAATTATTAAATTAAACTCAACAAAACGAATGCTAAAGCTGCCTTTCGCGGTATTAATTTGCTTTTAAAAATATCTCGGCAGCAAATTATGGCGTCTTTTTATCCACTAAAAGTTCAAGTTGAGTTGCAAAAAAATCTTAGCCTACAACTAGTACTTTTCAGATGAAAGTAAGTACAGATGAAAGTTAAAACCATGTTTTACGTTAAACTTTACCTTTTGAATGTAAACACTTATTTTCTGAAAGGGTAGACCACTGATATCCATTTCCGATCACATACAATTTTGAAGCATAGAAGTACTCACGCTCTGAGTACTACTCACATTTATCAGTTTTACAGACTGAGTACTACTCAAACTTTACAGCATTTTAAAAGACTGGCATCTGTAAAAAGAAGAGAAGTAGAGGGAGAGTACAGGAACGATGGCAGGACCAGATAATGGAGATAGAGGCAAGTCATGGATGAAGAAAGTGAAGGAAAAATTCTTTGAAAACTTTTGAACCATAATTTTTCTGATTATCATGGTAAATATCCCGCTTTTAGTAAAAATTATGTTCAAACCCTTGATACTTGGCAAAAGGAGGCCTTTAAGACTAGCAGCTTTAAGTGTATCCAACGCTTGATGTACTTAAAAATGTACAGATTTTTTACGGCCATTGAAATATTTGACCATCTGCCTCCACGCCTTCTCAAATCAAGTCCGTTGACCCAACCGTATAAAATATTGACACGAAGACGTGGCAGTAATACCATTACCCGCCCTCCGTACTTCTTTAATGAGGGCACCCGAAACACAAATCTACTGCCGTTAATATATAATCGCAGTGGGACCTTATTGCCCATAGATTTATTGCTTCAACATAATCCAAGCTGGGCAGCATACACAAGCAGGTAGCAGAGCCGGAGCAAGGGATAAAAATGGGCATTACATACGAGTACAACACTTTCCGTAACTGCCCAAAAGGGGCTTATTCTATCAACAAATTTCTTTTATATTTTTTTTCAGATAGTCTTTTTTGTGTTATTTATTGGGTTAGAAGTTTGACATCAAAATTACAAACTGAAATAGCTGAATAATTTTGTTTGAGCTGATTTATAGGACTATAAAAATCTGCTATTTTGGGGTCAACTCAAAACAGCAGATTTTCAGTCCTATAAAAAATAACGTATTTCCAAGTGTCTTAGAATAAACATTATTAAACAATAAACTTAAAATTCGATAGGATGTAGAATAAGCCCCTTTGAGGATAGTATACGTATTATGATTCAACTTGTAAATACCTACGTAGCCTCTTTTATTCCGTATCCTCGGAAAAAATCAGAACCAAATCAAATTGTTGTAATAAAAACTAAAAGTATATTATATTGAAACGCGCGTGTACAAAATAAAAGAAGACAGATTATTACATACAAAACTGCCCACATCTGGCTCCATCCCTGCCCCCTGAATTAGTTAAGGAAGTGTACGTAAAGCAGGAAATGTTCGTCGGTCGCAGAAATTGGGGTGCGGAAGCGTTTTTCGGACTTACTTTAATGTACATAGGTACGCTATTTTGAAACTATGGCCGGTAGTAAAGAGCGTATTTATGAGCTGCAATTGAAAGTCTTCACTTTTCACACGGCAGACGAGTATCTAACTGAGACGCAAAAGATGCGGGTCCGTTTCCGCGGCAGGACAAAAGTCTGACCTATGATCTACAAACAGGTGTTGCCCCACAGACGCCAGCCATGTATTTTTAAGGTTCATCCAAAAAAGCCTATATAGAATTGGCTACACTTAGACTCACCACTTGATGATTTTTATCTCGAACCAATGCCTACTACCTAATTAGAGTTGCTGCGAAGAGAAAAATATTAATATTGTTTTGCTTAATTATTTCATTTTGTTGACAGGATAAGCTCCTTTCCGGACAATATGCACCTTGTATAGGTAACGGTGATTCATTATGAAAGACTCTCATAGTGTGACAACTTATTAGTCTTTCAGAAGCAACAATTTTTTATTTTTCTATCGCAAATTTTGAACACAACCATTTTGTCGACTGTGGGTACACGTAATATTAATACAATCTGTTGTATTTTACGTCCGGGGTCCAATTTGTTTTGTCTTTTTTGATTGGCCGCCATTTTATATTCTGTTTCGGCTGTAAAATATTATGTATGATTATTATTTTTTTATTGAGATATTTTTATGTGCTTGGGACGTTATTCATTCCAGTATTCGGTTACGTAAAACAAAACGAGCTCAACGCTTATTTGAATATTGTCGTTTTTGATGGAGCTATTTTTGTTGTGCAATAGAAGGGTTGATGTGTGAAATTAAAGAACAGATATATTAAGACTTAGTTAGTTCAATGTATTATAACCCTTATCAATGCCGAAGCAAAAAAAAGCAAGGCCTTATTACATCTATTACAGATGATGTAGACAGCTTCAGGTTACTCACTTACAGGCCGCTGTAGTGCCTGGGACATGTTTTTAAGATGGAGCAGGCTTGCCCAGCACCTATACAATCCTCGCAGCCTAGTCTGCCTTATCCACAGGAATGACAGAATCAATAGTGCTGGGCTGACAAAGCCACGGGTTTCCTCATACAACGTCTTAGAAACTAGAAACGCCTTCACCGTTGGAGATCTCTAGTAAAGCGCACATAAACTATCAGATGTGGATCGGAAGGCTAAGTGCCTACTACCACCACTCCAGCAGTACTCATAAGTACTTTTAGTATCACAAAACATGGTTAAATTACAAAGGTGTCACAAATGTGGGTCAATTTATGACGTACATAAAACCATCAACGCCATAAAGTCCATGAAAAAGAGTCGTTACCCGTAAAACTGTACTACAAAAAACCCCTTAATTTTTATAAATGAAAATTAGACGGGGGGGTCATTAGAATTCTCTCTCCCTTTCTGGCTCGGGGGACCCACTCGCTGGCAATAACTGATAAGGTAGACGACTTATTGCTTGAGACAGCGATTTTCGACGCTTCGTAATGAATGCAATTAGTCGTCGGTAAGGGTCAAAATGTCAAGGCGTTTCTTGCATTGAATTATTTTGGAAATGTTGATGATGTGGAATAATTTATCTAATTTTGCGCTTCAAATTCTTGGTGAGAAAATATTACCAAAGTTCGTAACGACACTCGTCATTATATTGGATGCAAAATATCTCGAATTATTTTCAACTTTAATAATACAAAGTGATTCAATACTATCCCAAAAGAGGCTTATTCTACACCTCTTTGGCAATTAAGTTTGTTCTCCGGCTTTTGGAAATTTAATATTTTTCATTGAAAAAGCCTAGGAAGGACAAACGAGGCAGCTAATTAGTTAATATTTCAGTCGCGAGTTCAATTCCCGCACTGGATAAACATTTGAGTAATTAACACTGATGTTTGTTCTGTGATATTTATCTATTATGTATATCAGTCTCTGGTACCCATAGTACCTACAGGCTATGCCTAGTTTGGGAACAGTTGACCGTGTGTAATATTTCCGGAATATTTATTTATTTATTTACTCAAGTTACTACAAAACGGAACGTCGGTCGGGAGATTTGAAAGTCGGTTGGAAAGACTACTAGTAGGATTATCAACAAAAAGACGAGGATTACTTTGAAACTTCTTAGCATCTAGGCTATTTTATGTAAGTTCCTCACGTGCAATCGAAAAGATATCATCATCAAGAAGCTCACTGCTGGACATAGACTTCCCCCAATGAAACGGTCTCCCACTTCATCCCACTTCCCGCAACCCTTCATAATGTCGTCATACACCGTTTGGGGTTTTCCTACACTCGTCTGGTTCGTGGTTACCATTTGAGAACCTTTATCCCAAGCACAGAGATATTGTGAAGTAGTAAAAACCGCTATCGCTTGTAACATGTCCTCTCCACAATCAAAGGTTCACAGTAACACTGCTCCCAGTTCACTCCTTTTATTGGCATAGCTTAAGCAAGTCAGATGTACTAATGACGTCATAAAGAGGGAGTGACGTCAGCCCTCGTTATAATTAGGGTTAATTGTGTAAACATTGAAGACTGACGTCTGGGCCGAGATAATTAATGAAGGATTTTAAAGGCCTGGAATTTTGGGTACTGTTTGTTGAGTTTAATTTAATCAAAAAGTTTTCTTGCAACCCTTTGCATCGATGCCCGACATTATCAATGCGCTAGCGAGTACGTCAAAAAGTACTAGGCGATCAAAACTCGCAAGAGGCGCACTTTAATCCTTTCACTATACTTCTTCCACCGACGATTATAGGCCCTTATCAGGGCCACCATACCTCAACCTGCTCACTGACCTAATACGACCAAGAAAGAATCAGTGACAAGCAAGCAAGGCAATAACCTCAAATTATCATTACCGAAGTCCTCCACTTCATATTATATCGATCTATTAATTCTGAGAAAGTAGGGAGCTTTAATACGGGCATAACGTTAAAACGCTATGAATTTTTATAGGCTCGTTTCGGACTGAGTTACCTGCACGTGTGCTTTACGATGATGTTGATAATAATTTTCTCTCGGAGTTTGTGGTATGGTTAACCCCACTCGTGAGCGTGATTCAGAGGTTTTTGTACCGACAAAATGAGTTGCCGTAATGGTCAGCTAGAGATACTGTTTCGAACTTCATATGGAAGAGGGAGGGCAGCCAGCCTGAGGTAAATTGGAGCAGCCTACCTGGGGTACCTCACAGTAGATCCCTTACAGAATTTATTTATTTATTAAATTTTTATTTTTATTTATTCAGGACAACAAACAATTACACTTAAAAATTACATAACAAATCTTATAGAATAGGTGGTTCTTAAAGTATAATCAGCCCCGTTGTCCATAAATTAGGGTATACTTAAAAAGGGCGTTGTGTAAGAGTGTGACATATTTGTAGGTAGGTATTTAAAAGACTACAATGTTTGAAGATGGCTAACAAAAATATAATGATGTGAACACATCATTCACATTATTTTAAGTTTTTTTCAGAATGCCCGCCTTACAGAGAATTGCAGCCAATTAACATTATTTGTTTCAAATAGTGTTGTGTTCCTGTGGTGAGTAAAGTGCCAGAGCTCTTTACGTGGAGGTGATTCTCGTAAGCTTATAAAAATATGAAAAAATTACAAATGGTAGCTTCAGCAAATGTTCTTAGTACAAAGGAAACCGAGGTTGGGATAAGCTTTCTTAATCTGACATGTTCAAGGCACTACAATCTGTAAGTGAATAAATAACTCAAGTCCCACTTCTTAGAGCATTTTGAATCATTTAGTCTCATTTTCTACTTAAAAAATTAGGTGAAAGAGGGTTTTGAAACGAAAAATCCCGTAATCCCCTTTGAAGAGGAGATAGTTTTTCTCGTGATGGTGTTTTAATCATCTAGAATAGGTGTAATAAAGTCAAACTTACCTTTACCAAGCTAGATAATGGAGTTTAGAGCTTCACCCTGTTTAGCTTAGTAGTAGTTTATAAACGCCAAATTAACCAGCTTAAACTTTGAATACCTGCGCACTGAACTAGGATAATGAGGGAAGTAATTTGTTTCCGGTAATTAGTGGGAGGATCTTTGTTTGCGTTTGAATTTGGGAGGTATCTTGAAATATACCAATACATAAACAAACTTTTGGTGCATACATAAAGCGAAGCTTGAAGCGAAGATACACGTGGTTTTTAAAATTGCTAGTCTTTTAGCTAAAAAATTCATGTGACGTGATTGCTCCTTAAAGAATAAAAGAGAGTTTTATCTCGTCGGTAGCTCCCACTACTTCAAAAGCTACTTGTAATCGACGTTTAACCATCGATCGGTTACTTACAATAAACATAAACTTCTGTCAAAAACAATAATCCTTTTCTAAGCCGATAGGATAATGACACCACAAAAATACCACCAATATTTCTGAAGATTCCCAATTGTTGTAATTGTATTTGTCTAAATAATAGCTATGCTCGGAGTTTCACTACGTGATAAAATTAGAACTAAGACCAACATAGCTCTCAGAATTAGCAAGTTGAAGTGGTGGGCAGGCCATATAGCTCGCAGAACCGACAACCGTGGGGAATAAAGGTTCCTGAATGGCGACCACGAATCGGGCGACACAGTGTTGGAAGGTCCTCCGATGGACCGAAGTATTGTGAAAGTTTCGAGAAGTCGGTGGATGGAAAGGCTCAAAACCGTTCGTCATGGAACTCTGGGGTAGGCCTATGTCCAGCAGTGGACTTTTACAGGTGATGTTTTTTTATCGGTATTCAGTTTTGGACCCGATATTAATGATCGCCTTTTCTACTCAAACAGAGAACGTATCATCAATCCAATGTGTCAAAACCCGGAAACGACCACACCCGAGTATCTGAATACATTCCGAAGGTGCTGTAGGCACAATCTGTGAAATCGCGCGGAAATCCCAGCAATCCCCTAAATTAAGCAGTTGCAAATCGGATACGAAGCGAGAACGAGTAATCGGTTATACGATATCGATTCGCCGACCCATTTCCTACGTAGGTACTCGATTATCGCGCGTAATAATCGATTGTTCCTAATGAACTTTTTCATTCCTTTGCGTTCACATTGATTGATATGCTTTCAAAGGGGCCAAGCTTTATGTGGAATTCTAAAATACCTGTGTTTGTAAGTAAAATAAGGTGCCACAAGCACGAATAAATCACGAACGTTACGCTTACGATAAACTAGTAAAAGTCGACTGTTAGACATTGGTCATTTAAAAAATATTTTAATATTGAAAATTAAAAAAAATGGCTCACGGCTTTTATCCCCAACCCTGGTAGATAAAATCTCAGATTTCCAGGCAATCCTTGAAAATTTCTAAAGGGGAAGTCAGAGGCACGCCCAATCATTTAAGAATACTTGCTAATTTCCTCACTATGTTTTTCTTCGTCGTTTTTAGCACGAAAAACTCCTTGGTGCACCTCGAACGATTTCGAAGTTGCCTTCCAGTTGTGGGTTCGAATCCCAGTCCCACCAATGGATTTTCCATTCGGAAAATGTATGTGCGCTATACTAATGCTCTCAGTGAAGGAAAACATCGTGAGGATACAGGCACGTCCTGGAACCTAAAAATTCTAAGACATGTGACATGTGCACACTTTAATCCTGTCACTACACTGATTCCTTCACCGACAGTAATAAGCCCTTTTCAGGGCCATCATATCTCAACCTGGTCATTGACCTAGTTCAGGACGACCAAGAAAGAATCAGGGACACGACAAGCAAATCGTACTATACATATACCTAAACACCCTGAAATACATTAAATTCTCACACTGAATTAGGCGCAAATAAATATAAATAGGGTCTATCCGTGAGTTCCGTACAGAATAGTTCCAAAACTTGGCTCCCGGAGGCTTTTGTGGACATGATTAATGTACACATATTGTGAACCTCTGGTTCAGAGGTTTGAAAGTAGCACCAGTTACGGAAAAGTCCAGTATGCCAGTACGGCATGTCATGAGGAGGGACGAAAGTCATGTAACGAGAAGAGCGTTAGGTATGAATGCGGATGGATATAAGACTAGAAGAAGGCCGAAAAAAATATGGATGGATTGTATTAAAGATGACATGAGTCAGAAAGAAGTGAGTGCGGAGATGACGGCTAACAGAAGAGAGTGGAAGAAGAAAACATGTTGTGCCGACTCCACATATTGTGGGACAAGGGCAGGAAAAAGAAGAAGAAGATTTCGAACCTCTGGTTCTACTGACCTTCAATTCTGCTCTATTTAGATTTAGTGTTAGAACAATAAAAAAACCCGACTGAGTGAAAAATTGCCCGTCTGAGGCACAAGGGTTCGATTACCGCTTTGGGACAAAATGTTTACATGATCTGCAAAAAAATTGATATTATACAAAATAAATATTATGTCGTACGAGCTTATTTATCTTTTTTCCTTTTTTTCGGATTCCAAGGCGTTATTATTTACAGAACAGGCATAGCTTCACCTAGTTTCTAGACGTTTCAAAGTGGATCTAGTGATTTTATTAAAATATTAACCTTTTGATATTTTATGTATACTGTAACTAGCGTACCGTACATATTTATGTAGGTATTTGTTTTTTTTATTTAATTTTATCCGTGTCAAAACCTTTTTGGGTATTTCGTATAACTAGACCCCTAGAGTATAAAACCGTGAACGATAAACGAGCTCAACGAAAGAATGACAAATGGTCTACGCGATGCAGCTTGATTGATATGCCCCTATCTCATCGCTTTGGTTACCGCCCTCACAAAGCGTGAGATTAGAAATGGCATCACGTTGAGTTGGTCTATTTTACAATATGACCCATAATTTCTTAAGTTACCTGAAATAAAATTTATATTATTATAATTATAATATGTATACAAAAGAAAAAAATATCAGTGAAACAAAAATTACAGAACTTTGAATATATTTTTGTATACGTAGGAATATTGATTTCGATCTTCTCGTACGTTTAACGGTTAGTTATAAATATGGCAAAAAAACAGCTAATTTTGAAAAAGTTCGGGCAATATGAATGAAATATCCATTTTTTTTTTCTTTTTGTTAATATTTATCTAAATTCACATCTTCGTTACCGGTTTTGTAACAAATTACGAAGGAATATTTTATTCTTTTAATTTCTCTTAACAAAAACAAAAAAATAAAAATAATAGAACCGCCATTTTTGTAAAAGCTCTAAAATTCACGCTCAAAACTCAAGCGCCACGAAGCAAATCTTCATAGAACCCCGTCCCGCAACTTAACGCGCTTAGCGTCAAACTTTAAATCCGAGGCCTACAGTGATTAATGTCGCTTTAATGGCCTATTGTTTACTTGGCAAATACCCTGTTTATAAACACCTAAAGCCACCTTTCACCAACAACGTTAACCAGCCGTCTAGCGGTTAGAATAACTATATTTTTATATTCTGACGATTATTTTGAGAGAATGAATGAAATGTGTATAAGGCGAGTGTGAATGGGACCGGTTGGAAGGAGACCTAGGCGTACGCTTAGTGACCAAATCGGTGACAATTTGGTTAATCATACAGAGAAACACGTGAGCGGCCGCAAAATATAAATTTGTCATTTCCGCACTTGGGTATCAATTTTCCAAATCCGTGTGTACGGAAGCCTCAGGGCGCGGGGTCTCGCGCTTGAACGTCTTTATTTCATCCTGTTTTATCGATTTCAATGTGTGTTCGATAACCCTAAAGCCAATAGTTTCTTATCAAAATCATATCTGATCAAAACATCGATAAAAACTCAATTATGTCCAAACATCTCCCCACTTCGAGAATTAGGTTTTCGAGCCGGATATTTTTTCGGGGAATCCCCTTCGGGTGTTAAGGGTAAGTAATAGCGCTTATCGCCACTATCGAGGTTCTTTGTTTAATGTTTTGAGGGTTGTTCACTTAGAAGGGTGTTTCGTTCACTTAAAAAGTTTGGGCACTTGAGCAGGCTCGCCTGGTTTTTTGGGGCGAGGTAATTCGTGACTTTTTAAGGAAATCAGAGATGAACCTTGCCTTCAAATTCAGTATTGGCGGCTCAAAAATATTATTCACAGTGGTTCCATTAGGCAAAGTCATCTGTTAATATTGGTGTGGCTTTCGTAAAATCAATTTCAGTAGGTTCTCTTCGTGTAATTCACTTTAAAATAAAGTAGCGGTTTCACTATTGCGGTTCACGGACAAGAAGTATACTATTTCTTTTGTCAGGGCTTACCCCTATCCACTTACCAAATTTCATCAAAATCGGTTCAACCTTTTTGTTGTGAAAAGTTAATAAGCGGACAAAATATAGTCAGAGGAACAAAGATAAACTTTCGTATTTATAATCTGTATAAATAAAAGAACAAGGCCTGATTCCACGATCAACGTACAGCTCAAACCGCTGAAGCTATAAAGCTGAAATTTGGACAGTAGCTGCCTTATATGCCAAGCACATCCACTAAGGAGGGATTTTCAAAATATCAACTCCTAAGAGGGTGAAAAGGGGTTATACGTTTGTATGAAACATCTTATTACATGAACCTACAGATTTGAAACTTACTAATAATAATGAATAATAGAAATAAAAAAATACTGTATTTTTAAATTTTCAAAACTACCCCTGTAAAGGTTTTAATGAGATGTCAAAGTTTGTATGAGAGAATCTTAACGCTTGGAGAGATTTATCTGAAACTTGGTACAAATACTCATAAAGTCAAATAATGAAATATGTATTTGAGGGTTTTTCAAAACTGCCCCTTTTTATCAAGATACCACACGAGCAAAGCCGCCGGCGTACGCTAGTACTGTACATAGTTTCACCCTCTTATTCATAACTGGCTTGCGCCTGCGACTACGCTTGCGTGCAACCTAGCTAAAAAGTAGCCTATAAGCTATTCTAGGTACAGAACTCTATATATTCCAAGTTGCAACGAAATCCGTTGTGTCGTTACGGTGTGATTGAACCACAAACATCCAAAGTACGCTGGTAGGATCACACACTAACATAATAAAAAAAGTATGTCTTTTGTTTACTACTAGAAAGGGACAGGGCGAGAGTTATCGAACCGATACTGATGAATAAAAGCAGGACAAAGCTTATAAAATGTAGAATGTGATGTAATTTAGTACATTAAACTACCAAACGGCCTGCGGTGATTATTCTCTTAATGCTGAAATGCATCAAAAAAGCCGATTTAATCTCAAATTAATCTCCGAAAACCACTTATTACTGCATTCCACATACAC
The DNA here is from genome assembly GCA_947579855.1 of Anticlea derivata. Classification (NCBI taxonomy): domain Eukaryota; kingdom Metazoa; phylum Arthropoda; class Insecta; order Lepidoptera; family Geometridae; genus Anticlea; species Anticlea derivata. Next base: position 11,216,575 of record OX388269.1, read on the forward strand.
GCGAGCCGAAACGGGATTATTTAATTTCGGCCACGACCGTCACGTGACCGGCGTGGTAACTGCGCGAAGCGGCCGTACAGAATATGTTATTATAATGTTAGTATTATTTGTTTAACGTTTACGTGAGTTCTTGAAGATTACTTTTTGTTGGTTTTCTACGTCCTTCAGGCTCGGTTGCATCTGAGGTGCACTTTAATCCTTTCACTACACTGATTCATACGGTCGGTCGGTACGGACGGTCATAGACCCTTTTAAGGCCACCATACTTCAAACCTGGTTACTGGCCAAAACCAGGATAACCAAGAAAAAATCAGTGACACACCAATCAAAAAAGCACGCTGACCCCAGAACAGCTGATTTTCGCATAGTTTTTTCAATGATAAATGTACAATTTCCTTAAGTCGTAGAACAAACATTATTTCCAATTAGGTGTAGAATAAACTCCTTTTGAGATATAATACGTATAACGAGTCACCTGTATTTATTGCGTGTGAAGGATAAATCGGCCGTCATATGTCGGTGTAATCTCAACTCTAGCTAAGGAGGTCAAAGTTGAGCAGCGATTGAATTTATCTTTGGAGCATGTGATGGACGCTAACAAGGTTATCTCAAGTCAAGCTAACGCCAGCCGCTTGCTATTCTGATAAATTCCCAGCTAATTGATATAGAAAACCATCCTACTAAGCTAGTGGGGAAGAAAGTCTTTAAAATTGCAAGCTGAGCTCTTTAGGGGGGGAGGGGTTCGACAGGCAACGCATTAGCAATGCTCCAGGTGTTGCTGATTTCAATAGGCGACGGTAACCACTTACGATCAAGAGGGCCGTAAGTTTTCCTACGTATAACATAAAAAAATTGTAATTGATCTGGTTTTGCCCATTCAGAGCAATATCTGATAATCTGAGCGTCATACATACCTCAACCTGGTCACAGACCTAATACAGGTTAGGTCAGTTATCAGGTTGTGGTACACGGTGGCCCTGAAAAGGACCTATGACTTTCGATTTCGAGAATCAGTGTAAAGAAAGGATTAAAGTGCGCCTCCTAGAGGCTCCTTTCGTGCACATAATTCCCTCAGAATTGCTTGGACGACGCTTACATTATCAGATATTGCTCTGAATGACCAAGAAAGAATCAGTGGCACAACAAGCAAGCAAGCAATTCTGACATGAAAATGTCGTGTAGGCCCTGAATACATACATAAAATCACGCCTATTTCCCAGAGGAGTAGGCAGAGACCACGGCTTTCCACTTGCTACGTCCTGACATAACTCATTTGCTTCATTCACTCACGTCACATTCCTCATACATGCTCGTCGGTTTAGGGTACTCTTGACCTGGCCTTTGTCCAAAACATCACCGATTTGTTCGCTAAACGTACGCCTAGGTACGCCCTTCCAACGGTTCTATTCACACTCGCCTTATACACCTGTTTCGTCAATCTTCTTTCGTTCAACCTCTCTACATGACCAAACCATCTCAGCATACCTTTCTCAATCCTCATCACTACATATTCTTTCACTCCACAACAAGGCATCGTTCTTCTCGTGTATGTAATTTATTCACAATACGCACAAAACGTTTACCCACATTCGTTCGTAATCGTAAAAACATCAACTTGTTTTTTTTTTCTTTTTACCGTCAACTGTCAAACAAGTGTCTTTCTGACAACTATATTTGCCATATTTACAAAATGCCAATGCCACTCAATTTTTTTTGTATTATATTTTTTTTTTATTTTCCCTCTCGTATTTTATGGCTTGGATATGTGTTTTCTTTTGTTTTAGTCTTGTGTTTTGTGGTGAATAAGTCTAGTAAAAGTTGTTTCCAGGAATACAGCAGCTGGCGGGTGGAGTAGTAGGCATGTAAATTAGGTAGGCCTTTTGTACCTACTTTAATTTATTTTATTTGAATAGTTTAGTGAGTCTTATATTTTATTTTTATATATTATATTTATTTTATTATATTACCTAGATATTTATTATGTTACAATCTATGAACGATTCTTGTGATACTGATGACTTTCTTTCGATCTCGAACAGCAGTGACGACAGTTTTTTGAGTCTGCCTTCTCTGTCTGACACTTTGTCAGATAATTTTCCTGATGGAGCTAACAGCTTTAATGTTGTCCACATTAACGCCCAGAGTATTCCGGCACACTATCCAGATATGCTGGCCTCATTCGAAATTAAACACCTTCATGCTATTCTAGTCTCAGAGTCTTTTCTCAAACCCTGCCTTCCGTCAACTTCATATTCTCTTCCGGGATTTATCCTAATTCGTAACGATCGGACTGGTAGTGGTGGTGGCGGTGTAGCAATTTACCTTCGTTCTAATTTTCCTTTTTCTATAGTAAGTACATCTGCACAGCCACCTCCATCTAACGCAGGCGAACATCTCTTTATCGAAGTTCTGCTTTCCCATACAAAAGTTCTTCTCGGAGTCTATTATAGCCATTCTCTGCGCGTTAACTTCTTCTCTTCCTTTGAAAAACTATTAGAAGACCTTCTACCATCATACAGTCATACCATCCTGATGGGAGATTTCAATACATGCCTTGTAAAAAATGACCATCGTACATCCAATTTAGAGTCCATTGTAAGATCTAGCAACATGCATATTCTCCCTCTTAGCACAACTCATCATTTTCCTAACTGTAATCCATCTCTTCTTGATTTAATTTTAGTTTCATCTCTTCAGCATGTTTCTAAGCATGGTCAATGTTCTGCCGACGCCTTCTCCTATCATGATCTTATTTTTCTGTCTTACAAAATTCGTCCTCCCAAACCTAAGCCCAAAATTCTTCAGCAGCGCAATTTTGGTAGTATGGATGTAGAACGACTGAAGCTTGATGCGCGGGAAACAGATTGGTCTACCGTGATGGCGGCAACTTCTATCGACGAGAAAACTTGCGCTTTTAATTCCATAATCACACAGCTATTCGACGTACATGCTCCAATCAGAGCTGTTAAAATGAAGCACCTTCCGGCTCCATGGCTCACGGATGAGATTAGACTGTTAATGCGTAAAAAAGTAGCCACTAAAATAAAATACAAGTTAAATGGTTGTGACGAAAATAAAAACAAATATATTCTCGCTCGGAATCGCTGCAACAGGGTGTGTAGGGATGCACAACGTCACCATATTCACGCATCAGTTTCGAATAAAGATCCAGCGAAAGTCTGGAAATTTCTACGGTCTCTAGGAGTTGGCAAGTCCCGTAACGACATAATATCAAAAGACTTCGATTTTGATTCACTTAATAAGCACTTCTCGTCGTCATGCAATATAGATTTGGATGACAAAACTAGCACTCTTAAATATCTTTCTTTGTTGCCAACTCCTGAATATCCTTCTTTTGTCTTGAGTCAATTCACCGCATGTGATGTTAAAAAGAGCATTCTATCAATTACATCCAACGCTATGGGAGGTGACAATATCGGTCGGAGCATGTTAGTTCCTATCATCGATGAAGTACTTCCGGTAGTTTGTCACATTTTCAATTATTCCATCTCATCCAGTTCAGTTCCTTCCTTGTGGAAAGAAGCCTACATAATTCCCCTCCCTAAGAAATCCAAACCAGCCTCCCTCACCGATTATCGTCCAATTTCTATTCTCCCATTCCTTTCCAAGGTCCTTGAACGCCTTGTCCATAATCAGCTTAGTTCCTACCTAATCACAAACAAATTACTCAATCCTCTCCAGTCTGGTTTCCGACCCGGTCACAGTACTGTAACCGCACTCGTTAAGATAACTGATGATATACGACTGGGTATGGAAAACAGGCACCTCACTATTTTGACCTTACTTGATTTTAGTAATGCCTTTAACACTGTCGACTTTGATATTCTTTTGGGTTTACTTAGCTCTATTAACATATCTCCATCGGTGATTGACTGGTTTCGCAGTTATTTGCTCGGGCGCCGGCAGCGGGTACGCGTTGACGATCTTTATTCGTCTTGGTGCTGTACTTCCGCCGGTGTGCCGCAAGGTGGCGTTTTATCACCTCTTCTATTTGCACTCTTCATTAATTCCATCTCTTATAAACTTACTTCTTCCTACCACCTTTATGCCGACGATCTCCAAATATATACTCATGCTCCACTTAATGAGTTGCCTAATGCTATCGCCAGCACCAACAAAGAATTAATTCAAATAAGTGACTGGAGCAAAGCCTTTGGGCTGAAAGTTAACCCAGCCAAGACGCAGGTCATAATACTGGGAAGCTCTCGCACATTAGCAAAAATAGATTATCTTTCACTCCCCCTAATTCAGTTCAATAATGTAACTGTACCTTTTTCTAAAACTGTTAAAAACCTAGGTATATTTATGGACAGCTGTATGTCGTGGAGACCGCAGGTAGAATCTGTGAGCCGTAAGTTGTTTGCTTCCGCCGGGTCGCTTAGGAGATTGCGTAACTTTCTTCCAACAGCTACTAAAATTGCGCTTGCTCAATCTCTTCTTATCCCTGTCTTAGATTACGCTGATTTGTGTTATCTTGACCTCACTGAAGATCAGCTAAATAAACTGGAGCGTCTTCAAAACTTCTGCATTAGGTTTATTTTCGGACTTCGAAAATACGACCACGTATCTGAGTTTAGAATAAAACTCAAGTGGCTTCCCATTCGTCTTCGCCGGAATACTCATATCCTTTCCCTCCTATTCAACGTCCTCTTTAATCCTTCCACTCCCTGCTATCTGAAGGAACGGTTCCAGTTCCTCTATTGCGAGAATCCTCGAACTCTGCGATCCTCTGAAAACCTTCTCCTCAAAACTCCAGTGCATCGTACCACATTCTTTGGAGATTCATTCTCCGTTCAAGCTGTCCGCTTATGGAATGCCTTACCGGTCTCCATAAGAAAATCCCCTTCCCTAACAGTGTTTAAGGCTAAGATCAAAAACTTCTATCTGACTGAAATGTCATCGTGAATCATTCATCTGTTTTGTATATTTGTATGTATGTACCTATATCTATTTACTTATTCATATAAATTATTTGTGTATGTATGTATGTTTATGTAAATTTATAAATATTAATATATATACTTTTATTATATATAGATGTGTATATGTGTATTTTATTATCTTATATAATTATATTATTCTTATCTTTTCTTTAATAATTTAAGTAAATATTACGTTTACTTTGTGGTGCACCCCGACCAATCTTCCGTACAATTCAGACTCCTCTCCATCCAAAGGTTGTCTGGAAGAGATCGCTTTCTTAGCGATAAGACCGCCCATTGTACATATAAATTTATTTAGTCTATATTCAATTGTAATTAGTTATTAAGGTGTGTGTACAATAATCGAAAAAATTCATTCTATCAAGAAAAATAAAAACTATGAGCGAAAGAAACAGTTTTGTTTACGAACTTTTTCAAATCAGCTGTGTTTGGTATTTTTGCAATCTTAAAAAACGTACGTTCGACATAAAGATTGCTATCTAAAACTGTGTAGTTGAGTTTGAATTGATTTACCCCAAAACTAGCTGATTTTTGTAGTATTTTTTCAGTGAATAAAGTCGAATTTCCAAAAGCATAGAACAAACCTTATTAAAATTGGATGAAGAATGAGACCCTATCTAAATAGTAGTATGAAATAACTTGTATATACTTCGGCATGCGGCTAACAACAAACGAATTACATTGCAGAATGTTACTCGTTTGTTGTTATTTTGATTTAGTGCTGCCGTTATTAGTTTATTCTGTGACTTTTGTGGCCGTAATCCTGCGTCTACGAACTTTATGAATGTTCTGGGTTAGCACCGGTGTATGACGTTATCGATCAAGTCAAGAGTAAGAGGTATAAACAACGCTGCAAAAATCTCTTTGCAACGTCGTTGGTCTTTTAAGCACCATCTTATCTCATCTGTGACTTGTACAATTTGTATGAAATAAATGAATCTGAATCTTGTTCGATCGGCACCACACTGAAGCTCTACATTCCATTTTGTGAGAGTGAGAGATTCCAAGACGTTTCAAAGTGATCCTAGTGATTTCATTGAAACATTCATCTGTGTGAAGTGCACACTGCCCACGATCGAAACGAAAGCTCAAAGCGAAGAGAAAGAGATTATATTTTTTACCATAGAAAATGGTAATCTATTGTCACCCCCACCGTAGCTTTCGTGACGTTTACTTCGTACGTAACTATGGATTATTCCAGAAATCCACATTAAATCAACGGCTGGCTTCATGGCGAGGATAAGCCAAGACGTTCAACACACGTCCGCGGAGTCGTTCACGGTTGCGGTCATATACTGCAGTTGTACTTCTAGCGATGTGTTTAACGTGCTGGTGTTAACAAATAACTAAAAAGTCAAAGGACGCCTGCTTGACCGTCCGCAAACTAGAAAGTGAAGCGCTCGACGGGCGTCATAAATTCAATAACTAGCAAACTTGTGCTAAGTGCTCAATATTTGTACATTTCTGTGATTAATGTGGTTTCGGAATGTTATATGACTATCCTTGAATTTTAATAAAGGAGTTATTATTGTGACATCTATTGTATTTTTTGGGATTTTTCACACGTAGGGACTGCTTGAAAATGACTGCTTGAAAATTTTAAATCTGTTTAAAATATGTTTACTGAAATATATAATTAGGGTTATACAAACGGTAAAAGGCCGTGGTGGCCCCGGCTGAAGAATAGGCCCATCCATATCTACCTATCTGCGGATGTCGTAAGAGGCGACTAAGGGAAAAAAGCTAGGGTATGGGCAGCAGCGTCCCTCAACTTCACAACGATAGTTCTAACTGCGCTCGCCAACCCGCATGCCCAGCGTGGTGAGTATGGGCAAATCCCCTCACATGATAAGGAATTCGCTCTGTCTGTGGGGGAGGCCATGTTCAGCAGTGGACGTCGTACGGCTGAAATGATGATGATGAAACGGTAAAAATCTGGCAGCAATATCTGGCAGCAGGCAGACTACGTACGTAAGGTTGGGGCACACTTATCGCTCCGGCATTAGATCAGCATCGGCTCAACTCAAGCGGTTCAGGATTCTTTGGATGAAACTCCATACTGCAACGCACACTAATCAATATCACTTATCAGTACCTCTTTCTACCAAATCCGTGGACAACGGGGCTGATTACACTCTAAGAACTTTAGTACCTACTTTAATTAAGTTTAGTAATATGTGAGTGCAATTGTTTGTTGTCCCGAATAAATAAAAATAAAATAAAAATCAGTAATTGCCGATCCCAAAAGTTTCTTTAGAACAAAGTTATTTTAGATCATTCTAACCCTGTATTAGCAAAGATTGTTCTAAATTTATTACCCAATTTGTAACAAAGTTTCAAACCCGGATATTTTTCATATCTATCTGGAAACTGTAATGTAAGCAGTTCTAGTTGGCAGCAGTTTCGACTTTCCGGGCTTACGAAATCCACACACTTATCGACTACAATATTTACATTTAAAGTATAATCGAATGTCAGTAAATTGCTCTTGTAGAACTCGAATAATATAGTGTCACCACCAGTGATGGCGATAGTTCTACTCTTCTATGACTTAAATCATAGCTTAGCAGCTTAGCTCTTGTGGGTGTAATGATGCAATTTCCTCCATTCTGATTTTGATTTTCCAATGCGAGCTCCTTTACTTCCTCATACAACATGACGGCAATCTTCTCTTTTATCTGGCTCATGTTACTAATTCTTGGTCTTCCTCTTCCTGGTTTTCCTTTTACCATTCCTTCAATGATGTTCTTTAAGAAGCTGTCATGTCGTATAATATGTCCAATAATTTTTCCTCTTCTATTTTTTATGGTCTTAATCAAAACCCTAGTAGTTCTACCACCAGTATTTAAATTTGAGTTAAAACTGTTTCAATTCGGTAAACTAGACAAATAAATAGGCACCTATAGGTAAATAAGATCGCGCATAGGTGCCATTTCAAGGGCATCGATTTAATAAATTAAGAGGTTTTATTTGGGTTGAATTTGGTCCTGCCAGTTTACTATTGTATTAATTTCGTGACAAGATCGATGCGATGGTAGCCTTCGTCATAATAAAAAATATTAAATAATATAGACCTTAAGTGTAACTTTGCGCCAGTTAATACGGCTAGTGTGAGACTTTGGTTCCTTTAGTGCATTATATCGATTTATTCTGTATATCTTTTGGTACTACGTATGTTTCATAATACCCCTAACACGAAGCAACAAAACAATGATCTTAGCTATCTCGTTTTCCCTTTCAACATTGTCAAGCAAACTTCGGAACTCCAAGTTGGAAACTGTTAGGAAACTCAAGAGTTCGAATCTTGTTCTCAAGTTACGCGATAACGCGTAGTGTTGTGATTTGAATGCCTTGTAAACGGGTTTAGGCGCTAGATTATCGTCAACCGCCTCAGATAGTTGTTTATTCATGTCACTTGTTCTTTTTTTTTCACCCATATTTAGGTCTGACTAGAAGTCTTAAATATTAATGTGGAAGGATATAAGGGAAGAGGTAGACCAAAGAAAAGATGGATAGATTGTGTGAAAGACGACATGAGTAAGAAAGGAGTGAATACTGATATGACGGCTGATACAGGGGAGTGGAAGAGAAAAACATGTTGTGCCGACCCCACATGAAGTGGGATAAGGGCAGCGAGATGATGATTTAGGTCTGTGTATCTTACAGAATTTTAAATCTAAATATTAGGAGGAATGCACCCATGAATTTCTATAACATGAAAATATATAATCTTGTGACTTTTCAGTTCTCTCTTCTGAATAGTAAATCCCCCACCAATTTATATTATTTAAGTCTTTTCCAAAGGAACGGAAAAAATAAACTTTCAGAGGCTCGTACATTTGATCGTCTTGAGTGAAAATTTAAAAAATAATTAATGTTTATTTAGACAGCAATTTCTATGAAAATAATGTTAGTCTGACGTCAGAAGGCGTGTAGGTGGAGTGAAAAATATAACCAGTAGTTAACTAAGAATACCAGGACTGTTGGAGTTTGGTTTCAGCTGTGGGACAGCACTTGGGACATGTCATGCGAGCGAAGCCTCGGGCATAAGCTATTAAAGTATAAATAAAAAAATACCACGGTATCTCAACACCCGGGCCGTACTACATTATGGTTGAGGATACCAAGTGGCCCCACTTTACCAGTGCTCCCATCGCGCGTAGTTCGCGAGTAATTTTATCGAAAAATACAAATAATCATTCCATCTTCAAACAAATTCCAATTCGAAAGTCTCACAACAACCCTAAATTCCTTGCTACAAAGTAGACAGGTTGGCTCTCAGCGTTCCCAAATTCTTCCTCGAGACAAAGTGCGACCAAAAGAGGTTATCTCCTATTCACAAAGGATTCCTTTCGATTCCAACTTGTTTTGTTTAAAGGAACGGTCGAGACCTTTTTAGGATGTCCCAATAGATCTATGGTAGGTACGGATAACTGATAAATTAGTTTTCAGATCAGTGATGTCCTAAATATCGACAAAACTTTGAAAAAAATTTTTATAGCAATTTATTAATACACTAGTGCAACCGCGCCCAACTGCCTTCTACTTCATCGTAATCTATAGTAGGGCGACCTCGATGGCGTAGCGGGTGAGTGCCCGTTGCAAGGGGTGCGGTTTCGATTCCCGCTTCGGGACTAATTTTCATGATCTGCAAATATTTGTTCCGGGTCTGGGTGTGTGTCCCACGAGAATCTTAGTGTGGAATCAGGATTGGTGTTGCTTATTATGTTTATCCATATAGCTCGACTTCACCTACTGCTAGAGATGGACCACCCTTAGTTTATGTCATCCTTAACGAATTCACGAGAAATATTTTGCATACAAAAACGGTGGTAAATTAAATCTACAAATACAAATACAAAATGTTTTATTCAATTATAAAAGTTACAATAGTTTCAACCATAGTTGGAAACACCTTTTAAGTATATAAGTTATACTTGTGTTAGGCATTTCCGCTCTTCCACATCATTAATGAAATAAATTTGAAGCGTAACATTTTATATAAAACATGGTAAAAAATATTAAAAATAAAATTAATTTAGGGTAGGACAAAGAGTTATTCTGTTTGATGTTTGTTCGTGGTGTATGGTACAAGTTAAAAAATGTAGGCGTTTAATTTTTCATAAAATATAAGTAATGTAAAAGTAAAATCAAGTAGTATAAGGTAGAAATAAGTGTGTGTTGTATGTGTGGGTGCATGTGTATATGTGTGTTGGTTTTTGTGTGTGCGTGTGTTATTCTCCTGAGGCACCAATCTCTTAAGAGTCTGGACAACAGGGGAACAATGTGTTTGTCTATGTGTGTGTGTGTGTATGTGTGTGTGTGTATGTGTGTGTGTGTATGTGTGTGTTACTCTCCTGAGGCACCAATCTCTAAAGAGTCTGGGCAACAGGAGAACAATGTGTTTGTCTGTGTGTTTGTGTGTGTGTGTGTGTGTGTGTTAGTGTGTGTTACTCTCCTGAGGCACCAGTCTCTTGAGAGTCTGGGCAACAGGAGAACAACATGTTTGGGTGTGTGTGTGTGTATGTGTGAGTGGTGTTTGAGATTTGCCTTCGCTTTTGATTATTAATAATTATATTATAATTTTAAATACTATGTTAGTCTCTCCATAAGATCTTCAATCTCGTCGTACCCCAGATGTAATAGCCAATAAGATAGGGTTGTTTTACATATATAGCTATTAAGGGGGTATATATTTAATATTTTATTTATCTTATTATAGAGGTGTATTGATTGGCTTGTGTATTGACGCCTCGCAAATACTGAGTTTACAAGTGGTTTATAAGTTACAATATCATTTCTTCTTTTTGTTAAAATAGTGGGGTCGAATCCAAGTTTTTTGTGTAATTTTAATATTGTATTTAGAACATATAGTTTTCTAACTGTTAGTATTTCAGTACTAGAGTAAAGCATGTCGGTAGGGTACCTGTAATGTTTAAAGTACATTAATTTTAGTAATGACCTTTGTGTTCTTTCGAGATCCAAAAATTTCATCTTCGTAGCACCTCCCCAAACAGGAATACAGTATGTTAACACTGATTGAGCTAACGCGATATAAATTTGCTTTAGAAGTTTAGGGGGTGCTACATGTCTCAAGTTTTTAAAGATATAAATTAGTTTTCTGGTTCTAGTCATAAGCATTTCAAGATGGGCGTGCCATAATAATCGTTGGTCTATGGTCACTCCTAGGTACTTCGTAGTTTCTACTTTTTCCAGGATAGGGCAATTACAAGAGGGGCTATAATTACATTCGTGTATTTTGATGTTGAAGTTAGTATCAGGTTGGGAGCTATTGTACATGGAGAAGCATATAAAATTAGTTTTTTGTACATTGAGTGTAAGTAGATTTGATTTTAACCATTTAGCAATCTGTTGTAGTCCTTTTTCTGTTTTTTTCTTTACGTCATTCCATGTGGTTCCATTGAAAACTATAGCCGTATCATCTGCGTAGGATATAATACGTCCATCGTCAATTTTTAAGTCGCAAAGGTCATTTATGTAGGTTAGAAATAAGGTAGGTCCCAACACGCTCCCCTGAGGCACTCCGTAATTTATAGGTATATCGTCACTTGCAACTTCGCCAATTTTAACCTGTTGCTTTCTATCATGGAGATAGTCTCTAAATAATTCCAGTGTAGTGCCTCGTATACCCAATTTATCTAGTTTTCGAATTAAAATGGGTACAGAGACGGTGTCGAAGGCCTTTTTGAGGTCCAAAAACACTGTTAGGCATTTTCTTCCCTTATCAACTTGTTCCACAACATGATTACTAAGCGTTGTAACGGAATCCTCAGTTGATAGACCTTTCCTGAAGCCAAATTGCGTTTTAGAGATTAAATTATAATTATCCAGGTAAGTTATCAGTCTAGAGTTAAGCAATTTTTCTAATATTTTTGAAATAGACGGCAAAACTGAAATAGGTCTATAGTTACTTATGTCTTCTCTGTCTCCACTTTTGAATACAGGTGTAATTAAAGATTGTTTTAGTGCAAAGGGAAATATTCCTTGAGAAAAGCATAGATTTACTAAATGACAAATAATTGGAATTAGAGTATTTTTTGACTGTTTTAGAAAACTTGTGGGGATATTATCGTAACCAGGGGAGCTGTTTTGTTTTAAATTCATTAATACATTATTCACTTCATCAGGGTCCGTATCTAGTAGTACAAATGAAGAAACATGATTGTTGGGTAGGTTAACAATATAATTTTCCTGTACACTATTATTTTGTTGAATAATATTTTCGGCTAAGACTTTGCCTATACTAGAGAAGTAAGTATTTATATAATTAACCGAGTCAATTGATGAGGCCTTTATATTTAGTAGTTGGGTGTTTGGCGTTTTTTTTGCTTTGTAGTGGGTTATATTATTAATTGTATTCCATAATGTTTTACTATTTTTCGTAGATTTTGCTAATTCATTCCTTTCATATTTTCTTTTTAGGTTTTTAATTAAGTTAGTGCAGTAGTTCCTATATCTCCTATACGTAATTTTCAATATATCATTTTCAGAATCACTTTTAAGTTTCATTTGCAAATCTAACTTCTACATCACTAATGCCCGTAATAAACTGACAATACCCAATCACAAATCACTAAATCTGCCATTAGTTCGAGCTGTAGCTGCGTTTACGACCGGGCGCGAATAAAAACGTAGCGATACCATCGATATAATGTTATCGAGTGATCGCATCACTAGCAGTCCAATCCCCCTAATGCCCGTCGCTGCCACTTAACCACAGCTTGTTAGGACAGCTGGCTCAGTCTTGTCGACATACGACATCGGATCCGATGAGTCGGATGAGTTGAAGTTAGTCAACTGAACTATTTTCCAAATATAAAGCTTGGATGCTGGCTTGTGGTTCATGCCACACGACGTCTTTAGTTCTAATACCTGCATTCCTTCACCATTCTAAGCTTGATCGCGAGAAACAGGCGTAGCTTCACCTAGTTTCGAAGACGTTTCAAAGTGATACTAGTGAATTATGAAATAAACAACCTTTCATTGTTTTTTGAGTGATGCCAAAACCAGCCGATGTTTACGTAAGCTGTATCCTGCCCGTTGACGTGACTCCAAGATGTTTTATTGCGTACGACTCAATCTTGCGTACTGATTAAATTCTCATTCATTTGAGATTGCCAAAGGACCGGCTAGACTGGACATCCTCCTTGCCAAGATATTTTTTGTATTTGTGAGCAATAGAAGCTTCCTACTAAGATGATAAGAAAATAAATAGACAAGTTTCCTTAAGACGTCGGTCAAACAACTTTTTATAGCTGCTTAAAAAAGCTGCGTGTGTCAACCTACTTGGGTAACAAGCTGACAACTATGCGGCGATTCTTTTAGAAGCGGTGATTTTTTTCGCCGCTATTTTGACTGGCCTCAGCGCAGTTGGTAGTAACTCTGCCTTCTGCGCTAGAGGTTGCGGGTTCGATCCCCGCACTGGACAAACATTAGTGTGATTAACACAGATGTTTGTTCTGTTTCTGGGTGTTAAATATTAATCTATTATGTATATCAGTCTCTGGTACCCATAGTACAGGCTATGCCTAGTTTGGGATCAGTTGACCGTGTGTGATATGTCCGGATTTTTTTTTTTTTTATTTATTCCGCCCCTAATCATTTTTGCCAAAACAAAAGCTACGTGTGACCAAAGACGGGGAAAAAATTTAAAATAGTTTTTTTTCCAAATTTTTACAGATTAGATGTTCTTGGTATTTTTTATCATATTTGCAATATTAATTAAAAGTACGAGAAGATCGACATCAAGATTACTAATTAATATTAATTTCCAAAAGGCGTAGAACAGACTTTATTGCCAATTGGGTGTAGAATAAGCCCCTTTCGGGATAGCATACATATTATGAATAACCTTGTAGTCATATTTGGATGCTTAAAAGTCACAAAAGCGAGAAGTTTATAGAAGAGCTCTCTCATTCTCTAAGCTTTCAAACACCCTACCCCCCACTTCTCCAAGGCCCAGTCGATAGCCACTATCCCCTCAGAGCACTATAGAGATGGGCACTTGGACACGCGCGCTGGCGATCACGTTTCGATTATCAAAGGAATTGTCGCACAAGAGGCAAGTTTTGGACGCGAATTTAAGCTGTTGAGATTGAAGGACGAATACGTTCTTTTAGTGATTTTCAACACCCTTTTTTCGACTTCCAGTCATTCCTGCTTAATTTATTTAGACAATAAACAGTCGTGGAGACCGCAATATTGTTTTTTTAGTTCTATAAAAGTACGTGGTGCTACGACATTGCTACGCGATGCTACGAAACTCTACGATCTTTACGTAGAAAAATATAGGTACGAATCTTCACTCGCAACTTGCTCTCTGAAGTTGAATGGTAACATTTAGTAGATTTGGTAACATTTTCTATCAAAACAGTATTCATATTCATGTAAAATATATATATCTATTATGTATGTGTCTCTGGTACCCATAGTACAGGCTATGCCTAGTTTGGGATCAGTTGACCGTGCGTAATATGTCCGGAATATTTATTTATTTATTGCCAACATGTACGCCTATAATCAAATAAGAATATTATTTCTTCCAACACACTGTTCCTATAGCTTTTACTAAAGACACGAATGGCTTACTATTTTGATAATTACACAACAGGAAAGCAAGTTGGTAATGATGTTGTAATAGCGCCTGTTTTATATTCTGTGGTAAAGGTGGGCTGTAAAGTGGCGTTTTAGACGTAGTTTATGCTAATTCCATTTAGTGAATAATTAGGTTGGTAATTTTATTGTTTAAATTCTAATGCCCTAATTTGATGAATTTTTATTGCTGCTTAGTTGCTATGTTGTTTAAACTCGTATACCAGAGACTTTAGTATTATATTCTGAATAATTTCATGTAAAAATTGACGTAACTAAGTGTTCTCCAAAGTCCCTAAGGTTTGAAATAAATGAATTGAATTGAAACATATTTTTTGACATGACCTAATAATAACTATGGATAAAACAGGTCTCTAATCTGGGGGAAGTTTAAAGCTAACTAACCCACAACCGTTGGGGAATAAAGGTTCTCGAATGGCGACCACAAACCGAGCGACGCAGTGTTGGAAGGCCCCCCGATTGAATGACGACATTGTGAGAGTTTCGGGATGTCGGTTGATGGAAATGGCTCAAGAATGGCGCATGGCACTCTTTGGGAACCCTATGACATAACATATTATACATTCCTCCGTCGGCAGTCGTGGCCGCCATTCGAGAACCTTTATTTCCCCAACAGTAAAAGATACCCATACAAAATATATTTTGGTTGAGATCTGAATCACTTTAGAAATAAATCGAATAAGCAGAGCTCAGAAAAACCGAGCTTCAGAAAGAAAATCAGGCCAATATTGAATTTACGGAAACAACGAAAGGAAATCGACTTGGTAACTCGCAAAACTGACTTTTGCCTTCGAGCTCGTTTGAAAAGATTTTGAGTAGGAAAAAACACAGCGCAGATTATGAAATATTTTGATTTAGTTAACGTAGCGTAACGTAATTATTTAGGCCTGTTACAAGGTTGACATTATCATTTAATAACAGTTTTATAATGGCAATTAAAATCTATAGTAAGGCGACTTAAAAGAGATGACATTTTTTAGATTTAAAACTAGTTTGACACGATGGCTTGCTGAGAAATGCTTTTATAGCCTGAATGAATTTTTTTATTACCGAATTTAATCATTTATCCAATTAATATTTAATATGAGATTAGTATAATTATATTTAACAGAGAGTAGTATAAGTTGACCGCGGTTTTATTTGAAAATTAATGAATTATAATTATGTTACTGATTTTTATGAACTTTATGTTAGCAAATTTTGTGATTAAATTATTACTAATAAGAAATAATACAAATTACATTTAAAAATGTTCATACGCCCTTTATGGCAGGCTTTAGTGGAACAAGCTAGATTTAAGACCTATGGTACCTGAAACCTTAATGAATGAATAAATTAATACTGAATACTGAGTAAGTTGGTTGGATGTTTATCTTAAAATTAATTTATATTTATTTTATTTTATTTATTATCGTCTACCAACAATTGTTACAACGATACATGAAATATGATACAGGAGATAGGTACAATGTTGTACTGTTTTAATCTAATTGCACAATCAATGAAAGTTAAACACTGCATGCATAATTAATAAAGCTGAAAGAGTAACAAATAACAATTTAACTACAAGGTAAAGATACAATTATAATTACTACTACTTGCTGAGTGCAAACAGTTATGCAATCATTTTTTTCTATCCCTATCTCTCTTACTCAAATAAGTACGGCTTAAACGGTGAAGGAAAACATCGTGACCGTGTCAGTGGATCGTGACCAGTAAGTAAGCGTAGTCAAAGTCAAAAGGCATTTATTGCATTAAAATCACTAGGATCACTTTGAAACGTCTTAGAAACTAGGTGAAGCTATGCCTGTTCCTCGCGACCAAGCCTAGAAGAATCAGGCAACAAACACGGCTTGGTGCCTATCATTATTGTCGATGATCCTTTTTCACAAAATGGAATTTAAAGCTTCAGTGTGGTGCCGATCGAACTAGGTGAGGCTCAAAAGAAAAGTAATTAAAGTAAAGTAGTATTCATAGTCATTTATTGCCAACATGTACATGGATACAGCTTAGGTGTAAAGGTAGCTTAAGTAAGTACATGTACCCTGTAGGGTGCTGCAAATTGTTCTAAGTAAGAGGCGATGAGCTTGCAGCCTGTCACGTATGGAATGCTCACTACTGCAAATGTGACCATGTGCCAAACATTTGGACGTGCCTACGACTACCCTCCATAAGCAAGCAGCCAAGGATCTGAACGCCTGGAAATCTAAGAGGATAACTAAAGGGGATCCTAGAGGATAAAAGTCGTAAACCTATTTCTTTTTATCAAATTTCATTCTATTATTTCAAGAAATAAATGTTGCAGTAAACGGTACATTTTGTTCAAAACTACAGAATTTCCACAAGTAGTATTTTCAGCAAAAGACTCAACACTAAATACAGCGACCCGGCCAACTCTACCATACCTTTGTGCATCGAATCCCACCCTTAACCGGACGGAAATAGGGATGCTTTCTGAATGAAATGAGGGTAGTTTTGCACAGAGCTTGTTATTATAATGGCATATTAAACACTGTTATTACGAAATTCGCATTTCGTGGGCCGTTTGCGCCGGACATGCGATTTTAGGTTAAAAAATAAACTGTATGGGAAACTCACAGAGTGTTAAAAGCATACAGAGCCTACCTAAAGCTTAAAAAAAAATAAGATATATACACAAAATTTTGAGTTTAAATGACGAACCTTGAGCAATAATATCTATTATAATACCTATATAAGATATTAAATGTATGCAAAAATACAAAGAATTCTATTGACTGCTGTTAAAATTTCAAGTTTTTAGCTCTACGCCATAATAAGATCTTCAAATCGTATTTTCATACGAAAAGGACATTAAACCTAACAAGGACTTGATCTTTGGCATAATTTGGCATAAATATCTATGAAGGAAAGATCCGAAAATCAAGACTTGTAAATCCCAACTAGAGCTACGAGACAAACTTATTTTAGCGTTTGATTAAATAGAGTGAAATAAGCGAGCGACTGCAAAATTTAAGTTTGTCACTTTGTACACTTGGGATCTTGATATTCCGACCCCGTGAAGTGGTACGGAAGCATCAGGGCGCGTAGTCCTAATTGCACTTAACCATTTTTATTACTCGATACCCTATCTTTAGTACCTATTTCTTTGTCTAATTTTCTTCTGGCAAAAGTTCATATCAACATTTGCTTACTCTAAGCTTAAACTATCAATGATAAACGGAGCGGCTGTAATGGCTGGTTGTTGGGAGGAATTTATGACAAAGCAATTCGCGAAAATGTATTCATATTTTGGGTAATAATAATAGTTATCATCATCATCATCAGCCTGATGAAGTCCAC
Source organism: Anticlea derivata (assembly GCA_947579855.1). NCBI lineage: Eukaryota > Metazoa > Arthropoda > Insecta > Lepidoptera > Geometridae > Anticlea > Anticlea derivata. Next base: position 11,234,493 of record OX388269.1, read on the forward strand.
TGCTGAACATAGGCCTCCCCCAAAGAGTTCCATGACGAACGGTCTTGAGCCTTTTCCATCCACCGACTTCCCGCAACATAATTATAGTTTCGGGTCAAAATTTGGATCTTTAAATTCATGGTAAAGCTACTAAAAACGTTAACGAAAATTTGAAATTGAACTTCTTTTAACATAATTATTATGTATGTATATGTTAAGTTTATATAAGTTACGTAAATAACTATATTATTATTTATATTATTTATTATATTTTGTAGGTTTTGTAGTTTTAAATATAGGTTTTATTTCACTTATTATTATTATGTGCGCCACCGTCCTCTTCTACTTTGTGTATCCTGTCCATCCAAAGGTTGCCTAGTAGAGATCGCTTTAAGCGATAAGGCCACCTATTGTCACACTATTTTTAAGTTATTTTATTTCCTTGATTGTGTATTGTCTTTTGGTGTACAATAAAGCTATATTCTATTCTATAAAATATATACACCTTTTCATCGGTTTAGCCGTTCTGGCGTGATTGAGTAACAAACATCCATCCATCCAAACTCTTGCATTCATAATATTAGAGTAGTAAGATTAGTACAAGCGATTTAAGAATTCATCAACTGGTCATCAACCTACATTATGTTCAAGTAAATAAATGTATCTTTATCTTTATCCTCACCTTCAATAGGTCAGCACAAAAAGGACGTTTATTGTTTTTCGTCAACCGATTTTGTAACAAACTTGACAGCCCAACAATATAAAAATCCCGTAATTTATTTCTATCCCAGCAAAAACCAACGTAAATAAAGGAGAGTGCGCGCGTTCGACAAACACGTGGCCCAAAACTGCTCCGCTCGTGTACTCACTACTTTATTTATTTACTTTCTTCGCAAACAGGTGTGCAATGAAAAAGGGCTTTGGGACATGACTGTGGCAGGTGGTCAGGACGACATCGGTGAAACCTATATGGTAAATGCATTAGGACGAATAAATAAATAACATGGAGTAGGTAAAGGTTTGAAGCAAGTTGAGTGGGCCGGCCTAATAGCTAGCAAAACCGACTACCGTTGGGGCATAAAAGTTCTTGAATGGCGTCCTCGAACCGAACGACGCATTGTTGAAGGCCCGTCACCTGATGGACCGAGGACATTGTGAAGTAGAATAGAGGCGAGATTTTCTAGGAGGAGGTAGGGCACAGCGAGATTTTCTCGTTCTGAATTGGAGCAGCCCGCCTGGGGAGGTACCTCCGCCTTACAGACGTTCGCAGCCAAATAACATTATTTGTTTCAAATAGTGTTGTGTTCCTGCGGTGAGTAAGGTTGCCAGAGCTCTTTAGGGGGGAAGGGGGTTTTCGGGGTCGGCAACGCGTGCGTGATGCCTCTGGTATTGCAAGCGCTCATAGGCTACGGTAACCACTTACCATCAGGTGGGCCGTAAGCTTGTTTGCCACCTCAGTTGTATAAAAAAAAAAAAAAAAAAAAGAGGACAGGTTTCGTGAAGTAGGAGGATGGAGAAAGCTCAAGACCGTTCGCCATGGCACTCTTTTGGGGAGGCCTATGTTCAGTCTCAATTTGACATCTATTTTTGCCACGTTTTTGTAGTCCAATTGAGTTGAAACCGAAGATTTTGGAGGTCCGAGCTTCATGTTAAAACTTTGCATACTTAGCAAGTTGACACTACAATATTGTTTTTATGAGTTTTGATAACAATTGTTTTTATCTTGAAAAGGCTTGTAAATAATATTTTACAAGCGTAATTGGCAATCGCCGTTCTAATTAAATTAAATTATGGTCGGTAATGAAAATTTGCGTTGTTTCAAATTCTAAGCAAACTGAAAAAGGGCTTTGATTTTGGATACGTTTCCTACTAGTTATCTGGATCAATTGAGCTATGTATATATCGTAACGGTCTTTAGTTATCTCAACTGTTTCTTGTGTATTTTGTAAATATTAACTTGTATTCGTTTTAATTTTCATTCTGTAAATAAAGCAAACTTAGTACGTATATTGTAATACCAAGTTATACTTACCATAACTTTTCATTAGTAAAAATACCCAACTCATATTAACAGTGTGCGCCTATACCTTAAATTGTTTTTTTCCTACTGAGTGGCTACCTTGCCTACCCACTTTTATTATGTTATATTATATTGATATATTTACTTATAATCTATGTATACCTCATTATATTCCTACCCATTTACATAATTAGATACCTACCTACTACTATTACTTTACCTAGTTAATAAGATTGTTCATTTTATAAGTGTATTTACAGACCACAGAAAAGAGGGGACTCTTCTAACACAGGTTATTACAACTTAACAGAAGAGTTCCCAACCCAATTTATTTGTTTACCTTGTAACGAGAATAAAAAGATTTGATTTGATTTGTATAAATAACAAGTTATTTTGCGTCCCCATCAGTTTGGAAAACTGGTTTAAACTACGAGTAGCATTAAAAATAAAACCGTAGCGTGTCACATATTAGGGTAATAAATAACATTCACTTTAACTACGCCTACCACAACTTAAAACGACATAATTGAGATGTTTATTTGCTAAGGCAACAATTAACTATTTTTGACCAACTCCAAAGAAGGAGGAGGTTGTCAATTCGACGACGTTATGTTTTTTTTTTTCAATTGTACACCGATTACCTACTCCGTGACGAATCGAAATTATTAAAACTAAGAGTTAAGTAAAACTTCTTATTTTTAAAAGTTTTCAGTTTTAAAAGTTTTTTTAAGATATAAATCTCGACTAAACTTCATCATCAACATCATCCTGCAGAAGTCGACTGCTGGACATGGGCCTCCCCCAAAGAGTTCCATGACGAACAGTCCTGAGCGTTTTCCATCCATCGACTTCCCGGAACTTTAAAGACTAAAGTAATTTATCATTATTTATTCAGAGACTACCTATTTTGTATAAATAAATATCATGCATTTAATTTGCTACTAAAAAATTACGTCAATGACGTTTTTTAAAGTAGTGCCTGAGGCCTGTTTTGGAATACACAAGCATCGCATGTTATATTGTAATATCCATTGTAATTCCTTACAACAATTTTACACAAAAACTTCAGACGTGAAGCAATTGTAACAAAAAGCCAAACTCGACTTTCGGAAGGGGATGCGAGCGACGGGTAATAGGTGTCCCTTTTTGCGTCCCCAATCGATGTACCGACCTTCCCAACCTTCCCCTGGGGTCAGGGCACCTTTGTTTTGCACCATAAAGGTGTAGGTTTAATACGGAACGGGTAAGGGACGGAGCGATGCCGTAAAATAAATCTGATTATAGGTGCGCGTGAAAAATAAAACACTTTTCAAATACCCAAGTAACCCTTACTGTAGTGAACGTGTTTATTTACGTGTCGATCGTGGATAACGTTAGCCTAGGAACTATCTGTAACGTAACGTTACGGATAATTTCTAGGATTACTACGTTAGACTACGTTACAACGACTGCAATAGAGAACGTTACAGATTATTTCTAACCCAAGCATTCTTTGTTTTTTTTACACCAGTCATTTTAAATACTTTATCTAAAACTATAAGTAATTAGCTAACCCACCGCAACTTCGTCAGCTTGTTCGAGTATGTTCCTACTTTAACTCTTGCCACGCACACTTGAGATCTTGATTTTCCGACCCCGTGTTATGTATCAACGGAAGCTTTTAGGAAGAGGTAGGGCACAGCGAGATTTTCTCGCTCTAAATTGGAGCAGCCCGCCTGGAGAGGTACCTCCGCCTTACAGAAGATCGCAGCCAAATAACCTTGACTCTTGACACTTCGCACACTTCAGATCTTGATTTTCTGACCCCGTGTTTCGTATGTACGGAAGCTTCAGGGAGAGAGCCCTACTCGCACTTGAACTTATAAAATTCAAAATGGATTTTCTCTTAAAAATGAACTCTCAAACCTCGGTTAATACTACGAATTATTCCGTGGTAAAGCCTCGGACTAAAATAGCGCGCTCGTTATCACAGATTAGAAAAAAGTTACTTATGACATAAGCCAAGCGGCGATTTTTCATCCGACTTGATTTAAAAATATTGAGTTTTCGGAATTAAAAGTTATTTAAATATAACAAACAAAAATATAGCCTATGTTTCACAGGGATCATCATTTCCGCCGTACGACGTCCACTGCTGAATATGGCCTCCCCCACAGACAGAGCGAATTCCTAACATATGGGGGATTTGCCCATACTCACCACGCTGGGCATGCGGGTTGGCAAGCGCAGTTACGAGCTATCGTTGTTAAAATGAGGGACGCTGCTGCCCATCCCCTAGCTTTTTCCCTTAGTCGCCTCTTACGACATCCGCGGATAGTTAGATATGGAGGGGAGGGGGATAGTTTAACTTATTATTAGTAAACGAATTATTAGAATCGGTTCAGTAGTTCCAGAGCTTACTCCCAACATACAAACAAACAAATTTAACCTATTTATAATATTAATGTAGATGTATGTCAACGTCCCGTCCGGTTATAACAAGCACCTTTGTGTGCGGAAGTGGGCCGGATGTCGTTTTGGAGTTTCAACGTTTTTTGCTGAACACTGTTTGCTTTGCATAATGTGTTCCGTTTGGATGTCGATTCCATTTTGGCTGGATTATTGACGGATTTAAATTATTTGGCCAGATTATTTTTTTAACATCGTTTTTTGGGATAAATACCTTGGACGTAAAACTACTGACTGACTACTGCAAAATCTATGCATGCGCCACATGTAATGTTTGGAAGTGCCTTTGATTACCCCTTAGTTTTTAAGTATATGAGTACCTTAATATTTGAGCTTTTTGAGGTCCAAGCTTCGTGTTAAAACTTTGCATACTTAGCAAGTTGACACTACAATTTTTCTCTTGACAAGGCTTGTAAATAATATTTTACAAGCGTAATTGGCAATCGCCTTTCTAATTAAATTAAATTAAAAAATTAATGATTATGCATGCGCCACATATAATGTTTGGAAGTGCCTTTGATTACCCCTTAGTTTTTAAGTATATGAGCACCTTGATATTTGAGCGGTTGTCTAAAATACTTAATGTTTAGTACTTTCTCATTTTATCATTTTTTTCCGGATCTTTATCACACACGGTCAGCTGATCCCAAACTAGGATAGCCTATGCTATGGGTACCAGAGACTGATATACATAATAGATAACTATTTAACACCCAGATACAGAACAAACATATGTTTATCACAGAAATGTTCTAGCGCAGAAGGCAGAGTTACTACCAACTGAGCTAGGAGACCTGTCGGGAAAAATATTTTAATAATTACATCTCAGAGAAATTTTTTTTTTTTGAAAATGCTATTGAATAACTGTTTTTTACTGTCTCACTTTCTTTAATGCGCAAAAATCAACAAAATATGTTAATCAGATGCATGTAAATCTTAAAATATATATTAAGTAAAATAGTTGCATCTCTGTATCCTAAACTTGTTGTTAATAAAACTTGTTCAAACCTATTTTCGAGGCTGGCAACTTCCATAAAAGTTGACGTAAAACCAATTTCGTTTTCACTGTTCCAAACTTTGGAGCGGATAGGCAATCTGCCAGATTATCACTTATTATCATACGAACGGTACATTTCTGTACTTAAGGTTGGCTTGTGCTAACATCAGTCATCATCATCAGCCTGTAGACGTCCACTGCTGGACCTAGGCCTCCCCCAAAAAGTTCCAAACATGAGCCTTTTCTATCTACCGACTTCCCGCAACCTTCACAATATCGTCAGTCCATCGGGTGGGGGGCTTTCCACTGCGTCGCCCGGTTTATGATCGTCATTCGAAAATCTTTACTCCAGAACGGTTGCCGGTTCTGCAATCTTCATATATGGCCTGCCTACAGCCACTTCATCTTGCTAATTCAGAGAGCTAGGTATGTTGGTAATGTTGTTCTATTGATTTACCAGTTTCGGATCCTAATCACGAAGTGAAACTCCGAGCATAGCTCCCTCCATAGCCCATCGGTCAGTCTGGAAACCTATGGGGGCCTATGTTTAGTGGACGTCCTTAAAGCTGTAATGATAATTATAAGGCAAGCCATGAGCGTTTTGAAGTGAAACTGCAATTTTATATGCCATACCTTATGCCTCGTGCATATATGGCATTAACAAAACTCGTCCAAGCTTTAAGTCTAATCTGATGGCCTCCATACCAAGCGGCTAATTCACCAGCTTCAGGCTTTATTACATGTTGGTTTAGCTGCTTCTTTAATTTCTATGTTCTCTTTTTCTCAGAATTAGCTAGTTGAAGTGGCAGTGGGCAGGCAATATAGCTCGCAGAACCGACAACCGTTGGGGAGAAAAGGTTCTCGAATGGCGACGCAGTGTTGAAGGTCCTCCACTCGATTGACCGATGACATTGTTGGGGTTGCGGGAAGTCGGTGGATGGAAAAGGCTCAAGACCGTTCGTCGTGGAACTCTTTGGGGGAGGCCTATGTTCAGCAGTGGACTGCATCAGGCTGATGATGATGATGATGATGACCTCCGCCTTACAGAAGATCGCAGCTAAATAACATTATTTGTTTTAAATAGTGTTGTGTTCCTGCGGTAAGATTGCCAGATCTCTTTAGGGGGGACTTAGACCCCATCTTTAGAACCCTCCATAGGCTACGGTAACCGCTAAGCAACAGGTGGAACATATGCTTGTTTGCCACCTCAGTTGTACAAAAAAAACATTATTGTTAATTGGGTGTAGAATTAGCCCAAGTCGTTCAAAGCAATATTAGGTAGTTGCTATCACAGATATTTCAATACTTCTTTCTACACGTAATAGCCCACTATCATTGTGTTAGTTTTGTTAAGTTTCCGGCAAGTTCTCGCGTTATCTTTGCTGCCATATTTACAGTAATTGCCTCTTTTGTCTTTATATTCACTTTTAATGTGAATATTGTGTTGGGATTTGTTTTTGTAGCTCTATATCATCGTCTTCATCATTTCAGCCGTAGCCAGGCGGCTGAACACAGGCCTCCCCCACAAATTTACAGCACGACCGACCTTGACAGCCTGCACACAATAAATTACTTTTGGGGGATTTGCCCATACTCGCCACGCTGGGCATGCGGGTTAGCGAGCGCGACTAGAATATTGTTAATAGGGAACGCTGCTGCCCATCCCGTAGCTTTTTTCCCTTAGTTAGTAAAAGTAAAAAGTAAAAAAGCCTTTATTTCCACTACATTGATACACAATTAATTACACATTTATGCTATTTTATGCTATTTCATTTATATATTCCCTATTTTATGCGTCTGTAGCAGTCGCCTCTTTGGCGTAGGCCTCCCCTAAATCTTGCCACATGTCCCTATTTCTTGCTTTTCTCATCCAATCTTTTCCGCCTCTTTGTATAAATACGTCTCTCCACCTCTTTTTCTGTCGCCCTCGTTTTCTTTTTCCTTGTCGTGGGGTCCACTCTGTTACTTTTCTGGTCCATCTGTTGCATTTTAGCCTACAATTAGATACATTTTTCCCTTAGTAGTCGGGTTGTAATGGGCCTGTTTCAACCGGGTACGTTTTTACAAGGTGATTCATAATATGCATACCTACTATCTCGAAAGGGGTATATTCTACACCAGATTTTCAATAAAGTTTGTTCTACATATTTTGGAAACTCGTCATTTATCATCGAAAACATACAATGCAAAAATCTTTTTACAACACATGATTCAAAGTTCAAACTAATCATCATCATCGATGCCCTTATCCCACTTCATGTGGGGTCGGCACAACATGTTTTTCTCTTCCCTCTATCAGCCGTCAAATCAGTATTCCTTTCCTACTCATGTCGTCTTTCACACAATCTATCCATCTTTTCTTTGGTCTACCTCTCCCCTTATATCCTTCCACATTCATATTTAACACTCTTCTAGTCACATGGCATTCTTCCCTCCGCATGACATGCCCATACCACGCTAACCATTTGCTCTTCAACTTCTCAGTCACTGGCGCTACTTTCAAACATCCTCTGATGTACTCATTCCGTATCTTGTTCATTCTAGTCACTCCACACATCCATCTCAACATTCTCATTTCCGCAGCATGCACTCTTCTTTCATCCGTCCCTTTGGTTGCCCAACACTCAGATCCATACAGTACGACAAAATTCAAGCTAATATTCGTTCTAAATCCTTTCTTATTCTTACAAAATTCGACTTGTGCCTAATTCTCCATCACGAAACACTTTTGAAGCCGCTAAGTCACATGGAAAACAAAAATAAACTAAACGAACAACGTAGGCAATCCAAATGTCAAGAATATAAAGCATGGCTGACACTCCCAGGCGTCCACTTTTCGCCGACGATCGCGCGCGCCGCACGCAAACGCTAATACCTAAACAGAATATTAAACAAGCGAAAATATATCCAAAATATATTATTCAAATTAATCCAAAAGTTTATGAAATTGGTTTGGGTTACTTTATATTTCATAATGTTTGGTCATGTCTAGAAGAAAGAAGAAAGAAAATAAATTTATTCATCAAATAAAAAACAGACATAAATTAGTATTTTAAATAAATAGGTACCTGCATAATAGTTAATAAAAAATAATAAAAATAGTCTTAATAAAAAATAGAAAATTATATGTCTGTATTCCATCTTTAAGTGTAGTGAAAGGATTGAGCCGTGTTCATACGACGTGCGATGTTTCATCTAAATTTATTTCAAAATGATCCTTATCTCTTACGGGATAAAGTCAACTTTGAGTTTGACTTTTAAGGGGGCTTGCGATGTCTTAAGTCCTTAAATGTCAAATTCAAAATCGACGTCGTATGAATACGACGTTAAACTGCGCCTCTTAGAGGCTCTTTTCGTACACATGTCACATGTCTTCGAATCTTTAGGTTCTAGGACATACCGGTTTTCTCATGATGTTTTTCTTCCCACATAAATTTTCCGAATGGAAAATCCATTGGTGCGCGATCTGGATTCGAATCTACGACCTGTGGATCGAAAGGCAAGGGCACCACCACCAGTACTCTTCATCTTTATTGAGCTCAATTTTTTGCCGCGATGACCAACCTTTTTAGGTTATAGCTCCCAAAACAACGATCCCCAAAGTGGGACTTGCGACTGTCCCATTTTTAAACTCCATACCGAACAATGTTACACTTTTATGTCTAGCGAAAACTCTGCCCCAATTTGCGCCGGGGCTCCTACAAACTGATATCATCTTTCGGTTTGCAGAAATAGGGTTTGTTGTTCGTTGGCGACGGTTGTCCTTTGACAAAAATGCTGCCGAGCATCGAAGCATCGTGCCTAATGAGCCGTGTATAAAAAGTGTTTCTTTTTCCTTTAGACCTTTTGCCGTTGGTAGCTTATTGGGAAAAGGTCGATTTAATATTGGGAAGATATAGATTCTTAATTTATGGAAATGCGTGCTTTTTTTTTTTTTTTTATACAACTAAGGTAGCAAACAAGCATATAGTCCACCTGTTGGTAAGCGGTTACCGTAGCCTATAAGCGTCTGCAATACCAGAGGTATCACGTACGCGTTGCCGACCCCGAATCCCCTCCTCCCCCCCACCCTAAAGAGCTCTGGCAACCTTATGTTATTTGACTGCGATCTTCTGTAAGGCGGAGGTACCTCCCCAGGCGGGCTGCTCCAATTGAGAACGAGAAAAACTCGCTGTGCCCTACCTCCTCCAAAACTGCTTAAGTACGGAGCAGCTATTGAAAAGTAAATAAGATTCATACAATCCTTTTTTCAAACTCTGATGAACTCTGTTAGTTCATCACAAAATCATACAGTTGAATCGCACGTATTCATAGAAGTCACAAGAAACCCACTCACTATTATTCACTCAACTCACTCCAACATGACTCTGACATTGCTTTCACCGCATTGCTCTATTTGTTTTTTTTTTATTGAAATTCCCCTCACTACTACTAAGAATATCAGCCATAATCATTTGATGAAGCTAGAAGGCCTTCGGCAAAACGCGAGTTCATTACAATCCTACTAATATTATTTTATTTCCCTATTCCCTATTATCTTATTATCCGCGGCTTCGCTCAGAATAATCAGCATAATTCACTGATTAATTCACTGGCCGCCTGCAAGGGGACACCGCCGTGCACCGTCGTCAGCTGACACCCTGATTGCGACATCGACACGTCGCCGTAGTCATAATGTTTTAAGTTACCACCTTTATTATAAGCACTGGCAAAGAGTGGAACGATCTGCCAGCGTCTGTTTTCCCGGACGAGTACCAACTAGGAGTCTTCAAATCTAGAGTGAATAAGTTCCTTCTGGTAAAGCGTGCTCCATCTTAGGCCACATCTCACTTGCAAAAGTGAGCTGGTGGTCAAATGCCTAACCATCACCAATAAAAAAAAAAAAAAAAAAAAAGTTGTTATATTGTATGTATGTTAGTTTTAAGGTACATATTGATATGGACTGTAGAATAAGTTAAATAAGACCTGTAACTTTACTATAGTCTGAAATAAATGAATTAATAATAATAATTCATATTGGTAACTTTTTATCTAGGTACCACAAAGCTACTAGTTCAATAAACTAGCATTATAATAAAAAGCTCTCGTTTCTCCAACCATAGAAAGCAGCCGTTTTCACAAAAAACCATATATCAAGAATGCAAAAACACAATCCCATTTGCTATGCAGATTATCAATAAAGACCCATTTGACATGCAAAGCGAGTCCGAAATACTGGTGAAATTGGTCTAAAGGCGTTAAAATTCTCTATACACATTAGCATATAATAAGTGGGTACCGACAGACATACTGACAGGAAAAATTGTTCGTGTCTGCGAATCGAAAACTAGCTGACCCCGCAAACAAATCACCTAGCGGTATGAAAAATATTTTACCACCTAATACACACACTAATACATACCTACCAAATATGCATAAAAATGTCTTAAAAATCGGTCGAGCTGTTTCGGAGGAGTGCGACCACAAACACCGTGACACGAGATTTTCATATAATATGATAAAACAAAGTAGACAGTTCAAGGTAGGCTGTATTGGGCTATCTTGAAGGTATCTAGTGGGGTTTTCCCCAAATTGCGATCTGAAGTAAGTTTGAACCGGGAGAGGAGAAAATAAAACGAAATTAAAGCAACTTAGTGCTTGCTTATCGTGTCACTGATTCTTTCTTGGCCATCATACTTTAACTTGATCACAGACCTGATACAGGGTCAGTGACCAAGTTGAAGTATGGAGACCCTGGAAAAGGCTTATGACCATCGGTGAATGAATAATAGTTGAGATAGGATTGAAATGCGCTTCTAAGAGGCTCCTTTCAAACTTTGCAGTGTTGCCAGCCGGGTCTTGTCCAAAGTTACCGGAAATGCATAAAAAAGTAACCTTTTAGTGTGAATATAGCCTTTTTTATTTTTTCCAGTACCTATGTAGTAAGATAAAAAATTGACAGACTTGTTTTTTAGGAGTTGCACTCACTGCCTTACGAATGAAGTTTTGCGTTAGCCAACATTGCGTTCCATTTCACGTTAATTTCATTAAAAATGAAATCACACAAAAGTAACCTTTCGAGTAATATTGAAGCTTAGAACCTGAAGGTAACCTGAAGGATTTATAAAACACCTAAAATGTAATGTGAGATGCGTGACGATCATGTGTTGTGTACGGGAGCTAGTGAAAGTGTATAAGTGTATGTATGGTTTGGGAGATGGAGGAGGTTTTTTTTTAAGTGCGCTTAGAACGGTGAAGAAAAACATAGTGAAAAAATTCCCTCAAGAAAAGCAAGAACAAAAGCGTTTATATTAAAAACTGCCTGATGTTTTTCAGTGATTGAGCTGAAAGTTCTGAAAGTAGGTTAAACAACTTACTCATTTCCTATTTCATTCCGAGATCATACTATGAATCTTTTGATAGACGGGTTTCTGGAATAACAACCAATGATCTATTGATAAAAACCCAAAACTTCTGACTTGAAACTTACAGTGATATTTTAGTTAGCGAACTTTATAAAAACTTGCGAGTCTAAGTGGGTCAGCCCACACGTGCTAAAACATCAACTTGTAATTCAATTAATATCAGTGTGTTATCATTATTTTTTCAGCGTTTTCTACCAGCAGTGAAATTTAAGATCTGGAAGACTCTTTGTACTGAGTCTATCTATAGCTTTTGAACGTTTACTGAAGCTCTCAGCCATTTGTTTTTTTTATACAACGAAGGTGGCAAACAAGCATACGGCCCAGCTGTTGGTAAGTGGTTACCGTAGCCTATGAACGCTTCCGAAGTCCCTTCGATTAAGACCCCGTGGTAGGCAAATTTGCCTTCAGAACTTTCAATCTAGCTCTGTTTTTGTGAAAGTTCCAACCCTGATATTTTAGTACTTGAAACTTCGGACTTTTATCTACCATGTAGAGCTCTGGCAACCTTACTGAACGCAGGAACACAACACTATTTGAAACAAAAAATATTATATTTAAACTTTTTTATAAGCTTTTACATACAATCGATTACCAAGGTACCTAAGTATAAGAGAAAACTAAACTAGAACCACAGAAGAAAAAAATATTACCGTAAAAGTTTCACTGTTGGATGTCGTTCGTCAATCCATCCCTAAATAGTTTGGCTCGTGACACATGACATTTGCGAAACTTGGTCAAGCTTGGGCATTAACCTTCAAGCCGTAGTCAAACAGTATGCGATGTCCTTGATATGTCATCAAGTTAGATGATTTGTTGAAGTTTACATTTGGCTTCCTTTTATATCACATTTTTATAAGCTCTTATTTATTAAGGATTATAATTAGATTACTTTTCTTTTGAGCCTCACCTAGTTCGATCGGCACCACACTGAAGTTTTAAATTCCATTTTGTGAAAAAGGATCATCGAAAAAAATGATAGGCACATAGCCGTGTTTGTTGCCTGATTCTTCTAGGCTTGGTCGCGAGGAACAGGCATAGCTTCACCTAGTTTCTAAGACGTTTCAAAGTGATCCTAGTGATTTTATTGAAATAAATGCCTTTTGACTTTGACTTTGACATCCAAAATTAGTTTCGAAATTATGCTGACCTTAACAAAGTCAATATTGAGATTTACATTTGAGGGAGTAGGTACAATATAGCTTAACAATATCGCAAGCTTCTAAAAGTTAAACCCAAAATTAACTTTGTTAGGAGACGTGAGGATAATTAAAAAAAGTGACATATCTTTCGCCTTTTGGACAAGGCTTTACAGAGTCAATTCCCTACTAATAACGGATAGCAGACATGATATCAATATCAACGTATAAACTGACGCCAAAGTTCCGCTATCCGCTGACGTCCATCAATCCATCCCCGGATACGGTCGGTTTGGCGTGACACGCACCATTAGTACGGGCAACAAGGCGGATTTGTTTTGCCGCGTACAGAATGCACGATTAATTGATTCGATGCACGCTAGAGCTTCGAGATTTAGGATTACTCTAGGTTAGGACTTAGCTTAACCCAAACGTATAGATATTATTAATTAAAACCAATACAAATTCAATATTATTTTGTTATTAGAGTGATAGATTGAAAGGCCCTTTCTCTGTCTGGAACTCTGCCTTCTGTGCTAGAGGTCGTGGATTCGATTCCCACACTGGACAAACATTTGTGTGATGAATACAGATGTTTGTTCTGTGTCTGGGTGTTAAATATTTATTATGTATACTAGTCTCTGGTACCCATAGCTATGTCTTGTTTGGGATCAGCTGATCGTGTGTGATATGTTCGGAATATTTATTTATTTATTAGATAACCCACACTAAATAAGCGTAGCAGGCGAGTGCTCCTCTAAGACGCAAGCGGTTCTGGTTTGATTCCCTCTGCGGGACAAATGCTTGCATGATCTGCAAATATTTGTTTCGGGTCTGGGTGTTATGGTAACGTTGTTTCTGATACCCACGAGACAGGGAATCCTAGTGTGGGGTCAGGACTATGTATGTGACTGTTGGGTGTTATTTATTTATTTTATTGATCGAGCGAGCGAATTGAGATCTCTTAACCAACATGGACGAATCGGCGTTATAGGTTTGTATGTTTATTTGTTAGAGCATAGCTCAAACCGTTAATCGGATCTGCATGGAATTAAGTAGGTCAACAGGTTGTTCTATCAAGAGATTTTCCGGTCAGAATATGAGAATATTGTCGGCCAAAAGGTTTTAAGTTTATTAATAGGGATCGAAAAAGTAGTGATTATAAAAGTTATATAAATAAATATAGTATAATGAAATAGGGTGTCATATGAAAGAATTTTGTTCTTAGCTGCACGACTTTTTAGCGACACGACTGGCCTCATAGCTCAGTTAGTAGTAACTCTGCCTTCTGCGCTAGAGGTCGCGGGTTCGATCCCCGCACTGGACAAACATTTGTGTGATAAACACAGCTGTTTGTTCTGTGTCTGGATGTTAAATATGTATCTATTATGTATATCAGTCTCTGGTACCCATAGTACAGGCTATGCCTAATTAGGGATCAGTTGACAGTGTGAAAAAAAAAACTTTTATTTTTATTCTAGACTACCTATATATTTTTTCCTATTCAACAGAAATTGTAACGTTTTATAACTAATGAAATCAATATTAAAAAAAATATCAAATTTAAGTTATGATGTTCCCAATTTACTTAGAACTTAAATCAACATCCAACCAAGCCATTAAATATTACGATGGGAAATATTGTTGGGAAAATGTAATGTCAGTCGTCGATCTGTCCTAACGTCTTGCGATAAGTGGAAATGATAACTGGACCTACGTCAACGAGTGCCCCAAATTGGACGGGGAACGGACATTTTCCTTTTAAAATAGAAAATTAGATTGGGAAAAATATTTTCATGATAGCTTCAACCTGCGGTTTTTCTCGCGTTGTTCCCGTATAAAAACTACAGCCTTATAACAAATATTTTTACAGGCTACATACATTCCAATCCGTTGATTCAACAGTTGATTCATTGAGTTTGAACTTTTTCAATGGAAAATGTCGAATTAATAAAGTCGTAGAACAAACTTTATTTCCAATTGGGGTGTAGATTAAGCCCCTTTTGGGATAAAATCCTTTTTGTTATAAAGACGGTAAGTGCGAGTAGGGCTCGCGCCCTGAGGCGCACGTAACACTGGCTCGGAAAATCAAGAGAAGAAGTGTTCTAAGTGACAAGAGTCAAGGTAGAAATATATTTGAACACGGACGAAGTTGCGGGCTGGTCTGCAAGTTTATTATATATTCGCCATTTCCGCCATTTCCCACATTGCTTGCTTGTCGTGTCACTGATTCTTTTTTAGTCACCTTACCTCAACCTAGTCATTGGCCTAATACAGGATTAGGTCAGTGACCAGGTTGAGGTATGGTGGCCCTGAAAAGGGCCTATGACCGTCCCTCGGTGAAAGAAAGTAGTAGTGAAAAGAGTAGTGTAGAAAGTGTAGAAAGAGTCAGTGTAGTGAAAGGATTAAAGTGCGCATCCATTTTGGAATAAAGACGGTCATGTTAGAGTTGGCCTCGCTGTGCGGCTTCCGTACACCAGTAACACGGGGTTGGAATATCAAGATCTCAAGTGTTCGAAGTGACAAGAGTCAAGGTAGCAACATATTTGAACACGCACGAAATTGCGGGCGGGGAAGCTAGTAGATAACAAGGAAAAACAGGGATAAAATATGAGAAACATGCGATTCATTAGTTCCAACAAAGAGCGTCCTAATTTCGGGATAGCAAGTACAAATCATAGGAGAAAAATAACTGTTAATAACAGGATGTTCCTGTAATGAGTTCTCGGGTTAATCCGACTAAATGTGTACATCGTGGTTGGCTGGATATTTGTGTTACTCAATCACGCCGCAATAGACTGTAGCGATTTTGATGATAGTAGAGAGTAGTATATACTCATTGTTTGAGTGAGTTTATTCATTTCTATCACGGGACTTTTTATAAACCCTAAAAAGTTGGAATTTCGTCATTTTTTCAATGAAAAAACACTGAGATCAAAAAGAAAGAGTAGTGCTAAAGTATTTGTCAAACCATGCTCAAAAGTTTTTTTTTATTTATCTTAATAATGCATCGACGATTCTCGAAGCACCAACTTCTACCAGACATCACGAGATCAGTTCGGGGCGAAAAACTAGCAAAGTGTTAAAATTGTCTTTTATAAAGTGCTGTGAAATCAGAAAACTCCATCACAATTCGCAAGTCCTCAAACTAACTGAAAAACTTAGAAATTAAACTTGAACCGAAAACAATAAAGCGTGGTACAGAATTGATTACAGTACCTAAAGCACCAGGTACGAGCTATGGAGAGAGCTATGTTGGAGTGCCACTGGGTGATAAAATCCGAAATGAGAAAATCCGTAGAAGAACCAAGGACACCGACAAGATGGACCGATTACATTGTAAAAATTGCAGGAAGTCGGTGGATGGAAAAATCTCGCCATGGAATTCTCTGTAGGAGGCCTATGTCCAGCAGTGGACTTCTACAGACTGATGATGATGATGAAGCACAGATACTAACGTTGCCGAAACGCTAGTGGGCCTGTTGCAATACATAATGAAAAATGGCTTATGCTACATAAGCCTCTTACGGGATAGTACACATGAGCTTCCTTCCGAGTTTTTCCCGCTAACCTACAACATGAAGAGCTTTAAGAAAAATACAAAAAGATTTCTCCAGGGCAGGCAACGCATTAGCAATGCTCCAGGTGTTGCAGATGTCAATAGGCGACGGTAACCGCTTACCATCAGGTGGGCCGTAAGCCTATTTGCCTCCGTATAACCGTATAACTGGCCTCATAGCTCAGTTGGTAGTAACTCTGCCTTCTGCGCTAGAGGTCGCGGGTTCGATTCCCGCACTGGACAAACATTTGTGACTAACACAGATGTTTGTTCTGTGTCTGGGTGTTAAATATTTATCTATTATGTATATCAGTCTCTGGTACCCATAGTACAGGCTATGCCTAGTTTGGGATCATTTGACCGTTTGTGTGTCCGGAAAAAAAAAAAAAAAAAAAATAATTACATAACATAACATAAAAAAAACACATATTATGAATCACTTTCTATAAGGCGTGGCTTAAGAAATAGGCTAAACGAACAACTTCTAATTAGAGCAAGTTCTGGCGTGCGGACAGGCTAAGGAAGTAAAAACGTTCTGTGGGAGTACCTATGAAAATATTAGAAGAATCCAACTCAATAAAACTAGTGCTAGCCTCACTGGCTTGCGTGACTATGCGTAGAAGTTAGGCTATTATTTGTGTATTCGTTGGTATTATGCATACTGTGTAGATAGATGTTCCATGTTTTATTATGATGTCGCTATTACAGGTGTCTTGAAGGTAAATTGAAAAGGAATATAAGATAGGTTATCCTACCATCCTACTAATATTATAAATGAGAATGTTTGTGAGCATGTTTGGATGTTTGTTATTCAACCGTGCCGTAACGGCTCAACTGATTTCCCCTCGTCTGAATGACACGGGGCGAACCATGAAAGGTTAAACTCGCTTTGAAACGCATATGAATTTCTAAAGACACGAATAAAGTTAAATAATCCTCTTAACACTCATTAACCATACCACCTTTAACTCCGAGAAAATGCCAATAGGCTACGAAATTTGTAAAGTACCTACGCGAAATACCTTACCTAGTTATTCATGAAATGAACGAAATAAATGATTATTATGATTACCTATTTAGGACACAAAGTAAATAGCATAGCACATAGTAGGGCACAGCGAGATTTTCTCGTTCTAATTTGGAGCAGCCCGCCTGGGAGGTACCTCCGCCTTACAGAAGATCGCAGCCAAACAACATTATTTGTTTCAAATAGTGTTGTGTTCCTGCGGTGAGTAAGGTTGCCAGAGCTCTTTAGGGGGGAGGGGGGAGAGGTCGGCAAAACGTGCGTGATACCTCTGGTATTGCAAGCGCTCATAGGCTGCGGTAACCGCTTACCCATTGGTGGGCCGTACGCTTGTTTGCCAACTCAGTAGTATAAAAAAAAAAAAAAAAAAATTGTAGAGCCAGAAATTGCAGGTTTTTTTTAATGTTATACGGAGGCAAACAGCCTTACGGCCCACCTGATGGTAAGCGGTTACCGTCGCCTATTGATATCTGCAATCTGATATCTTTTTGTATTTTTCTTGTAGCCCTTCATGTTGTAGGTCAGTGGGAAAACCCAAAAAGGAAACTTATTCCTCAACTTACACGTATGAGGTAAAAACGGAAGGTGGAGAAATCATGGAGGAGCCTGCCTTCTTCTCCTAATTTAAAGTTTAGGCTCTTGTGGGCCCGCCACCACTCCACAGTGCTCTATTATTAGTAGATGTACATTGACAAGCCTCATAGCTCAGTTGGTAGTAACTCTGCCTTCTGCGCTAGAGGTCGCGGGTTCGATTCCCGCACTGGACAAACGTTTGTGTGATGAACACAGATGTTTGTTCTGTGTCTGGGTGTTAAATATATATCTATTATGTATATCATTATCTGGTACCCATAGTACAGGCTATGCCTAGTTTGGGATCAGTTGACCGTGTGTGATATGTCCGGAATATTTATATTTTATTTGTTTATTTTCTTTACATATATCACTTTCAATATAAATTGTACCTGTGAATTGACTCAACTCTTTGAAACAAGATCTAGGAGGAACCTTCGAACGGAAAAGTGTTATATAGAAGCGAAATGTGGGGAGTTGGGAGTTTTTAGAGGGGGAGGCACGTGTAACAGTGTAAAGCTCGCAGCAAATACCAAAGGGACGATTACATGCTCCGACAAAAAGTTACCATAATGATAAAAACGTAATGAATTCGCTAACGATTGTAATCTCAATGGCAGATAAATCCTACTAATACTATAAATGCAAAATTTTGTGAGGGTGTTTAGATGTTTAAAAGTTTTGATGCTTGTGGTTCAATCACGCCGTAACGGCTGAGCCGATTTCGATGAAACCTTTACCTAGAATAGCATATAAGCTACTTTTTATCAAGGCGCCACGCGAGCGAAGCCGCAGGCGGAACCTAGTACATAATAAATAACACCCAACAGTAACATACATAGTCCTGACCCCTCACTAGGATTCCCTGTGTGTGTGGTAAGATTTGTCCCGCAGCGAGAATCGAAACCGCACCCTTTGCGTCTCAGATCCCACTGCGCCATCGAGGTCGTGTTACTGTTACTTAATCCCAAATTTAGGTTATTGCCTTGCAAATAATTTAAGTTACCCAGTTATTGCTAATTTTCAAAAGCAACATTGAGCATATTCATTTCAATCTCCTTCATCTCCGCCGTATAATTGCGTTGAGCGTGTGAACTCACTGAGGGCTCGAGGCAAGGGGGTTCTATTCTCCTTTAAAATTAACAGGTGCTACTTCTAAATATATCCATAATGAAAGAGTACATTTTGATCACCTTGTCGTATGAATGGAATGAATGAATGGAATGAATGAATGGAATGAATGAATGGATGGCTTGGTTGGTGGAGATTTTACAGGACGGGTAGAGAGAGAGTGCAGAGTTGTTATTTACAGCAGTATAATATTTAAAATAGGTACATGAGTAATTACAGAAAATAGAAGATTTTAGTAAACACGATAAAGCACACGACCAGAGTCAGAGAGAGGTATTTGAATCAGGCGGCGACGGAGTGATAGTGGTGGCTTAGCTCGCCACAGCTTTATTTGCATGAAGTATAGTATATATAGGTACATGGTCTTTTTCGTACCTTCTAACTCAAATTTATCTATAGGTACAGTAGCTTAATATCAGCCAAATATGAACGTGTGGGGTTTATTATTTTTAGTGTAACGGACTGGCAGATCTCCCACTTGATGGTAAGCTGAAACCTGTGCTTAATATAACCATAGCCACAAAATTAAGAAATTGAATTAATATAATCATTATTTCAGCCATAGGACGTACTGGACATTGCCTCCCCAACAGGTTTCCAGAACGACTTCCTTGGGACTTGTGGGAGGAAATTGCCGATACACACCACGCATGCGAGTTATAGTCTGGAATAGTATACAAGGTGATTCATAACATGTAAACCATCCCGAAAGGGGGTAATTCTATCAACGAAAATAAATACTATTAGCGAAAAAAAACATCAATATCTTCTTTTAAATATTTTTTTCTCAAACTTTCTCTGGTTAGTTGTTTTTGGTATTTTTTGATCATCTTTAGAACTAATAACTAAACGAACAAGAAGTTCGGAATCAAGATTGCTACCTAAAACAGCTGATTCATTGAGTTTGACCTGATTTGACCCGAAAACAGCTGATTTTCGCACAGTTTTTTCAATGAAAAATGTTGAATTTCCAAAAGTCGTAGTACAAACTTTATTGCCAATTGGGTGTAAAATAAGCCCCTTTCGGGATGGAATACATATTATGAATCATCTTGTATAGGCTACCTTCTATCTTCATAGGTACCACGCCAGCGAAGCCGCGGGTGGAAACTAGTTTGCTAATATTTGACATTTGCTATCGTATCGTAAGCGTAACGCTGTCGTTATTTATTTGTGCTCGAGTCACTGAACAGTTTCTCTGTCGAAATCTGTCACCAACTGCTAACCACAAAGAATCATAAAAAAAAACAATTAACCAAATACATTTACAAAACGAACCACCCCAGCAAGGGGTAGGTATATAGGGCCACTTTACCCCGACTACGGGCCCATTTGCACCTTCCGCTAACATCACCCTAAGTTACATATGCTAATTTAACGAGTCGACGATCAAGTCTCCTGAATTTACCGTTGTGAGAATGAATTACCTACATAAGAGATACGTATCTCAAAGTAATTAAATAATCGACTGGCCTCATAGCTCAGTTTGTAGTAACTCTGCCTTCTGCGCTAGAGGTTGCGGGTTCGATCCCCGCACTAGACAAACATTTGTGTGATTAACACAGATGTTTGTTCTGTGTCTGGGTGTTAAATATGAATCTATTATGTATATCAGTCTCTGGTACACATAGTACAGGCTATGCCTAGTTTGGGATCAGTTGACCGTGTGTGATATCCGGAATATTTATTTATTTAATCATCATCATCATGCCAGCCGTAGGAACATCGGCCTCTCCCATAGATTTCCAGAGTGACTTCCTATCATGTGGAGGGAATTTGCCCATACTCAATCCGCTGGGCACGCGGGTGGCGAGCGTAGTTAAAGTTATCGTTGTAACATAATAGGCTATTTCTTATCTAGGTACCATGCGAGCGAAGCCACAAGCACAAGCTAGTACATCATACAAGTACAATTAAGCTGCCAGTTATCTGTGCAACACAGCCTTTACTTCATCTTCAAACAGGGTAATATTTGAGGTAATAATGTTGATAACGAGCAGCCCTATTCTGATAAATTAACCCAATCAAGCCGTGTTCAAACAACGTGCGATATATCATCTGATATATGTTTAAAATTTATTTCAAAATGATCCTTACACCTACTGATGAAAGTCAGTTTTGAGTTTGACATTTGAGGGGGCACAATATAGCTCATCGATATCGCTAATCAAACTAATAATGGACTTTATTCCGTAGAACATCCTCATCGTCATTAACTTTATCGGCTCGATAAATTTCGCCCCGTCATTTTCTAACAGTAAAAAGAAAGAGGTGGACATAGTTTTACCAAGAGTAACGAAAAAGAATAGATATCTCCGAAAAGTAATAGATATCTATATCCGCCTCTAACCCTAGTGGGTTAGACGCGGATAGCTAGATCGACCCTGGATCTATTTAAAAATAGGTCCCATTATGTTCGAGCCAACACCTGCCTTCCCATGACACCATTACCATAATAACCGTTACACGCATGCCGGTGGGGGTTAATTTACACACTACGCATTTCATTAGCGGGGCTAATCTAGGCCCGAACGATCGGAACTCACTGAAAACTCGAGCGATCGAGATCTCAGTGAGAAACTTACAACTAACTACTTGGACTGTCATGAAGCCCAAATCTCACTAGTCGGTTTGGTTACATTTTAAAGTTAGATCGCGAAAATGACACCATTATGACAGTCTTCTTCAGTTATCTCAGTCTTATTCTAGTAAAAAAAGTTTTTGTTTTTTTAAATATTACTTAATTAAATATTTTTCCAAATCAGCTGTTTTTTGTCTTTTTATCACCTATGGCCGTGGTGGCCCCGGCTGAAGAATAGGCCCCTCCATATCTACCTATCCACGGATGTCGTAAGAGGCGACTAAGGGAAAAAAGCTAGGGGATGGGCAGCAGCGTCCCTCATTTTAACAACCATAGCTCTAACTGCGCTCGCCAACCCGCATGCCCAGCGTGGTGAGTATGGGCAAATCCCCCCACATGATAAGTAATTTGCTCTATCTGTGGGGGAGGCCATGTTCAGCAGTGGACGTCGAACGGCTGAAATGATGATGCTGATGATGATGATCACTTTTGAAACTAATTTCTAAACGTCATCAAGATTGCAACGTAGAACAGTTGAATAATAATAATTATTGAGTTTGAGCTGGTTGGTTTTTTCAGTGAAAAATGACGAATTTCTAAAAGTCTTAGAACAAATAAATGTGCCAATTGGTAGAACAAGCCCTTTTTTGGATACCTAGTATACAAATTATGAATCACATAGATATTGTGTTCAAATGACCGATAATAGTTATAGCTAAAATTTATATCGAACTCTTTTATGTCCTAGAATTAGAATTAGAATTATTTATTTCAGTTAAAACAGCAAGCTTACAGTATATACCAAAGTGCCTACTGTCTAAAATTAAAACTTAAAAATACCCTTAGCGAATTAAATATTATACAAATCTTATCATTAAAGATGTCGACATGTTGGACCTCGTGTACATAGGCATTTAAAAGAGTGAGAGCTCTTAGCGTTGGCGCATTATGAAAATTATTAGAAAATTATATAAGATCAAAACCGTTGTTGGTGCTTGAAATCAAGCTTTTTTAAAACTAGGTTGGGTAAATAGAGATAGCAAATTATTTGTTTTGCTAAAGCTTAAAATCTGGCCTGAATTTTTAACAATAAAACACTAGGAAGTCGTTAAACAACGTACAGTCAGTGCCAAATTGCTAAACATATATTATTTCAAACATTCGTTCTTCAAATCCAGGACAGACCTTGACCTGAGAAGTAAGTTCGTTACGTCACAATTACTGACCTATCTTAAAGTTAACGGAAGATCGAAGCCAAATCGGTGCAGCGTCGTTCAAATTAAGTTAAGTAAGAATCTATGTTACAGCGCCTCTGCGAATGGGGATTTATACGACGGAGATACAACGGGTAAAGTAAAGTAGAAGGGTATGAAACATTCTTTCAGTAAGGTTTATCATTTGTGCCCAAACTCCTATCTCAGAGCAACTATTAGAGAAATTGTAACTAAAATGACCTACTAATGACATGAGGAATATACTAAGAGGAAGTTAGTTTTATGTGAATGAACAAGTGGTTCGCCCCGAACTGAGATCTAGTAAATCGCGATGTCTAGTAAAACTTGGCGCTTCGTTACATCGTTGAGGCATAATTAAGATAAACTTTTAAAATCGCACCTTTAGCCTGTTCTAACAATTAAACAATCTTACCTAAACTATGAAGTCACTGGTTTTACTGCTTTCGTTGTATCGCAAAAACCATATACCCTAGAAAAATAATAAATATCGATTTTGAATTTCGAACGAAGCTCTACATGAAGTGTAGCTTCGTTTTTGTATTACAATTTTAAACCCTCTTATGGACCCCTATATCTTTGCAACACCTTAACAGATTTAATTCTTACCAGCAAATTTTTATAGTATAGCCTGTTGACGTACTTAATTCCATGCAGATCAGATTGATGGCTCAAAAGTTATGATCTAATATAAAAATCTAATCTAAAGAATAAAAAATAAAATCACCGGCCGCGTCTGATCGAGGGGAAGGAGAGACGAGTGTAGAGGTACCCCGGGTCGAGGCCCGCCCTGTACGAAGTACTCGTTCTATTCCGCCATTGAGGTATTGTGATTATGACATTTCAATGTATGTAGGAAATAAGAATGATGAATTAACGAATAAAATAGGAGGAGGTAGGGCACAGCGATATTTTCTCGTTCTAAATTGGAGCAGCCCGCCTGGGGAGGTACCTCCGCCTTACAGAAGATCGCAGCCAAATAACATTATTTGTTTCAAATAGTGTTGTGTTCCTGCGGTGAGTACGGTTGCCAGAGCTCTTTAGGGGGGGGAGGGGTTCGGCAGGCAACGCATTAGCAATGCGTTGCCTGCCGAACCCCTCTCGAACCACCTGCCAGGTGTTGCTAATGTCAATAGGCGACGGTAACCACTTACCATCAGGAGGGCCGTAAGCCTGTTTGCCTCCGTATAACATAAAAAAAAAAACATACAACGCCGATTCGTCCAAGTTGTTTAAGAGATCTTCGCTGATCATGAAGAATCATGACAACGGGTAAATTTACACCTGATCACAGCTAAACCTAGCAAAATTTGTCTAACAAACAAATCAAAAGGCAATTTCGAACACATAGTAGGAGCCAAAGCTAATCTACAGCAGGTTAAGTTGGCTAAAACATAGCTGGGCTGAGATATGAGACACGTCTTGCATAATACATTAATCAGTACACGATTTATATCCGCGATAGTGCGCCGTCATACCACGCTGTGACGGTTGATAATTAATGTACCTATCTAAATTATTTACCTACGAAACCATGTGGATTATCATCTGCCTGAGGCTTAAATATATTCTAGATGGTTTATACAGTGTCAGGTGATACTTTTCACTCAATGACTGGACGTTATATTGCGTGGGACATGTTTTAAAGTAAAGTAAAGTAAAGTAAAAATTTATTGTTTGAAATACATGTACAGAGGTGTTAATGTTATTATAAAATGGAATCAATGTATTCTGCCATGTTATGGTGTGAAATATTTCGTTTAACAGTATATAATTAAAAATAATGTCAAGTTCAAATTAAAAATTCATAATAAAATAGATGGAGTAGGCTTGCCCATCACCCATACCATCTTCTTAGCCTCGTCGGCCTTATCCACAGTAAATACAGAGTCAATACGTGTGGAGCTGACTAAACCGCGGGTTTCCTTACGATGTTTTCCTTCACAGCTATGTGCACATGTTAATGCGCACATAATTTTTCGATTAGCAAAATCAATTGGCGCACGGCTGGGATTCGAACTTACGACCTTCAGATATCTCCCACTTGGCCAACATGGCTCATCACGGGGTTGAAGGATAAGGCTGATATTTCATGCTGACCAAAGTTTTACTTGTAATACTAAAATTACAAGTATCATAGCGAGTAGGTAGGTATGTAAAGCATACATTCTCAGCAAAAAATGTACGTATTTATCAAAGCTACTTGTCTGACTTGGCCATGGATAGTAATATCTTCCCACTGGGTTTGAAAGTACCTACTACTCCATTATGTAATAGAAGTTTACTTCATACTCCACCAGCCCCGTAAGACCGCGAACCACATATTTTTATCGGTCGTTCTGTAAGTAAACACCTAATAACTGCAGAACTTGGTCCTAACGTGTTCTAGAAGGATAATCCGGCATTGTGTAATGGTAAAAGTTTTCCATTACATTTTGAAGCTTTATTGAGGTATACAAGGTGATTCATAAAATGTATACCATCCCGAAAGGGGGTTTATCTATCAACAAAACGAAATAATAATAGCGAAAATCAATATTTTGTTAGAAAGTTAAAAACAGCTTCTAGGTGATAAAGAGAAATTGAGTTATCTTTTATTGTGTATTTATCTACGTATAAGTATATGTTCTTTTTGTTGTAGTACATAAAGAGATTGCATTTTTTTGTTAAGATTATATCTAAGAAGGGCCGTGGTGGCCCTGGCTGAAGAATAGGCCTCTCTATATCTACCCATCCGCGGATGTCGTAAGAGGCGACTAAGGGAAAAAGGCTAGGGGATGGGCAGCAGCGTCCCTTATTTTAACAGTCACCCGCATGCCCAGCGTGGTGAGTATGGGCAAATCCCCCCACATAAGGAATTCGCTCTGTCTGTGGGGGAGGCCATTTTCAGCAGTGGACGTTGTACGGCTGAAATAATGATGATGATATCTAAGAAATATGACTCACCTCGTTGGTGTTCCATCGATGCCTCTGCGCGGCGAAGTGTTCAGCTCGCGGAAGACTCTCTAGGTTCTCTGGCAGTTTGATTGGCTCGCCATCTGCAAACATTATTATCATTAAATCCTGTTCGACAATAACAAGCGTACCTATAGACGAGTAAGCTTTTAACCCCACTGTAGTGACTAGTTCTTTTTTTTTTTTATCACACATTGTCAACTGATCCCAAACTAGGCATAGCCTGTACTATGGGTACCAGAGACTGATATACATAATAGATAAATATTTACCACCCAGACACAGATGTTTGTTATCTGTGTTAGTCACAAATGTTTGTCCAGTGCGCGAATCGAACCCGCGACCTCTAGCGCAGAAGGCAGAGTTACTACCAACAGAGCTATGAGGCCTGTCAAACTAGTATTTAAGGAATCCTGCTGTTCCTTATCTTATGCTGTTTCCGGGGGACAACTGACAGTGACAGATAACAGATGACACCTGAGATGGAGAGATGGATACATACTCTCTGGGAGTCAGTCAGTCTGTGGTCAAGCCGGCACGAGCGGGCGCGCGGGAAATCACTGTGAGATAATTATATTATTATGGTTGTGTGAAGTTGTCCTGCTAGGAACCCGCGTGGTGTAAGGCATACACTACACCCACAAACGTATAGTCTCATATTTCTTCCCTAGACTACAGCGTCTCGCATGAGTGACTTATTTCGTGAGAAGAAGAAGGACTAGAAAGTTATTGATCATAATATAAAAGCTATCCCGAAAGAGGGTATTTCTACACCCAAATGTCAATAAAGTTTGTTCTACGACTTTTGGAAATACTTCATTTTCATTGAAAAACAAGTGTACCTTGCGCTTGAACGTCTTCCTTCGCTATTTAAACCTACCCTGTTATTATGAAACTGGGTTTAGACTAGAACTACTAAACCCTGGTTTTGTGACGTGTTATTTCATACAGTTGCTTTATATCATAACTAGCTGGTGCCAGCGACTTCGTCTGCGCAGGATTAGTATTTCGAGTAGCTTATATTAGCGTGGCGTAGATTTTTTCCTATTTACCTACTTGACACTTATCGTCATATTTTGGACAATTCACACAATATCTTTATAAATTGTAGCCTACATTATCTTAATAAATTGTAGCCTATGTGTTATTCTGATGTATAAGCTATATTGTTGTGAAGTTTTATTAAAATCGATTCAGTAGTTTTTACGTGAAAGAGTAACAAACATCCATCCATTCTTACAAACTTTTGCGTTTATAATATTAGTAGGATGTCAAATGTATGAAATAACACGTCACAAAACCAGGATTAAGTAGGTAAGTCCTAGTGTAAACCCAGTTTCATTATAACAGAGATGGACTCCAGTCCCATAACAAGGTTTTACTACAAAAGCAGTCAAATTAATCGCACCACTTCATCCCAATTTCCTTTAAGCCTCTTCAGTAAAACAGCATCGGTAAAACAATAAACTCTAGCTTTACGAGGTGAAAACTGTGAGTTTTTGGCAGCATTCGTCAAGAATGCACTGCAATCCAAGCACCTTAAGAACGGCAAACTAAAACACGCGAAAAACAACTTTAAATCATTGTAATAGGGATGGATGTAACCGCATTTAGGGGATGGAACTCCAACTTGTTGAAATTCCGTAGTCGTCCGGCGGGGCGTCGCAAAATTTACCATCTCTCGGGCTATATTTTAGGTGATTTTTATTTGAGCGGAATAAGGTTTAGTTTAGCTTGGTAGCGGTGTCGGAATTCGTAGATGGTAGGAAATTCGCAAGCCAGCCTTTCGGTCGGGCGCTCGCTAATTTTGCGCCCAATCGTGGCAAACGGATAACATGTGATACATTTTTCAGCTTTTTATATACTTTGGGCCTGTTTAAATTGCGTATTGTGCTAAACGGGACATGTTTACGATGTGGTCAGGGCTGGTTTTGTTTGGTCGTAATTTTGTATTTCAGGCGACATTTAAAGCTGTTTAAAGAAATATGTCGGACGAATTTTGCTAAAAATTTAGCGAGTAAGCATTCAGCAGATTTTTACACCTAGCACCAGTTTCTAACGTTACCCTTGTTGAGTCTGGGAGACCAGAGTGAGTCTGGGATGCGTTTTGCATAATCATTCCAGACTCAGACCTTTGGGCAATAATTTTTAGGAAAATAGTTAATCACAATGATTTACGACACCCTCCGGGGTTTTATGGGGGTCTAAGTACCTACTGCTTAAGCAATGTTTGAGTCAGCCTTCAGCCTCCAGCCTTCCTATGGATACCTTCCTATACCTACCTATTTTACCTTTGAAAATTTTATTTACCCTATATGAGTGTGAAATTACTTGAAATAAATTGGTTTTATTATTTATTTGATGTTGCCTGTCTGAGACGCAAGGGAACTCGCACGGGTTCGATTCCCGCTGCGGGACAAATGTTAGCATGATCTGCAGATATTTGTTCCGGGTCTGGGTGTTGTGGTACCATGGTACCTACTCGTAGTTTCTGATACCCAAGACACAGGGAATCCTAATGCCTGTTGAATGTTATTAAAAAAAATGGTTTTTCCTCTATAGCCGCATTCAAACGGTGAGCGATATGTAGGTATCTGTTACAGGTTTAATAGCCGCACTTTTTATAGCCAAATTGTAATGACAGTACAATGACTGGCTATTGATTTCAAGAAGTAGGACATTCTATAGATCGTAAATATTTTTAAGACTAACAAAGCAACCAAAGGTGCCGTAACCGATCTGTAGAGAACATCCTTTTATGAAATGATTTAATTATATGAAATAATATTATTTTGCCCATTTATCTTGTATAATCATTGTGTAGGACGGTCCATAAATATATATCATTTATTTCAGACAATTAATATAGTCCATATCACACATATTATTTATAATTATTATTCACATGCAGAACTGGAAGGTTAGTAGGTAGAGTAGGTGGAATCTACTTCAGGTACTGCGCATGTACCATACCGCAATGGTTTAGGTACTCGCAGTCGAACCTGGTTGACAACACATTCAGTATGCTGTTGGAGCTGGCCCTGATTCTGCGCCCCAGGGATGTGCATCGCTTGCGCATGGTGCTGTAGAAACAGTCCACACGCGCTTATATAGCATTTAGCAGGTCAAGTTTTAATCAGTGACTCATGCCTACCTACTTTCGATCAGGCATCATGGTTTTGATAATCATTGACTTGTTCAATTATTTGCACTCTCATCCCATCCCACAAATATTATAAATGCGGAAGTTTGGATAGATGGATGGATAAATGTTTGTTACTCAATCACGCCAGAACGGATGAACGGAACTGAATGAAATTTGGCACTGAGATAGATTATAGTCTAGAATAGCAAAAAGCAATCTTGTGAAAAAAGATCATCGAAAAAATGATAGGCACGCGCGCCGTGTTTGTTGCCTGATTCTTCTAGGCTTGGTCGCGAGGAACAGGCGTAGCTTCACCTAGTTTCTAAGACGTTTCAAAGTGATCCTAGTGATTTTATTGAAATAAATGCCTTTAGACTTTGACTTTGACTTTGAGCACGTAGGCTAAATTTTGTCCTTATAGGTACCACGCGAGTTGACGCGAGCGAAGCCGCGGGCGGAAGCTCCAAAACTTACATTACACGACATGCCCACATTTTGAAATAGTATTCCGCACGTGACAGGCTACGTGACAGCCTATCGCCACTTTTAAGAAAATATCTGGTTACTCACGATGTTTTCCTCTTTGTAAGTTACCTATAGCCGTGGTGGTCCCGGCTGAAGAATAGGCCCCTCCATATCTACCTATCCGCGGATGTAGTAAAAGGCGATTAAGGGAAAAAAGCTAGGGGATGGGCAGCAGCGTCCCTCATTTTAACAACGATAGCTCTTACTGCGCTCGCCAACCCGCATGCCCAGCGTGGTGAGTATGGGCAAATCCCCCCACATGATAAGGAATTTGCTCTGTCTGTGGGGAGGCCATGTTCAGCAGTGGACGTCGAACGGCTGAAATGATGATGATGATGATGAAGTTACCTATGCCAATGTTTAGAGAGGTTATTTTATTTTGTAATCATCATCATCATCAGAAGAGTTCCACGACGAACAGTCTTGTGCGTTTTCCATCCACTGATTTCCCGCAACCATCATGTCGTCGGTCCATCGGATGGGGGTCTTCCAACACTGCGTTGTTCGATGATGGTTATGCATGTAGTATCTCGAATATAAAAATCCATTGGGCGCACCAATGGATTTTAACCTACGACCGTCAGATCGTGAGTCGAGGTACCCCTCACTAGGCCAACATGGCTCTCTGTTATAAGTGGCTCAGATAAATTGATGATTTATTATGATGACTCTTCATTTACACACCACTCAACAAGATTGTATACTAGTGTACCCAGCTGTTGTATATTTTTTGATCGTGCGAGCGAAGCGAGAAAGATCTCTCAAACAACTTGGGCGATTTGGCGTTTTATGTTCGTATGTTTATTTTATCGAGCATAACTTTTGAAATTTCAAAGGTCAACAGGTTGTACCACCCAAATTTACGGCTAACAACTGAGTTAAATCGGCCAAGGGGTTGCTTAGACATAGGGCTAATATTAAGGCACAAAGGAATATTAAAGAAAACTCAAAGTTATTAAAAATTATATTTTATTTAGCAATATTTTTTGTACTTATAAATTATAACAAAATACCTATATTAAAACGAAACAAAATCCTTGGACTGTCCAAGGACACAAATTTTATTATTATTTATTGCTTACGTACACAGGAATATGATGGCATTTAATAGGCAGATGCAAGAATTATGAGTGTGAAGAGTTGAATATATTACATACATACACAAAATCACGCCTATTTCCCAGAGGGGTAGGCAGAGAGCAAAAGAGGTATGTCAGGATCGTAGCAAGTGGAAACCCGTGATCTCTGCCTTAAAAATAATATTTATTTAAGTTTATTACTTTATTGTATGCACCACCAGCCAACAAGCGAGAATTATGCTACCTATACCTACCTATACTTGTTGGCAGTCCAATTGATTTAGTTACAGTAAGACAATTTTTCACTAAATTGGCGAGGACACACGAAATACATAAGTAGTCATAAATATATAGCATCACACTTCGTAAGGTTTAACAAAACTTTAGTTAGAAATATTAGGCAATAAACAAAATACTTAAATAAAACAATACATAGACATTTGTTCAAACAAGCATTTAACTAGGATGCGTTATCACAATATAGCATTTTGGAGAGGTTGTTGCTTTGACTAGTCGTTCGTTCATAATTACTTGTAAAGACGATAAAAAGCCAATTTTAAAAAGTAAGGAAAGATTCAGAAATAAATTTGAATATTTTGATTTTCTTTTTCTCTAATATTATTACTTTTATTGATAGAATAAACCCCTTTCGGAATCGTGGACATGTTGTGGACCACCTTGTATAAGTATATCAACAAATTATAATATCAGAAAATAAACAAGTAAACAAGGTTCTCTAAGGTAGATGTTCGTTAGGAAACATGTCACTCACTATAATTTTTATAGGAATTTTGTCGTTTCGTTTTTTTTTCCCATATAAGCTAAAATGTTTGTTGTTTACTGTTAAAACTTTTGCTGTACGCACATAATATTTATGTTACTACCTAGTTCTAATCTGCGTTTTATAATTATTATTTTTACTTTTGGTTGTAATGTTTGTGCGTCAAAAAAAATAAAAAAAAAATAACGTGACCAAACACGTAAATTGAAAAAAAATTGGATACACAATAACGAATGCTGCTAATTCTAAACTTTTTTTCTGTTATTTTAAATATATCGGAGCCGATAGACAAACGGACGACGGTTATGATGGTAAATGATATCACATTAATAATTAACGTGTTGCGTTACTAGTTTAATATCCCAAAAGGGGCTTATTCAATCAACAAGAAGGAAAACAATTAGCGAAGAAAATAATCAATTTTTTTTAATTATTATTTTTTTTGAATTTCTATCTCTACCTTTTTCAAATCAGCTGGTTTTGGTCTTTGTATCATTTTAATAATAAATTACGGGGTTTATTCATTCAACAAGAAGAAAAACAATTAACAAAGAAAATAATCAAAATTTTCTACTATTTAATTATTTTTTTAGAATTTCTATCTCTACCTTTTTCAAATCAGCTGGTTTTGGTCTTTGTATCATTTTAATAATTAAGTACTCAACGAATTGCTACCTACAGCAACAGCTGGATAATTGAGATTGAACTCGTTTGACCCCAAACCAGCTGATTTTTGCATAGTTCTTGTTCAATGAAAAATATCGAAATTCCAAAAAAACTAACTTTATATCCAATTGGGTGTAGAATAAGTTCATTTTGGGATAGCATTCATATTATAAATAACCTTTGTAAGTATATTAATAAGCACCTTATTGAAAATACACTTTATAAAGTGCCTCACTGTGATGACTTGCATGTTTTATAAATGATTATTATGATATTCTACAAGCATGTAGATAACGTTTTTCTATTATCATGCTGACATCAGCATTATTACAACAAAAAAATGCTCATAATGGCTTGTATCACACTTGATCAGCTTATTCTATACTCTAGGAATGATCTGCAGAATAATTATTTGTTCCGGGTTTGGGTGATGAGTACTACGGTATTCGTAGTCTCATAAACGACACAGAAAATCCTAGTGCGAGTCCAGGTAACTGTTCATCGTTCATCATCATTTCCACTGCTGAACATAGGCCAAACCCACAGATTTCTCAAGCGACTTCCTATCATGTGGGGGTAATTCGCCCATACTCACCCCGCTGGGCACGCGGGTTGGCGAGCGCAGTTAGAACTTAGTTAGAATAGGGAACGCTACTGTCCATTCCCTAGCTTTTCCCCTTAATCGCCTATTACGACATCCTATGGTAGGTAGATATGAAGGGGCCTATTCTTCACCCGGGTCAACCACGGCCAACATCCGACTGCTAGGTGTTATTTATTCATAACCTACTGCGTCTTAACCTTGTCTTTCGTTGATGGCACAAATAACATTACTGTCTTTTGAAGTAATTCAGTGAAAATCATTGTGCCCAGAAACACTAGGAACGTGCCAGCCCAGTGCCCAACTGTGAAGGGATTCCTGAAGTACAATATCGAGAATATCAGCGAAACGAATTTACGTAACGTCACTGTCAATGTGACAGTTAGCGACGCGCACTCAGTTGTTAGAACATAGACCGCGCTTATGCAAAGTCCTTGCGTCAAAACGTACAGAATCAACCACAGAACTTGCCGGGGCAGTACAACCCCCAGTACTTCCACAACAGGTGTTTCTGTCGCCAACTTCACGTGACTCATTAGATTCGGCGCGGTCGGCAGCCAGATCACAAGTGGCAGCAAATGCGTGTAGTATAACGCCTCCCAAGGATGCTTGCCGTGTTCGGAGTACAGGCTCTCTTGGAATATACCCATTCTCGCAGAGACGAACAGAGCGAATGTAAGAATGGCAATTCCCAGGCACCACCAGAGCCAATCAATGAACTGCAGTCTTTCTTCCTCGGCCGCGTCTTCGTGAGTCTCTCTCGGAGCTTTGACATCTCCGCTTGACTGAATGGTGCAGATGCAGATCCCAGCTGATATCATAAAGATAGCCAGATATTTCAGAGGTGGGTATCGTTTTTTGAGAATCCATACTCCCATGGCCATGTTCGCCATTAGAGACCCTGCTCTGAATATCATGTGCAGAGGCATTGATATGTTGAAGTTGAAGGCATAGTTGTTCGCCACACTGCTTGTCCAGAAGAATCCAACGAGTAACAGGTATTGTTTGAACGGTATGTTCCGTTTTGCGGTTCCAAATTTGCCAACAGTAAAAAATCCAACTGTGGCAATGAATAAAAATTGAAGGAATGTAGCTAGATTTCCCGCGCCTGGATCCTCCTTCACAACCATCTCAAGGAATACGACATTGGAGCAACAGCCAATAAAGACCATAGAAATGCCCAGCGCCGCTTTGATATTCATGTTGAATCTGAAATCAAAGAAAAAAATAGAAAAAGATATTCCGATACCGGGAATCGAACCCGAGCCTCCTGGGTGAGAGCCAGGTATCCTAGCCACTAGACCATATCGGATGATACTATATCGATGAAAAGAGTGGATCACAATATTGTGACAACCAAAATACTCATTGACAAAAAATTAAGACTAACTACACTGGTGCTCAGCAGACATTAACTAATCACTTCACAATTATCACCGAGATACATATTACACACGCACACTGATGTAGGGACTTTGTAACAGAACAACAAGGTTACTTTGATAAATAACTAGTTAATGGTCTCGAACTCTCACCGGAAAACTTAGAAACAAATAGATACTTACGTTTTATTGTTATTTCCACATGAAAACACTGAATAACACAGAAATTAACACACTATTTCATTATTTACATGAATGACAGCTACACGTTTGTCATCTGAGACAGCAGCAACGCTAGTGTGCGTGGCCGCGAATGTAGTTGTGACCGTGGCCTCGACAAGGCGCATGCGTACGAGGCTCTGTCGGTAAAGCAGACAGTTTTATTTTGGTTTTATTAGCATGATAAAAGATGGCGTTCTTACACCACTGACCAAAAAGTAGCGTACGAACTCTGTACGAATGAACTTTATTTCTAACCATATTTCTCCTTATTGAGAGATTTTGTGATTATTATTTTTTTGTTATCTCTGTTTTATTAGTTATTAAAGTTAGATAATATGTTTATTTTAAAAATGCCAAAAAGGTTTAATAAAATTAAAGAAATGCAGGGCATCTTTATTCAAATTAGCTAGCAGGTTGGCTCATCATATTAATAACCTTCACATCCATCACCTACGACTCCTACGAGTATTGTATCTAGGTACTCAGGTAAACTTTTTAATAGGCAAGTATCATTTTCATTCATGACTTTTGTTTGCTTCATTATTTCATGAAATATTACTACCTTGCTAATCTCCTGTTTATAGAGGTTCTCGTCTATTTTCTTAGAGCCAATCCCGGAGAGCCGACAGAACTTATTGTTATGGTAATGAGACCCCGATAAATCCATTTTTATCGAGCTCGTGTGGCTCTATCCCGTCCCAAGCAACTCTACTTACGAGCAGATTTCGAGCCAAGTAAACAGTTTCAAGCACAACGTAATGGTATAAAGAAAATAAAATGAGTACTGTGTCCTGTATTTTTAAGACTACCTAGGTTGAGTAGAAGTTAAAATAAAAATCTGATCATCTGATGTTTTAATCATCATCATTTTTGCCCATACTCACCACGCTGGGCATGCGGGTTGGCGAGAGCAGTTAGAGCTATCGTTCCTAAAATGAGGGACGCTGCTGCCCATCCCCTAGCTTTTTTCCCTTAGTCGCCTCTTACGACATCCGCGGATAGAGATATGGAGGGGCCTATTCTTTAGCCGGGGCCACCACGGCCTTAATCATCAATAGATTTTAATAGAATCTTCTAGGCTTAGTCGGCTAGAGGCTATAGAATCAACTATAGATTTGAAAAGATTCAAATCCCGGGTTGCGGGTTCAAATCCTGGCAATCCTGTGCACTATATAGGCTTATAAGAGGCGCACTGTAATCCTTTCACTACACTGATTCTTTCTCCGACGGTTATAGATTCTTTTCAGGCCCACCATACCTCAACGTGGTCACTGACCTAATACATGACACAAGAAAGAACCAGTAACACGATAAGCAATCTCACGCATCCTGTCAATGTAGATTGTTTTTTGGAAATATTATTAAAACTCATAAGTACATCGTGTACCCGTAGTGTGGGTAATCACTAGAAATAATACAATGTTTTGAAGTAACACTATGGTGGGAGGCCTATGTTCAGCAGTGCACTTCATCAGGCTGATAATAATGATGACCTACAAGACTCTAGACATTTGAGCAAAAATTATAACTCCAATTTTGCAATTTCATCTTCAGATAACCTGTAGGTATGACAAATACTTTTGGCTGAAATTTATAACCTGTTCCTACCTACATTATTAAAAGAAACCCAGCTCCATATGAAACGTGACCGGGATCAAAATCCACACAATTTAAAGGGGGAACATTTATCTGTTTATAAATGGGTTTGTTATTACAATGAATTAGATAACTGGGGGGTGTGACAGGTTGAAAAGGATTTTATGTTTTTGATATGTTTGAAACACTTTATGCAACTGGTGAAAGAGCAAGCATGCTTGTCGTGACACTGATTATTTTCTGGTCATTCTCTATTAGGTCATTGACCAGGTTGAGGTATGGTGTCCTTGAAAAGGGCCTACGACCGTCGGTGAAAGAATCAATCTATGCCGCTAATTTCAGTGGATATTGGCCATTTTAATAATACTTAACCATAGATTATGCATTCCATATGTTCGTTAAACATGACAAAAATGAAAAACCTCTAGGGTAGGTACTTCCAGTTACCTCGCAATTCTGAAATTTGGAATTAAGTAAATGCTAAATTGTCTAGTTTTTTAGGAGACAAAGTTATATTTTTTTATATGTCATCATACAATGATTTGGTACGTGATTGGCCGCAAATATAAGATTGTCAATTCCTACACTTTTGGAATTTAGATTTTCTGACCATGTGTACCTACGGATTTTCCACTGGCAAATTTGTGCACGACCGGGATTCGAGCCCACGAGCAGCGGAAGCCTCTGGGCGCGAGTTCTCGCACATGACCGTCTTTATTTTAAACATTTCCTAAAGTCAGCTTATTATTTCGTTTCCGAGTTTTTCATAAAACTAAGCCAAAAAATACGAATTTAAATAAATAAGGATGCAACTGAATTATTCTATATCCATTACTTGCAGCAACACCATAGATAAACAAACACCAGTCATGCGACTATGGAGTTCCTCCTGCACCATTTGAACAGTCGTAAGGTGCAGATTGGCGTGCACCATAGATGCCTCCGGTGTAGCCGTGTCTATAATTCAATTATTCCGGTTCCACGCGCAGATCTAACGACCTTTCGGATAATGTAGAAGATAGAATGTGACGTGACTTTCCCCGCCTCAAGGAGGAGGTAGGGCACAGCGAGATTTTCTTGTTCTAAATTGGAGCAGCCCGGGGAGGTATCTCCGCCTTACAGAAGATCGCAGCCAAATAACATTATTTGTGTTTTGTTCCTGCGGTGAGTTTGTCTGCCAGAGCTCTTTAGGGGGGAGGAGGTTCGGGGTCGGCATCGCGTGCGTGATGCCTCCGGTATTGCAGGCGCTCATGGGCTACGCTAACCGCTTACCAATAGGTGGGCCGTATGCTTGTTTGCCACCTCACCTCGTATTTTACATAGGTACACCTACCTACTACCTACCTACTTCGGCTCACCCAAACAGTATAGTATTATGTTATCTGTGCCCAAACTCAACCTCATACTCACCTAGAACAAAATTAAAGTGTTTCAACTAACTTGGCCGTCAATCAGACCTGCATGGACCTGCATCTTGATAGTACAACCTACTAGATGTAGGTTGTACTATCAAGATTTGCTGGTAAGAATATAAATTAAATCGGTCGCTTAGATAAAAGGGTTGCTAAGATATAGGGGTGCAAAAGGGGGCTTTTGAAAATAAAAGTAATACAAGTAAATGAAGTGCGGTGTCCTTTGTTCGTACATTCCGAAAAGATTTTTATTTTTATTCCAGGCCATATCGTTTTTCATACAACAAAAATAGTGTCATATAAAAACTAATATAACGTGAGCTCCCATTTGGTGAAGTTTCAATGAGTTCTTAGTCCAGATAAGATTGGATATTAGTTAGAATATGCTAAAGGTGCGATTTTCAAAGTTTATCTTAATTGTTTTTGAGAGGAGGAAGGGCACAGCGAGATTTTCTCGTTCTGAATTGGAGCAGCCCGCCTGGGGAGGTTCCTCCGCCTTACAGAAGATCGCAGCCAAATAACATTATTTGTTTTCAAATAGTGTTGTGTTCCTGCGATGAGTAAGGTTGCCAGAGCTCTTTAGGGGGAGGGGGGTTCGGGGTCGACAACGCGTGCGTGATGCCTCTGGTATTGCAAGCGCTCATAGGCTACGGTAACCGCTTACCAACAGGTGGGCCGTATGCCTGTTTGCCACATAAGTAGTATTAAAAAAAAAAAAAAAATATCAAAAAAGATATCATCATCATCAACAATCTGTAGAAGTCTACTGCTGGACATAGGCCTCCCCCAAAGAGTTCCACGACGAACGGTCTTGAGCCCTTTCCATCCACCGACTTCCCGCAACCTTTACAATGTCATCGGTCCATCGGGTGGGGGAGCCTTCCAACACTGCATCGCCCGGTTCGTGGTCGCCATTCGAGAACCTTTACTCCCAACGGTTATCGTTTCTGCGAGCTATATGGCCTGCCCACTGCCACTTCAACTTGCTCATTCTGAGAGCTATGTCGTTGACCTTGTTTCTTCTACGGATTTCCTCATTTCGGATTTTATCACGTAGTGAAACTCCGAGCATAGCTTCAACTTGCTAATTCTCAGAGCTATGCCGGTGACCTTGTTTCTTCTACGGATTTCCTCATTTCGGTACTTATCACGTAGTACCAAACATCGCGATGTCTCAATTCGGGGCGAACCATTAGTACCAAAACAAGTCTGTCATTAGTATCAACAATGTCATAAAACTACTTTCAATAGATTACAAGCGTTCATGAAGGTACCTAAAAAAGCAAGAGGTTAACAAGTCCTATTCAGTTGAGGAATATTCAAATTCTCGTGCCAATTCATTATGAACCATAAGCTCCACACGTCAACGTCGCTTTTCGAAGCGAACAATGAATAATGGAACGTCCAATTTTTTCTAGCTTCGTAAAGCAAGACTAATATTTGACTAGAAGGTACGACATGAAGATTTATTGTTGAGAATTTAAGCCTTATATCGTTTGAATTAGGGTCGATTCTCTATCTAGTTTTTCATTAAATAAATTTTAGTTAGTGCCGCACTTGTTTTTTGCTAACAAGAATAATCTATGATGACTGTGAATGATAAAGCCGTGTTCATACGACTTGCGATATGTCATTTAACTTGTATTTCAAAATGATCCTGTATTTCAAAATGATCCCTTAACTCTACTGGATAAAGTCAATTTTGAATTTGACATTTGAGGGCGTACGATATCGCAAGCCCCTTATAAGTCAAACTCAAAATTGACTAGGTATATATATTTTTTTTTATTGGTGATGGCTAGGCGTTACTACCATCTCACTTTTGCAAGTGAGATGTGGCCTAAGATGGAGCACGCTTTACCAGAAGGAACTTATTCACTCTAGATTTGAAGACTCCTAGATTGTACTCATACGGGAAAACAGACGCTGGCAGATCGTTCCAAAGTCAAATTCAAAGTATAATTTATTGCTTGAAATACATGTCATAAAGATGTCAATTACTATATACTATTGAATCAATGTATTCTACCTATATCTAGGCATGCAATATTTAAATTACAATCTTAATAAAATTTAATAATTAAAAAATAACAAATAATAATAAAAATTAGAAGAAAAAGAATGTCATTATGAAATAATTAAAATATTAAAAACAATTAGAGACTAGATACACAACAACTAAAGATTATATAAGCCTTGTCAAAAAAATGAATATATTATGTCAACAATTTACACTATATTTTTATTTTTCATACTCCACACTTTCATTTTCCACTCTTTGCCAGTGCTTATAATAAAGGTGGAGCAGAAACGTTTGGTTCGACACTGTGGTATGTACTATATCCAGACTTCTTCTTTTTGTCGTGTCACTGTTTCCGTCTTGGTCATCTTAGGGCAGTGACCAGGTTGAGGTATGGTCATAGGCCCTGAAAAGGGCCTATGACCGTCGATGAAAGAATCAATTTTTTTTTTATACTACAGAGGTGGCAAACAAGCCTACGGCCCACCTGTTGGTAAGCGATTACCGTAGCCTATGAGCGCTTGCAATACCAGAGGCATCACGCACGCGTTGCCGACCCCGAACCCCCTTCCCCCCTAAAGAGCTCTGGTAACCTTACTCACCGCAGGAACACAATACTATTTGAAACAAATAATGTTATTTGGCTGCGATCTTCTGTAAGGCGGAGGTACCTCTCCAGGCGGGCTGCTCCAATTCAGAACGAGAAAATCTCGCTGTGCCCTACCTCCTCCTATCAATGTAGTAAAAGGATTAAGTGCGCCTCTTAGTGGCTCCTTTCGTGCACAAGGCGACTTTATCCAGTAGAGATAAGGATCATTTTGAAATACATCATCGATGAAATATCGATTCAGGTACAGTGTTATTCGCAAGTGCTTCCAATTAAAGCGAGTTCTACTAGTCAAACAACGGTCACAACAACTACTATGCTATGGAAGCCACGGCCTCCACTCTACTAGCTAAAGGTGGACACAAAGGTACCAACAAAAAGCTACGTCGCACAGAGGTATTTCTGACGTGACTCCGGGGACATCACTCGACGCATAGCCAATCAGGAAACATCACGCTCACTCACTCAAGGGTGCGGGTTCGATTCCCGCTGCGGGATAAATGTTTGCATGATCTGCAAATGGTAT
Source organism: Anticlea derivata (assembly GCA_947579855.1). Classification (NCBI taxonomy): domain Eukaryota; kingdom Metazoa; phylum Arthropoda; class Insecta; order Lepidoptera; family Geometridae; genus Anticlea; species Anticlea derivata. The sequence continues at coordinate 11,275,094 of OX388269.1, forward strand.
TTTTGTTCCAGGTCTGGGTGTCGTGGTATCATGGTAGGTACTCGTAGTTTCTGATACTCGCAACACAGGGAATCCTAGGACTTACTATGTATAGTACTTATGTATGTGACTTTTGGGTGATATTTGTTATATATTTATATTGTCTGTAGTAGCTATACTACCTTGCTTGCTTGTTGTGTCACTGGTTATTTCATGGTCGTCCTGCATAAAGAGCAGGGACTGAATAGCCGGAATATAAAGGTATCTTTAAATAACGATATGACGTCATACCGATAAACTCCGGTTACCCGAATATTTTTCTACCGATAAATATAACGGTACCAGAAAATCTGGCTTCGCAGTCCATTTCGATTTATTTCGCTACCGGTACCTATAACCGAAATAAATAATGTTTTATAAAGGTTTTCTTTGACGAAACGCCGCCACCCCGCCACCGCGGCGCGACTGTCCTAGCGAACTAGTCGCGGCTCAAAATTTCGGTATCGAAATCTACCGGTATGAAATAACGGTACCGTAATGACCTACCGTTATAGCATAATGGTACCGAAATGTTTTAACGGTACCAGTACCTATAACCTACCGCTTTCAGTCCCTGATAAAGAGGCTATAACAGGCATTAGTGAAAGAACCAGTGTGGTGAAAGGATTAAAAAAGGAGTATCCGTGAAGTAATCCGATGATTATATTCACACATCAAAATGTGTGATAATAATTTAACATAAATTCATAGAATATCTTTTTTTTTATAATAGTTGTAATCAAAATGGTTTATAAATATTTTGCTTATTATTTATTATGCAAGTCACCGTCCTCTTTTTTACTTAGTATATCCTGTCCATCCAATGGTTGGCTGCTAGAGATTGATTTTAGCGATAAGGCCATTGTGACCCTTATTTTAATAGTTAATGTACCAGCTACTGTTCTCTTTATAAGCTATGCTCACAACTCTGAAATACCGAACATGTGCCCGCGCCACACGACAGCCTCCCGATAAAATATCGCCGCCAGAAACTGTTCTTTGTCCTATAACCCCTAATATCCTGTGGATTCCACTTTTTTAACGACGTATTTTTGTCAGCTGGTTTTTATTTTTCAGTGTGGTTTTAAGTATCTAGTTATAAGCAGGAATTTTCACGTTCCTTAAAATCACCATCATACCACTTTTGAAACTACAAGGTGATTCAAACCATGTATATCATCCCGAAACTATCTATACTATCAACAAAACTAAATACTAGCGAAAAAAATATCTTTTTTTTTATAATAGTTGTAATCAAAATGGTTTATAAATATTTTGCTTATTATTTATTATGCAAGTCAGCGTCCTCTTTTTTACTAAGTTTATCCAGTCCATCCAATGGTTGCCTGCTAGAGATTGCTTTTAGCGATAAGGCCATTGTGACCCTTATTTTAATAGTTAATTTATTATTTCCTGGATTATGTATTATTCTTATGGTGTAGAATAAAATTACATAGATTCTATTCTGTAGGTAAAATCCGCAAGCCTGTTCAATGTTCATCACGGTGTACCAACATGGAAACATCACTAAATTGTATCCTACCAAAATGTATGTACCTACCTACCTCGAAGGGTGTAGAGCTCATAATAAAGATATTGCAAATTCGCTCTCGAGGATCAAGGGCCTGCCTTGATCATCCGCTGTGTTTTTCATTAAGTTATTCAACTAATTTGCATAAATTTGCATGGAACGCTTGCTAACCATACCTTGTGATTAGCTCGATACTGAGGTGCCACCAGTAGTTTAACCGGCTGGTTACCTCAGCCGGTTCTTGACTGATGTTTTTATACAATGAGCCCGATAAATCATGTGTTGTGCGCGAAAAGAGCCTCTTAGAAGCGCACTTTAATCCTTTAAATACACGGATTCTGTCACCCACGGTCATAGGCCCTTTTCAAGGCCTTTTCACCAACCTAATACAGGATGACCAAGAAAGTTGTTGAAATAAAAGGTCGCAAAGCTCAGGAAAAAATTAATTATTCAGAATTTTCACATGTTGACACACACACTGTTTCTTTTACATCTTCTAATTAAATTGTCACCTTTTTGAAATCTAGTTTTGATTACCTACAAGAAGGTTACATACTACAACATGCCTCCTTAATCAAAATACACTGTTTCTTTTAGATCTTCTAATTAAATTGTCACCTTTTTTAAATCTAGTTTTGATTACCTACAAGAAGGTTACATACTACAACAAAAGTATCAGTGACACGACAATCAAGCACGCATTTTGTGAAAAAGATAAAGAAGATAACGCTCTTCCTGTGCGTTATCGTCAAGATTTCTTTTAATGTCTGGCAAATACAGTTGTGACATTCTTAGTAAATTCATAAAGTGACTTGTTGGCTTTTTGGCGTTCACAACCCGAAAAGAACATTTTGCTCGTACGCGACATGACGTCAAAGATTTCGAATTCCCGGGGCGCGCCGTCGTATTTTCCAGAAACTCACTAAAAACAACAAACGAGTACATCTTTTAACGGAGTCGTCAGACGATTGTGCAATAAAAAATAATGGGCGATCTCAACGCAGCAGGCCCCGGACATTTGGCAGAAAGTCGAGCATTTCAGTTCACGCAACGTTGATCTACAGGCTTTTGAGGCCTGTGGTGAATTTACAAAATGCTCTACAAAAGACTTTCCGCATGAAACGCTCTAGACTAAGGTACATACAAAAGGGCGGTCGCAGTGATAACTAGTGTTTGGAAACCTCTGTCTAAAATAATTGGCTAGGCTTGATAAAGGTCATCCAATAGCCTTGCCGAATTCTCTAGCTCACAAAATAGCAGTAGAAAAACTTGAAGCTGTAACTAATAGGTACCACAATTGTATCAATACTAAACCGCTTATGATAATAGCTATAAGATATTTTTTAAAAACCGACTTCAAATTCCTGAATATTTACAAGATTAATATCAACCCCTTTTTTTGTTACCAACCTCTTTGCGTTTTACTTACTTACTGAGGTTGACACTGGCCACCTACACTTTCGAATAAAAAAACAAAAAGAAGTATGACATCCATTCATCATCAATAATTACTCTTACGGTACTGGCTGACTGACTGACAATTAAACGAAGTGGTTTTATTCTATTTGAAAATCAATGCAGAGCCTACTAAGAGTATGAAATTTGCAGGGTAGCTTCCTGCTGTAACGTATAAATTCCCGACACACAACCCCTAAGTTTAAAATTTATGTAAAAATACCAGCAACCGAACGAAGTCGCGGGGATAACCAAACAATACCACCGTTGACAAAAAAAAAATTCGGCAAGTGGTGATTTCAAGAGATGATGGCGTTTTTTTAAGTTTTACGGGACAAGTAGCAATCCCTCAGGAATTAAATTAATATGGGACCACACTCTATATCTACCCCGGGATCATACTCTATACACCAGCGAAATAATTATCAAAATCGGTTTAGGCAGAGATATCGATAGCATAAGCAAGCTAGTGCATTGCCCCCAGAAACCTCATCCAGTCAGATGTTGAAAAACTGAATTCTATTGAGAATTGATGTAAGTTTCCAGAAGGCAGGGCGATATCGGAACTCACACTAAAATCGCCGATATCGGAACCCACACTAAAATCTAAAGATATTTAAATCTAAGGATTATTGTTAAATCTATGAAAAATTAACTAGCCACAACAATCAACGGAACCACAAGGTGTTAGGTGTTCGCTAAGAAATGAGTTTTGCTTGTTTGCTTGCAACTGATTCTTTCTTGGTCATCATTTAGTTTTGACTTATTGAAAACAAACGGGTGTTTATCGCATAGGAACCTTATTTTTAGGTTTCTCAAGGGGGCTGTATTTTTTTTTTATATTTTCCCGATGTTTCGACTTTGTTGCAACAATCGTGGTGCGTCATGTATACTGACCGCGAAAGTTTAAAAATAATATCATGTAGTCATGTGAGTTCAGTGACTAGGTTGAGTTAAGTATGGCAATCCTGAAAAGGGCCTATGCTAGGGCGAGGAATTTTGCTTTGTGTGTATGTTACTCGATATCTCCGCCAATAGTAACCCGATTTTGATGATTATTTCGCTGGTGTATAGAGTATGATCCCAGGGTGGTCCCATTTTAATTTAATTCCTGAGGGATTGCAACTTGTCCCGTAAAAATTAAAAAAAAGTCTTCTTCTCTTGAAATCACCACATGCCGAATTTTTTTTACTGTGGTGTAGTATTGTTATTCCCGCGACTTCGTTAGGTTGCTGCTATTTTTACATAAACTTTAAATTTAGGGGTTGTGTGACGGGAATTTCTTTCTGTGCACCCATACGTTACAACAGGAAGCTACTCTGCAAATTTCATACTCTTAGTAGGCTCTGCGTTGATTTTCAAAGAGAATAAAACCACTACGTTTGATTGTCAGTCAGTCAGTCAGTGCCGTACGAGTTATTATTGATGATGAATAGTAGTTGTACCTAACTACCTCCTATGTTTATAAAAAGTTTGAACTAGCATGAGAGGTGTCCAGACGGAAAAAAATTAAAAAATTCTCGCGACCTTTTTATTCACAATTTTGAACACGTATCATGCTTGCTCGCTTGTCGTTTCATTGATTCTTTCTTGGTCACCTGTATTAGGTCAGTGACTAGGTTGAGGCTAGTGTTATGTTATCTGTGGTTGAGGTATGGTGGCCCTGAAAAGGGCCTATGACTCGGTAAAAGAATCAGTGTAGTGAAAAGATTAAAGTGCGCCTCCTAAAGGCTCCTTTCGTGCTCGCGATGTTTTCATTCACCGTTTGAGAGCACTATCATAGCGCTCATATATTTTCCGAATAGAAAATCCATGGGTACATCCATGGGGCCAGGTTTCGAACCCACGACCTGAGGACCGGATGAAATAACTCTTTGGCAAGCTATTTATGCTGTTGCCGGTGTTACAAAAAGTACTTTTAGTGTGCAATATAATTACGTTTATATACAATTAAATAGGTATCCGTGTCATGACCAAAGTGAACATAATCACCCAGTGAACCACCTTAATGGGTTATGAAGTTTATAATAGCACGTTCACCCAGTTTATTACTATTAGGATAATTGAGATCAACGTCTGATAATATTCGTTAAACACCTGCTTTCCTCAAAGTCCTACAAGCAATCGAAATTGTTCCATTCAAGACGTTCTCTTTGGTATTTTGACTTCATAAATTGCGTAAAATCAAAATGATAAAGTAAAACCGTTAATCGAAAAATCACTTGTTTTATTGTCAAAAACTGAAAAATAAAAATTCAAGAATGTCTCTTTTGATATTTTTGATATTCGTTATGTTGCTACATTCCTTTGAGGTGGGAAGTTTGTATGAAATAAATATGCAAATATCGATTGATTTCTCATTGATTTCTAAATATCCACGTTGAAAGGTACTGAGTTAGAACAAAAGATAAAGGCGCGTCATCTCCGTTCTCTATACAGTGACTCCACTCAAGTGCAACCGCGCGGGAACATCTAGTTCTAAATATATTATAACTGACGGATCGAGTAAGAAATACCCTGTGTCGTGGGTACCAGAAACTACGAGTCCCACAACACCCAGGCCCGGGACAAATATTTGCAGATCATTCAAACATTTGTCTCAGCGGGAATCGAACCCTTGCGTCTCAGACGGGCACTAGCCCGCTGGATTGTCAAAAAACTAGTTCACCATGAACTGTTCGAACGGAAAACCAATATAAACAAAGGTACTTCAAAATTTACGGAAACCACACCTACCAAATCATGTTGTTTACGAGTCGTTGCAATGGCATAAGCGGTTTGGAGCGAACAAAAACAATGTTGATCACACAACAGCTTAATTAAAACATTGATGTGTGTTGTTACAATTTTGTACAGCGAAATTCTGTACAGTCAGAACTTGCTACCTGGTAAACAATGCTGTGAAGCCTCGAAAGTAAAGGTGACGGTACCTTGTGCACGAAAGGAGCCTCTAAGAGGCGCAATTTAATCCTTTCAGTACCTACACTGTTTCTTTCACCGTCATAGGCCCTTTTCAGGGCTACCATACCTCAACCTGGATACTGACCTAAAACAGGATGACCAATAAAGAATCAGTGACACGGCAAGAAAGCAAGCAACGGCCTGCTTTTTCAATAAATGACCCAGTTGTAGCAAGTTACACTGTGACCAAACAAGGCCGGTTACAGCACTATTGTCCCGGCATTCTCGTTATTGCTGTGACACCAGCATTTTGGAATTGTGCTGTAAGCTCTATTCATTAACAAATATTCCGCGAATTGCTAGCAGGCCAGCGCATACCTCCTCTATGCTACCATTTAATTAAATAACGCTGTATTGATACGTCTCGAAACAGAAGGGAATTGCAATTGTTGCCACTGCACTGGTAAATTAAAAAAAATATCTTTGGTCATATAACAAGAGCCAATCATCTATTTTTGGTTTTTTTATTATCTTTATAGCTACTATTAAATGTACGAGATGACATCAAGTTTGCTACCTTAAAACCGCTAACTGATTTCATCTCAAAACAGCAGATTATTTCGTAGTGTTTTTTCAATAACAAATTACGAATAACCAAAAGTCGTAGAGCAAACTTTATTGCCAATTAGGTGTTTATTAACCCCCTTTCGGGCTAGTGTACATGTTATAAATCAGTATGTATATCTCTATGTCTCATATTTATATATATTTTGTTAGTTCATATTTCTTAACACCTGTTTCCTTAACACCACCGTCCTCTATCGTTCTCGTAAAATCCAGTCTATCCAAAGGTTGTCTGAAGAGATCACTCTTAGTGATAAGACCGCCCATTGTATTCCAGTATTAGATAGTTATTATTTTATTGATTCAATTGTGATGTGTTAAGTTTTATGAGTACACTTACTTGCGTTGAGCGGAACGGCGGAGGCGCGCGCGTGGTATGCGCCCCCGTACGCGTGTCGCCCGTACCCCGCCAGCGTGACGTTTATGCGCGCTCCATGGTTGATGATGGTGCAGTTGGTGGCTGGTTCTGTAACAAAACAAAGCCCTTTTAGAACTAAAAAAATTGCAAGTGTATGAACAAAGCTCGGCCTGTTAGAATAAAAGTGCCTTAAGTACTAAAATGCCAAACGTGGGCTCTAAGGAAAGAAGATGAAGAAAAATTAGCTGTTTGTCAAAGGAAAATGGAGAGGATCATGTTAGGGCTAAAATTATCTGACCAAATTAAAAACGCAACTATTAGAAAAAAAACTAAGGTTATAGACCTAAAAAAACGAATAAGACTCCTAAAATGGAAGTGGGCAGGACATTTATGCAGATTAGACGATGCTAGATGGACAAAACGGGCGACAGAGTGGATCCCACTGGAAGGGAAACGGAAACAAGGTAGACCGAAAAGAAGATGGAGGGACATATTTACACAAAGATGTGGACAGAATGGACGAGGAAGGCGAGGGAAAGGGTTTTGTGGAGGGATTTAGGGGAGGCCTACGCCGTGGAGGCGACTACTGCGGAGGATTTAGACCAGAGAATAGGAACTGTATTTACAGAAAGAATAAATATAACAGAATAGAATAAATATAAGAGAATAGGATAAACAGTGAAATTAATATTAAGAAAATAAGTGTAGTTCAATTTGATAAGATATGTTAGTTTAATAAGTAGTAGAAATAAAAGGCTTTTTTATTTTTTTGTTTTATTTTATTTAAGTACAAAAATAAAAATCGTTTTGGAATGTATAGACAAAGACTAAGCTCCTTCATATGCCACTGAATTTTTTAAAAGTTGTCTATCTTTTTTGTAAAACCCAATTGTCTATATCTTTGTAACCCTATTTAATTTATATTCTAACCAGAAAATCTTGATAGTGCAACCTGTTGACCTACTAAATTCCATGCAGATCGGATTGACGATACGAAAGTTATGCTCTAACAAATAAACATACAACGCCCCGATTCGCCCATGTTGTTTAAGAGAACTTTGCGCGCTTCGCTCGCTCGATCAATAACTCCACCCTAGGTGGCGAAGTTCAAAGAACAAATAATAAGCAAGCGGCATGTGGTGGCTACGACTGTCATCAAAGTTGCACGCCGTAGGCTCGAGGTATTCTGTGAGCTATTCTCATCGCGTAGACCTCGAGCTACTAGAGAGCTACTCGATCGGAAGCGGCTCCCAGACACCGTCGCATACAGGGATACTGAGAGAATGTTACCAACGACCCAAAGTCCTGCTTCGCTATTTTAAGGAGCTGAGCTGGCTGGGTTTTTTTTTTTTTTTTTTTTTTTTTTAATATTCCGGACATATTCACCTGGTCAACTGATCCCAAACTAGGCATAAACTGTACTATGGGTACCAGTGACTGATATATATATAACAGATAAATATTTAACACCCAGACACAGAACAAACATCTGTGTTTATCACACATATGTTTGTCCAGTGCGGGGATCGAACCCGCGACCTCTAGCGCAGAAGGCAGAGTTACAACTAACTGAGCTATGAGGCCAGTTAGGGTTAGCATAGGGGGACAATGCACAAAACACCCCACAGCGGGAAGTCAGTGCAAGTCTAACCACCCCCGATTAGAATTAGAATTAGAATTAGAGCTACTCGAGATATAGGTTACTTTTTATCTTCATAGGCACCACGCGAGCAAAGCCGCGGGCTGAAGCTCGTATCACTAATCATTCAACTATACATGCGAAAGTTTGTGAGGATGTTTGAATGTTTAGATGTGTGTTGTTCAGTCACGCCGTAACGGCTCAACCGATTTCGTTGAAACTTGGAATACCTAGATAAAGTTCACCTAGAATAGCATATAGGCTACGTTTTGTGTAGGAACCACGCGAGCAAAGCCGTGGTATCATCATTATCATCATCATCTCCCTGCCCTTATCCCACTTCATGTGGGGTCGGCACAACATGTTTTTCTCTTCCACTCCCCTCTATCATTATTAGAAGAAGATCTCTGGCCGAAGGGTGTTGTGTTTCGTCGTTTCCGTGGGCGGATACCTACTCATCATCATCATCATCTCCCTGCCCTTATCCCACTTCATGTGGGGTCGGCACAACATGTTTTCCTCTTCCACTCCCCTCTATCAGCCGTCATATCAGTATACACTCCTTTCTTACTCATGTCATCTTTCACACAGTCTATCCATCTTTTCTTTGGTCTACCTCTTCCCTTATATCCTTCCACATTCATATTTAACGCTCTTCTAGTCACGTGACATTCTTCCCTCCGCATGACATGCCCATACCACGCTAACCTTTTGCTCTTCAACTTCTCAGTCACTGGCGCTACTTTCAAACTTCCTCTGATGTACTCATTCCGTATCTTGTCCATTCTAGTCACTCCACACATCCATCTCAACATTCTCATTTCCGCAGCATGCACTCTTCTTTCATCCGTCCCTTTGGTTGCCCAACACTCAGATCCATACAGTACGACAGGTCTTATGATCGTTTTGTAAATTTTCCCCTTAAGTTACTGCTGTACTGTGTACCCCTTAAGTTACTTACCTACTGCCACGGACAATTCATGTCCCACGTCGCAGTGCCTACGTGGCAATTAATTGTGTTTTTATATTATTATGTATGTTAGTCTTTAAGGTATATAAGGCCGTAGGATAAGAAAAATTCCATCTGTTTTTTATTCTATTGGTGCGTGAAATAAAGTTATTGTATTGTATTATTCACTCCTTTCTTACTCATGTCATCTTTCACACAATCTAGTAATATTTCGGTAGCTAGTTTATATTAGTAAGACTGATATTTTATTATGCTTTTCATCGAAAGCTTATTTACTGAAAATAATCACCTTATTTGCATTTTATCCCCTCAAAATTGTTCGACATAGGCCCGAGACTTCGCGCCGTGGCCCATGATTCATGAAGCTAACCACTTGTACTGTCTGCAAAATTGAAAGGATACTGCCAGTCGCAAGCCTGTTGAATCTAACCAAATTGAATCAAACCTTGTAGAGGCGTAAATACTTGTTGTACAGCCTCTTTATCAAATCGACAATTTATTTTTTAGATTTTTTGACTCAAGTGTGTCTCGATTTTATCTAATTTATTTAGAAAAGTGATTAATAATAATAATAAAAGCATTTATTTTCTGAGAGGTTAACAAGTTTATAAGCAGATAGGTAAGTATTTATCTTATTAGTACACACTCTCGTAGTACATTAAAAATATACAATTTCATCTGATCATCGTTCCTGTTACCTATACCTACTTAACTAGATTATGTAACATCCAATGTTACAAGATCAAAATGTTACTACCGTTGTTGTTTATTATTTTTATTCAGCTCTGATCGTATTGACCATGTCTTTCCCGTGGATAGTCCGATTATGGTAGGATGGTATAGGTGCTGGGCAAGCCTACTTTATCTAAACCTACCTAAGAGTAAATAAAGTGAAATAATAGTGAAAGTGAAATGGCTATATAAATCATCAAGAATAGACGGTATAAGGCCTCACAGTTGTATCAAAGGGTCATAATAAACTTTTCTGCGCACCCTCCTCAGAAAATGCCATAGGCACCGAGTTTTCGTCGCCTGTGCGACAATAAAATGCATATTAGATAACCGTGTTTTGTTGTCGCTACGTGATTGGCTGAACGTGACTCAGCCTCAATATTATATCAGCAATATTTAGCAATATTAGCAGAAATACTGGCTCTATCATTTGGAAATTATTGTTATAGTAATGTACTGTACGCTCGGTTTCGTATTTTTCGGATGTTGGTCGTAACTGCTTGAACTTCCTACTGAGGTTGGACGTGTTTTACTTGAATAAGAGGCGGCATTTTTCATATATTCGTTTAATAATGCCTTTATTTTCCCAGCCGCTCTGAAAGATTTATGATTATTTGCACAGAGCAGTAAATAGCGCAGAAAAAACTTATAAAAAAGGACTAATGTATAATGTTTTTAGTTCAATAACTCGAATAACCTACCTAAACAAACAAGTGCGAGCAGCTCATCAATAGGCCGATTGAATCGCATGTAAACACACGGCTATTGCAAATCGATCCATTACCCCTTCATTATCGCTACGCTACAGCTGACTACGAAATTGTTTACATCAGACGCGACTTTTAGTATAGCGACACATCTGCGGAACATACGGCGTCGAAAGTTCAGCGGCTGAAGTTTCGGTCGTAATATTCCGTTGGAATGACAAACCAAACGCTCACAACGCGGCGTTTTGTTCTGTTCACTACGCGACTGAAAATTACGTGCATCGTCGTCAGTCGGTGTCGGTACTAGTGGTGTGCGGTTGTAAGGTACCTATTGAAATGCCCAAAAAAATGGATTTTATTACAATAGTGGCAACAGGGCTTGATAAATAATATTATAATAAATAATCAAAAAAAATAGCACCTTACAGTCACATACACAGTCCTGACGCCACACTAGGATTCCCTGTGTCGTGGGTCCCTATTAGAAACTTGGAGTACCATGGTACCATAACACCCAGACCCAAAACAAATATTTGCAGATAATGCAAACATTATACTGCGGGAATCGTACCACCTCTTGCGTCCAAGACAGGTCTCGCTCGCTACGCAACCGAGGTCATCATAATATTTATGAGATCGACCAAAAGTCGCGTCTTACAAAAAGGCCAAAAGCTCAACTGATTTAATGTAATGGCAGCACCGATCCTTCGCAACGTCACATGTCAAGGACGCCATAAATAAATTGCCCTTTTGAATTCACGCGTCGAATTGCATTCAATTTATTCGGTGTCAATCGTGTTATTATTTGACAAGTATAAATAGCTTGTAAGCAGAAAATGTTTGAACTATAATTGAAGCGGTTCGGAGTTCTACGGGAATTTGAATGATATTTTATAGGAATAATAGGTTATTTGGAAATCGTTGAAACCCTTTGCGAGCTTACATTATGCTACAAACATCACCAACGCATCAAAAAAACTTAAAAAAAGATGTGCACTCGGTTCTTAATTTTTAGTATTTTTACTTTATTTGTGATCCTTTCTCATTTTGAGGTACGAAATCTTACAAAGAATCTTTCGAAACTAACCTTTTCCTCAACAAAATGAACCAACTTCGTCCGCGTTCATCTAATCAACAAGGTAAACACGAACGCACTTATCTACTTTATCACAATAACACACTTATTTCAAACCGATTACAACACAAAGTACAAACTTTTTCTATCATTCCACTTTACCACGCAAAATATAACTTAGTATTTCTACAACAATTTATAGAAAACATTTACAAAATTAGCGTGAAAGTAGCATCGCCGACAGAAGTGAAACTAAATACCTGAGCGGTTAGGTCATGTTCTTATCTCGTTTGATAACAATTAAAACGACTCTGGTGACGAATATATGGGGCTTGATAACATTGGGAGATTTAAAGATAATGGTTTTTATAGTATAGTAAAAATGTTCAACTCAGACGGGATTTTAACCCGCAATCTTCCCCTAGAAACTCAGGGCATCTCCGTTTCTAGGGAAAAGATGTGGGTATTTGGGTTATTAATAATCATAGTTTTCCCATTTTACCATAGGGTTATCTATCACTATACCTAAAAACAAAATATTCCTTTCAATATAATGTTTAAGGAAAAGTTTTGAAAATAAAACTATTTGTTTGATTATAAACTTTATGTAGCAAAGCAAAACCGTGATGGTTTCTAACAGCGATTATAGTCTTGCAAATTTATTATGTCACGTATGGTATACTCACTATGCAAAATGTGCCAGACATCATGTTGGACGTGCCTCTGATTACTCCCTTCAATACTACTTCAAGGATCTGAGCGTCTCAAGATCTTAGAGATGTCTACCATGCCTGAGGATAACAGTCGCGAGGAACAGGCATAGATTCACCTCGTTTCTAAGACGTTTCAAAGTGATCCTAGTGATTTTATTGAAATAAATGCCTTTTGACTTTGAATTTGACTTTGAGTCAGCGTTTTTTGTATTGGCCTTATTTTGGAATTTTCATTCAACCATGAAGATAAATATCATAACTCGCATACGCATATAAAAACAAAGCCTTGTTTTGTGACCGAGATTAAATTTTATGCGATATTTACAACCCAAGCCATAATTAGAATTGTTAATTCGCAAACGTTTGAAGACATAAAATTCTACGCATCTCTCCCTTTGTTTTTGGTACAGTCAAGTGACGAAATATCTTATCATTGTGTAGCTCAAGTGTCAATTATGTGACATAAAAAAAAACATAAAACCCCTTGTTACTCAATCCACAAGATGGTACGCTGGTTTTAACAATATTACTGGCCTCATAGCTCAGTTGTTAGTAACTCTGCCTTCTGCGCTTGAGGTCGCGGGTTCGATTCCCGCACTGGACAAACATTTGTGACTAACACAAGTGTTTGTTCTGAGTCTGGGTGTTAAATATATATCTATTATGTATATCAATCTCTGGTACCCATAGTACAAGCTATGCCTAGTTTGGGATCAGTTGACCGTGTGTGATATGTCCGGAATATATATTTTTTTATTATTTATTATCTTCATCTGTATAAATGAAAATTAAATGCTGTTCATTGGTAAGCCCAATCGACGGCGACGCCCCTTGCATAATTGCACATTTTATTGAAACTTTATGAACGAAACCAAAAATTAAAATCTTTGATCGGTTTGTGATAGAAAAAAAAAAATAGCACGCACGAAAGGAGTCTATTAACACGCGCACTGCGCACTTTAATCCTTTTACTTCACTGATTCTTTCACCGACGTTCATAGGCCCTTTTCAGGGCCACCATACCTCAACCCGGTCACTGACCTAATACAGGATGACCAAGACCAGGTTTGAATAACTTTCAGTTTTCCGTGACCTAGGTTCAGATATTTTTCCCGTCGACTGTACTTGCCTATATAAATACAAGCGATATATGAAAGCAATAAAATGTTGGGTATGTGGAGACGCATTCCTCCTTCAGCGCCGAAATTGTGGGGATTCCGGAACTTCCTGAGTTTTACTGTGTCCCGGATTCCGGAGCAACGTGTGGTCCCTTCTGTGCCTTTGGGGGACACACGGAACCTTTGTATATTGAAAACGAGAAGAAGCAATTTGTGTTATAACATAAACTCCCTTTATAATCGTTTATCATCTTAAAATATTTCCGTTCACGATATTTTCAGTTCCAAATCGGTTATTTTTGGTTAATTTAACTATGGTCACAAACTTTAAAAAAAAAGGATGGACAAAATGTTTTATCCTAAACCATGGTAGGTATACAAACTTTAGGTACACATAAAGGATGTACAAATTTTGATTTTATTCTTCAATACATTGCAGGATGTCAGTTACAGTATCGTTGTATGGAGAATCATCAAAACTGTTTTTCTTGTAATTTTTTTTTTATTTCCTAACATTTGTACATTATGGTTTTCAAGTGGGCCAGATTAAGTCACGACGATGATTATAATCGTCATGGATATGTAAAAAAAATTTTTTGTATAAAAGACTGTTTAATCATTAAACAGTTGCGTCAGAAATATCATAAAACAATCGCGCAGAGTGGAAAACAAAACTGTCATTTTTCATTCATTAAAAACTGGCTGCTTATCATCATCATCATCAGCCAGTAAAAGTTCACTGCTGAACATAGGCCTCCCCCAAAGAGCTCTACGACGAACGGTCTTGAGCTTTTTCCATCCAACGACTTCCCGCAACGGTCTGTTATTAGATCCTCCTATATACCATTCAGTGTGTTCGAAAAGTAACCATGACCAATGCACCAGTGGGCTAAATAGTGCCCCGATTGTAACGTGTGTGTTATTTATCTAGCCGGAGTGCACTAGGAATTTCCCCTGGCGTCGACTACCTGCCTCGCATTTTAAGAATAGCAAGTGAATTCTTTTTAGAATAAAGTTTTATCTGCCTATTTGTTTGTCGCGCTTTCTTGATGTTTTTTGCAATCCCGTTAGAACATGGCTTGATTCCTATATATGCTGATATATGATCATTAAATCTCGCTGTGCGAAGAGAGTATGCGAGGGCTCACATACTCTCTTCGCACAGTGAGATTTTCTCGCTCTGAATTGGAGCAGCCCGCCGAGGTAACATCGCCTTACAGAAGATCGCAGCCAAATCACAATTTTTGTTCCAAATAGTGTTGAGTTCCTGCTGTAAGGTTGCCAGAGCTCTTTAGGAGAGGGTTTCGGGGTCGGCAACGCGTAATACCTCTGGTATTACAAGCGTTCATAGGCTACTGTAACCACTTACCAACAGGTTGCATGCTTTGTATTTACAAATGCCATCTGAATTCAAGACTTGAGTTTCTTTCATTTCAGAAACAGGAAATTGTCTCAGTGAACTAATTACTCTTCTCAAAAACAGCTTCCAACTAAAGCTAAGCTGAAGTACGTGCCTCAACAGTCCGTAACTAATGATCGCTGGGATCTGGCGAGTCGCAAAAAGCAAGATCTATTGTCCCCTCCTTATCCCTAGGTACGACCTAGGCCATACAGTCAAAGTCAAAATCAAAAGGCATTTATTTCAATAAAATCACTAGGATCACTTTGAAACATACAAACATACTATTTATTAGGATCCCAATCTTTGATTTTCTATAGATTGATGACCGATATTATGAACGTATTTGCTAAGGCAGAGAAACACCAAGCAGGGCGCCTTCCTAACTTCAACGCTATATTTAGTGTTGTATATATGGCTGTTGGGAAAGTTGAAAGTCTACAATCAGCGCGTGTTGCCAGTGATGACTTATGGCACTGAAACTTGGTTACCTATATTGGCCTCATACACAAGCTCTAAGTCACAATGGAGAGAGCTATGCTCGGAGTTTCACTTCGTGATAAGATTCGAGGTGAGAAAATCCGTAGAATAACCAGGGTGACCGACATATCTCTTGAAGTGGTAGTGGGCAGGCCATATAGCTCGTAGAACCGACAACTGTTGGGGAGTAAAGGTTCTCCAATGGCGACCACGAACCGGGCGACGCAGTGTTGGAAGGCCCCCCGCTCGACGGACCGACGACATTGTTAAAGTTGATCACTGCCACCACTCCACCAGTTAGCTACCGTTGCCTATTGACATCAGCAACACATGGAGCATTGCTAATGCGTTGCCTGCCGAACTCCTCCTCCCCTAAAGAGCTCTGGCAACCTTACTCACCGCAGGAACACAACACTATTTGAAACAAATAATGTTATTTGCCTGCGATCTTCTGTAGAAAATCTCGCTGTGCCCTACCTCCTCCAAGAACCACACTATTTATTTGATACTTTATTTCACAAAATATAAAGGCAATTGTTGTACAAAAGGTGGGCTTAGTGCTAAAGCATCACTATCATTGTAACTGATGATGAAGGCGCAAAAAGCCAGCCGCCGAGACACAGCCCAGATGTATTGTTCCCTTATCGCAAGTATTTAGGACGTTCGTTATCTTTGTATTAAGGAAGGTCGAATGGGGTCAGCCCGGCCCTAACTGCCTAACTCACTATGACTAGGCTAGAATACTTGGCTGTTTGGATAAAAGAAAAGTAGATTGGCTCGTCGATTAAGGGTTAAGTAACTTTGCTGTTCCCTGTTGAGTAAGCCCATAGGTGTGTTATGGGATGGTTTGTGCCTTCTGATCCAAAGGTCATCGGTTCAAATCCGGACGTGCACCAATGGATTTTCGATTCAAAATTGATGTTTTCTTAGGAGGAGGTAGGGCACAGCGAGATTTTCTCGTTCTGAATTGGAGCAGCCTGTCTGGAGAGGTACCTCCGCCTTACAGAAGATCGCAGCCAAATAACATTATTTGTTTCAAATAGTGTTGTGTTCCTGCTGTGAGTAAGGTTGCCAGAGCTCTTTAGGGGGGAAGGGGGTTCGGGGTCGGCAACGCGTGCGTGATGCCTCTGGTATTGCAAGCGCTCATAGGCTACGGTAAACGCTTTCCATCAGGTGGGCCGTAAGCTTGTTTGCCACCTATGATGTATAAAAAAAAAAAAAATGTGCGCAATTAAAGCTCTCAAACAGTGAAGAAAAACATGGTGAGAAAACTGGTACATCCTCATCATCATAAGCCTGTAGAAGTTCACTGCTGGACATAGCCCCCTCGGATTTCCAAAGTGACTTTCTATCATGTGGGGAGAATTTGCCCATACTCACCATGCTGGGGACGAAGGGTATCGTTGTTAAAATAGGGGACGCTGCTGCCTATCCCCTAGCTTTTCTCCCTTAGTCGCCTCTTACGGCATCCACGGATTGGTAGATATGGAGGGGCCTATTCTTGAGCGGGGGCCACCCCAGCAATTTTGGAAAGTTAGGACGTTAAAATTGTGATTTGTGTTCGAAAGATTTAAAAAATAACAGTTTTAAATCATAGGTTATAAAATATCCATAACACTGACGCTTTGAATGATTTTAGAAACAACAGGAAAAGCAATTCTGTAGTTTATTTTGGTAATAAATACCTATGTTATTTTCAGAGAAAATTGAGAAGAACGTTGATTTTCGTTTTGCGAAACATCAAACAAATATCAATTTCAGATCAAATATTTACGGAAACGGATACTGGTTGAATATTGAAATGAGTTGTAAATGTTCCTTCTTATTGATCGAGCGAGCCAAGAGAGCGAAGTTGTAGTATTTTCTTGAAAAAAAACTTGATCTGCGTTATCAGTTTGCAATGGACGAACACAGGCTATCCTCAATATACTACAATAGGCAAAAATAAATCACAGTAAATAATATGGGTTGAGTGCTAGTGGTCGTGAGTTTGAATCCCAGTCGTGAACCAACCGATTTTCAATTCGAAAAATGTAGTGCGCTATACCTACAGTATTCTCAAAAGGTGAAGAAAAACATGTGACACGTGCAAAAAAGAGCCTCTAAGAGGCGCACTTTAATCCTTCCGCCACACTGGTTATTTCACCAACTGTATCATCTCATCCCGTATGACCAAGAAAAGTCACTTTTATATTTTTATAAATATGTCGCACGCCAACTACTCTCACCATCTCTGTAGGTTGGCTGGTATAAAATGCCCTGACATTAAGCCCTCCTTTTGTATAAAATGTAACATTTTATACAGTAAAGTATTTTATTCTTTTTTACGAGAGGTAGGGCACAGCGAGATTTTCTCGCTCAAAATTGGAGCAGCCCGCCTGGGGAGGTACCTCCGCAGGCGGGCTGCTCCAGGTGTTGCTGATGTCAATAGGCGACGGTAACCACTTACCATCAGGTGGGCCGTAAGCCTG
This sequence comes from Anticlea derivata, assembly GCA_947579855.1. Classification (NCBI taxonomy): domain Eukaryota; kingdom Metazoa; phylum Arthropoda; class Insecta; order Lepidoptera; family Geometridae; genus Anticlea; species Anticlea derivata. The sequence goes on from OX388269.1 coordinate 11,293,285, forward strand.
TTAGCCTCCGTATAACATAAAAAAAAAAAAAAAGTAAAGTATAAATAAATAAGAAATAGCCATTGACAGGACAAGCAAGCATAAACTGGACTGGACCTATATTTTATGTACGTATATTGAACCCACTCTACCGCCATAACATGGAAAAACAACTGTGGCCCAAAAGCGGTCCCCTCGAGAGCAACGTAACCATAGACAAACATAATTCACGACCGACAAAGGTGAAGTCATATTCATGGTTTATTAACGCAATAAACTGTCACCCTGTATTATGTTTCGGCAACTATACAACACAGTTTGAAAATTGCTGTTGATCTTGTGAAGCCACTGATAATATAGGTGCTCCCTGAAGGGCGGTAACGTTAAATGTCTCTCTAATGAAGTGCAGGGTACATTGTTTGTAAACATATTACCTACTGTTCCCATCTCAGGGGTTACTAACCAAGGTTATTTATGAATAACTTTGCATGCTGATAGGGAGAAGTTGACACTCATTTGCAAGAGCGTAAACAACAGAGAAACATAAAGCCAGTTATTACAAAGATCCTAGGATCGATAAGGTGGAAAACAATTACTCAACCAATCTAAAAACAGGCTGTCTTATCAGAGAGTAGCGATCTCCAAGAGATATATTTTTTAATCCTTAGATACGATCCTTAGGCACTAGTCATTCATCATCATCATCTTCCTGCCCATATCCCACATCATGTGGGGTCGGCACAACATGTATTCTTCTTCCATTTCCCTATATCAGTCGTCATCTCAACACTCACTCCTTTCTTCACCATATCCACTTTCACACAGTCCATCCATCTTTTCTTTGGCCTACCTCTACTCCTACATCCATCCACATTCATATCTAACACTCTTCTTGTCACATGACATTCTTCCCTCCTCATGACATGCTCATACCAAGCTAACCGATTACTCCTCAGCTTTTCCGTCACTGGCGCCACTTTCAAACTTCCTCTTACATACTCATTCCTTACCTTATCCATTCTGGTCACTCCACACATCCATCTTAACATTCGCATCTCCGCTCCGCATCCGTCCCTTTGGCAGCCCAACACTCAGATCCATACAATACGACAGGTCTTATGATGGTTTTGTAAATTTTCCCCTTAAGTTTAAGGGGCATTCGCCGATCACATGTGGTTGCTGTGACCTGTCGCCATTTCATCCATCCTGCATTTATTCTGTTCCTCACATCCCTATCAATCTCACCATCATTCTGTACTACTGAACCGAGGTACCTAAAATCGGAGCAGACTGGTAGGGATACACCATCTAAGGCAATCGGTATGAAATTGGAGGGACCACCGAAGTCACAAAACAGATGCTCCGTTTTATACGTTGTTTGTATACTAGTCATTATGTGCCTTAAATCTTAATGGTTAGTGCAAACCGGATGCGTGCGGGTTACGTGAGCATGCACGCAGCGGTTGTAGTATACGTACATGAAATTCCCCGTCACGCGCAAGACACGCATGCGGTATGAGGTCTTCCTTAGAATTTCATACATTACAACCGCTGTGTGCACGCTCACATCACGCGCACGTATCCGGTTAGGGCTGTTATGTGTTACAGTTACACGAAAATGTTCTTTGGATTCGCTTGTTAAAGTCTATAATTGCAAGTTTCATCATTCATGCGTCCACTAAACATTTAAAAACGAAAAACGAAAGTGACCTATTTTATTTCCAAGCAACAATTATTTAAATTTATTGACATTTCTTTTTTCAGCCGTTTATATCCCACTGCTGGGTAAAGGCCTCCAGACCTCCTGTGCAACGTCGACCCAGTCTACCAGAAATCGGTCGAGCTCATCCCATGCATTTCTTTCTATGCCACAAAAGATAAAGCTAGAGATAGTAAAAACTTCACTATTACGTAACTTAAACGCGCCAACTTCGTTTTAAAGTATTAAAACTCTGTCCAATATGATTTGCTACAATTTTTATTCGTTACCGAATACGAAACACGACAGTGGCCATCTTGATAATGCTGGCACACGTCACGATAGCGGTGCATGTTTTTCTGCTGAAGTGGCATCCGGCAATCGGTTTGTATGTTACCGTCTTACCGTTCTAAATTTTGGCAATAGTTCAGTTATATCTGATACTTTCTATATAGACTGATATTTTCCACACAGACATTGCTATTTATAGTATTTCTTTATGGTAGTACTATGTGCGTGGCACGGGTTAAACTTTTCCAAAAACGCGACACTCCTTTATACAGTAAAGTACCAGTGCCATATTTAAAAATTCTTTTGGTTAATGACATTTCATGATAAGTGAAAAAAAAATATAGCATCCCGTTATATAAGCCCCGGCAATATAGCATCCCATTTGAAGTTTTATAAATCATCTATAATAAATGCCGAGACCAGAGTTCTTCGCGTTAATTAAAGCCACGTTGAAACAGCGTGCGATATGTCATCTAAAAGCGCTTACATGTCAAACTAAAAATGAGCTTAAGTAGACGTAAGAATTTTTTTACATAAATTTTAAATTACATATCGCTTGATTATCGCCGTTGAACATGGCTTGACAGTATTTAACATCTGTAACAATAATAGACGAATAATAAAGTTTAGATGTATTGAAATAACAAAACATGCTTGTCACACAGAAGATAAAACCATGCACCCATAAATAAATTCATGCTCACAAATCCTTTTTTTATGAACAGTTCGATTTGTGATTTTTTTTTAAATATTGAAAACTATTTTCAGAACCTTTTTCAGAACCAGAGAAAACTAAATCCAAACACATTATAAAAGAAAATCTAGATAGATGACAGGACAACTTGAAAGACAACACCAATAATTCATATTCAAAATTTTTACTTACTCCTGGACTTCATTTTGACTCGAAATTTCCTGTAAAGATATTCTCTATTATTTTAATGGAAGTTTCTTAATCTCCTTAGACATAGTTCACATAATGTAAGTTTTGGTCGAGTCGCCGAAAAATAGAGCTAAAGAGGCCATATTGGCCTAAGTCATTTTGAACGTCACGTTTTCGCTGCCACTGATTTTTAGTGCCATTCGATAGTAAAAACGATTCAAAACAAAAAGTGTTCTCTAAAAAATCACCCAAGTGACATTTTGAGATATTTATTCAAAAATCATTTTAATTTTTTCCCAAACTTCTTTGGCATTCACGGATAGTATAACACTTAGGCATTTTTTTATAAAACACATTTTGTTTATTATTATTTTCGCAATCGATTGATACTGTTTTAATCAGTAGCTGGGAAAACTTATTTTAGCCTTACTAGGCCCTTAAAATTTGAACCTAAAACAAATGTTCTACTATAATATTGTCTTTAGTTAAAACTATTTTTGACGCTTCTTTCTTTCGGTAGCTCGAGAGATTTATTTGTCAGTAACCATTCTGTAAGGAAATGAGCAAGAGTAGCTCATTCACTCCCGAGGGTTTGAATACGTACTTGTTTCGCCCTAAAATTAAATGCTTTGCTTGTAAAACGGAGGATCCACTCAGTGAGGATATAAGTCACTACGGACCCACTTACAAATCGAGCTGCGAAAAGAATTCTTTCTTTTGTCAATTTATTTTTCATTTTTGTAGGCTTATATAAAAATGAAAAATAAATTAACATGTCTGCCTTGTGAGCATACATAACATTGTAATGTACTTATTGATAGATATAATTAGGATCCCTGAGATGTAATTTTTGTGCAGCTTTGATAATAAGGCTACTGTAGTTACAGACAAGATTCAAGATGTTTATTTTCAGAAATAATTGTTACACAGAGGACTTAAAACTATATATGGCACTTAAAAACCTATTCACTCCAAAAACTGTGATGAACACTGAAAACGGCTAAAGTTAAAACGGTGTCGCAGCTTCCAGTACCCAACCATAGGATAAAATGATGTAGACGGTCACATGTTGTTCATTCAAATGTTGTTCGTTTGAACTTAAGCTTGAAAATAATAATTTAAGTTAGCTTTGAATTACCACTATAGAAAAAAAAGTTTTAGGTTCTTAATGACTGACGAACTAATTGAAATTGAGATTCAAATCGAAATGACCTCTTTTTTTATTTATTTATGCGAAAGTTTGTTAGGTTGTTTGCTATTCAATCATGCCGTAACGGCTCAACCGATTTCGTTGAAACTTGGAATATATAGAGTTCCTTACCTAGAATAGCATATAATATACATAAATAATTTATTTTAGACCTCATTCCATTAGAAATAAAATTCCTATCTTCTGCAGAAGTCCTGCTGATAATAGAACTCGTAAAGTTGCGGAACCGTAAGTAATTTGCACAACGAACACTCCTCTATCTATAAATAAATACGGAGCAGGTATAGCAGCTATACCGTTTACGTATCATGTCTGTCCCAGACATTTACGACCAGACCTACTAAAACTAGAATGCGATAGGTACATCGCCAAAAGCGAGAGTTGCGAATTTCCTATCAGAAACGAACGCGTTTTGAGTCTAAGCTTGGTGCACGAAAGGAGATAGATAGGTTACACTTTATTGATCACCACACAGAAATAATACAAGAAATTATCTATAGATATAGTATATATAGATATGTATATATAGATCTTTGTAACGGTCTTTAGATGGCTCAACTGTTTCTTGTGTATTTTGTAGATATTAACTTGTATTCGTTTTAAGTTTCTTTCTGTAAATAAAGACCTATCTATAAGAAATTATCACACTTAAAAGGAAATACAATGGTCGGCCTTATCGCTGAACGTGATCTTTACCAGGCAACCTTTGGATGGACTGGAAAAGATAAGAGGAGGGTTATGTGGCAAGTTGGCGTGGCTTATAATCTAGCTAGTTTTAAACAATAAAATTAGAATAAAGTATACTTATGAAAATACCCTACGACCGTCGGGGAAAGAATAAGTGTAGTGAAAGGATTAACGTGCGCCTCTTAGAGGCTCCTTAGAGGCGCTTAGGAGGTTTTTCTCTGTATATATCTGAGGTATATATTTAGGAATGGGCCTGTTTGGAATTTTTAGTTAACGTAAGATATTACTTAGAACTGCTAAAGAGGCGAATTTCAAAGTTTATTATAATTGTGCCTCAACGATCATCGAATCACCAGCTTTTACTAAACATCGCGAGATCTCAGTCCGGGGCGAACCACTAGTTAATAAAACAAAACTAACAAAGAAAAGATACCGCATCTCTTATAGAAGTCGAAGAGCTATAAAATAAAAGTATAACAGTCCCTAAACCCAAAACTCCTAACTCAAGCATAACCTAAAACCGCCCGATAAAGAACGGAACGCAATGACAAATGTCACTGTTTACCGCCTCTGGAACCCTCCGCCGTAATTTTGGCGGGATATCGCGATAACTTGCGAAAGTGGGCCCGTATCCCGGATCCCGCGATTACAGACAGGTGCACACCCAGATTAATGACCCCGGCGGCCGGGAAAAGTTTTTTCCCGTCATTTGGAACGAAAGAGGCGGTAATCGCTTTTTTTCACGCTTGGCTTTCAGCTTAGATTTCAGTGGACAAATAAATGTTTAGGATTATTTTCCACTAGCTTGCGCCCGCGGTTTCGCTCGCGTGGTACGTAAAAAGTAGCCTATATGCTATTCTTAGTATAGATCTGTTCCAAGTTTCATCGAAAAACATCCAAACATCTTAACATTCTCACAAACTTTCGCATTTATAGTAGAATATAATTAACTGTGTAGTGTAACTGATATAAGAGTAAATTAATTATTTATTGGATGGATGAATTAATTAATGAAAATGCTTCTCTTCCTGACAACCTAAAGATGAAGTGAAAGTTAGATTAAAGGAATATTGGTCGGGTTAAAACATAAATAATACATAATAATAAATACAATGAATAAAACAACTATGTTACTAAATATAACGTACATCAGACACAGCTTCTTCAAATGAACAAGTAATGCAAAGAAAAAACCAGGCCTATTAACAAATTGAAAACATTTCTAAACTTGCAGCACTGAATTGAATTCATACTATACTTTACCGAAAAGCTTTTTAAAATCAGCTAGATGCTTTCTAAAGCTTTGAAAAAGGTAACATAGGTGCATCAGGCCGCATTAAAGCCGCTTAGTTATTTTTCAGAATACGGTAACCGGCATTATGGCGGGCATTATTCAGCTGAATAATGCTGAGCATAAGAACACAGATTACAAAAGCAATTTCCTATTATGTAGGGGAATTCGCTCTAACTCACCACGCTAGGCGCACGGGTTGGCGAGCGCAGTTAGAGCTATCGTTGTACGCTGCTGCCCATCCCCTAGTTTTATACCTTTGGTCGCTCGCCTCTTACGACATCCACGGTTAGGTAGACTTGGAAAAGGCCTATTCTTCAGCTGCCGTGTATCGATACGTTTTCTGTACATTTTCCGGCTGGTGCAGAAAATGACGTATAGATGAAAACTTCGAAACACGACCCTCAACTGAACCGACTGATGGCTAGGAGGTTGAAATATCTCATCCACCGAAAATGGACGCTTTTTGACGGTCGCATTATCAAAGAAACAATGGCTTTGAAATAAAACATGAGATGCAACAAACGAGGTACAATCAGCTCCAAGAATACACTTATTTAATAACACGTCACTTGTGAACGAGTAAGTAGCGGAATCAAATAGCGACTTCAAAGATAGTTGCTTTTTTGTGAGTATGTTATAGGGTTAAATGCCACACACACATTAATTAATACATACAAATGAAATCTTGTAAATAACACACACTAATGAATACTATGATTTTTTTTATAATATCCCAAAAATTTCGACTCCCAACGGGATTTGAAAGCCTTCGGCTAAATAAGGGGATGCTCTAACCAACTAAGCTACTTAGTCTACTCTACCTTTTCCGTCCGGTACTTTTCTGAAGCTGACTGTACCCGAACCTATCTCATATTTTCATTACGCGAGAGTGCGCACTTGCAGTTAGAAATTAACCCAGCAAGTTCGTTCTGCGCTAATTCTTTATTTACTTAATAATCACGAACTTTGTGATGTTAGTTAATTCTGAAATGGAGCAGCCGTATGAATGTTCTGGTAATGGAACATTGAGCGCTGATGGTTTACCCTGTTATTACGAAACTGGGTTTAGTTAGACGAGGACTAACTAAACCCTGGTTTTGTGACGTGTCATTTCATACATAATGACATAAAGCAACTTTATGAAATGACACGTCACAAAACCAGGGTTTAGTTAGTCCTCGTCTGAACCCAGTTTCGTAATAACAGGGTAAAAGTCTAAATTATGATATACTAGCTTACGCCCGTGGCTTTGCTTGCGTACCCGTATAAGACGTAGCCTATGTGCTAATCTAAACGTCCACTTAAATTGCGCTAGCACAATCATTGTTGCTTCCTATTCTCGATTATGCAGACGCCACCTATCTCGACTTGACTGAAGACCAACTCAATAAACTTGAGCGTCTTCAAAATGTTTATATTAGATTTATATATGGCCTACGAAAGCAAGATCACGTCTCTGAGTACCGTCGTAAGCTTAAGTGGCTACCCATCCGTCTTCGCCGGAATGCTCACATCCTTTCTCTCCTTTGCAACATCCTTTACCTCCCTTCTACGCCAGCCTACCTCAAGGAACTTTTTGAGTTCCTTCACCTCTCCAATCCTCGATCCTTGCGCTCATCTGAAACCCGACAGCTGAAAACTCCCACTCACACGTCAGATTTCTACGGTAGATCTTACACTTGCAAAGCTGATAAACTCTGGAATGCACTTCCAGTCTCAATCCGGCATGCTCAGTCTCTTCCTATCTTTAAAAACTTAGTTTTCCAACATTACTTGTCTTCACTTTCTCCTCCATCTTAACACTTGTTTAGACTTTAAATTATGTGTTTGTATGTATTCCTTGATATTCTTTTGTCTCTAGGTCTCTATCTAGTATCTATATATATTACCTATCTAAATTTATTTATTTATATATTATATATTTATTATATATATTTTATGTATCTATACATTTATGATATTAGTATGTAGGGTTTGTAGTTTTAAATTATAAGTTTTATTTCACTTATTATTATTATGTGCGCCACCGTCCTCTTCTACTTTGTATATCCTGTCCATCCAAAGGTTTCCTGGTAGAGATCGCTTTTAGCGATAAGGCCGCCCATTGTCACACTATTTTTATGTTAGTTTTATTTCCTTGATTGTGTATTTTCTTTTGGTGTACAATAAAGCTATATTATATTATATTCTAAATAATAATTTACACCCGACATTCAGATATAGGCCTGATCCCACCATGGTACCGCAACAACCGGACCCGGAACAATTAACGGTTTAAATTAGTTCAAACTCAGTTATTTCGCTCTAGCAATCTGGATATCGAACCTAGCGTTCGTAATAAGTCATAAAAAGACCACAAACAGCTTGAAAAAGTTCGGAAAAATATTGAAATCTTTGTTTCTTTCGACATTATTTTTATTTTATAAAAGAGACGTTTCATCAATATATGGAGCCTGAGCCTGCACTGTGTACACTACACTAAAATATGGCCAAGCAATAATGTAAACGTATTTAATTGGTTATTTTATTTAAATTGACTTCGTTCTAAGGTACATTAACATTTTCTTGGACAAAGAGAGCAACACACTGCGCTACAAAAATATGGCGGATGGACGTGCGTGAAATGTCATTTTGACATCCTACATTTATCTGACAAAACAAAAACATCAAATCAAACAACATGACATTAAAATATGTCAATGTCATGTCAAACGCTAATTATAAACCAACATGGCGGCCTTCAAATAGTGCTCACATAGTAAAAAACTTACCAGAAGAACTATTCTTGTACCATCGCATTTGTTTTCAAATTAATGAAAATGTATTTTTCTTGTAATCTCCTATTTTTTCCTCATTTTTCTATGTAGTGTACATGGACCAGGCCCAGAATGAAATGGCTCCTTTATCATATATTTCTTTTGTTGATAGAATAAGCCCATTTCGGAATAGTCTATTTACAGAACACGTTATAATATGAGATCCCCAAGCAACTTTGTGCATGCCAGTTTATTTCTGACGTAAAATATCCAGCGGTCGTGTTCTACAAAAAAGGACGGAATGAACAGAATCGGGAGTGTAGAGCCGGTATATTGCTCTACGTCAAAGTTGAATGAGTTAGGAACTAATATAATTTGATGTTGTTTAGCGGCTGCTTATTCGGCTGTGTTTATGTGGAAATGAAAGGAATTGTGCACAAAAGTAGCCTCTAAGCGGCGCACTTTATACTCCACCAGCCCTTATCGAACTCAGTTCAGTTCATCCAAAGGTTGTCTGGAAGAAATCGCTGATAAGACCGCATTGTACCATCGCAATTATTTATAGTTTTAATTATTTTTTAAGATACTTTTGCTTACTGTGTGGTTTAGTGCATACCTCAACCTGATCTCTGACCAAATACAGGATAACAAAGAAAAAATCAGTGACACGACAAGTAAGTAAGTAAGTGCAATATCTTTTACTGTTTCTTTTACCGACGGTCTTAGGGCCTATTCAGGGCCACCATATCTCATCCTGGTTGCTGACCTTAAACTTGATTACTAAGAAAGTATCAACGACACGACAAGGAAACATTTGGAAATCTATTTTAAGGAACAAGGGGATTATATCATCTAAAAAATGTAGGTTAAATCAATAATTGCCAAATAAAGAAGAGTAACCTTGTCACAGATGTTATTTACGAAATCATAAAGCAATGACACTGTTTTTATAACTACTGCGGTTGTTATCGTTTCTCTACATTTTTCGTTTTCTGCTTTTGTTCTGAAATAAAAGTTATTTTGAAAAAAACATGGCATTTTCTTATCCACTCCGTCCTAAAGTTGTCTCGATGTGATTACTAGTATAAGATTGCTTGTATTAGATTTTACTTATTCGAATAAAAATGGTAACAATATACAGAGCAATACTGGCTGGCCTCATAGCTCAGTTAGTAGTAACTCTGCCTTCAGCGCTAGAGGTCGCGGGTTCGATCCCCGCACTGGATAAACAATTGTGTGATGTTTGTATCTGTGTGTTAAATATGTATATATTATGTATATCAGTCTCTGGTACCCATAGCACAGGCTATGCCTAGTTTGGGATCAGTTGACCGTGTGTGATATGTCCGGAATATTTATTTATTTCTAATACCATACCAGTATATGGTAAGAAAGTAGTTTGGCTCATACTATAGTTATGTAGGATTTTAATTTAAAATTGTATTGTAATATTTGCATAGGTATTTGGGATGTTGGCTCTCTTCCACGCATTCAATCGTAAATGCACATACGTGAATTGGAACTTTGATAATACATTGTTTTGTGTCCGGGCTCTTATGGGAATAACAAGGTTGGCTTCTTAAGTAATGTTATGTGAAAGTGCATGTTCTATTTTAGCCAATTTTCTGATTAACAGAAAATAATAATAATAGCAGTTGAAAATTAAGCTAAAATATATATAGGGCTTACATATTTGAGCCTTTTGGGGTTGAGACCCTGGGTCCGTGGGGAAACGGGGCCCTCCGAGTTTTCAAAAAGATATCAGGACGTCAGATCGAAGTGACGCGTGACCCGAGAGCTGGCTCTTAGGCCCAGCGAATTAGCATCGCCATCCAGCGTGGCAATTCCGCCAGCGTCTTGGGGACGCTTCCGACTGGTAGTGATCTGGATCAGTTGAGCTATCTATAGATCGTTTGTAACGGTCTTTAGATGGCTAAACTGTTTCTTGTGTATTTTGTAAATATTAACTTGTATTAGTTTTAAGTTTCTTTCTGTAAATAAAGTTTTAGCTAAAATAATATTATACTAGGAATGAACTCTGTTTTCTACGACTACGACTACAAGTAGAAAACAGAGTTCAGATCACCAACCACAGGCAGCGTGCCCAAAAGGCTGGCGACGCTACCTCGTTGGATCGCTATACTGATCCTTTGTCCGAGGTAAGCACCAGCCCTTCGGTCATTGGTCTCATCCTCCAACTTCCTAGATAAAGCATCAAACAGGAGCCACGCCCCTGGGCCCCAAGGTCCTAGCGTCTCAACCCCAAAAGACAGAAATATGTATCCATCGCCAAGGGACGAATATTTCCGCCTTTTAAGGTTCTCTGCTGCTGTTGCCGTCGCGCCAGCCGTCCTGGAGGTGGACGAAAAGTGGGAAGGTGCCAAGATTTTCTGATGATTTCCAAATGCCTATCTTCGAGCCACCACCCTTTCATCACACCAAGTTCGCATAAAGCAGCATGTGCTTGCTAGATCAACACTGCAATCCTCGTCGTTAAAAAAACCACTCCACTCACATTGACAGCAGTCTGACATTAATTTAAAAGAAACAGGAGTCAGTTTTATATTTTTATGAAAATTCTCCTCAAAATTCCACTAACGACGATTAAAGATACAAGCCCAAAACTCGTGCGTAGCCAAAAGCGTCTAAGCGCGTAGCAGCTTTGGTCTACGCTCGTAGCAAAAGATCTACGCACGTAGCAGCAAGTTGCTACGCGAATGCGTATGACAAATTTTTATACATAATATAATACCTTATATAAGGTCACTACTCTACCCAAATAAAACAAAACAGCTCTGTATTATGTACCGAAAAAACCTCCCTAAAAAATAACAGTATTCAAAACTAGGCACCAAAAGGTCGAAAGGTTGGTATCAAAGCAGGAAAACGCAGCTGTCCGAAGCGATTCGCAAAAAATACGTGAAAATAAGCTTCGTAAAAGCTTTCCGATTGAGAAATTTCAAGCGGCCAATATTCTCGGATTATGTTTATGAAGTTCATTATAGAAACCTTTTTTCGTCCGGGGTTTTCTACGTTAGAAATACAAATTTGTACAGTGTTTTAAATTTTTAGCCATATTTACCTAGAATTACAGTAAATAGCTGTAGTAAGGCGGTAAGTAGTCCAATTTCGATCCAATGATCATGCATTAGAATTTGGTCATTTTTGGTTTGTTTTCTATTCCATACACCTTTAGATATAACTTTGGATGTCTACCATGCTTCGTGATTCTAGTTTTAAGCCTATATCTTAAATAGAGCAGTTGTAGGGCCCTTTTTAAGGTAGCCTATTTTTTATTAGTTACTACTTTTAAGTGCTTTTTTTAAGTACCAACGGAATTATCATCCGTTAGGCACCTTAGAATTATAAACGCAAGCTCAAATAAGAATAAGGGTTCTCGATTGGCGACGCAATGTTGAAAGGCCCTCCGATCGACTGACATTATGAAGGTAGCGGAAAGTCAGTGCGTGGAAGAGGCTCAAGGCCGTTTGTGTGGCCCTCTTAAGGGGAGACCTATGTCCAGCAGTGGACTTCATCAGGCTGATGATTCCCAAAAAAACAAGAACACAGCCAAAGAGTGGAACTCATTGCCAGCATCTGTGTTTCCGAATACCTATAATTTGGATGTCTTCAAGAGCAGTGTGAATAGTAGACAAACGTGCTTCACCGTAAACCACATCGTCACTAAGCATCAGGCCTAACGTTCGCCTATTTTAATAAATAAATGTAATAATAAATATTCCGGACATATTCACACGGTCAACTGATCCCAAACTAGGCATAGCCTGTACTATGGGTACCAGAGACTGATATACATAATAGATAAATATTTAACACCCAGACACAGAACAAACATCTGTGTTTATCTCACAAATGTTTGTCCAGTGCGGGGATTGAACCCGCGACCTCTAGCGCAGAAGGCAGAGTTACTACTAACTGAGCTATGAGGCCAGTCAAAAGACATGCAAAAAAAGTTTTTAATTAATTTTATCACTCTGCTGGAAAAAAAACAGAATTGAAACTAAGTGTCGGGATGTAGACGAAACCCTCCCTCGCTAAACACTCATTTGTTAGACCCCATTCACCCAAAAAACAGGGCCGAGATACAACCGTGGCTTTTAATAGAAAGAAAGAAAGAAAGAAAGAAAATAATTTATTAAATAATATAATTTGCACACCAATGCAATGGCCTTAATAGTTCGTGTAACTGCCCTACACTATATCAATAACTAATAATATCTAGGTATCTTCTTGAATTTATATTTTTCAGTAACATTGTGGTTTTAAGCAATATAATACGAAAATTGATGTAAGTTTGTATAAAGACCTAGTCTCGTGCTGCGGCCACAACTGGCTCCTAGGCCAGTTGTGGCCGCAGTGAAACCATAGCCACAAAAAGTAAATAAAAAATAAAAAAAATAGTCTCGTGCTTGCCCACGTTAAATAGTTAGCCCTAAACCGCAAAAATTATATTCATTTCATCATACAGATTTTAAGTTTATTAATTTGAATATTTATAAGTACGTACTTTAAGTTATTAATGTTAGCCTTTTTTCAGCCTAAGATACAGGTTTACCTAGTTCACGCATAGTGTATTTTTTTTACCTTTAATTAGATAATAATCCGGAATGTAAATTCTAGAACTAAGGTAATGAATAAATATTTAATTATTATTTATTTATTTATTTAATAACGCAAGAAACAAGAACCCCAGTAAGAACCGTTCATTTTAAGCTTTACATTAATAATTGTTTCAGCCGGTCATAGGCCCTTTACAGAGCCACCCTACCTCAACTGTACACAGTAAAGTTGAAAATGGCAAAAGCTGATGGATAGTACATACTTTTTGAGATTTGCAGTGTACATCAATGTTTAATACTGTGGCATCATTTTGAAAATCATGAAAAGTCTTATCGGTGACTATACTAGTTAGCTAAACCTGCTTTACGTATCTTAACCGGCTTCCTACACAAATGCTGCCGCACTCTCTAAATAAAGTAAACTCGTTTTTAAAGATTATTTGCGCTTTAATTTTGCGTTTGTTCCTATTTGTCGCTGGAACATTTTGAGCCCATTTTTAGGCATTTTCGTAATACCTGGGTCATGCTGGGGCTTAGGCAAATCCGGGGTAATCTATAGTGTTTTCCTGCGGGATTTTTTATCACGGTGATATATTTTACTGATCTCTATTATCCTGTGAATACATGTCATTCGTTCTATTGCTCTTATTTGGCCCAGCGAATTAGCATTGCCATCCAGCGTGGCAATTCCGCCAGCGTCTTGGGGACGCTTCCGACTCGTAGTGATCTAGATCAGTTGAGCTCAAAGTCAAAGTCAAAGTCAAAAGGCGTTTATTTCAATAAAATCACAAGGATCACTTTGAAACGTCTTAGAAACTAGGTGAAGCTATGCCTGTTCCTCGCGACCAAGTTATCTATAGATCGTTTGTAACGGTCTTTAGATGGCTCAACTGTTTCTTGTGTATTTTGTAAATATTAACTTGTATTAGTTCCATGTTTCTTTCTGTAAATATAGTACTTTTTTTGTTGGCAATCATTTTTTTTATCTTTTCGTGGGTGATTAGTAATTACATGTCATGTTTATTGAGCACTGGTGGAGGGATGGTGGTAGCCTTACGATTTACAGGACGTGGGTTCGAATCCAGATCTTGCACCTATTCGGTCATCCATCACCTTCGCCCTCCGTCCTTTTAACACTGCATCGTCCTGTTCGTCATCTCTATTCGAGAACCTTTATCCCCCAACGGTTGTGTTCTGCGAGCTATATGACCTGCTTTGCCTGCCTACAACTTGTTAACTCGGAGAGCTATTTGAGTCGGTGAACTTGGTTCTTCTACGGATTTTATGACATAGTAAAACTCCGAGCACATTTCTCTCCATAGCCCGTTGCGCGACTTTAAGCTCTATAAGAGGCCAATGGCCAATGCCGTGTTGGCCCCGGCTCAAGAATAGGCCCCTCAATTTGTACCCGTGGATTGGTATGAGGTGACTAAGATAAAATAGCTAGGGGATGGGCAGCAGCGTCCCCTATTAACAACAATAGCTTTATTTGCACTCGCCAACTCGTATTCCCAGCGTGGCGGGTATTAGCAAATCCCCTCAAATGATTGTTTCTGTAAATCTATAAGGCAGTCTGTGTTCAGCAGTAGTCGTACTACGTCTGAAATGATGATGAGGCCTATTAACTGACCTATACAAATATTATTCATTGGCCTATATTTATTGTCCCAGCTATTGTTAGCGACCAAGCCTCATTTATTACAATGATGAATATTTCGAAATATAGATGTAAATTAGGTAATCTTTTCATGGACGAACACACTGCCTATGACGATCGTTGAACCAAAACATTTCAGAACCACTCACAGAAAAACGTTCCGATCAAAAAATATTCATAACGAAAAATGGCATTACTTTTAATTTCTGCTTCACTGAAATTCAAATAATATCAAAGAAACGTAAGTAGCTACTTTAATTTTTTCACTCAAATGAAACTCTTGAGTACAAAAGCAAAGAATTCGAGGTATAAAGGAAATTCGGAGAAGGTACAGTTCGTGACAAAAGTAAATTATGAATAAAGATCAGACTCTTAAGAGTCGGTCGCATCAGCAGATTCCAACGCACTCATTTCTACAAACACACACACCACTTCACAATAACAATTTCTTCAAAAATTCCGGACCAAAATTGTTTTTACTGTTTTTGAAATGTTTATTGCTTCATGTTGCCGACTGTACCCAAGAGTAGGTCTCACATCAAAGGCACCATGTTTCAATTACAAAGACTGCATAATTAATTTTGTTTTCGACGGTGAAGCAGTAATAAGGAAGAAGAACGATATTATACTCGTAAAGAGGAAGTTACTATGGATAATGGATTTGCTCTAATTTAAGTAAATCTTAACTATCTTGGGACTTTTCGGGTGGATCGGTAGCTCTTAAAACCAAAAGGAGATGAGCCGTTTTAGCGTAGGTATAGGCCCTTTTCAGAGCCACCATACCTCATTTTTCCGAATGGAAAATCTATTGGTGCACGACCGGGATTGAAATCACAACCTATGGATCGGAAAGCAGGAGCACTAACACCAATCCACCAGAGCTCAAAAGTTCGAAGACATTGCTCGAAATGAGCCTCTAAGAGTCGCACTTTAATCCTTTCACTACACTGATTCCTTCAACGACGGTGTAAGGCCAGGGCTACTTTACCTACCTTAACCTGGTCACTGACCTAATACAGGATGGCCAAGAAATAATCAGTGACACGACAAGCAAGCAAACGTAGAACGTGCATAACCATGTGTTTGCCATTTCGAAATATCTTTGTAAAACCTACATAGATCGATTTAGTAAACATTTTTTTTTTTTTAAATACCTAACTGTAATAAGCCACGCACACATCCCATATGTCCCAAGACAATTGAGATTTACTCTAATATCTGTAATATCGCAAGCGATAATCTACGGGCGATTCTCGCGTTCAATACCCAACCAATAAACAAAACTCGCTTACGATTATATCATACAAGTGCCATGTGATTATCGCCAAATGCGTTAGCTTACACTACGTGATATATTGCAAGGCGGTACTAGGTTTATGTTAGGTTTACACAGAAATGCGAGGCGATTACCGCTCATCTTTTAGACCTGTCGAGAATCGTATCAGTGAAGCGAGAATATCTTCCAGCTATGAGGCTTAAGGAATGATATTTTATCCCACTTATCATCATTCGTCACTCGAGCATAAAAGTACATCAAACCTTTTTCATTTTCCTCAGAGCGACGAGAAGCGGTGATTTGATAAAATCATAGAAACGCAAGAAAATAAAGGAAAATGCCTTGATTCTGCGAACTATAAGTTTTTATGATCTTATTCGTACATCACCTTTAGATACAAACATAAAAACGAATTACGTATATTTGTCTCGGATATTGTGATATAGGTAAACAATACTACGAATCTGTATTCAAAGTAGTTAAGGAAAGAGAAAGATAGAAAAGTAGGCCATCCAACATAAGCACCTACTTGTAAAAGATTGGTGGGTAATTTTGAAAACAGACCTGAGCGTGTCGCACAAAAAGAGAAAATCCTATTTGAATTTGTCAACATTTACTTTGCCAGCATTTTTTATTTAAAATGGAATTGAGCAAAGAGGCAGTCAACGCTTACCTCACTTGATTTTAATAAAAGATCTTCGCTCAATCTCACTTATTAGGGCCGTGCAAAAAAGCTCCAAAATATAATACATCAAAGAAGCTTTTTAGGCTAGAATAGATAAAGCATGTAGACGGCCGTGGAACGCATTTTCTCCTGTCAATTTTGCATAATTTATTACACAAACCATGACTAAACAACACTGGCATCTATAAAAATGTTCCTTCCGTTGACGCCCATCTTCCAACCCGAGACCACAAGAAAAGAACGCTTAATTTGAACGCATTACTAAACAAAGGATTCCCAGATTTGAATGCGTGGAGCGACTTAGCGCGCCCGCCACAAGTTATATAAACTTCAAAAATAGAATTCCGACGTCGCAGCCCGGTTTACGACTTGCCTCGTAAATGGGGTGGGGGTGGCCGAAGGGGAACACAGCATATTTTCACCTTTATCTAGAAAGGGATTCGGTCATGTTTGAGGGATGGCAAAATAATGTTAAACATTGAAAAAAGTGGTTATAATTTGGGTCCGCTGAATACATTTTTGGTTGAATTATGATATGATACGTATTATAGATAGACTTTCTGCTAAGTAACAAAGAAGTTTAATTAAATTATTATTTCTTGCACAGAAAGCTATAGAGAGTGCCATGCCATGCTTGGCTCGTAGAATAACGCAAATATTTGTTCCGGGTCTGGGTGTTGTGGTACCATGGTACTCGCAGTTTCTGATCGCGACAAATGGAATCCTAGTGTGGGGTCAAGACTATGTGACTTATGAGTGTTATTTACTATTTTATGTATTATATCCCGGAAAGGGGCTTATTCTACAATTGGCAATAAGTTTCATCGAAATCGGTTGAACTGTTACAGCGTGGCTAAACCATCTAATCATCCATTTTTAGGAGGAGGTAGGGCACAGCGAAATATTCTCGCTCTAAATAAACTAGATAAGGACACCCTAATCACCTCATCATCATCATCATCATCATTTCAGCCGTACGATGTCCACTGCTGAACATGGCCCCCACAGACAGCAAATTCCTTATCATGTGGGGGGATCTGCCCATACTCACCACGCTGGGCATGCGGGTTTGCGAGCGCAGTTAGAGCTATCGTTGTTAAAATGAGAGACGCTGCTGCCCATCCCCTAGCTGTTTTCCCTTAGTCGCCTCTTAAAACATCTTACGATATTCTTCAGCCGGGGCCACCACCCTAATCACCTAGCGGTATGAAATATACTTTATAACATACATATAGTAGGTACATAAAAAAATCATAGAAATCGGTCGAGCCGTTTGTGTTAATGCTAAAAGGGATGAGTGTAAAAAAAAAATATTTTTGTTATTGAGTATCCCTAACGTTTTATATCGTTGTCAATTTTACATTTTGGACGTTTTGCCACTCAGGACATTGCCACCATATAGACGTTTTAATATACCGACGTTCTGCGAACTACGTCATTTTCCTTGATAGACCTTCTGGCCTCATAGCTCAGTTGGTAGTAACTCTGCCTTCTGCGCTAGAAGTCGCGTGTTCGATTCCCGCACTGGACAAACGTTTGTGACTAACACAGATGTTTGTTCTGTGTCTGGGTGTTAAATATATATCTATTATGTATATCAGTCTCTGGTACCCATAGTACAGGCTATGCCTAGTTTGGGATCAGTTAACCGTGTGAATATGCCCGGAATATTTATTTATTTGATTTCGGAGGAGTGCGACCACAAAAACCATGACACGAGCTTTGTATCTATTAGAAGTTAAAACTGTCACAAAAGTTTATCTTAACCGAGGGTCCATATAAAACAGAGCACACTGAAAAAGGTAGATACACATTTTTCATTTCACTTTTGAGTTAAACGCAAAATAGTTTTCTCTAGCGTCCCGGGAGCATTATACTTCGCTCTTCTTCTTCTTCTTCTTATCGTGTCACTGATTCTTTCTTGGTCATTCTGTATTAGGTCAGTGACCAGGTTGAGGTATGGTGGCTTATTATACTTCGCTGTTTTAACTATTCATGAGTTTCAAGTAATCTCTCTAGCCACTGTTTTTGGGTCACAACACACCGTTCAAGGTCTTGTGAGCCTTGCTTAAGCCTCCCTTACCTTGACGTTCGATCTGAAGGTGAACATGCCTCTTAAACCATTCCGAAAATTTCTGTGCGCTATACTACTGCTCTCAAGCGGTGAAAGAAAACATCGCAAGGAAACCGGCATGTCCTAGAACCTAAAAATTCGAAGACATGTGACATGCAAAAAGGAGCCACTAAGAGGCGCACTTTATTCCTTTCACTACATTTGATTTCATCACCGACGGTCGTAGGCTCTTTTCAGGGCCACCATACCTCATCCTGGTCACTGACCTAATGCAGAGTGATCAAGAAATAATCAGTGACACGATAAGCAAGCAGGTACCAGAAACCTGATCAACCTAAACTAGTGTTGAGTTTAGAATTTATATCATGCCAAAGCTTAGTTTGTAATTTATAAAAAAAATAAAAAGTTATTGTTTTTGCTCGGTAGAGGCGCTAGTTTGCCTCGGCCATTCTTCTTGTATTACGTTGTAGCGAAATACCGGTTCAATATAGTTGTAATAGAATTTCTTGCAGTTTCTTATTCCTAACTTCCTAAAATCATTAAAACTAACAACTAGCCTAGGTTAGTAGACGCCAGGCAGAGTGCCTTAAAAAGATTCAGTGGCACGACAAACCGTAGTTTAGCTAGGATTGGTTTATAACACTTCATTTTGTTTCCACTCTCAATCTCCCGGGAACATCTAAATCACAAAACTTGTTACAGAATACACACTACACAACACAAGCTCAAAAATCCTTGAATATACGCGCCCCTAAAGTATTTCAGTCTAGCGTTGTGGAAAATAAACGGGCTTTACTAGCCTTTATTGAGGTTTGTATCATCATCATCATTAACAACCTGAGGAAGATCACTGCTGGATAGAAAAAGAGAGAAGAAAGAAGAAGGAGGAGGCATTCCAACACTTTGTCGCCCGGTTGGAGGTCGCCATTCGAGAACCTTAATACTTTTTTATTTTAGTTTTGTATACCTAGTATTACTTATGGGCCAAAGTCAAATATCAATAGCATATAAAAAGTAAGTAAAAAAAGTCTCACGTATTTAATCCCTAAGTATGGTAGACATCCTCTCAGATGTCTAAGGGGGTAGTCAGAGGCATATTCGAACATTAGGTACATACCCACATAAATACATTTTGTAGTAGTGAGTATTTCATACGTTAGAGATTGCGAATTACTCTTTAAGTATCTCAACAAAGAATCATTTAGCATTTGAAGTTATAATGGACTTCACTATATCTATGGAAACCAGGGCTGACAGTTTTTAATTAAAACTTTCATTGACCGAAGCAGTTTCTACTTAGCCGTGCATTGTAACGAACACGTTTCAGTTTCAATTTTCTGAATAAATTTAGCTAGTGCCCCGAACTTAGATCTCATAATTTAATAATATTATTTGTTTCAAATAGTGTCGAATGCGTTTTATCGACTTTATATGTTACTATTTTCCTTGTAACTCAAACATATACAGTCACTGAATTGATAAACTCCTCCTTTTTTGGCATCGGTTAAAAATCTAACGGACTGAACATGGTGCGGCTAAAAAAATGCTCTTTAGAAGTCATTCAGCTATTTTTTCTACTTATGTCATGTACCTACCTACAAATTGTGCCACGACAATAGTAGTAACTTTTGGTATTGTGGCTATCACAGTCGTTTATTAATTTCAGCCATTCTTATAAAAAAATAAAAATAAATATTCCGGACATATTCACACGGTCAACTGATCCCAAAGTAGGCATAGCCTGTACTATGGACACAGAACACACATCTGTGTTAGTCACAAATGTTTGTCCAGTGCGGGAATCGAACCCGCGACCTCTAGTGCAGAAGGCAGAGTTACCACCAACTGAGCTATGTGGCCAATGGCAATGGCAGTAATTGTGAAACCAATCAACCAATGAATTCAATAAAACGAAAGTGGCGACAATCTTAACTGAATGATAATAATGCGATCATTCATCATCATCATCATTTCAGCCGTAAGACGTCCACTGCTGAACATGGCCTCCCCCACAGATAGAGCAAATTCCTTATCATGTGGGGGGATTTGCCCATACTCACCACGCTGGGCATGCGGGTTGGCGAGCGCAGTTAGAGCTATCGTTGTTAAAAATTGAGGGACGCTGCTGCCCATCCCCTAGCTTTTTTCCCTTAGTCGCCTCTTACGACATCCGCAGATAGGTAGATATGGAGGGGCCTATTCTTCAGCCGGGGCCAATGCGATCATTACCATGCGATTATCGTTTTGAAGTCATTGAAATAGTAGAATCGGGCCCCAGAACAAAAAGTCACTTTGGTTTAACATTTAAAAAAATGTCTTGCTAGATATTTTTCTGTATAGAACGGGCGCTCGCAACCTCAATAACATAGTTTCCCTCGGTTTAAAAAGAAAAAAAAAAAAAAAGTCAATTACATTAGCTTCGCCGTTCCTATTACACGAAATGCGAAGTAGAATGTGGCTGTGGTAGGGCTTGCTCACGTCCGGCTTTGTAAGTCTTTGTAAGTTGGAGGAGGTAGGGCACAGCGAGTTTTCTCGCTCCAAATCGGAGGTACCTCCCCAGGTGGACTGCTACAATTTAGAGAGAGAAATCTCGCTATCTCCGTACAGAAGATCGCAGCCAAATTACATATTTGTTTCAAATAGTGTTGTCTTCCTGCGGTAAGGTTTGGGTCGCATTTATAATATTAGTAGGATAATTTACCTACGAGAAATGAATAATTGAGTTTGAACCGATTTGATCCCGAAAAAAGCTGATTTTTAGGGTTCCGTACCTCATTTGAAAAAACGGGACCGTTATAGGATCACTTTGTTGTCTATCTGTCTGTCTAGGAGCTTTTGTAACATAGTTAGTGGGAAAAGTCTGAAATTGAGGAATTTCGGACTTTTTTAGGAAACAAAGTTATATTTGCGGTCAATGTCATACATTGACTACGTGAGCGACCGCAAATATAAGTTTGTCATTCCTACACTTAGAATTTTTATTTTCTGACCCCGTGTTTGGGTTTTCTGACTTGTAAATCCATTGGTGCACGACTGGGATTCGAACCCACGACCAATGGTACGCCTCAGGGCGCAAGTTCTCGCACTTGACCGTCATTATTTCATAGAATTTCAATGAAAACTGTTGAATTTCCAAAAGTCGTAGAACAAACTTTATTGCCAATTGGATGAAGAATAACCCTTTTTAGGATAGCATACATATTATGAATCACGTTGTAGTGCAAAAGTAGCTATTTAAGTTATTTAAATGTTATGTTATATTTCGTAGGTTAATTGCGTTTTGAATAGTTGAATGTTTCGCTGGAAGTATTTTATTGATGTGTTTTTGGACTGAATTATGGCAATCAGTTGAATTGGATTGGATTTTGTGAGCGAATCGTTTCCAGTGAAAAGTGCCACGAATGGAAAACATCTGATTAATCATCATCATTTTTTTTTATACAACTGATGTGACTGATGTGTGTTGGAAGGCCCCCCACCCGATGGACCGACGACATTGTTAAGGTTGCGGGAAGTCGGTGGATGGAAAAGGCTCAAGACCGTTCGTCATGGAACTCTTTGGGGGAGGCCTATGTTCAGCAGTGGACTTCATCAGGCTGATGATGATGATGTAGCAAACAAGCTTTCGGCCCACTCACAAGAGCTCTGGCAACCTTACTCATCTCAGGAACACAACACTATTTGAAACAAATAAGGATCGAGGAGGAAATCTTCTGTAAGGCGGAGGTACCTCCCCAGGCGGGCAGCTCCAATTCAGAACGAGAAAATCTCGCTGTGCCCTTCCTCCTCCTAAATTTACCATTCCAGCCGTAGGATGTCCACTGCTGATCATAAGCGTCCCTCACTGATTTTTCACTGATTCATGTGGTGGGAATTTGCCCATACTCACCACGCTGAGCAGGCGGGTAGGCGAGCGCAGTTAGAGCTATCGTTGTTGAATAGGGAACGCTGCTGCTCATCCCCTAGCTTCCCCTTAGTCGCCTCTTATGACATCCACGAATAGGCTATCTACCTACCCGGGTATATGGTAAGAGGCGACTGGAGGGGTCCATCTATTCGACACCCGGGGCCACCACGGCGAGTTTATTAAAATATATATTTTATCATTTGAATAGCACAAATTTTTTTCACACATGTTTA
This sequence comes from Anticlea derivata, assembly GCA_947579855.1. Lineage (NCBI taxonomy): Eukaryota > Metazoa > Arthropoda > Insecta > Lepidoptera > Geometridae > Anticlea > Anticlea derivata. The sequence goes on from OX388269.1 coordinate 11,316,496, forward strand.
AGTTTTTCTATTTCACGAGTTCTCGTGAATCATTGCATTTTGAATCTTATATGAATGTCATAAAGGTTACCAGCCAAAGTTTAACTTTGCAAAGAAAGTAAACAATCTCTAAATAGTTCTAATAACCTACTAATATTATAAATGCGAAAATTTGTGAGGATGTTTGGATGTTTGTTTTTCAATCACGCCGTAACGGCTCAACCGATTTCGTTGAAACATGGAATATAAAAGAGTTATATACCTAGATGGGCTACTTTTTACGAATGAATGAATGAATGAATGATTTATTTGCATTAATACAGGTATTGCTAGCTCATAAATTGAAATAAGGTATCACTGTATTTGACTACAAGAAGCCGTGCAAATATTGAACTAGAAATAATATATCATCTAATACAAAATGTCTATACAAAAAAAACAATTGATAGTTATACAAAATAAAAATAATAATAAACGTGACTCAATATTACATTAAACTAAATAGGAACATGAAATATAATTTATAAAAACAAATAATAAATCCTTAAGCTAATAATTTACTTTATAAAAAAAACAATTAATAAATCCTTAATACTAATAATTAATAATTAATATTCATTTATTTAAATAATCGTTAATTGAATAAAAACATGTCTCACAGAGCCAGTTATATAATTTGTGTTTAAACTCATTGCCTTTAAGTTCCCTAAATTCATTGGGCAATTTGTTGTAAATCTTGACTGCCATTGCAAAATAGTTTTTGTCACATAGCTTCATATGTAGGTACCACGCAATCAAAGCCGCGGGTTGAAGATAGTCTTCAATAAGGATTCATAGATACTGAACTTATAGACAACGTCGAGATGAAGCACCCACAAACTGCTTATTTGCATTTATCAGCTCTTTCATCGAGAGAGTTCCAGCGTTGCTACGCGCGTAGCTGTGACTCTACGGCGTAGCAATACCTCGTAGCGGCCGCTCTGGCAATTATGAGCTGGTTTTTTTTTAATACATCTAAGGTAGCAAACAAGCTTACATACCACCTGTTGGTAAGTGGTTACCGTCGCCTATGAATGCTTTCAATCCCAGAGGCATCACGCACGCGAAGTGACACTGCTGGTCTAAAAGGTTGTTTACCATGCTTGGGATAAAAAAGTGAGACTATATTTAGGCGAATCGAATTTAGAGGCAATTTCCGGCAATTTTTAAAAATCGTTTCGTAAGTCACTGGCGTTTTAAGTACTCTCATGAGTAGTTACAAATCCGGCTTTAAACTCCATTATACCACCTTCCAATTCATTTCTAATTTAACCCAACACGCAACCATAAACGGGCTTCCTCATACGTTCCTCATAATTGTATGAAAACAACGATCTCACTGTTAAAATTATTAAACAAAACTCTTCAGTGGCTATTAAATTCATCACGCAACATACCTATTTCGTTGGTCAGGGCTGGGTCAAGACGAGCCAGCATAACTTGAACCACTTTTCAACTATTACACTTTAAGCCCCGTCTCATTTAATACTGGTTCTTTCGAGTGGAAATTTGGAAGGGGACAAAGGAAAATGTATGCTTTTACGTTGGTATAAAGCTTTTGGCTATGGTAAAATAAATCTGGTATTTATAATGTATGAAATTATTGGGCTTATGGGCGCTCGTCAAAAGTTGGTTACTAATTTTATAGTGTATTCAATGATGTAGCAGAGTGGAATGTAAAGCCTTGAAAAGCGAGCCCAACATCAAAGTTTATTAATTTAAGCTCTCTCTCAAGAGTCGTAAGGATTATATTTCCCTCAACGCATCTCTTTCTCTCTCTCGTCCTATGAAGCTTTATAAGAATAAAAGAAGATTTTATTTTATGTGTACTTAGGTGATCACCCTGTAATATTATAAATGAGAAGGTAGCTACGTTTTTCTATTTGTAACGTTTTCACGACCAAACTACTGAACTGATCTTGATAGAATTTGGTAGGGATATAGCTTAAGCCCTGAGAAAGGACAAAAGCGAATGTTTATCCACGTACCACGCAACTGAAGCCACGGGCGAAAGCTACTATAAATGTGTTACTATAAATTAAAGTTAGGACCAACTACTTGTCCAAAATTATCATTTTAAAATAACTTTAGATAACATATGGCACGCCGTTTGAACACGGCTTTACAGTGTGAAATGCGAGATGATTTTTAATACATTGGCTTTCCATAAGCTGACGCGTGTCAGCTATCGTCCTGTCGAGTCGCGTAGTGTGGCAAAGCTCAAAGGTGAAGGATTTTATTTTCATACTAGGACCGTGCGAAAGTGCCGTCTTAAATTGTCCTTGTGTACATAAATCCTTTACCCAGTCGTATCTGCGTGTAAGCAAAAACAGAACTTGGTAGGAAGTAAAAACACCGCACCACCAGGCAACATAAACAATGTTACTAGAGCAACAAAACATAATTCTATTTTAAAACAAAAATCCTCGTTCACACCAGCCGCGTCAAAGAGGTATTTAAATCTAGACACAGGGATGGCATTAGGCCTAATGTTTACTTAGCGGTGCTGGCAACACCGTCTCACAAGATTGAGCCAATAGGGCCTTACAAGCTTTCGCCGGCGGCATCGCCCGCATGGTACCAAAAAGTGGCAATAAAAAGTAGCGTATATGCTATTTCAGATAAAGAACTATAATTATTCCAAGTTTCAGCAAAATTGTTTCAGCCGTTCTGGCGTGATTGAGTAACAAACATTTATCATCCATCCAAACTTTTGCTTTTATAATAGTGTTAAGATTACATCTATTCTAGACTAGATTCCGCTCGCGGCTTCGCTCGCGTGGTACCTACATAAATAGTAGCCTATATGGTATTCCAGACCCTAATTTACCTCTGTACTAAATTTCATCCAAATCCGCTAGGCCGTTTAGCCGTGATTGAACCACAAACATCCAAACATCTAAACATCCAAACATCCTCACAAAATTTCGCATTTATAATAGTAATTATGTAGGATTATTTATACAGCGTAAGGTAAAACTTTCTTACTCATTTACAGGACGCTGTAATGCCTGCAACATTATTTATGTGGAGTAGGCTTGCACCAGCACTATTGACCATCCTCGCAGCCTAGTCGGCCATCTCCACAGGAGAGACATGCTCAATACATAATATGTATGTTAGTCTTTAAGGTATATATCTATATGGGCCGTAGTGTAAGAAAAATTTCATCTGTTTTTTATTCTATTGTTGCCTGAAATAAAGTTATTGTATTGTATTGTATTGTAATACATGTGGAACTGCAGCGTTCGGAGCACATGTTTAATAATAAAAATAATAAAAAAATTGCGCACATAATTTTTTTTAATATAAAATCTATTTGTGTACGACTTTTTGGGATAGTAGGTTTACATATTATGAATCACTTCGTTCTACTTGACTAGGAGATAATAGATTGAAACCATTGCCCCATTTTAACTGCTAAGTCCATCCCTGTCTAGACCTAGAAATCTAGGTCCTACTTCCTAGTAAGGCTAAGTGCTGCCAGACACGCAATTGACCCATCAGAAGCATAGCCTTTATATTATCTGTTCCTCTGTGTACTTTGGATTTTTGCGACCGCGCTTGGGGCATTCTGCTAAATTAAGAAACAAACTACCTAGCCTCCAAGTAAAAGAGTTTTTGAAAAAGTTTTCTTATTTTTTTACTGATCGAGGGAGCGAAGATAAAGATAAGAGTGATTGAACAAGAGTGTGCTATGTATGGCTGTTCGTGTGTACAATCAATTACCTAAACCTTTACTTGATACTTCAAGCCTTGTAGTATTCAAAGTGAGACTGAAAAAGTTACTATTGGAAAGGGCTTACTATTCAACTATGATTATTTTAATGACATTTTTTGTAATAGCACTATTTTATTGTAATTTAAAGCTCTGACATACCTACTTAATTTTTTTGAAAATATGTATATTGCATGCATACAACGCTGAATATGGCTGCTCCTAATTTGTATTGTATTATGTAACAACTGTACCTAACCTATAATACGCAATAAATTACTTTGATTTGATTTGATTTGATATATCAAACAACTTGCGCGAATCGACGTTGTATGTTTATTTGTTAGAGCATTACTTCCCAACAGTCAATCCGATCTGCATGGAGTTTTGTAGGTCAACAGCTTCTTCTATGATTTAAGAACTTAGCTCTTGTCGGTGTAATGATGCAATTTCCTCCATTCTGATATTTCCAATACGAGCTCCTCTACTTCCTTATACGACATGACGGCAGTCTTCTCTTTTATCTGACTCATGTCACTAATTCTTGGTCTTCCTCTTCCTCGTTTTCCTTCTACCTTTCCTTCAATTATGTTAACAGCTTGTACTATCAATATTTACTGTTAAGAATATGATTTAAATCGGCCAAGGGGTTGCTAAGTATAGAAATCCAAAAGGATGTTTTCTAAAAAAAACTTAAACATGAAATGGAGTGCCATAATATGATGTGATATATTATTATTACTCTATGTCATATAGTTTTTGAGATGCAACAAAAATAATAACATTTGAACACCATTATACCCTGAGCACCCATTTGGAAAAGTTTCAATGACTGACTGAGGAAAGACTCTATATTAGAACATGCTAAATGCAATTTCCAAAGTTTATCTTAATTGTGCCTTAACGATCATCAAAGCACCAAACTTTTACCAGACATCGCGAGTACTCAGTTCGGGGCGAACCACTAGTATAAATCAATCCACTATGATCCCCCAGAGGGACAGACTAACCCCTGAATTTTTGTCACGGACATCACACAGACATTTTTTTTCAGGACAATCGAAAAATACTCTGCACTAATGTGGACAAAATGAGAAACCGGATACAGGGACGTATTGGCCTCGTGGGAGGTATCTGGACGGTGAAGGAAAACATCGTGAAGAAACCCGCAGCTTAGTCAGCTCCACACGTATTGACTGTCTTTCCTGTTGATAAGGCTAACTAAGCTGAGAGGATGATAAAGGGGATGGGCAAGGCTACTCCATCAAAAAATATCCCAGGCCTAGGATTCCCTTTATCGTAGGTAGTCTTTTTAGGGTTAAGCTCGCCTTTGTACATACCTTTCTTTTTAATTTTTGTATCTGTATTTTTCTTGTGTACAATAAAGAATAAAGAATAGGTATCAGAAACTATGAGTACCATGGTACCACAACACCCAGACCTGGAATAAATATTTACAGTTCATGTAAACATTTGTCCCGCGGGAATCGAACCCCTTGCACCGCTTGCGTCTCAGACGGGCACTCGCCCGCTGCGCCACTCCCAGAAACAAAACTCAAACCAGTCAAAGATCGAATTAGTCTTAAGAATAAGGTTGTCAGTACATACGTTCTCATTTCTTTAGCAATTAACATAAAAATAAACAAAACAAATAAATTTCTTATTTTCTGTGCGACCCCATTACACGTACTTCGTTCGTTTCTCTCGAAAATAGTTGTTTACACCAAGATCAAAGATCGGGTTCTCAACCTACACTTGTGCCGATTTATTTGTAATATACCTACGACATGAAGGTTTTCCTCAAGTTGTTATCCTACGCCATTTTAGATACTCTTTCATCTTCACATTTTATGGGTAGAAACTTAATTAAAATGTCTTATTCTTTTTCTTCAACTTATTTCTGAATTTTCCTCGTATACGGAATAGATTAAAGGTTAAGCTAGTCCAGACATTGGATCAAACAGCTATACATATCCGGACAAATCCGGATTTTAACCCTACTCAGAATGACATAGGCCATCAACACTTTCGGATAAAAAACAAAAGTCATCATCATCATCAGCCTGTAGAAGTCCACTGCTGGACTATGTACTCCCCCAAAGAGTTCCATGACGAACGGTCTTGAGCCTTCTCCATTCACCGACTTCCCGCAACCTTCACAATGTCGTCGGTCCATCGGGTGGGGGGCCTTCCAACACTGCGTCGCCCGGTTCGTGGTCGCCATTCGAGAACCTTTACTCCCCAACAGTTGTCGGTTCTGCGAGCTATATGGCCTACCCACTGCCACTTCAACTTGCTAATTCTGAGAGCTATGTCGGTGACCTTAGTTCTTCTACGGATTTCCTCATTTCTGATCTTATCACGTAGTGAAACTCCAAGCATAGCTCTCTCTATAGCCCGTTGCGCGACTTTGAGCTTGTATATGAGGCCTATAGTTAACGACCAAGTCGCAGTGCCATATAAATACTAATATAAAACAAAATTACTTATAATAAAATCGTTTACAAAAAACGTAGTGATTCTACGAAATGAAGATTTTTTTTTTAGTTTAACGGTACTTACCGTCCGTCATGAAAAAAATGTAAATGGGACAACTCGGGATCAAAATCATCAAGAGCCTTTATTTACAGAAAGAAAATTAAAACTAATACAAGTTAATAAATCATCATAATTGGTTAACAATAAAATTGGCGAAAAGACTTTTTTTTTTTAAACCGCCTATTATCTTTTTAAATAAATAAATATTCCGGACATATTCACACGGTCAACTGATCCCAAACTAGGCATAGCCTGTACTATGGGTACCAGAGACTGATACACATAATAGATATATATTTAACACCCAGACACAGAACAAACATCTGTGTTAGTCACAAATGTTTGTCCAGTGCGGGAATCGAACCCGCGACCTCTAGCGCAGAAGTCAGAGTTACTACCAACTGAGCTATGAGGTCAGTCTTTTTGAGTCTTCTGTCTGTCTTTTCAGAATAAACTTATTTCATTTAATTTACTTAGTCGGTTAAAAGACTCAAAGACGGACAACAAAAAGGACCTCTATAAGTTCTGTTTATGTTAGTTGGCTTAGTTTTTCTAGGGAACGGAACCCCTATAAAAACAATCATAGCACTATCAAAAATCGCTGAGCATTCAAAGGGGTAAATGGAATGGGCCTCAAGGCTCTCCCTTGCTTCCGTCTTCACACTTTTTTCCTTAAACAGGTTATTTACTTAGAATATGATACTTTTCTTACTACGGTTCATATGAAAACTGCTGCACTGTCATTAAAAGCTGATTCATACAAAGATAATTAATTACGTACATAAGTATTTTGAGTCGAAGCAAACACGTGAGATTGGAAGACATGATTCACTTCCTCTCCATTGTATTTTCATTTCTTATGTTTTTTTATTTTCTTTTATAAACAATTTTTGTAGTAGCACCAGATAGTCATGTTTTTAGGGTACCGTACCTCATTTGGAAAAACGGAACGCTTATAGGATCACTTGTTGATCACTGTTATCCGTCTGTCTTTCTGTCTGTCTGTCCGCCTGTCAAGACCCTTTTTCTCAGAAACGGCTGAAGATAACAACTTGAAATTTATACCTATTAAGGTCTGTGGGTTTATGGTGCCCTATAAAAATCAAAGCTCTAGTTTAATGCATTAAAAAGATAAAATGAAAAACCTCTAGGGTACTTCCACTTACCTCACAATTCTGAAATTTGGAATGCTAGGAACTTTTGTGACACAGTTAATGGGAAAAGTCTGAAATTGAGGAATTTCGAAGTTTTTTAGGAAACAAAGTTATATTTGCGGTCAATGTCATACAATTACGCTCACGTAGAGTGACCGCAAATATAAGTTTGTCAATTCCTACACTTTGTATTTTTATTTTCTGACCATGACCACTGGTGCACGACCGGGATTCGAACCCACGACCAATGGTACGGAACCATCAGGGCGCGAGTTCTCGCACTTGACTGTCTTTATTTCTTACTACAAGTTCAACTACTGATCCGGAGCAAAAATAATACTTGAAAAGAAGAAGAAGAGAAGAAGAATTGATTCCAATGGCATATAGGTGTAAGGTTTTTAATTGTTTGGTCAGTAATTATTTGACACTTGCGACCAACCCGCTAACGTCTCGATATAGAAGCTAGTCCATCTTGACAAAACTTAAAAGGAGCCATTTCATTCTGGGCCTGGTCCATGTACACTACAAAGAAAAATTAGGAAAAAATAGGAGATTACAAGAAAAGTACAATTTCATTAATTTTATGACAAATGCGATGGTACAAGAATAGTTCTTCTGGTAAGTTTTTTAATATGTGGACACTATTTGAAGGCCGCCATGTTGGTTTATAATTGGCGTCTGACATGACATTGACATATTTTTCATGTCATGTTGTTTGATTTGATGTTTTTGTTTTGTCAGATAAATCTAGGTTGTCAAAATGACATTTCACGCACGTCTTTCCGCCATATTTTTGTAGCGCTGTGTGTTGCTCTCTTTGTCGAAGAAAATCTTAATGTACCTTTGAACGAAGTCAATTTATATAAAATAACCAATTAAATACGTTTACTTTATTGCTTAGCCATATTTTAGAGTAGTGTACACAGTGCAGGCCCAGGCTCCATATATTGATGAAACGTCTCTTTTGTACGAAGACTTCTCTATATTTATCACAATTTTTTTTTTTTACTTGATCATACGTCTTGAAATATTTTCTTTAGAGATGCAATGAACATCAGATATAAACGAAAAATACGGCAAATAAAATCTGTTGACGCAAATGAACCATTATCAGTTGATGCAGCCTCAAAAGATAACGGAAAAGAGAGCAAACTGTTAGGCCAAAATAGCCCCAACAATTTAAGAGATAAAAAAATGTTTTATTGCACCGTCTTAAACTTACACATACAACATTTATTATCGAAATGGATAAGTAGGTACTTTAACAAAGGTTTCTTTATACTATGCCGTGATAGAATTGACGCACTGGACAAACATTTGTGTGATAAACACAGATGTTTGTTCTGTGTCAGGGTGTTAAAATATATGAATCTATTATGTATATCAGTCTCTAGTACCTATAGTACAGACTATGCCTAGTTTGGGATCAGTTGACCGTGTGAATATGTCCGGAATATTTATTTATTTATAGAATCCGATTTTCTATAATTTCATTCTCCTTCAATTCAAATAATAATTATTTACAAAATACACAAGAAACAGTCTCAACTGATCCAGATCACTACCAGTCGGAAGCGTCCCCAAGACGTTGGCGGAATTGCCACGCTGGATGGCAATGCTAATTCGCTGGGCCAAATAAGAGCCAGCTCTCGGGTCACGCGTCGCTTCGATCAGACGTAAATATTAACTTGTATTAGTTTTAAGTTTCTTTCTGTAAATAAAGTTATTTATATTTTATTCAAATAATGTGATATATTTTTCTTGTTGCTTTTCGTCTTTCTGCTGGGCAAATGTCTTCCCGAAATCCTTCCTCTAATGCCTATCCATGGTTTCCCACCGTTAACTCTAGGATTTAATTATAATTATAAGACACGCATTCCAATTTTCTAATTTTTATCACAAATGCTGCCTTAGATTCATTTTGGAAATTTCCGCTCATGAAGATTGACCCTGGTATTCTGGTCGTTATATATATTTTACTCCACTCACACTGACTTTTTAATTTCCCCTTATTCATTCACGACAATTAAAGATGCAAGCCTATGAAAACGGAAACAACTCTATGTTATTAATAAAAAAGTATTTGTTTAAATAACAAACACAAGTTGTCATTTCTTGGAGAAGTAATAATTAACTATATGCTATTCCAGGTAAAGAACTCTTAATATTCCAAGTATCATCGAAATCGATTGAGCCGTTACGGCTTATTTGAACCATAAACATCTAAACGTACAAACATACTCACAAACTACACATTTATAATATAAGTAGGATTCTTTCTTAAATTTTCTTTAGGGAATGTCAACGCGGGCGGTCTGTCTCAGAGTTCCGTGCAAGTTGATGAACTCGAGAAGATATTGTTAAGTGAAAAAGTTCTGATGAAACCATTTCATAGGATTTTTTTAACTTTTAATTTGGACAAAGAGGAAAATTACGGATTTAGTTTTGCCTTTCAAATAAGGATAATTATTTACAGCAGAATCTAACGAGTATATCTAGTGCCTCGGATTTTCTTAAACTGATAAGCTTAGAATCTTAATTAGGTATATCTCGGAAGTACCTACAGTGGAAAACACCAAGTAAGATTTTATTTACGTAATATAAGCGTTCGATTTGACTGTAGTCTCGTATTTTTTTGTCATAGTAGTGCCAATTATGAGGAGAAATTAAAAAACAAATCTTATAGCAATTGCAATGAAAATAATGCAAATTTGAAGGATGTGATATACTACTAGAAATATCAAGGCAAGGCTAGAATCAGTTCCAACGTTTACGTTAGTCAAATATGAAAATTGAGTACTGATTCCAATGGCGTAGAGGTGTAAGGTTTTTTAATTGTTTGCTCAGTATATATAAGCCACTCGTAACCGACTCGATAACGTTATTAACTGTGCTATTTCCTCACACCCCTCACCGTCGGAATATTAATCCACTCACGTTGGCCGCCGAACTCACGAAAAGTTTCAGATCGACTTAGAAAGTTCGGTGTTTAGGTCCGCTAATTAAAATATGGATATTATATAGCATTATTCATAAGCTTTGGCAACAAAGGCCACGGTTTAATATGGATAATGAAATTACTTGTTTGTTTCTCGGAAGGTCTGCTATCGCGAACTTTTTCCCTATGAATCTCAATATACATAATTTAATATTGAAATCGCTTGTAAATTAAATGAAACCATATTAGATAACAAATGCCTAGAAGAATATACAAGAAATGATGATAGAACGATGATAAGACAACTAAACAGTACGAGACATGAATGAAATGAAGTTCTCGTATCGACAAAATCCGTCGGCAAAATATTCCAAAGATTTCAGCCTGTAATCTAATTAAATGGAGCCTGAAGGACGGAACTTGACTTTATTTATACAAGCAGCCCTTCCACTCCCATCAGAGGCTCATCTATGAATGTATTCATCGGAAGATCAGAACAGGTTGCGCCGCGCCACGAATATCTTAAGCGATCCACTACAATTATAACTAGAACAATAATACCGTGAGCGACAGCCTCGCAACTTATTCTAGCTTGTTATAACGGAATGTGTGAAATTCTCGCACGATCGATCTGGCGATGCAAACTTAGTACTCACCAGTTGTAGGTTCTGTTTCTGTGTAATCACGTGATTATCCCGTCCGCCATTACAATCCACGTGAGAGTGAGGTGTTGTAAACAAATAGCATAACGGTTCGGTAGCGGGCGCGCGGTCCGGGCGCGGCGCGGGCAGGCACTGGCCTGTGTGCTGGCGGCGGCAGGACGCGCTTGCGCGGCGCGGTCGATCGCGCACTCGGTCACTGGGCCGGCTCCGGATCCGGCTCCCACCCACACCCGCGAAAACAAACCTTTGTCTTCTCAGACGGCGAGGCGCCGCTGACTCCTACCTCCTGTTCTGCACCTGTAGATTTAATTACACCTGAGATGGCTCTGGACTCGACCCATCGATCTTGCTTATACCCCGACTAACAGTCACTATCCTGACTCTTACAGAGGCGCCACTGACTCCTACCTTCTGTTCTATAGCTGTAGATTCAATTTAAACCTGAGATGCCTCTGGACTCGACCCATCGATCTTGCTTATACCCCGACTAACAGTCACTATCCTGGCTCTTACAGAGGTGCCACTGACTTCTACCTCCTGTTCTACACCTGTAGATTTAATTACACCGGAGATGGCTCTGGACTTAACCTATCAATATCACTTATAGCCCTGACTAACAGTCACTATCCTGGCTCTTACAGAGGTGCCACTTACTCCTACCTCCTGTTCTACACCTGTAGATTTAATTACACCTGAGATGGCTCTGGACTTAACCTATCAATTTCACTTATAGCCCTGACTAACAGTCACTATCCTGTCTCTTACAGAAGTGCCACTGAATCCTACCTCCTGTTTTACACCTGTTGATTTAATTACACCTGAGATGGCTCTGGACTTAACCTATCAATTTCACTCATAGCCCTGAATAACAGTCACTATCCTGGCTCTTACAGAGACGCCGCTAACACCTACCTCCTGTTTTACACCTGTAGATTTAATAACACCTTGGACTTAACCCGTAACAGTCAGGTTCTAATTAAAGCTCTCCTGCCGAACCAGAGCATTATAAAATGTTCAAACTTCAGCTTCACTCTTCTCTTCCTCCTAAGTTCTTACGAGCCAAGATTTTAGGTTCTTATTTAAACAAACTATAAGGTCTATGGGCAGCTGGCTAAAAACTCCATCATGTCTTCTACCAGCCAGAGTATTAACTATATTCCAACAGATTCTAAACTAGTCTTTCAAAATGGTCTTTCAAATTGATTCATGCTTTCTTGCTTGTACACCTGTAGATTTTACTACATGTAAGGCTGATCTGATCTGCTTCGCCGTTTCATATACTCATCTAAGCTTGAATCATGTAAAATCATTTGAAAAGATGATCAACGGAAAGCCTTTTAAATTCCACTCTGAGCTATGGCGGATATTTTCTGGAAGAATATTTTTAAAGCCCTGGGAATCTTTACACCTGTAGATTATATTAACCAGATGGCTTTGATCACAGACAACTATGAATACACTGTACTCGATACTCTCTAACGCATACCCTGACAATTATTAACCTCACTAACCAATGGACACGATGGCCCATAGAACCCGTTGTGTAGTTTATGGACAGTGTCCATAAACTACACAACGGGTTCTAGAAGATAAATAAATAAATAAATATTCCGGACATATTCACACGGTCAACTGATCCCAAACTAGGCATAGCCTGTATTATGGATACCAGAGACTGGTATATACAATAGATAGGTATTTAACACCCAGAAACAGAACAAACATCTGTGTTTATCACACAAATGTTTGTCCAGTGCGGGGATCGAACCCGCACTGGACAAACATTTAGATGATTTATATAGATGATTTGTTTTGAACCGTATTCCATCACCAGAAGTTTTTATCTCTTAGAATCAATCAGTTGCGAAAACTTCGTCTTCTTTGCATGAAGTTGATTGTGACGTCTCACATTCGATTGAAGAATGAGGCTTCTAATTGAGAAAATTACATACCCTTGTCTGAAAAACTTCTCGAATTCTCGACTTGCTTGCTAGAAACTGGTGCTATGGATGCTGTATTTAATTACCTAGCTGAGTAAAAGGTAGATCATCATCATCATCATCAACAACCTGTAGAAGTCCACTGCTGGACATAGGCCTCCCCCAAAGAGTTCCACGACGAACGGTCTTGAGCCGTTTCCATCCACCGACTTCTCGCAACCTTTACAATGTCATCGGTCCATCGGGTGGGGGGCCTTCCAACACTGCGTCAAGGGTAAATAGATAGAAATATTAACACTTTATTTTATACAAGGATTACATATATATTAGATCTATATCAAACTAAATGGGCGGCCTTATCGCTGAAAGCGATTTCTTCCAGGCAACCTTAGGATGATTTAGAAAGGTGTCTGACATCAAAAGTGAAATCAATTTAAGATGATTGGCGGTACATTGAGCCGCGGTTGGTTCGAGTTGCTCAAACGATATGGAACTACCGACATCAGCCAATTTACCATTTTACATCAGCTATTATTAGCATAGTTCAAAACTTTTGCGGTTAAGTATTTTCATTTTCAATCTAAAATATATATAATATATCATAGATAGCCTCATAGCTCAGTTGGTAGTAACTCTGCCTTCTGCGCTAGTGGTCGCGGGTTCGATTCCCGCACTGGACAAACATTTGTGACTAACACAGATGTTTGTTCTGTGTCTGGGTGTTAAATATATATCTATTATGTATATCAGTCTCTGGTACCCATAGTACAGGCTATGCCTAGTTTGGGATCAGTTGACAATGTATGATATGTCCGGAATATTTATTTATAATATTTTATTTATCTACGTATTTGGTCTAAGGGAAGCTACCGTCTATTATTTTGGCATGGCATGACAGTTTATATAATTATTATCTTCCTCAAGCGGCTTCGCTCTCGTTGTACCTAGATAAAAAGTAGACTATATTGACTATATGCTAACTCTATCTATTAAATCTATCTATCGAAATTGGCTGAGCCGTTACCGTTTACCGAAGGCATTCGTTATAGCATAGCGACTGTTCTCGCCATCTTAACGTGTCTTCCAAAGCACGGGAATGCTTAGTTGTCAATGCCACTAGCGCTTGCCCATTCGGTGAACGTTACTTACGACCAGGCAAGCTACGGCCCACCTGTTGGTAAGCGGTTACCGTAGCCTATAAGCGTTTGCAATACCAGCGGCATCACGCACGCGTTGTCGACCCCGAATCCCCCCCCCCCCCTAAAGAGCTCTAGCAACCTTACTCACCGCAGGAACACAACACTATTTGAAACGAATAATGTTATTTGGCTACGATCTTCTGTAAGGCGGAGGTCCCTCCCCAGGCGCGCTGCTCCAACATAGAACGAGAAAATCTCGCTGTGCCCTACCTCCTCCTCAGACTGCGTACGTGCTACGAACGTAGCGGGTGCTACGAAGCGTAGAGGCCAGCTACGAGCTACCGTAGTCATTCAAACATCTTAAAAGTTTTCAACTGGTCTCTCAGTCACTGGATACGAACATATACAATACATTATCCAAGGGTCCTAGAGCATTAATGATCTGCTACGGAATTCGTATATCCACGAACTTCGACAGATAATATCAGTAATATAACTAAAAATCATGATCAACCTGTTGAACTCCATTGCTGGACATTGGCCTACCCCAAAGAGTTCCACGACGAACAGTCTTGAGCCTTTTCCATCTACCAACGTTCCGCAAATTTAACAATTTAATCTGGCTACCGGGAAGCCTTCGGGAGCTGCCTGCCCACAGTGCCCACTGCCATTCATTTTATTACAGCGTAATATAACTAATATAATATAAACAGGCTGTGGTGGCCCCGGCTAAAGAATGGGCCCCTCCATATCTCTATCCGCGGATGTCGTAAGAGGCGACTAAGGGAAAAAAGCTAGGGGATGGGCAGCAGCGTCCCTCATTTTAACAACGATAGCTCTAACTGCGCTCGCCGACCCGCATGCCCAGCGTGGTGAGTATGGGCAAAACCCCCCCACATGATAAGGAATTTTCTCTGTCTGTGGGGGAGGCCATGTTCAGCAGTGAACGTCGTACGCCTGAAATGATGATGAATGATGAATATAACTAATAGAGATACTCTGGAGATATCCTTTTTGCAAAATCAAAAATCAAAACTCTCCTCTGCATGTAGCAATCTTCCAATTCCCGATTTCTCGACGGTTCTCCCGTTCTCAATGGATACCTTGTGGTTTCACTAAGCGTTTAGTTGGAAACTTGTTAAACTTGGTGCATACCTTTGCTGCAGTTACTACTCCCATTCAGTTTAAATACGTTTTTCCTAGAGATAGATTTTGTTTGCATACAAACATATTGATGTTTTTATAACAAATAAAGGAGTAAAACAGTATGAATGGGTTTGAATTTCGTAGATTGATCAACATTTTTTACCATCTTTTCTTTTATTGGCACGTTAGTAATAAAATATTTAAAATAATTTACTCGCGATTGTAAGCATAGTTAACATTATCTCAGAACTAAAAAAGAAAATTCAAAATTCACCCAAAATAATAAAAATATTTACCGGCTTTTTTCAGCCTCAGTGCTTGCTTGTCTTGTCACTGGATTATTCTTGATCATCATGTATTAAAGTCAGTGGTAAGGTATGTAAGTTGTAGTTCAGAATAATGGTCTCAATGCACTGTTTCAGTTTTCGGGATTAGTCTTAGTACAACCTGTATGTTTCCCACAGTATTCGGGACCTGAATTATCACACCCTGTAGTATACAGGTAGGTACGAGCTGAGCTTAGCGAAACAGTAGACGCTAACTAGGTACCGTCGATGTTATCTAGCTCAAACATCAGATGCTGTAGTTTAGTTAATGAAATACAGAATTTAAAACAGTTGAGTAAGCTCTGTGATTATGCGATCAAAGGAGTAACTCGGTTTCTAATTCCACTCTTATTTTATTTTTATTTTTTTAAATAATATATAAATAAATAAATATTCCGGACTTATCACGGTCAGCTGATCCCAAACTAGGCATAGCCTGTACTATGGGTACCAGAGACTGATATACATAATAGATAAATATGTAACACCCAGACACAGAACAAACATCTGTGTTAGTCGCACAAATGTTTGTCCAGTGCGGGAATCGAACCCGCGACCTCTAGCGCAGAAGGCAGAGCTACTACCAACTGAGCTATGAGGCCTGTCAATTAAACTATTAAACTAGCTTCCCGCGGCTTCGCTCGTATGGTACATAAAAAGCCTAAATGCTATTCTGGATAAAGAACTATTTAAATTCCAAGTTTCAACGAAATTTCAAACGTTACGGCGTAGTGCTTTAAATTAGATTTTAATGAATAAAGAGAGATTAACTTTACTGTAGCATACGATGATGTGTAGCTTGACCTTCGCTAACTCATTTCTCAGCCAACTTTGTTTAAACCAACTGCATTTTAACTATGATTGCGGAAATTGCAATCCCGTTATCCACGAACTCGTTCATCCAGAAAATATCTATTAGAGTAATGACGTAACAAGATTGGGTCTAAAGAATGAAATTTAGTTTTTCCGAAAACAAACCAACTTCCCTGATCCGACGGAAAATATTTTAAGATGAATATAGACAAAAAACTTACGAGAAATCTTTGTAAGGGTTAAGTTGGAGCCTAAATTAAACGAAGGGTTTCGTATACATCATTTATTGAATATGTGTAAAGTTTTAATATTTATTTAGTAACAGAAAAATAATAATTATAATAACAGATGTTCAATAAACAAAACGAAAATAGTCTGGTATCACTTTTAATGTAAATTTTACAGTTCTGGATGGTATTTTAAAGGTTTACATATACGAAAATCGAACACTGTACATCTTCCGTGCGTGCCGAACAAAGGCGGTCTGCTGAGCGCGTGGGTCAAGCGCCGGCCGTCTCATCCGCCCCCGCTTCCCCGCGCGTACCCCTCTCTCGTCCTAGTGCTGTGCGCAGACAACAGATGAAAATTAAACTAAAATAATATTATATTAGGAATGAAGTCTGTTTTCTACGACTACGACTACAAGTAGAAAACAGAGTTTAGATCACCAACCACAGGCAGCGTGCCCAAAAGGCTGGCGATATGTGTTAAGTGGTGCGTTGTCAGTGATGACACATAGCTTTGAGACTTTGATCGCTAACTGTTGGCCGTACAAGCTCAAAGTCGCGCAAATGGAGAGAGCTAGGCTCGGAGTTTTGCTATGTAATAAAATCTGTCTGAAGACCTAACGGCTGGATCTTTGTCATATTGTTTCGCTTCATCTACGCGATGTGAAACTTATTAGCAACTTGGTAAAATAACTGTCGTACTCATCTTATGAGAAAACAAACATTTAATTTTACATCAGTTGAAAAGAACCCTAAAAATAATATGCAATTCGACATTCCATCACGTTGCAATCTCCACAATAATGGGATCTGTTTTAATCTTCGGTTCTGCGGCCGCTGACGACGCTGTCTGGAGAGCCAAGCGAGCTAGAGTTGGGATCCATAGCTTGTCGATAAAATATCGTAAGTATAAATAAATACTGATTAAAATTTTATAAAAAAATATTGTAGTGGTCGAGAATCAGAGAAAATACTATTTTTAATTCAATAGTTCTTATTTCAGACTATAGATATTTAGAAAAAAACATTTATTGCTCTTATTTTAAGTATAATTTTAACATGAATAGGCAGGTAGTAGTCTGCATCTGAAGTTGATAACCCTTCTTATAGGTACTTTGGTCGATTATCATCAACTCCTGATGCCAATTTTATCACATTTTTATCAAGAAACACTGGATCAAGAGCACACAACGTGCTCTATTGTCCATCGCTCCATGAATGCACAGTTAGTGTCCATCCTCGCCGTTCGTCTCTATCTAGGTTCACAATTTATCTTCCCTATGAAGACTGGAAAACATCGACTTTACCCCACCACTATAAAGACGTCGATAATGCAGCGGGCATCGATGATGGAACACCTCTTATAACTTATCCAGATGAGGCGTTTTACACGCGACTAGAGACGCGCTTAGCCAATCCCACGATCGTGGGATTGGCTAAGCGCGTCTCTCGAAAGTCGAGACAGCGTCGTCAGCGGCCGCAGAACCGAAGATTAAAACAGATCCCATTATTGTGGAGATTGCAACGTGATGGAATGTCGAATTGCATATTATTTTTAGGGTTCTTTTCAACTGATGTAAAATAAAATGTTTGTTTTCTCATAAGATGAGTACGACAGTTATTTTACCAAGTTGCTAATAAGTTTCACATCGCGTAGATGAAGCGAAACAATATGACAAAGATCCAGCCGTTAGGTCTTCAGACAGATTTTATTACATAGCAAAACTCCGAGCCTAGCTCTCTCCATTTGCGCGACTTTGAGCTTGTACGGCCAACAGTTAGCGATCAAAGTCTCAGAGCTATGTGTCATCATTGACAACGCATCACTTAACACATATCGCCAGCCTTTTGGGCACGCTGCCTGTGGTTGGTGATCTAAACTCTGTTTTCTACTTGTAGGTAGTCGTAGTCGTAGAAAACAGAGTTCATTCCTAGTATAATATTATTTTTGTTTAATTTTCATCTGTTGTCCGCGCACAGCATTAGGACGAGAGAGGGGTTCGCGCGGGGAAGCGGGGGCGGAGGAGACGGCCGGCGCTTGACCCACGCGCTCAGCAGACCGCCTTTGTTCGGCACGCACGGAACATGTACAGTGTTCGCCTAGGGCTAGTGTCCACAGCTTAGGGTATTTTCCCCTAAATTTAGGGTATTTCTTGGGCCTAGGGTATTTTTTTGGATATAGATTTTTTTAGGGTAAAACATTTTGATAGTGTGTGACAGATCTGAGGAAAAACTTCTACTAGAATTTAGCAATTTAAGTCTACAGTATATATAAATATATATGAATAAATAAATAAATATTCCTGTAAAAAAATAGTCAACAGTAAAAGGTACAATTCTACTAAAAAGTTTGAATATTTTGTTCTTTACACTTTTTCGGGGAAAACTGTGAAAATATTGTTGAATTAAGGGTATTTTCCACTGAGTGTGGGGGAAAATCAAATTTTAGGGTAGGCCGCACTGCGGCCATGTTGTGTCCAGTAGATATGATAGCGCGAGTGGAGTCGCGCGTAAAACGCCTAATCTGCCCGGTCTTAAGGTCTCCGACTGACTTATTTGCACTAACGTCTCTACCACGTACCAGCCACGGTTCAGTGGGTGGTTACTTTGTTTCGTTAATGAATTAGGGACAGACCTTTACCGGATTGGCTTCTTTTGTTCCCAGGAAATGTCAGGAAGATGGGATAGGTCATTGTCAGGAAGGCGGGATAGGTCATTGTCAGAAAATATAGAGCGGATTTATATTTAGCTTCCTACTTATATAGGTAGGATTATTCACCGCAGTGGGTGAAATATTCGGTTCATTTAATTTAAATAGTGAGCACTGGTGATGATATAGTTGCATCCCTGACTTTAATTTCGGTCCTAAGGTTGTGGGTTCGAGTCCCGGTCCAGCACCATAAGATTTAAGCTTTCTATGAATTGGATGTACCTACGTGCTCAGTCATGCCATTTTCCCTAAGGCCGGTTTACATTAGAGGAGCGAATGCTCATTCTATCCCCACTCTATCAAATTCTTTTAGTGTGAATTCTTTTAGACGTAGAGCATTCTTTCGTTGTTTTTGTTTGCGTTCACAAAGAAAGAAATAATAAAAAAAGCATGAGAAAGAACGCCCTTGTTCTAAGCTCTAGCTCTATGTTCGTTTTGTTTAAACCGGCCTTTACAAAATTAGTGATATTATATGGAAAGAGCTACG
The DNA here is from genome assembly GCA_947579855.1 of Anticlea derivata. Taxonomy (NCBI): domain Eukaryota; kingdom Metazoa; phylum Arthropoda; class Insecta; order Lepidoptera; family Geometridae; genus Anticlea; species Anticlea derivata. Next base: position 11,336,312 of record OX388269.1, read on the forward strand.
AGGCGCATCAATCCTTTCACCACACTGGTTCTTTCACCAAGGTACTCACACCGCAAGCAGGCCTAAGTAAGGTACTTACAGAAGCTGTCACTGCGAGATAAGAGAAGGGACGAATGGGGTATCCGGTCAGGAAATTTGTGTTGAGCTTTTGAACCCCGTTGATGCACGATCGGGATACGCACCCACGACCTTCAGATCGGAAGACGGGGTAACCATTCACGATATCAATTCTGAAATTATTGCTTAGATATACTTACCAAAGATAGTACCTACTTATAGTAGAATTTTTTCCTATATTGTTTTTGAATATACATAGGTATAGGTATCTGTACAAAAGTATCACACTCTTCGGCTTCGAAGTGGAATCAAGTACCTACCTAATAATACCCCCAAATTCCTTAGAGTCCCGAACAAAGCACATTTCTACTGGACACAGAATAAGCAGCAGACACCAAAGGCTGTGTGTGGGTACAAAATTGTAGGTAGTAACGGGGCCGTATACAGGAGCAGGGGTAGGGGGTGAAATCAATCCTTTATAACCCCTTTATGATACGTTATAATCACGGATATATCAAAAAGATAATTACCTACAAAAAGTAAGTAATTATCTACGACCAGCCCCGACTGTTCATGTTTCGCCTTTCAAGTAAATATCACCAATATAATAATAAGTAATATGAAACTCTGGCTGATTTACTGACAATTAACGCACAGCCTAAACAATTAAGTCCTAGAAACCTAAAATTTGTAGGGTAGCTTTTGTGTCATGTTTGTTCTGTGTCTGGGTGTTATATAATCATCTATTACGTATATCAGTCTCTGGTACCCATATTACAGGCTATGCCTAGTTTGGGAGCAGTTGACCGTGTGTGATATGTCCAGAATATTTTTTATTTTATTTATTGTCTTTGACATACAACCAGCACCATACAATCATAGATTATTGAGCCGGACCATTCTTCGGAGCTCAGGCCAAGTTTATACATAAATAATAATAATTATATAAAAGTATAGCCTTTTATTCAGATCCCTTTACAATAATTTAAACTTTAAAACACTGGATTTAATAAACTATTTAAACTTATATCTGTTGTTTTGTTATCTTTCCTAGATCTGTTTGCCACTCGGCAAAGGCCTCCTCCAATTATGCTTACCTTACGTAAGTTTAAACTTATCTACCTGCTCGTAATTCTGAAGTTCCAAAAACTACCCTCAAAAACTGACCCGATCCTGGCTCCATCCCTCCCGGATGCTGTATAATTAATTAATATCAGCCTCCCGGAAACTCTTAATTGCGCTTCATAAACATCCGTATTCTTGTCGCGCTGAATAATTGGGTAATGGCGGGAGTTTCGGCAAGTCTGGTTACTATGTGACTTGGGAATCTACTTACCTACTTATACTTGGTTTTGAGAATATAAGCTATCTAGTTATTTTCGTGGACATTTTTGGAAGGACGATACCAAAGCTGAACTGATTTTTAAATGTACAAAATAGAGTTTATATTAGAATTATTTAAAAACTAGCCTCCACCCGCGGTTTTCCCCCTATTACGTAGATAAAAAGTAGCCTAAATGCTATTCTATATATTCCAAGTTTCATCGAAATCGTTTGAGCCGTTACGGCATGATTGAACCACAAACACCCAAACATCCTCACAAACTTTCACATTCTTCTTCTTGTCGTGTCACTGGTTTTTTCTTGGTCATCCTGTCTTTGATCAGTGACCAGGTTGAGGTATGGTGGCCCTGAAAAGGGCCTATGACCGTCGATGAAAGAATCAGTGTAGTGAAATGATTAAAGTGCGCCTCTTAGAGGCTCCTTTCGTGCACATGTCACATGTCTTCGAATTTTTTAGGTTCTAGGACATGCCGGTTTCCTCACGATGTTTTCCTTCACCGTTTGAGAGCACTAGCATAGCGCACATAAATTTTCCGAATGGAAAATCCATTGGTGCACGACAGGTTTCGAACTCACGACCTGTGGATCGGAAGGCGGGGCCACTACCACCCCTCCACCATTGCTCACTTTCGCATTTATAATAATTAAGATAAATAGGTATCTAAGTAGTGTTAAAAATACGTATAAGCGTTATTATTGGTATCTTCTGCCTGTTTTATAGTACGAATAATAGGTTAGGTAATAAAACAAGTTTATTATTTCCTAATTTATTGTACCTACATTGTTTTTGTAACACGTTACACTAATATGCATTCCTTATAACATCATAGATACACTTGCGTGCATAAAAACTGCAACATAACATAAAACTTATCATTCTACACGACTAATGCCTGAAGACACGCATAGAATGACATACCATTTTTTTTAAAAGACATCTCCATTACTCTTACCACAAAGTACATAGTTACGTTAAGTTCTTATGTCCTAACATGGCGTGGAGATATTTTATTGCCATGTGAATAATAACTTAAGAAATAAACATAAACATAATAACACGGAGACAAATGCATGATTCGCAAATTGTTTCGGATCTGGGTGTTATTTTATCACACACGGTCAACTGATCCCAAACTAGGCATAGCCTGTACTATGGGTACCAGAGACTGATAAACATAATAAATAAATATTTAACACCTAGACACAGAACAAACATCTGTGTTAGTTACAAATGTTTGTTCAGTGCGGGAATCGAACCCGCGACCTCTAGCGCAGAAGGCAGAGTTACTAACAACTGAGCTATGAGGCCAGTTATGGTACCATTGTACTCGTTTCCGATACGACACAGGGAATCCTAGTGAAGGTGATGTGTGTAAATTTTTCTACAAGCCACAAAGGAGGTAAAATTTCATTTCAGGTCAATCATTGAAAGGTGAGAATCGAAGATTCTGCATGGTCCAGTTTTTATGCACGTAAGTTGCAATTTTCAATAGATATAGTTATTCCATTTCACGAAGTCTCGTGAATCATAGCATTTTGAATCTTATGTCAATTATTTAAAGGTTACCCGACAAGCCATCTTGAGTTGGAACAACTATACTAATGTTTTCTCCCAAAACCTATCGATTCAATTACAGACTATGCAACTTTTATAAAACGACGATTTAGGAGCGTAGTGATTATTTCCTAGGAGGTCCTATTAGGTAAACATAAATGTTCGTGTCTTCTTCTTGTCGTGTGACTGATTTATTCTTGGTCATTTTGTATTAGGTCAGTGACCAGGTTCAGTTATGGTGGCCCTAAAAGGGCCTATGATCGTCGGTGAAAGAATCAGTGTAGTGGTTAAAGTGCGCCTCTTAGAGAGACTCATTCATGCACATTTCAAAATGTTTTCAAATGTTTCAGTTTTTAGAAGTTGCCGATCTTCAAGATTGGTGCACGACCGGGGTTCGAACACAGGACCTGTGGATCGCAAGGCGGCGTCACTACCACCAGCCCACCAGAGCTATCAAAGTTCGTGTGAGCAAGTGGCCGAGGTGATGAAGGCTATATAATTCTAATCTGTGGCAACTGCGCGCTAAATTAGTTCGTGGCTTTACGACAGAATAATTTTAAAATTTAACAAATATTGAAGTTCACTTTATCTAAACTACAATATAACAAGTGCCCACGAGTGCTTTTGTGCTTTTTAGAGTTGTCTTCTTGTGTATTTTGAGTAAATGTGTTTCTTTTTCAATTACTTACAAAAGTTGCACAGCCTATGATTGATATCTAACTTTATATTAATACTATAATCTTGTTTAGATTTACGTAACATTATAACGAATACAATATGTACTATACATATAAGCTACTATACATAAATATTGAACATTATATTAGTTAAGTATCGTACACACCAAAGCAAACACATTAAGCATTTTAAAGAAATCCCTTAATACCGAAATACCGTCTATTCTAGTCCCGTAACTTCAAGAGAAGTAGGAATCAGATATTCTGATTAATTTGAGAATTTGTGCAATAGATTTTCGTGCATTCAGACGCAGCGTGGCGTTAATAATGTTTTTTTTTTTTAAACGAAACAATTATTGATTGATTTAAAATGCAATGGTGTGAACGAAGCTTTTTTGGTATTCTGGAGGAATGGTTAGACCATAGGCATTCGTGTAGCGATACACATGCGGAGCGTGCGGCGCCTATCGTTCGGTTCAATACACTCGGTGTTCTTCAAGTTCCCTAATGCGTTTTGGAATCTTCTAGGCTTGGGTCGCGAGGAACAGGCATAGCTTCACCTAGTTTCTAAGACGTTTCAAAGTGATCCTAGTGATTTTATTGAAATAAACGCCTTTTGACTTTGACTTGAAATCGCTCGAAGAAAAATGTTTTTTTTTTATTTCAAAAGCTTATACAAGGCTTATACAGCTAGCCTCCAGTAGTGGAGAGCCACCACAAGAAGAAGAAGATACAAGGTGATTAATAATATGTATTCCATCCCGAAAGGGGCTTATTCTACAGCCAATTGGCAATAAAGTTTGTTTTACGACTTTTGGAAATTCGGTATTTTTCATTGAAAAAACTCTATGCGAAAATCAGCTGTTCTGGGTTCAAATCAGGTCAAACTCAATGAATCAGCGGTTCTAGGTAGCAATCTCGATTCCGAACTTCTTCTTCATTTAGTTATTAGTTCTGAAGATGATAAAAATACCAAAACCAGCTACTTTGAGAAATTTTGTAAACAAAAATTAAAAAAAAAAAACAACAAAATTATATATATTTTTTCGCTAGTATTTTTCCTTTTTTTGATAGAATAACCCCCTTTCGGGATGGTATACATGTTATAAATCACCTTGTATCAAGTATAATTTAGTTGGTTCTAGCTCAGGTACCAAAGCAGTCATATGATTGCAACAAACTTCCTATGTAAAAAGGAGTAAGTACCCACCTAAATAAAAATAAATGACGGTAAGCATACAGTTTAAGAACCCTTAACTCGCTAGTTATAGACTGTATAAGGGAGGTTCTGCGATACGCTGAACGCGACGTAATTTCGGCTGATGTGTCCACAGGCCAAAAGGATAACGCATGATGTATCATAGACATAAATAAATAAATATTCCGGACATATCACACACGGTCAACTGATCCCAAACTAGGCATAGCCTGTACTATGGGTACCAGATACTGTTATACGTAATAGATAAATATTTAACACCCAGACACAGAACAAACTTCGATCGAACATCGACTGGCTTCATAAGCTCAGTTAGTAGTAACTCCGCCTTCTGCGCTAGAGGTCGCGGGTTCGATCCCCGCACTGGACAAACATTTGTGTGATAAACACAGATGTTTGTTCTGTGTCTGGGTGTTAAATATTTATCTATTATGTATATCAGTCTCTGGTACCCATAGTACAGGCTATGCCTAGTTTGGGATCAGTTGACCGTCTGCGATATGTCCGTAATATTTATTTATTTATAGGGAACTTGAATAACACCGGAGCGTATTGAACCGATCGATCGGCGCCGTACGTTCCGCAGATGTGTCGCTACACTTAGGTATGGGGTGCTGCGCCTACATTTAATAACAAATACATTACATTATGCATTATAAAACCATATTTGAATACATGCATTCCCAATGGATTGGGAAATAGTGATTTTAAAAGCACACATTTAAATATAACTCATTTTTTTAGTCTAAAATGAGTGACAATTTCTGTGTACTATTTGAAGATAATTTTCACTAAAAAACGGGATATTTACCAAATTTTGTTCCCCGATATTTGACATCAAATGACAATTTAATTTCATTAGGTATATAACAATATCATGACAAAAATGCATATGACATTAGATGATTATGATAATGACATTTAGATCCACCGACAATAACTTCAGTCAGTGATCATGGCGCATGTAACTGTGCCGAAATATCGGGGAACAAATAAACTCAAAAATCGTTAAAAATATCCCGTCATTTTTGTGAAAATTATGTTCATAACCAAGATAGTTTCAAAAATTATATTTGTAGATAATAATACAAAAAGAGTTACATACAAACCTAACAAACTATTACTCAATAGAATGATTGAGATTCGATGCAAATAATTTACTAACGATACAAGATGCCACTTATTATACGTTATAAAGAATGAGAAACGAAATATTTATTTAAAATTATGATAAAAAATTAAAATTGTTTACGATAAAATATCTGAAATAAGAAAAATAAAATCTTTTAAAGGAATCTCACGGCATATAAACAAATTATATACAAAAAATATTTTGTAACCCTTAATCAGACGTCGGTCGTGTCTCCATATCCAATCACTGAGTTATCCTGAAAATAATACATAAAACCGTTTACTTAAACATGGTGTTTCATTTTTGTATGCTATCCCGAAAGAGGCTTATTCTACATCCAAATGCCAATGTATTTTTCTGTTGAAAAATCTACATTTTAAATTTTTTATGCAAGGTAGGGCACAGCGAGCTGTTCTCGCTCTAAATTGGAGCAGCCCGCCTGGTGAGGTACCTCCGCCGTACAGAAGATCGCAGCCAAATAACATTATTTGTTTCAAATAGTGTTGTGTGCGGTGAGTAAGGTTGCCAGAGCTCTTTAGGGAGGAGGGGGTTCGGGGTCCGCAACGCGTGCGTAATGCCTCTGGTATTGCAAGCGTTCAAATCCTACGGTAAGCACATACCAACAGATGGGCCGTATGCTTGTTTGCCACCATAGTTGTATAAACAAAAATATATATAAAAATCATAGTATTCCCTTTGAGTGGGTTATAAATTAATAAAAAAATGATCATAATTCACTACTCACATGGTCCGATGTGCAATCTCCTTAGCATCTCGTCTCGTAAAGTCCCGAGCGGCCGATGTAGCGCACCCATTTGATCACATCGTGGTCGGAGTAGTTCAGTTTGGGTTCAAAAACTTTGAGGTAGCGGACCTGGAAGAAAATTCACAGGCAATTTTGAAACATAAAATAAATAAATAAATATTCCGGACATATTACACACGGTCAACTGATCCCAAACTAGGCATAGCCTGTACTATGGGTACCAGAGACTGATTGATATACATAATAAATATATATTTAACACCCAGACACAGAACAAACATCTGTGTTAGTCACAAATGTTTGTCCCGTGCGGGAATCGAACCCGCCACCTCTAGCGCAGAAGGCAGAGTTACTACCAACTGGGCTATGAGGCCAGTCAAAAACCGTACACAATTATATTTGCTAAACATGCCCTATTGTGAGGTTTTATTGCTATTCAAATGCGAGAGTAAACCTTAAATTTTTGAGACTGTAAAACTAGTTTACTCTCTAACAAAATCTCTATTTCTATTTCCAGCCGTTTATACCCCACTGCTGGGCAAATGCCTCCCCCCATTCCCTCCAGCCCCATGATCCTGTGCTACGTCAACACAGTACCAGAAATCGGTCAAAACAAAATATCAACTTTGCAATTTTGTTTAGAGCTTGTCCAGAAAGGGCTAATTCGCCGCGAATCGTTTCGCGTGAAGCGAGGTTCTGAATGAATAGAATAGAATGATTATTTATTTGACACATAAAAACACAGAAAATAACAATAAAACAAGAAAATTAGGTAGGTACTGGACGCCAATACATCGCGTCCACAAGCACCGCGCGTAAGTCTCGTGCACTTCGCCAGACTCTCGGTTCGCGCTTCATACGCGCGTATTGCGAGTGCGGTTTCGATTCCCGCAACGGGACAAATATTTAAATGATCTGCAAATATTTGTTCCGGGTCCGCGTGATGTGGTACCATGGTACTCGTAGATTCCGATACCCACGACACAGGGAATCCTAGTGTGGGGTTAGGACTATGTATTACTGTTGGGTGTAAAAAAATAGTTACCTTGAAGCCGGAAGGCGCAAAAGGCACCTCAAATGCCATAGAGATGGGCGGGCGAGTCCATTTCTTCTTAGTATCGGTCTCCAAGAGCTCGATCTCTGCAGACAGCTGGGTCTCCTTCATGCCGGCCATGCGTTTGATCCTGAACAAATATTGTTTACTAGCTTCCACCCGCGGCTTTGCTCACGTGTTACCTACGTAACAAGTAGCCTATATGCTATTCTAGGTAAAGAACTTATCTATTCCAAGTTTCAAAGAAATCAGTTGAGCCGTTACGGCGTGATTGAACAACAAACATCTAAACATCCAAACATCCTCACAAACTTTCGCATTTATAATATTAGTAGGAAGTAGGATATTAGTTGGTACAATTATTTGTTAAAAAAAACTGCTCGTCACTGGTCTTAATGCAAGACGACCAAGAAAGAACCAGTGATACTGCAATCAAGCAAAATAAAATTCACTTCCACTCACTTCCAGACAATGGCGTTCTCCGAGGCCTTATACTTGGCCTTGCCCTTCAAGCAGATAAGTTGGACGCCGCTCGTGTTGAGAGGCGTGGGGATCTTGACCTCGATCTTCTGGCCGAGCAGCGACGGCTTGAAGTTGGACTTGAGCACCACCTTCACCTCCATCTTGGTGCGGCCCACCTCGCGCACGAGGGGGATCACGCGGAACGGCAGGGAAATGTCCTTTGTTGTGCGGTATCTGTAAATAATATAGGTAGGTATATATACAACGTGATTCATAACATGTTTACCATTCCGAAAGGGGGTTATTCTATCAACGAAAAGAAATAATATTAGGGAAAAAACATCAATATTTTCATTTTGTTTTTTTTATTTTTTCGCACAAACTTTTTTTTAGTATATTTATCATCTTTAGAACTAATATCTAAACGTACAAGAAGTTCGGAATCAAGATTGCTACCTAAAACAGCTGATTCATTGAGTTTGACATGTTTTGACCCCAAAACAGCTGATTTTCGTATAGGGTTTTTTTAATGAAAAATGTCGTATTTCCAAAAGTCGTAGAACAAACTTGATTGCCAATTGGGAGTAGAATGAGCCCCTTTCGGTATGGCATACATTATGAATCACCTTGTATAGGCCTTTAACTTTTGAGCTCGAACTCGCCGTCGGGCGGGATGAACGAGTACACACACAAAATCGTTCACAAAAATCATCTGAAAACCAGCGCCGCTACACTTCATGTGCGGCATCAATGCTGAGATGGTACCTTTTTTGGCTCACGCATGCACCTCGGCACGGACTAATGAATACCCTAGTTTTGTTACTTCCTACCTACTTTTGTTTTGTTTCCACCCTACCTTTTGTATTGTAACCTGTACATAGGCTCGTATTCAGAGACAAGACTCGAGCATTGATCTGTACTTAAATCTCGATTTGTCTCGGCTCGAAACGTCAATCAGACGAAATCGGTGCTTGAGTTTAGATTTGATTAGACATTAATCAAATGACATTTTCGTTCCGTTACACATACTTTGATGCATATTTATACTTCACTTTATAGTTCTGTTCTATTTCCACCCTGGCTGTTTGAATTTTTGCGTAAAACGGATCGTAAATTATAAATAAATCAAAATGAAACGAGAACATTTGAGTACAGATTTGAGACTCGATTCAGCTGAGAGTAGTTTAAGTACCGTTCTTGAATAAAAGCTATGTTTGAGAAGAGATTCAATACTTAAGTAGAATTCAGCTGATCTGTGATTAAATCTAAGTTTGAGTCGTGTCTCTGAATACGAGCCCTAGTGTCTTTTTAATTAGTTAGTGCTGTGCTTGTGTGTCCAAAATAAATGTTTTTTTTTCTTTTCTTTCTTCAAAAAGCTCACCGCATGAGCTCGAACTCGCCGTCGGGCGGGATGAAGGAGATGGAGTGCTCGGTCTCGAACTTGCTGAGCTTCACGCACTGGTGGAACTGGCAGTCGTCGATCACCACCACCGGCTTGCCCGAGCGCGCCGCCTCGCTGTCCGCGTTGCCCGAGATGCCGCCGCCGCTCGGCGACAGCACTGCAACACCACCACACAACCAACCGATAAATACAATATCACTAGCTGGTGCCCGTAAAACCAGGCGGAGAGATTCGCAGCAATAAATAAAAAAAAAAAAAAAAATCCGTACATATCACACACAAAATAGGCATTGCCTGTACTATGGGTACCAGAGACTGTTATACATAATAGATATATATTTAACACCCAGACACAGAACAAACATTAGTGTTAGTCACAAATGTTTGTCCAGTGCGGGAATCGAACCCGCGACCTCTAGCACAGAAGGCAGAGTTACTACCAACTGAGCTATGAGGTCTGTCTTGCAATTGATTGAAAGATATCTCACTGGACACACCTTTCTCGACGTGTCATCAAAACAGATAGATCGAACAGCAGAATGGATTGTTTTTAAAACAGATTACCAAGAAGCGGGATTGAAAAAAAATAAAAAATAGGCTGGTGGCCGCAACTTCGTCTGCGCAGGATTAGTATTTCGAGTAGCTAGTAGTCATATTTTGGACAATTCACACAATATCTTTATAAATTGTAGCCTATGTGTTAAACTGATGTATAAGCTATATTATTGTGAAGTTTCATTAAAATCCATTCAGTAGTTTTTATTTGAAAGAATAACAAACATCCATCCATCCATACTTACAAACTTTCGCGTTTATAATATTAGTTTCAACTGTGGGTAATTATATTAATTAATTTGTGGGTAATCCTTAATATACTAAAATAATCTAAATAACTATTTAACTAACGACTAAGTACTAACAAAAATGCGACTGGTTTTTTTACGAGTAGGTGTCATAAAAAATCCAGTCGATCCCTGTCGCCACCAGATGGTAGCGTGCCCAAAATACTGGCGGCATTGCCACGTTGTATGGCAATGCTTATTCGCTGACCGAAGTAAAAGCCAGCATTTTGGTCACGCGTAGACTCTAAAAGTCTCCCCGCCAGGTCCTTGTAAATATTGTGTGCCCCTGATCCCCATGGGCCTAATGTCTCTACCCCAAACGGCTCGAACATATAGCCTCTATCAAGAAGCATATATTTGCGCCGTTTGAGGGACTCCGCTGATGCTGCTGCGGAGCCAGCCCGTACTGATGTGCTGGGAAGATGTGACGGCGCTAGAGTATCGACGCAGGTAGCGTCCCATACTAGAGGCCGTCCCATCTTCCAGGGGATAAGTGTCATGCCATCGGGTCTTTTACCATCGTCTCGCATTAAGCCGCTCGGTTCTAGAACAGCTGTAACGTTGACGCTGGTAAAAGCCTGACGGATAATATCATTTAAAGAGTTATGTCGAGGCACACATCCGGCACTGCGGGCACATGAAAGTGCGTGGTGACCGAAACAGTCAGCGGTCTCACCACATTGGCACCGATGTGCCACTTGACAGGGAGAACCTAGGCGCAGAGAGGTTGCCACCCGGAAGGTATTGTTGTCTAAATTTTTGGAAGGCAAAACATGTAGCCAAAGTCCTGACTCCCACTCCGAGACGGCGAAGAGACGAGCGCGCTCTGCTGGGCAGCTGGACGTTTCAATTAAATGTTTCCGTTCCAGCTCACAGAGCGGCTCATCCCACAGTCTCTGAGAGGATAGGACCTTTGGCATGTCGGTGTTGGGGCAGGCTATTTTAATATTAGTAGGACCTAACCAATATTCTGCGATATTTATCCGATTAAAATATATCATCTAACCAAGATTCTGCGACATTTAACCGATTTTTAAATATATCATCTAACCAAGATTCTGCGACATTTAACCGATAAAAAAAAATCATCTACCCAAGATTCTGCGACATTTAACCGATTAAAATATATCATCTAACCAAGATTCTGCGATATTTAACCGATTAAAATATATCATCTAACCAAAATTCTGCGACATTTAACCGATTAAAATATATCATCTAACCAAGATTCTACGCCATTTAACCGATAAAAATATATCATCTTACCAAGATTCTGCGACATTTAACCGATTAAAATATACAATAAAACATACCACTGCCCTTCCCTTTGGCCTCCATAACAATCTTGTCGTTTATGCCGAACTTGCACTCCGGCATGCCAGAGAGGTACGACTTCATCACCACTTTACCAGCAACGTGAGCTGACAACACTTGACCTGCAAAAAAAAAATTACTTAGCTAAGAGCTAAAGTTCTCGAATGGCGACCACGAAGGCCCCCCACCGGTGCACAGTGGGTTGAAATGGCTAAAAAGCGGACTTACGATTTTTTGTTTAAATAGTTTATTTTGATTATGCCAAACGATAAAGCTAACTTTTATCGTTTGGCATAATCAAAATCGTTTCATCAATCATCATTTCGACCCACTGTGCGATGGACCGACGACATTGTTAAAGGAAGGAAGTTGATGGAAAAGACTCAAGACGTTCGTCATTCAAGTCTTTGGGGGAGGACCATGTCCAGCAGTAGATTTCTTCAGGCTGATGATTTTTTTTTATACAACTAAGGTGGCAAAGTGGCTTACGACAAGGTAAGGTCAGTGGTTACCGTAGCCTATGAACGCTTGCAATACCAGAGGCATCACACACGCGTTGCCGACCCCTAACCCCTCCCCTTAATGAGCTCTGGCTACCTTACTAAAAATCGAATAATTACCTTCTTCTTCTCGTGCCACTGATTCTTTCTTGGTCATCCTGTATTATATCAGTGCGCAGGTTGAGGTGTGCTAGCCCTGGAATGGGCCTATGACCATCGATGAAAGAATCAGTGTAGATGAAAGGATTAAAGTGCGCCTCTTAGAGAAAATAGAAAATAGCTTTAAGAAAAATACAAAAGATTTCTCCAGGGCAGGCAACGCATTAGCAATGCTCCAGGCCCCCAATTCTACTAATTCAATGACTTGAAAAAAAATGATAATCGCATGATAATGATCGCACCATCATCATTCAGTCGCTGTTGAATTGAATTCTTTAGAAACAACTGTATGAATTTAGATGATTTTGGTGATAAATTAAGATTGAATTCTGTCAAATTACACTTATTTAATGAGGTTTTAATTATAAGGTACAAAGTTGCAGTGCACAGCACAAAGGTCGTAAAAGTAATGATTTTACATATTTAGATTAGGTAGGTACCTAGGTAAGTAGGATTGCGCGTCGGAAACCAGTAGGCGCTGCAACAGTCGCCACCTTCGTTTCTTTGATTTCATTGGTTCATTGGTTTCACAATGAATGCCATTGATATACGACTGTGATAGCAGAATACCAAGTGTCAAAAGTGGCTATTTTGCCATTGAACCATTGTCATTTTGAAAACATTGAATTAGTAGAATTGGGCCCAAGGTGTTTCAGATGTCAATAGGCGACAGTAACAGCTTTCCATCAGGTGGGCCGTAAGCCTCTTTGCCTCCGTAAAACCAAGTATAACTTAAATGCTGATAACTATTTTTAGTCTGTCTGTACCTACCTATGTAATTGCTGCAAATATTTTTTTATCAAAAACAAAAAGAAAAAAAACATAAATTACCTTGAGGCGACATAAGTAGGTTGACATACTCAAGTACGTCGAGGAATAGTTCATTGCGCCTGTACTTAATGCCCTCGCGCCGCCAGCCGATCTGACCCGTCACCTGATAACAAGACACACAATATTTTTGTTTATTAGCGGATATTGGGAAAGTGCTAATTGACATTTTTGGAGTTAAATATTTTTCATGTAAAATCTTCATCATCATTTCAGCCGTACGACGTCCACTGCTGAACATGGCCTCCCCCACAGACAGAGCGAATTCCTTATCATGTGGGGGGATTTGCCCATACTCACCACGCTGGGCATGCGGGTTGGCGAGCGCAGTTAGAGCTATCCCTTAGCTTTTTTCCCTTAGTCGCCTCTTACGACATACGCGGATAGGTAGATATGGAGGGGCCTATTCTTCAGCCGAGGCCACCACGGCCAAAATCTTACTAATATTATAAATAAATAATAAATATTCCGGACATATCGCACACGGTCAACTGATCCCAAACTATGCATAGCCTGTACTATGTGTACCAGAGACATAGTACATACATAATAGATACAAACATATATTTAACACCCAGACACAGAACAAACATATGTGTTAGTCACAAATGTTTGTCCAGTGCGGGAATCGAACCCGCGACTGGACAAACATTTGCGAAGAAACCTCTAGCGCAGAAGGCAGAGTTACTACCAACTGAGCTATGAGGCCAGTCAAAGCAAGTCAATTATAAATGCGAAAGTTTGTTGCTGTAGCGAAGATCTCTCAAACAACTTGGGCAAATTGCCTTTGTATATATATTTGTGAGATCATAACATTCGAACCGTGAATGCGAAGTTTTTTTTTTAATGTTATACGTAGGCAAACAGGCTTACGGCCCACCTGATGGTAAGCGGTTACCGTCGCCTATTGACATCTGCAACACCTGGAGCATTGCTTATGCGTTGCCTGCGCTGGATAAATCTTTTAGTATTTTTTTGTATTTGTTTGGAATTTAATAGGTCAACAGGTTGTACTATCAAGATTTAACTCTTAGGGGTCCAAAAATGGGTTTTAAATATATAATAATACAAATACGTGAATTGCGGTAAAATATTATGAAAGAGCTTTGTTAATACATTCCAAAACTATTTTGATTCTAGGCCAAATGGTTTTTGGCATACAACAAAAATGCAACATTTGAAAAACCAATACAACTTGATCTCCTATATGTTTAAGTTTCAATGAGTTCATAGTTCAGGTAATATTGGTTATTAGTTAGTTCAGGCTAAAGATTTGATTTTCGAAGTTTATCTTGTGCCTCAACTCAATCCTTCAAAAATTATAATAAAAAGGTAGAATGTTTACCTGTGAAGTGATTTGCGCCTGCTCCTCTTTGGAGGCCGATTTAATCCCCTGCTGAGTGATGAATGTCTTCAGGACTCCTGTGTCAGAGTTCTGAGGGTAGCCAAAATCAAGGATTTCTGAAACAATTAATATTCAACTTAGATAAGCATACAAAACCTGGCGGAGAGATTCGCAGATAATGATTGAGTATGGTATAAATAGACTCAAACGGCAAATTGAATTATTAATTTTTTTAAATAAGCCACAAAGAAAAAAAAAACAATATGTAGCCGTGTTGGCTGTGGGAAGTACCCCGACTATAGATCCGAAGATCGTAGGTTCGAGCATGATCGTGCAACAATGGTTTTTATGTTCGAAAAATTATAGTGTGTGTTGCTCAAAACTGTGAAGGAAAACATCGTCGCGAGGAAACCAGTAAATATCCTTATATGCGGCGATGGGCGATAGTAGTGAAAGGTTGCAACCTTTCACTACTGCAAAATGTTACCAAAATGTATGGACATGCCTCTGACTAACCCCCTAAGACAACTTCTAGGATCCGATCGCCTGGAGATCTGAGAATTGTGGGGCATTTTTTATTCTTTAATGTACTTCAATCATGTTCAGCCGCTATGGTGTGTATTCAGAAAATAGTTTAAGAGACAGTATGTCATAGGCTGCTTTTTATACCACGCGTAAGAAGTCGCAGGCGGTAGCTAGTTATCAATATAAAACATGGCTTACCATCAAGAAGCTCATAGATAAGTACAAAATTGTTCTTGATGTTTTCCTCAGAGATCTTGCCGAAGTATGACTGCATCACATCGATGATCTTAAGTAGGAATTCAAACACCATCGCAGCGTTGACATTCTGCTTCGTGACTGCTGCCAGCCAGATGTTAGCTCGCTAGAAAAAGGAATTGGTTTATCATTAGAGTAAGCTGTGCTGGCCTAGTAGGAATATATCGGTCATAGTAATCCGAATAAATGCACCTATGATTTTTTTTCTATTTGAAAAAAATATAACAAATATTAAAAAAGAAAAAAAAAAACAAGCATCATCGAAAAAAATTATAGGCCCCAAGCCGTGTTTGTTGCCAGATTCTTCTAGGCTTGGTCGCGAGGAACAGGCATAGCTTCACCTAGTTTCTAAGACGTTTCAAAGTGATCCTAGTGATTTTATTGAAATAAAAACCTTTGACTATGAGCATACTAGCAGACCCCGCAAACGGTGTTGTGGCATAATGGAAAATACCTACCAAATATACATAAAAAAATTCATAAATAAAGAACTTTATTCTCAAAAGAAATTACATTTCTCTTCATGAGAAGTTAACAATTTTAACTTAGTTATTATAAAAACAGTGAGCATGCAGTACTAACAATTGTTAAGATACAGGTATATAGGTATCAGTAAGTATCTACCTATCATCGTAATTATTATGGAAGAGTTAACGTACATAATTTTAGTGAGGGTAGTTAGTAAAAAATAGATAGCATACATTGAATAAGCGGACGGCAATATTGTTCAAGAATGCAACAACGATAAATATCGGTCGAGCCGCTTCGGAGGAGTGACCACAACACCGTGACAAGAGATTTTTATATACTTAAAAGAAGATTACAATGCGCTCAAATCGGTGAAGGAATTATGTTATAACGAAATGGTCAATAAATTAATTGAATTGAATTAATCGTAAGCAAACCAGTAAGTATTCTTATAAGCGGCGATTGGCTTGCAACCTGTCACATATTTACTCACTACTGCAAAATATGAGTATATGCCACATGTATTTTTTGGAATTGCCTCTAACTACGCCCCTAAGATATCGTCAAGGATCTGACGACGACGGTGGCGTGGTGATGGTAAGAGTTCGATTCTGCAGCGGGAATCGAACCCAGCGGGACAAGTGTTTGAATGATCTGCAAATATTTGTTCCGGATCTTGTGTTTTAGTACCATGTGCATGAAAGGAGCCCCGCACTCTAAGAGGCGCACTTTAATCCTTTCAATATACTGATTCAATCACCGACGACGGTCATTGGCCCTTTTCAGAGCCACCATACCTCGACCTGGTTACTGACCTATACAGGATGATCAAGAAAGAATCAGTGACACGACAAGCAAGCAACCATGGTACTCGTAATTTTTTTCTTTTTGATACCCACGACACAGGAGTCCTAGTGTGGGGTCAGGACTATGTATGTGTCTGTTGGGTGTTATTTTTATTTTTTTTATACAACTGTGGTGGCAAACAAGCATAAGGCCCACCTGTTGGTAAGCGGTTACCGTAGCCTATGAGCGCTTGCAATACCAGAGGCATCACGCACGCGTTGCCGACCCCTCCCCCTCCCCCCTAAAGAGCTCTGGCAACCTTACTCACCGCAGAAACACAACACTATTTGAAACAAATAATTTTATTAAGCTGCGATCTGCCGTAAGGCGGAGGTACCTCCCAGGCGGGCTGTTCCAATTTAGAACGAGAAAATCTCGCTGTGCCCTACATCCTCCAAAATTATTATTTTACCTGAGATCATGTCGTCCATGTTTATAGATAACATTTATTTATGAGTTAATGTTTAGCTTTGTGGAATTCATTCAGTGTTCACAACAATGAAAATTGACTGGCCTCATACCTCAGTTGGTAGTAGCTCTGCCTTCTGCGCTAGAGGTTGCGGGTTCGATTCCCGCACTGGACAAACATTTGTGACTAACACAGATGTTTGTTCTGTGTCTGGGTGTTAAATATATATTTATTATGTATATCAGTCTCTGGTACCCATAGTACAGGTTATGCCTAGTTTGGGATCAGTTGACCGTGTGTAATATGTCCGGAATATTTATTATTATTATAATGAAACATAGAACAGGTACCTGCTAATATTTATTTAATTTATAATGGAACAAAAACAACTTGTGCTTTGACTGGTTATTATTATTATGTACTAGCTTCCGCCCGCGGCTTTGCTCGCGTGGTACTTATGAAGATAAAAAGTAGCCTATATGCTAATTCAGACTACAATCTATCTCTGTTCCAAATTTCATCTAAATCCGTTGGACCGTTCTGGCGTGATTGAACCACAAACATCGAAACATCCTCACAAACTTTCGCAGTTATAATATTAGTAAGACACTTGGTACTTGGACTGGTTTCCGCAATTAGGCCGCACTGGTGGGCCGTTTTTGCGTGTCAGAGTGTAGGCTGCTAGTCCAACCATTAGTAGGACTATATTAGTAGGACAGTAGGATAGGATGGTCACCAAATAGACACGCGAATCTCTCGCGGAATACCCTCTTCCAACGTGAGCTTACCTTGATATGAAAGAAGCTGGTTCGAGCGATGTTGGTGACAGGCGAACGGACCTGCTGCCTCGCATGGATCACATTCACTCGGAACGCGTCCACTGCATTGCGGCCGATGTCATCGCGGTACACCCGCGATATCAGCACCTCGCCCTTATGGTTGTATACAAAAAGGCCTCCGATCATTTTGAGTTGGGCCTGCAGGGGAAATTATTATTAGTCGGTGTGCTTGACTATGTCAGCAATCTTTAGGCCTCTTTTTCGACTCAATCATCTATCTACCAGCCTGGATGTAGACCGGCTGCTAGCACATGCTGAAACAGGCCCACATCCATCCCCATCCCTCATAGATGCTCTCCGGGGGCATTCCATCAGTAGGTGGTAAACATCCTCTCTAACCTAGCATATTTTGCAGTTCAGGATCTTATTAGGGGAAATTATGCAAACAATTATAATTTCATTTAGAAAAAGTTCTCCAATCTAAGTATAGGACAATTTCAAGTGGGAGGTAACTCGACTTTTGATCTGGAGTTCAGATTTGCACTTTCAATCCGGTACACGAATTATTTCGTTTGAAAAATGTATGTTGTGTCTATTTACATAAAATACCACGCTGGCTTAGTGGGAGGTAGCTTGACTTTTGATCTGGAGGTCAAAACGGTTCAAATCTGGTAATGCATCGATGGATTCTTTTATTTGGAAAATTTACGTGCGCTTTATGACGTGGCTAAAACTATGAATGGAAACATCATGAGGAAACCAGTTGGTATTCTCCTAACTGGCAATCGGCTTGCAACATTAAAAAAACATAAAAGAACCTATTTTTTTTAAGTAAAATTTTTTTGGTACTTTTTAAATGAAAGTTCAAAACGCTCATACAGAACACCCAGTATATAATATTCAGGGTACATACAGATAGGAAGGTTAAACTGCAGATAATTACTGAGGGAAGGGGGTGTGCCAAATTAAGTCTACCCTCGCGTGAAAACTACTCAAAAAACTAATAATTTTGTCGATAAATATGGTACAAAGCACGATTTCTTGACCATGAATCATTTTAACAGGATATCAGGATTCAGCAATGGACTATGGCAATGGGACGATTGATCTGCCTTCCTGAACATAGGAAACGAACTAGAATAGAAATGCCAAGATATAACTCACCTAACGGTCTTCTCACTAAAACATTAGAATTATTCTCTACTGCTATAATATTTTATCAACGTAGACCGTAAGCTAGGCTCATTTTTATCGCAAATTCTGCTGAAAAATTACGATAGCCGCCCCCAAAACAAAATGCAGGAAGGAAGATGAATGAATGAAATGATTGAAACGTCACTTCACTTCACTTTTCTCTTAGTGCTGTCAGAAATAAACACCTGTGTAGCCGTATTATCTACAAATTGCCGTATTTTTACATACAATACCGAAGTTACATACCTTATTTCAAAAACCACTTGGGCTAAAATTGGGCCGAAAATTGGAACAATTGTCAGAGTAAGCAAGTACATTTATTATTATTGTTAATAATATTGTGAACTAATTCAAATCAATTAATCACAAGGAAATTACATTTACGAATACGAGTCGTACCTACCTACTTTTTTTTTAAAACAAAAACAGAAAATTAGTTCGATAGGTGTTTTACTGAATTCATTTTAGATAGGTACTTTAGTAATGTCCCGAAAACCGAGACACTTGGGCCGAAAAAATATTTAGTCCTAAGACGTCTCCACTTGCCTATGTTATTTTTCGAGCAGTAGGTATTTTAGTTCCCATAATTCCAATCACTATTCATTAGTCATCTTTAAGTACCTATATAATAACTTTAGATTGCTTTCAAAATTAAGTGATCGGTGAATTTCGTTTCATTTATCATCATAATCACCAAGCGTTTTGTTCGATATTAGTCCGTTGTTTTTTTTTTTTATTTTTGTCGCTCGCTCGACTTTTGCATTTGCCATGTCCGTTGTTTTACTCAAAGTTAAATTGCCGTAAGACAATGCTAGCCA
The DNA here is from genome assembly GCA_947579855.1 of Anticlea derivata. NCBI lineage: Eukaryota > Metazoa > Arthropoda > Insecta > Lepidoptera > Geometridae > Anticlea > Anticlea derivata. Next base: position 11,356,262 of record OX388269.1, read on the forward strand.
CTCACAATCGATGATCATTCACAATCATTCTCAGTTCGTTCGACGGAACAGATAAAAAATCCTTTTTAGTGTTGCGCTGTTTTTTTTTTTTTGTAATACCGGTATTTTCTCCATTCAAATCGCGATTGAATTAGTACTATCGGCTTATGAACTCGCCACTTAGTTTATTGATTTTCTGTCAAAAACATTACACCAAAATGTATACACTGCTGGCTGAGGTACTACACGCACGATAAATATTTAGATTATTATGAAATACAACTCATCAATAGTATAAAATATAACTCATTCATTTGTTAAATTAATACAATATGGTACAATATAGGAAGCGCATCGTAACACAATGCGTGTATAAAATATTGTTATAAAATACACTGGATTTTTTGTAAATATTATAGTGAGTAACACTACTATCTATCAGTGATTATTAATTTATTAGACTCACCTACGAGCCGTGAATGTAAGCATTAATGGTTAAGCAACGAGATGTTACGGTACATCATAGTGTTCACAGCCGTTTGTGCCCGTTTTGTGTCCAGTAACGATTTTGGACAAAAATATCCGGCCACCAAAGGGGAAGTATGGCCAAAACCCAAATTCCAAATAACTGAAAATATTTATTACAACATATATACTCAAAATTTTAATATTACGGTAAGTTCAAAACATGCTTTTTTTTTAAACAAAACAAATCATTTGGTTACCTAGCTACCTGTTTTATAGTATGTACCGAACTAAGACTATGTAATACACTACGTGTACCTACTACAACTTTTTACATTTTATTATAGTAAAATATCCATTTTATAGAAAAAAATAATATTAATTTACTCTGAGCATGGGCTCTATTCAGAAAATAGTTTATAGTTGCATAGAGTGTTGTATGCTTTTCTGAATATTACTTGAAAGTCGAAGAGCTATACCTAGGTAGTAGGCAGGCGTAGCTGACTTTTTCAGTATTATTAAATAAGGACGTCTCACTGCCATTCAAATGCAAGCGAGTCAGCACTAATTTGTAACATAAATCATTGAGATTGTCAACTTGGGTTCGCCTAAAAAAAATCGCAAAGTTGGATGGTATTGGCGCGCCAGTTTTATTGTATAAGTAAAATGAGAATGACATTCGCATAATTGAGGATGATTTTAACAATCCTAACTGAGAGATTTGAAATATAAAGGAAGGAAGTTGAGGTAAATACATTTTCTCTTGTACATTTATAAAAGTTTTAGATATTGCTTAGAATGTTAAAATCATCCTCAAAGTTGCGAATGTTGTTATTGTTTTGCCTAATAGCACCGCTGGTCAGAATTGGGGTAGGGACCTACCGGTATACCTACCTACCTGCTAAGCGCTTCCATGTGCAAATGAACCAGTTGGCCCGGGCTCAACTATTTGGTCAGACGCTTGCGCTCGGGCGGCCTATTAACTCCATTAGCAGGTTTGGCCATAATGTAGATAAGGTATTGCCTCTACTTAGTCGTCAGGATTAACTATTGATTGCTTCGTCAGTTTAAATTGATTCACAAACTGTATTTTCCACCAGGTGACTGGTGAAACATGTGAGATCCTCACCAAAGCAATAGGACGATATTCGTTCTTCATGAGGAACACAAATCGGCTAGCCAGACGTGTTGGAAGAAGATCTGTAGACCGCACTAGAAGATCAACTGATCCTAACTTCAAGGGACAAATCCTCACACTGAATGTGAAACTTACAGCACCATGCGAAGAGAATCCGTATTTTGGGATGGATGAGAGTTGTAAGTTTTAACTATATATAATTTCCTTCACCATCATCATTAAAATCATAATCAGCCTGTAGAAGTCTACTGTTGGACATAGGCCTCCCTGAAAGAGTTCCATGACGAACGGTCTTGAACTTTTTCCAAGCATCTACTTCCTGCAGCTTTAAAAATGTCGTCGGTCCCCAAAATCGTGGGGGGGCCTTCCAACACTACGTCGCCCGGTTCGTGGTCGCCATTCACTACTTACATTTCATCATGGCAGCGCCACGTCTGCCAGGCAGAATGCGATCTATCAAATTTCCTTCTAATACTTGTTATTAGGTAGGTTAAATAGGCTAGATCATACGAATATGCTACGAACGCTAACCAGTTTGTAACTATTATAACTACCAACATAAATCATACTTTTTATTGCCTGAAATACATGTGTTATAGATGTTATATACATTTTATAAAAGTGGCAATGTATTCAGGCCTGCAATTTTCTACCTGTCTATAATGTTGATATATAAAGGTGTAGGTAAATAGGTAGCAATTGTGATCTAGGTATTATCAAAATTGGGGGTGGTTTTAGTTATGTATACCTAGTTTAAAACTATAGTAGATATAATCAAAACAAATTTCAATAAACTTAACGCTTACTAACTCTTCGATGCATCATTAAGTACATACGTACTTTAAGTACTGTTGTAATTAAGTCTTTTATTGTTTTTGGAGCAAACTCTAGGTGCTTATTGTTAACAATAGCTGCTTTAATTTCAAGGTCGATATAATGTAAACATTCAATTGGTATGATTAAGACTTCTGCAGCCTTATTACGAAGGCTAGTCCTAGACTTTCGATAAAATCGGGCTTATACCAAGACTTCGATTTTTCTTATTATGAAACGTGGTTTACCATAACCGGGTCTAGACCTGGTTTAGCTTTGGTACCTAATTGGTATAAATCACAAATTTCAATAGGTACCATTCGATCAATTTGACGTGAATTTACTTTATGAGTGTGACGTATATAGGCAAATGAATGAAAGACTTAACAATACGGGTTTAGTTAGTATAGCTAGGATAAAACCGAGTTTCATAATAAAGTCAGGTTTCAGCATGGTTTAAGGCAGTGTTATCATTATTATTTTTTTGTGTATCCTGCTCTTTATTTGTACCTATTTAAAGGCAATAAATGATTTTTTTTATTTTATTTAGTTATTTATCAAAGAAGATCAGACTAGAAAGGCACAGGTTTAGGCTTAGCTTAAACCTAATTTCATAATGAGGCTGCTCTAATCCCATACAATTATTATCATTAACAGGTATCCATACCTCTTTTAGCTAAGTACGTAAGCGTGTTTCTTAAGAATTTAATCTCGTTGTGATATTGCAAAACAATCACATCGCCTCAATACATTTTACACTCGGAGATAGATAACTTCATGACCTCTTTTCTGTGTAGTTCATTCGACTTTTCTTGATAACGCGTAAGGTAAATAACTGGAGATTTCAAGAATAATGAAAACAAACAGGATAATTCTGCAATATATTGAAATTTTCTCTTTAAAAACCATGAAACACAGTTAGGATTGAGGAATCCACATATTGTCATTTGACTAAGTCTCTCCTGTCAAGGCCGACTGGGTTGAGAGAATTGTAGAGGATGCTGCTGGGCATCCCCTACAATTCTCTCCTCTGGGGATGCTGCAAGATCAGAAATGAGGAAATCCGTATAAGAACCAAGGTCACCGCAAAGCTCTCAAAATTAGCAAGTTGAAGTGGCAGTGGGCAGGCCATATAGCTCGCAGAACCGATAACCGTTGGGGAGTAAAGATTCTCGAATGGCGACCACGAACCGGGCGACGCAGTGTTGGAAGGCCACCCGATGGACCGACGACATTGTGAAGGTTGCGGGAAGTCGGTGGATGGAGAAGGCTCAAGACCGCTCGTCATGGAACTCTTTGGGGGAGGCCTATTTACAGCAGTGGACTTCTTCAGGCTGATGATGATGATGATGCTGCTGGGCAAGCTAAAACCTATTTCGGATAATGATGACGTGACTGGTAGGTACCCACTGTTATCTAAAAATGTTGGATTTAAATCATTAAACAAGATTTTTATTTAAAGATAATCTGACTGTGAATCCTACCTCTGAAATCAAGAGCTCTTCAATTTGGGGCGTGTTGAGAGGATTGGAGACTTGGACTCATTTGTTTTACATAGAAGGCGATGAAAACGTAAGCATATTATCAGACTTTACAATAACACAATAATTAAGACAATATTTTATACAATTTGCACTGCAATTGACGACAAAGCTACATTTTTCATTAAAAGTACTTAGCAAAATTGATAAGTTCTACTTTTAAAGGAAAACGTAGATTTGTTTTTTTTTTTATGTTATACGGAGGCAAACAGGCTTACGGCCCACCTGATGGTAAGTGGTTACCGACGCCTATTAACATCAGCAACACCTGGAGCATTGCTAATACGTTGCCTGCCGAACCCCTCCCCCCCTAAAGAGCTCTGGCAACCTTACTCACCGCAGGAACACAACACTATTTGAAACAAATAATGTTATTTGGCTGCGATCTTCTGTAAGGCTGAGGTACCTCCCCAGGTGGGCTGCTCCAATTTAGAGCGAGAAAATCTCGCTGTGCCCTACCTCACTCTCTCTTCTTGTTGTTCATCTAGTATCTGTATAAAAAGTAGCATAAGCGATTCTCTAGCGCGGCTCTTCCAATATATCTGTATTAAGCATGCCAAAATACACATAGATCTGTTGCTTCGTTGCTGCATGAAATCAGGACAAAAATCAACCAAATTGTGTAAAATATGTTTTCAGGAGATAAGAATAAATAAAACAGACATAGTAGACGCGCCACGATACACACACAGAGGCTTGCTCATCGATACTTCCAGGCACTACATTTCTCTGTCAAACATTCTCAAGACATTAGATGCTATGACGATGAACAAAATGAATGTTCTGCATTGGCACATCGTCGATGACCAGAGTTTTCCATACCAAAGTGAAAAGTTTCCTAACTTGAGGTGAGCCTTTATTTAACCTGGAATGGTCTTCAATTAGGTACCTGTGAGTAACATATTATTTCGATAGCATCATTATTATTGAGATTAAGATTATTAGTAGTTTAGCTAAATTTGATGTGAAAATTTTGTAAATAAACCGCCCTTAAATTATCTAAAAGCTTGGTTAATTTTGGAAGGTTTAGTTTGATTGGCATAGCTTGGTGTTGATTTTGGGCAGAATTGATAAAGTTTTAACACACAAATCAAAAAAATCACAAATCTTTAAAAATTACCATTTTGTCCAAAAATCAACACCAAGCAAGAGAATATCGGCAGTTTGTTTACATTGCAAACTTTCCTTATCGAATTTGGCTGAATCATAAGAATACCTAACTACAGACAAAAGTAAAACCAATCAAATTAAAAATTATGTATTAAATTATAAAAAAAAAACTAAATTTGATTAGTTCTAGTTTTGTAGGTACTTGTAGAATTAATTAAATTACAGGTACCGGAACTAATATCAGAAATCTGATTCCTACACCTAAGTACCATAAAATAATATTTTGGGAAGAGTTCGTCTAATTAGGAAAAATAATCATTTTTTCAGCCGCTATGGAGCCTACCATAGCACTATGGTTTATACTAAGGAAAATATTAAAATGATCATCAACTACGCAAGAGATAGAGGAATTCGAGTTCTACCAGAATTTGATGTGCCAGGTTAGCATTGTCAGTATACCTAGATATAATTCCCCCAGAATATAATTAAATAATATTATCAATCTTGCTTATCATTTTAGGACATACAAATTCATGGGGTGCAGCTTACCCCAATATCCTCACCACTTGCTACAGATACGGTGTTCCATCAGATCTGGGACCTATGAACCCAATAAAAAATGCCACATACAAGCTGCTTCAAGATCTGTTCACGGAAATCCAGGATTGGTTCCCTGATAAGTACTTCCACGTTGGTGGTGATGAAGTAGATCTGGCTTGTTGGTGAGTAAAAAAGAAAACGTTACTTTTCTAGCCTACTAAGTGAAAAGTGTGGCCATGGTGGCCCCGGCTGAAGAATAGGCCCCTATTATATAGGTATCTACCTAACCATGGATGTCGTAACAGGCGACTAAGGGAAAAAAGCTAGGGGATGGTCAGCAGCGTCCCCTATTTTAACAACGAGCCCTAACTTCACTCGCCAACCCGGCGTGCTCAGCGTGGTGGGTATGGGCAAATTTCTCCCACATGATGTAAGTCGTTCTGGATTACTGTGGAGTGGAGGAGGCCTATGTTCAGCAGTGGACTTCCTACGGCTTGCTTGCTTGCTTTGTCGTGTCACTGATTCTTTCTTGGTTATCCTGTATTAGGTCAGTGTCCAGGTTGAAGTATGGTGGCCCTGAAAATGGCCTATGACCGTCGGCGTCGATGAAAGAATCAGTGTAGTGAAAGGATTAAAGTGCGCCTCTTAGAGGCTCCTTTCGTGCACATGCTTTCCTACAACTGTAATGATGAGAAAGGAAGAAGTGGGTTCCTTGGTTTCGGCTTTTCTCATCACCCTATTCATCATCATCATCATCAGCCTGATGAAGTCCACTGCTGAACATAGGCCTCCCCCAAACAGTGCCACGACGAACGGTCTTGAGCCTTCTCCATCCACCGACTTCCCGCAACCCTCACGATGTCGTCGGTCCATCGGGTGGGGGGCCTTCCAACACTGCGTCGTCCGGTTCGTGGTCGCCACTCGAGAACCTTTGTTCCCCAACGGTTATCGGTTCTGCGAGCTATATGGCCAGCCCACTGCGGTTGAAGTACCTGCTAATTCTGAAAGCTATATCGGTGACCTTGGTTCTTCTACGGATTTCCTCATTTCGGATTCTATCACGCAGCGAAACTCCGAGCATAGCTCTCTCCATACCCTATTAGAAAATATTAATTATCAAAGTATTTGCGCAGAGATCAGACCGACAGAATTTATATAACATAACACGGGTCTCTTTTTAGGCAATCAAACCCCGAGCTGCGGCAGTTTATGAAGGAAAGAAACATGACATCCACTAGCAAACTTCACGCTTTTTTCATGGAGAATGCCATTCCTTTGCTGGGTCAAAGGTCTACCCCGATTGTATGGCAGGTGCGTTAAATACCTATTTCAATAATGCACAGACTTTTGTCAAATAAATGTCTTCCTGCGGAAGCTCCAAAGTCCAAGTCAAAATGTGTTTTAATTCAGTAAAATCAATAGGATCCTTTGAAACTTTTTTGAAACTAGGTGAAGCAACGCCCGTTCCTCGCGATCAAGACAAGATTTTTTTTAATATTCCGGACCTATCACACCGTCAGCTGATCCCAAACTAGGCATAGCCTGTGCTATGGGTACCAGAGACTGATATACATAATAGATATATATTTAACACCCAGACATAGAACAAACATCTGTATTCATCACACAAATGTTTGTCCAGTGCGGGAATCACACCCACGACCTCTAGCGCAGAAGGCAGAGTTACTACCAACTGAGCTATGAGGCTTGTCTAAGAAGAATCAGGCAACAAATACGGCGCGCGTGCCTATAGTTTTTCTATGATCCTTTTTCACAAAATGGAATGTATAGCTTCAGTGCGGCGCCTTACAAGTACAATGTTAAAGCCTCAATATTCTTCCACAGGAAGTTTTTGATGAAGGAGTGCCTTTATCAAAAGACACGCTGATCCAAGTATGGAAAGGCGGCGAAATATATGAAATGACTGCTGTGAGTAATAGCTATTTTATTTGCATACTTTTGTATTTGATAACAACATTGAGTGTCAGGTGATTCGACGAGGAAGAATATACTCTATGTATATTGTTAATAAAATCCCTTTAGAAATACAATTTTATTCCCAAAACAAACTTTGACGACCTCGGTAGCGTAGCGGTTGAGTGCCCGTCTGAGACGCAAGTGTTTAATTCCCGCTGCAGGAGAAATGTTTGAATGATCTGCAAGTATTTGTTCCAGGTCTGAGTGCTGTGTTGTGGGTATCAGAAACTATCCTAGTGTGGGTCAGGAGTCAGGACTATGTACCTATGTGACTATTGGTTAAGGATCAATATTGATCAAGGCAGCTCGTTGGTTCATATCATACCCTGATTGTTAACTGTATAGGCTCATAATCATCATCATCAGCCTTTAGAAGTCCGCTGCTGGACATAGGCCTCCCCTGGCCTCCCCTAAAGAGTTCCACGACGAACGGTCTTGAGCCTTCTCCATCCACCGACTTCCCGCAACCTTCACAATGTCGTCTGTCCATCGGGTGGGGGGCCTTCCAACACTGCGTCGCCCGGTTCGTGGTCGCCATTCGAGAACCTTTACTCCCCAACGGTTATCGGTTCTGCGAGCTATATATATAAATAGGCTCATAATACACGCTACAAAAAAGCCATGTCGTAAGGTAAATAGATCATTTATTTTTCCCAACAGATTCTATCAGCTGGCTACAAACTGCTGTATTCCAGCGCCTGGTATCTAGACCATTTGAAATCCGGAGGTGATTGGGAGGACTGCTATAGGAATGACCCACGGCAGCTGGTGTCCCGCTTTGGTGGTCCCACCATCGACTTGGAGAACATCGTCGGCGGCGAGGCTTGCATGTGGGGCGAGGTGGTGAACGACATGAATATAATTGCCAGGTATTAAACTGCATCATTAGCAAGCTTCTGTACATATACCCGTATTAAAGTGGCGATGGGCTTGCAACCTGTCACAGAGACACTCATCATCATCAGCCTGTAGAAGTCCACTGCTGGACATAGGCCTCCCCCAAAGAGTTCCACGACGAATGGTCTTGAGCCTTTTCCATCCACCGACACGCTTCCGCCTTTTTCAGAGATACTACTGCAAAATGGGCTTTTATCAAAGTGCTTGGATGTGCCTCTGACTACCCCGCTTAGACATCTTCAAGGATCTGATCGCCTGGATCGATCTGAGACGGTGTCTACAATGCTTGGGGAAAAAAGTAAAGAGCCTATTTTTTTTATAAAAATTGGCTTATTTAGTCACACCATGATACAAATTGGTTCAACCCTTTCATCGAAGAGAAGATATCACCAAGCTTCGTTTGGGGCCGAAGTTCACTCGGTGGAAGATTGCATTTATTAATAAACTGGCTCCCACCCGCGTCTTCGCTCGCGTAGTAGACCTAGATAAAAAGTATCTTAAGTAGGTATATGCTAGGTAAAAAACTCTATCTTAGTAGTCTTAGTTTCATCGAAATCGGCTGAGCCTATGAAATTATGTAGTCTCTTTTTATGTGTAGTATGGCCTATGGTAATAAAAGTATTTAACTAGTTTTTTTTTTTTTTTCAGAGTATGGCCTCGTGCAAGCGCAGTAGCCGAGAAGCTGTGGAGTCCCGCAACAACTTTATTTGACATTCCTGATAGCGTGTACAATCGCATAGAGGAGCACACGTGTCGAATGAATCGCCGGGGCATCCGCGCTCAGCCGCCCAACGGGCCTGGGTTCTGTGTAGGGGCTGATTTAACAGCAGGAGCTGCTTGAATGTTTTTTTTTTCAGAGTTTTTACATAATGGTTGTTGTAGCATTTTTATTTGATACTTGAATATAAGATTTACTTTTCAATTGTTTTGTTTGTTTTATAGTCCGCCGTTAACAATGTAGGTACGTATTAATTTTTCAGGAAAATCAATAAACTACCTGTTTTAACTATATTTATGACATAATGTTTTATGACATGTACGTACATTATAAATAGGTCATTGCGTTTCTAAATACCTAACTACCTACTGACTAATACCCTGATTACTTTGTATATCTAGTATCTACCTATATTATGCAATCTTATGAAACTTTATAAAATCCCTAAATGATTAAAAATATAAGGAGAGGAGAATTATCCGACGTCCAACGAACGGTGGGCTAAGCGGACACCTCCAAAATCTTGGTGCTTCATCTAACATGTTAAACAGCGTGCTGCCTATAGATGGATAGGCATGTAAATAATCTAGCAATCTAGGGCATTTAACCTCTTTGTAAAAGGACATAACATGCAAACTACAATGCAATTTTTTTTTTATGAAACATAATAATCGATTTTCGATTGTTTCGATTATAGCATGACCATTTTCGGAAATTATCGGTTTTAACATCACTATTTCCAAAGACAACTAGATTTTTAAAGAAACTTCAAATTAATTTTTTATTTGTCTATGGTTGATGAATTGGGTCGATTATGTCATGGCGGGCTTAGATGTTTTCGGCAGTTGAATTTTGTTGATTTTTCATTGAATTACGCCGTAAATGAACTCTTATCCAACACTCTTGTGTAATTCTAATCTTATTTGTGCGTTAGCGATATTTTCTTAATCTGTACAAATGCTGAAACGCTTGCAAATGGGACTTCGCACGTTCATGCTAATCGCATCTAAAGTATGGAGTTGTTTTTGTTATATGTTTAAGAAGCAATATCGGGCGGTAAATATTGTTCTATGGTGTTGGGAGGGCCGTTTGTTTGTGTACTTATGTTCAGTTGTATTAATAAATCACGTGGTGTTTCATTTTCAGCTAGCTCAATACCAATCTGTCAAATATGAAATGTACCCACTCTCCCCAGTATCTAGACACAGGCTGAGTAAGTATTTTATCTGATTTGTTTATCGCACATTGTTTCCTACTGCTAAATTTATCTGCAATGTTGATTGGATGCTATCTTTGCAAATTGTCTAAGTCATGGCCAATGTGATAGTAGTATCTATCTTGGGTTTTTTACCATTTCATTATATCAATTTACAAATAAATAAGCTCGCGACTTATGTCCCCAAGCTTGGTAGACAACCTTTCAGATCTTCAAGTGCTTCAAGTGATCCTTGAAGATGGGAGTAGTCAGAGGCACGTCTGAACTATTGGTACATACATGCCCACTTTTTGCAGTAGTGAGTATCCCATATGTGACAGGTTGCAAGGCACTGGTCGCTTATAAGAATACTTACTCGTTTCCTCATGATGTTTTCCTTCACTGTTTTAAGCATGTGCTAAAGCGCACTTAGATTTTTCCTACAGAAAAAGTCATTGGTCATGTTTGGATGTGGATGGATCATAAGTCGACATACCTCCATCTAGGCCAACAAGTCTAATTCGTGTCTGTTTTGTGAATGCTTTTCAAAGTTTATTTTTAGATTCCATTCAATCTGCAGAAAAAAATCATTGGCCCTCATAATACCATCATATTTTGACTCTGCTCGTGAAACAATTAATTATCTTATACATCTCTATACATATGAAAATAAGATGCTGAAAATTTGTTCTCTACGACAAGTTTATTATTTGCTACAGAAACAGCTCAATGTTTTTTTTTAATTTAACACTATCACCTCAGGCCCCCAATTCTACTAATTAGATGACTTGAAAATGATAATTGCATGATAATGATCGCACCATTATCATTCAGTTACAATTGTTGCCACCTTCGTTTCTTTGATTTCATTGGTCCATTGGTTCCACAATGACTGCCATTGAATGCCATTGAAATACGACTGTGATAGCAGAATATCAAAAGTGTCAAAAGTGGTAATTTTGCCATTTAACCATTGTCATTTTGAAGCCATTGAATTAGTAGAATTGGGGGCCAGGTTGTGAGTAGGCCTACATTGTTTAAACTCTTGTCTGCTTAAACACAGATCAAGATGAGACACAATAGATTGTCTATTGTGTCTGGAATTACCGCAGTCCAGGAGCTAATCATAGGCTGAGGAATCACCCCCTGTAACTTAAATAGGAAGACTCATTATTATATTTCCTCAAAATTAAATATGATCCTCCATGCAATAACAAATATGCATTTGAGTCATCATTTTATTCTTAGACTTGTTATGCCTATACCTATCATTATAAGCTGACAAATAACCTACTACCACTAGCATTTATGCTGTGTTTAAATTCATTTCAAAATGATCTTTATGTCTTCTGTGTATTGATGAGCTTTATTGTATAGATATCTGTCCAACTCAAAGTTGATTTTATTCAGTAGAATTTTGTAACTAATTTTAGATGACATATCACTCTTGTTGAACCCCGTCTTACACAGAAAGATATGTGAAGCAGTAAATTGATTAAAAAGCAAAAACTAATGCCAAAAGTTGCAAGTTAATTGAGAATTTTGGCATTGGTTGCTACTTGCTAGCAAAGAACTATGGGGTTAAAGGAATCTTCTTATAGTATTACTGAGTTTTTCTTGGACATCTTGTATTAGGTCTGTGACCAGGTTCAGCTTTGGTGGCCCTGAAAAGAGCCAATGAAACAGTGTGGTAAAATGATTAAAGTGTGCCTTTTTAGAGGCAACTTTCACAAAACAGAATTGCATTACCTGTAATGAATTTCTTGTTTTTTTTTTAAATACAGCAATCTTTTGCATTCAACCCTATGGTTCTTTGTTACTTTGACTTTGAATTAAGTATCTCAGCCTTAACATTTTATGATGCGTATTTCCAGGTCTAGTAAAAAGAAAAATGCTGGTATTAGATCTAGATGAAACACTTATACACTCGCACCATGATGCAATGCTCAGGCCGACAGTCAAAGCCGGAACTCCACCGGATTTTGTACTGAAAGTGAATATAGACAAACATCCGGTCAGATTCTTTGTGCACAAGAGACCGCATGTGGACTACTTTTTGGATATTGTGAGTATGGAAACTTCCTTGATTTAATGAACTCGGACTTTGATATTTTCATGTTTTGTATGGAAAGAGTCTAGTGAGATAAGGCTAAGTGATAAGTTCGCATTATCATAATCAGTCACTAACTTTATCGGATCGACAACTGTCGTCCTGTCCTTTTCTAAAAAATAAGAGGCAGCCATACTTTTATCAAGCCAATAAAGTTAGTGAGTTAATAATGAGCTAGCTTCCGCCCGCGGCTTCGCTCGCGTGGTACCTATGAAGATAAAAAGTAGCCTATATGCTATTCCAGACTATGATCTCTACCAAATTTAATCCAAATCCGTACGGCCGTTTGGGCGTTATTGAACCACAAACATCCAAAAATCTAAACATCCAAACATCTTCACAAACTTTCGCATTTATAATATTAGTAGGATTAGGTGGTAAGTTGCAGTGGTAGAGACCACGCACTGGAAAGCGAAGCGTATTTTGAGTCCCCAAGATCAAAAGACAATCTAATAAAGGTTGCTGTGAGCCGTTGACTACAGGCCACACGAGAGCTGCTCTGAAAATCAATGGCAGAGGCCTATGTTCAGCGGAGAATGTCCTATTTATACCTGCCTTAAAATAGGCATTTAACAACGAATTATTTTTCTATTGACTTAAACTATTTAGGAAATTCGTTATTATTTTATTCACCTACCTACATTACTAAACTTAGTAATATAAATTAACTATGAATGTAATGAGTGAGTGTCACGCCCTACCTTACACATAAATACTTTTATATATGCATGCTCATTAAGCAAAAGTGTGAAGACTTTATACACACCCTAACAACATTGTATACTCTGTACATAATCCTACTTATATTATAAACGCGAAAGTTTGTAAGTAAGAATGGATGTTTGTTACTCTTTCACGTAAAAACTACTGAATGGATTTAATGAAACTTCACAATAACACATAGGCTACAATATATTAAGGTATTGTGTGAATTGTCCAAAATATGACTGCTAGCTCCTCGAAATACTAATCCTGCGCAGACGAAGTCGCGGGCACCAGCTAGTCTACCATACTTTGCAAATAAATTATTTGATTCGATTTGATATAGCGGAAATGATAAAGATGATGCATTGGTTCCAGGTATCACAATGGTACGAGCTGGTGGTGTTCACAGCGTCTATGGAGATATACGGCGCGGCCGTCGCGGACAAGCTTGACAATGGCCGCGGGATATTAAGACGGCGCTTTTACAGGTAAAACGACATTTGAGATGGAATGTTTATTTTAGGGCATGTAGGTGGAGATGGCGTTGTTGAATTTTTTTATACAACTGAGATGGCAAACAAGCCTACGGCCCACCTGTTGGTAAGCGGTTACCGTAGCCTATGAGCGCTTGCAATACCAGAGGCATCACGCACGCGTTGCCGACCCCGAACCCCCCTCCCCCTAAAGAGCTCTGGCAACCTTACTCACCGCAGGAACACAACACTATTTGAAACAAATAATGTTATATGGCTGCGATCTTCTGTAAGGCGGAGGTACCTCCCCAGGCGGGATGCTCCAATTTAGAACGAGAAAATCTCGCTATGCCCTACCTCCTCCTAGAAAATCTCGCTATGCCCTACCTCCTCCTAAATATTAATAAATAATTCACATCATCATCGTCCTGCCCTTATCCCACGTCATGTGGGGTCGGCACATGTATTCTTCTTCCATTTCCCTCTATATGTCGTCATCTCAGCACTCACTCCTTTCTTAACCATATCCAATTTCACACAGTCCATCCATGTTTTCTTTGGCTTACCTCTACTCCTACATACATCATTAATAAATATTTAACCTGCCTAAGATGTTCGGACACAGCGTCTTGCACCAGATGCGAGTTCAAATCCCAATCAATAACGAATATACACCTATCGTGTATATTCGTTTGGGGTTAAATAACTATTGGCCTCATACGAAAACTCAAGTTGCGCGAATGGCTATGAAGAGAGCTATGCTCGGAGTTTCACTAAGAGATACAATCCGTACCAACCAAGGTCGCACATAGCCCTCAGAATAAGCAAGCTGAAGTGGCAGTGGGCCATATAACTCGCAGAGCCGGCAACTGGCCTCATAGCTCAGTTGGTAGTAATTCTGCCTTCTGCGCTAGAGGTCGCGGGTTCGATTCCCGCACTGTACAAACATTTGCGTGATGTACACAGATGTTTGTTCTGTGTTTGTTGTGTATCTATTATGTATATCAGTCTCTGGTACCCATAGCAAAGGCTATGCCTAGTTTGGGATCAGTTGACCGTGTGTGATATGTCCGGAACATTTATTTATTTAACTGTTGGGGAATAAAGGTTCTCGAATGACGACTCGGTGTTGGAAGGCCACACGATGGACCGACGATATCGTGATGGTAGCGGGAAGTCGGTGGATAACTGTTCGGCACGCTTTTGGGAACGCCTTTCAGCACTGGACTTCAGGCTGATGATGATGAAAATTCATAAATTGTGATCTCATATTATGATTAACTATTCCAGACAGCACTGCACGGCTGAACACGGGTCGTACACCAAGAACCTGTCGTCGATATGTGACGATCTAAACAGGGTGTTCATATTGGACAACTCGCCTGGCGCCTACCGGGATTTTCCAGGTACTTACGATCTTTAGATCCTACTAATATTATAAACGCGAAAGTTTGTAAGTATGGATGGATGGATGTTTGTTACACTTTCACGTAAAAACTACTGAATGGATTTTAATGAAATATAATCACAATCACAATAATATAGCTTATACTTCAGAATGACACATAATGCCTACATTGGACGCGTACAAGCTCCACAGTATCAGGTGTGCTTTAACTTACACGCCGACATTCTACTAATCCATTCGATTCAAAACTGGCTCAGTGGCCATCGCTGAGCAAAAAATGTACGATGATTTCACTTCACATCTTTTTATACATCTCCTTCCAATGACAAAGAAAATGTAATGGTGACAGCGAGCTAATCTGATCTGATGATTGAGTTAGGAGCTGTACCACGGATCTCCTTAACGAATAACAGTAATTCCGCACTCGAGCTCATTCTAATCTGCTCGCTAAATGCCATCTGATTGCTGATAAACATATATTTCAATGGAAAAACCTATTTAGCGACAATTTTTTGAGCATCTTATTCCTTCCAGACAACGCGATTCCGATAAAGTCGTGGTTCTCGGACCCGCTGGACGTGTCGCTCCTCAACCTGCTGCCCGTGCTGGACGCGCTGCGCTTCACGCACGACGTGCGCTCCGTGCTCTCGCGCAACCTGCACCTGCACCGGCTGTGGTAGCCAGGTCGGTACCCACCATTTGTCAGAGCGATACGTACTCAGTTTGTTATTGGCGCAGCCAGTAGGATCGATGTCACGTGGTCATAAGCATGCGCTCAACCTGCATCATCTGTGGTAGCCAAGTGTTAAAGGTCAGTTGGCGCAGCCGGTAGGATAGGCCATCCTTTGGCGCAAGCGACGCGGTGAGATCGTCCTTGTCTCAGGATTGTATGAGTGAGACTACTCGACTTTGTTAGCCAGATCAGTACAATTAGTCATTAGAAACATACTTACATTGTATTATTTCATCTTTTCAGATAAATATCGGCTTTTGTACAAATGTGGGATGCCACAGGCCTCCTGAACTTATTTATTATAATTTTTCGTCACTCGTTAAGCCGTTCAGTGCTTGTATTCTAAATATACATAATAGTTTAAATATAGTTGAGTAATTTTTTTTAAGTTTTGTTTTACGTAAAATAAACTAAAACACGTGTATACATAGAAGTGTATATTGTGTAGTTACCTACTTGTGTAGGAGATGGCGTTTTTGAAACGGCGTTTTCAGTGAAATTAAGTGTAAATGAAAAGTGAATGTGTGGTCTCCCTGTGAGCGATTGAAAATGTGTTTTTGTGTTTCGGATTTTTTTACCTTGTTTTTTTCCATGACTATAGAAGAAACGTAAAGCTTATAAAACTCAAAATTGATAAAGTGCTTACAAATGTACAAAACTACTCATTCTTATACTTTAAATACATATCAATGTTTTGCTACTTCTATGCAATCTTTAGCGAAATATAGATACTAACGGATTTTGTCAAGCAATCGCTCTCAGTGTGAACTACCCTCATCACATGAATACCTCACCATTCTATGTTTTGGGCTATAGATATTTCAAACTACCAAATTAGCAAAAGCTGCCTGAAAATTGTATGTTCTCAATATGTTTTTCAGAATGATTTCTAGATTGTTTTTGGGTCTCGCAAAGTTTTTGACAGAGATTTTAGTTTAATAACTGGCATTCATTTATGGCATCAGCCTCTTAATTTTAAACTAGTGAGAATGGTAACTTTAACTATATTCTGTAGATTCAAAATTGACCCTATAGGCAGCTTTTTGATCGGGTCATTTAATGTAAAATAACTAAATTAGTGGTAATTATATGACATATTTTGCATTTTTATATCGTAAATTATGGAATAAAATAACAATATCTAACAACACCACGAACCCACCAACCCAATGAATTATTTATTTCTATAAACACCCCATTTTTGTTTCTATACTTCATATACTTCATTAATAGATTAACTAGGAAACTGCTAAAATACTCATACTTTTAATTAGAAACATATTATGTTTAGTTAAAATTTCTGCCATGATTTATCGCCTACATTATAATAATAATAGAAATAACACCAAACAGACATACATAGTCCTGACGCCACACTAGGATCCCCTGTGTCGTGGGTATCAGAAACTACGAGTACCATGGTACCACAACACCCAGACCCGGAACAAAAATTTGCAGATCATGGAACTATTTGTCCCGTAGCGGGAATCGAACCTGCAGCCCTTGCGTTTCAGACGGGCACTCGCATGCTATGCCACAGAGGTCGTCCCATTGGTTTCATTAACTGTTTTTTTTTTTCATTAAATCATAAACAAAAAGGCTCTTTGTACGTCACGTTTTATAGAAGAACT
Source organism: Anticlea derivata (assembly GCA_947579855.1). Taxonomy (NCBI): domain Eukaryota; kingdom Metazoa; phylum Arthropoda; class Insecta; order Lepidoptera; family Geometridae; genus Anticlea; species Anticlea derivata. The sequence goes on from OX388269.1 coordinate 11,373,695, forward strand.
GCTTTCATTGGTTTCAGTTACTTTTGATCGAGGATTTTTGAACTATTACTGTTCTGAACTGATCAGAATATATTGCCTGGATTGGACAAACGATGCCCATCTCTTCTTTGCATTGCATATCACAAAAACTCAAACGCAGGAAATTTTAAATACACAGAAACAAAAGTGAGGTGTGATGCTCAAAATGATGTCTTGACTAAACGTTTGTACCAATTTCTGCCCCATACTTAATGGTATCCATTTGAAATAAATAGATACATACCTAAGTAAATTACAAATCTGGTTCATGTGTTTTGTATCCAATAGGGTCTCAAAGCTATTCAACAGACCAGCGGGGTTATTGTGTAAGCGAAATGAATTTCGTAATTATGAGGATCATTTTGATATCCGCTTACTATCAGGTGGACAGCCTGTTTGCCTCCGTATAACATTAGAAAATCTGAATAACCTTCTACTTCTTATTTTTGGCAACTGTGGCTATTTTCTAAATTCTGCTTTATGGAGAAGGTCTCAAGAAAATGGCCGTTAATTTTATAATCATAATATGGCCTCTAAATTGGGAACTTCATTCCCATTTTGCTTACGCAATAGCACAGCAGTAGGTACAATTGGTACAGATCGAGTCCCAAATGAACAATTCTCTGTAAATATTTTAGCCGATAGTTAAGTAAAGTGGTTTGCCTATTTTTGAATTCGCTTTGTTGATCTCTTTAGGGTTAATTTGCTTCATAGAAGCCTTCAGGCGATTTTTTATTGGAAATAATCATATATTCAAAATTCAACTACTAAGAGGTTTCGTTGGTTATGTGATTTATTTGAAGGATTGTTACATATAATTGTACTAACCATAGTTTATAGGCACAATACTCGTGAACACGTGAATTAGATTACTTTTCTCTTGAGCCTCACCTAGTTCGATCGGCACCACACTGAAGCTTTAAATTCCATTTTGTGAAAAAGGATCATCGAAAAAAATGATAGGCACCAAGCCGTGTTTGTTGCCTGATTCTTCTAGGCTTGGTCGCGAGGAACAGGCATAGCTTCACCTAGTTTCTAAGACGTTTCAAAGTGATCCTAGTGATTTTATTGAAATAAATGCCTTTTTGACTTTGACTTTGATAACATGTCATACAAAAAACCCTCTTTATATAAATATAAAATATTTAAAAATCGGCAAATCACTAGGTGCATTCATTCTCACACGCGATACTATATATTCTACAAGGTGATTCATAATTCGTATGCTATCCCGAAATGGCAATAAAGTTTGTTCCACGAATTTTGTAAATTCGACATTTTTCATTGATAATTAAACAGTGAGTAAATTTTTTTAAACTGTATCACATAAAAAAAAATAACATATTGTTTTTTTTTCGTTTAATATGCTTTCTTATGTGTCACCTTGTATATCTTATGGACCACCAAAGCAATGCTAAGCTAACCATATGAGTTAAAACTGCACCGTAGACAGCAGACCCTGCGAACGGTTAGCGTATCCGCGAAGCGCTTACTGATACATGGATATCGACTGTGTATACCCTAATCCTAATGAATGCGCCTATGTACAGAATATTATGTTTTTTTCTATGTAAGTCACACGAGCTGTGAACCCCTATCATCCTATTACATAATATATTTTAAAGCAAGCTTATGTTAAGCCTAGGCTTAAAATATACCCGTCTTATGCTCAATTTCACCAATAGTTTCCTATCTCAAGTATCATGAAAGTCTACAATAAGTGTTGCCAGTGATGACTTATGGCACTGAGACTTGGTCATTAAATATTGGCGTCATTCACAATATCAAAGTCGCGCAACGGGATATGGACAGAGCTATGCTCAGACTGTCACTGCGTGATAAAATCCGAAATGAGGAAATCAATAGACCGTTAAGGAATACGGGTTCTCGAATGTCAACTACAAACCGAGAGACGCAGTGTTGGAAGGCCGTGAAAAGTGAATACGTTTTTGTAGGCGCCCTTTTCGTGACACCATACAAAAACGGTAAGTTATTTTTCACTGTCGAAAAATGAAAACTCACTGACTTTGCAGACTAAAGCGTCTGACACTTTTTCACCCTTTACTTACCTTAGTTAGATGATAGTTAGTGATGAGAAACTGTTGTTGAAATTAGGCATTATTCCGTGGAAGTGATAGCTGATGTTATCTTTAACTGGAGTTTTCTTTAACTCACGTAATAAGAGGGCTAAAACTGACAATAGTATAGTTATTTAAACCATGTACAAATAAAGTATAAATAATACTTGTCTACTTACATAAAGAGTTTTGATTGGCACAACAAGAGCTTATAAACAGTATCTATGTTTATCAGAATAATCGTATTTATTGGTAAAGTGTATGTTTATTGATATAGAATTAAATTGTAGCATTCAGATTGTACAAGGTGATTCATAACATGTTTACCATCCCGAAAGTGGCTTATACTATCAACAAAAATATAGTATCGATCAATCATTCCTGTGGATCGGAAGGCTAGGTCACTACCACTACCTCCACCAGTGCTCGCTACCAATGTTTCCATTAAGATGCAGTACGAAAACGTTAGATGAATCCTTTTGGGTGAGCACTTAACTCCGCGTTGAATCACTTCAACAAAGACAGTTAGAAGTAAAGTTATTTTTCAACCTCGATAATTTCTTAGCCTCTCGTGTTGAGAGAATTTTTGACTTTTGATTGTATAAAAGTCAAAAATTTAAGTTTTGGACCATGTATTTAAATAACACCCAACAGTTATATACAGAGTCCTGACCCCACACTGGGATACCCTGTGGCGTGGGTATCGGAAACTACGAGTAACTACGAGGTAGTAATGGTACCGCATCACCCAGACCTGGAACAAATATTTGCAGATAATGCAATTTTTCTTCCCGCAGCAGGAATCGAGCCCTTGCGTCTCAGTCGGGCACTCGTCCGCTGCTACACCGTAGAGTAACCCCAAGTTTTCAATAATAAAATAATCAAAGTGCAATCAAATGTTAGTTTTATAAAACGACACATTATTTTTTCAAGTTCCAGACCATGCCAGTAGAGTTAATCGCAAAAACGTGTAAATAGGATTATTATCCTTTCTTTTAAAAGAAGTTATATTATTTGAACCAAATAGTTGATTTTAGTGCGTACACACACTGAAGCCGTGTTCAAACTGCATGCGATATATCCTTGATATGTCATATACAATTCGTTTCAAAGGAATCCTTACCTCTAAGGAACAAAATCAATTTTGAGTTTGATATTAGGAGTGATATAGCTCAATGATATTGCAAGCTCCTAAAAGGCCAACTCAAAATCAACCTTATTCAGAATAGGTAAGGATCATTTTGAAATAAATTTTAAATATCATATCGCACGCCGTTTGAATATGGTTTGAATTGTTCACTTTATCGTATTGAGATTTTAATAGAGTTGTTACAACAATTTACTATACTACAAAAACTGTTACCAATTAACTCTGGTTTTGCCCTAACTTATTGTAGAACACCTGAACACCCCAAATGGTTCGTTTGTCCTGGTGCTTTCTTGGTCTTCAGGCATAGACCGTAGACCGGTATAGTGATAACATTCAGGACCTGGCTGTTCAACCTTCATGCATATTGATGTTGCAACAACTCTATATTAGTTTTAACAATTCGAATTGCTTAGACAAAATCTATACAAATTATGATGTGAACGTATAGTGAATGAGAACTGTTATTTTTCTTATGTAAATAGTATAATCTTTATAGTTGATTTTATGTAAGTTTATATTATAATATAAATTACAACACCAAGACTCCCGTGTAAAATTAATGAGACATGTAGGTCAGCGAAGACAGAAGGAGGCGCGGCAATGCGATTGATGCGCTAGCTAAACAGTTGAAACTATACCTTATTTGCTTTCTGATACGGCTGAAATTACGCTGAGGCTTGAAATGCCACGCGCGGTGGAGATGCGCGCTATTGAGTGATTTCAGCCGTAGGTATTTCTAAGGAAAATTGAGTGATTTCAGCCGTAGGTATTTCTAAGGAAATAGGGTTGAGTTTCATTTGTTCAGCGAATCAGTCGGTTCGCCGCCATTTCATCCGTTTACGCTGACCCTAAAGTCATACTTCCTGAAGATTGAGTTTTGGAAGCTAAAGTTTTTACAATTAGTTCGATATACAGGGTGATTATGTTACAAAATTTTGAATTGTTTGTAATTATTTTTATCATGAAGTATGGATAACTTGATGCCTACGAGACCTAAGCTACATTTTAAGACAGAGCCAAGTTAAATTATTCATAAGACAGTCTTTATCTTTTTTGTATTCAACTCAAACAGCACAACATGTTCAAACTCAAGGCAAAACCATAGTTATTTTTGTAAAATTTACTCATGCTTGTAAATACCGTACCATAACTCGTAGGGACAAAAGCGTTATCGCCCAGACCATGAATATTTATTTTAAAACCGATGTAGACATTCGACCATGTTTTCCTGCTAGCGTATTCGCAAAGTATGGTGGCATTATTATTGACAGCGATTCTAGTTAACGCTAAGTTTCGCATTAAAGATTTGCCTACGTACCCTGAACACGTAGACTTGTTTATCTATATCTAAGGTAGAATGTTGAATCAGTGGCGGATTTACCAGCAGGCTGAGGGCGACAAATTTGGGGAACGTTTTATTGTTTAAGGCAGTATTAAAACGGTTTTCCGATATCCGATGTGCAGAAAGAAAATTTGAGGTACCTCCGCCTTACAGAAGATCGCAGCCAAATAACATTTTTTTTTTCAAAATATAGTGTCGTGTCCCTTGCCAGAGCTCTTTAGTGGTTCGGGGTCGGCAACGCGTGCGTGATGCCTCTGTTATTGCAAGCGTTCATAGGCTTCGGTAACAATTTACCAACAGGTAGGCCGTAAGCTTGTTTGCCACCTTAGTTTTTCGATGACTTTTCCCTCTTTCATTGTACATTTATTGGTACCTACCGCAACACCCATAAGCCATGTTAATACAATAATGACGTTTAAATTTTGACAGCTTAGGCTTGGGAAATGTGTACCGCCACTGAACTGAACTGAATAAGTGGTGACCATTTTAAATAATTTTACTGCATAAAAATAAAAATGAAGAGTATTTTAAAATATAAATAAAATTTCTTAGTAAATATCAGGCGATGTCTTCATTAGCTGTAACAGTTTATAAATTGTATAAAATTGTCTATTTTCATGCCTTTTTGTACTTTAGATGCTCTCGCATACCTAAATTATTGTTTCTTAATTCCTTTCAATTGTTTGTCAAATGCAGTTAAAAATATTTAAACTGTAGCAAGTTTTGTAAACATTCTACTGTTATTTAGGTAACATGGATTGTAGTAGACGTTGGCACGCATACTGATAATGTAACAATATGTGGTCTCAACTGGTTGTTCAAAGTTCAAAAATACGATTTGTAATATAGCAATATTAAATCGATTTAAAAATATTAACTGTTTTATTTCTTTCTTACTCTGGATGAGGCCAAATGGACGTTATTTTGCGTTGTGAGTTGCGTAAAATGACGCGCAATCTGCGTTCAACAGAAACTCTTTCTGAGGCCTGAGTGTGAGTTCCCACTTTTCACCCGTGAAGTGTATATTTTCTTTTTTGTATGGAGTCACGAAAATGGGCGCCTACAAAAACCAGTCATGTATAAACTTTTCAAGGTCGAAAAGGTGGAACCTCACTCTGGGCCATCGGATATTTTTTATAACTCAAAAAAAAAAACGCTACTCACAAAATTACGTTCGTTTGTCCTCAGACATAAAGGCAAACAAAACATTCCGTACCAAGTAATCTACCTATAGGTCTGTAGGTAAGCTCCACATTCTGCAACAGCCATTGTTCTGGGTGTCAACTAGGTACCTATGTAGTTTAAAGACAATACCTATCTTGAAAAGTGTGGGATACCGCAATAAATTCAAAGCAGAAATTCTTCAATTAACTTTTTAATTTGAGACTAATTTGTTGTTATAATTCCAATAGATAAATATCCAATATTGTCGCTCTAAAGATTTCACAATTTCAATTCTAAGGGAGCTTTACACTTAATAATCAAAATAACACAGTAAAGAAAACCTATTTTGTAGGCCAAAATACTAGCTCCCAGTAACATCAATCAGTTTTTTAAGAAACAATGCCGGGGGAACAAGATTTATGTGATTATGTAGTTTTAAGTAATCAACATATAATTTTGATATTTTCATGACAAATCATAAGAAATCGAAAACAAATACCATTTTCAAGGTTTAGCTGTTTCATCCCGGAGCGGGGTCACCAGTGCGATCTTGCACATACTTTAACAAAGTTGATTCTTATCAGAAACATTATAATACTTAAAAAATTAAGTCCTCTTTGTCAATTCAAATTATTTTCAAGAGGTTTACAACCATTTTCATTTGATTTCCCCTGTATCTATTCTTATTAAGTCTTGCAGAGTTTCGGTTCAATGCATCAATCAATTTGAACGTTGAAACTATAAAGTCATAAATCTAAATGTACACATCTTAATTTCAAAGTCAAACTGGAAAAAAACTAAAGGAATAACAAATGTTTACAATAAATCTATAAAACTGATGCCTACACTGTAATTGATACAAATTATATGCACTTGTAAAGAAATAGCAAAATTTTGCAGTCCTTAGCATTACATGTCCAGTATTTTGCATTTATACCCTTACTTTCAAAAATCCATTGCAATAAAGTATAAAGATATGAAGTATTACATCTCTGTGAGACAAAATATGTTTACAAAATTGTGTGTAGGTATTGTCTTTTACATATTTTTGACATTGCAAATAAATAGGATGTAGTAGATATGCAATGATACATTATACTGATATTTGGAGAAACCATAAGCTGAAGCCAATACATACAAATATCACAAATAGCTTCTTCTGGATATCATTGACAGAAAATTATAAACCGTTTACTAAAATTCATTCTCTTTACAGGTATAAATAATACAGTCAAAGGTTTAAAACTTAGTTTAAAACAGTTCAAACAATGAGCCACTACAAAACTATAGAATCTAGTCTACACAACATTCTTCAAGAGATTTTATACTTCAAATTAGAACTGTACAATGTTAGCGACTGGCAAAATCAGGCGCTCGTCGAGAGAATGAATTTTTTATGACACAGAGAAAGATTTTTCTGTAAATGATTTCACATAGGCTTCATGAAGCTTGTTCACAAATTCTGCATCATGTTTCAGTAGATAGTTGAAGGCTTGCAGAAGCTGGTTCCTAGTGAGGGGCTCAGGGCACTGAGGTTGGGACTGGGTCTGGTGATCGACACCCAAAGTAGTTGTGAACATGGTTGGAGGCATCAACGCTGGCTTCTGTTGAGAGATTTATTCAAGTTATTACAATGTTGCTTGCAAAAAATTTTGAGCAGCTCTTTGTATTCTTAACCAGAAGACTAACGCAGAAGTTATCTATGAGGCATGAGTTACAAAGGGTCTTCAAAATTAATTGGATGGGGGCCTGTTTCAGGGCATGTCAGCTGAACCGACCTTGGACGCGGCTAGCATGCTCTAACCGTCCACTTCTTGATTGGTAGATAGACGATGGAATTTAAAAAGAAGCCTCAATGGAGCTGAAATGGCTGGGCACACCCAAAAAAGCTCTAAAAACAGTAGATAATAAAAAACAGTTATCATGCTGAACTTACCATGTGATTGTTATCCTGTGGCTGATTAAGATATGAAGCCAATGGAGATGTAGGTTTTGGTGATGACATATGCATCATATTCAGCTCATTCTCCAGAGGAATAAGGCCATTCATATCGCTTGTATCCAGCCCCGGTGCCTTATTCATCAATATCCTCTGCTGAGTTTGATTCTCAATGAGGGCTGAATTTAACTGAAACCCACAATTTTGAGATAGATTGACATGTCCGTTTTGCCCTTCCTGGGGTGTGACCGAGCGTTGCTGCTTTTCAATATGCTCGACGGAGTGCGCGGGGTTACTCATAAGCCTCTGGAGGAGTTGCGGCACTTCTCTAGAATCCGTCTGCCGCGGCCCGAAGATGCCGGGCGAGGGGAGAGAACTCACTGCTGGCATCTGCACCGACGCGCCTCCGCCCGCTTTCGCAAAAAAGTCCATCACACTTTGGGACGCCATATCGGGCGCCCTGGACGGCGTCACGTCGCACTTGTTGGGCCCTCCACCCTGGTTCGAGTTAAAGTCATCCTGCGCCTTACTCAACATGCTAAAAATATCCACAGGCGCACTCGAGGGCGCAGAGCCGTAATTCGGATTGTGCGCCATCGGTTCGCCGCCTGGCTGCTTCACGCAATCCTTCACTAGGGAGTTCAGCTTCGCAGCGACTTTTACGCACTCCTCTTTATCGTAGAACCATATGCCGTAGATACGAGATTTTGCGTTCCTGTACAGAAGAAACGGTTCCTTCAATTGTAATTCTATTCCTTTCGAGATTGGTTCAACGAGGTTGTTTGTGCTCAACCTGTTCATAATCACTAAACTGTGAAACGGTTCTCCATTTCTACTGTACACAAACAAAGCACCCTCGATGTTAGTTTTCTCCCATTCGTTCTCTTCAAAAGTATATAGCGCAACGTGGGTAGCACTGTCTAATATTTCTTTTGCGTATGGATCTGCCCTCTTTAGTGCAGCAAAATTCATACGTAGACCAGTGTCAGCCATTTTAACACAACAAGAATTAAATACGAGTTTTTGTACAACAAGCAAGCATCACAACAAAATGACAATTGAAAGAATGGATTGGATTCGCCAATCGCCATTTTGGAAAAGATTGAAATGTATCTATGTATGTACGTTCCGTTCCAAACGTTCATGTTCGCTTCATTCAATTCAAATGAGAAAATTCTACTTCCTTCGGTATTCAATTGATTACAATGTATTAGAACTACCCAATTTGAGCTACATACATACTTTATCTACATTGGTAAATACAATATTAATTAATCAAATATGTATGAAAATATTTTTAAAACACTTTTAATAAGACATAAACTTATTGCATCACACATTACCATGCCAATTAGCATGGATCCAACACGGTGTATGGAGTATGTTTGTACCACAGACTAATAGGAATTATTAGGGACTAAGGAGATTTAACAATAATTGTATCACTGCGAGTTTTAGACTTAGCTTCGCTCGCGTGGTATCAACAGACGTATTCTAGGTAAAGAACTTTTTATATTCTAAGTTTCAACGAAATCGGTTGAGTCGGTACGGTGCGCGGTGGTGGCGCGATAGAACAACAAACATTCAAACATTCTCACAAACTTTCGCATTTATATTATTTTATAGTCGCACGAGAAATTAAACGTAGATCTGTGGCGAGGAGAGTTATGAAGCTCGTGTGTATTTCTATTTCTTGTGATATGTCATTGTCAAAATTGACAATATTGATTGATCCAACCAATTATTCGACTCCCGAGTCCGTCTGTCTACGCAATCATTCAAACAAAACAAATGTCATTTCAATTCAATTGAGTGTTTACGCGTGGATTGCGTAGTCGTGCGGCTTTGAATTTCAATACAGTAAATAACAATAACCGTTCATTATTACAAGACAAAGTCCGCGATTTCACACCGAGGCATCCGTTGCAACAACACCAGAAACATAACACTGTAAAACTTGTTCCAAACTATAAAAACAAGTCAGACACGTGAACATTGAACGAAGTGTTTATTACTCTGAAGATGAGGCAATGTAATATCCTGGTGGTAGGCAGCGGAGGCCGAGAGCACGCGCTGTGCTGGAAGCTGGCAGAGTCTTCGGTCGTAAAGACGATTTACTGCGCTCCCGGTAGTGTGGGAATCGCCACCACAGCTGACAAAGTGGAATGTGTTGATATCGACATCAATGACTATCCGGTAAGCTACTGATCGTATTGATTGATATTCATCAACATCAAGGACTATCCGATACCTACATAATTATTATACAGAGGTAAAATTTGTTAGTTTGTATGTATGGGTAATCTCAGGAACTACCGAACGGATTCTAAACATTATTTCATTAACAGAAAGCTACACTATGCCTGTGTAACTTTTGAATTTATATTTTGATTTTAATAAAGATAACTTTTCATTCAGAAATATCAATATTTGTAAATCAATTCGGATGAAAAATTGCTGCTTGGCTTGCATCCTAGTAGCTATTCTCTAATCTGTGACAACTGCGCGCAAATTTAATCCATGGTTATACCACGTAATAATTAATAGTATTTACAAGGTTTTAGAGTCCATTGACAAGAGAAAATCCATTTTGAATTAAAGACGGTCAAGTTACACACGTTGAGTGGGGTTGACACAGAATTATAGTCGAACTACCTAATGATCACATCAATTCAATAGTGAAGTAATAAAAAGAACAACTGATCTGATGAGACAAAATCATTGAGTCAGTTCATTGGTTCACTTATCGTGGCGAGTTCGGAGTCTATCTACGGTATATGCAATCATGCTACATTCATCGCGAAATCTGCAGTGAGTGGGCATCACAATTTGTGTTAATCCACTTAATTTTAGGGCTATAATGTAGTTATAATGTAGTTAAAATAATCATTTATTCATCTGTTCACATGGCCTGAATGTGACAACATTATTAGGCGTTTTGACATTAGAAAACTGTCAAATCGTGAATCTAATTGTTAGACTAAAGCAAATCTTAGGCTTAGTTAAATTACAAAATATATTTTTTAAATTACCTAAATTACTATTTTAATTATAAGTAGGTACAAAATGTCCATGACTGTATTACATACATCGATTTCATTTCAATAGATAGACAAGCAAATGATAACCTTACCACTCTGACTGTTATCGTACTAGGGGCATGCCCATTTGTCAATTGGAGTAAGTATGCAAGTAAACAAATTATGTAATAACTAGCTAAAAAGAGTGGTGTGATTTTTATTTTACTGTGGAAACTAGATCAAAAGTTTCCGATGATACTTTGGACTCCTTTACTATATCCATGTTAAAAATTATGCCAATCTGTTGCGCTGTTAACCAAGAGAAGAGAGAGGGTAGGGCACAGCGAAAGTTTGTAAAGAAGATTGCAGCCAAATAACATTATTTGTTTCAAATAGTGTTGAGTCAGGAGTTGGCCAACTCAATAAATGTAAACCGCATTGATGTGGGTTTGTTTCGGAGCGTGTTAGCGGCGCGGTCTTCTGTTACCGCTGTTGCGCTCTACAAATCTACGCTCAGGTTGCTGCAGGATGTATAGTTCTTCTTCTTCTTCTTGTCGTGTCACTGATTTTTCTTGGTCATACTGTCTTTGGTCAGTGACCAGGTTGAGGTATAGTGTAGTTATTATTTATATGAGATCTCTATGGGACTGACATAGTTGTTGCGCAAATCAAAGTCCCTAAATAAAAAAATAGAATAAAAAAAATATAGTGTTGTGTTCCTGCAGTGAGTAAGGTTGCCAGAGGTCTTTAAGGGGCGGGGTGTTCAGGGTCGGAAACGCGTGATGGCTCTGTACTTGTTTGCCACCTCAGTTGTATAAAGAAAATAATAACTTTATTTAATAAACAAAAAACTATAGAAGAGTTCTTTACCATCATAAGTATTTTCAGTTCTCTTTAGTTTATTTCAAGTTGTGAGTGAATAGGTGGCTCATAGCCAAGCATGCTCCACCAAAGGCAGCATCTTCAATTCATAATTCATTTATCCGTTTTTAGGCACAGGTGTAGTAGAAATTACAATGTCAGTTGGTAAGGCAGGTAAACATGGACTCGCCAAACAGCGTACACATTAAATATTTTATGATAAAATTACACGTCGTATTTCACTTCCGCCGCTTTAGCTTTAGCTTCAGCGGACGGCTTCGCTCGCGCGGTACCTACGAAGATAAAAATTAGCCTATGTTCTATTTCAGACTATAATCTATCTCTGTGTCTTTCATCCTGTTCCGTTCAGCCATTCGGGCGTGATTGAGTAACAAACATCCATCATCCAAACTTTCGCATTTATAATATTAGAATTAGGGTGGCTTCGACCAAACTAGTATAAGTCTTATCCATAGAATAAATGACAAATTACTCTAGAGTAGGCCTGTTTTCCAGGGAGTTATCCCAGGGATTGTTACTCTGGCATAACATAGCGTTTGGTCGAATCTACCCGTACCTATACATAATATAATGTAGGTAGGTTACAACTAAATTAGTAGATATTTTTATAAAATACAATTTTAGCGACCGACGACATTGTGAGGGTTGCAGGAAGTATGTGGATGGAGAAAGCTCAAGACTGTTCGTCATGGAACTCTTTGGGGGGAGGCCTATGTCCAGCAGTAGACTTCTGCAGGCTGATGATGATGATGAAAATTTTAGCCTGTCTCTACTCTACTACGAATTTTATTTTCATTGTAAAAAATAAAAAAATAAAAATAAATATAAATATTCCGGACATATTCACACGGTCAACTGATCCCAAACGTTGTATATTTTCCTTTACAGGCCCTAGCAAAATGGTGCAAAGATCACAGCATAGAACTGGTCGTCGTTGGCCCAGAAGACCCTCTTGCCAATGGCATTGTCGATGCACTCACTTCTCACGGCGTCAAATGCTTCGGGCCCACCAAAGCAGGAGCAGAGATAGAGGCCAACAAGGACTGGGCGAAGGCTTTCATGAACAAGTACCAGATACCGACTGCGAGGCACAGGTCCTTTAAAGACGCTGCCGCTGCTAAGGAGTTCATTAAAACGTAAGTTGCTTAGTTACAAAGTGATTTTTTAATTCATAGTAGGCTTACGTTTGACCACAATCTCACCTGATGTTAAGTGACTATATGGTCTACGGTGTTGCACATTTGCCTCGAAGAAACCTATTCACTCTACTCTTGAAGTCACCCAAATTATAGGTATTCGGAAACACAGACGCCGGCAACGAGTTCCACTCTTTGGCCGTCCGCATAACAAGCGATAAGTATATAAGCGAGAACTGCATTCTTCACACGTGGGCCACGTCCGCGTCTCACGGAACTCATCCTACTAATATTTGTAGTGAAAGTTTGTGAGGATGTTTGGATGTTTGTTATTCAATCACTCCGTAACGGCGGAATATAAGGAATATAAAGAGTTCTTTACCTAGAATAGCATATAGGCTACTTTTTAATAGATACCACGCGGGCGTAGCCGCTAGGCGGAAGCTAGTATTTTATATGGCGACAGGCTGATTACCTTAAATCCCCGCCACGCAACGGAGAACTGTAAACTGACGCACACGTCTTAGACGTCTCTCGTGTGGGTGGGGTTTGTTGGTCTACCTACTTGCTCTCGTGGTTAATCCACGTAACTCAACCATCCAAAGAAAAACTGGGAATGTTGGATCATAGTCGCGTAAGTTACCATACGCAACTGGTAGACCAACCAACCCCACACTTGTGATTGTGAGACGTGTGCGTCGGTTCAATGTAGTTCGCATAGACTCCCAACACTTTTTTTTCGCTCTCGTTTGGAGGTTGCCGTCGACCCCCGAGGGTTGTTATACACTTTGGTAATCACTGAAGTAAACTTTAAATCAGTTGATGGTATCTCATACCATCATTCCAATCTACATTGACCCACGGTTGAACTGCTGGCCGCTTTAAAGTTAAACCCTGTCATTATGAAACAGGGCTTACCACTTACCCTTTTATTATGAAACTGAGTTCAGACGAGGTCTAACTAACCCTGGTTTTGTGACGTGTCATTTCATACATTATGACATAAAGCAACTGTATGAACGTCACGTCACAAAACCAGGGTTTATTTAAACCTCGTCTGAACTCAGTTTCATAATAAAAGGGTAAGTGGCGGCGGCTAAAGTTCTCCCTGATCATATGAGTAACCTTTGACATGCACTGTAATTGTAGGCATTGGTATCATTAAAAGAATGTAGGGCAATGTCATCTATTTTTATTTATTTATCGATTTAATCCTTGTTATTCCGACACTGAACTCGGTGAACTTAAAGCCAATGAATATTTTTATTGCTAACTGGTCCCTTTACTTTAAAACTAGCTGCCACGCGCGGCTTCGCTCGCGTGGTACCCGAAAAAAAATTAGCCTATATGTTATTCCAAGCAATTTACTACATACACGCCAAATTTCATTCAAATCCGTTCAGTGGTTCTGAAAGAGAAGTGGCGTGAAAGAGTAACAAACATCTTCAGTATCGCATTTGTAATATGAGTGGGATAACCCTGGACGTAGATTCGAAACCCACTTTGGCACCATGCGACGTACTATACTCATTCTGTATAAAACATTTACATGTAGGTACTTCTAAGGTAATGTTTAAATTAGCTTAATTTGACAGCGCTAAACATGTTGCCGTCCCTTTATATTAGATCGAAATAACAAGGACGACGGTAATTTGAGAGATCTCAAATTAAGTTCATCATCAACATCAGTCTGCAGAATTCCACTGCTGGACATATGCCTCTCCCAAAGAGTTCCATGACGAACGGTCTTGAGCCTTCTCCATCCACCGACTTCCCGCAATTTTCGCAATATCGTCGCTCCATCGAGCCTACCAATACAAATTAATTTAGTTTATTCCAATTTGTCTTTCCAACAGAGCACCATACCCAGCGCTCGTAGTAAAAGCGTCCGGCCTCGCGGCTGGTAAGGGCGTGGTCGTAGCTACATCCAAGGAGGAGGCCTGCCAGGCCGTCGATGAGATTCTAACAGACGCGAAGTACGGATCAGCCGGACAGACTGTGGTTGTGGAAGAGCTTTTAGAAGGAGACGAGGTTTCGGTAAGTTTATTTTTTACAAAAACACTTGCATGCGGCCCACCTGTTGGTAAGCGGTTACCGTTGCCTATGAGCGCTTGCAATACCAGAGGCATTACGCACGCGTTGCCGACCCCGAACCCCCTCGCCCCCCGAAAGAGCTCTGGCAACCTTACTCACCGCAGGAACACTACACTATTTGAAACAAATAATGTTATTTGGATGCGATCTTCTGTAGAAGTAGGATAGGATATTAATAGGATAGTAGGATTTACGGCCAACAGCCGTGTTGGCCAAGCCTTTGTCTCTCCATCTGAAGTTCGTAGGTTCGAATCCGGCCGTGCACCAATGGATTTTTCTATTCGAAAAATGTATGTGCGCATTATCACGTGCTCATAACGGTGAAGGAAAACATCGTGAGGAAACCCGTGGCTTAATCAGCTCCACACGTATTGACTCTGTCTTTCCTGTGGATGGTGTTCAATCTAGGGCTAAGATCGGGATGCAATTGACCTTATTGATTGAAGTCCAGTGATGGCTGATGTCAAAATAAACATGTCATAAGTAACGTTTTATTACCCGTTTAAACGGAGCGTAAATGAACCGTATGCAATCGCTGATAAACATATTTTTCATTCATTCGCCATGTTGAAGGTTTTAAAGAACGCAATATTTTCAATGCCCCCAGAAGACTTGACCCCGTACCCTGTTATCAATCAGACGAAGTAAAAATACGTTTTTTTTTGCGATAACTGTTAATTAAAATTATTTACTTGTTTGTCTCATTCGGGCTGGCGTTTATTTTTGTCATGCTTGGTTGGTTACAACTTACAGGGGGCCTATAGATTAGGGTATCGTTGGTTACAAAGCATTTGACAACCTCGGGCGATTGCCCAGCTGAGACGCTAGAGCTGTGGGTTCGATCCGGGATATGTTTGCATCATCATCATCTACTACAACCCGTGAAAGTCGTAAGACTAAGGGAAAAAAGCTAGGGGATGGGCAGCAGCGTTCCCTATCAATAATTGATTTATCTATGGGGGAGGCCTGTGTTCAGTAGTGGACGTCCTAAGCTACGGCTGAAATGATGATTATGATTTAACAATTTCAAGCAAACTCATCTGTAGATTTGTTAGCTATGTAGATTAAAATACTATACAATACATTATATAATTAACTGGGAGACAATTAAAATAATATAATGTTTATGTATAACGATAATGAGGAATGCATTGCATCATTTTATTGTAGGAAAATAGCATTAATCTTATGACGTATCAATCAAAGTATTTTACCCGGATTCTAAGATGTTTCAAAGCAGTCCTTTTGATTTTACTGAAATAAATAATAATAATAAATAACACCCGCCAGTCACAAGTCCTGACCCCACACTAGAATAGGTGTCGTGGGTATCTGAAACTACGAGTACCATGGTACCACAAAACACCCGGAACAAATGTTTGCAGATCATGCAAACATTTGTCCGGCAGTGGGATTCGAACCCCACGCCTAGCGTCTCAGACGGGCATTCGCCCACTACAACACCGAGTTCGTTAGTTATGAAACAATGAGGGATATTTTCCGTATTACAATCTAATTATTTTTCTAATCTAATTATCGACACAATTTTTTTTTATTTTCTCTTCTATACTCATGTTACATGCACTTAGATATGTCAAAACAAAATAGTTCAATTGCAATGCAAATAAAATAAAAATAAATAAAAATTCATAAAGAATGAGCATATCGAAATAAACATGTCATATTTAAACCTATAAACTAATTAATTACTAAACACAGGCACCAGAAAATATATATTTATCAGCCAGAGCCTCGTCAATGAAATAATTGAGTAGGTACTCGTATTATCATCGACAAAAGAGTAGTAAACTTTATTGTCTTTGGTATTTTAACGGCCACTGAACACTTTTCCATGTCATCCAACATCATTCCAGGTGTTAGCCTTTACCGACGGCGAGACGGTGTCAATGATGCCACCGGCGCAGGACCACAAGCGCATCGGAGACGGCGACACGGGGCCGAACACCGGCGGCATGGGAGCGTACTCCCCCTGCCCCCTCATCACGCCCGACCAGCTTGCCGACGTGAAGGACCAGGTGTTGCAGCGAGCTGTAGACGGCCTGAAAGCTGAGGGCATCAAATACGTCGGTAAGTGCCTTTTCGGAAGGATAAGGTGTTAGCAACGAAGTACCAGGAGAGCAGAACCATGTAAGAGGTAGCTCGAAGTAAGTGAGCGATTTCTATGAACTTGGAGGAAAATGATCAGGAGAGCAGGACTAACAAAGACGTAGCTTAAGAAAGTATCTCTGTCTGAACGGGAGACGGATAAAAAGGGGTAAGCAATGAAGTACCAGGAAGGCAGAACCATGTTAGAGGTGGCTCGAAATAAGTGACCTTTTTCTATGAATTCGAATGAAAATGATCAGAGGAACAGGACTAACAAAGACGTAGCTCAAGATACATTAAGTCGATGAGGATTTGACGACCTCAGTGGCGCAGCGGGCGAGTGCCCGTCTGAGAAGCAAGGGGTTCGATTCCCGCTGCGGGACAAATGCTTGCATGCACAGGGAATCAGTGTGGGGTCAGGGCTATGTATGTTCGGTGTTATTCTGGTGAGGTCATAGGCCACCACACTAGTCTGTTGCTAACTTGATTGCGTATAAAACTTACTATCGTTATGCCTACTACCTCCTTGAGTGTGCTTTATGTATTCTGTGGCGAATGCTAGCTCCACCAATATATTTCATATACCTATTATTGTCATTCGATACAGTTCTTGTTTACTACATTTTATCGGAATTAGTCTCAAATTAATCGGTTTCGGTTTACGTAATAAACATAGTTAAGAAGCCGTGTTGGCCTAGTGGGATTTACCCCGGCTCTCGATCCGATCCGGTCTTGGGCTCGAGCACCGATAAGTTTTTCTGTTCAGAATTAAGTGCACAATTAACACGTATCTACTAAAAGTGGTGAATCAAAGAAGACAACGTGAGGAAACCATTAAGTATTCTTACGAAGCGGCGATGGGCTTGCAACCTGTCACGTATGGAATACTCACTACTGCAAAATGGGCAAATTCCAAATGTTTGATATGCCTCTGATTACTCCCTTAGGCATCTTCAAGGATCTGTCTACCATGCTTGTATTAGGTCAGTGACCAGGTTAAGGTATGGTGGCCCTGAAAAAGGCCTATAATCATAGGCCTTTTTCAGAAGGGTGAAAGAATCAGTGTAGTGAAAGGATTAAAGTGCGCCTCTTAGAGGCTCCTTGCGTGCACAAGTCACATGTCTTCGAATTTTATGCATTGAATAGTTCTGTATCATTTAGATCAGCTCTCAGAAAGTTGCTTGTGGATATGGTGTGACAATAAAACTCAAAATCAGCATTATAATCAAATATATTAATTATAGTTAAGTGAGGGGTAAGTTCATTACCACCACTTCCCCAGTGCTCATTCTTGAATGAATCTATATTCAGATTGGATCCATCCATCCAGATGATCCAGAAGAGTCTATCTTAAATCAGTTCAGACTATTTCTAGAAAAGTACCCGTAACCTTTTGACGGTTCACCGAAAGCGATAAGATTTGAGACGCGTGAACGCCGTCACTTATCAGTTCACCTCCGCAGGATAAATAATCTTTATTACGTACGGAGAAAGGACGATACTAGCCCTGAACGGTTGTGTGGTACTTTAAACTCTATAAATCGAGGTGCATATTGCCTGGTAACAATGTCACATCTCATAACTCAGAATATGAGATGTGTCTAGACTCCTGACATCATCATTATCAGCCTGTAGAAGTCCACTGGAAATAGGCGTCCCCCAAAGAGTGCCATGACGAACGGTCTTGAGCCTTTTCCATCCACCGACTTGTTGCAATCTTCACAATGTCGTCGGTCCATCGGGTGGACCGACTTCGACCGTTCTGTTGGGGGGCCTTCCACACAGCATTGTCCGGTTCGTGGTCGCCATTCGAGAACCTTTATTCACCAACGGTTGTTGTGCGAGCTACATGGTCTGCCACTTGAACTTGCTAATTTGAGAGCTATGTCGACGACCTTTGTTCTTCTCCGGATTTCCTCATTTCGGATTTTACCATAACATCTTTGTCATGTACAGAGATTTGTTTTTGCCTGCAACCTCTTATTAAGTACAGTTATTGCCTGTATATTGAGTTCACAGATAAGAGATACGGACTGAGTGCAGACAAAGTTCAGCCCTAGCGGATCCAATGTAGGGACCTATCTGCTAAGGAGTGTTTTGTTCCTTTCACACATACAAACGTTCTCGATTCTTCCTGGGAAGAGTTTGATTAATAGCACGGCAGTGAGGCATAATTTTATTTCGAATTTTAATTGTTGATAGGTAAACCTTTGAGCACCATCTCACTTTTGCAAGTGAGATATGGGCTAAGATGGAGCACGCTTACCCAGATAGAACTTATTCGGTCTAGATTTGAAGACTTCGAGATTGTAGTGTTCGGGGAACACAGTACAAAAAAAAATAATTTAATTATTCAACATCAAGCTGTAAGTAATAGCCACTGCTGGACGTAGGTCTCCCCCAAAGAGTGCCAGGACGAACAGTCTTCAGCCTTTTCCGTACACCGACTTCCCGCAACCTTCACAATGATTTAGATTATTTAGTTGTAGTTATGGTTCGTTTAGAAATAATTACCTACCTAGGTAGGTACCTACTTACCTAACTAATTACCTACCTACTTACCTAACTAATTACCTACCTACTTACCTAAATAATTACCTACCTGCTACTGTACGTATACCTGTTTTGTTGCTGTTGATGAACTGTTGTTTGATTGTTTGTTTCGCTTGCTTGTCTGTAATGTTAATGTGATATGTGCCGAATAATGATCTATAATATCTTAGTTTTTAAAACTAAAACTGAACCGATTCTGAAACTATATTGTGTTTTCATTGTCTTATTTGTCCCATACAACAAAAAACATTAATTTCTCAGCTATCTTACGTCACATCATAAACTATTTAAGTATGTCATTGCCCCCTGACCCGAATGTTTACATATCCACAGTAATCTCGAGAATAGCCATGATAAAACTGGGCGAATGAACAAACATCTGTGAAAAACTTGCGTCAAACAAAATTATGCCCCATCGTTACGTAGATAAGGTTGTTTTGTTCTTACACTGCCTTAAACTGAAGGAAATTAGACGTCAAAACTAAATTATGGCCCCATCGTCGCATACGAGGCTTTGCGGATTTCACATACCTACGCCATCTTCTCGTTGCAAATACCGCTGAGGGTAATAATGTTATAATAGTAATTAGAGCACTTAACTAATTAAGCACACACACGAATGAATAATTGCGCAATTCACTAGGTATCCCAATAGCCAACCTTTGGCCCGTCGATACTTTTTCTTGATAAACACTAGTTATTACCAGCTACAGCTAGATTACAACTATAAACATACACTAGATTAACAGGTTACTACTAACTAGTTCACTCTGCGACAAACCTCGTTATCGTTATGCACCAGGGAAAGAAGAAAGAAATACACGTGCATTAGATAAACTTGTCTATTAGGTCACACGCACACACACACTGGAAACACGATCAGCATCTCCCTGTACTAAGTGGGGGAGACATGCTCTGAAAATACCACCCATATGTTATGCGACCAGAAACTAGCTTGTAGGGACAGGTGACTTAAGTTCCCGCTGCGGAAAAATATTTGTATGACCTGTTAATATTTGTTTTAAGGTATGTGTGGTGTAATTGTCCTTTGTACCAAGACAAAGGGTATCCTATTGTCAAAATTCCAATTTATATATTCACTTCTTCTTCTATCGTATCAGTGTTTCAACCTTTCTTCTCAACCTATATTCTATCCTATAAAATTTTAACTAAAGTTAAATGTGTTTGGCCACTTTTATTCCGGCATCGGTAGCTTGAATCAGGTCCCCCTGGGTGCAGCTGGTAGGGCACAGGGGGCATGAAGTCAGGTGGGCCATATACTGAGTAAGAGCTCCCACATTCACAATGGCTTAGGGTGAACCCTGAACTCCCATTTAATTAGGTTTCCCCTGCAGCGGCCAACCCTGGTCCGGAGTCGGTTAAGGGATTTCCAAATTGGCCACTGCAGTTCGTGGCCGGGTGGCAGGTACTCTGCTGGAGCGATGAAGTCCTGTGGAGGTGCGTTTTTAGCCTTCCACAGTTCGCTTCTGGCTTCTATAGCGCTCTCTTCCGTGGAAGAGGTCAACCTTAAAAAGCTTTTTCGGCTTTTTAAGCGAACTGGAGGCATCTGATATTCATAAAGCGGATGTTTCCTATCAGTTTCCTGCTTCCTTTTCTCTATTGAACACGCTACCTCACGACGCACTCCAGGTGGTATATATTCACTAATCGCTAGGATCATTTTGAAACGTCCTAAAGCGTGATGTAATGCAAGGTCAAGGTTAAATAAGGTGCTTCAAGGGGTTAAATTTTGTATAAAAATAGCATCACTGGATTCCACTAATTCTATCCATTTCGAAATTTCAACCTAATGCCTAAGCCTACGCTTGATTGATTCACAAACAAACATAGTTATATTCCCACGACCTTTCTCATGCATAAGCAGTATTTAAATGGTCATTTCTCTATCTCCAGGTGTCCTGTACGCTGGCATGATGGTCACAAAAGCCGGCCCTATGACGCTGGAATTCAATTGCCGCTTTGGTGACCCCGAGACGCAAGTCCTGATGACCCTACTGGAGTCTGACCTCTACAGTGTTATGGAGGTACGTAGAGCTCGCCAAATGTATTGTACAACTTGCATAGAGGACACAATACAAAAAGATTTCTCCAGGGCAGGCAACGCATTAGCAATGCTCCAGGTGTTGCAGATGTCAATAGACGACGGTAACCGCTTACCATCAGGTGGGCCGTAAGCATCTTTGCCTCCGTATAACATAAAAAAAAATAGCAGAGCTATGCTAACGGTTATGATTCCTAGTATTCTTATCCTACTTCCTGCTAATATTATAAATGCGAAAGTTTGAATGGATGGATATTTGTTACTCAATCACGCCAGAACGATTGAAAGGATCTGGATGAAATTTGACACATGTCATGATTATGGTCTGGAATAGCACATAGGCTACTTTTTATCTTCGTAGGTGGCGGATTTGCCCTAAGGCCCAGTAGGCCCGGGCCTAGGGCGGCCAGATATTAGGGGCGGCAAATCGTGACCAAAATTGGTAGAAATTGTCGTAGAAAAGCTCATCATCTCGGAATATATTTACAAATTAGTAGCTATTACAGTTAATTAAATTTCTGATTTAGATAAAGTTGGCAATAAAGTAACTTCATTATCTACTTAGTCTAAAGTTGGGTGCTGAGAAAGGGGCGGCACATGACCCTGGGGCCTAGAGCGGCCAAGACTGCAAATCCGCTACTGGGTACCTCGCAAGCGAAGCTGCGGTCGGAAGCTAGTAATATTATAAAAATGTGAAAAGAGCAAATGGTGACCTTCCAGCAAATGTTCTAAGGATAACACGCGCTAACGTGATTGACCTTTTATCTAACGGTATCTTACATTTTTGTGGCAACGAACTCCTTTCTCAAATCAGAGTGCTTAGTAACTAATTTGTATCAAATTCCTCTTCATGAGATACTGATATCATTGCGAGGTCAAATATTGCAGCAATCAAAACTTAAAGAGGTGTTTGTGAGAATCAGAATTTAATTTGCTGATAAATAACAATAATATTTAATACTAGCTGGTGCCCGCCACTTCGTCTGCGCAGGATTAGTATTTCGAGTAGTCATATTTTGAACAATTCATACAAGACAGGCCTCGTAGCTCAGTTGGTAACTCTGCCTTCTGCGCTAGAGGTCGCCGGTTGGATTCCCGCACTGGACAAACGTTTGTGTGATGAACACAGATGTTTGTTCTGTGTCTGGGTGTTAAATATATATCTATTATGTATATCAGTCTCTGGTACCCATAGTACAGGATATGCCTAGTTTGGGATCAGTTGACCGTGTGTGATATGTCCGGAATATTTATTTATTATTTATTTATTATAATATCTTTATAAATTGTATCCTATGCGACGCGTGACCCGAGAGCTGGCTCTTATTTGGCCCAGCGAATTAGCATTGCCATCCAGCGTGGCAATTCCGCCAGCGTCTTGGGGACGCTTCCGACTGGTAGTGATCTGGATCAGTTGAGCTATCTATAGATCGTTTGTAACGGTCTTTAGATGGCTCAACTGTTTCTTGTGTATTTTGTAAATATTAACTTGTATTAGTTTTAAGATATAATATTGTGAAGTTTCATTATAATCCATTCTGTAGTTTTTACGTGAAAGAGTAACAAACATCCATCCATCCATACTTACAAACTTTCGCGTTTATAATATTAGTAGGATAAGTAAGACTACTAATATTATAAATGCGAAAGTTGGTGAGGATGTTGGATTTTCTGTCGACGACCGACATCGCAATACAGAGTGAGTAAGCTTCACGTGTATCACCGACGTCGAGCGGAGTTAGTTCGCGATCTTAAAAACCGCTTACTTCAAGTTCGCACGACTATCACCCACTTTAGAATGCTCCCCATGCATTGCAGGATTTTATGGTGTTTTAATGCTTATTCGGACCTGTAACCATCAATGGTATCTCAATGGAATTCTGTATGTGGTTGATTCGTTCACAGGCCTGTGTGAACGGGACCCTGAAACAACTGCAAGTGTCATGGAACACCAAATTGGCGTCAGTCGGCGTCGTCATAGCGTCCAAGGGCTACCCTGAAACTTCCACCAAAGGATGCGTTATTAGTGGCAAGTACTTTGTACGCAACTTCAGTTTTAAAACTTTAATGAAGACAATAAAAGATATGTAATGAATTCATTATTTTTTCTTGTGGTAGTATGTGAATAGTTTGCTGTTTGGTTCTTTAGTCAGCCTGAATGAAGGTCAGTGAGCAGGTTGAGGTATAGTTGCCCTGAAAACAGCCAATGACCGTTGGTGAAAGAACCAGTGTAGTGAAAGGATTAAAGTGCGCCTCTTACTGTCTCCATTCGTGCACGCGTCACAATGTCTTCAAACAAAAAATAATAATAATAATTTGTTCGGAAAATTCATTGGTGCAAGACCGCGATCCGATCCTGGTGCCCTATTTTTTATTTTTATTTATTTACGTAAAGTTACACTATTTTTACAGAAGCACCTAATGCAGTAGTGTACCATTATCATTAAAATTATTCTTAATTAATTAATTAAAAATCTTATAGTATAGTTGAACAGTAGCTTGTTCTGCTTATTCATGTGGAGACTAGAGCAACAAAATTTATCTATCCCCAGGTCTATCTCAAGTGCAGTCCAACCCTGGCCTAGTGGTATTCCATAGCGGAGTTGCCCGCGGCGCGAACGGCTCGTTAGTGACTTGGGGGGGTCGGGTCCTACTTGTTTGCGCCCGGGCCGGCTCGCTCCGGGCAGCGGCGGCGGCTGCGACCGCGGCTGCCTCTTTTATAGACTTCCCTGGAGCACAGTACAGAAAGGACATCGCGCACAGAGCCTTCTCTAAGTAAGTATTAGCGACCTTGGGGGGAGTCGTAGCTTAGTGACCAGGGGGGGGTCGGATGACCGCAACCGCTTCCGTTACAGACTTCCCAGGAGCCCAGTACAGGAAGGACATCGCACACAGAGCCTTCTCCAAGTAAGTACTAGTGCTAGTGACAGAGGGGGGGAAGTCTTAGCTTAGTGACCAGGAGGGATCGGTGGGTGCAGCTGTGGCCGGTTCTGTTATAGGCTTCTCTGGAGCACAGTATAGGAAGGACATCGCACACAGTGCCTTCCCCAAATGAGTTTTCAAGTAAAATAAATAAATCCGGGTTGGGAACAGAAGATGCTAAGTTTTTAATAACATATGTCAGAAGAGTCGCTTCTTTCTCATCTCAGTGACCTTGTTTTCTAATCAACTGTATGTGAATGTAATACCTTGAACGAACTAACAAAACTTATTGTATTTATCCCAGCTTACATTCTCTAAGGAATATTGCTTGGTAAGATGTTTCTGTTCACATTATGGTACTATACTATGCTATTTTCTCATAAATAAATGGTTACCGAAGTCAGTTCCAAAAGTACTAACAAGAAACTGTTTCCAGAGTCAACGGTCTATCATACCTGCAAAGTGGTGTGGACATCGATGCGGCGGCGACGCTGGTCCGTCAGATCGAGCCCATAGCGACCGGCACGCACAGAAAGGGGGTGCTGGGCAGACTGGGCTGCTTCAGCGGCCTGTTTCAACTGTCGGCTATGGACCCCAGTCTCAAGGACCCCGTATTAGTGCAGGGAACTGACGGTGTCGGCACTAAGCTCAAGGTAAACTAAGGGGGCCATGACGTCTTATCCATTCAAATGCGTGTCAATGTCGTTTTACACGAATTTGAACAATTGATGGGTCAGCGCAGACGGATGCAAAGACAATTGCTAAACAATTTAAACTTTATATGCTTTTAGATAAGACTAAATCTTCTCAGCCACTCTGTTATCGACGCTATCCCTACTTATTAAGTGACTTTTGATAAGCGAAGAGGGTCTCAAATTAATGATTAAGATTTTAAAAAAATACAATTTTAATGTAGGACTGTAATACGGAATACTTTTGCGAGGAAAGAGCACCCGATTACAACCAGGCAGTGGTCTGGATCAATACCTCAAAATTCACCGTTTAACTATTTTTTGTTAAATTTAACAAAAAATAGTTCATCATCATTTCAGCCGTACGACGTCCACTGCTGAACATGGCCTCCCCACACTGACAGAGCAAATTCTTTATCATGTGGGGGGATTTGCCCATACTCACCACGCTGGGCATGCGGGTTGACGAGCGCAGTTAGAGCTATCGTTGTTAAAATGAGGGACGCTGCTGCCCATCCCCTAGCTTTTTCCCTTAGTCGCCTCTTACGACATCCGCGGATAAGTAGATATGATATAAAAATTTAACAAAAATTAGTAAAATTTAACTAATTTAACAAAAATTTGTTAAATTCATTAAATTAATCTTCCACTTTAACTAATTTCACAAGAATTAAAAACCTTATCTGGCCTCAAAGCTCAGTTGGTAGTAACTCTGCTTTCTGCGCTAGAGGCCGCGGGTTCAATTCCCGCACTGGACAAACATTTGTGTGATAAACACAGATGTTTGTTCTGTGTGTGTGCTGTTAAATATATATCTATTATGTATATCAGTCTCTGGTACCCATAGCACAGGCTATGCCTAGTTTGGGATCAGTTGACCGTGTGTGATATGTGCGGAATATTTATTAAAATATTTTTATTTTATTTGCTGTATTTTATTTATTTATATAAGTTGCACTGCATATAAAATATATATGGTTTACGTAAAACGTTGTTTCGCCCACGTGATGTCACCCTATTGGGTCCAGTCTGAAAACCAGCGCTGCTTCCCTACTTTGTTCGGGAGTGGCAAATGCTGAGACATGGACCTGGTTTGGCCGCACTCGCACAGTTGCACTGAAAAGGATAGTTACCTACCTACTTTATCTCTTTCTTTTTGCTTGTGTATTTGTTTGTTCTTTATGTAATTTTTGTTTGTTCTCATACTATTTTTCTACTGTGTGTGTGTGTGTCAAATAAATAAACTCTTATTCTTATTCTTTTTTCGTTGCGTTTACAGATCGCTGAAATAATGGAGAAGTACGACAGTATCGGGCAGGACCTGGTGGCGATGTGCGTGAACGACATCCTGTGCGCGGGCGCGGAGCCCTTCGCCTTCCTGGACTACATGGCGTGCGGGCGCCTGCACGTGCACGTGGCCGCCACCATCGTGCGCGGCATCGCCGACGCCTGCCTGCTGTCCGGCTGCGCTCTGCTCGGTAATACATACATGACACAAGACAAATTAAATAGAATTAAACGCGACATTTAAACGCGAAATTTTAAAGATGCTTAATGAGGACTTATTGAGTGTTCATTGAACACTCTTAAGCCTTCATTGGGTTGAAACAATCTAACATGTAGCTGTTTGTAAAATCTATTGCTATATTCATATTCACATCCATTACACACATGCACACTCAAGCACCACACTAACACATTCACTCTCTCACAGACACACTTATTCACACACAACCACACACCACATATATATATACACATACACATATATATAATATTAGTTTTGTGACAAATCAGTGACGGTCGTAATAAGTAATAAATGTATTAGCTAAAAAAATCCAATTCTTTATTGGCTTTAAGTAAAGTGAATTAGTTAAGTTGTACCATGTTACCTAAGAGCCGTGGATTTTGTTTCATTAATAAAATAAAATAAATAGAATTCTGTAATTCTTTATTGCACACAGAAACATGATACATAAATGGTTATTTCAAAAGTCATGTACATAGGCGAGCTTAACCCTAACAAGAGTTTTCTTCCAGCAAACCTTTGGGGCTAGAGAGATTTGATAATACAAGGTGGTTCATAATATGTATTCCAACCGAAAGGGGCTTATTCTACAACCAATTGGCAATAAAGTTTGTTCTACGACTTTTGGAAATTCGACATTTTTCATTGAAAAAACTGTATGCGAAAATCAGCTGTTTTGGGGTCAAATCAGGTCAAACTCAATGAATCAGCTGTTTTAGGTAGCAATCTTGATTCCGAACTTCTTTTACGTTTAGTTATTAGTTCTAAAGATGATAAAAAATACCAAAAACAGCTCAATTGAGTAAGTTTTTGAATTTTTTTTTTAATTATTAATATTGATGTGATTTTTTTCGCAAAAATTATTTATTTTCGTTGATGGAATAACCCCTTTCGGGATGGTATACATGTTATGAATCACCTCGTATAAGAGAAAAATAATAATAATAAATGAAGTGAAAAATACAACTGTAAATTAACTAAAATAAACTACCATAAACAAACGACACAAGAACATACCTACAAAAACAATATATCCCTACATAACGAATACATACTTACTTAAACAATACATGCCTAATTATACAATATTAAATATATACCTACCTACATACTAATATTAACAGAGAGAGATAGTGCTCCTTAACTTTTGCCTTGAAAACTTCAAGTGAAGGGCTAGCGCGGATTGCATGGGGAATAGAGTTCCACAGTTTGACTGCGTGCACTGTGAAAGAACCACTATCGGCTAGATGAGTGAGTAGGAGTCTTGAGAAGAAGGCACAGGAATAAGATAAAAATACTTCATTTACAGAAAGAAACTTTTATTTTTATACAACTATGGTAGCAAACAAGCATACGGCCCACCTGTTGGTAAGTGGTTACCGTGTTGGTACTGTAACTTAAAACTCATACAAGTTAATATTTACAAAATACACATACGACCGTTACAAACGATCTATAGATAGCTCAACTGATCTATATCACTACCAGTCGAAAGCGTCCCCAAGACGCTGGCGGAATGAATAAGATTGTATTTGCAATAACACACTTATAATTATAACAGGTTTGTACACTATTAAATGGACACTAACAGACAATAATAATAAATAAATATTCCGGACATATCACACAAGATCAGCTGATACCAAACGTGGCATATCCTGTACTATGGGTACCAGAGACTGGTATAATTAATCAATAGATAAATATTTAACACCCAGACACAGAACAAACATCTGTATTCATCACACAAAACTTTGTCCAGTGCGTCAACCCACGACCTCTAGCGCAGAAGGCTGAGTTACTATCAACTGAGCTATGACGCCTGTCTAATATACTGGTATATTGTTTGAACTGATTTGACCCCAAAACAGCAGATTTTGTTACTAGAGTTGTTTATAATTTTGAATTTTCAAAATTCTTACAAATAATATAATTTTCACTAAAAACGGGGTATTTGTGAGTTTATTTGTTCCCCGATATTTCGGCACAGTTTCATGCGCCATATTATTTCTTTTTGCTTATAGAATAACCCCCTTTCTAGATACACATATTATGAATCACCTCTTATTTATTGTTATACTCATTTATGTATCAGGGGTGCTTTTATGTATGCAAAATGGGAATGATGTTCGCAAATTTGAGTATGATTTTAACAACATAAGAAATATCCAAAACACTTAAGAATCAAAGTCAAAAGGCTTTTATTTCAATAAAATCACTAGGATCACTTTGAAACGTCTTAGAAACTAGGTGAAGCGATGCCTGTTCCTCGCGACCAAGCCTAGAAGAATCAGGCAACAAACACGGTGCGCGTGCCTATCGTTTGTTATAGGCACCAAATAACCAAATCGCAGCCGAATAACATTATTTGTTTCAAATAGTGTTGTGTTCCTGTGGTGATTAAGGTTGCCGGAGCTCTTTAGGGGGAAGGGGTTCAGCAGCCAACGCATAAACAATGCTCCAGGTGTTGCTAATGCCAATAGGCTACGGTAACCACTTAATTACCATCAGGAGAGCCGTAAGCCTGTCTGCCTCCATATAACATAAAAAAAACTTCTTTCCCTTCATGTTTGAAACGTTTCTGATCATGCTAAGATCGTTAAAATCATCCTCGGAAGTTTCGATCATCATTCCCATTTTGCTTACACAATTGCTGATTTGCTATGCAGGTGGTGAAACGGCTGAAATGCCTTCGATGTACGACATCGGCAAATACGACCTGGCCGGCTTCGCTGTGGGTGTGGTGGACAACCTAAAGCAACTGCCGCGCTCCTGCGAGATCAGACACGGGGATGTGGTGCTGGCGCTGCCGTCCACAGGCGTGCACAGCAACGGATACAGCCTCGTGCAGAAGATCATGGCTCAAGGAGGACACAAGTACGTTATACCAGTCCTACAATAGAATAAATAAATAAATATTCCGGACATATCACACGGTCAACTGATCCCTAACTAGGCATAGCCTGTACTATGGGTACCAGAGACTGATATACATAATAGATAAATATTTAAGACACAGAACAAACATCTGTGTTAATCACACAAATATTTGTCCAGTGCGGGAATCGAACCCGCGGCTTCTAGCGCCGAAGGCAGAGTTACTACCAACGGAGCTCTGAGGAAATAGAATAATAGAATAATTATTTATTTGACACACAAAATAACAATGACACAAGAAAATTAGGTAGGTACCTAGTTTAAACAGTAGTAATACATAATAACAAGCAACAAAGTAGGTACGCACAGATAGGTAGCTAGGTACCATTTTCCCGAGACGTTGTCCCCACTGCGTGGTTGTGCGCCAAATAGGTACCATCTCAGCATAGGTAATTTATACAACTAATGTGGCAAACAAGTGTAGTCAAAGTCAAAGGCGTGTACTTCAATAGAATCACTAGGATCACTTTGAAACGTCTTAAAACCAGGTGAAGCTACGCCTGTTCCTCGCGACCAAGCCGCAGAAGAACCAGGCTTCAAACATGTTTGTAACCTTGCGCGATTTGAAAGATAGAAAACCAACAAAATACGTGTTCTTCGATTCAGCTGGTTTCAATCTTTCAACTTTTCTTCAGATACACCGAAAAAGCTCCATTCAGTACAACCAACAAGTCATTCGGCGAAGAGTTCCTTGTTCCCACGGGTATCTACGTACGCGAGTTACTGCCGGCCGTCAAAAGTGGGCTTATCAAAGGATTAGCCCATATCACTGGAGGCGGCTTGCTAGAAAACATACCTAGAATCCTTCTCCCCGGGACCAGAGTGAAATTGGACGCTATGAAGTTCAAGATAAAGCCTATTTTCGGATGGCTCCAAGCTAAAGGTGGGTTTAGACACTTTCTGTTAAAAGTGGACCTATGAAAAGATTGACACATACCACTGGATGTGGCCTGCGGTTTAGAAACTAGGCGGAAGAGAAAATTTTTAATTTCCAGTTGATGTTTGAAAAAATTACGCTTAAAGTGACCAGAGGTGAAACACAATTGGCGCAGCCTGTGGGATAAAAACTTTTTGGATTGAAAACGAAACAATAGATTAAACTCATCAACTTCACTCCATTTTTTACAGGTCTGGTCTCCGACTTTGAAATGCTCCGCACCTTCAACTGCGGTATCGGAATGGTCGTTATTGCGGATGCATCTGCAGTCGACGAACTCCTAAAAACTGTGGAGGGAATCGACGTCGTCGGCACCGTCGAAGACATGGGCAGGGAAGGTGGGTCAAGTGCGTACTTTGCGTACTTAAATCCATCCTAATATTATAAATACGAAAGTAACTCCTGTTTGTTTGTGTTTGGTACTTTTTCACGGCAAGGAGATAGGCTAAGACAAAAAATATCTTGAAGGGGTTGAAAAAAGGTTTGAAAGTTTTGGGGCAATCTATACTTCCTCAAGTTAGCGATCTAAAAATTCATGTTTAGGCTTTTGGTGAGAAATACGTGTTTCAAAAAACGTGAGGATACCGGCATGTCCTAGAACCTAAATATTCGAGGACGTGTGCACGAAAGGAGCCTCTAAGATGCACACTTTAAACTTTCACTACACTGATTCTTTCATAGATACATCAACCTGGTCACTGACCTAATACAGGACCAAGAAAGAATCAATGACATGACAAGCAAACAAGTTGGACTATACATGCATTTTTGTTCTCAGGAGGCCACCAAGTAGTAGTAGATAACTTCAAAGAAGCCATGGACCCATTGACCTTGCCTTACTCGTCCGGTGAACGCGCGCCTCAGAAGGCGCTCTCATACAAGGACAGTGGAGTCGACATCGAGGCTGGAGATTCTCTTGTCTCCATGATCAAGCCCTTGGCTCGGTGAGTGATGCCAAGTTGAATTGAGCTCTCACGTCGTGCCTTTACGTCTAAATTTGGTTCATGCGGTCGACCCATACGAGGTATTTTATGCTGTGGATGTTTGGATG
Organism: Anticlea derivata; assembly: GCA_947579855.1. NCBI lineage: Eukaryota > Metazoa > Arthropoda > Insecta > Lepidoptera > Geometridae > Anticlea > Anticlea derivata. Next base: position 11,405,306 of record OX388269.1, read on the forward strand.
CCGTACCGACTATCAAACACCTGGCTATGTGAATGATGACAAGCTGAATTGAGTTGTCACGCACTGGCTTTAGGTCTCAATTTTGTTCCTGCTGTCAACAAGCATTTTGCAAACATTAATCCTTGAATCGTTTTATAGGTCTACCACACGGTCAGGCGTATTGGGTGGTCTTGGTGGTTTTGGCGGCTGCTTCCAGCTGAAGGCTGTGGAACAAGAATATAAGGTATTTTATTTACCACGATTTATGAATTTATTGCTTCCCGATTTTTCGACACAGTTGCAACTGAAGTATTTACGTCCCGTTTTCAGTGAAAATAATGGTTTTAAAAATATTATTAACTTGAGTTTCAACTGATTTGCCTCCAAAACAGCAGATTTTTGCATAGAGTTTAGTGAAAGGATTTTTAGAATCGGTTCAGTAGTTCCATAGATTACCCCCCAAATTTTACCTCTGTATAATATTAGTGTTCTGTACATAACTTTGTATAAAAGCTACATTATCCTATTTAAAGTGTGTTCTTCAGGATCCAGTTCTAGTCCTTGCCGCGGACGGGGTCGGCACCAAACTGAAGGTCGCCCAGAAGATAAACCACCACAACAGCATCGGCATCGACCTGGTGGCGATGTGCGTCAACGACATACTGTGCAACGGCGCGACTCCGCTCACGTTCCTGGACTACTTCGCGTGCGGCTCACTCGACGTGAACGTGGCGAGGAACGTTGTGGCTGGTGTCGCTGAGGGCTGCAGGCAGGCGTCCGCTGCTTTGATCGGTGAGTCTTATTTGTTTACAGATAGAGCTCAATATTCTTTGTAGTAGCGGGTGTAACAAAAAGCAATTCATGGTTGCTTTGTTTGGTGAGTTTTATTTATATGTACGTAGAGTTCAATATCCTTTAGCTGTGACTCGCTGGACGTGTATGTAGTTGCTGAGGGCTGCAGGCAGGCGTCAGCTGCTTTGATCGGTGAGTCTTATTTGTTTACTGATAGAGCTTAATATCCTTTAGCAAGAAGTAGTAGCTTGTATGACAAAGGAAATATAGGCTGCTTTGTCTGGTGAGTTCTATTTTTATGTATGTAGAGTTCAATATCTGTTATCTGTGACTCGCTGGATGTGAACGTGGCGAGGAATGTGGTGGCTGGCGTCGCTGAGGGCTGTAGGCAGGCGTCCGCTGCTTTGATCGGTGAGTCTTATTTGTTTACTAATAGGGCTTAAAATCGTTTAGCAGGAAGAGGTAACTTGCAATCCGCGGCTGCTTTGTTTGGTGAGACTTATTTATATGTAAGTAGAGTTCAATATCCTTTAGCTGTGACTAGCTGGACGTGTATCTAGCCGCTGAGAGCTGCAGGCAGGCGTTTGCTGCTTTGATTGGTGAGTCTTATTTGTTTACAAATAGAGCTTAATATCCTTTAGCAGGAAGAGGTAACTTGCAATGCGTGGCTGCTTTGTTTGGTGAGTCTTATTTATATGTAAGTAGAGTTAAATATTCTTTAGCTGTCACTCGCTGAACGTGTATGTAGTAGCTGAGTCGCTTAGTATATTTTGAATCAACTTGTGTAGGACCAATTGAGGTTCAAGCACTAGGAAAGTCTGATTGGTGCGAGATCACAGCCGGCACATTACTAGTTTGTTTGTTGTCTGTTTTATAATAAATAAATAAATGTCTTTTAGGTGGTGAAACAGCTGAGATGCCCGGTATGTACGAGCCGGGTGTGTACGACATCGCCGGCTTCGCTCTCGGCGTCGTCGAGAGGGCCCACATCCTGCCCAAGATCAACGACATCAATGTGAATACTTTTTCATAACTAAGGCCACTTTTCCACGGCGCTACTCAAAATAAACCAGTTATAAACTGTAGATGTGCGAGAACTCGCGCCCTGAGGCTACCGTACCATTACACGGGGTCAGAGAAGCAAAATTCCAAGTTTAGGATCTGACAAAATTATATTTTGCGGTCGCTCCCGTAGTTCATTGTATAATATTAACCGCAAATGTAACTTAGTCTCGTAATAATCCAATTTAAGGGGATTTAAGGGATAGACAGACAGAGAGACATACAGACGGATGCTTATACGAACTGATTGTATAAGTCCATAAAACATCTTAATATTATTACAGGTCGGTGACATAATTATCGGTCTACCCTCAAACGGAGTACACAGCAACGGATTCAGCTTGATTCACAAACTGATGAAAAAGGCCGGACTTACGCTTAACGACAAGGCGCCTTTCAGCAAAGAGGGACACACGCTAGGTAAGCTGCTTTAAAAAAAATCTATTTTGTAGGATACCCACCTTCTGATCCAAAGATAGTAGATTCGAACCTCTGTCGTGAACCAATAAATTTTTCCTCCCGAAAGACAACAGGTGAAACTTGCTTCGCTCTATACCATTTACACGGTGTAGAGTAGCATTATGCTGAGCTGCGACCTATTTGATAGCCAATGAGCAATGCATGAACTATAACTCAAATTAAATCCAACACAATAGTTCATTATATTTAAAAAAGAACGTGAACATGACGTAACTGGTTAACTATTATTTAAAAAAAAAACTATTGGTACTCTCATTGCCATTCAAATGCGCACGTGTCAATCACTATTTAACACGAATTTATACAAACTTTTTTTGTACATAATTGCGAACTTCTTTACCATCTTGCTTACATAATAGCACTCCTGGTCACTGACCTAATAGAAAGACTATAGTAACTCGAACCGCGCGCAACACGCCTGAATCATGCGCGAATTTTTAACTCGTGCTATGATTGCGGATGCGATCTATTGGTGGCGTAACTTATAAGATGTGTTGGCAATGTGTTTGAACTTTAGTTTGAATAAGCTTTTTCTACACGTGAACACCTATAATTGGCTTTCTGTTTACACTAAGTTATCCATAAACTATTACCGCTGTTGGTTTTCCTACAAATCAATAAACAAGGCGCGTATGAATTTGTGCGAAACGATTCGCGGCGAATTCGTTCCTTCAAAATCTAAGCGCGATTCGACTCGCAAGTAAATCGGCTACGCTGAACTAGTTCAAAAATGATGGTAGTTACGTAGACGTATGTCTGCAGGTGAGGAGCTGATCAAGCCGACGCGCATCTACGCGCAGAGCATGGCGGGCGCGCTGCGCAGCACGCGCGTGAAGGCGGCGGCGCACGTGACGGGCGGCGGGCTGCTCGACAACATCCCGCGCGTGCTGCCGGCGCACGTGCGCGCGCGCCTCAACGCGCACTGGTGGCACGTGCACCCTGTGAGTATGCACGCACGTGACGGGTGGCGGGCTGCTCGACAACATCCCGCGCGTGCTGCCGGCGCACGTGCGCGCGCGCCTCAACGCGCACTGGTGGCACGTGCACCCTGTGAGTATGCACGCACGTGACGGGTGGCGGGCTGCTCGACAACATCCCGCGCGTGCTGCCGGCGCACGTGCGCGCGCGCCTCAACGCGCACTGGTGGCACGTGCACCCTGTGAGTATGCACGCACGTGACGGGTGGCGGGCTGCTCGACAACATCCCGCGCGTGCTGCCGGCGCACGTGCGCGCGCGCCTCAACGCGCACTGGTGGCACGTGCACCCTGTGAGTATGCACGCACGTGACGGGTGGCGGGCTGCTCGACAACATCCCGCGCGTGCTGCCGGCGCACGTGCGCGCGCGCCTCAACGCGCACTGGTGGCACGTGCACCCTGTGAGTATGCACGCACGTGACGGGTGGCGGGCTGCTCGACAACATCCCGCGCGTGCTGCCGGCGCACGTGCGCGCGCGCCTCAACGCGCACTGGTGGCACGTGCACCCTGTGAGTATGCACGCACGTGACGGGTGGCGGGCTGCTCGACAACATCCCGCGCGTGCTGCCGGCGCACGTGCGCGCGCGCCTCAACGCGCACTGGTGGCACGTGCACCCTGTGAGTATGCACGCACGTGACGGGTGGCGGGCTGCTCGACAACATCCCGCGCGTGCTGCCGGCGCACGTGCGCGCGCGCCTCAACGCGCACTGGTGGCACGTGCACCCTGTGAGTATGCACGCACGTGACGGGCGGCGGGCTGCTCACAAGCGACAACATCGTCGCTTCACACTTCAATATTTCTTGAAGTTTCATCATCGACATCATTACAGCCGTAGGACGTATTATGCTGAACATAGAATCATACTTCCTACTAGTATTATAAATGTGAAAGTTTGTGAGGATGTTTGTTATTCAATCACGCCGTAACGGCTCAACCGATTTCGTTGAAACTTGTAATATAAGTTCTCGTGCTGCCGGCGCATGTGCATCATCACGTGACATCATCATTTCAGCTGTAGGACATAGATTGCTGACGATTGCTGAACATAGAAATTTACTATCCTACTAATATTATAAATGCGACAGTTTGTGAGGATGTTTAGATGTTTGTTATTCAATCTCGCCGTAACGGCTTTTTTTTTATACAAAATAGGCTGACGTTTGACCACAATCTCACCTGATGTTAAGTAATGATGTGGTCTACGGTGTAGCACGTTTGCCTAGAAGAAACCTATTCACTCTGGTCTGGAAGACACCCAAATTATAGGTATTCGGAAACACAGACGCCGGCAACGAGTTCCACTCTTTGGCTGTCCGCATTATAAAGGTAGACGCAAAGCGTTTGGTGCGGCAAGTTGGTATATCAACTGTAGTATATTAGCCGGGATGTAAATGAAACAAGAATATAATGTGATACGAGTGCCCTGTTTATTCCGACTGCCGGCTAACCTAAGTCTACCCCCCACCATCTTTTACAGGTTACCCACAATATATACTACATCAACCATGAATATATATGATGAATTATAATAATAATAATAAATAATAAATATTCCGGACATATCACACATTGTCAAGTGATCCCAAACTAGGCATAGCCTGTACTATGGGTACCAGAGACTGATATACATAATAGATATATATTTAACACCCAGACACAACAAACATCTGTGTTAGTCACAAAGGTTTGTCCAGTGCGGGAATCGAAGTCGCGACCTCTATCGCAGAAGGCAGAGTTACTACCAACTGAGCTATGAGGCCAGTCAATTATATAAATGATCAACTGATTTAGAAACTTGGAATATATGTTCTTTACTTTTGTTTGTTTGCAGGTGTTTGCGTGGATCGCGGATGCGGGCTCAGTCTCCGATGACGAGATGCTGCGGACCTTCAACTGCGGGGTCGGCATGGTGCTCGTCGTCGCCCCGGACCACCAGGCTGAGGTTACAAACAAACAAACAAACAAAATACTTTTATTTTAAACACCCAAGCACAGCGCAAACTAATAAGTCGCTAATTTAGTTGATTACCCCACTGTTTGAAATACTTAAGTAATGTATTGTAAGGTTCTCGAGTGGCGACCACGAACCGGACGACGCAGTGTTGGAAGGCCCCCCACCCGATGGACCGACGACATTGTTAAGGTTGCGGGAAGTCGGTGGATGGAAAAGGCTCAAGACCGTTCGTCATGGAACTCTTTGGGGGAGGCCTATGTTCAGCAGTGGACTTCATCAGGCTGATGATGATGAAGTAATGTATTTCTATTCGTGAGAACCTGTAATTGGCTCTCTAAAGCTAAACAAATGTTCAATCAAATGTAACAAAGCTGTTGGCTCTCAAAAAAAAAAAAAAGACACTAGGTACAGGTTACAATACAAAAAGGTAGGAAGTAAAAAAACTATGGTATTCATTAGTCCGTTAGTGCCCTCAACTTTCACCGCACTGATTCTTTCACCGACAATTTCAAGTCTCTAGAACCAACGGTTTAGGCTCTGCGTTGTCTATCAGTCAGTTACTGTATTTTAGATTTTATGAAATGAGAAGTTCGATATCAAAAGTCCTACAGCCAAATAACTGAGTTTGAACTGATTTGACCTCGAAACAGCTGATTTTCAAAGTGTTTTTCAATAGCTTGCTTGTCGTGGCACTGATGCTTGGTCTGTACTAAGTCAGTGACCAGGTTAGGGTATAGTGGCCCTTAAAGGTCCTATGTTTTTCAATTAAAAAAAAAATAATTGACAGTAAATCGCATCGTAAGTGTAACGCTATTGGGAATTTTTCGTGCTTGGGGCACAGATGTCCCTGAATCGATCTCGTAGATTCTACGGGAGGGCAATGCAATAGCTATCCATAAACTCCCTAAAGCGCTAAAGATCATTATAAAACAAATTTTTGATGGCAAATCGCGCGCCGTTCGAACACTGCTTCAGTATATCATCACTTGTAACACGTTATGTTTATTGTACAGGTGATGAATCTCACGCGTTCATACGGCGCGATGGTGATTGGCTCGGTGCAAGCGCGGCCGGCGGCGGGCGCTAGAGTTATTGTCGACAACTTCGATTCAGCCGTCGACTTCACTCGCAGAATGCCGCTGCTACCTAATAAGAAGGTAAGAATACTTGTGAAAACGTTACAAATAGACAGAATAAGTTTTGCATTTATAATACAACCATAAATACACAATAACTTTATCGATCGATAAAAGTAAATCCGCCTCTTTCTTTTGTTTACTGTTGGTGTAGGGCGAGAGTTATCGAACCGATAAGGTTAGAGAGTGATTATGAATATTATATCTTTGTTATATCCCATAAATTTTCGTCTTGGACAAGATTTGAACCCGCAGCCTTTCTCTCGATAAGCTACGAAATGTCTGTGTGAAAAATCTTAGGGACTTCCAAACGGCATCAAAATCTAGGGGAAAGTTACGGGTTCAAATCTCGTCAAAGTCGATTTTTTTGGGATATTATAAAAACTATATTTACTTAGGAACAACAAACAACTACATTATATTTGTAAGATACAGTGAGTAGTAGGTACATAATTCAATATGCAACAAATTATTAATAATGTAGTCCACAACGTTATCCACAACTTAGTATATAACAGTAACAAAAAAGGCCAGCTAGAGGGCCCGTCATAAAAAACATTTTTATTATCTGCTGTGACAAAAGAAATAGATGACGGGAATCCTATGCTGAGAAAGCTTATAATGATAAAAGAAAAAGAAGTTATCAGGATTACTTAAGCCTAAACTTAAAATAATGTGATTGATGTGTTCACTATATTTTTGTTAGCCTATCTTCAAACATTGTAGTCTTTTAAATACCTACCTACAAATATGTCTCACTCTTACACAACGCCCTTTTTAAGTATACCCTAATTTGTGGACAACGGGGCTGATTATACTTTAAGAACCACCTATAAGATTTGTTATGTAATTTTTAAGTGTAATTGTTTGTTGTTCTGCATAAATAAAAAATAAAAAAATACTTATGAAGAGTTAAGAGAAAAAAAACATAAACAACACATAAATAAAGTAAACATAATATAACTTGTTCCCCAGGTGGCGGTGCTGGTGTCGGGCGGCGGCACGAACCTGCAGGCGCTGCTGGACACGACGCGCGACGCCATGCAGTGCATGTGCGCGGAGGTGGCGCTCGTCGTCTCCAACAAGCGCGACGCATATGCGCTCAAACGCGCCGAGGCGGCCGGGGTGCCTACCCTTGTAAGTCATTTATTCAGTTATTTCGGGTGCGGGTTCGATTCCCGCTGTGGGACAGATGTCTGCATGATCTGCAAATGATTTCCATCCCCTTCTTTGCCCCCTTTACGGACGATTTTGCGAAAATGCTGTAACATGTATTTTTTTAATTTCTAACCGAAAGCCTTTTCAGATCCCTAAATCAAGGAATTATGGATTGTCCATACAAAATTTCATCCCCTATTTCACCCCCTTCAATATAATTTTTGAGACAAAAGATAGCATATGTTCTTCCCCGGGATATTATTTATCTCCTATAATTTATCCAGAGTTTCTCATTTATAATAAAAGTATGGATAAGTACTTAAAAGGAGCCATTTCATTCTGGGCCTGGTCCATGTACACTGCATAGAAAAATTAGAAAAAAATAGGAGATTACAAGAAAAATACAATTTCATTAATTTGAAGACAAATGCGATGGTACAAGAATAGTTCTTCTGGTAAGTTTTTTACTATGTGAACACTATTTGAAGGCCGCCATGTTGGTTTATTATTGGCGTTTGACATGACATTGACATATTTTTCATGTCATGTTTGATTTGATGTTTTTGTTTTGACAGATAAATGTAGGTTGTCAAAATGACATTCCACGCACGTCCATCCGCCATATTTTTGTAGCGCTGTGTGTTGCTCTCTTTCTCGAAGAAAATCTTAGTGTACCTTAGAACGAAGTCAATTTAAATAAAATAACCAATTAAATACGTTTACTTTATTGCTTAGCCATATTTTATAGTAGTGTACACAGTGCAGGCCCAGGCTCCATATATTGATGAAACGTCTCTTTTAAACATATTTGACTTTTACTATCGTATCGTAACGCTATCTCGCTTTGAGCAGTTTTCTTGACTTCGAGAGCGCTTCGTTCTAAGCAAGCTTGTTTTTTTTTTTGATTCAATAAAATTTATATTTCTGCGTCAGGTTTTAAACTACAAAGACTACGGTTCCCGGGAAGAGTTCGACCGCGCGATATCGGCCGCGCTCGAGTCTCACAAGATAGACATCGTCTGCCTAGCCGGCTACATGAGGATACTGTCCGCGGAGTTTGTGAAAAAGTGAGTAACTTATAATTTTTGAAAAAGATGTCGTAAGAGGCGACTAAGGGAAAAAAGCTAGGGGAGCAGCGTCCCTCACCTCCTCCAGATGTGGCGTGATGCGACTTATTCGTTAAGCGATTGAAACTCAACCTTATTTGCTTCGGCATTAGGCCGAAATCATTAAATTGTGTGCCTCTAACGCTTGCAAGAAGCGCTTTGAGCCTCACAGTGTGATTTCAGTCGTATTTTAAAGTAGATACGGTTGAGTTTCAATTGTTTAGCAAATTAGTCGCTTCGCCGCCTCTCTCTTCACCAGCGCTGACTTATTATACTCTCTGTGTAATGCGTGCGTCATTGCATTCAAGTCAAGTGTTCATGGGCTACGGTAACAGGTACCTTATAGTAGGTAAGTATGCTTGTTTGCCACTAAGATCATAAAAAAATACTAACCTTTCAAAATTATGATTGCAGATGGTACGGCAGAATGATCAACATCCACCCCTCACTCTTGCCCCGTCACCCCGGACTGAACGCCCAAAAGCAATGCATCGAGGCCGGAGACAAGGAAAGTGGATGCACGGTCCACTTCGTTGACGTAAGTATAAGATTAGCCTGCTGTATCCCACGGCTGAGCAAAACCGTGCCCTTGAACTTAGCAGTCCTCTTTGTCTTGTGCCAATCGGCACAAGACCTAACACCTCTGAGTATACCTTACTAAAATGATCACATGGTTTGGCTCACCCGGTTGTATGGCGCAGCCGGTAGGATTCCGTGCCTTATCTAAATCGACGTGAACCCTCAATTCGTAACATTTCAGGAGGGAATGGACACGGGGCCGATCATCCTCCAAGAAAAGGTTCCGGTACTTCCAATGGACACCCCGGAGTCGCTCGCCGCGCGGATACTACAGGCCGAGCACCGCGCCTACCCGCACGCACTGCGCCTGCTCGCCACCGGCCGCGCCCGGGCGCAACCCTCGCACTCACCTATGCCCTAGGACTCACTCAACTATACACTGCGCCTACACGCTCGCGCTGCGCCTGCTCGCCACCGGCTGTGCCCGGGCGCAACCCTTGCACTTACCCATGCCCTAGGCTAGAACTCACTCAATTATACACCGCGCCTAACCGCACGCGCTGCGCCTGCTCGCCACCGGCCGCGCCCTATTAAGTTGTTTCTGTATCAGCTTGTATGTTAAAAGAAAAGGATAGGATAGACAGGTTGTTCGCTAGTTTGTGTTCGAGAACACTCTTGTCTTAGCCCGTTAATTACTAGGTTATGAATATGTGATCAGATTTTATCAGAAATTATCTATTGGGACCAGTTATTTTTAAGATGCATTTTATCCAACTTAGGGACCAAGTCAAATAGAATTTACTCTAGGATTTATGTATGTACTTTAAGAAAACATAAAGCTCATCATTTCACAGATCTTTTGAATTCTTTTTAAGTCTTTAACTCCTTACAAGTAAAATCGTTTTATTTATCTGTGCCATGTTTGCAGTGCCTCGAATCATTGTTGTAAATATTTGCCTTTACAAGTTGTTACTGCATATTATTATATTTCCGTCTATTCAAGATCGCAAATCACAAGGTTATTTCTCGTACATGATACTGTAGCTATGGTAACTGATCTTCAATCATAGATATCATAGATTGATTCAATATTGTAATTGGCAGTAGAATTTGTTTATATTTAAATAGTAATGTAGTTAAGTTCATACTACTCAGTCATATTAAGTAAAATTGTTACAAAATGTTATTTCATTTAGCTAAAATTTAAACTCATTGTTAAAATGATAGTTATAGGTATAATGTATGTTTTAAAATAAATACTTTTGTATGTTATGTTCTTGTTTTTACTCAAATCGATATAATTTATAAACAAAACCTACATCTAATATCACAGCTTGTTTTGTAACGATTCAGTTTACACTTTTGCTATGTTTGAGGTAAATTATTTACTTTTTCCTTTCAAAAGTCAACAAATTACTTAAAGTTTTAAAAAATAAACCAAAAATATCTTCATTCTTGCTAGAAGGTTCATCCACATACTTTTTCTCTGCAACACATTTGCTCTCTGCTGAATGAGCGCCATTCTTTAGAATATCTACGCACATCTCTTCATACTGGACTTGAAATTTCTGTTTATTTATCAATGGCACTATAAGATTATATTTATTTATCTTATTATTCAGTGTCTGTGCTAGATGTCTGTTCTCTTCACATATCTGTTCCCATTTTTGTGAATCAAGTTCATTTAAAGGGTAAGGTCCTAGACACTTCCTCTCCCTTGCAACATCTCCTCTCAAAAAATCTTTGTCTTGATCAATTTCCTTGCTCATGATTATCCATTCTGGTGTAAAACCATTGTTTATTAAAACCTGAAACAAAATAATAATAATAAAAAAACTATTGAGTTACTGACTGACTGATGATATATAGATAGAAATTTTTTTATTGCACATAAAAACAGTACAAAGGAAAAAACAAAGTTACCTCATTCAGCTTATGAGTCGTAAAATCAACATAAGGATTAGTGTTCTGGTCCTTCAATGGCTTTCCGTTCCCACTCAAGTTACTAAACTCTCCTTTGGACATGGACTCCTGTATCAGATCTTCCACCAGCCTTTCGAACCCATACTTGGTTTTTATATCATGTTTCTTTCCATATCCCTGGCCCTTTTTCATGAGCGTATTTTCTGAAGCCATTGATTTAGCTATCCGGTGTTCCAAAACGTTGGTGGCGGCCCTTAGGGCTCGGGCTTGAGCCCATTGCTTTTGCCTTTCGAAGGGAGTCCCGTGGCCGACGCCTTCAAAGCTTAGGTATTGACGGTGCTGAGGTGCTGTATGCTGGAAGTATAATTCGTGATCTTAATAGATATTTATATTGATACTAGCTTCCGCCCGCGGCTTCGCACGCGTGGTACATACATAAAAAGTAGCCTATATGCTATTCTAGGTAAAGAACTTTATCTATTCCAAGTTTCAACGAAATCGGTTGAGCCATTACGTCGTGATTGAACAACAAACATCCTCACAAACTTTCGCATTTATAATATTAGTAGGATTTGAGAACATTTGAATTGGTACTATATACCTGTATATCATACACAATCTTATCCACCTCCTCTCGGCTACTTTTCCCAGTATTATGGTTGGATAGAGTTCGGAACGCATTTTCCACTGCTATGAACTTATCCATATCAGCATCTGGTGAGCCGGAGTCAGGGTGGTACTTCTTGGCAAGGTCCAGGAAGGCTTGGCGGACTGCATCTTGCTTTGAGTCTTGAGGTAAGTTAAGAAGTTTGTAACATTCCTGAAAGATATTATCATCATCATCATCAATGACGACCTCGGTAGCGTAGCGGGCGAGTGCCCGTTTGAGACGAAAGGCCGGGCCGGGTTCGATTTCTGCTGCGGGATAAATGTTTGCATGATCAGCAAATATTTGTTCTGGGTCTCTGTGTTAAGGTACCATGTTACTTAGAGTTTCTGATACCCACGACACAGGGAATCCTAGTGCAAGGGCAGACTACGTTCGTGATAAAAAAAATGAATACTGGACATACGATAGATCTCCCGCACAGTGCCACAACTAAGGGCAAATAAGTACGGCATGTTTATTTTCATGGGTGATGATGATTGATTCTGTTAATCAAACTATCATCCTAATAAATAAAGACAGACACACATCTAAACTTACTTTCAATTTTTTTTCAGCCGCCTTTGAACTAATCGTTCTATTGGTTAGCACACTATGGTAAACATTTAAAGGAACCACTTTATCAAATCGCTTTCGACATGTTCTATTCAACATGGTCAGGGCCTATGGAGTTTCCCAGTATACAATAGTAGTCTTTGCTATGGACTTAAAAAAAGTATACATGTAGCGAAATTAATTACGTAAACAGGACAGGAATTTGCATCGCAAGAAATTTTAGGGGAAGAAATTCTATTTTTTGTAGCCAATCAGCTGATTTTTGTTTTGACTTTTTTGACCTGTGTCGGCGGTGTCAGTCGTTTCACATGACAATGACGATGACAATCAGCCGATTGTGACTTTAATCGTTTACGATTATTGAATGTTCCAGCAGAGGATCCAAGCCCAGCAGAATATCGCTCTCTATCGAGTCTGCACAGGAGCTGGCCGCTACGTCAGGAACGACGTTATCGCCCGCGACGTGCAAATGCCCAGCGTTAAGGAATTCGTGCAAAGTTGGCGCGTCGAATGTACGACCGCGCCGACAACTGCTGTCACGTACATCTTAACGCACTGGCGCCACTGCACACGCGACCCCCTGGCGTCCACTTCCCAGAGCACTCCTGGTGTCCAGGAGTCTTTCCCAGAGTCTTCGCATAGCGAAGACTGAGTGACGAATTCTGCGAAGAAGCCACCGTAGCCGTAGCAGAAATCGGCCAACGTAATGCCACTGAGAGGCTGGCATTCACAGGGCAGCACCCAGTGACTCGGAAGCAGCAGTTCCCGAAGTTGACGCCAGAGCAAAGAACGCGACGTTCGATTTTTACCCGCACCTCCTAAACCAAGATGGTACAGTCGAGGTGTAGATGACTCATGATGGAAAAAAATTGAATGAACAGCTAAAAAGGTTTCAGAGATATAAGCAAAAAACTATGTGTAAGCTGTAGACCCGGGTCCCCAACTGACACATAGTTTTTTGCTTATAACTCTGAAACCTTTGAAACTACAGGCCTGAAATTTTTTGTACCTTTGGCACTAATTTGGCACTAAATATTTGGCTAGTTTTCATAGCTCTCGCGTCAGCCGTTTGGCAGAACTGGATGTGCAAGCTGTAGACCCGGGTCCCCAGCTGACATATAGTTTTTTGCTTATAACTCTGAAACCTTTTAAGCTACAGGCCTGAAATTTTTAGTACCTTTGGCACTAATTTGGCACTAAATATCTGGCTTGTTTTCATAGCTCTCGCGTCAGCCGTTTGGCAGAACTGGATGTGCAAGCTGTAGACCCGGGTCTCCAGCTGACACATAGTTTTTGGCTCATAACTCAGAAACCTCTTTGGCACCTAAATTTTGAATTGGATTTTCAGATTGCACCAATTATGCACTAAATATTTGCATACTCAGAATTCAGAAATTCGTTATGTGTAAGCTGTAGACATACACACGTTTCAATGCCTGGTTATTTCTTTGGGTGATGGATATTTTTTTTTGAAGTTTTTCCCCTTTTGGGATGGCTATGGCATTTAGGCCTTACCGCCAAGTCTTACGTGTATTTTATCTTGTTTAATTTATTTATCTTCCTTAATTTTCTTACGTTAGACATGGTCACCGTCTAGTCAAGTTCAGTTTTAGTAAGATATGATGGTGGCTATTTTACTAAAACCTCGAGGGACCTCTAGGCGCCAACTCGAAAAATGATGATACACGCAATCATTCTATGTCACTTCACCTGTGCGGTTTACTCAAACAATATTACGCAAAACACCACCGTAATCACACAAAATTATTCAATTTAACACTAGTTTTGTAAAATAAATTGAGAGCACACCATCACTTCGCAAGTTCCCGCCATAAATTCCGGGTGATGGATGATAAATTGATGGTTAATGATGAAGCGATAGTCTCAGTTTTAAAAATAAATTATTATTATTATGAAAAGCTAAATACATATTAAAAAAAATCCTTGATCGATTTTCGTAGTGATGTACATACTGCTATCCTATCCTATAGAAATCCTTCTTCGCAGTTTCCTACTCGTTTGCTATTATATCTTTTTGTGCGCTAAGTTTATTGTGCGATTATATATGATAAAACAGGCAGATTTTCTGCAATGTTTCAGAGAAGGTTATCTTTTCTGAACCTTTGTATAAGCGTTTTATTTTCAGTTAAAACACTGCAACATTGTATTATAACGTAATTAAAAAAGTACCACCTACTTATATTAGGCACCTACCTAATAACTAACGGAATAGGAGGAGGTAGGGCACAGCGATATTTTTTTGTTCTAAATTAGAGCAGCCCGCCTGGGGTACCTCCTCCTTACATAAGATCGCACGCAGATAAATAACATTATTTGTTTCAAATAGTGTTGTGTTCCTGCGGTGAGTAGGTAAGGTTGCCAGAGCTCTTTAGGGGGGGATGGGGTTCGGGGTCGGCAACGCGTGCGTGATGCCTCTGGTATTGCAAGCGCTCATAGGCTACGGTAACCGCTTAACAGTAGGTGGGCCGTATGTTTATTTGCCATCTCACAGTTGTATAAAAATTTTAAAATTATATTTGAAGCCGATGCTAGAAAAAAATCGAACTCAAAATTCAGCAACGCGACGGTCGGCACCACGTCGGTCGTCGTCGTAGCATTTTCTACGCTGCATTAGACTAACTAGCTTCCGGCCGCGGCTTCTGAACCTACATAATTTACAAAATTTGCCTAATATATGTTTAGAGAACTAGAGAGACTATGATATGATTATTGATCGATGACGGAAGGACATCGTTTTGTTCGTTACGCGTAGTAGTTGTGGTTGGTAGGCAGCATAATAGGTACGTACAACACTAGTGTCTGTCTTGCTTGCTTGTCTGTCTCTACTCTCTGTCTGTCTGGAGTTGAGACTTTTTTTGGCGGGAACTTGCGAAGTGATGTTGTGCTCTTCATTTATTTTACAAAACTAGTGTTAAATTGAATAATATTGTGAACCAAACCATCATATCTTACTAAAACTGAACTTGACTTGACTTAACGATGACTTGACCGTTAATACGATGAAAAATAAAGACGAAACTATAAATATAACAAGGAAAAATAAACGTAAGACTTGGTGGTAAGGCCTAGATGCCATAGCCATCCCGAGAGGGGACAAAACATCCAAAAAAAAAATCTCTCTGTCTTAGAACAAATGTCATTTTTCGTGATCGGGTCGGGGTAGAGTCGTTCGCCTTTTTGCGATTTTTGTTGCAATTAATGAGCGCGTGACGCTAAAACAAAGCTAATTTAATAGTGATATGAGTTTCTGATAAGTTGTATTAGTTTCGCGTTGAAAATACCTGTTTCAGAGCTACAATGGCGTTATCCGTAGATGAAGTTAGTAGCCGATATCCGATCCACTGGTTGGTTTGGAATAACCAGCATGAAGAGTTGCAGGCGGCTTTAGAATCTAAAAAGGTAACTCATTAAACCTAGTGACATAATTTCCAATTTCTGTGCACGAAAGGAGACTCCTAGAGGCGCACTTAATCCTTTCACTACGCTGATTCTTTCACAGACGATCATCATATATATTCAACATCAAAATTCGTTGAATCTCAGGCCGAATTCACATCATTGTTATTCAGAACTAGTGGAAAGCCCGCGACTTCTTTCACATTATGCTATTCTAATACAATTTCAACCACCGTGGAGTTTCGAAATTAATTTCTTGGTGTACCCCTACACTACAACTAGTAAGCTAAAGTGCAAATTTCATAGCCCTCTGGTTTTGGCTGTGCGTTGATTGTCAGTCAGTCAGCCAGTAACGTAAGAGTTTTATGATGATGATTGATGTAAGTTCTTTCATGGTGCAAAAACTAAATGAGAACCTAGAGTAGGTACTCTAAGCTAGGTAGCTTACTGCTCTAATTTCACCTTCAAATGCCAGTCTTCTCCATGCAATATGTTCTTGATATGGATATGCATATGATAATGTCTTTAAAAGATTTTAATGATAGGTAGTTACTTTTGATGAAAAGAAGAAACAATCTAATCAATCTAATAACAACAATCTAATAATGGAAGAGATCGCTTTTAGTGATAAGGCCCCCCATTGTACGTAATATTTTTTTGTTTCTCCCTTTTGTTATTTTCTATCTCTGTGTACAATAAAGAGTTTATCTATCTATCTAATTGCCTTTATATGTCTCGGAATCATGGAATATACCTACTTTTGTCTAGTAGCAGGTATACTTAATGCAAATTGTTTTGTGTGGTTTTAAATGTGAAGCCAAATAAAGTAAAAATAATCCAGTTTGCTTAGAAGCCTTACAAATCTTACTGTTGAAATTGAACTGTTTGCTCACCAAATATTATGTCGTCTATTTTGAGGACTAATTGTGGCTTTCTGACTTTGAACTATAATCCTTTGCATTATCCTGTAGGTACATTTTACCTTTACATTTTGGCTGTAGATTGAATAATTGCTGTTATGAGTTGAATAACATGTTTATATTTTATAATTCTGCTATTTACCTAGTTCCTATAAGGGATAAATTCATGGTCATTCATAATTTTGAAAGTAATTTATAATGTTGATTAAAGAAATGTTTAAGGTTTTTGCATCTGATTACCCTTAGACATATAATATACCTAGATCTAAAGATATTATACTTATGAAAACATAGTTTTGAGCTTATATTAAGAAAATTATCTTACAACTGTTATTTCTTTGATGCGTCTTAAATCTCAATTGACAGTTCACAACAGAAGACATAGAACTGAGGGATCCCCGGGGGCGGACCCCACTGCTCCTGGCCGTGACTCTTGGACACATTGAGGCAGTACGGGTGCTGCTAGATGTGGGTGCTGATGTCAACTGCGAGAAAGATGGCTGGACTGGTAATTAGAACTTTTTTTTTTTTTTTTTTTTTTATACTACTGAGTTGGCAATCAAGCATACGGCCCACCTGTTGGTAAGCGGTTACCGTAGCCTATGAGCGCTTGCAATACCAGAGGCATCACGCACGCGTTGCCGACCCCGAACCCCTTCCCCCCTAAAGAGCTCTGGCAACCTTACTCATCGCAGGAACACAACACTATTTGAAACAAATAATGTTATTTGGCTGCGATCTTCTGTAAGGCGGAGGTACCTCCCCAGGTGGGCTGCTCCGATTCAGAACGAGAAAATCTCGCTGTGCCCTACCTCCTCCTAAAATACTTAAATATTTAAAATACTTAAATACTTCAATATTTATATATCAATAGTGGAAAATACTCAAATTTGTTATTCACGTCATGTTATTTTCATACAAACTTCAACCCTACACTGCAACAGGTAGCTTCCTGTTGCAGTGTAGGGGTGAACTAACCCTCCTTTCATACTCCTAGGACTTATTCTGGTTTAAGCTGTGCTTTGATTGTCAGTCAGTCAGCAACTTAAGAGTAGCTAGTATACTATGCCGAAAGGGGTTTATCCTATCAACAAAATGGAAATACAAGGTGATTCATAACACGAAAAGAAATACTATTAGCGAAAAAAAACATCAATATTTTCATTAACAAAAAAAAATCGCCCATACCTTTCAGACCATTTTTGGTCCTTTTATCTTTTTTTTAACTTATTACTAGGGGAGGAGCTCGAAATCAGGATTGCTAGGTACCTAAAACAGCGAAATAATTAGGTTACAACTGATTTGACCTCAACAGCTTATTTTTGGAGTGTTTTTCAAATGAAAAATATTAAATCTCTTTATTACCAACAGGGTGTTGAATAATCCCCTATCGGGATAGGAAACATACATCAATTATGAATCCCTTTGTGTATATTGATGATTGATTTCAGCCGTCCAAGAAGCGACCGCGACCGGAGACATCGACCTGCTGTCCCTGGTGCTGTCCCGTCGCGACCACCAGCGGTACCTGTTCCGCTCCCGCGGGATCCCGGATCTGCTGAACCGACTGAGTCTAGCTCCCGACTTCTATGTTGAGATGAAGTGGCAGTTCACTAGCTGGAGTAAGTAGCTATCAGCCACTGGTTCTCTCTTGTCCTGTGATGTATGGTCACACCGGTTTGAAAGCTAGGAATTGTCTTCTTGAACTCTTTGTTAGTGCCGCTCGCAATTTGCTTGCGTTGTTGTTTTTAAGTCTATAAATTATCTCATTTCAATAAATAACCTAAACTTAATCATCACCAGCCTGATGAGTGCCCCCAAAACAGCCAAAGGAGCCTCTTAAGAAGCGCACTGTAATCCTTTCAATACACTGATTCTTTCACCGATGGTCATAGGCTCTTTTCAGGGCCGCCATACCTCAACCTGCGCACAAACCTCATCATCATCATTTCAGCCGTACGACGTCCACTGCTGAACATGGCCTCCCCCACAGACAGAGCGAATTCCTTATCATGTGGGGGAATTTGCCCGTACTCACCACGCTGGGCATGCAGGATGTCGAGCGCAGTTAAAGCTATCGTTATTATAATAGGGGACGCTGCTGCCCATCCCCTAGCTTTTTCCCTTAGTCGCCTTCTACGACATCCGCGGGTAGAAATGGAAGAGCCTATTCTTCAGCCGGGGCCACCACGTTCTGTATCCATTATCTTGTTTAAAAGTTTTTCTAGATATCTGTATTTTATTTCAGTGCCTCTGATATCACGCGTCTGTCCGTCTGACACGTACAAAGTGTACAAGCGAGGCGCAAATGTTCGCGTGGACACAACGCTGATCGGCTTTGAGAATAGGAGCTGGCTGCGAGGCGATACCAGCTATATATTCAAAGGGCAAGGTAATTTAGGCACCTCTTGGAACTGAACCAATTGAAATCACCAATTGAACTTTGTTCTTGAAAAAATTGAATTTTGTGAAAAAGGATAATCGAAAAAAATTATGGGCACAAATGTTTGTTGCTTGATTCTTGTAGGGTTGGTCGCGATAAAGACCTTTACCTTTTTTTTCCAAGTTTCAACGAAATCGGTTGAGCCGTTACGGCGCGATTGAACAACAAACATCTAAACATCCTCACAAACTAGCATTTATAATATTAGTAGGATATTTTCATGCGTTATTTATTTTTCTGACAGGAACCTCAGCAAAGTTCATGGAGGTGAACCACGAGGCCGGCACAGTATCAACGGAGGTGATCGACGGCACGGACCTGTGGCCCAACCCGGTGCCACGGACTAAGGCATTGCGGCGGCGGCTGGAGGAACCTCTCGCCATCAACTACCTAGATATTGACAAGATTAGCTTTGAACGGTGAGTCCACAATAACATTCTTCATTATTATATCTTTGTTTTTTTATTACTACTTATTTGCCACTTTAGCAGTTTAAAAAAAACATAAAAGGTGGCAAACAAGCTTGCGGCCCCTACTATTTGTAAGTGGTTACCTTAGCCTATAAACAGAGGTATAGCCAGCCTATGAGACACTGATTCTTTCGTCGACCGACGATCATAGGCCCTTTTCATAGCTCAACCTGGTCACTGGCCTTATACAGGAGGACCAAGAAAGAATTAGTGACATGATAAGCAAGCATCAGGTGAGATGGCGGTCAAAAGTTTGCCTATTTTGTGTAAAAAAACATGCTCGTAGGCTTAGGATACTCTTGACCTGACCATTTAGATAACAAAACATGTTATTATCTAAACGGCAGTTTTTTTTTAAAGTCCTGGTTTACAAAATAGTATTGCAATTTAACCAAGTAGGCCAATGAGAAATTTACCTCTAACATAGTTTTATAAGGTAAATTATATCTAAGAATGTGTTCAGTAGCACTTTTCTTACAGTTTCTAGTTAAGGAAAAGACACTTTGCTCTTGTGTACTTTATAGTTAGCCACTATCACTTCCACTACATTTCACAGTTATTTTACATCATACTAAAGAGGCAGAGATAAAATTTATTGTTATCTAAAGTTTTTATTAAATTTTTCCAGCAAAGCGGCATCTGCAAAGCAACGTGGAGATGTTGATGTGTCTAAGACCCGGTGCGAGCACCTGCCGGCCTGCTGGGGCTCGACGAATCATTATTTATTACTAGCTATTGCCCTTCGTTCGCGTATAAATGTCGAAAACGACACCTTTATTAATATATTATTATTTATGAATAATTATATATCTAGTTGGGTTCCTGTCCCTAGTGGAGTTCCGCAAGGTTCTCTCCTTGGTCCACTTCTTTTCATAATTTTTGTTGCGGACATTGATTTGTGCTTTAAATCTTCAAATCTGCTGTGCTTCGCTGATGATATGAAAATTTTTTCTACTATATCATCCATTAATGACATGATTGCCCTTCAGGCTGACTTAATTCGTTTAGAAGAATATTGTCGCATCAACAAGCTTGAGCTTAATCCCTCTAAATGTTCTTTTATCACCTTTACTCGTAAGCTTAATATTATTTCTTCAAACTACACCTTACAAGGTCAAGTACTTTTGAAAAACGATAGTATACGCGATCTTGGAGTTCACCATGACTCTAAATTGCTCTTTGATATCCATATTGATAAAATAATCAGTAAAGCTTCAAAAGCATTGGGATTTATCATGCGACTTTCTAAGAGCTTTACAGAAGCTAAAACATTTAAAATACTATATTGCACGTTTGTTAGAAGCCACCTTGAGTATGCGTCTCAGGTATGGAACCCATGCTATGGTATATATATTGATCGTATTGAAGCTATTCAAAGACGGTTCTTGAGATATTTGTGCTATAGGGTAAAGGTCCCATATCATACTAGTAACTATACTAACCTCTGCAAAAAATTCCATTTTCTACCACTTAAAAACAGACGAGATATTGCTGATTATTTGTACATTTTAAAAATTATTTCTAATGATGTTGATTGTCCGGATCTACTTCGAAAAATCCAAATCAATGTACCACGAAGAGTGCTTAGGCAAAATCCTCCCCTTGAGGTTCCTGGAGCCTCCACTAACTACAGGCAAAATTCATATGTATTGCGAGCGAGTGATACTGTTAATTGTTTTAGCAGGTTGTTGGACATCGATCCATTTAGTAGCAGCATTGGCAAGGCAAGGCGGAGCCTAACCCGTCATTTCTTTAGTGATTAATTTTATTTTTATTGTTTGTTTCTTTTGATCAGTTGGGTGTTATGTTTATGTATATGTATATGTGTATGTCTGTATGTATATATATATATATATATATATATATATATATATATATGTCTTTCTCTTTTTTTATTATGTTATAGTTGTAGTAGCATGCAACCTGGGTATGCTTTATGTAGTGTTATAGCAAGCGTTCACATTTATATTGCTATAATACATCTATTAGCGAAAACCTGTTATTGGCTTTGTGATGCTATTTTAGTATTTATGTAAATTAACTTTAGCTGTTGGTTTTCCTCAATAAATAAATAAATAAATAAATAAATAAATAAATATCATCACTTGTAACACGTTATGTTTATTGTACAGGTGATGAATCTCACGCGTTCATACGGCGCGATGGTGATTGGCTCGGTGCAAGCGCGGCCGGCGGCGGGAGCTAGAGTTATTGTCGACAACTTCGATTCAGCCGTCGACTTCACTCGCAGAATGCCGCTGCTACCTAATAAGAAGGTAAGAATACTTACTTGTGAAAACGTTACAAATAGACAGAATAAGTTTTGCATTATAATACAACCATAAATACACAATAACTTTATCGATCGATAAAAGTAAATCCGCCTCTTTCTTTTGTTTACTGTTGGTGTAGGGCGAGAGTTATCGAACCGATAAGGTTAGAGAGTGATTATGAATATTATATCTTTGTTATATCCCATAAATTTTCGTCTTGGACAAGATTTGAACCCGCAGCCTTTCTCTCGATAAGCTACGAAATGTCTGTGTGAAAAATCTTAGGGACTTCCAAACGGCATCAAAATCTAGGGGAAAGTTACGGGTTCAAATCTCGTCAAAGTCGAAGTTTTTTGGGATATTATAAAAACTATATTTACTTAGGAACAACAAACAACTACATTATATATGTAAGATACAGTGAGTAGTAGGTACATAATTTAATATGCAACAAATTATTAATAATGTAGTCCACAACGCTATCCACAACTTAGTATATAAGAGTAACAAAAAAGGCCAGCTAGAGGGCCCGTCATAAAAAACATTGTTATTATCTGCTGTGATAAAAGAAATAGATGACGGGAATCCTATGCTGAGAAAGCTTATAATGATAATAGAAAAAGAAGTTATCAGGATTACTTAAGCCTAAACTTAAAATAATGTGAATGATGTGTTCACATCACTCACTATATTTTTGTTAGCCTATCTTCAAACATTGTAGTCTTTTAAATACCTACCTACAAATATGTCACACTCTTACACAACGCCCTTTTTAAGTATACCCTAATTTGTGGACAACGGGGCTGATTATACTTTAAGAACCACCTATTCTATAAGATTTGTTATGTAATTTTTAAGTGTAATTGTTTGTTGTCCTGAATAAATAAAAAAAAATAAAAAAAATTACTTATGAAGAGTTAAGAGAAAAAAAACATAAATAAAATAAACATAATATAACTTGTTCCCCAGGTGGCGGTGCTGGTGTCGGGCGGCGGCACGAACCTGCAGGCGCTGCTGGACACGACGCGCGACGCCATGCAGTGCATGTGCGCGGAGGTGGCGCTCGTCGTCTCCAACAAGCGCGACGCATATGCGCTCAAACGCGCCGAGGCGGCCGGGGTGCCTACCCTTGTAAGTCTAATTTATTTAGTTATTTCGGGTGCGGGTTCGATTCCCGCTGCGGGACAGATGTCTGCATGATCTGCAAGTGATTTCCACCCCCTACTTTGCCCCCTTTAGGGATGATTTTGCAAAGATGCTGAAACATGTAATTTTTTAATTTCTTACCGAAAGCCTTTTCAGATCCCTAAATCAAGAAATTATGGATTGTCCATACAAAATTTCATCCCCTATTTCACCCCTTCAATATAATTTTTGAGACAAAATATAGCATTTGTCCTTCCCCAGGATATAATTTATCTACTTGCCAAATTTCATTACGATCCGTTCAGCCGTAAAAAAGTAACAAACAATCAATAGGAGTTTCTCATTTATAATATAAGTATGGATAAGTACTTAAAAAGAGACGTTTCATCAATGTATGGAGCCTGGGCCTGCACTGTGTACACCACTCTAAAGTATGGCCAAGCAATAAAGTAAACGTATTTAATTGGTTATTTTATTTAAATTGACTTCGTTACAATAAGATTAAGATTTTCTTCGACAAAGAGAGCAACACACAGGGATACAAAAATATGGCGGATGGACGTGCGTGAATTGACATTTTGACAACCTACATTTATCTGACAAAACAAAAACATCAAATCAAACAACATGACATTAAAAATATGTCAATGTCATGTCAAACGCCAATTATAAACCAACATGGCGTCCTTCAAATAGTGTTCACATAGTAAAAAACTTACCAGAAGAACTATTCTTGTACCATCGCATTTGTCTTCAAATTAATGAAATTGTATTTTTCTTGTAATCTCCTATTTTTTCCTAATTTTGCTATGTAGTGTACATGGACCAGGCCCAGAATGAAATGGCTCCTTTAAACATATTTGACTATTACTATCGTATCGTAACGCTATCGCGCTTTGAGCAGTTTTCTTGACTTCGAGAACGCTTCGTTCTACGCAAGCTTGTTTTTTTTTCAATAAAATTTATATTTCTGCATCAGGTTTTAAACTACAAAGACTACGGGTCCCGGGAAGAGTTCGACCGCGCGATATCGGCCGCGCTCGAGTCTCACAAGATAGACATCGTCTGCCTAGCCGGCTACATGAGGATACTGTCCGCGGAGTTTGTGAAAAAGTGAGTAACTTATAATTTTTGAAACTATAAAGATGTCGTAAGAGGCGACTAAGGGAAAAAAGCTAGGGCATGGGCAGCAGCGTCCCTCATTTTAACAACGATAGCTCTACTGCGCTCGCATGCCCAGCGTGATGAGTATGGGCAAATCCCCCCACATGATAAGGAATTTGTTGTCTGTAGGGGAGGCCATGTTCAGCAGTGGACGTCGTAAAGCTGAAATGATGATGATGATAAAGATAGGAAAATAATTTTCTCTAAAAATGGGATATTCATGACGAATTGTGAATTTATGATATTTCGGCACAGTTTCATGATCGGAGTAAACTGAAACACATAAACTCATGAATGATAGTAACTTTATACATATGTACACAAATGATAGTATGTATGTAACTTAATAGTAACTTTATACATATGTACACATTGCATGTAAATCGCTATAAGGTCAGCGCCGACGGAAAGAGTAGCGGCGTGATGCGATTAATGCGTGAAACTCAACCTTATTTGCTTCGGTATTAGGCCGAAATCATTAAATTGTGTGCCTCTAACTCTTGCAAGAAGCGCTTTGAGCCTCACAGTGTGATTTCAGTCGTATTTTAATGTAGATACGGTTGAGTTTCAATTGTTTACCAAATTAGTCGCTACGCCGCCACTCTCTTCACCAGCGCTGACTTATTATACTCTCTGTGTAATGCGTGCGTCATTACAAGTGTTCATGTGCTACGGTAACAGGTACCTTATAGTAGGTAAGTATGCTTGTTTGCCACTAAGATCATAAAAAAATACTAACCTTTCAAAATAATGATTGCAGATGGTACGGCAGAATGATCAACATCCACCCCTCACTCTTGCCCCGTCACCCCGGACTGAACGCCCAAAAGCAATGCATCGAGGCTGGAGACAAGGAGAGTGGATGCACGGTCCACTTCGTTGACGTATGTATAAGATTAGCCTGCTGTATCCCACGGCTGAGCAAAACTCTGCCCTTGAGCTTAGCAGTCCTAAGACCTCTAAGTATACCTTACTAAAATAATCACATGGTTTGGCTCACCCGGTTGTATGGCGCAGCCGGTAGGATTCCGTGCCTTATCTAAATCGACGTGAACCCTCAATTCGTAACATTTCAGGAGGGAATGGACACGGGGCCGATCATCCTCCAAGAAAAGGTTCCGGTACTTCCAATGGACACCCCGGAGTCGCTCGCCGCGCGGATACTACAGGCCGAGCACCGCGCCTACCCGCACGCACTGCGCCTGCTCGCCACCGGCCGCGCCCGGGCGCAACCCTCGCACTCACCTATGCCCTAGGACTCACTCAACTATACACTGCGCCTACACGCACGCGCTGCGCCTGCTCGACACCGGCTGTGCCCGGGCGCAACCCTTGCACTTACCCATGCCCTAGGCTAGAACTCACTCAATTATACACCGCGCCTAACTGCACGCGCTGCGCCTGCTCGCCACCGGCCGCGCCCTATTAAGTTGTTTCTGTATCAGCTTGTATGTTAAAAGAAAAGGATAGGATTGACAGGTTGTTCGCTAGTTTGTGTTCGAGAACACTTCTTAGCCCGTTAATTACTAGGTTATGAATATGTGATCAGATTTTATCAGAAATTATCTATTGGGACCAGTTATTTTTAAGATGCATTTTATCCAACTTAGGGACCAAGTCAAGTAGAATTTACTCTAGGATTTATGTATGTACTTTAAGAAAACATAAAGCTCATCAGTTCACAGATCTTTTGAATTATTTTAAGTCTTTAACTCCTTACAAGTAAAATCGTTTTATTTATCTGTGCCATGTTTGCAGTGCCTCGAATCATTGTTGTAAATATTTGCCTTTACAAGTTATTATTATATTTCCGTCTATTCAAGATCGCAAATCACAAGGTTATTTCCCGTACATGATACTGTAGCTATGGTAACTGATCTTCAATCATAGATATCATAGATTGATTCAATATTGTAATTGGCAGTAGAATTTGTTTATATTTAAATAGTAATGTAATTAAGTTCATACAACTCAGTCATATTAAGTAAAATTGTTACAAAATGTTATTTCATTTAGCTAAAATTTAAACTCATTGTTAAAATGATAGTTATAGGTATAATGTATGTTTTAAAATAAATACTTTTGTATGTTATGTTCTTGTTTTTACTCAAATCGATATAATTTATAAACAAAACCTACATCTAATATCACAGCTTGTTTTGTAACGATTCAGTTTACACTTTTGCTATGTTTGAGGTAAATTATTTACTTTTTCCTTTCAAAAGTCAACAAATTACTTAAAGTTTTAAAAAATAAACCAAAAATATCTTCATTATTGCTAGTAGGTTCATCCACATACTTTTTCTCTGCAACACATTTGCTCTCTGCTGAATGAGCGCCATTCTTTAGAATATCTACGCACATCTCTTCATACTGGACTTGAAATTTCTGTTTATTTATCAATGGCACTATAAGATTATATTTATTTATCTTATTATTCAGTGTCTGTGCTAGATGTCTGTTTTCTTCACATATCTGTTCCCATTTTTGTGAATCAAGTTCATTTAAAGGGTAAGGTCCTAGACACTTCCTCTCCCTTGCAACATCTCCTCTCAAAAAATCTTTGTCTTGATCAATTTCCTTGCTCATGATTATCCATTCTGGTGTAAAACCATTGTTTATTAAAACCTGAAACAAAATAATAATAATAAAAAAACTATTGAGTTACTGACTGACTGATGATATATAGATAGAAAATTCTTTATTGCACATAAAAACAGTACAAAGGAAAAAACAAAGTTACCTCATTCAGCTTATGAGTCGTAAAATCAACATAAGGATTAGTGTTCTGGTCCTTCAATGGCTTTCCGTTCCCACTTAAGTTACTAAACTCTCCTTTGGACATGGACTCCTGTATCAGATCTTCCACCAGCCTTTCGAACCCATACTTGGTTTTTATATCATGTTTCTTTCCATATCCCTGGCCCTTTTTCATGAGCGTATTTTCTGAAGCCATTGATTTAGCTATCCGGTGTTCCAAAACGTTGGTGGCGGCCCGTAGGGCTCGGGCTTGAGCCCATTGCTTTTGCCTTTCGAAGGGAGTCCCGTGGCCGACGCCTTCAAAGCTTAGGTATTGACGGTGCTGAGGTGCTGTATGCTAGAATTATAATTTGTGATCTTACTAGATTTTTATATTGATACTAGCTTCCGCCCGCGGCTTCGCACGTGTGGTACATACATAAAAAGTAGCCTATATACTATTCTAGGTAAATTAAGTCGAGATCTCATTGTAATCGCTCATAGATTGCGCTCTGGGCACATTCCATTGAGGGCATTTAGATTTCTGATGAGACTAGTCCCGAACCCGAACTGCGAAACATGCCAGGTTAGAGAGGATGTTTACCACCTACTGATGGAATGCGCCCGGAGCGCATCTATGAGGGAGGAGGTAGGAAGCGTCCTACAAGTTAATTGGTTGGATGTGGGCTTGTTTCAGAGCATGTTGGCGGCACCGAACTCGGACGCAGCCACCATGCTCTACCGGGCCACATCTAGGCTGGTAGACTGATGGTGGAGTCGATAAAGAAGCTACAATGGAGCTGACATGGTCGGACTCACCGACAAAAGCACCAAAAAAAAAAACAGAAAAAAAAAAAAACTATTCCAAGTTTCAACGAAATCGGTTGAGCCGTTACGTCGTGATTGAACAACAAACATCCTCACAAACTTTCGCATTTATAATATTAGTAGGATTTGAGAACATTTGAATTGGTACTATATACCTGTATATCATACACAATCTTATCCACCTCCTCTCTGCTACTTTTCCCAGTATTATGGTTGGATAGAGTTCGGAACGCATTTTCCACTGCTATGAACTTATCCATATCAGCATCTGGTGAGCCGGAGTCAGGGTGGTACTTCTTGGCAAGGTCCAGAAAGGCTTGGCGGACTGCATCTTGCTTTGAGTCTTGAGGTAAGTTTAGAAGTTTATAACAGTCCTGAAACACATTATCATCATCATCATCAATGACGACCTCGGTAGCGTAGCGGGCGAGTGCCCGTTTGAGACGAAAGGGGGCGGGTTCGATTTCCGCTGCGGGATAAATGTTTGCATGATCAGCAAATATTTGTTCCGGGTCTCTGTGTTAAGGTACCATGTTACTTAGAGTTTCTGATACCCACGACACAGGGAATCCTAGTGCAAGGGCAGACTACGTTCGTGATAAAAAAAATTAATACTGGACATACGATAGATCTCCCGCACAGTGCCACAACTAAGGGCAAATAAGTACGTTATGTTTATTTTCATGGGTGATGATGATTGATTCTGTTAATCAAACTATCATCCTAATAAATTAAGACAGACACACATCTAAACTTACTTTCAATTTTTTTTCAGCCGCCTTTGAACTAATCGTTCTAATGGTTAGCACGCTATGGTAAACATTGAAAGGAACCACTTTATCAAATCGCTTTCGACAAGTTCTATTCAACATGGTCAGGGCCTATGGACTTTCCCAGTATACAATAGTATTCTTTGCTATGGACTTAAAAAAAAGTATACATAAAATGTAGCGAAATTAATTACGTAAACAGGACAGGAATTTGCATCGCAAGTTTTAGGGGAAGAAATTCTATTTTTTGTAGCCAATCAGCTGATTTTTGTTTTGACTTTTTTGACCTGTGTCGGCGGTGTCAGTCGTTTCACATGACAATGACGATGACAATCAGCCGATTGTGACTTTAATCGTTTACGATTATTGAATGTTCCAGCAGAGGATCCAAGTCCAGCAGAATATCGCTCTCTATCGAGTCTGCACAGGAGCTGGCCGCTACGTCAGGAACGACGTTATCGCCCGCGACGTGCAAATGCCCAGCGTTAAGGAATTCGTGCAAAGTTGGCGCGTCGAATGTACGACCGCGCCGACAACTGCTGTCACGTACATCTTAACGCACTGGCGCCACTGCACACGCGACCCCCTGGCGTCCACTTCCCAGAGCACTCCTGGTGTCCAGGAGTCTTTCCCAGAGTCTTCGCATAGCGAAGACTGAGTGACGAATTCTGCGAAGAAGCCACCGTAGCCGTAGCAGAAATCGGCCAACGTAATGCCACTGAGAGGCTGGCATTCACAGGGCAGCACCCAGTGACTCGGAAGCAGCAGTTCCCGAAGTTGACGCCAGAGCAAAGAACGCGACGTTCGATTTTTACCCGCACCTCCTAAACCAAGATGGTACAGTCGAGGTGTAGATGACTCATGATGGAAAAAAATTGAATGAACAGCTAAAAAGGTTTCAGAGATATAAGCAAAAAACTATGTGTAAGCTGTAGACCCGGGTCCCCAACTGACACATAGTTTTTTGCTTATAACTCTGAAACCTTTGAAACTACAGGCCTGAAATTTTTTGTACCTTTGGCACTAATTTGGCACTAAATATTTGGCTAGTTTTCATAGCTCTCGCGTCAGCCGTTTGGCAGAACTGGATGTGCAAGCTGTAGACCCGGGTCCCCAGCTGACATATAGTTTTTTGCTTATAACTCTGAAACCTTTTAAGCTACAGGCCTGAAATTTTTAGTACCTTTGGCACTAATTTGGCACTAAATATCTGGCTTGTTTTCATAGCTCTCGCGTCAGCCGTTTGGCAGAACTGGATGTGCAAGCTGTAGACCCGGGTCTCCAGCTGACACATAGTTTTTGGCTCATAACTCAGAAACCTCTTTGGCACCTAAATTTTGAATTGGATTTTCAGATTGCACCAATTATGCACTAAATATTTGCATACTCAGAATTCAGAAATTCGTTATGTGTAAGCTGTAGACATACACACGTTTTTTGAAGTTTTTCCCCTTTTGGGGTGGCTATGGCATTTAGGCCTTACCGCCAAGTCTTACGTGTATTTTATCTTGTTTAATTTATTTATCTTCCTTAATTTTCTTACGTTAGACATGGTCACCGTCTAGTTAAGTCAAGTTCAGTTTTAGTAAGATATGATGGTGGCTATTTTACTAAAACCTCGAGGGACCTCTAGGCGCCAACTCGAAAAATGATGATACACGCAATCATTCTATGTCACTTCACCTGTGCGGTTTACTCAAACAATATTACGCAAAACACCACCGTAATCACACAAAATTATTCAATTTAACACTAGTTTTGTAAAATAAATTGAGAGCACACCATCACTTCGCAAGTTCCCGCCATAAATTCCGGGTGATGGATGATAAATTGATGGTTAATGATGAAGCGATAGTCTCAGTTTTAAAAATAAATTATTATTATTATGAAAAGCTAAATACATATTCAAAAAAATCCTTGATCGATTTTCGTAGTGATGTACATACTGCTATCCTATCCTATAGAAATCCTTCTTCGCAGTTTCCTACTCGTTTGCTATTATATCTTTTTGTGCGCTAAGTTTATTGTGCGATTATATATGATAAAACAGGCAGATTTTCTGCAATGTTTCAGAGAAGGTTATCTTTTCTGAACCTTTGTATAAGCGTTTTATTTTCAGTTAAAACACTGCAACATTGTATTATAACGTAATTAAAAAAGTACCACCTACTTATATTAGGCACCTAACTTATAACTAACGGAATAGGAGGAGGTAGGGCACAGCGATATTTTTTTGTTCTAAATTAGAGCAGCCCGCCTGGGGTACCTCCTCCTTACATAAGATCGCACGCAGATAAATAACATTATTTGTTTCAAATAGTGTTGTGTTCCTGCGGTGAGTAGGTAAGGTTGCCAGAGCTCTTTAGGGGGGGATGGGGTTCGGGGTCGGCAACGCGTGCGTGATGCCTCTGGTATTGCAAGCGCTCATAGGCTACGGTAACCGCTTAACAGTAGGTGGGCCGTATGTTTATTTGCCATCTCACAGTTGTATAAAAATTTTAAAATTATATTTGAAGCCGATGCTAGAAAAAAATCGAACTCAAAATTCAGCAACGCGACGGTCGGCACCACGTCGGTCGTCGTCGTAGCATTTTCTACGCTGCATTAGACTAACTAGCTTCCGGCCGCGGCTTCTGAACCTACATAATTTACAAAATTTGCCTAATATATGTTTAGAGAACTAGAGAGACTATGATATGATTATTGATCGATGACGGAAGGACATCGTTTTGTTCGTTACGCGTAGTAGTTGTGGGTGGTAGGCAGCATAATAGGTACGTACAACACTAGTGTCTGTCTTGCTTGCTTGTCTGTCTCTACTCTACTCTCTGTCTGTCTGGAGTTGAGACTTTTTTTGGCGGGAACTTGCGAAGTGATGTTGTGCTCTTCATTTATTTTACAAAACTAGTGTTAAATTGAATAATATTGTGTAATTATGGTGGTGTTTTGCGTGATATTGTTTGAGTAAACCGCACAAGTGAAGTGAAATAGAATGATTGCGTGTATCGTCATTTTTCGAGTTGGCGCCAAGAAGTCCCTCGAGGTTTTAGTAAAATAGCCACCATCATATCTTACTAAAACTGAACTTGACTTGACTTAACGATGACTTGACCGTGAATACGATGAAAAATAAAGACGAAACTATAAATATAACAAGGAAAATAAACGTAAGACTTGGCGGTAAGGCCTAGATGCCATAGCCATCCCGAGAGGGGACAAAACATCCAAAAAAAAAATCTCTCTGTCTTAGAACAAATGTCATTTTTCGTGATCGGGTCGGGGTAGAGTCGTTCGCCTTTTTGCGATTTTTGTTGCAATTAATGAGCGCGTGACGCTAAAACAAAGCTAATTTAATAGTGATATGAGTTTCTGATAAGTTGTATTAGTTTCGCGTCGAAAATACCCGTTTCAGAGCTACAATGGCGTTATCCGTAGATGAAGTTAGTAGCCGATATCCGATCCACTGGTTGGTTTGGAATAACCAGCATGAAGAGTTGCAGGCGGCTTTAGAATCTAAAAAGGTAACTCATTAAACCTAGTGACATAATTTCCAATTTCTGTGCACGAAAGGAGACTCCTAGAGGCGCACTTAATCCTTTCACTACGCTGATTCTTTCACCGACGATCATCATATATATCCAACATCAAAATTCGTTGAATCTCAGGCCGAATTCACATCATTGTTATTCAGAACTAGTGGAAAGCCCGCGACTTCTTAAACATTATGCTATTCTAATACAATTTCAACCACCGTGGAGTTTCGGAATTAATTTCTTGGTGTACCCCTACAATACAACTAGTAAGCTAAAGTGCAAATTTCATAGCCCTCTGGTTTTGGCTGTGCGTTGATTGTCAGTCAGTCAGCCAGTAACGTAAGAGTTTTATGATGATGATTGATGTAAGTTCTTTCATGGTGCAAAAACTAAATGAGAACCTAGAGTAGGTACTCTAAGCTAGGTAGCTTACTGCTCTAATTTCACCTTCAAATGCCAGTCTTCACCATGCAATATGTCCTTGATATGGATATGCATATGATAATGTCTTTAAAATATTTTAATGATAGGTAGTTACTTTTGATGAAAAGAAGAAACAATCTAATCAATCTAATAACAACAATCTAATAATGGAAGAGATCGCTTTTAGCGATAAGGCCGCCCATTGTACGTAATATTTTTTTGTTTCTCCATTTTGTTATTTTCTATCTCTGTGTACAATAAAGAGTTTATCTATCTATCTGATTGCCTTTATATGTCTCTGAATCATGGAATATACCTACTTTTGTCTAGTAGCAGGTATACTTAATGCAAATTGTTTTGTGTGGTTTTAAATGTGAAGCCAAATAAAGTAAAAATAATCCAGTTTGCTTAGAAGCCTTACAAATCTTACTGTTGAAATTGAACTGTTTGCTCACCAAATATTATGTCGTCTATTTTGAGGACTAATTGTGGCTTTCTGACTTTGAACTATAATCCTTTGCATTATCCTGTAGGTACATTTTACCTTTAGATTTTGGCTGTAGATTGAATAATTGCTGTTATGAGTTGAATAACATGTTTATATTTTATAATTCTGCTATTTACCTAGTTCCTATAAGGGATAAATTCATGGTCATTCATAATTTTGAAAGTAATTTATAATGTTGATTAAAGAAATGTTTAAGGTTTTTGCATCTGATTACCCTTAGACATATAATATACCTAGATCTAAAGATATTATACTTATGAAAACATAGTTTTGAGCTTATATTAAGAAAATTATCTTACAACTGTTATTTCTTTGATGCGTCTTAAATCTCAATTGACAGTTCACAACAGAAGACATAGAACTGAGGGATCCCCGGGGGCGGACCCCACTGCTCCTGGCCGTGACTCTTGGACACATTGAGGCAGTACGGGTGCTGCTAGATGTGGATGCTGATGTCAACTGCGAGAAAGATGGCTGGACTGGTAATTAGAACTTCAATATTTATATATCAATAGTGGAAAATACTCAAATTTGTTATTCACGTCATGTTATTTTCATACAAACTTCAACCCTACACTGCAACAGGTAGCTTCCTGTTGCAGTGTAGGGGTGAACTAACCCTCCTTTCATAATCCTAGGACTTATTCTGGTGTGTCTTAAGCTGTGCTTTGATTGTCAGTCAGTCAGTCAGCAACTTAAGAGTAACTAGTATACTATTCCGAAAGGGGTTTATCCTATCAACAAAATGGAAATACAAGGTGATTCATAACACGAAAAGAAATACTATTAGCGAAAAAAAACGTCAATATTTTCATTAACAAAAAAAAAATCGCCCATTCTTTTCAGACCATTTTTGGTCCTTTTATCTTTTTTTTAACTTATTACTAGGGGAGGAGCTCGAAATCAGGATTGCTAGGTACCTAAAACAGCGAAATAATTAAGTTACAACTGATTTGACCTCAACAGCTTATTTTTGGAGTGTTTTTCAAATGAAAAATGTTAAATCTCTTTATTACCAACAGGGTGTTGAATAATCCCCTATCGGGATAGGAAACATACATCAATTATGATATTGATTATTGATTTCAGCCGTCCAAGAAGCGACCGCGACCGGAGACATCGACCTGCTGTCCCTGGTGCTGTCCCGTCGTGACCACCAGCGGTACCTGTTCCGCTCCCGCGGGATCCCGGATCTGCTGAACCGACTGAGTCTAGCTCCCGACTTCTATGTTGAGATGAAGTGGCAGTTCACTAGCTGGAGTAAGTAGCTATCAGCTACTGGTTCTCTCTTGTCCTGTGATGTATGGTCACACCGGTTTGAAAGCTAGGAATTGTCTTCTTGAACTCTTTGTTAGTGCCGCTCGCAATTTGCTCGCGTTCTTGTTTTTAAGTCTATAAATTATCTCATTTCAATAAATAACCTAAACTTCATCATCACCAGCCTGATGAGTGCCCCCAAAACAGCCAAAGGAGCCTCTTAAGAAGCACACTGCAATCCTTTCAATACACTGATTCTTTCACCGATGGTCATAGGCTATTTTCAGGGCCGCCATACCTCAAGCTGCTCACATACCTCATCATCATCATTTCAGCCGTACGACGTCCACTGCTGAACATGGCCTCCCCCACAGACAGAGCGAATTCCTTATCATGTGGGGGAATTTGCCCATACTCACCACGCTGGGCATGCGGGTTGTCGAGCGCATTTAAAGCTATCGTTATTGTAATAGGGGACGCTGCTGCCCATCCCCTAGCTTTTTCCCTTAGTCGCCTTCTACGACATCCACGGGTAGAAATGGAGGAGCCTATTCTTCAGCCGGGGCCACCACGGTCTGTATCCATTATCTAGTTTTAGAAGTTTTACTAGATATCTGTATTTTATTTCAGTGCCTCTGATATCACGCGTCTGTCCGTCTGACACGTACAAAGTGTACAAGCGAGGCGCAAATGTTCGCGTGGACACAACGCTGATCGGCTTTGAGAATAGGAGCTGGCTGCGAGGCGATACCAGCTATATATTCAAAGGGCAAGGTAATTTAGGCACCTCTTGGAACTGAACCAATTGAAACCACCAATTGAACTTTGTTCTTGAAATAATTGAATTTTGTGAAAAAGGATAATCGAAAAAAATGATGGGCACATGTTTGTTGCCTGATTCTTGTAGAGTTGGTCGCGATAAAGACCTTTACCTTTTTATTTTCCAAGTTTCAACGAAATCGGTTGAGCCGTTACGGCGTGATTGAACAACAAACATCTAAACATCCTCACAAACTTTAGCATTTATAATATTAGTAGGATATTTTCATGCGTTATTTATTTTTTCTGACAGGAACCTCAGCAAAGTTCATGGAGGTGAACCACGAGGCTGGCACAGTATCAACGGAGGTGATCGATGGCACGGACCTGTGGCCCAACCCGGTGCCACGGACTAAGGCATTGCGGCGGCGGCTGGAGGAACCTCTCGCCATCAACTACCTAGATATTGACAAGATTAGCTTTGAACGGTGAGTCCACAATAACATTCTTCATTATTATATCTTTGTTTTTTTATTACTACTTATTTGCCACCTTAGCAGTTTAAAAAAAACATAAAAGGTGGCAAACAAGCTTGCGGCCCCTACTATTGGTAAGTTGTTACCTTAGCCTATAAACAGAGGTATAGCCAGCCTATGAGACACTGATTCTTTCATCGACCGACGGTCATAGGCCCTTTTCATAGCTCAACCTGGTCACTGGCCTTATACAGGAGGACCAAGAAAGAATTAGTGACATGTCATCAGGTGAGATGGTGGTCAAAAGTTTGCCTATTTTATATAAAAAAAAACATGCTTGTAGGTGTAGGATACTCTTGACCTGACCATTTAGATAACAAATTATTTTATTATCTAAAAGGTAGTTTTTTTTTAAAGTCCTAGTTTACAAAATAGTATTGCAATTTAACCAAGTAGGCCATTGAGAAATTTTATTTTAACATAGTTATATATGGTAAATTATATCTGAATGTGTTCAGTAGCACTTTTTTTACAGTTTCTAGTTAAGGAAAAGACACTTTGCTCTTGTGTTCTTTATAGTTAGCCACTATCACTTCCACTACATTTCACAGTTATTTTACATCATACTAAAGAGGCAGAGATACAATTTAAGTTTTTATTAAATTATTCCAGTAACAAAAGCGGCATCTGGGGCTGGCGGCAGGACAAGACGGAAGTGGTGAACAACTACGACTGCAAGGTGTTCAGCGCGAACAACGTGGAGATAGTGTCCAAGACCCGGTGCGAGCACCTCCCGGCCGGCGCCCGGCGCACGCCGCGCGCGCCGCCCATCGCCGGCCTGCTGGGGCTGCACGAGCCCAGCGACCACCTGCCGCTGCTGCGGGACGACACACTCAAGGTGACCACTCATTACTAGTGCGGTGAAAGGACGATCTGGCGATACTGCACTACGACAAACTCAAGGTGACCAATCATTACTAGTGCGGTGAAAGGACGACCTGGCGATACTGCACTACGACAAACTCAAGGT
Source organism: Anticlea derivata (assembly GCA_947579855.1). Taxonomy (NCBI): domain Eukaryota; kingdom Metazoa; phylum Arthropoda; class Insecta; order Lepidoptera; family Geometridae; genus Anticlea; species Anticlea derivata. The sequence continues at coordinate 11,441,772 of OX388269.1, forward strand.
GACCAATCATTACTAGTGCGGTGAAAGGACTACCTGGCGATACTGCACTACGACAAACTCAAGGTGACCAATCATTACTAGTGCGGTGAAAGGACTACCTGGCGATACTGCACTACGACAAACTCAAGGTGACTAATCATTACTAGTGCGGTGAAAGGACGACCTGGCGATACTGCACTATAACAAACTCAAGGTGACCATTCATGACTTGTTTTTTTTTATTTTTTTATTCTACTGAGATAACAAACAAGCATACGGCCCACCTGTTGGTAAGCGGTTACCGTAGCCTATGAGCGCTTGCAATACCAGAGGCATCGCGCACGCGTTGCCGACCCCGAACCCCCTCCCGCAGGAACACAACACTATTTGAAACAAATAATGTTATTTGGCTACGATCTTCTGTAAGGCGGAGGTACCTCCCCATGCGGGCTGCTCCAATTCAGAACGAGAAAATCTCGCTGTGCCCTACCTCCTCCTTGTGCGGCGAAAGGGACTGTAGTGACTAGTATTTAAGGATACCTGCATTCCTTAACTTATGCTGTCTCCGGGGGACAACTGACAGTGACAGATAACAGATGACACCTGAGATGGAGAGATGTATACATAGTCTCTAGGAGTGAGTCAGTCTGTGGTCATGCCGGCACGAGCAGGCGCGCGGGAATCACTGTGAGATATTAAGTGATATAATAATAACGAGGGAGTTGTCCTGCTAGGAACCAGCGTGGTGTAAGGCATACACTACAAATGGCGATGAGGATAACGAGGTATTTATGTATAATCTAGAGAACATAAGTACGAATCGGTCAAACAAACAATTTCACAAAAAGTTGCCCACCATCCTGTGTAGGCTAATTTATTGCAAATTATACCTACTGTGATATCCTATGTTGGTTATCTAGGTCATTATTATGCTACAAGGATTCAGGAATCTATATTTTGTGTGTTTCTGATAGAAAAGGCAAAAATAAAGCATTGTTTTTTTATCTTTTCTTTGCCAAACATTTTGGCACGAGATGGTTGGTGTATTCTACCAAAGATCCTTGTAGAAATGAATTTTTTTTTTTTCTTCCAAAAAATTATAAAAAGGTATGGGAATTAAGGTTAATGTAGAACTGTTATTGAAAGTAATATCATGCTGGGTTAAACAAACTTTGGAGCATAAAATCTGATGCCTTAATTATAAACTTCTGATAAGGGATGGACAATGCTAGGGGTCATAGATATGGGAGCTGAGCTAAGGTATTGCCATCTCTTGCTATTGACAAGCATGGTGACAAGCAGTGATAATACAGACGGGGATAATTTTAAGCATTGCTTGCGTTTCGTTTAAAAGTATGGGGGTTAGTTGTTATCATGGGTGCGACTTGAAAGTGATGCGTGTATAACAAACTGCAGAAAAAATCATGGAACTAATTTACCATTTCAAAAAAAGAATGTAGGCGTTAAATGGAAAGATTGGTAGGTAATGTAAGATTTCTGGTAATATACCTGGATGATGATTGGAACTTACTTACCTACAAGATAATACCTACTCTCAAAGTATTTTTACCTAGTGTGTTTACAAATTATTTGAGATAAGTACTAAAGTACCAATACCTTCCCACCATACGTTTGAAAATAAAAGGTAAATTAAACCCAAATTTTCCTGTGTTGAGAATGGATTATTTGAAAGAAAAAACATGTTAGCATTTAGTTACTTGTTTATTCTAACAACTGTTGGCAGAGTTCAGTGATAGTGGAAATACTCTTGTTCAAAAAAGACAAGGTAAGTATTTAAAAAAAACTTACTTCTTTGAAATATCCCAGTTAATTATAAGTCAGTAGGTACCTAAAGAAGCTAACTACCTACTAATAATATACCAGATAACTAGGTAAGTTAACATACCTACCTGAGGCACATCAGGAGATCCTTTAGGTAGCTAGAGAGTAATCTTAGTAAATTAGTAGGTATATTGACCATTTATGGCACAGCTAACATAGGTAACAGTTTAGTTGCCTTGAATCATGGGTTCTCAATAGCTCTCTGTCTATGCAAATTATACTGTTTGTGGTCGATTCAGCTATCTATGCTGGTGCATTTTGGTAGATGTAGGTACAGTTGTCAATAAACAGAATTTCAAACATGCTGGAACTGAACTACCTAGCGACAAGTGATTAAGAGTGAAAATAGAATGTAGAAATAAAATAGCGCGAACTTCCTCCCAAAGTAATTTACATGATAAGTATAAGTTTATGTGCTTTTTAATTAACACCTTGTCTGCTTAAACACAGATTTACACAAGACACAATAGATTTTCTATTGTGTCCGAGATGGTGGCGGTCTAGAGGTCAATGGCGATATATAAACTGTCGCCAGGTTCACAATAAAGGAGAGGAAGATAAGTGCCTAATTATAATTGCATGGTTGAGGAATCATTTTGTTAGTACTTAGGTATTAGCAAAACCAAAATAAAACTATAAACCTTGCGTAAAGTTTTGAAAATGGAAGAAAAAATTAAACTCAAATTTTCGTGTGTTAAGTTGAGAATGGAAATGTTTAGAGATTTTATACATGAGTATACAACTTATTAAACTACTAGATATGGTGACGCGACGAGGCAGTACTAGGGTAGTCCACACATACATAAGTAGCGGCATCAAGAGGCCATAGATAGATACTATAAGTAGGTATAACTCATGTAAGTAGGTACGATGGCAGTTCTGATGATCTACGTACTTATTTGACGAAGAGGTAGTGGATGGACAAATAGCATAAACTGAAGTAAGGACTCCCGAAAAATGAAGAGGTGAAATTTCATCTGGACATCAACCTGGAAAATGTGTGAAGAATGATAATTGATGGAAGTAACTTCAGAAAACAATATGGTTTAGTAACAGTGGATATTCTTATGTATTACGTCAACGGAGGAACGTGCTAAGTTGAGATAAGATCACAAAGAAGTACCTATTAACCATAAACCCATACTTTGGATGAAGGAAGACAAAATATAGAAGTCGGACGACGAGACGGCGGCGCTGGCGTCATGTCATGGGCGTGTTGGCAGCGCGGCGCAGAGTGGCGGCGGCGACGCAGCAGCGTCGTAATAGCTAGGTGATTGGTACAAGAAATCAATCTTAGAGATAAATCTTCAGAATCAGCGTTAAAACAAAAGTACTGCCCAACCACACATGTGTTTCACAAAACCTGTAACGTGTATAGTGCGCGGTTCTAATCAGCCTACTTATTTGAATTCGAATGCACCATGCCGCGCCGACGGCGACGACGACATTTCCGTCTCTCCTACGCGCCACGGTTCCTACACGACTAGCACCATCGCGCGGCGAGTGAGGAAGAACAAGGCGGCCCGCGCGATTCCGCGATTAAAGATTCGGCTCGAGAACTTTCCTTAGTTTTACGTGTTTCATTGTTTTCGGTTAGTTTGCGCTAGAGGTCGCGGGTTCGATTCCCGCACTGGACAGGCAATTGTGACTAACACAGATACAGCTACCCATAGTGCAGGCTGTGCCTGGTTTGGGACTGGTTGACCGTGTGTGATGTGTCCGTAATATTTATTTATATTTAGTTATTTTGTGTTAAAAGTGTATTTGTATGTCCAATTAAAAGTCTAGTGTTTGTGGGCGTTTTACTAACAATTCCGAACTCCCGAGAAGACAGCCAGCCGGGCAAACACTAAACGTGGTTTCAAGAAAACTGTTTCGGGATTGTTGTTGTTTAGGGTGTGTTCATTCATACTCGACCGACACTAGTGAGAGTTTTAGTGAACTAAAACATGCAATCGAATATTCGAATGTGGTATTCGAATATTCGATTCAAAGGAATGGTCGAATACTACAGTTTCGAATATTTGCAAGCCCTAGTGAACATTCATCAAATCGAATGCCTACTGTCATGAGAATTGGAAATTCGATATGCCTAAATTTTGATTTGGAAGATAATTCGTAAAAGCATCTTTCCACGACTCGTTAATAGTAACAAATATCGAAATACGTACAAAACGAGACCTTAGAGGTATGAACGCTTGTGCCATGTTAGAATCATGTGGGCCTCATTATGAATCCTGTTTAAATAAAGGGTAATCTATATAAACTACTACTCATCATATTCAAGAGCACAATAAATAGTCAGCATTTCTCAAATAAACTGCAACTTTTGGAAGAAAAGGTAGCTTAACGTTCAAGATAATCGATTTGGTCACTCAAGTTTGCTATTTAATTGGTCGCAAACGTATTGGTTACATAGGCTTGCCCATTTGTTGGTTGCATTGCAAGTATTGGTCACACAAGCTTGCCATTTAATTGGTTGCAAGTATTGGTCACACAGGCTTACCATTAAATTGGTTGAATGCTGTCGAGCGCAGGCTTACCGTTAAATTGGTTGCACATGTGCTGATGGGAAGGCGTACCATTAAATTGGTGGCACGGCGTGTCATTGGATTGGCGGCAGTCTGACTGAGCCGTACTATTAAATTGGTTGCAAGGTTGCTGGTCAGACGTCCAGCATTAAATTGCTGGGGAAGGTGTTCTATTAAATTGAATGCAAAGTGTGAACCAAAGGGCTTGCCATTCAATTGGTTGTGGGAGGTATTCCACTAAATTGGATGCAAAGTGTGGACCAAAGGGGTTAAATAGCCCTTGCTTAAAGGCACACCAACAAGTTGATTAGCGGTGGACCAAGGAGTTAACCATGTTTGAGTAGCAAATTTAGTGACCAGTTTTAATTGGTTTACGAGATTTTAGTATATTATAACGAACTGATATCTAATTCTTAATACCTGACGGCACATGAGATACTGGCGTTAGGTCAAGACTGCTGTGACTTCGATGTTCTGTAAGTGGTTGTTCCTATTAAACTACAAGAATCCGGTAGGCCAATTAGAATATCCGTCATTTTCATTTTAAAAAAAAATTAAGAAAAAGGAGGGAGAGAGGTAGGTGGCGTAGTAGGTTCTAAGTTATGATCAGGGTATGGATGTTCAAATGTACCTACTAGTGATTAAAATGATCTGGCTATCGGGTATACATCGGCTAACCGGGCTTTCATTACAGGTTTCTTCTCGAAAGGGATAATGCGCTAGATTATTATTATTATTATTACCCTTGCTTTCAGCATCGTAGTGATACGATAGCTCAGTCATATTGACCTGCTACCGGCATCTGAAGTAAACGAACTAACGAACGGGCTGCGTTCAGTTACCGACTCGTGTGTCATCGAATTATCAAGCAATACCCCCACTGTGGGGTGGGTATCACGCGGCTGAGTTACTTGAAATAACACGCCTTATTTCAGTGGTAGTTGAATTGTATAGTAGAAGCTAAGAACGGTAGTGAGGGTCGGTAGAATCTGTCTACTCGCCAAAGCATTACTTCTAGCGAAAGTGATGGTGGTCGTAAATAGATTCATTAAAATTATTTTAACAAGGAAGGGATGTAGTGACTAGTATTTAAGGATACCTGCATTCCTTAACTTATGCTGTCTCCGGGGGACAACTGACAGTGACAGATAACAGATGACACCTGAGATGGAGAGATGTATACATAGTCTCTAGGAGTGAGTCAGTCTGTGGTCATGCCGGCACGAGCAGGCGCGCGGGAATCACTGTGAGATATTAAGTGATATAATAATAACGAGGGAGTTGTCCTGCTAGGAACCAGCGTGGTGTAAGGCATACACTACAGGGACCATTTTCCTTGTGGGATCAGGTAGACCCCACCCATACCCATAGCCTAGAACTACGACGCTAAGACCCGGTGCGAGCACCTGCTGGCCTGCTGGGACTCGACGAACTCAAGGTGACCAATCATTATTTTATTTCTTACTAGCTGTTTCCCTTCGTTCGCGTATAAATGTCGAAAACGACACTTTTATTAATATTGCAATGACATTTCCATCTGCCATCGTGGATTTCAAAATGGACGTCATTTTCGTAATCAGCGCCTTAAAATTACTCGAAAACGGACCCATATCCATTTTTCGAAATGACGTTTGCATCCGCCATCAGGATTTCAAAATGGGCGTCATATTCGAAATCAGCACCTTCAATTAGTCGAAAAAGATGCCCATATCGATTTTTTCGGTTCGTTTTTGTATGGAGATTTATATAGGATATAGATGGACGGAAGGTTTCGCTCGCGTACCACTTTTTATGTAGGTACCACGCGAGCGTAAGCTATTCATCTATAAGGCGGAGGTATCTCCCCAGGCGGGCTGCTCCAATTTAGAGCGAGAAAATCTCGCTGTGCCCTACCTCGCATGACTAAAGTCACCCACTAAAGCGGCTGTAAGTTTGATTTTCCCCAAAACATTCCAGGAGGAGGAATCCAGCGGTTCCGATGAGGCTGGCCAGGAGTCCCCGGCTGCAGAGGGTCCGGTCACGTGGCAGGAGTACTTCTCCGGCGATCCGATGAGAGTCGACATCGGCCGCCCCAAGGACATGACCACCAAAGTGCAGAAGTTCAAGGCTACCCTCAGCCTGTGCGAGGATTATCCCCTCGAGGTATGTTTTTGTACGCATCTCTTTCAGAGCTCATATAGATCAGTCAATGTACGGCTGCATACATTTTTCAAAATCATTTACCGTGACATATTTTTGGAAATTAGATTTTGTATACATTATTATTACATGTGACTGTACCACAATACCCAGGAAAAATATAAGCAGATCATGCAAACATTTGTGCTGCAGCGGGAATCGAACCCCTTGCGTCTCAGAAGGGCACACGCCTGCTGGGCCACCTAGGTCGTCAAACTAGTACTTGTATATTTCAGCTGCAAGAACAGATAATGCCGATCTTGGACCTGATGACGGCGATAGCGTCCCCTCACTTCGCGAAGCTGAAAGACTTCATTCAGATGCAGCTGCCCTCAGGATTTCCTGTCAAAATAGGTAAAACTGCCAGTTGTGTTGGCCTAGTCGGAGGAACCTTGACTCCTTCAATCCGAAGGTTGAGGATTCGAATTGTTAGATTAAAATTAATAAAATAAAACAATAAAACTTACCTTACTTAACAAATAATGTTATTAGCTGCGATCTTCTGTAAGGCGGAGGTACCTCTGCAGGCGGGCTGCTCCAAATCTCACTGAGCCCTATCTCGCATAAAACACATTTCCTTGCACATTTTTTTTTAATTTAACTAATATGATTTTTGTTACTAATGGTCATGGTTATGAACATAATTTTCCGTGATCATGGCGCATGAAACTGTGCCGAAATGTCAGGGAACAAATATACACAAATCATGGTAAATAACTAATTTTTTTGTGAAAAATAAATTGAAATGAGTACAAAGTCAAAGGTTTTTATTTCAATATAATCACTAGGATCACTTTGAAACGTCTTAGAAACTAGGTGAAGCTACGCCTCGCGATCAAGCCTAGAAGAATCAGGCAACAAACACGGCTTGGGGCCTATAATTTTTTTCGATGATTCTTGTTTTCTTTTTTAAGTTACAAATAGTTACAAATAATTTCCAGAAATCCCTCTGTTCCACGTGATGAACGCTCGGATAACATTCGGCAACATCTTCGCCACCGAGACACCCGTCCTGCTCGTCGAGAGCATACAAGAGGGAGACAGACTATCCTGTATCATAGACGACGCATGCTTCGATATCGGCAGGTATGTGCTTCTTACTCAGGGGCCCGATTCTACTATTTCAATGACTTCAAAATGATAAACATGATAAGGATCGCACCATAATCGTTCAGTTACGATTGTCAAAAGTGGCGTAAAATGGCCACTTTTGACACTCGTGGTATTTACATTGAACCATTGTCATTTTGAAGCCATTGAATTGGTAGAATTGGCCCCACATCGATCCATGGATTGCTCATTGAATCCACACACAGAGACTTAATGGCAGTATCTTCTATCGTACAGGTAAGTGGATAGGCAATTAGCTCAGAGCAAATTCCAATGGAAACATGATGTATATTTTTTTATACACAAGGTCACATGGCCAATTCATCCACGATCTTATCATGTTATTACTCCTTTTAGTATTTGTTCCGTGATAAAAGTAGCGTTTTAGTCATTTCCAGAGGTTCCCATACCCTATTTTATAAAGTTCTCCACCAGCAGGCTCCTAGCTACTAGTCACGTGTCCAAAGGTAAGCCTGTAGCCGAACTTCGTCCATTTTCGCCGCACACAACCAAAGCCTGTATATAATCATATGTAAAGAGCTATACAATACTAACTGTACGGCCAGCACTGACTTGATGTCATATGTTGCACATACATAAACAGCACAGTGCACAGTGTACACTTACTGCCCTCTTTAGAGAATATAGCAAAGGATAAAATACTAACTGCCCCTCCCTAAGAAATTATAGCAAATTGATAGAATACTCTTTGCCCCCCTTAGAAAATATAGCAAATGAATATAATATAGCAAGGATTACTAAACTGCCCCTCCCTAAGAAATTATAGCAAATTGATAGAATACTCACTGCCCCCCTAGAAATTGTAACAAATTGCTAGAATACTCTTAGATCCCTGATCTCATAAATGGAGATAATACTCGCTTTCCTTAATAGAAAATTATAGCAAATTGAGAGAATGAATACATAGAAAATATGGCGAATTGAGATAAAACCCTCTGTATAATCCTTGTGATTTAAATGAATAAAAATAGCTTAATGTTTGTAACACACGGGCTAATGTATGCACGCGATGATGTTGAAAACATACCTACTAACACAAACTTGGTAAATACAATAAAACTGATTCTAACTGTCGAATCAATGCGATGATGTTTAATTCAAAGGACCTTTTCGTACACAGAGTCAAGTTTTGTACAGGAATATTAACCCTTGTATAGTCTGCTATTAAATTTGCTTAAAAAACATGTATAGAATGTTTTTTCCTATACTATCTAACATTCACCTATGTATACTCGTACTTTAGCCTATTTTCTACTTCAACTATCTCGCTCTATTGCTTTGCATGAACAGAACTCCACGTGTAAATGCGGTTTCAATATCAAATTTTGTAACCACGCACGCATCTAAAATTTTAGTGGACTGTACACAGGGTAGTTAGGGTGAAATTCAGTACTGTATACCCATATTTAAAAAAACATTGTCCTCCTTCTGGGCAGTTGGGTAAAAATATATTTAAAAAAAGACTTTAATTTCTGACTTCAGAGATCCCGATAGGTACCCCCGTTGTTTTTCTGCACAAATATGAAGCCTTTACAAACTAAATAGCAATTGTGAATTAGTTATTCATGAGAACTCTGTCGAAATTCCAGACACAATATAATAAAGGAAATATTGCAAAAAAAAAAACAATTTGTATCCTCCCAAACTCCCAACTGACAAACATTATTCTTATTAAAATCTCAATAACTAAAGATAATCAGGCAAATGCAGGGAAAAGATGGAAGAAGCCAGGCGCGCACGCCTTGACCAGTTTTGTTTTTTCAGAGGGTACAAAGACGCAGGCAGTGACGATAGATTAAGCTCCGAGGACGGCGAGGAAGGCTTGCTACAGTACGCGATCCAACAAAGCCTTATGGAGGCCGGCTCCCATGAGGACCAGGTAAACGGGACAAACTGTAACTTCCTAGTTATGTATCAGATATTCTCTATTAGCAATACCAGCTGAGAGGTTCCGTGCTCTGCGATGGAGGACGGCCTATAAATGGCTTCTATAAAGTGATTTATTATTATTAATTTATTCTCCTTTATAATATTATTTCATCCCGAAAGGAGCTTATTTATTTATTATCAAAATCCACAGCTCTTAAAAAGAAAACATGTAAAACTTATAAACTAAACTGACAGCCAATAACGGATTTACATTTTATATCTTATTCCTAAAAACAGTCACCAAAGTTATTCTATCAACAAAAAAAATCGCAGGAAAAATTTGCTGTTTTTGGTATTTTTATAAATAAATAAATATTCCAGACACATCACACATTGTCAACTGATCCCAAACTAGGCATACCCTGTACTATGGGTACCAGAGACTGATATACATAATTGTTGAGGATAGGGAAAGCTGCTTCATGTAAACTCCCAGGTTCAGAAGTAATGTGCTTTTAATAGGAAGCTAATAATTAAACAATTTATATTTATGTAAAAATGAGTAAAATCAGAGGATCGGCGGACGTGTGTCGTCGTTAGCTCGACAGCCAAGTGATGCATTTCGGGTGCGGGCGCGGGGGGCGAGGATGGACCGGTTCTTCCGTATATGTTTGCCTAAACAATCTCCGCCTCCTTGAAAGTGAAAGATCCTCTTCTTATCAGGGAAGATCCATGAGAGGACAAATTCGATTAATTGCTCTTCTCACGATTCCCTTGTTGGTCATTATATCTGCTACGCGGCATGCACCGTCAGATCCTCGGTACACCGTCGTGGTTCTTCCTAATGGCCACTTCATAGGCGGGCTGGATTCGTCTCTAATAAGAACCAGCTGATTAGGCTTGATGTCAGGTTGTCTATTCTGCCATTTAGTTCGCTGTTGCAGCTCACATATATACTCCTGGCTCCATCGGCTCCATATGTGCTGCCTAGCTTGCTCAATTCGGGCGTATCTGTGGAGACGGTTTGGATTAACGTCTTGTAGATCAGGGGCAGGTAGTGACGTGAGCGGTCTCCCTACTAGGAAGTGCCCTGGGGTCAATGGACAAAGGTCATTTGGATCGGAGGACATAGGAACTAGCGGTCTCGAGTTCAAAATGGCCTCTATTTGGCAAAATAATGTAGTGAGCTCCTCAAATGTGAAATGAGCGTTACCTGCGACCCTTTTTAAATGAAACTTAGCTGACTTCACAGCTGCTTCATAAAGCCCACCAAAATGGGGCGAGTAAACTGGCGAAAATTTGAATTTTATGCCTTCATTGACTAAATCTGACACAGCCTCAGAACAGTTTTTGACAAGTGCAGCAATTTCTCGGTTTGCACCGACAAAATTGGTGCCGTTGTCGCAAAATATCTCGCGAGGTTTTCCTCGACGAGACATAAAGCGGCGCAAGGCCAATATAAATGCTTCTGTGGTTAAGTCACTCACAAGTTCTAAATGAACAGCCTTAACCTTGAAACAAATGAACACACAGAGATAGCATTTCATTGTTCTAGCGCCGCGACCCTTCTTATTGATAATAATAAATGGTCCTGCATAATCAGTTCCCGTTATTTCAAATGGAAACCCTGGTGATAATCTTTCTGAAGGTAAGTTACCCATAATCTGTTTCGCAGCTGTTCCTTTCAGTCGTTTGCACAGTAAACAATTCTTACTTACTTTTCTAGCTAAACATCTGCCACCGATAGGCCAGTACTGTTCTCTGACGACTGAAAGAAGCAACTGCGGCCCTGCATGCATTAATTTCTTATGAAAATATGTCATCACTAGCATTGCATAATGGTGTTTACCATTTAATACAATTGGATGCTTTTTATCAAAATTATACTCTGAGTTATCTAACCTACCACCTACACGAATTATGCCTGTCTGTTCATCAACCGTAGGGGTTAGATTGTGCATTGCAGGAAAAGCTTTAAAGTTGTTTTTGTAAATAGAAAAACTTTCTAGCTGTGAAAACTGAGCCAATTTTAATTCACTGTTTTCTAATTCTTCCACAGTCAAAGGCCCGATTATCTTCACCTTTTTTCTGGCAATATGAATGAATCTAATAACATACGCGAGTATACGACGTAGCTTAGTAAAACTTGAATACCGATCAAATTCAATGAGAGATTTAGGATTCGCATCAATATTTGAAAAGTGAACTCTCACTTCCGGTAAGTTTATCTGTGTGTCACAACGCTGCTGCTCAGGCCACTGATCTTGTGCATTTCTAAGGTATGTAGGCCCTTCCCACCACAACGACAAGTTTGGTACTTCTTCTGGGTACACGCCGCGCGATGCAAGATCGGCTGGGTTCAGCGATGAAGGTACGTACATCCATACGCTATTATCTGCACATAGCTCATTGACCTCAGCTACACGATGCGACACAAACGCGCTTAACCTGTGCGGAGGAGTATTCAGCCAGCCCAATACAACATTTGAGTCGCACCAAAAATATTTATTGTCTACTGAGCCACGCAGTGACTCTGTGACCTTTTTACATAAACGAGCGGCTAAAACTGCTCCACACAGCTCAAGTCGGGGTATTGTTGACGTTTTGAGGGGGGCTACTTTCGATTTAGCACACAACAGTCGTACTGTTATTTGCCCCAAAGCATTACTCGAACGCACATAAACGCACGCAGCGTATGCGTTCATTGATGCATCTGAAAAAGTGTGTATGTCTACTTTAACAGGATTGGCGCAGAAAGCTTGGCGTGGGATGGACAGGTTCTCAATATGTTTCAAATTAATGATTACCTTTTGCCACATATCCGCTATATCCTGAGGAATCTGTTCATCCCATCCAATCTTCTGCAGCCATAATTTCTGCAAAATGATTTTACACGTAATAACGCATATACTTAATAGTCCTAGTGGATCAAATATTGTTGATGACACTGATAAAACTATTCGTTTTGTAATCAACTGACTGGACTGATACCTTTTCAGTGATTTTTCTACCGCTATAATTATAGAATCAGAATTAGGATTCCATTCAATACCCAAAGTATTTGTGACACCTGAAAGTTTCAGGTTTTCTTGTTGGACTTCTTCGTTAGATTCGCTTGATATTAAACTCAACAGTTGTTTAGAATTACTTTTAATCTTTCTTAAATTGAAACCTGCTGATGCAAGTTGTGCGTTAACGCCTGTATATATTTTAATCAGTTCATTTTCAGCAAAAATTCCTGTAATAATATCATCTATATAGAAGTCGTGCATCATTATATCGGTTATCAACGGCTCTGTGCATTCGAGCGCTAGTTGCACGATACATCTGGTGCTTAGGTATGGAGCGGACGACGTACCATAAGTCACTGTATTTAATTGTAGGTACCTTATGGATTCCCGCTCGTCCTTTCGCCATAAGATCATTTGCAGGTGTCTCTGGCTTTTATCTATATCTACCTGTCTATACATCTTTTCTATATCTCCAGTATATATGTATGTATGTTGTCGTAATCTGATTAAAATAGAAAAAATATTATCTTGAAGAGTAGGTCCAACCATCATTATATCATTGAGTGAGAAACCTGATGATGTTTTACACGAAGCATCAAAAACGACACGGCACTTTGTGCTTTCACTCTGTTCCTTTAGTACAGGGTGATGTGGTAAAAATACTGCATTATCAGGTCTCTCAATCGTTGACAAATGACCAAGAGCTTCGTACTCATCTATAAATTCTGTATACTGGGTCTTCACGTCAGGCTGCCTCTGAAAACGTCGCTCTAATGATTCAAATCTTTTTCTTGCCATATAATAAGAATCTCCTAATATTTCTGGCTTCGCTTTCAAAGGCAACTTGACGCAGAACCTCCCATCCTCAAGCCGTCGAGTGTGCTGCACGAAATGCCGCTCGCATTCTGCCTCCTCCTGAGACATGACGGGCTTTTGAGGAACCTCTTCGAGTTCCCAAAATTTGGTAAGCTGACTTCGAATTTCGTGGCTAAAATTACATAAAACTTTATTTGGAATCTGAGTAGTTTTACTGCACATAACTGGACCCGATATTAGCCAGCCAAACACCGAATTTTGTAAAATAGGCAAATCGATACCTAACTTTATTTGTTCTGGACATAATATGTCCCAGAACACTTCTGCTCCTATCAACATATCTATTCTTGCAGGCACGTGATAATTCGTGTCAGCAAGTGTGACATTTTTTGGTAACTTTATTTTAGATACATCAACTTCGTGACTTGGAAGTGAACTGGTTATGTCGTTGATAACAAATGCATTGACTGACGTGCTAAATACATTTGAGCGCGACTGTACTTTGATGCTACAGCGCTGTAGTGCTTCGAAAGAGATACTGTTAATCCCTGTTACACAAACCGACTTCACGTTTTCAGTTTGAAGGTTCAATTTGTTTTTTAAATCTTGACTAATAAATGACGACTGGCTTCCGCAATCTAGCAGGCAGCGTGCTTCTATAAAATCATTTGAGTTAGTACATGCTACTTTGACAATAGCTGTAGATAATAAAACTTGATTCGAAATGCAAGTTGATAATGAAATCGGACTAGAAACCAGAAGCTTGTTCTCTGCAACTGGCTTGTCAAAATGTAAAAGTGAATTATGCTTGTGATTGCATATTTTGCAAGATATAGCTTTGCATTGTGGGGCTAAATGTCCGCTACGGAGGCAGTTAATGCAGTACCTATTTTTTACGATCAAATTAAACCTGTCTGCCGGTGACATTGCCAAAAACTGCTTGCAATAGTAAATTAAATGTTCACTATCACAAACAACACATTTAGAGCTATTTTTGTTGCCCTCGCAACTGGTAGCAACAAACGACCTTTGTTGCTTCTGCATGCGCTTATATTGCTGCTGCTGCGGCTGTTGCTGCGATTGCTGCGGCTCAGAACTTTTGTCGCTGCTACTAGCTGCTGTAGCTTCAAGTACGTCTGCTCTCAAACGTAAAAATGTATAAAATATTTCTAAATTAGGTATCTCAGGTAAAGACCCTTTATATTCTTCCCATTTCGTGCTAGTAACACTATTTAATTTTGTCGAAAACAAATATATTATTAGAGTGTCCCAATTCTCCGTTTTTTCCCCTAATGAATTTAATGCTCTCAAATGTTTCGCAATATGGTCGGCAAGAAAACGCAATGAACTTTCTTCATTTATATTCGGCGCATCTAACAAGGCTTTAAGGTGAGTACACACTAGCTTACGTTTGTCATTAAAACGGTCACACAGTAACTTCCAGGCGACTTCATAGTTACGGCTCGATATTTCCAATGACGCGATCACAGTGGATGCGGATCCGGTAATTGCACTTTTCAAATATTGATACTTATTTATACTTGCAATAGACTCATTATTATGAATCATAGAAGAAAACGTATCATGAAATTCTAACCACTTCGATATGTCACCGTCGAAACTAGGAATTTTAATTTGAGGTAACTTAATATTCGTATTTTGAATGGTTGTATTCGAACCTGAACTTTGCGCGTCTGACTCAATGCAGCTCTGATGTTTTTCTAATAATTCTTGAGCTTCAGCTATAGATTTATAAAACCTACTTTCCACAGACTCCCTTTCTACCTGATTTTCTAAACTTTCCTGCTTAATTTCTATACTAGTCTGAATAAGATCATACTCCTCAAAAATACTTTCTAATTTCTTCAAACGCGTTCTTGTTTCATGGCATTTTAATTTACTGATAGTAGGTAATGGTTTCAATTCATCCAAGTATTTTTCAAAAGTAGTTAACCTCCCTTTTATAGAAGACCTCTTAGCTTTTAGATCTTTTACCTCATCTGTGGCAGTCATTGTAATGAAGGCAAAAAATCAAATGTATAGATACCTTTACTCCAAGCAAACCATAAACAGCTGTGATGTCGAGCTATTACAATAGGTATGCAATTCCGGGCTCGAGCAAGGTCAGCGACCGGCCGATAGATAAGAGCGCACTAAATAGATTTAGGTACTGATCGTACTTGCACTCATCTGTTCAACCTGGAATTGAAACGAATTGCAATTAATTTACTTTTAAAGATGTTATATTTTTTATTATTTTGTAAACGGGACTAAATTAACTTATTGTAGATACTTTACGTACGTAATATAATTAGGTACTTTCTATTTACGTACTGAAATGCAAAATATATTATAAGGGGAACACAATAAGTGATTTGGTGCACTTGCAATTAGCCAACCAAATCAATAAAGTTAAAGAATAAAATAGATGCGTTGCATAAAATAGCAAGCTAAGGATTATTGTGCTATGCAGAATGAAAAGATTTACTTTTATCGTAAACTTATTGGGAAGGAAAAATACGATATTTGCCACTGTACAATTGCATCAAAATATTTAAATAAGTAGCAAATATTTACAAAGCTCACATAGGCATAAGTATGTAATAATTTTATATTGTTTTGTAGCTGGAGTAACGCAGCACAAAGCACGGGCTTGATGGAAGCTTTTGCGAGAAAAAATATGACAAAAAATAAAATGGTTTGAAACTCGAGCAAGCTAGACGAAATGAATTAGGGAACGGGAATAAGATAAGGAGCGGGCCAACCTTCCTTTCAAAAGCCAACCACTATCACTTTCACTGCAAATTCCTTTCTTCTTTGTTCCAAATGTTTTAATATTGTTCCAATCCAATATTCGCCGTTGCTGTTCCAAAAGTCGTCATCAATTCGCCCGATGCAAAATGTCCGCCGTCGTTGATTGCAAATTCGTGTTTTGTAGTCAAACGGTCGCCAAACTTGTTGAGGATAGGGAAAGCTGCTTCATGTAAACTCCCAGGTTCAGAAGTAATGTGCTTTTAATAGGAAGCTAATAATTAAACAATTTATATTTATGTAAAAATGAGTAAAATCAGAGGATCGGCGGACGTGTGTCGTCGTTAGCTCGACAGCCAAGTGATGCATTTCGGGTGCGGGCGCGGGGGGCGAGGATGGACCGGTTCTTCCGTATATGTTTGCCTAAACATAATAGATATATTTTTAACACCCAGACACAGAACAAACATCTGTGTTAGTCACAAATGTTTGTCCAGTGTTATCATCTTTTGAAGTAATTATTAAACGTAAGAGAAGTTTGACGACAAAATTACTAGGTAAAACAGCTGTATGATTGAGTTTGAACCCCAAAACAGCTAATTTTTGCATAGTTTTTTAAATGTAATATTTTCATAATCAAAAAGTCGGAGTACAAACTTTATTGCCAATAGGGTGTAGAATAAGCCCCTTTCAGTATCACCTTGAGGTACTTCCATGCCATACAGCTCGCAGAACCGGCGACCGATGGTTGGAGAGTTTTAACTCTTTAATATCGAACTGCGACCACAAATCAAAAGACGCAGTGTTAAAAGGCTAGATGGACATACATTGTGCCGTCGCGGGAAGTCGGTGGATGGAATGCTCAAGACCGTTCGTCGGGGCACTTCTAGGGAAGTTTTTGTCCAGCAGTGGATTCTGGCTGATAATGGCTTGACCAGTAAATTGTGGTTATTGGTTGAAGGTGGACGTCTGGGAGGCTTTACGTGGAGCGCGTCCGGCGTCGCCGGCGCCGCCGCGCCCGCACCTCGCGACACAGGACCTCCTAGCGCACGAGGAGAGGCAACTTCAACGGTATGTCTTATACTAATAGTATGTATAGCGCAGGCGCTACAATTTTACTTGTTCCTTGGCGCAGTCGGTGGGATATATGTATGTATATGTACTTCAGTGATATTTGATGTTACATTTTTGTAAACAAAACGTGCAAACATTTTTGAAACACATTTACTTTCTCATGTTATATTATTGAGTGTAAGTATTTGGTACAATTGGCGCAGCCGTGAAATTAAGAGGTTTGGTCTTATTGAAACATACCAAATCTGTATCTTAAAGTAGTATTACATGGTTCCTTTATTACGTTTGCAGGCGTTGGCGTTTCTAGATTAGATCTGTGTGTTATATATTAGTATGTGTGACAATTCGATTCATAAATTACTTATTCGTGTTTTAGCACAGTTTTTTTATTTCATAGTATTTATAATATTACATTGCTAGTTATTTTTTATTTTAATAAAAAATTTAAGTTTTGGCCACAATTTGAATAAAGTATTACTTTTACTATACAATTAAATAAATACAAAGACTTGTGACTTACCAACATACTAGGTACTACATTATTTGTAGAACAGATACATCTTTTTAGTGAAAACATCAGTTCAAAGCAACCTTTAATTAATGTAATTGGCTCAAAACATAGCGAAATTAATTCATCACACTATTATTATGAATGCGAAAGTTTGTGATGTTATAAGTATTTTAAGGTGTTTGTTACATTTTCACTCCGCAATCCTTGAACGAATTAGAAAGAAGTTTGGTGTGCATTTAAATATCCTGCAATAACATACAAGCTACTTTATTCCGTGTACGACGCAAGCGAAGCCGCGGGTGGAAGCTAGTTAATACTAAATAAACAATCGCACAGCTGTGTTGACCGAGCCAGCATCTGGTTGTAGAATTTGTACTCATTTAAATATAAAAACATGAAGAGTGAGGTTGGCATCGGAATAGTTCTAGGAATATTATTTTTTTCTACTTTATTGATCTCAACGCTTGCGCTATATTATTACTTGGCGCCCATCAACCGTGAAGTCGCGAAACCGAAACCAAAACTGAACATTCCAATCCTAAACATCTTTGAAAAGTTTGAAACTTCTGAAGATACTGGATCGAACTTCACCCAACTCGCGATAAAGTACGGAACAACTTGTTCAGAAGAAAGCGTCATCACGCAAGATGGATACATCCTCAAGCTGTTCCACGTTCCGGGAGATAAGAACAAACCTGTTCTACTCATGCACGGCTTTCTCGATTCGGCTGATACGTTCATCCTCCGCGGAAGTGGCTCTTTGGTGATCGCACTTGCAAAAGCTGGGTATGATGTCTGGGCTGGCAACTTCCGAGGGAACAAGTACTCCCGAAGACATACCAAGCTAGACCCGGACATAGATACTGTTTATTGGCACTTCAGCTTCCACGAGTTCGGAATCTACGATCTCCCAGCTGTTATTGACGCTGTGCTACTCAAAACAGGACAGAAAAGTCTACAAGTGATAACGCATTCGATTGGCGGAACTGCTGTTTTGGTTATGGGGGCCGAACTAACTCGATACAACGAGAAAATGAGAACACATATCGCTTTAGCTCCGCTGTGCCATATGAACAACGTAGAACCACCACTTTCAAGTTTACTTGTCGCGGAGTCTATGCTCAGTGGTTTATTATCTGTTTTCGGAAAGAAAGAAGTATTCGGTAGTGGTGATGAAACTGCAAAATTCGTGCGGAACCTTTGCTCGCTGCATCTCATCGGAAGCCCCGTTTGTCTTGAAGGGGGATTCTTTCGGTTAACAGGTCGAGATGATGAGGAGGTCAAACCAGATTTTGTCCCAGTGATTTTCGGGCATTTTCCTGTTGGGACATCTGTAAGGAATGTCAAGCATTTAGTGCAGTTGTATCTTAGAAGAAGCTTCGCGCAGTTTCAAGATGGAGTGTTTGTCAATTTGATGAATTTCATGTCACCTCCTCCACCTGATTATGATCTACGTAATGTGACTATGAAGACGGCTATATTCGTGGCTTTGAATGATAAAGTTTCTACGGTACAAGATGGTGAATTGCTCAGGCGCGATTTGCCTAATGTTGTGGATTACCGTGTTATGGAAAGGAAACAGTTCAACCATATCGACTTTGTCTGGGGGGAAAATATGAAGAGCTATTTGTTCCCACATATTTTTGATGTGTTAGAAAGATACATTAAATAAGATTTATCAGATTGTAGTTCGTTTGAAGCAAATTTTATAGAACTTTATTGTTTTGGGATTCCTAGCTTGTTTGAAATACCATTTTATAATTTCACTTTGTTATATTGTAAGTTAATCACTGTTACTTTTATTTTAGGACTATTGGGTGCTTTAAACTAATTAATTGAATAAAAAAATAGTACAAACCTGTTAGTGCTGTTGCACATGCGATGATGCGAGATGGAATAAAGAGGTAGCGATATTCCGTTAGACATAGAAAAGCTGTGCTACTTAACTTAGTGTGACAAACCTAAACATTTATTTTGGAAAATATATTTGAAAAAACGAGAATATATTAGTTTGCTTATTTAAATCTATTCTTTTAGTCACCTAAATGTTACTTTCTTAGATATTAAATATACAAACAAATATCTAGTTCTATTCTCCATAATCTCAACGAAATGCAGCTCCGACACCGCTCGCAATAAAAAGCCATGCAAAGCGTACGCACCGTTTAGTTGGCACAACCACAATCCAAACAAGCCAACTTCATAGGAATTCAACCATGAATATTCCGGTTAAGGTTAAAAAGAATCGGTTGTTTTAGCCTTTGAATAATATTGGTTAAAAAGGGCCACAGTTACAGTTTCTATCGGTAACCGTTTGAAACGGTAACGTTTATGGTTAATATATTAAAAGGTTTTCCGATCGTTATTATTAGGAAGTATTGACTTGCTGTGCACTATAAACTATTTATTTATTTTAAACCTATGCTGCTTCTTTAATTCTTTATTGTACACAGAAAACATACAGAAATAAAACATAATAATACAGAGATGTACAAAGGCAAGCTTAACCCTACAAAGAGTTTTCTTCCAGCAAACCTTTGAGGCTAGAGAGAGCTGATAAAAGTAGTGGGTACATGTGCACAACAAGGAAGAATATAGATATACACTTCTGAATATAGTTAGACCCCATCCCTTTTAATTCGTTCAATACAATAAGTACCTGCACTGTATTTGTTTTCGATAAAGCTATGGTAGCAGCACTGTAGGCTAGAAGCTAACAGCTAGTAATTCACACAGAGCGATCGAGGCGTCGCTCGCGTCGCTGTCCCACACCGAGGCGCCTGTCGTCCCAGACGTGGGCATCGTGGGCGTGGGCGCGGACGAGGGTGCCCTCAGCGACGTCGACGCGGACCTGCAGGCGGCGCTGGCGCTCTCCGTCGAAGAAGAGAGCGCGATTAAACAGCGGATGGAGGAAGAGCAGAGATTATTTGACGAGGCGCTCCGACTATCGCTTTTGGATAAATAGCGGTAAGTAACACACACTCGTAGGAACGTTAACACTCTTAGACTTACATTTATTCGCGCACCACAGAGTAAGCTGTGTTAACATTCGCACACACACATAAACAGTCATAAGCACCAAAAACATAATACTAGAATCGGGCAACAAAACGGTGCCACAGTGCCACACAGAAAAATACAGAAAAAAATGATAGGCACCAAGCCGTGTTTGTTGACTGATTCTTCTAGGCTTGGTCGCGAGAAACAGGCATAGGTAGCTTCACCTAGTTTCTAAGCCCCTTCGTCCACGGCGCGACTTAAAAGAAACGCGACTGAAACTGTAGTCACTTATGAGTAGCCTGAATGCGATAGCACTAATATTTCAATGCGCGTCCGTCCACGACGCTACTCAAAAGGAACGCGTTTGTAACTAGTCTCCTGGCGACTCGACATGCTGGTCGCCAGGCGACTGGTTTCGAGAAACTGTTAAAAATGAACGAATAAAACTGCATGCAGTATTAACATTCATACAAAAGGACATGCACACACACACGTGCACACTAATACACATATTCACCCACGTGCACATATAAATACACACATAAATTCATACACACACACACATACACACTGATACAAGAAAATACACACTACAAATGTATTTATAATATGCTTACTTTGGGCACAGCAGAAATCACAAAATCACACTATGCGGGTATTATTTCTAATTGTTAAGCGAATTCACCTCTTCGACGTCGTCACTGACTATAAGTCGCTATAAAAACGTCGTTTAGTATAAATCAGAATAACTAACATACTTGTATATTTTTTTAATCAGTTTTGTTTTCGTTTTCAGATCGCATTATAAAATGTAAAAGACAGCGTCCAACCAAATGAAGACTTTCATAATATAAAATGCTATTTTCCTGAAGTCTTGTATATTTATATGAATAATAGTAGAAAATGTGTATATATAATTGGGGAATTTCCTACCATCGACAAGTTATTTCTGTTATCTGATCTCCCAAAGCGTGTAGGCTATCTGGCGATGGTTGAAATGGCCCATAAATAAGGAGTTTTGTACACGTAGCTTCCATAATCTTACTAATATTTTAAATGCGAAAGTCTGTTAGTCTGTTTGGATGATTGTGATTGAATCGTTCCGTAATTGCTAAACCGATTTGGTTGAAATTTGGAATAGGTATAGTTTTGTTTAGGTACAACGCGAGCAAAGCCGCGTGTTACAGCTAGCATCGCAATAACTGTTAGATTTAAGTTAACGATGGTAATATTCATTTAACAAGACTATTTTTGTATACGACAAAAGTATTGTATTTATTTCGACTGTAAGTTTCATTTGATCGGTTCATACTTATTTAATTTAGTAATGTATGTAATTTAATCGTGATTAAATACTATTTCTGATCTAGTGATTAAATACTATTTTAAAATATTTTTTTAAATAATATTGCAATTTTCACTAAACATGTGATAAATATTTATTTTATTGTTATTAGTTGAATATACAGAAAGAAAATTAGAATAATGCAATTGAATATTTGCATAATACACAAGAAACAGTTGAGCTATCTAAAGAACATTACAAACGATCTATAGATAGCTCAATTGATCCAGATCTCTACCAGTGGGAAGCGTCCCAAAGACGCTGGCGGAGTATCCGTTGGGCCAAATAAATATTATGTACTAAGGAGTAGTTTATTACAATGATCTCGCGATCTCTCCTACAGAGAAGCAAGGGGTTCGATTCCCGCTGCGAGACAAATGTTTGCATGATCTGCAAATATTTGTTCCGGGTCTGGGTGTTGTGGTACCATGGTACTCGTAGTTACTAATACCCACGACACAGGGAATCCTAGTGTGGGGTCAGGACTTAGGTGGTGACCCGGTGTTAATTATTATTTATTATTTTAGCTGAATTCATCAATGTACATTTAAATATTTTCCTATAAAAACTCTAGTATATACTTACCCTTGTGTCTTAACTGAAATGTAACCCCAGCCAAGTTTACACCTTGGTTGGTTTATTAGAAAAATAAATAAATAGATCTTCGACTTTTAACCTGCGCAAGATGGGCTTCGAACCTGCCGCCAACCTGTATGCTGCCCTTAGAACTTTTGCGGAAGCTCACCATTTGTTATTTATTTATTTCATACTTGACAGTGAGCTTACAGTCTACACCAAAACGCTGAGCTGTCTTAAATTGTAGTTTTTTCACATTTTATAAGCCTTTATTTAATACCTGGTTATTTTTCTTTTGAGCCTCATGTCGTTTGACAAAAATATTATGTATCTTCTATATATTTTTACAATATTCATAGTGAGACAACAAGATTTAACTATGGTCCGAGCGCCCATAGATAATTTAGTCTTTTAACCAAAAGATGGCGCCTCTCAAAGTCGGAAATCCGTCCGTTGGAACGGAAAGCGTGTTGTAGATTGTCAGCGTAGAGGGACTTTGCAATGTATGGAGCAAATAATTTTTGTGATAAAGTAAACTATAACGTTAGCTGTGTATGAGTATTAGAATGTTGTGGCTCGATGGAATTGTGATTTTATGCTTAAAATATATATCGTGAGTACCGTACAAGGTGATACATATTATGTATGCCGAAAGGTGCTTATTTTACTATAAACCTTGTTTTACGACTTTTGGTAATTCGGCTTGTTTCATTAAAAAAACACTATACAAAAATCTGCTGTAACAATTTTGATGTCGAATCTCTTTTACTTTTGATATTTAGTAAATAAGATGAAAAAATACCATCGCTAATATTATCGCTAGTATCCTTTATTTTTGTTGATAGAATAAGCGCCTTTAGGGAAAGTATACATATGAATCACCTATGGCAGACTGAGCCGTCAACCGTTGGGGAATGAATGTTCTCGAATTACCGTTCGTCTTATGTTAAGAAGCTATATGCTTATTTGACGATTAAAAATACGAAGGTAAGTTTACAGTAGCTTACTCTGCGATAACCTATTTGAGCCTAGGTCTGAAATCACGAGTTTATTACTCCAGTGATGTTAGACCTAGGTGTGATCTAGGTGTAATATGTGTGAGGGAGAGAGTAACTTTGAAGGAGTTTGATTGATGTCTTGTAAAAATTTTAACTGGACCACGGAAATATTTATTTTTTCTACAACCCAAGTGCGGTTAAGTTTTATAAACACAAGATATAAGTTCAGTTTCCTATTGGCTAAAATTTTTGTTGCACTCTTTATTTATGCGATTGTGCTGCCACCTCTGTTGTTATGTTCAGCAACTCTTAAGTAGATGGCAGCACTTATAGCGAACTTAACCCTTAATTCGACGGATTTTTTTTTTAATAAAATTATTAAAATAGTTGCAGAATCCGGTTTGTAGCTTGTATAGGACCCTACGAAAAATACTTAAAAAAATCTAGCTCTTTCAGTTTCCTGAAAAACATACGTCCATTATACTGGACATTATCAAGTTCATAAGAAATTAATGCGCTTGATTCATGTGCAGTATACTTCCCACTGTCAAAGAGAAAGATTAAAATAAACTAGTGGTTCCGTAGGAAAATATTCATTATATTTTGGTAAATTAGTCTCATAGTTACATAAGTTTACGCTTACAATACTAATAGTAACTCTGAAATCTTTTAGGTACAAAAATCTCACTATGTTTTGAACATAATAATCAGTTATCTATAGTCTTCATAACAATCAACATTTAGCTTATTCAAAAATAATCAGCATTATAGTTTTTAAGAATAAGTACTTATCATAAATAGCAATGTAGATTAATGTATAAAATCTTTTTTTTTACTTAATTATTGTGGAAATTGTAAAAGCAATTTTCTTTTTGCCACCAAGAACAACCTCTGATTGCATTTCAAACAATCAATGTTCGTTTTATTGTTTTTGTAGAACTAATAACGTCCATATGTTGTATATTGAGGCCAGTGGTTGTATCCATCATAACACACAGAAACTGGGGGCCTCGGTGCACTTGGTTTTTTCTTTTTCTGGCTCCATTAAAGTTTCACTTTCAACGTAAGTCTCGTCATTGTCGATTGAATTATTGTCTTGTGTATCACTTTCGGAGTTGTCTAATATATTCATGCACTGTATGCATGAATTGATGGAAGGGCAGGGTGAGGAGGACCACTCTTCAGTTCTATTAACAGCAATTTGGTCTCCATTCTCAGGTTCAGAACCAGTATCTTAACAGAAGGAGCATTTCAGGCGGCACCAATGCTACTATGCGTTGTCCTCTAGACTTAAAGCTCTGAAAAACGAAAAATAGTAAGGCACCTGCAGATCCCTAAAATAGTAACATAATAAACTACAAAATATAATTTTGTAATAATACGGCAACGGGAAGAATACAAGACATACGATATTATAAAAAGTTATCTACAACTTCGACAAGGGGAAGAATACTGGACATAGTATATAGCAGTTACTTTACTAGTAATTCGACGACGGGAAGTATACTGGACATACAAGTTGTGGGTGTCGTAAAAACTGAACAGTACTCAGTAAGAAAATCAAAACATTATAAGTAGTTTACTGGATCTGTTATCTGTAGTTTTCAATAATATTACAACAAAATAAGCCGTAAAACAATGAATAAAATGCAACTTACTGAGAGCCCGCGCAGCGCGTCTCTTCTACCCGCCATGTCGACATCGATTGTTCGCGAACCGTCCATGTGTGTGCGTTACCGATTTTTGACAGCATAGTTTGATATTTCAGGGTGCAATTATACACCTTGAATTCAAGACTTACGGTCAAATTTTTTATGTAGTTTTTTTTTCATTCAACGGGAAGTATACTGCACAGCGTCGAATTAAGGGTTAAGAAAGTTTGTGGGTTCACCTTGTTCTCTTCTAGCCACTTCGCGACAACCCAGCGCAGCATAATAAATATATTGAAAAATCACACTTGTTACCTAATATGTAAAGTATTTAATATTATCGTGCAATATTTTACTACGCTGATTTATATAAAGGTATTTAACTGAATTATACCAATGTAAGTAGGTAATTATTTAATAAATTCCTTGATTGTTTTATAAATTGATAATTAACGTATAAAATAAATGGTTTATTCATAAGTATAGATTATACCTATAATTATATAGGTAGGTATATCCTGTGCATACGTTCCAAATTGTTTCATTAATGTAATACAAGTTGATTCATGATATGTGTACTATAAGAGAAGTAAGAACATTAGCGAAAAAAACACCGTGTCTATTATTTATTTCCACATTTTTTCACTCTTTCAAATTAACTGTTTTTGGTCTTTTTGATATCTTTATAACTAATGACCAAACTCACGAGAAGTTCGACATCAAGTTTGCTACTAAAAATAGTTGAATAATTGAGTTTTAACTGATTGGATTGAACCCTCAAAAACAGCTGATTTGCGCATGAGATTATGCGCAAATCAGCTGTTTTAGGGGGTCCAATACAAAATGTCGAATTGCTAAAAGACGTAGAACAAACTTTATTGCAAATTGGGTGTAGAATAAGCACCTCTCGGAATAGTATTCATATTATGAGTCACCTTGTATGTAATGCTGATCGACAAGTTTTTAAAATAAACCTTGTAGCCTACCAAAATACAATACTGTATCTTTTACTGATAAGATAAAGGGAAAAATAAATACACACAATGATTATCTATGTATTTAAAATTTAATTTTCGTTACTTATATACAAATTACAACATTTACTATTATAATAGGTATTAGTTAGTTCTATATTTACACAATAACACAGTACACTTTAGAAGCGTCATTGATTTATTTAGTCAATAAATTATTATTAAAATCAGGGTAATTTTGGAATAGAACTAACAATGGCTTCTTTGACGGGGATGGAACATAGTTATACCGGGTAACTAAAAACGGTTAACCGTTTACACATATAGCCGTCTGAGTTTTACGGAACACGAATTCACCTGGGTAAATCGGAACACAGGGCAACATGGGTACGACTTACCAGAAAACTGGGTAAATTGCAACACTGGGCAACATATGGTTACAACCTACCGGAAAACTGGGGAAAATCAAATTATGAAACTCTTTTATTGTGAAGTCAGAGGCATTTCCAATTACTCATCCTAACAAATACTAATGAGAATTACTCTTAAGCTATTGAAGTTTCAAGATATTCAATTAGGTACCTACACTTACTGTAATTTAGGTACTGATTTCAGTGATTGGACTTAGTTTGTAAAACAGTATCTCGATCAGTAAAATACAGTAATCTGTTGCATTAACACACGACATTTACTAGATACACTACAGCGAAATAGGAAATAGTAATTTACTCTAGAAATGCATTCGCATGACTTCTATCCCCGTCTCACGCTGAATAAACATTATTGTACTTAGTAAATACTCTAAAAATTCCCAAGGAAATTAACGAGAACAATTAAAATCATCGAAAACTTAAAACAATAACAAAATAAATAGCATTTTCTTTTGAAAAATAAACGTATACCGAATCTGCGTCCATACGACATGACTAATTTTAAATATTCATACATTTTTTTTAATAACGAACGATGATATTTTACAGATTGCAATATATTATAGCTAGTTGTCTAAAGTTTGTGAAAATATCTTCTTATTTGAATGGCTTTAACATTTAAAAGTTCTGAAGTCATAACTATAATCGGAGTTAATTACGACGCTAACACAGACTTAAATACCGGCTAAAATGAGAATGTACAACTGTATTATATCCACAAAATACAAATTATATTCACAAACAGAAACATATTTTCCTTCTATTTTCATAGCGTTTTGGTCAAATCGACATCACAACCGAATTTCTAAGGCCTGGATACACCTAAGTAGCGTTGTCCTTGCGGACGCGCCTTAAATATTGCTATCCAAAGCGAATATAATACAGTTCAGTACAAAAATCTACATAAATTTCATGTTTCAAGTGGTCTTAACATTGCCTACTCATTTTAACCAGATAATATGATGCCAACTCTATATATATATCGAGAGTTGCAGTTATGACTATTTTTATTATAATAAGCTTAGCGCAGATGGGACTTGAAATTTTATTTAACTCTCTTAACAAAGTGTCAATTATATTGTTGCATTATCCTATACTTAATATTACAGATCCAAAAATGCTCTTTCGGGGAGGCTTATGTTCAGCAGTGGAATTCCACAGACGATGATGATTAATTAAAAAAAAACTGGTGACGGGAATAACTCAATTCCCGAACACCGGGACGGCGGCATGGCAAAGTATTTTTGTCTTTGCTAATGACATTCAAACTTATCTAGTAGTAATACGACATAAATTCCAATGTTTCAAATCTTTCAAACGTCCCGGTGTGCGTAGGCCTTAACTGTGCTGTATTATAGGAACTGCAAGTAATAGAAAGTAAAATGCCTTATCAGCAAAAACGAATGCGCTATCCAAGGTAAAAACCATAGTTGTTTTAAATTTCAAATCCCAACTGCACTATTGCCCACATACATAAATTAAATGCATCGTATCTCCACTTAACTTTTCTAACTACATTTATTATACAATTACAGTACTACTTTGTCCGGCAAACATTGAACACGGCAAAATCATGGCCCCTATTCTAGTGAATATAGAGCTCAAATTCGCGTTATTGTAGCTAGTTTTCTGCTAAAGAATCACTATTAAATAGTTCCCATGAAACAAGCCTTACCTAGATCTTAACAAATCCAGCGGCATATCCATTCACAGTACATAATATTAGTATTATCCAGTGTTAATGTGTATCACCTTTGTTAATAAATGATTCTATTCTATTCACTAGACTTGTAACGGACCTAATGGATGTTATATCTTGTCATGAAAATTGACAGATGTATCATAAGTATCCTATCCTGAAAGGGGCATATTCTACACCCAATTGGTAGGTAATTAAGTTTGTTCTACGACTTTTCATTCGACATTTTCATTGAAAAAAACTATACACGAACTTCCCGTACGTTTTATAATTATTTATAAAGATGATAAAATACCAAAAAACCTCAGATTCTGAGACCAAAAGCATGTAATTTGAGAAAGATTGGAAAAAAATTGATGTTTTTTTTCTTCTCTAATATTCCCCTTTCGAGATGGTATACATTGTATGAATAACCTTATATATTCTGAGCTTGTATACGTATGACGGAATGTTGCCAGGACTCTTTACAACTGAGAGCCGGTTCACACGGCATTGTCCTGCACGTTTTTTTGCAGTATACCTACATCTTAACGAATAAATAGTGGATCATACATTGTACATGGAACCATTCGCACGTCGTATGCAGCCGTGGTGGCCCCGGCTGAAGAATAGGCCCCTCCATATCTACCTATTCGCGGATGTCGTAAGAGGCGACTAAGGGAAAAATGCTAGGGGATGCGCAGCAGCGTCCCTCATTTTAACAACGATAGCTCTAACTGCGCTCGCCAACCCATTTGCCCAGCGTGGTGAGTATCGGCAAATCCCCCCACATGATAAGGAATTCGCTCTGTCTGTAGGGGAGGCCATGTTCAGCAGTGGACGTCGTACGACTGAAATGATGATGATGTACTGCAAAAAATCATACACCGTTTGTCGTTAAGACGTATACTGCAAAAATCGCGCAGGACAATGCCGTGTGAACCGGCTTTGAATGTATGTTTTGCCGTGTCAATGAATCCCAGTCAAAGGATTGCACATTTGGAACTAAGCGCCTCCAAACGCGTGTCGTTCAATATCACAACTAAATAGAAATAACTACGCACATTTATACTGTAGGTACCCGAACACGCACCATCTTATATTAGGATATGGTTTTTGGAGCATCTGCGTTCGGTGCGCTGTCATAATCATCCAAATAACCTAAGAGTCTCGTAGAAAAGCGATACCGTACAACAGAATAACAATGGTGGTAGGAATGTGATGGTATTGCTTTACTAAGAAACCTAAGCTGAGAGACACATCTTCGATGTTGAACTTCAGGTATTGCAGCCTCAATACATTTAGCGATAAAAATATACTTTAGTTTCTAGATGACTTTCACACCAATAATGGTGAAGGCAACATGCCACTGCGTACAATTGTTCGAAATTTTTCAACAGATTGTGTTAATATTGTAAAATTGAAGTCATGTCCTGATTATTGGAAGGTTATTCGGGATACGTGGACCTTATGAGCTCGTAGTGTTAGAGTTCGTGTGGATCACGTTTCAATATGGACTTAAAAAGGCTTTTTCAAAATCTATGTGGGTCTGACAACAAGCTGTAGCTACGGAGCCACTTCCCATTTGTGTGAAAATCTTTGGGACTTCTTATCGTCTTAAAGCGCCGATTAGAAGTCCTAAAGATTTTCACACAGAAATGGCTCCGTAGCTGAGTTGGTTGCGGGTTCAAATTACGTCGTTTTTGGGATATTATGAAAATCATAGTGATCCCTTAGTGTGGGTTATCACTATAAAAATAAAGTGAACAAGTTAAGAGTT
Organism: Anticlea derivata; assembly: GCA_947579855.1. Taxonomy (NCBI): domain Eukaryota; kingdom Metazoa; phylum Arthropoda; class Insecta; order Lepidoptera; family Geometridae; genus Anticlea; species Anticlea derivata. The sequence goes on from OX388269.1 coordinate 11,471,896, forward strand.
AATATTTACACAATACTTAGTTCAAACTGGTATGCAGTGATCTTAGTCGTAATTAATATGTTTTATGGAACAATTGAACGCAGCGACATATCTGCCCTATTGGAAACAGACGCTCGAGGTGGGTTACAAGAATACAACAGCAATTCCAGAAACACCGTGAACTATCTGCATCTAAATAAGATTTAAAGCTCGTTGAGATACCTATCGTACGTTGGCATCATGAGTGAAAAGGCCAGGAAATACAGATTAGTTCACAGGCTATGAGACTGGCGAATTCTTAAGGTGCCACGCCACAGGCCGGGAAGGATTTGGCACCTGAAGGATCAGCCTGCCCTATTTGGACGACCACAGTGAGGTCGCGACACGGGGGTCAAACATCGGACGGATAATTTCGTTCACCTTTCGGGGCTTCGTGAGGTTCTGAGGACCTTAGAAACAACAGACTTTGAACATAAACAACTATAAGTAAATAAAATGAACTAGTAACTTGAAATGTATGCAAGATAAAAAGATAATAATTGTCAGACGCCACTTTGTTTTTCATTATTTGATCAACAACGTTTGCGTTGGTAGCACGTTGGTAGAGGTTTAATACCCTATAAAGGTGTGAGAAATGTGAGAATCAAATATGTAAATTAGACCCCTGCCCATTGTTATAAAGGTCTACAATTTGCTTCATAAACGATGTCAACGAGCATATCGGCAGTAGCTCAGCAATGCAATACCGTATGGCAAAGTTTTCCTCGCGTGTACCTATACTAAGCTATGAACAAGTCGCGCCTGAATATCCATCTTTCAACAATGCCACGGAGGCCGTTTGCATAATCAACAGGTGTCAAGAGGTGGTGCCTTGACCGGGATGCGTTAATACATTGCCAGAGTTGCAAGATTAAATCGTTAAGTATCTACATACATACACTAAACATATTCCCAGCAATTTTGATCATATTTGGCATCTATGGCAAAAAAAACTATTATGTAAAATTTTAAGTCTCTGTCTGAGATATCAGGCCTGTAAGTAAATTATAACTAGGCCTCTAAAATCAGTCATTTAGCTCAGAATTTTTTTGATTGCGCAGGAATTGGTTTTTAGGACATCCCAATAATAACATGTGTACCGAAATGGGAATTGGAATTCGTTCATTGAAAACCACTGGGTCGGTTCGGGCTGGTATACATATGAATCAGCTTGTAATATACTATGTAATTGAAACGCATATAACCCAGGCCCAGGCAACCCCAACGTGACACAATATACATTTTCGACATATTACTTTATTGCACAAAATATAGTTAATAATAGCTAACATTTCGACATAAGAAGTATTTTGAAAACCATTTTAGATTTAGTTTTTTTATCAGTAATCAGAGTAGGTAGTCCGATATTATGTAGCAAATTAATAATTGTACTTATAAGTAATTTCATTACTCTGCAACATTCCGCTACGCTCGCTAAACATCTTATTAGTCTAACCTCGGAGGGAAATTATTGGGTTAGTCTACTAATAATGGTTTCAAAATCTTGGATAGATGAAATATTTTTTATAACCAACCAACACCGCTAGCTCCACCTACAGGAGTTTCAATCATAACATTCCTGCTCATCGTCTAATGCTCAGTATATCATTGTTTTTCGTATTTTCCCTGTGAGAGAAGCTGGAACACGACTGATGGTAACCGTTACATTTGGTACGAACATCAGACCATCTGGTGGTGGTGTTACCCAAGAAGAAATGACAGGGAGTGCTCGATTCTCCATATATAACCGTGTACTTAGTTGTCGTGACGATATCTATTAGTTATTGTTACATAAGGGGACTAAATAACTTGTTTAACTTGCTTTTGTTTGTCCAGCAAGGCTTTTCGTTTGTTTTCTTAATCTGACTGTGTGCCAACTACTAACGCAAACTATGCAATATAAAATAATTTATAAGAATAGAGATTAGGTTTATTAAAATATAAAATACCGAGGCATTTTTGATAGCATGAAATATGAAGGTAAAGTTATTGTTGGAAAGTTTTTGGTTCCAGAGGGGTTGGTATTGTATTTCTGTTAAATTCGTAAATATTTCAATCAAAATCGTTTACTTACGCAGTAAAATGTTAAATTTTTCAATCATAAAAACTGTGGTGCAGTTCTCAAGCCAATAGGCATTCTAAACTAATGTATAGAAAAATCGTATCCGAGATTAGTTTTTTGTCCATGATGTTTATGAAAAATCTTTTCCCCTATAAGTCCAGTTCCCCACTTCGCCCCCACTCTCCCCCATCCCGGTCGCGCTCACTGCGGGTGCGCGGGCGCAGGCCCGCGCGGTCCCCTGGGTCAGTCGCCTGTCGCCGTCACTGTCGTCCAACACCACGGGCTCGTGTAGCCTTTCTGGCTGAAAAGAAAGAGAAATTCGTTAGGACGCTGCTCAAAGACAATATAATTTGGCAGAGTATACTTGTGGTGCCGTGACTAGGATGTCATTATCATCATCAGCCTGAAAAAGTCCACTGCTGGACATGGCTTCCCCCAAAGAGTTCCTCGACGGACGGTCTTGAGCCTTCTCCATCCACCGGTCGGTCCATCGGGTGGGGGGCCTTCCGACACTGCGTCGCCCGGACTAGGATTAGGATGTATCGCATCCGAATCTAGAGGTTACGGTTCGAATCCCGGTGCGCATGTCCATAAAACTGAGACAAATGACAAGACACAAGGAGATATTCATAGTCGTGGCGCATTGAATCTTTTCCTCACACTGGTTGTCTGATATTCTGTAGGGGAAGGAAAGTATAAACTAAACATAGGTAGGTCCAAACAATTCTTAAATTTTATCGATGCGACCGATAAAATTTAAGAACTGTGGGATAAGGGCAGACTCACGACGCCTTGCTTTAGTTTTTTAGGTCAGTCGTTACATAACCTTACCTAAGTACCAAGTACCAGTACATAGGTACCTTATAAACGACCGGATGCGAGCAATAAAAAACTAGATTGCAACTGAGGAATTTTCCATAAACGTTTTTTCATAAATGTATGATATTTTCTGCTGTAGGAAGTAACAATATTGCAGCTAAATTTCAGCTTGTTAACTTAGATTAAAGTACTAGCATTCGCTCGCGTGGTACCTACATAAAAAGTAGTAGAACAATAATTATAATAACCATAGTCGCTAGGTTATAAAGACTGTAATGTCTTGTTAGCTAGAAAAATCAAAAATGCCGCGTCGCGCCGGTGGTCAAAAATATGTCATTTAGAACTGAATGCAAGGTAGATAAGATAATGAAAAAGTAGGAGTGCTTCAAATCGCATAAGGAATAGGTTTAATATCAAAACCCTATCGAAAACCCCAATGAGTTTTGAAGGGGTTACCCCTCAAAAAAAGGTTATCAATCGATAGGTTTACCTTTATGAAATGGGTTTTTGATTAACTAAAAATTTAATTAAAAAACCTTATCGAAAACCCCTTCAGCGCCTTACCGAAGCAGTCCTTGCTCTTACGAAATTTATGGGGTAAGACATGGAGGGGCCTATTCTTCAGCTGGGGCCACCGTAGCCAACTACTAACAGACTTTTTTATAAACTTAAATACTGTTATAAATATCTCTTAGTACCTACTTAATTCCTTTCCCCAACTAGACGGCATGTCTCCTCGTGCATGTGCATACCAAGACGCACGCAAACTTGACCCACTTTGTGTGAGTTATGTTTTATTTACTCTAATAAATTCTTGGGCATGCACGCGAGTGGAGCTGACTGACCGCAACGCGTTTGCGTAAGCGAAATGGGAATGAACTTCGCAACTTTGAGGATGATTTATCGATTATATCGACATCTGAATGGTTTGAAACTTGAACAGGGAGAAGTTAAGGTCGTGAAGTTGTCCCTTGTCAAGTTTGAAACGTTTTGGATGTTGCTAAGTTTCCTAAAACGATCCTCAAAGTTACGAACTTCATTGCCATTTCGCTTACGGAATAGCACCACAGCTTCTTTCGCAGATTTGACTGCATTTGTAGTATGAAACAATAAGAATTCCAATCGTAGTTTTGTTTTGAAGTCGATTTTCATTTGCAGATTGTGAAAAAAAATGTGTTTGCCTAGTGGTAGGTACCTACCACGTCTTTAGATCCGAAGGTAACCCATTTTCGCAACCTAAATTTATCTGAAATCTGAACCCTAAAAGGGCTTACTCTATCAACAAAAATAAAGAATATTAGGGAATTCGATATCAAAATATTTTTTTTTTTTAACTACCTACTAAGATAACGCATCTTACTGAAGACGAGTGGGGGTAGGTGGTAGAATTCTAATTCAACTAAATCTAAAACAGAAATACTTAATTTTTTATTACCTAAAAAAAGAAATTCACACGCAAATCAAATCGCTAAATGTCGTTAACCGAAGGTAACCCTAAATTAAGTACTTATTAGGATAATGACATCACTTCCCCCTTCAACAATTAAATCTTCCCACAAAAGAGGAAGTCTACGACCCAGTGGCTTACATTTCGGCAATTGATTTCCAAGAGGGGACTGACGTCAGCGGAACGCATCTGACGTCACGAACTCGAGATCGGATGTACGTAGGTACTAGACGCAATTTATCGATCATACCTCCGTACATTATTTTTCTTTTGAACCTCACCTAGTTCGATCGGCACCACACTGAAGCACTACATTCCAGCTTCACCTAGTTTCTAAGACGTTTCAAAGTGATCCTAGTGATTTTATTGAAATAAACTTCTTTTGACTTTGACTTTACCATCAACTTTGCGAGTTTTGTTTAGGCAATGACGTAAGTTGACAGGCAAAGATTGAAGGTTTAAGATCGTGTTAAATAGCGTTGAAACGCTCGCTTTTGAACGGCAATAAGACGCCATGCATGGACGCCACTCATGTTAGACATCTTTTGAATAAAGCGAATTTTGAAATTGACTTTTAGGAGCTTGCGATATCGTTGAGCTATATCGTACGCCCTCAAATGTCAAACTCAAAATTGTCTTTATTCAGAAGCGGTACGGTTCTTTTTCAGACGAATTTTATATAACAAATCAAGGATGCCGTTTGAACACAACTTACGTGCTCTTGTTTTTTCTCTCTACCTCTACTTTTATTATGGAAATAACTGTTAAACGAAAAAGTAGTAAATAATAATAGAAATCCTACGAATAAATATAAGAATGCGAAAAATGGATGCATGTTTGTTATGTACTCAATCATGCCAGACAGAACGGCTGAACGGATCTGGGTAAATTTTGGCACAAAAATAGATATAGTCGGAAATCTCGAGTGATTTTTGCTCGCATCGTAAATTGTAGAGTTCCAACTCTTGTCCCAAATGACGTCATACTTAAAAGCTTACCACCTACATAAACCCAGCCGGGTAATACCTACTCTTAGGAAAGAAAAGCTCGACAGTCTGTTAACTGTCCGTTAACTGTTTAGGCACTTTAGTTTAAATCCCCACCCACCCCCTATATACCTTAAGTGCCCGCTTAGCTCTAAAAAGTCTCTACAGTCGTAGCTCTCAAAATCCGCAGGTTAAAGTGAAAATCGGCAGGCCTTAGAACGTATGCCTACTGGGACGTAGGTTCGAAAATGCGCCCACGAACCGGAAGATCCAGTGTACCAAGGACGACCTAGGTCGACCTAGGTTGACCTGGTAAATTTACAAAACTTGGTGGATGAAGGTGGCATTTTTTAGAGGCCTATGTGCAACTTTCGTGCCTGCTCAGGTTCAACCATTTTAGAAATTTTCTATTTCATTTCTCTCTAATTTGAACGAGTTTACATTTAGGTCGCAAAAGCTGGGACCTAGCCTGCGCGGCCCCCCATCCTACCTACCGCCTGGCTTGGGGCAAGCCCCGTGGGGGCCCGCGCAGGCTGTGGCCAGGCTGGCAAACGCCACCTCGTCTATAGGGCCAGTCCGACGCTGTTTGCTTCCGAACCCATCTTCAACCTCAGAATACAGGACAAACCAGAAAGGGATGGCACGCGTGAAATTTGTCAGTTCATCATCATCATCATTTCAGCCTTTCGACGTCCACTGCTGAACATGGCCTCCCCCACAGACAAAGAAAATTCCTTATCATGTGGGGGGATTTGCCCATACTCACCACGCTGGGCATGCGGGTTGGCGAGCGCAGTTAGAGCTATCGTTGTTAAAATGAGGGACGCTGCTGCCCATCCCCTAGCTTTTTTCCCTTAATCGCCTCTTACGACATCCGCGGATAGGTAGATATGGAGGGGCCTATTCTTCAGCCGGGGCCACCATGGCCACTGTCACGGCACTTGTCAGTTGTTACCACACAAAATTGGTATCATACCGTTTCCCAACTTGCAACATTACAAAGATGCGCCATTACAACGGGAGATGCGCAATGCTTTTTAGAGACACATAAGCTCGTACAAATTTCATCGTACGCCATTTCTGGTTTGTTCTGTATTCTGGGCCTTACGCGTATAAATAGCGCGCAGTTTCTGTGTAAATGCTTTAAAAAAAAACTCCTTTTATCGTAGGCTATTAAATTTATCGCTGATAACAGATGGTGGGCTGACTCATGCGACTATGGAAACTGGAATAGGTGGTACGTAATGTTATGTAGATAGGTACACGAGTAGTAGGTACTATAGGTAAGAAGTCTTACAGAACAGTGCTGGCTTTGTTGGGTGCGCCCGCTTTAGATCTAGGGAGTTCTTTTTATGCCCTGTTGAATAAAATATAAGAACTACTTAGTAGAAACCCGTGCAACTTCGTTCGCATGAAGTTATTTATAGCCCGCTGCAACCCTGTTATTATGAAACTGGGCTTAGACGAGTACTAACTAAACCCTAGTACCCCGTTTATTGGTGTTCGTTTCGTCATGTCATTAGGTCTAGTCTGAAAACCAGCGCTGCACCGTACTTCCAAGTTTGGTGTAGCTTATACTGAGACTAGAACCTATTTGTCCCATATAACGCACAGGTACATGCACCCACCTACTATAATTTACATTCCTTTCTATAAAATATTAACCTATCCCTGCCAACTACTTATTTTTATTTATTTATTTATATTCACAATATATTTTGTCTGTATGTTGCCTGGGTAGGTGCGTATTACAATATTATATTATTTTCTGCAAATTGTCTATGCCTGTAAAGAACTGAACTTGTGCTTATGGGACGAATAAATAGTTTTTCTTTCTTTCTTTCTTTCTAGTATTGTGACGTGCTATTTCATGTAGTTGCTTTATGTCATAATGTCAAAACACGTCAGGGTTTAGTTAGTCCGCCTCTAAACCCAGTTTCATAATAAACCGGTAAAGGGTCGAGGTTGAGTTTAGGTAAAAACTGGCCGATTCTAGGCAAAAGTAAAGATAATTATTATTGTTACATTTTGTATGAACCTTGTAGAATTGCTTGCTTGCTTATCCTGTATTAGGTCACAGACCAGGTTAAGGTATGGTGGCCCTGAAAAGGGCTATGACCGTTGGTCAAAGAATCAGTGTAGTTAAGGGATTTAAGAAGACCGGAAGTAGTTATACCTGCTCAAATATAGGCAAGTAGGTATACCTACGGACCAAGCACCATAATCACACTTGACCGATTTCCACACCCAGCTAACTAAATCATTTTATAGCGTTAGTTGAATGTTGGCAGGTTGGCAATTTTGCAGTTAAATTATAAGGTCGACTGTTGGTACATGGTGGCATTTCACGCTAATGTCATAATAAAGTCAAACACTGAACAGGGTGTCCCCAAAAAGGGGGCGATTACAGAACTAGTTTTTATCTAGTGTGGGTATCATAGGTAACTGGAACCTTTATTTCCCTTCAGCAACACAAGCTAATATTAATTGTTATGTTGTAGGTACTTTATTTGTTCAGATTTATTTGTAATAGGTGGGTAATCAATCACAGTTAAAGTCTAAGATTATGTTGCTGCAAATATTTTTTTTTCATTTTTCATTTTTTTTTCCTTTTTGTTCTAAGACGTTTCAAAAAAGATGATTAACCTAAACCTAAAGCTCAAAAAAAATGTTTTTTTTTTGTTAATATGCTTTTTTTTTGTTGAAAGTATAATCCTAGTAACGGAAAACCATATTATTATACCGAGACTCCCTGTATCTCCGGATAACTATTGTCTAATAGGTACTGTCTAGTAAGGTCCTAAATACCAACTCCTGTGAGCACCTATTGTGCGGTGACCTTTGTTTCCTATATTTATTCACTACGATTCGATGCGATCTACAAACCTACGTGGTAAGCGCGAGTACCTTGAGGACTCTGAAACGAGTGCCAAAGGAGCCATTTCATTCTGGGCCTGGTCCATGTACACAACATAAAAAAAATCGAAAGAAATAGGAGATTACAAGAAAAATACAATTTCATTAATTTGAAGACAAATGCGATGGTACAAGAATAGTTCTTCTGGTAAGTTTTTTACTATGTGAACACTATTTGAAGGCCGCCATGTTGGTTTATAATTGGCGTTTGACATGACATTGACATATTTTTCATGTCATGTTGTTTGATTTGATGTTTTTGTTTTGTCAGATAAATGTAGGTTGTCAAAATGACATTACACGCACGTCCATCCGCCATATTTTTGTATCGCTGTGCTTTCTTTGTCGAAGAAAATCTTAGTGTACCTTAGAACGAAGTCAATTTAAATAAAATAACCAATTAAATACGTTTACTTTATTGCTTAGCCATATTTTAGAGTAGTACACATTGCAGGCCCAGGCTCCATATATTGATGAAACGTCTCTTTTTGTTCTGCGTTTTAGTAAGGTTTATTTTCTAAATACAACCAATCGCTCAAAGTTAGGGACGAAATTTTGCTCACGACTTATATCCCCAATCCTCGAAGATGTCAAAGGGGGGTGATTAGAGTCACGTCCAAGCATTATGGCATATTGAGTATTCCATACTGAATACTTTCTGGTTTCGTCACGATGTTTTGCCTCACCGTTTGTAAATGCGCACTTAAATTTTCCGAACTGTAAAACTCATTGGTGCTCGACCGGGATCGAACCTACGATCTTCGGAACGAAAGTCGGGGAACCTCCTACTAATCCCAAACGGTTTATTAATTTAGGTAAAGAATTATTTTATTTTATAAATTAACAATAGCGTTATCGTATAGGTAGTTAACAATGCATTTTGTTTTATAGGCGACACAGTAGGTAACAGGTACAACACCTAATACTTGCAAAATAGTTAGAAGGTAGGTAACAATTATAACGAATTGAAGTTTTGGTTTTTAATTTGATAAAGTTAATGAATATTTTTAATTAGTTGAGAAATTTTTACCAGCTCGAATTGATGTTAACTATTACAACTTCACACTTACCTATTTCTCATTCTTCAAAAACAAATTATCATAAAATTGATTTAAACCGGTTCGGCAACGGGTCATAAAAATTATATAATATTTTTTATTATATTTGGTTTATTTTAAGTTTTTTTTTAATGTGATGGCTACGGCTGAAGAATAAGCCCGTCCATTTTCATCCCGTGGATGTCGGAAGAGGCGAATCAGGGAAAAAAGCTAGGGGATGGGCAGTAGCAGTCCCTACTTTATCTGCGCTCGCCAACCCGCATGCCCTGCGTGGCGAGTATGGACAAATCCCCCCCAAATGATTGTTTCTGGAACTCTATGGGCCTGATGGCCTGTGGTCATCCACAGCTGAACATAGGGCATGTTCAGCTGTGAAGTTTTGGTTTACCTTTGGCTGAAATGATGATTATAATGATGATGATGATTTGATTTCTTTTATAAATAAAAAGGGTCAAATGCGAGTGGGATTCTTGCCTTAGGCCTCTTGGCGCGCGGCGGCGCATAAGCAAAATGAGAATGACAACGTTCTCAAAAAAGTTTCATAATACTTCGTGTTATTCGTGACAAAGCTATTAATAGAATATCAGCAGCGTAGTCCTGAATCTTGCGCACTGGGTGTAGCCAAACCCTGTCATTCGCTGCAGCGTCGGTCACACACAAGCCAATTGAATCAATTGCTGCCGACCCTGGGGTCAGGATGCTGATGTCAATAGGGGCCGTAACTACTCATTATAGGTACCTTATTGTTTGACCTGGCATATTATTATTTACACATTGTGATAAAATATTGAGAAAGTGACGTAGCGTCCCTGCATAGACCTGACCCAGGATGAAACATCTCCTTTGCCATGTACCTAACTTAGTAGGTAAATAGCTCGGAATAACTTATTATAGGCTACTTTTATCCGGGTAGCATACGGGCAAAGCCGCTGGCAGCTTCATAAAAGGCGACTAAAACCGGCAAGGAATTCCTGGAATTATAACGCGCTAACAATTTTTTCCTTCATTTTGTTGCGTAGATATAACATTTTTTCCCTGCGGCTGGCCAGATGGAAAATTTACCGTAACCCGTAACAAAAGTCTCAGTATTAAAGCCGTTTCCAAGCGGCATGCGATATTTAATCTAAAAAATTTAAAATGATAAATAATTCTTCTGAATAAAGTCAATTTTGAGTTTAACGTTCGTGGGTGTGTGTTATTCTAGCTCAACGATATCGCAAACTCATAAAAGTCAAACTCAAAAGTACTTTATTCTGAAGATGTAAAGATCATTTTCAAATAAAAGCAATGTCCATTAATGGTTTTTTTATTCATCAATAAAACCAATCAACCCAAATTGAATATATTCAGGTAGAGACCGCCAGATATTTAATTTCTGAACAAAAAAAAAAAATTTTAGAAGCCCCCAATTTTGAGAAAACCATTTTTCTATTTTCGCAGAAACTCGTACTTAAGGTAGGATGTTTGCGGCCACCATAGCCACAAATTGCGATAAAAAAAGTCAATCAAACACTGATCGACTTTCAGACGTCAAAAGAAATAGGTATGTCAAAGTCGTAGCCGTCGTAATTGTTCACTGGAATATAATGTACCTAACTTATGTAAATAAACACTTGTTACGTCGAATTTCTTTCGGGCACAAAAAAGTTAATTCCAAGAAATTCCTACAAAAAATTCTAGAATCAAGGAAGGCGTTCAAATCGTACACGCAGAGGGTGGCAACCTCCCCGTCTAACGAGGGGTGGCATAGGGTGGCGCCACCCCCTGACCCAAAAAAGTGTGCGTACCGCCTTATGAGAATAAACTTTCGGCCATACTGCTAGCGGGATTTACCTTACCTTCCTAATAATGGTGGTCTGTCTACTTAAGTATTGAAAAAACATGAAAGCAAGAATTTCATCCAACTTCCCTACCACTGATCATTGCTCTGTGAAATACTAAAATAAATCTATCCCACGGGCATTGTGCGTTTTTTCGGGATAAAAAGTAGCCTATGTGCTTGCTATTCCAGACAATAATCTATCTCTTGGTTGGTCTTGGTCTCTTAATCTAAATTTCATCCAGATCCGTTCAGCCGTTCTGGCGTGATTGCGTAACAAACATCCATCCATCCAAACTTTCGTACTGTGGCCGCACGTGCCGGAGTGCGGCTAACCATACAGTGCGTACGTGCACTTAGCCCCTTCGTCCACGGAGCGACTCAAAAGGGACGCGACTGAAACTGTAGACACTTATGAGTAGCCTGACTGCGATAGCACTAGTATTTCAATGGCGGCTCGACCACGACGCTACTCAAAAGGAACGCGTTTGTAACTAGTCTCCTGACGACTCGACATGCTGGTCGCCAGGCGACTGGTTTCGAGAAACTGTTGAAAAATTAACGATTAAAAAGTAATTTTATGTGATTCTGACGTCTATGTGACTGGAGAAGTAATAATTCCATGTCATCGCTCGAATTATCACTAGTCATGTTAATTATTTTCGTTTTCAAAACTTTGTTTACATAAAATGTTGTACTAAGTGACTGAGTTTCAGGAAATTCCAGTAGCGTCGTGGACGAGTCAGAGTTTCCAATCAGTCCGCAACTCTAGTTTCTAATGAGTTCCGTCACTTTTGCGTAGCGTCATGGACAAGGGGCTTAAAGTGATCCTAGTGATTTTATTGAAATAAACGCCTTTTGGCTTTGAATTCGTTGTCGCTAATCGCTGTCAGTGACACCGCAACTTTACGACTGTTACGAGTAGTGCACAATATCAACAGAGCTTTTTTGGCTAATGGAAACACTTTGTGATATCCGCTTGAAGGAAATGAAAGCCAAACGAAATATCTATCTACATTTTATAGGATAGTGTGCACTGCGCTAGTACCTGTAGACAGGTAGGTTATACAAGGTGATTCATAAATGTATTCCATCCCGAAAGGCGCTTATTCTACAAGCAATTAGCAATACAGTTTGTTCTACGACTTTTGGAAATTAGTAATTTTTCATTGAAAAAACTCTATGCGAAAATCAGCTGTTTTAGGGTCAAATCAGGTAAATTTTTTACTTAGTGCCACGAGATCTATTTCTTTGATTGTGATGATGACGACCCTACAAAAAGAGCTTAAAATCTTACATATTTTTTCAAATAATAATGTTGTGACCCAGGCTTTAGAGCTGCCTACGTCACGTCACGTCCCCGTCCGTGGGTCGCCGTCGCTAACAGGATTACGTACGTGACTGATAAACGCCAGCAGTGTGGGCGCAGCTTTAGCTCCTAATTAATTAATTTGTTCCTTTTGTTTTACTCCAGAAAGGACTGTAATTAAGATTGATGCTGTAGTTCTTTGTGTTTATAAATAGAACCGTGTTTTACATTCCATAAATAAATAAATAAATATTCCGGACATATCACACACGGTCAACTGATCCCAAACTAGGCATAGCCTGTGCTATGGGTACCAGAGACTGATATACATAATAGGTAAATATTTAACACCCAGACATAGAACAAACATCTGTATTCATCACACAAATGTTTGTCCTGTGCGGGAATCGAACCCGCAACCTCTAGCGCAGAAGGCAGAGTTACTACGAACTGAGCTATGAGGCCTTCATAATTATAAATGTATGAAGTAATTCAGCTAGAACTTTCTTTTACGATGTTACATATTTATTTTACTGAATGCTACCACAGAAGAATTAATACCTAGTCATTAGGGAGGTATATTAAAACAAAAGCTATTTAGGTATCTACCAACTTAGAAAAATGAAGTTCTTTCATTGCTTTTGTCAATTCAAGCAGTGTTCAAAGCGTGGAATATGAAAAATGCAAAAATCTGCTGTTTTGGGGTCAAATCAGTTACAAACTCAATGCATCAGCCGTTTTAAGTTTTAAGCCGAACTTCTGGTATGTTTAGTAAGTGATAAGTTAGATAAAATGATAATCAAAATACCAAAAACATATAATTGGGAAAGTTTGGCGAAAAAAATATTGTTTTTTTTTTCGCTAATATTCTTGATATTGATAGGTACATTTATGGAAAACCTTTTAAGTATATTGGCGATCGCGTCAAGTCAAGCCAAGGAACTTCCTAAGAATTTAAATTGGACGAGAAGTTGACTCGGTGGCGCAATCGTCAGCGCATCCCCGGTATCTAAGATATGGTCGCGGGTTTCTCCTGAGTGGACATTCTTGTAATATTTTATATCTTGTATGGAAATGTGTTTAATTTACCAAACATGAAAACTGAATTACACAAAATTATATTGCACTCAAGTTTTCAAATTAATGACGTCACGTCAACTAAAAGCACTCGCCCTGCCGCGAATAAAACGACCTCTTTGTAGGTCAAAGCGCGACGTGCGAAATTGAATCATATCTCTTGTGTTATACGTGTTGTTTTCAACTGTTGCGTCATATGTTACATCTTTCAGATCGATAGCGCCGTCCGTGTACCGAGCGTGTGGAGGCGTTTTATCACTAAAAATGGGCTTTATATGGAGAGTGAGCTTTATTTAGATGTGTTAAGATTCAAATTAACTAAGTTTAGAAGACAATTCAATATGATTCTTGATACTACGCCTCGAGATTTAAATTTTTTTCAATACATAGGTTGAGCTGCTTTTTCATACTATCCTACTATAAATGCGAAAGTTTGTGAGGATGTTGCCACAACGCAACGGCTTAACCGATTTCGTTGAAACTTGGAATATATAGAGTTCTGAACCTAGAGAACCTTTTTACGTAGGTAACTACCACGTTAGCGCGGGTGGATGCTAGTATTTTTGTTAAATAAACCATCAAAAAAATTGATGTTAATGACTTTTGACTATGATGATGAACAGAGTTTCGTTTAATTTGTATACACGTGAAATTATTACAAAAAGGAAAAGAAACTAAAAAATATATATTTTTCTCATGCGAAAGTATGAATTTTAACACTTCAATTTTTTTCTCGTTTGTTGAATTTAATCGCAAACATTCATGCCTAGTTTGGGATCAGTTGACCGTGTGTGATTATGTCCGGAATATTTATATTTTTATTATTTTTTTTATTTTTAACTAGATGTTATTCATTATTATCAATTCATACTTCAAGCTACAGTTAAAATAATAACATAAAATAGCTTCGATAATGATTTCTCAAGAAATAGCGCGCTGTCGGTGTATGTAAGCTCGAGTGATAAAAGCATGGCGCAGCTTGCTTCGCTCGCCTGTAAAATCAAGGGCAACTCGCCTTTAGGCGTGAAAAATTAGGCATACCAAATGTTTGTGGCCATGCATGCGACTTAGTACCTGGTTGCCATGGTAGGTAGGTATCATCATCATCATCATCCACAGCCTGACTTCACCCACTGCAGGGTATAGGCCTCCCTTTGTATGTGCCATTCTCCTCTATCCTGTGCAAGCCTCATCCAGTTGCGGCCCGCGATGAGGTAGGTATAACTATGTACCTACCTGACTGGCCTCATAGCTCAGTTAGTAGTAACTCTGCATTTGCGCTAGAGGAAGCGGGTTCGATTCCCGCACTGGACAAACATTTGTGACTAACACAGGTGTTTGTTCTGTGTCTGGGTGTTAAATATATATTATATCTATTATGTATATCAGTCTCTGGTACCCATAGTACAGGCTCTGCCTAGTTTGGGATCAGTTGACACTTGACTGTGTGTGTGTGATATGTCCGGAATATTTATTTATTTATATACCTATGTAGAATTCCATGGATTTCCACACATTTAGAGGTAAGACTAAGTTGCGGGAAGTCGGTCGATGGAAAAGGCTCAAGACCGTTCGTCGTGGAACTCTTTGGGAGGGGTCCATGTCCAGCAGTGGACTTCTACAGGCTGATGACGGTGACGAGAGTAAAGGTAGGTCATAACCTACCTTTTTTTTTTAAATTTAATAGTACCTTTTTAAAGATATTAACATTTAACAGAAAAATAATAATAATAACAGTTGTAAATTAAACTTAAATAATATTATACTAGAAATGAACTCTGTTTACTACGACTACGACTACAAGTAGAAAACAGAGTTCAGATCACCAACCACAGGCAGCGTGCCCAAAAGGCTGGCGACGTTACCTCGTTGGATCGCTATACTGATCCTTTGTCCGAGGTAAGCACCAGCCCTTCGGTAATTTATTTATATTATTCATTCATCATCATCATCATTTATCAACCTACCTTTACATTTATGGAAATTAATTTAAGGTATCGCTAGTTAGAAGTAGATGAAGCCTTCCGAGTGAAACCTCTGCGTAAGCACTATCACGCCATCTGTGGCAGGTAGGTACCTAGGTACGTCTGTATTCGGCTGGCAGCGGAAACGGATGTCATTTATAATGTGCGAGTTATCTTATGGGAAAACTAGCTGTGCCCCGCGGCGTTGCTTGCAATAAATATGCATGACTTGTCTATTGGTAATGAGTGTGTACTGTAGTGAGTGTATAATAAATAAATATTCCGGACATATTACACACGGTCAACTGATCCCAAACTAGGCATAGCCTGTACTATGGGTACCAGAGACTGATATACATAATAGATATATATTTAACACCCAGACAAAGAACAATCATCTGTGTTAGTCACAAATGTTTGTCCAGTGCGGGAATCGAATCCGCGACCTCTAGCGCAGAAGGCAGAGTTACTACCAACTGAGCTATGAGGCCAGTCTATATAATAATACGTAGTTGGAATAGGATGGGAAAGATTGTATAGTTTTATCATATAATTAAATATAATAAAACAGCAAAATAAAATGTGCCTGAACTTATTTGAACCAAAACAGCAGACTCTTGCAGAGAGTTTTTCAATGAAAAATGTAGAATTTCCCAAAGGAGCCATTTCATTCTGGGCCTGGTCCATGTACACTACATAGAAAAATTAGGAAAAAATAGGAGATTACAAGAAAAATACAATTTCATTAATTTGAAGACAAATGCGATGGTACAAGAATAGTTCTTCTGGTAAGTTTTTTACTATGTGAACACTATTTGAAGGCCGCCATGTTGGTTTATAATTGGCGTATGACATGACATTGACATATTTTTCATGTCATGTTGTTTGATTTGATGTTTTTGTTTAGTCAGGTAAATGTAGGTTGTCAAAATGATATTTCACGCACATCCATCCGCCATATTTTTGTAGCACTGTGTGTTGCTCTCTTTGTCGAAGAAAATCTTAATGTACCTTAGAACGAAGTCAATTTAAATAAAATGACCAATTAAATATGTTTAATTTATTGCTTAGCCATATTTTAGAGTAGTGACACACAGTGCAGGCCCAGGCTCCATATATTGATGAAACGTCTCTTTTGTAGATCAAACTTTATTGCCAATTGAATAATCGTACGAATAGTCTTGAGCACATAGGTTTGGGTTTTTTTATGTTATACGGAGGCAAACAGGCTTACGGCCCTCCTGATGGTAAGTGGTTACCGTAGCCTATTGACATCAGCAACACCCGGAGCATTGCTAATGCGTTGCCTGCTGAACCCCTCCCTAAAGAGCTCTGGCAACCTTACTCACCGCAGGACACAACACTATTTGAAACAAATAATGTTATTTGGCTGCGATCTTCTGTAATGAGCAAACTTGGTTGCAAACAAACTTACGGCCCCACCCGGTAAGAGGTTACCGTAGCCTTATGGTACGTAAGTACTTAATAGCACAGAATAATGAACAGTAGAGTAGGTACCTATTGCACAGATAACATAGGTAATACTATAGCCTATAGGTACTATTATATTAAGAGAATGCAAATTCCATAATTATATTAGTTCAGTCAGGGCCGCTGTTGTGGCATATTGTGGACTAGTAGTACCTACTAGTCAAACAAATAATCATATTCACGTTTTGACAGTTAAGGTGCTGCTACTTTTTGACGAAAATTTAATAGTGAAGGAATAAAAAGACCAACTGATCTAATCAATCAAAATAATTGAGACTGATCATTGGTTCACTAGTCGTGGCGAGTCACGAGTATGGAGTCCGTCTGCGGTATACATAAACGCAATCACGCTACGTTCATCGCAATTTTATAGATAATTATATATATATATAGACCTATATTGAAGTTATAAAAGACTGATTAGCTCTCAGATCATGTATTGATCTGATCAGTTACAGCTCTAACGGGCTGAATGGTTACATTAATATGCATTATTTTGACATTAGAGAACTGCCAATCTTGATTTGGTCGTTAACTATAGGCCTCTTAAACAAGCTAAAAGTCGCGCAACGGACTATGGAGAGAGCTATGCTCGGAGTTTCACTACGTGATAAGATCCGAAATGATGAAATCCGTAAAAGAACAAATGTCACCGAAATAGCTCTCAGAATTAGCAAGTTGAAGTGGCAGTGGGCAGGCCATATAGCTCGCAGAACCGATAACCGTTGGGGAGTAAAGGTTCTCGAATGGCGACCACAAACCGGGCGACGCAGTGTTGGAAGGTCCCCCACCCGATGGACCGGTGACATTGTAAAGGTTGCAGGAAGTCGGTGGATGGAAAGGGCTCAAGACCGTTCGTCGTGGAACTCTTTGGGGGAGGCCTATGTCTAACAGTGGACTTCTACAGGTTGTTGATGAACAATCGTGAATCTAATTACTTGTTAGACTAAACCTATCATGTTAAAACATCATAACCTTCTCGTAAAAACATCACTGAAGTCGGTTATCGGTAACCAGTAAGCTGTAACTGTACCTACAGTGTAATAACAGTAATGCATCGCTCGTGATTACGAACTGGGTTAAGTGTTAGACGAAAGGTAATCACTCATAATCGCCCAGTAAGTCTAACTAACGTCCCGGGACTGAATGTCCCACTTTTAATTCCGAGAATACTGTTGTGCTATGGACAAAAGTTACTATCCTTCACGTTTTCCACTGGACTGGAAACTAGGCCACTCTTCTTCTTTTTCCTGCCCATCTTTTCTTTTCCACTCTCTTCTGATAGCCGTTATCTCCGCACTCACTTTATTCTTACTCATGTCATCTTTAGTACAGTCCAACCATCTTTTTGTCGGCAGAATACCAGCGCCTAACTTCTCCTCAGTGCTAAGGCATTTATGCTGAGCCGAGACCTTTTTGCTGCTGTGGCGCACAATAACATTTCACGTGTTATTTATAATAAGTTTTTGTGTGTTACCTCTCTGTCTTTGTTTCATATTTTCGCTCTCTGTGTCTTGCTTTTGTTGTGACGTGTATTGTGTGCCAAGTTTGTGAATAAATGTTTGTCTATGTCTTATATAGACTGGCCTCATAGCTCAGTTGGTAGTAACTCTGCCTTCTGCGCTAGAGGTCGCGGGTTCGATTCCCGCACTGGACAAACATTTGTGACTAACACTGATGTTTGTTCTGTGTCTGGGTGTTATATATATATATATATATATCTATTATGTATATCAGTCTCTGGTACCCATAGTACAGGCTATGCCTAGTTTGGGATCAGTTGACCGTGTGTAATATGTTCGGAATATTTATTTATTTATATCCATCCACATTCATACCTAATGCTCTTCTAGTTACATGACTTTCGCCCTCCTCATGACATGCCCATACCATGCTAACCTATTACTTCTCAACTTTTCCGTCACTGGAAACTGCGCCACTGAGGACCAAGGTCATCGACATAGCTCCACTATAATTATATCTTAATTATTTAAGTGAAAGTCAAAAGGCGTATATTTAAATAAAATCACTAGGATCACTTTGAAACGTCTTAGAAACTAGGTGAAGCTATGCCTGTTCCTC
This sequence comes from Anticlea derivata, assembly GCA_947579855.1. Taxonomy (NCBI): domain Eukaryota; kingdom Metazoa; phylum Arthropoda; class Insecta; order Lepidoptera; family Geometridae; genus Anticlea; species Anticlea derivata. The sequence continues at coordinate 11,490,944 of OX388269.1, forward strand.
GCGACCAAGCCTACAAGAATCAGGCAACAAACACGGCGCGCGTGCCTATCATTTTTTTCGATGATCCTTTTTCATAAAATGGAATTTAAAGCTTCAGTGTGGTGCTGATCGAACTAGGTGAGGCTCAACAGAAATTGAAATAAGTATCGTACTATTATTATAAATGCGAATGCGATTATAAATGGATGCTTGGATGTTTGTTATTCAATCACGCCGTAATGGCTCAACCGATTTCGATGAAATTTGGAATACTTATAAAGAGCTTCTTTACCTAGTATATAGGCTACTACTTTTTATTATAAGTACTGCCAAAGAGTGGAATGATCTGCCTGCGTCTGTTTTCCCGAAAGAGTACAATCTAGGAGTCTTCAAATCTAGGGTCAATAAGTTCACTCTACTACTTTTTATTATAAGTACTGCCAAAGAGTGGAATGATCTGCCTGCGTCTGTTTTCCCGAAAGAGTACAATCTAGGAGTCTTCAAATCTAGGGTCAATAAGTTCACTCTGGGAAAGCGTGCTCCATCTTAGGCCACATCTCACTTGCAAAAGTGAGTTGGTGGCCTTACCATTATCAATAAAAAAAAAAAACACTTTTTATGTACCGCGCGAGAGAAGCCGCAGAGGGAAGCTAGTATAGTATATGTATGTATACTACACTGACTGACAGACAACGCAGAGCCTAAACCGTAAGTCCTCAAGACTTGAAATTAGGAGGGTGTGTCCCTTTAAGTGTGTAGGGCGCAGTTTATACTAAGAAAGGAATTTTTAAAATTAAATGTGGAGGTTGAAGTTAGTTTGAAAAACTCACGGGAACAAAGTCGCGGGGGCTTATAATAGTATAATTATCCAACAGTAATTATTTCTGATATAACTGTCCCATTTTAGCCCTTGTAGCTGCGAGGAACGTGAATGCAATCTAGGTAATCTGTCATTACTGACGTTGGTACTTGGTACTCAGGCGTCCCAGTTCGCTGGGTGGCTGAGTCCCATTCGCACGAACGACGTTATAAATCTCTATGTTTATGCTAACTCACAAATCTGGATTAATTTAGCTAATTTGAGACTTGAATCTTAAGGCAAGTTGCGATAAACAGGCACGAGGAACAGGCGTAGCTTCACCTAGTTTCTAAGTCGTTTCAAAGTGATCCTTGTGATTTTATTGAAATAAATGCCTTTTGACTTTGATAGAGGCCTTCCCGCGGCTTACGCAAAAGCTGCACATTCACGTTTTTGTAAAATTAAACAAAACAAAAAAGCTTTTGCTTATAACTCGTTGAACCGACAACCGCTGGGGAATAAAGATTCTCGAATGGCGTCCACGAACCGGACGACGCAATGTTGGAAGGCCCTTCACCCGATGGACCGACGATATTGTGAAGGTTGCGGGAAGTTGGTAGATGGACAAGGCACAAGAACTCAAAACTGACTTTAGTTTAGTTAAGGCTCTTTTTCAAACAAAGGAGCCATTTCATTCTGGGCCTGGTCCATGTACACTACATATAAAAATTAGGAAAAAATAGGAGATTACAAGAAAAATACAATTTCATTAATTTGAAGACAAATGCGATGGTACAAGAATAGTTCTTCTGGTAAGTTTTTTACTATGTGAACACTATTTGAAGGCCGCCATATTGGTTTATAATTGGCGTTTGACATGACATTGACATATTTTTCATGTCATGTTGTTTGATTTGATGTTTTTGTTTTGTCAGATAAATGTAGGTTGTCAAAATGACATTTCACGCACGTCCATCCGCCATATTTTTGTAGCGCTGTGTGTTGCTCTCTTTGTCGAAGAAAATCTTAATGTACCTTAGAACGAAGTCAATTTAAATAAAATAACCAATTAAATACGTTTACTTTATTGCTTAGCCATATTTTAGAGTAGTGTACACAGTGCAGGCCCAGGCTCCGTATATTGATGAAACGTCTCTTTTATATAACATATTAAGTACATATAATATCATGCCGTTTGAACACTTTACAGATGAAAAATATTGCTTCCTTTCATCCCTGTAACATTTTGTAAAACATGTAACCTCCATGTTATAGAAATTCTTGAAGTAGGTAGCGCAAGCGTGCGGGGTCATCGACCGCGGCGCGCGGCTCCATTGTACCACGTCATTGCGGGATGTGGCGAGATGCGGAGGGAAGGATATTAGAGAAAATAATTTTTATTTTATTTATATTTTTCAAGCTGGGAAAATCGTGCTTTCTTTTAATTTCTTCTCTTCCAAGATTTTTCAGTCTTTTTATTTTCAATAATTTTTAAGTAATTCTCCTAAACAACCAACTAAGAGATGCCTTATTCGTGGCCAATCATCAGGAAATGTATTCAGTAAAATTAAATGGTAAATATTGTCTAGCCCTCTAATCAGTCACTAACATTATCGGCTCGATAACTCTCGCCCCGTCCTTTTCCGACAGTAAACAAAAGAAAGACTTTTATTGAGTCGATAAAGTTAGCGAATGATTATGAATAAGGCGTAGCTTCACCTAGATTCTATAACGTTTCAAAGTGATCCTTGTGATTTTATTGAAATAATCGCCTTTTGACTTTGACTTTGAATAATGGGTTAAAAAATTACATATAAATAAACGGCACAACTTTTCATCATCATCATCATTTCAGCCGTTCGACGTCCACTGCTGAACATGGCCTCCCCCACAGACAGAGCAAATTCCTTATCATGTGGGGGATTTACCCATACTCACCTCGCTGGGCATGCGGGTTGGCGAGCGCAGTCAGAGCCATCGTTGTTTAAAATGAGGGACGCTGCTGCCCATCCCCTAGCTTTTTTCCCTTAGTCGCCTCTTACGACATCCGCGGATAGGTAGATATGGAGGGGCCTATTCTTCAGCCGGGGCGACCACGACTTTTAGGTATCCACAAATTCCACAAGCAAACAACCTGTCGCTCTACCTCTGCTCTTGCCAACATCGCAATGCCCAGCGTGGCGAGTATGGGTAAATCCCCCCAAATGATTGTTTGTGTGCAGGCCGTATAAGGTCGGTCGCGCTGGAAATCTATGGGGGAGGCCTGTGTTCAGTAGTGGACATCCTGTGGCTGTAATGATGAGGTATATTGGTAGGTGCATGTTGATGGCGATCACGATGAATCCTACTATCCTACTAATATAAGTCTGTAAGCCTGTTTGCCTCCTTATAAAAATAATAATAATAATATTATAAAAAATGCGAGGTTCATTTCATTTCATTTCATATTTATTCAACCATTGTTAAACTATGGAGCACTTAGTTACGTCAATCATTTAACATAATTAATTAATATTAATAGAAACAGACAGGTATCAGGTACATCAAAACATTAAACATCAGAATCTTAGTGATAAATTTTGGTATGGTACTGAATTTCTCTACCACAGTCAAAATTGTCAATGTCAATGTCAAACAATTATGAATGTCAAGTATAAAAATTCTGTTTCCTAGCAACTAGAAGCGACGTGGACTATCAGTTTGTTCCGAAGAAATGAATGAAGTTTGAGTCTCAAACTTCATTCATATAAATATGAAATGAAATGAAACTCGCATTTTTTATAATACCTATTATTATTATTATTTTATGTTGAGAGGATTTTTGGATGTTTGTTATTCAATCACGCCGTAACAGCTCAATAGATTTCGTTGGAACTTGGAATTGAAAGATTTATTTACATAGAATAGCTAGCATATAAGCTACTTTTTGTGTAATTGCCATGCGAGCGTGGACCCGCGGGCGGAAGCTAGTGAGGAAATAAATATAAGTTTTTTTTTTTTAATTTTTTTATACAACTGAGGTGGCATACAAGCATACGGCCCACCTGTTGGTAAGTTTAGTTTAGTTTTAGTTTTAGGAGGAGGTAGGGCACAGCGAGATTTTCTCGTTCTGAATTGGAGCAGCTCGCCTGGGGAGGTACCTCCGCCTTACAGAAGATCGCAGCCAAATAAAATTATTTGTTTCAAATAGTGTTGTGTTCCTGCGGTGAGTAAGGTTGCCAGAGCTCTTTAGGGGGGAAGTGGGTTCGGGGTCGGCAACGCGTGCGTGATGCCTCTGGTATTGCAAGCGCTCATAGGCTACGGTAACCGCTTACCATCGGGTGGGCCGTAAGCTTGTTTGCCACCTCTGTTGTATAAAATATATATATATATATAAGTTGTGGTACCTACAATGATAAGTAAGTGGCTTCTTGAAGTTACGTAGCTGTTTATAAAGTTGAAGCAATATTGCACGTTCACGGGAAACAATTTCGCATCGAGCAATAACATAATGGAAAATACTTGGAAAAGCATTGTGAGGTGAAACTTTTGCGGTGAAAACCTACGTGTATGTAAGTACCTAGTTAAGTACCTACTCGTTGCTCGCAGTTAGGTACGAGGTAGCAATAAGTAGGTATTTATTGCTAACTTTGTAAAGCATTATGTAGTAGGTAAACCTACTATAATTTGAAGTACTACTAACCTATCTACAACGTGTTCCGTAACTACTATCCCGAAAGGGTCTTATTCTTAATACAAAACTAGTTTCCGCCCGCGGCTTGGCTCGCGTTGTACCTACATAAAAAGTAACCTATATGCTATTCCAGACTATAATCTACCTCAATACCAAAAGAGACATTTCATCAATATATGGAGCCTGGGCCTGCACTGTGTACACTACACTAAAATATGGCTAAGCAATAAAGTAAACGTATTTAATTGGTTATTTTATTTAAATTGACTTCGTTCTAAGGTACATTAAGATTTTCTTCGACAAAGAGAGCAACACACAGCGCTACAAAAATATGGCGGATGGACGTCCGTGAAATGTCATTTTGACAACCTACATTTATCTGACAAAACAAAAACATCAAATCAAACAACATGCCATGAGAAATATGTCAATGTCATGTCAAACGCCAATTATAAACCAACATGGCGGCCTTCAAATAGTGTTCACATAGTAAAAAACTTACCAGAATAACTATTCTTGTACCATCGCATTTGTCTTCAAATTAATGAAATTGTATTTTTCTTGTAATCTCCTATTTTTTCCTAATTTTTCTATGTAGTGTACATGGACCAGGCCCAGAATGAAATGGCTCCTTTCATTCAAATCCGTTCGGCCGTTTAGCCGTGATTGAACGACAAACATCTAAACGTCCAAACATACAAACTTTCCCATTTATAATATTAGTACGATAAAAAAGTAATAGAGAAAAAAAAACAAGTTCATTTTTATAAAATATATTTAAAATGTTTACGAGTAAAAATTTTCATATTTCTTTACGGAACTTTTTCTTTGAAGCTTTATGCATTCTATCAAAGACAATTTAGTAGGAAGTACACTTTCTACTAAATTGTAAATATTATCCTTGATTCTATGCCGTTATTGGTAAGGATTTTTATTATAATATGAATGACATCAAGAAGGCCGTTCACCATGGTCAGAATTTAGTGATCTGTACTCTAAACCTCACCATCTATCAATGTACCTAGGTTCACGAACAATAAATGAATTATGAATTATGGAATTATTTGAGGGGCCTTCTACAGACTGATGACAACAACGGTGATGACAATCGAAAAAAAAACTTTTAAAATTAATGTCTTTTTTAATTTAGTCCTAATAATTATCACTATAAAACAAAATACTAATTTTTAAAATCTCCAATTTTCACGGAATGTCCATTAAAAACAGAGTTAATAAAGTTGTAGGCTGTAGGTATTCCATCATGTTTTACACCGTTTACCACTGAGAGTGGACCGAAGCCATGCATTTTGTGCGACCACAACCGCTGTCCGCGGGGCTGGCCGCTACCATCCTCATAAATAATTCGCGTATCGAATTGACACTCCATTAAAGTCTAGTTATGCTCCACCGGTCATCACACATAGACTAAAATAAAGGCATGTTATTGGCTTTAAAATAATAAATTAAGTTATTAAAAGCTAAAAAAAGCCGACTACAAGAATGAAAAACAGTCAATAAGATGACACTTTTTATAGCACCTAAAACGCAGTTAAAAATAAAAGTTTAAGGAATCCTTTTAAAAATATATGTTTCGGCAAGTCGTGAATCCAAGAAATGATGACTTTTATCAGTTTAACGGGACAAGAAGCAATCCCTCAGGAATAAAATTTATATGGGACTAGCTCGACATCAGTCTCTTTCAGTGTTGCCAAACAGGTCTTGTCAAAAGTTACCTAAAATGCATAAGAAAAGTAACCTTTTAGTACGATAAGTAACCTTTCATATTTTTTAAATTTATTAGGATTAAAAATTGACATACAAAATATGTTGGTTGTATTAGCATACAGAAATATGAATGATTTAGTAATGTTTTCCATTTTAATTTGCAATTGCGAGCTACTTTTTTTAAACAACTAAATTAATAATAAGTAACCTTTAGAGTCATAGAAGTAACCTGAAGGAGTTAAAAATCACCTAAAAGGTTACAAGAGTAACCTTCTTGCACTAACACCTCACTCACACCCCCACACACACACACACACACACACACACACACACACACGCGCACACACCCATGAACAAACACACACACACGCACACATGAACAAACAAACACACACGCATATACATATATATATAATTATACATACATATAAAATATGTACAAAGTACCTACTCATACCTCACTTACTGGCTTTTTTGTTTTTTTTCTTTCTTATAAATGGTTTTTGCAGGAACATTTCATTGTATTTACTTAGTCCTAGGAGGCGGGCGTTGGTGATTGCGTCACAGTTTTTATAACTATTGCAATTACCATCGTTTTTCCAAATTGTTATAATGTACCTCTATTATTTTTGTTCCGAAATAAATTATTTGTATTTGTATTTGTATTCTGGCAACGCTGGTCTCTTTACAACAGAAAGTATACGCTTTAATCACAAGGAGATTCGCTTCTATAGCATAAAGGTATACTATCAAGGCTCATTTTTGAAACTATTACATCGACTGTGACTGACCCCAGCTGCGGTTAGACTTACCTAGAGATATATATGCGTATCGTTATGTACGAACTACGAACAAGCGAAAATTGTATTGGGATTTAATTAAAATTTTAAAAGGCTTTAGAGAGCTCGCACATTTGCGAGAAAAATATTTTTTTTTTGTTCGCATCCTCTTTTTTGGGAGTAACTTTTAGTGACCAAAAAGTTCCGCTCTATGATTTTTAAAGGATAAAGCTACTTTTAGTTCGTGTTATTTTTTGGGATATTATAAAAAAAACAGCTCATTCAGATTCATTGAGTTTGAAATGATTGGACACCAAAATAAGAAATGATTTTTTTTTTAAATTAAGAGGTCTTTGTTTTTGTTTAATGAATAATCTCCTCTCGGCATGGTATACATGTATAGGTTACTCACCTTGTATATGTTACTGGACAAAAATTATGGTTAGCTAAATGTATGCTAAAATGACTCAAAGTTTAGCGATTCAGTAGCCCCTCTTCAAATTATAAATGCTAAGTATGCTAATGATTGTACCACTTTCAAGCATCGATCATGAAATTAACATTCTTCAGCCTTTGTTGGTACAGGAGATTTTTATTTTCAGTTATCCAGGCATACCTGTATTAAAAATGGAATTTTAAAATTTCAGGATTTATTGTGTGTTGTTATCCTCCTTCCTTATTCGAGTAGTTTTATTAGCCTACCGGGAGGTTCTCGACTTTCGATCCGAATTAAGGTCGTGGGGTCGAACCCTGACGTGCACCAATGATATTTGATATGAGAATAATGTAAAACATCGATATAAAGAAAGAAAGAAAGAAAGAAAATACATTTATATTGGACACACAAGCACACCATCAGATAGGAAACCAGTACCTACCAGTTTTACAGCGTTATTTTCTCGTTCTGAATTGAAGCAGCCCGCCTGGGTAGGTACCTCCGCCTTACAAAAGATCGCAGCCAAATAACATTATTTGTTTCAAATAGTGTTGTGTTCCTGCGATGAGTAAGGTTGCCAGAGCTCTTTAGGGGGGGAGGGGGTTCAGGGTCGGCAACGCGTGCGTGATGCCTCTGGTATTGCAAGCGCTCATAGGCTACGGTAACCGCTTACCAACAGGTGGGCCGTATCTTGTTTGCCACTTCAATAGTATAAAAAAAATAAAAATAACCTAAGCATATGGAATACTCATTACTGTAAAATGTGGGCAGGTTGTGCCAAATTCTCGGACGTGCCTATGACTACCACCTTAGATATCAAGGATCTGATCACCTGGAGATCTGAGAGGATGTCTACCATTCTTGGGGATCATTCGTGGGCCTATTTCAATGATTATTTTCCTTCTCAATTATTTTTTTAAAGCTGCTTAAACCTATTAAAAATACCTATACCTAAACTGAATTGCTTTAAATTCAACTGTGATTTCAATGATTAACTTGCTTTTGAATGGCAATAAGACGTCACGGTAGGGCCTCAAACCCACAGCCCTTAATCTAGTACAGAGTAATTTGACTTGCTAAGTTAACTTACGGCTAATGAAGTAAATGTACTGCATAAAGTACCAGAGCAGTAGCTACATGTAGTACCGATGCAGGCAGTTGGCAACAACCTTGGGCGGTTGCGTTGAACTTTTACGTGTCGTGCGCACATAAATATGTATGAATTCGGGCGAGCCGAGTTCGACTGACCGGGAGACTGTTCAAGTAGTGTTCAAGTGATGTCGGATGCCATTTGCTGCTAGCTCGATGTTATACCATACTTACCTACCTACTTACATAGGTTATAATAATGATCTGTGCCCTTCTCTTCATCGCCTGATAGCGGCTGATGGCTTCCGAGGATCAAACCTGCTGTGACGACAGCAGACATTTTATGGCGAGGCTGAAAAGCAGCGTAGCTGAGCCCTCGACCATTTCACCTGTCTACCTACATACATACCAAAACCTGTAAATTACCAATTGTATTTTTATAGCTGTGTGTAGGATTCTTGGTGAATAAATGCCCTTTTATTTATTTATTTTATTTTAAGTACTCGATCTTAAAATTAAAAAAAAAGTACTCTTACTTTGATTATAGCCATATAGCTCGCAGAACCGACAACCGTTGGGTAGTAAAGGTTCTTGAATATCTACCACGAACCGGGCGACGCAGTATTGGGTAATAAAGGTTCTTGAATATCTACCACGAACCGGGCAACGCAGTATTGGAAGGCTGCGGGGCCGATAACATTGTGAAGGTTGCGGGAAGTCGGTGGATAGAAAAGGCTCAAGACCGTTCGTTGTGGAACGTATTGTATTCAGTATTCAGTATTCATTTATAACATACATTTTTTGTACATGTCACATTAACAAACAACTTAAAAGTATACATTGTATACAGAGTTGAATAGAATTAATAAATATTATATATTGTGGGAGCCTATGTCCAGCAGTGGACTTTTAAAGGCTGAAGATGATGACTTTGACTTTTCGCTATAGTAGGTAAGAATGGTGGCTGCCCACGTATTGCCTCGCGCGTTACCCAGATAAAAAGCAGCATAACTTCTTCCTTAAGGGTTTACGCGAAAAAATTACGAAATACGAAACTTCATCAAAATCGGTTGAGCGGTTTAGTCGTGAAAATGTAACAAATATGCTGTTTTGTGGTTAACATAAATAACGGTAATCTTTGAACCAAGATAGGTAAAATAACACCATTTTTTTCAGTTTTGGAGTATCCGGAAATAAGTCATGTTGAGAAAAGGGTATAAGACACACAAACCTGTATTCTATGCAAGGAGGCGGACGAATCGCCTCTACACCTGCTAGGTGAGTGCGGAGCACTTATGCTCAAACGTAGCATCCATTTGGGAAAGCACATCCTCAGCCCAATGGAGCTAAAGCAACTCACCCCAAAGAAAATCCTTCAGTTTTTAACAGCTGCTGGGCTTTGCGGTGAACTTTGAAGGCCCTGTAAAGGGGCTCCACAAATAAAGTGGCGATCACAATAGGCCAGTTGCGGCCGCAGTGACGCCATAGCCACATAATGTAAATATAAAAAATAAAAATAAAAATACCTTGCAAAAGAGTACATTACAAAAATCTATTTGATTAATAATTTCTCTTATACTACTAATATGATAAATGCTAAAGTTTGTGAGTATGTTTGGATGTAGTTCATTCGTGCTCAAACGTATGGCCGAACGGATTTGGAGGAAATTTGGCACAGAGATAGAATAGGCTGAAATAGCATATAGGCTACTTTTTAACTACATGGTTACCACGCGCGCGAAGCCGCGGGTGGAAGCTAGTATTTCATAAGAAAGTCTAAGTAAGTCTCGACCGACATTTTTCATTAACGACTTCATCAGAAGAATATTTCATTAAGTGCATAGTGTTAAATGAGTTGTTTTGTTGGAAAGAGAATAAACCTATTTCTAGGAAAAAGTAATGGGCATGGCAATAAAATTCTTTTTATTCCATGTAACTAGGCATTTAAACAATTATACGGAAAGAAATAGAGAAATTGTTTTATAATTTCAGTTGATAGGTACTTATAAAGCTTTTCAAAAATATATCGTTTTTATTTTATATTTGAATGCTTAAGAGACTTGGTAACCAAAAAAATCAAAACAATGAGTGAAATGAAAATGATCATGAATTTACAAAGTTCTCAGAAAACATTTATCAAACTTTTTTTCTTTAAAAATAAACGTACCTATTCAAAGTTCCTACCGATTTGTGGAAACTCAATTAGCTGGCTAAGTTGTTTGGGTTTCATAAACAAATAACGAGTAGATATGTTTGCTTCATAACTCAATGGAACGCAATCAAGGTAGGTAATTAGCAGGAAAAGTTCCGCTAAATAAAATAAATAAATAAAAAATAAATAAATTTTCCGGACATATCACACACGGTCAACTGATCCCAAACTAGGCATAGCCTGTACTATGGGTACCAGAGACTGATAGACATAATAGATATATATTTAACACCCAGACACAGAACAAACATCTGTGTTCATCACACATATGTTTGTCCAGTGCGGGAATCGAACCCGCGACCTTTAGCGCAGAAGGCAGAGTTACTACCAACTGATCTATTAGGCCAGTCTAAATACCCTAAATAAATAAATGTCTACAAAATACCCTAAAAGAGCTAAGCACGTTGCAAAAAAATACAACTTTTGTCCAGTAGGTAATATAAAGATGAAAGCCCTTGGAACTAACTTGTGTCGATTGAAATAAATGTGCATCGTAAATGTTTGATCTTCGAGCATCCTAGACGTCATCGATAGCGTGGCGGGCGTGAACCCAACTGAGACGCGAAAGGTGCGGGTTGATTTTCCGAGGGACAAATGTTTGCATCTGCTCTTGTTCTGAATCTGGGTGTTGTATAACAGGGACTCGTAGGCACACCACGACACAGGGAATTTTAGGTTGGGGTCAGTCTGTTTGTTGTTTATTATTTTATTGGGCCTGTGGGGCAAATAGAACGAAAGCCTTGCTTTAAAGCCTACCATCTCTACATCCAGAAAAAAAAACAATTAGAATGACTGCAAAAGCTGTAAAATGAAACTCATAGCCTTTTCAAACACAGAAAATAAATAAAACAAAATGTCCGTACTTAAACTCACAAATTGTGTTATCCAACGTGAGATATAACGTTTTTACGTTCCTACCATCAAAGAGATTATAAAAGAAAAAATGTGCGCAGTCATCAAATGACTATCGAGAAAAAAGATAAAACAAAACCAGCCAACTGTGTTGGAGCTAACGAGGGTACGGTTCCGTATCCAATACCCATGCTTTTACTAACTCATTTATAGTCACTCTACCATGATATGCCCAAATATTCTGTTAATGACTTGTTAGTGGGTAGAATCTGAATAAAAATAACTGTAAATCGTACTGTAAATAATTTTACATTATGACTGAATTACGTCTCTGGTTATTTTGAACCTAATGTGATGTGTCAATATCGTACATGTTTTGTTAATGATTTAGTTAGTTAATAGTGGTAGAAACTAATAGAAATAACGCTTTATTGTTATAATATTAAGATTTTGTATGCCTATATTATATCGATACCCACCAGCTTTTGTCGGCACTATAACTCCACTCAAAATTGTTTTTCTAGTTAGAGGTTCGAAGCATTACCCTGCCGTAACACAGTTAAATCTAGCACAGAGGGTAAGGTTTTGTAACTGCCTATGGGTAAAAAGTGACCTACTCCAGACTTTACCTACCTACTTAGTCCAATTTGTGAGTAATAGGAGAATTATGGTGAGGTTATTTTTTGCTTTCATTATAGTTTAGTTACAAGAAATTGTACCATTTATTTGAAATAAACATTTACTTAACTTTACTATTGTATAGGTGGATGTAGTTAAACTGTTAACCATGTCGAATTTCACTGTGAAGAATTCTATGAAGAGAATACCGGTTCTCTATTGTTTGAAATGCGTATCTAGCTAGTATATGTTTGTATTGAGAATGGTCAGAAAATTCTCATTAAAAGTTTACGGATCCCTAAGCCCGCGCGCTCTAATCCGCGGTGCGTGCGGCGACGCAGTCCCTGGCAGAATAACTACTTTTATATTTATTCCTGGCTAGCTTCCGCCTGTGGCTTCGCTCGTTTGGTACCAATCAGGAAGGAAGCGTGGTACTACGCAAGAATTAAGCATATACATCGTTTGAAACTCGAGCAATTTTTGGTCTTCATCCAAAAATTCTTAGGATCTCAAAAGGCGCAAATATGTTAGTCTTGATAGGGCTTACATATTTGAGCCTTTTGGGGTTGAGACCCTGGGTCCGTGGGGAAACGGGGCCCTCCGGGTTTTCAAAAAGATATCAGGACGTCTGATCGAAGCGACGCGTGACCCGAGAGCTGGCTCTTATTTGGCCCAGCGCATTAGCATTGCCATCCAGCGTGGCAATTCCGCCAGCGTCTTGGGGACGCTTCCGACTGGTAGTGATCTGGATCAGTTGAGCTATCTATAGATCGTTTGTAACGGTCTTTAGATGGCTCAACTGTTTCTTGTGTATTTTGTAAATATTAACTTGTATTAGTTTTAAGTTTCTTTGTGTAAATAAAGGTACATTTCTTTATATAAAAAAAAATTCTATAGAATTAAATAAAAGCACTTTCATTTTTTTTTCACATTTTCCAATTTTCCTGGCAATTTTCTTGTTTTTTCTCTCCCTAAATACTTTATCGGACTATTAAAAATAAATAGCCAATTGGTGCAACCGTTCTCAAGAGATGCGCTTACCACTGAACACCATTTAATTTTTATATGTATACGAGATTATTGAGGGAAATAAAGGCAATTTTTATATTTATACGAGTATAATAGCTGTAGGTTTTTCCGTCCGAACACCGAATGAGTACCATTCGGTGTTTTTAAACAGCACAGTGTTTTTACAAAATTTCCTTAACTTTAGCAAAAACGCAATAAACTAAAAGTTTTTGGCAATAATAGAAATTATTTTTGACACAACACGTTTCCTTTGATATGACATTTTAAATTTATTTAAAAATTATAGTGTCACAAAGTCTCTGATCCAACTTTTTCCAGAAGTTAATGATAAAACATCTTTTCAGAGTTCTGTAAGGAATGTCCAGCGAATTTAAAAATTGGATGATCACCTAATTAGTTCGTAATTAGTTTCATTTCTTCCCCAAAACCGCGTAAAATCCAATCCGGAAAAATGAATAATAAACTCAACCCCCCTTTGACGTGTGACGTCACACGGAACAATGGACACGCGCCCCACAAAACACTACAAATTGCTTCTTAATCGCCGGCAATTTAGGCCCTAACACCTTCGTGTAACGTTTAAATTTCTTTGACACCTTGATATATTGGACTTGTTTGTTACACCAAGTTATACTGCGAACCTTGTCACACGTATTTCAGGGGTGTAAGGGTCATTTTAGCTTGAGTTTTGGTGCTTTAAGTTTGTGAGGATGCATTCCTGTACTTCGTGGTGGTATGATTGTATGAGTAGGGTGCCATTTAATTGATAAAAACAGGGTGAATAAGTATGACCTTGGTCGATATTACTTGATTTACAGCTGAAACAGGTTTATGGAACCTGCTTTGCCATTTTTTTGATCTACAACATGCGTCTACGTGTTGCGAATAAAGATGAATGATTTTATAAGATTACGTTTTTATAGATTAGCAAGGAATGTTAGTGTAAGAAATACGAAGCTTAGAAAAGTGGACAGGTTTAATAATTCTATCTTTACCCACTTGAAGATGTACAAAGTGATTCATAACATGTATACCAACCCTAGAGAGGCTTATTCTATCACAAAAAAGAATGTATAGCAGAAAAAAAACCAAAATATTTATAGTTAAGGTGAGGGTTTAATTGTTTTATGATTTTTTAATTGTTTTTCCTCAATAACCGCAAAACGCACAGTTTTGATTTTTATGAAAAATGTAACTTGAGCATTTTATTTACGTAAATCCAAGACAGAAACGCGATTGGTAAAACTTTACTCGATAGATTTATTTTTTAAAGTTAGGTCCTGTGCAACAGTTTTTTTCGAAAATACTCTGAGACTATCTAACAAAAATAACTTATTTTAAAATATTGTGTTAGACAATAGCATTGGGTACCTAAATCCAAGACACTTTAAAAAAAAATAGATAGTTTTTAAGATAATTGATATTTTCTTATATTTCGCTTAAGTCGATTACTTTCGAGCGCCTTCTAACGCTTGCTATCTCTTTCCGCATTCAATTATAGCACATAGCGCTGTCACTCTCTTCACTCCGCCCACTCGAAATTTTATTATGATTTGTGTAGCGCCTTAACTCAGTTTTTTCCTGAACTTTTTCAAATTAACTATATTTGGTCTTTTTATCATATTTATATGTCGGGTCCGGCCAAGTAATCAACCGTGCCGAAATATAAATAATTATTACACGTAAAAGAAGTTCAAATTCCTGATTGCTATCTAAAACAAAAGAAAAAAATATTGATTTTAGAGTTTTTTTTTTAAATGTTGAATTTCTAAAATGTGTTATTAGAACAAACAAACTTTACTGCCGAATGGGTGTAGGTAGAATACGCCCCTTTCGGGATAAGATACATATTAAGAATCATCTAGTATATTAAAGCAATCGAGTGTGCTACGGTTACAGCTACGAGTGCTACGCTACGGCTACAAGCGCTACGAATGCTTCTACGAAAACATGGCCAGCGCCGCGCGTTTCAAAGAGAAAACAAAAAAAAAACAGCTCAAAACTTCTCGTGCGTATAATAATCCTACTATCCTACATCATCATTTTTTTTTTATTTTTTTTTATTGATAATGGTAAGGCCTTTGGCCACCAACTCACTTTTGCAAGTGAGATGTGGCCTAAGATGGAGCACGCTTTCCCAGAGTGAACTTATTGACCCTAGATTTGAAGACTCCTAGATTGTACTCTTTCGGGAAAACAGACGCAGGCAGATCATTCCACTCTTTGGCAGTACTTATAATAAAAGTGGAGCAGAAACGTTTCGTTCGACACTGTGGTAGGTATGTCGACCAGGTAAGGGTGGTATTTACCTGTGCGTCTGCTTGTCCGGTGGTGGAAGGGGGAGGGAGGGATGAGGTCATGCAGATCCCGCGGACAATCACCAAAGTGGTACTTATAGAACACCGACAGTCTGGCCACGCGCCGCCTGTGTTCAAGGCTCTGTAGATTAGCCACAAGCGATTCATCTCCTATGAGCCTAACAGCGCGACGCTCAATCGAATCGAGGGCTTCAAGCAGCAATCATCTCTATCCTACAAATCCTACTAATACCCTACTAGTATTATAAATCCGAAAGTTATAAAAAATAAATACATTTTTAATATTCTGGACATATTCACACGGCCAACTGATCCCAAACTAGGCATAGCCTGTACTATGGTGACCAGAGACTGATATAATAGATAAATATTTAACACCCAGACACAGAACAAACATCTGTGTTTATGACACAAATGTTTATCCATTGAATGACCCCCTTTCGGGATAAATAAATAAATAATAATAAATATTCCGGACATATCACACACGGTCAACTGATCCCAAACTAAGCATAGCCTGTACTATAGGTACCAGATACTGATATACATAATAGATATATATTTAACACCCAGACACAGAACAAACACCTGTGTTAGTCACAAATGTTTGTCCAGTGCGGGAATCGAACCCGCTACCTCTAGCGCAGAAGGCAGAGTGAACCAACTGAGCTATGAGGCCAGTGATAGTATACATATGGATCACCTTTTATGCATTTAGAGTGGCACATGGTACCTTTAGTGGTAGTGATCAGGCCATATAGCTCGCTTTAATAGGAGGTAGGGCACAGCGAGATTTTCTCGTTCTAAATTGGAGCAGCCCGCCTGGGGAGGTACCTCCGCCTTACAGAAGATCGCAGCCAAATAACATTATTTGTTTCAAATAGTGTTGTGTTCCTGCGGTGTGTAAGGTTGCCAGAGCTCTTTAGGGGGGGGAGGGGTTCGGCAGGCAACGCATTAGCAATGCTCCAGGTGTTGCTAATGTCAATAGGCGACGGTAACCACTTACCATCAGGAGGGCCGTAAGCCTGTTTGCCTCCGTATAACATAAAAAAAAAAAAAAAAAACCGATAACCGTTGGGGAGTAAAGGTTCTCGAATTGCGACCACGAACCGGGCGACGCAGTGTTGGAAGGCCCCCCACCCGATGGACCGACGACATTGTGAAGGTTGCGGGAAGTCGGTGGATGGAGAAGGCTCAAGACCGTTCGTCGTGGAACTCTTTAGGGGAGGCCTATGTCCAGCAGTGGACTTCTACAGGCTGATGATGTTGATGGTACCTTTATTACACTCACCATAATGGTCATTTCTATCAACTATTGTATTTTGGGAGACCAAGATAAAACGCAACTATGGCGTCTCGGAAGACCAAGATAACACTAAAAATTCTACATATTTTGTTTTTGTAGTTTGTGCAGGCATATTTGTGTATATGTACCTAATTGTGTGTAAAGTCACTAGTCGCAATGACTCATAGTTTATTAGAGTACTGTTTCACGGTATCTATAATTATAGCTATAACAGCTCCACTCGACCATACCCGTTTCCTTTGTTCCCGTTTTTGGTGACAAACAGACAGACAATTGCAGTTCAAAACTACGTACTATTGTTGTATTTGTAAAGGACTTGGCATGCTAGTTTCTATTGAAATTATTCATTATTTTGCAGCGGCGATGGGCTTGCTACCTTTCAAGTACGGAAAAATAACATTATTTGTTTCAAATAGTGTTGTGTTCCTGCGGTGAGTAAGGTTGCCAGAGCTCTTTAGAGGGGAAGGGGGTTCGGGGTCGGCAACGCGTGCGTGATGCCTCTGGTATTGCAAGCGCTCATAGGCTACGGTAACCGCTTACCATCAGGTGGGCCGTAAGTTTGTTTGCCAACTCTGTTGTATAAAAAAAAAAAAAAATACTCACTGCTGAAATTGTGGGCATGTGCCAATCTTCGGATATGCCTCTGACTACCCCCTTAGATATCTTGAAGCCTTAGAAAAATAGATGATCACCTGGGCTTGAGAGAATGGAGGAAGTAGTCGAAAGGCCTCCGTAGCGGCTTTTCACTCGTTGGCGTGGCGGGTGATTGCCCGTCTGATACGCAAGGAGTGCGGATTTGATTCCCGCAGCGGGACAAATGCACGTTCTGCAAATATTTGTTCCGGGTCTGGGAGTTGTGGCACCATGGTACTCGTAGTTTCTGATACCCACGACACAGGGAATCCTAGTCAAAGTCAAAGTCAAAAGGCATTTATTTCAATAAAATCACTAGGATCACTTTGAAACGTCTTAGAAACTAGGTGAAGCTATGCCTGTTCCTCGCGACCAGTGTGGGGCTATAGGCTACAGGACTATGTATGTGGAACAAAAAATGCGTAAGTGAAGAAATACGATGTTATAATAATAGTTCTTATCGATACCAAAGTTATTAACGTTTATATTAAAAACGTTTCCCGGACAAGGCTGATGTTATTAAAATGCAATATCCCGGGAAAGTGGAAAAACTATTCCGGATGAGCAATTTCTTAAATTATATTGGAAAAGCTACTGAAAGTCCAAGTCTCCCTATAAAATGGCGACCGTATAATGACAGCCGTAACACAAGAAGCCCTAGGTAAGACCGAGTACCCATAAATGGTGGATTGAAACATTTGTTCCCTGATTCTTCTAGGCTTGGTCGTGTAGAACAGGCTTAGCTTCACTTAGTTTCTATTTCTAAGACGTTTCAAAGTGATCCTAGTGATTTATTGATATAAACACATTCTAACTTTGACTTAACGAGACAAAAATGCAGCATTGCGTGATGCATCAAATAAATATAATTATCCTACTAATAAAAGGTTCTAAATCAAAGGTTCTCGAGTGGCGACCACGAACCGGACGACGCAGTGTTGGAAGGCCCCCCACCCGGTGGACCGACGACATTGTTAAGGTTGCCAGAAGTCGGTGGATGGAAAAGGCTCAAGACCGTTCGTCATGGAACTCTTTGGGGTAGGCCTATGTTCAGCAGTGGACTTCATCAGGCTGATGATGATGATGATGATCCTACTAATATTATAAATGCGAAAGTTTATGAGGATGTTTGTATGTTTGTTGTTCAATCACGCCCAAACGGCCAAACGGATTTGGATGAAATTTGGTACACAGATAGATTATAGTCTGGAATAGCATATAAGCTTTTTATCTAGGTACCACGAGCGAGGCCGTGGGCGGAAGCTAGTAATAAATAATATAATCTGTCTTTAAATACAGTCTTGCGAACATGGGCGTCAGTTGCACCCATCGCTTTGATAAAATATTGTTAATATATTTTTTTAATAATTATCATAGTCACTTTATGAATAAATCTATTAAGATATTTATTTGATACTTCTACACTTAACTTTGTGTAAGGAGGACTTAATGCTAAAGCATTCTCTACCAGTCATCCTGGACGTGCAAACAGATGGTGAGGCATGACAATTTCTGTAGATAGATCTACATGTAGAATGAAAATAAAAAAAGTAATCGATCCAGAATATACCCCTGTAAATAATCCTGCCAGCGCCCATTGTTGTGATGGTCAAATAACCAGTGCGGTGAAAAGTTTCCTTGAAATTCCAATAACTAGCATATCCATAATTCACTATTAACTTGCTCCAATTCTGCAGAGTGGTTTTACGCTTCAATGCGTTTTTGCATAAACACTTTCATCGCTCACTCGGCTTTTTGCCAATCAATTAGTAAGCACTGGTTCCCTATGATGCGGTGGCCGCTAAATTACGTTTAAATTTACGCTAATCAAGTATAGGTCGGCCATAAAATTGGTTTACCACCCTGGTTGAATATCATTTACATGTTAAAGTTTTGGAGGAGGTAGGGCACAGCGAGATTTTCTCGGTCTAAATTGGAGCAGCTCGCCTGGGAGGTACCTCCGCCTTACAGAAGATCGCAGCCAAATAACATTATTTATTTCAAATAATGTTGTGTTACTGCGGTGAGTAAGGTTGCCAGAGCTCTTTAGGGGGGAGGGGTTCGACAGGCAACGCATTAGCAATGCTCCAGGTGTTGCTGGTTTCAATAGGCGACGGTAACCACTTACCATCAGGAGAGCCGTAAGTCTGTTTGCCTCCGTATAACATAAAAAAAGGTATTTAAGAATATTTTCAAACCAACGAGAAGTTCGGCGTCAATATTGCTACATGAAGTAGCTGAACAATTGAGTTGAACGGATTTGACACCAACAGCTGATTTTAGCAGGTTTTTTTTTTCACAATGACAACTGATTGATGGAGGCAATTATCGGGGAATGAGTTTTTTTTTTTTTTTTTTTTATACAACTGATGTGGCAAACGAGCATACGGCCCACCTGTTGGTAAGCGGTTACCGTAGCCTATGAGCGCTTGCAATACCAGAGGCATCACGCACGCGTTGCCGACCCCGAACCCCCCTCCCCCTAAAGAGCTCTGGCAACCTTACTCACCGCAGGAACACAACACTATTTGAAACAAATAATGTTATTTGGCTGCGATCTTCTGTAAGGCGGAGGTACCTCCCAGGCGAGCTGCTCCAATTTAGAACGAGAAAATCTCGCTATGCCCTACCTCCTCCAAAACTTTGAAACTTGAGTTGCAAACTTGACTATAACCATAGACAATAAATAAATTAGATTTTATATATCTTAATTTTTTATAGTATCAAAACTAGCAATCTAGTAATCTAGAACTTTAAGTTCACATTTGTACTAACGTAGGTACTTAACTTTAAGTTCACACTTATCTCTATCCAGGAAGCACTAAATTTTAAGTTCACACTTGTACTGACGTACTAAACCTTAAGTTTATACTTATCTCTATCTAGAACTTGCAAAACTTTTTTTAAATAAATATTCCGGACATATCACACACGGTGAACTGATCCCAAACTAGGCATAGCCTGTACTATGGGTACCAGAGACTGATATACATAATAGATATATATTTAACACCCAGACACAGAACAAACATCTGTGTTCATCACACAAATGTTTGTCCAGCGCGGGAATCGAACCCGCGACCTCTAGCGCAGAAGGCAGAGTTAACATTGTCTTTGCTATAACTAATACTAGATAAGTGATCAGGATCACTAAGACAGATTATGATATAATTCATCATCATCATCATCATCAGCCTGATGAACTCCACTGCTGGACATAGGCCTCCCCCAAAGAGTTCCATGACGAACGGTCTTGAGCCTTTTCCATCCACCGACTTCCCGCAACCTTAACAATGTCGTCGGTCCTTCGGGTGGGGGGCCTTCCAACACTGCGTCGTCCGGTTCGTGGTCGCCACTCGAGAACCTTTGTTCCCCAACGGTTGTCGGTTCTGCGAGCTATATGGCCGGCCCACTGCCATTTCAACCTGCTAATTCTGAAAGCTATGTCGGTAACCTTGGTTCTTCTACGGATTTCCTCATTTTAGATTTTATCACGCAGCGAAACTCCGAGCATAGCTCTCTCCATAGCCCGTTGGGCGACTTTGATATAATTAAAAGAATACGTACTTTCCCTCCGGGTTTTCAAAAAGATATCAGGACGTCTGATCGAAGCGACGCGTGACCCGAGAGCTGGCTCTTATTTGGCCCAGCGAATTAGCATTGCCATCCAGCGTGGCAATTCCGCCAGCGTCTTGGGGACGCTTCCGACTTGTAGTGATCTGGATCAGTTGAGCTATCTATAGTTTTTTATCTATAGTTTTTTATTTTTAGATCGTTTGTAACGGTCTTTAGATGGCTCAACTGTTTCTTGTGTTGTTTGTAAATATTAACTTGTATTAGTTTTAAGTTTCTTTCTGTAAATAAAGTTCGTACAACTTATTAAAAGAATACTATATAAATACTCGTTGGAATGAACACGATTTTTTTAAGATCATAGTATCTTATTCACGTTAGACTAGCTTTTGACCATCGATTTTAGTCGAAAAGCCCGAATCGTGAGATCTCGAATCGGGGAACTTAAGGTAGAGGCAGGTCTCGTAGGATTAAACTATTGCATGTCCAAGTCTACGGTCCGTAAACTTCCGAAGTTATTTATAGTTCTACGGAGAAAAAGGAAAACTTAAAGAAACGCTTTCAAAATGTTCTTCAAAAAGAAAATCGTGGTTTTAGTTCGTAGACATGAAAGAGAAATAATTTTTTTTTTTTTTTTTTTTTAAACCGTACGTATTCACACGGCCAACTGATCCCAAACTAGGCATAGCCTGTACTATGGGTACCAGAGACTGATATACATAATAGATATATATTTAACACCCAGACACAGAACAAACATCTGTGTAAGTCACAAATGTTTGTCCAGTGCGGGAATCGAACCCGCGACCTCTAGCGCAGAAGGCAGAGTTACTACCAACTGAGCTATGAGGCCTGCAATGAGCCTTTACGGCGTGATTGAATAATAAACATCCTTATAAACTTTAACGTAGAAGAACTTAGGTGACCGACATAGCTCTCAGAATTAGCAAGTTGAAGTGGCAGTGGGCAGGCCATATAGCTCGCAGAACCGACAACCGTTGGGGAGTAAAGGTTTTCGAATGGCGACCACGAACCGGGCGACGCCGTGTTGGAAGGCCCCCCACCCGATGGACCGACGACATTGTGAAGGTTGCGGGAAGTCGGCGGATGGAGAAGGCTCAAGTCCGTTCGTCATGGAACTCCACCATTATAAACTTTCGCATTTAATATATTATTAGTAGGATAGGAAAATCTGTTTTTTACCTACTTGACGTGAGTCAGACTCGCACTTGTCCAAAACTGCTATCGTTAAAAGTATGTTGTGCTGAACAAAAACAAAAAACGTTACGGCTCTATAGTAGAGTTTAGTAGTAGATAATCACGTCCGGTGCTTTTGCTATAGGTAATGTAACTGTTAAGCGTAGTTTAATGATCATCTCGGGCTGATGACCCTAGATTGAGATCATTTTTTTACAACCTGACTAGAAAAAGTAAGAAAATGGGGCCTGCCTTTGTGATAAACTTAGTATAGACGACCTCGGTGTCGCAGCGGGCGATTGCCCGTCTGAGACGCAAGGGGTTCGATTCCCGCAAATGTTTGCATGATCTGCAACAAATATACAAGCAGACTTTCGCATATTAACAAGTGGCGATGACAATTGGCCAGTTGTGGCCGCAGTACCATAGCCACCATACCATACCACAGACACCATAGCCACATAAAGGAAAAAAAAAAAAGATCTGTAAATATTTGTTCCGGATCTGGGTGTTGTGGTACCATGGTACTCGTAGTTTCTGATACCCACGACACAGGGGATCCTAGTTTTGGGTCTATTGATTGTATGTGACTGTTGGGTATTATTTATTATTATTATTATTATTTATATTACAAGATGATGTATGTATGCTATCCCAAAAGGGGCTTAGTCTACATCCAATTCCATCCAAACAAAGCAATAAAGTTTGTACGACTTTTGGAAATTCGTCATTCAAAAAATACAACGCAAATATCAGCTGTTTCATTGCAAAAGACTAAAAAAAACAACTACAAATGTGGAATTTTATTCTACCTATATCTCTAATGATGTTCACAAAATTACTCATAGATATATTATAAACAATTTTAGAATACAAAAATCATCCAAATAAAAATGTTTCGGCAAATGATGAAGTCAAGATGATGTAATATAGAAATCCCTAAATAAGCAATTGTAGCTCATGAATGAGATAGCGTGAGCAGCAAGGCAGTGACCTTGTGGACTACTCGCTGGCACAGGCTATTGCACTGCCTCTCCCCCCTTTCTCCTGCCCCTCCGAGGGGCAGAAGGGGAGGGGGGGGGGGAGGCAGGCAAATTATTGAGCCCCCTGCACTTCCTTCCGACCCCGCCCGGAATGTAGTTTTCTCTCTGTTGCGTTAGGTTATGATTTCGGTGGTACGGATGTTGTAATAGATGTTTTGCGAAGAGGTAGGGCACAGCGAGATTTTCTCGTTCTAAATTGGAGCAGCCCGACTGGGAGGTACCTCTGACTAACAAAAGATCGCAGCCAAATAACATTATTTGTTTCAAATAGTGTTGATTTCTTGCGGTGAGTAAGGTTGCCAGAGCTCTTTAGGGGGTAGGGGGCTCGGGGTCGGCAATGCGTGCGTGATGCCTCTGGTATTGCAAGCGCTCATAGGCTACGGTAACCGCTTACCAACATGTGGGACGTATGCTTGATTGCCACCTCAGTTGTATAAAAAAAATATGGATGAACGTTACTCGAAGGTTGCTGGTAGACCTCCTGTCCTTGTTATAATGAAGTAAAGAGCTGGTGGTCTATGGGACCCTTGGCTTCCGAATTGATTTTGTGCAATAATGGCGCAATAGGTACTTTTTTAGGGAGTATTTTCTTTTAAACGACCTCGGTGGCGTAGTTGTCGAGTGCCTGTCTGAGTCGCAAGGGCTCAATTCCCGCTGCGAGTCAAATGTTTGCATGATCTGCAAATATTTGTTCCGGGTCTGGGTGTTGTGGTACCATGGTACTCGTAGTTTCTGATACCCATAACACAGGGGATCCTAGTGTGGGGTCAGGATGTATATGATTGTTGAGTGTAATTTATTATTATCGAAATTATTGGTATGATTGGTATGCGAGGGTAAGGTATCAACGACCAGAATTCACTGGCTAAATTAATTCGTTTACGCCTGCAAGTATATTGACACTAATTCTTATTAAATACTAAGATTTTCAATGCAAAAATAACACCTCTCTAGATACCTAAGTCAATGGCGCAATAGTATTTTTTTTTATGGTCATATGACTAATTGTGTGTGTGGTAACTAGCTACTACTTACAAAGAATTTTCGTTTTCAACACAAAATGGTTTCTACGCTTCTGATATCGTCTAGCTAGAATACTAAAGAACAATTTTACGATATTATAGAATCCAGACTCCACTTTAAAGTAAAATCTTCAAACGGAAGCTTTTCTACAGTTATTGGTAGAGTTTAGTCTCTATTTGCATTACCTACGTACGGTCAATTGACTTGTAAAGTTGTTGAACGTGTTCTTTGAAGGCTGTTTGCAGAACACGCGTTCAAATTTAAGTAAAGGTTGAAAGAGATTTATAGTGCCTTCAAAGTCCTTTTTTATCAAAGAAAACATTCTAACTTATATATATTTAATAGAAGTATGTCTATTTGGTAGGTAATCTTCAATTCCATTTTGAGCCATTTTTTGATATATTCCTTAAGTTCGAGGAATGTTCTTTCTTATGATGAGAAAAATTGGGAAAAATGCCCGGAAAAACCATACATTTTTCCCATACGTACTGTTCCTTGCTGTCAATTTTTAACATTTCAGTCAAAAAATATTGACGACTACGCACTAATCATACCGTGGCTTTACCACAGAATAATATTTATAGTAATAACGAGGATTCAGAGCTAATTTTTAGGAATAAATTCATTTTGTAATAAAGACGGTCAAGTGCGAGTAGCGCTCGTGCCTTGTGGCTTCCGTACACACGTAACACGGGGCCGAATAACCAAGATCTCAAGTGTACGAAGTGACAAGAGTCAAGGTATTGAACACGCAGAAGAAGTTTCGGGCGGGCCAGCTAATTGTGCAGCAAATAATAGTGTAAGTACCTAACAAAGCAACATCCAAAAGACATTAAAAAACATCCCGAAAAGGTAATCTCCAATTCCACGTACGGAGATCATCCACACGTGAAATATCTTTCGTGATAGTGTTGACGTGTCCCACATCGGGCCATCCCGGTGCACGCGATACCGGCACGTTTTTGCGGCCTGATTTGAATGTATAAAGTGGTCCGGGCAACAGCTGATTGCGCGGGCGTTGCCACTCCGCACCAGCGACGTTGCCGCTCCGTGCGAGCCCGCCAAGTCTCGAGGCGATCGACCGGGCACCCGCCCTCCATTTTCCAACATACTGTACCCTTTATAGGTGTCAAGACTGTTTTTGGGAGTAAATTTTCCTCATGCCCTATTGAGGTTAGGCGGTCGATAGGAAGAAATACATCTATAGGCTTTCTGCTTTATGGAGGCTTATCGGCGGGTCGAGATCGATTCGCAGATAGCAGACATGTATCTATACTATAGATACGTAGATGTTGGCATACTTGGATGTTGAAGACTTGCGTCGTTAGGGGCTGCTAATGATGCATCTGTTGCCAAAGGCACGATCAAATAGTAGTAATAGTACATAGCTACGTGCCAAAGATGAAAATGGTTCCTTCATTAGGGTTTAACTTTAGTTAGATGTCTGGGATTGGCTTTGTCTTACCTCTAGTCACCGTATATACATATACAGGTGAGTTTTTTTTCATCTACATTAAAAAAAGATGTTTTTTTTTAGGTTTGTCACAAAAAAAAAATGTTTTTTTATGCATTTTTGTGTTCTATGTTTGATAATAAATTCAGTTATTTCAGTAATTCATTTATTGTAGTAATTCATTTGTATATAAATAAATGTATGATAACAATGTGTATAAAGTTGTTGGAACACGTTCAAAACGGCAAATTTATAAATTCAACAATATTTGCACCTCAGCATGGACTAATAAATACCCTGGTTCTGTCACTACCTACTACCTATCTACTTTTTTTTGTCCTTACCACTTTATGCCTTGTAGTGTCTGTATTTTTTCTTATTAGATTGTGCTGTTCTTGTGTGTACCTTAATAAATGTATTTTCTTTCTTTCTTACAGGCATTTGTGTAGATATCACGGTCAACAAAGACAGAGAAAATACTTGAAAGCTGATTGAGACAGAGTGAAACTGGAAAGCAATACGTCGTGGAACGCATTACACAGATTAGAATCAACAGTGCAACGCCCCGGTACTAAAGCATGGTTCCATAGAAGCGGCAGCCGTCATCGACGACCCCAAATAGCGGTGAACGCACTTCCTGATCCTGATTTAATGTTTTTTTTGTTTCCTAGTTTACAAAATGTTGTACCCTATGTTGTATTACAATCTAGCCAAGTAGGCTAATGAGTAATTTTATTTTGACATAGTTTTATAAGGTAAATTATATCTAAGAATGTGTCGAATATAATGTTTCTTTCAGTTTCTAGTTAAGGGGAAGACACTTTGTTCTTGTGTTCTCTGATTTAATTGATCGTCTATTTGAAATATGTATGTGCTTATTACGGTAAAGGATAACATCACGAGGAAACCAGTAAGTTTGGGTATATTTGATCGAGCGAGCGAAGATCTCTCAAACAACACGGACGAATCGGCGTTGTATGTTTTTTTCTCTTACTAATTATTAAACGTACGAGAAATTCGGCATCAAGCTGCCTAGTACAGCTGAATAAATGAGATCAAACCGATTTGAACCAAAAACAGCTCATTATTGATGAGTTGATGCTACACAACATTGTCTATGTACCATCCTCCCATTCTAAAGTATTTGGTGTTTGTCTCGTTTGCGCAAACAGCAATCTTTCATCTAAGGAATCTCGAATTTGAATATTATCATCAAAATCTGCAGTCATACTTTACCAGCTGTCATAAAAGGAGCTGCCGGGCGCCTTTGATCTCTGACCCTGCATAGCTGAGGCAAACGAACGTAGGTACACACGGAATTCACGTTTCTTCATGACTAAGTCACGGTAGTACGAACACCAGTTTTTGATGATGTTATTATTATTATAAGACCGACGCTTTTGATATCCACTTTCTTGGCTTAATTAAGGTTGTCTTGCGCGAGTACCTGAAGGTTGTAGCGCCTTATCTTTTGGACGTCAGGGGTGAAATGTCCCTGCAAAACTTTCTCTTTTCTCTAAAGCTTTTAAGATTACGAACGTCTAAGTTTGAGATTCAACGAAGACTACAAATTATTCTGTTGATATGTTCCCAGGGATAGTTCAACCTCAGGGATGGCTTATCTCTGACGTCAGACGTTCAGCTCTAGGATTACCTAGATAAGTAGTGGAAACTTTGAGCGGAGGAAACTGGAATTATGAAGAACCTACCTACCTACAAGTATAACATAAAAGTAGGTTGATGAAAGCCCCGGAGAGACTTGGTTAAAGAAATAAACGTTTGGTCCGCTTCGACTACGTTAAAACGAAGCGTAGAGAATTTCAATAAGATTACGGCCAACATATAACGCTCGTAGCCTCTTAGAATACTTAATCTTATGGGATTTGTAGCGCCTAAAACAAACGATCTGAAAATGAAGAAAATAAAGTAAATCGAGGGAAATTTGGGTTTTTCTTTTCCTTTTAAAGAAACATCCAGGTTCGCTGTATCTATGGATAATAAATCACCCTTAGGATACCGTAGGTAGGGTATTATTTGAGAAAAGAAGCGTTATTGATCGAGTGAGCGAAGCGTCGAAGATCTCTCAAACGACTTGGGCGAATCGGCGTTGTATGTTTATTTGTTAGAGTACCTATAACTTTTGAACTCGTTGTCAATCCGATCTGCATGGAATTTAGTAGTAAGTACTATCATCATCATCATCAGCCTGTCAGTCCACTGCTGGACATAGGCCTCCCCTAAAGAGTTCCACGACGAACGGTCTTGAGCCTTCTCCATCCACCGACTTCCCGCCACCTTCACAATGTCGTCGGTCCATCGGGTGGGGGGCCTTCCAACACTGCGTCGCCCGGTTCGTGGTCGCCATTCGAGAACCTTTACTCCCCAACGGTTATCGGTTCTGCGAGCTATATGGCATGCCCTAAGTACTATCACTATTTAGTAAATACTGATAGTACTAGTAGTTACAAGTAAATCTATTTACTTTTAAGAATATGAACTAACTGTGCCGTGGTGGCCCCGGCTGAAGAATAGGCCCCTCCATATCTACCTGTCCGCGGATGTCGTAAGAGGCGACTTAGGGAAAAAAGCTAGGGGATGGGCAGCAGCGTCCATCATTTTAACAACGATAGCTCTAACTGCGCTCGCCAACCCGCATGCCCAGCGTGGTGAGTATGGGCAAATCCCCCCACATGATTTGCTCTGTCTGTGGGGGAGGCCATATTCAGCAGTGGGCATCTAACGGCTGAAATGATGATGATGATGATGATATGAACTAAATCGGCCAAGGGGTTTGCTAAGATAAAGGGATCCAAAACGAACGGGATTGAAAAAATTATATATTCAGATACGTGAAGTGGGGTGTCATAATGAAAGAGCTTTGTTTTTACATTCATAAACAATTTTTATTTTTTATTCTACACCACGTGGTTTTTGAGATACAACGGAAATAGTTACATAAAAACCAATATAATGTGAACTCCCATTTGGTAAAGTTAAAGTGACTTTTTAGTTCAGGTAAAATTGGATATTTGTTAAAACACTCACTCTAAGTTCACTCTGGGAATGCGTGCTCCATCTTAGGCCACATCTCACTTGCAAAAGTGAGTTGGTGGCCAAACGCTTTACCATTACCAATTTAAAAAAAAACGTGCTAAAGATGGGATTTTCAGAATGTATCTTAATTGTGCTTCAAAGATCATCGAAACACCATCTTTTACTGGACATCGCGAGATCTCAGTTCGGGGCGAACCACTAGTTTATTTTAGTTGGCAGTTGGCAGACAAGTAAATATTGAGCCAAGCAAGTTACTGTTATTTTGGCAGGGAAGGCTTGGCAGAGCCTACCGGTACTAATTCTTCAAATCAGATCTAAGGCAGGTACATAACTAACCTAGGTTAGGTTAGTTAGGTAGCCTTTAGTATTTAGGTATTTGAGTGTTGCTCTTTTTTATCTTGCTGAAAAAGTTGAACAACGAGAAAAAAATATACACGGCCACTTGGTTTTTTTTTAATAGTGCTATCACTTGGTCTATATTCATGTTTTTCATAATAACAACAGATTTTGAAATCATTTTCATAACAATTTTTTTAAAGTTTGTCCATTCATTTACTTTTAAGGTTGACTGTACCTACTCGTAAGTAGGATTTGTAGGCAAGAGGCTTCTATTTCCGATAGGATTTCCGCGGATTTTAAAAGTAATTTAGGATCAGGGGATCAAGAAGTGCCTACTTATAAGCTACTTAGGGACTTGTACTTTTCTACTTTAGGTATATTTAATAGAGACTGAAAAAACGGTGCTATAAAAGTGCAGGTTTAACTTGAAATCCCCGGAGCATTTAAATGTTTAACAGATTTTTTAAATATGGGCAAACAGGAAGAATTTGCAATAGCCTACTGCGAATTAGAATTTAGAAAAAGAGTTCAAATATGTGAGCCTCCATGCTAGTGATGTTCATGTGAAAAAATTTAGTTATTTTTTAAAGGTATACTTTGCGATATATCGAATTACAATATCGATACTTTCATTATAAATAATGTAATTTGCTCTGATGACGTCATCCCACAGGAAGCAAAATACCAAAAACTGTGGGATGTTCCATTGGTGCAGAAGACTTTTGAAAATTTGATTCAAAATTCTTTCAGTGACAAAGACCGAGCCCGCCTTCTAGCCGTCTCGCAATATGAGTCCGGGCAGTGGCTCCATGCCCTGCCATCGACTTCCATCGGCACACTGCTCGATGATACAACCTTTAGAGTAGCTTTGGGGCTAAAATTGGGAGCACCCATCTGTGAGCCCCATCGCTGTTCATGCGGCAGCGACGTCGACAGGTACGGTACCCATGGTCTCTCCTGCCCAAAAAGCCCAAGAAGGTTTTTCCGCCACGGCTCCCTAAATGACATCGTGAGGCGTGCCCTGGCCACCATAAACGTGTCCAGTATACTGGAACCCGTTGGTTTGGCGCGTGATGATGGCAAGAGGCAGTGCTTTTGACACCTTGCCGCATGACCAAAATTATTTGTTTAATTAGTTTGTATTTTATTTTGTAATTATTTGATTTTATATTTTATAGAAAGTATATAGTATGTATAAGTGTATATTTAAAAAAAAATTGTATTGAATTAGGTATTCGATACCTAACTACTAAAAGATAAAATGAATGATTATTCGAGTAAGATCAATCTTACTAAAACTGAACTTCACTTGAATTGACTATGACTTGTACATGGCTAAAACATAAAAATGCATAACGAAAATAAAAATGTACGTA
This sequence comes from Anticlea derivata, assembly GCA_947579855.1. Taxonomy (NCBI): domain Eukaryota; kingdom Metazoa; phylum Arthropoda; class Insecta; order Lepidoptera; family Geometridae; genus Anticlea; species Anticlea derivata. Next base: position 11,521,450 of record OX388269.1, read on the forward strand.
AGACCTAAGATGCCATGGTAAGATCACAAGCCTAAAAACTTAAAAAATATTCAACGGCCTTTCCAATGTCGATATACTATGAGCCCAGGTCCCTGGTTTTGTGACGTGTCATTTCATACGTTTATCATAATAACATAAAGCAACTGTATGAAATAACACGTCACAAAACGAGGGTTTAGTTAGACCTCGTCTAAACCCAGTTTCATAATAAAACGGTAAGTCCCCATAGCCATGGCTAGCTATAATAAAGTATAGTACACACATAAATTCTAACCTCGTTGTTCTCTGATCGGCACAGATTCCATCAGCTGGCGCTAATAAGTGAAGTAGCACAACTGTTCACGTTAATAGGTCTTCCTCGCGTGACTCTCTTTTTTTACATTAGCTTATTATCTTGTACCCTGTTATTCAAAAACTCAGTTTGCCGTGAGCAAGGCTGATCTCTAGTTTAAGGTTTTTTTGACGGTCAAGTGCGTGTAGGACTCTTACAACGTAGAGTATTATATCTCGTAATAATGATATTCGGATTTATTTCCAACTGACCCTTCATGCTCAAGATTGTATTTCACCGCAAGTTTAGTATACAACAAATTTAATCTATAAGGGTTCCGTTTACCATTAGTTTTGAAATACGTAACCCTAAAAAACAATTTTTTTTGTACCATTTTGTGTAAACCTAACACCCATTTTATAAGCTATTTCTTCAAAGTCAGTTAAATATTAAAATAATTAAATTATCTTGATAGAGAAAAACAAGAACGTATAGGATAAGGAGTAGGTTGGCACTTTGTGTTCCCATCTCGTTGAGTACCTTAGTGGTTTTCATTCCCCGACATTCCCTTTCAAAACACTTTTCCAATAACAAAACCCAATAGAGTTGGAGAGCTTTTTTAAACAAAGTTGGGAACAAACCAACCGTGGAACAGGGTTACGGGAAATTCTAAGGGAAATCTATTTAGAAAACACACTGTGATTCAATTTGGAAAGAAAATAAATGGGGTTCGGATAACGCCGTTTTAGTTTAACTCGGAATGTTTGAAACACTAAGCTTACTGTAAGGCAAATAATAAATACATGCTTGCAAGTGGCATCTGCCTACTAGCTCGCGACATCGCTCACGTAGGTAGGTATCTGGAATATTTTTTTTTTTAGTTGTGCTTCAAGCTATCCCCATAACAAATCGCATGAAAATCAGTCAAAAATTGCCTAATTCAGCAATCGATGACTATTTTCTAGCATCAATTTATGTGACAGCAGGGACTTGAAACGGTTGTTAAATTTCGGTATTTAACCAGCCTAAATGAGCGATATCATATTCTCAACCTTTTCATTGGGTATCGTTATTTAACCCATATCCTTTTTCGGTACCGAAATCACAAGACGAGAGCGGGCGCGAGGCCCCGCTATGGAGTGTCGTCGTTCGAATTGTAAATTTTTGTCGTCGAGAGCAAAAAATAATATTTTTCCAAAGCCACTTGGCTCGCTTAATACGCACCGGGGCGGGTGTGCGCCGCCGCCGTGAGGGATGCAGGAATATTTGGGTTAAATAAAGGTACCGTTATTATATCAATATTTTTCGGTTAACCTCTATTTTTGGTACCCTTATATTCTGATACCATAATATAGTGATACCATAATTCAGTCTACCGATATTTTTATACCGATATATTATTGATATGACGTCATACCTGAAAATAAGGGTATCCCAGTTTTGCGGTAATTCAGTCCCTGTGTGACAGAAAGATAAGCTTTTGCGATCTTCCGCTACTGAGCTCGCCTCAAAGGCCTGACTCAATCTATCCTCAAGGTTTTCCTGAAAGGCAATCGACGGTGAGCAAATATTTTTGCTCTTCTAAATTGAATCTTTCTTCCTATCCTAGTAGTTTCATGGGTGTAAAATCTACAGTTTACAGTTTTATTATTTTATGTCAAATTTTGACACAGGCCGGAGTTTGACCTAACTGGAGTTAAAAAAAATTATGGTAACATTTTGGCAAACCCGTCTTTCATGATTTTTTTTAGCATTTCATAGTTCAGTTATCAAAGCTACGGGTAATTTAGAGCAATTTCTAAAATTGCTGGAAAATTACCGGTAATAACCTCACTCACAGCCATTATTGTAAATATTTAAACAAGATGGCTTTCCTATTTGAACATAATATGCTACAGTGCGGCCACGCTTAAAAGACATTTTTGACGGGCATTTGACACTTCATCAAAATAAACTTGTAGCGGCGGCCACACAATATTATTTATTTTCTTAATATTATAACGGCACAATTGGACGAATTTTCTCAGATATGAAATATATATTTATTAGAATATTAAGAAGGAATATCTAAATCCATTAATTTCCCGATTTTCTTTTAACAAATAAACCTTTTTAAAATTATAAAAAGTAAAATTCTAAATAAACCGAACGTCGTTACAAGTTTACGTCAGTATACTCGTGTCAAGGTCGTGTCACTAAGGATGTTACCCAAAAAATTTAAAGATTTCATTCGATTTTTTGTTCGAGTCGACAAGTTGAATACATTGACTATGCTATCAAGTTTATTTGTAAAAGTTAACACAAATAAAAGTTCATGCAGTGCAGTTCAAGAGTGATGACGATGACAAAAAAAATATTCGAACTGGATAAATGCAACTTATTTTGTTCAACTGTATAACCTACTTGTTTTTTTTCTTAAAATGACGATATAATTTAATAATGGGACAGGAATTGTAATGGTATTCAATCAAATAAAGTTACTCTACATAAGAAATAAGTGATTTTTAAAGAATTGATGTTACTTTTATTTTTTCACATTAACTGCATTCGATTCACTGGTGTTTGAAAACCATATCGATTCATTCAGTTTATCGATAATTTTAAGCAGGTCACCTCACTATGAAGCTACGACTGACAGACATCAAATGTGGCTTTACTTTAGTGAATGGGCTCAACAGTTGGCTGTAGGTACTGAATAAAAAAATGCGGAGGCTATTTTTGCGATGATTTGCCTAAACTTCAAAAATACTTATGCCAGGTATAGGCAAATCGTAAGTACCACGATTTTACTCTAAAAAATATGTATGCCAAGTTTCAAGTTTTTAAATTCAAGGAATACGATTTTTCAATGTAAAAGTTTTAAACCCTTTTCACCCTTTATTTTACCCTCCGAATTTCAAGACGACCAACAGTTTAGGCTGCGCGTTATATATGTGCCAGTGACTCAGTCAGTCAATACTTAGATCCTTTCTTTTAATAATAGATGTTCTTCTCTTTATATTAAATACTACTAAAAATTTTATTTACACAAAGAAACTTAAAACTAATACAAGTAAATATTTACAAAATACATAAGAAACAGTTGAGCCATCTAAAGACCGTTACAAACGATCTATAGATAGCTCAACTGATCCAGATCACTACCATTCGGAAGCGTCCCCAAGACGCTGGCGGAATTGCCACGCTGGATGGCAATGCTAATGCGCTGGGCCAAATAAGAGCCAGCTCTCGGGTCACGCGTCGCTTCGATCAGACGTCCTGATATCTTTTTGAAAACCCGGAGGGCCCCGTTTCCCCACGGACCCAGGGTCTCAACTCAACCCCAAAAGGCTCAAATATGTAAGCCCTATCAAGACTAACATAAAACTTATATAAAGAATTATTATACCCGTTCGCAATAAGGTATTACAATTTGCGCCGTGACCTCTACGAAGTATTAAAAACATTTCTCATAAGCATCGTAAGCGGATCAAAGTATTACCTACATCGTAACAAAAGATACGTATCGATCGAGGCCCAACTTTCCTTTGAACAATAGAACACTTGAATAGACGGGAATCTACATACAAAGCCCAAAACAAAGGTACCTATATCGTAGCCACACGAAAGTATAGGCATAGGTAGGTACTACTTATAAGAACTTGTTTTCACAAAGGACGGACCTCTTTATTTTCTGTAGGAATAATATCACATAAGTAGGATTAAAAAAATCCCTCAGCGCATCATATTAATAGTTTTTTTTTAATATATTTCTTTCTCTCTCTGGCTATGGCTTCTTTTTTTTTTTTTTTATTAACAGAGGTGGCAAACAAGCTTACGGCCCACCTGATGGTAAGCGGTTACCGTAGCCTATGAGCGCTTGCAATACCAGAGGCATCACGCACGCGTTGCCGACCCCGAACCCCTTCCCCCCCTAAAGAGCTCTGGCAACCTTACTCACCGCAGGAACACAACACTATTTGAAACAAATAATGTTATTTGGCTGCGATCTTCTGTAAGGCGGAGGTACCTTCCCAGGCGGGCTGCTCCAATTCAGAACGAGAAAATCTCGCTGTACCCTACCTCCTCCTCCTCTTCTTAGGCCTTATATTTCACTTCACTTGTACGCTTTACTCAAACAATAGAACGTAAAATACCACCATAACTGCTCTAATAGGTACTCTTATAACTAATTTTATTTCAATAAAATTGAACACTTTTGAGCACATAATCACTTGGAAATTCGCACCAAAAAGTTCTTACTTGATGGTGTTGATTCGCTTGTCAGTTATGACAAGAAAAAAAAACATCCTCTATTACCCACGACGAGAATCAGGGAAACCTATGTGACTATTGACACCACTCTAGGATTCCCAGGACGTGAGTATCAGCAACTACGAGTACCTACCTGTAATGTATTGATATCGTCTCAAGCGCCTACGTCACGTGACAGTTGGATGACAACGTGGAAGAGAGTGGTTGTGCGCGTGATGAGGTGTTGGTGAGCCGAGATTTTAATAAGATTTTATGGACATTACATGTGGCGACGAGGACAAAAGTAAGCAAATAACTACTAAATAATGTTATTTTGTTCTGCCAAGAGACAGATTATTGGTTTAGATACCAAAAATTGAAAATAAAATAAACATTGAAAAAAAAAAAGATGGCGGATGAATGAAGAGAAAATAATGCGCAATAAAATAAAATCAGTTTTCCATCTATTTAACATTTAGCTTGGATTATTATTATAATCGGTATCTTCTTACCACCTCAACAATCTCTACATGTAGGTACCTACCAAATCAAAATAATTTCCGACTTATTTACGTAATGTAGTTTGGTACATTTATTGTTGCTTGAAAGCTATGAAGCAACGTGGATGAAACAGCAGACAGAGCTTTGACCACTATCAATGGGGATATAAATCACTACGTTAGAACCACTATATTGGAATAATAAAGACGCAGTACCTAGTAAGTATGTAAATAGGTATGTACGTACATGCATAATATACCTAAATAATAGCAGACAAAGTTCTGGCCATTGGATTGCGTTCATGAAGTACATACAACCTACCTAGTGTAGGTATCTCTTTTTCAAAACGAGATAAAATGCCAGAATAATTAGCAGGCTACAGCCTGGTCATTAAATTGACGTGGAACATTAAAGTTAGCAGGCTACAGCCTGGTCATTAAATTGACTTAGAACATAAAAATTAGCAGGCTACAGCCTGGTCATTAAATTGACGTGGAACATTAAAATTAGCAGGCTACAGCCTGGTCATTAAATTGACTTTGAACATAAAAAATTAGCAGGCTACAGCCTGGTCATTAAATTGACGTTGAACATAAAAAGCAGGCTACAGTCTGGTCATTAAATTGACGTTGAACATAAAAACTAGCAGGCTACAGCCTGGTCATTAAATTGACGTTGAACATAAAAATTAGCAGGCTACGCCTGGTCATTAAATTGACGTTATACATTTCCTGTGGCATTGAGTACTAGCAGTGACCAGCTGATAATTAAATTGATATGAATGCTACGGAATTTAGCAGGCTACAAAGCCTGGTCGTTAAATCCAAGTTCAACATTTCATGTGACATGGAAAACTAGCAGTGACCAACTGATCATTAAATTGATAAAACTGCTATATAATTTAGCAGGCTACAAAGCCTGGTCGTTAAATCGAAGTTCAACATTTCATGTGACATGGAAAACTAGCAGTGACCAACTGATCATTAAATTGATAAAAATGCTATTTAATTTAGCAGGCTACAAAGCCTGGTCGTTAAATCGAAGTTCAATATTTCAGTGACCAACTGATCATTCAACTTATAAAAATGCTATAGAATTTAGCTGGCTACAAAGCCTGATCGTTAAATCGAAGTCGAACATCAAACACCTTTGACATGAAAACTAGCAGTGACTAAAACTGATCATTAAATTGTATAAGTACTCTATCTTGAAACCCTAAACGAGCGGAGTTCGGATCCACAGAGCATATTTTACTGTTGGTAGGTATTTGGGTTCTATTAACTCTAACCTATTTGGATCTTCAAAATTCTTAATGAGTTTGCTCTATTTTAGCGACGGTACATCATGCAACCTTTTTTGTAACTGACTGACCTTGGAAAGATTTTACTCCATTTTAGCAGCGGACCTCCAAGCATGCAACCTCTATAGTCAATGCTGAGTTTATAGATGCGTTTTCACGCTCTTTTCTTTGACTACTGAATCGTGATTGAATTTGAAAATATTTTGTGATTTTAGTCCTAGATTCAGTATAAATCGGTAAGTGATACACGATGTAAAAAAAAAAAAAAAAAAAAAAAAACATGAATAAGAATAAATTATTAGTTCTGGCGGACCGAACCCTAGGCTTAGACCTACCTACAATAATACAGAAATTTTGACTGGCAGATTTTGATCTGAACATTTAATAGTTTTAGAGGTTTCACAAAATAAACAAACAATTACGTTAATTAAAGCAGATTTTATGTAATCTGAATCATTAAATTGATAATTTTAGATCGCCCTAAAATAATTCCAAAATGTCAATGACGCCCTTGACGTTGGAAAAAATTTACCGTGAAGGCGATCCTACATCTGTTGGAGTAAGATGGGAGCGTTGGAAACGAGTTGTCAATATATTTGGAGGCATCCAGTATCGGAAAATATGAAACAAAAAGAGCAAGCCTCTTACATTTTGGTGGTTTGTAACTGCAAGAAGTTTTCTATAATTAATTATACCATATAAAACCAGCAGACAATGTTGATGTGTCCAAAGTGGCAATAACTGCTTGATGCTTACTTTGCTCCGAAACAAAGTAAAATTTATGAACGACATTTATTCAGACTTATCAAACAAAAACCAAACGAGACAAATTGATCAAGTACCTAACGGAAAAGTTAGAATCAGTAAACAAACAACTGGATGGATTTTGGAAATGGGCGTAAATTAAAATCCTGAAATCCTGAGGTGCCCGAGGTAAATTAAATTGAACAATTATACCTAAGTGGTAATCTAAAACATGCATCATATAAAAGATGTAAAATGTCCAACTAGAGACAAAGACTGTTTAAAGTGAGAGGCCATTTCAGACAGTTTTCTAGAACAAGTCAAGTTTTTAAAGGAAAACCTGAAAATGAAAATACGTACAAAAGCGCAAAGCATAACACCAACAAAGTTAATCAAGTAAGCAATGTTTTCCATATTGATGATGATGTAGTGTTTGACAGCATGATTGGAGGAGTCTTCCGGCTGTACCTAAACATAATTTACTTACGGAAGAAACTTGGGAGACAAGACTATGAAGAAGAAAAGGTTTGTGTGTATATCTACAAAGCAAATCTAGTTCTGAAGTTGGTGGTTTATGGCAGTAACATTCATTTAAATATTAAAGGTTCATTTGAGGCTAACATACAATTTGATGGGAAACCGGAGAGCTCAACCTTCTATATCATTGTTAATGGCACAAACATTCTCCTAGGGAAGGCAAATGCTGATTTTATGTGGTCTTGATAATAAAACAAAATAATATTTATTGGTAGCAAAATAAAAGTTTTTAATTCTATTCTAAAAATAACCTGTTGATACAATTATGTGTAGTTTTAATTAATAGGATTCATAGCCTCTGTGAGCGAATGGATTTTGAATTACGCTACAATATCAGTATAGCCTCAGAGCATAGCTCCTTTGCAACAAAAGTGGAGCGATCAGAAATTCAGGAGCATGAGGGTACAGTCAGACAGAGTAGGTACTAAGTAAGAAATTCTAGTTTGGTACGGGCTGTTGAGCACTTTCACACCTAACTATAACGAGTCCCAGCGAGTGCCCATGTGGAACGCAAGGGGTGCTGGTTTGATTCTCGCTGGTACAGATGTTCGCATGTTTCGCAAATATTCGTTCCGGGTCTGGATGTTGTGGTGCCGTGTTGCTCGTGGTTTCTGGTGCACGCGACGCGGTGAGTCTTGGTGTGGGGTCTGAACTATGTAAGTACGTATGTGTGACTGTTGAGTGTTATTTATTTATTATACGTCTACAATTATAAAATAATATAAAGAGGCTTACCGACCAGGTAAGACTAACATTGCAAGCTACATATTACGGCAATATAGCAGTTAGAAAAAAAAAAAAAAAAAAAAAAAAACCAGCTGAGCACAGAGGTGAAGGACAGACATCAAGAAAAGAAAGAAAAAGGTAATGAATAATATGCTAATAAGGAGAGGAAAGCGGAATAATACGATTTACGCCAGGAGATACAGTGTGTATTAAAAACATGAACAAAGAAAATAATTTAAATAAAAAAAAAAAAAAGTGTTTCTTGTCATTTGGAGTTTCGGAACGTTGAGACCGGCCAAAGATAAAGAAGGAATGTATTAGATACATTTGAAGAAGATTCGAGGTGAATGGAGAGTTTGCCAAGATAATACTAATGATGAAATTCATGTTGAACCTAACGATTAAAGTACCTACATAAGTAATTACATGTGATTCGATTGAATTAACCATATTTCAGTAAACCCAATAAAATTCCTGGAATAAAAGACTGAGTGAAACAGAAAATACATTTTTATTTAAATAAAATTTATAATAAAATAAATAAAAAAAAATTAAAACAAAAAAGGGATGTAATGTATTGATATCGTCTCAAGCGCCTACGTCACGTGACAGTTGGATGACAACGTGGAAGAGAGTGGTTGTGCGCGTGATGAGGTGTTGGTGAGCCGAGATTTTAATAAGATTTTATGGACATTACACTACCTATCAAAGAGTTTACGAAATCGTAGGCTCCAAGCGCCTTACTGTGGGCCGGTGTCTGTCACCGGAAAATCCTCATTTCACGCCGGACGAACGAAGGTCACGCTAGTAGGTACCTACTTTTCTATTCAATCCCTTCCAGCCAACACAGGTACCGCTATCGAAAGTAGCTGAGCATCCCAGTTGACTATTATAATAACCGAAGCGTCTCTGTATGCAATTTGACTATAAAAAATCAAGGCATTATTTATACATATTTTCCAGGTGATGTTATACAGGGTTAGGAGGAACATTTTTACTCAATTACAGGACGATGTAGTGCCTGGGACATTATTCAGATGGAGTAGGCTTGCCCTGCACCTATACCACCCTCTCAGCCTAGTGAACCTTGTCTACCGGAAAGACAAGTTCAATACACGTGTGGAGCTGACCGCGGGTTCCCTCACGATGTTTTCCTTCACCGTTCTGAGCACGTGTTAATGTGCACATAATTTTTTCGAATTGAAAAATCCATTTTGAGCGTAATATGACCTATGACCTCGAAAGTCGAGGTGTACCTCCCTAGGCCAATACAGCTCAGTTTTACTTAGACGATTTGAAAATTTGCCATAATTTTTGGCGGATTTGCCATAAGGCCCAGTAGGCCCGGGCCTAGGGCGGCAAATCGTGACGAAAAATTTGTAGAAATTGTCGTAGAAAAGCTAATCATCTCGGAATATATTTACAAATTAGTAGCTATTATAGTTAATTAAATTTCTGATTCGATTTAGATAAAGTTGGCAATAAAGTAAATTCGTTAGGTACCTAGTCTAATGATGGGTGCTGAGAAAGGGGCGGCACATGGCCCGGGGCCTAAAGCGGCCAAGACTGCAAATCCGCCACTGATTCTAATGGTAATTACGATAAGAACATTCAACTTTGAAGGGGTGTTTAGAGAGCAAGCCGTATTGTGCAGGTCCTAAAGATAGGCGTCCGTAAGTAGCTAGTATTGAACGCTTCAGTTGTCAAGCTAGTTATGATGGCGAAGCCGTCGGACGGAACGCAATCTTATAATGAAAAATTCTCTAAAAGCGAACAGAAAAATGTTATTGGAAATATCTACACGAGCGAGACTTCTACAATAACTATACCTAATACCTATGTGCACAAAGCTGTTTTTGTAAGTTCAAGCGACACGGCAAAACAATTCCAGATGAGAATTCTTTAAAATTTTGTTGAGGTTTGTTTTCAATTTCACGCTCTGGTCTTCGCAATGTAAAAATAAATGGCGAGAATACTATTACAACTTTGCCTATTATAAAAGTAAATTTGACATTTCAATGTATTCTAGCACGTAAAAGTTAGGCAATTATAAAAAAAACTAAGAGGAAAATTCAAATTTTCGTTATTTTACTATAAGGAGGGTTGTCTATAACAGTCTGTCTAGGTATTTTTGCCCATAGATGTGCCCGCTCCTAAGCTAGCTCCTAAATCATAGATTAAGAAGCCGCTACGTTTCACCTTAACTACTGATGATAATTATTTTTATGAATGGGGTATCACAATGAAGCCTCTTGGCCATAAAATTATGAATGACATAGACGCGAACTGCTGAGCTCTAAATGTTTGTAACGTCGTGTCTGGTAAGTATCAAATAAAGATCTTGACGCGTACCTATACAAGATTGACCTGATTCACATCAGGCATGTTATTCCGAAAGATGCTTAGTCTACACCCAATTGCAAATAAAAGAGACGTTTCATCAATATATGGAGCCTGGGCCTGCACTGTGTACTCTAAAATATGGCTAAGCAATAAAGTAAACGTATTTAATTGGTTATTTTATTTAAATTGACTTCGTTCTAAGGTACATAAAAATTTTCTTCGACAAAGAGAGCAACACACAGCGCTACAAAAATATGGCGGATGGACGTGCGTGAAATGTCATTTTGACAACCTACATGTATCTGACAAAACAAAAACATCAAATCAAACAACATGACATGAAAAATATGTCAATGTCATGTCAAACACCAATTATAAACCAACATGGCGGCCTTCAAATAGTGTTCACATAGTAAAAAACTTACCAGAAGAACTATTCTTGTACCATCGCATTTGTCTTCAAATTAATGAAATTGTATTTTTCTTGTAATCTCCTATTTCTTCCTAATTTTTCTATGTAGTGTACATGGACCAGGCTCAGAATGAAATGGCTCCTTTGTTAACCTTTTTGAAATTTAACATTTTTCATTGGAAAATCTGCTGATTTGGGCCTTCGCTCGCTTTGCTCACTCCATTAAATATTATTTTCTCTGTCACTGATTTGATGTGAGATCAATAAAAAGAGACAGCAATAGATTTATCGGTAATTTTAGTTACCGGAGGTTTAAAGACTATCCTACTTTACTTCCTACTAATACGTATTTAAAATGCGAAAAACTGGGTGGATAGATGGATGGATGGATGTTTGTTACAAAGCTGCTACATGCAAGTGTATTCTGTATGGCACCAAAACTCTACAACAAAATTCCAAAATTGATTCGTGAATTGTCCAGTAACCATTTTAGGGACGGACTTAATGATTTTTTAATTGCCAAGGCATATTATACTGTAAATGAATTTTTAAATGACCGTACTATTGTTTAGCTTAGTTATTGACCTAATTAATTTGACTCACTTAAATATTTTTCTGACATATTACTCGCATTTACCTACTTTTTATTAACTATGTTAATTTTTTTTTAGATGTATTTTAATTTTTGACGATGTAATAAAAGGCAGATAACTAAATTAATGCATGCTTTAATTATTGAAATGTCAATTAAATGTTTGTACGCCCAAGCAGAATCTAGCGATCTAGACTAGTCCTATGAACTGACTGTTAAATGTACCTGATTCACAAACAATAAATGAATTACTGAATTACTCAATCACGCCAAAACGGCTCCATGGTTGAAATTTTGGCACGGTGACAAATTATAGTCTGTAATAGTAAATAGGCTACTCTTTACCAAGGTACTACGCGAGCTAAGCCGCGGGCGCATGCTAGTTATGAATAAGGCGAAGTATTTAATCCTTAAAGGGGTACCAATGTGTAAAGATAAGTCTACCACCATTGGAGCGTTCGGCCTTTGTTCTGGCCATGAATATGCATTGTCGTTTATGGCACAAAGGTCGCACGGCTGAGGGCATTGAACCGCTACTTACTGCAACTTTTTACTTAGTCCCTTACAAAGTAGTAGCAAGGCCTTATTAGATCTATTCTAGAAGATTGATATGTAGCGCGCCGTTTGAACGCGGCTTCAGGTTTCAACAATGCACAACCCGATAATGAACAGCCCAAAATGCGCCAGTATTTGGATAGTATTTGGAAGCCACTTGGTTTGGTTTTCAACTACTGGGTCGTACAGTATAGGGGCTCCCAACGTTTCAGCTTTTGGATATTTTTTCACAGCTTTTAGCACTCAAACTAAGCGCAAGTTTGTATTTTAAGTGCGAAGACAAATTTAGTGTATTAAATAAATAAATATTCCGGCCATATCACACACGGTCAACTGATCCCAAACTAGGCATAGCCTGTACTATGGGTACCAGAGACTGATATACATAATAGATAAATATTTAACACCCAAACACAGAACAAACATCTGTTAATCACACAAATGTTTGTCCAGAAGCCTGTCAATTATAGAAAACGTTGTGAGAAATTAAATTAAAAGTAGGCTAATTTAAGTGTTTTAGTTAAAATATTGGTCTAACCCCTATTGCAGTAGGTATTTCATTAACATATTATAGTCTTTCACGAGTAATACCAGAATCTTAAGTCAATGATCTGTGTACCGAATTCAGTAACCCAAATAAATGATGTAAGAGTTGAACGGCCTGGACTCATTGTTAGATTTGAACCCGTGACCTCTAATTCACAGCCGGCTGGTCACAATGAGATCTGATTTGTTTGGAGATTGAGAGGTAGCAGTTGACAGACACATCCGACCTTATGGCGTTGGCCGGCCTAAGTTTTTGACGACGCGAAACGGTCGAGTGCCCGCCTGGACGCAAGGGGTTCGATTCGCGCTGCGGGACAAATGTTTGCACGATCTGCAAATATTTATACCTGTACTAAGATAATAATAATTTTCCTGTTTAGATTTTATTTGCGGAAGCGTAAATTTTAACAATCCTACTTCCTACTATCCTTCAAATATTATAAATGCGAAAGATGTTTGTTGTTCAGTCACGCTGCGCCGTAATGATTCAACCGATTTCGATGAAACTTGAAATAGATAGTTCTTCACCAAGAATAGCTAAAAGGCTACTTTTTATCCAGGCAACAGTCGCGCGAGGCCGCATGCGGAAGCTAGTTATTGATAAAGCAATTCAAATTATGCCACTCAACAGAATTCTTAACAAAAAAGTGTCAACAAAAAGTTGATTCAGAACTTTTAACAAAAACCATTCATAAAAACTTTGAACGAAGCCGTAGAAGACACGTGCCGCAAATTATAGACATTTAAGTCTGTGATAAACAGATTAAAGATTATAGCTAACATCTGGCACCCTATTAATAATTTGAATAAAGTTAATAAAACTTGTTAGCCAGATGTCATGTGACGAGAAGAGTGTTAGATATGAATGTGGATGGATGTAGGAGTAAGTAGAGGTAGGCCAAATAAAATATGGATAGACTGTGTGAAAGTGGATATGAGTTAGAAAGGAATGAGTGGTGAGATGACGACTGATAGAAGGAAATGGAAGAAGAATACATGTTGTGCCGACCCCACATAATGTGGGGGCAGGAAGAGGAAGCTGATGATGGTGAAGGTAGACAGATTATCAATGAATTTAATAGGTATCTATAATACAGCCAAATTTTATGAAAAACTAGCCGCGACTTCGTCGCTTACATCACACAACCATTGGGGGTAAAGGTTTTCGAAGAGCGACCACGAAACAGGCGACGCAGTGGAAAATGGCTTAAGAAGTTAAGACCGTTCGTTGTGGAAGACTTTGGGAGAGGCCTATGTCCAGCAGTGGACTTGATGATGATAATCTAAGGACAGTATTATCGAGACAGTAAATGGATGTACGAACATCACACAATTTAATTAGTGACGTGCACGGTGCAGTATAATTTGAACGCTTCAATAAAAAGCAGGCGTCCCTCTCTACATTGAGGGATGACGTATATCCGTCTCGCTCGCACCCTGCTCCCTAGATACAGCCTTCAGGCCAAGGGTTTGTGAGCTACATTGATTTTAACGGACCCGGGAGTTGACGCGTTTTGGGACACATCTATAAACCGATACCTACATAGAATAATGCACATACATATATGTTCATTGGACATACGTATACCTACCTACAAAGTGATTCGTAATATGTATGCTATCCCGAAAGGGGCTTTTTCTGGGGCCTTCTAACACAAGTATATATTTACTTAAAAGAAGGTCTCAACCTAGATTTTAATATTTGTAAAATTTGGTTACCGCCATAAAAACTTTTTACTTTTTTACGTTTTTAAATAGGCAATAAAGTTTGTTCTACAACTTCTCGAAATTCAAAATTTTTCATTGTAAAAACGCTATGCAAAAATCTTCGATAATAATTGCGTTTTATCTGATTTGAGCGGAATCAGTTAAAACTCAATGATTTGGCTGTCTTAGGTAGCAGCCGAACTTCTCGTACGTTTAATATTTAATTACAGAGTTGATAAAAGTTCAAAAATAGATGATTTGATAAGTAAAAAACTTAATAAGTAAAAAAAAAGTGCATAGAGTTATTCATTCTGATGAATAATATGCATCTATACTATTACGAAAGGGGCTTATTCTACAACCAATTGCCAATTAAAGTTTGTTCAACAAAAGTCATACTTTTGGAAATTTCACTTATTTGATTGAAAAAACACTAGGTATGCAAAAATCTGCTGTTTTGGGGTTAAATCAGTTCAAGTCAAGTTCAGTTTTGTTTGGTAGCAATTTTAATGTTGAACTTCTCGCACAGTTAAAATGATTTTTTGCCTCATTTTTTTTTTGTAAGGTTGCCGGGTGTCGGTGGATGGCTCAAGACCGTTCATCAACTCTTTGGGTATGTCCAGCAGTGGTCTTCTACAGGCTGATGATGATTCTTTCTTTATGTTGATAGAATAAGCCCGTTTCGGGGTACTAACATGTTACGAATCACCTTGTATATCTTTACAGATATACAAGATATACAATAGCTACCTATACGTATGTCGGTTCGATTAAATCAGCGATGTAGGTATGTATATATAGATGGAACGTGCTGGACCGTTGATGTCGAAACGAAGGGGAGGATACAGCCTACGGCTTTAATGAAACACGGACTAATTTGTGGTTTTGAATAGATATACCTATATACTAGCTACTAATGTATAGCTATATTATGACAGGCGGGAACTGTTTGTCTGTATTATTATTAACTGGACTTCAAACGAATTGTTCGCTTTTAACTTCACCCCTAATAAAAATATATTGTATTTTGTATAATTTAGCAGAATTAGAGTTATGGACTTTTTAGTAAGTACTTTTTAAGAAAATTTTGGGAAAAGAACTGAAAATATATTAAAAGGAGTCATTTCATTCTGGGCCTGGACCATGTACACTACATAGAAAAATTAGGAAAAAATAGGAGATTACAAGAAAAATACAGTTTCATTAATTTGAAGACAAATGCGATGGTACAAGAATAGTTATTCTGGTAAGTTTTTACTATGTGAACACTATTTGAAGGCCGCCATGTTGGTTTATAATTGACGTTTGACATGACATTGACATATTTTTCATGTCATTTTGTTTGATTTGATGTTTTTGTTTTGGCAGTTATATGTAGGTTGTCAAAATGACATTTCACGCACGTCCATCCGCCATATTTTTGTAGCGCTGTGTGTTGCTCTCTTTGTCGAATAAAATCTTAATGTACCTTAGAACGAAGTCAATTTAAATAAAATAACCAATTAAATACGTTTACTTTATTGCTTAGCCATATTTTAGAGTAGTGTACACAGTGCAGGCCCAGGCTCCATATATTGATGAAACGTCTCTTTTTATAAAAAAATAATAATATTTTTTTTCTCTAATATTCTTTCTTTTCGTTGTTAGAATAACCCCCTTTCGTGATGATAAAAATGTTACAAATCACCTTGTTTGAGTAGATTAAACGAAATCTAGGTTGTTGGGAATCGGAAGACAATACGCGTGACCCCAACCCCGACCCGACCTAGTCGTGGCACCTCAAGGTCTTCCCAAGGACGTCGGGAATTCGATACCAACTACTAATGTAAACTACGCGAAGCTATTTTCGTACAATCTTCAACTCAATTTAACTAGCTTACGCCCGCGACTTCGCTCGCGTGGATTGATGAGATTCCAGTTAAACAACTCTAGGTATTCAAATTTTCGTCGAAATTGGTTGAGCCGTCACGGCGTGATTGAATTTCAAACACCCAAACATCCTCACAAACTTTCGCATTGGTAATATTAGTAGGAAGTATGTTTGTTCCTTACGTCTAAGTATGTAGGTACTATTGATTAAAGTTAATTTTGAGTTTGACATTTGAGGGCGTACAATATAGCTCAACGATATCGCAAGCCTCTAAAAGTCAAACCCAAAATGTACTTTACTCAATAGACAAAAGCATCATTTTTAAATAAATTTCAGATGACATACCGCACACCGTTTGAACAGGGCTTTAATATGATAACATACCTACCTATAATGATACCCGTGCTGCACGTTGATAACAGGCTAAGAGGCCAGAGAGCCCATTTCTACTAATTCATCAGAGGGAGAGAGATATGGAGGGGCTTATTCTTCAGCCGGGAGCCTATTATTCTACTAATTCAATGGCTTCAAAATGACAATGGTTCTATGGCAAAATGGCCACTTTTGACACTTTTGGTATTCTGCTATCACAGTCGTTTATAAATAGCAGCCATTGTAATAACAATGAACCAATCAAACGATAGTTGCAATAAACGAAACTGAACGTAAATGGTACTGAATGTCATTATTATGCGATTATCATTTTGAAGTCATTGAAATAGTAGAATCGGGCCCCGGGCTTTAAGTTGCTAAAAGGCAAAGTCAAGAGTACCCTAAACCTACAAGCATGTATGAGGAATGTGATGAGAGTGAATGAAGCAAAAGAGGTATGTCAGGATCGTAGCAAGTGGAAAGCCGTTGTCTCTGCCTACCCCTATGGGAAATAGGCGGATTTTATGTATCTATGTATGCTAACACATGCGGTGTTTGTTATAGTTTGGGTCTTAGATAATTAAGGTTTGGGTATCGACAAAGACACGGAAAAGTAGGCTTTTTCATGATTGTACGTGAAAATCGATGAAGAAGCTATAAATAAGTGCCATTATGTGATGTGGAACACAACTGTACCTTCCCACACGAATATTTTATAGTCTCAATCTAGGCTAAGTTTCTACGCGAAATAGGTTTATGATGAATTATTGTACATACATACATAAAATCACGCCTATTTCCCAGAGGGCTAGGCAGAGACCACGGCCTTCCACTTGCTACGATCCTGACATACCTCTTTCGCTTCATTCACTCTCATCACATTCCTCATACATGCTCGTCGGTTTAGGGTACTCTTGACCTAGCCTTTTAGCAACTTAAAGCCTGGGGCCCGATTCTACTATTTCAATGACTTCAAAATGATAATCGCATAATAATGACAATCAGTACCATTAACTTTCAGTTACGTTTATTGCGACTATCGTTTGATTGTTTCATTGGTATCAAAATGGCTGATAATCGACTCGAGATCAATTGATAAACGACTGTGATAGCAGAATACCAAAAGTGTCAAAAGTGCCCATTTTGCCATAGAACCATTGTCATTTTGAAGCCATTGAATTAGTAGAATAATAGGCTCCCGGCTGAAGAATAAGCCCCTCCTGGCCTTGTCCAAAACGTCACCGATTTGGTCGCTAAGCGTACGCCTAGGTCTTCCCCTTCCAACGGTTCCATTCACACTCGCCTTATACACCTGTTTCGTCAATCTTCTGTCGTTCATCCTCTCTACATGACCAAACCATTATTAATTTATATATAGAATTATTGTACATATTAAGGAATAACTTAGTTGGATTATTTCACGAAAGATTTTCCTGGAAAACTTGATTGATTTATATTTCATGTCATATTCTAAGGCCCGCAACTCACACACACAACATTTCCTCAACCTGGTCACTGACCTGATACAGGATAACCAAGAAATAATCAGTGACGCGATAAGCAAGCAAGCACGTGACAGGTTGCAAGCCTACCGCCGCTTATAAGAATACTCACTGGTTTCCTTAACCGTTTTACGCACGTATAATTTAACCCCAGTATTTTCAGTCCAGCATCTGCAAATGTGTTTCAAAGTGAAACATGAACATAAACTTCCTCAAATTCAAGTCTAACTTTGCTAATTTACAGCTGAGCTATTTGCGTTCCCTTTGATTCCGTAAGCCGTAGGTACTCAACACAGCTCTCCGTGTCAACGTCAAAATAAATAATAGAGTCGGTAAAAATAACATTTTGTTACATACCTCCCTCCCTACAACCAATTTTATGTCTTTGCTACACCCAACGACAATTTTAATAACTTTCGCAAACCTATCAAATTGATAAAGTTTCTCCTTCTCGACAGTGAGGTAAAAAATAAGATATTTTTTACAAAAACTAAAAACCGACTTCTATTTCCTGAATATTTACAAGATTAATATGAACCTCTTTTTTTTGTTATCAACGTCTATGCGTTTTGCTTACCTACTGAGGATGACATTCGCCACCTACACGTTCGAATAAAAAACAAAAGTAACTATGACATCCATTCATCATCTTTAATAACTAGTTTAATGACTAATAACACCTCTTACGGCACTGACTGACTGTCTGACAATCAAACGTAGTGGTTTTATTCTCTTTGAAAATCAACGCAAAGCCTAATCCAAATCCCAAGAGTATGAAATTTGCAGGGTAGCTTCCTGTTGTAACGTATGGGTGCACAGAAAGGAATTCCCGACACATAAGGTTAAATTTTTTGAAAATTACCAGCAACCGAACGAAGTCGCGGGGATAACCATACCATACCACCGTCGAGAAATTTATATTCGGCAAGTCGTGATTTAAAAAAAAAAAAAAATAATCATTTATTGCCTTTAAGAACAAATATTAGAAAAAGAGGATACACAAAAAAATAATAATAAAAAGGCAAAGGGAGTAAATTCAGCATTTGCTGCATGCAATGCATGCAGCGCTGTTTTTCAATTTACCCCCCTCGAATAGATTTCAAGAGAAGATGACGGTTTTTAAGTTTTACGGGACCAGTAGCAATTCCTCAGGAATTAAATTAATATGGGACCACCAGCGCAAGAATTATCAAAATCGGTTTAGTATTGGCGGAGATATAGAGTAAAATACACACAAAAAAAAAAGGTTGACTTGAGAACCTCCTCCTTTTTGAAGTAGGTTAAAAACAAGAGCAAGGCCTTATTACATCTAGGTATTCAAGATGATTTATACAGCGTCATGTCAGGCGGAACTTTTAACTCGGACGCTGTAGAGCCTGGGACATGTTTTGTGTGACTGTAGGGGACCTGGGACATGTTGTGTTTGCTAGAGACCTGAGCTTGAGACTTAATCTGTCTCTTTGCCCCGCACCAAATTATATACAGTTCTTGCCCGCGTACCTATGGGTAACTAATGGAATAAACATAATGCCGCGAGAGGTCAACCGTTTAAATTTAATGAGTACAGAGCTGACCACGGTCTATTCCCAGTCTTTCCATTATAAACATCCACTTCTGATTGCGACTTCATCGATCGCGCTCGGCGACTACGGACTGACCCAATATCTTGGGGACCTGGCGGTCTAGATATAAAGATAAGCCGAAATAGTTTTTGTAATCCTGCCAGCGTTTTATAGCTCCGTTTTCTAAGGTAAGCTGGTTTTGGTCTAGCTGCCTCCAAGAACAGCAGGTAACTATAGGTTATGTTAGTTGGTAAACAGAACGGTGTAACTTAAGTAGGTAATCATTCAGTAGAGAAGAGAGTTGCACGCGGGGAGTCATCGATCCATCTAAAGATCTCGACGCTTGGCCAATTAACTGTGTAAATAGGTAAGTAGGTACACAAGACCATCGATACGGTTGTTTATGGGTACCTAGTCAAATAAAAGTACCTAATAATGTTGTAAATCAATTACCCACTATCATAAACGTATTTCGAAGTCGAAGTTAGCCATGTTCAATGGCTATCACAACATAATGCTGAGTCGGACGCCATTACATAGCATTTAAGTTTTCTTTTTTATAGTCTAAGTTTTTTATAGTCTTAGTTTGTAGTCTTAGTATAGTCCTTATGGTGTTGGGTAATTTTAGGTTTTCATAATGCTATGAATAAATATATTTCTATTCTATTCTATTCTATAAGTCAAGAATAAACCTATAAATAATAAATTACAAAATGAATGTAATTAAAATGGACTCACTTGCTGAATAATGGATGCCAAATCGGGAAGGCCGTAGGATCGTGCGGGTGCGGAGGCATCGGCAGATGCGGCGGCAGCAGCGGCGGCTCGCCGGCGCTCGTCGTGGAGCCCACCTCCGGCTCCTCGCGCCTCCGCGGCCCCAGCGCGTGCGCGGCGCGGCGCGCGCCCGCCGACGCGGACGCGGAGGCCACCATCGCCGTGTGCTGCAGCTCCTGCAGCGACTTGACACTGATGCGCGGGCGCGGCGAGCCGGCGCCGCGCGCCTCCGCCTGCTTCGCCGAATGCAGGTAGTTGTTGTTCGGGAAGTGCGGCGGCGGACTGCGCGGCGGAGGCGCGCGCGGCGCGTAGAAGGACATGGGCGGAAAGAGTGGCGGCGGAAGCGCGCGCGAGGCGCCCAGCGGCGGCGTGCGCGCCGGGCCCTTGCTGGCCGCGCCCTTGTTGAAGTGCGCGTACAAGCTGGCGAGCTCGCCGGCGGCGGCCTCCTTGGCGGCGTCGGCGGCCGCGTGCTGCTTCTGGCGCTGCGCCTGCGCCATCGCCTCCTGCCACATCACGAGCTGCAGGCGGCCGTCGAACTCGAGTGGAGGTGCAAGCGGCGCGGTGGGCAGGCCCGCGAAGCGCCCCGGGTGGAACATCTGCGAGAGGCCGGCCGCGTAGCCCGCGCCCGCGTAGCCGGCGGAGCCGAGCGCCTTCAGGAACTCCGCGTTCTGCGAGCACGCCGCCACCGCCTCGAGCTGGCTCATCTGGCTGAGATGGTACAGGTAGTTCATCTGGTAGGCAGCCGCGCTATTGGCGGCGTCGATGTCGTCCGCGAGGTGCCCCATCGAGGGGATCGGGCGCGGGTGCGCGCTGGACTCCGCCTGCTGGCTCGGCTGCGGCGTGCCGCTCGTCGGCGTGGATGTCCGCTCGTTGCTGGTCGGCTTGCCGTGCTCCGCGTGCTTCGTCGTCGACCGGTTGCTGCTCGGATCCTTCGCGGCCTCCCTCGGGTTCTCCGCCTCGGATGGCCTCCTGCATCTCTCGGTCGGCGGCTTGGTCTGCGAGTGATCGTGATTGTGGATGATCAGCTGCCTGATTTGTTCCAGCGATATCACCATCAGCTCGGGGTCTCCGATGAAGTTGGGATCCTGTAGGATCTCAGGCATGTTAAGCTGAGGCCTTTCCATGAGCAGGGCTGGTATTTCCTTGCCGGGTGCGGCGATGATGTTGTTCAATCTGTCTCTCGGAACCAGCATGTGATCGGGCAGGTTAAAGTTTTTGTTAGATTTCAGAAGTTCCAGCTGTTTCAGCGGCGGCAGCTGTTCTATTTCAGAGAGTTTCTTCTTCTGCTTGGCCTCAGCTAGTTTATTTTCACCGCATTTCTTTAGCAGGTTGCAGATCTTGGCTAGATCGTGCGACTCTCGTCTAACCCTCTTCTCTTGAGGCTCACCCGAATCCTTGTTCGCGTTTCTTATGTCATCCGAGCAGCTAGACACGGTGGGACTGGCGGACTTTCTGTGTTTGCCTAAGTTTAAAGGTACGCATTGCTGGATGGTAACTTCCGAGGTGTACATTTTTGGGGACGTTGAGGCGTACAAGGATTCCAAGAATTGCGACGGCTTACACGTTTTGTTGGTGGGAGTGTTGAAGACTTCTGGAGATGAGATCGCAGGGATGCCGCTTGGCTGCGGAGACTGCATCGCGTCTGACTCGCGGGACGGCGCACGCGGGATTTCTATCCGACGCGGCGACGCGTACGAGCTAGAGATTCGTCGGTGCATGCTCAAATCCTTAGGAAGTTCATCGTTTTTATCTGATTGTTCACTTTCGGTAGCTTCATTGGTGAACGCTAAACTTTCAAGCGCAGTCGGCACCTTCGTGGCCGTCGTCGAAGCCTCCTCGGCGTCGATCTCGAGAACCGCACTGAGATCCGTCGGCTTCTCAGGTTCCTCCCTCGGAACCTCCTTCTTAAGATTTTCCAGCTCCGATACTTCCAACTTAAAATCAATTCCCTCCATATCCGAAGCTAAAATATCGAGCTTAATATCTCCAAGATCGTTCTCATCGTTTTCGCCCTTCGGCTCTACCACTTTGGGTGTCACGGCCGCGGCCCCAGGGACCTCCACGGACGGCACCGGTACGTCACTCCGAACATCCGTGACGGATGCGATATCCTCATAGTCCTCGTAATCGAAAGCATCGGGTAAATCGGGCATCTGCTCGGTGTACATGACCTCGGCGGGTCCTCCGTCACTGCGCAACCTCCTGTCGGCGTCATCCGGCCGTGCCGGCCCCGGTTCCGGATCGAACACCTCATCCGGCACGAAGGGATCGACGACACTGGGGCGGCGCGCCGGCAGGTGACGCAGATGCAGCAGGCCTTGCGCAGCGCTGCGACTCGGCGACTCTAGCGACTCAAGCCGGTCGATGATGTCGGCGACCGGCGCGTCGCTCAGCAGCGACTCCTCGTAGTCGGCACCGGTTGCCAGCGATAATCGGTCCAGGATCTGATTGTCTTCGCAGCCCTTCTCCACAAGCGACTCCAGCAGCGCGTCCTCGTGGCTCTCGAGCGCGGGCGGCAGCAGGTAGTGCGCCTCGCTGATCGACTCGAACAGCTCATCACGGAACGCGTCCTCGCCGTCCGCTGCCTTCCCGTCGCCGTCGTCGAGCGCGAACAGCTCGCTCGGCGCCTCCTCCGGCGGCAGGAAGGCGAAGCGCGGCGCCGACATGTCCATCGTCTCCGCAGTGCCGTTCTGCTGTTGGAACGCGAATTCGGCCACCGCCAACAGGCTGTCGAGCGGCGTCGTCGGCGTCGGCTCCGGCGGCGCCGGGGCGCCTGGGGACGGCCGCGGGGACAGTGCCGTCCTAGGCGGGGAGGAAGCGTGTGGCGCGGGCGACGCGGCCGGCACCGGGCTCAAAGGGAGCGAGGGCGCTGGCGACGGCGGCGGCGACGGCGGCGGCTGCGGCGGCACTCGCGACACCGCTATTCTGTGCGAGGGAATGTGCGACTCCAGGTCGGGTGCAAGCCACGCGGGGGCCGGCTCGCCGCAGACGCGGCTCTTACGCGGCGGGCGCCGGCGCCGGCGGGCGCGCGGGCCCGGCGGCGGCGGCGGCGTTTGCGACGGCTCGGGGTGCTCACACCCGAGGCGGATGGCGTCGTACCTCGCGGTCTTCGGGTAGGCGCGCCAGCCGCTCGACGTGCGCGTTAGGTGGATGCGGTTGCGCGGGTCGTAGTCCTCGCAGTCGACGCGCTGCACCGCGCCGTCGAGCTGGCTCGCCCACAGAAACACGGGCCGAAGGCGCGGGGCGGGCGGAGGTTGGGCGGCGTGGCTGCGCGCGCGGCGACGGCGGCGCTCGGCGGCAGGGGCGGGGTGCGGTGCGCTGCGGCTGCGGGCGGCGGCGTCGGCGCGAGGGCGGGCGGCGCGAGACGAGCCGCCGCCGCCGGGCGCCCGCGATGACACTCCGGCGCGCCGCAACGCGGGAACGGGCGACGACCGCGCGGACGCGGCCCCGAGGCGGACTGGCGGCCGGCGCGCGCGAGCCCCGCCCCGCGCCCTGCCGCCCGCGCCCCACAACCCCCGCGCCCGCGCGCGCACCCCGCGCCCCGCCCGCTGATCGATCTCCACCCGCCGCTGCACCGCCGCCGCCGCCGCCGCCTGCACCCGAGAGTAAACACACAGCGGGCTCCTCGTCCCGCGACGGCTCGAGCCCGACCCGGAGCCGACCGGCGCCGGCGTCAGGCGCGGGGGGCATGCCCGCCCCCTCAGCGCGGGCCCGGTTACAGCCCCAAGGTCCGCCCGGTTAGATCCGCTCTTCCGTCTGCTCCTCGAGGTTCATTCGACGTGTGCGTGACGTTACGATAAACGGAACCCGTTCAGGAATCGGTAAGGTTGTCGGGCAAGTTCAACCGACCATGCTGTGTCGGTGGATGAGGGATAGGTAGAGCGAACGACCGACCACGTCCTAATTCATCAGTAAATTACCTACAAACGTGTTGTAATTCTATGCTACAAACAAACTCTAGGCAGATAGTAACCGTAAAGTTCGGGATTTCGGGAAAGAATGCTTTCCTGAAAATCCCAAATTATAAAATGTTTTTGTAAGTTGTAGTACCTACATTATGTATGTACCTGCATAGTTATTAAAAAACCCGGACTTCTAGATCAATAACTATTTCCGCTAGTGCTGCTCTCAAGGATACTGCGAAGCGAAGGCGCAACAGCCCGTAAAAAAACCGTTACACCCGGTTCCCACCCTGCGCAAGTTCTAACATCTCCCCCTGCTAGGAGTAGTTTCACCACCACGACGCGACGGTCGGTCGGTTAAACATTAGTTTCTTGCAATATTCTGTAGATGGCGTCTGATGGCTAAGATGTAGGTATGTTTAATATAATAGAAGAGACTAAATCCAAATTCGATGAAATTTCAGGTATAAGTCAATTCAAAAAGCAATAAAATAAAAGATACCTTCCTACTAATTGAGCTAAAGAAAAATAATTTTGAAAGTCGGGTAATCTCCCACTATGTTCAATAAAAATATAAAAGTAAAGTTTATTTTTGTCTGAAAAAAAGGCTATTGTTGTGGTACCCTTGCAATGCTGTAAATTCCATTTTGTGAAAAAGGATCATCGAAAAAATGATAGGCACGCGCGCCGTGTTTGTTGCCTGATTCTTCTAGGCTTGGTCTCGAGGAACAGGCTAGCTTCACAGTATAGTATTATGTTATGTGTGGCTTCACCTAGTTTCTAAGACGTTTCAAAGTGATCGATTTTATTGAAATAAACGCCTTTTGACTTTGACTTTGTGTTTCGGTCTCATGTGATTTACCAATACCAACACATGGCGCAGGGATCGGCAGCTTGCGTGATGGTCGTCTCACAGATTTTTTCTTCGAACCGACCTGTATATTGTCATTGACCAGTTTAAGGTGAAAAGGGCCTATGGCCGTCAGTGAAAGAATCAGTGAAGTAAAAGGATTAAAGTGGGCCTCATAGAGCCTCCTTTCGTGCTCTTAACACATGGGAAATTTTTTTAGGTTCTAGGACATGTCGAATTCCTCACAATAATGTTTTCCTTCATCCTTTCCAAATCGGTGGCGTTTTGGAAAAAGGTCAGATCAAGAGTACCCTAAACCGACGAGCATGTATGAGGTATTTGATGAGAGTGAATGAAGCAAAAGAGGTATGTCAGGATCGTAGCAAGTGGAAAGCCGAGGTCTCTACCCCTCTGGGAAATGGGCGTGATTTTATGTATGTAAAAAAAAAAGTTTTTCTTCACCGTTTGAGAGCACTAGTACAGCGCACAAAAAATTTCCGAATGGCAAATCCATTGGTGCTCTACCGGGATTCGAACCACGAGCAGTGCTCTCACTCGAGGTCGGTGATGCGCGTGTTACCTCTAGTATTGCAAGCTTCCTCTGATTATTAAAACTATGTAATTTTTTGATTTAATATTTATTGTACCTACTTATTATGTAGCTTATTTTAGGTGTACAAGTTTGTACATATTCTTACCTTAAGTTCCTTTGTATTAAAGACTAGAATTGGAATGTTATTGAATATAACAAGAACACAATCTATTGATCTATTGATTTTAGATTGAAATATTTACAAAATGAAGCCTAGGTTTCCAGAACATAAAAATACGTTTTTTATACATAACATAAGTAGTACATAGTAATTTAAAATCACTCTCAAAAATTATTGTGAATCAGTCATTAATAAATCAAGGTTCTAGGCTATCCATAAAACATCGTATTCACTATAGTTAAAGACAATAAAGGCGTAATTTCTACTATATTAACTTTGCTATAGTCTAACAAATAATTAGTTTCACTAATTACCAGTTCTCTTATGTCACAACGCGTAATAATGTTGCCACATTCAGTCCGTCAGTGCTGTAATAGATCACATCAATATATGTTTTTTTTTTAATTTATTTTTTTAAATAAATTAACTTTTAACTGATCATCTCATTATAGCATAACTAAAGCCTTAAAATTAAGTGGATTAGCACAAATTGTGATGCCAGCTCACCGCGGCCTACCGAAAAAAATGCGACGAACGTAGCGCGATCGAGTAATAGCGTAGACAGACTCCACACTCGTGACTCGCCACGATTAGTCCACATTAGGGATTGCAAAATCGGGTAGTTTTTAAGGAACCGGGAATACCGGGAAGCTTCACATAGGGAACCGGGAATTCCCGGGTATTTCGGGAAAAATATTTTACGTCTAGGCGAAAGGTTTAAAGTTAAACTGTCATAGCTTAATATTAACCAACCGCACATACTTTTGCATGTCGCAGGTTCTGATCAAAAGGATAGAATAAAGCTATATCACTGTTGATCTGTTTAATAATTTAAGCATGTAAGGTAAGGAAGGATATTGTTGATTTTTATGCAAGAAAAACAATGTAAAATTTCATAAAAAAAACTGCATTTATGTTCGACTGAGTAGGTATAAAAAGAGGGGAAATGAATGAAAAATAAATAAGTATCAATTGAAATGTTTTTATTAAAGACAATTTTTAAAATATAGAAAAATACTTTGAAACCTACCAATGCAGTTTTTTTTATGAAATTTTACATTGTTTTTCTTGCATAAAAATCAACAATATCCTTACCTTACATGCTTAAATTATTAAACAGATCAACAGTGATATAGCTTTATTCTATCCTTTTGATCAGAACCTGCGACATGCAAAAGTATGTGCGGTTGGTTAATATTAAGCTATGACAGTTTAAACCTTTCGCCTAGACGTAAAATATTTTTCCCGAAATTTCCCGAAAGAACCGGGAAACGGTTTATGATTTCCCGGTTCCTAAATTGGCAAAAAAAAAACTGGAATTCCCGGGCATTTCGGGACCGGGAATTCCCGGGACCAAACCCTAGTCCACATATCGCATGCTGTGTTCACTGTTATTAGAAATTGCATTTTAAATGTCGATAGCACACAATTGAAATAAAGCATTGTAATGTGCATATTTCAAGTGGTGAACCAAATAAAAAAAAAATTGTGACTCAATAATTATGATTCATCAGATCAGTTGTTCATTTTATAACTTCACTATTCAATTTTCGCCAAAAAATGGCAGCACCATAACTGTCAAAACGTGAATATGATTATTTGTAAGACTATACAATTACAAGGTGATTCATAACATGTCTGCCAACCATCCCGAAAGGGGGTTATCCTATCAACAAAAACAAAAGAACTTAGCGAAAAAAACCATCAACATTTTTTTCCCCCAAACCTCAAATTACCTGTTTCGGGATAGCATACATATTGTGAATCACCTTGTAGACTGAGGTGACAGACTCGTCACTTCGATTCTGTACGCCAAAGCGCCATCTATTTTCACAATATTAGCAACTCTTATGTTCATATCTTCTTGTTCATGATCTTGTACTCGTGCAGAGTTTTGAGCAGGTACAGTGAGCCGGCGACGACGACACACGCAGTAACAGTTGCCACCAGGTAGTAGCTGGACGTGTTCCCTACTGGCACTTCTAGGAGCAGGGTGTCGGTGAGCTGGAATTGATAAGGTTCAGTTAAATAGGAACCAAGTTTGCCTCCATACAACATTAAAAAAAAAGTTATGTACTTCTCATTCTATCAACAAAGACCATTATGTACACGACAATATAAAAAAAAATACTCAATTGAAATGAAATGAATCCTATTGTTCTAAATTGTTTTTATTCCATATAATTTAATTATTCTGTCAAATTAGTCTGTGTCCAGTAGTGCAATTGCGTAAGCGAAATGGTAATGAAGTTCACAATTATGAGGAAGATTTTATCAATTTTAGCGACATTTGTTTTACAAACATGAAAAGGCAGAAGCTAAGTTGTTGAAGTTTTCCCTTGTCAAGTTTGGAAAGATTTAAATGTTGCTAAGATTGTTAAAATGGCCTAGTATCAGTAGTCCGATGATTTAGTCCGATGTTACCCTCAAAGTTTCGAACTTCATTGCCATTACGCTTACACAATTGCACCACTGGTTGATGTATGGTGTTGTGTAAAATACATACCACAGTAACAGGTATTTGCCTCCAGATACACTTTTCTTTAGAGCTTCCGCTGCATAGGAATGTCATGGAAGATTCTGTCTGACATTTCTCTAGCCTGCGGTCTGGACAGCGCAGGTACAACAGAGGGGGTTCAATTTCATTGCGTGCAAAGCTGGAACCATAATGATAAAAATAAAAAATAAATTAAAAAAAGGGCATTTATTCATAATTCCTACATACAGTTATAAAGATACATACATGATATAATTACAGAAAAACAAGTTTTGGTATGTAGTAGACAGGTGAAATGGTCGAGGGCTCAGCTACGCTGCTTTTCAGCCTCGCCATAAAATGTCTACCGTCGAGATGATGAGATACACTCAATTATCACAGCATCATACCCTCATCGAGGTTCTACCATCGGACCTCGCGTCACCGGAATAAGACTCATCCGCACCTCATCGACACGTGAGTCTGATCCTTTCTTCCCCAACTGTGCAAGTTGTGGAATGAGCTTCCTTCCGAGGTTTTTCCACTAACCCACAACATAAAGGGCTTCAAGAAAAATACAAAAATATTTCTCCAGGGCAGGCAACGCATTCCTAGAACTTAAAAATTCGAAGACATGTGCACTAAAGGAGCCTCAAAGAGGCGCACTTAAATCCTTTCACTACACTGATTGTATCATCGACAGTCATAGGCCCTTTTTAGGGCTTCCATACCTCAACATGCCAGCTGATTCTACTATTTCAATGACTTCAAAATGATAATCGCATGATAATGTACGCACCATTATCTTTCGGTTACGATTGCCGCCATTTTCGTTTCATTCATTTGCTTTGGTTTTCATTAGTTTTACAATGATTACCATTCATAAACAACTGTGATAGCAGAATACCAAAAGTGTCAAAAATGCCCATTTTGCCATCGAACCATTGTCATTTTGAAGCCATTCAATTAGTAGAATTGGGGTCCTGGTCACTGACCTAATACAGGATGAACAAGAAAGAACCAGTGACACGACAAGAAGAACAAGAGACAACAAGCAAGCTAGCAGTATAACCTACCCGCCTTCTGCTGTGGAGTGATGGTACCGAGCGTGGACAGGCAGCCAGGTACTAGCCTGGCCAGCAGTCAGTTTACTGATGATGAAGACACTTGTGGACTGTGACTCTTCAGCCGGCAGCTCTATGTTCACCCGATTCTTTGGTATGGCGATTAGCTGAAACATAATATTATATGTATACTAGCTTCCGCCCGTGGTACCTAGATAAAAAGTAGCATATATACTATTCTAGGTACCTATAGAACTCTATCTATTCCAAGTTAACCTAATATAATACCTAACTAAACTTACCTGTCCTACTTACCTAATGGCGAACATTAGGTTCACCATTTTTCAGAATACTGTTCAGCATAATTTGGTCTCCACAGCACAGGGAATCCTAGTGTGGAGATCAAAGTTATTGCATAGCTACCTACCATACTTATAAATTAATTTAAATGTATACTTACCTATCTAACTACTTTGCCTAATCAAGGCCAATATAATTGATAAATGAAAAAAAAAAAAAAAAGTTTCATCGAAATTGGTTGAGCCGTTACGGCGTGATTGAATAACAAACATCCAAACATCCTTTCGCATTTATAATATTATAGTAGGATATATTTTGCAGTGACTCACGGATTTCCTTGTATGATATTGACCGCAAATCTAACTTTGTCATGTAATAATCAGTTTTAGGGGTAAAAACATCAAAATTCTTAATTTTTAGACTTTGTTCCTTTATTCGCAGTACCTGAAGTAGACACCTAGCTAGTCTACCTACTTACTTTTCTTTTTTGCCTGTGTGTACCTAATAAATATAAATAATTTGACTTGTGTGATATGGACTATGTAAGTTGTCTGAAATAAATGAATTTATTTATTATTATTTATTTATGTCACAAAAGCTCTATTCCTAAGTTGATACTTTTAGGCGTTTCTGAGAAAAAGGGTCATGATAGACAGACAAACGGACAACAAAATGATCCTCTATGGATTCCGTTAAAAAAAAAAAAAAAAGATATGGAAGCCTAAAATGCTTGTCAAAATACCTTATGAACTCTCTTAAAGTCTCCCAGTTCATCAGGGTTGGCAAATACTCCGGCGGGCAGCAACTGATCCAATCCCAAGATGCAGTTTTCATACAAGTGCCTATTTACATCAGTGTCAAATTCTACTCTGTATGTTATGTTCCTGGAATAGAAACACATTGCTCAGTGTTAGAAATGATGAAGTATTATATTATTATAAAATAAACTTTATTTACAGAAAGAAACTTAAATACAAGTTAATATTTACAAAATACACAAGAAACAGTTGAGCCATCTAAAGACCGTTACAAACGAACTATAGATAGCTCAACTGATTATATTATTTGTAATATTTTTTCATAATAATGGCTGTTGACAACCTCGGTAGCTTAGAGGGCGGGGGCGCGCCTGAGATGCAAGGCATGTGGATTCCATTTCCGCTGCAGGACAAATGTTGTACTCAGTTTCTGATATCCACAACACAGGGAATCCTAGTGGGGGGTCAAGACTGTAAATGTGATGACTGTTCAGGGCTATTTTTTTTTGTTTTTCTTGGTTATTGCAGAATTTTAGCTACAATAAAAATATTTACTGTCATTAACGACTGGCTTGTGCACATTTTTTATTATTATCAATAACTAGCTTTCAGCCAGCAGCTTCGCTCGCGTGGTACCTATAAAAAAAGTAGGATTATGCTATTCTAGGTAAAGTACTCTTTAAATTCAAATTTTCAACAAAATCGGTTGAGCTGTTACGGCGTGATTGAATAACAAACATCCACACAAACTTTCGCATTATAATATTAGTAGGATTATCACTGAACCCTGTGTGAATTAATATGAAACAAGAAAATAACCAGCTATAGGTACTTCAGCCAAATTCTATGTGCAATGTTTGTAAACAATTTTGGACAGAATTGGCATATTTGCCGATTTGTGATCACTCCTGGCGATATAAAACGGCTGGCTGGGGTGGTTTGGGTACTTATTGTATACATTGCACGACTGTTCTAAATTTTTGAATGGCAAAATGAAAGAATGGAAGTAGCTACCTGTGGAAGCCTTCATTCTCGAGATATTGCTCAAGCTTTACGTCGAATAAACAATTATTTGCGGAAAACCCGGCGACAAGAGATAGGACAATCGTGAGACACACCAGAAACATTGTTTTCGAGTTAAACTAATACAAAAGAACTATGTGAGATGTTAAAACCAACCAAAGAGAATTTATCTACGTTACTTTAGGTTAGACTACAAAGTTACTACCTATTCTACGTTTTATCCCGTTTAATTTATTTAGAGCTACAATCCAAAACAAGTACGTAACGTAAACCAACCACCTTTTGAGTTCTGTCTGTCAGTGTCATAGGAATGATTATGTTTTTTTTTAAATGTTTTTCCCTTTTGGCTGGCTATGGCATCTAAAAAAAATGGCTACGGAAAATCACTAAAATGAGTGATGTGATGTAGACTATAGCGAAAAAAAAGTGGGCATGGGCGGGGCACATTGCTAGAATGGACGTGACCCGCTGGACCAGAAGAACCCTGGAATGGAGACCCAGAGCGGATACCCGGGGACGAGGCAACCCCCTAACCGCTGAGTAGACGTCATCAGACGCCACGGAGGCCATGACTGGATGAGACTGGCACAAGATCGCCAGGAATGGAGAAGAAGGGAAGAGGCCTATATCCAAGATTGGATGTCAAAGAGGCCACCATGATGATGATGATGACGATGATGGCATCTAAGGCCTTACCGCCAAGTCAAACGTGTATTTTTTCTTGTTATTAATTGTTTATCTTTCTTCATTTTTTTTCTTAATTATGGTCAATACAAGTTCAGTTTTAATAAGATTTGATGGTGGCTATTTTACTAAAACCTCGCGGGACCTCTTGGCGCCAACTCGAAAATTGACGATACACACAATCATTCACTTCACTTGTGTGGGTTACTCAAACAATATTACGCAAAACACCACCATAATTACACAGTATTATTCAATTTAACACTAGTTTTGACAATTAAATTGAGACATCACTTCACATGACTAGTGATAATTCGAGCGATGACATGGAATTATTACTTCTCCAGTCACATAGACGTCAGAATCACTTAAAATTACTTTTTATTCGTTCATTTTTCAACAGTTTCTCGAAACCAATCGCCTGGCGACCAGCATGTCGAGTCGCCAGGAGACTAGTTACAAACGCGTTCCTTTTGAGTAGCGCCGTGGACGGACGCGCATTGAAATACACTCGAGAGCATAGAAATCGCACATAGCGGAATTTTCCTACATTTTAATTTCGACCCTTATTTTTTTTTAAATTAATGTGATGTTGCAAATATAACTTAAATTAAATTGAAGTACACACTGTTAGCTTCCTAAAAACACAAAATGTCTAGCCTTGACCTTCGAAATCATAACAGTGGCAACTAAACAATAGAATGGCCTAAATTAGCTCGTTTCAGGTAGCTCGGTTTGTGGGACTTTAAGCAGGTATAAAACGATAAAGGATGATTGAAATTACATCATTTGCATACCAACTCCCAGGCAGAAAGGTCCTTTAACGAATACGTCATCTCTCTAAACAAGAAAATGGATACCACACCAGAAGCAGCGTCTCAAGTGGTTGCACTTATCGAAGCTGGACAGAACCAAAGTCAAGTGGCTCGTCAATTAAATTTGAGCAGATATGCTGTTCGACGTGTATACCAGCGATATCAGCAAACTGGTGGCTATACCAGGCGACCAGGAACAGGCCGAAAACGTGCGACAACACAGCGCGATGACCGTTTCCTTGTGAATACATCACTACGAAATCGCCGGTTGAATGCAGTTCAACTCGGACAGCAGCTCCAGGAAGTTAGAGAAGTGGAAGTCAGTCGGTGGACCGTTAGAAGAAGACTAGCCGAAGGAGGTCTGACAGCGCACAGACCAGCAACTGGCCCAAAATTGACCCCAGCGCACAGACAAGCACGCCTTCAGTTTGCTCGAAATCACGTTAATTGGACTATGGATCAATGGCAGGCAGTCCTCTTCTCCGACGAGTGCAGGATGTGCCTTCATGGTAACGACGGACGAGGTAGAGTCTACCGAAGATCTGGTGAGCGTTTTGCTCAATGTTGCATCTCCGAACGGGTCGCATACGGCGGTGGTTCGTGTATGTTCTGGGGAGGCATTTCTCTGGAAGCGAAAACCGAACTTGTCTTCATCACAGGGCCCGATACCGACCGTCGATCGGGTGGATTGACTTCCCAACGTTACGTTGAGGAGATCCTGGAAGAACATGTTGTGCCCTTTTCTGGATTTATCGGCGAAAACTTCGTTTTTATGCAGGATAACGCTAGACCACACACCGCTGCTATAGTACGCCAGTACTTGGAGGAGGTTGAACTACTCATTATGGCGTGGCCTGCTCGAAGCCCAGATCTCAATCCCATTGAGCACTTATGGGACGAACTAAAGAAACGAGTAAGAGCTAGAAACGCAGCGCCTACGAGTCTCAGAGAGCTCCAAACCGCGATCAAGGAAGAATGGGACAGCATACCGCAGGATTTCGTAAAAAAATTGATTTCTTCAATGAAACAGCGAATGGAAGCTGTTATTCAGGCTAGGGGAGGCAATACCTCGTATTAATAAATCGATACATTCACAAATTTATTGTTTTTTTAACCTTTTATACCTGCCCAAAGTCCCACAAACAGCGCTACTTGAAACGAGCTAATTTAGGCCATTCTATTGTTTAGTTGCCACTGTTATGATTTCGAAGGTCAAGGCTAGACATTTTGTGTTTTTAGGAAGCTAACAGTGTGTACTTCAATTTAATTTAAGTTATTTTTGCAACATCACATTAATTTAAAAAAAAATAAGCGTCGAAATTAAAATGTTGGAAAATTCCGCTATGTGCGATTTCTATGCTCTCGAGTGTACTAGTGCTATCGCAGTCAGGCTACTCATAAGTGACTACAGTTTCAGTCGCGTTCCTTTTGAGTCGCGCCGTGGACGAAGGGGCTTAGGGTTCTTGGACCAGGGGCTATGGTGTTCGGTTCCTCTTCAAGAGTTCTTCTTAAGGCAGTGAATCCAGTGATACTATGTTAGATGTTAGCTTGAATAATTTCAATTTTGTTTAGTACCTATATTTGCAGGTTTTTTAGAGTCTCTCGTGATTGTGGAAGTATTATTGTTATTTTGTTTAGATTTATAAGTTTTCCTTATTTAACATCATTGTGACATAGTTATGTGGGGGAGGGGGTTATAATGGAAGTTCGTTGCCGAATATCTTAATGCGATTGCGAAGACCGCTTCAGACAGAAGGGGCGGACGACATGAGACTGAGGCCTGAAAGCCTCCCTCGTCATCCACGCCTAACTGCCGGTCTATGTCTTACTGCGACCCCTCCCAATCGCCATCACACCCTCCAAAGCTTGCGAGTGCGCCGCTGCTTGCGCATGGCGCCACCGACTCGGATTACTCGGACCTGTTCCAGCTGCTGTTACATGCGCCGAGGACGAGAGGCTTGGTGCCGCACAGCAGGGCGCATCCTGTGTCGTTCCAGACGACTCTGACGCCGACATCCCTGTAGTATCTGCTGGAAAGGCATTTCTTTCATTCATTTGATGGCTTCTGCTGTATTGCAGATATTACAGTGATTACAGTCAATATTGCCAATGTGAAGTCTACAATTCTGTTGATGTTGCTTTGCAACATGCGTTGTGACGTTTCCTTCAAAACTTCAAACCACATTTTTCGAAAATCAACTACCTACAAACTTGAAAAAACAAACACTTAGCTGGGAAAACAGAGAGGTGGCTGTCCCTAATTTGGTTGAATTATAAAATGAGTATGAGGTTGATTAAAACCTTTGACAATTGCTGGCTGTCGTCATAGAATAGAAACTAGAACTCTATTTGCGGCGTAGCGGCTCCCCCGGGCTCCCCCTAATAGCGCGCAGGCGCCGCCGGCGCCGGCGCGCGGCGAAGTTCGAGCGAACAAAGCCGCCGCTCAGCCAGCCAGACCACACCACACGCACGATACTTGTCTTGTTCTGTACTTTACTACTTACTTTTCTAGTACACCGAGACGAACCGGTGTAACAGAATTGTATCTTTTTAGTTCCGACTTTTTTCGTGAGGACTGTTACGTTCCGTGCGCCGCCGACGGACGACGAGCACGGCCGGCCCACCGCTTTGACTTGCCTGAGTCACTTCAGTCACTTACGCACGGAGGACATGGTGTGTGTGCAGTGACAATGAGTTGCGGAATGTGCGGGGATATTACGGCACAGTTGGTCTCTCAGATTGGTGAGGGATGTTAGGTAGGCAAGGTATACTCAATATATATTTTTTGAATAAAAATAAAGTAGGTACCTATGTTATTGTACAGTTTAAAATATTTTAATTACTGCTTGGTACCAAAGATGATTAGTGGAAAGGTTTCTACTACCTACCTACTTATCTATTAATAACAAATGATGTAGATTAGGAAATCATGGTAGCTACCTACTTACCGCCTCAGTATGACAATTATCTATATTTTATCCAGACCTAACCTTTCACTATGATATTGTACTAAGAAACTAAAATCCACCTTGATTGGCATACTAGGTGGTAATTTATCATATGCTAAGGAAAAGCAAAGATCTGCAGCATGAATCTCAGTTACCTGGAATCAAGTTATATTCAAGAAGAAAGGCCCTCATTTTATTTGTATTTTATCATTATTATGATGGTCAATATCCCTACATATTTCTGTTTTTATTTCTTAGTTTTCTTTCGATTGTATTATTATGTAAAATGCTTTGGTTATCTGTCCCGAAAAACCAGTAGGCAACTGATAGCGACCCTACCGCTGATCAGAACAATCAAGCAAGTAGAGCCGTCAGCCAGCCGGTTACCTTACCTTACCTCAGTTTACGTATACGGTTGCTGCAGTGAGCTTGTGTATGTTTCACGCAATAAAAACTTATAAAATATCGGCCCCTAACTTTTCACGTGTTTTGCCGCAATAGTAACTTTAAGTGATAGCTAAGCAAGGACGTTTCTGAGGTTGGTGAGTTTTTTTAGGTGTGAAATTGGCATGCATTGAGTAACGGTCTGCTTTGAGTGTGGGACGCTGTTTTCGCATCTTGTTGTTTTCTAAGTCTGACATATTTCTTGTTCTATACCTACCTGTACACATAATTAAAGGCTGTTTAAAAGAGATTGCTACACTTACATAATATAAGTGAACTAGGTAGGTTCTTATTTGATGTTACAATCAGTTAAGTATACAATAATAATTAAAAAATATTATGAACTGTGTTCTGTGACCATCACACCGTGTTGTTTCTCATTAACCATAATTTATTGCTAGGAGATAATAAATTAAGTAAAATGCGGGCACAATCAGCTGAATAAAATTTTTAATTCTTTATAATATAATAGGGGCAAACTTATCGACATTAACAAAAATGTCTTAAAATCGATGTAAGAGGTGCACTGTGTCACTTACATTAACAACCTATTAACATGAACAAATCAAGGACTAGCATTGACAATAGAATCATTAGTCATTGCAAGCTGAAGTAATAATGTTATATAGATTTTTATTCTGGATAGGGCCATGTAATGCTCTGTACCACCTATTCTATACCTACCAAATAAACATAAAAATTGATCGAGCCGTTTTGGAGGAGTGCGGCTATAAACACCGTGATACGTACTATATTTTTATTTATTAGATTGTGCACAGACAGGTCCTTAAGTGTAGCTAGTAAAAATAATAAACAAAATTGGGTAAGATGTTAAATATATGAGCAACTATTAAAGTTTCATCGAAACAATAGCTAATTTTAATTTAGGCATTATTTTCACTTATTTTCAAGTTTCCTTGACTGAAAGTTACTAGACCGTCAATAATTAGTTGCATTTTAATATTGCACTGACTTTGTACCGACTGGCCTTGCTATGGATGACGACCTCGATGGCGTAGCGGGCGACTGCCCGGCTGAGACGCAAGGACTGCGGGTTCCCACTGCGGGACAAATGTTTGCATGATCTTCAAATATTTGTTCCGGGTCTGAGTGTTGTGGTACCATGGTACTCGTAGTTTCTGATAGCGTCACAGGGAATCCTAGTGTGGTGTCAGGACAATGTATGTGACTGTTGGGTGTTATTTAAATATAATTATTATTATACATGGGCGCCCTTAACATTTACTGCCTAGAGTTTTTTACAAACATCGCTATATACATTGATACACCGAGGGTTGTTTTGCGGAAATAGATTTCTGAGTGCAGATACAGCTTACGTGACCTTAAAAAGGAACATACCCTGAAAACAGGTTTCATGGTCTCGTGGCAGATACTACGAATCGATTAATATTATAATTGTCTTATGGCAACGATTACTTTTTATTAAAATAATAGGTACCTATGCCTGGGTAAATAAGTAGCTTACTTGGCATAACTGTTTCCATTGTTTAGTTGGTTTGTCTGGTAAAATTAAAAGCAGCGTATTAAGTTCCAAAACATTTGACGAAAATCAGCTTTTTTTTAAATTATAATAACGTAGGTATACATAATGTATTAGGACAGTTAATATCTAGGTAATCTAACCTTCCAATATATTAAATGTATTATAGCTTGCCTACTCTTATTTATTTTGTGCCATAGTAACATACTTAAATAATTTCTTTTTTAAATAATTTATATCGCTACATACGCTAAGCCAGTATTATAAATTATCTTTTATAAATTACCTATAATTTTTGCTAGGTCCATGTTTTTATATCTTCTGCCTTTAAAACTTATCTACAAAATATAAAAAAGCATTAGATTTTATACCTTAAAAAAACTGCTGTCACTTGTCTATAACAGAACCTCCGTAATGTCCTTAAATTACTGAACTGATGGTCTCCCTGGAAAAATGGATTCTAAATATTTTTTACGATATTTTTGGCATAAATGTAACCAACACAAAGGAGCAAAATTTCTCCACAATTTCCAATCTCGAGTCAGCCCTGTGGCCAATCGAAGCGAATTATTAAAATCCCTTTTTGTTTTTTTCCTCATTATCGGTTTGCTTTGATAATAGGTTTACCAAATATAACTACCTAGGTAGTTAAGGGTAGGTGCCTAGTAGGTAGACCTACTAAGCACGTACCCTTAACTTAGGTACTTAACTTACATACAAAGATTACCTACACGGCTCGGCGAACTTAAATATTTCACCGCGCTGTCAGATGGCTGTTAGTATAATATTAAATAGTCTTTTGTTTTACTGTCGTTTATACACAACTGTGGGCCGAGCACGAATATTTCACGATAGCTACATACGCTAACGAAACGGTAGCAATTGTCAAATAATAAACATTAAAAGATTTTAAGCATGTTATTGGCTAATATTTGACTTTTACGATCGTATCGCTATTCGCTATGCAATAACGTTATCGCGCATTTCGTGCTAGGGGCACTGGAAGGTTTTTTTACCAGGGTCCAGGATGCAGGTCTTGTAGTTTTTTTTAATAATTTAGTTTTTTCGTTTCTCTGTCTATAGCTTGTGTAACTAAAAATGGCGCCTACAAAAACCAGTAATCTATTAATTTTTCATTTGAGAAGTGAGAACGCACTGTATTTGTAGACTAGGGGCTAGGTAACGAGCGTTACCAGCTGCAACACCTCGGTATGTAAGTACCTATTAATAATCTACAATAAATCAATTTGAGTTGAAACATTACTCAGCTATTTTGTTTAAACAACTGCCGAGAGCATAGTAAAGTAGGTATTGTTTGTTGTAGATACCTCTACCGCCTACCTACCTAACTAGGCCTGCCTACCTACTTTTAAAGGTTACCTACCTACTTACTAGCTATAAATTCGTAACGATGTCAACTCGTTTGTAAAACCTATTTACCTACGAGACTACAACCCTTGTAGGTATCACAAATTCACAATGTACCTACGATATACGTACCTCATCATCATCATTATCAGCCTGTAGAAGTCCTGGACATAGGCCAACTGCTGGACATAGGCCTCCCCCAAAGAGTTCCATGACGAACGGTCTTGAGCCTTCTCCATCCACCGACTTCCCGCAACCTTCACAATGTCGTCGGTCCATCGGGTGGGGGGCCTTCCAACACTGCGTCGCCCGGTTCGTGGTCGCCATTCGAGAACCTTTACTCCCCAACGGTTGTCGGTTCTGCGAGCTATATGGCCTGCCCACTGCCACTTCAACTTGCTAATTCTGAGAGCTATGTCGGTGACCTTCGTTCTCCTACGGATTTCCTCATTTCGGATCTTATCACGTAGTGAAACTCCAAGCATAGCTCTCTCCATAAGCCGTTGCGCGACTTTGAGCTTGTATATGAGGCCTATAGTTAACGACCAAGTTTCAGTGCCATAAGTCATCACTGGCATACGTACCTACTTACCTACTATTTCGCAGAGAACAGGATTGAAATTTGCATACTTATATTATTATAGAGCTGTTCTTTTTAGGGTTCCGTACCACATTTGGAAACACGGAACCCTTATGGGATCACTTTGTTGTCCGTCTGTCTGTCTGTCTGTCCGTCTGTCAAGACCCTTTTTTTCATAAAATTCCGCTGTTCAGCTCGGACTCAATTATACAGTTAATAATATTACTTACAAGAACCGGGCGACGACGGCGACGCAGTGTTTGAAGGCCCCCCACCCGATGGACCGGCGACATTGTGCAGGTTGCCGGAAATCGGTGGATGGAAAAGGCCGTTCATCGCGGAACTCTTTGGGGGAGGCCTATGACCACCAAAATTTTACCAATCGTGTCCGGAATATTATGTCATAAAAATCAAAACTGTGCGTTTTGCGGTTATGAGAAAAAACAGTTGAAAACCCAACAAAAATTATCCCAAAAAAATAATCCCTCGCCCTAACAGCTAGTAATCAACATTTTACTTGAGGTACTTGTAATACTCACTACCTTCTAGCCGAGTTCTAATGACAGTGAGGCAATGCTGAGGCACTGGAATGCCGTGACCCACAAATTGGGCACGCGCGTGTACACATTACTTATTCAATTTAAGCTAGTCTGTCTACTTTTTGCCTAGGCACTGGCAACCGAATGCTAGTTAGGTATGCTAAGGCTCCGAACGGGTTAGTCTGGTTAGCCTCCATCTACATGTATGAAGAGGTACCTACCTAGGTACCACCCTTAGGCCCTTGTTGACCAATACTACCGAAAGGGGTAAAGCATATAAGTAAATTCTTAACGTAAATAATATCAATCAGCGATTAATCCTACTTCCTACCTTAGATAATATATAATCATTATATAAGCTTCCTAGCTTCCTACTAATATTTTAAATCCGAAGGTTTGTGTTTGTGGTTCAATCCCGCCGTAACGGCTCAACCAATTTCGATGAAACTTGGAATAGCTATTCTAGGTAAAGAAATATATGTATTTCAAGTTTCAACGAAATCTTTTGAGCCGTTACGACGTGATTGAATAACAAACATTTAAACATCCTCACAAACTTTCGCAACTTTTCGCATATTTAGAATATTCGTAGGATTTGTTTTTAAATGCTATACCTACGTAGGCAAACATGCTTACGGCCCTCCTGATGGTAAGTGGTTACCGTCGCCTATAAACAGCAACACCTGGAGCATTACTAATGCGTTGCCTGCCGAACCCCTCTCCCCCTAAAGAGCTCAGATTACTAAACGTAAGAGAAGTTCTTCATCAAGATTGCTACCTTAAGTTTGGATGGATGGATGTTTGTTAATACAAAACGTCTGAACGTTCTTTTTTTTTTTTTTTTTATACAATATAGGCTAACGTATGACCACGATCTCACCTGATGTTAAGTAATGATGTGGTCTACGGTGTAGCACGTTTGCCTAGAAGAAACCTATTCACTCTGGTCTTGAAGACACCCATATTATAGGTATTCGGAAACACAGACGCCGGCTTTTGGCTGTCCGCATTATAAAGGTAGACGCAAAGCGCTTGGTGCGGCAAGGTGGTATATCAACCATGAACGGATGTCGCGTCTCCGTGCGTCTGGTTGTCCGATGATGGAATGGGGATGGGGGGACTAAATCAAAGAGTTTAATCGCACACTCTCCGAAATGTATCCTATAAAAGACCGATAGGCTGGCTACTCGGCGACGAAAAAAAATAATCTGGGTGAAATTTGGTACAGGGATAGATAATACTACTTAGAGCGAAGACGAGGGCGCAAGCTAGTAATAAATTATGTACTTAGGTAGGTACCCTACCTATTTAGTTTCATTTTGCAATAATTAATCGACCTAGATAGCTGGAATGACGATGTCTACACCGCTATGCGACGCGATCAGAAAAAAAAACAAACGTCACTGAATAAATAATTCGCAAGACAATACAAAATATCGCAGAAGCCATGACAGTTATTGCTGATTGGTAATTCTAAGTAATTAGTTATTTCTAAGGTCGTTACAAGACCCTGCTAACGTAGTTACCTAGCTAACCTACCTTCATAAATGGGTGGTTATCGTAACCCTTAGATATATCATCTAAGTCGTAACCATTCGGTTAGGTAACCATTAAGTGTACAAGGTGATTCGTAAATGTATCTTAGATATATCCCGAAATGGGCTTAATTAATCTACACCCAGTTGGCAATAAAGTTTGTTCTACGTCTTTTGGAAATTCGGCATTTTTCATCGAAAACTCAAAAATCGTCTGTTTGGGTTTGAATTAGTTCAAACTTAATTATACAGCTGTTTCGAAATTCTCATACGTTTAATAATTAATAAAAAATAAAAAAAATATTCCGGACATATCACACACGGTCAACTGATCCCAAACTAGGCATAGCCTGTACAATGGGTAACAGAGACTGATATACATAATAGATATTTAATTAACACCCAGACACAGAACAAACATCTGTGTTCATCACACAAATGTTTGTCCAGTGCGGGAATCGAACCCGCGACCTCTAGCGCTGAAAGCAGAGTTACTACCAACTGAGCTATGAGGCCAGTCATATATTAAGTCAATTATTTTTAAAGAGGGTGAAATGAATAAATGTGCCTACGTCTTGATTAGAAGTGGCTAGGCCCCATGTTATTGCGTCCAACGCCAGCCTAATCAGATCCCACTCACTGGAATCCAGTCATAAAACTCGCAATTTACTCGGTTGGAAACACAACTTGATTTCCCCAAGTTACATAATAACTTCTAAACCTATTAGCTAGAGTTTAAAATTGATTGATTTCGAAAACAATGGCCTGATGGGTAGCTTCCTCCGTTTAGAATTTTAATGTGTGGATTATTATGTCATTTGCAGTTATGCAGTCATCGTTTTTATTTTAGGAGCTATTTATTGCTCACTATCCTGTATATATGTATATAGGTATATATATTTATTCGGAATATTATGTATAACAAACAAATTAAGAAATAATCCTAAATATACTAACCTAATCTAAATAACTATTTAACTAACGAAAAATTATTAAAATTATCCTTTTAAAACTTTGACTCATATAAAATATTACTACTATTAATAAATTCGAAAGTTTCGATAGTTATATGTATGGATAAAAGAAAGAAAAAACTGGAGGTAGGTTAAGTACATACATAAGAGTATAGGTAGGCAGAAAAGTCTAAATGACAATGGCGGCGAATATGTACGGAGATGTGGTTACAAACTGGGATAAGGACTCAGCATAATGCGCCGCAGACTTGTGAGCGCTGATAGATAGATAGATAAATTATTTATTTGACACACACAAATACAGCACAGACAGAGATAAAAGCAAACGGAAGAAACAACAGTAGGTAACAATCACACAAAATAAAATAAAGTGTAGGTACTTAGTAGGTAGGCACGTTAACAGTAAAATTTAGATTAATACAAGTAACAATACAACATAAACAAGAGAGACTGTTGAGAGACAATTGAGCCATTTAAAGACCGTTACAAACGATCTATAGATAACTCAACTGATCCAGATCACTAACAGGAGACACATTTACAAGATAGAAAAGCAGGCGCCTACCCCACCCATCGAGTGGGTGCCAACTAGTGATACCTACATTTCATGTGGTAACGTCTACGCTGCAGTGGCATGGGTCAAAAAGGTCCTATGTCAGCTTATTGCTGCTCCGCCGAGGCGTAACAGCAATATGCTGAGAGCTCATGTAATACGTGACGGATATTTGTTACTCAATCACGCCAGAATTACTGAACAGATCTGGATGAAATTTGGCACAGAGATAGGTAGATTATAGTCTGGAATAGCAGATACTTTTTATAGCGGGAAAATGTACGGTTCATGTGAAAACTCAATATTTGTAAATCAAGTCAGATGAAAATTCGTCGCTTGGTTGGTCCTAATAAACTACTTTCTAATCTGTGACAAATACGCGCTAATTATTTCGTGGCTTTA
Organism: Anticlea derivata; assembly: GCA_947579855.1. Classification (NCBI taxonomy): domain Eukaryota; kingdom Metazoa; phylum Arthropoda; class Insecta; order Lepidoptera; family Geometridae; genus Anticlea; species Anticlea derivata. The sequence continues at coordinate 11,565,426 of OX388269.1, forward strand.
CCACAGAATAATTAAATACTATTAACGAGGTTTCGGAGTTCATTTTGAGGAGAAATTCCATTATGAAATAAAGACGGTTAGTGAGAGTAGGGCTCGCGCCCTGAGGCTTCCGTATACACGTAACACTGGGTCGAAAAACACATGCTGAGTGGTGGCCATTTTTGTTACCATGAGGTTGAATTTCATTTCTTGTTAAGAGTTGTGTTAAGTCTGATTGTGTTGGTAACAAAATAAAGTTTTTCTATTCTATTCTACAAGGTGATTCATAACATGTATACCATCCCGAAAGGGGGTTATTCCATCAACGAAAATAAATAATATTAGCGAAAAAAAACATCAAAATTTTGAATTTTTTTCTTAAACTTTCTCAAGTTAGCTGTTTAAAACTATTAACTAAAAGTACAAGAAGTCCGGAATCCAAATTGCTGCCTAAAACAGCTGATTCATTGAGTTTGACCTGATTTGACCCCAAAACAGCTGATTTTCGCATAGAGTTTTTCCAATGAAAAATGTCGAATTTCCAAAAGTCGTAGAACAAACTTTATTGCCAATTGGGTGTAGAATAAGCCCCTTTCGGGATGGCATACATATTATGAATAACCCTGTATTTTCGACGAGCAAATCAAATCAAAAGGTTTTTATTTCAATATAATATCTAAGATCACTTTGAAACGTCAAAAGTGTATTGTCAAAAGCCCAATATGTAACGACACTGAGACCCAAAGCCAATCGAGTAAAAGGTGGCGGAGGCAGACCTTGAGGTCACCGTCGGAATTTTAACCGGACAGCCTCGAATGTGGCCGGAAGTACATAGGTGTCTTTCTTTTGACCGTGACTACGGTAAAATTGATGCCTTGACTTATCGGAAATTATTAACAATACGACATTTTTTACAAAAACTAAAAACCGACTTCAATTTCCTGAATATTTACAAGATTAATATCAACCTCTTTTTTGTTATCTACCTCTATGCGTTTTGCTTACCTACTGAGGATGACACTGGCCACCTACACTTTGAATAAAAAACAAAAGTAAGTATGACATCCATTCATCATCATTAATAACTCTTACGGCACTGACTGACTGACTGACAATCAAACGTAGTGGTTTTATACTCTTTGAAAATCAACGCAAAGCCTAACCAAAATCCCAAGAGTATGAAATTTGCAGGGTAGCTTCCTGTTGTAACGTATGGGTGCACAGAAAGGAATTCCCGACAAACAAGGTTAAAGTTTATGAAAAATAGCAGCAAGTCGCGGGGATAACTAAACCATACCACCGTCGACAAAAAAAAAATCGGCAAGTCGTGATTTCAAGAGAGGATGAAGTTTTTTAAGTTTTACGGGACAAGTATCAATCCTTCAGGAATTTAATTAATATGGGGCCAGCCCGGGATCATACTTTATACACCAGCGCAAGAATTATCAAAATCGGTTTAGTATTGGCGGAGATATCGAGTAACATACACACAAAAAAAAACAGTCGACTTGAGAACCTCCTCCTTTTATACATTTGGGGGGATTTGCCCAAACTCAGCACGCTGGGCATGCGGGTTGGTGAGCGATTAGCATATAACCAATGTAAAACTTAAATTGCTGTGTCAATATTTCTACAAGGTATAAATGAGTGGTCGTTGAATTATCATAATTTTTTCCTCACATGACTCTGCCGTGACGGTCTGATTACCTTGAATTTTCAAATTAGTTATTGTGTCTCTTAAGCTAAATACATTCCTATAATGTATTTGACTGGCCTCATAGCTCAGTAGCTAGTAACTCTGCCTTCTGCGCTAGAAGTCGCGGGTTCGATTCCCGCACTGGACAAACATTTGTGTGATGAACACAGATGTTTGTTCTGTGTCTGGGTATTAAATATATATCTATTATGTATATCAGTCTCTGTTACCCATTGTACAGGCTATGCCTAGTTTGGGATCAGTTGACCGTGTGTGATATGTCCGGAATATTATTTATTTATTTTAATGTTACCATGGCAGGTAAAGCTTTGATTTTTACAAGGTGATAGGTAACTATGTATACTATCTGAAAAAGGGCTTATTCTACACAAATAAAGTTTGTTCTACTATAATTATGGAAATATGACATTTTGCATTGAAAAATCACTAGGTATGCAAAAATCAGCCGTTTTGTAATCAAATCAGTTCAAACTCGATTATCCTCTTTATGTTACTCCTCCAATTAATTAGTTTACTAAGCAATTCTCTAAATCGACCTAGAGATGATAAAAAGACCAAAACCAGATGATTTAAAAAAGGTCGGAAAAAAACTGAAACTTTGAAAATATGGGTATTATTCGCAAATTTTCTTTTTTTTGTAGATAAAATAAGCCTCTTGCGGGAGGGATAGTAGGTACTATACCTACATAATATGAAACGCCTTTTTTTTTTTTTTTTTTTTTATACTACTTAGGTGGCAAACGCATACGGCCCACCTGTTGGTAAGAGCGCTTGCAATACCAGAGGCATCACGCACGCGTTGCCGACCCCGAACCCCCCTCCCCTTAAAGAGCTCTGGCAACCTTACTCATCGCATGAACACAAACACAATTTGAAAACAAATAATGTTATTTGGCTGCGATCTTCTGTAAGGCGGAGGTACCTCACCAGGCGGGCTGCTCCAATTCAGAACGAGAAAATCTCGCTGTGCCCTTCCTCCTCTCAAAAATATAAACGGCAGCACTTATGTAATTATAGAGTTAGTATACGTTATATGCCGTATATCAACTACCTTCCTATACTACACTTAATTGTAATTTGTCGATAAAAGAAGGTCGTGTGCTGAGAAACTAAAGGCTTGGAGCTGCCCTTGCTTGCTTGTCGTGTCACTGATTCTTTCTTGGTCATCCTGATTAGGTAAATAAAAAAAAAATATTACGGACATATTCACACGGTCAACTGATCCCAAACTAGGCATAGCCTGTACTATAGGTACCAGAGACTGATATACATAATAAATAAATATTTAACACCCAGACACAAAACAAACATCTGTGTTTATCACACAAATGTTTGTCCAGTGCGGGGATCGAACTCGCGACCTCTAGCGCAGAAGACAGAGTTACTACTTACTGAGCTATGAGGCCAGTCAAGGTCAGTAACCAGCCCGGCTATTGTGTAAGCAAAATGGTAATGAAGATCGCATTTATAGTGTGATTTTGACAATATTAGCTACATCTGAAGTTTTTCAAACATGAAAAGGAAGAAGCTAAGGTCTTGAAGTTTTCCCTTGTTAAGTTTGGAACGTTTTGAATGTTGCTAAGATTGTTAAAATTACCCTCAAAAATACGATCTTCATTACCATTACGCTTACACAATTGCACCACAGGGTCAGGCATGGTCCTGAAAGGGGCCTATGAAAGAATCAGAGTAGTGAAAGGATTAAAGTGCTCCTCTTATAATAGAGGCTCTTTCGTGCACTTCAACAGAAAGAAACTTAAAACTAATACAAAGTCTTAAAAAATAACTTTATTAACAGAAAGAAACTTAAAACTAATACAAGTTAATATTTACAAAATACACAAGAAACAGTTGAGCCATCTAAAGACCGTTACAAACGATCGATGGATAGCTCAACTGATCCAGATCACTTCAAATGTATTTGAATTTTTGGGTTCTAGGACATGGATGCCTCGCGATATTTTCCCTCGTTTGAGTGCCTTTTTCAAATCAGCTTTGTTGCACGTAAACTGTTTTGTTTTTGCTGTGCTATTCAAATAGATACAAGTTTTTTATCAGCGGCTATAGGTAGGTACACATTACACACTATACATCTCACACTCCACACAAAAACACACACATGCACATTTATGCGATTATATTATTTTTTGTTAAGTTCGTAATTAATTAGTTATATTTTCTTACTGTATTTTATATATATTTGTACGTAGCATTCGCACTATGTTACTTTTAAGCGAGCGGAATACAAAATGTGGATTCAAATTGGTTCAAGTACGACATATATACAAGGTGATTCTTAATATGTATTCCACCCCGAAAGGGGATTATTCTACAAGCAATTAGCAATAAAGTTTGTTCTACGACTTTTGGAAATTTTTCATTGAAAAAACTTTATATATACTCTCTACTCTATATAAATCAGCTGTTTTGGGGTCAAATTAGGTCAATCTCAATAAATCAGCTTTTTTAGGTAGCAATCTTGATTCTTGTACGTTTAGGTATTATTATACAAAAAACAAAAATTAAATTATTGATGTTTTTTTTCACTAATATTCTTTCTTTTTGTTGATAGAATAACCCCCTTTAGGGATGGTATACATGTTATGAATCACCTTGTATATCTAGCCTATAATTAACCATAAGTAAAACTGTGAATCCTAGATTACTGAAATAAAAATAAAATAAAAAATTAGTACCTATAGCGCACATACATATATAAAAAAAAATCAATTTGAGCACGAAGGGGATTCGAAAGAAATTAGGTTTTTCTTGAAAAAGATTTCAACGCGCATAAAGAGCGCGCCCGCTTTACGTTACCTAGTTTTTAGAGTTCCGTACCTCATTTGTAAAAAAAATGAACCCTTTTAGGATCACAAAGTTATGAAGAAGAAGTGACACTTGAACAGGCATAGCTTCACCTAGTTTCTAAGACGTTTCAAAGTGATCCTAGTGATTTTATTGAAATAAACGCCTTTTGACTTTTGTTGTCTGTCTGCCTGTCAGTCAACTTGACTCATGTTTTCATGATCTGCAAATATTAGTTCCGGGTCTGGGTGTTGTGGTACCATGGTACTCGTAGTTTCTGATACCCACGACACAGGGAGTACTAGTGTGTCAGGACTATCTATGTGACTGATAGGTGTTAAAAAATGGTTTTAGGTGTCAGATCGGTCTGTCTATATCGGGTTATCGTTGTCTCACACTTCTTATGAATGGACTTAAGTATAAGTTGACCTTAGATAATAATTATCTTGACTAGAGGCACACAGTTGTCTTGTGACCTACCTACTTAACTCCAATGGACTTTTTCCTCTTGTCTACTTGCAAAACCAAGTTCATGGTCTGTCTGTGCCAACAGAACTCTGACCATTCCAGACGTCTGAACGTACTTAAAATTGATGAGTACCAGATTTTACTCCGTTACTAGCTTGCGCCCACAGCTTCGCTAACGTGGTACCTCCTCCTAAACAACTCGACTAGTGGGACGAAAACAAAAATTTGAGACCGCGAGACTAACGCACGGCAATTGATTTTTATTAGGTATGTATGTTGATATTGTGGAAAATTTAATGAAAGAAAGAAAACTTTTTTATTTGTAACGGGCGGGACATTGGGACAGAATGAAGCAAAACACAGGCAATTTATATGAGAAAAAGAAATATCATAAACAAAACAAAAACAGAGCAACGGATCCGAGGAAGATATGACTACATTTCACTAAATAAAATTTTATCGGGCTTGATAAAATTTTATTTAGTGAAATGTAGTCATTTACCGTACTAACTCAAAGGCTTACCTTACATAGTGGTAACAGGTATATTTCTCCCATTTCAGCTCCAAAATGGGGGGTATAAGCACCCTCATTCTCCTCCAGCTGGTGTACCTGAGCACCTGCATGGACCAGCTTCACATTGTCTACGAGTGGAAGGTTCTGGACTACCAGTTCGAAAGCCCTGAGGCCAGACGAGACGCTCTGGATACAAAGAGATACATCCCGGAGAACAACCTGCCCATGGGTCTGGAGGTGTACCAGGATAGGCTGTTCGTGACTGTTCCGAGGTGGAGGCCAGGGGTGCCTTCTTCGTTGAATTATATTAATTTGAAAGGTATGGCATTCTACAACCAATTGGCAATAAAGTTTGTTCTACGACTTTTGGAAATTCGTCATTTTTCATTGAGCAAACTCTATGCGAAAATCAGTTGTTTTGGGGTCAAATCAGGTCAAACTCAATGAATCAGCTGTTTTAGGTAGCAATCTTGATGCCGAACTTCTTGTACGTTTAGTTATCAGTTTTAAAGATGATTAAAATACCCAAAGGAGCCATTTCATTCTGGGCCTGGTCCATGTACACTACATAGAAAAATTAGGAAAAAATTGGAGATTACAAGAAAAATACAATTTCATTAATTTGAAGACAAATGCGATGGTACAAGAATAGTTCTTCTGGTAAGTTTTTTACTATGTGACCACTATTTGGAGGCTGCCATGTTGGTTTATAATTGGCGTTTGACATGACATTGACATATTTTTCATGTCATGTTGTTTGATTTGATGTTTTTGTTTTGTCAGATAAATGTAGGTTGTCAAAATGACATTTCACGCACGTCCATCCGCCATATTTTTGTAGCGCTGTGTGTTGCTCTCTTTGTCGAAGAAAATCTTAATGTACCTTAGAACGAAGTCAATTTAAATAAAATAACCAATTAAATACGTTTACTTTATTGCTTAGCCATATTTTAGAGCAGTGTACACAGTGCAGGCCCAGGCTCCATATATTGATGAAACGTCTCTTTTGAGAAAGTTTGTGAAAAAAAATATATACCTATTAAAAAAGATTACCTACCTACTATAAAATTACTATTAGGGGTTATCTAAAATAATAATAGCGCAATAACAACCAATATTTCTTTCCTGATTATTATTTCCCTAACTGATAGAAAAAGCCCCCTTCGGGATAGTATACCAGATATGGAATTTGTATATTTATCACATCAGTTCTTAGCTTGCCTCGCTCTTGTACAGTTTTGGTCTTTTAGTTTAGCTTTTGTTTGTAGGTACTTTTTAATTTGGTGTACCTACACTACAATATAGCATTTTCATTCATATAATTAATTCAAGGAGGGTAATGTTTTTTACATTAAACTTACGTACCTTACCCAAATGTTACTAATTGTGTACTAGGTACCTATAAAATCACACAAAAAGCGAACCCATGTTTTTTTAATATCATGTCTTTGAAGTTGCAAATCTGCTTATCATCACACACCAGTATGGAAAACTTCCTCATAATTTTGACATAGAGAAACCTACTGCAAACATTGGTGGTTAAAATATCTCGGAACGAAGTGAAAGTCTACACGTAATCTATGGTACATTATTTATTTGCTAACAAATTAGTTGTGTAGGTATGACTACGTAGTTTTTCTGCTTGTCGTATCAGTGGTTCTTTCTTGGTTCTTTCATTATTGTAGGAGTGCTCGAACCAGTGTGGTGAAATAATTTAGGTGCGCCGTTAGAGGCTCCTTTCGTGCACATGTCACATGTCTTCGAATTTTCTATGACATGCCGGTTTCTTCATGATGTTTAATTAGTAGTTTTGTGGCTTTGTTGTATGACCAATATTTACCTAAGTACAAGGTGATTCATAATATATAGCTATGCTATCCCAAAAAGTGGTTATTCTAAACTCATTTGCAATAAAGTTTGCTCTACATTTCTCAAAATTTTTCACTGAAAAATTACTATGCAAAAATTTGCTGTTAGAAATAAGTTCAAACTCAACCATTGCTGTCAGCAGCTGTTTTAGGTCGCAATCTTGATGTCTAACTTCTCGTGCGTTAAAAAATAATTAATTATTAAGATGATAAAAAAACATACCAGAAAAAGCTGATTTGATAAAGTAAGGGAAAAACTTTGTAAAAAAAAAATCATAAACAAAATGATCAAACAAAAATCGTCCAGCTCAACGCTAACCACCGTCACCATTGCAACGAAAATAACAAAAGATTTATTTCTAATTTTCAGATAATACGACCACTTCTCCAGTGCTGATACCATATCCGAACTGGGCAGCTCACACGTTCGACGGGGAGTCTCCGCCAGAGATAATCTCCCCGTTCAGGGTGCGCGCGGACCGCTGCGGCCGCCTCTGGGTCCTCGACAACGGAAAGATCAACAACGCTGAAGCAAACGAGACCCTCGTCAAGAAATACCCACCTTCGCTCATCATCTACAATCTCAACACCGACAACCTTATCAGAAAGTACACCTTCCCTGACGACCAAGTCAAAGAAGACTCTGGTTTCGCCAACATTGCTATAGAAGACTCTGATTGCGAGAAAACCTTTGCGTACTCAGCAGACTTAGGCAAGGCTGGTATAGTCGTGTACTCTTGGGAGAAGAACGATTCGTGGAGGATCACTCACCACTACTTCCATCAGGATCCATTAGCCTGCGATTTCAATGTAAAAGGTCTAAACTTCACTTGGGAAGATGCGATTTTCGGGCTTGGGATATCAGCACGGAACGCTGACAATTACTCTACGCTGTACTTCCATCCCATGGCAAGTTTTAAGGAGTTCTCCGTTTCGACTGAGTACTTGAGGAACCAGACTGTCGCTGATGATAACTTCGATGCCTTCAAAAACCTTGGAGACCGAGGGCAGAATGCGCAGTCCAGTGTCTCTTTCATTGATCCCAAAACTGGTGTTCTGTTCTACTCACTAGTAAATCTAAACGCTGTTGCATGTTGGAAGACATCAAACAAAGAATACACAATGAAGAACCAAGGTAGAATATACATGAACGAAAATACGATGATCTATCCTTCAGATATCAAAGTAGATTACAATGATAACCTCTGGATTATGTCGAATAGGATGCCTATTTGGAGGTACGGGAAATGGGACCTTAACGATGTGAACTTTAGGGTGTTCTCGGCTCCCGTGGTGGATGCTATCAGTCATACGGCGTGTGATATTACTCCTAGGACGGATATATTGGACAAGTTCTTGAAAGCTAACACGAAGTCAACAGCTGGTCCCACTGGGAAGGCTGTAAACGCTGGTCCTATGGCTTTTGTAAGCATATTTTTGTTGAGTTGGCTCGTTTCTTTCAGAGTTCTGAACTAAAGACCTTTTGAATTAGTGTGTGTGCATTCGTGTCGCTTTGGCTTTTCAGACATTTTGATTGTGAGTTTCAAAAGCCATAAACGGTGTATTTTAGAGCCGAGCTTTGTCGTAACGTCAATGTTACCGCTTTATTTATTGTGATTAATTGTTAAACTTTTATTGATGACTGTACTTATCGTATGTATGTGCCTTAAAAGTGATATATTGTGTAAGCTAACATAGTTTAAGTTATTTAGGTGTGTTTAATTTGTAAAAAACTTAATGAATGATAATAAAATGCTAAAAGCTCACGGTTGCTTTGATTTTAACTCTACCAAACCACAAGTAACGCCATCTAGTGATTTTTTAAACAAATAAAACGCTTCTTTGCACATTCGGTAGATGTCAGCAGTGGTCTATTTCTTGCTTGGAAACTATCTAACTGGCCTAGTATAGATATACTATAATATCTATATTATAGATATTTCAGCAACTGGCATTCGCATCTGAAAACAAGATTCATAGCCCGAAAACTAATCCTCTCAATTTGGACTGCAGATTTTCTAAAGACAAAGGTCTTTAAAATTGGTGGATTCTCAAACCTATGCCACAGATAACATAATACTATACTAGTACCTATGCTAAGAATAACTAGGTACATACCTACCTGGAAGTATAAAAAATATATAACCCCACGACTCTTATCCCCAAACATTGTAAACATCCTCTTAGATCTTCAGGTGATCAAATCCTTGGGGCAACGCAGCGACACGTCCATATATTTGGAATATGCCCGTATTTTGCGTGGTACCTAGATAAAAAGTAGCCAATATGTTATTCTAGGCAAAGAACTCTTATCTATTCCAAGTTGCATCGAAATCGGCTGAGCCGCTACGGCGTGATTGAACAACAAACATCCAAACATAATCATCCTCACAAACTTTCGCAATTATAATATTAGTAGGATAGTAGGATTACAAGCTTAATAGATTTATTGGTCAAATTTTGCATGTAATGAGACCGCCACTTGAGATAAGTGCCAATTCGACTGGCCTCATAGCTCAGTTGGTAGTAACTCTGCCTTCTGCGCTAGAGGTCGCGGGTTCGATCCCCGCACTGGACAAATATTTGTGTGATGAACACAGATGTTTGTTCTGTTAAATATATATCTATTATGTATGTCTGTCTCTGGTACCCATAGTACAGGCTATGCCTAGTTTGGGATCAGTAGACCGTGTGAATATGTCCGGAATATTTAATATATTTAATATGTTTAAAAAATTGTTGTTATTGAAATTGCATATTGTAGGTTTAGCCTGCATAGTTGGGTACGTTGGTACCTTTCAATATTTATTTTACGGATTTTTCTATACTAGCTTCCGCCAGCGGCTTCGCTTGCAAGGTAACTAGGGCCTATTGGTACATAGTAAGTAGGGCCTATTGGTAGGATTCATTAAGAGAGAAAGAGAGAGAGACATAGCTTGTGAAGTAACATAGTAGCATAGGCGACGGTAACCACTTACCATCAGGAGGGCCGTAAGCCTGTTTGCCTCTTATAAGATAAAAAAAGGTAGGTACTAGAACGGCCGAGTATGCTAGGTTTTTTTTTTTTTTTTTTTTTAATACAACTAAGGTAGCAAACAAGCATACGGCCCACCTGTTGGTAAGTGGTTACCGTAGCCTATGTACGCTTGCAATACCAGAGGCATCACGCACGCGTTGCCGACCCCTTAAAAAGGTCAAAACGCCCTTTTTGAAGAACCCCATACTGTAGTCCTATAGGTGCTTAGCATACTAGTTTGGTTAACTATTATGGGTAAGTAGGTGTTTTAAATAACTGCGGCTATCTACTAGCTGTAGGTACCTACTAAAATACAGTGAATAAAGAAGTAAAGAAGTGAATGTCAATTTCTGCGCAAATTCGGTGAAAATATGCGGTAACCGTAGGTACAACATTTTTAGTTTCGCGTTTTTTCACATATTTCTGAAAATATGCGATAACCGTAGGTACAGCATTTTTAGTTTCGCGTTTTTTTCACATATTTCTGAAAATATGCGGTAACCGTAGGTACAACATTTTTAGTTTCGCGTTTTTCACATATTTCTGAAAATATGCGATAACCGTAGGTACAACATTTTTAGTTTCGCGTTTTTTCACATATTTCTGAAAATATGCGATAACCGTAGGTACAACATTTTAAGTTTTGCGTTTTTTCACATATTTCTGAAAATATGCGATAACCGTAGGTACAGCATTTTTAGTTTCGCGTTTTTTCACATATTTCTGAAAATATGCGGTAACCGTAGGTACAACACATTTAGTTTCGCGTTTTTTCACATATTTCTGAAAATATGCGATAATCGTAGGTACAATATTTTTAGTTTCGCGTTTTTTCACATATTTCTGAAAATATGCGGTAACCGTAGGTACAACATTTTTAGTTTCGCGTTTTTTCACATATTTCTGAAAATATGCGATAACCGTAGGTATAACATTTTTAGTTTCGCGTTTATTCACATATTTATGAAAATATGCGGTAACCGTAGGTACAACATTTTTAGTTTCGCGTTTTTTCACATATTTCTTTGTAGATAGGTAGGTACTTATTTAACTTCCATTATTTAAGAAGATGATGGTTGGCATTGCTATAATTTTCAGACAAGGCGTTGTCAGGCCGCCACTTGTTTTGACCTTCAGTACTCGCCCCAAACACCTCCAATAAATAAATTAGATACCATAATCCACCATAACATTTATATCTGAAGAAAATTTACAACCAGTAAAGCAATTCCGCCAATAACTATGTGGTTGATTAAAGTTAGTTAGATCGCACGTAAGACAGACGTTGACGCGCTAACAAAATGGCTACAGCAAATTACAGTTATTACCAATAAGAATAAAATAAAAACTTACCAAAATGACTACCGAAAGTATTGTGAGTACAAACCTATTCAAACACTAACTAAACTAAACTAGGTACCTTAACACTAAACTTTTACGTAAACCCTATTTTCAATTGTTATAATTATTATTTTTCTATTATTGTATTTCAAAATAAATCAAAAGTCCTCATCATCATCATCATCAGCCTGTAGAAGTCCACTGCTGGACGTAGGCCTCCCCCAAAGAGTTCCATGACGAACGGTCTTGAGCCTTCTCCATCCACCGACTTCCCGCAACCTTCACAAGGTCGTCGGCCCATCGGGTAGGGGGCCTTCTAAAAAGTCCTAATTATAAATAAATATAAATTCAAACACTAAGTAAAAGTTGTATGTCTTCTATGCTGCTACGATTCTCGTAGACCCACAAATAATTATTAATCTCTGGATGGTCTGGTATTTTTTTTTTATGTTATGCGGAGGCAAACATTCTTACGGCCCTCCTGATGGTAAGTGGTTACCGTCGCCTATTGACATCAGCAACACCTGGAGCATTGCTGATGCGTTGCCTGCCGAACCCCTCCCTCCCTAAAGAACTCTGTGTAATGTTATTAAATGAACTTGGTGGGGATTCTATAATATTTTTTCCACAAATCCCTAGGTACTGCTACATCGTAGTACGTCATGGCTTCATTTAATAACTTCTTTATCCATTTCACCCGATGAAACGACGACATTGTGAAGGTTGCGAGAAGTCGGTGGATGGAGAAGGCTCAAGACCATTTGTCTGGGCAATCTTTAGGGGAGGCCTATGTTCAGCAGTGGACTTCATCAGGCTGATGATGATGATGCGTTTCATCAACTTAGCGGCTGTTAACTAGGGAAAATTAATAATTAGGTATAAATATTGTTATATGCAGATAAAATTAAAAACAACTTTAGCCACCATCTCACTTTCGCTAGTGAAATGTGGCCTTAGATGGAGCTTTCGCTTTCCCAGAAAGAACTTATTGATTCTATATTTGAAGACTCGTAAATTGTACTTTTGCGGGAAAACAGACGCAGGCAGATCATTCCACTCTTTGGCAGTAATACTAGTAAGGTTGAGCCAGCGCCTAGATATTGGCTCGCTCTGTGTACTCTATCGGCTTTACAATGGTGAGTGTTCTGAGGAACTATTTGACCTCATACCCGCATCGAGGTTCTACCATCGGACCTCGCGTCACCGGAATAAGGCTCATCCACACCTCATCGACACGTGGGTATCTCGAACCACTCGCTTTAAGAGATCCTATCTCCCCCATACGTGCAAGTTGTGGAATGAGCTTCCTTCCAAGGTTTTCCCACTAACCTACAACATGAAGGAGCTTTAAGAAAAACACAAAATTATTTCTCCAGGTCAGGCAACGCATTAGCAATGTTACAGGTGTTGCAGATATCAATAGGCGACGGTAACCACTTACCATCAGGTGGGCCGTAAGCCTGTTTGCCTCCATAAAAAAAGTACTTATAACAAAAGTGGAGCAGAAACGTTTGGTTCAACTTCTCAACAAATACGACCATAACTATAGCATTTGTTGTATCACAGCAAGATATTATCAGAAGTAAAAAGGAGAAATGGGCCAGAGATGTAACAGAATGGTATCCTAGGGAAGGGTAGAGGAAAAGAGGGAAACCATTTCGAAGATGGGAAGACGACTTCAAAGCTACAGCAGGCGTGACGTGGAGGAGGACAGCTCAAGATCGCGAGCTATGGAAAACTTTGGGGGAGGCCTATGCTGAAAAGCAAAACAGTCTGATGGATGCCGATGTTTAAAAATTATTATAATTATTTTATTGTAAACTAGAACTAAGATTGTTAATAAAGGCTTTTTGAATCTTGAATCTTTGAATATCACAGCAAGATGACAAGCTGGAAGATATTGGACGGGTAAAAAAGAAGTTTTTGAGCTGCTTCAAGGGTGTGAAGCTTCTGCAGACGGTGGTGATAATCATGTGCTTCTTCGTAGTCATTCAGCAAGTAAGAATTATTTATTTATTTTGTTTGTGTATTATTTCAGCTAAGCTTCTTTTCGAAGGCATCGTGAGGAACCCAATAAGTTTAAAGAAAGAAAATACAATTATTAAGGTCACACACAAGAACAGCACAAACTAATAAGAAAAAATACAGACACTACAAGGCATAAAGAGGTAAGGGCAAACAAAAGTAGATAGGTAGTAGGTAGTGACAGAACCAGGGTATTTATTAGTCCGTGCTGAGGTGCATGCGTGTGCCAAAAAAGGTCCCATCTCAGGTTTAATGCCGCACACGAAGTGGTTTCAAAAAATTAAAGTAAGGTTTTAAAGCGGCTATGGGCATTGGGCATATATCCCGTATGGAATACTCATTGCTGCAAAATGTGTGCATGTGGCAAATGTTCGGCCAGATTTAATTTTATTTTATTTTAGACATCTTTGGAAAACTAACAGCTAGGTGGACACATTAGATAAATAATTATACAAACCATGCAGTAGTGATACTACATGTGCACTGATGGCCAATTATAAGTTTCCGCAGATAGCAGGGGATGGGTAGGTATATAAAGTAACGATAGACGACAGAAAGCAATACACACACACACAAAAGTTACTCAGTACCATTAACAAAGAAGTTGTCATTGAGTAAGCGTTTAAACTTACTCGTTGTAGTGTTGAATAGGTCGACATCAATGTTAGCTTTAGCCAAGGACTTGAACGAACGGCGTTGCTCTAATCAAAAATGCATTTTGCCTGTAATTTGTCCTGATTAGAGATCTCTGACTAGCCCTGATTGTCATCCGCTTGCTCTAATCAAAAATGCATTTTGCCTGTAATTTGTCCTGACTAGAGATCTCTGACTAGTTTGTCATCTTCAAGGATGACTGGCGATGTGGAGAAAAGTCATGAGCCGTGAATTAAACTTTTTTTTTTCTAAGCTGAAGCTATATCTATATCTCATATATCATTATTTTCTATGCTTGTTTTGTTTGCTTGCAAGATTTTAACAGCCACTACATATTTGCTCGCCACAACTTATTAACAACGTATAAAATGACAGTTTATTCTAGTAGGTAATCTAATATACTTATTTATGATTTATTATCGTTAATTTACAACTTCTTTTTATTTTATTTTATTTTTTATTTCCTTGAACCACCCATTTCCGTACCACGTTGTCTCGCCCGCGTGATGTCACCCTGTTAGGTCCAGTCTGAAAACCAGCGCTGCTTCCCTACCATGTTCGGGAGTGGCATAAGCTGAGACTTGGACCTAGTTTGGCCGCACAGTCGCACTAAGAAAGATAATATTTAGCTTTGTTAACCTGCCTACTTATTTGTTATTTATGTGATCATTTTTGTTATGTATGTGATTATTGTTATGTGTCTTTAATATTTTTGTACTGTATATGTGTGTCAAATAAATAAAATCTTATTCTTATTCTTGGTCCCTTGGGAGAAGGGTAGGCCTATGGTGTGGGACGCTACTTGTGTTGATACACTAGCGCGCACACATCTTCCGGGGACATCAGTTAGGGCGGGTGCGGCGGCAGATTCGGCCGAGGATCTCAAAAGGCGCAAATATGTTAGTCTTGATAGGGCTTACATATTTGAGCCTTTTGGGGTTGAGACCCTGGGTCCGTGGGGAAACGGGGCCCTCCGGGTTTTCAAAAAGATATCAGGACGTCTGATCGAAGCGACGCGTGACCCGAGAGCTGGCTCTTATTTGGCCCAGCGCATTAGCATTGCCATCCAGCGTGGCAATTCCGCCAGCGTCTTGGGGACGCTTCCGACTGGTAGTGATCTGGATCAGTTGAGCTATCTATAGATCGTTTGTAACGGTCTTTAGATGGCTCAACTGTTTCTTGTGTATTTTGTAAATATTAACTTGTATTAGTTTTAAGTTTCTTCTTATTCTTATTCTTATATATCTATATCTCAGGAAACACAGCTTGCCAAATATCAATTTGCTATTATTTTTCCAGATCTCATCCTGCATCAGAAAACTGATCGATGTTCCTGTGACGACGTACACGCACTTTGACTTCAACAAGACCATCGATTATCCCAGCGTTACCTTTTGCAGAGAGCCTGCCTACAAGTTTGATAAAATGCTGGTTCGCATAAAACATCATAAATAAATAAATATTCCGGATATATTCACACGGTCAACGGATCCCAAACTAGGCATAGCCTGTACTATGGGTACCAGAGACTGATATACATATTGTTATATCACTATCAGTTCTCGAAGTCTATAGTATAGAAGGTGTATAAATGAAAACGCGGAAATATCGAAACACTGAATTTATTACTTGATTAAATTATTCTATTAATAATGAGTTAACCGTATGAGTTGTTATGGGCGACTGGCTTCGCGTCTATTAATAGCTACGCTCCAGCCCACTGTTATCGCTACCTATTGTATGGTGTAGTATGTACCTACTCATAAACAATGACCCTACACATATTTAACACCCAGACACAGAACAAACATCTGTGTTTATCACACAAATGTCTGTCCAGTGCGGGGATAAACCCGCGACCTCTAACGCAGTAGGCAGAGTTACTACTAACTGAGCTATGAGACCAGTCTAATATAATTTGCTGACTGACTGACTGACTTGTCTGACAATCAATCAAGCAGTCTAAGCCATAAGGCTTAGCACGCACTGCGATTAAACGCGAGTGGTTTAGGAATAGCTGAAAACGCAAAACCGCATGCAAACATGCCTCATAGCTCAGTTGGTAGTAACTCTGCCTTCTGCGCTAGAGGTCGTGGGTTCGATTCCCGCTCTGGACAAACATTTGTGTGATAAATACAGATGTTTGTTCTGTGGCTGGGTGTTAAATATATATATGTATATATATATATTATGTATATCAGTCTCTGGTACCCATAGCACAGGCTATGCCTAGTTTGGGATCAGCTGACCGTGTGATAGGTCCGGAATATTTATTTATTAATTTATTTATTTAAACACGCACTGAGGCTGGCGGTTTGCTAAAAAATCGCGCGGTTAAAAACCGCGGTCAAAACGTAGCAAGTTACGTTTTTTTAATCAGTCACTGAAAAAAGTCCCAAATACGTGCGCTTGTTTATTAAACTTATGTGCTACATTTTCGGCGGTTTCAGACCTGCGATTAAACATGGCCTTATAAGCAAGCTCAAAGTCGCCCAACGGGCTATGGAGAGAGCTATGCTCGGAGTTTCGCTGCGTGATAAAATCCGAAATGAGGAAATCCGCAGAAGAACCAAGGTTACCGACATAGCTTTCAGAATTAGCAGGTTGAAGTGGCAGCGGGCCGGCCATATAGCTCGCAGAACCGACAACCGTTGGGGAACAAAGGTTCTCGAGTGGCGACCACGAACCAGACGAAGCAGTGTTGGAAGGACCGACGACATTGTTAAGGTTGTGGGAGGTCGGTGGATGGAAAAGGCTCAAGACCGTTCGTCATGGAACTCTTTGGGGGAGGCCTATGTTCAGCAGTGGACTTCATCAGGCTGATGATGATGATGATTAAACGTGTGCGTTTTATCGTAGTGCGTGCTAAGCCTAAGTCCTGAAATTTGAAGGATAGCTTCCTGTTTTAGTGTACCTTCCCCTACACTATAATAACAGGAAGCTACCCTCTAACTGTGCACTTAGAATGTCAAGCTGCTCTTTGGGAGAGAGAGCACATAAATTCAAAGAATAGAAATAGAAGTGGGTGTTTTTTTTTATACAATTAAATTAGGCATACAAGCATAACCTGTTGGAAAGTGATTGCCGTAGCCTATAAGCACTTGCAATACCAGAGTCATCACGCCCCCGAACCCTAAAGAGCTCTGGCAACCTTACTCACTGCACTTTAATCCTTTCACAACACTGATTCTTTCATCGACCGGTCACAGGCCCTTTTCAGGGCCGCCATACCTCAACCTGGTCACTGACCTAATACAGGATGACCAAGAAAGAATCAGTGACACAACAAGAAGGGTGGGGGTGTACAACAATAACCAGTTACACGAAAATTTATATCTTTTCAGGATCACAATCTCTACTCCCACCCTCGCTACACCTCAGTGTGGCTCCACTACAACTTCTCCACCAGTCTGGACGACCTCTGGGAGGACATTACGTATGACGATGAGGATCTCTTCGTGCAGTATGGGTTGGATGGATTACCAGACAGTAAGTCATTTCTCATGCCATTATCAGTGATAAACTTACAGTAGTTACATAAGATCGCAGCCAAATAACATTATTTGTTTCAAATAGTGTTGTGTTCCTGCGGAGTAAGGTTGCCAGAGCTCTTTAGGGGGGAGCGGTTCGGCAGGCAACGCATTAGCTCCAGGTGTTGCTGATTTCAATAGGCCACGGTAACCACTTACCATCAGGAGTTAAACAGTACACCAACCGTATCCTAGCGCTAAATAAGACCAATCTTCGTATCATTGTTAGAGCCTTAACTGGACACTGTTGTCTTAATAAGCACATGTTCAAACTAAGGCTATGCGACACACAAACCTGCAGGCTATGCAAGGAGGCGGACGAAACGCCTCTACACCTGCTAGGTGAGTGCGGAGCACTTATGCTCAAACGTAGCATCCATTTGGGAGAGCACATCCTCAGCCCAATGGAGCTTAAGCAACTCACCCCAAAGAAAATCCTTCAGTTTCTAACAGCTGCTGGGCTTTGCGATGAACTTTAAAGGCCCTGTAAAGGGGCTCTACAAATAAAGCCACTAAAAGTAAATAAAAAAATAAAATAAAAATACTATCAGGAGGGCCGTAAGTCTGTTTGCCTCCGTATAACATAAAAAAAAAAGTTAAATTAGCAGTTGCTTGCTTGTCGTGTCACTGGTTTTATCTTGGTCATCGTGTATTAGGTCAGTGACCAGGTTGAGGTATCATCATCATAATCATTTCAGCCGTAGGACGTCCACTGCTGAACAAAAGCCTCCCCCATAGATTACCAGAAACATTCATAAATTATACATCCTATAGGCGACTAAGGGAAACAACCCGCATGCCCAGCATGGCGATTATGGGCAAATTCCCCCAAATGATTGCTTCTGCCCTGATGTTGAGGTCCTTTTGAGGCCCATTATACCTGATGGCTACTGAAGTGAGTAATTAGCCCATATTGAGGTATAAAACCTCAACATAGGTGCGTTGGTGAAAGAACCAATGTGGCGATGGTTTCCGGTGAGAACTATGTAAAGCACACATACATTTTGCACGTAGTCGTAGTCGGGTCGTGAGGGGTTCTAAGTTACACCTTTCGGAACACAAGCCGACCACACCGGCCAATCCACTCCATGCTTTGGGGGAGGCCCATGAGGCTGGAGGAGGTAGGGCACAGCGAGATTTTCTCGTTCTAAATTGGAGCAGCCCGCCTGAAGAGGCAACTCCGCCTTATTGTTTCAAATAAACGCACCATACGAGCACTAAATCTGGTAGCGGCGACCATTGACGTATTCCACTGTTCACGGAGCGAGTTCGTAAGGGCTATATTAATTAATTTGTGCTATAATAAATAATTATAATTTTTTATGCTACAAATCAGGACTAAATGTATGACTTATATGTATTATTAATTTTTTTTAACGGTTTTCTTTTTTGTGCTCTCTGATTGTTGTATTTTTTATTTGTTATTTGATTTTTTTTGTTTATTGACATGTGTTATTATTTTTACTGAATTATTTTACTTATTGACATTGTATTTAGTTAATTAGCTTGATTTATCTTATATTATTCTGATGACTTCTCTATTGTATTAGGTCTGACCTGTAATGATAGACGTAATGTTTTAAATAAATACAAATAAATACAAATACAAATAGTGTTGTGTTCCTACGGTGGGAGGGGGGGGGGGGGGGTTCGGGGTCGGCAACGCGTGCGTCATACCTCTGGTATTGCAAGCGCTCATAGGCTACGGTAACCACTTACCAACAGGTGGGCCGTATGCTTGTTTGCCACCTCAGTTGTATAAAAAACAACAAAAATAACAAATGACCAGCTGCAAAAGACTGCTCTACAGGCTGATCTACAGGCATCCACTCTGACTCTACATGTTAATTCACTAATTTGCTATTATTCCGTTTTATTTTATCTTTGGTTTTTGCCCTGTTACTGTGTTTTTGTGTGTATATACGGAAAACAAGCAGTGTTAAATACTATTTAAACAACTTATAAAAGAAACTTAAAACCAATTATATTTTGTTTAATTTAATTCGTATTGTTTGTACATGGCCTCCCGCGATACAGGCTAGTCCTAGTGCGGGGGGGGGGGGGACCTCTAGTAACTTGTTTTTCTTGTTATTGTTATTTTTGGTCATTCTTTTTTTTGTATTTGTATTTGATGATGATGTTGATGCAGATGATGAACGTTTCCACTAGTAGCAAATGAAATACCTATTAACACAGATGTGGAGGTAACACCAACGGTCGGCTTCATCTACGGCCACTGCTACACCCTGACGCCGAAGACGAAGGGAACCCGCGCCAGCAAGACCTCCGGCTACTCTATCACCCTCAAGCACAGCGCAGAAGACATGGAGGCTCTGGACGGGCTGTTGCCTCCAGGGTACCATGTCTTCGTGCACTATACCAAGGAGCCGTTCACAGGTACCCATATTCTCATAAGATATTACATACACAGACAAAGCTGAGCCTAAACAGCTGGTCCTAAAACTTGAAATTTGAAAGTATGGTCCTTTTTGTGGACCATGCATTCGAGAATGCCTTTGTTATTACGAAAGGAATTCCTAAAAAAAATTTTACTTATAATTTTTACTTACTTTCCAATTTTTGCACTGAATATTATTTTTGCTTTAGATATAATAATTGTAATTATAAATTAACTAGGAGAAGCCACTGGCTCTTGAAATACAGTTTAAAACTAGTTCAGGAGCCTATGGATACAAATAAGATTGTTAAATGTTTATTATGTCAATAAAAATATGTTTACTTTACTTTAATTTACTTTATTCAACCCCTAAGGGGGTGCAGCGGTGGCTAAAGTTTGTATGAAAAAAAAAAACGCGAACCATGTCGCGGGGTAGTCTTCTCATAAGCTAAGGCTTTGTTCGTCAGTTGTGGTGAAATAACCCCTGAGGCTGATGCATGGATCCCGAAATAAGGTCTTTAAATCATCAGCTGGTATTGAAAGAACCAGTGTGATGGCCCACGTAATCCTCTTGAACAGAAGTGGAAGTTTACAACGGCGGCCTGGTCCAGTATCTGTTTATCAGCGCCGGAGAGACAATGGACCTGAAGCTGACTGTGGATCAGTATCTAAAGATCAGCGGAGAAGATGACCCCTGCACATTCGAGAAGGATTATAGCGCGAATCTTGTGAGTACCGCTGGATTTCTATACATACACTATTGGAATATAAGTCATCTAAAACTTATTTTAAGGTGAGGGTTGAATTATTTTATGATTTTTGAATTGTTTTTTCTCAATAACCGCAAAACGCACAGTTTTGATTTTTATGACAAAGATAACTTGAGCATTTTATTTACGTAAATCCAAGACAGAAACGCGATTGGTAAAACTTTTCTCGATAGATTTATTTTTGAAAGTTGGGTCCTTTACAACAGTTTTATCGAAAATACTCTGAGACTATCTAACAAAAATAACTTTTTTTTAAAATATTTTGTTAGACAATAGCATTGGGTACCTAAATCCAAGACACTTTTTAATAAAAATATATAGTTTTTGAGATAATCGATATTTTCTTATATTTCGCTTACGTCGATTACTTTAGAGTGCCTTCTAACGCTTGCTATCTCTTTCCGCATTCAATTACAGTACATAGCGCTGTCACTTTCTTCACTCCGCCCACTCGACAATTTATTATGATTTTTGTACCCTCTTAAAACTGTCATCATCATTCTGTCTTAGGTCAGTGACCAGGTTGAGTTATGGTGGCCGGAAAGGTGCATAAGACCGACGGTGAAAGAATCAGTGTAGAGTAAGGAATAAAGTGCGCCTCTTAGAGGCTCCATTCATGCACATCTAGTATATTGACTGACCTCATAGCTCAGTTGGTAGTAACTCTGCCTTCTGCGCTAGAGGTCGCGGGCTCGATTCCCGCACTGGACAAACAATTGTGACATACACAGATATTTGTTCTGTGTCTGGGTGTTAAATATATATCTATTATGTATGTCAGTCTCTGGTACCCATAGTAAAGGCTATGCCTAGTTTGGGATCAGTTGACCGTGTGTGATATGTCCGGAATATTTTATTTATTTATTTATTTATATCTTTACCTTGAGAGCGATAGTATACCACACGTAAATCCGAATGTCAAGCCGCGCCGACAACATTTCCGTCAGCGCCATCGCGCGGCGAGAGAGTGAAACAAGACTGCCCGCGCGATTCGGCGGCTGAGCGCGGCTCGAGAACTTTCCTTTAGTTTTTAATTGTTTTTCTATCTGATTTCATTTTTTTTTTTTTTTTATTGATAATGGTAAGGCGTTTGGCCACCAACTCACTTTTGCAAGTGAGATGTGGCCTAAGATGGAGCACGCTTTCCCAGAGTGAACTTATTGACCCTAGATTTGAAGACTCCTAGATTGTACTCTTTCGGGAAAACAGACGCAGGCAGATCATTCCACTCTTTGGCAGTACTTATAATAAAAGTGGAGCAGAAACGTTTCGTTCGACACTGTGGTAGGTATGTCGACCAGGTAAGGGTGGTATTTACCTGTGCGTCTGCTTGTCCGGTGGTGGAAGGGGGAGGGAGGGATGAGGTCATGCAGATCCCGCGGACTTTCATGTTAAAAGTACTCATTTGGTCATTAATTATACGTGTGAAGTGTTTGTGGATGTTTTCACTTATGTCAGCAACCCTGAGTAGCCAGCTAGCAAACGTTAAAGCACGAGGTAGATTAAAATTCGCGACCTGTTGATCGGAAGGCGGGGCCACTTCTTCATCTCCACCAGTGCTCTTAAGTAAGAACTTAAAATAACCCGTTCTTTCTTCAGTGTACAGCACAATGTGTCTGGAACATCGTAGGTGAGGCGGCTGGCTGCTCCGGACCCTGGATGACCAGCGACCTGCCAAGATGCAGCAACTACACATCGATGAGAGACCTTATTACTGCCTACATGAAGTGAGTTGTCAGCCGTGGCGGCCCCGGCTGAAGAATAGGCCCCTCCATTTCTACCCGTGGATGTCGTAAGAGGCGACTAATGGAAACAAAGCTAGGGTATGGCCAGCAGAGGGAACGCTGCTGCCCATACCGTAGCTTTGTTTCCCTTAGTCGCCTCTTACGACATCAACAACAAGAGCTATATCTGCGCTCGCCAACCCGCATGCCCAGCGTGGCGAGTATGGGCAAATACCCCCTAATCATTGTATTTATGGGAGAGGCTTATGTTCAGTAGTGGACGTCCTACGGCTGAAATGATGAAGAGAGTAACTTTTAACTGTTAAAAAAAGTTATTTGTAGTAAAGACAAGGAACTTAATAATCTAGGAAAACTTATGAAATAAGCTGACTATGACTCACTCATATGACATATGACTCTATGACTGACCTCATAGCTCAGTTAGTAGTAACTCTGCCTTCTGCGCTAGAGGTCGCGGGTTCGATCCCCGCACTGGACAAACATTTGTGTGATAAACACAGATGTTTGTTCTGTGTCTGGGTGTTAAATCTTTATCTATTATATATATTTAACAGTCTCTGGTTACCATAGTACAGGCTATGCCTAGTTTGGGATCAGTTGACCGTGTGAATATGTGCGGAATATTTTTTATTTTTTTATTTAAGCTTATGTCAAAACAATACGTGCTTATGAGTACCTTGTCCAAGCAAAGCCCTGTTGCTTGCTTGCTTGACGTGTCACTGATTCTTTCTTGATCACCCTGTTTTATGTTTTATAGTGCGTACCAATTCCACAAATGCGACAACTGTCCCCGCTTTTGCAAGTCTTACCTGTACAACTCCTTCGTGACGGACCGCAAGGCTTTGTACGTCTGGGACTCCGAAGCGAATTTATGGCGTTCGAGGTTAGGCGACATGGCTTTGCAGACTCAGGTACCTAATAATTAGTTTAGGAGGAGGTCGGGCACAGCGAGATTTACTCGTTCTAAGTTGGAGCAGTCCGCCTGGAGAGGTATCTCCACCTTACAGAAGATCGCAGCCAAATAACATTATTTGTTTCAAATAGTGTTGTGTTCCTGCGATGAGTAAGGTTGACATAGCTCTTTAGGGTGGAGGGGGTTCGGGGTCGGCAAAGCGTGCGTGATACCTCTGGTATTGCAAGCGCTCATAGGCTACGGTAACCGCTTCCGTTCGTCCGTTTGGCCGTAATTGAACCACAAACATCTAAACATCCTCACAAACTTTTGCTTAAAGTAGGATTAGGTGACTCTATAATAAATAACACCGAACAGTCACTTACATAGTCCTGACCCCACACTAGGATTCCCTGTGTCGAGGGTATCAGAAACTACGAGTATACCATGGTACTATAAATAAATGAATAAATCTTTATTCATTACCTTAGTGCTACGAATAACATTGAGAATTAATATCTAATGTTACCCTTAACAAATTAAACGATGCCTGAACTAGGAAAACCTGTGTCTCAGGCGGTAAAAGGCTAAAATTAATGACTAAAGTTGGTACTTATGAATATTCAAATTAATTAACTTAAAATCTGTAGCCTATAAGCTAAATTTTTTTTTTTTTTTACTATAACACCCAGACCCGCAAAAAACATTTGCAGATCATGCAAACATTTGGTCCGCAAAGTGTATCGAACGGTGTGTGTTCGATTCACATTGCACCTTGCATCTCAGTCAGGCACCCGCCCGCTACGCCACCGCGGTCTTCAATAATAATAATTTATATTGTGTGTATCTAATACATTGGAGGAGGTGGGGGAGATTTTCTCGTTCTAAATTGGAACAGATCGCCTGGAGGTACCTCCGCCTTACAATACAATACAATAACTTTATTTCAGGCAACAATAGAATAAAAAAACAGATTTTTTCTTATCCTACGGCCCATAGACTAACATACATAATAATAATCATACATAAAGACTCATCATCATCTTCCTGCCCTTATCCCACATCATGTGGGGTCGGCACAACATGTATTCTTCTTCCATTTCCCTCTATCAGTCGTCATCTCAACACTCACTCCTTTCTTCACCATATCCACTTTCACACAGTCCATCCATCTTTTCTTTGGCCTACCTCTACTCCTACATCCATCCACATTCATATCTAACACTCTTCTTGTCACATGACATTTTTCCCTCCTAATGACATGCCCATACCAAGCTAACCGATTACTCCTCAGCTTTTCCGTCACTGGCGCCACTTTCAAACTTCCTCTTACATACCTACTCATTCCTTACCTTATCCATTCTGGTCACTCCACACATCCATCTTAAAATTCGCATCTCCGCTGCGTGCAATCTTCTTTCATCCGTCCCTTTGGCAGCCCAACACTCAGATCCATACAATACGATAGGTCTTATGATGGTTTTGTAAATTTTCATATACATAAAGACTAACATTTTTTTTTTTAACAATTTAACTGTTTTGTCCACAGCTGTACATCTATTTCAACAGCATGATGGTGTCGGTGTATGAGGAGCGATTCAACTACGACTGGAACCTGTTCATCTCTGATCTTGGAGGTAGTGTTGTGAGTATTTTGTGCACTTTTATCATTGGATTTAGTATCTTGCGATAGTTTTGTGTTCTTCTATTCTATTTTGTTTTTTTTAAATTTATACCTAAGATCTGATTACCAATTATCTAGTGAAACCCGCTTATCTCTAAACCCTCGGTAAACAACTATCCGAGGGGGGTAAATCGAAAAACAGCACTGTATGCAATGCAGCAAAAGCTGAATTTACTCCCATTGCCTTATTATTGTATTTTTTAACAAGCTCTTTATATAAATAAATAATAAATAAATAAATATTCCGGGCATATCACACATTGTCAACTGATCCCAAACTAGGCATAGCCTGTACTATGGGTACCAGAGACTGATATACATAATAGATATACATTTAACACCCAGACACAGAACAAACATCTGTGTTAGTCACAAATGTTTGTCCAGTGCGGGAATCGAACCCGCGACCGCTAGCGCAGAAGGCAGAGTTACTACCAACTGAGCTATGAGGCCAGTCAATATTCAATTCAATTCATTTATTGACCATTTCGTTATAACATATAACATAGGCATGTCAGGTTTTACAGTAATTACAGTTCTTTACAAGTAACGTTCATATAATTTTTAAAGATTTTAGATTTTAATAGGTAATTTATAGTTTCTACTCCACATGCAAATCAGAAAATGAAACATTTAAATATTCCGCGACATGGTAAAATGGATGATTTTCAAAAAATGATTTAATTTTTATTTTAAACTTATTAAAGGGAAGCCGGGTTACTTCTAAGGGTAGTTTGTTATACACCGCATATATTTGTAACTTTGTACCCAAGAGGCATTCAATGTTTTTTTTTATTATTATTCAAGCGTTCCTTCTTTTAGATGAAGACATCGACATCTTCCTGCCCTATTTGTCTCTATCAGCCGTCATAGCAGTACTCATTAGTTTCTTACCCATGCGATCTTTCACAAATTCAAACTATTATTCCCTCATTATTGATCGAGAAGGCGAAGCGAGCGAATATCGCTTAAACAACTTGGACGAATCGACGATGTTTGTATGTTTATTTGTTTGAGCGTTACTTTCGAACCGTCGATTTGATCTGCATGGGATTTAGTAGGTCAATGCCGATTTGTCTAAGTTGTTTGGGAGATCTTAGCTTGCTTCGCTCGCTCGTTCAATAAATTCACTTATTCCATTTACCGCTTAACCTCGGTTTCCTGAAACAATGTATATCATTTGCTGAACGTAAACTAACGGGAATTTAGATAATGTCAATTATTAGATCCATGCTTGAAAATAATGGTTAAGCTTTGGTTTACAGCCGTTATATTACGGTATTCGCTTTTTTAGAAAGGATATGGATTATGAGCTTAGTTGAGTTGATTACGGCAGTTGGCTCACAGCCAAACGTGACGGGGCCCATCGCTTGTTTCTTTATGGTTATAAATCTATTTTTGGGGAATTTCACATCCTTCGGATACATTGACTCGTTGGGACGACTATTTTCGATCAGACATCATGGCCAGGTCACTGTCTATTTCGGTTCCACGAAGTCTAGTGCGGAGCTTTTTGAATTTTGCTTTATACAATTGTTTTATGATTAATGAGCGCAGCGTTTGCAAAGACTTAAAACAATTAAGAATTAAATTTTTATGGAATTTCATATGTAAATTTTGGAATTTAATCGGTAAAATTTGGCATTTTATCTGTAAATTTTGCAATTTTGTCTGTAAATTTTGGAATAGAATCGGTAAATTTAGAAATTTGATTTGTAAATAATGTAGTTTAATCAGTAAATTTTGGAATTTTGGCCGTAAACGTGTATCTGTACTCTGTTTTCCAGGGTTTCCTTCTCGGACTCTCCGTCATCGGCCTTCTGAAGATCCTCGGCAAGACCTGGGAGCACATCCTCCGACCCCTGATCAAGTGCTGTCGAAGAGGCAAGGTTGCCAGCATTCATGGTTCTACCGTGACTGCTGAAGCTGCTGTGACGTACCCCGATGTTGTGAAAGATGATAATTGGAGACGAGTATATTGATAGATTGGGCTGAGTATATGTCAACCCCAGCATAAATAAATAATTAATAAATAAATATTCCGGACATAGCACACACGGTCAACTGATCCTAAACTAGGCTTAGCCTGTACTATGGGTACCAGAGACTGATATACCTACATAATAAATAATTTGAATATTTTTCAACACCCAGACATAGAATAAACATCTGTGTTCATCACTCTAATGTTTGGCCAGTGCGGGAATCGAACCCGTGGCATAGTTACTACCAACTGAGCTATGAGGCCAGCATAATATGTCTAGTCTCATTTGTTAAATTTAATAAAATAAATAGAAGGCTGGATCCGCCCTTGGTTCCGACGCCGTAAAATTACAGGGAGTGGTCGAACATATTAATATGTGGTTTACCTATAGCCCCAATATCATCAGTCATACGTTAGGGACCAATGAGTAGAATACAGTATCATGCATGGTAAGTCTCTTCACGTGATACTTAAAAGTCAAAGTCAAAGTCAAAAGGCATTTATTTCAATAAAATCACTAGGATCACTTTGAAACGTCTTAGAAACTAGGTGAAGCTATGCCTGTTCCTCGCGACCAAGCCTAGAAGAATCAGGCAACAAACGCGGCTTGGGGTCTATAATTTTTTTCGATGATCCTTTTTCACAAAATGGAATTTAAATTTAATAATTTAAAGAAAAATATGTACTTAGTTTTATATTCAAATAATTTCAATAAAGATATTAAGCATTAGGTATCGCCTGTTTATTCATCATTATCATCATCATTTCAGCTCTAAGACGTCCACTGCTTAAGGTAGGCCTCACCCATATTTCAGGATCACATTGAAACGTCTTAAGAAACTAGGTGAAGCTAAGCCTGTTCCTCGCGACCAAGCCTAGAAGAATCAGGCAAATTCGGGCTCCTATTTAGAACGAGACAATCACGATGCCTCCTCATCATCATTTCAGCCGTACGACGTCCACGGCTGAACATGGAATACAGACAGAGCAAATTCCCTATCATGTGGGGGGATTTGCCCATACTCACCACGCTGGGCATGCGGGTTGGCGAGCGCAGTTAGAGTTATCGTTGTTAAAACGCTGCTGCCCATCCCCTAGCTTTTTTCCCTTAGTCGCCTCTTACGACATTTGCGGATAAGTAGATATATATATATTTTTTTATACTACTGAGGTGGCGAACAAGCATACGGCCCACCTGTTGGTAAGTGGTTACCGTAGCCTATGAGCGCTTGCAATACCAGAGGCATCACGCACGCGTTGCCGACCCCTAACCCCCTTCTCCCTAAAGAGCTCTGGCAACCTTACTCACCACAGGAACACAACACTATTTGAAACAAATAATGTTATATGGAGGGACCTATTCTTCAGCCAGGGCCACCACCCTACCTCGCATAAAATACTTCACCTTATATATGCTACACACAACTATCGTCGGAAATTCTGATTTATATCTATATCTTCGCATATCTTTTAACAATGTGTTTTAGCTAAAGCTATAATTCAGAATCACCATAAATATTTGCTACGTTTTGATTACGCGCGTTACGTAAATGTTTTGAAATGTAGATATAAGCGGTTCCAGGTATAGTATTCATAGATTCAGCTGTCTTGACGTCTGATCTTACAATGTTGCTTTAGCTGTAAATAGAAATGGCGTATTATTAATCGGGCGACAAAAAAAAAAACGGTGACTTACTAAGCGAGCCTAGGCGGCAATTATTAATTGGATAAACTTTATAACTCTCTCTCTCGCACAAAAAGCGAGGTGTGGCATAGCAAGGTACCTCTGCCTTACAAAATATCGCAGCCAAATAACATTATTTGTTTCAAATAGTGCGGTGTTTAATGAATACTGAAACTGAAACTATAAGGTTGCCAGAGCTCTTTAGGGGAGGGTGTTCGGGGTCGGCAACGCTTGCGTGATACCTCTGCAAGCGTTCACAGGCTACGGTAACCACTTAAGAACAGATGGGTCGTAAGATTGTTTGCCACCTAAGTTGTATGAAAAAATGTATTGCTTTGGTCAGTGTCAATCACAGGAGCCAAACGCTCCTGTGGTTGACACTCGCTTGCCTGCATGGAAACATATGCCGTTTATTATGACACTGGCTTCAGACGAGGACTAACTAAACCCTGGTTTTGACGTGTTATTTCATACAGTTGCTGTATGTCATACATAATGTCAAATGTATGAAATGACCAAAACCAAAACCAGGGTTTAGTAAGTCCTCGTCAAAACTCAGTTTCATAATAACAGGGATTGAAATTATCCTACGTTCGTTTTTTTTTTTTTTTTTTTTTAATACCACAGAGTTGGCAAACAACCTTACGGTCCACCTGATGGTAAGCGGTTACCGTAGCCTATGAGCGCTTGCAATACCAGAGGCATCACGCACGCGTTGCCGACCCCGAACCCCCTTCCCCCCTAAAGAGCTCTGGCAACCTTACTCACCGCAGGAACACAACACTATTTGAAACAAATAATGTTATTTGGCTGCGATCTTCTCCCCAGGCGGGCTGCTCCAATTCAGAACGAGAAAATCTCGCTGTGCCCTACCACCTCCTAAAATGCAGTGTGTTGTATGCAGTATTTCGAAAGACAAAATCTCAGTACGCAGATAATTTGTTTTATATCGATGGGGAGCTAGTTGGCAAATGTGTACAATTGCATTGCGATGACGCATGCGTCGATAGTTCAACTACAGTTTACAGTACAGAAGCAAAGCGACTCAGAACAAGGCAATTTTATAAACCTAACCGGCGATGTTTTATTAGTTACTAAAATAAAATAAAAATAGCCTTTCCTCTAGTGTTTACACAGATTCAAACACTTTATGATATAAGATTATTAATTAGGTATCCAAAAATATTAATCACCTTAAATAAATAAATAAATATTCCGGACATATTCACACGGTCAACTGATCCCAAACTAGGCATAGCCTGTTCTATGGGTACCAGAGACTGATATATATAAAAGATAAATATTTAACACCCAGACACAGAACAAACATCTGTGTTTATCACACAAATGTTTGTCCAGTGCGGGGATCGAACCCGCGACCTCTAGCGCAGAAGGCAGAGTTACTACTAACTGAGCTATGAGGCCAGTCAAAAATGTAATTTTTATTTCATTTTCGTTTACCTATAGTTTGGATTCACCTTATTACTTATTTTACATCTTGTATTTAGTCTATTTGCGCTTACATTGTTGTTTACTAGCTTACGCCCGCGTCTTTGCTCGCGTGGTACCAACATAAAAAGTAGCCTATATGCTATTCCAGGTAAATAACTATCTACAAAACCGGTTGAGCCGTTGCGGCGTGATTGAACAACTAACATCTAAACATCCAAACATCCATACATACTTTCGCATTTATAATATTAAAAGTAGGATAGTGGGATAGGATAGTTAACGCTCGCTTATGTCCTATGTTCATGGCTGTTCACCCGTCTAACCAGTGACAGCCTATTTAAATGATCTTTCAACAATCATATGATGATACATATATTCACCCACGTTCTAGTTTAAGGACATCTTAAATTATTTTATAATGATTTTTGATGCTATAAACAAACAACTGTACCTAGCAGGTTAACGATCTTAGTATTTAAATATAAGCTATTGTCCTATATTCGTGATGTAGGATGTTGACAGTAGATTATAGAGAAGTATTTTATTTAGAAAATTGTATGAGGCTCGTATAAAAAAGTAATTTTGAGAGTAAACTTCGATAAATAAAAATCCTGTAATAAGAATAATTTTAGTGTGATGTGAGGAATAAAAAGTGTATTTGTTGTCAGTTACTCATCTCAATTGTAAATATTTTACATACAAAGTCACATGACTTCGTTCTTTGATAATGAATTAAGAAGAATTTGGACGCAGGCAATGCAGCCAAAAGTCATGCAAAAGCCGATGGTCGCTGCATACGCCTTAGTTTTTTATTTTTTTAAATTTCTTGTGGCTATGGTGTCACTGCGGCCACAACTGGCCTAATTGTGTTCGCCACTTGTTACTTGCGGAGCCCCTTTACAGGGCCTTCAAAGTTCACCGCAAAGCTCAGCAGATTTTCTTTGGGGTGAATTCCTTTAGCTTCTTTGGGGGGAGGAGGTAGTATAGCCTCCATACCGAAGTAACACATTTTTTTTTATTTATTGAGTACCTACCTAATTTAATCTCAAAATATGGAATTTTATTATTGATATTGTCATATCAGACAATTTCGTTTGTATAGAGGCGCATGATCCACGGGCCTGGATCCTGGTGACATAACTCGCGCTGTTGGCGTAGTCGGTGTGGTCTCAACCTTCCTAGGATTTTTAGTAAATTTCATATAGTAGAAACTAACCTACTAATATCAATTAATTATCTTTGAAAAATTATCTTTGTTACTTGTAACTGTAAACCTGACATGCCGATGTTATATGTTATAACGAAATGGTCAATTAATGAATTGAATTAAATCATCCAGATGAACGGCTGAAAGCGTTCTGGCATGACTGAGTAACAGACATCCATCCATCCAAAGTTTAGCATTTATTAAAGTAGTTAGATTTTCGTTCATAGATTATGCAACTTCCTGAAAGTTGCATAATCTATGAACGAAAATCTAACTACTTCTTCAGGCAATTTTTTTTTAATAGCACCCTAGCTTTTGTGGTTTGGTACACCATGTTACCCGGAAGCGCTAACTGGGTTTATATTTTCTCGTTCGAACGCAAACAGACACCTGTATCATTTTTCAACAACAACGTGAGATGCGGGCTGTTTTCGAGAATTCGTAAATAGGTTACGGGCGCAATGCCTAAATCTGGCAACAGGCAGGTTCTCGAAATCCCGAAATGAGACTGTTTGGCACACGGTGACGTCACTCGATAATTATAGCGGCTGACTCACCGTAGGGCAGCGATGAATGATTTGGAATTTGTTGAGTGTATTACTCGTAGCATTGAAGAATGAGTTTGTATTTCTCTACATAGGTGCAGTATGAATGGAGACTGTACAACGGCATCCGTACGGACGTTCCCAATATTGAATATATCCCTGGTTTTACCCTGATCATTTCAGCCGTAGGATTGCTGAACATAGCCTCCCCTACAGACTTCCAAAGCGACTTCCTATCATGTGGGGGGAATTTGCCCATACTCACGGCACGCTGGTTGGCGAGCGCAGTTACAGCTATCTTTGTGTAAATACGCTGCTGCCCCCAGCTGTTTGCATGGCTCTTTTGACATGTAAAGCAGCAACAAGCTGAGTCAAGGCCTGATTTTGTTACGTGTCATTTCATATAGTTGATTTATGTCATAATGTCAAATGTTGTCAAGGTTGTGGAATGATCTCCCTGCTGAGGTTTTCCCTAAGGACTACAGTATGGGGTTCTTCAAAAAGGGCGTTTTGAACTTTTTAAGGGGTCGGCAACGCGTGCGTGATGCCTCTGGTATTGCAAGCGTACATAAGCTACGGTAACCACTTACCAACAGGTGGGCCGTATGCATGATTGCTACATTAGTTGTATAACAAAAAAAAAGTATGAAATGACACGTCACAAAACTAGGGTTTAGTTAGTCCTCTTTTATACCCAGTTTCGTAATAAAAGGGAGAGATTTCAGTCAGTACCAATACCAAAGAGACAATTTTGTTTTAACGAAACAGATATTTTCATCCTGCTTTATAACGTGTTTGTTAAAATAGAAAGTCTGTGACGAAAATTTATTTAGATAGGTATGTAAAATGTTACGTTATTCTTACACAAGCTAGCGGCTTCGCTCGTATTGTACCTACCGTATGAAAAGGAGCCTTTGTCTTTCCTCAGCGCTTAGCCTATCTCCATATCCAATTTCATCAAAACCGGTGTACAGAAAACGTTACAAACAGACAGAAGACTTTTCGTAATAAATACGATATTAATTCGATTATTTGATCCTGAATAAAAATAATTCTCAGGGTCCTTAGTAGATAAACACCAAATAAAAATGATTTTATATCTAATGTCATGACAAAAGTAAAGTGAACGTTGGAGGCGCCGGGTATCGATCCCGGTACCTCTCGCATGCTAAGCGAGCGCTCTACCATCTGAGCTACGCCCCCCAGTGATTTGGTAGACTAAATATTTGATATCTAAGTACGAGTATGTAAGCTGTAAGCATAAAAGTCAAAAAGTCAAAAGGCATTTATTTCAATAAAATCACTAGGATTACTTTGAAACGTCTTAGAAACTAGGTGAAGCTATGCCTGTTCCTCGCGACCAAGCCTAGAAGAATCAGGCAACAAACACGGCTTGGTGCCTATCATTTACATACACACATACAGACTCGTAATGTATCTACTTATGTAAAAAAACTAATATAGGTACTACTATATTGTAAAAGTTAGGACTGTCAACAAATTGTAATTTTTTATTTGAGATTATTGTTTCATATAATAGTTACATATACATAAGGCCGTGGTGGCCCCGGCTGAATAATAGGACTCTCCATATCTCCTACCCAACGATTTCATAAATAATAAATAAATAAATAAATATTCCGGACATATTCACACGGTCAACTGATCCCAAACTAGGCATAGCCTGTACTATGTGTACCAGAGACTGATATATTTAATAGATGAATATTTAACACCCAGACACAGAACAAACATCTGTGTTTATCACACAAATGTTTGTCCGGTGCGGGGATCGAACCCGCGACCTCTAGCACAGAAGGCACTAAGTTGTAAGTTACTACTAACTGAGCTACGAGGCCAGTCATAAGAGGCGACTAAGGGAAAAAGCTAGGGGATGGGCAGCAGCGGCTCCTATTTTCAAGATAGCTCTAACTCGCCAACCCGTATGCCCAGCGTGGTGAGTATGGGCAAATTTCTCCCCCACATGATAGGAAGTCACTCCGGAAACCTGTGAGGGAGACTTTAAAACGGCTGGAATGATTGTTTTATAAATAATTTTTATATAACGTATTTATTAAAACTATTTCGATTTACCCATTGTTGTGATCATATTCATTTATTTATTCATTAATTACCAAGAAAGGATCAGTGACACGACAAGCAAACAACACCATTGTAAAAACGTTAAGATATTCACTTTTCACGTCCCACGGTGAGTAGTAACTCACGCACATTAAGGAATTGAGCCTATACGGTGTCAACAAATTCAAGTCAGTAGTACGGTTTAATTATTTGATGACAAAGCCACGGGCAAAAACAGGTGATTTGGATTCTATATTTACAGAAGGCCGACAGCTGTACACAGGGTGCTCAAACTAACAATTTAATACTCGCAAGCGATATTTTTTTTTAATTTTTTGTCGCGTCTACTATTTTTACATTCAATATTGCCAGTCTCAAGTAAAAGATATTTTATTCATTGAAATCATCCGCAAAACTATTGACGTTTGACTGTAGTAATTGTATTGTAATCATATGTGAAAGTTATTTAGCATTTTTTTAGAGGAATATTCCTCTGCTGCTTTGGTTCTAATCAGTTCAAACTCAATTTTATTATTTAGCTATTTAGATTTTGATGTCAAATTTCTGGGACGTTCAATAGGTGCCTAGTTATTTAGATGATAAAAATACCAAAAACAACTAATTTGAAAGTTAGCGAGGAAAATCCTGATATTTTCGATAATATGCTTTCTTTTTTCTTTGTTCATAGAATAAGCCCCTTCCGGTTTATATAGTATACAGATTATGAATCACTTTGTATAATAATATTTCATTTATTCATTAATTTTAACAATTTTTGCATCGTGTCTGAAAAATAAACTTACTTCTAAAGATATGCAAGCATGCACAATACACAAACACACACTAATGAAGACCTTCACATTAAATACATTTAATTTTCTCATTTGAAAGTCGTCCAGTGTAATATGTCTGTTACATAAACATTTGTATTTTATTTTTGCATAATAAAGAACAGCTGTTTCACCTATACAGGGTGCCAACTTACAAGAGTTAGTTTTTGTCTTTTGGTGTTAAGGAGGACTTATTAGAAATTTATCAAAACCAATTTGACTGGCCTCATAGCTCAGTTGGTAGTAAGTAGTTGGTAGTAGTTCTGCGCTAGAGGTCGCGGGTTCGATTCCCGCACTGGACAAACATTTGTGACTAACACAGATGTTTGTTCTGTGTCTGGGTATTAAATATATATCTATTATGTTTATCAGTCTCTGGTACCCATAGTATAGGCTATGCCTACTTTGGGATCAGTTGACCGTGTGAATATGTCCGGAATATTTATTTATTTATTTATTTAATATTATAGTTATTTTTTAAATCTGTCATTGGAATACGGGTTAAACTGGTTATTACTTAAGTACTTAGTTTGGTTTTATGATTTCGATACAGGTTATTTAAATTATGTATGTATGCTATCCCGAAAGGGGCTTATTGTACACCCAATTGGCAAAAAGTCTATGAGTTTTGGAAATTCAAAACTTTATATTAAAAAAAATTGTATTCAATATAAA
The DNA here is from genome assembly GCA_947579855.1 of Anticlea derivata. NCBI lineage: Eukaryota > Metazoa > Arthropoda > Insecta > Lepidoptera > Geometridae > Anticlea > Anticlea derivata. The sequence goes on from OX388269.1 coordinate 11,601,291, forward strand.
ATGGTAAAAAGACTAAAAGCAACTAAAACGTTTTATTTTGATATAAAATATGTAAAGTAAAATTAAGTAAAGTGTCATTTATTGCTTGAAATACAGGTGTTTATAAGTCTATAATTATGTGAGTCAATGTATTCCTACCGATTTTTGATGTGCAATAATAATATCTTTGTACAAATAATAACAATTAAAATATAAAATAAAAATTAAACATGAAACTAATTGGATAAAAAACAACTTAAAAATAGCGAATGTCAAGACAAAAAATCTTTGTCAGTTAAGAAATCATTTATAGAATAATAACATTTATTTGAAAGAATCATTTTTAACTTTCTCTGAAACTCCATATTCGGCAGTTGTCTTATAGATTGTGGTAATTTATTATATATGGAGGGTGCCATAGCAAAGGTACTCTTATCCATCATTGCGGTTTTCCTATTTATATGACAGACTTTATTGTTGTCACGCCTGTTGCGGACCACGTAATCCGAAGGTTGACCGAAGAGGTTTTGATTATTCTTGACAAACATAGCTGTGTCCAAAATATACAGTGTATATACAGTATTAAATTTTTTATTCAATCTGTTTAGCTAATTCATTGATTTTTTTTTCTTTTTAATTTAATTTTTTTTATTATGAATTTTTAATTTGAACTTGACATTATTTTTAATTATATACTGTTAAACGAAATATTGCACACCATAACATGGCAGAATACATTGATTCCATTTTATAATAACATTAACACCTCTGTACATGTATTTCACGCAATAAATTTTTACTTTACTTTACTTTAGTATGGTATAGGTTAGTTACAGAAAATTACAGTAGGTACCTGTAATTTTCTGTAGTTATATAAATACATAATCACTTAGTTCGATAATTTGACATTCCATACAATAAACACCCTGTAGAGACGGCCCAGCTGTATTTAAAGGCGAGCGGAGCTGGAGGCAGTCCAGATGCGGCTTACAAGAGGAAATTACAGGGTGTTCTTGAGATTTGCTCTGACTCAAACGTTTGGCAAATAATTCAATGTTAGAACGACGACTGTCGCCGTGTTCATACGGCGCGCGATATGTGATCTAAAATGTATTTCAAAATGATCCTTATCTTTACTGGATAAAGTCAATTTTGAATTTGATATTTGAGGGCGTACAATATCGCAAGCCCCCTATCAAACTCAAAATTGCCTTTATCCAGTAAAGATAGGGATCATTTTGAAATACATTTAGATGACATATCACGCCGTATGAAAACGGCATTAGACCGACTATAGCTTGAACCAAATACCTGTTCGAGGTTACACAAACATAAAAATAAAGCGGAGTTGCAATTTGGGATTCTTGGGTTATTTATTTTGTTATAATACATTTCTCTGCTAGCATAGGTACTCATAGATTTATTCAGTGATATTACGCAATGTATTGGACAGCTGAATGAATTATCTTCTTACATTTTGAGCGTATGTTAGTCAAATCTTGGGTAGGTAATAAATTATACATAATCACTCATTCACCGACATTATGTCCAGCAAATGCTTGCTTGCTTGCTTGTCATGTCACTCATTCTTTCTTGGTTATCCTGTATTAGGTCAGTGACAAGGTTGAGGCAGGTATGGTGCTTTGAAAAGGGCTTATTTATAACCGCCGGTAAAAGAACTCCAAATACGAACTAAGTTTACCTACTTCGAATTTCATCCAAATCACTTCAGCAGTTATTTATTTTATTTTATTCGGAAAACAAACAGTGTTATATAGATAAACAACTTACAAAAAAAACTTAAAACCAAATAAATGTTTTCGCATATAGAAACTAAAAGTACATGTTTGCCAGATAAAAGAACAAAAAGGAAAAGAAAAGTTACATTGTAAAAAAACAATACATATCTATAGGTAAAAAAGTTATTGAACCAAATTAAAAAATATATATATACATACCTATAAATAATTGCAAAAATCTGATGTAAATTGTTTGCGTTTCTATAGAGGATATACAACGTGTTCCGCAAATTGTATACTATAATGAAATAGGTTTTATTCTTTCATCATCATCATCATCAGCCTGATGAAGTCCACTGCTGAACATAGGCCTCCCCCAAAGAGTTTCATGACGAACGGTCTTGAGCCTTTTCCATCCACCGACTTCCCGCAACCTTAACAATGTCGTCGGTCCATCGGGTGGGGGGCCTTCCAACACTGCGACGTCCGGTTCCGGTTTTATTCTTTAAATAAATAGAAACAAATATTAAAAAAACATTTTTAAATGTTTTCGATTTTTTGGGTTTATCTAATCACTTTATGATGGGGTCATTTATTTAAAAAAAATATTTTTTTATTGCTCCTCGATTCTACTTTCGATCTTGAATTAAATGAAACTATGCAGCGCTTGAGTACTTTATAAATAGCCCCTTAAAGTGTATTTGTAGGTAAGTAGGATGGGATGAATTTGAGAACATTTCAGGATCAATTACGTTCGATCTTTCAGTTACAGATACATGACTCTTTTCAGATTTACCTTCCCTCAATCAACATATCTGTCATATTACGTTCCACTAAGGTTCAGTTTCGCGTTGGTGCGGATTTAACAATAACATTAGTTCAATTTGATGTTTACGGTGCAGATAATAAGATTGCAAATGGTTTGTGGGTTCGTGCACCTGGTTCAGAATAGACTTGGCAGGGAGCTTCGTTGAGATATTGGATCTCTGACGTTGGCCAGTACCGGTGACTCAGACTGCCAGATGACAGGTCAGTTAACTAGACCTATCTTCTGGTGGATCTGGATCAATAGTTTGAGGGTGTGAGGAAAATGGTATTGAAATGGGGGCTCAAATACGTGGCAGATGTTTTTAAAAATAAATATTGGTTTTCTTATTATTTATTTATTATTATTGGGTCACGCGTCGCTTCGATCAGACGTCCTGATATCTTTTTGAAAACCCGGAGGGCCCCGTTTCCCCACGGACCTTTATTAATCTTATTATCAGGACGTCTGATCGAAGCGACGCGTGACCCGAGAGCTGGCTCTTATTTGGCCCAGCGAATTAGCATTGCCATCCAGCGTGGCAATTCCGCCAGCGTCTTGGGGACTCTTCCGACTGGTAATGATCTGGATCAGTTGAGCTATCTATAGATCGTTTGTAACGGTCTTTAGATGGCTCAACTGTTTCTTGTGTATTTTGTAAATATTAACTTGTATTAGTTTTAAGTTTATTTCTGTACATAAAGTATTTTTAGTTTCTTTCTGTATTTATTATTATTTATTTTATGAATAATATTTTTTAAAGAACGAGGATGACAGATAAAAAAGAAAAAGTAAGGAATATATAAGTTAGGGTACAAAAAAAGGTTTTTTTTTTTTTTATACAACAGAGTTGGCAAGTAATCTTACGGCCCACCCGATGGTAAGCGGTTACCGTAGCCTATGAGCGCTTGCAATACGAGAGGCATCACGCACGCGTTGCCGACCCCGAACCCCCTCCCCCCCCCTAATTAAAATTAGGAGGAGGTAGGGCACAGCGAGATTTTCTCGTTCTGATTGGAGCAGCCTGCCTGGAGATACCTCCGCCTTACAGAAGATCGCAGCCAAACAACATTATTTGTTTCAATAGTGTTGTGTCCCTGCGGTAGGGTTGCTAGAGCTCTTTAAGGGGAGGGGGCTCGGGGTCAGCAACTCGTGCGTGATGCCTCCGGTATTGCAAGCGTTCATAGGCTACGGTAACCACTTACCAACAGGTGGGCCGTAAGCTTGTTTACCAACTGAGTTGTAAGTATAAAAAAGTGGAATTAACAGAGAAACTTTAAAGAGAGGCATCTTCGTACTGAAAGAAAGAAAATAATTTATTTATCGCCACATAATGTAGAAAATAAAAATCAAAACTTAAATTATAGTAGGTATTTACAATAATATTACAGCGAAGATGGTAACAATGGTAATACAGGCCTCATAGCTCAGTTGGTAGTAACTCTGCCTTCTGCACTAGAGGTCGCGGGTTCGATTCCCGCACTGGTCAAACATTTGTGTGATGAACATAGATGTTTGTTCTGTGTCTGGGTGATAAATATATATATTATGTATATCAGTCTCTGGTACCCATAGGACAGGCTATGCGTAGTTTGGGATCAGTTGACCGTGTGTGATATGTCCGGAATATTTATTTATTTATTTATTATTTTAATGATAATACAGCACATTATTATAGCGAATTATAGTATATACAATAATATTACAGCGAAGATGTTAACTACGCGCAGAATCTAAATTTCAGCCGTAGGAGTTCTACTGACCTCCACAGTTCCAGAGCGAATTCCTATCATGTGGGCGGAATTCCACTCACCACACTGGGCACGCGGGATGGTGAGCGCAGTTAGAGCTATCGTTGTTCAAATAGGGGACACTGCTGCCCATCCCCTAGCTATTTTAGGGCTCCGCACCTAATTTTGAAAAAAACGGAACCTTTATATGATCTCTTTGTTGTCCTGTGGAGGTACCACTTAAAGATAAACATAAAAGTAAGGCGGAGGTACCTCCCAGGCGGGCTGCTCCAATTTAGAGCGAGAAAATCTCTCATAAAACCATTTTCTTTGCATTATTTAAAATTTACCGGCTAATGGATCCTAAAGCTTAGGCTTCACTTGCAAGCACATTCATCAAGCACCGTCGAACGCGGTCTGAGGCGTCATTAGCGACAATCGAACAAAACCAGATCTAAATCGATCTTGTGCCCTGCCGGCTATTTCAGCTAACCTATAAATAGCAACAAAGATCGCCACTGGATGTGGGTCGAGATTCCTTTTCTACTCGTTTGTTCAGTCGCACGTGTACCCACACCTTGCATAATGGTTAAGATTCTTTCCCTTTAATTACGAAACTGGGTTTATAATAGGTAAAAAAAAATAACATGTTGTTAAACCATGTGGTTTTGTTACGTGTCATTTATTTTATTTTGTATTTTATTTTATTTTATTTGGGAAACAAACAGTACAATAGTTATTTTTTAGATAGAAAATACAAAGTAAGCACACAAACCAGTGAAGTTTCCACCATTATATATAACAAAAAAAAATGTAACATGTGAACAGACAGAGTGATAAAGCAAAAATAATCTTATCATCATCATCATTTCAGCCGTACGACGTCCACTGCTGAACATGGCCTCCCCCACAGACAGAGCGAATTCCTTATCATGTGGGGGGATTTGCCCATACTCACCACGCTGGGCATGCGGGTTGGCGAGCGCAGTTAGAGCTATCGTTGTTAAAATGAGGGACGCTGCTGCCCATCCCCTAGCTTTTTTCCCTTAGTCGCCTCTTACGACATCCGCGGTTAGGTAGATATGGAAGGGCCTATTCTTCAGCCGGAGCCAAAACCACGGCCTAATAATCTTATATATGAAGAAAAAAAAGAAACACATTATACCTACAGACTTACAAGTAGAACATTATTTAGTAGTACTAAATAATAATATTTTTTCACAAAGGTAGATGCAAATACAAAAAAATGAGGTATCTAAATTATAATAAAACACTAGATAATATCAAATATTGGCAAAGCTTAGCATTAGCTGTTTTTGGAATAAAGGTAAGTAGAAAATATCAACATCAGTAAAGTTATCATTGTAGGCATCACACATGTTTTTGTTTGTAGACTGGCCTCATAGCTCAGTTAGTAGTAACTCTGCCTTCTGCACTAGAGGTCGCGGGTTCGATCCCCGCACTGGACAAAAATTTGTGTGATAAACACAGATGTTGGTTCTGTGTCTGGGTGTTAAATACTTATCTATTATATATATCAGTCTCTGGTACCCATAGTACAGGCTATGCCTAGTTTGGGATCTGTTGACCGTGTGAATATGTCCGGAATATTTATTTATTTATTAGTTCGTTTTAGAAGTAGGCGTCCAAAAAGCTTTTTTTTACAAGATGTTATCCTAGGGCAAATGCAAATAAATATTTTTCAGTAATAATTCAGAGTCAATTTCATTCGATAGTAATTTATACAAAAACATTTGGTCTGTTACAGCGCGGCGAGATTGAAGGCTGATAATAGTGTCAGTAGGTGTTGCAGGAAAGTGATGTTTGATTTCATATATTTGACAATCCTACTATCCTACTTCCTACTAATATTATAAATGCGAAAGTTTGTGAAGATGTTTGGATGTTTGTTGTTCAATCACGCCCAAACGGCCGAACGGATTTGAATGAAATTTGGTACAGATAAATTCTTCTTCTTTTCGTGTCGATGCTTCACACATTTTAAATTAATTTAGAGTAGTAGGCGGCCACCTCAATCGCCCTATCCGTGGCCGCGTTGAGGTCCTCTCTCGTACAGGTATTCGGGCACAGGGGACACTCCAGCAAGTGTGGCATGGACTGAACTGGAGCACCACAGTCACACTGGGCTAGGCTCGAGTCCCTAAACCCCCAGTGACACATACTGTATCTGCAGCGGCCCACCTGCGTGCGAAGTCTGTTCAACGACTTCCAGATAGGCCACAGCAGGTCGTGTCCAGGGGGCAGTTCCTCCTGTGGGGTGACAAAATCAGGAGGTGGGGGTTTTTCCGCTTTCAACACTTTTAATCTCGTAGCTTTTGGGTGATCATATGTAGCTAGTGTGGTGCGCTGGAAGCTTTTGCGACTCCTTAGGCGAGCTCGGGGGATTTGATGGCCGTATAAAGGATGCCGGCAGTCACTCTCTTGCTTTTGTTTCTCCGTGGAGCATACCACATCCCGTCGCACAGATGGTGGTGCGATTCCTGCTAGAGGAATTAATTACAGATAGATTATAGTATGGTATTCCATTAGGATATAGGATATGATTGGAATTAGCATATGGCTAATTTTAATGTAAGTACGGAAGCGTGTCAATCTATTGACAGGGTAGTCCTGGTAGTTTCGTTCTGGCAGGGCAGTGAGAGGGCGGCCGATGAGGAAATGGCCGGGTGTTAGAGGCGTCAAGTCTTCTGGGTCCGACGACAACGGAGAGAGTGGCCGAGAGTTAAGTATCGCCTCGATTTGCACCAACCTAGTAGTATATAGCTATACTTGCTTACCTAAAAAATATGTTTACTCGATGGTTTTTTAGTATTTTAACAATCCTACTAATATGATAAATGCGAACTGTAAAGAGAAAAGTAACAGTAATACACGTAAGACATACAGGCCTAAGATACCATAGCCCGCCAGAAAGGGAAAAAAAGAAAAATTAAACTTGTGCTTGTAACGGTGAAAGAAAACATCGTGAGTAAACCAGTAAGTATTCTTATAAACGGCGATGGGCTTGCAACCCGTCACTTACCTACGGAAAAATTATTACTGCAAATGTGGCCATGTATGTGTGTACACCGCCCATAGACATCTTTATGGAGTTGATCGCCTGGAGATCTGAGAGGGTCCTACCATAAATGTGGGGATAGAAGTCGTGAGCCTATTTTTTTAAGTTAATCTAGTTATTAATAATAATAAATAAATAAATATTCCGGACATATTCATACGGTCAACTGATCCCAAACTAGGCATAGCCTGTACTATGGGTACCAGAGACTGATATACATAATAGATATACATTTATAACCCAGACACAGAACAAACATCTGTGTTAGTCACAAATGTTTGTCCAGTGCGGGAATCGAACTCGCGACCTATAGCGCAGAAGGCAGAGTTACTACCAACTGAGCTATGAGGCCAATTGATATAGGTACTTAGTTGTTTATCTAGAGCATAGGCTATTTTGTATCTAGGTACGTCGCGAGCAAAGCCGCGGACGCAAGTGAATGATAATATAAACAATCCGTCCGATCCGGTGACTATTTACAGACTGCATTTCGATAGTCGAATCATTTCACAACAGTAATCGATCTCCTGAATTACGGTAAGCAGCAAAAGTCCCGCCCACGGATCCCGCGGCAAGCGTTCAAAATGTGCGCTAAACATGCGATGCCCACCGTCCGCTGCCAAGAATGTATTATACGATTATACGATTGTTCACTTGCCGCCACTGTGTTTATTTTAGTTTACGGAAAATAGAATCTTGTTTGTTCCCAGCTGAACAGCTGACTCGATTGTACCTACCATTAAACCTAGTAGTTACAAATGTGAAAGTTTGTAGTTCAATATCGCCGTTCAATGAACCGATTTGGATGTTGGAGACACCTTTTGTTGTTAAAGCCTTCAAAGAAAAATCATTTCAAAATGATCCTTACCTCTGTCGAATAAAGTCAATTTTGAGTTATACATCTTGTCTATGAATTTATTTATTTATTTTAATTAACACGGGTGGACCACATTAATTAAAGACAATATTAACACATTAAGAGGATACAAAAATCATACTAAATTGTCGAGTGGGCGGAGTGAAGAAAGTGACAGCGCTATGTACTGTAATTGAATGCGGAAAGAGATAGCAAGCGTTAGAAGGCGCTCGAAAGTAATCGACGTAAGCGAAATATAAGAAAATATCGATTACCTCAACAACTATCTATTTTCTTTTAAAGTGTCTTGGATTTAGGTACCCAATGCTATTGTCTAACAAAATATTTAAAAGAAAGTTATTTTTGTTAGATAGTCTCAGAGTATTTTCGAAAAAACTGTTGCAGAGGTCTCAACTTTAAAAAATAAATCTATCGCGAAAAGTTTTACCAATCGCGTTTCTGTCTTGGATTTACGTAAATAAAATGCTCAAGTTATCTTTGTCATAAAAATCAAAACTGTGCGTTTTGCGGTTATTGAGAAAAAACAATTCAAAAATCATAAAATAATTAAACCCTCACCTTAACAAAAATACTCTGATAACACGGTCAAAAATAATGACAATGAAGTCAGATACATGAATAGATAGAATACATGGGTCATTGTATTCTTAGACGTTATCTTTTCACTCACACTGACACCAGCCTGACATTAGTTTTAAAATAAAAAATAATCAATTCACGATTATCGCCGCTTCTGAAAAGTGTAAATGAAATACCCACTATTGGTGCCAATATTGATAGCTTCTGAATGCAAAATATGAAGACATGTTCTACATGATATAGACGGCGCTGAGAGATGAGCGAAGGGTTGATATATTGAGACAAATACTGATTAGTATTTATTTATTAGCTTGTAGCTCAGCGGGTTCCGAAACCTATGAGAAGAGGACTTTATCTCGGGTTCTTTCTTGATCAAAGAATCATCTAGAATGTAGGAGGATTTTAGGAGGTGGTAGGGCACAGCGAGATTTTCTCGTTCTAAATTGGAGCAGCCCGCCTGGGGAGGTACCTCCACCTTACAGAAGATCGCAGCCAAATAACATTATTTGTTTCAAATAGTGTTGTGTTCCTGCGATGAGTAAGGTTGCCAGAGCTCTTTAGGGGGAGGGGGGTTCGGGGTCGGCAACGCGTGCGTGATGCCTCTGGTATTGCAAGCGCTCATAGGCTACGGTAACCGCTTACCAACAGGTGGGCCGTATGCCTGTTCGCCACCTCAGAAGTATAAAAAAAAAAAAAACTGGGAGCAAACGCTCATCATCATCATCATCAACAACCTGTAGAAGTCCACTGCTGGACATAGGCCTCCCCCAAAGAGTTCCACGACGAACGGTCTTGAGCCCTTTCCATCCACCGACTTCCCGCAACCTTTACAAACGCTACACTTGATTAAATATGTTCTACCTAATAAATAAATAATACTTTAAATATAAGGCAGGCAAAAACTGTATTTACTTATATGCCTTTTGAATTAAAGTTCCATCCTCATGGAAAGGCTTTCGCATTCATAATAGTTAAAAAAAAAAAAAAAAAAAATCCGGACATATTCACACGGTCAACTGATCCCAAACTAGGCATAGCCTGTGCTACGGGTACCAGAGACTGATATATATAATAGATATATATTTAACACCCAGACACAGAACAAACATCTGTGTTAGTCACAAATGTTTGTCCAGTGCGGGAATCGAACCCGCGACCTCTAGCGCAGAAGGCAGAGTTACTACCAACTGAGCTATGAGGCCAGTCAATAGTTATATTATTACTGAGATGGGATTACACAGAAACGGGTAAGACTTGCCTACATGGAGGGCGAATTGGTACTCACGCATTACGTAGCTGTCCAGTGAATCACATCTATTTTACTCCAGCCGCTATAAATAACCATTTGAGTATTTTAAGAGAAATCACATAGCCATCTGAATGTAATTCTCAATGTTAGAGGCGGGCAGATGTTTTCATACCGCAACTTTTTTATCAATATTAATTAATATTGGTTTAAATCTTTGTATTTATAATGTTTGTATGACCGATGTCAGAATCTAGTGATCTGTACTCTAAACCTCACCATCTTTCAATGTACCTATGTTCACGAACAATAAATGAATTATGAATTATGAACTTTTGTTATAAAACATCTAAAAAATTATTTCGATTAATGATTATTTTTATTACGAAACATTTTCTTCATCGTTTGATAAATACAACGAGTTCCATATCTATTCTTCATCCACTGAAAATCCCAAAAGGTATACCAACAATAAGATATTTTTTACAAAAACTAAAAACCGACTTCAAATTCCTGAATATTTACAAGATTAATATCAAACTCTTTTTTTTTTGTTATCAACCTCTTTGCGTTTTGCTTACCTACTGAGGATGACACTTTGGCATGATGATGAAATTTCGGCAAGTACGTTTTTTTAAGCTTTACGGGACAAGTAGCAATCTCTCAGGAATTAAATTAATATGGGACCACACCGGGGTCATACTCTATACACCAGCGAAAGAATAATCAAAATCGGGTTACAATTGGCGGAGATATCGAGTAATCCACAAAAAAAAAACAGCCGATTTGAGAACCTCCTAAAATAACATAATTTTTAATATATTTTTTTGGTGATTTTTCCTGAAATTAGTTTAGGAGATAGCCTTAGTACAAGCGAAGCCGCGGACAGCCGCTAGTAAATTATAAATAGAGTATCCAAAAATGTTACGTCATGAAATTTATAGATATTTCAAAGTTATTTGCCGTGTTATGATATTCGCTAAGCTTTATTAATTTATAGAACTAATAAATGTGATTTTAATGAGAAAATACGAGATAACGTTTTTTGAAATTATTTTATTGCCGCAATTACAGCGGGTTGCAGCTCGGTTAGATAGCAAATTTTGAAGCACTGGCGGATTGGTGGTAGTTTCTCCGCCTTCCAAACTACAGATGTAGGTTCAAATCCTATGGAAATCCTAATCGTACACCTATGGATGTTCCATTTGGAAAATGTATGTGCCCTATACTAGTGCTCTGTAACGGTGAAGGAAAACATCGTGAAGAAACTGGCATGCCATAGAACCTAAAAAGGTTAAACCTAAACCAACATGTGCACGAGAGAAGCACTTAAGAGGCGCACTTTAATCCTTTCACTTCACTGATTCGTTCACGGACGGTCATAGACCCTTTTCAGGGCCACCATGCCCGACCTGGTCACTGACCTAATACAGGATGGACCGGGAGACCTTTGATTGTGTAGCTCATAGAATAACTGCTGGTTTGTATAAGCTGGGAACTTAGCGTAGAGGCAGAAGAAAAAATATATTATAATTCATAATCGTTTATTGGCCGTGGTGGTCCGGGCTGAAGAATAGGCCCCTCCATATCTACCTATCCGCGGATTTCGTAAGAGCTGACTAAGGGAAAAAAGCTAGGGGATGGGCAGCAGCGTCCCTCATTTTAACAACGATAGCTCTAACTGCGCTCGCCAACCCGCATGCCCAGCGTGGTGAGTATGGGCAAATCCCCCCACATGATAAGAAGTTTGCTCTGTCTGTGGGGGCCATGTTCAGCAGTGGACGTCGAACGGCTGAAATGATGATTATAAAGAATCATTTATTGTAAACATAGGTTAATACAGATGTCGCTTAAATAATAGGATCCTCTATGCTACCAACATAATTTGGTGTACAATAATAAGTAAAATAATATGCATGCATGGAAACTATTTTAAAAATGCATGTTATTTAAATATTATACATTATCGGTTTGAAGAATATTTATTTTCTCTTAAGAAATTTCGCTTATAAGAGAAACTTAATCTAAGATAATCTAAGTTTACATTATTTCAATTAATTAATTCTGAAACATTATAAAAACTCTTTAGGGGTGGAGGGGGTTCGGGGTCGGCAACGCGTGCGTGATACCTCTGGTATTGCAAGCGCTCATAGGCTACGGTAACCGCTTACCAACAGGTGGGCCGTATGCTTGTTTGCCACCTCAGTTGTATAAAAAAAAAACATTTTTCATGGAACCAGGATTTAATTTATAAAACGAACAAAACGCGTAGATACTTTCGTAGCAATCAATGTTGTAGACCTTTTAACCGACGCTGTAGCTGGGTCTACGCGGCGTGCTCTACACGTAGCGTAGACACTGGACATCACACTATAATAAGTTGTTCAACCTTATTTTTATATATTTTGATATACAACAATATATTATATGAGGATATTGCTTTGCTATTTCTTTATTGTGGAATTGTGTATTTTGGAATGAGCTTCCTTCCGAGGTTTTCCCGCTAACCTACAACATGAAGAGCTTTAAGAAAAATACAAAAAGATTTCTCCAGGGCAGGCAACGCATTAGCAATGCTCCAGGTGTTGCAGATGTCAATAGGCGACGGTAACCGCTTACCATCAGGTGGGCCGTAAGCCTGTTTGCCTCCGTATAACAGAAAAAAAAAAATGTATTAGTTTATAAGTAGGTAATACTTGTAATATTTTTTTGCCTTTTTTATGTTTGCCCGACAGGGCCATAACTGGCAAGATGTAATAGCTCTATTTCTTTTGACTTACATTCTGCAAATAAATGAATATGATTATGATGATTATAGGTGATTGAGAAAGTATTGTTTTATGGCTAATCAATAACATAACCAATGAAAAGGATATACATAAGCTGCGCATATCTTCATAAAAATGGAACAAGTAAACAATCATCTGACATCATATTATCATCATATTTATAATTTCAATGCATTATATGCGGCTCTCTATACATTCACAGCAGCATTAACTAAACAGGAGTCACTGGAAGGAGATGGAGGAGGCCTTTATCCGGCAAAGGATAGCCCTTGAATAAAAAAAAAATAAAAAAATATTGTTATATATAATTATATATATATATATATATAATTGGAAATTAAACAAATACCTATTAATACAATTAATAACTAATAAAATAATATGAAATGCATGTTAAGTAACTACATAATGTTATGAAGTTGTATAATACTTTTGTTTTGAATAATTCATATCTCTAGGAAACATAAGTAAGCACTAGAGAAATAAAGGCTATTTTTATTTTTATTTTATATGCGGCTCCATCCCACTAATATTAAAAATGCGAAGGTTTCTGTTATAAATGTGAGTATGTGAAAATGTTTAATGCCGCAATCACTGAACAGTTTGGAATGAAATTTAGCATGTATGTGGTAAATAGCCTGGAATAATTTATAGGCTATTTTTCATCAAGGTACCACGAGCGAAGCCACGGTTGGAAGCTAGTTTAAAATACATAAACAAACTTAATATTTCAAATATCAAGTCTGTATATTTACAGATATTCACAAAATAAAGTATGGTTTTCGAACGATGCTGATTTAAAAGACACATATAATTAATTTAACGATACAATTATCCAGGAAACGAGCTGTAATAAAAATAAGGAAGGCTCTTCAGCCATCAATCAGTCAATCTGATCAAACATCCCACTAACGTAAACTTACTTCACATCGACCATTTCAATTACATCAATAACCGTAGCTGAGCTCGTTCCAGGTTTTATTTGTAAACATTCGTTTGGAGCGTCTGGAGTTAAGGATCGCTTTCTTCGCAAACTGAAAGACATGAATTTAATTTTTGATTTTTGATTGTGCGGCGGGCGGCGCGCGCGCGCCGGCCTAGTGAAAGCTAAGCTCGGCTGAAAGTGTAGCTGCGCCCGGCTGGCATCCACCTAAAATGGGGTGATCGAGCGCGATGGTATCGTATTGCGGGTATAAAAAGGAACTTAGCGCCCCGCCGCCGGTCAGAACGGCTTCCAACGTGAGTACGCGCGCACGCGCCCCGTGTGCTTTGTTCGTGCTACCCGCGAGTGCATAGTGACGACACACCATTTATCGTGATTGGATTGATTGTGAAGTGTCAGCTTGGACTGTGAGCTTCCTGGTGTTTGGTTAATGGTTCATTGGAACAGTTGCTTGCAGAGCGCAGTGGTGGTTGGATCTATTGGTAATGCTAGAGCTTTGAAGTTTAATTCAATTCGTAAATGCAATCGAAACAAGTGATGACTTTGATTAAATGTTTGACAGTTGCTTGAAGTGTCACAAAGTTTAGTAAACTATAGTGAAAGTTTGACAGATGTTAGCTTTTATAATTGAAGTTTTGAAATTAAATCGATAACTTGAATTGGATTTAATTGAAACAAGTGAACAGCATTCATAAATTTAATTAATTGGAAGTATTTAAGTAAAAGCCATAGCAAAAACAATAGCCTATCATAGAAGTATACTTAAATTTTAGACATGAGGTTTTGATAAAAAATAAAACAATTGAACCTTATAAATAAAGCAAGTCAACAATCAACCCCACTGACCCATCAACCAGCACCATAAAAGACAATAAACAATCCAGCACGGTAATCGGTTGGCGCGCGTCCAGCGTCCAGGCATCCGTGACGTAACATCCGCTAAAGGCCGAGCCGTTCGGGATAGCTAATAAAAACGCAAGCATACAGTATTACGCAAAAGCGCTGGCAGCGTTCCCGGGCGGCCGCGACTCGGGTTACACCCACAAATAGCACACGCGGCGCACGCGCAGGCGCCTCCTCCGCCTCTCACTCGCCGCGCGGAGTCTGACCACCTGTGTTCTTACAGGAAGGCTCAAGGGCAACGTTCTCGTGTCTCGACTAGCCCAAAAGTCTCGTTAGCCCTCCGAAAATGCCGAAGCCCATCGTTCAAGTAGGGGATGACCCCGATCCGACCCCGTACCTGTTCGTTTCGCTGGAAACGAAGCGTGCCGACCAGAGCAAGCCCTACGATGGCAAGAAGGCATGCTGGGTGCCTGACGACAAGGAGGGCTTTCTGCAGGGCGAGATCAAGGCCACCAAGGGTGACCTGGTGACCGTCATCCTTCCCGGAGGCGAGGTAAATTATTGCTTAACCTAATAACATAGTTTGTAAACTACGGAGTAGAGCTAAGTACCAGCAGTAGAGACTTTGATGGCTGATGATAACTGATAACAGATTAATGATGATTAATTTATATTGATAACAGATTTATGATGATTGATGAATATTGATAATAGATTAATGATGATTGTTGAATAACAAAATATCATGAGATAAGTATTCATAGGATTAATATTGCGAAAAGAAGTATTCTACTCCAAAGATAGACGATAACTCTAATGATATTTTCATTAAAAGATATTATGAGTCGAGAATAATCAACAATGATGATTAATGATGATGATGGATAACAGGTTGATATGCTACAATTTGTTATTAATATGTACTTAAGTACAGTGAAAGGATGATAAAAAAATAAAACAACATAACTTTTTATGTGTCTGCAATTAACTTTTATGTAACTTGGCAAAGCTATTAAACTTTTATCTTGAATGAGCAGGAAAAGACATTAAAAAAGGAGCTCATCTCTCAAGTGAACCCTCCAAAATTCGAGAAAGTCGAAGATATGGCTGACTTGACGTACCTTAACGATGCCGCAGTCCTGCACAACCTCCGACAACGATACTATGCGAAACTTATCTACGTAAGTAGGCGCCAAAGCGCCTTTACCATTACTATCTCTAATTTAATAATCTCTCCCGCAGACAAAAGACTTCAAGAAGGACCTTGTAGGTCAAGTGAACCCACCTAAGTACGAAAAATGCGAGGATATGTCCAACTTGACATACCTCAACGACGCTTCGGTTTTGTATAACTTGAAGCAGAGATATTACCATCAGCTGATTTACGTAAGTCGGCGGCCGCAGAGATCCAGCCTTGCAGAGTGCCCTGCATGCCCTCACCTCCCTCATCTCTCAACGCATAGACACATTTCTCGATACTATTGGATACACACCAAGTATTAAAGTGCAATAGATGCCCGTGAACGGCGCAATTGATGTTGGACTAATATGTCATCCGGGTATTTATAGAGACATTGGCATGCCACCTGATTCTATTTCAGTACATTATATTTATCATATGGATATTTTTGTACCGATCGATCAAGAAGTTTCTACTAATTGTCCAACGTTGTGGGCAGCGATTCAAAATTTAATTTATTTGTGTTTCTTCGACTCATCAAGAGAATTTTCAATTTAGTAAGTGAATCACCAAATGTAAGATCAAACCACGTGTGATCAACTTTTGCGATTTTGTTCAGACGGTTACTTAAAGTAAGACTTTCAACAGTCTCAAAGATTTATGGTTCAGGTTCGTGTAAATAAGCGATGGCATGCTCTCATTTGAATGGCAATAAGACGTCATGGAAGGGCCCCAATTATTGAAAGAAATGTGTCTATTGATCCATATCCGACTTCCATCTTGTGACTAAATAGGAACCTTTCCTCGAAGCCGATCTTGAACCCTTTTACAGAGGACAAGTCGGTGCAAAAGATTCGGCGGCATCCAGAGGAGTTCTACTGTTTTCCGTGTTCGATTGTTCCCTTCTTAGAACAGTTTTCTTTGTTTTAGAATAGTTTTGTGTTGTGATCATTTTACTTCCACCTTGCGGAAATAGGAAGCACGAGTGACTTTCTTTTTTCTTGGTTTATTGCAAAGCAAAAAGGTATCATTAAAATACCCTGCTCTACTATCTTCGATTTTTTTTTCTTCAGGATTCTTTATTAAATAACAATGTGATTTTTGATATACTGAATGGAGAAACTCTTTGTATTAAATCCGTTTTATTTTCAAATATTTCGAACTAAATTAATAGAATGTCAGTGGTCCGAGCACGAATTGTTCATGATAGCGTTACGCTTACGATACGATAGCAAATCAAATATAAAAAACCGAGCATTGCCGATGTCATATTTGACTTTTAATATCGCATCGTAAGCGTGACGCTGTCGTTAATTATTCATGCTTGGGGTACAGCCTATTGTAGATACTTCGTTATTGTAGGTACCAAGAGTTTCGCCAAATATTTTTCTTAAACACAGAGGTCAACAGTATCAACACAATACTCCCTCTGTGTTTGCGTGCTTTGTTTAGTTATAGTTGGTTTAAGTTCATCCTTTCCTCAACCAGTATCCCACAATACCCAAATACAAAAGTAATTTTCTTAAAAACCATGATCTTCTCCTATAATTATTATAGTCAGACCAGTCTATTCCTTATCTACTTATTTACAAGATTACTATGCTAAATGTTTTTTTAACACACAAAATGCAAAAAGAATTGCATACTGTGTCTTTGATTTATAGTCCACTTTTGGCACTTGACCTAGTTACCGTCTATACATTCGTCGTATTCGTCTGAAAACTTTCAATCCACCTCTTTGTCCTACTATAAGTATAATCTCCCCGTAAAATTAAAAGTAGTATATTTTATAGCTTTCAACTTGCAGGTTTAAACTCCTTTCTCTCTCGTCCCCCTTCCACACCAACCACTTCCTTACCACGATACCCGCATAACCACACGTTGTAACCTCCTTGTTGACCCAACAGACGTACTCCGGTCTCTTCTGTGTGGCTATCAACCCCTACAAGAGATTCCCGGTGTACACGACACGATGCGCCAGGCTGTACAGAGGCAAGCGTCGCTCGGAAGTGCCACCCCACATCTTCGCCATTTCCGACGGCGCCTACGTCAACATGTTGACCAACCACGAAAATCAATCTATGTTGATTACGTAAGTAACTTTATAGAACATTATTTTTGCGATAGAAATGCAAGCATTCAAAATAGCAAAGTTTGTGATTTTGTTTAGGCGATGACGTATGTTAACAATACCTATCAAAGATTTAATTAGTGTAAAAAACGCTCCTAGTAAAATCCATCCCAGAGGAACAAAAAGGAAGCTTTAAATTATGCAGCACACAATTTAAATTTCAAAAAAAAGCAAAGGCCAGTAACAACTACTTCGCGATTTTGTTAAGATGACAGTAACAAAGATTTATGGTAAAATTCATGTAAAATAGTGCTGAAACGCTTTGGGTGGCAATAACACGTCATGTTAGGTAATATTTTCTAGAGGAGGTCGGAACACTTGGTCTTATAAAATCACTTACAACTTACAGCGGAGAGTCTGGTGCCGGAAAGACTGAAAACACGAAGAAGGTAATCGCGTACTTCGCCACCGTCGGAGCCTCCACCAAGAAGGACGCCGCCTCCGAGAAGAAGGGATCCCTGGAGGACCAGGTCGTGCAGACTAACCCCGTTCTTGAAGCCTTTGGTAACGCCAAGACTGTGCGTAACGACAACTCCTCCCGTTTCGTAAGTATTTTCTTATCTACTACAATTTATTTTATGCTTATAATTTTTTGTAAACTAGTTTGAATTAGATCTCGTAGCCTTTTAGGTTCTCAATTTCACTTAGTGAAAACATTCTAACATTACCTACAAACAAATACTTGACATCATGCTTTATTTTTCCGAGCTCTACAATTATTTTAAGAGCAACCAAACATGAAAGCAAAGGAAAGGTTTAAAATAATAAAATTTTAAACCTTTCCTTTGCTTTCTTGTATAAAGTATACTAGTTATAAAGTCAAACAATTCAAACTAAACTTTCGCCGGTCGGTAAAGATGAAAAATTTGAATGCTGTTGTATTCCTTCCCCAGGGTAAATTCATCCGTATCCACTTCGGACCCTCCGGAAAACTGGCTGGTGCTGATATCGAGACCTGTAAGTACTTTTCAATGAATTTCAACATACAACATCCTGGTCCAAGCCTCACCTAGACGAGGACCAAACTTTGCGTACAAATTGAAGAAGAAAGAATAAGTTTTAGGGAAAACAGTCATTAGTCAGTACCTGAAAGGCATTATGAAGTCAAAGCTAGTATGCAAGCAATATTTTGGATAAATATAATGAACATTTTTATGTTTTTAAGTTTTTTTTTTTTACTGGAATGGGTACCTAGGTACCTAACTGAGGTAAACTCGCTTTAGCGCCTGCACAAACCTTAGTGGTTAGATGCTAAATGAAAAATTATTTAAGTCTAATTGTTAAATATGATAAATAAATAAAAAAAATATAAAATGTACAACCCAAAAATATTTTCACGTTGTAGTGGGGCATTGATTTAAATCCCACCCTTCATCATGATATTTATTTCTCTGAATCTTCAAAAAAATTAACGGCACCAGTTGTAGTTTCTTGAATGAATGAACGAATGAATGGCTTTATTTGCATGAATCTTCTTCAGCGTTTCTTCTCTCCTTGTTGATATAGGTAATCCAGTTTACCTTTCTAATAGTTCATTTTTCTTCCTTATCCATTAGATCTGCTTGAGAAGGCTCGTGTCATCTCCCAGCAGACACTCGAGCGTTCTTACCATATCTTCTACCAGATGATGTCCGGCGCCGTGTCTGGACTGAAGGGTGCGTATTGAACTACAAAAGTATTCAGCCCGTATGTGACTGAATATTTTTATTAAAAAAAACCCGGTCAATGTATTCTATCTCTATTCTTAATTATTTATGATATGGTATATAACCATATTTTAATGATTACAGTTATAAGATATGCCAATCCAAAATCGGATTGAAAACAAACTGCCAATTACTAAATAACGTCAGAGGGTGATGAACACTATTTTTTTTATTCCAAATTATTCAGCTTGTAATACTTTACTATGAAATATGTTATTCCAAATTATGTCTAAGTACCTACTATATATATTACGATCCAACACTATACAGATGAACTAACATGAATTCCAATACCTATTTAGAGATGTGTGCGCTGTCAAACGACATCTATGATTATAACATCGTTGCGCAAGGAAAGACTACAATCCCTGGCGTAGACGACGCTGAGGAATGTACTCTTACTGACGTAAGTTCAGCCCTCGAGAACAAAAGGCTGGGAAGAGTTACGCATAGTGTGTATGTCCACTGCCGCCATGAGAAACCGGCTGGCAGTCGACTCATCTCGTCACATACCGACCGAGATTTAGCCTATTGTTTTTACCCCTAGATAGTCTAAGACCGACCCCTAGACCATGATGGATTTCGCATGTTTTTAGATCATTAGTGTTAACACACCAATTATCAATTGTGACTGTGATTGGTGTCGTTTTATAGCCATCTGCCTGTTGTCAAACGACATCAACGACTACCACATCGTTGCCCAAGGCAAGACTATCATTCCCGGTGTCGACGACGGCGAGGAAATGAAACTTACCGACGTGAGTCCAGAAATCGACTACTGGCTCTCATCTCATCATCTATCTCACTCTCTAAGTTTCTTTTTCATACGGCTAACAGCTTGCTGCTTCAAACCGAGGTGCGTCTCGGTCGTGCATGTGTATGTCAGAAGATTTTGGTATTTGCAGAGATATCGATGCTAAGCAACCGCATCACGGACTATCCCCTCATAAGTCAAGGGAAGACACGGATACCTGGAGTGAACGACGCTCAGGACCTCGAACTGACGGTCGTAAGTCACGGACTGGCATGGAGCGTGCGAGTTGCTTCAGATATCCGTGAAAATGTCGATGCAAACAAAATATCTGACGAACACGTCACCTGCTCGCTCCTTGCAAGAGTTCCGAAGGGCTTTATGCACAGGTTTTAAATCCCGGACCCCCTGTTTTGGCACCAGCACCTCCCCGAACTAATACCTTCGTACTCAACACAGGCAGGTTCGTCGACATTCTAGGATACAATGTACAGCGGACTTTTATTTAATTTGGTGATTTCGTCAACAGAGAAGTGCCTGTTGTCAAACGACATCTACGATTACTATAACGTATCTCAGGGTAAGATTACCATCCCCAGCATGGATGACGGCGAGGAATGCACGTTGACCGACGTAAGTGCTGCCTTACCCCTACATGTCCCTCTCAAAATATTCAAAATTCCACCGAATTGCCGTACGAACTCTGTATTGTAATTACAGAACTTTTGGTATCGGAAAAGACTATTAATATTGACACTAATGGTCAGGAAAATTCATTCAACTATTCCTTCAGTTAAATTTGGAAAGCCACCAAGTTTTACATGCAGATCCCAAACAAAAAATGTGACGAGACACAATTATCGACTGAACAGTTTTTACTTCTAGGACAGTAACCGCTGATCGATCACAAATCCTTTTACCCATAAGTTAGTTCGTACTAAAGGTTAGTTAACCTAATCTCTTATTTCAAATTGTGCCTGTACGTTAGTCAAAACTCACTGCGCTCTACCAAAAACAGCAAACCTGTGCACCAAACCATGGAGCTATCATAATTTATATGCTGCAGCTTTTGCACCTTACGCTTCCTTTGAGATATATCTACTAAGGCTTTTTAAGATTATGCGTCGAGCTTAAACTTAAGAAGCCTTCTCCGATTTGTTTTCATGCTAGCCATAGAATCATCAACCGATACGAATTTAGTTTTAGGCATTCTTGGTCCAACTTGAATTACGCCCCATTACCTACTAGTAAATTTTAAATAATAATTTATTAATTATTAATACTAGATTTATCTTATTTTTCTCTAACTACGTGTATATACATTAATTGGTACAATATTGATTGGTTATTCGTTTTAAATTCTTAGTTCTTATCAAAATGTAACATTCATTGTAATATCGTGTTCAAAAGTGAAATGTTATTTCTGTCATACATAATTTGCTTCCATATAAATTGGACTCCTATAAAAATTGGTCAAGAATGCTCCACCTTATCTTATCCCCGAAATCTAATACATTTTTTGGGATTGTAGCAAGCCTTCGACATCCTGGGTTTCACCCAAGAGGAGAAGGACAATGTCTACAAGATCACCGCCTCCGTCATGCACATGGGAGGCATGAAGTTCAAGCAGAGGGGTCGCGAGGAACAGGCTGAGGCTGATGGTACTGAGGTAAATATCTTTGGAAAATATATAAAACCTATACCGTATAAACACATCTCAAGAAGTCTCATTCTCATATTCTTGACAAGATTGCATGGACCAGTATTATCTTTGTCTCCTTTTTTTCATTTAATTTTCTCCTTACCAACATACTGATGACTCTCTCTTGCATTTTACAGGAGGGTGAGAGAGTCGCCAAGCTTCTCGGTATCGACTGCCAGGACCTGTACAAGAACTTGTTGAAGCCCCGCATCAAGGTCGGAAACGAGTTCGTGACCCAGGGTCGTAACAAGGACCAGGTCGCTAACTCCGTCGGAGCTCTCTGCAAGGGTGTCTTCGATCGTCTCTTCAAGTGGCTCGTCAAGAAGTGTAACGAGACCCTAGACACCAAGCAGAAGAGAGTGCAGTTCATCGGTGTGCTGGATATTGCTGGTTTCGAAATCTTCGACGTGAGTATCTGGGGAGAAGGGACTTGAACTCGTATTTATTAAAAAAAAACATTTATTTTAATGTCAGCCTTCTGGCCTTCTGCCTCGTACTCGAACTACGAGTATATCGAGAGAATTCACTATTTAGTAAACCAAGCGGCATTATTAATGGCTTGGTATTTTTGTTGTTCTTCATTGTTGAATGACACAGAAAATATTTTTTTATTTGTTTCTTCCAGAGGTTTGCAAAGGGTTTGTTACTCAGCAGCCTTTGTTGAACTTTGGGTAACACAAAGTACAAAAACCTATTAAAAAAAAATTTAAATAAATTTCAGAAGTCAATAATGACTAATTTGAACTCGAATATCAAAAGAAATGATTTTTTTTGTTTAATTATTTTTCAATTTTTGTGTGCTTATAATGATGTTTTACGTTTCAGATTTTTAAGTTAGTGTGTTTTCAGATTTTAAAATAAACACCTTTACACTTTCGAGCAGTGTAAAGAAAACCACTATGGCATATTAATCCCCATTTATTTTCTTAGTTCAATGGGTTTGAGCAACTTTGCATTAACTTCACCAATGAGAAACTCCAACAATTCTTCAACCATCACATGTTTGTGTTGGAGCAAGAAGAGTACACGAAAGAGGGCATCCACTGGGAGTTCATTGATTTCGGAATGGACTTGCTGGCCTGCATTGATCTTATCGAGAAGGTATACCGGAGTGCCATACTCTCGGTTGGACTGGGCCATCTAGTAGTACATTAGTGCTATAAGTGTTCGTTTTCAGCTACCCAAAACCCGCTACTAATAGAATAGTGATTAACTCTGTCTCGATGTATTGCTAACTATCTCGATTATTCTCGTCAAAAGTACAACGGTTTCGAGCAACTTTGCATCAACTTCACCAACGAGAAGCTGCAGCAGTTCTTTAACCATCACATGTTCGTACTTGAGCAAGAGGAGTACAAGAGGGAGGGCATCAACTGGGTGTTCATCGATTTCGGAATGGACTTGCTCGCTTGTATCGATCTGATCGAGAAGGTAATAGTCGATGGAGTGAGCACCCGTCGGCGCCTGAAGCAGTCCTGACGGAGTCGTGATACCTTCGTTGTACTCTGAGCCAGAAGAGACAGGCTCGTCGTACTTTTGTCAAAGAGAGAGGCCCTGTAGACGCATGAATCAGTTTCGATGGGGCTATGTATCTCTGTGTCCGGTTTATCGTACTCTGAGCCAATAGAGACAGGCTCTTGTACTAGTCCGTGCGCGTTCTCCAACATTGTCGTTAGGGATCAACTACGGAACAAAATCCGTAGCCGCTATGTCTTTTGCCCTTACTTACCTTTTACCCCAATTATCCCTGCAGTTCAACGGTTTTGAGCAACTCTGCATTAACTTCACAAACGAGAAACTGCAGCAGTTCTTTAACCATCACATGTTCGTGCTGGAGCAAGAAGAGTACCAACGCGAAGGCATCGAATGGACTTTCATTGACTTTGGCATGGATCTCCAAAATTGCATTGACCTTATTGAAAAGGTAGATGGCGTATAAGCAACGATGAACGCTTGCCTCACGCCATCGGGTCCTCGAATACAGTCGGTAATCTTACAAAGCTTTATTTTACTACGACTTTATTCGAGCGACTTGATCAATGCTCTAATGCTCTTTTTGTATTTTTGTGTGATTTCTATCGTGTGCCTCTTTCTGTTTTAGTTTTAAGGTACTGTAACCAACCTATACCAATAAATTTTCAACGCTTAATGGGACACTCGATTATTTTTTCCATGTTCCGGGGCGCAGATGAACGGGTTTAATCAGCTCTGTATTAACTTTACGAACGAGAGATTGCAACAGTATTTTAACCATTTCATGTTCGTACTAGAACAAGAGGAATATGAGAGAGAAGGGATTCAATGGGTGTTTATCGATTTTGGTATGGATCTCCAGGCAACGATAGAATTGATAGAAAAGGTATTTTTTGGCTTGAAGGGCTAGGTGCAGCAAGCAGGGCTTTGAGCTATGAGTCATCGCCTGCAAATGCAAAAATGCTACCCCTCCCGGTAATAAACGAAAGTATCGCTTGAACCACTTCCACGCGCCAAGCAAGCGAAGCTATTGCATAAACTCAATTCCATAGAACTATCACTAGACAAGCTGCCGCGATCCAAAACCTACCTGGTACACTGCCCCCATGATAGGATTGCACAATGCACTTTATAATACTTACTTTCTTTTTAAAATATAAATTTAAAATTTAAATAACCAAAGCCATATGTGCTGATGAATAATAACGCTTTTGAAGAAAAAATTTGGTTATCTAGTTTTAAATAATGGCCGGTTACATAAAGCTTCTTATTACCACGGTTATGTTACAGCTAGTAGGCTTCCTAATACATAAACGAAAACTATCATATTGCTACCTACAAGTACCTATAGGTAAATTTTGTATAAACTATTCCAAATGCATGTTCGTGGCTTTCAAGATAACGCATAACTACTTATTCACACACTCATTGAATAAAGTCACATAAATCTTCGCAACAACATATTGGGATTTATAAATCACCTTTGTTCAAACACAGATAAAATATTTGCACCCACTCTAGTATTATAACTATTTTGAATGTCCTGTCAATAGAAGTTATTTTAGTTTTAACTTATTACGAATTTGGTTTAATACAGTTTTTTTAAATTTGATATAGAATACCTACCTGTATTTCAGATCAAAATGTTGATAAAAAGTGTAGTTCTGTAATTACCCTTCAGAGAATCAGCATCACCATCATCACGTGAGTATCTCTACTTCTCGATCTAATCTCACCGGTCCGTTTCCAGCCCATGGGTATCCTCTCCATCCTTGAGGAGGAGTCTATGTTCCCGAAAGCCACCGACCTTACCTTCGTTGAGAAGTTGAACAACAACCACTTGGGCAAGTCTGCTCCTTTCTTGAAGCCGAAGCCCCCCAAGCCTGGTTGCCAGGCCGCTCACTTCGCCATCGGCCATTACGCCGGTAACGTAAGTACCTGCCGTCATATTTTATTTATAAATTAACACTTTTAAAACTTTTAACGTATTCCGATCAGTCGTTGAATTCAGCGGCAGACCTAGCAATATCGGTATTACCTCCATTTTGAAAGAAAGACAGCAAGCTAGACTCGATCTGACAACTAACTCATCACTTCAAAACAGGTCGGTTACAACATCTCCGGATGGCTTGAGAAGAACAAGGACCCCCTTAACGACACCGTCGTTGACCAGTTCAAGAAGGGACAGAACAAGCTGCTTATTGAAATCTTCGCTGACCACCCTGGTCAGTCCGGAGATGCTAATGCCGCCAAGGGTATGTATTTTTTCACTTTGACTCTTATTAAGTTTATTAATATGATCTGCAAAATACAAATTATTATTATTTAGATTCCCTTTGTTAAAAATATATCATACACCTGTACCAAATGTTATAGCCTTTCAAAAATTTGGACTCCGTCGGAAGAAGGTATCATGAGCTGTTATACTTCTTCTGTGAACATATATCTTTAGAATACTATACATTCATAAATATCAATAGACCACAAACCATTTGTATTACAATGACGTGGACCTTGTAATCATCAAAACATCGATAGCACTCCGGGCTTACAGATACTTCAAGACCCAGTTTCAACTAAACCTTCATCATATTACTAGAACGTCATCATTTTTAGAGCTATTTGCTGAACGCAAAGATCTCATAAACTCTGTACTGACACTTGTTTCAAATAAATAGGCGCTGGTGGCAAGCGCGCTAAGGGGTCTGCCTTCCAGACCGTATCTTCACTCTACAGGGTAAACTGGCAATACAATGTCCATGATTTGCTTCTGTGCCTCATATGTAGCTTTACTGTCTTCGTCTGTCAACATGCTTAGGCTGGTATCTATCGGGCGGACTGCATAGAGCTGTATATTACTGCGGACCGTCGCTTTAGGGCCAGCCTCACACGCTTTCACATGAATGTCATGTTCGCCAATGTATAGTTTACAGCACAGCTCATGTCGCCGGCAAGTTGCAAGTGTAATGTCATCGAGTCTTGTCCCGGCATCTTTGCCAGTGTCGTTATGTGATTGTCCTGTACTAATATGAGCATGTTAATGTAATCCATAGGAGGTCGCGGTAAGAAGGGAGGTGGTTTCGCCACTGTGTCTTCCGCTTACAAGGTATATTATATATAGATACATCGAGTTTTAGATGTTTTTGGTTTTTGATCATCGTTGATGTTACAGCTACTTGGATGTAGCTCTACATCGAAAGATTTAACTTTTTTGTTTGGAATAAAGGGGTTGAAATAGCCTTCTCCCATAATCATACATTTTTATTAATGAGTACATTTTGATAATTCACTGTCACTCATCAGTAGACGCACAAAACTGACCCTGTGTGTCATTTTAATACCAATTTACAGTCAGCAGTATTGTAGTTCACATTCTACGTTACTACACTAGCGGCTGAGCAAAACTTTACAACTGTTTTTTGTGCCTATGTGTTTTATGTTTTAACCATAATGTGTGTTTTATGTGCATTTCTAATGGATCCATCAAAATACTTCAATTCATCACCATCACATTATTTTGTGTGCCGAGTTCCTAATTAGATTAGTAATCCTTAAAGATTACTTTGATTCATAACATGTAGCATTTAAAATCAATGAAAATCGCCATCCAAAACATCATTACTGTTTTCGAAAATGCTTGCCTTGCAAAAATGTTTCTTACTTTTGTCTCACCTGCAGGAACAACTTAACAACCTGATGACCACTCTGAGATCTACCCAGCCTCACTTCGTACGTTGTATCATCCCCAACGAGTTGAAGCAGCCTGGTGAGTTATACTTCAGTTAGCTTATATAAACCGTCGTAAAAACTCCTCTTTTCCGCTGGTGAAATATCTGTTGATCTTCCCCAGGATAAGTTTTGTAGTAGTAATCACCAGAAAATTTAAATAACCTCACTGGACTGATTGTGACTAGAAGATTTAGGAGCAACAACAAATCTTACAAGAGTTTGCTCAAAATTACCGTACCCAGAACTGATGATGTTATTTTCTTTCCCTTCATACAATTTGTCTCCACACAGGTCTCATCGACTCTCACCTTGTCATGCACCAGCTGACCTGTAACGGTGTGTTGGAAGGCATCCGTATTTGCCGTAAAGGTTTCCCCAACAGGATGGTTTACCCCGATTTCAAGCTCCGGTAAGTTTCAAATAACAACTCCACCCAAATCTATTTCTGAACCGAAGTGTTCCGCGGAATATTTAAAATGGAGTCATCAAACAGCTTGTTTATTATATCAAAGGATTAAACTTATTTTGATACGATCATTATTTTCGGCTCGCGAGTCTAAACAAATTCCTTCGCCTCTCGAACAGTCAGGGCCGTTTTTATTTATTGCACTGTTGACGTCATGTTATCCCATCTCATACAGAACTGAGTAACAGTCTAAAATTATTTTGATGACTCTTCAATTCCCCGCACAGGTGTTGCGCCTTACTAGATCTGCGATTATTAATAATTTAATTACACTTCAAAGCTAAATCAACGAAGACCAATTACTCATGTAATATTTGATGAACAGTTACATGATTCTTGCGCCAGCCATCATGACCTCAGAAAAAGAGCCTAAAGTCGCCGCCGCTAAGTGTCTGGAATCTGTCGAGCTTGATCCTGAGAGCTATCGTATTGGCCACACTAAGGCAAGATGGGACCCTATCCCCTCATGTGGTGATAGCATGTCGAATATAAATACTACGCACCGAACCAACCATACTTCTCTAAAGAATAGAGATCGTTTTTGACCCCCTCAATGCACCCATACCAAAGATGATTATTCAGTATACCTACATATTTTTTGAATGCACCTTGAATTTCACCGGAATTCCATACCCAGATAAAACATTGAAAATTGTACTTAGTTCGTCATGTTTTTGTATTGTACGTGTTTTAGTTAGGCCTGTAAGTTTGAGATATTTTTATCAACCCTTTCCGTCGAACCCCGTTAGCCCTTTATGGTACAGAAGACTTCGTATCAAACCCTATATCTTGCATTTAAGACCATTCCCTCATTGTGTGTCCATATTTGATAAATAGTTACAAGATCCTGGCCCCTCAAGCTGCGGAGAAGGAATCCGACCCTAAGAAGGTCGCCCAAGTTATCCTGGACGCGACTGGTTTGGATCCCGAATCGTACCGTCTCGGTCACACCAAGGCATGTCATGATACCCTTAGTAGTTAGTGTTGGCGGCAGGCGATCCCAACCCAC
Source organism: Anticlea derivata (assembly GCA_947579855.1). Lineage (NCBI taxonomy): Eukaryota > Metazoa > Arthropoda > Insecta > Lepidoptera > Geometridae > Anticlea > Anticlea derivata. The sequence continues at coordinate 11,630,047 of OX388269.1, forward strand.
ACCGCGGATCGCTAGGCTTTTCTACACGCTTGTTGAATTATATCAGCACCTCATGAGACTGGTGTCATATGTAGTTTGACTTAGAAGTATTTAGTATTTCGCTTACCCTAGAGAGTCCAAATTACAAGACTCCCGTGTTTGACTCCTCTTCCGTACCTACCTATCTACATGTTTACACTCACACCACTTTTACTATTTGAATGCTCCTTGAACGCAGATACAAAATTCTGTGCCCGAACCTGATCAAAGATCCCATCACACCTGAAAAAGCCACCGAGAAAATTCTCGAACATACCGGCTTGGATGCGGAGTCTTTCCGTCTCGGAAAGACAAAGGTAGACATGCATGCCACACATGTACACGTCCATCTAAATTCTTCTTTACTTTCTGTGCATGTATTCTTAACGCGCTATCCTTTATCTTACTATCAACGTGTGTTTTATATTCTCCTTTGAGATACAAGTAATCTCAATCGCTTCTATTTACTAACTACTATATTCTAAAATTTGTGAATTTATGTTGATTTATTTGTATCGAAACTTAATATGGAATAATCGTGTCGTTGGCGTGGGCGTCTTTTAACACTTAACATGTGCGAGCAGGTGTTCTTCCGTGCCGGAGTCCTGGGTCAAATGGAGGAGCTTCGTGACGACAGGCTGTCCAAGATTGTATCTTGGCTCCAGGCGTACATCCGCGGTTACCTGTCCCGTAAGGAATACAAGAAGCTGCAGGAGCAGAGGTACGGAAACGTTTCAACAAGAAAATGATGTAACTGATTTTTCGCAAGAACGTAGCTTCATGAAAGTTTGTTTTTCCCACAGGTTGGCTCTCCAAGTTGTCCAGCGCAACTTGCGCAAGTACCTGCAGCTCCGCACCTGGCCCTGGTGGAAGATGTGGCAGAAGGTCAAGCCCCTCCTCAACGTCACTCGCGTCGAGGATGAGCTCGCGGTGAGTGCCCATCTTCGACTATCCCGATTATTAGTTTGATCGAGCACTCTGACCCACTACCGTGTAGGCGCGTGATTCAGAACCGCAAATAGAAACGACCGCGCCCACCTGTCGGTTACGCGACACCGAAGCACCTGCTGCGCCATTTCTGGAATGGTGCGTCCGCCCGCGCCCCGCGCGTTTTCTCCAGCCGCCGGCGCCGGGCGCGTGCGGGGGCGGCAAGCGCTGCAGGAAATCTCCAGCGGGAGGCTCAGTAGTGGAGCGGTCAGCGGCGCGCGCACCCCTCCCAACTCGAACGAACCGACTCTAGCATTCCTTTTTTTATATTTATGTTTTAATAAACAAACCGACAATGGCGGCTGTTCACATATCCGAGTGGGACGGGATCGATGAAAGTGACAAATTATTCCAGAAACTCGAGGAGAAGGCACAGAAGGCCCAGGAAGCTTTCGAGAAGGAAGAGAAGCTGCGCAAGGAAGTCCAGGCTATCGCCGCCAAGCTGCAGGAGGAGAAGAACGCCCTGCTGTCAAAGCTCGAGGGAGAACAGGGTTCTCTGTCCGAGACCCAAGAGCGTGCTTCCAAGCTCAACGCCCAGAAGGTCGACCTCGAGAACCAACTCAGGGTGAGTAGTATCTTTCTACATATAACCGGTGATTAATAGTCTATTTAATGTGACATTAGTAAGCGATGAAATCACTTTCCGGGATGTGACAATTATTAACTAGCAGCTAATATATCGGTGGTGGAAATCTTGTCGTCGAAGAATTTCGGTTAATGAGCTCACCTAATTAAACGAGGTGAAATCTTGTTGAAAAGATAAACAAAGTTTGCAACATTGAGTGAAGGAGTAGGTACACACAGTGATTCACCTCGCAGTAAGCTAGTTGCCTTGTTTCTTTAAATAAACATCGAATTTGTTTATACGGGAAATAGTTCGAAGATTTAAAAATATACCGCAAGTCTGCAACTTGCAAGACTTTCATGCAAATTGTTAATTGAAATTAGGTGTCGATAGATATGAACCAGATCTAAACAATGAAACCTGCCTGCACCTACGCAATTTCAAACAACAGTTTATAAATTAAGATAATTGTTTTTTTAGGACACCCAAGACCGCCTTACCCAGGAGGAAGATGCCCGCAACCAGCTGTTCCAGGCTAAGAAGAAGCTCGAACAGGAGGTTTCCGGCCTCAAGAAGGACATCGAAGACCTGGAACTTAACTCCCAGAAGTCCGAACAGGACAAAGCTACCAAGGACCACCAGATCCGCAACTTGAATGATGAGATCGCCCACCAGGACGAACTCATCAACAAGTTGAACAAGGAGAAGAAGCTCCAGAGCGAGACGACCCAGAAGACTTCCGAGGAGCTCCAGGCCGCCGAGGACAAGGTTAACCACCTCAACAAGGTCAAGCAGAAGCTCGAGCAGACCCTCGACGAGCTCGAGGACTCTCTGGAGCGCGAGAAGAAGCTGCGCGCCGACGTCGAGAAGCAGAGGAGGAAGGTCGAGGGAGACCTCAAGCTCACCCAGGAAGCCGTGTCCGACCTCGAGCGCAACAAAAAGGAGCTCGAACAGACCATCCAGCGCAAGGACAAGGAAATCAGCTCGCTCACCGCCAAGCTCGAAGACGAGCAGTCTCTGGTCAGCAAGCTGCAGAAGCAGATCAAGGAGCTGCAGGGCCGCATCGAGGAGCTGGAGGAGGAAGTGGAGTCCGAGCGCCAGGCGCGCGCTAAGGCTGAGAAACAGCGCGCTGACCTCGCTCGCGAGCTTGAGGAGCTGGGCGAGCGCTTGGAGGAGGCCGGTGGTGCCACTTCCGCGCAGATCGAGCTCAACAAGAAGCGTGAAGCCGAGCTCAGCAAGCTGCGCCGCGACCTCGAGGAGGCCAACATCCAGCACGAGTCTACCCTCGCCAACCTGCGCAAGAAGCACAACGATGCCGTCTCCGAGATGGGCGAACAGCTCGACCAACTCAACAAGCTCAAGGCTAAGTGAGTATTTTTATCGATTACAAATAATTTATAGCAATTCGCATAAAACTTTAAATTAACTACCGCCCATCTGCGGTTTTATAGACTAGTCTGTTTCCCGAAATAACTTTAGATATTTTTATTGACTTGAATGCAAAATCCAGGGCAGAGCACGACCGTGCGTCTTGCTACAGCGAGCTTAACAACACCCGCGCGGCTGTCGATCAAGTAGCGAGGGAGAAGGTAACATGTCGTCCTTAGAGGCATGGTACCGCACGGGGTGACCCTGCATGGAACCTTCGTATCCGAGACATTCCACACACTTGACATTATGACATATGATTTAGATAGGTTCCAGATTGTCCAACAATTCTTAGATTCATTATTAAAATGTGTCATCTATCCATCCAGGGCTGAGAAAGAGCGCTCTCAATACTTTAGCGAAGTCAATGACCTTCGCGCCGGAGTCGACCACTTGTCCAACGAGAAGGTAGACAGCGATATTATAAATGTTTGCAGCCTTGCAGGGCAGACAACGCTTCGCAGCTTATGGCAAATAATGAGGATATAATTGAAAACAACACACATCGAAACACTTAACAAATCCCATCTAAGATCTAAACCATAACAAATATCGATTAATGAATCATACCATACATACAAAGAGACGAAAGCTAAAACTGCTTTGAAATTGAGTGAACTAATCTAGATTTACTTTGAATTAATATAGAAATTATAAAAGGTTTGCATGTTGTATAAAAATAATCAAAGAACGATTTGAAAATTAATCATGATTTAAAACATAATATATAAATAACCATGTGTGCGTATTTATTAGTCGAAAAAATAACTACGACTATAATTGTATTATTATAAACCCTTCCTTAAGTGGAGGGAACAACGAGACATTAATTGTACATCAGACAAACATTATGAACTCAGTCACATACTATTCTTTCAAAGTAAAAACAGTTGTGACATGTGCTATACACTGATTGTTTAATCTCAGGCTGCCCAAGAGAAGATCGTCAAGCAGCTGCAGCACCAGCTCAACGAGGTGCAGTCCAAGGCTGATGAAGCCAACCGCACCCTCAACGACCTGGATGCCGCCAAGAAGAAGCTGTCCATTGAGAACTCCGACCTGCTCCGCCAGCTGGAGGAGGCCGAGTCCCAGGTGTCTCAGCTCTCCAAGATCAAGGTGTCGCTCACCACTCAGCTCGAGGACACCAAGAGGCTCGCCGACGAGGAAGGAAGGGTATGTATTCTTGCTGTAGAAAGCAAGCTTGAAGAAAACATTATCTTATATCATAAAACTTCAAATGTACTTATTCGTGTTGTTGTTGTCAATAGGAACGCGCAACCCTTCTTGGCAAGTTCCGCAACTTGGAACACGACCTCGACAACATCCGCGAACAAGTGGAGGAAGAGGCCGAAGGCAAGGCTGACCTACAACGCCAGCTCTCCAAGGCCAACGCCGAATCTCAGCTTTGGCGCTCCAAGTACGAGTCCGAGGGCGTCGCCCGCTCCGAGGAACTCGAGGAGGCCAAGCGCAAGCTCCAGGCCCGCCTTGCCGAGGCCGAGGAGACCATCGAGTCTCTCAACCAGAAGGTCGTTGCCCTCGAGAAGACCAAGCAGCGCCTGGCCACCGAGGTCGAGGACCTGCAGCTCGAGGTCGACCGTGCCACTGCTATCGCCAACGCAGCCGAAAAGAAGCAGAAGGCTTTCGACAAGATCATCGGAGAATGGAAGCTCAAGGTCGACGACCTCGCCGCCGAACTCGACGCCAGCCAGAAGGAATGCCGCAACTACTCTACCGAACTGTTCCGTCTCAAGGGAGCATACGAGGAAGGCCAGGAACAACTCGAGGCTGTCCGCCGCGAAAACAAGAACCTCGCCGACGAGGTCAAGGACCTGCTCGACCAGATCGGAGAAGGTGGCCGCAACATCCACGAGATCGAGAAGGCCAGGAAACGTCTAGAGGCCGAGAAGGACGAGCTCCAGGCCGCCCTCGAGGAGGCCGAGGCTGCCCTCGAACAAGAGGAGAACAAGGTCCTGCGCGCACAGCTCGAGCTGTCCCAGGTCAGGCAGGAGATCGACAGGCGCATCCAAGAGAAGGAGGAGGAATTCGAAAACACCCGCAAGAACCACCAACGCGCCCTCGACTCCATGCAGGCTTCTCTCGAAGCCGAGGCTAAGGGCAAGGCTGAGGCCCTGCGCATGAAGAAGAAGCTTGAGGCTGACATCAACGAGCTTGAGATCGCCCTCGACCACGCCAACAAGGCTAACGCTGAGGCCCAGAAGAACATCAAACGCTACCAGGCCCAGATCAAGGACCTCCAGACCGCTCTCGAAGAGGAACAGCGCGCCCGCGACGATGCCCGCGAACAGCTCGGAATCTCCGAACGTCGCGCCAACGCCCTCCAGAACGAGCTGGAAGAGTCCCGCACGCTTCTGGAACAGGCCGACCGCGCTCGCCGCCAGGCCGAACAGGAACTGGGAGATGCTCACGAGCAGCTCAACGAGCTTTCTGCCCAGGCCACCTCCCTCTCCGCCGCCAAGAGGAAACTCGAGTCCGAGCTGCAGACACTGCACTCCGACCTGGACGAGCTCCTCAACGAGGCTAAGAACTCTGAGGAGAAGGCCAAGAAGGCCATGGTCGACGCCGCCCGTCTTGCTGACGAGCTGCGCGCCGAGCAGGATCACGCCCAGACACAGGAGAAACTCCGCAAGGCTCTTGAACAACAGATTAAGGAGCTGCAGATCAGGCTGGATGAGGCCGAGGCTAACGCGCTCAAGGGAGGCAAGAAGGCCATCCAGAAACTTGAACAGAGAGTCAGAGAGCTCGAGAACGAGCTTGACGGCGAACAGAGGAGACATGCTGACGCACAGAAGAACCTCCGCAAATCCGAAAGGCGCATCAAGGAGCTCAGCTTCCAGGCCGAGGAGGACCGCAAGAATCACGAGCGCATGCAGGACCTGGTTGACAAGCTGCAGCAGAAGATCAAGACCTACAAGAGGCAGATCGAGGAAGCGGAAGAGATCGCCGCCCTCAACCTGGCCAAGTTCCGCAAGGCGCAACAAGAGCTAGAGGAGGCAGATGAGAGGGCCGACCTAGCCGAGCAGGCCATCAGCAAGTTCCGCGGCAAGGGACGCGCGGGATCCACAGCGAGAGGAGTCAGTCCGGCGGTGAGTTGCCCTACTTACACGTAGCCCAGATCACCACGAAGCAACCTAATCAAAACCAAATATATATCACTCCTCTTTGGTGCCACTTGACTGGAAATTTCCAACTTATTTGCAAATTGTTGAGGACTGGTTTGATTTGGTTGCCTCAGTGAGGTGAAACTTTTCTTTTTCAATTAGATACATACACTGTAGCGACTAAAGCTAATTTCTTTCGTTCAGGCGTCCATTAAAGGACGTCCATAAATCAGCACTGGCGAGTTATGTAAGTTGGCAACGATTTGTTGCACGCTCCCCACAGCACCAGGAACAGTGCACTCCTCTAGAAATAGTACCTATTATTCGGTATTCTTTATAAAAATGATCCTCGTTTTTCTATAAATACATATTTAAACATATTTACGGCATGACCAGCATGACATCCTGCACGTAGTGAATATAAGAAATGTTGGAATAGTGTGCTCATATTTTTTTCTTTTGCAGCCCCAGCGCACGCGTCCAGGCCTTAGCGACGGCTTCGGTACCTTCCCACCAAGGTTCGACCTGGCGCCTGAAGATTTCTAAACGTTCCAAACCAAAAACAAAACGGACTGTACAGATTTTTCGTTAATGTAACTTTTTATACATAACAGTTGTTAACGTGTTACGAAGCGTGAAACGAGAAACTGTAAAAATTTTTGTAAGCCAATAAAAAAAATATACACTGTTAGGTATCTAATCTTTTTATGAAAGGATATTTTGTAACTTGTTAATATTTATTATTTATATTATTTATTACCGTGGAGTATGTATCGAGAGTGTGGGGAGACGGGAGGCGCGCGCGCCGCGCCCGCGACTGAACTCTCGAGACACGCCCCCCACCCCCGCACCGCGGCGGGGCGCGCGTGCCTCTCGATCCCCCTTTTGACATCTAATAAAGCGATATCGTTGTCATAAAATACTTTACAAATGAAGTTTCATTTTTTATTCCTCCCGAAACAAATACATAGGATACAAATACCAAAGATTTTGGAATAGGCTGCGATAGGTAGGACAGTAACACGACAATAGGCTTCGGGGCTTTCGTATCCTTTCGTCAAGTGTACGAGGTTTACGAGAGTAGGGCACAGCGAAATTATCTCGCTCTAAATTGGAGCAGCCCGCCTGGGAGGTACCTCCGCCTTACAGAAGATCGCAGCCAAATAACATTATTTATTTCAAATAGTGTTGTGTTCCTGCGATGAGTAAGGTTGCCAGAGCTCTTTAGGGGGGGAGGGTTCGGCAGGCAACGCATTAGCAATGCTCCAGGTGTTGCTGGTGTCAATAGGCGACGGTAACCACTTACCATCAGGTGGGCCGTAAGCATGTTTGCCTCCGTATAACATAAAAAAAAAAAAAGTGTCTACACATTCTACACAATACCATTTAATTCTAATTAATATTAATTGGAAGTTTTTCCAAAAAGCCTAGTTTTTCAAAATTTCTCTTGCCATCAAGTTATTGTCCCTATATTATGACTAAGCCTACTAAATGCTTGCATAGCAGTATGAAAGAAACAAAAAGGGTCCTAAGATGGATCCCTAAAAAATAACTATTGCAAGACTTGTCAAAATCTCAACACCCGAGATGTATAAAGTATTATTTGATATCCAGACTTTTTATATACCTACCACCTATACCACCAGGTATCTCTTAAAAGTAAAAGAATTTTGTATCAAATATTATTTATTGCCAAAATGCGCACCTAGAACCACGCGTTCGTAAGATTCTGGATATTTTTAGGAACGATGTAGTCCATACTACAGAAGTCCAGGTTTGCTGATTTGAAGGGCTTGAATTTATCCTGGAATTGCTGCCAGGTGCAACCTTCAACAGGGCACAGCTCGGTCACCTTCTCATTGATGAAGAACTGAACACTGTGGGTTTGGACACCGGAGTTTTGACAGCTGAAACAAGGGAGCAGGGAAAACAAGATGAGATAGATGGTGCAAAAGATGATGATAAGGTTGGCCTAAGGGTAAGGCCTCTCAGTTTAGTGAAAGATAGCACTAATAGTAAGGGTAATAGTAACGGATGATATGAGGTGAATGGAGGAAAAAAACATGCCGCTTCGACCTCACTTAAATGAAATTAGAGCAGAGAGACGATGGTGTTAGTGAGCCTTTTTAGGGTTCCGTACCTCATTTGGAAAAACGGAACCCTTATAGGATCACTTTGTTGTCCGTCTGTCTCTCTGTCTGTCCGTCTGTCAAGACCCTTTTTCTCAGAAACGGCTAAAGGTATCAACTTGAAATTTATACCACCTAGGCTGTCTGTAGACTTATGGTGCGGTATAAAAATCAAAGCTCTAGCTTAATGCATTAAAAAGATATGGCAATGAATGTACAATATTTGTATGGAAATGGCTGAAATGAAAAACCTCTAGGGTACTTCCAGTTACCTCACAATTCTGAAATTTGGAACGCTAGGAGCTTTTGTAACACAATTAAAGGGAAAAGTCTGAAATTGAGGAATTTCAAAGTTTTTTAGGAAACAAAGTTATATTTGCGGTCAATGTGATACAATGACTACGTGAGCGACCGCAAATATAAGTTTGTCAATTCCTACACTCAGAATTTTTATTTTCTGTCCATGACCACTGGTGCACGACCGGGATTCGAACCCACGACCAATGGTACGGAACCCTCAGGGCGCGAGTACTCGCACTTGACCGTCTTTATTTTGGTTAAGATAACACTGGTCTTTACCTATTCAATACAACGATCATGTTCTGCGCAAAAGCCGCAATCCTACTTGTCCTGTACAAACGACTGTCGTTTCTCTTGGACGCCTGCAGCGGGCTTGGGTCCTTGAAGATTCCCAACGCACTCCACACTGACTCCAGCATGGTCGCGTGTGCGAAGAATGACGTCACTTTCCTACCCTGACCCAAGACTACGGCTTCGAAGCTCTCATACAGGTTTCTTAAAGCTGGTCCTCCGAGTTTTACGTTGACCTACGATAAGAAAATGGCATGTGGCATCCGTGGGCAACAATATTTCTACCTAATACCTCTTCTCACAATAAACTCATAATTAAATCTAATGTTATGCTTGTATAAAATCGTAGGCAAAAAAACCACACATGCAAGTTGGTAATTAAAAAAAACTATGCACTACTTCATTAAAGTCAAGTCAAAGAGTTGGACTTTTTTGGCGGGAACTTGAGAAAGTGATGTTGTGCTCTCAATTTATTTTACAAAACTAGTGTTAAATTGAATAATATTATGTGATTGTGGTGGTGTTTTGCGTAATATTGTTTGAGTAAACCGCACGAGTGAAGTGAAATGAAATGATTGCGTGTATCGTCATTTTTCGAGTTGGCGCCTAGAGGTCCCATATGGTTTTAGTAAAATGGCCACCATCATATCTTACTGAAACTGAATTTGACTTGACTTGACGGTGACTTGACCATGACTAAGAAGTAAAATGAAGAAGAAAGATAAAAATAACTACGAAGAAATGTAAACGTAAGACTTGGCGGTAAGGCCGAGATGCCATAGCCAGCCCGAAAGGGAAAAAATTTCAAAAAAAAAAAAATCAAAGCCAAGTTAATTAAAAACCTTACCATGGAATGGGTTTTTCATTAACTTGACTTTTGGCTATCGATTAATAACCCATTTTAAGGAGAAACCCGTCAAACTCCTTTCATTTTGGTAACCTGTTAATAGGGTTTTCGATAGTATTGGTTTTGTTATAACTCAAAAACCCATTCCATTGATTAAGGATTACCTTTTCGATCAGTTGGTTAAACCAACTTACCCAAGAGCCGTATCCTTTTCTATAAAAATGTCTGACATCGTCCAAATACTCCAGGACCTCTAGATCCTGGTTGGAGAAGGCGGCACACCAGGGAGATAGGTTGGTCTTTGACCAGGAGCGATCGAATCGGCAGATTTCGTATAGTGTATAGATTTGTCGTGGTGTCAGATGGGTGGTGATTCCTAAACGCTGTTGGACGGCATTATGTACCTAAAAATGGGCAATATTCTGAGATAGCTTCATTGTCTATGTTGTAAATGGCGGAAAAAACTTGATTTAAGTTTTGCATTGAATTTAAACTGTACATTTTAACTGAACATAGCCTGTACTATGGGTACCAGAGACTATATTCACAGACATTCCCAGACACAGAACAAACATATGTGTTTATCACAAAAATTGTCCAGTGCGGGGATGGAACCCGCGACCTCTAGCGCAGAAGGCAGAGTTACTACTAACTGAGCTATGAGGCCGTGGTGGCCCCGGCTGAAGAATAGGCCCCTCCATATCTACCTATCCGCGGATGTCGTAAGAGGCGACTAAGGGAAAAAAGCTAGGGAATGGGCAGCAGCGTCCCTCATTTTAATAACGATAGCTCTAACTGCTTGCCAACCCGCATGTCCAGCGTGGTGAGTATGGGCAAATCCCCCCACATGATAAGGAATTCGCTCTGTCTGTGGGGGAGGCCATGTTCAGCAGTGGACGTCGTACGGCTGAAATGATGACGATGATGATGAGCTATGAGGTCAGTCACTGTTGTTGAATACAAACATTTATTTAGGTACATAAAGATACAAGTATTTACTACTATTTTATAAAATACTTCGCTGCATTCAATCAAATTATATTACGTACTTCATCATCATCATCTCCCTGCCCTTATCCCACTTCATGTGGGGTCGGCACAACATGTTTTTCTCTTCCACTCCCCTCTATCAGCCGTCAATATATAGCCCTCTATCAAATTATATTACGTACTTACTGCAATAAAATCCGCAGATCCGTAGAAATCGTTTATCTGATCTAAATATATTTTACTATTCTTCACTTCTTGAATGTGTCTTTTGCAAGTTGAGCCACCCTAAATGGCATTATAATACCGGTTACTATACAATACAATACAATAACTTTATTTCAGGCAACAATAGAATAAAAAACAGATGGAATTTTTCTTATACTACGGCCCATATAGATATATACCTTAAAGACTAACATACATAATAATAAACACAATTAATTGCCACGTAGAAACTGCGACGTGGGACGTGAATTGTCATTGGCAGTAGGTATCCGCCCGCGGAAGCGACGGAACACAACACCCTTCGGCCAGAGATCTTCTTTTAGGTAGGTCGAAAGATGTTCGGTCGGTACCCTCACCACAAAGGAGTTGAAACTGACTCTGTGGCGGGAAAACTTGAAAACTTTTTTTTTTAGAATAAAGCCTTTTCGGGGTCAATACTAGTTACGAAACACGTCGTATGGATACTGATATTATCATAATGAGCATTGTAGCACCTACCATAGTAATATCATCTTTAGTAGTCATTTCATCAACAGCCATAGTCAAGTTCGTCCCATAGCTCAGTCCTTGAACAAATGCTCTGAGGCTTTCTGTAACGGCAATATGCTCTTTGAACGATCTGAAGTAGTAGTCCTTCTCAGCACCCTGGAGGAGGTGGGGGTACTTCTCGCGGATCCTCTTAGCGATGCCGAAGATTTCCTGATACCCTGTGCTGGTGAGATTGGACAAGGTGGATTCCAGACTCGCGTTCCAGCTTCGGAAGTTGTCGACATCCTAGTGAATTGACAGCGAAATTTTCAGTTGGTAATTTGGTGACAGTTTGTAAGGATATTTGCATGTTTGTTGTCCAATTACGCCGTAACGGCTGAACCGATTTCGTTGAAAAAATATAGGCTTAGAGCTCTGGCAACCTTACTCACCGCAGTAACACAACACTATGTGAAACAATTAGTGTAAATTGGCTGCGATCTTCCACGCTGGCTGCTCCAATTTCGAGCGAGAAAATCTCGCTGTGCCAACCTCCTCCAAACATTTTAACCAATTCGTCTCACCTGTGCACACAACTGGCCCCTACCAGAATCGTGGCTGGCCACGATCTCATCTTTCATAGAGGCTACGTCTCTAACTTCGTTGAGCATCCATTCTTCGAGATACCTGTTACCATGTCGGTTCAGGTTCCAAATACTGACTGCTTTGCAATCTGCAAGCAATTTCCAGTTCAGTCCAATTCAAACGTATGATGCTTTTGTAAATCCCTAAAGCCGTGTTCAAATGGCGTGCAATATGGCATCTAAAATGTATTTCAAAATGATCTTTATCACTACAGAATAAAGTCAATTTTCAGTTTGACTTTTAGGGGCTGTTACATAGCCCATAGAAGTCGAAATTAAAATTGACTTTATTTATAGTAGTGACAATGAGAGACTTTTTGGCGGGAAGTTGAGAAAGTGATGTTGTGCTCTCAATTTATTTTACAAAACTAGTGTTAAATTGAATAATATTATGTGATTATGGTGGTGTTTTGCGTAATATTGTTTGAGTAAACCGCACGAGTGAAGTGAAATGAAATGATTGCGTGTATCGTCATTTTTCGAGTTGGCGCCTAGAGGTCCCATATGGTTTTAGTAAAATAGCCACCATAATATCTTACTAAAACTGAATTTGACTTGACTTGACGGTGACTTGACCATGACTAAGAAGTAAAATGAAGAAGAAAGATAAAAATAACTACGAAGAAATATAAACGTAAGACTTGGCGGTAAGGCCTAGATGCCATAGCCAGCCAGAACGGGAAAAAAACTTCAAAAAAATAAAAAAAGTAGTGACAATGATCATTTTGAAATTAATTTCAGATGACATATCGAAAGCTTCAGCTATTTCTTTGACGTTAGGTTAGTAGCCATATGGAAGGTTTGCTTTGAACTCAAATAATTAAATGCCTGGATTGAGAAATACATCTAAATATTGAAGTTTGAAGTAAGCACCCTGAACTTACTTTCCGGTAAATCGTAGTCTCTGATATCTCCTCTGACTGTGTCGTAGGGCGTCTTGGTAGAGTGCAGAAGAAAGGGGCACTCTCTGTTCCAGTAACACGCTTTTCCATTATATACACTCAAGAGGAACAACAACACCTGTACTGTTGACATCGTGGCCGATCACCCGAGTGACTGACCGCATAGTATTCAAAATCACTGATAAAAATTAGGAGTTTTATTTATAAGCCAGGCACAGAGCCAAAATTACCACTCAAGACATATATCAAAGCGAATATAAGCACAAGAATTATTTCCGAAATACTTGCTACTAGGTGTATCTTTTATCGTTAGCACATGTTAATCATCCGTCTCAACAGTCAAACTTATTATACAAGTTGATTCATAATATGTATTCCATCCCGAAAGGGGCTTATTCTACAAGCGATTAGCAAGAAAGTTTGTTCTACGACTTTTGAAAATTTTTCATTTTTCATTGAAAAAACTCTGCGAAAGTCACTCTGGGTCAAACTGAATAAATCAGCTGTTTTAGGTAGCAATCTTGATTCTGAACATCTTGTATGTTTAGGTATTAGTTTTAAAGATGATAAAAATACCAAAAACAGCAAATTTGAGCAAGTTTGTGAAAAAAAATCAAAAAAAAATATGAAAATATTGGTTTTTTTTATTATTTCTTTTTAAAAATGTGACCTTTCATATACACTGGTACCTATCACACAGGTTTTTGCCTAGTTAAGGGCCAGTTTTAACCACTTAGAGCTCTTCTTGCAGCACTTAGTATAATTTAATAGGATAATATTCAATTTAATGTTAACCTCTCAAGACTATTAAGATTTTATTAAGATTGTAAATTAAATATTGCATGCCTAGATAGAGGTAGAATACATTGATTCAATAGTATATAGTAATTGACATCTTTATGACATGTATAGCAATAAATTATACTTTGACTTTGACTTTGACTATTAGTTCTGTTATGGGTGCCTACTACAACAAACTGTACTTATACTTTATTGTCTTAATTAACAACTACACCTACATCTAAGTTGAATGTTATCTTCTTTTTGGTAATAAATACATTGAATTAAATTGAATTGAAACCAAAGAGGTTGATACGTATTTATAAAATATAAAAAATAAATCTCTATGGTTTAACTAAGGGTAAGCGACACAAACCTGCAGGCTTTGCAAGGAGGCGGACGAAACGCCTCACCACCTGCTAGGTGAGTGGGGAACACATATGCTCAAACGTAGCATCCATCTGGGCAATAATATTAGGCATCTCAGCCCAATGGAGCTAAAGGAACTCACCCCAAAGAAAATCCTTCAGTTATTATCAGCTGCTGGGCTTAGCGGTGAATTTTGAACGCCCTGTAAAGGGGCTACACAATTGTAGCCGCAGTGACACCACCATTACCACGTAAAGAAAAAAGAATACCAATCTTTTTTCTTTGAGATTTTGGTCCTCAAAACATAGATTAAGGTAAATGTAATTATTAAAAATGAAACTATGGTAAATAACTTAGGATTTTTATATATCATTTTTTATAATAATTTATATTACTTAATGTAACTTAGCATATAATTATAGTTTGTAAAACTAGCTGGGTCAGAGAAAGGCTTAGCTAGAAGCTCACCTAATCTTAAGAATAAGGATAAAAAGTTATCACATATTTAAAAAAAATTCAAAAAAGGGCGACTTTTTTAAATGTATGACCTACACCGATCACTCCGTTACGGCTGGTCCGATTATGATCGATGTTTTACTGTTGTGTAGGGAAAACTTCGAGTGGTCCCAAATAATTTTATTTAAAAAAGACTCATTTTTTTCTCGTAGAACTTAAAAAGGTCATTGTTTTAAAAATCATAACGTGCCGAAACAGTTTTTTGTGGATGATTTTGCTGTACATACTTTTGTTTTTTAATCGAAAGTTCAGGTGGCCAGTGTCATCCAGAGTGAGAAAAATGACTTGAGTTCGCGCATACGCAGAAACACCGTTACTTTAGTTAGTTAGTTTTATCCTATTGGGTCTTCATTGAAGTCAGTTTTTAGGGTTCCGTACCTCAATTGGAAAAACGGAACCCTTAAAGGATCACTTTGTTGTCCATCTTTTAAGTCAATCGTAATTATCACCGATAGGGCGATAGATCACAGGAGCTCCTAGAGTACCTAATGAACGCATAGATATTTTTTTCCTATATTTACTAACGATTACAGACACACCCATAATCTCTACATCAAACTTCAACTCCATATCTTCAACAAAGCAACTTTAGCAGCAACAAGCGACAAGGCCCCGGCTTTCGTAAAGGAGCCATTCCCTTCAGGCTCAGGCTCTGGGATCCTGTAGTCCATGCTGCAGAAGTCCAGGTTAGCTTCCGTGAACCTCCGGAACTTGTCCTGGAACTGCTCCCAGGTGCAGCCTTCGAGAGGGCAGATTTCGGTCTCCTTCTCGTTGATGAAAAACTGCACGCGGTACGTACGGTTCCCTGATTCCTGGCAACTGAAAACCCGAAAAGATACACACTTTTGAACTGTCACAAACATATTCATTTGGCTTTCATCATCATCATTTCAGCCGTCCGAAGTCCACTGCTGAACATGGCCTCCCCCACAGACAAAGTAAATTCCTTATCATGTGGGGGGATTTGCCCATACTCACCACGCTGGGCATGCGGGTTGGCGAGCGCAGTTAGAGCTATGGTTGTTAAAAAAAATGAGGGACGCTGCTGCCCACCCCCTAACTTTTTTCCCTTAGTCGCCTCTTACGACATCCGCGGATAGGTAGATATGGAAAGCCTATTCTTCAGCCGGGGCCACCACGGCCATTTGGCTTTATTTCAGCCAAATCACATGTCAAATGCTAGACACATAGAAAAACTTACAATACGTGCAAAAACAAAAGTTTAAAATTGCCTTGCTTGGCGTTGATTTTTGGACAGTTTTTTTTGTAGTCGATTTGTGGTCACTCCTTGAATAGGAATAAATATCAATTCTGTTAAAAAATCTAAGCTGGACGATTTGTTTGCAAACATTTCATATCGAAATTAGCTGATGTGTAATAATAACTAATTTGATTTGTAAAAATATTATTTTGACTGGTAGGTTGTAATAAGATACATTTTTATTTTCCTTAGTATGATACGAAGGGCTGTTAGCTTACGTTATGACGATATGTAATAGAATCTGTATCACACACATTCTCACCTGTTCAAAACAGCAATAAGGTTCACCGCAAAGGCGCCGATGGAGCTCGTCCTCCAGACGCGACTGGGATTCCTAAACGAGGACAGCAGCTGGTTCGGATCCTTGAAGATGCCCATCGCACACCACGCCATCTCCAGCATGGTGTCGTGCGTGAAGTAGGAGGTGACCTTCCGACCTTGGCCCTCGACTGCGGCTTCGAAATTCTCGTACAAGTCTTTTAGAGCTGGACCTCCAAGGTTCACGTTGACCTGTGGCAAAATATTTTATACCTAATAAATAAATACGTATCATTAAAATAAGAATCGAATGTTATATTGGACTGGCCTCATAGCTCAGTTGGTAGTAACTCTGCCTTCTGCGCTAGAGGTTGCGGGTTCGATTCCCGCACTGGACAAACATTTGTGACTAACACAGATGTTTGTTCTGTGTCTGGGTGTTGAATATATATCTATTATGTATATCAGTCTCTGGTACCCATAGTACAGGCTATGCCTAGTTTGTGATCAGTTGACCGTGTGTGATATGTCCGGAATATTTATTTATTTAAATATTGATTTATTCAATACGTTTTTAAGAGATCATAAATAACATGCGCCAGAAGAAAAATAGGGAGACTGTCTGTTTGTATTTGTCCAGGCTCAGAAACTAATGGACGAATATTTATGAAACTTTAAAAAGTTATTGATAGCGGTGTCCCTTGAGGAGGGGGATAGGTTCAAAGTTTGTATGAAAAAAAATTTAAACTTTGCAAACATAATTTAAAACAACTGACGAGATACCTTGTCATTGATTTCAAAATAACCACGTATGTGCAAAATATGATTGAAGTTGAACAAAAGTTAAAGGCTTGTACTTGTATCTCTTTTCTCAATACTGCGAATGAAAACACGCGGGTACATTTAGTTAAAAAAATAACGAACTTAGAGTTTCAACAAAATAAAATTGAACTAAACTGCTAAGTGAAAAGAAAACGGCGTCAAAGTATAACAGACCCCACTAGCCAGCACTCACCCAAGAGCCATATCCGTTTCTATAGTAATGCCTGAGGTCATCCCTATACTCTAGCACCACCAGATCGTAGCTGGAGAAGGCGGCACACCATGGTGACTTGAGAATTTCAGTCCAAGAGCGATCAAAACGACAGATCTCGTACAGGGAGTAGATGTCGGTTGGAGTCAGCTGGGTGGTGATGCCTAGGCGTTGCTGTACGGCTTCTTGGACCTAGAAATAAGAGGCATAGTATGATGACAGAGTACGATTCGTGGAGCGACAAATGCTTCCAGGGTCCAGGTGTAGTGCTAACCATTGTTTCTGAAACTTTTCTGAAAAATAGGCTCACTACTTTTATCGCCAAAATCTCCAGGCGATGAGATCCTTGAAGATCTCTAAAAGGTAATCAGAGGCAAGTCTTAACCTTTGGCACATGCCTACATTTTGCAGTAGTGAGTATTCCACAAGTGACAGGTTGCAAAAAAAACACGGAGATGGGCCTCCGCCAAGATGGAATGATAAGATAAAATAATTGTGTTTTGTATACTTACAGCAATAAATTCCGCAGTTTTAAAGTATGCATCCATCTGTTCATCCAGTAGTTGGCTCGTCTTCGTCTCTTGCTGGTATCTATCGCAGTTCTCATACGGCTGAAAGGTAAACATTATCTTTATAACTAACTTCAACTTTTCAAAGGCCAATTACAAGATCGTGGCGGCGCATCTGTCAAACAATCCCTCTGTGGGTTGCGCCACGCCAGAACGGTTGAACGGATCTGGATGAAATTTGTCACAGAGATAGTTTATAATCTGGAATAGGCTACTGTTTATGTAGCTACCACGTGAGCGAAGCCGTGGGCGGAAGCTAGTAAGCCATAAAAAAGATGCATTGTAAAACATTGCAATTGGTGATACAACACGCAGAAGTTAACTAGGCACCTCCCTATAATGTTTTGTCTCATTCTCATTGGCGAGAGCGGTAGGCGGTAGGGTGTGGTGGGAGGTGGAACTGATGTTGTAGATAACCATACCCCAAAGTATAACTATCCAAGACGTACTCCACCCTTGGGGAGTAAAGGTTCTCGAATGGCAACCACGAACCGGGCGACGCAGTGTTGGAAGGCCCCCCACCCGATGGACCGACGACATTGTGAAGGTTGCGGGAAGTCGGTGGATGGAGAAGGCTCAAGACCGTTCGTCATGGAACTCTTTGGGGGAGGCCTATGTCCAGCAGTGGACTTCTACAGGCTGATGATGATGATGATGACTCGACCCTAGTACCTTACCCTAATAACATCATCTCTGGACCAAGCATCTTCAACAGGCAGGGTCAGATTTGTGCCATCAGATAACCCATGCACAAACGCTATAGCACTAGTGACGGTCCTCTGCTCATTGGTAGGCCTGAAGTAGTAGTCTTCTTCAGCCCCCTCGAGTAGGTGGGGATATTTCTGGCGAATCCTCATTGCGATGTCGTAGAGCTCCTCATACCCTGTCCCGGTGAGGAAGGACTGGGAGACTTCCAAGGTGCTGTTCCAAGACCATTTTTTGAAGTTGTCTATGTCCTGGTAATAATAAAGAAGAAATGGAATGGAATGGAATAATAAATATGGTAATAATACTGAAGTACAAATCATAAATATCATCAACAGTCACACATAATCCTGACCCCGCACTGGTATTGTGTCGTGGGTATCAGAAACAACGAGTGCCATGGTACCATAACACCCAGACCCGGGTAAATTTTTTCCGTAGTCCGGTTGACCGAACAACTGAACCGGACCACGGGCAATGAGTCAAATATTTACAGATCATGAAAACATTTGTCAATCAAATCGGTTAAGTTTTGGAAATAGGCCAGGTCAAGAGTACCCTAAATCAACGAGGAATTTGATGAGAGTGAATGAAGCAAAACAGGTATGTCAGGATCGTAGCAAGTGGAAAGCCGTGGTCACTGCCTACCACTCCGGGAAACAGGCGTGATTTTATGTGTGTAAAATTAGTTCTTTAATTTGCCGTAATAATGAAAACCTGAGCTCTACCTGAGTACACAACTGGCCTCTGCCAGCTACATGACTAGCGACGATTTCTTCCTTCAGAGATACGATGTACTTGATTTCCTCAGTCACACTGTTCCCAGGGTTCCTGTTTCCGTGCCGGTTCAACGTCCAAATGCTGACCGCCTCGCAATCTGCAACGTGATAAGGAATTTATAGGTACCTCTGTTTTTCACAATAGCTTACGATACGATTGCAAACAGCATGCATTAGTCAAAATTAATCATTGGCTATTATTTAACTTTGACTAATGTATCGAAATTGTGCAGGAGTACGTTTACCTCGGGCAAGTGTTGCAATTGGGTAGACACAATTTCGAGAGCTCCCTCTCGAAATAGAGATGGATTCAGTCGGGCTGGGCAGCGTTCGGTAAGTTACGTCGAGTCTTCTCGTCGCCTATACCACAATGCCTAAAGACTAAAGTCTTCAACCAGTGAGTCCTACCCGTGATGACTTATGGTGCCGACACGTGGACACTCACAGTGGGGCTGATTCACCAGTTTAAGGTCACACAGCGAGCTATGGAACGGGCTATGCTCGGAGTTTCTCTCAAGGATAAAATCCGTAACGAGATTATCCGACATAGAACTAAAGTCATCGACATAGCCCAGAGAATAAGCAAACTGAAGTGGCAGTGGGCTGGTCATATATGCCAAAGAACCGACAAGCGCTGGGGTAAACGAGTTCTTGAGTGGAGACCACGTCTAGGTAAACGAAGTGTGGGGCGCCCCCCGGCTAGGTGGAGCGATGACCTACGAAAGGCGGCGGGCAGTAAGTGTATGAGAAGGGCCGAACACCGGACTCAGTGGTGTGTATTGAGCTCAACGAGTTATTTTGAAGGTTTTAATGTTTCTACCGTTTAGACATCCAACTATTGATGTTTATCAAAAGGCTCAAGTATTGAGCGTACGTAAACTATTTATATATAAGTCCCTGAAAAGATTCCATAAACACACTGTACCTACTCTTCCAGATATAACAAAGAGGGTCGACCGATGTCCTGTTCCCCAAATAAGAACACAACTGGCAAAAAGACACTTTAACTACATTAGTCCATTTATTTACAATAAAATCAACACATCTATACATATTAAAAGATTAAATAATTTCGAATTTAAAAATAAGATTGCAGATTGGCTCTCAAAATTGAGCTACAGTGAGACCGAAGCTTTATTTCTAGTGGTAAATTGACACGCACACTTTCACATATAATTACAAAATTTGTTAAAAATCATGCACCTATTATAAGCAGTGGCTATACTTGTGTTTAAACTCTTTTATTTGTGTAAATAGTAGGTTCGTACCTACTCAACACATTATTGTCTACGTTAACCATTTTAGTTTAGTACCATTTTTGGGAAGGAACTGACTCCTGACATACAGGTAACCCTAGTTTAGGAGTCAGGGCTTCATTTTGTTTTGTACTTTGGTTTACTCAATAAATGTTTTATTATTATTATTATTATTATTATTGGGAGAGGCCTATGTCCAGCAGTGGACTATTACGGGCTGATGATGATGATCGTGTCGTAAGCGTATACCTAGCTGTGTTCAAACGGCGTGCGATATATCATCTTAAATTTATTTAAAAATGATCCATGTCTTGAATATATATATATATATATTTTATGTTATACGGAGGCAAACTGGCTTACGGCCCACCTGATGGTAAGTGGTTACCGTCGCCTATTGACATCAGCAACACCTGGAGCATTGCTAATGCGTTGCCTGCCGAACCCCTCCCCCCCTAAAGAGCTCTGGCAACCTTACTCACCGCAGGAACACAACACTATTTGAAACAAATAATGTTATTTGGCTGCGATCTTCTGTAAGGCGGAGGTACCTCGCCAGGCGGGCTGCTCCAATTTAGAGCCGGAAATCTCGCTGTGCCCTACCTCTCGTAAAATAAAGTGAATAAAGTTAATTTTGAGTTTGACTTTAAGGAAGTTGTGGTATCATTAGGATCTGACAAATTTTATACATCAAGGACATATCGCATGCCGTTTGAATATCGCTTAGCGCTATCGTGAATAATTCGTGCTTGGGCCTCAGGTCATAAGTTTTGGCAGTTACTATTTATTTAAGAACTAGAATAAGCGAAAGGACGAATTCTCCACGAATTCTCTTCGGACAGGATGAGTATCTATTGTCACAACACAATGTAACCCGCTACCTATCTACATAGTAACAAATTCAAACTGTGGGACGATCTAATACAAACACTATACTAAACATTAAATTGTTGCACAACTAGGAGCTATTTGGATGCTACTACCATAACATCCTAGACACTATAATATCAATTGTTTGTTTATTTGTTTATTGGTAATCAACAGCGTTTACTTAAATCTAGGCAAATACAAACTTGTAATAGATATAAGGCCAATAAAAGATTACCCCAATATTGTAAGCAAGGTTATAAGTTATTGAGGCAGGAGAAGTTGGTACAACCAGTGAGCTGAATAACTAAGTAGCATTAGGCAGTCTAGGTATCTTATCTATAGAAGGTGTAGTTCATCGAGTAACAAAAGTCATCTAGTACTGTACTGTCATCATATAAGTGATTAAATTTTAAGCATCAATGAGGTAGGTATGCTTAATAACAATTATGTAGTTGATAAGCTACAAAAGAAGCGAACAGCCTTAGTTTAAAAAATTAAGTCATTTTAAACAAGTATAAGTAGGTATTTGATGAATTTACGAGCATGAGTCTGTTGTGGTGTACCTATCTACCGATTACAGCATCATCATCATTTCAGCCGTAGGACGTCCATCCACTACTGAACATAGGCCTTCCCCATAGATTTCCAGCGCGACCGACCTTGTACGGCCTGCAGACCAAACAATCATTTTTTTATTATTATTATTTATTTTTAAAGCTATTGTTGATAGGGAACGCTGCTGCCCATCCCCTAGCTTTTTTCCCTTAGTCGCCTCTTACGACGTCCTCGAAAAGATAGATATGGAGGGACCTATTCTTTAGCAGGGACCACCACGGCACTGATAAATAATTTAGAATAGATGTACCTAATAAGAACTTACTTTGTTAGTACAGAAAAAAAATCCTAACAAAATTAATTTAATTTTTTTTATAAAACACGTTAATAGAAAAATAAATGACAAATTAAATAAAAATAATTAAGCTAAATTAATTGTAGGAATTAACTCTTTTTTTGGACTACCTACGTCTCCTACAAGAGGAAAACAGAGTTCAGATCACCAACCACAGGCAGTGTGTCTAATCTACCAGCCTCTTAGATAAAGCATTGAATAAGAGCCACGCCTCTGGTCCCCACGGTCCTTTCCAGATTCAACCTTACTTTACCTTCAGAATTAGTAAAACAATAGTCAAAAACTTACTCTGTGGCAAAGCAAAATCTCGGATGTCCCCTCTAACAGTGTCATATGGAGTCTTTGTAGAGTGCAGTGGGTAGAGGCACTGACTGTTCCAGTAGCATGACTGTACACACGCGGCCGCACTCAGCATCAACAATACCGACTTCATCCTGCCAGCCCGTGCTTGTCACTAGAGGCACTGTTGACATGGCTAAAGACTGCCTCTATTTATCCCCACACCGTTTGATAAAGCTATGTTTAGGTTGGAGAATATTTAATGAAAAGTCATTGTTCACCATTAAGAAACGGGCGGTTATGAAATCGTATTGATTAAGGCTAATGTAAACAAAAAAAATGGCAAAGGCCGTGTTCCCAAAGCATGTAAAAAATCCTCTCAAATCTTCAAGTACTCAGAAACATAAATCTATCTATGGCAGGCTGATGATGATGATGACGATGATGATCTATCTAAGGGGGTAGTCAGAGGCACGTCTTACGTGAATAAACAACTTCAAAAACCATTTGATTTCTAAAGTGCCTAAAATTGTAATCTCACCTAAATAAACTTATCTAAATGCAAAGGTGTAGCTGGAGGTTTTAATTTTTTTTTTTTAATATTCTGGACATATTCACACGGTCAACTGATCTAGGCCAACTAGGCATAGCCTGTACTATGTGTATCAGAGACTGATATACATAATAGATATATATTTGACACCCAGACACAGAACAAACATCTGTGTTAGTCACAAATGTTTGTCCAGTGCGGGAATCGAACCCGCGACCTCTAGCGCAGAAGGCAGAGTTACTACCAACTGAGCTATGAGGCCAGTCAAAATTGCGCTCAATCACGCCAGAACGGCTGAACGGATCTGGATGAAATTTGGCACTGAGATATATTAAAGTCTGGAATAGCACCTAGGTGACTTTTTATCCTTGTTGGTACCACGCGAGCGAAGCCGCGGACGAAAGCTAGCACCTAAATAAAGCTTATCTTGTCATAACTGTGTGTTTAATATTTGCAGACTTTTTTACCTATGGACGGTTCACATGGACATTTCAACACGATCATGGATTCCGGTTATGGAGAAAAACCTGATGAGAATTTATCACTCTTTCTTTTGACTCGACTGCCGAAACATGCATATACCTCTTTCGCCGAATGCCGAGGAGGTTAATGTTTATTATAATTAATTTATAAAATAGACATAGACATTTATTTAATTGCCACCAAAACACACACATTTGCACAACACTTTACAATAAACATTAGGTACTTATAATAAAAGAAACAAGAGAAAAGTAATGAAAGTAAAAATGGTGTGATGTGTGCTGCAGCAGTAAAATGGCTTCGGCTCAGCATGATGCCTACTGTTTTGCAGCAGACGCTGGTATTCTGCCGAAACCATTACCTACACAGTCATTCAACCCTGTGAGAACAGTCTTATTAAGATTATGTTAGAATGTTCAGGGAATAGGTTTATAAATATAAAAATTAATAAAGCATAGTGTAAACTGCATAGTGTAGTAATGGTAAAACTTATATAATAATAATAAAATTCAAATTATATATGTGCATAACAGCCCTAAAAAGTCAGCACGTGAAGTGCGCACTGTAGCTATTGGCACCAGACAACCCAAATTTTTGCTGCTCTAGCAACATAATTTTAAATAGCGATAACTTTTGGAACAAAATATAATAAATTTAGTAATAATAAATAATACTAATATGATACTATATGTGATTCATAATATGAAGACTATCCCGAACGGGACTTATTCAATCAATATAAATAAATCAACGATATTTTCAAATTTGTTACCCTTCATCATTCACTCATCATAAATAAATAAAAGAAAAAAAAATAAAAAGAGCTTTACTTCCACACAAAAATATACATTACTAAAGATAAAAGATAAAATAATTATAAATTGATTTTTAATATGGACCGCCTTTGGCGGTATAAGCCTCCTCCAAGGATCTCCAAACCTCCCTATCACGTGCCGTTCTTGGCCACATTTTCCCAGCCACTTGGATGATCTCTTCGTCCCATCTTTTGAACGGTCTTCCTCTTTTCCTTTTTAAGTTTAAGGGTATCCAGTTGGTGACGATTTGGGGTCATGTATTTGGCTTCATTCTTTGTATATGACCTGCCCATTTCCACTTTAAGCCACTCATCATACATAGTATTCATCATTTCAGCCGTACGACGTCCACTGCTGAACATGGCCTCTCGCACAGACAAAGTAAATTCCTTATCATGTGGGGGGATTTGCCCATACTCACCACGCTGGGCATGCGGGTTGGTGAGCGCAGTTAGAGCTATCGTTGTCAAAAAATGAGGGACGCTGCTGCCCATCCCCTAGCTTTTTTCCCTTAGTCGCCTCTTACGACATCCGCGGATAGGTAGATATGGAGGGGCCTATTCTTCAGCCGGGGCCACCACGGCCAAATACATAGTATTATTTATAACCAAATACCTAAACCTAGCAATGAATATTTATCTTTGGTAGTAAGATATACCTCCATATATTTTAGTAACGAACCAGTGTAACATATCCTTACTTCCTCAAATAAAAGAACATCTAATCTCGAATTTAAAATGCCTAATGCGATCGTAATCTACCGATATACTATAATATATTCTATCAGATACGGGCCAGTCTGGGTGCTCGGTGTGTGTCTGTGACGTGACACCCACGCCTCTGTCTCGTGTGCCGCTATTGGCTGATGCAAAACGACTGTCCTACAAGCTGATTAAACAATTATATTTTCCTTCTCAAGCTATTTATTAAAGTGATTAAATTGTTTATATTTATAACTAGCTTCCCGCCGCGGCTTAGCTCGCGTGGTACCTATGGATATAAAAAGTGGCCTATAACCTCCAGACTATCATCTGTCTCTGATATGTCCGGAATATTTATTTATATATCATATATTATCTGCTTATTCCGAGCCTACTGTACTAGCTTCTACACGAGCAGCCTGTGGGTGAGTTATACGCAAAAGCAGTTCAGCGCCCTTCGCGTTCAGTATAATAACGCATTCAGGGTGCTGGTGGGGCTGCCCCGGTTCTGCAGCGCGTCGGGGATGTTCGCCGAAGCGCGTGTGGACTGTTTCTACAGCACCATGCGCAAGCGGTGCACATCCCTGGGGCGCAGAATCAGGGCCAGCTCCAGCACCATACTGAATGTGTTGTCAACCAGGTTCGACTGCGAGTACCTAAACCATTGCGGTATGGTACATGCGCAGTACCTGAAGTAGATTCCACCTACTCTACCTACTTATCTTCCAGTTCTGCTTTCTGCAATAATAAGTATAAATAAGATGTGTGATATGGACTATGTTAATTGTCTGAAATAAATGATTTATATATATTATATATCAGGCTTGGTCGCGAGAAACAGGCATAGCTTCACCTAGTTTCTAAGACGTTTCAAAGTGATCCTAGTGATTTTATTGAAATAAATGCCTTTTGACTTTGACTTTGACTTTGACTTTATATTAACATATGGCATCGCCTTAGGAATAAAAAAAAACCTGTTATGATGTTATACTGTATTCTAAATAAATAAATAAATATTTATGCAAATCCGTTCAATAAGTAAAATATAGGACTAGGTATACAAAATTAAAAGGCACTCCAATCTCATCCTGTATTATTTAAAAATGATTGCGAGGCCCCACGCCTCCAAAATGTGGGTTCCTCGTGTCCAATAATCAAAATAATTACATAATTTACTTTTTATTGCAATATTTTATTTCTGTAATAAAGACAAGTAATTTAATACCTATTGATATGTTTTTGATAATATACAGTCATGCTACATTTTGTATTTTGTGTGCCTTACTTTTCGTGTCACTGATTCATTCTCGGCCATTCTGTATTAGGTCAGTGATCAGGTCCAGGTATGGTGACCCTAAAATGGGGCCTATGACCGTCGCGTCGGTGAAAGAATCAGTGTAGTGAAATGATTAAAGTGCGCCTCTCAAAGGCTACTTTCGTGCACGTACGTATGTTACGAAATGAGAAATCAGCCAAAGAATCAAGGTCACCGACATAGCTCTCAGAATTAGCAAGTTGAAGTGGCAGTGGGCAGGCCATATAGCTCCCAGAACCGAAAACCGTTGGAATAAAGGTTCTCAAATGGCGACCACGAACCAGACGACGCAGTGTTTGATGACTGGTACTCTTTGGGGAGGCTTAGGCTAGTGATGATGATGGTGAGGCTTATCTGTTTTCCACTTGCTGTAGCACAGTGAAGAACGTGTACGAAGCTTTGATAATCTGAAAAAAAAAACAATATCGCTAAAGCTATATGTTTAAAATATAGGTATTTCAAAATCATCAAAACGTCTCTATAGATGAAAATCAATTTTAAATTAAATTAAAAATGTTTATTTCAGTAACTTATAAATTGGTACAATCAGGGTTTGGAGTCTCCTTTTAAGCAAATGTTTGCTTGTGTTAGGAGATACCGCTCTTCAATGGCCATTTTCGTAACTTTTATAAGTAGGTAGAGCTTAAAGTAAAAACCATTTATGAAATATTATCAAATACATATTAAACATTAAGTAAGTAAAGTGACGTTATATTTTGAGTTTGACATTTGAGGACGTACTCATAGTGTAACTATACGTACGATAAAACTCAACGATATCGAAAGCCTCTAAAAGTCTAACTCAAAATTTACGGGATAAGGATCATTTGAAATAAAATAATAATATATCGTACGCCATTTCAACGTGTCTTTTCAACGCGTCTTCACTGTTTACGAAGTCATTAAAAAGTCATAGGTACATAGCTTTTAAGTTGGGCGTACTCGTTGGTAACTCACAGATGTAAAAGTAGAAAGGGAGAGTGTGGTGATCCCGCCGGCGGTGAGCTTGGCGACGCGGCGTGATCTCACCATCACCACCAGGAGCGACCTTCGGAGCCCCAACGAGCAGGAGTACCATGGGCATTGGTACGCCGCGTACGCTATCTCTGAACTCTACCAAGAAAACTGCAATATTAGGTGTTTCATAAATTGTTTGTAATGGCATCACTACTCGACGAAAGAGAAAGAAGAAAGAGACTTAGTGTTCTTGCATATAATAATTTGTTTGTAACCCATTTATTTTTGTAACAGTCAATGTACCTACCTACTTACAGGATTTTATCTTATAATAATATGTGCCGTGGTGGCCCCGGCTAAAGAATAGGCCCCTCCATATCTACCTATCCGCGGATGTCGTAAGAGGCGACTAAGGGAAAAAAGCTAGGGGATGGGCAGCAGCGTCCCTCATTTAACAACGATAGCTCTAACTGCGCTCGCCAACCCGCATGCCCAGCGTGGTGAGTATGGGCAAATCCCCCCACATGATAGGGAATTTGCTCTGTCTGTGAGGGGAGGCCATGTTCAGCAGTGGACGTCGTACGGCTGAAATGATGATGATGATGATGATGATGATTAATATGTAACTTTTTTGTTCATTTCAGCTTTTGTAACAATATAAAATGTTTGAAAGCTATGTATACTATCGCAAAAGGGGCTTATTCTACACCCAATTGGAAATAAAGTTTGGTCTTCAACTTTTGTAAAATCTAATTTTTTCATTGAAATAACTCTAGTTTAGGTAGCAACCTTTTCGTGCTTCGTGTTTTCTTTATGTATGTATCGTGTTAGTGTACGTGACGTGTTTGGTTTCTGGTTCCGACGGAAGATCAGCGTTGTGATGACCATGTTCAATGGCTATCACAACATAATGCTGAGTCGGACGCCTTTTCGTAGCATTTAAGTTTTATTTTTTTATTTTTCTTAGTCTTAGTTTGTATAGTCCATAAGGTGTTGGGTAATTTTAAGGTGCCTTTTAATGCTATGAATAAAATTATTTTCTTTCTTTCTTTCTTTCTTCTTTCTTTCAATCGTCTCATGATCATAATCATGAGCCTGTAGAAGTCCACTGCTGGACATAGGCCTCCTCCAAACTGTTTCATGGCGAACGATCTTGAACCTTTTCCATCCAGCGACTACCCGTAACTTTCGCAATGTCGTTGGCCCATCAGGTTTATAAATAAATAAATAAATAAATATTCCGGACATATCACACACGGTCAACTGATCCCAAACTAGGCATAGCCTGTACTATGGGTACCAGAGACTGATATACATAATAGATTATATATTTAACACCCAGACACAGAACAAACATCTGTGTTAGTCACAAATGTTTGTCCAGTGCGGGAATCAAACCCGCGACCTCTAGCGCAGAAGGCAGAGTTACTACCAACTGTTGTTGTTGATGTTTGTTCTGTGTCTGGGTGTTAAATATATATCTATTATGTATATCAGTCTCTGGTACCCATAGTACAGGCTATGCCTGGTTTGGGATCAGTTGATCGTGTGTGATATGTCCGGAATATTTATTTAGTAGTGGACTTCCGATAGCTGGAATGATGATGATGAGTCAATATTCAAACCTCCATTGAGAGTTGATTTCCTTGATAGCAGTACAAAAACACTTGCAGTACCATACACAGCAGGTAGCTCGTCATGGCGATGATGAGGAGTACATTCTTGGGTGTTTGATGAACTTCCTGTAAAAGTGCATTATTGTTATACCCGACTACGGCTAGCAAGGGTTATGTTTTTAGCAGTCTATGTGTTTCACCGTGGCGCCTATACTACTCATCCGATTTGGATAAAAGAGGTGTCGGTCGATTCGTTATAATTGTCCGGGTTACGAAGGCTTTTTTTTTATCCGACTACTGCTTAGCCAAAGGGAAGTGTTATGATTTCAGCAGTCTATGTATGTTCTACCATAGATGGCTGAGGCGTCAAAGGTGCGTTTTCATAGTCCGGGAGTCATAGGCACACAAAAGAAACGCGGATTTCGATACTTAAAAATATAAACATACCTATTGCGTTTGTTATCAAATGAAAGGGCTTGATGAGTAGGTACATTCTTAAAATACATTCTTTGTTCATGTCTAAGCTTTAAGTAGGTAATCAGTAGGTATAAAAAACTTCAAGTTCTTTTTAGTCGGGTTTTTTTTAGCGTAGCGGGCAAGTGCCCGTCTGAGACGCAAGGGTTCGATTACCGCTGCGGGACAAATGTTTGCATGATCAGCAAATATTTGTTCCAGGTCTGGGTGTTGCGCTTGTACTTAGTTCCAGATACCCACGACACAGGGAATCCTAGTGTGGGGTCGGGACTATGTATGTGACTATTGGCTGTTTTTTTTTCACGTAACTCGTACTTTTGTACTTACCACAGCCAACTGATATGCAGTCACGCATATGATGACCATGGAGACGGCAAACTGTCCCAGAATAGGCTCCGTGAAGCATGCTTGGATGTCATCAGCCGTCTGCAGCGCCGCCTGGTGGCGCATCACGCAAACTCGGAGACGAGAGTTTACTGTCACCTCTTGATTTGGAGTCAGCAAATACTTTGAACAAACGTAAACGTGATGTGACGTTTACCTGATTGCTAATAATAATATTATTTTGTGCTACTATTGATATACTGTTTAGCAAGATTGTGTAGGCTATTTTCAAACCATATTATATAAGCATCGATGGTTCAGTGGTAGAATGCTCGCCTGCCACGCGGGCGGCCCGGGTTCGATTCCCGGTCGATGCAATATACTTTTTGCATTTTTTTTCTATCATTCTGCACTATTCGATTTCAATATATTTTTTAGCATTAGTGGAGTGGTGGTTGTGGCCCCACCTTCTGATATACAGGTCGTTGGTTCGAATCCCGGTCGTGCAACAATGGTGCTCTCCAACGGCGAAAGGAAAAAATCGAAGCCAGAAATTCTAAGACATGATGTCCATTTATTCCTTTCACTACACTGATGAATCATGAAAGGGCTTACGACCACCGGTGAATGATACACTGATTCTTTCACTGGTCATAGGCCCTTTCCAGGGTCACCACTGGTCTCTTACCTAATACAGGATGACCAAGAAATAATCGGTGACACGACAAGCAAGTAAAACTTATAATTTTACCTACCTCACTTATTTTTATGCCGCTGCAAAGGTTTTTTAGTGCTAAAGCGGAGAGTTTGATGCGGCAGCGGCATATAGCCATCAGAGTGGTCATCATTATATCCAAACTCACGTTGAGAGATGCCGATATTGACACTGCAATGGTCTGTAAAATAAAGACGGTCATGTGCGAGGACCCGCGCCCTGAGGGTTCCGTACCATTACACGGGAATAGAAAAGCAGAATTAAAAGTGTAGGAAGTGACAAACTTATATTTTGCGGTCGCTCACGTAGTTCATTGGATGACATTGACCGCAAATATAACTTTGTCTCGTTATCATCCAATTTTAGGTTTAGGTTTAAATTCATTTATTCCCATAAAGACAGTGAGTCACTTACATGAGAACATTAGTATCATAAACAATTCTAAAAGTAGGTCGTTCTAAGTAGGTAGTTAATATTATGTAGGTTCATTCTTAATAGCTAGGTATGTACATACATAGTAGGTATTTATATATGTATAAGTATATTTTTACCCATCCAACGCATAACATGTTAAAGTAGTTTATTGTTTTTGAATATATTGTGCAAGTTTTAGGGGTAAAAATAAAAAAAAATCTCGATTTCAGATTTCTTTTCCTTTATTTTTGTCACAAAAGCTCTTAGCATTCCAAATTTCGGGATTGTGAGGTAAATGAAAGTACCCTGTGTGCGTTTATGTGTCTAAAGGCATGCGAGTTGTTTGGGGGAGGTGTATGTCCAATAAAAAAAAACAATGAAGTCAAAAGGTTTTTATTTCAATAATAAATAAATAAATATTCCGGACATATTCACACGGTCAACTGATCCCAAACTAGGCATAGCCTGTACTATGGGTACCAGAGACTGATAAATATAATAGATAAATATTTGACACCCAGACACAGAACAAACATCTGTGTTTATCACACAAATGTTTGTCCAGTGCGGGGATCGAACCCGCGACCTCTAGCATAATAATAATAATAATTCATTTATTTCAGACTATAGTAAAGTTACAGGTCTTATTTAATTTATCCTACGGTCCACATCAATATATACCTTAAAACTAAAATACATCCAATATAAAAACTTAAAACATTATGACTATGGTGACGTGTCGATGTCGCAATCAGGGTGTCAGCTGACGACGGTGCACGGCGGTGTCCCCTTGCAGGCGGCCAGTGAACCTTCCGAACTTGACACCCTTCGGCCAAAACTCTGCGCTTAGGTAGGTCGATAGATGTTCGGTTGGAATTCTCACCATAAATGAATTAAAGCACATTATGGCGAGAGTCCAGCTTCTCGACCCGCAGCGAAAGTCCGGTCTTCATTTTGAGGTACTTCTCCACAGCCTTGGTCTCCACGCAGTAGTGAGAGAACGCGTGAGACGTAGAGCTGGGTAGTTGGTACCTCCTCTTTGAAACAAGAGTTCGGGTCTTTCGGCCCAGTACCGCACTGGTATATTTTATTTCAATAAAGGATCACTTTGAAACATCTGAAACTAGGTGAAGCTATGCCTGTTCCTCGCGACCAAGCCTAGAAGAATCAGGCAACAAACACGGCGCGCGTGCCTATTGTTTTTTTCGATGATCCTTTTTCACAAAATGGAATGTAGAGCTTCAGTGTGGTTCCGATCGAACTAGGTGAGGCGCAAAAGAATAATAATGAGGTGTTAAATAAAAGATTGTAAAAATTTTAAAGAATGACAAATGGTGTGTTTCTGCTGTGGACTTCTATAGGCTGATGATGAACAGAAATACCTGATGCGCGTAAGTGATCTCGTAAGCTGGAGATTTGTACGCGTCGTAGGGGTACCTGAAACGGAAAATTGAATTCAATACACTGATTTATCAGGTCAATGAGATGTTTGTCGCTAATATGTAGGTATGTTCTTGTGTCGTTTGTTTATGGTTTATTTTAGTTAATTTACAGTTGTATTTTTCACTTCATTTATTATTATTATTTTTTTCTTAAAATTGTTGTACACGTTGTATCTCCCTATATTATCAAATCTCTCTAGCCCCAAAGGTTTGCTGGAAGAAAACTCTTGTTAGGGTTAAGCTCGCCTATGTACATGACTTTTGAAATAACCATTTATGTATCTGCTCGCTCTCGATCAGGTTTTGGCTGAAAATCAGTGTTTTTGCTTTTAATATTTCACTGAGCCATAGCCTATTTGTCGTACTGCAGCACACGCAAACTTGCCTAATCTAAGATACCTACTTTTTAAAAAAAAAAATTGCTCTTTAGATTATTTATTATTTTTATTGTATGTACTTTAGTTTAAAATTGTTTATCTATGTTAATTGTGTGTGTCTGTAGTGCCAAATATTTTTTTTATCTATCTATCTATCATATTTCTGTGTGCAATAAAGAAGTACAGAATTACAGAATATCCTTCCTACTATCCTATCCTACTAATATTATAAATGCGAAAGTTTGTGAGGATGTTTGGATGTTTTGATGTTTGGATGTTTGTTGTTCAATCACGCCGTAACGGCTCATTCGCTTTGTTGAAACTTGAAATAGATAAAGTTCTTTACCTAGAATATAGGCTCCTTTTTATGTAGTTTTGAGGAGGAGGTAGGGCACAGCGAGATTTTCTCGCTCTAAATTGGAGCAGCCCGCCTGGGGAGGTACCTCCGCCTTACAGAAGATCGCAGCCAAATAACATTATTTGTTTCAAATAGTGTTGTGTTCCTGCGGTGAGTAAGGTTGCCAGAGCTCTTTAGGGGGGGGGGGGAGGGGTTCGGCAGGCAACGCATTGCTCCAGGTGTTGCTAATGTCAATAGGCGACGGTAACCACTTACCATCAGGAGGGCCGTAAGCCTGTTTGCCTCCGTATAACATAAAAAAAAAAAAAAGAAAAAAAAAAGTTACGGAAGCTAGTATTCTTAAAGTATTCGTTGATCGCTTGTAACGGTATTTAGATGGCTCAACTGTCTCTCTTGTGTATGTTGTATTGCTACTTGTATTAGTCTTTTTTTTTTACTGTTACCCTGCCTACCACCTAAGTACCTACGCTTTATTTTATTTTGTGTGATTGTTACCTACTGTTGTTTCTTCTGTTTGCTTTTATCTCTGTCTGTGCTGTATTTGTGTGTGTGTCAAATAAAAAAAATATCTATCTTATCTATCTATCTATCTATTCTTACCATGCCCGCAGCGGAAGGTGGTTCTTCTCAGCACCGGCGGCCCACCCGAGCACTGTGATCGCTGATAGCGCTGCGAACACTCCAAACAGAATCGTGGTCTCTCGGTGACAGCTGGAATACAATTTTGGAGTCCTAGAACTCTGGTAGTTTGCTAGGCCCTATTAAGGACCCTTATATCTACAAGGGTGACTGAATGACAAAAAATGAACAGCGCAAACTAAACCCGTTAAAAAACCCTGTTGGGTTGGGTGCAGGAGGTTTCATTCGGAAGTTAAAATAACAAGATGATTGAATCAGAAAAAATGAGTTTTTTTTCGCTTATATCCTCACTTTTTGTTCATTTAATAACCCCCTTTCGGAATGGTTTACTTGTTAGAATTTTATCCGCAAGAACGGTGGAAATCCTTTCAGATCTCCAGGCGATCAGATCCTTGAAGAAGTTTAAGGTAGTCAGAGGCATGTCCAAACATTGACACATGCACACATTTAACAGTAGTTAATATTCCATACGTGACAGGCCGCAAGCCCATCACCACTTTAAGAATACTGGTTTCCTCAATTTGTTTTCCTTCATAAATTTTTTAAATAGAAAAATCAATTCATTCTCGACAAACCCAAAATCTTCGGATCGAAAGTTGGGGAACCCACTAGGCTAGGCTAACAATAGCTAGGCTAACAATAGCTGATACCCAAATAAAATCCTATCCTACTAATATCATAAATGCGATAGTTTGTGAGGATGTTTGGATGTTATGATGTTTCGATGTTTGTTGTTCAATCACGTCGTAACGGCTAAACCGATTTCGTTGGAACTTAGAATATAAATAGTTCTTTACCTAGAATAGCATAAAGGCTACTTTTGATGTAAATATTTTTTCTACTAAAATTATTGTCTTTGCTGCTGTGAAATTGCGGGGGCTTACCGTGATACATTCGACTTGGAACTCACGCTTTAATGGCTTCCCTTCCTTCTTCAGTATCTTCAGCCCTCATTTCGCGATCACCATCATCAATGATGCGCTGAACTGCGCTGCTCCTCAAGCTGACTACGATGATCTTCCCAGCTAATGCGAAGTTCGTGAACAGCAGGAAAGACGTGTTCACCATGAGCGGAAGGTTGCCCCAGATTTGCACCAAGTCACCCAGCTGAACAATTGTGTAGATTCCTGTGGAAATTGCAAATTTTCTTCCTGTTTGATCATAATTTTTAAGAAAATTTGTTTTTACCATTGTCGTTGATTGAAATCTACATCTACACTTACTGGCTTACGTCGTAGCCAGTGGGGATTTCTGGAATTTTATACCATAAATCCCCACCAGTGGGCCCGCTTGTTGGTATTTCTGGAATGATTCCTAATACTGCTACACAGGTTCATTTTCAAGACCTCTGTACGGATTCAAGACGATCCAAAAGACAGATTTAAGTTTGAAGTTTCAGCTTATTGTGAGTGAGTTCAATTGCCGATGCTATACGATGAATACTTGAATTTCAAAAAATATCGAAATAAACTCACCCACTAAAAAAGTAAACCAAAAGAGCCAGTAGACCCTCAAAAACCACTTCATCCTCATTGAATGTGGACCTGGGACCAGGTAACCGAATATTTTCAAACTGTTCAAGCACACCCTTAGAGGCCAGTTATGGTTTTTCAATAGAACTATCATTTTGATGGCTCTTACTTGATTGAACAAGATCGGTGTTTGTTGAAAAACAGTTTTCTTGGTATAAAATCAACTATCCAGGTGTGAAAAACAATTTATATTCAGTCTCTGCATTTTGATTTACTAAAAGTTTTTGTTTTGTAAGTCCTAGTTTAAAATAGCTATTGTACCCTACATGATGATAATCTAGACATCGAAGCAGTAATAAGTAAGTTAACTTTGACATCCTACTAATATTATAAATGCGAAAGTTTGTGAGGATGTTTGGATGTTTAAATGTTTGTGGTTCAATCACGGTTAAACGGCCGAACGGATTTGGATGAAATTTGGCACAGAGATAGATTGTAGTCTGGAATAGCATATAGGTTACTTTTGAAGCCGCGAGCGGAAGCCAGTAGTTTTATAAAGTTACAATTTGTAAATAAAGTTTTGTCCAATATATATTTTTTTACAGATTCTATTTACGGGGAAGACACTTCGTCATTGTGTTCTACAAAAATAAGTAGTCACTATGATACTACATTACACTATTTTTTTACACTAGACTCAGGCCTTTTGATTCGTCTCACTATATCTATGTTGTCGAGGATTTGGATTGCCTCGACGTCCACATGGTGATGAATTCTACGTTCGTGAGCTTCTGCGTATTTTTTAATGATTGTGTCGAAGTCCATAGACTCAACATATTGAGGTCCCGGGTTCCTTACGTACCAGGGTGCATTCACAATATCCTTGAATAATTTGATGGCTATAAGTGTATCGTAGTTTCTGAGTCACCAACAGACTTTCGGAGCGGCCAGTTACTAGCTATTATATATATAATATAATAATATAATATCTTTATTTCAGGCTACTTGACATATTACACAAACATGTGTAATATGCCATGGCCCATATTAATAAATACCTTACAGACTAACATACATATAATATTAAACTTAAATAACTACACCACATCTAGAGTCAGGGACTTTCTTGATCGTGAGCGCCTCCCTGTAGCGACGGTATACAACTCTAGCTGACCAAAATTCGGGCGCGAGGAACACCTCTTTGTACTTGGCAGCTACCTGGAGCACGTAGGACTTGAAGTTAGTCGCCCTACTCGACTCCAGACGTTTCAGGCCATGTATGTGTGTCCAATCGGGAGATGTAGATCCCGATGGTCGGTTCTACGACCTCCAGTGACAGCGGAGATCGGGGGGCGGTCCCACGTTGGTTGCGCGATGAATTTGGTCGACGCTTCTTCTCGACCAAGATGAAGCCGTCCTGGTCAACCTTTTGCGCACCAACGGGCTTCTTTGCTTTCGATATAACTCTTCGCTGTGTCTCAGCGCTGGGAACCAGGGGCGACGGCTGAGGCTGGCGGGACACTTGTGCGTAACTCTACCTCTGCTGTTGAGAACGTGCAGTAGAAGAAGGCACAATAGTTGCAGGTTGCGATTTTGACGTTCCGAAAGCCGAGGTCATCGGGATCGGGCGGTCAATTACCTGCAAAACTGTGTCAGTCGTATTTGTAGGTATGCTGACGGGTGATGTTTGGCATCGAGTGGCTCCACCTCGCCGCACGCTCACGTTACGTGCCGACGCAGGTGAAATTATCGATGCACTGTTTTTGTCTTTACGCAATTCTTGCACTTCATTCCTCAATTCGGCGACGTTTTTCTCCGAATTGTCCAGCTTGGTCTGAAGATTGGTTAGGTCGGTCCTTAGCAGCACGATATCCTTAAGCAACCTCGTGACGTCGACGTGGTCGAAGGTTACGGGAGGTAGCTTGTTAAGGTCACGCGCTACGTAGGTGGGCACGTCATCCGGGTCGGTTTGTAGGAACACCTTAAAGATGTCCTGCAGATCCTTTTTGCCGCGTCCATCCCTCTGCCTAGTGATAAGACGGATAGTGGTCGCAGCTGTGTCGGCAAGCACCTTTTTCGCCTCCAGGATCTGATCCTCGGTAAAGCTGGACACCAGGATCTGCTATTACTTACCAAGGTTGACAAAACGTTGCACACCCCTGAATAACTAGCATTGATTGACGGCTAAGCGCTTTTTTGTCCAAATAATAACACACTATCAAGTAAATTGACACCTTGACGTGTTACGGTTGTATATATTTTCGTAAATTGTTAAATTACTCAATCAAATAGTTTGTATGCCGACCGCCCCGCTGCCCCATGGTACATGGGATGGTTGTGTGTAAGTAAGCAGGTGCCGGGAGAAATACCTACCTACGATTTACAAAAAGTAATGATCATCATCATTTCAGCCGTACGACGTCCACTGCTGAACATGGCCTCCCCCACAGATAGAGCGAATTCCTTATCATGTGGGGGGATTTGCCCATACTCACCACGCTGGGCATGCGGGTTGGCGAGCGCAGTTAGAGCTATCGTTATTAAAATGAGGGACGCTGCTGCCCATCCCCTAGCTTTTTTCCCTTAGTCGCCTCTTATGACATCCGTGGATAGGTAGATATGGAGAGGCCTATTCTTCAGCCGGGGACACCACGGCCCCGGCTGAAGAAGAAGAAGACAATTAAGTAATGATATCCCATCAAAAACATAATGTGAAAATGGGAGCCAAGTTCAACATTAAGAATATGCGTATTGCATTTGTACTATATTTAGTTCGCTAAGAGTTTATTAAGTTTAAGTTTTAGGTGTTTAATTGTTTTGTGCATTTTGTTTTTTACTGTGAGGTTGCTGTTTTAAATGAAATAAATAATTATAATTCTAATGCGCGATTGTCGATCTCACCGATTTGACTATCTTCTGCTCTTGATTATTTCAGCTCTAGATGTGCCTATCTTCTTTAATAAATAAATAATAAGTAAATAAAATTCATTTATTTCAGACAACAAAAAAACAATTTAGGTCCATATTATACACACAATATAAATGTCATATAGTCACAAAGTTTTCTTAGTCTATGTTAGTAGTATTCATGAGAGTTATAATAAAAATTTAGGAATAATTTTAAACACTGCAATCACTCAATGATGATGCTAATCAATCATTATTTGATTACAGTGTTTGAGAATTTAAGTTATACGCAAGTTACTGTTTTTATATTGTAAGATCAATATATCGTAATCCTCTAAGAAATTGGGTTTACTGGTAAAAACTAGCCAGGTCAAATCTAGAGCTTGGTAGAACTTGACACCCATTTAGATCTCAATTCTTTCTTCAAACCACGCATATTCTAATGTTGAAATTGGCTCCCATTTTCAAATATTTTTTAATACAACTATGTTGGCAAACAAGCATACCTGTTGGTAAGCGGTTACCGTAGCCTATGATCGCTTGCAATACCAGAGGTCTCAAGCACGCGTTGCCGACCCCGAACCCCCTCCCCCCTAAAGGGCTCTGGCAACCTTACTCACCGCAAGAACACAACACTATTTGAAACAAATAATGAGATGTTTGTTCTGTGTCTGGGTGTTAAATATTTATCTATTATATACATATATCAGTCTCTGGTACCCATAGTACAGGCTATGCCTAGTTTGGGATCAGTTGACCGTGTGAATATGTCCGGAATATTTATTTATTTATTTATTTATAGGCATGCTGGCTGTATCTCCATTGGTATTGCAAGTAGGTACTTTGTACATCGTGTTGTTTGAAACGCCATCTATGAACGCGTAGAGGAGTTGAATGCAACGCGGTGCTACGAGCCGAGAGGAGTTAGTCTGGGAGTTGGAGAACACGTTCGGAGAATCACCGACACTCTGCTGAGGTCGCTTTACAAGGTTGTTAGGAAGAAAAATATAAAAATATAAGTACTTTTATTGGTGTTAGATCTTTTATGATTAGTGATGGTAAAATTGAGCCACGGCCAGTCTATTATTCATGAAACGTCCAACTACCGTTGCCATCGTCAGATCATCGTCGCTTAGATATTAACAATAATTGCCGCCACCTTTATTTTGTTAATAAAAAAAAAAAAACTTCTTCTTGTTGAGTCACTGATTTTTTCTTGATCACCTGTATTAGGTCAATGACCAGGTTGAGGCCCTGAAAAGGGCCTATGACCGTCGATGAAAGAAACGGTGTAGTGAAAGGATTAAAGGCTGCACATGTCACATAATTTTGTATTATCATCAGACGAAAACTGTTTCAAAATCTTCTAAGAGATTTGAACTCAAGGAACAAACATACTTACTCGAAAATTAGCAGTAACAGCAAAAACATTAACTTTTTTCTTTGATGCATCGGCTGATAATCGAAACCGGACCCGCGCGTGGCAGGTGAGCTTTCTACCACTGAACCATTGGTGCTCAAAAACTACAACTCGAAAATAATAACTAACAAGATCTTGCTGAATATTATATTTGTCATTTATCATTTCAGACGTGCGAAGAAAACTGTTGAACATCGGCCTCCCCGACATATTTTCCTGATAAATTAATAAATATTCCGGACATATTCACACGGTCAACTGATCCCAAACTAGGCATAGTTTGTACTATGGGTACCAGAGACTGATATATTTAATAGATGAATATTTAACACCCAGACACAGAACAAACATCTGTGTTTATCACACAAATGTTTGACCAGTGCGGGGATCGAACCCGCGACCTCTAGCGCAGAAGGCAGAGTTACTACTAACTGAGCTATCAGGCCAGTCAAACTATCTATCATGTGGGGGGAATTGGCCCATACTCACTACTCTGGGCCAGCGGGTCGACAAGTGCAGTTAGAGTTATCCCTAGCTTTTTTCGCTTAGGTGTCTCTTACGACATCCACGGGTAGGGGATATGGAGGGGCCAGTCAGTAATGTCAGCCGCAGCAGTAATGTGGTCTTCTGCACCTCCGCTATCTCTATAATACTGGTCGTTGTATGACGCTCGCCGCTTTTCATGAAACATTAAATCATTGAAACCTGTAATCAAAGTTTTAATTACAAGAAACATGGAGACCGTTTATTATAAACCAAATCTACAGTTTACATTTAGTACTACATGACAAACAATAAAAACTTAATTACATTTGCCTTTGTGTATCGTAAACGTACAATTATCGAGTTGACAATATTTAGGGGTAACAACTTTTTAGCCCTACTAAATGAAAGCCTTATAGGTAGTACAACATCATATATATATGATAGAACGGCTTCCTCCCGCGTGGTACCTAGATAAAGCCTATTCTAAATGGGAGGACGTAGGGCACAGCGAGATTTTCTGGGAGGAGGTAGGGCACAGCGAGATTTTCTCGTTCTGAATTAGAGCAGCCCGCCTGGAGAGGTACCTCCGCCTTACAAAAGATCGCAGCCAAATAACATTATTTGTTTCAAATAGTGTTGTGTTCCTGCGGTGAGTAAGGTTGCCAGAGCTCAGGGGGGGTACGGGGTCGGCAACGCGGGCGTGACGTACGCTTGTTTGCCACCTTAGTTGTATATAAAAAAATAAATGCTGTTCTAGGTAAAGGAGTCTATCTATTCCAAGTTTCATCGAAATCGGTTGAGACGTTGCGTCGTGATTAAACTACAAACTATTATCCTAATCTATATAGGTTATGGGTCACTTAGGTCGGTCCTACTGGGCACATAGACTAGGAGATCCTAAACACATAAAAAACTAACAACCTACTCAGATTGCTTAGTTATTACAGTTGTAAACCTGTTATTTACATGAATATATGCCGAAAACTGTTGTCTGCCTCTGAAATCTGTAATTAAGCATTCAGTGTTCGCTCATGTTTACCTCCGCTACATTCCTTTGTCCTGGACAGTCGTAACCGACTCAGGGAATAGCAAACAGTTAATACAATAAAGCCTGAAATGGGGTTTTTTATAAAAAATGTAAATACATCAGCCGGTTTGTCTCTGACCGCTTTGAAACTGGTCGGTTTTTGGCCTCCGGACGGACTGCAAGGAGCTGAAAGGCGGTTGTACAGTTGCTACACTGTGTTTTCTTTTATGTTCCTACTGGGTTTGTATTTTACAAATGATCCTAGAACCTTGCTTCATTATCATCATCAGGCTGAGGAAGCACTGCTGGCCATAGACCTCCCCCAAAAAGTCCCTCGACGAATGGTCTTGATCCTTCTCCATCTACCGACTTCTTGCCTTCATAATGTCGGTCCATCGGATGGGGGGCCTTGCAACTGCGTTGTCCGGTTCGTGGTCGCCATTATAATCCTTTATTCTCTAACGGTTGTTGGTTCTACGACGTATATAGGTTGTCCACTGCCACTTCAACTTTTTTTTATATTTTTTTATACAACTGAGGTGGCAAACAAGCTTACGGCCCACCTGTTGGTAAGCGGTTACCGTAGCCTATGAGCGCTTGCAATACCAGAGGCATCACGCACGCGTTGCCGACCCCGAACCCCCTTCCCCCCTAAAGAGCTCTGGCAGTCTCATCGCAGGAACACAACTCTATTTGAAACAAATCATGTTATTTGGCTGCGATCTTCTGTAAGGCGGAGGTACCTTCCAGGCGGGCTGCTCAAATTCAGAACGAGAAAATCTCGCTGTGCCCTACCTCCTCCAAAAACTTCCTAATAAACTTGCTGATTCTGAGAGCTAGGTAGGTAATCTTTGTAACTAAAACATATCACTTCATTTCATTCCTTAATTTGGGATAACCTACCTTTCCTTTACAACCAAAAGCCTATTTCCTAACAGGTACCTACCTCATAATCCAAGTGATAGACTTGTTCCTCATCTGGGGGGACCTACCACTAATGACCGGGACAGCGTTCCTGCTCTTCACGAACCTGGCGCAGGCTACCAAGATCTTCAACATCTTGGGCCGGAGGCAGGTCATCGAGAGGATTATTGCCAATGCTGATAAAGTTCTTACCGAAGTTGAGAGAGAAGAAGCGAAGGAGATTGTCAAAAGGTTCGATTTTTTGTTGTTTAATTTTTTTTTGACGAAGGTCTGTGTTACCTACTACTTATTGACACATTTTTTTTTTAACTACTACTTTTTTTACCTACAGAAGGCTCACCATACTTAAACCTCGCCACTAACCTAATACAGGTTATTATCATTATTATTTTCAATTCAGATATTCATGTTATAGTATATTTGGAATTATAGTAATTAACATAGAAGGAAAATGTCATAATAATATATTATTCATAAATGTTGGAATGGATACAAATTATAAACAAAATATGAAGAAACTTTGTAATACTTTTCAAATCATTAGAGACAAATAACAAATGTAACGTGATTATCCTAGCTGTAAGATTAATCTCCATAACCTTATTTTCTATTTTAAAGTTTATAAACTCTTTATAGGTTAAAATTGTCCCTACCAATGCTGTGTTCGCCTGTTATTGGCTATTGTATCAGTCCTTAGTCTACATAGCTTTATATTGTTGAATGTTTGATACAAGTGCTGTTGGCGATCCTATTTAATAAATAAATAAACAAATGGGAAAATTCAGTTCTTGCTTCAATGACAACTAAATAAATATTAAGATATCGAAGTAATAAATAAAATAGGATAAAAATTTAATAGTTTTCATATTGTAATTTGCGAGAGATATTATCAATGTTTAAAATGAGAATTTAGGAACAGTAAAAAAAAGTCATCAACAATTATGTTGAGGGAGAAGTTTAGGCAAAAATAAAAATATAAAAAAAAAACCTAATACAGGATGACCAAGAAAGAATCAGTGATACGTGACGCGACAGTTCAAGCAAGCAATCCAGAAGGCAAGCAGCAATCCAATTTATTCCAGCATTCGCGATTCTGTTCAATTTTTTAGCCAGCTAGATGCACCGACTGGCTTTCAACTAGGACGAAGAAATTGAGAAAAATAAATAAATGAACAATCTTCTCCTACTTTGTACTCCATTTTTTTTATTATTTTCAGATGTAATCGGGGGACCACTGTGCAGCTTGTTCTTTACATAATACTCACTTTCAGCACAATACTGGGATGGGCTACGAGCGCTGAGAAGAATCAACTTCCTCTGCGAGCCTGGTATCTCTTCAGTTTTTTTTCTTTTTTTTTTATACAACAGAGGTGGCAAACAAGCTTACGGCCCACCTGATGGTAAGCGGTTACCCGTAGCCTATGAGCGCTTGCAATACCAGAGGCATCACGCACGCGTTGCCGACCCCGAACCCCCTTCCCCCCTAAAAGAGCTCTGGCAACCTTACTCATCGCAGGAACACAACACTATTCAGTTCATCATCATTCATGATTTCAGCCGTAGGATGTCCACTGCTAAACACAAGCCTCCCAATCCAAACAATAATTTGGGAGGATTTCCGATACACACTACCCTGGGCACGCGGGTGATCTTTGTGAAAATAGGGAACGCTGCTGCCCATTTCCCTAGAATTTGTCCCTGAGTCACCTCTTACGACATCCACGGGTAGGTAGATATAGAGCCTATTCTTCATCTGGGGCCACTACGGCAAATCCACTGAGATGATCCTCAGAAATAAAATAAGTATGCATAAGTGTGCTTGTAAGAGGTAGGGCACAGCGAGATTTTCTCGTTCTGAATTGGAGCAGCCCGCCTGGGAAGGTACCTCCGCCTTACAAAAGATCGCAGCCAAATAACATTATTTGTTTCAAATAGT
Source organism: Anticlea derivata (assembly GCA_947579855.1). Lineage (NCBI taxonomy): Eukaryota > Metazoa > Arthropoda > Insecta > Lepidoptera > Geometridae > Anticlea > Anticlea derivata. Next base: position 11,673,900 of record OX388269.1, read on the forward strand.
GTTGTGTTCCTGCGATGAGTAAGGTTGCCAGAGCTCTTTAGGGGGGGAGGGGGTTCGGGGTCGGCAACGCGTGCGTGATGCCTCTGGTATTGCAAGCGCTCATAGGCTACGGTAACCGCTTACCAACAGGTGGGTCGTATGCTTGGTTGCCACCTCAGTTGTATAAAAAAAAAAAAAAAAAAAAAAAAAAAAAAAAAATGTGCATACTACGCCGCGAGATCTGTGATATACTAGGCCCTAGTATATCACAGATCTCGCGGCGTGGCCTTGTATTTCAAATTTGGTACAAACCTACGTCAAAACATTCAAAGGAACTGATTTTCAGGTACCCGTACGACACCTCAAAGTCCCCAGCATACGAGTTGACGTATGTGCACCAAGTCACAGCACTCTTTATAGCAGCTTTTTTGAACGTATGCAAGGATACCCTGGTGACGACACTCATAGCTCAGTGCAGGTGTCGACTGCAGCTTCTGAGCCTCTCGTTAAAGACGTTGTGTCATGACTTGAAGGTCTCTGAGAAGAAGGTAAATAAATAAATATTCCGGACATATCACACACGGTCAACTGATCCCAAACTAGGCATAGCCTGTACTATGGGTCATGACTGCCCTCATAGCTCAGTTGGTAGTAACTCTGCCTTCTGCGCTAGAGTTCGCGGGTTCGATTCCCGCACTGGACAAACATTTGTGACTAACACAGGTGTTTGTTCTGTGTCTGGGTGTTAAATATATATCTATTATGTATATCAGTCTCTGGTACCCATAGTACAGGCTATGCCTAGTTTGGGATCAGTTGACCGTGTGTGATATGTCCGGAATATTTATTATTATTATTTATTATTATTATGGGTACCAGAGACTGATAACTGGTACATAATAGTTATATATTTAACCCCATACACAGAACATCTGTGTTAGTCACTATTGTTTGTCCAGTGCGGGAATCGAACCCGCGACCTCTAGCGCAGAAGGCAGAGTTGCTTACTATGCATCATGAAGAAGACCGCTGGAGTGCGAGTCCCAAGCGCTCTCCATCCTCTGACTACCCGCAATCTGCACAATCCCGTTGGACCTAAATTGCGTGTCTGGTCCACATAGCCTTCATTACCAACGGCTGTCGGTTCTGCGAGCTATATGGCCTGCCCACTGCCACTTCCTGCGTATTTAGATTTATTTTCTTTCTAGCAAATACTGACTCCCGAGCAAGAGTTCCGCGTCTGTGTCCGTCTCCGCGGCTGCGTGCTAGAGCACCAGGTGGCGCTGGCGGCGGTGGAGGAACTGCAAGCCTGCTTCTCAGTGCCGACCTTCGCGCAGTTCACTGTGTCACTCATCATTATCTGCGTCACTGCTTTTCAAATGGTCTCGGTATGCAAAAACAGTCTTACTTTACGTGCAATTAGAAATTATTGGAGGAGGTAGGGCATAGCGAGATTTTCTCGTTCTAAATTGGAGCAGCCCGCCTGGGGAGGTACCTCCGCCTTACAGAAGATCGCAGCCAAATAACATTATTTGTTTCAAATAGTGTTGTGTTCCTGCGGTGAGTAAGGTTGCCAGAGCTCTTTAGGGGGAGGGGGGTTCGGGGTCGGCAACGCGTGCGTGATGCCTCTGGTATTGCAAGCGCTCATAGGCTACGGTAACCGCTTACCAACAGGTGGGCCGTATGCTTGTTTGCCACCTCAGTTGTATAAAAAAAAAATAAAAAAAAAAAAAAAATACTAGCTTCCGGCCGCGGCTTTTATCGCGCGGTATAATAAGCACCCTTTATGCTATTTTAGGTAAATAACTCGACTGTAGCAAGCTTGTTAACCAAATTTGTATACACATTCCATATCGCTGTCATATACGAGATACTCGTAAACACTACTTGTTCGCACCCACTCCCTGTAAAACGAACGCTGGTGAGCGTGCACCTTTATTTAGAATCGTGAACCAATTTAACAATCACTTCACAAACATTGAATTCTTTGAACCCGGTTCGTTTAAAAAACATATACACGACACTATGCTGTCTGATTATTTAGAATTTAGATAGTTTAAATTTCAGCTGTAGTTGGTGGGTAGACTGTTTTGTACGTCCTTATAGGATGACAAAATGTTAGACCTACCAACTGCATTTTTCTTCTTTTTGTATTTCAGGTTTCATATAAATCGGCTGAGCCGTAACGACGTGTTTGAACAACAAACATCCAAACATCCTCACAAACTTTCGCATTTATAATATTAGTAGGAAGCAGGATAGTAGGAAGTAAGATTGTCACATGTAGCCCTTGACTGTGCTGCCTTCCCGGCTATTTATTTATTTATTATTATTATTATAATTAGCACGGCTACATGACCAATTAAACTAATTATTATACATAAAATAATGTCAGATAAATAATTGTAATAGGTATAAAAATTAAAGGAGCCATTTCATTCTGGGCCTGGTCCATGTACACTACATAGAAAAATTAGGAAAAAATAGGAGATTACAAGAAAAATACAATTTCATTTATTTTAAGACAAATGCGATGGTACAATAGTTCTTCTGGTAATTTTTTTACTATGTGAACACTATTTGAAGGCCGCCATGTTGGTTTATAATTGGCGTTTGACATGACATTGACATATTTTTCATGTCATGTTGTTTGATTTTATGTTTTTGTTTTGTCAGTTATATGTAGGTTGTCAAAATGACATTTCACGCACGTCCATCCGCCATATGTTTGTAGCACTGTGTGTTGCTCTCTTTGTCGATGAAAATCTTAATGTACCTTAGAACGAAGTCAATTTATATAAAATAACCAATTAAATACGTTTACTTTATTGCTTAGCCATATTTTAGAGTAGTGTACACAGTGCAGGCCCAGGCTCCATATATTGATGAAACGTCTCTTTTAAATAAATTAAAATAAGAAATAAAAATAAAATAAAACAAAGACAAAAACAGCAACAATAATAATAACACAACTCTCACACACATTCATCTCACAGAAGCTCAAAGAAGCTCCGGCTATACCAGTCGTGACGAAATAGTAAACATATTTACAAACAAGTAACCAATCCATTGGTACTTAACTATATATTTTTTTTTTCAGCAAACTGGAAACATATTGCGGTTGCTGTCAATGGGAGCTTATCTTTTAACGATGAGTTTCCAAGTTTTCGTCTACTGTTACCAAGGGACACTGTTGTCTGAAGAGGTGAGCCTAGTTCTCTTTATTTCCTGCAATTTTCAATGGATTTTCGTTTTTATACGACTAAGGTGGCAAACAAGCATAAGGCCTACATGTTTGTAAGTAGCTACCGTAGCCTATGAACGCTTGCAATACCATAGGCATCACGCAAGCGTAACCGACCCCAAACCCCCTCCCCTTAAAGAGCTCTGGCAACCTTACTCACCCAGGAACATAACGCTATTTGAAAGAAATTATGTTTTTTGGCTGCGATCTTCTGTAAGGCGGAGATACCTCAGCAGTAGCCTACCTGGGGGCTGCTCCAATTAGAGCGGGAAAATGGCGCTGTGCCCTAACTCCTCCAATACGCGGTTCGATGGCTCTTGTTAATCGATTTCTCTTTTGCAGAGTTCCGAGATAGCAGGAGCTGCGTACCAATGCCCATGGTACTCCTGCTCCGTTGGACTCCGCCGCTCGCTGCTGGTGGTGATGGTGCGGTCATATAGCATCGCCAAGATTACTGCCGGGGGGTTCACTACTTTGACACTTGCTACTTTTATGGCTGTGAGTTACCAACATTTCTTTTGCGTTCACCTGCCCGGTGGTCGGATGACAGTTCAGTTGATCTGGCTAGTACAAGACCCCAGTAATGGCATGATAGAGGAGACCTTTACACATTCATCATCATCATTTCAGCCGTACGACGTCCACTGCTGAACATGGCCTCCCCCACAGACAGAGTAAATTCCTTATCATGTGGGGGGATTTGCCCATACTCACCACGCTGGGCATGCGGGTTGGCAAGCGCAGTTAGAGCTATCGTTGTTAAAAATAAAGGACGCTGCTGCCCATCCCCTAGCTTTTTTCCCTTAGTCGCCTCTTAGGACATCCGCGGATAGGTAGATATGGAGGGGCCTATTCTTCAGCCGGGGCCACCACGGCCACACGGCCACTTTACACATTAGTAAGCGTTATTTACCGCATGATTAAAATACATCGATTTTTAATAGTTATATATGAGATGATGTTTAACACCTGTAGGTAGAAGGTTGGTTAAAGTATGAAGAAGTTGTCGAGATCAGGTTAACTGTTTATTGTTCCAACGCTATCACAAAGCTCTACATTTAACAGTTCAGAAGGAGAGAGGCACAGAGTATATTAGTAGAGTAAGCGTGGAATAGAAGGATGAGTGAAAGGAATATAAAGAAAGTTCACAAGCAAAGCATGTATTAGTGAAATAAAACAATCAGCCAATCAAGCCAGTATGACGTCACTGAGTTTGGTGTGAGACTCTACTGTGCAACGATAGTTTTATCTTGTTTCAGATTATTAAAGCCTCATACTCCCTCTTCACGTTGCTGCAGCAAGTTGTAGAAAAGAAGTAGAAAAACTGGACGAATAGCCTATTTATTATTAATCAAGAAACAAAAAAAAATTGCTATTTTTTTTATAGATTTATTAACAAGCCCGGCCGCACAGGGTTTCTAACCTAACCTAACCTTATAAGGTCAGCAAAACCAGAAGGTCTTATGTAAGGTTTTTTAGCGGTATTACCTGTCGGAAAAACCTTACGTGTGCGGCCGGGCTTAGGGATTCATAATTTTCACAATGATTATTGTATGTATGTTACATCAAGGCATGGTACACCTTCTTCACATTTTTGCAGCAAAAGGAAGATAGATAAATCAGAGTTAGAAACATTGTTCTTAAAAGAAAGATGAAAAGATAAATACACATAAATACAAAAAATGTAATAAATTATTATAATTTATTTTTTCTAGAGCCTCGCTCGGTGCTGTCGGAAAACTACGTAAAATTCAAGTAACAATAATAAAATTATACTTAACTTATTAAATAACATATTAGTCAAAGGCGTGTTAGCCTAGTGGCCAACCTCTACTCACAGGTACCTTAGTCAACTCCGCACGTATTGACGATGTGTTTCCTATTGATGAGGCTGACTTAGATGAGAGGATGGCATAGGTACTGGGGAAGTCAACTCCTAAAACATGTCCCAGGCACTACAGCCTCCCGTAAGCGAGTAGATGTAACAAGGCCTTATTATTTTATTAGTATTGTTGTTACAGCACAAAGACAGAAAATAATGGTAGTCTTCCGTTTTTACGCTTAACCGTCAATAATCTATGCCATAAAATATTTCAGCCTAAGTTTATGAAAATTGGTTTTCTATTTTTACTAACATACTTTAAATAATGAAGCAACCTACTTGATCCACACTACAAGACATGATATGGGTAGGTATTTGAGTACAGTATCCACGTGACTGGCGATAGGGCCCGCATCGTCTTATCTGATCATGTGTCAGTCCGGTCGAGACTGTGTTGGGCCATCCTCAAAGACATGGCGTGATGTGAAGGTCTGCCATACTTGCATAGCTCAAGCAATGTGATTTACAGTAAAAGTTTTTTGGGAGGAGGTAGGGAACACTGAGATTTTCTAGCTTAAATTGGAGCTACATGTGGCTTACAGAAGATCGCTGCATAGTATATGTTTCAAATAGTGTTGTGTTGCTGCGGTGAGTAAGGTTGCCAGAGCTCTTTAGGAGGGCGCTGCGGGGTCGGCAACGCGTGTTAGTATTGCAAGCTACGGTAACCACTTACTAACAGGTGGCCCCATTGATTGTTTGCCACCTTAGTTGAATAAAAAAAATATAATAAAATACTTCTTTGAAGCTGTTTATATTAGTGAGTTTGAAGAATGAAATTTACCCTGACCTGACTCATGGGCGCCAGATTATTTTCAAGGTGGTGCATGCATCTAATTTTATTCAAACAGTTACTATTTTAAGAACAAAAATATGCGCAATTTTAAGAGAGCTTATAGGTAAGTTTTGTAGGAGTCTGTCTAGTTCGATAAATTTACGAGTCGTGGATTTTTTCAGTCTGAAAATGTATATGCGCTGTACTAGTGCTCTCAACCGGTGAAGGAAAACATCGTCCTATTACTTAAAAATTCGATGACAATCAATGTGACATGTGCACGAAAGGCCTCTAAGGCGCACTTAAATCCTTTCACCACACTGATGATTCTTTCACCGACGGTCATAGGCCCTTTTCAGGGCCACCATACCTCAAGAAAGAATCAGTGACACGACAAGCAAGCGATCTTCCTAGCTCCAAGCTACAGTTGCAATAAAATAGACACGTAGGCTGGCCCACTTACAAATAAAAAGGAACAGCGTTCGCCCATTAGTTTCTTCGACTACGACTTGCACGGCTGATCAGCCAGTTGGTGGGGGCGGGCTGATTGGTCAAATCAGTCCAGATCACAGCGCGCCCCGCCTCGAGCTGATGTTTATTTATCTGTTCACTTTTTAGGGATAGTGCAGATGGGAGAATGTTTTGTAAGACGTTAAATAGATAATAAGAAGTATAATCTGCAGGCAATCAGATGATTGCAGATGTCTAATGGGTTTAGTCAGAGGTATGTCCGAAAATTGGCACATACCCACTATTCGCCGTTGTAAGTATTTCATACGTGACAGATTGCTTGCTTGCACATCACCGTTTTAACAATTTAAGAGAGGAATAACCGTAGGTTTTATCAAGTTTATAGATTTAGCTTCCGCCCGCGGATTTGTACGCGTGGTACGTACATAAAAAGTAGTCTATATGCGTTGCTAGGTAAAGAACTTTAACTATTCCAAGTTTCAACGAAATCGGTTGAGCCGTTACAGCGTGATTGAACAACAAACATCCAAACATCCTCACAATTAGTAGGATAGAATTTGTTACGTCAGTCAATGAAAAGATAAAAGAAAAAAATGTTTTATTGCATTATCTTAAACTTACACATTCAACATTACATTATACGAATAGTTAGTTAGGAGTAAGCGGACGAGAGGCAGACCAAAGAGAAGATGGTGCGACGACGTCGTGGAAGTCGCTGGAAAGACCTGGACTCGACTGGCAAAAGACAGACAAAAATGGAGCAGTATGGAGGAGGCCTACGCCCAATTTTGTGTGCCACATTGAGCACACGAATTTAACATACATACATACATACATAAAATCACGCCTGTTTCCCAGAGGGGTAGGCAGAGACCACGGTTTTCCACTTGCTACGATCCTGACATACCTCTTTTGCTTCATTCACTCTCATCACATTCCTCATACATGTTCGTCTGTTTAGGGTACTCATGACCTGGCCTTTTTCCAAAACGTCACCGATTTGGTCACTAAACGTACGCCTAGGTCTTCCCCTTCCAACGGTCCCATTCACACTCGCCTTATACACCTGTTTCGTCAATCTTCTTTCGTTCATTCTCTCTACATGACCAAACCATCTCAGCATACCTTTCTCAATCCTCATCACTACGTCTTCTTTCACCCCACAATGCTCTCTTATCACACTGTTCCTCACTATATCTTTCAAAGTTACTCCACACATACTTCGCAAAGCTCTCATTTCCACTGCATTTATCCTACTTTGATTCTTTTTCTGCCATACCCAACTTTCACTTCCAAACATTAGTGTCGGCACTAACACTCCTCCATGCACAGCCAGTCGTGCCTTTTTGGACACTTTCCGACTGCTCATAAAGGCATGTAATTGATTACGAAATACACACGAAATTTAATAAAATAATTTAACTTAACTTCTAGATACTGGACGAAATTTAATGTAACTTTTAGATACTGGAAATAAAGGCTTTATTATTGTTAATAGTTAGCCAATGAAATTCACCAGACTGTCTTTAAAATGATGCGAACCAAACCTTAAACAAAAAAGTAGATCTCGAATATCGCACTTGTTGCTGGGGGCGTGTCGGCCCGCCTTCCTGCCGAGCCTCAGCAGCCCGGTGCCTCACTACCTCGCAGCCTCCGTCGGAGGTAGCCGTGACTGTCAGAGCCTGACTGCTTACGATAGACCGTGGGTGTCGCCAGTCTTGCACCATGTCATCGCTACTGAAGTTCGATATGCGAGTGCTGTCGCCGGAGCGCTGACGATTACTTCATAAGGTGAGTGGTAATATAAGTTGAGAAGGTCGTGGGTTCGAATAGATACCGGGAGCTGCAGAGGATACAGGATTTTCAATTAAAAAATGTGGACTAAAAGTGCTTCAATCTGTGAAGGAAAACATCGGTAGGATATAACTCAGTCCAAAGATTTTAATTTTATGATACATTTTGTAGACTTAGAAAAGTCACATTTTCATTGATTATATAAAAAATACCTAAGTTTAATAATAGTGTAGCTGATCATGGAAGTATAATTTAAAATCATCATGCCCTTATCCCACTTCAGGTTGGGTCAGCAAAATTTGCCTCTTCCACTCACCTCTACATAAATAATACATAAAATCACGTCTATTTCCCAGAGGGGTAGGCAGAAACCACGGCTTTCCACTTGCTACGATCCTGATATACCTCTTTTGCTTCATTCACTCTCTACACCTTCCTTATACATGCTCGTCCACTCACCTCTACCAGCCGTTATGTCAGTAAAGTATATTAAAAGACATAGTACAATAAGACATTTTCTACAAAAACTAAAAACCGACTTCAATTTCCTAAATATTTACAAGATTAATATCAACCTCTTTTTTTTGTTATCAACCTCTTTGCGTTTTGCTTACCTACTGAGGATGACACTGGCCACCTACACTTTCGAATAAAAAACAAAAGTAAGTATGACATCCATTCATCATCAATTATAACTCTTACGGCACTGACTGACTGACTGACAATCAAACGTAGTGGTTTTATTCTCTTTGACAATCAACGCAAAGCCTAACCAAAATCCCAAGAGTATGAAATTTGCAGGGTAGCTTTGTTCTAACGCACAGGAAGGAATTCCCGTCACACAAGGTTAAAGTTTATGAAAAATAGCAGCAACCGAGCGAAGTCGCGGGGATAACCAAACCATACCACCGTCGACAAAAAAAATTCGGCAAGTCGTGATTTCAAGAGAGGATGAAGTTTTTTTAAATTTTACGGGACAAGTAGCAATCCTTCAGGAATTAAATTAATATGGGACCACCCCGGGATCATACTCTATACACCAGCGCAAGAATTATCAAAATTAGTATTGGCGGAGATATCGGGTAACATAAACACAAAAAAAAAGCCGACTTGAGAACCTCCTCCTTTTTGAAGTCGGTTAAAAAACAAATAAACGCGCTCGTAGGTACACAGAATGATAACATTCTAAAATAATCAGCCGTAAGCGACGATGAACAACATGTTACTCAAAGAATCATCATTAGCCTGATGAAGTCCACTGTTGAACATTGGCCTCCCCCAAAGAGTGCAACGAACGGTGTTGAGCCTTCACCATTCACCGACTACCCACAACCTTGACAATGTCGTCGGTCCATGATGTTGAGGGCCTTTCAACAATGCGTCTTTCGGGTCATGGATGCCATTCAAGAACCTTTATCCGCAGCGGTTGCTGGTTTTGCGGGCTAATGGCCTGCCCACTGCCACTTAAACTTTTACGTTAGTAAACCGTTTTCGTACGTAAATAGTATGCACACCTAATTCCCACTTTTCCTACTTTACCTTACCTACTACTATTTTAAATGCGAAATTTTGGATAGATTGATGTTTAATACTCAATCACGCCAGAACGGCTGAACGGATCTGGCACAGATAGTCTGAAATAGCACAAAGGCTTATTTTTATATACTTAACGCAAGCAAGTTGTACTACTTATACTTAAATGCAAAAGTTTGTGAAGATGTTTGTGGTTCAATCAGGCCTTAACGCCTCAACCGATTTCGATGAAACATTTTCTAGGCACCACGCGAGCGAAGCCAGTGAAGTGCAAGCCAGTGAATGAATAAATGTCTTGTTCCTGATATGTACAGTTCCTGATATGTAAATACAGAGTCTATATATGTTTAAACCACGTTTCCCATATAATAAAATAAGTTTTATGCGTTTTACTCCTTAACTATAAGTCCAGGCTCAAAGTGCAATAGAAGAATGTTTGTTTTTTTTTTAAATAGCAATCGAATGGCGTAATCAGATTTTTGAAATTACGCCTTGGAGATTTTAAGTCACCTATGTCCGACCTCTCCCATAGAGACGAACCACTGTGCAGCGTCGTCAAATAAGGTTTTGAGTGTACTGACGCATTAAAACGTCCGCTTCCTATGAAGCCAATGCTAACCTTTCTTTGCATTCCCTTGTTTTGTGAAAAATACCGGAAAACATTTAAAACATTAAAACACAAGGCGAATGAAACTAGAACGCACCAGAAAAATACATAATTTTCTAGATCATTTCATTTCATACCTATTGTTGTTTGAGATGTATTAAAGTTTATGGAGAGGGACTAAAATTTTGTACATTTTTCTAAACTTGACTGTCAACTAAAATATTTTCTTTTTTCTAAAAAATATAAATCCTTTATTGGCCTTAAGAATAAGCATGTATTTTTTTATTGTATTTTAGATTAAGGGCTGTGGGTTTTGTCAAATAAATAAAATAAAATAAAATAAATTGTCCGAAAAAATCTTTTGATTTGATTTGATAGAAGACTAGCTTCCGCCCACGGCTTCGCTCACGTGGTACTTTCATAAAAAGTTGCCTATAATGCTATTCTAGGTAAAAAAACCTTGTCTATTCCAAGTTTAAACGGAATCAGTTGAGCCATTACTGCGTGATTGAACCACAAACATCCAAACATCCTCACAATCTTTCGCATATTTATAATATGTAGGTAGGTAAGGCTTAATATTACGTAGGTATAAACGCTTTATAATTTTTGGTGACATCATTGTGCCGTATTCTGATGACCAAAGTCAAAGTCAAAGTCAAAAGACGTTTATTACAATAAAATTACAAGGATCACTTTGAAACGTCTTAGAAACTAGGTGAAGCTACCTATGCCTGTTCCTCGCGACCAAGCCTAGAAGAATCAGGCAACAAACACGGCTTGGTGCCTACCTATCATTTTTTTCGATGATCCTTTTTCACAAAATGGAATTTAAAGCTTCAGTGTGGTGCCGATCGAACTAGGTGAGGCTCAAAAGAAAAATAATCTAATTATAATCTCTATTAGATAAGAGCTTATAAAAATGTGAAAAAAATTTTTCAACAAATGATATAAGGGCAGCACACGACCACTGGATGAAATATGTACCTAATGCTTATATATATTATATATACATAAAACTTAAAATATGATGCAAGCAAGACCTGTAAAGACACTGCAAAATGGCATTTAAGCTGTCGAGGGGCAGAGCGACTTCAGGCCATGCGTATCATTGATTCATGATTGGCACCAAACTTATATCACAAACTTCGGAGTTTACCTCTAGCTTGCATGCAAGTTACTTAAGTGTCCTGATGACCGCAAGTTGCCAAACTCAAAACGGCTATCAAAGTTTGATATACTCTGTAACAATATTAGCAGTGTCTTAGCAATCAGCAGCGTGTTCGGCAAAGCTTTGTTCCTGAAAATCAGCCACCGCCACTTGTACTGCTGGGGCCTCTCTGTAATACTGCGGCCACAAAAGAAGGTCACCGCTTTTAGGAAATCGGGGATAAAGAAGATTAAGAAGTTTGCTTTCCGATCATATTAGCGTTTACTCTAAGTAATTAAGTGTTCTACTATCGTAACATCTGAATAATTTTACTTAAATTGGCGCCCAACGTGGTCAAAACATTATACCCAAGGTGATTCATAGTAACGAAAGGTGCTTATTCTACACCCAATATGTAGTTAAGTCTGTGCTACGACTTTTGAAATTTGTAAGTTTTATTGACAAAACACTATGCAAAAACATTACACTTCTTCCTTCTCGGCAGTCGGGTTAAATCAGCGGTTTTGGGGTTAAATCAGTTCAAACTAAACGTTAAATACATCTACTATAATATACTAAACTAAACTTTATTTTAAATCAGCCAAGGGGTTGCTAAGATATAGGGGTCCTAAAGGGGATTTTAAAAAAAGTTTTTATGATTTATTTATATTTATTTATTTAAATTTAACATTGTCATTACAGTATTGCAGTATAACCAAAGCGACTATGAAAAAACCTATTATAATACTTAATTATTAATATATGTAACTTCTTATAATTATATACCTACAGAAAGAAAGGAGGAAGAAAGAACCCTACCTATCTACGTTCATTGTACAACCCACGCAAGTTACACAAATAGGTATGTCAAACGAAAGAGCTTTGTACATAGATTCCAAAACGGTTTTTAACTTTATTCTAGGCCATTAATGTTACTTTTACCTACAAATACTGTAAATTCAATTTTTTCCTCGCCATTTTCGTCAATCTTGTAAAAACTTTTTTCGTCAGAATTTCTCAGAGTTTAGTTTTAATTTTCCTTCAGACTTGTCAAGCACTTCGGCAGTATATTATGATGGTTGCCGCTGCTCTATAAACCCTGAATAATCAATTTAATTCAAAGCTAAATAATCATATTATCTCTCTGGCTTTGAATTAGAAGCGGGGAAACGAATCAAATCTACAATGCGACCAATGCCTCGGGTTGACAGATTCAATTCATCTTATAAGTGGAAAGTTACTTTTGGATAAAACTTTTCAATGTCTGTTGACAACAAGGTAAATCCCCTGATGCGGGGCCAAATTATCGGCATTCGATTCACAATTGAGTTGTGAGTTGCACGACAAGTGCAGCCATACTCGTCAAATGATAGACAGAGTCAAAGTCAAAAGGTGTTTATTTCAATAAAACAAAGCCACTTTGACAGTATTAGAAAAGAACATGGCTTGGTGTTCACCAACTGTCGCTAACTTTATTTTTTATAAAACTAAGTTGGCAAACAAGCCTACGGCCCACCTGTTGATAACACAATAACACCCAACAGTGACATACATAGTCCTGACCCCACTGCTATTTCAGACTATAATCTATCTCTGTGCCAAATTTCATCCAGATCCGTTCTGGCGTGAGTGCGTTACAAACATCCATCCACCCATCTAACTAAACTTTCGCATTTATAATAGTAAAAATAATTACAAGGATGTTCGCCTCATCACAAAGGGACACTATCCTTGCAAGTTATGCGCTATTGCATAACTACTGGCGAGCCTACCCGACCTACTCGTGCCTCACAATGCCGGGGTGAGGTAGGTATAAATTGTACAGTCTGTAACAAATATTGTACTCACTATATCGCCTTGACTTCTGGCCTGCAGGAATAGTTTTCCGACGCTATAGGGATGCGCCAAATAACAATAAACCCTAATATTATATGCAAGTGTGAATATTATATGTATTTTAGTTTTAAGGTATATATATCTATGGGCCCTGTATTTGTACATGTACTTTGCTGTGTTGCCTGAAATAAATGACTTAATAATAATATATCACAAACTACAAACAAAACAAAACCTGATTACAAATTTGAGAACTATAACAACTATCAGTAAAAAATAAGCCTTTGTGTACACGGGTTCTATAGTTATTAAACTTATGTTGATATGTAGCTTGTTACTGGCTGACTACTTTAGAAAATTCGTGATTGTCGTGAAATCTATCTACCTATCCATTTCTCTTGAAATAAAAGGGCATTAGCAAGAAAAATGTAAGTAAACAACGTCCTGCCTGTTTGACTTTTTAAATTGAATTCAATAAATTCAATTTGAATTTAGATAGCGGACATTTTTTGTTTGATTTCCATTCGTTGAAATTAAAAAAACTTGGAACAATTTCAATTTATGACAATTTCGATTGTTACTTAAAAATATTTTGAAGGTGTGTTGATAGGTATAATTACGAGTAGGTAGGTACGAGTATGTCACCCAACGTGTTGCACGAAAAACCTTTTCTTCAGTAATGTGTGTAACGATAATGTACATACTAAATAATAACTAATTAGAAAATATAAAAATAATCAGTTATTATTTTCGAAAATTTAAAAAAGCGTTGGTGCCCAACATGGGGCTTTTATAATATGGGAACATTGTTGTACGCACGTGGTGTCTTTAAGATAGGTATTAGAAATATAATAATAAGATTATAATAAGCCGTTTTTATTTTCCTGAAAATCTCAAAATGCGTTGTCGCTCAACATGGGGCTCCTTATTTTGGGAACATAGTTATAGGCACGTAGTTTCTTTGAAACATAGAATTAATTCTGCAAATTGCATAATAAACGACACTGTTTAACTTTCAAGCCGTTCCGAATAAATGATAGCGAAACCTCACGTTTTATGGACTATAACTTGTGAATACCCCATAAAGGGCACACAAAGCTTACAGAACAGCCCTTACGTGTGCAGTTTGCATTTTAACGTTTTAATTTTGTACTTACTCTACTTTATACTTTCTCTCTCTCTCAATCTCACTCTCCGGAGAAAGTATCTCCTAGAGTAAGATTGTGATTATATTGTGTGGTAACATTAACTTATGACATTCAGTTTTGGCGATTTTGAGTAAATAAGACTTTTGGCTAGACGTTGTTTTGAGTTCCTCGCTCTAAGTAGAGACTTGTATGTAGATGCGAGGGCTCTTGCTCTAACCGTCTCAAAGAGTTTTCACATAACACATATGAATGGTTGTCGGTGAGGCGCAACAATATTATTATTTTTATTATAAGCAACCTTAGAATAAAACTTTAATTTATGAATTATACAAATTTGAAACCAAAAAATCATCCTATTTATACCTTTGCATCTAACAATATGTGAGGGTTTTAGGGTACCTAGTCTTTACACGGGGCTGCCGGGGAAGATGAAACATATTTTTCAATCTATCCCGGTACCGGGACAAGGTCAGGATGGAAGTTATGTTAATTTATAACACAAATTGGTTAAAGTCGACTCGGAAACGACTTTGCCTAATATCATCTGACATTATCTATTGACTAAGCTTGCCACAAACAACCATGAGATGTAAACTGTGAATCAAAAGACGTGATTACTCACACAGATTACAGTCAAAGCGATCTTAGAAAATCACTCTCCCTCTACTCACAGATGTCTATTTTCATTACTTCTGTTCACACAACGCATTAACTTTAATAGAAAAGCCGTACGAAGGTTCAACACTAATTGGCAAATAAAATGGGTAATCCGTACGATAAAACTGCTTTAACACTCGTATCTTCAGGAAATTGATAGAAACAATGTAGTAATGAAGATGTAGGTAAATAGCCATAATAAATTAGATCGTTTTTATTCAGATTGATTTTACTGATATTTTAAACGCTCTAAAGCCAGGGAGCCAAGTGTGGCCGTCAGAAGCACGGAAGCACTCCGATTTGAATGTCGCGGCCACTTTCCTTGTTAGGAACGACTAAACAAGCACCCTACGGAATGCCCGCTAGCCACCGAGGTCTTCAAAAATGTGAATTTAAAGTCCAAAAAACAAAGAACAAACAGCAATTACGGACCTCAAACTTCTCAAACAGCAGCTCGTACTTTTCATTATTTTTATTTGCGAAGCAATCTGTTCCGATGGCCATGTTTGCGGCCGTAGTCGAATGTTGACTGCCTCCGTAAACCCTCGACAAACACCGCAAATTGTGCGTACAGACGTCGGCGTGGAACGTAATGTAGTTCAATTCTAAATGGTTTTTGATTTTGTTGGCCGAAGGATACTCGTAAAATGGACAAAAATCAGACTACAATAAGTAGAGACGACCGTGTGCCCGTCTGAGACGCAAGGGATGCGGGTTCGATTCCCTCTGCTAGAAAATGTTGATCTGCAAATATTTGTTCTGGGTGTTGTGGCACCATGGTACCTACTCGTAGTTTCTGATACCCACGACACGGAATCCAAAGTCAAAAAATCAAAGTCAAAAGGCATTTATTTCAATAAAATCACTAGGATCACTTTGAGAGGTCTTAGAAACTAGGTGAAGCTATGCCTGTTCCTCGCGACCAAGCCTAGAAGAATCAGGCAACAAACACGGCTTGGTGCCTATCATTTTTTTCGATGATCCTTTTTCACAAAATGGAATTTAAAGCTTCAGTGTGGGGTCAGGACTATGTATATGACTGTTGGGTGTTATTTATTATTATTTATTTATGAGTTAACGATCAATAATAAACTCTTAAGTTAAACTTCAAACGACGTGCAATATGTCATCTGAAATTTATTTCAAAATAATCCTTAAGCCTCGCTTGCACCACTTCTATAAAAAAAAAATTTTTTGTGGCATCATAGTCTAGACCGTGTTACTGTAGCTTATAATAATTGACCACCTCAGATCTAGCGTAGCTTGTATTCCAGGGGGAGAGTCCAGGGCCGGAGCGGCGCCACGGGGAGAGCGAGACAGAGATGCCCCCGCCGGACGCGCCGCCCGCGCCCTCCGCGCCCCCTGCCGACCCCCCGGCGACTGCCCCTGTGCTTGTAAGTACACCATAAATCATCTTCCTTAAAGACCTCATGAAGATGAGCAGGTGGTATGGCGCGGGCGCTTTAAATCTAGTAGGTAGTTTTTTTTTTTTTTTTTTTAATGTTATACGGAGGCAAACAGGCTTACGGCCCTCCTGATGGTAAGTGGTTACCGTCGCCTATTGACATTAGCAACACCTGGAGCATTGCTAATGCGTTGCCTGCCGAACCCCTCCCCCCCCTAAAGAGCTCTGGCAACCTTACACACCGCAGGAACACAACACTATTTGAAACAAATAATGTTATTTGGGTGCGATCTTCTGTAAGGCGGAGGTACCTCCCCAGGCGGGCTGCTCCAAAAATTCTTCTACAAGGTGATTCATAATATGTATTCCATCCCGAAACGGGCTTATTCTACAACCAATTGGCAATAAAGTTTGTTCTACGACTTTTGGAAATTCGTCTTTTTTCATTGAAAAAACTCCATGCGAAAATCAGCTGTTTTGGGGTCAAACTCAATGAATCAGCTGTTTTAGGTAGCAATTTCGATTTCGAACTTCTTGTACGTTTAGGTATTAATTCTAAAGATGATAAAAATACAAAAAACAGCTAGTTTTAGAAATTTTGTGAAAGAATATTCAAAAAAATTAATTGAAAAAATTGATGTTTTTGTTCGCTAGTATTATTTCGTTTTGTTGATAGAATAACCCCCTTTAGGGATGGTATACATGTTATGAATCACCTTGTATAGCGCATATTCATACATTCTGACAGTGTTGCCACTCTCCGGTATATGCATACGGGTATGAGCTGAATAGTGGCTAGCTAGGTATAATTATATTTTTTATAAGAGCCGGCATGTCCTAGAACCTCATAGGTCCTTTTCAGAGTTTTCAGGGGCACTTTACCTAAACTTCGTCACTGATCTAATACAGGATGACCAAGAAAGAATCAGTGACACAACAAGCAAGCAACGACCAGCTTTTTAACCGGACAGAAACGTCAAACGTCGTCGCCTATACGTGTGAAATAATTAATAGGTATTTTATATATTTCAGGTTAAGGTATATATTTCTATGGGTCTTAGAATTAGTTTTTACCATCTGTACTATTCTTAAGTTACCTGAAATAAAATTAATATTATTATTATTATTTTTAAAACTACGGTATATTGCATCACAATTGTTTTGTAAACCTAACAAATGTCTTTCTGAACAGCAGCCCCCAAAGAGCCGTTCCCTCGTGGTGTCCCTGACGCCGCCTCGCGAGCGGGAGACATGGGCGAAAAAGGCGGAGTTCCTGCTGGCGGTGGTCGGGTTCGCTGTCGACCTCGGCAACGTCTGGCGGTTCCCTTACATCTGCTACCAGAACGGCGGTGGTAAGTCAAATTCAAAAGGTGCTTATTTCAATAAAATCACTAGGATCACTTTGAAACGTGATGAACTAGATGAAGCTACGCCTGTTCCTCGGAAGCCTTGATTGCTTGATTAAAGTTTTGGAATATGTGAATACAGTCACCTGCATTAAAAATATCATCATCTTCATCAGCCTGTAGAAGTCAACTGCTGGACATAGGCCTCCCCCAACGAGTTCCATGACGAACGGTCTTGAGCCTTCTCCATCCACCGACTTCCCGCAATTTTCACCAAGTCGTCCTTCCATCGGGAGGGAGGCCTTCCAACGATTATTTGCTAAAAAGAAAAGCCAATTCAGGACAACCGAGTGCACATATTCTCTATGCTGTTCTACAACAAAAATATCCTGTCACGTATGGAAAGTCACTACAACAAAATGTGGGCATAAGTATATCTAAATGTTTGGACGTGCCTTTGACTGTCCTTAGACATCTTCAAGGATCTGATAGCCTGGAGGTCTAAAGTTGTCTATCATGCTCAGGGACGAAAGTCGTGAGACTATTTTATGTTATCAATCGCATATCATTTTATCATCCTTATAACATCTTGTAATCCTTGTAACGCATCATCATCATCAGCCTGTAGAAGTCCACTGCTCGATATAGGCCTCCCCTAAAGAGTTCCACGACGAACGGTCTTCAGCCTTCTCCATCCACCGACTTCCCGCAATCTTCACAATGTCGTCGGTCCATCGGGTGGGGGGCCTTCCAACACTGCGTCGCCCGGTTCGTGGTCGCCATTCGAGAACCTTTACTCCCCAACGGTTATCGGTTCTGCGAGCTATATGGCCTGCCCACTGCCACTTCAACTTGCTAATTCTGAGAGCTATGTTGTAACGCATAGCGGAACTCAAATGGAGTTGGGCAGGACACCTGGCAAGGCGTGGTAATGACAGGTGGAGTAAAGCGTTAACTGAATGGCGTCCATGAACTTGATATCGGAACGTCAGTTGTCCAGCAGCGAGGTGGGCAGACGATATCGCAAGCATCGCGGGCCGCAACTGGATGAGGCTTGAACAGGATAGAGGAGAATGGCACATACAAAGGGAGGCCTATACCCTGCAGTGGGTGAAGTCGGGCTGTGGATGATGGTGATGATGTAACATCTCGGTCAAAACTCTGTCCAGGTGCATTCCTGATACCTTACTGCGTGATGTTGCTTTTCGGCGGCCTTCCTCTGTTCTTCATGGAGCTGGCACTGGGCCAGTACCACCGCTGTGGCTGTCTCACCCTGTGGAAACGGATATGTCCTGCTCTGAAAGGTAAGATATTTACCGCACACAAGATATTCAAGATCCTACGCAAATACAGTGATGAGTTTTTCATTATCCGCATGGACATCATGCAAACATTGGTCCCACAGGGGAATACCGCACCGCGTCTTGGCTGGCTAGTCAGCCGTGGCTCTGCCAAAAGGAAGGCCTATTCTTCTTGTCGTGTCACTGATTCTTTCTTGGTCATCCTGTATTAGGTCAGTGACCAGGTTGAGGAATGGTGACCCTGAAACCCTGAGGGCCTATGACCATCGATGAAAGAATCAGGGAAAGGCCCCTGAGATCATTATCATCATCATCAACAACCTGTAGAAGTCCACTGCTGGACATAGGCCTCCCCCAAAGAGTTCCACGACGAACGGTCTTGAGCCTGAGATCCCCGTCCCACCTCTTAGATATTTTTGTGAAATTATTTGTGAAAGTTTCACAGAGTTTGTTCATCAATGACATTTAACACGCGTATTGGCGAATTATGTTTAGAAAAGGGGTAGAAAGGGGGGGTCGAATTTGTAACGGGAAATAATATAAAATACAGGTATTAGTGGTTTATAAGTAAGATACCATTAGTTTAAAAAACAAAAAATAATAACTAACATCTGCAACTGGTACCCAACGAACCTAGCTATGACTCGACGCAATTGAACTCACGTAGGAACAGCTAGTGTAAAGTCTGTTGGCTATTTCGATATCATCAATATGACAATAGCCAGCAGACTTTGATCCAACACTTAGGAGCTAAGTGATTGTCGCGATGCCGCGCGACAACAGGTCCCGTGGGAGCCTCTCAGATTTGTTTACTGTGGGCTCTTAACGTATTGGTTATCCATTAAAAACGTTTACATCGGCTATTCTGTAGGGATATTTTAGTAATTTAGCTTTTCAATCGAATACAATAACGGATATTCGTAAAAAATGTTTAAAAACTAAATGAAATAATCGCGATGGGAATTCCAGATGGAAACTGTATTATATTTTAAATTTTTATTATATTTTAAATTGTATTATACATTTTCCATTGCCTGTGTGTACGTATAATGTTGCAAACTGCGTCGACTATAAGCTGTTCGCAAGATTTTAAGGAACTCGGCGTAGACCCACTACCCGTAGAAGGCATACGCAGTAGCAATCTACAAACCGTAGCCGAAGCAAAGTATATTTTTGGGAGGAGGTAGGGCACAGCGAGATTTTCTCGTTCTGAATTAGAGCAGCCCGCCTGGGGAGGTACCTCCGCCTTACAGAAGATCGCAGCCAAATAGCGATATTTGTTTCAAATAGTGTTGTGTTCCTGCGGTGAGTAAGGTTGCCAGAGCTCTTTAGGGGCGGGGGGGTTCGGTGTCGGCAACGCGGGCGTGATGCCTCTGGTATTGCAATCGCTCATTGGCTACGGTAACCGCTTTCCAACAGGTGGGCCGCACGCTTGTTTGCCACCTTAGTTGCATAAAAAAATAATAATAATAAAGGTGAGTAGATAAGATACCAAAGAGTCATCAGCATTTCAGCCATAGGACGTCCACTGCTGATCATACGCCTCCCACATAGATTTCCAGCGCCACCAACCTTGTACGGCCTGAACCCAAACAATAATTTGGAGGGATTTGCCCATAGTCGCCACGCTGGGCTTGCGGGTTGGCGAGCGCAGATAAAGCTATTGTTGATAGGGAACACTGCGGCACATCCCCTAGCTTATTTCCCTTAGTTGCCTCTTACGAAATCCACAGAGGGCCTGTTCTTCAGCCGGGGCCACCGCGTTGATATAGAAGATTAAATTAATTAATATAAAAAATTACAAAAATATAACACGCTGTCTATCTGTCCTGAATACTTTACACACCATCATCATCATCATCATCAGCCTGTAGAAGTCCACTGCTGGACATAGGCCTCCCCCAAAGAGTTCCATGACGAACGGTCATGAGCCTTCTCCATCCACCGACTTCCCGCAACCTTCACAATGTCGTCGGTCCATCGGGTGGGGGGCCTTCCAACACTGCGTCGCCCGGTTCGTGGTCGCCATTCGAGAACCTTTACTCCCCAACGGTTGTCGGTTCTGCGAGCTATATGGCCTGCCCACTGCCACTTCAACTTACTAATTCTGAGAGCTATGTCGGTGACCTTAGTTCTTCTACGGATTTCCTCATTTTCATCACATTCATCACTTTACACACACTTTTGTTAAAAGAAAAATAAACAATAGTAGCATGTGGAGCTATGAATATTCATTGCAGATACCAAAGATGAGTGAAGAGAAAAACTTATCTAATTCATCTTTCCATAACTGGGTTTTCCATAGCGCATCCTTGAAATACACCGGGCTATGATGTAAATATGTAATCCGTGTCACGATTTCAACCCTCACCCTCCGAATAAACACTAAACATGTGTCTGTAAGTCAAGTGGCAACCCGAACTCATAAAGTTCCACATTCGTATAACCACACTATCTATATACACCTATCTATATACTTACTATCATGTGGAGATGTCTTATAAATATACAGGAGCCAATGCTCTTAACGCTGAGACAAATGGTCGCGGTGAGTGGATGAAACGAAGGTCCAAGATAGGATGTATAATGGGATGGGGTCAAGAGAAAACTGTTTGTTCTACAGACAGTTGTAGAATTTGAAAGCTTTTAACGAAGGTTTTCAGTGTCACTTGTGTTACTAATTCATTTTGTTCACCCAGGCCTGTTGAAATCTGAAATCGTGTACTAGCACTAGTGCTCTCAAATGGTGAAGGAAAATATCATGTCCTAGAACCAAAAAAATCGAAGATAAGTGCCATGTGCACGAAAGGACCCACTTTATTCCTTTCACTAACTGATTTTTTCACCAAAATTCATAGGCCCTTTTCAGGGCCACCATACCTCAACCTGGTCACGGACCTAATACAGGAAGACCAAGAAATAAATAAATATTACGGACATATCACACACGGTCAACTGATCCCAAACTAGGCATAGCCTGTACTATGGGTACCAGAGACTGATATACATAATAGATAAATATTTAACACCCAGACACAGAACAAACATCTGTTATTCGCAGAAATGTTTGTCCAATGCGGGAATCGAACCCGCGACCTCTAGCGCAGAAGGCAGAGTTACTACCAACTGAGCTATGAAGCCTGACAAGAAAGAACCAGTGACACGACAAACAAGCATTTACTATCTCTAGCTGAAGGGTAAGTAGGTCTTATAAAATGAAAAAGTGAAGTGATACGTACCGAATGACATTCGTGCTCTATGAGCAGCCGTCAATGAAGTGAACTGCAAATATTTGCGCGGCAGATAACAGCTCCACCGATGACTTTCCCAAGGCGGTATTTGACTAGCGAGACACTCACTAGTTTTTATGAATATCGCTGACATTTTTAAAGTGAAAGTCAAAAGGCGTTTATTTCAATAAAATCACTTGGATCACTTTGAAACGTCTTAGAAACAAGGTGGAAAATCTTTAGGACCTTATTCTGGTATCTGTAAGCCGTCATATCTAATACTTCCCCATTAAAAAAAATATATATATATATATAAAAAAATGTATATATTTCAGACATATCACACACGGTCAACTGATCCCAAACTAGGCATAGCCTGTACTATGGGCACCAGAGACTGATATACATAATAGATATATATTTAACACCCAGACACAGAACAAACATCTGTGTTAATCACACAAATGATTGATATACACAATATATATTTTTTTTATTACACTTTGTCAACTGATCCCAATCTAGGCATAGCCTGTACTATGGGTACCAGAGACTGATATACATAATATATATATATATATATATATATTTAACACCCAGACACAGAACAAACATCTGTGTTAGTCACAAATGTTTGTCCGGTGCGGGAATCAAACCCGCGACCTCTAGCGCAGAAGGCAGAGTTACTACTAACTGAGCTATGAGGCCAGTAAATACTTCCCTATTACTGATTATATAGCCTTAGGCTATCTACAAAAAGATAAATCGATCCAGAAATGATAAAATCCTGAAGACTGCTTGTAAAACGTAGACACAGCCAATAGATCACGGAGTTGCAACACCGAGCAACCCAAGTTATGATTTGACCAATCACTGTTGACATCCCCAACCGTAGATAAGTTTTTTCAACGTTCAACTTTTACTCAAGTTTTTAAAGTTGGAGACATTGTAATAAAATTGAAAGCCGCTGTTTTGTTAAGGGACTTAGGAGAAGTTCAACAAAGGTGTATTCACTTAGCATGTTTTAAACCGCGTTCAAACGGCATGCTATTTTATCCTTGATATTTAAAATATAATTCGTCCTCTACTAATAAAGTCATTTTGAATTTGACATTTGAGGGTGTGCGATAAAGCTCAACGATATCGCTAGCTCCTAAGAGTTAAACTCAAATTAATTTTAGATGACATGACACAAATTATCGTAGATGCTCTACCGCGTAGCAGATTTCGTAGCCAATGATGTACAAGGTGATTCATAATATGTTTACTTGTAATGAATCAGAACACTTTATTATACTTTCTTATCAGTAATCACTCGTTCTCCGCTCGCATGCATCACCATTATCACTCAGAGTGTGGCCATTCCATATTTATGGCGCGGGAATCGAACCCACTCGCGTATCGGTTTACGCAATCTTTGTAACTGGAATGATGATCAATTGAGTTGTGATGTCAGTAGCGAAAACATCTACAACTCATATGAATTTCTTCCAAGTTTGGTTGTGTTTCGTAGTAGGTATATAGGTGGTGGTAGAATTAGAATTAGAATTATTTATTTCAGTTAAAACAGCAAGCTTACAGTTGTATACCAAAGTGCCTACTGTCTAAAATTTAAACTTAAAAGTAATAATAAATATTCCGGACATATGTTGGGGTTATTTAACGTGGAAAGACATGGAAATAAAATACACATTTATTGGATCTATTTTACATCAGCAGAATTGCTATGACAATATTGAAGTCCCTTGTCGCATTCATAATTCATACAAAGAACCGTCGACGGCGCGTGGTGCTGTGGCCAGTACTCACACTCCTCTTCACGGCACTATCGTGTTGATCAGGACAGTCCCAGGCTGCTCCGCAACTTCATCAAACGCGGACCAGCTAAAGCTTTGGTTAGCAGGTCTGCCTCCATGTCTTCGGTTCGCAGATACTTGACGTCTATTATTCCTTCTTGGATACAGTTCCTAATGAAGTGCATTTTTAAGTCAATGTGTTTTGACTTCGACGTCACCATTGAATTTTTACTTAATTTGAGAGCTGCTTGATTGTCTGTTGCGACTACAACTCGTTCGTAATCAGCTCCCAAGTCTTTGAATAGACTTTTCAAATGTATCGCCTCCTTTGCAGCTTCGGTTAGAGCAACGTATTCCGCTTCTGCTGTCGAAAGGGCGACGCTCTTTTGTTTCTTCGACATCCAGCTAATGGCCGTACCAGCATATTTAAAACAGTAGCCTGAAAATGATTTTCGGTCGAGCTTGCAAGAGCCCCAGTCCGCATCAGCCATACCATGCATGTCTTGGCCGGTCTTCTTGAATGTCAAGCCGACGTTTTTAGTCACTTTGAGGTATCG
Organism: Anticlea derivata; assembly: GCA_947579855.1. Taxonomy (NCBI): domain Eukaryota; kingdom Metazoa; phylum Arthropoda; class Insecta; order Lepidoptera; family Geometridae; genus Anticlea; species Anticlea derivata. The sequence continues at coordinate 11,698,608 of OX388269.1, forward strand.
AAGTACTCTTTTCGCGCACTTAAAGTGCTCTTCCTTATAACAGTCATTAAACTGTGATAGGTAGCTTATAGCAAACATGATGTCAGGGCGAGTTGCTACTGCCAGATACATTAGCGTACCTATTAAATTTTTGTAAGGAAGATTAAGATGTTGGATTTCATCTTTTTCACATCTTTCAAGTTTGAGGCCTGGCTCCATTGGCGTTGATGTGGTTTTGCAGTCTTCCATTTTGAACTTCTTTAAAGTGTCTTCAATGAATTTCTGTTGGCAGATTTTAATTTCGTTTTTGTTAAATTGTAAATCTATACCAAGAAGCCGTTTCGGTCTTCCCAAATCTTTTAATTCGAATTTTGAATTTAGCAGGTCTTTAACTTCTTTAAGTTTTCTAGGACACGAGTAGGCAATCAATAAGTCATCGACATAGATCACAATTATAATTTTAACTCCTCTTTTCTCCAGTAGGTATACACATGGGTCAGATTCTGATGCCCTGAAACCGATGTGTTTTAGTTCTGTGTCGAGCTTTTTGTACCATTGCCTCCCTGCCTGCTTGAGTCCGTAAAGCGCTTTTAAGAGACAGCAAACCTTTTCTTTAGGATTGTTTTTTATGTCTCTCAGCATTTCAACTGTTTTGTTATAAATTGTTAAATCTTCTTTTTTACTTTCTTCGACCATAATTTCTGTCAGGTATTCTTCTAGGTAGTCAGGGTATTTCATCACGATCTTTTCTTCCAGCTCACCATTTAGGTACGCGGTTGTGACGTCCATTTGGTTAAGATTTAAACCTTCTTCCACAGCTACTCCGATGACAGATCTAATCGAACTTAGTTTCGCGACGGGTGCATAAGTGTCATTGTAGTCGATACCTGGTCGCTGTGTAAAGCCTCGTGCTACAAGTCTGGCTTTCCTTGTGACGCTGTCATCTGCTCCTACTTTATTTCTTAGAACCATCTTGTAGTCTACGACTTTCACATCCTTGCCTTTCTTTTGGACTTTCCAGGTTCCGTTCTTGACATGTGCTCTTATTTCAGCTTTTATGGCTTCATGCCAGTACTCGTCGTTCTCGTTTTCATTTTCGTCAGACAGGTAAGTAATTTCGTTAAGTAAATGACTTTCTTGACTTTCTTCAGTCTCATCCAGTACATAATCTCTAGTCCATGCAGGTGGGTGCCTCTCTCTTTGTGGCCTCCCATTCTCAGGAATCTCTACTATCTCCGATGCGTCATCGAAAGATTCGTTTTCGTCCGAGTCATCAGTTTCTAGAGGTAAGTTTTCCGGATTTTGAATTTCATTATTCATTGTGTCATTTTTCTTCTCTGTAATTTCGATTTCTATTTCCTGTCTAATTTTGTTCTTTTTTTCTTTTATTTTTCTTTCCTTTTTCAGGTGTGTTTGAGTGATGTAGTTCCTCTTCGTGTACAAGGTTCTCATAATCCGTGTCTTTTTCTTTAAAGTACATCTGATCTATAACCTTGATGTCCCTGCTTATCACCATGTCATCATCTTCAGGTATGTATACTCTGTAGCCTTTTGTGGTCAATGAGTATCCCATGAATACGCCCTCTTTAGCGTGTTGAGTCAGCTTTCCTCGTCTATTCTTTTTCAGGACGAAGGTCTTCCTGCCGAAAACATGAAGATGATTTCCAGATGGTGTTCGGTCAATCCATTTCGTGAATGGTATCTCACCGTTTAACGCTTTCGAAGGGCTACGGTTACTAAGGTAGTTGGCCGTATGTACCGCTTCTGCCCAGAGTTTTTTGGGTGCGTTTGCTTCGATCAGTAGGCATCTGGCTTTGTCCAACAAGGATCTGTTCTTCCTCTCGCTTATTCCGTTTTGTTGCGGAGTATAAACTGTCGTCAATCTTCTTTGGATTCCGTGTAGTTTGAGGAAATCGTCAAATTCCTTGTTGCGATATTCAGTGCCGTTGTCTGTTTGCAGGTGTTTTATCTTTTTGTTGTGGAACGTCTCGACTTCGCTTTTATATTGCTTAAAAGTATTAAATACGTCACTTTTCTTCTTTATGAAGTAGACGTTGCAGTATCGAGTGAAATCGTCTATGAATGTTACGTAATATCTCGATCCCGCTAATGTTTCGCACTCGAAAGGCCCACATACGTCGCTATGGATAATTTCCAGCTTTTCCGTTGTGTAGAGGCCATCGTGTCGCGTAAATGGTAATCTTGATAGCTTGCCTTTTATGCAGGTTTCGCACGCTTCTAATTTTTCATTAGTCGGTCGTAGTCCATACATTAGGTTGTCTATCGCCATCTTCTTCAGATCCCTTTCATTTATATGGCCAAGTTTTCGATGCCATTCCATTATGTCACAGTCGTTTCCTTTTTGGCTGTAGTTTGACAATTCTTTCTTTTCAAACACGAAGTAGTATAGACCGTCTCTTTTCTGTGCTGTCAGAAACACCTCGCCGTTTTTTGCGACGATGTAGGCTTTGTCTTTTTCAAAGATGACTTTATGTCCTTTGTCAGTTATCTTGCCTACTGACAGTAAATTCACTGATACCTCAGGAACGAATAACGTGTCTATCAAGTTGTAGTCTACTTTTGCTTTGCTGACTGTAACTTTTCCTTTACCTTCAATTTTGCTCGTATATTTGTTTGATGCCAACTTTAGGGTTCCATTTTCAGGGGTCATAGCTGTAAACATCGTCTTGTCGCCACACATATGGGATGAGCAGCCGCTATCTAAACACCACATGTTTTTACCGGTGCTTGAACTTGCAGTACTCAGGCAGACGTTTGACGTTTTTGTTTGGAATTTGTTAGCTTTCTCTTTTGAGCGATCCTTCTTCCCCCAACATGCCTCGGTAGTGTGGCCCTTCTTCTTGCAGTTCTTGCAGTACAACTTTGCCTTATTTTTCTTGAAGTGGTATGCTTCACTACTTTCAGGTGCTTCGTTACCGCTCCTGGCCTGGAATTCTTCGAGAATTTTCACTTTCAGGTCGTCAGGATTAGGCAGTGTGTCTCTTGACTCAATGGCTATTCGGAAATTTTCGAATGACGTTGGCAAACTATAGAGCAGCATTATGCTGAGCAGTTCTGGCGGTATTTTAATTTCCATATCGGCGAGTTTATCGACCACATCCATGAAATTATTTAGGTGATCACGGATGTCTTCGTCAGCTGTCATACGTTTGAGAACTAGCTGCTTTAATAAGGTTGCCTTACGTGCGGGTCCGGTGCTTTGGTATGTAGCTTTAAGTTTGTCCCATACAGATTTCGACGACGTGCATATTTTTATTTGCTTGAGTTCTGAAGGTGACAGCAAAAGTAAAATTTCAGCTCTTGCCTTAAGGTGTTTTGTTTTCGAACGCAGATTTTGCCGCCGCATCCGCAGTTGATGATAAACTTTTATTTCCGCTTACAATATCCCAATAATCGTTTTTTATTAGGACGGCTTGCGCTTGTAGGCACCAAGTGTCATAATTTGACTTGGTCAATGGTTCGATATATCGGTAACTCGTCGAAGCCATATTTTACCTTTTATTTGTTGGTAATCGTCTAACCACGCTCTGCTACCATTTGTTGGGGTTATTTAACGTGGAAAGACATGGAAATAAAATACACATTTATTGGATCTATTTTACATCAGCAGAATTGCTATGACAATATTGAAGTCCCTTGTCACATTCATAATTCATACAAAGAACCGTCGACGGCGCGTGGTGCTGTGGCCAGTACTCACAACATATCACACATTGTCAACTGATCCCAAACTAGGCATAGCCTGTACTATGGGTACCAGAGACTGATATACATAATAGATATATATTTAAAACCCAGACACAGAACAAACATCGTTGTTAGTCACAAATGTTTGTCCAGTGCGGGAATCGAACCCGCTACCTCTAGCGCACAAGGCAGAGTTACTACCAACTGAGCTATGCGGCCAGTCAAGTAAAAGTAGGTCCAGCTACAGTCAACAAATTTGATTTGTAGGCCACTATAGAACCTTTTCAAAATAAATCTACCGTTGACGTCATTCCCTTTTGAGACTTGTAGTTTACTTGTCGATCAATCTTTAAATTGTACCATAGGTCATGCGAGCTGCGTGCTGCTCGAGCATAACGCGAACTGGTAACTAATTATATATGAACTATAAAAGTTAGGATTTAAAGTTAGGAGACGAATAAAAAATATATTGTCAGACTGTTGTCAAATTATTTTTTATTCTTCTGTAAAGAGTTTTATGAAACTATTTAATTATTTATCTTACTAAAGGTGCGCTTAAAATATTGAGGGCCAAAGTTCAATTCACACTAAGGTACCCCATGTAATTTTTAACTAAGCTTCTAGGTTAAGAAGCCAATTAATCTAGATTCATAAGCTCGCGGCACGAGTTATCGACACGATCGAGTTATCACTGCACGCCATCTTTCATCGCGTAAACTAATTACCGACGCGATGCGATATCATTTGATTACCGCCATGACAGATAGCGCAGATTTGATTCCCAACATGGCGCCTCGGATACGTAAAGTTGGCGCGAAGTTTAGCGATGATTAATTTGATTTTGACTGTACGAAGATTTATTGTGAGTTAATAAATGGGTAAATGTTGTTTTATTGCTATGGGGAGTGACGTGGGTGCCCCTTAAGATGCTATAGTGGGATCGAAAATTTTAATTGATAAGACTTTTGTTACTTCCGGTCAATGAGGATAGTCAATTTGATATCGAATTTAATCAACATGATTAGTGATAATGCAAGCGACCTTCTCCACTGGCATTGACGTCAGTGTCACTAATCATTACTTCTTGTTCGATCATTTTTCAACAGTGTATCGAAAAAAAAAAACAAGTCGCCTGGTGACTAGCATGTCGAGTCGCGAGGTGACTACATAGTTACGAACGTTCCTTTTGAGTAGCGTCGTTGACGGACCGCCATTGAAATACTAGTGCTACGGCAGACGACTCATAAGTGACTACAGTTTTTAACTAGTTTCTTTTGAGTAGCTCCGTGGACGAACGGGCTAAGGGGAAGATTGTTCTTGTGTTGATTATAGGTAGGCACTCACCATAAAACTTTTTTCAGGTGTAGGCTACGCCATCTGCATGATCGATATCTACATGGGCATGTACTACAACACCATCATCGGCTGGGCGGTGTACTACCTGATCGCTTCCCTGGCGTCCATCAACTCCGAGTTACCGTGGACCAGCTGTAACAACGAATGGAACACACCGCTCTGCTCGCCTGTTACCGCACCCCAGACTAATCCAAATGCTTCTACGCCGGCGAAAGAGTTCTTTGAGTAAGAGTAACTTAGATTTCATAGTTCATAGTTCATAGTTCATAGTTTTTTATTAATAACATATACGAGTTACAGGTCAATAGGTAGCATGAGTTATGTAATTAATACATACATAATTAAAACTATGACAAAGCAATAAATTCAAAATAAAATTTAAAAATAAAATAAAAATTCATATTATAAAATTAAATTCAATGTCAAGTCAAAACTAAAATTAAATAACATTATAAATTCATAGTCACACACATTTTAAGTTCATAAAATCATTAACATGATAAATAGATAAGGATATCAGCCACGATCTCAACTTAACTTTGAAAGACTGATCGGATTGTGCGCTGGTGATAGAAGTTGGAATGCGGTTGTAAACAGCCGTCCCCATTATGTGTTGCAACTTGGACGTCTTCGCTAGTCGTCGTGGAAGAGCTTTCAGCCGGTGCGCGTGCCTCGTGTTGTATCTATGACCGTCCCCGCACCTTGCATATTTGTCCAGGTTGTTACGCACATGCCGCGCTGATTGATATATAACAAGGGCGGGCACGGTCAAGATCCCTAAGGACTCAAAATATGGCCGCGCAGACTCATCCTGTGGTATTCTTACAATCGCCCTTATCGCTCGCTTTTGGAGTCTGAAGGCGCGCTCCCAATCAGATGCACAGCCCCAAAACTCCACACCATACAGAAGGAGCGAATGGACGTTGGCAAAGTAGATACCCCGTACCATAGCTTTGTCTAAGGTAGCCGAGAGGCGCCATAGAGCAAAGCATGATCGGCCTATCTTTTTACACAGTTTGTCTATGTGCGCCTCCCACGTGAGACTCTTGTCTAAAGTGAACCCCAGAAAAGTAGCCATGTGGACCTGGTTGACTCCTTCGCCTCCCAAGCTTACAGACACAGGCATAGAACTGTGTCCAGCAAGGTTGAAATGCATGAAGTTGGTTTTTGTGACATTCAGAATGAGACCATTTTGATGAAACCACTTCTGCACTTCACCTGCAACGTTATTTAATTTATGCTGCAAAGCATCATGCGTTGAAGCTTCTACGATGGCCGCAACATCATCCGCATACATCACTATGTGTGCATCTTTAATGCAGTCAGGTAGGTCGTTCATGAGGAGGGAGAAAAGTATGTTGGACACCGAGGACCCCTGTGCCACGCCAATAGTGGTTGACATAGAGCTCGAACTTTCACATTACCGATGCTGTCAGTAAACCGTATCATTTTATACCATATTGTCTAAAGCTGTGTTCAAACGGTGTGCGATATGTTTTCTAGAATATACAATAATCCTTCCGTGTAGTTATTAAAGTTAATTTAGGGTTTAACATTTGAGGGCATACGATAAAGTTCAACGATATCGCAAGGTCTTAAAAGTCAAACTCAAAATTGAATTTATTCCCCACATGTAAGGATCATTTTAAAATAATTTTTACACATTTTAAGGTTAAAGTTTCCTCGTCGTTTGAACTTTACCACAGGTGCATTTAGTTGAAGAACAATTTTATACCAATCATATCGTTGTCCATTATTTTATCTCTAGGCGAAATGTGTTGGAGCAGCAAAGGTCTAACGGATTGGACGACATGGGCCCTATCAAACCGTCTCTCGCACTATGTGTCTTCGGGGTCTTTGTGCTTGTCTACTTCTCATTGTGGAAGGGCGTCAGGAGTGCTGGGAAGGTAATTCATATTCATCTAAGAATTCATTGTTTTGTTGTGCTCAAAGAGCCTTTAAGAGGAACACATTAATCCTTTGACCAACTGATTTTTTCAACGACAGTCATAGCCCCTTTTCTGGGACACCATACCTCAACCTGGACACTGACCTGAAACGGAATGACCAAGAAAGAATTAGTGACACGACAAGCAGCATGCTCTCAACTGCCTTTAGGTACCACCAGGTTTAGGTTAGCATTTTTTAGGATATTTATACCAGAACTAATTTCTCCAGGTGGTGTGGGTAACAGCTCTGGCTCCATACGTGGTGCTGCTCATTCTGCTAGCGAGGGGAGTGACGCTGCCAGGCGCCACGGAAGGCATCCGATACTACCTTACTCCTGAGTGGCACAAACTGAAGAACTCCAAGGTGAGTTTCCCGTGGCATGATAGATCTCCATATTTCCCAGGTGTTTCAGATGTCAATAGGCAATGGTAAGCGCTAACCATCAGGTGTGCCGAAAGCCAGTGTGCTTCTGTTTAACATAAAAAAAATTTGGTAGTCCATTCTTACGGATTCCCTTTTAACTTTGCAGTAGGTACACTTCATTCCTACTGTCTTAGACTAATGTGGTTTTGAGACAATGAAATTATACGTCGCAGTTTTTTGGAACTGCCCTCTATTTACCTTCCACGTGCCGCCCTGTCTGTTTGACAGAACGTTGTTTTTAGCTTTAATCTTACCTCCAGGTGTGGATCGACGCAGCTTCCCAGATCTTCTTCTCGCTGGGTCCAGGCTTCGGTACTCTATTAGCACTCTCCAGCTACAACAAGTTTAACAATAACTGCTATCGAGATGCTCTCGTCACGTCTTCCATCAACTGCCTTACGAGCTTCCTGGCGGGTTTCGTCATCTTCTCGGTTTTGGGGTAAGATTTGAAGCTATTTTGCCTCTTCATATGAAGCAATTACAATTGTCAGCCTCTTTTATATTATATCTACGAGGTAATGCATAAATGTATGCTATCCCGTAAAGGTCTTATTTTACAACCAATTGGCAAAAAAAGTTTGTGCTACGACTTTAAAAATTACAAAAAAAACTCTGAGCTAAAATCAGATCTTTTGGGGTATAATCAGTTCAATTCAGCTGTTTCAGGTCTACGTTTAATAATTGCTTATAAAGTTGATGAAAAGATCCAAGTTTTGAAACAAGTTTGTACAGGTATTTTGTTTTTTTTCCGCTAATATTATTTCTTTTTATTGACAGAATAAGCCCCTTATAAGATGATAAATCACCTTTAGAGCTATAAAGACTGTTCTTGCAAAATCTTAAATAATAAATAAATAAATATTTTTGCCGGACATATCACACACGGTCAACTGATCCCAAACTAGGCATTGCCTGTACTATGGGTACCAGAGACTGTTATACCTACATAATACATTATAGATATATATTTAACACCCAGACAGAGAACAAACATCTGTGTTAGTCACAAATGTTTGTCCAGTGCGGAAATCGAACCCGTGACCTCTAGCACAGAAGGCAGAGTTACTACCAACTGAGCTATGAAGCCTGTCAAATTTTGTTAGAACACGCGTTTGTACACAAATTCTTCTACTTTTTCAACCGTAAAATATCTCCACCAGGTATATGGCGCACGTGCAGAACAAGAGCATCGAGGAAGTCGGCCTCGAAGGCCCAGGGCTTGTGTTCATCGTGTACCCTGAAGCAATAGCGACTATGACGGGTTCCGTGTTCTGGGCGATAATATTCTTCCTTATGTTGATCACTCTGGGCTTAGATAGTACTTTTGGAGGTAAGATATTGAACAAGGCTGAGCTCAGGGCATTTCATACTTACTGTACATGGCAGCGCGTTCCACGCACATACCTACAGTTGTTTTCTCTCTTTCTGTCCACCTATGGTTTTTGTATTTGTGTGTGTCTTACTTTTGTTATTCTGATTTCTGAATGATTTCTACTCTTTCTACTCAAGGAGAAGAACAAGATAACATTCTGATTATTTTTATCATAGAACCAGAATAAAAAAGTTTTGTATCACCAATGTTTGTATATTTATTCTGGTTGAGCTACCGCAATTTGGAATGTCTAAAGCAGTGTTCAAACGGCTATATGTCTTTGATATGTCATATAAATTATTTTTAAAAGGATCCTTATTTCTACTGAACAAAGTCAATTTTGAGTTTGACATTTGGGGCTCAACGATATCGCAAGCTCCAAAAATTCAAACTCACAATAAATTGTATTCAGAATATGCAAGGATAATTTTAGAATAAATTTCAGATGACATATCGCACCGTTTGAACACGGCTTAATGCCGTTTTTATTGGTATAATAGGTCTAGAAGCAGTTACCACCGCGCTATGCGACGAGTACCCGCGTGCGCTGGGCAGACATCGGGAGATCTTCGTAGTGTTTCTTCTGCTGTTCATCTACATCTGCGCACTGCCAACAACCACCTACGTGCGTATTAATACTTGGTTTTTTTTTTTATACTACTGAAGTGGCAAACAAGCATACGGCCCACCTGTTGGTAAGCGGTTACCGTAGCCTATGAGCGCTTGCAATACCAGAGGCATCACGCACGCGTTGCCGACCCCGAACCCCCTCCCCCCCTAAAGAGCTCTGGCAACCTTACTCATCGCTGGAACACAACACTATTTGAAACAAATAATGTTATTTGGCTGCGATCTTTTGTAAGGCGGAGGTACCTCCCCAGGCGGGCTGCTCCGGGCGGGCGGGTTTTCAAAAAGTACTTACTAAATAGGTAGCATAATGTATTTTTTCGTCTGATAAACACTTCTCGATAATTTCAGAGTCAAATTATGGTTAAGCTCGTCCTAGCGCTCTTTATTGATCGAGCGAGCGCAGATATCATAAAAAACGTGGACAATTTGGAATTGTATGTATGTATGTTAGTTCGAGCAAATCTTTCGAACCGGTGCGGTGATACGATCTGCATGGAATTAAGTTGGTCGACAGGTCGGACTCTTTTGCTGGTCTTCTTCTTCTTGTCATGTCACTGATTCTCTCTTGGTCATCCTATATTAGGTCAGTGACCAGGTTGAGGTATGGTGGTCTATGACTGTCGATGAAAGAATCAGTGTAGTGAAAGGATAAAAGAGCGCCTCCTAGAGGCTCCTTTCATTTTTTTGCTGGTAAGAAAATAAATCAAGACGGTCCTGTTTTTAAGACACAGAGATCCAAAAAAGGTAAAAATGAAATAAATTAATGCAAGTTACGAGGTAAGATTGTGCTAAAGATGCGATTTACAAAGTTTGTATCAATTGTGCCTCAACGATCAATATAGCACTAGTAATTTTGTACCAATCAAACTCCTGTAGTTCTGTCTCTAAAGTATTCGTAAATAGTACAAATTGCACCCTACACACCCAACCTTCTCCTGACGTTGACCTAAAATACCGTGTTTCATTCGATCACCTACAAGTCCTAAAAGGACTAGCTTCTTACATGCATCAACGCGTACAAAAACATTACTAAGTCCGATAAGAAAGGATTAGGAAGGAAAGTACAGAGTGCGGTGAGTCAGCACAAAATGTTATTGCCACGCGATAGCCGACCCGAAAATAATAGGCCTGCCTTCTAACAAAAGAAAGCTAGGTAACCGTTTCGGCTGGGCTATATTGTTATTCCGTAATTCTATAGTTATACCTTAATTTCGGACAATCAATTTGGACAATCGCCTTATGAATGAAATACGTATCATTGAAGATAGAAGATGTTCGGCTTGGTCGCGGAACAGGCGTAGATTCACCTAGTTTCTAAGACGTTTAATAGTGATCCTAGTGACATTGAAATAAACACCTTGGCAACATTGAAATCAAATCAAATGAACGTTGCTCATAATTTCAGTGATAGTCTGTAACAAATTTTCAGTCACCATTACCACAGAGTACTTTTGTATGACCATTACTTTATTATGATTTCCGTCGACACAAACAAAGCTTAAATTATTGTAACCCGTAAGTTTGTACAAAAGGCAAAAAATACACCTGTAAAGGCTTCATTCATTCAATCACACATTAAAAATCATGCACCTATGTAAAAATATTGAGGTAGAACAATTAATTAATAGTTTATCTAAGAGGCTGGTGGATGAGACCAATGACCGAAGGGCTGGTGCTTACCTCGGACAAAGGATCAGTATAGCGATCCAACGAGGTAACGTCGCCAGCCTTTTGGGCACGCTGCCTGTGGTTGGTGATCTGAACTCTGTTTTCTACTTGTAGTCGTAGTCGTAGAAAATAGAGTTCATTTCTTCTCCATTAATAGTTAATTTAATCTAAGACTTTTCATTGCTCATCAAAATCCACAACAAACTGCAAAAACACCCTACATACGGAGAGACCGGGGTATAGTCAGGTCATTCCTTAAGTGTGGGCATGAATAATGCAGCGGAATACATTTGCACCTCGAGATACGCGTGATTTATCCGATGATGAGCGAGTTTTCTGCGGCTATTTATTTACGGGAATTCATTGAAAGTGATTTTGAATGACTGGACTGAAGTTTTTGTTGCTTTCCTAAAAATGTTTTTGTGAGTCGATACTAAGATATATATTTAAAAGTTATTAAATCTTACTTGTAAAGGAGCCATTTCATTGTGGGCCTGGTCCATGTACACTACATAGAAAAATTAAGAAAGAATAGGAGATTACAAGAAAAATACAATTTCATTAGTTTGAAGACAAATGCGATGGTACAAGAATAGTTCTTTAAACCCTCAGGGTGGAGTATACCTGGTAGATCTCCTGAACGTGTACGGGCCCGGCCTGGCGATCCTGTTCGTGGTGTTCGCGGAGGCAGCCGGGGTGTTCTGGGTGTACGGAGTGGACAGGTTCTCTGAGGATGTGAGGAGCATGCTGGGCCACACGCCCGGGTGGTTCTGGAGGATCTGCTGGGCTTATATCAGGTGAATTTGGGACTTTTTAGTCATTTAAGATTTATTATTTATGTTTGCCTAATGTTAAACGATGCAAATGCGAGTTTAAAAAATAATCATACAAAAATGTTCTGTTTCTGAGCATGTTTGGATGTTTGTGCTTCATCACGCCGTAACGGCTCAACCGATTTCGATGAATCTTGGGTTATATATGTATTTACGTACCTAGAATAGAATATAGGCCACTTTTTTTCTAGGCATCACGCGAGCAAAACCGCGGGGACAAGCTAGTCTTAAAAACATCGCTCTTAGAAACCTAACTAGCTTCCGCCCGCGGCATCGCTTGCGTGGTGTATTAAGTAATTATTTTCGTTCAGTCTCTCAAACGTCGTAACTTCAGCAATTGGCTGCTACGATTAAGCTACGACGTAGCAAGTAGCTACGGCGTAGCACGTGGCTACAGCGGTGGCGTAGCTAAATCGTCTAAGGCCGTGTTCAAACAGCGTGCGATATAAAATCTAAAATGATCATATGAAATAACGTGATCCTTCCTTACATCTTGTGAATAAAGTTAATTTTATGACATAACTAGGACATATCGCATGCCGTTTGAACTCAGCCTAACATTATAACTAAAAAATAATAAAAATAAAAAAAAATATTCCGGACATATCACACACGGTCAACTGATCCCAAACTAGGCATGTATATGCCTGTACTATGGGTACCAGAGACTGATATACATAATAGATAAATATTTATAACTAAATTAAATATAGTCATACTAAAACTGCTTCTCTCTTCTCAGTCCCGTGTTCCTGCTGGTCCTCTTCGTGTTCTCCGTGCTCGCGCATGAAGAGATGCTGGGCGGGGAGTACCAGTACCCGCCGTGGTCCATCACTGTCGGCTGGGTCATGACAGGCACCACGGTCTCTTGCATCCCTCTCTACATTATATACAAGCTGATCATAACTCCGGGCAGCCTTATGACCGTGAGTATTGTTCATGTCCTCAAAAGAATATGTTGCCATCATCTTCAGTCTGTAGAAGTCCAGTGCTGGACATGGCCTCCCCACAGTAATACACAAAAAGTTTACTTGTAAGTATTTTGATATTTTTGTCAGTAAACTGAGATTTGGTCGCTAACTATTGGCCTCATAGGTACTCGAGCTCAAAGTCGCGCAACAGACTGGAGATAGCTATGCTTGGAGTTTCAGTTCATCATCAGCCTGTAGAAGTCCACTGCTGGACATAGGCCTCCCCCAATTAATTCCATGACGAACGGTCTTGAGCCTTTTCCATCCATCGACTTTCCGCAACTTTCACAATCTCGTCGGTCCATTGGACGCTTTCCAACACTGCTTCGTTGGTTCATGGTCGCCGAAAACCTTTACTCCAAATGGTTGTCAATTCTGCGAGCTATATGGCCTGCCCAGTGCCACTTCAGCTTGCTAATTCTGAGAGCTACGTGACCTTGGTTCTGTGGATGTCCTCATTTTGGATTTTATCATGTAGTAAAACTCCGAACATAGATAGATAGGTAATTCTTTATTGCACATAAAAATAGTGCAAAGGCGAACTTAATGCTCAAAAGCATTATCTTCCAGACAACCTTTGTGTTTATATAGATCTCTCCATATCCCGCTGCGCGACTTTGAGTTGGAGTTGTTGGGTGTAGAATAATCCCCTTTCGGGACAGTATTTATCATCTTTTTTGTTTTCCCTACAGCGCATAAGAACAGTTCAGCGTCCTGTAGAGATCTCAGTTCCACCCGCAGACGCTACATGCAACCTGTGACCGGAACGAACGGTCCATTGGGACAAGCCGCCATCTGTAGAGTGGTTGGTCTAACGTCCTACATCACATTTAATTAAGTTTAACCCAGTTTAATAAAATAAATAACACCCAGCGGTCACATACATAGTCCTGAAGCCACTCTAGGATTCCCTGTGTCGTGGGTATCAGAAACTACGAGTGGTAAAATGGAAGAGTTGATACAGGGAATCAGGGAAAGGGCAATAAAAGTGGAATTCTTTGAAGATGTCATTCTAATTTCTTATATGATTTATACTTAGGTATTTTACTGTGTAGATACTTACATGTTCTGGTACTAATGATCCTTAAATATATATATATATATTAAAAAAATCGCCGTTGCGAGATATATTGCTTTGCAGTGGCATAGCTAAAGGTATGCATTTGCTTTGCTATATATTAGGTACGTACTAATACATATTTAACTGAAAAATAAATAAATATGTAGGTTATAATAAACTAAAAATATACTTAAATTAATATACTAAAAATACCTTATTGTTATTATCTTGCATACTATACCATAATTAATAAACTAAAGGAATATATCCAATTTATCTAACTAAACATACACAGGTGTTTTTTTAGTTAGGTAGTTTAAAGCTGGCTCTTTAGTTTAAAGCATTTTTTACGACTTCCGTACCGGACCACTGAGTTGTATGGAGTATGGAAGTTGTAATCTTTTTGTGTTGTAATTTTCTAATTTTTCTTGTAATCTTTTTGTGTTTTTTGACGCATGTAGGCCATGTTTTGATAATGTGGTCGCGGGCGCCAGCTTTAAACTGGCCTGAAAAAGCACCGCATACCTTTATCTGTAGATAACTTCTATATTTTAAATACTTAGTTTCGAACGAATCTACTTTCTAATTTAGATTTGTACATTATAGAAAATATTGCTGTCAGACTATAAATTGTAGAATGGATTTGTAGATGCGTATGAATTTTACTACTATATATAAACGATTGTTGTCATTTATAAGATTCTGAAGTTTATAAAACTTATTACTAAGCGAACCTCTTTGTATAATATATTTAACTTTAATTACACTTTATGTAACTATATATGAATTATTTTTGCATTTTCGGGCAATCAGTGCAAAAATATATCATAATATTGTCAAATATCTAATAGCTTTAGCATAAGTAAGTACTTACCTAGGCAAATGTATATAATGATATTAAAATGTTGTTTCATGGGATCACAAGCATAGAATAATTATTTTCAATCTACTCATCTTTTTATTGTTAAGTGTACCTAATAGAATATAGGTACCTATCTACTTATAATAAGTACCTATTTTATAAAATCTTCAAATATTGTTGCAATAAAATTGTTAACCATTTAGGATAAGCTATTAGAATTACGCACATTTAATATTACAAAACTTAATATTACTCTTATAAGCGGCGAAGGGCGTGCAACCTGTCACGTATCGAATACTTACTCCTGTAAAATCTGGGCAAGCGCCAAATGTTTGGAATTGCCTCTGATTACTACCCCTTAGACATCTTCAAAGATCTGAGAGGATGTCTACCATGCTTTGGGATAAAAGTCGCGAACCTATAGGTAGATAATGTTTTTTATAATACACAATGTTATATACACACATTAGATTATTCAGTAGAGTTAGATTAGAATATTTATATATACTATTTTAATGTCTTCTTTCAAAATATTCATTATAATAATCATAACTTAGCATCATCATCATCATGACTGCCTCATGGTTGCTGAACATAGGCCTCCCTATAGATTTCCAAAGCGACCGATCTTGTGCGACCGAGAAACCTTTATTAGGTCGTCTTTCCATCTAGTGGGGGGCCGTACGCACATAGCTTCGAGCACCAACGGTCGTGAGGTCAGGGTTCTAGAGTGGAGACCGCGCATCGGAGCGCAGCTTAGGACTAGGAGACCGTCTTAGAGTCCCCACTAGAACTTAGCAGTTTTATCTTAATTATATTAATATCCTAATATATTACTGTAGTGTTGTGATTCCAGAGTAGATAGTAGAATTATACGATTAACCTAAACATTCCTAAATATATTTAGCAGCGTCTTTAAAGCACTAAATGTTATATAAATATTGCGAATATGTACTCCAAATTTGGACGTTATTTAGGTGTTTTTATAGAAAAAGTTTTAAAAATTGTTCATATACCCACAAAGTTTAATATTTTTTGTAAGTTTTTATATTTTCGATCAATTTATATTATTTTGAATAAGATTGTTTTTGAATTTTGTATACTTATAAAAACTAGACAAAAGTTGTGCATTAGAAAGTGTAATCGTTCTTATAATATTTAATAATAACTATCCATATATTTAAACAGCAAATGTACGGCTAAGTCCTGTGCCAGCCATTACAGGTCTTACTAGACATTTGTTACAACCCAACTGTGTTTCATTTGCGTTTCAACTTTCCCCTAAACCATACTATAGGTAGGTATAATATGTAGTTGATGACTCATAAAGATGATAAACAAAATACAGTTAATTTAAAAATAGTCGGGAAAATTTATTGAGTTTGAGCTCATTTGAACCCAAAACAGCCGATTTTCGTATAGAGTTTTTTCAGTGACCAATTTCAAAGTCGTAGAACAAACTTTATTGCCAATTGGTTGTAGAATAAGCCCCTTTCGGGGTAGCATACATAATATGGATCACCTTGTAGATGATGAAAGGATTCTGAGATTCCAAATCATATTTTAACATAGACAAAAATAATCCTATGCAATCTTTACGAGAAGAGATTGAAAGAGAACGTCAATACCAACCTGATTTTGGCATTTGAAATATCACAACTGACATTACAAACCTTTTAAAACTATGTAAGATTACAAAAATGTTTCAGAAATTATACAAAAACAGGAAATTTTACGTGAAACAGACTGGTATCCATGAAAACGGGAACTGAAGATGTTTAGGACAGAAAGACGGAGTTATATAAGACTCCCATCGCGTGTATGGCGGGCAAAGCTGTGAGCTTCAACACAAGCTGCGTAAGTATCCCATAATAAGTAGGTATAGTGGTTCTATTAAATCTATCAGTATACCTGAGATAATAGCAGTTACCTGTAGGTAAGCAGTACCTCAACAGTAGGTACTTAGAGTTTTAAAGAACAAACTTTTAAGTTGGTTAGTATAACCTTACCAACTTAAAGGTTTTTTACTTCTTTACTCTTCAGTTACGTATGTATGTATCTACATAATAAACTGAAAAGTGAGAAGTTGCCAGAGCTCTTTAGGGGGGGGGGGGAGGGGTTCGGCAGGCAACGCATTAGTAATGCTCCAGGTGTTGCTAATGTCAATAGGCGACGACGGTAACCACTACTTACCATCAGGAGGGCCGTAAGCCTGTTTGCCTCCGTATATAATAAAAAAAATATATATAAAAAAAAAAAGAATGGTACACACTTTGTTGTTTCCAAACTTCTTCTTCCTGCCCTTGTCCCACGTTATTGCGGACAAGGGCAGGAAGAAGATATTGACATTGGGTTCGGCACAACATTTTTTCTTCTTCCACTCTCTTCTGTTAGCCGTCATCTCCACACTCACTTCTTTCTTACTCATGTAAGAAAGTAGTTTGTTGTTTACAAGGGCAGGAAGAAGATATTGACATTGGGGTCGGCACTACATTTTTTCTTCTTCCACTCTCTTCTGTTAGCCGTCATCTCCGCACTCACTTCTTTCTTACTCATGTAAGAAAGTAGTTTGTTGTTTCCAAACACGATGTTCATTCTTTTTCTACTCGTCTTGCAGGGAAGACTACGCCATAATGGAGACAAATGTGCGACGTTTCAATGTATTTTTCTTTGCCAGAGCCTATGCGAAAGTCACGTTGAGCAACTAGCACGATGGCTGAGCTGCAACGGCGAGGTGTGGGGCGTGGGCCCGACGGCGGTGTTCGCCAGCGCAGCCGCCCTGTTCCTCTTCAACGAGCTCGAAAACACGCTGTTCGTGGTCGGCGACCACGCCAATGTCTCCTTGCTAGAGAAGACTTTGATTGTAAGAATATAAAAATAAAATAAAATAAATAAATATTCCGGACATATTCATAGACATAGACATAGACATAGACAAACATTTATTCACAAATTTGGCACACAATACACGTCACAATAAAAGCAAGACATAGAGAGCGAAAAAATGAAACAAAGACAGAGAGGTAACACACAAAAACTTATAAAAATTATTCACACAGTCAACTGATCCCAAACTAGGCATAGACTGTACTATGGGTACCAGAGACTGATATACATAATAGATATATATTTAACACCCAGACACAGAACAAAAATCTGTGTTAGTCACAAATGTTTGTCCAGTACGGGAATCGAACCCGCGACCTCTAGCGCAGAAGGCAGAGTTACTACCAACTGGGCTATGAGGCCGATATAATTAAACATTTATCAATTTGGAAAGGCGCATGATACTAGTCCCCTAGACGACGCCAAGACGGAATCGTGGCGATGGCGAATTGAACAATCAACGCTAACCGTTCACTAACTTGTCCCAAGGAGTGTGCGTTGCAGTGTGGAGTTTCATACTAACAAACCGCTATAGGCCATGCCGATTTGTGATCTTTTTCGTGAACGAACAAAAGTTCTGCTGGTAGTTGGTGAAGTGAAACTATTCAATGTTTGGTTACAGTCAACGATGGTGCTGGGGATGCTCGCGCTGATGATTCACCTTTGGGTTTGTTCCATGCGCTTCTTCCAATACTATCTGGATACCCTTATTAAAGATGTGAGTTTCATTTCAATCTATTTAGGATTATAGTAGGAGGAGGTAGGGCACAGCGAAACTTTCTCGTTCTAAATTGGAGCAGCCCGCCTGGGAAGGTACCTCCGCCTTACAGAAGATCGAGAAGATCGCAGCCAAATAACATTATTTGTTTTAAATAGTGTTGTGTTCCTGCGGTGAGTAAGGTTGCCAGAGCTCTTTAGGGGGGGAGGGGATTTGGGGTCGGCAACGCGTGCGTGATACCTCTGGTATTGCAAACGCTTATAGGCTACGGCAACCGCTTACCAACAGGTGGGCCGTATGCTTGCTTGCCACATTAGTTGTATAAATAAAAAATAAAAAACCAATAGGTACCAAGTTTTAAGCTGATGACGCATCCTCAAAAGCGGTAAGATTTGAAACATACTAAGCAAACAAGTAGAGATCGTCTAATTTAAAACTAAACGCCCCTCCACTAAACATGGAGGGAGCGTTGAAGATACACAAGCGTAAACACAGACAACTGGGGGCAGACAGTAATACATTATAAAACACTATTGTTAACCATCCCTGCGGGGGCCGATAGCCATAACCGTTACCGTCTGCCACTGTGTGGGGGTCATTTGTGGTAATAATTCGAATAAAATACTTTTTTATTTTATTTATTTTATTTTAGACATTTTTGGAAAACTAACAGCTAGGTGGACACATTAGATAAATAATTATACAAACCATGCAGTAGTGATACTACCTACATGTGCACTGATGGCCAATTATAAGTTTCCGCAGATAGCAGGGGATGGGTAGGTATATAAAGTCACGATAGACGACAGAAAGCAATACACACACACACAAAAGTTAATCAGTACCATTACCAAAGAAGTTGTCATTGAGTAAGCGTTGAAGCTTACTCGTTGTAGTGTTGAATAGGTCGACATCAATGTTAGCTTTTGCCAAGGAGTTGAACGAACCGCTTGCTCTAATCAAAAATGCATTCTGCCTGTACGTCAATAAGATTAGTCTTATCCAGAGTCCAAGCATGCTGCTCGAGATGACGACCGCGGGCCTGCTCGGCGGGTCCTCTGAGCTGGTGGCACTCGGGCCGCTGACCCGCTTCCTGCGGACGCAGCAGCCTCAGATCCACATCACGCTCTGCTGGTTCATCTCGTTGTGCTACGCTGATTACGTGCGCAAGAACTACTGCCGGCGGTTCAATATGCCTTATTTGGAGCAGTGGTTGGTATCCATATCCTATCCTACGTTAAAATACAGACATACCACGGTGTCGAACGAAACGTTTCTGCTCCACTTTTATTATAAGTACTGCCAAAGAGTGGAATGATCTGTTTGCGTCTGTTTTCCCGAAAGAGTACAATCTAGGAGTCTTCAAATCTAGGGTCAATAAGTTCACTCTGGGAAAGCGTGCTCCATCTTAGGCCACATCTCACTTGCAAAAGTGAGTTGGTGGCCAAACGCCTTACCATTATCAATAAAAAAAAAAAAAAAAAGTAGGATCCTGTCTTATGTAGTGATGTTTCGATGTTGATCATGTTGGACGTGATCGATGAAACATGACGACTTGGGTGGCGCAGCGGACGAGTGCCCGTCTGAGACGCAAGGGTTGTTGGTTCGATTTCCGCTGCGGGACAAATTTTTGCATGATCCGCAAATACTTATTTGTTCCGGGTCTGGGTGTTGAGGTACCATGGTACTCGTAGTTTCTGTTACCCACGACACAGGGAATTCTAGTGTGGCGTCAGGACTATGTATGTGACTCTTCTTGTGGTGTCACTGATTCTTTCTTGGTCATTCTGTATTGACTGTTGGGTGTTATTAAACTGAGAAGGTTTTTTCTTGTGCTTCTTTCTCGAGTAAAAAGCAATCTTCTTAAAATGAGGAAAGAAGATACACTCAAGATATAGGTTTAGCATTTAAGTACTTGAATTCTAATGTGAGAAGCGCACGTTTCATATTGTAATAAAATAACGAGTCATTGATCCTCAATATTTGGTTCGTCAAAAGGGTGACATATAGGACTGCTCCATGTTCTGTTAAATATGTTTGCTTAGAGTTCCAGGTTATTTTACATGATTTTGCCCTTCAATCAACCTTATGTATTGTGATGTGTGTGCGCTGGTGGCGGCAGGCAGGCGGAGCTGCAGACGCGCGCGGCGCGGACAGCGCGCTGCACCATGCGGCGCGTGCGCAGCTTCGTCGGCTCCGTGCATCGCCGCCTCACTGGCTTCGCGCCGGACATTGAACAGAACACGTAACAACTACTCTAACCAACTTCTAAGACTAACTTCCTGTCCATTTTTTATTATGTTATACGGAGGCAAACAGGCTTAAGGCCCTCCTGATGGTAAGTGGTTACCGTCGCTTATTGACATCAACAACACCTGGAGTATTGCTAATGTGTTGCCTGCCGAACCCCTCCCCCCTAAAGAGCTCTGGCAACCTTACCGCAGGAACACAACACTATTTGAAACAAATGTTATTTGGCTGCGATCTTCTGTATGGTGGAGGTACCTCCCCAGGCGGGCTGCTCCAATTTAGAGCGAGATAATCTCGCTCCTGTCTCCCGAGTAGCCTCCACATCTATCTATTCTATTAGTTTCGTAAATGTTATGGCCCTTATCTCAAACACGACCATGGAAACCAAAATCCTAATCGCACCTTCAGGCGTAACGTTGTTCACTAGAGTGGGAGCGCGTCGCCCAAGAGAGAGGACTCCTCGGTGGAAGTTAGCAGAGTCCCTTCCTGCGGGTCCGTGGAGGGGTGCGGGAGAGGCACTCCTCGGTGCAGGGGGGAGAGCCACCAGGGCAAGGAGCTGTGCGTTCGGCTACTCTCACAGTCTAGCGAGACGACTGTCGATGCTATTGAGAAACTCAGAAATTATATCCAGGTGAGCTTAGTTTAAGACAGTCCAATTGTCCATTACGTTATTTTTATCATCTCTGCCATATTTACCTACTGTTTGTACCTGTGTCTTAAATAGGTGATTCTATTAGTTTCATAAAATTCACAGCGTTATTTCAACTCTTATGGCACCTCTCTTCACTATTATTTCATTTCCCAGACGACACGATGCGCTTGCAGCCGTTCACAGAACCCCGGCGTCGCTGTTTCTACCTCTAGCACCCCAAAGGAGGCAGAGCCTTGACGACTTCCCCTGGAGGAGCATGGCCGCACGGCCTACATTTTGAAGCAAACCCAACATGTCTTTATGTAAATTGTATTAAACACAAATCTGCTGCTGTTTTTGGAATTATATTATTGTCAGATACTGTTGTTTGAATTATTTTAAGCTTTTCTGACTAGATAACGAACGTAGACGACGACGAGAAGGCGAATTCCTTACGTTTCTTCGAGGAAGTTTTCCAATAAGACAAATCCTATAAAGGAACCAAGGACAATGGGAGACGAGAGAGACTGATATTGGCTAGGTAATCCCAGGGATGACCAGACAGAAAAATGAGGTGAAATTGAATACAGAATGGATATACATATCTCCTGAGCCTAATAATATAACTTCTTATTGCTATTCAAATACAGACCTAAACTGAATTGTCAGTACCTACAGGTGAAGATCCAAAAGCTATGGTTTCGGTCAAATCTAGGGTCAAATTATATTTTGCCAAATTGACAAGATGTCATACTGAAGTGTTGAACATGGTGACATAGAAATTGTAATTTTGTAAATAAAAATATTAACCAAAACCAAATGCTGCCGATAATTGGTTTGACTTGAGTTCTGCAATGTTGCAGACATTTAGCAATTTCTTTCAAGAGGAAGGGTTTGAAGTGAGTACCTTGCTCATTCTTTTAACAACGTACAAAGCGCACAAACTCTCTGCTTTTTCATACGATCTCCTACGACCATGAAATCAAGCTGTGGTAACTGCTGTTCCAAACTACTTTAGGATCCTTAACCTTCTAATAATTAACCACAGAACACTCATGTAGGTACCTAACCCAACTATTAACATTAGCTTCATCTGCATAACATTTTGCAACGATAATATCTAGATATTATCGTTGCAAAATGTGTACCTACACATTAAAAGATAATCAGCAGATTCATACTCCTTGAGACATTATTTCCAGCTTTTCGAATGGGCAAAATGTGGGGAGAGCTACATCACAGTAACACCGACGCTGCTGTGGGCAGTAGGCGCGGCAGCGCTGGCGCAGCGACTTCTAACAGCTTTGTTCAGGTTACTATCCAGTACAAATGGGTTATACTTTATGGTGATGTGGAAAATCCTGATCTAAAACACGGTTCCTTTGGCAGGAGGTTCATCTTTCGCAGAGTTCCTATGTGGGAGCAAGTCCTGCAGGTGAGTTGATGATTAAGCCGTTTGGATTAAAATGGACTCAGTAATCTTTACTTGTGATTCTATCCGCAGAATTTACTGTTTATCTGGATGGTGATCTACAGCATGCACTTCTGGGTTGTTCTCGTGAAAATTGTCAAAGCGTTCATCGAATATTGTTACGCTGATGTGAGTATTTCTTAATAAAGGGTATTATGTTATCTGTGATAAAGGATATCGCAACGCATTGCAAAAGTCTACTTAAGTCCAAGGTGGATGTTGTTGGTATTTTTCACTGCACCCATCAGGGCAGCACTTATATTATTAATCCCTAACGGCTGTCGGTTCTCGGAGCAACGTGCTTCGTCAACTGCTACTTCATCATCTCCCTGCCCTTATCCCACTTCATGTGGGGTCGGCAGAACATGTTTTTCTCTTCCACTCCCCTCGATCAGCCGTCATATCAGTATTCACAACTTTCTTACTCATGTCGTCTTTCACACAATCAATCCATCTTTTCTTTGGTCTACCTCTCCCCTTATATCCTTCCACATTCATATTTAACACTCTTCTAGTCACATGGCAGTCTTCCCTCCGCATGACATGCCCATACCACGCTAACCTTTTGCTCTTCAACTTCTCAGTCACTGGCGCTACTTTCAAACTTCCTCTGATGTACTCATTCCGTATCTTGTCCATTCTAGTCACTCCACACATCCATCTCAACATTCACATTTCCGCAGCATGCACTTTTCTTTCATCCGTCCTTTTGGTTGCCCAACACTCAGATCTATAAAACATCCATCCCACATCATCGTCCACTGCCACTTAAACTTGCTAAATCCACTGGGCTATGTCTATCTCCTCATTTTTTATTCAATCTCGTAAAGAAATCATCAAGCATAGCCCTCTCTATGGCATTCTATAGAAGAAATATATGTTCTGCAGTGTATCCTTCAAGTTGATGAGGTAGAAATGTCTAGTCGATAAACAGAATACCGATTCGGGACTATTATTCACAGTATTCTTATCTACCCAGGCCTTTCCCGAGCTCAACTCCCAGCCCCAACCACTCTCGCCTGAATCCGTGGACAGCCAGAAGGTGATGCAGCAATGGGTGATATGGCTGTGTGGAGCGGCTCCCTTAGCGGTCTACATCCACACGCGGCCGCGGTCGGAGCCCCCGCCGCTAATGATATGGTCTGTTCCTCCTGTTCCTGTTCCTGACGTATTTGGTGAGGATGATGAAGACGATGAGGAACCAGAGCCACAGCTGTGTGATGGATGAGGAAATAAACGTTGTTTTCAGGGTTTATTTATTTTGTTTGTAAACCAGCAGTTGAAAACCAGTAAGAAAACTCAAGCTACTAGAGTCTGTAACCTTTAAACATGAATAGTTGTGACCAACTATGTAAAAATAATGGATTCGGAGCAAAGAACTATAACTATTTTATCAATCATTAGGATCATAGCCAGACAGGTTTTTCTTACGTCTACGAGTACCTTTAACCTAACTTTTGACTAGCTTACGTGATACCAAAATTCTCCTTCTAGGATCACCACAAACCCCTGGCAGCGTCGCGAGATGGGTCCCTACGGATACTACCTCAACCGGCCCCTCTCCGAGCAGCCATCCACACCCGGCCCACAGCAGCAGATGCCTCTTCGAAGGGCATTCAGCGATTCAAATATACTCATCAAAGAACCGCCCAAAAGGAAACGACACTCCAAATCTATCTAGACATGAACAATTATATCCGAAGATAGATTTATGATGACTGGGTTTTTGAAGTGATTTTATAACTTTGTTATTGAAAATTAAATGTTATCATGCTGGAAATATAATCTCGTTTTTATAGTACATTTATAGGAGAGCCTCGAGACGAAAGTCTACAATCAGTGCGTGCTGTCAGTGATAAATGATGATACGGCACTGAGACTTGTTCGCTCACTATTGGCCTCATACACAAGCTCAAAGTAGCGCAACGGACTGTGAAAAGAAGCTCTTATTTCTCTGAAAGCTCTTGGCTCTTAGAAGTTGAAGTGGCAATGGGTAGGCCATATTACTCGCAGAACCGACAACTTTGGGGTATGAAGGACCACAAACCGGGCGACGATCCGATGGACCGACGACATTAAAGTTGCGGGAAGTCGGTAAATGGAAAAGGCTCAAGACCGTTCGTCATGGAACTCTTTGGGCGAGGCTATGTCCAGCAGTGGATTTCTACAGGCTGATTATCATGATGATGAGTATAGTAAGATCCTCAAATTAATCTACAAATATTACCATAACTGAAGCTAAGCAAGCCCTTCAGAATCTATACTAAACGAGAGCTCTTCCTAAAAATGTACAAGAGCCCATTTTGCGTAGTTCGGATAAAAACCTAACCTCTTTTACGACCAAGGAGTTTGACTAATTTGACAGCTAAATCATCACCAGCCAGTGGCAATCGCAATCAAATCCTAGATCGCGCTGACGAAAACTTTCACATGAGGTACAAAAGGCTCAGGGGGACTTCTAGAAAGCATACTAACCTTGCGTAGGGTGTACCGCGATCAAGAAGGCGGTTGCCCCGGGCTGACTCCGGCCATTGCACTGCGGCCGGGGCGAGTCGGTCTGTGACTTTCCTTCGGGATTGTCGTGCGTGGAATTTTTGCTAGTTGGACATGCGTGCTGCGCAGTCCAAAGAAACCCCTAAGTTATCCCCTTTCCCCCCCTTGATTTTGTTGTAATTACCCACTTAATTTTGATAAACCCTCTTATAAATAATAGGATTGGCCAGTATATAAGCGTTCTGTGGATTGGGAGGGTCGATCACAATTCTGAGAGGTGGCCAAAACCGGCGACATATTTTCCTTGTATTGACAGGACTAAGTAAAGGGGGAGGCCTTTCCTCACAAGTGAAAATTATCCCTCTTCTCAGGGGCATGTAAATGCCTACAAATTAAGCCATAGAGAACGATACCTAATTCAGCAGCAATGACAATTGGATAGTCTCTGCAGTTTACATAGGACCAAGGAAATGGGGGAAGTTGGCCTCCCCCTTTTCTCAGAAGTTCTGAAGTAAAAAACATATCTATTTCTCATGGTAGCTAAGAAGGCCGATCAATGCCTTACCAGCAATTGAGATTAGGATACTCTTGTCAGTAGAGCCTCAATCACACAGATTATAAATTCAAAAGTAACTATGATTATGTCTGTCTGTTTGTAACATTTTCACAAAAAAGCGGGTGAGCCGATTTTAATGAAATTCAGTATCGAGATAGCATAATCACTGAGGAAAGACTTTAGCTACTTTTTACCCGGGTATAGCGCGAGCGATGTCGCGGGCAGGTATTAGTTCTAACTCTGTTACTTGCTGTCACTTTGTCCCATCTCAAAATAACTTGCTGACCCCTATTATACCTAAAACAATGACTATCTTATTTTTTTTTTTTTCCTTCATTTATTAGGGATCATTATTATTTCTCTTTTGAGCCTCACCTAGTTCGATCGGCACCACACTGGCTCTAAATTCAATTTTGTACAAACACAATTTAAAAATATACCTTTATATAAAAAAGACAAGGATCATCGAAAAAAATTATAGGCCCCAAGCCGTGTTTGTTGCCTGATTCTTCTAGGCTTGGTCGGGAGAAACAGGCATAGCTTCACCTAGTTTCTAAGACGTTTCAAAGTGATCCTAGTGATTTTATTGAAATTAAAAACCTTTGACTTTGACTCTATCCCCAAAATTAAAGAGATTAAATGAACATAGAATACATTTATTAGCCAGGTACAGTACTAACCAACAACTATCCAACAGGGCCCGCTTCGACGGTAACTGTTTGGAAGAGAAACATACAGTCAGAGTTTATAAAAATCGAAAGGCACTTTATGACTTTACCACCAAGAAAACGGATTAAGATACAAGGTGATTCATAATATGTATGCTATCCAAAAAGGGGCTTATTCTACACCCAATTGGCAATAAAGTTTGTTCTACGACTTTAGTAAATCAGACATTTTTCATTGAAAAATCTTGCAAATATTTGCTGTTAAGGAGTCAAATCATTTCAAACTCAATGAATGAGCTATTTTAGACAGTAATCCTGATGCCGAACTTCTTGTACGTTTAGTAATTCGTTATTAATGAAAGACACGACAAGAAGAATTATGATAAAAATACCAAACACAGTTTTATGGTTTGAGAAAAAAACCTAAACGAAAATATATTTTTCTCTCTGATGTTCTTTCATTTTGTTTGCAGACTAAAATGGCCAATGAAACCCCTTATCGGGATGTTATACACGTTATGAATCACCTTGTACTTTATAAAGTAAGGTGCACATTAGTGTGTTGTGTTGCGACTAATGGATCCGATACCGACCGGCGCGTCACGATACACCACACCACAATAATATGTTACTACCTTAATATACACACGCTGAAGACATTCATCAATACAAAACAAGCTTGTTATGTAACTGCGATGCAGTAGATTGTCACTTAGCCTATTAGAATACTAACTAAGATTGCTGCTATGTGTCTGCCGTGGAAACAGTTTTCTTCTTCACGTCGAAGCTCTTCAGAGGGTCGTTCTGGCGTGCCTGTGAACAAAAATTACATAAGCATCAATTTTAGGTATAGAATAAACATTTTTCATTCCGAAACTCATTATAAATCAATTCGGATGAAACTCGGCGGCGATTTTTAATTCTTTATTCTTTATTGTACACAGAAAACACATACAAAAAATAAACAAAATGAAAGGACATGTACAAAGGCGAGCTTAACCCTAAAAAGAGTTTTCTTCCAGCAAACCTTTGAGGCTAGAGATAGGTGGTTATAGAGGTAGGGTTCGTGTACAAGACCAATGAATAAAATAAATAAATAAATAGTAGATGTATAAACAAACTATTCTAACAAAATATACTTATATTAGATACCTAAATATAAACTTATCACTATGAACAAACTACTTATATAATAATATTACAATATACATATATACCTACTTGTGAAACAATAAAATCTGTGACAACTGCGCGCTACTTTAGTCAGTGGCTTTACGACAGAATAATTAATAGTATTTAACGATATTTAACGGTTCCTTTTTAGAAATCCATTGAAATAAAGACGGTCATGTGTGAGTAGGGCTGGCGCCGTGAGGCTTTTGCTTGCTGCTTTACATTTCATGCAAACCAACGCTAGTCAGTCGTCTCGGTTGCTATTCTTACCGGTTTCAAATACAAACTGATTGCAACGAAAGTTACGTAATTGCCCCTAAGGCGGCTGCATTTAAAGATGTTTTTTTTCTTATAGTTAAAACTTCTTCTGGATGAGGCTTGCACAGGATATAGGAGAATGGCACATACAAAGGGAGGCCTATACCCTGCAGTGGGTGAAGTCAGGCTGTGGATGATGATGATGATAAAAACTTCTTGTACAACAAGTACACGATGCATCTCCCTATATTGTCACCTCTCTCTCTAGTCCCAAAGGTTTGCTCGAATAAAACTCTTGTAACGGTAATCTCGCCTACATACATAACTTTTAAAATAACCTTATACTTTATTCAAAATGGAAAATTCATTTATTAAGAACAAAGTACACAGGGAAACAGGTTACAAATTGAACGATGAGACTGCAAAAGTTATGAAAACTGAGTAGCAGCCTCAACGCCCTCCTCATTGACACAACATAGTTCTGTATGTTTAAAAGATAAAGTAAAATTAAAATGAAAAATAAAAAAAAAACTATAATTATATAATATTATGAAACGCTAGGAAAGTGCATAATGTTAAAAGAAAATAGGTACAGTGCAAAATATATATTATGTTTCTGAGTGCAATAAATTACAGAATGAAGGAGTCACCTGGTACTTGTGCCTCTTGTTGCTGCCGAAGCTCTGCTTCCGCTTCTTGGTGGGAGCCGGCGCCGCCGAGTCCTGGTCCTCCTCCACGGCGCCCTCGCTGCGCAGCGCGGCCGGCAGCAGGTACTCCGGCACGTGCGCCAGGTGCTGCTGCACCCGCACCGTGTGCAGCGCCCGGTCGCGCCGCAGCGCCGCCAGGTCCGACGGGTTCTCCTCGAAGTAACCCTGGAAGGTACTAAGTGAGTTAATGGGTACGGGGAGGTGGTGGGTAGTTAGGGCAGGTGTGATCAGTGAGAAGATTAGTCGTTCATCAGGCGCATTCATAAATGCTATGTCATTTCGGTTCATCATGAAAGATTTGTTATTTGTTTGTCAGCTTGCTTGCTTGCTTGTCACTAATTCTTTCTCGGTCATCCTGTATCAGGTCAGTGACCAGGTTGAGGTATGGTGGCCCTGAAAAGGGCCTATGATCTTCGATGAAAGAAATGTAAGCTATAAGTCTGTAATAGCGCGAGCGAGTTGGCGTCGTTCTAATAGGGGACGGCGCTGCACATCCCCTAGCTTTTTTCCTTTAGTCGCCTCTTACGACATCCACGGATATGAGTTTTTTTTTATGTTATTCGGAGGCATACAGTCTTTTACGGCCCTCCTGATGGTAAGTGGTTACCGTCGCCTATTGACATCAGCAACACCTGGAGCATTGCTAATGCCTTGCCTGCCAAACCCCCTCCCCTCTTAAAGAGCTCTGGCAACCTTACTCAACGCAGGAACACAACACTATTTGAAACAAATAATGTTATTTGGCTACGATCTTCTGTAAGGCGGAGTTACCTCTCCAGGCGGGCTGCTCCAATTTAGAGCGAGAAAGAGTATGGAGTCTATGCTTCTGCTGGACGGCCAATTCTAAGATCCACATTCAACCTCGCAAACGCACGTCAGTTGTGCAAAAAAACGGCATGTCACCTGTAGTTTCTTGCAGTTGATAAGCTCTTGTTTGATCTCCTTGAGCCTCGCCTCGCGCACGGCGATGCGCGTGACGGCGCGCCACGCGTCGCGCGACCGGTACCGGAACCCTTCCACTTCTTCAAGCGCGAACTCGTATTTCCTATTAATAATGATAAATATATATTCAGGACATATCACACGCGGTCAACTGATCCCAAACTAGGCATAGCCTGTACTATGGGTACCAGAGACTGATATACATAATCCTATCCTACTTCCTACTAATATTATAAACGCGAAAGTTTGTAAGTATGGATGGATCGATGGATGTTTGTTACTCTTTCACGTAAAAACTACTGAATGGGTTTTAATGAAACTTCACAATAATATAGCTTATACATCAGAATAACATACAGGCTACAATTTGATATATATATTGATAGATATTGTGTGAATTGTCCAAAATATGACTACCATCTACTCGAAATACTAATCCTGCGCAGACAGCAGCAGTAATAAATAAATATTCCGGACATAATATATCACACACGGTCAACTGATCCTAACTAGGTATAGCCTGTACTATGGGTAAGTACCACAGACTGATAAACATAATAGATAAATATTTAACACCCAAAACACTTTTAACACACAGAACAAACATCTGTGTTCATCACACAAATGATTGTCCAGTGCGGGAATCGAACCCGCAACCTCTAGCGCAGAAGGCAGAGTTACTGCCAACTGAGCTATGAGGCCTGTTGAATGTCCGTGGCTTCGCTCGCGTTACAGATAAAAGTAGCCTTAGATCTTCTTCAGGGTTTAAGCTTTCCGAATTTCGTCAAGACGGTTCACCCGTTTGGTAGTGAAAACGTTACAAACAGGCGGTTAGAGAGACAGATTTACTTTCGCGTTATACAAAGTGTGATTGAAACCAGGAAAATATTATTATCTGTACTAGTGTGAAACCAGCTTGAAGTTATATACATACAATCTTCAACCTTATGTTTCTTACAGCCTTTTGAATGATACGTAAAAATCAAAGGAAATGTAATTGTTGAAATCGCAACGATCATTTTAGTCGATACATAACAGAATCAGGCAACAAACAGTAAGACAGAACAGATTGTGATGACTAAACCTTCCTCTAGTTAGATCTTAGAACTAAGTAGTTCCGTTTTATGATAGCCTTTTGAAGAGTTTAGTTCTGAACTGTGTCAAAAACTTACTGTAATACTTTCTGTCCTCCAAATCCTTTTGACAAGTGTGTTTCAATGGCATCCATCAGAGGCTTCTCTCGTATCGACACTAAAGTCAACACTGATCCCTGAAAAGAACCAATTGTTACATAATTGAAGGGATGCCGATGACAGTTGCGCCAACTAAAGGTTCATTGGCGCAGCCAGTGTGCATTATGGAGCCGGTTTTTACAAAGCAAATTAATAAACAATGTTCTCAGTCCCACCATTCGATACTCTTCATAATTCGCATTTTTCAAACTGTGCTCATTTGCTATCTAAGTTAGTGCCTACACACCTGGTTATTTCCTCTAGCCGTACGACCGGCTCTGTGGACGTACGAGTTGACATCAAGCGGCGCGTCGAAATTTATCACGTTGGAGACGTGTTGGAAGTCAATACCACGTGACACGCCGGACTCCTTATCTCGTTTGCGTTTTGATGTTTGCTGAAAAACGATTATATTGAGCACTGTGTTCTGATCTATGAAATTAAAAGTTTACGGAACCGACACCCGGCAAGGAATAAGGTGTTTTTCACCAGCATCCAAGAATTGGAGGACAGTGTAGGGCGGACACTCGCAGCTGAACAAATGTTTCACGCGGTGGAAAAAATATTAGTTCCTGATTTGGTTGTTGTGGTACTACACCAAAATTTCCGCCTTACCAATTTTTCACTGCTAAGTAAGCCTGTCCGGCCCATCTCTTTATTTATTGTGGTCCTTTAAGGGTGAACCATTCATTTTATGACTTTGATTACCCAGTCTGTTGTTCAGTTGCAACCAAAACAATACGAACATATTGTTAGACAAAAACGGTACTTTTTATGATTACGCATTTACGCAAGCAAGGCACAGAAAATACGCACGCACGCAAAATACACCCTTAGGGTGGTAAGGCGGAATTTTTGGTGATAGTACCGTGTTACTTAGTTTCTGATACCCAAATCCGTAAGGTATGAGACAGTTGAGTATTATTTTATTATTCATTAGATTTTATTATAAGACATTACCAGCTTCTTCTATGCATTAAACAACATTTAAATTTAAGTAGTAATTACCTTTTTCTTCTTACTCCTCTCTTCTATCGGCAGGATTCCTCCATCAGGTTTCTCCAGGGCCTTCTCATCGGAGGCGATGATGATCTGGTAGCGGCCTCGATTGAACTGATCGACTGATAGACACCTGACGGCCGCAGGCAGCTCGGAGTTCAAGACACAGGAGCCGATTTTGAACTGTTCTAAGTAGAGTTTTAATCTGGAATAAAGATAAGTACCTAGTCAAGTAACAACCAACTGACACATACATCCAGACCCCACACTAGGATTCCCTGTGTCGTGGGTATTTATCAGAAACTATGAGTACCATGTTACCGAAATGTACTCGCCTCGCCTTATGGTTTATCGTAAAAATACCTCGGACGGCTTTTGCAATATCTTATTTAGTTATTCCCGCAAAGTGCAAATTCCTAAAGGAAAATCTCCAAAGTCAAAGTCAAAAATATCATTGGAATAGAAGGCAGGGTCACTACCACCACTGCTGCACCAGTACCTACTCTCATTTGGTAGATGACTACTCTATACACTGCATAGTCATGGTAAACTGCATTATTATTGGGAAAAGTGACCACATACTCTTAGAGCACTAATAGAAGATAAGGCTTACTTGTAACACCTATCCACAGTCCTGACAAAAATAATGGTCTTTCCTCGGATCAAGTTCAGTTTCAACAATGCATACAATATGGCTGCTTTATCATCCTCTTCGGCAAATAAATGGTAATGCTGCAGTTGTGACGATGGCGCCAGCTCTGGTTCCTCGAGTTTGAGGGTCACAGGGTTGCGGAGGGCTATCTTCTTGAGGCTTAGCACGTCTTCTGATAAGGTGGCTGATGCTAGCACAGCTTGGTAGATTTTTGGCATGTGGCTATAGGAACAAAATGAGTGTTCGTGAGTTTGAAGTAAGCTTATGAATACTTATCTCGAAATTATCATATAAATAATAATATGCCGACAATTATTTACATGGAGTGATTGCTTTTTAGTTCAAGTTTGTATAAAATAGTGCTGAAACTAGCATTTGAATGGCTATAATGACGTCATGGTATGGCCCCATGGCGTAGCTTCACCTAGTTTCTAAGACGTTTCAAAGTGATTTTATTGAAATAATGTCTGCAGTCAGCTTTATCTTGGTAATCCTTCATTAGGCCAGTGGCAAGGTTGAGGAATGGTGGCCATGAAAAGAGCCAATGACTATTGGTGAGTACTCCTTTAATGTACATGTCATAATATAATTTACCGCTTCTAAGAAATGTTGGTTTCCACATGCTGTTTTCTTTCATTGTTTGAGAGCATTATTATTGTACACAGCAGTATAATGTAAAACTTTATGCTATTTACCCCAACAACTCTTTGATTTCATCTTCATAACCGAAAGAGAATATCAGATCGGCTTCATCCACCACCATCACAGCAAGGTCATCCTTCAACCTCATGTTATTCTCCTTCAGATGAGCCAGAGCTCTCGATGGAGTGGCAACTACAATGTCAGGTTTGTCAGATAGAAGGGACTTTTGTATCTGTGTGTCTCCACTTGATGAAATATCGATGCATCTGACTTCTCGGGCACATTTGATTGTTAGATCCCCGATAACTGAAGCAATCTAGAAAAAGTAATATCTGTTACTTTATCTGTATGAGATGATGTAGGTAGGGCTAAGGTAATGGTAAGATGATAGTGACTTTTATATTATTTCTGTTGTAGACAAAACTCTTGTACAGTGTTTACCAACAGTTTAACACCTGGTAGAAAGAATCTGAGGAGATGCATTGGAAAGCGCAGAGGGAACTGCCTTGAGGGAACAAGATGGACCTAATAAAGGATGCTGTTGGAGCTACACAAGATTGGTTGGAGCTACATTCAGCAGTATAATGTCGATAAGAGCGAAAATAAGTGTTGAATAGAATAGAATACAATTTATTTTCAAACAAAACTTACACATTAAACATGACATGACAAATATAAAAAAAATTAAAAAAAAAATGGTGTAAGTATTGTAGAAAAATTGGCTCTGCCTCAGCATGAGTTGGTTGACTAGCAGGCTAGCAAGTAACCAGTTAGTTGAATAGTTTTCCTTTTGGTTTTACACTATGTGTTTGAATTTCTTATGCAATTATGGCATGTGAGCCTTATCAATGCAGTTATCACTGCCATCTAGGTAAGGCAAGAGTAAATAGATGCCTTCTGAACCTCCATGCTCCATCATCAACCACATCATATCTTCCCACCAGGTGAGACAGTGGTCAATGTTGGTATATTCGAGATATTAAAAAAAACTATGGATATGCATTGCAGACCAGTCAAATGTGCCTGTCATTTCAATGACTGTCTGACCCTCGACTGACTTGAAAAACTAGGTGGCCTTTTGTCCCGACATGGGGTCATCAGTTGAGAGACCTCACCCTTCAAACCGGAACACTACATTACAAGCATTGCTGAAAGATTCTAATAATAAGAAAATCTAGTTATGTTATACTTTACCTGCCCACACAGCTCCTTGCTCGGTGACAGTATGAGTGCTCTGATACTCTGACATGAGGTTGTATTCTTGAGGTTCAGTATCTTCTGAATGACAGGTATTGTGAATGCAGCTGTCTTGCCAGAGCCAGTTCGAGCCCTCATCAGCAGGTCCTTGCCTTCCAGCAGCAGTGGTATGGCCGTCTCTTGGATCAGTGTAGGTTCCGACCATGATAGTTGGGAGATGGCCTGAAATTTTCAAAAAGATGTTCAGTATGTGCATAATAAATTATGAATTATGTGTACTACTGATGTAGTAGATAATTAGCTTCCTAAAGAATCCTAGTGTGGGCTCAGGACTATGTATGTGACTGTTGGGAGACACAGCAAGAAGAAGAAACTGTTGGGTGTTATTTATTTACTTTAACTCTGAACTTTAAATTATGATTTCTTGAAAACTATATATTCAATCGTAAAAAGCCATTTGTACAGGCATCTAGACATAATTGCCCGTCGGTACAAGTATTGGTATCTAGAAAATCTTGCAGAATCTTAAAGAATCATAAAAGTATAGACCCAAGTTCAACTGTAGACCTTTTTTTTCTTCTCTCTAGGGCAGGATATTAAACACATTGTGCTCACATTTTGTTAGATTAGAGGATAATAACCTAAAGCACGTTGAAACTATGTAAATTGCGTTTATTTACCTTTAAAATGCGGTCATCCAATTCCATTTCGTGAAACATAACCTTTTTTTCTTCTCCCATAGTTGCACTGTAATATTTATTGAAAACTTTTAGTCGTATCAATCAATACTTTTCCCCTAGAAACAGCAGCAACTGCCTAGTTTTAATGATCGATTGGTTTTTCGTAAACACCAGATAAAATCAAAATCCAACGTGCTCATCAATCACAAACCGTGGACCGTGGTCACAGATTATATAGTACTATCTGGTATATACAAAATTACTCTATGAGTACTATGTACGTAGTACTCTTAGTAGTCTGTGGTACTTTGTATTGTTCCAAAGAGACTAAAAAACTTTGGTGTCATTCATTCGTTGTCAATATTGTCATTTGTTTGTCAATTTTGTCATAGAAACTCTGAGATAATAACGTCACAATTCCGTGTACGTCAGAGCAGCAGGAACACCGACATTAGGCAAGAGCTTCTGGACTCCTGACCATGCCATCATTTAGTGATGAATTTGTCATTTATTTGTATTTATTTGCCAGAATTTGTACCGGTTTATGAAATTATGTTCAGTTCAGTTTCCTGCTGGCTTGACGTCAACGTAGCAGGAACAATTCTGTATCTAGTAAACCGCTGCACATTTTATTAAACTAAGTATACCATCATTTAGTGCCTAATTTGTCATGTCTACCTACCATTTGTCATCAAATTTTGGTTCAGTAGAAGCTCCCGTCTAATGTCGGTGTTCCTGTTGCCCTGACGTACACGCAAAGTGAGCATGATGCTCAGTTCGGATTCCAGGCAGGTGTATCGACTGAAAGTGCCATTTTAAGCCTGAAACACACTGTCAGGTACTATACCGATAGAAAGACGCCGATTTACGCTTGCTTCTTAGATCTCTCTAAAGCATTCGACAGAGTTTCTTATCAGCTTCTTTGGGATAAACTTGATAAAATTCTGCCAGTGGAACTTGTCAATTTATTTAAGCATTGGTATGATAACCAGCAGAATAGTGTCAGATGGTCAAATGAAAGTTCGGATGTGTACAAGTTGGAATGCGGAGTTAGACATGGTGGACTTACATCACCTAAGCTTTTCAACTTGTACATGAACGAACTAATTGTTGAACTCAGCAACAGACATGCAGGATGCTCCATAGATGGTGTTATGGTAAATAATATAAGCTACGCAGATGATATGGTGTTGCTGAGTCCATCAATAAGTGGCCTGAGAGATCTCCTTAATATTTGTGAGGAATATGCTAAAAGACACGGACTAATATATAATACTAAAAAGAGTGAAGTAATGGTATTTACAGGGGGGAATAACAAGGCTCCGGAGAGTGTTCCGCCAGTAAAATTAAATGGAAAAGAACTGAATGTTGTCAGTCAGTTTAAATATTTAGGGCACATTGTTACATACGACCTGAAGGATGATTTTGATATCGAAAGGGAACGTAGGGCGCTACCGGTAAGAGGCATCATGGTAGCCCGTAGGTTTGCTCAGTGTTTAGTACCCGTTAAAGTTACACTTTTCAAAACCTTCTGACAATACTTTTACACGAGCAGCCTATGGGTTAGGTACACGCAAAAGTCTCTTATGCCCTGCGTATCCAGTACAATAACATCTTTAGAATGCTTTTGGGACTGCCTCGATTCTGCAGCGCTTCTGGAATGTTCGCGGATGCTAGGGTAGATGGGTTCGCAGCGGTAATCCGCAAATGTATAGCATCTCTAATGAGCAGAGTCAGAGGCAGTCACAACAGCATACTGAATACAATATCGGTAAAGTACGACTGCCCCATACTTCACCACTGGGTAATACTTTAGGTAAAGACTTTAATAATTTAATTGCTCATTATTCATTATATATTATGTTATGTACCTTACCTACCTATTTTTCTGATATGCTATAGACTAAGTTGTCTGCAATAAAGATTTATTATTGTTATTATAAAAAAAGTGCGCAGTAGTATCGCTCGAACGAGTGAAATGAATGCAAGGTTAATATCAATGTCAATGTCAACAATGAAAGATTTAAGGTGAAATACTTTTTTTTGGGAGTTTAATGAAATCTACCAAAGCGTGGCATATTATTTTTTAAATATGTACATACATACTATCGACGCAGCTTGTATTAGCGTTGGCTACGCGGTAGCAAAGATATTAGAGAGAAATCCATGGTCAAAGCCTGCCTGCCTACCCACCCAGCTTGCTTGTATTAATATCAGTTTCTCAGAGGGGTACTCTGGGAAACTGATATTAATTTTACAAAATAATGTTAAAGCTTTGTTGTACAGTTACAACATTATTAAGTAATGTACAAAAGCTGTGTTGGCTTAGTGGGAGGTGTGGGAATTTGACTTTTCGATCCAAAGGTCGTGGGTTGTAATCCGGTCGTGCACCGAAGAGTTTCACTGCTCGAAAGATAAATTTAGAAAACGTATTGGCCATTCTCCGGCCAACTAAGCCGAGAAGATGATATTTAGTGGCTCAGGCACTACTGTGGCGGAATAAAACACTGCTTCCATCACATTGTAGATTTATTTAATTGTTACAGATTCTAGCGCCTTTTTGGTGACATCTTGCTTTTCAGTTTTTGGAGAGAAGGGAAAAGGAAAGTGGGAGAACATTAGTGTTGCAACCTATGAAACAGTGTTGCCGTCTCTAGTACTAAAATTACCTAACAAAGTATCCGCGACATCCTCCCCACGCACGATAAAACAGAACACAAAAATTACATTTCAATAAGAGCTAAACATTCTGATACCTTCACAGAATGGTCTTATTACAAAAATAAAATAAAACTAAATAATCATGATACAGAGTGTATCGAGTCAACAAAAATATAAGTATGTACCTAGCCAGATAGGTAAGTCACAATAGGTACAATATCTCAATACATTATCATGTCAAAATCTAGTAAATATTATAACAAAACATGTTCTCTCTTGCGTTTCTAATTTCAGTAAATTCTGGTAATACAATAATCCTAATCTAAACAATTGCAATGGAATTATAAACATTATGTCACATTGTTATTAAATTATTCATTTCCAATTATTCATAATATTAAAATTATAGGTACATACCACAATAGTTGTTCTACTTAGTCAATAAATTATTTCTAATATGTCATACATACAATTTGTCATGAATTCTTAAATATAAAATTATATGAACATATTCCTTTCAAGTCAACTATTATTCATGTACATCTACATTACACTGCATCATGTTTATCATAAGTCAAGAAATTATATACCTATATATTATGTTTGTCACCACAATTATACACAATATCTTATTATAAGGCATATATCACAGATAACTGTTCATCATCATGTAAGAACCTATTCTAAAATATAGCTGGAAGCGCATAGGTAATACAAAACAAACAACCAAACCAATGGAATACTCTAATTAGTCTAAGTACCTCTGCGGTACTTTTACTGTTCTACCATGTCTAGTGGTGGCTGAAAGCGGTTGAGCGTAATCGGACAAGTCTGAGTTCAAAATTGCATCCGGACCAACATCCCCGCTGCTTGAGCTAGTCTCAGGCTTACCTCCGTCGTTTGTAGTCGCTCTACGCCACTCATCCGTGACCGCCGTCAACTCTAATGGATATAGCCTTTGGCAAGCTCTTACACACTCGCCGGTCGCAGTCTGTACCCTGGCGACTCTGCTGTATCCATCAGCACCTGTTAAAAATTCCTTTATAATTCCTAATGGCCAGTACAATCTCTTTGAATCAGTCTCTATGAGTACAATGTCATTGACCTTTGGAAAGTTAGGCTTGCACCTGTCCCTACTACATATTACAGATAGGTATTCGTTTCTAAAACGTTGTCGGAAGTCCGCTCTTAGTTTATTCATATACTGGTAACGAATAGCAAGATTTCTTGAATCTAGTTGGTCAAAGTCAGGTGTGTCACTAGAAGGTAAGTTATGTAAAAACATCATTGGAGTTAGGGGTTTCAAGGCATCATCATCAGTTGCTACATAAGTCAAGGGTCGGCTATTGATGACTGATTCACAGTCACACAGTAGAGTAGACAGCTCTATCCATGTTACAGACTCCT
This sequence comes from Anticlea derivata, assembly GCA_947579855.1. Lineage (NCBI taxonomy): Eukaryota > Metazoa > Arthropoda > Insecta > Lepidoptera > Geometridae > Anticlea > Anticlea derivata. Next base: position 11,737,643 of record OX388269.1, read on the forward strand.
TACCTAAGATTCTACGTAGCATTTCCTTTACCACCTTAATGAGTCTTTCCCACCATCCTCCCCACCACGGAGCTCTTGGCGGCGAAAATCGCCATTTGATGGGCGAAGGCATAGCGGCGGTTGCAGCCTCAACTTCGGTCCAATCGACTTCCTTCAATAGGTTTGCTGCACCCTGAAAATTACTACCACAATCTGTGTAAATGACATTCATGCGACCTCTTCGAGCTATAAAACGACGTAGAGCCATCAGAAAGCTTATTGTTGACAAGGATTCTACCAACTCTAGATGTACTGCTCTATAAGTAGCACATGTGAACAGTACTATCCAGCATTTCTCTTGGTTTCGAAGATAAAGCGGTCCAGCAAGATCAATTCCCGTCACCTGAAATGCAGCAGTTGCTTCTATTCTAGCCGCGGGCAACGGCGCTTCGGGAACATCATAATGTTTACTCTTGTCCCTTTTACATATGACGCACCTCGACACAGTACTTTTGCCAAGACGTCTTATGTTCAAAATCCAGAAATCATTTCTAAGATTTGACAATAAGAGCTGTGTCCCTGCATGATTAAGTTTTTCGTGTCTTTGTCGTACAAGCCGTTGCACGATTTCATTCCTTCCAGGTAACAGGACTGGATTCACGAAATTCTTATCTTCCTGACTCAACTCTAATCTCGTCCTTACTCTTCTGATTCCTTCGTCATCCATGTTTGTGTTCAAATTCTTAGGTAGCCTTTCTTTTGTAAAGTTTTCTTTCTGCAACAGCTTTATCAATGAATTCTCTGCATTTATATATTCATCATTTGTTATATTATCTCGCTGTACATTGAACTTTCTTCTTACTTTACAACTCATGCGTAAAATCCATGCTACTAGTCTGACAATCCGATTGTACTTAGAAAAATACATAAGCCTCTGACTAAATGGAGCTTCTATTGCATCAGTACAAACCACAGCATTCTTTACAATTTCTTCGCGCGCCATCTCTTCACATGTCTCATTGAGTTCTCCAATGCTTGATTTAGGCCAATCTTCAATTTTGGACTTGAGCCAGTTTGGACCTTCCCACCATCGACTTTCCAAAAGCTTTCTTGCATTACATCCACGCGATGGTAGGTCAGCAGGATTATGCTCACCGGGCAGATGGTGCCAATCGCTGCGATTTGTGTTTTTGCATATTTCTTCCACTCTGTTAGACACAAATTGTTTCCATTGTGCTTGTCTTCTTATCCATGTCAAGACTACAGCTGAATCTGTCCAGAAATAGACCTTGTAGTTCTTACATTGGGCCAGTAATTCAGATTCAATAACTTCCCTGTACAATCTAGATGCAATAAGTGCACCCATAAGTTCTAGCCTCGGAAGAGTCATTTTCTTGTTAGCTGGAGCTACTCTACTCTTTGCTAAAATAAGTTGTACATGTACCTTCTTGTTTTGCTCTGTTCTCACAAACACACAACCCGCATAGGCTGTCTGGCAGGCATCACTGAATATGTGCAAACTTGTCTCACATTCTTCTAGAGGTACAACTGATATTCGTCTTGAAAAATGACATTGATTGATCAAGTGAGCTGTTTTCCACCAATTCTTAAATTCATGAGCCAAATCCGTGGGTATTTCCTGGTCCCATTCTATATTGTTCTCCCAGATCTTTTGCATAATAAGTTTAGGTATCAACGTTGCAGGGCAAACTAATCCCAATGGGTCAAACACATGTTGAGCCACAGAGAACACATACCTCTTTGTTATCTTCTCCGGTAGAGTTTTATTGATGTTCACATTACATTGCATGGTATCTTGTAATGTGTTCCAGGTCATCCCCAGGACTGAAACATCAACTGTGTCGTCTATTCTATGAGGAGCAGTCACCCATCCACGCAGATCAAATCTAGCCTTCGTCATAATGATCTTAGATTCTGAAATGAAGGTGTTCAGCTCATCAACAGTGTCAAAACTCGTTACACAGTTGTCGACATAAAATGTGTGTTTCAATTTAGTAGCAGTATTCTTGTAGGCCTCTGAACACTTATCTAAGTGGTAATTTATTGTTGCGCTCAACAAAAATGGACTACAAGTAATTCCAAAAACTACTCTCTTATGTCTGTATGTCACTATCTTATCACAGGTCTCTATATTTTCCCACCACAAGAATTTTAAATAGTCTCTGTCGTTTTCTTCAACAGATATCTGTAAAAATGCTTGTTTAATATCAGAGACAACTCCATAAGTACCTTTTCTAAACTGTATTAATAATTTCGGTAACAATTCTATCATATTAATACCTTTATCCAAGCAACCGTTCAGTGACCACCCATTCTTGTCCTTGGTGGAAGCATCATACACAGGGCGCACACGGGTTGAAGTACTAGATGGTTTTATGACACAGTGATGTGGCAAATAGTGACCAATTTCTTTACTATCATCTGTAACCTTCTCAATGATATCATCCTTCTTCCATGTTTGTAGGACATGATTATAAGTTTCTAGGTTACCTGTCGACTTCAACTTCTTTGTTGTCGTTTCCAGCCTCTTAGATGCAACTTCATAGTTAGTGTTGAGCCTCGGACACCCTTCCTTCCATAGCAGCGAGACTTCATAGCGTCCTTGTGCATTCACTGAAATGTTATTATTAAACACTCTTAAAATCTCTGTTTCAGTAATATCTTTACACTGCTTTTCATAGGGGTCTTGAATTCCCAATAACTCCACACTCCACAAATCAGAAAGATTTGTTTTTGAAAAGCATGAAACACTTGTAGTGTTGACTGTACTTTTTGTATGTATTGGGCCTTGTAATGTCCATCCTAAATTGGTGTTGACAGCTATCAAGTTGTCATCTAAATGAACCAATTGTTCGGTAATAATGGACCCAAGGTAATCAGACCCAATCAGGAGACTTATTTCAGTGTCTGCAAATTCTAAATCACTGATCTTTATATTTAAGTCTCGCAATTTCTTCAATAGTGTCACATTCTTAACTTTTGGTAGGTGCCCGCATAACTCAGTCTGCCCTAATGCTTGAATCTTAGTTATAAAGGTGTCTTCCAAATTGCTCACCTGAATTTCAAAACATTTGTATACCTCAGCTGGTTGTTCTACACCTCCAAATAACATGTGACCTATTTTCTCTGTGCCAGTCGGCTGCAGTCCCAATTCCTTGACCACTGCAGCTTTCACATACGACCTCTGTGCTCCGCTGTCCAATAATGCCCTCACCTTCTTACTCTTCCCTTCATAGGTGACATTCACAATCAGCGTCTGTAATAGAGTCGTAGTATTAATTCTGGCACACACTAAAACATTCTCAGATGTCCTAGCACCACCACTCTTAATATGTACATCTGGACATAAAATAACATAGTGACGTTTCTCACAAGATATGCATTTAACAAAGGTTTTACATCTATTCGCCATGTGCCCCTTCCTCAGACATATGTAGCAACAGCCTTTCTTCTTTATAGCCTCCTTTTTTTCATCCAAAGACATCTTACTAGCTCTGCCACACTCAAATACACTGTGTCCACCTTTATCACAAAAACAACAATTATTACTATTAGTATTAATGGAAATATCCTTACTAAAGTTTGATCTTGTGTTGGACACCAGTGCCGCTGCTGTCGGCATACTGCTGGCTGACTTGCTGTGGAGAAAGGGATTAGTGCCGGAACAACCAAAATCAGACCTTGCCAACTTGATACGCTCTTCCGTGTCCACCTCAGATTTAATGAAATTTAACAATTTAGCTAGTTGGTTAGCTGATTGATCTGTATTTGCCCGGTTCCAGGCCACCAACAATGACTCTGGAATGGCAGACTCTACCAAAGGATACAAAATAGTTTCATATTTTTGTTTGACAATGCCTAAAGTCTCTAATGAGTGCAAATAAGTTGATAATTTATCATACAAAGCTCTAACAGATACCTTATCTTTGTTATGATTGAGGACCAAGCTCAACAATTGTCGCACATAGACCTGAATAAGAAGATCCTCCCGCCCATACCTCGCCTTCAGCTGCTCGATGGCTTTGTCATAATTGTCAGCGGATGGGGGAAAACTCTCCACAAGTGCTAGTGCGTTGCTGCCCTCCTTCATTGCTTGAACCAGGTATTGAAATTTGTCTTCTTTGTTCATTGCAGCATCCTCATGAATCTTATTAAATTGGCCCCAAAATCCCAACCAATTCTTCAGGTCATCATCAAATTGTCTGAGTTCGATACGTGGCAGCTTGAAATTTCTCATTTGGATTGTATCTTTCGTCTTCTCCTTTCTCGAATCTAATTTTGACGAAATGCCGGTCTGAGCCAAAGATCTAATTTTGCACCATCGGTATTGGTAGGTCTCCGAAGTGTCTACTTCTACCGAATACCTCTCTTCGTTAAAGTCCTCTGATTTTAGCATTCTATCCTGAACCAAGCCGTCCACTTGTTGTAATCTTGTAATTTTCTCTTGAAGATAATCCAAGTCTATGACGGCTTGTGTAAAGTCTCGTTTGTCCAAATGCGCCTCCAAAGTTGTAGCGGTCCTGCTAAACAGCCTTCTTAGCTGCTCCCGTTCCCGAGTTTCTCTTAATGCCGCGGCGGCTTCCATTTCGTGTGATCTGATTGTATCTGGCTAACAAAAACTTACAATCTTAACCTCGTGTCTCAGAAAAATGGCGGTCACACCGCACCGGTTACACCGCACACGAGGCTATATTTCACACGATACCAGCGACGGACAAAACTCGGAGAACTTCTTCTTAGGCGCTTTTCCTCACGGTCGCCATATTATGTGGCGGAATAAAACACTGCTTCCATCACATTGTAGATTTATTTAATTGTTACAGATTCTAGCGCCTTTTTGGTGACATCTTGCTTTTCAGTTTTTGGAGAGAAGGGAAAAGGAAAGTGGGAGAACATTAGTGTTGCAACCTATGAAACAGTGTTGCCGTCTCTAGTACTAAAATTACCTAACAAAGTATCCGCGACAACTACAGTGTCCTTCAGGTTATTAATTTTATATTAAAAGGCAAAGACGTATGTCTATTGTTTCACCATTTTATTTGCAGAGCCCAGAACACAGATCATAAACAGTCACAGAGAGTTATACCAAGAAAACAGATTATCTCAACACAGCCCCTCAATTTGTAGAGGTTTATACCTATATATTTTATACAAATTGAATCTAAGATAATATGAAAATTGTTGACACAGAAATTGTAAGACTACATATTTTAATAAACTTATTAAGACTCTACCTAACTATTTCAATGTAGAATAGCATGTAGACATAGCTGCAGTTAACTCTAAGATAGAATAAAATGAATGTTTACAAACAAAATAAGTTTTTTCTACCTTTAAACATAAAAACATATAACAATAATAACGGATAGTGTTTCTATTTAGCCCTTCAAATAGCAACATCAAGTTAATAAACCACTAAATAAAAACATTACAATCATAATATATTAGCAAGAGAGATACCCATCTAAGGTAGTTAACCTAATACACATTTAATCTTTCACGGAAATATACATGCTTTCTTGCAGGCAATGCCTTTGTGAAAATATCAGATATATTTTCCTCTGTAGGTACATATGATACAGACACAATTCTCTTATTTATTACATCTTTTATGTAATGATATTTAATGTCTATGTGCTTTGAGGCTTTAGTATTTATTTGGTTTTGAATCAATTTAATTGTACTTTGATTATCAATGTAGATGTGAGCTGACACTGTTTTACTATTAAGAAATTCAGAGAGTAGGCCCTTTATGTGTACGAGTTCACTTACTGCATGTGCTCCTGCTATGTACTCTGCCTCAGCTGTTGACAAAGCTGTACATGTCTGCTTTCTGGAAAACCATGATATCAAATTGTTACCTTGATAGATAGCACATCCACTGGTACTTTTCCTGTCAACCTTGTCAGCTGCCCAGTCTGCATCTGAATAAGCCTCTAATTGAGTATGATTACCTGTATTGTTATATAGCAGCCCCTGAAACTGAGTTTCCTTGAGGTATCGTAAGATCCTTTTACCTGCTGTCCATAATTCTTGTGTTGGTTTATCTAGAAATCTACTCAAGTATGATACTGCATAAGTTATATCCGGTCTAGTATTCATTGAGATGTAGAGTAGACATCCCACTAGTTCTTTAAATGGCACTTCAATTATGTTTGAGGATGTTTTTGCATATAAATTTGTTTCCATTGGAGTTTTATTTCCTTTACAGTCTTGCATTTGAAATCTTTCTAAAAGCTTTGTTATCATCTCTGTTTGTTTTATTTCCATTTCATTTTGATTTCTATTTACCTCCAATCCTAGATAGTTCTTAACTTCTCCCAGATCCTTCAGTTTAAATTCCTTTTCCAGCTTCTTTATTATTATATCTTCTTTTCCTAAATATAAAATGTCATCGACATACAATAGTAACCAATTTGGTCCTTTCCCATATAGGCATGAATCATGTTTTGATCGTGTAAATCCTTCTTTTATAATAAACTCATGAAATCGTTTATTCCAACATCTTGGTGCCTCTTTTAATCCATATAAAGCCTTTTTCAATTTAAGCACTTTTCCTTGACTGATGTTTAATCCTTTTGGGCATTTCAGAAAAACATCTACATCCAGATATCCATTCAAAAATGCAGTAGGCACATCAAACTGTTTCAATGGCAAATTTTGTTGTACTGCTAGACTTAGCATCAGCCTTATTGTAGATATTCTGGCTACTGGGGCATAGTTATTCACTGAACTGTTTTGCTGGAAACCTTTTGCAACTAAGCGTGCTTTCTTTGTACCATCTTGTTTTGTTCTAAAGATCCATTTAGTATCTATAGCTTTCATTCCTTTAGGTAAATCTGTTATTTCCCATGTTTCTAATTTTTCAAGGGCATTTAATTCCTTATTAATCTCATTACTCCAACCTTTGCTCATTGCCTCCTCATAATCTTGAGGATCTCCCGATATTAAACAATATGCTGTATATAGCTCATAATCCTCTTGAAATCTACTTGGCTTTTGTATGATTCTTCCTGATCTTGTCTTTTGTTCTGGTATTTCTTCTTCTGTATCCTCATAATCATCACTGTCATTTTCAATTTCTATATTTTCATTTGCTGGTTTCTTTCTGCTATTTTCATCTTCTACAGTTTTCTCAGAATCTTTTTCATTCAACTTTCCACTATTTTCATCTTCATAGTATATCTGATCACTTTCCTTAGTTTTCTTTTCTGTATATTGTATTTGACTTTCATCAAATCTCACATCTCTTGACACAATAATATTGTTGTTTTCAGGATCCCATAGGCGATATCCATTTTGTTGATATCCCACAAATCTCATTTCTTTTGCTCTTTCTTGAAATTTGTCTTGTTTTGGTAATATATGAACCCACACTTTAGATCCAAAAACTCGAAGTCTTGACAAATTCTTGTTTCCAAACATCTTCTCCGCTGGGGTTTGGAAGTTTATTGCTGAGGATGGGCAGCGGTTGATTTGATAGACTGCACATCTAACTGCTTCACCCCACAAAAATTTTGGCAAGCCTGTCTCTATTAACAATGTTCTTGCTCTGTTGTATATAGTTCTATTCATTCGTTCAGCTACACCGTTGGAGCTTGGACTGTATGGATTTGTATACTGTATTATTATTCCTTTTTCCTTGCAAAAATTCTGTATTTTTTCATTTTTGAATTCACCTCTATTATCTGATCTAATCTTCTTCACTTTATTACCTGTTTGCGTTTCTACCCTTTTTATGTATTCTATCAACCTATCAGTTGCTTCATATTTTCTCTTCAATAAGTAAACCTCACAAAAATGAGTAAAATCATCAATGATTGTATGATAGTAAATCTCGCCTGTAGAGTTGGGTGTGGACATTGGTCCAGATATATCAGTATGAATGAGTTCACCAATGCAATGAGAACGTGGTTTCTGAGTAGGATAAAATGGTAATCTAGTTGACTTACCTTTCATGCATGGTTCACACGGAATCTCACTGTACGGCAGTTGCAGTAACCTTAGCTGTTTCCTATTAACATGACCCAATCTCTGATGCCACAAATCTTTTGAAATCAAACATACTTCATTATTGAGTTTCATGTCTATAACATATAACCTGCCTTTCAACCTGCCAATAACTTCATTTACTGAGTTACTTATCGATACACTATCATTGTAAAATTGAACATGAAGTCCCTTCTCTAATAATTTTCTCACTGATAATAAATTGTGTGACAACTTAGGAACAATTAATCCCTCAATATCTATTGATAGACTACTATTATATTCTAATGTTAGTTTACCTCTTTTGTAACATGTTAGATATTGTCCGTTCGCTACATAAATCTTCATCTCTCTGTCCAGTTCTTCAACCTGAGTCATATAAGGTTCATAATTAGCCATAATCAAATGTTCTGTGGCCCCTGAGTCCACTATTAGTTGAACATCACTATCACTAACACAACTGTTATTACATAATGCACTTGCACTACTCGCTGTAAATGACATTTCGTTTTTCCTTGAAGAAGAGGTCTCTTCATCTGCCTGCGCCGCTTGACCTGTCTGCCATGGTGACCTATAGGAGCTTGCACCTCGTCCTCTGTTTGAGTTGCTGTTGCCTCTGGATTGACCCCGTTGTCCTCTCGTTGAAGTCCGACCTCTGTAGTGGCCTCTCACTGGTTGTCCCGTTCTGCACTGGAAGGATTTGTGCCCATTTTTGCCGCATCTGTAGCAGGTCATAAACGTGTGCGTATCTGTTGCTGTGGTTTCATTACCTTTAATCTTCAGTTCAGCATCTAGCAATCTGGATTTGACAAAGTCAACATTCAGTTCTCTATCAATTGTTTCTAATGTTGTGATAACAGTGTCATACTCGGTCGGCAGCGTTAGAAGTAGGTGGCACACCTTATCTGCTTCCTTCAGCGTTGCACCAGTTGACTCTAGTTGTGCTATTAAGTTATCATACTTTAAAAAATGATCTTGTAATTTTTTATCTATACTGGTTTTCATTGATAACATTTTCTTTCTCAGATACAGCTGATTAAATATACTTTTTCTCTCTAGTACCTCTTCCAGGCATTCAAACATTTTTGCTGCCGTTGGGCATTTCTTTATTAATTCGACGAATTTATCGGAGACACATTGGGCAATTATGCTCCGTGCCTTGGCATCTTTCTCTTTATCTATTTGTTCAGTTTTCATAAGAGTGGACTCCAATCCTCTTTCCTCCAAAATTAATTTCATACGAAATTTCCAAACACTGAAATTTGTTCCATCTACCAGCTTTGGTAAATTTGTAACCGAAGTCATCGCCATCCTTAGAATTTTATATTGCTCTTGTTGTTTTCTTCTCTAGAAATACTCCATGTATTTTTTCTCATATTCTTCGGCTTATATTTTTCATGTTGGCGCAGTGGAAGCGTATTAATTTTATATTAAAAGGCAAAGACGTATGTCTATTGTTTCACCATTTTATTTGCAGAGCCCAGAACACAGATCATAAACAGTCACAGAGAGTTATACCAAGAAAACAGATTATCTCAACACAGGTGAGAATAAAAAATCAAGAATAGATGAAATAAAGTTTGTAAAAATTAAAGTTTGTAAACTCTTTATAGGTTAAAATTGTCCCTACCAATGCTGTGTTCGCCTGTTATTGGCTATTGTATCAGTCCTTAGTCTACATAGCTTAATATTGTTGAATGTTTGATACATGTGCTGTTGGCGATCCTATTTAATATATAAATTAAATTAAATAAAGTATAATATTTTTTTTACAATTGCAATACCAGCTAAAGAACGAACATTGAATGAAATGAATGAATGGCCGAATTGGCCGAGTTGTTTTGCTGCTTTCTAGAGATGTCCATCGGGATAAAAAATAGTAAAACTATCGGATCTTTAGTCCAACTTCAATGTTCTTCTCATATATTAGCTGTTTGGATTTTCAAAGGTGCTTTTAGTTCTTAACTAATGACAATTAAAAGTTCGAGTAGGTAGTACCTAGGTCAAGAAAGACATCGATTAGAAGTTCTAACCTTCTAACTTTTTAACCTCATCAAACAAGCCCTGATTTTTATATCTATCGATCTATATCTATACATGTTTTATTGTGATTATTCGTATTGAATTAACGATGTTTTTTTTTCAGAATTTATATTCACGGTTACTTTGTGTTTGATCGATATTCGTTTATGATCGATATTTTAACGATTCTTTACGATTATCGATACATTGATATTATTGCGTGCATCCCTACTGCATTGCATTATTTTCAGTAATACAGTAATTTTACCAATTTTCATTGATTTCGATGGATTTTTGCTTGATCGTCAAAGTTTGTGCAAAAATAACAGTGAATCTCGTTTCCGAAACAACATGGTTAACTCGGGGTTAACCGTAATTATTGTGACAGATCGCAGTTCATTGCCTTATGTAAAACTTGAAATGGTGTTTCTTCCGTGAGTGGCCGAATTATTCAGCAACTTATGCGTGTTTTGTGATTGTGGATCTATAGTGTAGTGTATGGTGCGTCAAAATGTCGAATTCTACGGCGCAAGTGTTGATGAGGAAGGGGAAGAGAGGAGCAGCTGCGTACATACACGCGGACTGCGCTAGCGGGTCACCGCAGCACTTGGGCCCTGTTCTGGACGTTCTGCTGAACCCCAGCAAGGCCATCGACGAGTGGGAGACCATAGACTGGTGCCGCTGGCTGATAGCCGGCGGGAGAACGCCGGACGAATTCGCAGCTGTTGGTGAGTTACATATAACTGTAATCTATACCCTCTCTCTTTGTAGGTTATAGGAACTGTTTATTGAGGCTCTACAACATTGTAGATCCTTATTTTTGCATTACTTGCATGTAATTAAATTTGTAGTACACTCTGACCTTCAATTGTTGATGTCAAGGTGTTGTACTGTTTTGTAGTTGTACATTTTTATTTTACCGTATTTATTATTGTTGCTGTTGAGATAATCTGTTTTCTTGGTATAACTCTCTGTGACTGTTTATGATCTGTGTTCTGGGCTCTGCAAATAAAATGGTGAAACAATAGACATACGTCTTTGCCTTTTAATATAAAATTAATACGCTTCCACTGCGCCAACATGAAAAATATAAGCCGAAGAATATGAGAAAAAATACATGGAGTATTTCTAGAGAAGAAAACAACAAGAGCAATATAAAATTCTAAGGATGGCGATGACTTCGGTTACAAATTTACCAAAGCTGGTAGATGGAACAAATTTCAGTGTTTGGAAATTTCGTATGAAATTAATTTTGGAGGAAAGAGGATTGGAGTCCACTCTTATGAAAACTGAACAAATAGATAAAGAGAAAGATGCCAAGGCACGGAGCATAATTGCCCAATGTGTCTCCGATAAATTCGTCGAATTAATAAAGAAATGCCCAACGGCAGCAAAAATGTTTGAATGCCTGGAAGAGGTACTAGAGAGAAAAAGTATATTTAATCAGCTGTATCTGAGAAAGAAAATGTTATCAATGAAAACCAGTATAGATAAAAAATTACAAGATCATTTTTTAAAGTATGATAACTTAATAGCACAACTAGAGTCAACTGGTGCAACGCTGAAGGAAGCAGATAAGGTGTGCCACCTACTTCTAACGCTGCCGACCGAGTATGACACTGTTATCACAACATTAGAAACAATTGATAGAGAACTGAATGTTGACTTTGTCAAATCCAGATTGCTAGATGCTGAACTGAAGATTAAAGGTAATGAAACCACAGCAACAGATACGCACACGTTTATGACCTGCTACAGATGCGGCAAAAATGGGCACAAATCCTTCCAGTGCAGAACGGGACAACCAGTGAGAGGCCACTACAGAGGTCGGACTTCAACGAGAGGACAACGGGGTCAATCCAGAGGCAACAGCAACTCAAACAGAGGACGAGGTGCAAGCTCCTATAGGTCACCATGGCAGACAGGTCAAGCGGCGCAGGCAGATGAAGAGACCTCCTCTTCAAGGAAAAACGAAATGTCATTTACAGCGAGTAGTGCAAGTGCATTATGTAATAACAGTTGTGTTAGTGATAGTGATGTTCAACTAATAGTGGACTCAGGGGCCACAGAACATTTGATTATGGCTAATTATGAACCTTATATGACTCAGGTTGAAGAACTGGACAGAGAGATGAAGATTTATGTAGCGAACGGACAATATCTAACATGTTACAAAAGAGGTAAACTAACATTAGAATATAATAGTAGTCTATCAATAGATATTGAGGGATTAATTGTTCCTAAGTTGTCACACAATTTATTATCAGTGAGAAAATTATTAGAGAAGGGACTTCATGTTCAATTTTACAATGATAGTGTATCGATAAGTAACTCAGTAAATGAAGTTATTGGCAGGTTGAAAGGCAGGTTATATGTTATAGACATGAAACTCAAAAATGAAGTAAGTTTGATTTCAAAAGATTTGTGGCATCAGAGATTGGGTCATGTTAATAGGAAACAGCTAAGGTTACTGCAACTGCCGTACAGTGAGATTCCGTGTGAACCATGCATGAAAGGTAAGTCAACTAGATTACCATTTTATCCTACTCAGAAACCACGTTCTCATTGCATTGGTGAACTCATTCATACTGATATATCTGGACCAATGTCCACACCCAACTCTACAGGCGAGATTTACTATCATACAATCATTGATGATTTTACTCATTTTTGTGAGGTTTACTTATTGAAGAGAAAATATGAAGCAACTGATAGGTTGATAGAATACATAAAAAGGGTAGAAACGCAAACAGGTAATAAAGTGAAGAAGATTAGATCAGATAATAGAGGTGAATTCAAAAATGAAAAAATACAGAATTTTTGCAAGGAAAAAGGAATAATAATACAGTATACAAATCCATACAGTCCAAGCTCCAACGGTGTAGCTGAACGAATGAATAGAACTATATACAACAGAGCAAGAACATTGTTAATAGAGACAGGCTTGCCAAAATTTTTGTGGGGTGAAGCAGTTAGATGTGCAGTCTATCAAATCAACCGCTGCCCATCCTCAGCAATAAACTTCCAAACCCCAGCGGAGAAGATGTTTGGAAACAAGAATTTGTCAAGACTTCGAGTTTTTGGATCTAAAGTGTGGGTTCATATATTACCAAAACAAGACAAATTTCAAGAAAGAGCAAAAGAAATGAGATTTGTGGGATATCAACAAAATGGATATCGCCTATGGGATCCTGAAAACAACAATATTATTGTGTCAAGAGATGTGAGATTTGATGAAAGTCAAATACAATATACAGAAAAGAAAACTAAGGAAAGTGATCAGATATACTATGAAGATGAAAATAGTGGAAAGTTGAATGAAAAAGATTCTGAGAAAACTGTAGAAGATGAAAATAGCAGAAAGAAACCAGCAAATGAAAATATAGAAATTGAAAATGACAGTGATGATTATGAGGATACAGAAGAAGAAATACCAGAACAAAAGACAAGATCAGGAAGAATCATACAAAAGCCAAGTAGATTTCAAGAGGATTATGAGCTATATACAGCATATTGTTTAATATCGGGAGATCCTCAAGATTATGAGGAGGCAATGAGCAAAGGTTGGAGTAATGAGATTAATAAGGAATTAAATGCCCTTGAAAAATTAGAAACATGGGAAATAACAGATTTACCTAAAGGAATGAAAGCTATAGATACTAAATGGATCTTTAGAACAAAACAAGATGGTACAAAGAAAGCACGCTTAGTTGCAAAAGGTTTCCAGCAAAACAGTTCAGTGAATAACTATGCCCCAGTAGCCAGAATATCTACAATAAGGCTGATGCTAAGTCTAGCAGTACAACAAAATTTGCCATTGAAACAGTTTGATGTGCCTACTGCATTTTTGAATGGATATCTGGATGTAGATGTTTTTTCTGAAATGCCCAAAAGGATTAAACATCAGTCAAGGAAAAGTGCTTAAATTGAAAAAGGCTTTATATGGATTAAAAGAGGCACCAAGATGTTGGAATAAACGATTTCATGAGTTTATTATAAAAGAAGGATTTACACGATCAAAACATGATTCATGCCTATATGGGAAAGGACCAAATTGGTTACTATTGTATGTCGATGACATTTTATATTTAGGAAAAGAAGATATAATAATAAAGAAGCTGGAAAAGGAATTTAAACTGAAGGATCTGGGAGAAGTTAAGAACTATCTAGGATTGGAGGTAAATAGAAATCAAAATGAAATGGAAATAAAACAAACAGAGATGATAACAAAGCTTTTAGAAAGATTTCAAATGCAAGACTGTAAAGGAAATAAAACTCCAATGGAAACAAATTTATATGCAAAAACATCCTCAAACATAATTGAAGTGCCATTTAAAGAACTAGTGGGATGTCTACTCTACATCTCAATGAATACTAGACCGGATATAACTTATGCAGTATCATACTTGAGTAGATTTCTAGATAAACCAACACAAGAATTATGGACAGCAGGTAAAAGGATCTTACGATACCTCAAGGAAACTCAGTTTCAGGGGCTGCTATATAACAATACAGGTAATCATACTCAATTAGAGGCTTATTCAGATGCAGACTGGGCAGCTGACAAGGTTGACAGGAAAAGTACCAGTGGATGTGCTATCTATCAAGGTAACAATTTGATATCATGGTTTTCAAGAAAGCAGACATGTACAGCTTTGTCAACAGCTGAGGCAGAGTACATAGCAGGAGCACATGCAGTAAGTGAACTCGTACACATAAAGGGCCTACTCTCTGAATTTCTTAATAGTAAAACAGTGTCAGCTCACATCTACATTGATAACCAAAGTACAATTAAATTGATTCAAAACCAAATAAATACTAAAGCCTCAAAGCACATAGACATTAAATATCATTACATAAAAGATGTAATAAATAAGAGAATTGTGTCTGTATCATATGTACCTACAGAGGAAAATATATCTGATATTTTCACAAAGGCATTGCCTGCAAGAAAGCATGTATATTTCCGTGAAAGATTAAATGTGTATTAGGTTAACTACCTTAGATGGGTATCTCTCTTGCTAATATATTATGATTGTAATGTTTTTATTTAGTGGTTTATTAACTTGATGTTGCTATTTGAAGGGCTAAATAGAAACACTATCCGTTATTATTGTTATATGTTTTTATGTTTAAAGGTAGAAAAAACTTATTTTGTTTGTAAACATTCATTTTATTCTATCTTAGAGTTAACTGCAGCTATGTCTACATGCTATTCTACATTGAAATAGTTAGGTAGAGTCTTAATAAGTTTATTAAAATATGTAGTCTTACAATTTCTGTGTCAACAATTTTCATATTATCTTAGATTCAATTTGTATAAAATATATAGGTATAAACCTCTACAAATTGAGGGGCTGTGTTGAGATAATCTGTTTTCTTGGTATAACTCTCTGTGACTGTTTATGATCTGTGTTCTGGGCTCTGCAAATAAAATGGTGAAACAATAGACATACGTCTTTGCCTTTTAATATAAAATTAATAGTTGCTGCTAAGCTGACGCCGCATGGGACAGGAAGATGAAAGGAGTTGGGCAGACCTATGCCAAAGTCGGCACACAGACTTAAAAAAATGGGATGGTCTGTGTCAACTGACTGTTAGCGATCCATCCTTACTATAGTCTTTTTATATTTTATGACCTAAGATCTTGTCTTAGCAACTAGCACAAAGGGAAACATAAAATATGTTGTTTACCTGTCTGAATAAAAGGCCAATTTATTGTATTATTTATTACCATATTACAGGCTATGCCTAGTTTGGGATCAATTGACCGTGTGTAATATGTCTGGAATATTTATTATTATTACCTGAGATGCTTGCTTTTTTCAACAGTATTTAATATTATTATATATATAACACAAACAAGCGGAAACAAACAAACAAGTGGGTACTAACTTAAGTTTTAATATTTTTTCCTTATTCTAATGTCAATGGAGCACTTGCAACAATTAAAGTTAACAATACATATAATTGTTTTGTTTTACTTCCTATATAAACAAACCACTTTGGCCAACACATCTCTCCACAAAAAGGGAGCAAGTTATTAAGCCTTTTATAGATATGTACCTATCTTTGTAAGCTTGACCTTAATAAATAAATAAATAATTTATTCATAAGATTGATAAGGTACACAAAAATTTACAGGTTAATGGTCATTTTTACATATAGGTAGATATTACATAGGAGCCTGAACTAGGTAATCCTGTGTTTCAGGCGAGAAGAACACATTTAATTAGAAAATTATCAAAAAATCACAAATTGAACAGCTTTTAGTTACTAGGTAGGTATAAAAACATTTATAATTAGAGTTATATTAGGTGATACCAACTCATATCACCTACTAAACTTACTTATTTAACTATATTTTAAACTAATCCTAAAATTGAAACTAAGCTTATAAGATAAATAAATCTGAAATATCTACAGAGCATATAGATAGCATAAGTTATTTTATTACAACTAACAAATTATCTGTATCATCGTAGGACATACTTCTTCTTTGACTGGCCTCATAGCTCAGTTGGTAGTAACTCTGCCTTCTGCGCTAGAGGTTGCGGGTTAGATTCCCACGCTTGACTAACATTTGTGACTAACACAGATGTTTGTTCTGTGTCTGGGTGTTAAATATATATCTATAATGTATTTATTAATTGACTGGTATAGTACAGGTTATGCCTAGTTAGGGATCAGTTGATCATGTGAATATGTCCAGAATATTTTTTTTATTTATACTTAAGTAAGGCATCCTTAATGGTTGTACTTTATGGTTCTATGTAATGATGTAAACTGATTGTAAAGCTAGTGCTTTGTTTAATAACTATGTTTGTTAAATCTATAATATTAAATCTGCTCAAGATTTTCAAATCCGCGTATTTCCGACCAGGGCAAAGTTGGTTATTGCAATGCCAATCCTTGGTGAAGATCTTGCATACCGTTAGCTTGTTTTGGGTAGCATTCAATATTTTATCTCTATTTTGTGGTACATATTTAAAGTTGCTTTTTGCAGTGATAAGTTAACTACACGAAAAGAGCCTCTGAGAGGTGCACTTTAATCCTTTCACTACAATGATACTTTCATAGATTCATAAGCCCTTTTTAGGGCTGCCAAACCTCAACCTGGTCACTGACCTAATGAACAAGAAAGACTCGGGGACACGACAAGCAGCAAGCATTATGCTTCCTTAATATTCTTGAATTTCGCATCAGAAATGTTAAACAAAAGGCTTTTTTATTTAGCGATTAACGCCATCTTGCATTGAAAATAATGCGCTATCATACCTATTACGGTGCGCGAGAGGTCACTAGGGCGACGACGGCATCAAAATATTTTTTTCGCCACCTGCTTTGTGTGCTGGCGGCACTTGTCTTGCGTGACCTGAATGCAGACTGGAAGCACATAATCTGATATACCTATAGTAAAACATAATGAAAATCGTGCTGCCGTGTTCAAACGGCATGCGATTTAAGTCCTTGATTTGTCATATTTTTTTTCTTTTACAATTATGGTGGCAAACAAGCATACGGCCCAGCTGTTGGTAAGCGGTTACCGTAGCCTATGAGCGATTGCAATACCTGAAGAGGCATCACGCACGCGTTGCCGACTCCGAACCCCCCCACCCCTAGCTCTGGCAACCTTACTCACCGCAGGAACACAACACTATTTGAAATAAATAATGTTATTTGGCTGCATCTTCTGTAATGTGGAGGTACCTCCCCAGGCGGGCTGCTCCAATTTAGAACGAGAAAATATCGCTGTGCCCTACCTCCTAGGATATATCCTCCTATATAAAATCCGGTTCAAAATTATTCATAATACCATTGTTGAACAAAGTAAATTTGATTTGGGGGTGTGCGATATAGCCCAAAAACGTCATCTGTCGATGTTCACGAGTCGACTCAGGGAAAAAAGCGCTAGGGGATGGGCAACAGCGTCCCTATCAACAATAGCTTTATCTGCACTCGCCAACGCGCATGCCCAGCGTGGCGAGTATGGGCAAATCCCTTAGTGATTGTTTGTGTACAGGCCGTATAAGGTCGGTCGCGCTGAAAATCTATGGGGGAGGCCTGTGTTAAAATGATGATGAAGAATACAAGAATGCGTAATGTCCATTTACGGCATCTGGCCATTTAACTCGAGTTGATGCTAATCATACTTTAAACAATGAATCAGCATAATATCCTTCATCTTGCTTTGAATATTCTTTAATTATTCAGGTGGTAGGTAGGTAAATAGTCTGACAATGACGTGATATAAAATAAATTAAGTACCTACATAAGGTAGGGTATTGTCTCTTTCTTGAACTTTATTTTTTGCAGCAATTATGAAGTAACAGGTTCATCCTAGTTTTATATCCTATCCTACTAATATTATAAATGCGAAAGTTTGTGTTTGTGTTTAGATGAAACTTGACATAGATAGAGTTCTTTGACTAGGATAAAAGGCTACTTTTTATCCAGGTACCACGCGCGAAACCGCGGGCGTAAGCTTTTATACTAATATATATATATAGTGATGTCTGTAATACCAATACAAATATCCTAAGATCCTTGATGTCTAGTTCCTCCTGACTACCCCCGTCAAATGTCAAAAAAAAAAAAAAAAGTGTGAATGGGACCGTTGGGTGGGAAGACCTCGGCATACGTTCTTAGACCAATACGGAGACGTTTATCAGGATCTTAGATAGTGGACAGCCGGAATCTCTGCCCATGGGCGCCGCAGGACTTTTTTCAGGGGGTGCAGGGCGTGCATTCTGCATCTACTTTTATTCAAATAGTGACTATGATTAGGTATAAAAAAAGAAATATAATATATTTTTTCTTTGTACTTTTTTGGGTTGCAAATGCACCCCCTTGTACCACCGCGACGCCCATGTCCTGCCTACACCTCCGGGAAAATGTTTGACTTTATGATATATTATACTAGGTATTTGATTGTGTGTAGGTATGTCCTATTTGGTACCTACCAAAGTAAAAATTATTTGGGCATGTGCCCACTTGGTGATTGATTTGTTTTCATCTTTACTACCTGCAGTATTGTGTCGTTTATTTGGTCGTTTTGTCCTTGTTCCAAAAGAAAGGTCATTGACTAGGTAACGATCAAAAATAAAATCCGCCAGCATACGAATCTATCACAAGAATGTTGTTTATAGTCCTAATAAACATGCATAGCAATAGTTCTTAAAATCGTGAGGAAACCGACGTGTAAGAAGAACCGAAGACCAAAAATGCAATGTGCATTCGATATGCAGCCGATGATGAACCCCACTGATTATTTCGCCATCAGTCGCAAGGTCCATTTCAGGGCATCCACACCTCAATCCGGTCACTGACCGAACACAAGCAAACAAAGAAAGAACCGGTGACACGAATAAGATTCAATGATCGTGTATAAAAGGTGAGGCACCTTCAATCTATATGACTCACTCCTTGTACAACAGCCTTTTTGGTGTCAGCTCAGTCAGGCTCAGTCTTGCTGGTAACCCGCCCATTTTGAGACGAGGTCGCAGCCGTACTGGGTGCATTGACTCTGGTGCGTTTTGTATCGGCGGTGTTATTCACTTGCCGTGGCGTGCGTCGACCTCGGCCAGCTGATCGCAGACACGTGCCTTCTCAGCACCCGACTACACTCTTTGCCTCTTTGTTTCTAGAATAGCGCAGAAAAACTCACCGGTTATAACTCACTTAATTAGATGATCAACTATCTACCTAGACAGACAGGAATCTTTCTATGCTGCAACATTACTCAGTGACAAATGTAGTCATCTACTCTTTATAAAATAAACATCACGTAGGTAGTACCGTCTTCGGGTTACGTCTATTTTGGAAGTAATAACTTTGTTGTAGTGGTTTTGTATTATGTCATCGACTGGTATAGTTTTTTTTAATATAAATAATAAATAACACCCAACAGTCATACATAGTCCTGACTCCACACTAAGATTCCCTGTGTCGTGAGTATCAGAAACTACGAGTACCATGGTACCACAACACCCAGACCAGGAACAAATATTTGCAGATCATGCAAACATTTGTCCCGCAGCGGGAATCGAACCCGCGCCCCCTTGCGTCTCAGCGTCTCTCCGTGGCGGTGGAGCCGTTGTGGTGGAGGTCGTTAAATATAATAATAAACTCAGAACGCAAATGGTTGGCCAATGATCTTACTTATTGGCTCAACAAGACTTGGAAGATTTTATGCGACGTTGTCATGTAACATTATTAAAAAAAAAACTCGTGCCTAACGTTACTTATTTTAAATATCTTTGTCTGGGTAAACCAGTTCTTCAACTCTTCGTTCGTTCGTTTTGCGATAAAACTAGCTTTTGAACTAGTCAATGAATATTGGCAAAATACAGTTCTTACACTATGGCTGTTGACTGAACATAGACACTTCATAAAACGCATTGACCTGCCTAAAATGGGTATCTTCATGACACAATAGTGTTTAGTTGTATGGTGTGGTGTTGCTGTAAAAGATCTGGGTAATACAAATAGGCCCTAAAAACTGGCTTGCCCCCCGTCACGGCTGGCTGTCCTAAACAAGAGGTCGTCGATTAATCGCGCCACTAAAAAAAGGTTGGCATAATCTAAGTAATTAGCATCTAGACGGTAGGGAGCATAGAGTAATTTTGTATATACCAGGCATCTGGGTAATAACCAGTGGCCGATTCCATAAAAACCCGATTCTCGCACATTATATCGATAAAATAGCAAGCGAAACTCGCTGTCATATATGCTGACACGCAAGCAATAAACAAAACTAGACTTGCGTTGATGGTATCACACGATTTGCCTTTTTAAATCTCCTTTCAGGAATTGCACGTTAAAAACGAGAAAATCCCCATCCGAACGAAGCTAGGTGACGTAGAAAGATCCAGCAACGCAACATACAAAACTGCAAAGAGATTATCCTAATACTCTTTACTTCTATTTAAATGCGAATGAATGTTTGAATGGATGGATGGATGTTTGTTACTCAATCACGCCAGAACGGCTGAACGGATCGTGATGTAATTAACACAGAAATAGATTATAGTCTGGAATAACACATAGGCTACTTTTATTTCGCATAAATGGACGGTTCATGTGAAAACTCATTATTTGTAAATCAAGTTGATGAAAAATCGTCGCTGGTTCGGTTCGGCTCGCGCCTTGAGGCTTCAGTAAATTCGTACACACGTAACACAGGGTTGAAAAATCAAGATCTCAAGTGTACTAACGAAGTGACAAGAGTCAAGGTAGGAAGGAACATACCTAGTTGAACACGCGGCCGAAGCTGCGGACAAATCAGCTAGTAAATAAATAAATAACACCCTAGTGTGGGGCCAGGACTATGTATGTGTTTATCAGAAACTACGAATACCCTGGTACCAAAACACCCAGACCGGAACAAATATTTGAAGGTCATGCAAACATTTTGTAAACTAAACTCGCTACGCCACCGAGGTCGTAAAAATTTGTGGAGTTCTTGCGAAGATTTTCTATCAGGGCAGGGCAATAACCACGGAACATGCTCAGCTATCGTCGCAGCATAGATAGTGGGCCGTGGCTGCGCACGCGACCCGTAATTATTGATGCGTTTCTGCTGACGCGTCGTTGCGTAATGTGTTTACTACCTGCTAATTGGCTGGTTAGTTGGATTACAAGCTATCGTGGCATTGGAAAGCTTTGACGTGTTTGCTTTAGCTGTCTTCGCTGAATTTTATTTCCGTGTTATCGCTACTCGCCTATCGTTTACCATAGCGAATGGTAGACATCCTTTCAGATCTCCAGGCGATCAGATGCTTGAAGATGTCTAAGGGGCGTAGGCATGTCCGAACATTTGGCACATGCCCTCATTTTGCAATCGTGAGGATTCAATAGGTGACAGGTTGCAAGCCCATCGCCACTACGATTACTGGTATTTTCCTTCACCATTATGCGCACTTGAATTTTTCTAATGGAAAAACTCATTTAAAGACCTCTCACTTAAAGCCCTCCAAACTCAAACTCTCCATCTCACAACAAACGTCCCATTAGGCCAACTCGGCTACATGTTGGATGGTACTTACGAGTAATAAGGTACCTATTAAAATCGTCATCGGTGTCTGATTTTTTAATGGAATTTTAGCGAGCTTGGTGTCATGCAGCGTTTTAAAAATAGCCTACCTAGCTCCTACCAAAATACCTCACTGCCTTTAAATAAATAGTAGAATTGCGTTTTGATCCGATGCCAGTTTAAATGCGAATTATGTGTTTCTTCCGTAGGATTTAGATTAGACTCACATGTATAGTTTTTCCATTTCACGATGACTTGTCTGGTGACCTTTAAGTCATTGATATAAGATTTAAATTGCAATGATTCCCGCGACTTCGTGATATGGAATTACTCATCAGTTTATGTTATATGCTCATAACTATTGGAACGCCTTTGACCGAGTTAGCATATTTATTTCGTAAACCTTGGCACCTTTGTCTCCTGAAATCCCGTAGAGGTTGGATTGTAGAAATTAGGAGTATTGGAAAGGTAGGATTTTTTAATATGAAAAAATCTTTATGTAAAATTTAAGTTTTGATATTGATAGTCATTACGTGTAATGAATGAGGCACAGTTTGAGAGTTGTCTGTCACATGTTTTCATAACATTTTTGCTAAGATTGCATCGAGTTGGCACTTCTTATGCATCCATGTAGCGCCTTGTAGATCGCAGGAGCCATCACATGCACTAACTCGTATTGTAATATTTCTTGTCACTGGTTCTTTTGATCTCATGACTCTGTTAGCAACCAGCTTGAGGCCAGCCATGCACATGTTCGTCACTTAAATCCATAAGCAAGGCATTACTTTGAGCCACGAAATGCCAACGAACTTTGTTGTAATTATCATCTGTTAGCTTTTCAATTGTATGTTGCGAGATAATTGTGGTTTGTTATGCTCTATCCTCGAGATAGCGTTATTACTTGTTGTTGATTAAAGATGCTCAACAAAGATCAAAAAGTAATTTATGGCTTAGGTAGCAAAGCAGCTGGCAGGGCTACCAGGGAATAGTTCAATTCAATTTATTTAATTTAATAGTGAGCGGTCTGGAAAATATGGAAATTTAAAATTTATTTTGCCGTGATGTCCCCCGCTGAAGAATAGGCCCCTCCATTTCTACACGTGGATGTCGTAAGATAAAAAGATAAAAAATGTTTATTGCACTATTTGCCCTGTCTAAAACTTACACATACAACGTAAGAGGTGACTGTAGGAAAAAAAATCGGTGATGGGCAGCAGCGTCCCCTGTTTTAAAAACGATAGCTCTAACTGTGCTCAAGAACCCGCGTGCCCAGTGTGTTGAGTGAGGACACGGAACATGGGTTCGGAAAATCAAGACCTCGAGTGTACGAAGTGACAAGAGTCAAGATAGGAACATAATTAAACTCGCGGTCAAAGTTGCGGGCAGGTCAGGTGTCAGATATTTTACGCTTCATTATCTGATGCCTTCGGCGTTCGTTCAAAGAATTGCCAATCTTTAGACGTTGTTATTTCAATGCGGTTTTCCTCTATCATCATCATCATTTCAGCCGTAGGACTTCCCCTGCTGAACATAAGCCTCCCCCATAGATTACCAGAAACAATCATTTGGGGGATAACATCATCATCATTTCAGCCGTACGAGACGTCCACTACTGAACATGGCCTCCCCCACAGAAAGAGTAAATTCCTTATCAAGTGGGGGGATTTGCCCATACTCACCACGCTGGGCATGCGGGTTGGCGAGCGCAGTTAGAGCTATCGTTGTTAAAATGAGGGACGCTGCTGCCCATCCCCTAGCTTTTTTCCCTTTGTCGCCTCTTACGACATCCGCGGATAGGTAGATATGGAGGGGCCTATTCTTCAGCCGGGGCCACCACGGCCAATATTGGGGGATATGCCTATATCTATTCCAAGTTTTAAAGACAACCAATAAACAGACAGACAAAGGCTTCCGATCTAAACATTTTTTATGCAATGGGTTATTTATGATCTCTTAATCACGTTTTTGAAGAAAAAATACATACGTTGAGTGGGATTTACTATTTTATTCTTATTAGATAACAGATCTTATCTGGCTAGAATAAGACTCGTTTTACTTCGGCATCAGGCCGATGTTTACGCAGTTCCGACCTTAAACTCGTTCCGTCAGGTAATCACCATATCAAATGGAGCAGCTTATGTGACCTGGTGCAGCACGTGCATTTGTTTATTTTCGTCATTAGTCGCGAACCAGTATGCTTTCAATTTGAGCGCGCGCATAATGGCTATATTTAGCCGACTGTTTTTATTTTGCTACAAGAATGTGTATGCTTGAAAGTTGTTGCATGTACAAAGGATCATCGTTGTTACTTGATATCGCGACTTAGGGGGCTCTTTTGGGGGGGGTTAAGACATAGGGTCCAAAAGGATGTTTAAAAAAGTAAACGTATATGAAGTAGGGTGTCATATGAAAGAGCTTTGTTGATACATTAAAAAACGAGTTAATTTTTATTGTAGTTTATATTTTTGAGATACAACGTAAATATTAATATTTGAAAACCAGTTCCCATTCGAAAAGCTTCCATTTGGTAAAGTTTGAATGACTTTGTATTTCAGGTAATATTCGATATTAGTTAGAACATGACGTACACTTATTTTATTACACATAAATAAATAATAAATAAATAAATAAATATTCCGGACATATCACACACGGTCAACTGATCCCAAACTAGGCATAGCCTGTACTATGGGTACCAGAGACTGATATACATAATAGATATATATTTAACACCCAGATACAGAACAAACATCTGTTTTCATCACACAAACGTTTGTCCAGTGCGGGAATCGAACCCGCGACCTCTAGCGCAGAAGGCAGAGTTACTACCAACTGAGCTATGAGGCCTGTCTATTATATACATACCTACATACATTATCTTAATTGTGCCTCAACGATTATCGAAGCACCACCATTTACCAGTCATCTTGAGATATCTCTTCAGGGCAACCAGTAGTGTTCTAATCATGAAATTCCTTGTTACAGTGCGGAGCTACGACAAACACGACAAATGCGGCCTCGTGTGGATCCCGCGCGTGGTAGCGTACCGCTGCCGCACGTGCGGCATATCGCCGTGCATGTCGATATGCCGCGAGTGCTTCCACCGCGGCGACCATTCCACGCACGACTTCAACATGTTCCTGTCGCAAGCGGGAGGGGCATGCGACTGCGGGGACAAGTCCGTTATGAAGGAAGACGGGTACGTAAAAACCAATGTCATCCATGTTAGACGCGACAGAGCGGTCCATGCGCGCTAACTCAACAAAAAAAGCCCAACTCCTGGACTACACTGATAAACAATCTATTGTGTCGCGTCCTGATCTGTGTTTAAGCAGACAAGAGGTTAAGGCTGCCCGCACACCATCAGAAAATTTCTGTCAGATAAATTAAAGCAACCAATCAGTAGGGACCGTACATCTTCTGATTCGTTTATTTTAATATATCTGACAGAAAACTCTGATGGTGTGTCCGGACAGCCTTAGAGATGATCATGATAGATAGATAGATCATGACTTCATGCCTATAGCTATATAAAACCTTATTCACACTTTATAAACCTCGTCTTTTGACCCGCGTAACCTGTACCGGCTTTTACTAACTCATAAAATATTGAATCCAATCGTTCCAGTATTCATTTTATAACTCTTCGATGCAAGAGAGGCTGTGAATGAGAGCTTTGATTAGCGATTCGGTTCATTTGCCAATGCGAAGCGCCCAATTGAAATCAAACAAGCAATTATCTATGGTAAATAAAGACTTTGAAACTTCGTTCCACACAATAAAAGTCGTAAAACTTAGGCTTACTCACTTGGCCCGTTTTGCTGCGGGGGCGGCGGTGACGTCAATGCAACCTCAACTCGCAAGATACGAATACTTGGGCCTACGCTACTGATAAATATGGAACGGAAGACAAGCAAAACAAACTGCGGAGTTCATGACGGTTCAGATATTAAAAGACACGTTTTTTAATTAATTTCTTGTTTACATCTCTACAGGCTATCATTTACCCTAATGATATGATGATTGTTACCGAAACTAAATTTGGGCTGATTCAGAATCATATAGGTAGCTAATTTATGTCACAAAAGCTCTTAGCATTCCAAAAGAGCCGTTTCATCAGTCTATGGAGCCTGGGCCTGCACTGTGTACACCACTCTAAAATATTGCTAAGCAATAAAGTAAACGTATTTAATTGGCTATTTTATTTAAATTGACTTCGTTCTAAGGTACATTATGATTTTCTTCGACAAAGAGAGCAACACACAGCGCTACAAAAATATGGCGGATGGACATGCGTGAAATGTCATTTTGACAACTTACATTTATCTATGTCATTTTGACAACCTACATTTATCTGTTGACATGTTTTTGTTTAGCTTCGTTGTTTTGTCTAAATACTGTGTTGTTTAACATCCATTCATCTAACGCGTCCTTACACTCCACAAAGCGAAGTGTAATGTAAAATACTTAGTTGCGTTAGTTTAAGTTATTTTCTGAAATATCTACGTCTGATCGTACGTCATATAAGAACTACAGAAGATTTAGCTTGATCGTGACGGCGCCGCGCAGGCGCCAGCGGCGTCATCACATCTATCATCACTGAAGGAAAATACTCGATGCCCTGACGTACACACAAAAACATCAAATCAAACAACATGACGTAAAAAATATGTCAATGTCATGTCAAACGTCAATTATAAACCAACATGGCGGCCTTCAAATAGTGTTCACATAGTCAAAAACTTACCAGAAGAACTTGTCTTGTACCATCGCATTTGTCTTCAAATTAATGAAACTGTATTTTTCTTGTAATCTCCTATTTTTTCCTAATTTTCCTATGTAGTGTACATGGACCAGGCCCAGAATGAAACGACTCCTTTCAGAATTGTGAGGTAATAAATAAATAAATAATAAATAAATATTCCGGACATATTACACACGGTCAACTGATCCCAAACTAGGCATAGCCTGTACTATGGGTACCAGAGACTGATATATATAATAGATAAATATTTAACACCCAGACACAGAACAAACATCTGTGTTAGTCACAAATGTTTGTCCAGTGCGGGAATCGAACCCGCGACCTCTAGCACAGAAGGCAGAGTTACTACCAACTGAGCTATGAAGCCAGTAATGGGAGAGGTTTTTCATTTTTACCATTTCCATACAAAAAATGCCTTATATTTTTAATGCATTGAGCCAGAAATTTGAATTTTATACGGCACACGGACCCAAATACCTAGTTGGTATAAATTTCAAGTTGGTACCTTTAGCCGTTTCTGAGCAAAACAGAACATCCACAGACAGACTGACAGACGTACAACAAAGTGATTCTATAAAGGTTCCTTTTTTTCCAAATGAGGTAAGGAAACCTAAAAAGGATGGCAAGAGAAATCACAAGAAAGATTCACCTTTGGTGTCAGGGTGACTGTAATGCAAGACCGCGAGCCTTGGCATACTTGCGGCTGTCATCGAGCCCTGTAAGATAACGCGACCATCTGCATTTTACCTGCTTTCTCAAAAAACATTATTGAGAAGTGGGTGGATGCTGTTGTGGAATTTTCCGTGCTTGGAAAACATCTTAATCCAAGACATGACTGAACCACAAACATCCTCGATAATAGCGTTACTCTGTAGTAGCGAGTTACCTGTGTAACTTTCGCAAAAAATCGGTATATTTATTTGTAATTAGCTTCCGCCCGCGGCTTAGATCGCGTGGTACTTACGTAAAGAGCCGTAGCCTATATGCTATTCTAGGTAAAAGAACTTTATTTATTCCAAGTTTCAAAAAAATCGTTTGACCCTTACAAATCCTCCTCATTCTCACAAACTTATTAGTAGAATTAGTTCTATTTTGGTAAGGTTGTATTTCACACACATGTTAGCGTATCGCTCTTATCAAACCCTGAATAGAGATAAAGACTGAACAGCCGACGAAAACAATAGAGCCACGTTTGAACTTGACCTAGAGGCAGACCTCTAGGCCAGCCGGCTGCCAAGGTGACCCCTTATGCGGACCGCTTTGTCACAGTTACCTATTTGTTTAATTGTGATTGTAGACTGTTTATTTTGATAGCTGAATATTATCAAAGACAATAATGAAAAAAAATCTACTATATTGTCTTTGATATATTTATTACTTACGCAACTTCGTCCGCGTTCTGTAGTATTTTTTCTTTTTATTAAAAAAATAAAACAGTAGGAATATTTCAGCAAGCCCGTAGCTTATGCCCAAACCGAAATAACGACCATTTCATAGACAATTTCGAGCACGTTCGTAGGCATCTCTCGTTTATTGGTTGTCCCTAGAATTATGCGTTCTCACATAGGTAATTCATTGCGGCAGACTCGACCTTGATAATTTTACCAAACGGATCGATCGAAGCGTGTATATCCTGGACCAGCTGAACTTATAGGCCTCAGCTGACAGAATAACATATTATCCAGCCTGTTTCGAAGCGCGGACGCCAAATCTCACGAAATTCCCTTTAGCCTAAAGTTCTTGTAACAAGTTTGACCTCGCACGTTACCATGCCCTGGACCAGGCGGCCTTGGCTACCACTGCCAGTGACATCACAAACCGGTTGAGCCATCTCATCGAGAACCTTTATTGCCTGTGTTGTTAATGCTGGATGTTTTGTTTATGTGCCAAAAATATATATGTAGTATATTAAGGGCTATATTTAGATCTATGGTTTAACTCGCTAGATAATGTGGATGACTGAATTGACTTTTAAAAATGTGGTAGCGTAAACGAATTTAATGCGTTCGGAGAATGCAAACATACCTATACACCCAACATTTTGTTTACGTTTTGAGCGATTGTATTTCACACGGTAGTACCTAATTGAAAGTATTCGGCCGTGGTGGCCTCGGCTGAAGAATAGGCCCCTCCATTACTAGCCGTGGATGTCGTAAGAGGCGACTAAGGGAAAAAGCTAGGGGATTGGCAGCAGCGTTCCGTATAAACGATAGCTTTATCGGCGCTTGCAAACCGCATGCCCAGCGTGGCGAGTTTGGGCAAATCCCCCCAAATGATTGTTTTGGTGCAGGCCGTACAAGTTCGGTCGCGCAAATCTTCCTATGAGGACGTCCTACGGCTGAAATGATGAATGATGATAAATTGAAAATATATATATTATGCTGAGTTTCCTTAGGTCCTGAAACGACAAAAACATCGATAAGAAGACATGTGCTTCTCAGCTTTGTGACAAGACTAGTGGTGTACTGTGGTACTTTCATTAATTACTCCTTGTATTCACCTTCATTGTTACTTCTTTTAGATTCTGCAGCAACCACGGCAACAAATGCCCCCGGCCCGGCACGGCACCGGCTGAGCTGATGTGCGTCGCGGAAGCCATGATGCCTCGTCTCATTCTGCGGCTGCTGCAACATTTTAGAGAGATTCGAGAGAATAGGTAAATATACTAACATTGTAAATATACTAGGTACATAAAAAGTAGCCTAAATGCTATTCTAGGTAAAGAACTCTTTATATTCCAAGTTTCAACGCAATCGGTTGATTGACGGCGTGATTGATTGAACAACAAACATCCAAATATCCTAACAAACTTTCGCATTTATAATATTAGTAGGATAGCGCAAGCTTCACCTCAGCTTCATGAAGCGTTTTGTTACTTATAAAGGGGGCAACTTTTCCATCCACCGACTTCTCGCAATCTACACATGGCGTCGGTCCATCGGCGTAGGGCCTTCCAACTCTGCGTCGCGAACCTTTATTCCCGAACGATTGTCGGTTCTGCGAGCTATATGGCCTACCCACTGCCACTTCAACTCGCTAATTCTGAGATTTTTACCTTCACCAAGGTCACCGAGATAGATTTTATCACGTAGTAAAACCACAAGCATAGCTCGCTCCATAGCCCGTTGCGCAACTCGCCTTATGATTAACCTGAAATTCTGGCAACAAAACAAGTTCATGGGAAAATCCCCATTTCACTTTTTCATCGCACCCAGCTCTATTTCATATCGTAAGGCGATTATAGATTCCTTACAAGCGCTGCTTCCATTGCCACTTGGAATAGTCCACTTAAATATTTACCTGACTACGGAAACGTAAAAGGTGGTTGCCAATGTCGATGACCGAGATTAGACAAAGAGCTGTTGAATCAA
Source organism: Anticlea derivata (assembly GCA_947579855.1). Taxonomy (NCBI): domain Eukaryota; kingdom Metazoa; phylum Arthropoda; class Insecta; order Lepidoptera; family Geometridae; genus Anticlea; species Anticlea derivata. The sequence goes on from OX388269.1 coordinate 11,767,824, forward strand.
TGACACGTGGAAGTAACTTAAGCGTGTAATTATTAGACGAAACAATGCAGAATCATTAAGGTCATATTCTCATTATTAGTCATTGAAGGGGTGTGCATTAATGACGACCCCGGTGGCGCAGCGGGTCTGAGACATGAGATGTGCGAGCTCGATTCCCGCTGCGGGAAAATATCTTTGCATGATCTGTTCATATTTGTTCCGGGTCTGGGTGTTGTGGTACCATGGTACTCGTAGCTTCTGATACCCACGACACAGGGAAACCTAGTGTGGGTCAGGACTATGTATGTGACTGTTGGGTGTTGAATACTGGCAGATGCATTCGTGTTCGATGTTCATTAGTTTAATGCTAGGAATGACTATAATCGATGTAGACGTTCTTTCATACCATAGTACTCTGAGAAAAGATTGGACTTCCTAGTCGGTTTTTATTCAAATTAAAAGCTAAAATAATCATGAGCAAACATCGATACAAAGCGATATCTCTTGTTTATCTATGTCTATCTTGTTTGTCAGTGATCCGTTCGATATTTTCGTTGTAGTTGATATCGGGGGTGTAGCTCAGATGGTAGAGCGCTCGCTTAGCATGCGAGAAGTACGGGGATCGATACCCCGCACCTCCAATTCTTTTTGCGAGTTTTTTTTTATATTTTGTTTGTAAGTTCATGTTACTGATAATTTACTGATCTCTGTGCGTTAGGTCAAGGACGAGGATGTTGTTATTCATTTGTATTTAATATTTAACCCATAGAAAGCTAACGCAAAAAAGTTTTATAAAAAGTTACCTAAGCGTAGTTGATTTATTGATATAAATAATAAATAGCACCCAACAGTCACATACATAGTCCTGACCCCAAACTAAGATTCCCTGTGTCGTCGTGGCTATCAGAAACTACGAGTACTTACCATGGTACCTCAACAGTTAACACCCAGACCCGAAACAAATATTTAAAGATCATGCAAAAATGACCCGCATCGGGAATTGAACCCCCACCCCTTGCGTCTCAGATGCTACGCCAGCGAGGTCATCATTATGGCAAAATAAAGTTATAAAACTTTGTGAAACTTGCAGTTTTGAAGTTTCAACCAAAATTGACTGATAACGTCCTCCTTTCAGCAGCGGCACACAATCGGCGTCGGACACCTACCGGATAGCGGTGCAAGAGTGCGAGGGCTATGTCCAGATGCTGATGGAGTTTAACAACATGGGCGACCTGATGCGGTCCGCCATGACCAAGGCGCTGATAAACCCTCAGGTACGGACGAATAGTATAAGAATTTTGGAAAGACGTAGGGCACAACGAGATTTTCTCGCTCTAAATTGGAGCAACCCGCATGGTCCCTCCGCCTAATACCATCCCAAAAGGGGTTTATTCTACAACCAATAAGTAGTAAAGTTTGTTCTACGACTTTTGGAAATTATACATATTACATTGAAAAAACTCTGCCAAAATCAGCTGTTTTGGGGTCAAATGAGCTCAAACTCAATGAATCAGCTGTTTTATGTAGCAATCTTGATTCCGAACTCCGAAAGAACGTTCGTGAAAAAAATGAAAATATCGTTACTTTTTTTTGCTAATATTATTTCTTTTTGTTAATAGAATAACCCCCCCCTTTCGGGATGGTATACATGTTATGAATCACCTTGTATAAGATCGCAGCCAAATAACATTATTTGTTCCAAATATTGTTACGACCCAAGGTGCTGATTCACTATTTTAAGGAGCTGGGCTGGCTGTTGTTTAGCATAGGGGGACAATGCACAAAACACCCCACAGCGGGAAGTCAGTGCAGGTCTAAACAACCCTAATTAGATATCGTTGTGTTTATGTTGTAAGTAAAATAAAAGGTCGTGGATTCTTTCAGCTTTCACATTACTTCATTGACAATAATCGTTACAGATGTACCGCAACCTCGTAGAGCCTCCATTCCCCGAGACTGAGTACGGCTACTACATGCGAGAGTCCAACAAGTGGTACGAGAAGGCAATAGAGATGTTTCCAGCACCAGAGCCGCCGGACGAGTGAGTATATTTAAAATTGTGTGTACCTTTTACGTTATAAAATAACCAAGCCGTGATTTCTTGCCTGTATCTTTTAGGCTTGGTCGCGAAGAACATGCGTAAATTCTTCAAAATCTATGCTATTTCAATGAATGAATTATCAAGCTTCCTCTGATGTAACCATTTCTTATTTTATCCATTCTCGTCACTTCATCCATCTCAACATTCACATCTCCGCCGCATGCACTCTTCTTTCATCCGTCGTCCTTCTGCGCAACACCCAGATTCAGACATTACGACAGGCCTTTCCCCTTAAGTTTAAGGGGAATTTTTGGATCACATGTAGTTCCTGATACGATACTGATTAGATACTTATCCTTTGTCATCTATCACCAGTGGCCAAGACAAACCCACACATTAACCAACTTGTATCTTTTTTCAGATATCGTGATCTGCCCGCATTGGCTCCTCGGCTGACACATCACACTCTTCTAGAGGAGTTCATATTTTGGACGTTCAAATACGAGTTCCCTCAGAATATAGTCTGTTTCCTACTCAATATGTTGCCAGATCAGGACTATAAGGTATGTAATTTAAACCTTAAACAGTAGGTAATAATTTCGTTTTAAAGACTTATAAATCGGATACCAATTTCGAAGGAAGGACGTTTTTTTTTCTAGCTTGCTCACGCGGTTTCTCTCACGTGCTACCTAGATAAAAAGCAGCCTATATGCTATTCTAGGTAAATAGCTCTATCTATTCCAAGTTTCATCCAAATCGGTTGAGTCGTTACAGCGTGATTGATCAACAAACATCCTCACAAACTTTCGCATTTATAATATTAGTAGGAATAGTCCATCATCATCCTCCGTTTGTAACCCCTTCGAATACCAGTGATCATTATCCCTCGGCCAAGTGCATAAGGTTGCAATTTCTCCAAACATAAATCTGTTAACAATTTGTCCCCAGGAGCACCTAACCCGGACGTTTGTGATGCACTACGCCCGGATCCCGCTAGTCCTAGAATCAGCGGGCGATCCGGACACACTCTCAAACAGAGTGGTCCACATGTCCGTCCAGCTCTTCTCAAACGAGGCTTTGGCATTACGCTGCGTCCAACAATTACACCTACTACACGTCATGGTGCTGTCTTTGCGACTTATGATGGGCAAGATCCTGGTGCAGAACACCCTGCACGATCCGGACATGAATTTTCATTATGTGATAGATTGCACGCGACGGGTTATGAAGGAGCACTGCTACTGGCCTCTGGTGTCGGACTTCAACAATGTGCTGTCGCATAAGAGCGTGGCGTTGTTGTTTTTGCAAGATGACGCGCTGGTCGATATGTGGTTTCAGTTCCTGTCGTTTTTGCAAGGTGAGCTACATAAAAGTTGCATGTTACTAAAAACTGCTTTTCAGTAAAAAAATCCCGAGTTTTATTTCGAATAAAATAGCCACAATAATCCGGCTCGAAGGACCAAAATGTACGAGGCTGTACGCGACCCTTGAGAGGATGTTGATTGGTAGCCAGATTAGACGATACGAAGAGAATTTATTAACTGTACTTAGACGCTATGTACTAGGGATGATGATGATGATAGATGAGTGCGGACCGAACGCTATCCGTAGATGCACTGACTAGGTAAACTGCGCGCGCGCTGCCTCGTGCGGCCTACATAGCCAAAATTGCTAGATTGCTAATGGTAAATTATTCGATGTGCATCGAACAGTAAGAAAAAATTGAAATGAAAATGAAATGAAATTTATTTGATAAACAACAGACTTAACAATGACATGCAATATTAAGTTTTATGTAATTAGTAACATAATAAACTAATATTCCTGGTTGGACAACATTGGTACCCAAACTAGGATTGCCTGTGTTATGGCATACCAATGCCCTCCGCCAAGCCATTGAGACTTTAAGCATACATTTGTGCAATGAAGTAAATACGCAGTACAGTATCTATTATACAGTACTGTTATTGTTATTATTATGTGTTGTTTTTATTGTTATTACTATTATAAATAAATAAAATAAATATTCCGGACATATCACACATTGTCAACTGATCCCAAACTAGGCATTGCCTGTACTATGGGTACCAGAGACTGATATACATAATAGATATATATTTAACACCCAGACACAGAACAAACATCTGTGTTAGTCACAAATGTTTGTCCAGTGCGGGAATCGAACCCGCGACCTCTAGCGCAGAAGGCAGAGTTACTACCAACTGAGCTATGAGGCCAGTCAATTATAGTTCAATTATTAGATATTTTAAATTACATACATACATAAAATCACGCCTAATTCCCAGAGGGGTAGGTAGAGACCACGGCCTTCCACTTGCTACAATCCTGACATACCTCTTTCGCTTCATTCACTATCATCACATTCCTCATACATGCTCGTCGGTTTAGGGTACTTTTGACCTGGCCTTTGTCCAAAACGTCACCGATTCGGTCGCTAAACGTACGCCTAGGTTTTCCCCTTCCAACGGTTCCATTCACACTCGCCTTATACACCTGTTTCGTCAATCTTCTTTCGTTCATCCTCTCTACATGACCAAACCAATGACAAATTTTAAATTAAAGGTAAAGGTATAAAAGTTGATTTATGTGTAACAAACGTAAATGGATTATTCACTATTTAATAGAAACTTACATAACTAACTAACAATAAAGTTGTGGGATGGTACAGTGTATTGTTATGTTGGTTAATAATGTTGAGGGTACTTACAATAAAATTATTTGAGTGTGCGCTAGCTCCCACCCAAGGAGAACCTGTGTTGAACCGAAATTATTAATCAATAATTATTACAATTAGTTGTACCTATATACACTAAGAATTTTTTATTAATTATCTACTATCAAGCCACTCGTTTACACTTAAAAAAATAACGTTTTTTATTTAAATATTTTTATTTGACAGGCATGAACGTAAACATCCGCGAAACCGGGGGGCACATCGAGTTCGAGCCGTCGTCTTACTACGCCGCGTTCTCGTGCGAGCTGGAGGCGGCCGCGTACCCCATGTGGTCGGTGCTGAGCCACCTCACCGAGCCGCAGCACGCGCCGCTCGCGCGCCGCATGCTGGCCGCCGCGCTCACGCACCTGCAGGACTGGCTGGACGCGGTGCACTTCACTGCGCCTAACGTGCCGCGGGTGAGCATTAACGTTCTCGCGCGACCTTGATAACCCATGCGCTCGGTGCTGAGCCGCCTTACCGAGCCGCAGAGTTTCCGTGGACTTCGTGGCGCAGTGGACTACGAGAGCGGTCTAGGGGAAGGTCAAGATTTTTAAAGGAACATGTTGAACCTTTGTTGTCTGTTCGGTGTAGAATAAGCTCCTTGATAGTATACATATTTATGACTCACTTTGTATTAGAAATAGTTTCCAAAAATTTTATTGTCTGGTTTCTAAGCTTTCAAAGTGTTCCTTGTGATTTATCGAATGTTTTAGTAATTTATGACTAAAAGAAAACTCAAAAAAATAGATCTAATCAAGAGCGAAATCTCCTATGATAAGTATTTCATACTAATAAGAGATTTCATACTTGTAGACAACTATAATCTTTTAATAAGCAAATAAAAAACAATTTATTTATTTATGAAAAACTTTTCAGTCCAATCCATCCAAAAGTTGCCTGGTAGAGATCCCATTAAGCGATAAGACCGCCCATTGTATTGCCTTGTAATTGTGTTAATCTTTTGTATTATATCCGTGTGGTGATCAATAAAGTGTAATCTATCTATGAACCGGGGCACAGATATTCTAGTCCAGCTCATAGCGCATCTTTTATTTGTAAGGTGCATCAGTACCTACTGTTATTATAATTATCTAAACCTCTGTTATTACTATACTACATAGTGCTTAAAGAAATAGTTATATAGCTGCCAGTATTGTACCTACTTGTTGTGTCAAAATAAATATTTCATTTTCATTTCATCTATCTAATTAGAGCATGTGTCGGCAGACGGAGATAATGCACGCGTCGTTCCACTTCCCGCTGCACCGGTACCTGGCGGCGTTCCTGTGCTGCGGTACCCGCTGCATGGGCCTGCGCGCCGCCGACGTGCTGCCGCCGCCGCGCCTGCTCGCGCTGCTGGCGCTGCACCCGCTCCGAGTGCAGGTCAGTCTCATACCAACCAGACTTGTCGACTCACTAATCATTTTTTTTTTTTTTTTTTTTTTTTTTTTTTTTTTTAATTTATTTGTGATGTTTAACCGTTGGGGAGTAAAGGATCTCGAATGGCGACCACGAACCGAGCGACGCAGTGTTGGAATGCCCCCCACCCGATGGACCGACGACATTGTGAAGGTTGCGGGTTGTCGGTGGATGGAGAAGGCTCAAGACCGTTCGTCGTGGAACTCTTTAGGGGAGGCCTATGTCCAGCAGTGGACTTCTACAGGCTGATGATGATGGTCAGGCGTTTGACCACCAACTCACTTTTGCAAGTGAGATGTGGTCTAAGATGAAGCACGCTTTACCAGAAGGAACTTATTCACTCTAGATTTGAAGACTCCTAGATTATACTCATCCGGGAAATGAGACGCAGGCAGATCGTTCCAGTCTTTGCCAGTACTTATAATAAAAGTGGAGCAGAAACGTTTGGTTCGACACTGTGGTATGTCTTTCTTGCTCATCCGTCATGTATTACGTCAGTAACCAGGTGGTGGTGGCCCTGAAAAAGACCTACCTTGTGAAATTTTAGCAGGAGGTAGGGCATAGCGAGGTTAACTCGCTCTTAATCCTGCTGGAGTGTCCCTTGTGCCCGAATATCTGCACGAGAGAGAACCTCAATGCGGCCACGGATAGGGCGATCGAGTTGGCCACCTACTACTCTAAAATAATATAAAATTGTGAAGTATCGACACGAAAAGAAGAAGACCCGCTTTTAATTAGAACAGCCCGCCTGGGAGGTACAGTCACCTCTAATAAGATGACCTTTCACAATTTACGAAACGATGCCACAAGATGCCGCAGCCTTCCAACACTACATCGTCGCCTGGTTTGTGGTCGGCATTCGAGAACCCTTATAACCAACAGCTGTTGGTTCTGCAAGCTATGTGGCCTGTCCACTGCCACTTCATCTCGCTAATTCTGAGAGCGAAGTCGATGATTTTGGTTCTTTTGACGCAACATTGTGACGCAAGGGTCGTTTTTAGGTTATGACAAACGAGTTTTCAAGTTTACCAACGTTTTCCAATACATTTTCTGACAAAACAGGTAAATAAAATACACAAGTAAAAGTGTCAGCGCGAACAATTATCAACCTTATGTCTTGACATAAAGGCAATTTTGCGGTCACGCGACAAGTTCAATGTTCTTCCGAAAACGGCGAAACTGTAGATCTCTATCTCTAGAACGTTGAATTAATCGTCAATTGCTCGATATCAGTTATACATATGAGTTTAGAAACTAGAAGGTATGCGTAGATAAGCTTGAGCAATAAGAAACACACTTACAAAATCACTCATTTATTCATTACTTATTACTATTAGTCTACAATTATTGATATTGAGTATGCGAAAATAGTCCTTATGTCTAGTTGATCACGGGCGTAAACTCCGTGGCCTCCGGTTCGTAGAACTCGGCCGGGGGAGGTTCGGCTTTCACGTGCTTCGAGAAGTCGTATGTGACGAGTTTGACTGCTATGAAGCCACCGGAGCCTCGCGCGCCGCGGTGGATTATACCCGCTCCACTGGCTAGGGCACCTCCTGCAAACAAAAACTCATTATTTCTTCATAATAAAAGCCACTGTAAGCCGCTGTAAGCCCCCAAGTAGGGCGTCCACTGCTAAACATAGGCATCTCTCTTTGATTTCTAGAAACAGTCAATTGGGGGGATTTGCCCATACTCGCCACGCCACAAACACCATGAGACCGGTTTCTGAGCAAACTCTTATCTTTTGACAAACCAATTAACGAGATTCTGTTTACGAATATATCAAAATTTCATAGTAAACAAGCAAACGCTAGTGAACTATCAAACGACCAAATGGTCACACTTGCGTTTCAAAAGTAATCCAACATTTCATCATCTACCTGCCCGTATCCCACTTCATGTGGGGTCGGTACAACATGTTTTTCTCTTCCACTCCCCTCTATCAGCCGTCATATCAGTATTCACTCCATTATTACTCATGTCAACTCTCACACAATCTATCCATCTTTTCGTAACTTTTAATCTGTTTAAAATGATATCCCCGTATCCCTGAGCTTTTAATAAAAAAACAAGTAACTTAAAACGGTGAAGGAAGGAAAACGTGTACCGTGAAACCGCGATTTAGTCTACTTCGCACGTATAACATCTCCGAGGCATACTGTAACACAGCAGCGTATTGTAAGTTACAAAAAAATTCCACCTTTATAAAAATAGTTCCCGTTACCCCTAGGGTAGTATTTAGAACACAATAAGCAAAGGGAAGCTGTATAAATTGTATTCTAACTAGTCCAGGGTATTACGAACATAGTAAGCAAAGGATACTCACCCTTTGGCAATACAGGTTGTATGTCCACAAACGGCACTGTGCTTTGCGCCGCGTCAGCATCGAAGTCTGTATGATCGAATTCAATGTATTGGTCGTGTGTCGAGTCTACTGGGAGAGGCGTGTGGCTGCGAGTTGGAATGTCCGGCCTGTAGAGGGCTAGCAATTTCCTGCAAATTAAATTAGAAGATGTTAGTCCTTTGTAACTATAATCATCATCATTATCTTATTAATATTGTAGAGATCTGATCGATAGAGATGGATTTGTAGAGTCTACAGGATCATAAATCTAAGGGGGGTAGCTAAAGGCACGTCCAACCATTTGGCTCATGCCCACTTTTTGCAGTAATATTCCACACTATTGAGTATTCCTCTCGTGACAGATCGCTGCATTCATTGAAATCTAGTTTCGTATAACTAGACTTCAGATTGAAATATCTCTTACCTTGGACTTTCGAGAGCGCCCTCAGTGTTGTCATTGCTGATCCATTGACTCTTCTCTGGTGAAAGCCGTCCGGTCGTGTAGTTGAAAGGCGTCGATCTAATCTCGAAGTGCAAATGTGCTCCAATCATACGGAACCTGAAAAGTAACATAGGGTTTTGTTACACAGTTATTTATGAAAGCGTATTTTTGCCATTTGAAATGAAAATCTTGTCGCTTATATGGCTTTTCCGGCTATCGTTGCTATACTTCTCTATTCTCTGTTATTTACTAGTGGTTCCTTATATCCTATTGAGTTCATGATTCACTAGCTGGTGCCCGCGACTTGTCAGCGCAGGATTAGTATTTCGTAGCTAGTAGTCATATTTTGGACAATTCACACAATATCTTTATAAATTGTAGCCTATGTGCTATTCTGATGTAGCTATATTATTGTGAAGTTTCATTAAAATCTATTCAGTAGGTTTTACGTGAAAGTGTAACAAACATCCATCCATCCATACTTACAAACTTTCGCGTTTATAATATTAGTAGGACTTACTTAAATCTTTTCTGAAAAGTTTAGAGTAATAGTAGAGCCAAATCCTTACCTAACGCCTGTCAGTACGTGTCCAGAAGGCGATTCCAACTCGTCCAAGTCGATAGCTCTCCTCTCATACGTTAATGTGTGATAGTCCACTCCGTCAATCACCCCAGCATCTGACGGATCAAACTTCTGGACCGGCAGCCAATCCCCAGACGCCACAGAACCTCTCTCACCGAGCGTTCCTTGATGTATCTGAAGGTGGAACACCCTTCCGAACTTCACCAGGCGAATTCCGGTCACGACTCTGGAAGATTATGATGTTTGAATGTTCTTATGGTTATGAGAGTTGTTAGAGATGGACTCCCGCACACCCATGCTGTTAGGACGAATGTGGAGATGTCTATGATCTGTACATGATGTTACCTCTATCCGACTACCTTTTCCATTGAAACTTTGTAGGCGACTGTATTCTTAGCAAAGCGATGACCTGATATCTGAACCAAAAGCTATACAAATTGTCTAAAGCCCCAAGCATTGTATCCAAGTTATCAAATCGCGCGCAGTTTGTTAGCTAAAACTACTGTGCCGTCAGTATACCCGTACATGTGTTACTGACTTGCGCTTCTCAAGATCCGATACAGCCTCTCGCATGCTGAAGAAGCGTTCACTCTTTGACACATCTTCCTCGCAAAGGCAGACGCAGTACGAACAATGGGAGGGGAACCTCCACCAAGAGTCGACCTTCGGAGAAAAATTCCATTAATCGTTATCTGAATACAAAGACCCTTTCCGCTGGTCTGCTCAACATGCTCCTCCTAAACTCTATAAAAGATCTACTAAAATAGTATAGAACACTACAAAAAAACGCCTCAAATTAGGTTACGTATCTCATAACAAAAAGAAACAGCAATGGGTGTTGGGAGTCCCTTATAAAAGGGACTAACTTGTTGTTCTTGACGTCTGACGTCGCGTCCCACAGACTGAAGTAGCGGTCCGAATTGGTGGTATCATCGCACAGACACATGCAGTACGAACAGTGCCAAAATAGCCACCGCCACCAGGAATCCACCTGCAGATTTTTTTAAATTGATTATTGTAAATATTTTGTCCTCAACCACACCTGATGTTAATTGAGTGTGTGAATTAAAGACTTGGTTATTGGTTGGTCTCGTTTAATTCCATGTTTTCCTGTGGATTTAGGATATTCGAAGAAAATATTACGTATGCGTTCAGTTGTTTTCGAAAAGAGCCTCTAAGAGGCGCACTTTCATCCTTTCACTGCACTCAAACAATCAAGCATGAAACTAAAGGGTTATCGGGCTCACTGTTGGTTTTTCCAGGTTTTTATGAACTGGTTGATATTCTGTTATTATTATTGTATATGTATTCCAAATAGACACCACAAAATAATCAAGATGCGAATGGATTTCTGTATCGTGTTTGTTCAGACCGATTTGTTTATTTAATCTAATGACCCCATTCGTGATTCTCGGCTCGGCGATGATAAGCTGGCCACAAAGGATTCCTTATGTTGTAGATATATCCAAAGTAAAAGCTATACTAAATTTATGTGTCTGTTTTCGCTGTCTTAAAAATAAATTACACAAACATGACGATCTCGGCGCAGCGGGCGAGTGCCCGTCTGAGACGCAAGGGGTCCGATTCTCGCTGCGGGATAAATTTTTGTATGCTCTGCAAATATTTGGACCGGGTCTAGGTGTTGTGGTACCATGGTATTCCTAGTTTCTGATACGCAGGGAATCCTAGTGTGGGGCCAGGACTATGTATGTGACTGTTGGGAGTTATTTATCAGCATCATTTGAATATGAACATCATTAGAGATTGTTTTGCTGGATTTTTACCTTAGTCGTTCCTCGCGTGCAGCTGCCCACGGTGCCCATAGTTCTTCCGTTCTCAAATTCGATCCAATCGTAGCGCCTGTTACTGGTTTTACTCTGAAATTGAACAATTTTTTGTTGTTATTTAAATTTACAAGAACAAAAGTTTATACAAAACTAGCTTTCGCCCGTGGCTTCGCTCGCGTGGTACCTATAAGGATAAAAAGGAGTCTGTACTATTCTGGACTCTATGGCAAACATCCAGGTCCATTCAGCCTTTCTGGTGTGATCTTCGCATTTATCAAAACCGAAAGGTTTTTATTCGGACAATACAATCCATTTTGTTAGTAATTTCTTTGAACTGTTAGTTTACGTTATGAATATCTGAGTCATTCTGTGCTAGAAGGTGACAAAATAGTAGAAAATAATTAGTATGAAAATAATTGGTCCAATGCTCATAATAACGAACGATAGTGTAGTAGGCAAGTACTTAACTCGTTCGAATATACAGATGGCCTTTAATTGAGCAAATGCATGTTTAGTTATCTTTACTAAATTAATGACGCATTTAATTGCAAACGACATTCCTAATTAGGTAGTACGTTTATTGCTTTGAGAACCTTCAGCAGCCAGACGTCGATTTGTCGCAAGAAAACAATTTTATAGGTCAGTTTTATTGCGATTCGATCAAAATCGACGTTTTGTAGACCTAAATCTTTCTTCTAATATAGATGCGAGAGTATGGATGTTTGTTACTAAATCACGCAAGAACGGTTGAACGGATCTAGATGAAATTTGACACTGAGATAGATTATAGTTTGGAATAGCACATACGCTACTTTGTATCTGGGTACCACGCGTGCAAAACCGCGGCGCAAATAAGTTACAAATAAAGACGTTGCTCCTCTAAATACATAAGGATTGGTATCACTCACCGCCGGACAAATCCACATATCGCTGTCGACATAATTACACTTGATTATTCTCCCGTTGCAAGTTTTCTGTTGCGCGCAGAACTGGTCTTTGAAGCACCCATGTCTCTTCGTTAGGGAATAGAAGGCGCAGTTCTCTCGGCAGGTTCCGTCTGGGTTCATGTCTACTTCATTCTCGATGTAGCCTTGGAGAAGGCGGGTCACCTCATCGTAAGTTATTCCTGGAATTTAAATGCAAAAAATGAATTACGCTGATCAAGCTAAAGCCGTGTACAATCCTGGATATGTCATAAAAAAAATTCGTTGCAAAATCATTCTTACCTCTACTGGACATAGTCAGTTTTGAGTTTGACATTTGGGGGTGTGCGATATAGCTCAACGGTATCGCAAGCTCCTAAAAGTCAAACTCAAACTAACTTTATTCAGAAGACCTAAGGATAATTTTGAAATACATTTTAGATGATATGTCGCACGCCGTTTGGATATAGCTCAAAACTTATCATCACTCAATAAAAACGTGACATGGGAAAAGGTTCTTGAAGTCAATTTGTGTTTTTCAAACTGAGTTCTTGTTGGTCTTTTGGGTCAAAGCTCTGTGGGTCTTTTGAGGTCCAAGAAAGCGTTATCCTAACTTTGTGCACGTACCTTCTTCATGCACCGGTGGGTCACATCTGTACAGATCTCTGTTGGCAAGCGAAAGAGCGGCTCTAGCCGCTGCCGCCGCCTGGCCCGTTCTCTCGCTGTACCTCTGTCTCGTCAGGCTCGCTTCTTGTGTGTAATTACCTGAAAAATTATGACATTACATCAAATATCTAAAGAAGAAAAATTGAAGCTCAGGGCCTAAGTATTGGTGTATCGAATCTGTATCTTCTGTCATCGTTTGGCATTGGCTTATATAAACAATGGCCGGCCTTCAAATTAGCATCCTCAAAGAACAAAGACTCCATCTGATTCCAAATTTAATGCCATTGATTCAGATATTCTATTATTTCATGAGATAGCTGAATTGACAGAATTAACTAAATTATATTTTTCTGTGTGTATAAAGCTACAGAATCATTATAATGCAATTTGCATGAATCATTGCACTCAGCAACGCAGTACGGCACCAGCATCCAATTGAGTTCAATGTTAACTTATCACATCCTACGTGGCCGAGCCTCTTCCGTAATTTATATCATGATACTATGTTCCTATCCTGATAAATATGAGGCTAGGGTGACAGATTTGGGCTCGGTAGTGATATCTGTAGGACATTCTGGTTATGAAGATTTTTTGATGCAAAGTCGTCTTGTAAAACTGAGTTTTCAAATTTTCATGATGAAAAGCTTGAGACACTATTATTGAATTCAAAATGTAGCTCTTCGGAATAGGGTCAAACACTAGAAATTATTTGAGTACGTCACATGACACAACACGCTTAGAAACAGCTGGTGTTAGCCAATCTACTTTAATGGCTTCACGCATTGTTAATCCGTGTTTGTTTTGTTTTACTACGAAGAATATTTAGAGTTCTGTATAGCGCAAAACCAGTTCGGACGGCACATCACCGATGTTTTGATCTCTTGTTTTAGATCTACGTTTAGAAAAGCTAACGTTTCCGAACGGAAATATTTCCGATGTTAAAATTAGCCCTGCAAGACTTTAGCCAACGTTCTCTGGTAAAGCGTCTCGTCGTAAAGCGTAAATGTTTTTTCAACAATTTGCACAGAAAATCAACCACAACAAAAAAAAATGTGCTTGGTTGCGCCTGACTATGCATTCAGTGATTCATGGCCTGCTTTGTATCTGTCCCAATATTTTTTTCTCTATGTAAAGCTTTGAGACAAAGAAACCTGCATTGTGTGACGCACTTGCCGAGACTAATCCGTAATTCGCTACTTCGTGATGCGTATAAAAATACTAGAGATAAGTAAATCATTACTATACGTAGGCTGTGACAATACGATTGAACACACAGAATATATTCAAACAGTAGGTAATGTAGGGATTGATGTTTCATTGAGAATTTGCCGTCTGAACTTCCTTATGGGCATGGAGGTGGTTCACACCAGCAATGTCAGTAGTAAACATCAAGTTTTCCTACTGTTGAAATCATAGGTTTTGACATATTTTTGTAACACAAGCTTTCCACTGTCTTCATCAAGGTCATTTTGGTTTATTAGTATTTTAAAAATAGGATAATTGTGTTTTATGCATTTATTAGACGAAATATCGCAGCCGTTTGAACACGGCTTAAGTCTATGCGCTTACACACCTAATTAAAGTTATCGCTAGCTCGCCACAAGAATCAGTTTTGCCTAGAATTGGTACTGACTACAGAAGTTAAGGTAGGAAGGATTGGATACAAACTATTCTGACCCAATGATATTGGACTCCCTTCATCATCATCATCATCCACAGCCTGACTTCACCCACTGCTGGGTATAGGCCTCCCTTTGTATGTTCCATTCCTCTATCCTGTGCAAGTCTCATTCAGTTGCGGCCCGGGATGCTTGCAATATTGTTTTTTTTTTTTTTTTATTTGAGTTGGTTAGTTGTTTGACCACCAGCTCACTTTTGCAAGTGAGATGTGGCCTAAGATGGAGCACGCTTTACCAGAAGGAACTTATTCACTCTAGATTTGAAGACTCCTAGATTGTACTCATCCGGGAAAACAGACCACCTCGCTGCTGGACGACCAACGTTCCGATATCCAGTATAGGCCACCCTTACCTTTGCCATAAATCCTGAGCAGCATCCAAGAGAACTGCATCATGGCGTATCCCTTGATCTCAGTGAGGGCTATCGTGTTGTACATATCGTAGATCAGCTGATGCGGTGACATTTCCAGTTCGCACACGTCATTGCCCTGGTCCTGGAAGGAATACAAAGCTCAATAAATCTTTCATAGCATGCACGAAAGTAGCCTTTAAGAGGCGCACTTTAATCCTTTCACTACACTGATTCTTTCACCGACCGTCATTGGCCTTTTTCAGAGGCCCGATTACGAAATGTTGATGAGAGTGACTAGCTTACCGTTTTTGTAGGGTGTCACGAAAAGCGCCCCTACAAAAACCGGTAACCTTATGACACATAAACATTTCGGAATCGGGCCTCATGGCCACCATACCAAGAAAGAATGAGTGGTACGACAAGCAAACAATTGCGTTAGAAAATGTTATATTTCGTGACCTGGCCTGTTTTTGTCCGTACTCTTATCTTTTTATAGTGTTCACGTTTGTTAACATCCTAAGGGCGATACTAAGGAATTTGTGAACACCTAAATTCTTATAGTTTGGGTGATACTTAGAAATTGCATCGATTAAGTAAATGCCTATTTGACTAATGTGTCTATAAGGCAATACATTATTTACTTTCTGTGAGCTCAAGAATTGTTTGATTATTAACAAAGATAACTGAATTAAGGTCAAACCGTATGAGTCTGTAGTTGTTTACATAATAAATCAGTTTGAATGTTTTGCTCGAGCAAAAAACAGACAAAATTAGCTAGAACTTTCAAAATCTGACGGAAATCAATACATTTCTATGTATAAACACAGAAGGGCTTACACATTGATCTAAAGCGCCCACATTTTGCAATACATTCACAGTCTGCAAATAACCTTTATTTACTTATACCATTATTTGAACTCCCTTGAAAATAGTAAAGTATCTACTCCCTTAGTAAAATATCTACTCATATTGTTCACCAGTGCAACAGTAAAGTGAACTCTTTCATCGTGTTCACTTAACACACGACGACCTCTTTGGCGTAGTGGGCGAGTGCCTGGCTGAGACGCAAGGAGTGCAGGTTCGATTCCCGTGGCGGGACGAATGTTTGCATGACCTGCAAATATTTATTCCAGGTTTTGTAGTACCATGGTTCTCGTAGTTTCTGATAGCCATGACGCAGTGAATCCTAGTGTTGAGGGACTAGGCATGTCACTGTTGGGTGATATAAAAAATAAATGTTGCACTGGTGTATTTAACACCATAACTAATTTAGCTCACCGTTTAAATTGTTAGAACTCAGACAGGGTCATTATAATGAACTTTGCAATCCATCATATTGCTAGTTTTAATTACCCAAAGTGATCACAATTACGGATTGCTGCCAATGTAAAACAATAACAATAGGCTGCTCATCGTTTAGTCAGTATTAAGTTCTGTCACGTTTGTCGGCGAATGTTTATAAAACACGGCACGATTACGATGAAAGTGGAAATGTTATTCATGGAAAATTGATTAATTTAATAAGGTCTTCGCAGCATTATTCTAAACTAGCTTTCGCCCGCGCCTTCGCATCGTCATCGTACCGGTATAGGACTCTATCTATTCCAAGTTTCATCAAAAACGGTTGAGGCCATACGGCGCGATTGGAGAACAAACATCGTCACAAACTTTGTAATCCTTGCCAAATTCCATTACGATCCGTTTAGTCGTGAAAAGTTAACAAACAAACAGAGTTACTTTCGCATTTATAATATTAGTATGGATTAGATAGCCATGTAACACTTTAAAAACTGGAATCATAATAGATGATGAGGACAGCAGAAATACCTACCGCAATGAAGCGAAAGTACAATTCCGTCGTTGATGCAACATTGCCCGTACAGCCACAGCGAAAAAACCAAACATTTTGCGAAAAAACCAAATTTCACATTTTATGCTGTTTTCCTTTCTACAAACATGACATGTTTATATTTCGAGATGTTCAACGGCGCGAATTATTGAATAATTAAGGAGGTCACTGACACCGTCGAATTAACAAATACACAACGGGACCTGTCTTTGTGTTGGCCTGTGAGGCGATTCACCCTCACTCGGATTGCTCATTCATCGCAAACACGCCTAAGATGATATTTTTATCGTGTACCTGTAGCGCGGTCCTGAACAAATCACCATGCTCCATCAGATCGTGCAGTTTCCTCACTGCGTGCGCTACCGAGGACTTGGGGTCCATGAGAATAGCCTCAGCGAGGTCCAGCCAGTCCCGCACCGGCGCCGGCACACCCCCCGGGGTCGCCTGCCTCTTGATAAACTCCACGAAGTTCGTATACAGTCCATCGATAACCTGCAGCTTCTCCGAAGCCTTGACCCACAGCCAAGACGTAAATAAGGGCCGGGTAGCCGATGGCAGTGATTCGATCCGATCATTGATGCCGACAAACGCTTTTGTCAGCTCCACATCCCCGCCGAAGCCGTTGTCTCTCCACGCTGGATCGGTCACATTCCTCCACAGATCGTTCTCTAGGTTGTAGAAGGTTTCGCGTAAGTTATCCACTGGATTTAAATCCTTGGCGAGCCCGAGGGCCAACAGCGCGAACAGCGCTGCTAACCTCATCGTGAATTCGTGCTATGTGAACTGTGCGCGACGGCCGGAGGCGCACTGGCGGACGCGGAGCGAGGGGCGCGCGAGTGGGGTCGACCTAGTGATGTCCCGCTATCGATCTATCTTTCGATGATGACGAATTTCATTGACGCCTTCAGTGGCGCATCGGGTGAGAGCCCGTCTGAGATGCAAGGGGTCGATTCCCGCTGCAGGACAAATGTTTGCATGATCCGCAAATATTTGTTCCGGGTCTGGAAGTTGTAGTACCCTGGTACTCGTAGATTCTAATACCCACGAAACGGAATTCTAGTGTGGGGTCAGGACTAGTATGTGACTGTTGGGTGTGTGTTAGCATTACTATTATTTGTGGCCCTTCTCCTATTATGGCTAAGTGTATATTACATTGCTTCATAAGATACTTAATTTCCTTGTGAATGATATTTTCTAGCATGGGCTTGGACAATCAAGTTCAGTCGCTGCTTAAATGCCCGTTCTAATATACGATGCGTAAATTAGAACGGGCATTACGATGCCTAAAAAAGTTTTAGGCATGTTTATCCATGAAAGGAGTCAAACTGTTCATGAGGATGTCTCACTAGTGTTAAAGTGTTAAACATGCTTGTTGTACAATATGCTTTATCCATTATAAGTATTCTATCGATATAGAACTATTGCCAAAATGGGCATCCCTATCAACCAGCATGCCAGTCAGTACTGTTAACTTAGCCGAACATATGCGTTGCAAGTGTCCCAGTGCTTATGCCGACGGAACAGAACGTTTATTGGCCTGATTCGTTTGTGCGTATTTGTACTGTGTTCATTATTATTATACTGCGGTGTCAGCTGACGACTCCCGCGCAATATGTGGCTCATTACTGCTTTCAAGCATGCGAGTAGTTTTTATGGCTTTTCAACCTTTTCTTTGTTTATTTTACATGTTCTTCAACAATTATATATCTATTTTCTGAACTTTATCTAATTTTGTTTGACGTTATACAATATGTATGCTAACCCGAAAGGGACTTATATACACCCAATTGGCAATAAAGTTTGTCCTACGACTTTAGGATATTACACATATTTCATTGAAAAAACTATGCAAAAATCAGTTCATATTCAATTATTCAGGTGTTTTAGTAGGTAGTAAAAGTAAAGTATGTCGATCTTCTCGGACAATAAAAAATACAAAAAACAGCTTATTATTAAAATCTGGTCTTTTTTGATGAGGTAGTTGTTTTGTTTTTCCGCTAGTATTCTTTCTTTTTTTGATAAAATTAGCCCTTTTAGGGATGGTTTACCTACATGTTGTGAATAAGCTTGTAGGTACATATATTAAAGACAGGTTAAATAGTCGATGTTTTTTTTGTCACTTTCGTATCTATCGATATTTACTCAAGCATTTCCTTCCTTAGTCCTCACATTATTGAATTGTGAATGCATTCAATGAACTGTTGAGCCTTGGTACTGATCCAATCCCGCTTCAATTTCAACTTTCGCTTTACTGTAATAAGATTTATTATTACAGTAAAGCGTACACCTAGTGTCAGTCAGATTAGGTGCGGAAGTAAGAATTATTGGTTGCAAAGGGGGATACGATGCGTTTCGATTTCTGCTAGCTGTTTGTTATGTCATTGAGGATCATAAATAACCCAGTTGTATAGTTATTTATTGATGTGTTTTTAGATTAGATTTTACCATTGACGTCAGTACCTTGTATGAATATGTATTTTCGATCGACAGTTGATTATTTTGCGAAAAGTGAAAAAGTACAATAAAGTGGTTTGCTTGCTTATTGTGTCACTGATTCTTTCTTGATCATCATGTATGTATTATGCTCAGTGACCAGGTTGAGGTGGCCTTGAAAAGGGTGAAAGAATGAGTGTAGTGAAAGGCTTAAAGTGCCCTCTTAGAGGCTCCTTTCGTGAACAAAAACAAGTGGCTGTAGGGTACAGGAAAAAATGAAAAGGCTCACGACTTATATCTCCAAGAATTCATATCCTCTCAGATCTCCAGGACGTCAGATCCTAGATGTCTCAAGGGGGTAGTCAGAGTCATGTCCAAACATTTGGAACAAGCACACATTTTGCAATATACGTGACATATTGCAAAACCAACGCCACTTATAAGTAAACCAGGCTTCCTCACGATGTATTCCGACACCGTTTTGAGTACGTTTTAATACGCACTACTATTGCAAAAATCATATAGCACGACCGGGATTCGAACCCACGCCCTCTAGTCAAGGTACACTGAGATTAGTGAACACCAATATAAGTGCACTAATCTAAATCTTATATTCATCATCATCATCAGCCTGATAAAGATCACCGCTGAACATAGGCCTCCCCCAAAGAGTGCCACGACGAACGGTCTCGCGCCTTCCCCATCCACCGACTTCCCGCAACCTTCACAATGTCGTCGTTGCATCGATTGCCAAACCCCTTCCAAAACTGCGTCGTCCGGTTCGTTCCATTCCAGATCTTATATTCAAACAGTAACTGACATACTTTTTTTTTATTTTATTTTTTTATACCACTGAGGTGGCAAACAAGCATACGGCCCACCTGTTGGTAAGCGGTTACCGTAGCCTATGAGTGCTTGCAATACCAGAGGCATCACGCACGCGTTGCCGACCCCGAACCCCCCTCCCCCTAAAGAGCTCTGGCAACCTTACACACCACAGGAACACAACACTATTTGAAACAAATAATGTTATTTGGCTGCGATCTTCTGTAAGGCGGAGGTACGGCCCAGGCGGGCTGCTCCAATTTAGAACGAACCTCCTCCAAAAACAGACAAAGAGACAACGCAGAGCCTAAAACCGCTAATCCCAGAGACTACATTTGAAGGCTGTTTTTGCTGTTAGTATGTTGGGGTGTACTAAGAAAGGAATTCTCAAAATTCAACCCCTAAGAGGGTTTAGCGGGGTTTGAAGTTTGTATGAAAAACTTCACGAGAACAAAGTCGCGTTGGCTTCCACTAATCCTTGATTTAATTTGTCTGGCGTGAAAGGGGGATTCGAGAAGTGACGTTATTGATCGGGTCCCTCGTTCATCCACCCCTGAAGGGCATTGTCTGGTCATGTTTGCGACGGTATTGTAGCTTATTTCCCTTTACACTCACACATTCCTGAAACACACACGCCACTTACCTACACTACCTATACACTCACACACAAACTCCTTACGTAAATTCCCTCCCTGCCCATGCAGTTTTTAATATCGCACACATCCTCATAATCCAAAAGTCTACTTTATTCTACTTCTTTCTACTCATAAAGTCTACTTTAATACGTGCTTATTTTTCACCTAAATCCCCCCTAGAAGCTGTTTTCCAGTGTTGCCTAAGGGAGGGGCCCTTAGGCAACACTGAAAAACAGCGTCTGGGTTTCGGACTAGGCACAAAGCTGAGTTGTTGCCTTTTCAACAAGCAGACAATTTATCTCTTTTTTTTATTTGTTAGTATGTACCAATTTGTTAATTTTATTTTTATTATCTTCTAATAACCTAGTTACCTATAATAAAATATTATTTTTAGTTTGTTGAATAAATTTATTTTCATTCTTTCTTTTCTTTTTAGAATTCCGAAGTCCGACTGTGAACTCTTATACTATTCTATAACAAGTTTCATCGAAATCGTTTGAGCCGTTATGGCGTGATTGAACCACAAACATCCAAACATCCTCACAAACTTTCGCATTTATAATATTAGTAGGATCTCTGTGCAAAATAAAATAAAATAAAATAAAAATAAAAAATTGAATCTAGACCATTCGCCGTTCTGGCGTGATTTAGTTTCAAACATGCATCCATCCAAACTTTTGCATTTATATTACCTAGTAGTAAGGATTCGAGTAAACCTGCCAATCAGTACGAAAGACAAAAGAGACTCTTTATATTTGCAAGGCCATAAATTAAACACAATGCTTCGTACAAACTGTGTACAAAGTTTCAAACACATACATTAGCCTCACGCTCTGTATCTGTTTCAGAGTATCAGAGTAGGTACATATACATTAATTATCAGCAAAAACCTGCGCACATGAGAACTGTTACTATTGTTGTTGCAATCGTACGTAACGCGACACTATCGCGCTGATATCCTTTCACAGAAGCCATCATTGTCTGAATGGGTAGCCTCAACTCATACTGTAGGTACCTAGTGCCTATTTAGTTGAGAGTTGACGCTTATCTCGTGTTCCTTGGTTCAATGTTTTTTTATGATACCTAGTGCACGGAATCTAGCCTGAGTCTTTCCTACAAATAATATAAAGTTAATTCTGAGTTTGACATTTATTGAGGGTGTGCGATATCGCAAGCTCCTAAAAGTCAAACTCAAACTCAAACTTATCATATCAATGCGTAAGATGAATTTTTAAATAAATTGTAGATGACATATCAAACACCGGTTGAACACGACTTTAGAATACAGTAAGCTGAAATTATGTAGTAGCTAATGATTTACATAAAACTGCTGCAAAATTAAAACGCCTGTGGAAATGATGCCTTCGCACAAATTAACCAATGATTTATCAATTACCATATTTCTTAAACATAACTAAACCATCCTTAGTTGGCTACAAGACATTCTTGGTAATAAAGTAGTAATAACTAAAGTTAAACTGTGGGACGAACGGATCCGTACAAAATTTAACTGGATGGGGTGTGAGAGCTCCTGGTACACTGGTCCGTGTATTAATCAGGGCTTCAGGAAGCGCTTACCAAGGACAGACCAGCGTCAGCCGAGCCGTCAGCGGCCAATCAAAGTTACTTGACCCTACAAGTGACTCATCTATAACAGTTAGGTACTGTCATATCGTTTCCCTGTCTTTTATTACCATATGTTCAATTCAACAAAGGTTTTTGTAGAAAAAGCATCACATCGAAGGTTGTAAATCACTGAGACGTTGAGTGCTTTAGCCATCGTTTATTTAAATAGTAAGTCATCGAAGCCTCGTTTAGAAAACAGTTTAAGTCCAAAATCAATATGCCTGAACTATACCTTATTACCTTGTTTGGTAGATAGGTACTCGAAAATATATTTTTTCCATGAGTGATGCGAAGATGGGCAGCATTTAGGAAACCTCATCATATCTTTTCGTCGCTAATACCACAGAGCCTCAAGACGAAAGTCTACATAGTCACAATAAGTGCGTGTTGCCAGTGATGACATATGGCAGTAAGACTTGGTCGCTAACTATTGGCCTCATACGCAAGCCTAAAGTCGCGCAACGGGCTATGGAGAGAGCTATGATAGGAGTTTCACTGGGTTATAAAATCCGAAATGAGGAAATCCGTTGCAAAAACGAGGCCATCGACATAGCTCTCAGAATTAGCAAGTTGAAGTGGCAGTGGGCGGGCCATATAGCTCGCAGAACCGATAACCGTTGGGAATAAAGGAATTAAGGGACTTCATCAGGCTGATGATGATGAATATAATTCAAAAGCAACGGATAAAGATTTTATTTTATTTAAGTACCTACCGGACTGTTATTTCCAATTATCATGTAGGCATTCCTGAGTATCGTCAAATATTACAGCGTAATGTAATTTGATGAATTTGAAAGGAAAATTTGCAGATCATTGACTTATTATGGCATTGTAACGGCACACAGTCGTCATTGAAAACATGTTGTGGGTAGGTCTCATTGTATGTACTCATTTGTGCTGTTCATATATTTCAGTGTCACACGACTGTTAAACGTATTCTGGGTTCAAGTTCAAAGTAATTACAAACCTGTAAACCTTCTAAAAGCATATGCAGCAACCCGCGTCCGAGTAATTGCTTGTGGGGCGGCACTATGAGCGCGTGCACCCGCTCCATCAGACCCGGTAAAGCCCCGGGCTCGTGGGAAACACACCACTCCGCGAAGTTCTGCAACGTACTCCGCTCCAGCTCCTCTTGAAGCCCTACGTACTCCCTCATCACCCGATCGGCTGACGCCACCCGCCCGAGCAAGTCTGACATTTCGTGCAACTTCAGTTCGACCCTAGTCCCTCTCCCGCTGGTCTGCGCCAGAAACATAGCCACTGCTCCCGCCTTCTCTATGCTCAATTCGACCTTTTTTATAGCACGGGTAACCTCCGCTAACCGCGCCAAAACTTCCCTTTCCCTCCGCCGAATAATCGGCAGGGCGACACCGGCCGATACGTTAAATGGTTTCGCAATAAGGTCCCAGGAAGAAAGCACCTCCTCCCCTATATCTTTGCCTAATTTTATCACGTCTATAACATCGTCTACTAGCGCGTGCGCGGTGGCCACGAGCGCGTATAGGAACACAAAGCGCACGCGTCGGACCTTCATGGCGGTGTTGCGCTCACTGACATTCCGTGCCCGAGGTCGCGGGGTGTCCACTGCATGAAAAAAATTACCTACCACAAGATTCTCGTCTCGATATTCCCATTGATTTGCGAAGGAGCAACGGCTCGGAAGCGTTAATTGAATAAGGCGATGCCTTTTAAGTCTTATAAAGTCTTGTTCATAGGAATCATACATAATACAAGATCAGGATATTAATTATTTCAGTGGTTTGAATTTTTACGACACAATAAAGTACTGGTTTGAAAATAACTTAAAAAGAACCTGTATATGCCGATCGTTATTTTTTTTCTCCGGTCTTTGTAAAGGAGCCATTTCATTCTGGGCCTGGTCCATTTACACTTCATAGAAAAATTAGGAAAAAATAGGAGATTACAAGAAAAATACAATTTCATTAATTTGAAGACAAATGCGATGGTACAAGAATAGTAAGTTTTGTTACTATGTGAACACTATTTGAAGGCCGCCATGTTGGTTTATAATTGGCGTTTGACATGACATTGACATATTTTTCATGTCATGTTGTTTGATTTGATGGTTTTGTTTTGTCAGATAAATGTATGTTGTCAAAATGACATTTCACGCACGTCCATCCGCCATATTTTTGTAGCGCTGTTTGTTGCTCTCTTTGTTGAAGAAAATCTTAATGTACCTTAGAACGAAGACAATTTAAATAAAATAACCAATTAAATACGTTTACTTTATTGCTTAGCCATATTTTAGAGTAGTGTACACAGTGCAGGCCCAGGCTCCATATATTGATGAAACGTCTCTTTTTTAACTTTAACTAAGCAAAATGGACGCGCTGGCAACACAATTGCCCCACTACTGCTGTTAGCCAACACGTTTTTTGTTTAAGTATTTTCTATTTGCTGGGAGTCCGTTTTTATAAGACAAGGGTTGTGTTTTAGAGGGTGGTTTTGGATTCCTGCATATTTTAACATACGTATGCTAACTTATGCAAGAAGTTGAAATACCCGATGGTGATAAACTTTAGGATTTCGGTTCAGATTTTTTCAAGGTTTCGTAAAATTGTGTTGATTGTTTTTGCAATTTGAAATGAAAAGATGACTTCGGTGGCGTAGCGTGCGAGTGTCCGTCTGAGACGCAAGGAGTGCGGGATCGATTCCCGCTACGGGATAAATGTTTATATGATCTGCAAATATTGGTCCCGTCGGAGTCTGGGTGTTATGGTACCATTACACTCGTATAATTTTCACTAAAAACGGTATTTATATTTACCATGATATTTACCATGATTTGTAAGTTTATTTTTTCCCAAATCATGGTTAATATCCCGTTATTAGTGAAAATTATGTTTATAACAATGATAGTTTCAAAATTTATATTGCACTCGTAGTTTGTCGTTTTGAGTGGTCGTGGTTACATTTTGACTGAGTGGCGGTATTTGCAATGCTCCATTCGCCACCATTAGTGGCGTTGCGGGAACGTCACTATCCTGCAATACCACCAGTGTGGTGTGTGATACACTTGTTGAGATCGGACGACGACGTGGGAGAGGTAGTTAAATCGTTGCATTGACTCTTGCGTCGGTTAAGTTATGAAAAGTATTGGCATTCTGATTGACAGTAACATGTTTATATCACATAAAATGATTTATAAATAATGATGTTGAAAAAATTTGTTCGTGATATTATAAACAATGATGCTTATAAAATACTTTCCGTTTTACATTGTATGTTGATGTTATTTAAGATCCCGAGGAATTACCTTGTTATGGTATGAGTGTGTTTGTCAACTGTTACATTCTTCGATTTTTTTTCTTCTCGATTCGGAGAATTACTGGTTATAGATAAGAGCTGACTGGGGTCTTGTTCAATGTTTTTATAATAACACCCAAAAGTCACACACTGTATCGTGGATACCCTGTGTCGTGGATATAAGAAACTACGAATACCATGGTACCACAACACCCCGACCCTGATCAAATATTTGCAAACATTTGTCCCGAAGCGGGAATCTTACCCGCACCACTTGCGTATCATGCGGGCATTCGCCCGCTGCGCCACCGAGGGCGTCACAGCCATATTATTGCCAATGGTTCCTATTATTATTAGCCGTCTTTTCCAAATGCGCAATTTTGTCCATTCCTGGATAAAAAGCCTCCATCTCGTGTTCCTAGCCAATGGCTCCTAGCAACCATTATTAGGTCATCTTCCATCTAGTCGAGGGGCCGTCCTACACGTGTTTTGTACACAATTACTGTCTATATTTAATTTCGTTCTAAAATAACCACTTAGATATACACTATACCTACAAAAAGTAGGTATGGGTATTCACTAAGGAATTATTATTATTTTATCGTTAGAAGTTTGCAAATTACGGTTTAAAGTATAAATGACATCATAGCGTGAAGTGAAGCGTCGTCGAATCACACGAACACACGTTTTATATTTGCCTTTATTAGGTACATAATCCACTAGGTTCGGTGCGTGGCTTCGCTCGCGTGGCACCCGAATAAAAAGTACATTACCTACCTCTTCTTAGCCTTTTGAAAGGTGCGGGCTGTTTACTTGTTATCGGTTTCTCATGTAGCTTTAGAAATTTCCTACCTTTTTGATAATTCGTCACTCACTAATTTTATAAATGTAATAAAGTATGTGCGCCTATTTCTTGACTTTACTGTTATAAAAGAGCATAGCGCCGATTATGGAGCGGTTAAAGTTAGTGACTGATTAGGAATAAGGGGCTACAATCAATCCCTCATAGCTCAGTTGGTAGTAACTCTGCCTTCTGCGCTAGAGGTCGTGGGTTCGATTCCCGCACTGGACAAACATTTGTGACTAACACAGATGTTTGTTCTGTGTCTGGGTGTTAAATATATATCTATTATGTATATCAGTCTCTGGTACCCATAGAACAGGCTATGCCTAGTTTGGGATCAGTTGACCGTGTGTGATATGTCCGGAATATTTATTAATCATCAGTATTTCGAAGCGAACCCAAAGCCACGAAGGGGTAATCTGATTGATCTATGAGACCGTTGGATGTTTTATAAAAACAAAATATATCTTATCCGCAGAGCCTATTCTACGAGATCTTAGCGGGGGTGTGGGTTCGCAACGGGCTACAGATCAAGGGTCAAGCGATGACGTACATCCAGGCCAACTTCTGCAACTCGATGGTCGACATGGACATCTACTGGCTGCAGGTGTGCGCGGCGCATCTACCCGCGGACCAATTCCTGGACATGTGCATTGATATGTGAGTATAAATTGCAATACATATGTAATTACAATACAGATTATCATACTAATATTATAAATGCGAAGGTTTGTGAGAATGTTTAGATGTTTGTGATTCAATCACGCCCAAACGGCCGAGCGAATCCAGATGAAATAGATTATAGTCTGGAATAGCATATAGGCTATCTTCATAGGTACCTCGCGAGCGAAGCTAGTTTATTATAAAGTTGATAACAAGGCCAAAATCAGCTGTTTTGAAAAAGTTCCCGAAATAATGAAAGTTTTGTTACGTTTTTTGGCAAATATTTTTTCTAGGCCCCTTTCGGGATAGAATTATGAATCACCTTGTACAAATTAACAACACTGGAGTGGTGGTAGTCCACCCTGCTTTTCCTATCCAAATTTGGGGGGTTCAACAATTTATCTGCGTTTTCTAGTAATCGTGAGGAAACCGACATGTCCTAACCTAAAAAACCTAAGGAACCTAAAAATCGATGAAATATGACATGTGCCACTAGAGTAGTAATTTACGAGGCGCACTTGAATCCTTTCACCACACTGTGTCCCTCCACCAACGGTCATTGCCCATTTTCGGGGCATGGTGGCCTCGAAAATGGGCATTATTATGGCCCATTATTATTATGATCTAAAATGTGAAATGACAATGTCCACTCAGGTTCGGAGTCCGGGAATGGCTGAG
The DNA here is from genome assembly GCA_947579855.1 of Anticlea derivata. Taxonomy (NCBI): domain Eukaryota; kingdom Metazoa; phylum Arthropoda; class Insecta; order Lepidoptera; family Geometridae; genus Anticlea; species Anticlea derivata. The sequence goes on from OX388269.1 coordinate 11,795,599, forward strand.
CATGCTGCCGATGTCACCGGCCCAAGCGGCCGAGCAGGACGCTATGGTGGAAGGTCTCCTGACTTTCCTTGCCATACTCGTTTCTTCCAGAACGAATCTTGGTAAGACTGGCTGCCGGTATTTTACACTTCTGCTCAGTATTTTTATAAGCAGAGATGGGCTTGAAATCTGTCACGAATGGAATGCTACTGCAAAAAAGTTCGGAAATGCTTCGGACAACCTCCCTTAGATATCTTCAAGGCCTGATTCCTCTAGGCTTCGTCGCGAGGAACAGGCATAGCTTCACCTAGTTTCTAAGATGTTTCAAAGTGATCCTAGTGATTTTATTGAAATAAACACAGTTTGAGTTTGAGATTAATTCAATAGAGTATCAAGATTGTACACAATAGATAAAGGTCTCATATTCTTATTAATGGTTTCTTTCAGGCAACGATGAACTGACTCAGTCGAGGTTGGAAGTGAGCACACTGCTCGCTGCCGGCGACAAGACGCACTCGCAACTATTAGAGCTGATGCCTGAGAGATCTGGCAACGCACACACGAGGAACTTCGAACAAGTGCTCAAGGAGGTACGCCTATACAACAAAAGTCTTAATTTTTTTGTCCTGACCCCAGACTTAAAACCGCATGGCCTGAAGTCGCTCTGCCCCTCGACAGCTAAAATGCCATTTTGCAGTGTCTTTACAGTTTTTTCTTGCATCATATTTTAAGTACTGTTCTGCAGTGGACGTCGGACGGCTGAAATGATGATGTTTTTTTTTTTTTTTAAATTCTGGACATATCACACACAGTCAACTGATCCCAAACTAGGCATAGCCTGTACTATGGGTACCAGAGACTGATATACATAATAGATTAATATTTAACACCCAGACACAGAACAAACATCTGTGTTCATCACACAAATGTTTGTCCAGAGCGGGAATCGAACCCGCGACCTTTAGCGCAGAAGGCAGAGTTACTACCAACTGAGCTATGAGGCCAGTCAGCTATGAGGCCAGTCAAACTGATGATGATGAACGTTAGTTTATTTCAAGTAGGTTTTAGTTTTTACATCGTTATTATGTTCTGACTCCGCAGTTGTCCACGTACCGGCCGCCGCCGAAAGGCTCGGAGAACTTGGAGCAGGGGCTGTTCGTGCCGCGGCCCGCCGTGTGGGAGCAGTACTACGACCCGCTGCACGTGCTGCGCCGCGCCGTGCACCGCAGGGACTTCCACGCCTCCATGGAGAGATATACCACCTTGTGAGTTTCCTTTCTACTCGCGATTTTATATATCAAACATAGACGTTAGAATTTGCAAGTTGAAGCGGCAGCGGGCAGGGCCATATAGCTCGCAGAACCTACAACAGTTGGGGCGTAAAGGTTCTCGTATATCGACCACGAACAGGGCAACGCAGTGTTGGAATCTGTTTTGTCATCTATATAGTCGGATATTTTGTAATAAGATTAAGATGAGGGTTTAATTATTTTATGATTTTTGAATTGTTTTTTCTCAATAACCGCAAAACGCACAGTTTTGATTTTTATGACAAAGATAACTTGAGCATTTTATTTACGTAAATCCAAGACGTCCTCTGCAACAGTTTTTTCGAAAATACTCTGAGATTATCTAACAAAAATAATTATTTTTTAAATATTTTGTTTCCAGGACACTTTTAAAAAAAAAATAGATAGTTTTTGAGATAATTGATATATTCTTATATTTCGCTTACGTCGATTACTTTCGAGCGCCTTCTAACGTTTGCTATCTCTTTCCGCATTCAATTACAGTACATAGCGTCACTTTCTTCACTCCGCCCACTCGACAATTTATTATGATTTTTGTATCCTCTTAATGTGTCGTGGGTATCAGAAATAACGAGTACCATGGTACCACTTTGGGTACCACAACCAATATTAAGTATGGATATAAACAAACAACATAGGTGCAGCAAAACAAACTACTCACAAATAGCGTGCAAACACAGTTTACCAATGTACTCGTACATTGGTAAACTGATAAAAAGACCGATACCAACCCAATAAAAAAAAACAGCTTAGCGTTATTGAAATTCTTTCCCATAACCGTTTCTTCTATTCCAGCATGCGTGATAAACAAAAAGCAGCCGGCATCACCCCCACAACCGAAGGCGCCGCCCTCTGGCCCCCCCTCCGCCTCACCCCTGCCCCGGAAGGGGGGGCCGGTGATCCTCGCGCCATCTGCTCCTCCGGGGTGCTGCACGGGGCCATCGCGGCGGTTTTACATAGAGGGGTGCATAGGAGGGGGGACACGCATGCCCCGCACGCCCCCCCTGACCACGTGCTGGCCCTGGCGGTGTATCTGCTGCGGGTGGCGTGTGACACGCATGCGGAGAAGGCTGAACCTGAGAAGGTTAGTTACTGCTACTCAGTAGAGTGTGCTATCTTTAAAATGTACAACGGGGAACGGTCTTTAGCCTTCTCCGTCGACTTCCCGTAGTCTTCACTATGTCGTCGTGGGGGTAAAAAGAAAGAATAACAAAGAAAAAGAGCAGATTATTTTTCCAGAATTTGTTCAAATTAGATGTTTTGGAAATTTTACCAATTTTATAACGAATTACTAAACATACTTACGGCAAATTTGGCATCAAGATTGCAATCTAAATAGTTGATTCATTGAGTTTGTACTGATTTGACCCCAAAACAGCTGATTTTTGCAGTATTGTTTCAATAAAAAGTGTCTAAATTCCAAAAGTCGTAAAAAGAACTTAATACCAATTAGGTTTAGAAAAAGCTTATAAACTAGTGAACCGATTTGAATACGTTTTTTTTTATTTGAAATCTAGCTTTTTGGCGATGGTTCTTAGACATGTTACCTACCGAAACTCCTACAACTTGCACAGGTAGTGATAGAAACGAAATGTTTTGATTAGTACCTATCTAATTGTACCTATTTATTATAATGTACCTACTAATAACATATGGCATCGCCTTAGGGATAAAAAAAAACCTGTTATGATGTTATACTGTATTCTAAATAAATAAATAAATGTTTTATCAAAATCGGTGCAGCCATTTACTAGATATGGGGGATGAAAAATCGTAAATTTTCAAATATACCTAAGTGGGGTATCAGATGAAAGCGCATGATGTATATTAAAATTAGATGTGTTTTATTGCGACGGGGATTTTTTAAATTGTTTTTTTATTGAAATAAACGCCTTTTGACTTAGACTTTGACAGTTGCAATAATATTGTAATGTTTGCAGACGTGCATGGTGGTGGCGGAGGGCGGGCGGCGCGGGCGCGGGCGCGGCTGGGCGCAGGCGGCGGGCGCGTGGGCGCTGCGCGGCGACGTGTGCAGCAACGCGCGCACGCTGCTGGCCGGCCCGCCGCGCGCGCGCCGCGCCGCCGCCCCCCCGCCCGACCCGCACCCCGCGCACCGCCGCCCCGACCCCGCCGCCTCCGCCTCCGCCTCCGCCTCCGACAGTCAGTACAGTACACACGACACATTACTTACCTAACTTTCTGAACTATCCTACTTCATACTCTTCTTCTTCTTCTTATTCTTCCTGCCCTTGTCCCACATTATGTGGGGTCGGCGCTACATGTTTTCTTCTTCCACTCTCTTCATACTAATATTATAAATGCGAAAGTTTGTGGTTCAATGACGGCCGAAAGGATGTGGATGAAATTTATCACAGAGAAAGATTATAGTCTGGAATAGCATATGGGCTATTCCACACTTATATACGCTTTTATCTTCATAGGTGCCACGCGAGCAAAGCCGTGGGCGGAAGCTATTAATATTATAAGTGCGAAATTTTGTATTATCTTACCCTCGTATTAATAAATCAGACGCTAACTTTTTTTCTCGCCAACTCGCCCTGTCATTCACTAAAACTTAACAAAAGAAAAACGCGGACATATTTTTGACGAGCCAATGCAGTTAGTGAGTGATTATGAACAAGGGGGGGTTAAACAATATGACTGATCAATAACAATGATCCCATATAGACAAATAAAAATTGTATGCTCATAATAGCCAACAACAAATCACAGAATATAACACGGCACTTTTCCAGGTGATACGGAATGGGAGCCGTCAGAATCTGAACCGTCACGGCTGCCATCTCTGACGAAGTCTGTTCTGCTGCCCAGTTCCACCATAAGCACAGCGCTGGCCGTACCATCTTCACTACAGGTAACATTATGTTTTTTTTATACAACTAAGGTGGCAAACAAGCTTACCGCCCACCTGTTAGTAATTGGTTACCGTAGTCTATGAACGCTTAACGTAATAACAGAGGCATCACGCACGCGTTGCCGACTGTATGTCAGTGTAAAACAGACAAAGTTGACCATACTAGTATAGTATTATGTTATCTGTGACCATACATACACGCGTTTCTCTCGCTCTCTTTTTCTCTCTCTCTCTCTCTCTCTATTTCTTTTGCATATCAGTCCAAATTAGCTGCGGAAGAGGGTTGTGAAGTTATTAATTTTAGAATTTATGATTTTATTCTTATGTGTAATTCTCTTTAACAGCTTGCAAGAACGGACTCAACACCAGACGACCAATCAGACAACGGCGGTGACACGCCGCAAATTCGTGCGTTAGAGGTCAGTACTTCACGTCTTGACTAGCTCCCACCACCCCCTCCTCTATTCACCATCTTCATTCCACAGCCTGCCTTATCTGTCAATCTAGAAATGTTTTTATAAGTGTAATATTTATTTTAAATACAATGTTTTGTTTAAGGCGGCGTTCATCGACAGTCAAGCGTTAGCGCTACAAACGTTTGACACGGAAATGAGCCTCGCGCTAACCTCTGACTTGGACACACCGCCCATACCCATAGACTATGGTAAGTACTAACTTACTAGTATACTAAACCTTTCAGGTTCTGGATTGGTCTCAATCTGCGTTCAAATATAAGGGGGCGGTATTTTGTAGGCATATGCTGATACATCTGTCTTTATATAAGGCTATTCCATCAAGGTTATGCGAGGTACCTAAGCGTTAAAAATGTAGGGTGAATAGATAATATCAAAAATTTTGTGACACAGTAAGCTGCAGCTTGAATTGGACTTTATGAAAGTGCAATAAAGTCGATTGTGCAAAATGTGTTAAGACTGTTTCTTCTTATAGGTTTTTAATCACGTTTTGGATTTATAAAACTTTATAATGATTTGCTATTGTTAGATGAATATTGCTGTTGTTAGAATGGTCTTGTGAGGTGCGCGGGCGCGGAGGACCGAGCGCCTCTCGCCCCGCGCCGCGCCGCCCCTGGATGACGTCACGAAGCTGGCGTCAACAACCCTATTAAGTTTTCAAACTACAGCGCCGTTATTATTGTTGTGTAGACATGGAAGGCGCGGATTGGAGTGTCTCCGTGCGCAGTGCGTCCCCGGGCAGCGCCGACGCCGCCCCCGCCCTGCTGGCGCCGCTCAGCCACCCCGCCATAGGCGATGCCGATCTCGCCACGCCATCTACCAGTAACCAGGTAACTAAATCAGTAAATTCAAACTTTCATGATCAGTATACATAGCTTCATACTAAACATAGCTTATTTAAATCAAACGGGTATGAAAAATATCATAAATAGCGTACCTTTTTTTTATTTATTCCCGACGTTTCGGCTGTGTGTAAAAAAGGTAAGCGATAAAGTACCGTTTGATTTCAATTAAATCATGTAGACTGCATGGTTTGACTATTTAATCTTTATTTTCTAATTATGTTAAATAGTTATCTATTATGTATATCAGTCTCTGGTACCCATAGTACAGGCTATGCCTAGTTTGGGATCAGTTGACCGTGTGTGATATGTCTGGAATATCATCATCATCATTTCAGCCGTTCGACGGCCACTGCTGAACATGGCCTCCCCCACAGACTGAGCAAACTCCTTATCATGTGGGGGGATTTGCCCATACTCACCACGCTGAGCATGCGGGTTGGCGAGCGCAGTTAGAGCTTTCGTTGTTAAAATCAGAGACGCTGCTGCCCATCCCCTAGCATTTTCCCCATAGTCGCCTCTTACGACATCCGCGGATAGGTAGATATGGAGGGGCCTATTCTTCAGCCGAGGCCACCACGGCCAAGGAATATTTATTTATTTATTTAATTTGTCAATTTCTGTTGATAGGTGCAAGTTTCAAGTCCGTGCGTAGATTCGTTCCCAGTGAGCGAGTCTATAATATCGCTGCTGCTGAAGCTGCACTCGCAGCTGTCGGGCAGGCTCGACGCGTTCTCGCTGGAGGAACCCGCGCCACCGCCTGAACAAGGAGGTAAGGGGACTTTACTTTAAAGTATTTAGATATACAGCATGGCGCTATAATGGCGACATTTAATTAACCTACGTATCCAGTTACCCGTTTTCAGATTATAGTAATCGTTTTTATTTCATTTAAATGTATGATTTCTCTAAATAACACAATTTTGTTTATTATCATCTGGAAGCAACCTGTACGCAAAAAACTGTAGCGCAGAGGTCATCTGCCGGGGTCACGGATCATAACACCGTATTAAGAGCAAATAAAGTACTGTTAGATTGAGACACTTAAATTGTGACGTCGCCGAATCGTCGAATTGTTCTGGAACCAATAAGCGGCGGCGGCCCAGCTGTGCGGCGCGCGACGCGGCGTTGCCGTTCAGTACCGTAGGTACGTAGCGCTCATATAAGGATGATTTAAATTTGAGTCCTGTATGTATCATTTAGTTTGTTTGAAAATATCGAAAATTCAATTTGGACTTTTATGATCAGATATTTTTTTTTATGATTACTGATAAGTAGCTCTGCCCGTGTGTTAATTTAATGCATTTTAAGTGCCATTGAAGCGCCAGGCTGTATATAAAGACATTTTATACCAAATTACTCCAAATACAATTGATAAATTGAGTTTGAACTGATTTGACCCTATGAAAGCTGATTGCATAGTTATTTTTCAATGAAAAATGTCGAATTTCTTAAAGTCGTTGCTAATCAGCTCCCCTTTAGGGATACATATTATGAATCATCCTGTAGGTATACGTTTATTTATACAGCCTATAAGGGGTATAAAAATGCGATCCTCATAGATTGTATCGTAACATTTTTGCAAGTGAACACATTAAAGTACACTGATTGTGCACGAGGCGACGACACTAAGAGGCGCACTTTAATCCTTTCACTACACTGATTCTTTCACCGACGGTCATAGGCCCCTTTTCAGGGCCACCATACCTCAACCCGGTCGCTGACCTAATACAGGATGACCAGGAAAGAATCAGTGACACGAAAAGCAAGCAACTGATTGTGTTATGTTTCCTAGGTGATGGACCATACTACATAGGAGAAGTGTTACGCAAGTTAGCAGCGTTGGACGAGCGATGCGCGGAGGCTATCGCACACGTTCGGATGACGTTGTGGCCGCACCAAAGAGAACGACAGGCGGAGCAGAAGGCTAGGTACCTATACTATTTGATTGTTTCATTATCACTGAAAGGTTAAATGAGTTTCTGGACTTGTACCCTCAGTCCGTACCATTGATGGTACAACTGGCACTGATACCATAACTCAATAAAACCCGTGTTCACTTGTACTTTGATAATTATTCAGATAGCTTGTACCATCAGCCGTTTTCATTGATGATACAATTGGCACTGATTTTGTGACAAAAAAAACTTAGCAATGTGTCAATGACCAATAAAGACGTCAAGGTTGAGATTTCGTTCCTATTTCGCTCACTCAATAGCACCCCTGGTATTCCCTAGTTCCTTATAATATGTTTTACTGTTCATCCGACTGGCAATGATGACACCAAATTTAGTTGAAAGAATTTCCAAAAGATCAAATATCAAGCTTCAATAAGATTGAAAGGCGAAAATATTATTTTTTATAATGGTTTAGGGTGTTTTGGAAGATGCAGACGTTTTATTTGTATGTCTTGTTTCAGAGAGCGACGTGAGAAGGAGGAGCGCTCGCGTCGCGCTCGAGAACGCCAGCAACAAGTGATGCGGGAGTTTGCGCGCAAACAGCAACAGTTCATGACAGCCATGGAGTCCATGGACGGCGCCGCGCCCATGCAGTGGGACGAGGACGAGACGGAGAAGTGCTACACGTGTGTTATATGCAACACGTGTGCGCCGTCCGAGCCTCACGACCCGCAGGTAACAACACGTGGCTTTCTGAACAGCACGAACCCCAGGTAACAGCTCCTGGCCATCTGAACCGCACGACCCCCCAGATAACAACATGAGTTCATCCGAGCCACACGACCCGCAGGTAACAATGCTTGGCCATGCGAGCCGCACGATCCGCAGGTAACAACACACGGCCCGAGCCTCAATATTGAATTAAAAAAAAACAAATTTATATTCATCTTATATCCGTACATTTACCTATATTACTGTTCATTATGGCATTGTATTGTTTGTAGGGTTTGGTAGTTCTGCTGCAATCCACCTCTGTGCTAGCACACCGGCCCAGCGCGCGGACTGAAGGTACGCCTGACATTAGCGACGTTTATTATAGTAAATGTAGGTAGGGTATGTAATATGTGATTCATAATATGTATGCCATCCCGGAATGGGGCTTATTCTACAACTTATTCTACAAGGCAGTGAAGTTTATTCTACGACTCTTGGAAATTTGATTTTTTTCATAAAAAATAACTGTGCGAAAATCAGCAGTTTTGAGGTCAAATCAGGTCAAATTCGATGAATTAGCTGTTTTTAGTTATTAGTTCTAAAGATGATAAAAATACCAATATCAGCCAATTTGAGAAAGTTTGTGAAAAATATTGATGTTTTTTCCTCTAATATTATTTCTTTTTGTTGATAGAATAACACACTTTCGGGATGGTATACAGGTTAATGTTGTACCTTGTATATATTGACTGGCCTCATAGCTCAGTTGGTAGTAACTCTGCCTTCTGTGCTAGAGGTCGCGGGTTCGATTCCCGCACTGGACAAACATTTGTTGTGATGAACACAGATGTTTGTTCTGTGTCTGGGTGGTAAATATATATCTATTATGTATATCAGTCACTGGTACCCATAGTACAGGCTATGCCTAGTTTGGGATCAGTTGACTGTGCGTGCTATGTCTGAAATATTTATTGATTTATATTGTAAGTGATTTGATAGATAGATAGATAAATTGTTTATTTGACACACACACAAATACAGCACAGACAGAGATAAAAGCAAACAGAAGAAACAACAGTAAGTCTGCATGACCTCATCCCTCCCTCCCCCTTCCACCACCGGACAAGCAGACGCACAGGTAAATACCACCCTTACCTGGTCGACATACCACAGTGTCGAACGAAACGTTTCTGCTCCACTTTTATTATAAGTACTGCCAAAGAGTGGAATGATCTGCCTGCGTCTGTTTTCCCGAAAGAGTACAATCTAGGAGTCTTCAAATCTAGGGTCAATAAGTTCACTCTGGGAAAGCGTGCTCCATCTTAGGCCACATCTCACTTGCAAAAGTTAGTTGGTGGCCAAACGCCTTACCATTATCAATAAAAAAAAATAAAAAAAGTAACAATCACACAAAATAAAATAATAAAATAAAGCTATTTGTATAGAGGACGCTGGGAGCGGCGGCCGGCTGGCGCTGTGCGAGGCGTCGCGCGCGCGGCTGCAGGCGCGGCGCGAGCGCGCGGCGGGCGCGCACCACTACCGCGTGCACGAGCAGCTGCAGGCGCACTTCGGGCCCGCCGCGCCGCTGCGCGCCATGAGCCTCGGCCAGGAGGGTAAACAAACATCTCCTTATTTGCAACAAGTTTTATTTTAATTATTATTATTTGTACAAAGATATTATTATTGCACATCGAAAAATCGGTAGGAATAAATTGACTCGCATAATTATAGACTATAAACACCTGTACCTACATGTATTTCAAGCAATAAATGACACTTTACTTTACTTTACTAACAACATGTACAGTCATGTACAGACTGGCCTCATAGCTCAGTTGCTAGTAACTCTGCCTTCTGCGCTAGAGGTCGTTGGTTCGATTCCCGCACTGGACAAACATTTGTGTGATGAACACAGATGTTTGTTCTGTGTCTGGGTGTTAAATATATATCTATTATGTATATCAGTCTCTGGTACCCATAGTACAGGCTATGCCTAGTTTGGGAACAGTTAACCGTGTGAATATGTCCGGAATATTTATTATTATTATTAGTCTGATCTTTACGGGCCTCATAGCTCAGTTGCTAGTAACTCTGCCTTCTGGATGCACTGGACAAACATTTGTGTGATGAACACAGATGTTTGTTCTGTGTCTGGGTGTTAAATATTTATCTAATAATATATCAGTCTCTGGTACCCATAATAGATATGGGTCCTATGGGTACCAGAGATGGAGATGTGCTATGCCTAGTTTGGGATCAGTTGACCATGTGTGATATGTCTGGAATATTTATTTATTTATCTTTTCGCAAATGTCAGTTCAATGATCTTCTACCACATTTCAGGCATGCAAAATTGTGTTCATAACCTTGATAGTTGAAAAAATTATATGCAAATGTTTATGCGATAAAAAAATTCTAGATAGGATTTTGAAATCCTCAGATAGATTGTTGAAAATTTTATTTGCCATAATATAAAGGGCCTGTATTTGCGTCATTTGTAAATTGTATTGGAGGATGGAAGCTGTGTTTCCTATCAAGGATCCTGGCAAAATCCAAAAGATTTAAGACGTTACGTTACGTTAAAAAGTTGTGAAAAGAACATCACTTGATTAATGAACGGCCCCTTAGGTTCATAATATGATCCGTTGCGATGGGTCATCATTATTATGATCAGCCTGTAGAACTCCTGAAATGTGGGGTTTTGATGTAATTAAACACAACCGATTTGAGTCACCTTCGTATATTGTATGAGACAATTAATATGGCCACCGATGCAAGCATATCTATTATAAAGGTGCGCTTACACTATAACTACATTAAAGGTGCATTCGCACTGCATATATTACACACTTCACCTTTGGGGGTGAAAGAAAAAAAAAAAAAAAAGTAACAAAATTTATCTTTTTTTTTTTTTTTTTAGTTATGTATCTAATCTAAATGTTTACAAACTAACAATTTCTATTTTTATTTTACGGAACTAAACTAAATATTAAAACACGCACTTATTAATAATTATTATAAACGACTACCAATAAAACTACCGTTATCGCCCTATTGATAAAAAGGCCGTGTCCTATTTTTATGAACTAACTCCATCTTATTATTATAACTTATTTTAACATTACTACCTAAATCTTCTATAACTACATAAGGACCTTTGAACAGTGGATCTAACTTACGGCCAGTTTCATTTTTTACAAGAACCAAATCATCTTTCCTATACTGGACAGAATTAACAGCGTTATCATAAGTTTCTTTCCTTTTATGTTTACTTACTAGTAAATTTTTCCTTGCGTCTGCGTGAGCTACTTGTAGCCTATATTTAAGTGTTAAGGGGTAGTCATCTATATTGTACAATGGTTCTACTGTGTCACAAATTCTAGAAGGTATACGACAAAGTTTTCCAAAAACTAATTCATATGGCGTGTAATTTGTTTCCGAATGTACGGTGTTATTGAAACTAAAACACCAAAATGGCAACCAATAGTTCCACGTGTCAGTGTGGTTTTCGCATTGTATTCGCAAAAATGCGCCCAGAGTTTTGTGCGTATTTTCTAGAGCACCTATCGACTGATGATGGTAAGATGTTGACGACATTTTGTCGATATGTAAAATTTTACAAACCTGTTCCATCGTAGCTGAGATGAACTCTGTTCCCCTGTCCGTAGCTATCGCCTCTGGTATGCCAAAGCATAGAATAAAATTTCGTACAAACGCATCAGCAATGGACATAGTTTCTTTATTTTTCAAAGGAATAGCTAGAACAAACTTCGTTAATTCACACTGTATGGTCAATATGTAACAATGATCATCTATATCTCTATCTAATGGCCCTACTACATCTAGATATATTTTTTCAAATGCCGAGGAGGCTGTTGTGGTTATTTCCATAGGTTCTTTAATGTTTCGAAAGTATTTCATTTTTTGACACTTATTACATTTTCTTACAAATTCTTGGACATCCTTTTCAATACTTGACCAGTAGTATCGTCTTTTAATAGTATTTATCATTCTACGTACCCCAGCATGACCACTAGAGGGTAGCAGATGAAAATCATTCATAATTAGGGTTTTCTCGTCATCGTCAAAAATTCTTTTCACTCCTCTTAAAATACATACTCTCGGACCGGACCATTTTGTCATTGATTTTACTTCATCACATACACTTTTTATTAAATCCCCATTATCTTTATCTTTAATTATATACACTTCATCGATACGCATTTTATTACAAAATACACTTAACTTCTGCACAAATTCGGCTCGCGAAAAATGCGCCTTGAAGTCAAGATTAATGCACAATATTTTTTGGCTTAATATTAATGCAAAACATTCAAATTCCTCTGTTATTATATTATCATTTCTTAATTTCTTTAATTTAGTCCCTTCTATAAAATTCATTTCCACAGATTCACATGGCTTTTTTAATATTTCCACAACTCTGGGTGTTTCACGGAAATTTTTGGTACTTAAATCTGTATTATTATTCGTACGCTCCTTCCTTTCACACAGTTCATCAATCCTTTTCTTTTGAGCCCTAGTCATCACGTTCACCACTTGTTCATGCATATTCTTCAGTTCGTCTGATGTTATAATGATTCTAGACAAAGCATCAGCTGAAACGTTGCTTTTTCCCCTTACATAGATAATTTTAAAATCGTATTCTTCTAACGTTAACCTAAACTTGAGTAATCTACTCGAAGGATCTTTCATTCCAAAAAGATACACCAATGGCTTGTGATCTGTCATTATCGTGAAATTTCTACCATATACATACGGTCTAAAATATTTAACAGACCAGACTATTGCCAAAAGCTCTTTTTGGATAGTAGGATAATTTCTTTCTGCCTTGTTCAAAGGTCTACTTGCATAAGCCACTGGCCTCAAATCTCTATTACATAAAATTGCGCCTATAGCGAAGCCAGAAGCATCCGTTTGTATTATAAATTCACTATCTTCAGAAAAATCCGGGTACTGTAAAATGGGAGGATTAATTAAGGCATTTTTTAAGAAATCAAATGCTCCCTGACATTCATTCGTCCAATTAAATGGTTCGTTTTTTATAGTCAATTTATTTAAAGGCAAGGTTATATTTGCGAACGATTTAATAAATTTACGATAATAGTTACAAAATGCAACAAAACGTTTAACTTCATCCGCATTTTTAGGAACTGGATAATTTTTTAATATATTTGTTTTCTCTGGATCTGGTGAGACTCCGTTCTCAGAAACAACGTGCCCTAGATATAAAATTTCTTTCTTTAAGAATTCGCATTTCTGCGGGTTCAATTTTAGATTTACTTTTCGAAGCCTCTCCATTACATTTAATAAATTTTGATTATGTACATAGAGATTCCTTCCAAATATAATAAGGTCATCTAAATAAACAAAACATTTATCAAACGCTAAACCAGACATCGCTACTGACATCATGCGACTAAAAGCGCTTGGGCTTGTTTTCAGGCCCATCGGTAATCGCTTCATCTGAAATTGACCTGTACTTGTTGTAAACGATGTAAGTTTTCTACTGTCTGCGTTCAAGGTCACTTGATAGTAGCCTTGATGAAGGTCAAGATGGCTAAAATAAATTGCGCCAGAGAGCGAGTCTAAAATTTCATTAATATTTGGTAAAGGAAACTTGTCATCACAAACTATGTTATTAAGCTTTCTATAGTCAACTACTAATCGCCATTTCTTATCTTTACCTTCTGTATTTTTCTTTGGGACTAATAAAATTGGACTGGACCATTCGCTGTTACATTCTTCTATTATATCATTTTCTATCATTTTATTAATCTGCTTAGTTATTTCTGGCTTAAAAGATTGTGGTAATCTATAGGGCTTGGTATATATGGGGGTTGAATTCGGTTTAATAGTAATAGATTGCTCGTAGATGTTTGTCGTCGTAAGTTTATCTCCCTCATGATAAAAAACATCAGCATATTTCGCACAAATTGATTCAATTGATTTTCTTTCCTCTTCATTCAGATGTTTTAAATTTAGTTCAGATAATAATTTTCGAACTCTATGAACTTCATTATAACTTTTATTAAATTCACAAATATTATAATCACATAATGGTTCTAACTCAGGTGTGAAAACTGGTAAACAAACATCCTTCTCTGTAACATTCAAAATTTTTATAGGAATCCTACTATTCTCAACTTTTGCAATCGAATTTGCTAGAAATATATCTTTTGCCAGCTCTCTTCCACACACAATCACATCTTTCATGCTATTCTCTAAATAAATGTAATGTACGGATTCAGAACGCGCTGGAATCGTCAAACAATCATTCTTCCTTTCATATTCGTTAACTAGTTTTAATTTACACTGGCTGCCATTGCTATTCAGAGTTAAAAAATCCGTGGTTAAATTAATATTAGCTTGATATTTACTAAGAAAGTCCAAACCTAAAATACCGTCTGCTTTAAGAGGTATAGAGTCAATAATCAGAAAATTATTTAGGAACGCATCTTTTTCATAATTAACTAGTGTTAAATTTACTGACCCCAAGGAACGTCTTTGTCCTCCTATGCCATTAATTAATGTATTATCTCTATGCACTGGGGTGTTGTTTGGTAATGCGTCGCGTTTCACGACAGACAATGTAGCGCCTGTATCAACAAGCCAATAGTTTTTTATTTTATTGATATAAAAAACAACGTATTTTGCATTACCATTGCATGAAAATATAAAATGCTTAAGATCGAAAAACTGATTAGTATCAGTACTAGGCGAAAAATCCGCATTTTCATTATTTTGTTCGCTGTTTTCTCCGTTTTCAACTGAATAAACATTCCGAGCGCTAGGTGCATTTTTTTCACTCGTAGCTAACCTAGTGTTTTTCCCTCTGTAAGTACTATGGAATGTCGCGGGTGTACGACAATTGCCCCTATAATTTGAGAAACTACCACGTCTTTCTTGTCCTTGATAATCAGTGTTACGGTATTGACCATATTTATTAATTGAGGTGCCTCGTTGATATTGAAAACCTCGTGCGCGCCTAGCATTATAAAAACTTCGTCCTTGCTCAAACGCATGCATGATGTTACCTGATTGGTCGGGCATAAAGGATGCTGTATCTTCATCCTTCGCTGCTTGGATAGCATCCTTCAAGCTGCTGTAGCTGCGCGCGGCGATTATCGTGGCCAGTCTAGAGCTCTGCAGACCATCTGAAAACCGTTTTATTGCAATCTTTTCATTTATTGGCTTTAAAATGGAAAGAACTTCAAGATTTCCTTCTGCCTGTGTCATGGTCATAGCTGTAAATAAATTCTCCACTTCCGTTCCAAACTCATCGATGGACTTTGATCCTTGCTTCCTGTTTTGCAGTTGGGTAAGGATAGCCACAAATGATTTTTTAGGCAAAAGATGTTTCCTCAAATCCTTCACTAAATCATCAATCATTTTATAATTTCCTGAAATATGCAATTTAGCATTTTCAGTGAGCCTGCTTTTTGTAACAAAAGTAATCAATAAATGTTTACCTGAATCTCCGAGCATATTTCCGTACATCTCTATGGTGTCTATCATTCGCTTTGTTGTCGCTTCAACCCCGTCCATTACCGGAATCAAACCACATGCCACCTTTAGATCAAACTCCATTTTGCTACTTTCTGTAATAGGGATTGGACACAGAGTTTTAACTTCCTCGTATACCTTTCTTATCTCGTGGAAAATATCTATGCTAATGCATTTGCTCCTGCGTCCTCATCTTTAGAGAAGAGATTTTTAATTATTATTATTATTATTATTTTTCATACCTTACTTACGAGCCTTTTAAATTAGTCTTACACTGCCCTTTTTTAATAATTCATAAATCATAAACTTTGTATAATACTTAAAATAGACTTTACTTAAATGCTATCCATAATGCCACATAAAATTATTCTTAGCTCTATGTAAATTTAATGTCCGTAATATTTCACAATTCGCGAAGGAGGTGCAATGGAATGTGCATGGGCTTGCACTTTTAGGCGCGCGGTATCAAGTTCGCTGAGTGTTCTTGCACGGTTTAAGCTAGTTTATGTAACTACATTATAAAATCAACTGACACTTTATCATATTAAAATAATCAAATGCAATTATTGTCCACTTTTTCACAATAAAAAAAAAAAAAAACAATGACCTTGAATGAAACTAGGTACACTAATTTTTCACCACAAAATTGTCTTTTTGAGAATACACTGGAATCATATTCACCTCTTTAAGCCGTCACTCCGTAACTTACTCGTCCTCGTGGGATTCCCGGATACGATTAATTGTCTGCAACCCAATCTCCTACCGAATCCACTGTCGGTAGCAATACTTCTAGATGCGGACGGCCAAATATATGCAGATCACGCCGAAAACTGGCCAGCATGGCCAACATGGCAGTGCTGATGTGATCCATGCAGCGTCCGATGTCCTTCAGTCTGGCGTCTTTACTTATTGCGAAGATTTTTATTTAAAGTTATTTTACGAAAAAAAACTTTACGAAAAACTTTAAAACTTCCGACGAGGGCTATGCCAACCTTGGCATAGCCCTCTGGCAAGGTCGCCATGAAATGTGGGGTTTTGATGTAATTAAACACAACCGATTTGAGTCACCTTCGTATATTGTATGAGACAATTAATATGGCCACCGATGCAAGGTGGCTCCGTCAGCATATCTATTATAAAGGTGCGCTTACACTATAACTACATTAAAGGTGCATTCGCACTGCATATATTACACACTTCACTCCACTGCGGGCCATAGACCATGCATCGATCTCCCGCAACTTTCACAACTTCGTCGTTCCATCGGGTTGGGGGCCTTCGAACCTTTACTTCCAACGGTTGTCGGTTCTGCGAGCTATAATGCCTGCCCACTGCCTCTGTCACTGTGGCGGGTGTAGTAACGACGGTTGTGTTGCGTTGCGCAGGCGGCGTGCACGTGAACTCGTGCGGGCACCACCTGCACCTGCGCTGCCTGCACGCGTACCTGCGCAGCATCCACGGGGCCGCCGCGCCGCGCGCCGCGCCCGGCGTGGAGCGCGGCGAGTACCTGTGCCCCGTGTGCCGCCAGCTCGCCAACGCGGCGCTGCCCCTCGCACCCCGCGCGCGCCCCGCCCCCGCCGCCTGCCTGCGCGACATGCTGGCGCGCGCCCACCCCGCCCCGGTGAGTACCTGTGCCCCGTGTGCCGCCAGCTCGCCAACGCGGCGCTGCCCCTCGCACCCCGCGCGCGCCCCGCCCCCGCCGCCTGCCTGCGCGACATGCTGGCGCGCGCCCACCCCGCCCCGGTGAGTACCTGTGCCCCGTGTGCCGCCAGCTCGCCAACGCGGCGCTGCCCCTCGCACCCCGCGCGCGCCCCGCCCCCGCCGCCTGCCTGCGCGACATGCTGGCGCGCGCCCACCCCGCCCCGGTGAGTACCTGTGCCCCGTGTGCCGCCAGCTCGCCAACGCGGCGCTGCCCCTCGCACCCCGCGCGCGCCCCGCCCCCGCCGCCTGCCTGCGCGACATGCTGGCGCGCGCCCACCCCGCCCCGGTGAGTACCTGTGCCCCGTGTGCCGCCAGCTCGCCAACGCGGCGCTGCCCCTCGCACCCCGCGCGCGCCCCGCCCCCGCCGCCTGCCTGCGCGACATGCTGGCGCGCGCCCACCCCGCCCCGGTGAGTACCTGTGCCCCGTGTGCCGCCAGCTCGCCAACGCGGCGCTGCCCCTCGCACCCCGCGCGCGCCCCACCCCCGCCGCCTGCCTGCGCGACATGCTGGCGCGCGCCCACCCCGCCCCGGTGAGTACCTTCGCCACGTGCGCCCCGGCCCCGCCGCCTGCCTGACCACCCCGCCCCGGTGAGTACCTGCGCCTCGCCTCCGCCGCCTGCCTGACCACCCCGCCCCGGTGTGTACCTGCGCCCCGTAAGCCCCGATTCGCTTCTTTCTGATGCCCACGACAGGAAATCCTAGTGTGGGGTCATGACTGCGAATGGCGCTACCCTCAATATACAAAAACATTACAAGTGACTGTTGGGTGTTTCCAAAAAAACACTTTAAAAATACTTATTTCTTGTTCTTTTTTGTGTTTACCAGGAGCCGAGCAAGCTGTCGGAGGCGATGGGCAAAGCCATGGAGGATATAACAGCGTGCGCGGGCGGCAAGTTGAAGCAACGCTACGGCTCCTCGCCGGCCGCCATTTTCGCCTTCGTGGCGTCGCTGGTGCGCACCAACCTGGAGTGCGAGCTGGTGCAGAGGGGGGGGAACCTGCTGGCCTCCACCCCGCAGAGATACAAGCCTAGGAATGAATGCATAGGTAACGAATCTTAGTGCTTGCTTGTCTTTTCGTGTCACTGATTGTTTCTCGGTCATCATGTACTAGGTCAGTGACCAGGTGTCGGTATGGTGGCCCTGAAAAGGGCTTATCGCCGTCGGTGAAAGAATCTAAAGGGCTCTTAGAGGCTCCTTTTGTGCACATGCCACATGTCTTCGAATTTTTGTGACGATGTTATGTCGCCGTTTGATAGCTCATAAAATTTCCGAATTAAAAATCCATAGGTGCACGATCCGGATTCAAACCCACGAGCTTGGGTCGGTAGGTGGGGCCACTGCCCCACTCCACCAGTGCTGATGGTGATTATATCTTGTTTTTGGTTTCCAGTCCCCCTAATGGTGGTGGCAGGCGCCCACACCCGGGTGCTGTGCAGCGCGAGCGACAACCTCGCCACCATCGGAGCCCTGGAGACGTGGGAGCAGCTGCACCCCTCCCCCTCGGCCCCCGCGGCGCCCGGCGTCCCCCCATCCGCCTCGCCCGTGCCCGCGCAGCAGCAGGACACGCCGGTGCCGCTCATGCTGAAGGATCCCTCCGCGTTGCTGATGCAGTTCTTGCTGCTGGCGCCTCCGCATCCACCCTACATGGATATGCGTGAGTACACTTCTGGCACACCTGGCGAGACTTGGTGACGACACTTGGTGGTGACGTGGTGCAAGGCGCTGACAAAATGGTGGCCGAGGACTGTCTAGAGAAGATAAGGTATATATTTGTATGACAGCGCGTTGGTGCTAATTTTGCATGAATTAATTACATAAATTTAAGTCTTCTATAATTTTATAATTCTCGTTTATTGTTATTTGATTAATCAAAGCATTTAAGATTTTATTTTGATCTATTTTTTTTAATAAGAACGTAAACTGATAAATTGCTGGACGCTCACTTGACTTTGCAAGCACAGAGAGAACGAAGTCGTTCGTATGGGGTTGCGAGCGGCGCCGACGCTCACTTTAGTGGTGGGGATAATGGTTGAACTCAGTCTTGGTTCGGTAGTGGCCCGGTGTGCACCAGGTCTCTTTGCTTCTCAGCATTGTTATTTTGAAAATAAAATTGTGAAGAATTGACATGTGGAAGTATTTTCTACTCTTCTCCTGAATCCTGATAGCCATGGCTTCTAACGAACGCGATAATGACCTCGGCAATCCGACATGTATATGGGCCGAAGGATATCTAAAATTTCATCAGTTTTTATTCTATAGTTACCCGAAATAAAGTTATTGAATTTATCTTTTTCTAAAGTTGTAAAACAAAATGTATTGCCTATGGGTTTTAGAATAAACTTCTTTCGGGATAATATGAATCACCATATAATTTAAAGCATTTTAGTACTTACATTAATTATGCAGAAATACATTATATTTGGAATAGGTTTTTTTTTTTAAACTCATATAGAATATGTATGTGTTTGCAGAGGAGTTCACGTGCATAGTTCAGTCGCTGTACGCGCTCACGTACTACCAGATAGTGTGCCAGTTCTGCGCGGCCGCCACGGCGGAGGGGCGCGCGGCGCTGGCGGGGGGTGGAGGAGGGGGCGCGGGCGCGGGCGCGGGGGGGCGCTCCGAGCCGCCCGCGCTGCGCCTCGCCGCCCGCCTGCTGCTGTCCGCGCTCGCCGGCTCCGACCTCTTCACGGAGGACGGTGCGCCCACGCACAACACCGAGACGCTCGACCTCGTCGATATGGAGAAGCAGGTATGAACCGTACCATCCCAGGGACGACTCGTCAGCCTGGGAAAGTCCTGGAAATGCCCCCAAAAAGGCCACGAGTGCAATTGCGTAAGCGAAATGGGCGTGGTGGTCCCGGCTGAAGAATAGGCCCCTCCATATCTACCTATCCGCGGATGTCGTAAGAGGCTGCTAAGGGAAAGCTAGAGGATAGGCAGCAGCGTCCCTCATTTTAACAACGATAGCTCTAACTGCGCTCTCCAACCCGCATGCCCAGCGTGGTATGGGTAAATCCCCCCACATGATAGGTAATTTGCTCTGTATAAACAATAGTCCAATCTGCTGTTCGAGTCTGTTTTTATGACTTGAGGAGAAAGATGCGTCCAGTGATACATCTCACAATAATACTCTGCAAATCTCTCCGCCAGGTTTTGTATGCCATGTTATAGTCTGGAAAATTATCTTTTCATCTTGATTAGCAGGATAGGATGATAGAGGTGCATTTAAAATTAAAAACTCATTTTGTTTTATTGTTTTTTATGTGTTATGATAATTAATTCGCAGTTACAAGCCCTACTCCTGCCGTTCCTGCGGATATGTGCGTTGCTGCGTCACCATTTGTACGGCGTCGAGTTGCCGGACATACAGATTCCGAAGCAGGAGTTTGTGAGACTAGCGTACTACTTAGAACTTGTTACAGAGGTGAGTTTTTGCTATAGGTGCGGGTGCGATTCCAGCCGCGCCGACATAGCTTATTAAAAACCAAAAAGTACAATAAATACAGTAATATTTTTTTTAACCAACCCTAATTATGGTGGAATCCTGTTGTTTATTTATTATGTCATTGCTCAGGGTTTTGACCAGTTCCATACCAAATTTCATCATTGGTTCAACCATTCGTGAAAACGACAAAGTTACTTTCGTATTTATAATGAATTTTTACTTTATGAGTGTAACGTGGACATCCTCCTTTGGTTTCCGGCTTTCTGGAGCAGAAATTTAAACATCAACGCGACAGTATGTTTTGGAATATTCCGGACATGTCACACACGGTCAACTGATCCCAAACTAGGCATAGTCTGTACTATGGGTATCGGAGACTTATATACATAATAACTAATACCTACTTAGCCTACCACCTAACTATCTACTTTTTTGTTTTCCTACTGCGTTGTGTATTACCTATAAGTATTTTCTATTTACTTACCTACCTACTGTACCTACCTGCGTTGTAGGTGAAATAAACAAATTTGAGTAGTGTGTTTACTGTGTAATACAGGAATGTGTGTTGTGTCAGGGCATGGAGTGGAGCGAGTGGAGCGCCGGGCGCGCGCTGCCGAGCTGGGCCAGCGCCGCCGCCTGGGGCTGGGCGCGCCAGCTGGGCGCCGCCGCCAACAGATCTCAACTAGCGGTAACCACCACTACCTTACACTACTGGCTACCCGCAGAACCCGGGTTAAAAGTTACTTATATCTTCGGGGCTTAGGCTATCGCCATACCCCTCAAGATCGTTTCAGCCGTTTAAAACGTTACAGAGTTTATAATCCAAGTGTCACTTTTCGGGAGCTATCATAAGATAGCTCCCAAAAACTAAAGGCCTGCCTTCCTTGGACTGGCTGGAAAAAACATAATTTGATGTATAATACAGATATATTCTATTCTAATATTGCTGTACGAAAAATCTAATGATTACTAAAATCTTAACCCCTTTTATGGAAAGTAAAGGTGAAAATAACAATCGCAATAAAACACAAATTCAGTTGAAAAAACATTACTTGTAATACAAATGCATTTTCACAATTAACTAATTTATTTTCCGTCTTTTTCAGTGGCTATCGATCGAAAGACCCTGTTTTTCATCCTATAAACAAGTTTCCAAAAAATATATTATTAAACAATTGCAATTTAAAATAATAAATAATTATAATAGGACATTCATTCACTCATAATTCCGGCACATAGTTAAGTACACATGATAAAATTAAAGATTTTATTAGTATGTAGGTAGACAAGTGAAATGGTCGAGGTCTCAGCTACGGTGCTTTTAGCCTCGCCGTAAAATGTCGGCTGTCGTCACAATTTGTACAGTTGCATGCAATACGACCTAGAGATTGAAGTGATTGCGGGATACGGCTTAAGCAGCTGAGCTGAAGCATGTAACGGAATGATTGGTCCCAGGTGCGGCGGCTGCTGGTGTCGCTGCACGTGGAGTGGGCCGCGCCGGCGCTGCTGGCGCTGCCGCGCGACTACGACCGCCTGTTCACGTACTACCACGAGCGCGTCTGCCTGCAGTGCGGCGCCGTGCCCAAGGAGGCGTCCGTCTGCCTGCTGTGCGGCACGCTCGTCTGCCTCAAGCAGCCCTGCTGCCGCACGCACCACGTGGCCGAGGCGGTGCAGGTCAGTGCTATGTTACTGTTCACGTGCTACTGCAGTGCGGCGCCGTGCCCAAGGAGGCGTCCGTCTGCCTGCTGTGCGGCACGCTCGTCTGCCTCAAGCAGCCCTGCTGCCGCACGCACCACGTGGCCGAGGCGGTGCAGGTCAGTGCTATGTTACTGTTCACCTACTACCGCACCCCAGACTTTTTCATTTATTTATTTAGAAAACAACAAGTCATCATCATCATCAGCCTGATGAAGTCCACTGCTGAACAAAGGCCTCCCCCAAAGAGTTCTATGCAGAACGGTCTTGAGCCTTTTCCATCCACCGACTTCCCGCAACCTTCCCGAAAACAAGTATACATTTGCAAATCTACCACTACTTATACCTAGACATAAAATTATCGACAGTAAAATGTTACAAGTTAGCTTGTATAGGTACATAAATTACAAAGTTAAGAGTATATCTAAACAAGATTCCTATGACGAGGCAAATTTGCAAATTATAACAAAGCTGCATTCAAGCGACTCCGTACTAGTTTTCACTGTATGACGGCAGGGCGTCGTTGGACCGATGGACCGACGAGATACTAAAGGTTGCGGGAGGTCGGTGGATGGAACAGGCTCATGACCGTGTGTCGTGGAACTCTTAAGGGGAGACCTATGTCTAGCAGGCCGTGGTGGTCCCGGCAGAAGAATAGGCCCCTTCATATACCTATCCGCGGATGTCGTAAGAGGCGACTAGAGGAAAAAAGCTAGGGGATGGGCAGCACCGTCTCTCATTTTAACAACAATAGCTCTAACTGCGCTCGCCAACCCGCATGCCTAGCGTGGTGAGTATTGGCAAATCCCCCCACATAAGGAATTCGCTCTGTCTGTGGGGGCCATGTTCAGCAGTGGACGTCGTACGGCTGAAATGATGTGGATTATGTCTAGCAGTGGACTTCTGTAGGCTGATGATGATGAATCAAATTCCTTTTCTCCTCTACTTCTTTTGATACATCCTCATTTTTAAGAGCTCCAGATTGTATACCTGTTTCGAAAATAAAAGACTTTAAGGTGAGGGTTAAATTGTTTCACGATTTTTGAAGTTTTTTTTTCAATAACTGTAAAACTCACTGTTTTTATTTTTATGACAAAGATAACCTGAGCATTTTATTTACCTAAATCCAAGACAGAAACGCAATTGGTAAAACTTTTCTCGATAAGATTTATTTTTTAAAGTTCGGTCCTCTGCAACAGTTTTTTCGAAAATACTCGGAATCTATCAATCATAAATAACTTTTTTTTATATTGTGTTAGACAATAGTATTGGGTACCTAAATCCTAGACACTTTTAAGATAATCGATATTTTATTATATGTCGCTTACGTCGATTACTTTCGAGCGCCTTCTAACGCTTGCTATCTCCTTCCGCATTCAATTATAGTACGTAGCGCTGTCACTTTCTTCACTCCGCCCACTCGACAGTTTATTATGATTCAAATCAAATCAAAGTAATTTATTGCGTAATATAGGTTAGGTACAGTTGTTACATAATACAATACAAATTAGGAGCAGCCATATTCAGCGTTGTACGCATGCAATATACATATTTTCAAAATTAAGTAGGTATGTCAGAGCTTTAAATTACAATAAAATAGTGCTATTACAAAAAATGTCATTAAATTAATCATGGGTTGAATAATAAGCCCTTTCCAATAGTAACTTTTTCAGTCTCACTTTGAATACTACAAGGCTTGAAGTATCAAGTAAAGGTTTAGGTAGGTGATTGTACACACGAACAGCCATACATAGCACACTCTTGTTCAACAACGCAGTTTTATTTCGGGGTAGTTTGATTTTGTGGTTATTCCGACAGCTTCTTAAGTTTTCAAAAAGGTCCATATTACACTTTACAAAAACTGATATTTCATAAATATAGAGACAGGGCAATGTTAAGATTCTCAGTTGAGTGAAGTAAGGTTTGCAGCTGTCAGTCTTTTGTAGTTTGCATATGGCTCTGACACATTTCTTTTGACTTATAAATATTCTCATAGCATCTTAAGAAGTAGAATGTGTTGTTGTTGCAGCACGCGATGGAATGCGGCGGCGGCACGGGCATCTTCCTGGTGGTGACGTCCACGTACATCATCGTGATCCGCGGCCGCCGCGCCTGCCTCTGGGGCTCGCTCTACCTGGACGACTACGACGAGGAGGACAGAGATCTCAAGTAAGCCCGCACCTCTCTCTGCACTCCACAGCCCACAGTGACTGCACTTCTTCTTCTCGAGTCAGACTCCTTCAAACTCTAGTCGACCAGTATGTGGCAACCTCAATGGCATCTGTTGCATCCATTTGACCACCAGCTCACTTTTGCAAGTGAGATGTGGCCTAAGATGGAGCACGCCTTACCAGAAGGAACTTATTCACTCTAGATTTGAAGACTCCTAGATTGTACTCGTCCGGGAAAACAGACGCTGGCAGATCGTTCCACTCTTTGCCAGTGCTTATAATAAAGGTGGAGCAGAAACGTTTGGTTCGACACTGTGGTATGTCGACCAGGTAAGGGTGGTAATTACCTGTGCGTCTGCTTGTCCGGTAGTAGAAGGGGGAAGGAGGGATGAGGTCATGCAAATCCTGCGCACAGTCACCAAAGTGGTACTTGCATCGTTTAGATCCTCCCAAGTTCAGGTGGTCGTGCACAGTGGGCAGGAAAGCAGGTGCCGTATGTCCTGTACGGGGGCTCCGCACTCGCACTGTACTCTGGACGAGTCGATTATACCCCATGTAGCCAGGTTTATTCTGCAGCGGCCAACCAGGGACCTGGAGTCGGTTTAGGCATCTCCATATTGGCCACTGCAAGTCATGTCCAGGCGGCAGGTGTTCCTTTGGGGTAATAAATTGTGGAGGGGGAGGATGAGAATTCCTCCACAGCTCACATCTCGCGTCCGGAGCACTTATTTCTGAGGAGGTCGTATGGCTCAGGAAGCTTTTTCGGCTCTTTAGGCGAGCGCGTGGGACCTGGTATCCGTACAGGGAGGTACGGCACAGTGAAATTTTCTAGTTCTGAATTGGAGCAGCCTGCCTGGGGAGGTACCTCCGCCTTACAGAAGATCGCAGCCAAATAACATTATTTGTTTCAAACAGTGTTGTGTTCCTGCGGTGAGTAAGGTTGCCAGAGCTCTTTAGGGGGGAAGGGGGTTCGGGGTCGGCAACGCGTGCGTGATGCCTCTGGTATTGCAAGCGCTCATAGGCTACGGTAACCGCTTACCATCAGGTGGGCCGTAAGCAAGTCTGCCACCTCTGTTGTATAAAAAAAAAAAGGGGGTGACGGCTGTTTGTTTCCTGCCTTCTCTTTTCAATGCGGCTGGCTATTTCGCGGCGGACGTCGGGTGACTGCACTGTGTGCTGTGGAGTGCAGAGACTAAAACAGCAACGTGCGCCACATCGGCTAAGATAGATCTCGTACATTTTGTATCGCGGCTAACCCCTTACTTATATGACTGGCCTCTTAGCTCAGTTAGTAGTAACTCCGCCTTCTGCTCTAGAGGTCGCGGGTTTGATCCCCGCACTGGACAAACATTTGTATGATAAACACAGATGTTTGTTCTGTGTCTGGGTGTTAAATATGTATCTATTATATCAGTCCCTGGTACCCATAGTACAGGCTATGCCTAGTTCGACATAGTACAGGCTATGATCACTCGTAGCTCAGTTAGTAGTAACTCCGCCTTCTGCGCTAGAGGTCGCGGGTTCGATCCCCGCACTGGACAAACATTTGTGTGATAAACACAGATGTTTGTTCTGTGTCTGGGTGTTAAATATGTATCTATTATGTATATCAGTCCATGGTACCCATAGTACAGGCTATGCCTAATTTGGGATCAGTTGAACGTGTGAATATGTCCGGAATATTTATTTATATAAAAAAAAAATATATATATATAACGCTAGATAAATTTAGGTATGGCCGTGGCTGAATAATAAATAACACCCAATAATCACACACAATAGTTCTAACCCCACACTAGTATTCCATTGGTCGTGGGTATCCAAAACTAAGAGTACCATGATACCACAAACAAAACAAGTATTTGCAAATCATGCATACATTTGTCCGTTGTGTGAATGGAACACGTATGGTATAACTATTGCAAAGTGTGAGCATATGCCAAATGTTCGAACATGCCTCCGACTTGTTCAGGGATCTGATGGCCTGAAGATCTGAGAGGATGTCTACCATACCTGGGAATAAAATAATGTATTTTTTTTTCTAAATGCCGAAATTAATTATTATCTTTACAAACTTTAGCATTTATAATATTAGTAGCAAGTAGAGTTACTTTGTTCTACAATAGTACATTATAGTACAAGTGTGCAACGTTGGTGATGACCGCCGAGGCGTCATTGTGTCTTAAGAGAGCCGAGGACGGTAATCATCAATACACGTGTATCATACGACGTTTTTCAACACACTTGAGAATAAAATAAAGTGCTACTTTATGGCACCAATAATATTTAATAAATTCCCGGAAGGACTTAGAGAATTATCTGGCAACCTACTAAAAATAAAACTACATAAATGGCTAGCAGATAATAGTAGATTATGCAACAAGGGCTTAAAGTAGTGTATTATGTCAAGGGCGCTATTTTGAACCCCGAGAACGAGGGATTCTATGGTTAACTCCTGAGCGGAGCGAGGGAGTTAAGGCAAGAATCCTGAGTACGAGGGGTTCAAGATCTCCCAAGACAAATACACATTTAAGCCCGCGATGCATACTCTACTTTTTATACTTTCTGCGAGGCAATTGAAAACAATGACTGTTATGTAGACAGAAATGATTTTTCTGGAAGTAAGTTTCCAACTATACCAGAGGCTTCAGATTGTATGCATTCTGGAGTCGAATCAAAATCACTGTCGTCGTCACTTGACATTTTTTAGAAGTTTATTTGAATCGAAACTGAATTTCGGTGTAGATAACAGCACAGCAGTTTGAGCGCTTGGCGCCTTTTTTTCTTTTTTTGTAGTCTTGTGTACAGTAGTCTTCTGTAGTGGTCAGTTCGACATCCGAATAAATCCTTCTTCGTGCGCGGGTGAAAATTAATTTCGTAAAAAGTGAAAGAAAATGTTAACATACAGCCTAATTAGAATAAAATCTCATTGCAACCAAACATTTTTGAAACCAACCTCGATCAAGCACGACTACATGGGTTGCATTCCAAATTCAAATCACATTATGTCCCATGGGAAATAATGAAATTCAGTACAACATTATGACCCGGCTAGACCGATAACCGGCCTAATGACTTACTTTAGGAAAGGTTTGCATGACACATAATATGCCATTGACGAGCAGGTAGTATAAAAATGTTTTTATTCTATTGCTGAATTTTTAGACTGTAAATTTGACTAATGATTACCTACTTATTGCTAAAATCCAATTTAATTAATGTAGATTGTGCAACTAATATAAATATAGCTTATAATCTTGACTGTTTTTAACTATGACTCTAATCTTATATAATCGTATCTTAATTTGTAATAATAACGACATTGTTTTTTAATTTTAAAATTTTGGTATTTTTTGTTAAATTATTGTAATCCTACTATACTAAATAAAACATTTGCATGCTTGTGTAGCAAAAACATGTGCGCCCGCTTACTGCCTAAGAACAGCGATTATATTAAACTACCATGTTTTAGCAAATAAACTGATTTCATTTCATTTCAAAGTATTACTAAAAATAACTGTAAAAACGAGTTGTGATTTTTTTTTTGCAATGGCGGGAAAAATTAGTCAGTTTTCGTATGCGCGCGCATCTTACAATGGCGATCATCTACAATGGCGACTAAAAGAAAGAGTTTTTGTTTTACTTTTGCGCACGATGTTTTTTGTACAGAAACTTTTTTAAGAACAAAGCAACAACCAATAAAATAACTCACGTTTGTGAATAGTAGCAATCAAAAAGTCTGTTTGATTACAGGTATCATTATGTGCCCAATTAGCTGGCCTCATAGCTCAGTTGGTAGTAACTCTGCCTTCTGCGCTAGAGGTCGCGGGTTCGATTCCCGCACTGGACAAACATTTGTGACTAACACCGATGTTTGTTCTGTGTCTGGGTGTTAAATATATATCTATTATGTATATCAGTCTCTGGTACCCATAGTACAGGCTATGCCTAGTTTGGGATCAGTTGACCGTGTGAGATATGTCCGGAATATTTATTATTTATTATTATTATTAATTGCTGTGACCTTAGAGCCACTTTATGAGCAAGTGTGTTTAAAAATATAAAGTGTAACTTGTTGTTCCCAGACGTGGCAAACCGCTGTACCTATCCCAAGACCGGCTGCAGTTACTGCAGGACCAGTGGCTCGCGCACCGCTTCGACCACACCAAGCGCACCTGGGTCTGGCACCGCGACTCACTCTGAACTATACTAGTTTATGAGTACTATAGTGAATGCTTTAACACAAGTACTAGAAATTACTAGGAGCTATGGGCTTGCAACCTTTTGTCTTTTCATTGGCCACTTGAGCTTTATTTCCATTATCACTTATCGCAATTCGAAGAGTAACTTATAACTCGATCCTACTTACTTACACTTTATAATGCCATTTAAACCGGGCAACACAGTGTTGACAAGCCTCCCACCCGATGGACCGAGGACATTGTTAAAATTGCGGGATGCCGGTGGATGGAGAAGCCTCAAAACCGTTCGTTATGGAACTCTTTGAGGCATATGTGCAGCAGTGGACAGGCTGATGATGATGATGATTTTTTTTAGTAGATATTATTTCATTGACGAGGAGAATACTAGATCTCAACACAGCTGGTAAATTTTTGTGACGAAGCCGAATGAATAAATAAATAACTCTTACAATTATCACAGCATGAAAATATTTTCAAGCCATTGGATTCAATTAATTTTAGTTTGAATCTTATAAATAACATTATCTCTTGAAATCTCATCTTGACCTGCCATCCCGCTTTTTATCAATGTCAGCATTGGCACCGTTCTTGAAAATACAACATTTGGGGGAGGCCAATGATGTCCCAGCATGCTATGTTAACCTTATTCCTCAGACAATGCAGCCTTCATATAACCCTTATTCCTCAGACAATGCAGCCCAAACTTATAGACAATTCAAATATTCTTTGTTGTATGTAAATAGCCGTGATATGAATGAATGGTGTGGCTAGGGCTGTGAATATGTAAATTACTATTCTGTTGACGCGGCTTACGAACAATATTGGCTGTTATTCCAAAAGATTGTTTTCACAAACACATTTTTGACAAGGTTTTTGACAAACTTTTCATAAATAAAATGTAGTAGTGTGAAACTGAATTAGGTCATTTGGAAGATACGGCTATTGGGTGCAATTCACTAGTACATTTCTTGCGCTATTAGCCAAAAAACAGCGCAATAGCAACCTTATATTAACAAGCACAACGTTCAATATGCAATGCAACTGTGCGCTTATATCTCAAGTTGTAGGCGCGTGACGGAACGAACTATTGTAATAAACACCCGTTAGTTTTTAAAATATTTAAATTATTTTTTAATATTTCTTATTTATAGGTTTAGTAATGCCTATGTTATATAAGCTGGTAGCTTCTTTATAACTAAATAATTGCTTCATCGAACTGTGTAATTACTTACTTTTTTCTTGATTTCACGTTACCGATAACGTTTAGAATGCAAATTACTTTAGTCTACTAGCCGGACAATTCAAATTCACTTGTGCTGACAATCAGATCAAAAACCCTATACTAGTTTGGTTTTTACTGTAGCAAAAATTGACTACCAATTACAATTAGTTAGTTAAAAATTAAAGGTAAATTAATTAAGAAGATTGACCCCTCCGCACTCAGCGGATATCGTCCCATTCATTGGTAGCGTTTTAGTACAAGATGATATTGTATACTTTAAAACATGTCCTACGCTGTTCTACAACGTGTGTCATACTAATATATGATCCTGAAAGGCTTGTTCTTAAACAAAAGAAAAAATATTTGCGAAAAACCTGGATTGTTAACCAAACTTTTTAAGTCTGCTGTTTTTGGGCCTTTTCCCATCCATATGATTAATTATTAAACGTACGAGGAGTTCGAATTCAAGATAACTAATTATCTAAAACAGCTGAATGACTGACAGCATAGTTTTAACTGATTTGGCCTCAAAAACAGCTAATTTTAGCATAGTTTTGTTCAGTGAAAAAATTACTAATATCCAAAAGTCTTAGAACAAACTTTTTTGCCAATTGGGTGTAGAATAAGCACCTTTCGGGATAGCATACTAATATGAATCACCTTGTTTGCAAAACAGGTTTTTAGTATGGACGCAATGAAGTGTAACACGAAGTCGGAATAATCTAGCCAGGATTACGTATCAAGCAGGGTGCATACATACGTTAGTTATCTAATTATAAAAAATGTATCTTGTTCAAGTGTCAACGTATTTTTTTCTTTAATTTTAAGTTATAAAAGTACATTTTTGTTCAATGTTTATTAAAATTCATGTATGCAATTGTAGATAAGATAGATTGCCGCCAATTTACTTTGTGTGGCACAAGCAACGAGATTTGTTTTCATATAAAATCGAAATAGATAAGTTTGTATTGGTTGTATTTGATCAGAAATCAACAAAACGAAATTATAGTATCTAGCAATTATTTTCGTTTTTTAAAATATATATAATTATTAGGTATAATAGTAAAGTAGATCGTAATGTCATTATGAATTGTGTGATTTATTAGTAAAAGGGATCCCTAAATCCTGATATTAAAAGTTATGTACCTACCTACCCCTGCCTTTCATCATAAAACCTTGTGAATTATTTGCTTTCTTTGAAACTTATGTCAATTGTAATACACCAACTGCTATTATATTGATGTACTTGTTAAATATTATGTATTTTATTCTTGTATATATTATATTCTATCATTAAAGTTGTTGATGATTTCATTCTTTGTTTTCATTAAAGTATCCTTATTAAGAGGATACAAAAATCATAATAAATTGTGGGCGGAGTGAAGAAAGTGACAGCGCTATGTACTGTAATTGAATGCGGAAAGAGATAGCAAGCGTTAGAAGGCACTCGAAAGTAATCGACGTAAGCGAACTATAAGAAAATATCGATTATCTCAAAAACTATCTATTTTTTTTAGTGTCTTGGAATTAGGTACCCAATGTTATTGTCTAACAAAATATTTAAAAAAAATATATTTTTGTTAGATAGTCTCAAGAGTATTTTCGAAAAAACTGTTGCAGAGGACCCAACTTTAAAAAATAAATCTATCGAAAAAAGTTTTACCAATCGCGTTTCTGTCTTGGATTTACGTAAATAAAATGCTCAAGTTATCATTGTCATAAAAATCAAAACTGTGCGTTTTGCGGTTATTGAGAAAAAACAATTCAAAAATCATAAAATAATTAAACCCGGGGTCGGCGCCGACGGACGCCACGGCTGGAGTGGCGGAGAGTAGTGGTTATATTCGCTTTAGCGGAATGCCCAGCTATATAAATTAAATAAAAGATAATTGTAGTAGATACTTTTTTCTATATAATATTGTCTTTGCTAAAACTCATCAGGCTTGTTAGGTCTACATTACTATTTATTCGAGTATTAGTGTCATATCCTCTCTGGTTTCAACGTGAGTCCCGCAGACACGGCGCTGTTGACTTTGTACGGGAATGTTGCAAACTAATTCCCGCGGGACCTTTATGAACAAGACTAGGTAGTCACCTATAAGATGCGTACCTTCAGTAATTTTCTAAATGTTGCCACAATACTCATAGAGATGATAGGTAGACAAATTGAACAATTCACAACTTGATGGCTATGTATGTTGGTTGCTTGGTTATTATAGTACATACCTACTTTTGGAGATTTTACTGTTTAATTACATCTTTATGTTAATTACTGTGGCATTCATTTTAAAAAAATGTACATCTTTTTAGAGGCGACAGATATCACTTGTTTGCTAAGATTTCTTACTGGGAAGGAAATTCCCAGTAGTCTTACTAGCAACACTGTAATGTGAAAATACTGGAAACGGCCCACTAAATTGATACAAATTATAAAATAAAACATGTGATTTTGTTAAAAGTTTTATTGTACATCAACTATGATTTGTTTAGAGGTAGAACATCCTACGCTTAAATTAAACGGCTAACGTGTTACTATTATAATAAAATAGTTATTTTCAATCGCCGCGATAATATCATTCTTAGGCGGAGTGATTTAACCAAAATAAGTATTTTCCAAACCATTTTACCAAGTTTAGGGATATAGCTGCATCAAATCTTTCACCTCACCTTCGAGTAGCATTCGAGAGCATATCAAGTCCAGCCAATGAGGCACATGCCTACCTTTTGCTTAGTGCTTGTACAAAATTAACACAAAATAGATGAGTTAGAGAATGCAAAATATACAAAATATAAATCTCTTGCATGAAAACTCCCACGGAAAATATTTGAGGCATCTACATCGAATCTAACGTTTCTAATCATCGAAAAAAAGATTTTATCACAGTAAATAATAAATACTATCAAACAATAAGATGGCAACTTAAATTATGCACCGCGGTAATGATCTAAACAAAGTATTATGAATATATTGCTTTCCGCCCGCGGCTTCGCTCGCGTTGTACCCAGATAATAATTAGCATATATCTTATTCGAGGCTATTAACTACATATAATTAATTTCATTTCAATCCGTGGTTGCGGCGTGAAAGAGTAACAAACATCTTCACATCAAACTTTCGCATTTATAATATTAGTGGGATTCTAAATTATTTATTAAACTAAATATTGTATTCATGCAATGCTAGGTCGAAAGTGTTTATTTTTCCAAGCTAGCAATGAAGTGCGATAAAAGCCTTCATGCCTACTTATAAAATTTCAACCATGTCGTACATTTGCATGATGTACACACACACACACACATGGCTGGAAATTTAAAAGTATTCAACCTACTTCAAAGTACGGTCATTAAAAAAATGTTTTTTCAATATTTCACAAGACATTTTCATTCGATTTTAGCGTAGGTACTAAGTTGGTAAAGTCACCTATAAGATGTATACCTTTCATATTTACAAAACGATGTCACATTACTAAACAGCAAAATCGCGAAATGTATGTATGTGACCTTAATCTTGTACCATTTTCAGATTTACTGTTATTATCTATAAGAGTATTGTGCATCATTTTGAAAATTACTTAAAGTATACATCTTATAAGGGTGACTGTATATTCATATGCAAAAATTTATAACTATGGTAACTATTTATCGCACTTCATAAATACTTTTTAAATCGATTAAACCTATAAAACTTAAAATATAATGTAAATAATATAAATACTGTAATCAATTAAAACAATTTATAGCAAAATACACAAAAAATATCTGAATAAAAGTATAGTTTCACTAATCAATAAATAAGGAATGTTTCGAATAGATTGACAAAATCTATGATTTTCGCTAAATTCGCGTATATAATAAGGACTTTAAACTAAACATGAAAATATCGGTCTGCGTGCCCCTTTCCAGTCAGAACACATGATTTCCACAATGTAATAATTATCAGCCAATACATCTGTTTAACATTATTATTTTTAAACATCTATCGAATTACAAATTAATGTGTCTAAATAAACGTCGCAGTGGCATCAGCCCACATGTATAATATTACAAAACGCAGACAAAGTGTCCACACGCGCATTCTAAGAGCAGAACCTAGCTCTGGTATATTTCTTATTTACATAACTTACATAGCTTATTTCCAAAAATATATTCAAAAACATAGCTGAAAATTTGAAGCATCTGGCAATTCTGGCATGTCCAATAGTCTCATGGGTGAACACTTTGGCTGACGCTCTCATCGAAATGCCGGCTCCGCACACTGGACGTTTCAAAAAGTGTTAAAAATGTTACAATAAATCCACAAGAAATCGCCCGTACTAAAAATATTACCTTACTTATATACACGCTAAATTATGTATGTAGGTACAACTTCTAAAAAACTTTGAACACATTTTCAATAAGATATGGGACAGTTTTTACAATCTAAGTGTTCAACGCCATCATGCTCCTTTGTATGGCACAACTCAATACAACACTATTTAGCTAATATGAAATTAAAGAACCTCCCGGAGTGAACTCCAAAATCAGCGTGGGATCATGCTTCAACTCGAGATTTTGTTCTGATTGATAACAACTAAAAACTATAAAACTGATTGGTGAAACAATGCATGTGAACAGTGTTATAGTTGAATCGTGATCCCGATGTGGATTTTGGCGTTTGTTCCGGGCAACTTTAAAATATTTTAGTATTTAGGCAAGCGGAACCTAAATTATTTACCGATAGGCCAATGTTACACGCTACTAAAAAGCTTTTTTACGTATATAAGTGCGATTTTTGTTACATTAATATATTTCTTCATTAAATTATAAATTCGTAACGACTAACTCATACAATATTTATCAACTAAATGTATATTAAGCACAATTAAAATCAAAATATTAGCACACTATTACATTATATAAATTTTACAATAAAATACTCTATACTGGTCGTTCTGAGATCTTTTCGTCACCAATCTGGCTCCAATACTGCATCTTGATTTATAAAAGTTCTTTTTTAATAATCCCTTAATTAAATACGCTACTTCGTACATGAGTAACATGAACTCTAAATCAAATATATTCATCCACAAATGTAACAACGTACCAGCTGATCATCAAAAGGCGAGCACTTAAATACTTGCTTTATAATAAGTTGGTTATGTCAGCGTAAGTAGCACATTTGATTGAAACAACTTCAACTAACGCCTTTGCAATGGCTACGCTAAAACTTGCTATAGTTTTAACGTAGGCTGAACAATAATTTCACATAGAACACCCCGGGATATACATCGGCAGTACAGACATTTTTGTTATTGACTGCACCCTTCCGCTTTGGTGGAAATGCGCCTTAAATGTTCTAATGAGGCGCTCGTAATCGTTCGTAATTTTGATGGGCTCGTTCGTAAATTGGATGGGTGACCTCTAGTGGCATAACTAAGATATCCGTTAAGCCACGAGGTCATCTGGTGGCCTTAACTCTGACCGTTGGCGTCCGTAGAGGAACTTAGCGAGACTTAGAGGGCGAGCGAGACGCAAGGGGTGCGGGTTAGATTCCCGCCGCTGGGTGATGTGGTACCATGGTACTCGTAGTTTCTGATACCCACAGGGAATCCTAGCGTGGGAGTCCATGTATGTGATTGTTGGGTGTTATTTATTTATTTACTGGCCACCACATATTGTAGTTTATTATGATAATAGATGATGTAACAATGTATAAATTGGCAGATATGTTGCTCTCATAAGTACCAGCTGAACCTAGATCTAGAATAGAACCTAGAATAATATAACTTGTATAATAGAACACACTTGGGCCGAACTGCCGAGTATAATTCACTACTGTACTTATAAGATATAATATTTGCTGTAGTAAATTCCGAACAACAGAACGCATCTTATTCAATGATCATCAAAAGTAGTTTTAAAGTTTTGATCATCCATCCATCGTAGATCCATTTCGATACAATCCATCAATATATCAATTTGATCAATCTTCTGATCAATCATACATCAGCTTCTACAATATCTACACACTCCGTCTTACATCTAAACCAAAAAAGTGTAAAACAAAAACCCTGATTTAAAAAAATAAACTTTTATATAAAATATCATCTTTTAGTAAGTATTTATGAACTCTATTTTCGCTATAGAAAAATATGAAGTAGCTAAATGCTACATAGAAGAACTATGAACCACATAAAATCAGCTCATCAACAAGTTAGAAACTTTATACAACAATGTACGGTTTAATATTGGCCCGTGTACGCAAACGTGTGCACGGATAATCCGAATACGTACTTAGGTAATTCCAGGCTAGAATCCTGGGGAAACTTCCACAGTTGGACCGTGTACGTTAATTATACGGGCGTAAATACGTACACGCAATCTCATTTATGACCGGGGCATATCTATAAGACCACTGACTTGAATCTCACGTCGATATTATTTCTTTGAAATGAAATTAGGCTTCCACTATTGTTTTTTTTTTGGTGGTTATTAGAAAGATTTTGTAATACCTACCGCTAACTAGCCTTGTAACTCAAAAGCTTAGTTACTATTGGCGTAAGGTGGCCACAGTTTTTACTCCCTTTCTTTCTTCAAAGGACAATATGAGTAGATCAACTTTGCCGGCGGTAAACTGAGCTTTTGTTCAACATGGCAGCAGTTCAGTGATGATGAGATTAGTGTCCCGTGTAACGATGGGCCATGCACCGGCGCGGTCAGAGAGAATAGCCCGGGGTGTGGGAGGAGGGAGGAGGGGGGAGGCTGCCGTTATAAGACGTCCGCGTGCCAGTAGGGCGGCGGGTCGCAGGGCGGCGGCTCGTAGGGCTGCAGCGCGGGACAGTCGCAGTCGTCGATGCGCTGCACCACGAAGTTGCCGTAGTCGTCCGTCAGCGCGCTGTGCCGCAGCGCGCCGCACACGTGCCGCCGGCAGCCCTCCGCCCACGACCGCTCTGGGGATAAAGCAACTCATTTCAGATTTATTCATTTACTAGCTGTTACTCCCAACTTCGTCAGCATTCATAATAATTTTCATCCCCCACTTTGCCCCCTTTAGGGATGATCTTGTGAAAATGCTAAAACACGTATTTTCTTATTTCTTACCAAAAGCCTAAATATGAATTTTCAGATCCCTAACTTGAGGAATTTTGGATTGCTCATACAAACTTTCAACCCCTATTTCACCACCTTCAAGAATATTTTTTGAGACAAGAGATAGCCCATGTCCTTCCCCAGGATATAATCTATCTCCTTGCCAAATTTCATTACGATTCGTTCAGCCGTTTAATCGTGATGAAGTAAACAAACAAACTAACAAAAAAACAACGTTAATTTCGCATTTATAAAATATATACAGTATGGATAGAAGGAGTATTTACCTCTGCTAATGTCGACATCATTCATCAGCTCCTCATTCATAAGAGCCGTGAGCGCATCATCTGTCTGCGAATCTGAAATGTAGTAGTGTTAGTAGGTACTTGCGCAAAACCATTGTGCTTAATTTTCACTAAATAGTTGATAGTCCGGTAGACCGAACCACTGAACAGTACTACAGGCAAAGATTGAACATTACACTCACCAATCTCTTCCTTGATGATGAGCTCCTCTTTGAGGACGCCGGGCACGCAGGGGGAGGTGGGCGTGGTGGGCGTGGTGGGCGTGGCGGGCGGCGTGGGCGCGGCGTCCAGCCCCGCCGCCAGCGCCGCCTCGCCGCTGCTGTTCGAGCTGCATTCCGGGCTGTACGGCGCCATCTGACAACAGAACAGACGTCTTCAAACAAAATGCCGGGTCAAGCGAGAATGTGATGAGAGTGAATGACTGTCAGGATCGTAGCACGTGGAAAACCTTGGTCTCCGGCTACCTCTGTGGGAAACGGGCGTGATTTTATGTTTGAATTTATAATACATTACATTATATACCTATATATAACATACATACATATATATACATTATACTATATTATATTATATATATAATACATTATAATACATACATTAGAATTTATAAACCGGTTCTAAGGCCTGTATGAATATATGGCATTCAGAACGCAGAAACAGTTCATTCTTGAATCGGAAATTGGAAATTGAACTGGTCATGTAGAGAGGATGAACGAAAGAATGCATCCGACTGGTAGTCATTTGGATCAATAGAGCCATTTCAAAACCAGCACTGCTTCACACCATTGGTGTGGAGCGGTACCTATGACTACTTGGGACAACGGTGCCTACCTATCTGCCTAGTGCGTACCTACATACTTTATGTTGTTTGTTTGTTGTTTATACTTAGGTAATTACTCATAGGCCTTAGGCCTCATAGTTCAGTTGGTAGTAACCCTGCCTTCCGCGCTAGAGGTTGCGGGTTCGATTCCCGCACTGGACAAACATTTGTGTGATGAACACAGATGTTTGTTCTGTGTCTGGGTGTTAAACAAATAATAATAAATAAATATTCCGGACATAAATCAAATATTTATCTATTATGTATATCAGTCTCTGGTTCCCATAGTACAGGCTATGCCTAGTTTGGGATCAGTTGACGGTGTGTGCTATGTCAGGAATAGGTATTTATTTATTTATAATTACTTATTTTTAAGGTTGTGAAAATAATGAAAATGAAAAAAATATATAGGTATTATATATTTTACCTTCAAACTCCGACGGCGTCGCGGCGTGACCTCTGCCATTTTATAGCTGGTATCCATAGCCCAGTACGAGCCCTTGCCGGGGTCATCTTTGCTTCTAGGTACTTTCATGAAGCATTTGTTCAGGGATAAGTTGTGTCGTATCGAATTCTGAAAGTGAAAAACTATGCTATCTAGCTTCCGCGTGTGTCTTCAGCCGTTAAATTTTGTTGCTTTCCTAGGGGAACTATAATGTCCTATTCCAGAACCTAAAGCAATTTATAATTATTTTACCTAATTTCATAACCATGTACGGAGCTGAGTGGCAACAAACATAAAGACAATAAACTTCCGCGTTTATTATAGGTATAACTAGCTTTTGAAGGGTTTTTAGGGCAATCAAATAAGCTTTTATAATACCTAATTTACACGCATATTGTAACAGAGGAAACAGATTACACATTAGCGCCAGCGAGTCACCGAGAGAGGGAGAGATCCTAGAGTAGGACAAAACATGCCTAACTAACTTTACATCACATTGCAGTTGACAGTCACATCTTATTAGATAAATATTGTAAGAGTTTACAATACTAGGTAAGGGCCAACAGCTACCGCACACAACTTCCCTTGCATGGTACCCAGATAAAAATTTGAAATGAAATGAAATTTATTTGATATACAACAGACTTAACAATAACATGCAATATTAAGTTTTATGTAATTAGTAACATAATGAACTATAATATTCCTGGTTGGACAACATTTGTACCCAAACTAGGATTGCCTGTGTTATGGCAATTATCCAATATTAGCTTTCTTATTTGTATTAGTAAAGAATTTTCTGAATTAGTTCAGTAGTTCCAAAGATTGCTGTTACATATAAACAAAAAATCAAACTTCTTTATTCAAGATTCAAATTGTTTATTTAAGTAGCTGGATGTGGAAGTTTTAGATGTATATTTGTTAGTAATAATTATTAAGAGTTGCAGTAACTTACCATCCACCCTTTCCCTGCTTCTTTATAATAAGGGAATGCATTACAAATGTATGTGTAGATCTCGTTCAGGGTCATCTTTCCTTTTGAAGAGCTGCTGATAGCGAGCCTTATCATACTAGCATAGCTGAAACAAAGAGTGCCATTAGAAATAATCCAGTTAACTTAAATACTAGTAGGATAGTATAAAATTCTGAGTGTAACTTGAATTTGGATTGCTTTCTTGATCTTGATGTGAAGATTTTATTAAAAAGAAAAATCCTGAGAATAACACTGTTATTTGGAAGATATCTCATCTTCACAAGAATGGCTTGGAAATGCGATAAATAAATTGCAAACTTTTATATCTCTAATGGAACCGTTGGATCAATTTCAGCTTTATTACTATGATGTTATAACAATGTAACAATTATTATTTTGGTCAGGGTGGCCCCTTAACTGATTTTATAGGCAAGATTTTGCAGCAAAATAGATTACTTCATAATCTTTGTTTAGAAATATTAGACTACAGTTTTGTAAGTACATTCATTTTATTTCAACAAATGAGGATAATACTAGAGGTTAACATGTAACACATTTGCCATTGTTTAGACAAAGAAACAAATTGAGTCGAGGTTTTTTTTTCTTCTATCCTGTGTCCTGTATGGAATTTATAAATAGGATAGTGATGAGCAACCACAGTAATAAAAGTACTACTGACTCGACCACAATCAAATTGGCATATCAGCCGCATTACTCAGCAGTGAAGGGTCACCTCCAGCCCACAAGATGACGCATTCTGTGCATAATTGGAAGTCGTGAGGTGTCCAAGCAAATGAAAAAACTTATTTACCTGTATGCGGGCTTAGCGTGTTTTATTTTGTTAGCATTCTCTTTCTGATCTTCCTTGTTATTGTTCTCTTGCGAGAGCGCCAGCGGCTGCACATCCTCGTAGAGGAACCGCGGGATAGGGCCCAGCGGACTGTGGCGCGGCGGCCCCGGACTGTACGCGGGCAGCCACTCCACTCCTGGAGACTCGCTCATTGTCCCACCAAGCTCCAACACCAAAGCGCACTGCGAGTTACCATTCCCTCATCGGGAAGTGCGAAAACGAAAGCCCCACCTCTTCTATTTGGGCGTGTTACTCGTCACATCGCACGAAGACGATCCTCATTGTGGAGCAATAGAGATCCTTGAAATGAAATGACGACTAAGCAAATTCGCTTATCACCTTGCACTTCCACGAGTTTCGTATCGATTTGAAACTATTTTACATTAAAATATATTGCGGATATGAAAAAACACAAGGAATAACTCAATAAAATGAAATAAAATTAGAAATTGTAGGCAAATTGAAATTATTATGACATTTGATGCACCTACTACAACAAGCAAAATGGCGGATCTGGTGAGTTTCGTTCAGAAATAATTCCAAATCCGACACAAATTATATTCTACGTACACATGTATTTTTTATGAAATATACTTATTAAAATCATAATATAGTTATATAATTATTTTTGCATAGGTCATATATCTACATAAAGCAATCGTTCAATAAAATAAATATGTCCATCCAATAATTTTTTCGTTCAGGATCACATAAAAATAGCAAAAATTCTGCCATGTAAAAATGTAGCCAACTAAGTACAATCTCTGCCAGATCCAGCTATATTTACTAATACGCGGACGATTTTTTAAAATTGGTTCTTCATTCTGATTCTAGTCTGATAGCCATGTTCAAACGGTGTGCGATGAGTCATCTAAAATTTGTTCAAAACTGAATTTTACGTATTGTAAGTAAAGTTAATTTTGAGTTTGCTGTTTATCTTTGTGTCCCAAATGTCAAACTCAAAATTGACTTCATTCAGGTAGCTGAAACAACACAGAAAGGATCATTCTGAAGCAATTGTATGACATTCAAGAATATATTATTACGTTCCGTTTAGACAGACATACACATGAATGGCCTATATACCGTTGGTGAAGACGTCACGCATGCCTTTGTATTTTTAGCTTCTTAAAGACGGCAGCTTGTAGGTTTATAGAACAGCATTTATGAATTTCACACAAATTATTAACTGATAATTTTTATTTTAGTGGGTTCTTCCATATGTAAAACTAGAGATGACCGTAACTATCTGATTTAGTTTTACTATTCGGCGACGGATATTATTATAAAGCTCAATGTCGTGACGACGCGCGACGACCGACAATCGATGTGGATGATTGTTTCCATCGATTTTGTGACACCAAGTTGGCATCTCTACTGACGCCTGCGCCTGACGCCCTCGCATTACCTTTTTTGTTTGAGACTGTCAAATTGACAGTCAGTCAGTCAGTTTGATTGAAATACGTTGAAGGTGGCGGCTGTGCTTTTCGTTGCAATATTTTTAACGGTTTGTTGACTTAAATCTAACAACCTCGCTAAAATAACTAATGTTGATCGTGTGTGAATATTGTTTTGCGAAGTGTGGATAAAAGTTTCAACGATGGCGACTCAACCAGACGTCGGTGTGTCCGACTTTGTCCTGTTGGACAATCTGACCACTGAAAAATTTATCGAGAATTTGAAATTGAGGTGAGTTTATTTATTTATTTACACACAACATTGCTAATACCCTTGCAAGTAAGCATAGCAAAGGTGAACTATTGGTTACAAACCAGTTTTTGTGATGGTAGACCACCTCGAAGTTAAATTACAGAAATATTACAAAGTTGGCAAAGTTGCTTTGTTTTCAGAACATAAACCGTGTTCCTATTGTTGAGGAAAAGTATAATCTCAGGCTTTTTTACTAGTTCAAATTAGTATGTACTGATAACGACTTACATAGGTAATATTTTTACTACATAATTAACTTCATGGAAATATTATAAACTAGCTTGCGCACGCGGCTTCGCTCGCGTGGTACCTTGATAAAAAGTAGCCTATATACTATTCTAGGTAAAGAACTTCATCTATTTCAAGTTTCATCGAAATCGGTTAAGCCGTTATGGCGGGATTGAACCACAAACATCCTATCAAACTTTCGTATCCTACTTCCTACTAATAGCATATTGGCTACTTTTTATTTAGGTACCACGCGGGCCACGGGCAGTAGATGACAAAATAAAAGTAAGAGAACAAAAAAAAAATGTGTGTAAAAATAATCTAGGTAGGTACTTTTGTAATCAGATGAAGTCTACAACTCCAACCTTGATGACTGCACCTGTCCACACAACTTATGAAATGTGTTACCACTTATGGTTCACTTTAAAATTATTTAACTCTACTTACCTCCAGTACTACTTAACTTAGTTTAATCTGTGTTCCAAAAACAGCCGATTTGAAAAAGTTTCGAAAAATTGACATAATAATTATTGTGATTCAGAAAAGCTAGGAATCTAACATTTGCTTTCCAAGGCGGAAAGTGAAATCATCATAGCACAGTCGGTTATATCTACCTACCTATACAAAACCGCAACTCTATTTAGGTTTGAATATAAATTTTATTTGACAATTAGTGGAAACCCTGCAATTTTGTTCACATGCTTTTTCTCATATAAACGCTGCACTCCCTTATCTTAACAGTTTCAAGCATTCATTTCTAACATGAAGCTACTACCCTCCCAATTTCATATTCCTAGGAATTCTAGTTCAGGCCCAGGCTGTACTTTGATTGTCAGTCAGTCAGTTAGTTTCTCTTTATACCTATTTTTTTACATCCAGAATCACTTTTAATTGCACATAATAATTAGAACAATAGTTAACATTCTTCATGCCCACTTAAAAATTAAATCTAAAACCAGTTTCTGCACAAAATTGGAACAAGCCACAAACTGAACAACAACCTATTTTGGTAGGCTTTGGTAATTATGCAATGTTCCGCATGTTTTGATATAGTTTCCTTACCTAATCAATAG
This sequence comes from Anticlea derivata, assembly GCA_947579855.1. Taxonomy (NCBI): domain Eukaryota; kingdom Metazoa; phylum Arthropoda; class Insecta; order Lepidoptera; family Geometridae; genus Anticlea; species Anticlea derivata. The sequence goes on from OX388269.1 coordinate 11,839,122, forward strand.
TAATGATGTCACTGGGTGAGTCATGAGTTTTGATGAGGTCAGTTAGTTGGACATGTGTCTTAAGCTTATGGTTGTAAGGAACTTATTATTATTTATAGTTTGTGTAGTTAAATAAAATTTGTTTTAAAAAATAGTTTTTGCTTTTTAATGCTTAAATGTTGAAAAAAATCTATATTTAGAGCCTGGAATTTTGGCATTCTTATTCTAAGGGCCACCATGACAGCTTATTGCGATCCAAATGTAAGAATGTCAGTGCTATTTTCGCAAATTTGAACTCTAGATATTTGAGACGGTCATGCCTAAACAAAAACGCAAAGATGATGGTATTCGGTGAAGTCAAAGGAAAAAAAAATCAACAATAACGTAGGCCGAGCCATCACATAACTGTTTTTTAACCTTTGTCAGTATTTACTTGTCATTAGTAGAACAACAAAGTAGGATTATTTTAAGCAACATGTGTGCAACCTGGCATGTAATTGTAAAATCTGTATTGTAAAATCTGGTTTAAAATGTAATGTTTGGACATGCCTCTGACTACACCCCTTAGACGTCTTCAAGGCTAGGAGATTACCATGCTTTGGGATTACAGGTTGTGAGCCTATTTATTTTGAATATTAGGTGCACAGCTGTTTTTTGTGTGCCTTGTTAATAAGCATGTATATTCGAATATACCTACGTCAGTTTTTAAAAATGTACAAGACAACATACACTGATGTCACCACTCAAGGTGTGAGTCTTGTCCTTTCATTCGTTTTCCTTAAGCTATTGTTTGAGACACACTTAAGTATGTGTCTATCATTACAGTCCAAGTATAACAACACTTGTAGTAAAGACTTCAATGGCTGCCTTATGCAGTGAGTTAAAGACTTTATACAACACAGAATGCATAAAACATACATACTCTCTGCTGTATTAGTGGCGGCGGTCGTGAAATTCCCACATGACCAGATACCAACCCAACCCATGATTCCCCCTACCCAGGAGGAGGCAGGGAACAGCGAGATTTTCTCGCTCTAAATTGGAGCAGCCCGCCAGGAGGTGCCTCCGCCTTACAGAAGATCGCAGCTAAATAACATTATTTGTTTCAAATAGTGTAGTGTTCCTGCGGTGAGTAAGGTTACCAGAGCTCTTAAGGGAAGGCTCGGGGTCGGCAGCGCGTACGTGATGCCTCTGGTATTGCAAGCGTAAATAGGCTAATGTTACCGCTTACCAACAGATGGAGTATGTATGCTTGTCTGCCATCTTAGTTGCATAAAAATGATTTGCTACAGTCGACCACAAAAGCGGTGCGCTCAAAGTTGAACTTAAGACATAAACCTCTAATTTAATCAGCGTTTCGCTATTCAATTCCTCCGGTACAGTCGTAAAACAGTGCGGTCTTTCGCCGCTTCAATGCCGACTCGGTATGATCAAAGGGTCCGTTCGGGAGGTTGCACGACTAAGTTTTCAAGTCTAATGAAGCTGTTTGCTTGTGACCACAGGGCTGTGGTTTCTATATTTGTTGAACAAAGCATTGTTGCGTTCCAAAATCTGTGAATATGCGGTGCTTGTGTAGTTTTAGGCCTGGGAATACATTGGCATAAACCTTACAGCCGTCGCCCCGGCTGAAAATAGGCCCCTCCATATGTACCTAATTAACCCTCTAAAGAAAAATCTAGAAAGCTACCGATTATCATTTATGCGATGTTTGAGCGTAATCGACGATGTCCCAACTGCACTGCGCCTGCGTTGCTGCCATCATGATATAAGTGTTCCGTGGCTAACATGCAAAGATGCAACAGACGGGAACCGATTGCAGCCGCGGGGCCTGACCTGACTGACAATGACCTAAAGCCAGTGAAGGAAACTCCCTTTGAACGCAGAAAAAACTTAATCACTTATACCGTCAAATATAAAATATCTCCAGCGAATTACTCATATGAATAAATAAATAACACCCAACAGTCACATACATATTCCTGACACCACACTAGGATCCCCTGTGTCGTAGGTACCAGAAACTACGAGTACTTGCCATGGTACCACAATACCCAGACCCGGAACCAACATTTGCAGATCATGCAAGCATTCGTCCAGCAGCTGGAATCGAACTAACACCCCTTGCGTCTCAGACGGACACTCGCCCGTTACGCCACCGAGGTCGTATGCATGCCTTTGAAGAAGTCTCTGTATCTGTAGAGAAGTCAAAAGAACTGCTAAAGCATACCAAGACAAACACCATCCTTTAATCAACAATCAAAGCGACTCGCATACACACGCTCGGCTCAGAAAAGATGTCACTCACTCAGCTCATGACTGAAGACTGCTTACTGTAGAGAGTGCAGTAGTGTTACTCTGCCCGATTTAGATTACAAAAAGTAAATGGGTCTTTTATGGGGAATATGGTAAGATTTTATAATAAACTATCTGTAAACGCGACGCAATTTCCTATTAGAAGATTTAAAGTGTACATAAAGAATAATCTTATTAAGAAAGCGTAGTATAAACTAAATGATTATATAAATGATAAAACCGCATGGCCTGAAGTCGCTCTGCCCCTCGACAGCTAAAAGGCCATTTTGCAGTGTCTTTACAGTTTTTGCTTGCATCATATTTTAAGTATTATTTAATTTTATATAAGCATTAGGTACATATTTCATCAAGTGTAGCGTGTGCTGCCCTTAGATCATTTGTTGAAGCTCACATTTGTCTTCTTTTTTTTTCACTTTTTTATAAGCTCTTATTTATTAAGGATTATAATTAGATTACTTTTCTTTTGAGCCTCACCTAGTTCGATCGGCACAACACAGAAGCTTTAAATTCCATTTTGTGAAAAAGAATCATCGAAAAAAATGATAGGCACCAAGCCGTGTTTGTTGCCTGATTCTTCTAGGCTTGGTCGCGAGGAACAGGCATAGCTTCACCTAGTTTCTAAGACGTTCAAAGTGATCCTAGTGATTTTATTGAAATAAATGCCTTTTGACTTTGACTTTGACTTGACGACGCCAAACCCATTAGCTTGTATGTAGATAAACAACAGATCGCAGGTAAATCTTAGAAAAAAAATGCATGCCTTTTCCATATTACATAGGTAAGCCCAATACCTGGCTACACAGCAAATGCTTACGTAAAAGCTTAATTCGAAAACAAGTTTTGGAATCACCGTGCGGCTGCGTAGACTGTCAATGCCCTCCATGACAGTTGCTACGTAGACGGCTCATTACATTAATATCTGGGCTCCGTATTGTTATTTTACCTGATTTTCCCCTATCCGCAACATATGACGTTATATGCCCATAGTTGGAGCAGCGGCGCTATAGTGTAAGCAAAATGGCAATGACGTTCTGGAGATAGCATATATAATTACACCCAACAGTCACATACACATAGTCCTGACCCCACACTTGGATTCCTTGTGTCGTGGGTATCAATTAATTGTGTTTTTATATTAATATGTATGTTAGTCTTTAAGGTATATATCTACATGGGCCGTAGTGTAAGAAAAATTCCATCTGTTTTTTATTCTATTGTTGCCTGAAATAAAGTAATTGTATTGTATCAGAAACTACGAGTACCATGGTACCATAATTCATACTTGCCAAATCTTCGCTCCTTTCGCCCCGTCCGACTCCAGTTTAGTCCCATAACATAGGAAGTGGTACTTCCTTCGGTGCGTGTCCTGTCCACTACGCACGGAATGGCAGCAAGAAATAGGTCGCATACCGTTTATTATTAGCTAGCATGCGGTATGACGGGCGCATGGTTTTGCATAAATTCATGCATATCATGAATCATATGCGTGGTGGTCATATGCGTGGCACTATGCATACTGTGGAAGACCTAATACAGGATGACCAAGAAAGAATCAGTGACACGACAAGCAAGCACCTGGCTTGTGAAGGAATTCGTAATAGGTATGTATGCGGCACTGTTATGTGATTATTACTTTTCATATAACAATGTGTAGATAACACTAAACGATTCTAGCTTATCGCAAATATCCTGAAACGTTATACCTAACTGAAACAGCGGAAAATTATTTTCATTATGGCTGTTGGTTAGAGAAGACTTTTTTAACCGACTTCAAAAAGGAGGAGGTTCTCAAGTCAGCTGTTTTTTGTGTGTATGTCAAAGTCAAAGGCAAAAGGCATTTATTTCAATAAAATCACTAGGATCACTTTGAAACGTCTTAGAAACTAGGTGAAGCTATGCCTTTTCCTCGCGACCAAGCCTAGAAGAATCAGGCAACATACACGGCTTGGTGCCTATCATTTTTTTCGATGATCCTTTTTCACAAAATGGAATTTGAAGCTTCAGTGTGGTGCCGATCGAACTAGGTGAGGCTCAAAAAAAAAGTTATCTAATTATAATCCCTAAAATAAATAAGAGCTTATAGAAATGTGAAAAAAAAGAAGTATGTTACTCGATATCTCCGCCAATACTAAACCGATTTTGATTATTCTTTCGTTGGTGTATAGAGTATGATCCCGGGGTGGTCCCATATTAATTTAATTCCTGAGGGATTGCTACTTGTCCCGTAAAACTAAAAAAACGTCATCATCTCTTGAAATCACGACGATCAAAAAGCACAGCATTGATAATCCTTCTTTTTTGCTGATATTTTTTTTTTTGTAGATAGAATAAGCTCCTTTCGGGATAGTATACTAGTTACGGAACACGTTGTATAGCTAACAAGATGGCAATAGCTCTAGGACACCCTAGGATGATGGAATTACGAAAAACCATCCATCCTGCAAAACTATGCTTGAATATGCATTGAGTTTGAGAACAGTTTCAGAATACCTACTACTAAAGAATTTGGTACAAAGGGATTTTGTGTGGCGTGAAGCCGACAAAACGATGCGACGACCCAATTAAAGCACCGTCAGGTTTCAGTATTTTTACGGTTTGGGGACCTTTTTTGGGCATTATTTTCGTGCTCTGATTCCCGCAAAAAGGTCACGTTGTTGTCACTTGATATACTTTCATAAAACGGTAGAAACATTCTGACGAACTAAGGAAGAAAGATTGGTGAATAATTTGTTCAAGTAGGTAGGTACCTATACAAATTCCTTTTTTTAGCTCTTCGTGTATCGTCGACACTTAAGTCAAAGTTAAAAGGCAATAAAATCACTAGGATCACTTTGAAACTCAACATCAGGCAACAAACTTAGATAAAGGCAACAAAACGGCGCGCGTGCCTGGCATTTCTTCCATGATTCTTTTTCATAAAATGGAATGTAGAGCTTCAGTGTGGTGCCGATCGAACAAGGTTAGGCTCAAAAGATAAATTATCTCGTGTTAAATAAGAGCTTATAATTTATTTTCCCATGGCAAAAGTGATGAATCAAAAACATCATCTGGTCACATCGCAACATAAAAAGATGGCGGATGTGATTGGGCAGGCGGAGTCCGGTTCCTCGCAATGTTTACTACTCGAGCGTTAAGTGTTAGGCTCAGCGCAAACGAGCCACCGGCCACAGTTGCTTATGTACTACACTTTTCATACGAATCATGTGGCCGGTGGCGACAACAATTTCGCGGCGAGTCCACAAAATGTACAAAAAATGTAGTCCGCAGGTTGTAGCGTGGCTGTCGCGAGTGGCTCGTGTGCACGTAGACTTAGATAAGATTGTTATGACGGTGTCGGATCGATAGCTCTATCTCGAACATAAATAGATTACCTATCGATATCAGCGGGGCACTAAAGTAGGTGGTTAAGGGTTGTGTAATAGTTACTTAGATAGTCTTCGTCTTTCCCTTTTTATGACGACGTAGATCCTTGATCACTGAATCATTGACTGTTTATTTTTTAGGCGTATATTTTTACCTAGATATTTAAAAAAATACAGATTGAATTAGAACAAAAGTTAAAGGCGTGCATCTCCTGTTCTTCATTTATTATCATCAACCACAGCCCGATTGCTGGGTATAAGCCTCCCTTCGTATGTGCCATTCTCCTCGATCCCATGCAAGCCTCATCCAGTTGCGGCCCGCGATGCTTGCGATATCGTCTGCCCCCTCGCTGCTGGACGACTGACGTTCCGATATCCAGTTCTTGGACGCCATTCAGTTAACGCCTTACTCCACCTGTCATCACCACGCCTTGCCAGGTGTCCTGCATCTCCTGTTACCCATGCAATATCGCTTAAGAACTTCTTGAAATAATTTCCAACATACATTTCTAGACACATGTAATTTCTTACATTTAATATTTAAAAGGGTAAAAATAAAGTTCAAACGAATTGAAGTTTGTATAGAATACTAGACTAAAAGTTCATTTGATAGGTAGGTACTTAAGTTACAAGCTCAGGCTGATGGTGATGAGTTAAACCTGCGTAGCACCTAGTTCTTTGAATTTTTCCGGTAGCAAAAACCTTAAGTCTTCGAAGAGCCTTGATAATATCCTCGTTAGTTACTTGTCACTTAATGAACAGTGAGTGCTGTAGGCATTAGCTCGCATTAGCGGGGTCGGCGACCGAGCTCGGGTCACGCTGTTCTTAGGTATCGTCAACCAAGATGACAGCATACTGGATGCCTTGCATTCTTAAAATATGGTCGTAAGTCTCATCCCTAAGGGTATGACTTAACAAAATTAAAACTAAATACAAAAGATAATGTGTCTAATGGGATTTGTGGAACTTTTGTCTAAAAATCCCCTTTGCTTATTCTCTGAGAGCCGGAAGGGGATTTCTGGAATAAGCCACTAAGGAGAACATCTTGAAAGGCTTTGTAATCGTTCAAACGGAACTCCTATAATTTCTTCATTGTCGTGCCACACTCAGACGTATATACATATCCTAAAATGTGGTGTCATACAGACGTGTGCTACGAGTATCACCAAAAATCTGAAAGGCGACCATTTTTACTCCAACCTGGTCAGTGCTCGTGCTCACTGACCTGACACGAAATGACCAAGAATAAGTTTATTGTATAAAGACCAGATCTCCAGGCGATCAGCTCCTGAGAGGGGTAGTCAGAGGCATGCCCGAACATTTGACACATGCCCACGTTTTGCCTTGGGAATATCCTTGTTTTTGATAGAATAACCGGGATATTACCTATACATATTATGAACACTATGATTTAAAAATCATCTTGTACCTATATAAAAACTTGTAAAAAATATATAATATGTATGAAGTTTTGATCAGGAAGTGCAGATAACATTCCCACTATTGCATGTCTTGGGAAAAACGCTGGGAACTGTTACATAACTGCATTTCACTAGTGTATGATTGTATTGTACCAACCGTGAGTGTTTGTTGCGAGCACTTACAGAAACTTCATACTAATGGCGGAGTGCAGCGGTTCATCATCATCATCATTTCAGCCGTATGACGTCCACTGCTGAACAAGGCCTCCCCCCCAGAGCGAATACCTTATCATGTGGGGGGATTTGCCCATACTCACCACGCTGGGCATGCGGGTTGGCGAGCGCAGGTAGAGCTATCGTTGTTAGAATAAAGGACGCTGCTGCCCATCCCCTAGCTTTTTTCCCTTAGTCACCTCTTATGACATACACAGATCGGTAGATATGGAGGGGCCTATTCTTCAGCCGGGGCCACCACGGCACAGTGCAGCGGTTATGCGTTATTTAAATGTAAATAGGTAATAAATGAACACATACTATCTTGTACCTGCAAGATAATAATATGATTCATAATTACTTATGAAGATGATGAAAAGGCCAAAAACAGATAGATTATTTAGAAAAATTTAGAAAAATCTGGAAAATTTCGACTCCGACACGATTTGAACCCGCAACCTTCCCCTAGATAAAAAATCATAGTATTCCCTTAGTGTGGCTGTGGGTTATCGAATTCGTTATATATCCAGCCTGACGTACTAAGCCGCGTTCAAACGGCTTGCGAAATGACATCTAATCTACAATGTGTTTTAAAATGATCATTACGTCTGAATAAAGTTAATTTTGAGTTTGACTTTTAGGAGCTTGCGAATCATCGTTGAGAGCTATATCGGACACCTCAAAATGTCAAACTCAATATTTATATATTTGTAGAGGTAAACGTAGCATATCAGTCTTTTACATCACTAAGCTAAAGCTATAATTGATGATGATACTTTGTCATGTTATAAACGACCTACCTGCCAAGCCACGTACGACAGCTTTTCCGAAAATAGTCCTCAGTCTTACGTATAGTGTTTTTGTGAATCGTATTTTGGTGAATTGATTCATGCATGTCTTCTCTGCATCACGTACCTCTTGAGGCATGAAGTCATCTGTTTTTTGGGCATGTTTATGTTATTTGTTGTGAACAGCGTCAATAATAAAGCGGTTATGTTAAAACGACCTTGTAAATTTGAAGTATCCAGCCGTCATTTATACTGGAAACTATTCTGGTGCTCAGATTAACCCAATTTCTCTTGCAATAGCGACAAGGTTGAGCTTGAATTGGTTGCTTCGTAATTGTGCTTCTTAATTTTAGTATGATCTGAACTAGACGCTACAATTATGTTTATGATGAAAACATACTGAAACATTCCTCGCCTCAATATTTCGAAGCTCGATTAATTTCGACTCTACGAATCAGCACATCATCAACATCAGCCCGAAAGGAGCCTCTGAGAGGCGCACTTTAATCCCTTCACTACTGATTCTTTCATCGACGGTCATAGGCCCTTTTCAGGGCCACCATACCTCAACCTGGTCACTGACCTAATACAGGATGACCAAGAAAGAATCAGTGACACGATAAGAAGAAGAAGTCTGTAGAAGTCCACTGCTGAACATAAGCCTCTCCAAAGAGTTTCATGAAGAATGGTCTTGAGCCTTTTACTTGTACCTATCATTTAATATTAAATTAAAATTATGGTTCGTCGAGATGGCGTTCTATAAAGTCAAAGACTTCATTTGCAAAATGCAATAACTAAATTTTGATTACTTTCTTAATTTATGTCTTAATTTATTTTAATTAAAATATTATATATTATGTGTGATACCTACTTAATGTACTGACGTGTAAATACTAATTTTACCAATAAATTGATTATTCTGATTAGGGGGGGATGGACCATAAACCAAGCTGGTCCAGTGGTAGGTGGAGCGCCAGAGCCTCGTTTGTTGATCGACAGGGTGTACCACGGGCCAGTGAGGTTGGCTTATGTTCAGAACGGTATTATTTGGAAACCCTTAGACCCCCAGCTCATACTAGTTACCAAAATTATTCCTAGTTCTAAGTGTTAAAACATCACATACCTACTATAGGTAGTTACAAAACTCTCTATTGTATGTGCAAAAACAACTGTTCTGTACTTCTAGGTGCGTTCACGTTGCGGTGGCATAGATGAGGGTCAAATCATGCATAGTGACCGCAAGATGACTATACACACCCATTGAACCTACTTAACACATTCATATTACTTACTTAGTATGCAACCTAGTGTGGAAATTATCTACTTAGGTAACTGTTCAAATACAACCGGAGTTTGGTTCAGCTCAAATTGATCATTGGGATTTTATTGGAATAAAATTGTCTTTTGGGTGTTTGGTAAATGTATCTACCGCCTATAAATAGTCGAATATTTTGTTATAAGAGTCGCTTACAGAAGATCGCAGCCAAATAAAATTGACTGGCCTCATAGCTCAGTTGGTAGTAACTCTACCTTCTGCGCTAGAGGTCGCGGGTTCGATTCCCGCACTGGACAATCATTTGTGACTAACACAGATGTTTGTTCTGTGTCTGGGTGTTAAATATATATCTATTATGTATATCAGTCTCTGGTACCCATAGTACAGGCTATGCCTAGTTTGGGATCAGTTGATCGTGTGTGATATGTCCGGAATATTTATTTATTTATTAATTTTGTTTCAAATAGTGTTGTGTTCCTGTGGTCACTAAGGTTGCCAGAGCTCTTGTGCGTGATGCCTCAGGTATTGCTTATTCTCATAAGCTACTTACCAAGTGGGCCGTATGCTTGTTTGCCACCTATCCTACTAATAATAAATGCGAAAGTTTGTAAGGATGTTTAGTTGTTTATGGTTCAATCACGGCTAAACGACCGAACGGATTTGGATGAAATTTTAGCATATAGACTACTTTTTATGTAGGTACCACGCGAGCGAAGCCGCGGGCGGAAGCTAGTGTTATGAAAAAAAAACGTTGTAGGGATTATTTTTAAATAAATTTTAGATGACATATCGCACTCCGTTTGAACACGGCATTAAACCTTATTTTGAATCTCTTCGGCTTGTAAATACGGCATCGGCATGCTCATGGTATCTTTATTAGCTGCTCGGTTGTTCATGCAATTGTGCCATAGTCATCATACCAATCACATATTGAGGGCATCTATCAGTTTAGAAAGGCACTTGGCGATGGGCTACTAGTAAATAAATGATGTCGAAATTGTACTTTTCATGTTGTAGTGCGTTTTAGAATTGTAAAAGGTGATTGCGAAAGGAACTTATACTATCAGCAAAAAAAAACAATATTAACTGGCGAAAAAAACAAAATATTAGGTAATATTTTTTTATTACATTCAGATTCTGAACTGATATGTGTATTTATATATCTATAGGTTATTGAGGATATGCCTAGCTTGGACTAATTTTGGCGTCAATAGTACCTACTATTCGCCAAGAAATCTCCCAACCCTAATAAGCTGCATTCCAATTCCACACGCATCTGTCGAGAGATGCTTTACAATCCTTTCTTCCAAGTAGCCTGAATGGGTGGCATTTATTTATAACGTCTCTTACGACATCGCTTTGGATTCACACATTCACGCCATCAACTTGAGTACTCTACACACCATGAAACGGTTTTTGACGCCGTAAATAGAATAGAGGTGTATGACACCATTACTTTGAATTGGGAATCGCTTGGGTTTTGAGAGACTAACTTTATGCACCAAAGTTACTTATTGTTTACTAAGCCCACAAAATGCGGCTGTCATACTTTTTTAGATGTTCTATGGGGTAACATAAAGATGATCTTTAAGGTAACATTGACATTTAAAAAATTTTAATTTAATTTTTTTAATGATTGGTTTACAAAAATATGTTTATAAAATATGATTGTTGTTTATTTATAATTATTTGAGAAATAATTGATTGACTTACATATGTAGGTAAATACATTATTAAAATAATATTTTCATCAATAAATAAAAAAACTGACGAAACCTCTTTATCAGGTTATCTGACAGTTATGCCATCTTATATCTCATAAATTAGAAGAAACTTTATTGCCAATTGGATGTCGAATAAGCCCTTTTCTGATAATATCATACATATTATGAATCACCCTGTATATAGAAACCGCGCATAAATTACTAGGATCACTTGAACCGCCTTAGATACTAGGTGAAGCTACGCCTGTTCCTCGCGACCAAGCCTAGAAGAATCAGGCCATTTCCACGAGACTGTCTGCCTATCATAATCATAATCATTTATTTCATCATCATCATTTCAGCCGTACGACGTCCATTGCAGAACATGGCCTCTCCCCCACAGACAGAGCGAATTTCTTATCATGTGGGGGGATTTGCCCATACTCACCACGCTGGGCATGCGGGTTGGCAAGTAGCTCTGGCAACCTTACTCACCGCAGGAACACAATACTATTTGATACAAATAATGTTATTTGGCTGCGATCTTCTGTAATGGCCGTAAGCCAGTTTGCCTCCGCATAACATTAAAAAAAAGTGATCTAAAGCTATTAGTTTCTTCATAAGCCACAAAGGCAATAATTACCGTAATAGAGCATTGCCCCTATAAGTTTGTAAATAAGATAAGTTATAGGTAAAGTTTCAATGACTTCGTAGTTCAGCTAAGATCGGATAGAACATGCTATAGATGCGATTTTCAAAGTTAATTTTATTTGTGCCTCAACGACCATCGAAGCACCAACTTTTACCAAACATCGCGAGATCTCAGTTCTCACCACTATTATTTATAACAGCATATAGCGTTCGCTCGTTTTTCGTTTCTGAGAAAGCTTTACATGCAAAGTAAGTAATGACTTCCTCAGCCGGAATAGAACGGAAATAAGCTCACGTCTACCAGCCGCTGAATATAATCGATGGAGGTACCCAGAGGTTATGCCGACGTCACTTCCGATATTATAATTATACTGACATTATCAATCTTATTATTGTGTTATGTACATATGTAAATACTTAAATTATATTCTACAGATTTTAAATTTACATGCCTAATAGGTAAGACTGTATTGAGACTCGTATTGTCCTACTTCACACCATTGTAACAAATATTCTGACAAATAAATAAATGATTGGGCCGTGGTGGCCCCGGCTGAATAATAGGCCCTTCCATATCTACCCTTCCGCGGGTGTCGTAAGAGGCGACTAAGGGAAAAAAGCTAGGGGGTGGGCAGCAGCGTCCCTCATTTTAACAACGGTAGCTGTAACTGCGCTCGCCAACCCGCATGCCCAGTGTGGTGAGTATGGGCAAATTCCCCCACATGATAAGGAATTTGCTCTGTCTGCGGGGGAGGCCATGTTCAGCAGTGGACGTCGAACGGCTGAAATGATGATGTTATTTGACTGCGATCTTCTGTAAGGCGGAGGTACCTCGCCAGGAGGGCTGCTCCAATTTAGAGCGAGCAAATCTGGCTGTGCCCTACCTCCTCTAAAAACTGTAACGCCTCTGGTTATTTGCTGTACGCCACTATGAAGATTGAAACCTATCGCTCATGAATATCGCTAACAATCCTGTCACTGCTGTTAAGCTGAATTTTGAAGCGTCGTCTCTTTGGTGGACAACGGCCCTCAGTGAAGTCGATACCCATGTGTGCTATTAAAGCGTTAGTGTGTGCGTGTGCCGGTGACCTGCAAGTAATAGCATAATAGCTAGGTGTAATTCAAGCCACGTGCCGCCGCGGTCTTGTTGTGTCAACAATGACTGTTCCGACTGTGTTTTGGAGGTTGCACATGTGTGATATCGAGTAATATTTAGCCTCTTTTGGGTGGAGGTGGATTTATAACTATTGTATTAGATAGTACCTGATCCGTCCGTACCTTGTTGTCGCTTGTTCAAGTATGTTCCTACCTTGACTCTTGTCACTTCTTACACTTGAGATCTTGATTTTCCGTCCCCGTGCTACGTGTGCACGGAATCCTCAGGGCGCGAGTCCTATTCGCACTTGATCGTCTTTATTTCAAAATGGATTGTCTCCTAAAAATAACTCTTAAACCTCGGCATATGACAGGCCTCATAGCTCAGTTGGTAGTAACTCTGCCTTCTGCGCTAGAGGTCGCGGGTTCGATCCCCGCACTGGACAAACATTTGCGTGATAAACACAGATGTTTGTTCTGTGTCTGGGTGTTAAATATTTATCTATTATATATATATCAGTCTCTGGTACCCATAGTACAGGCTTTGCCTAGTTTGGGATCAGTTGAACGTGTGTGATATGTCCGGAATATTTATTTTATATTTTTTATTTATGTGATATATAAATTAGCGCGCAGTTGTCACTAGTTTCTAATCTGTGAAAATTGCGCGCTAATTTATATCATTTGCCGAATTTTTGCTTACAATAACAATTTTCTTGTATGTAGACTATAAAATCACTCGCTATATTTAGTAGGGATACTAATTGGTTAACTGACGACATAAAATGTCAGGGTTAGCCTAATATAGCGCTCAATAAATATTACTAGCTATGCCTGATTTATTTTATGAATTTTCCGGGATTATCCATATTTAGATATGCTTCCCATAATGCGTTTCCTCGTAAGCTGAGTGGTTTAAAGTCTACAGTCTGAAATAAATGAATTATAATATAAATAAAATCGCAAAGTTAATGGTAAGGGGCCATGCCATAAAAGACTATTGCCTTGTAAGCATATTCATCTTGATTCTGGCTTCTACGACAATAATAAATTCGTGCATAATTTGCACCGTAACGAGGGTCAATTGACGTCACCGTATAATAACTACCAAAGACAATTAAAATATTTCTACTAAGTATATTGTCTTTGCAGCTACATATCAAACTAAATATATAATAGAGTTTTACCTATAGTTTTAATGAGACTATTGTGTTTATTTGTAAGGCTTTGATGCACAAGTCTGCACAACATGTGTGCCAATTTTGTGCACGAATGGAGCCTCAAAGAGGCGCACTTTAATCCTTTCCCTACTCTGATTCTTTCATCGAATGGTCATAGTCTCTTTTCAGGGCAATCATACCTTAAACTGCTCACTGACCTGATACAGGATGACCAAGAAATTGCATTTAGATAGATATTCTACATGACCAAACCATCTCAGCACCTTTCTCAATCCTCATCACTACGTAGAAGACGTAATCATTTGACTCCACAGCGCTCTCTTATCACACTGTTACTCACTCTATCTTTCAATGTTGCTCCACACGCTTCGCAAAGCTCTCATTTCTATTGCATTTATCCTACTTTGTTTTTTTTTATATTTTTGATTCCACAATCATGATATAGCCAAGGACAATATATATAATAGTAAAAAAATATAACTCAAGAAGTCAACAGACAATGGTTGGTCGATTATCTTGAACCAGTCATGGGGAGTTACGTCATTGCCGCAAAAGTGATTCATACTTGTACATGGTTTTATTTACATCGTTCTACAAGCTGATTCATAATTATTGTAAACCACTCCGCAATCAAAAGAATAAAATATGCAATTTTATTCATGTTTTGCTCGTTTTTATTCAAATTTGCTGTTCTTAGCCTTTTATCATCTTTACATGTACCAATCTTATATCATGTATACCTAATTAATTTTTGAACGTACGAGAAGTTCGACATCCTGATTAGGTACTACCTAAAGCAGCTGAATAATTGAGTTTGAACTGTTTTGACCCCAAACCAGCTGATTTTGTATAGAGTTTATTCAATGAAAATCGAATTTCCAAAGGTCGTAGAATAAACTTTATTGCCAATTGGGTGTAGTCCCCTTTTGCGATGGCATACATATTTGACGATAAAAAGTCCAATATTAGCTATATTATATAATATCCGGAAAAAATCTTATTGAATTAAAAATGTTGATTCGTTATTCGATAATATTTTTTATAAACACCTTTTGGTATATATAGTACTCAAGTATATAGTACTCAAGAGTGTTCTCCTCAAGACTCCGCTAATCCGCTTGCCACGAAGCCATTGGATCTATTCTAAACGGTTTTGTTTCAATAAAAAATAACACGAGATATAGATATAGAGACACGCAAAAAAATTGACAGTGTTTGCATCAACATAACTAAATAGCTATTAGAACATTTTGAACCCACGTTGTGTCGTTTTAATTAACCAAATTGATATTGTACATATATTTACCGCATATAATGATCATAATAACCATTGCCCGATAAAATTTCCCTTTTATTACTTTAGGGACTGTTCGTATTAACAAAATGAAATTTCAGGTTAAGGTTTGGTGTCTACGTTTAATAAATAAAATCCAACAGTTACATACAATAGTCCTGACCACACCATAGGATTCCTGTGTCGTGGGTATCAGAAACTACGAGTACCACGGTACCAGCACCCAGACCCGTAACACAGATAACATAATACTATACTAGTACTATCACCAAAATTTCCGCCTTACCAATTTTGAAACTGTTTCGCTTGTACACGGCTAAGTAATCCTGTCCGGCCCATTTTTTTATTTATTGTGATCCTTTGATGGTGAACCATTCATTTTATGACTTTGATTACCCAGTCTGTTGTTCAGTTGCAACCAAAACAATACGAACATACTGTCAGACAAAAACGGCACTTTATAAGATTACGCATTTACGCAAGCAAGGCACAGATCACTTCACGCAAAATACACCCTTAGGGTGGTAAGGCGGAATTTTTGGTGATAGTACATTTGTGCCGCAACGGGAATCGAATCCGCATCCCCTTACGTCTCAGACGGTCACTGCCCGCTGTGCCACCGAGGTTGTCGAAATAGGCTTATAAACTCTAATTTATGAAATAATACAAGGTGCTAAACGTTTACTAAACGCTCCAAGCAAATTATTATGTCTATCGCCATAGCAAGGTTGTTACTTAGTTATTTTATTTTGAAAGGAACAACATCATAAAATAAAGTACCGAGATTACACACTTGTATCTTATTTTATATCCACAAATGTTTGCTCTAAGATATGCTGCCCAAGTCATTATAGTGTTAGGACTTTTTTAGTGCAGGGAAACAAATTTACTAAACTTTCCGGGGTGCTCTTCTGGATCTCAAGTCTAATACCTACTACTGACCCGTCATACTGCTCCTTCGCTGAAAGCAATGAGTATACTCGCTACTTGACTAAATGACCAGGGCCAGTGTGTACATGCACTTGAGAATTTGAATCATAGGATTGTTTTCAATGTTGAAAATTGAGTTACATTCGGCTACGGTTTCACTAGCACTGGACCAACTCACAAGAGGCCGTGGTTAATTGCCTCGGGCCCTGCGATGACACGCTTTCTCACATGTCTTGAGCATCATTCGTATTCCACCTGCGTCCTATGACGCTACCCAAATGACGGTCACAAGACGGCGCGACGCCTTGACCAATACATGATTTTGACTTCATATTGTTGAAAATATTTAAAGAGTATGTTTCTACGCACTATCATACAAACGGCAGGTGAATTGTGTTAGATGAAAGATTTTCCACTCTATATTTTAGCCGTAGGACCTCCACTGCTGAACAAAGTTCTTCCCCGTAGTTTTCCAGAAACAGTCATTTGGTGGGAGTTGCCTATACTCGCCACGCTGCTGGGCATGCGGGTTGACGAGCTTTGCCCTTCTCCTAGCTTTGATTCCCTTAGTCGCCTCTTACAATATCCATGGCAATGGAGGGGCCTATTCTTCAGCCGACCGACAACCGTTGGGGAACAAAGGTTCTCGAATGGCGATCACGAACCGGACGACGCAGTGTTGGAAGGCGCCCCACCCGATGGACCGACGACATTGTTAAGGTTGCGGGAAGTCGGTGGATGGAAAAGGCTCAAGACCGTTCGTCATGGCACTCTTTGGGGGAGGCCTATGTTCAGCAGTGGACTTCATCAGGCTGATGATGATGATGATTCTTCAGCCCGGGCCACCACAGTGGAGTGTGTGGGTCTGCCAATCTGCAACGCCCATTGAATCCCTCCTCCACACTGGTTCTGCAACTCGTGCCTTCTGGATTGCAGAGTGGATCAAGAACGAAGGTGGCATGGTATCCCAACTCATTTGTATGCCACCTGAGTCATTATGTTTTCACTCTATGGAGGTCATAAAACCTTGACCGTCAACACAGAACATATTTACGTTTGACCATCACTTATTAAGGATTCGGTCGTTAGAAATTGATTAGACTTCCTTGCATTGTTTGCGGATCCGATGATGCTGATGTTCATCTGAAGGTCATCTTCCAAGCGTCTGTAGAGATGTTTCAGACAAGCTCCACCATATTTACGATATCATGCATCCTCATTGGATTATAATAATATATAATATAAATTTTATTTCAGGTAACTTAAGAATAGTACAGATGGTAAAAACTAATTCTAAGACCCATATAAATATATACCTTAACCTAAAATATATAAATAAATAATAAATTATAGCGTAGTGTCTAGTGTATAGGATTATGGCTATTCTTCTTCTTCTTCTTCTTCCTGCCCTTGTCCCACATTATGTTGGGTCGGCACAACATGTTTTCTTCTTCCACTCTCTTCTGTTAGCCGTCATCTCCGCACTCACATCTTTCTTACTCATGTCATCTTTAATACAATCCATCCATCTTTTCTTCGGCCTTCCTCTAGTCTTATATCCATCCACATTCATACCTAACGCTCGTCTCGTTGTCACTCCGCACATCCATCTCAACATTCGCATCTCTGCCGCATGCACTCTTCTTTCATCCGTCCCTTTGGTAGCCCAACACTCAGATCCATACATTACGACAGGCCTTATGATCGTCTTGTAAACTTTCCCCTTAAGTTTAAGGGGCATTTTTGGATCACACGTAGTTCCTGTGACCTGTCGCCATTTCACCCATCCCACATTTATTCTATTTTTCACGTCTCGGTCAATATCGCCATCGTTCTGTATGAGTGAACCGAGGTACCGAAAATCGGAGCAGACTGGAAGGGATACACCATCTAAGGCAATAGGGGTAAAACTAGATGGACCACCGAAGTAGCAGAACAGGTGCTCAGTTTTTGTTCTGCTGATCTTCAATCCGACACTCTCCAGTTTACCCCTCCATTTTTCCAACCTGTTCTGGACCTCAAGTGCATCTTCTCCGACAAGCACAATGTCATCGGCGAACAGCATACACCAGGGTGCCTCCTCCTGTATGTCCGATGTCAGAGCATCCATAATCAGGGGGAACAAATAAGGGCTTAAAGCCGACCCCTGGTGCAAGCCTACAGCCACACTGAACTCGTCGGTAACGCCAGCTTCGGACCGGACATGCGTGCAGGCTCGAGCGTACATGGCACGTACAAGCCGCACATATTTCCCAGGCACTCTTTTCTCTTTCAAAGCCCACCACAGAACCTTTCGGGGTACTCTATCGTACGCCTTTTCTAGGTCAATGAACACCATGTGCAAGTTTTTGTGCGCATGTTTGTATTTTTCGCACAGTTGGCGAAGCGAAAATATGGCGTCCATTGTCCCACGACCAGGCATAAACCCAAATTGGTTCTGTGATATCTCACTCTCCTCTCTCATTCTTCTTGCTATCACTCTCTCCCAAACCTTCATACTATGCGACATGAGCTTTATTCCTCGGTAGTTGTTGCAGTCCTGTACGTCACCCTTGTTTTTGAAAATGGGCACCAGTGAACTATTGCACCATTCATCTGGGATCGCCTCATCATGCAACAACTTATTGAAGAATAAAGTCAGCCACTTCCATCCATCTGCCTTTAAAAACTTCCATACTTCCACTGGTATACCATCTGGTCCCACAGCTTTTCCATTCTTCATACCTTGTACAGCTTTTCTAACTTCATCCATACTCACCTCGTTGACCACACTCATGCTTAATGGAACTTTCTCTAGCAAACCACTCCAATCATTCTCCTGATTCATCAGTTTTTTAAAATAACTCTTCCAGCGCACTTTTATCTCTTCATCTTTCGTCAAAACCTTCCCTTCGTCATCTTTTATACATTTGATGTGAATTATATCCCTTGCATTCTTTTCTCTTTCTTTCGTTATACGATATAGATCCTTCTGTCCGTGGGGGCTATCTAAAGACTCGTACAGTTTGTTCTGTACCTTAGCCCGTGCCACAGCAACAGCTCTCTTCGCATTCCTCTTACACTCCATATATACCAGCCTTTTACTTTCTTTCATAACGACATCCTCGCCTTCCACTCTTTTCCATTCCTTAAAAGCATCCTTCTTCTCTTTCAAAATCCTTTGTACCTCGTCATTCCACCACCAAGTATCCTTATCTATTTTTCCTTTTCCTTTCGTTTCGCCAAAAACGTCCTTCGCCACACTTCTCATACAGATCGCCATTTCATTCCAGCATTCATTTACAGATTTTTCTGCCATATCCTTCATTTCAATCATCTTATCTACCACTCTCTTCTGAAATTCCTTTGCATACTCATTCTTCCCTATCAAATGCCATTTGATTCTAGGGGGGGGCTTTGGCTTGCCCTGGGCCGGCTGTATTCTGAGTTTCATTTCCAAAATGAGCAATCGATGTTGGGGGATTAAAGCTTCTCCTGGTACTACTTTATATACTACTGTATAGGATTATGGCTATTAATCAACTAAATTATGCATATTATTTGTTTCAAATATTATTATTTGTTTCTCCTGGTACTACTGTATAGGATTATGGCTATTAATCAACTAAATTATGCATATTATTTGTTTCAAATAGTGTTCCTGCGGTGAGTAAGGTTGCCTGAGCTCTTTAGGGGGGGGTATTCGGGGTTGGCAACGCGTGCGTGATACCTCTGGTATTGCAAACGCTTATAGGCTACGGTAACCGCTTACCAACAGGTGGACTGTATGCTTGTTTGCCACAACCAACATCCAAACTTCTTCACAAACTTTAGCACATACCTATGATATTTTATTTTTTTTTGCCTCAGGCTAGGTACCCGTTTTAGACATATTCTAGAATCTGATCACCTGGAGATCTGAAAGGATGTCTACCATTCTTAGGGATAAACGTAGTGAGCCAATTTTTTTCAGTATATTTTTTTAATTGTTTTGTGCATCCCATTCTTGTTTGATTCATTTACAAGACTAACATCGTTTCATTGGTTATTGATTACAATACCCTGAATGAATAGAGTTTGCTCTGTAAAACAAGTTTCTCAAGGCTCTAACTTATATCTTCCACTCTGCTTATCATCAACATTAAAACGAGTAGGTAATATCAAATGATCGACATTTTTGTTATTTATCAAGAGATACTGTTGTATATGCAGATAAGAGAACTAGCATAGCAAACACTTGTTGTTATGTATGAGCAAAGAGAATACAGGTACCTACTTACTTGTCTACGATGAATCATACAGGTGCGTTCATTTTCTTTTACTCCGCCTTACAGAAGATCGCAGCCAAATAACATTATTTGTTACAAATAGTGTTGTGTTCCTGCGGTGAGTAAGGTTGCCAGAGCTCTTTAGGGGGCCCTCCCCCCTAAAGAGCTCTGGCAGCCCCGGTTCGGGGTCGGCAACGCGTGCGTGATGCCTGTGGTATTGCAAGCGCTCATAGGCTACGGTAACCGCTTACCAACAGGTGGGCCGTATGCTTGTATGCCACCTCAGTAGTATAAAATATATATATATATATATATATTTGATTGAGCGAGCGAAGATTCTCTAACAATTTAGGCGAAATGGCGTTGTAGGTTTGTATGTTTATTTGTTCGAGCATAACTTTCGAACCGTCAATCCGACCTGCATGGAATTTAGTAGGTCAAGAATGTGAGTTACATCAGCCAAGGGGTTGCTAAGACAAAGGGTTGGACCCTTAAAAAAATAAAGACCGTCAAGTGCAAGAACTCGCGCACTGAGGCATCCGTACCATTGGTCGTGGGTTCGAATCCCGGTCGTGCACCAAAGTCAAAGTCAAAGTCAAAAGGCATTTATTTCAATAAAATCACTAGGATCACTTTGAAACGTCTTAGAAACTAGGTGAAGCTCTATGCCTGTTCCTCGCGACCAAGCCTAGAAGAATCAGGCAACAAACACGGCTTGGTGCCTATCATTTTTTTCGATGATCCTTTTTCACAAAATGGAATTTAAAGCTTCAGTGTGGTGCCGATCGAACTAGGTGAGGCTCAAAAGAAAAGTTATCTAATTATAATCCCTAATAAATAAGAGCTTATAAAAATGTGAAAAAAAAGAAGACAAATGTGAGCTTCAACAAATGATCTAAGGGCAGCACACGCTACACTTGATGGAATATGTACCTAATGCTTCTATAAAATTGAATAATACTTAAAATATGATGCAAGCAAAAACTGTAAAGACACTGCAAAATGGCATTTTAGCTGTCGAGGGGCAGAGCGACTTCAGGCCATGCGGTTTTATCATTTATATAATCATTTAGTTTATAATAATTTCTTAATAAGATTATTCTTTATGTACACTTTAACTCTTCTAATAGGAAGTTGCGTCGCGTTTACCGGAAGTTTATTATAAAATCTTACCATATTCCCCATAAAAGACCCATTTACTTTTTGTAATCTAAATTTTGGAATGTCACCAATGGTCATGGTCAGAAAATAAAAATTCTAAGTGTAGGAATTGACAAACTTATATTTGCGGTCGCTTACGAAGTCATGACATTGACCGCAAATATAAGCCCACGTACCTTAATAGTTGGTATAAATTTCAAGTTGATACCTTTGGCCGTTTCTGAGAAAAAGGGTCTTGACAGACGGACAGACAGACAGACGGACAACAAAGTGATCCTATGACTACGTTATTGTTGTCACTCAGCATTATGTTATAGGTACAAGTTTTATCGTTAAAACAATGACACGATGATAGTTAAATGAATCATCCAGTCTGAGTCACCAGTCCTATGATTATTCAATTGTATGCTAAGTTAAAGGACTCTTGACTACTTTGAGGTTAGGTTAGGTTTAAGATAGATAGATAGATAGAAAACTCTTTGTTGTACACCACAAGGACATCTTACAAATTACACACAGGTACATACATTAAATATTAATAGCGAAGTACAATGGGCGGTCTTGTTTAAGCGAGGTAGGTAGAGGACAGCGTGATTTTCTGACAACTTAAACCCCTGCTGCACCCAATTTTTTTTTTTTTTTATAACACACATTGTCAACTGTTCCCAAACTAGGCATAGCTTGTACTATGGGTACCAGAGACTGATATACATAATAGATATATATTTAACACCCAGACACAGAACAAACATCTGTGTTAGTCACAAATGTTTGACCAGTGCGCGAATCGAAGCGCTCCACCCGCACTGGACCAGCGTGGTTCGTTTATGGTCCAAACCACCTAGTACCGTTCGTCGTGGCATTCTTTGCGGGAGGCCTATGTTCAACAATGGACTTCATCAGGCTGATGATGATGATGATGAGTATATGCAACAGCCCAAGTACTTTCCTACAAGGTAATTGATGCTACAAGATTTGTGAGTAACACAGTTACCTATCTCTAACAGATGGTATCGCAAGGAACCTTACAGGATTGCTAAGCAATATAATTAACGATCTAACTGCTCAAAATGTGCAAACTGTCCGGCCTCGGCTCCTGATCTTGAACCAGAAACGCGGGCGCAGAATAGCCAACAGTAATGGCGAGGCTCGCGCGGTGACGTCAGCGCACGCGCAGCCACACTGTTAGTAAAGGTGCTTTCAAGCTAGTGCATAAAGTATCTCCACTTTATCAAAGAACCACTTCTTTCCATAGTATGTTTTGCTTAAAAACGAAGTTCGGAATCAATTTGCAATTGCTATTGCTTCCTAAAACAGCTGATTCATTGAGTTTGACCTGTGGTGCAATTGCGTAAGCGTAATGGCAATGAAGTTCGTAACTTTGAGGGTAATTTTAACAATCTTAGCAACATTCAAAACGTTCCAAACTTGACAAGGGAAAACTTCATGAACTTAGCTTCTTCGTTTTCATGTTTGCAAAACTTCAGATGTAGCTAAAATTGATAAAATCATCTTAATAATTTCGATCTTCATTACCATTTCGCTTACGCAATAGCCTGGCTGATTTGAACCCAAACGAACTGATTTTCGCATAGATTTTTTTCAATGAAAAATGACGAATTTCCAAAAGTCGTAGAACAAACTTTATTGCCAATTGGTTGTAGAATGAGCTCCTTTCTGGATGGCATACATTTATGAATCACCTTGTAGTATGGACTGGTTATGTAGTAGGATGCGTCATCGGATTATTGAGGCTTTTTGCGGATTAAATGTGTAGTTGTTTTAAGCAGAACAGATGGACAATGTTAATGCCGACTGGCCTCATAGCTCAGATAGTAGTAACTCTGCCTTCTGCGCTAGAGGTCGCGGTTTCGATCCCCGCACTGGACAAACATTTGTGTGATAAACACAGATGTTTGTTCTGTGTCTGGGTGTTAAATATGTATCTATTATGTATATCAGTCTCTGGTACCCATAGTACAGGCTATGCCTAGTTTGGGATCAGTTGACCGTGTGAATATGTCCGGAATATTTATTTATTTATAACGTTATCAGGATCGATAACGTCAAATATTGTCATCGTTCTTTCTAAGACTCTTGACCTCTCTCTTGAAGATTAGTTTGTCCGTCGTGCCACGGGTAAAAAGTAAAAAGTTCCACCTGACACTGTATAAAATATCTAGAATCTAAAATTTCTAGTTTAAATGGAGTTAGATATTTTTGTTTACTGTGTGGTGTACAATAAAGAGTTTTCTGTCTATCTATCTAGAATAGGTTTTTATCCTAAAAATGTGTAGGCTAGATACCCTCGGACTACCACATTACATCGGCAATGTGCTCATTCACCTCTAATATCAGATGGTTCGATAGTGTTAAGTCATGGACTTTACTTTCTGCATGGGTCGCTGAACCCATGACCCTATGAAGTTATGATTAGCAACACGCGATTCTGATGTATGACCTGAAAAGGTGTTCAGAGAACAACCCCCAATACAAAATAGAATAGATAATCGTTTATTTTGCTACCAAAAAATACAATCAAACTAAACATAACACAATATAAAATAATATGATAATAACACAATATGAGAGCTGGCTCTTATTTGGCCCAGCGAATTAGCATTGCCATCTCTTTAGATGGTCTTTAGATGGCTCAACTGTTTCTTGTGTATTTTGTAAATATTAACTTGCATTCGTTTTAAGTTTCTTTCTGTAAATAAAGTACCTATTTGAATTTTCTTATATATAAAATGAAATTAAATATGGATATTGTTTTTGTTATTAGTTTTCATTTATTCACAGAAAGAAAATTAAAACAAGGAAATACAATAAAAATAAATTGAACCACCATTTCTCCTTATTAGTTTATTAGAATACCTACTTACCATAAAATAAAAATAGTTAGGTACAGTCGCCTGCACTAAAAGGCATAATTTCATAATCTTCAAATGATGCCACAACACAAAACATAAAGATTTCCAAAAAAATAACTCAAAAATTATGTACCTTACTATCAACGTATACCATTTTCATAATCACTGTGTACCTTCCATGCCCATCTGTATTGTGGCATCATTTTGAAAATTATGAAATGTATACATTTTAGCGTAGGCGACTGTATTTACTTGTTATTTTCCCTGTACAATCAGTTCAAGGAAAAAATCAATGAAAGTTACTAGGTCAATATTTTAAGACCTTTTATAACTACTAGTTTGCGCCCGCGGCTTCGCCCGCGTGGTACCTAGATAAAAAGTAGCCTATATGCTGTTCTACGTAAAGAACACTATCTATTCCAAGTATCATCGAAATCGGTTTGAGCCGTTACGGTGTGATTCAACCACAAACATCCTCACAAACTTTCGCATTTCTAAAGGTGCGTCCACATTTGTGACATTTCAACGCGCCGTGGCTCCGTGACCGAAACAGTTAGGCGTGACAAAAACATAGTGTGGACGGATTTTGACACGGACATGTCACACGAGCTATTGCCACGCAGCGATCCACTCAGAGGCCCACCAACAAAAACAAGAACATTTCGCCGTGACTGGTCCACACTTAGCGTAGCAAGTACCGTAACATGTTACGGAGCTACGGCGCGTTGAAATGTCACAAATGTGGACCCACCTTAATATTAGTAAGATAGTAGTATTACAATATTAGTACATAGGATTCATTAGCACTAAACCCATTTATTTACAATGTAATAAAGTTCGAATGTATGTAGTTCACGGCTGAACGGATTTTAATGAAATGGAATAAATTCTTATCTGTCTGTCCTAGCGTTTAGGAAACTTTTATCAGGGTTCCGATCCGATCTAAAACGATAGGATTTATCGTGAACAATAGCAAACCAGCCGTGGCGAAGCGCTAAATGCGTTAATGGGCTGGAATGGACGCAGCTAATTCAATCGTCACTGATTTTATGCTTGTCTGATGGATGACATTGTATTTTGCAAGTAATGGTGTGCAGTGAAACCTTTAACCTCACCAGTTCTTTCAAAATACAGACTACAAATACTTTTTTAACCATTTATTTATATTTTTATGCTGTCCCAAAAATTTCGACTCGGACGGGATTTGAACCCGCAACCTTCCCCTAGATACGGGGATGCTTTAACCAACTAAGCTACGGAGCGACTCCTAGTGGCGTGTTCAAAACCCGTCTAAGTCTAAATTTTTGGGAAATTATAAAAAATCACTGTATTCCTTTAGTGAGGATTATCACTATAAAATAAATTAACATCCTTATTTACTTGTCAACAGATTCCAACACAACAAAATCTACACATACATCGGTGAGGTGCTGGTCTCTGTCAACCCTTACAAGACCCTGGATATCTATGGACCGCAGCATATGGCACAGTACCGGGGGAGGGAGATGTTTGAAGTCAGCCCCCATGTGTACGCTGTCGCTGACGCGTGCCAGAGGGTGCTTAGACAGCAGGTAACCTCACACAGCAATCTTCTGGTCTGTTGTTGTTTTTTTTTGTGTATGTTATACGGAGGCAAACAGGCTTACGGCCCACCTGATGGTAAGCGGTCACCGTCGCCTATTGACATCTGCAACACCTGGAGCATTGCTAATGCGTTGCCTGCCCTGGAGAAATCTTTTTGTGTTTTTCTTAAAGCTTTTTTTGATTCTATGAAGTCTTTCAGTCATGTATAAAATAAACTGGAAGCGCTAGTGGCTATAGCTTGTCTGATCTGCAGGTCTATTTTAAAACATCGGAAAGATTTCCGATCGGAAACGGCAGCTTTTCTCAACCCAGCTCTAAAATAAGAGATCGGTGATGTTCATTCCGGAATGGTTTCATCGTTCCGATGTTTTAAAATAGCCCTACTGGTCGTTTTTAACAGTTTAAAAAGCAACGTTCAACGTGACCGTTGGTGATTGTTGGTGGGATTTAAACTCCTTGCGTTGGTCGCACAACTTAACTATGGCATAGCTTAGGTATGGTAAAGGCGAAGGGCTCCGTCCCTAGTGGAACTGATGAATCCAATATTGAGAATACTGTCTAGATAATTTTTACTCTTTATATTTTTCGGAAGCAAGAAACCTTTACAAACGAAGACTAGACTTTTTAAAAATGCAAGGACCGGCTGCTACGTCTATTCATAACTAGTTCTCACTTGACCCTGTTTTTCGCCACCCTGCTCGGCCGAAATCTACAGTCTTAGAGCGACAGAGTGAGTTCTTCTCAGAACCTCGACTTTCATTACACAGCATTTGTGACTCTAACAGCTTTCCAACAAATCAAATAACTCGGCTTTTACCGCGCCGTCTAAGCAAATTCATTGATGGTCCGTGCCTACATGCCCACCATCAGCTAATATGCAACCTCATAATGGCTGATACGCTCATATTGTTATTCTTAAACACAACTTCAACATTCGTTACACATTTTTGCGACTCCTAACAGCCAACAAAGCAATTTACTCAGTTTTTACCGCGCCTTCGAAGCGAATTCAATGATGGTCCATGCCGAAATACATACTCAACAGTTCAGACACTCGTAAACTGAGCTTTAACAATCGACACAACGGAAAACATTATCGTTTTCCCATTGAACAGTCCATTGTTGTACTCCGAGGGGGAAATATAAAAGCATTTTATGGATACTCCACTGTCTTTGAGCTCACCGACCACTCTTTAATGCGCGAATACTTTGAAATGTTACTCTGAAGTTTGCTCTGAAACTTTTTATCTTTTACGTGAAGAGTTCATTGAATGCCAGTGGTATGGTGAAATCTTTTATCGTCAATAGGCTAGGACAGCTTAGGCTGTTGGGGTGATGAATTTCTTCGGGAAGATGACCGTCGGAATTTAGTTCGGACGCTGAATTTCCGGATTTCTTCGGGACGATGACAGTCGAAATTTAGTTCCGACGCTCATCGTCCTAAAGGAATCTATCCACCCAACAGCCTTAGCTGTCCTAGCCTCATACGGCTATGTTGTGTCCTGTTTACACCTAAGCGACACGACCAGCGACGCGACATTTGACTATAGCTACCGATGACGCACTGTCGGTTCCGCTTCGCAGTAGCTTGGTATCCAGCATAATTTCAAACGTAGCGCGAACGAAGTCAAACTATTGCCAAATATTAAATAACAGTCAGCTTGGGGCAGCCATGCTGATGTTATCAACCCTTCTGCTCTAATTCTAATTCCAATCGGGGGTGGTTAGACCTGCACTGACTTCCCGCTGTGGGGTGTTTTGTGCATTGTCCCCCTATGCTAACCCTACCCCAGCCAGCCCAGCTCCTTAAAATAGCGAAGCAGGACTTTGGGTCGTTGGTAACATTCTCTCAGTATCCCTGTATGCGGCGGTGTCTGGGAGCCGCTTCCGAGCACGGCCCGCAGACCCGATGTGGTCCTGGCCTCTTCCGTGGCTGTACAGTGCAAAATTACGTGCTCTACTGTTAAACCATCACCTGTACAAGACAGGGGCTACTGACAGCGGATTATGTCGGGGCTGCCTACAGTGAGAACCCTTCTGCTCATGTTCATTTATAATTTCAGGGAAGGGACACGTGCGTGCTCATATCGGGCGAGTCGGGCGCGGGTAAAACGGAAGCCTCCAAGTTTATCATGAAGTACATCGCGGCCAACACGACACAAGTGCACAGGGAATACATTGACAGGTAAAAACCTTGAAACCGTGTTGTAAGGGTCATATAGTTCATTTCAGATGAGTCCTTTCAAATTGTGTTCAACTATGGTTAAAATTAAACCATTCCTCGGTTTATTCGAAATCGGTTATTGGGTACCTCATTTGGAAAAACGGAACCCTTATAGGATCACTTTGTTGTCCGTCTGTCTGTCTGTCAAGACCCTTTTCCTCAGAAACGGATAAAGGTATCAACTTGAAATTTATACCACCTATTAAGGTATGTGTGCTTATGGTGCCGTATAAAAATCAAAGCTCTAGCTTAATGCATTAAAAAGATATGGCAATGAATGTATAATTTTTGTATGAATATGCCAAAAATTAAAAACATCTAGGGTACTTCCAGTTACCTCACAATTCTGAAATTTAGAACGCTAGGAGCTTTTGTAACACAATCAAAGGGAAAAGTCTGAAATTGAGGAATTTCGAAGTTTTTTAGGAAACAAAGTTATATTTCCGGTTAATGTCATACAATGACTACGTGAGCGACCGCAAATATAAGTTTGTCAATTCCTTTAACTTTGAACTTTAATTTTCTGACTTTTATTGGTGCATGACCGGGATTCGAATCCACGACCAATGGTACGGAAGCCTCAGGGCGCGAGTTCTCGCACTTGACCGTCTTTATTCATAATCGCGTAACATGCGACTAATGGGGGGAATTTTCCCACGCGATTGACGAGCGCAGCTAGAGCTATCGTTGCTTGAATACAAGACGCTGCTGCCCATCCACAGTCTTTTTTCCCTTACTCGCCTTTTAAGTCATCCAGGTCTGCAGATCTTGCGGGCCTATTCTTGAGGCACCTTCTGCCACCACAGCCATGATCAGGAGCATTCTATTCAATAATTCCGCCTCTTCTAAGTAGGATCAAATGGTATGCCCATTTATATTATACACGAAAATTTAGCAATCTGTTCTATCTGCCCTCAGTATCTACGCACTACTGCCAAAATGCGTTTATTTACCGCGCAAGTGAAACGTTTAACTTATTAAATAGTAAACATGACCTTGATCTATTCAACTGCAGTATTCCAACTCTTAGAAATAAACTCAATATCACATTCTTTGACCGGTAACCCTCTTTGTACATCTTCCAGATCCTAATTAGTGACTAGCACTTACTATGCTTATTGATATCGTGACTGTGAGTGACCCTTAAGGTATTAATTACTTTTTTTGTCTGCCCGTTATCCAAATTGTATCTACCAGTGAAGACCTTTAAATGGCCTTAAGCTATATATTTAAGTTTCCAGAATGTTTTTCTCAATGCCGATGGTTTTCCAAAAAAAAAAAAATTCTACAGGGTCAAAAACGTGCTAATCCAGTCCAACTCCATCCTGGAAACGTTCGGCAACGCCAAAACGACGCGCAACGACAACTCCTCGCGATTTGGCAAGTACATGGACATCCACTTCGACTACAAGGGCGATCCCGTGGGCGGGCACATCAGCAACTACCTGCTCGAGAAGAGCAGAGTGGTCAGCTTGCAGCCGGGAGAGAGGAACTTCCACGCTTTCTATCAGGTACGTGTTACTGGTTCTTTCTTGGTCTCGCGTTAGGTTCGTTCACCCGGCGACAGTCTTCCTCCCTCTCAAAAACAACAGGCTCACGACTATTATCCCAAGCATGGTAGAACAACTCTGATAGAAGGCAGTGGAAGAGAAAAACATGTTGTGCCGACTCCACATGAAGTGGGATAAGGGCAGGGAGATGATGATGGTAGAACATCTCTCAGACCTCCAGGCGATTAGATCCTTAAAGATGTTTAAAGGGTAGTCATATTCACGTCCTTCCTAATCTGAATTCATATGCAGCAGCCAAAACATAATGATGTATGACCGATCAAGACGATTCCTATTACCGATTACAAGATCTCAGCCTAGTGGTTTATCGGAAAAGCCTGCTTACTTGTTTGTCACTTATTCCTTCTTGGTCATCTTGTATTTGATCAGTGACCAGGTTTTTTAGGTATGGTGGCCATGAAAAGAGACTGACTGGTGGTGAAAGAATCAGTGTAATAGGCAGTGTAACTGGCAGGATGTAATAGGCTCTATTTCTTACATTTAAAACCAATTTTCATTTTGACTTACATTCTGCAAATAAATGATTATGATTATGTGTAGTGAAAGGATTAAAATGCGCCTCTTAGTGGCTCCAAAGAGAGCCAGTCAGTTTGATCCTGATTTATAGTCTATCATGGAAAATAGTGTGTGTACAGTGCTATTGCTGTAAGTGTTGACGTAACTGTCAATAACAGACCATAAGGTAATTATAAACATCGTGAGGAAGGCATTATTTACAAACATAGCACGTGGATACAATAGATTACCTAAGTGACCATGCATTATACTGTAGCCTTGCATCAAATAGCAACATTCAATTAGAATAAATTTCATAAATATTTTTACAGGGCAGGCAAGGCGACGGTAACCGTTTACCATCAGATGGGCCGTAAGCCTGTTTGCCTCTGTATAACATAAAAAAAATGAAATTAGGCTTAAAACTTTACTTTAAAACTGGACTGGCCTCATAGCTCAGTTGGTAGTAACTCTGCCTTCTGGGCTAGAGGTTGCGGGTTCGATTCCCGCACTGGACAAACATTTGTGACTAACACAGATGTTTGTTCTGTGTCTGGGTGTTAAATATTTATGTATATCAGTCTCTGGTACCCATAGTACAGGCTATGCCTAGTTTGGGATCAGTTGACCGTGTGTATGTGGTATGTCCGGAATATTTATTTATTTATTTAAACATAGACGACATAGACGTGGTGGTCCCTGCTGAAGAATAGGCCTACATTACTAAGTGGATGTCGTAAGAGGCGACTAAGGGGAAAAAGCTAGGGGATAGGCAGCAGCGTTCCCAACAATAGCTTTATCTCCACTCGCCAACCCGCATGCCCAGCGTGGCGAGTATTGGCAAATTCCCCCAAATGATTGTTGGGGTATAAGGCGTACAGGGTCGGTCGCGCTGGAAATCTATGGGGGAGGCCTGTGTGCAGCAGTGGACGTCCTACAGCTGAAATAATGATGATGCTTATAACTTGGAACAAGTATTCTTCTTTCCTTCTTAAGTTCAAGCGAGCTAGCTTCAGGCTGAAGCGAGTTCGAAATATTTCTAGTCTTTTGTTTTACCATCATCATTCATAGCCCGGTAAGCACATCGTAGGACAGCACAGCCCCTCCCACTAGATTGTGCTTTGACCTTATAAATTTATTTATTTATAATAAAAACACAAACGGGCTCACAGAATAGCTGACATGATGATGATGATACATATCCCGACTTCACCCACTTGGTATCCGATCTGTACTGGGTATAGGTACCTACCTACCTTAGTTAGTAATGTGTGTTTGTATCAAACATCGCACATTTTTTGTTGATTTTAGCTACTGAGCTCAAACAACCACCAAACTAAGAAGTTCGGCCTAGCGTCCAGCGCTAATTACAAGATCCTGGGCAGCGAACGCACCACAGCACAGGACAGCAAGCTACACATACAGACTAACAGTGCGTTCAACGCATTAGGATTCCCGCCTCAGGTGGTCGATGATGTTTGGAGTATAGTGGCTGGAGTTATTCTCTTGGTGAGTCAAGAGCTTTACACACTGAAACCCGCCGGCCCAGCGACTTGGCAAGGTCGAAGTTAATTTCAATAAAATCACTAGGATCACTTTGAAACGTCTTAGAAACTAGGTGAAGCTACGGCTGTTCCTCGAGCCCAAGCCTAGATGAATCAGGCAACAAACAAGGCTTGGTGCCTATTATTTTTTATATTACTTTCACAAAATTGAATTTAGAGCTTCAGTGTGGTGCCGGCGGCATAAGCCTTGAATAAGCCCGGCGGTATAACCCGCCACGATATGCCGCTGGGCCGGCGGGTTCGTTATGTAGGCTCCTTTGATCAGCTTAATGTTTCTATGGCTATATTAAAGTAAAATCTGAAACGATATTGATATCCAAAAAACCTTGTTAGTCACTAGCTTTCGCCCGCGGCTTTGCTCGCGTGGTACCTATAAAGATAAAAACTATCCTATATTCTATTCCAGACTATTATCAATCTCTGTGCCAAATTTAATTCAAATCCGTTCCGCCGTTTGGGCGCAATTGAATAATAAACATCCAAACATCCTCATGAACTTTGGCATTTATAATATTAGAAGAATAGTAGGATTGACTTCCGTGTTGTTACCAGGGAGAACTGAAGTTCACGGAGTCAGCGGACGGGCAGCTGGCCATCGGCGGGCCCCTGAAGCAGTGCGTGGGCGCTCTCGGGGTGTCGGAGCAGGGCTTCCGCGGCGCCATGCGGAGCCGCGTGCTGGCGGCCGGCGGCGAGCTGGTGAGCAAGGAGCACTCGCTGCTGGACGCCCACTACACGCGCCTGGCGCTCGCCAAGGCGGCCTACGACAGGCTGTTCACGTGGATCGTGCAGCAGGTTGGTTTCAGCGCCATCTGTTCACTAAGTTTGTCCAACTCCAGTCTTATAGATTGAGACTGAAAAGGCTAGAAGTAAATCTGGTATTGCAGGCGTTCATAGGCTACGTTAACCACTTACCAATAGGTGGGCCCATATGCTCGTTTGCCACCTTATAGTTGTATAAAGAGGCTTCTACGTTGCTATGGCCATCAGGGAGCTATTGCGTAACTGAACTGATAATCTTAATCGAATTGAACTGAAAATTAATGTGTAACTGTCAAAATGGAAATTTGACAGATCTAGTAAAGGAAAACCTGTTCGATGCTTGTTACACCGGACTATGGATAGAACAGTACAAAAATAACGCCATCTATCGGTAAAATATGTGAAACTCTAGCGGTGCTATTTGCTACAATTTTGTAAGATCACAACGCATGTAAATTGGCTTTTAGCTAAGTTGACTTTACAAATTGTAACAAATCATTGACCGTTGTTATTTTTTGAGACACAGATTGTCTACTAATTGTTTTCGAAAGTGTACGCTGTGTTTATTGAGCTTAAGTCGAAATTCCTTTGCAGATAAACAAAGCGATCGACGTCCCGCAAGGCACACACAAGAGCACTCTGATCGGTGTGCTGGACATCTACGGCTTCGAGATATTCGAGACGAACAGTTTCGAGCAGTTCTGCATCAACTATTGCAATGAAAAGTTGCAACAACTATTTATTGGTGAGTAAAGCTTTCTTCGGATGTTGTAAGAGGCGACTAAGGGAAAAAAGCTAGGGGATGGGCAGCAGCGTCCCTCATTTTAACAACGATAGCTCTAACTGTGCTCGCCAACCCGCATGCCCAGCGTGGTGAATGGGCAAATCCCCCCACATGATAAGGAATTTGCTCTGTCTGTGAGGAAGGCCATGTTCACCAGTGTACGTCGAACGGCTGAAATGAAGAAAGCTTTCTACTAGATATATTGTCTTTGGTAAAGCTCCTATCCCGTTATGAATAAATTAATGAATCAACTTTATTTAAATAAATAATACCCATCAGTTGCATACATAGCCCCACACAAGGATTCCCTGTGTCGTTGGTATCAAAAACTACGAGTACCATAGTACCACAACGCCCAGACCCGGAACAAATATTAGCAGATTATGCAAACATTTGTCCCGCGGAGGGAATCGAACCGTCTCAGACGGGCTTTCGCCCGCTACGTCACCGAGGTCGAATGAAAGTGTTTAGTTACGGCACAGATAACACTCATACTGTTACGGTAAAATTTTGTTTTTTATTTTGAGTTACTTACGGTAAAGTTTTGTTTTATCTTTGTTGTAGAATTGGTACTAAAACAGGAGCAAGAGGAATACGCGCGCGAAGGCATCCAGTGGACGCCCATCCAGTACTTCAACAACAGAGTCATCTGTGAGCTGGTGGATGCACCGCACCAGGGTCTCATTGCCATAATGGATGAAGCCTGTCTTAACCCTACAAAGGTCAGAACAAACTCTTATTTATACTAAACTAGCTTCTCTCCGCAGGCTCGCGCGGTACCTACATAAAAAGTAGCCTATATGCCTAGGTAAAGAACTCTATGCATTCCAAGTTTTATCGAAATCCGCGGAACCGTTTGGGCGTGATTGTACTACAAACATCCAAACATCCTCACAAGCTTTCACATTTATAATATAAGTATATATCCTGTTTTTAAAGATAAAGATAAAGATCATTTATTTGCTTAAACATGTGTACAGTGGATGACAAAACTTGTAGGTGGTTCAACATGCTTGACCGGCGACAATATGCAAATTTAGAGAGATGGCATGCAAAAAATTATACAAAAAATTATAATAGTAATAACTTAAATTAACTAAGTGAACAGTCAATTAATAAAAAACAAGAAAATATATTAATCATTAGCAAAAAGTCAACACAACTATAAAATTCAAATAATAATAAAAATCTCAACAAAATTTAAATCAATGTCCAAATAGTTTAAAATAGTATCGTAATAATAGAAAATCAAGTAAAATTAAAATTTGTCATTTAAAAATTCGTCGATTTTATAATAGCATTTATCACATAACATAACATTTTTTGGTCTTTTTATCATGATTGTAACTAACCAATGAACATACTGGAAGTCCCACATCAAGATATTGCTTCCTAATATTTAAATAATAATTGAGTTTGAACTGATTTGACCACAAAAATAGTTAACTTTTATATACATAGTATAGATATCATAGAGTTTTTTATGAAAAATGTCGAATTTCCAAAATAATTAACTGTAGAACAAACTTTATTGCCATTTGGGTGTACAATCCCTTTCGATGTAGCATACAACGTAGAACGAACCAGACGTAGATGTATTCAATATGAAGTTTTATAATTTTTCTCTTTTGTGTATTCGTTTTCTTTCTTAATTTGTATTTTATTATTTTATGTTTTGATTGTGTAACTTTTCCTTGCTTTTATCTCACACAACGTTTTGGCCCATAGCTGTAAGTTTTGTGAGCATGTTTTCATCAAAAGCCATTCATTCATTCATTCATTCAAATTATGAATTACTAGCTTAAATAATCGGGGCCGCGTTACCACGTCCATTTAGCCTTTCTAACTGGCCTCATAGCTCAGTTAGTAGTACTACGATCCCCGCACTCGACAAACATTTGTGTGATAAACACAGATGTTTGTTCTTGGTGTTAAATATTTATCTATGAAATATATCAGTCTCTGGTACCCATAGTTCAGGGTATGCCTATTTTGGGATCAGTTGGCCGAGTGAATATGTCCGGAATACATATATCTATTAAAAAAAAAACGAATACTACTCGTAAGTTCAAACTAAACTTGCGAAATGGTAATGCTAATTTTGTTTGTTGTAAAGATATCAGACAAGCAGCTGCTGGAGGCGATGGACACGCGCCTCAACGGACACAAGCACTACACGTCGCGGCAGCTCGCGCCCGCAGACAAGAAGATGAAACATGGCGTCGACTTTAGAATAACGTGAGCTTTGTTTGTTTATTTAGAAATAAATAAATAACGTAGTTGTTAAAAATTACTTAATTAGAGAAGACAATACAGATACAAACAGGCAGTTGTGTTATTTAGGTAAGTTATAAATCCATGTCTGTGCGTGAGCCAAAAAGGTCCCATCTCAGCTAAGTGTAGCGTAAAATGGTTCCTTCTGGACTGATTTCTAGACGGAACCATTTATGCCTACCCAAGCGCCGATTTTGTCATCCGACTTTTGATTGAGTTTTCGGAATTAAAAGTTTTATCCAAATTAAATATAGCCTATGTTACACAGGGATAGTGTAGCTTTCTAATAGTGTTTTTTTTTTATGTGTTTAGTAGTTTCAGAGGTTATCTCCTACGTACAAACAAACAAATTTTACCTCTTTATATGTGAAGTATTTATTTCATAATCATCATCATCAGCCTGATGAATTCCACTGCTGGTCATAGGCCTCCCCCAAAGAGTGCCATGACGAACGGTCTTATGCCTTCTCCATCCACCGACTTCCCGGACGACGCAGTGTTGGAAGGCCGATGGACCGACGACATTCTGAAGGTTGCAGGAAGTATTTATTTATTTATAGAATAATAAGGCTAATTTATTTTACAGGCACTACGCGGGAGAGGTGACTTACGCCATAACTGGTTTCATGGATAAGAACAAAGACTCGCTGTGGCAGGACTTGAAGAGACTCCTGCACTCTTCCACTGTCAGGTCGTTAGCAGACATGTGGCCAGAGGGCGGCACCCACATACAAAAGGTAAAGCTCGAGCCTGTGAGCCTATTTCTAAATATCCACGTTAAAAGATGTGAAAATAGACGGCCATGTGCGAAAACTCGCGCCCTGAGAGTTCCGTACCATTACACGGGGTCAGAAAATCAAAGTTCCAAGTGTAGGAAGTGACAAACTTATATTTTGCGGTCGCTCACGTAGTTCATTGTATGATCATTTGATGTCCCAAACACTCGAACTAGACACACTCCTCTGTTTGCCATCAAGCACACAAGCACAAATTATGCCCAACATTCACTCGTCAGTCGGTTGCACCGGACCTATAACAAAAGGTTCAAGTCCTCGGATATTTTCCATTGTGGTAAATTGACATTTAAACGCCAAATTTTAAAGATGCTTAATGAGGACTAATTGAGTGGTCATTGAACACTCTTAAGTCTTCATTAGGTTGAAACAACCCAACATGTAACTGTTTGTAAAGTCTATTGCTATATTCATATTCACATCCATTACACACATGCACATTCAAGCACCACACTAACACACTCACCCTCTCGAAGACACACTTATTCACACACATACATACACCACATATATACACGCATATACACATTCACACACATACACATATATATAATATTAGTTTTGTGTCAAATCAGTGACGGTCGTAATTAATAAATGTATTAGCTAAAAAAATTAAATCCTTTATTGGCTTTAAGTAAAGTGAATTAGTTAAGTTGTACCATATTATCTAAGAGCTGTGGATTTTGTTTCATTAATAAAATAAAATAAAATAAAATGATACTGACCGCAAATAGTCTTTGTCTAGTAATAATCCAATTTTAGGGTGTAAAAATATCAATTCCTCAATTTTAGACTTTTTCCTTTATATATATTTCAGTCTATCAACTTGTTTGTTCCAGACTTCGAAACGCCCCCCTTCGGCGGCGTCCTTGTTCAAGAATTCCATGTCGGCGCTGGTCACCGGCCTCCAGAGCAAGGAGCCCTTCTACGTGAGATGCGTCAAACCCAACGGGATACAGTCGCCGCAGAACTGGGACGAACAACTTGTGGGTACTATTTACGTACTATTTCATAGTTTACTACCATGTACCAGTCTGTGTATGTATTTCAGTTTTCAAAAACATTTCTCTGTTCAATTTCCGGTGTATTACTACATGTAAATACAAGGTGATTCATAATATGTATTCCATCCCGAAAGGGACTTATTCTACAAGCAATTAGCAATAAAGTTTGCTCTACGACTTTTGGAAATTCGTCATTTTTCATTGAAAAAACTCTATACGAAAATCAGCTGTTTTGGAGTCAAATCAGGTCAAACTCAATAAAAGCTGCTTTAGGTAGCAATCTTGATTCCGAACTTCTTGTACGTTTAGTTATTAGTTTTAAAGATGATAAAAAAACAGCTAATTTGAGAAAGTTTGTGAAAAAAAAAACAAAAAATATATAAAGAAAATATCGATGTTTTTTTTGAACTAATATTATTATTTTTTGTTGATAGAATAACTCCCTTCTGGGATGGTATACATGTTATGAATCACCTTGTATGTATGGTCAAAGTCAAAAGGCATTTATTTCAATAAAATCACTTGGATCAATCTTTGAAGCGTCTTAGAAACTAGGTGAAGCTACGCCTGTTCCTCGCGACCAAGAATAGAAGAATCAGGCAACAAACACGGCGCACGTGCCTATCATTTTATATATAAGATCTTTATTAAACGAAGTAATACAAAATATACCTAAACACAGTCTAGAGTACATTATAACATAACATTTTGATTAAGTAACTCGACAGGCTGCACAACGCCTTTATGAGTTTTTTGACAAAATATATATTTATGAAAGTGCTACTTTATAAATCTAACGTAAAAAATGATTTTATTGTTTATTAGCATTATTTTAAATTTAGGAAGTATGTGCTCTTTGTAAGCGCGCATTTTTAAAGGTGTACGTGCCTATCATGAATGGTTATAGTAAGGTGTTGTTGCGCCGCCAGGTCCGGCACCAGGTGTCGTACCTGGGGCTGGTGGAGAACGTGCGCGTGCGGCGCGCCGGCTTCGCGTCGCGGCAGCGCTACGACCGCTTCCTCAAGCGCTACAAGATGCTGTCCCAGTACACCTGGCCCAACTTCCGCGGCGCCGGCGACAAGGACGCCGTCATGGTGCTGCTCAAGGACCTCAACGTCACCGATGTCCAGTTCGGCCACACGAAGCTGTTCATCAGGTAACGTTACTATTTTAGCGCACTAACGTTACTAGTTTTAGGTGATACGTCCGGTCAACCGATTTAATTTGTAGGCCCCTACAGTCATTCATACATAATATGTATACTATCCCGTAAGCGGCTTATTCTATCAACAAAAAGAAAAAAATATAGTAAAAGAAGTAATATTTTGGTCATTTTGGTCAGAAATTCGACATCTGGATTCAACACAGCGTAATAATTGAGTTTGATCTAATTTGTCCCCAAAAAAGATTTTTGCAGTGTATCCAATGGAAAATTTTGAATTTCTCAGTCCTAGAACAAACTTTCCTAAAAAATTATATTTCGGGAACCACGATATTTTTTTTTATCACACACGGTCAACTGATCCCAAACTAGGCATAGCCTGTACTATGGGTACCAGAGACTGATATACATAATAAATAATAGATAAATATTTAATATATTTTTTAATTGAACTTGTATTTGAAAAAATCCATGAAATGCGCTAAAATGAAATGATATTTAAGAGTCCAGAAACATTACAATTTTTGCGCATTCTCATAAATTTTACCATTTTACTACAAATATCATTCGCAACAATTCTACAATTTTTTTATGTTTTCTTTCCAGGAGCGCGAAAACCCTGCACAGTTTAGAAGCATCCCGAGCAGAGCTGATTCCCTCCATAGTGGTGCTGCTGCAGAAGCTGTGGCGCGGCACCCTGGCCCGCATGCGATACAAGAAGATGAAGGCGGCCCTCACCATTTACAACGCCTGGAAGTACGTACACACATCATCAGCCTGAGGAAGTCCACTGCTGGACATAAACATCATCAATGGTCCACTGCGGGACATAGCCTCCCCCAAGGAGTGCCATGGCGAACGGCCTTGAGCCTTCTCCACACACCGACATCCTGCACCCTTTAGGAGGGGTTTTCCAACTGTGTCGTCCGGTTTGTTGTCGCCATTTGAGAACCTTTATTCCCCAACGGTTGTCGGTTCTGCTGAACTAAAAAGAAGTTATACAAATGTCCCATATGAAATAACTTCATAGATTACAAAATATTTTTTTTTATTCTAGACCTTATAGTTTTTGACATACGAGACTAACGGATGAAAATAATAAAATGGAAAGCCAATACAACTAGAGCTCCCATGTGTTAGAATTTATATTATTTCATAGTTCAGTTAACCTCAATTATTATTGTGCCTCAACACACTAACTTTTATAGGACATCGCGAGATCTCAGTTCGGGGCTACCACTTGTTGTAACTTACATACATACATACACAAAATCACGCCTATTTCCCAGGGGGGGTAGGCAGAGACCACGGCTTTCCACTTGCTACGATCCTGACATACCTCTTTTGCTTCATTCACTCTCATCACATTCCTCATACGTCGGCCTCATAGCTCAGTTAGTAGTAACTCTGCCTTCTGCGCTAGAGGTCGCGGGTTCGATCCCCGCACTGGACAAACTTTTGTGTGATAAATACAGATGTTTGTTCTATTATATATATCAGTCTCTGGTATCCATAGTACAAGCTATGCCTAGTTTGGGATCAGTTGACCGTGTGAATATGTCCGGAATATTTATTTTATTTATTTATATACATGCTCGTCGGTCATAAGGTCATTAGTTTTAACTTATTGTAATGTTTGTTCGCAGGCGGTACTGCGTGCGTCGGTACATCGCATCTCTTCAGGCGGAGCTGCAGAGGAACCGCAACCTCATCAAACAATGGCCCGCGCCGCCACGGCAGCTCAACATACGACTTATACAGGTACTAAACTAAACTTACAAAACTAAAAGTACAATGGACGGTAGGTCACAGCGAGATTTTCACGCTCTAAATTGCAGCAGCCCGCCTGGTGAGGTACCTCGGCCTTACAGAACATCGCAGCCAAATAACATTATTTGTTTCAAATAGTGTTTGTGAGTAAGGTTGCCAGAGCTCTTTAGGGGGGGGAGGGGTACGGCAGGCAACGCATTAGTAAATGTCAATAGGCGACGCTAACCACTTACGAGTGGGGAGATGTGGCCTAAAGGTGTCAAATTCAGGAGGTTTGTCGGACGCCTGTCACGAGACACGGGAGGCGCCGCCACATGTCGTCGCCTATACATGTGCAATAATTAAATAATTAATAGGTATTTTATATATTTTAGGTTAAGGTGTATATTTCTATGGGTCTTCGAATTGGTTTTTTACCATCTGTACTATTCTTAAATTACCTGAAATAAAATTTATATTATTATTATTACTTACCATCAGGAGGGCCGTGTTTGCCTACGTATAACATAAAAAAGCGATCTCCTTCAGAGCCATTGGTTGGAGAGGAGTCTTAAGTTCTGAATGAGAACCGTGATGGTGAATTGGTTGCAGGGTGCATATCGGCGCTGGCGCGCGTACCTGGTGCTGAAGCCGGTGCCGCGCGCGCAGTGGCCGCAGCTGAAGATGAAGATCTGCTGCGCCTCCGCCCTCAAGGGGCGGCGCCCGAGCTGGGGCGCCGGCAGGCACTGGCTCGGGGACTACCTCGCAGACAACAAGTACAACGACAAAGCTGGTCAGTTTATCCCCTAAGCTTTTAGGGATCTATAATATATCCCCATAATAGAAATATGGAACATGTACAAGGTGTTTTTCCTTTCTTCTTCTTGTCGTGTCACTGATTTTTTCTTGGTCATCCTGTCCTTGGTCAATGACCAGGTTGAGGTATGCTGGCCCTGAAATGGGCCTATGACCGTCAGTGAAAGAATCAGTGTAGTGAAAGGATTAAAGAGCGCCTCTTAGAGGCTCCTTTCGTGCACATGTCACATGTCTTCGAATTTTTAGGTTCTAGGACGTGCCGGTTTCCTCGCGATGTTTTCCTTCACTGTTTGAGAGCACTAGCATAGCGCACATAATTTTTCCGAATGGCAAATCCATTGGTGCACGACAGGTTTCGAACTCACGACCTGTAGATCGCAAGGCGGGGCCACTACCACCCCTCCACCAGTGCTCTCATTTTTTCCCTATCTTTCCCATATAAGCTGTTTTTGTTGTTTTTATCGTCTATAACCAATTACTAAAAGTTCGGAATCAAGATTGCTACCAAAAACAGCTGATTGAACAGTTTGAAATGATTTGTCCCTGAAACAGCTAATTTATCCATAGTTTTTTCAATTAAAAATTTCCAATTTACAGAATTCGTAGAAAATTTTATTCCCAATTGGGTGTAGAATAACCCCTTTCAGTGCTACAAATTATAACAATAAAATCACCCTGTTGGTTTTTTATTTTGTAATAAAAACTCATTTACTTATTTTTTTTTATTTTTTATAATTCGTTTGCACATAATAATGTGCTCTGATAATATTACAATCTAGCCATGCTGTAGGCTAATAAGTAATTTAACATTGACATAATTTTTTACAATAACTACAACTAAGAATGTGTCCACTAACACTTTTCTTACTGTCTCTATTTAAGGGGAAGACACTTTGTTCTTGTGTTCTTGATAGGTAGCACTCGTTTGCACTTTCACTACATTACACTATTATTTAACACTATACTAGTTCGAAAGGTTTTGTTCTTTTGAGTCTTCTCACTATGTCCGTTTTGTCGAGGAGCTGGATGGCCTCGACATTCACATGATGATGAAGCATGTTATCGTGGGCTTCATTTAGTATTTATATCGTCATTATTATTTCAGCGGTGTACCAATCAACAATCGCGTCGCTTCAAAAGTCCCATCAAATCGGGCGGCCGCTGTTCTCCTGCCGCATCCACAAGTTCAACCGGTTCAACAAGCTGGCTGAGCGGTGTCTGTTGGTGACGGAATCGCAACTCTTCAAACTGGATGCAACCACCTTCAAACCGCTGAAGAAACCTACTATGATTACCGAGGTAGGAAGAAATCTTTAGCCATTTTTTTACACCCCACACTTAAATTCTCTATGTCGTGGGTATCAGAAACTACGAGTACCATGGTACCACAACCCGCACTCCTTGCGTCTCAGACGGCCGTCGCCCGCTACGCCACCGACTTGCCTTATCTGAGCTTGGCTGGGTTAACAGGAGGAACAGCTTCACCTAGCTTCTAAGATGTTTCAAAATTGTCCTAGTGATTTTATTGCAATAAACACCATTTGGCTTTGACAAACCCTTTAAAAATGCGAGCCTGTGTTCATGCTAGTAAAATAGTACTGCACTAAAGTAGAAGAGGGAATTTGCTATTTTTAGAATGTCTCTGACTACCCTCTAATTAATCTAAGACATATATGTAAGGATCTGACCATGAATAATCATGGTACTAAGGTGGTATCCATAAGGATAACAGTCGATCGTATTTCTAATCCTACTAATATTATAAATGCGAAAGATTGTGAGGATGTTTGTACGTTTGTTATTCATCACGCCGATTTCGATGAAACTTGGAATATAAAGAGTTCTTTACCTAGAATTTCATATAGGTTACTTTTTATGTAGGTAGCACGCGAACGAAGCCGCGGGCGGAAGTTACTATTATATCTTTTTGTTATACATTTTTTTTGGTATTTTGTTTAGGTTGGAGCTATCCGCATAATGAGCCACGAAGCCCAGCTGGTTGTGATCAGCGTGCCCGTTTCCAAGAACGACTTCGTAGTGGGGCTGGTGGCGCCCGCGCCTTCCTCCGACCTGGTGGGGGAGCTGGTGGGGGTGCTGGTGAATAGGTTCTTTATGTGAGTATATTTATATAATTGCCTCTTATCGTGGTTTTTCCTACAAATTTCATAGTTTTGGGATTTATTACTGCCTACACTCATACAGTACCTAACACTGTTTTCATTATATGGATGCGACAATCAGCTCTCCATACTCTGTTGATAACATGCCCTGTGACTATTATTAATTCTTTTTAATATAACCTTGGTAGCAAACAAGTAAGTAAGCAAACAAGCATACGGACTACCTATTAAGTGAGTATATTTAGATAATTGCCCCACATCATAGTTTTCCTACAAACGTTATTTCGTACAGCCTCACTCACACAGAATCTAACACTGTTCTCGTAACATGGACACGGCAATCAATACTCTGGAAAAAAACATTTCATAGTTACAGAAACAGGATACCTCCTGTTTCTGTAACTATGAAATGTCTTTCGACGAGAAATTTTCTCGTTCTAATTTGGAGCAGCCCGGTGCGTTCATTTTCTTTTACTCCGCCTTACAGAAGATCGCAGCCAAACAACATTATTTGTTTCAAATAGTGTTGTGTTCCTGCAGTGAGTAAGGTTGCCAGAGCTCTTTAGGGGGTAGGGGGGAGGGGTCGGCAACGTGTGCGTGATACCTCTGGTATTGCAAGCGCTCATAGGCTATGGTAACAGCTTACCCACAGGTGGGCCGTTAGCTGGTTTGCCACCTCAATTGTATAAAAAAAAAAAGAACAGGGCATGTCGCCCTGTAACTATTATTTGTTTTTTATACAACTTATTTTTGATCTTTCATTCCCTCGTTCTCCATCTACCTTGAAGTTACTCATTTATTTGATGTTTCAGGCTGACCGGGTCGGATCTGGCGGTGGAAGTGGAGAGCGGCGCCACCACGCGCTGCACGCTGGGCGGCAAGACGCGCGCGCTGCAGGTGCCGCCCTCCGCCCCCGCCGCCCCCGCCGCCCCCGCCGCCCCCGCCACACCCGCCACACCCGCACCGCCCTTCACGCACGCGCACAACGTCATCACCTACCACCCCGCCTCCGCCAGGGCTTAGACCGGACGATACCGGTTATCAGCACACAAGTAACTGTAGAAATCATATAATACCGGTTACAAAACCTATAATACCGGTTAGAAATATTTAAATACTTAGAAACAATGAAATACCGGTTATAAATTATAAAGTACCGGTCAGAAATTATGAAATACCGGTTAGAAATACTGAAATGCCTTAGAAATACGTGTACCAGTAATGTACTACAATACCGCTCAAAAATAGATGAGATCTCAACATAGACCCAATCGGTATCAGAAGTAGAAAGGTAACATGTCTGGATGACCGGCTTCTGACCATTATGGTCATAAATGCTTCGCAAGCAGACCGCGCGGCGCCCTTCACTCATAACTTGTCCACCCAGCATCGGATGCCTTAGAACTATGAACTAAAGAATACAGATAAAAGTACCGGTTAGATATATACATATATACCTTAAAATACCGGTACGCCACCGAAGTGTCGTGCGAGTGATGAATCCTAAAGAAGAGAGATATGACGAACGAAGTAGACTTCTAATCGGGGGTGGTAAGACCTGCACTGACTTCCCGCTGTGGGGTGTTTTGTGCATTA
The DNA here is from genome assembly GCA_947579855.1 of Anticlea derivata. Lineage (NCBI taxonomy): Eukaryota > Metazoa > Arthropoda > Insecta > Lepidoptera > Geometridae > Anticlea > Anticlea derivata. The sequence goes on from OX388269.1 coordinate 11,884,106, forward strand.
TATTCACAACATATATGCACAAAACACCCCACAGCGATGCACAAAACACGAAGTAGACTTTCGAGTATCCATTATCTTATTTCTTCCAAGTGGACAATATAACGTATACCGCTACGTATAACGGTTAAATACCAGAAACAGTAAAACCTTTAAATTCGGTAGTGTGCCTTATCACAATAATTCGTGTGCCTAAAAGTAATAATTATAGTAGTCTTAAAAAAAAAATTAGTCTTGGCTATGTAGTTATTTAACGCACAATTTAAAAATCAATATTAACACTAAAATGTTCAGTTGTGTTCTGCATTTGTTTAAAGGTTGTAATTTATTTAAATACAAACTATTAGGGCTGTACCACATAGGTGCGTTATAACGTTCGATGTTATCGCAATGCGTTTTACTTCGTCCTTTTCTTATCGCCAGTATGGTGTGTGTGTGTGTGTGTGTGTGTTTAAGATCGTACGTATTATCAAAACTCGCGATCGCGTTATTTTTTTAATACAAACGTCAACGCCCACTGCTCCCCCTTAGGGGTTGAATTTCAGGAATTATTTTCTAAGTACATCCCTACAAACTAAAAGGGACACAACCTTCAAGTTTCAAGTCTCTAGGACCAACGGTTTAGGCTCTGCGGTGCCTCTCAGTCAGTTACTGATACAATATATACTGATAAGTCAGACTAGCATTGACCGAGCGCAACGGCAATTTATTTGTGTGCGAGTGACAAATATATAATTAATGACAGGTCATTTTACGAAATTACGAAGCGTTATAACGCGCCTATGTGGTAGCGCCTTTATTTTCCCTAGTTATTACGGTCAATGTATTATGGTTTCTTATCTAATTATAATGAGTCAATTTAAGGTGATAATAATAATTTAACAATTTACTTTATTAGATTTAACTTATTCTACTTATAAAAGCTATTATTTTTGGTTATTTTTATGCATTTGAAACTGTTTTGTTAGAAAATGCTTGGCCAACCATTATTGCCCTCTTCAAGTGCCTTGTTTGATAATTAAGCATCGCCTTTCTATAGGAGCTAGAATTAACTATATAATAATTAACTTAATTATATAACATTAAATTTAATAGAATGTTACGATTTTAAAACAATGGTTTGTGTAATAAAATGTTTATTTTACATGCGACATTCAATTAGTTAATGTATTTACATTCATTCAATAGTCGTTTATTAATGATTTAATTTGAATTTCTACTCTGTATATACTTTTGAAAAGTAGATAAAACGATCCGTCTAGCGTACAAACAAACAATTTCAATAATGATTAAATAATGAATTAAATGTGATTAAATGTACATAATAATAACGTACAAACGCAGTGATTTGTTTATATAAAATATAGTATTTATTTTTAGGTCAGTATTAGTTATGATACAACGAAATAGCGTTACGTTATTTTGAATGTAGTTATTTTATGTAAAACTGTTATTTTGTGATTCGGACGTGCCTTGACGCGGTGCCATTATGAACTGTCTATACATTTAATAAAAGAGTAAATCCTAAAATTCCGTGCATTTATATTTTCTTCAAAAAACGTGCCTCATCATCATCATTCCAGCCGTTGGAAGTCTACTGCTGAACATCTGAACCCGCAGATTTCCAGAGCGACTACCTTTCCTATCATGAATTTGCCCATACTACGCTAAGCACCCGGATTTGCGAGCGCAGTTAGAGCTATCGTACTTATATTATGGGGGCCGCTGCTGCCCATCCCCTAGAGCTCTTAAGTCATAAGTCATATATTGGTTTGGAAGGCTGTCTTTTGTCTGTCTTTCTGTTTTTTGGTGAGTGCTAATTTCCCACCTGTTCTGTTGAGTAGTTCTGTTGACAAAACTACTGGGATTTTCCCCCCCATTAGTTCTTCAGTAGAGTAGGTGGACAATACACAATACTTTTTATTTTTATTTTTATGGATAGGTAGATAGATTAAACAACATCTGTGTTATAGAAGTATGCGAGCTAAGGTCACAATCAAAGTTATGACTTTATACGGCATGTTATTGTTGTAAGAAAGGAAGGTTATACGTAATAATGATTCAATTAGATTTAAACCAGTTTTTTTGAGAGTCACAGCTGCGGAACAGGGTTATGCAAAGAATTACCTACAATTTTTGGGTCAAGGAAACTTTAAAAAATATTGACTTTTGGCACCTACTTCATCGCTCTGCCTTTTTTTTTTTATGCTACTGAGGTCGCAAACTGGCATACGGCCCACCTGGTGGTAAGCGGTTACCGTAGCCTATGAGCGCTTGCAATACCAGAGGCATCACGCACGCGTTGCCGACCCCGAACCCCCCTCCCCCTAAAGAGCTCTGGCAACCTTACTCATCGCAGGAACACAACACTATTTGAAAACAAATAATGTTATTTGGCTGTGATCTTCTGTAAGGCGGAGGTATCTCCCCAGGCGGGCTGCTCCAATTCAGAACGAGAAAATCTCGCTGTGCCCTTCCTCCTCTAAATGCCTCCTAGGAGATTTTTTTTCGTTTTTACCTACTTTTAGTAGGTAGGGCTTAAAGCAGGGTATGTATCTCGTCAACAGTCAAAATCAACCTTAACTATCAGATATATTCGTCTAAAATCTTTATAACATGCGGAAATAAATACCTACGCATGTTCTTGCCCCACACATGGTCGATATGATTGAATTTCGGATGTTGCATAACTTGGAACTTTACTACGTTTGGAAGCTGCTTCTTTAAAAGGTCCACGTTGTCCAAAGGCGTTATCTTATCATTTCTGCCGACGAGCAAAGCTACCTTCATCCTCACACTCCTTAAATTATAAGCTGGTGGTGATTTGGAGTTGTAAAGCTTCAGATTCCTTAGAGATCCATGGTCGAACTTCCTGAACTCTCTCGCTGTTGCAATCTGCGTCAAGTGAAGCAGGCTCTTCCTAGACGTCCCTGTTGGGTAATGCCCTATTAATGTGTAGAAGATATCCGGACCGAATTCGGCCTCATCCTCTCCGCCCAACTGGAAGAAAATACCTTCAGCGCAAATCCTGTAACCCCATATCCTTTGGGTGCAGACTGTGTCCCGCAAATACGTCAAAAACGAAGTCTTCCCCATCACCTCTTCCTGGTTCAAAGCTTCCAGTGCCTGGTTGACGAAAGGGGCGATCTTTAACAGCGCTGTTACAGGAAACTGGAAGTTGTTGGCATTGAGGTAGCACACTGGCCCCAACGCGATCATTACTTTGATTTTGTCGTTGTATTCAGGACGCACGGATCCTAGCACGTAAAAAATCGTGTTCCCCTGAGAATGACCTATCGCGCTGAGTTGATTCACGTTGTTTTTACGTAGGATGAAGTCAATAACCGCTGGAAGGTCATATACTCCGATTTCGTGGAAGCTGAAGTCCCAGAAGCTATCTTCCGTGTCTGGGCTCAGTTGTTGATGACGGCGGGAGTACGTGGTGCCTCTATAGTTTCCGATCCATACGTCGTACTCTGCCGAGGCTAATGCAGCCGCCAGCGAGTCGGTTCCTCTGATGATGAATGTATCCGCTGAGTCGAGAATCCCGTGATTGAGCAGCACCGTTTTGTCTCTGTCCCCTGGTATGTGGAAGAGCTTCAGGATATAACCGTCTTCGGTGACCACGTCGTGTTCTTGAACGAGGAGTCCGTACTTAGTTCCGAGTTGTGTGAAGTTGAGTGTGGCATCTTCAGGGATGTGGAGCGGAGAGCGTTGTATTGTACCCAAGACGTTAGCCAGGACGAAAATTGCAATAAAAAGTATCACAGAACTTGCTTTCATATTGATACAAACTTACATGTAAATAAAATTGAATTAGTTTTCTTTATTGTAACGAGCTGCCACATCGAAAAATGATTATACAATGTTATAGCTATGCGAAACGGCATCGTGTTTATGTATGTATGTAGGTATTGGCGACCTTGCAAACTGGAAGCCGAGGCGTTAGACAGAACCCTAAAAACTTTTTAGGTTTCTGTTACTAAATGGTACAAAAGGAACGCTTAGAGACATGTCAACAAAAAAATATTTATCATCTAAAATGTCTTAAACTTATAATTCAGAGTTTATCGCGAGGAACAGGCTTCATCTAATTTCTTAGACATCTCAATTTCATGTTAGGTAAATTATTCTAGTGACACTAATGTACCTAATGATGATGGTGATCACCAGGAAAATAAAAGTTCCGATTTTTACAACAAGATTTCCGTAAGTAACTTATTGGTTACGGAACCCTTCTCGGTGGTTGAGCTTAAATCACACTTGGCGAATGTGTTGTATTTACCTTGTAACGGAACCCAAAAATTATTATTTTTGCGTGTGTCTTAGGCTTTTTTCGATGATAATTTTTCACAAAATGAATGTATTTAGAGCTCCAGTGTTGTGTCGAACAAAGTAAAAAGAAAAAGTTACAAAAATGTACTAGAGTAATATTACAAACTAGCTTTCGCCCGCGACTTCACTCGCGCGGTACCTAGTAGTAAGTACATAAAAAGTAGCATACTAAGCTATTCTAGGTTATTCCGAAATCGGTTGAGCCGTTAAAGTGTACATAAAGAATAATCTTATTAAGAAAGCGTACTATAAACTAAATGATTATTTAAATGATAAAACCGCATGGCCTGAAGTCGCTCTGCCCCTCGACAGCTAAAATGCCATTTTGCAGTGTCTTTACAGTTTTTGCTTGCATCATATTTTAAGTATTATTTAATTATATAAGCATTAGGTACATATTTCATCAAGTGTAGCGTGTGCTGCCCTTTGATCATTTGTTGAAGCTCACATTTGTCTTCATTTTTTTCACATTTTTATAAGCTCTTATTTATTAAGGATTATAATTAGATTACTTTTCTCTTGAGCCTCACCTAGTTCGATCGGCACCACACTGAAGCTTTAAATTCCATTTTGTGAAAAAGGATCATCGAAAAAAATGTTAGGCACCAAGCCGTGTTTGTTGCCTGATTCTTCTAGGCTTGGTCGCGAGGAACAGGCATAGCTTCACCTAGTTTCTAAGACGTTTCAAAGTGATCCTAGTGATTTTATTGAAATAAATGCCTTTTGACTTTGACTTTGACTTTGGTGTGATTGAACAACAAACCCAAACATTAATACATCGAAACATCCTCACAAACTTTCGCATTTTTATTATTAGTAGGATAGGATTAGTAAGTATGGTGAGCCTCAGCATCTGCCTACACACTTTGTGAGCAGTCGATCCGTAGCCTTTTCGCTGGCGTAGAAAGTAGCCCGAGCTACGACAGTGCTACGGCCTGGCATCGCATCCATTATGATAATAAATATAAGACTATCATCATTTCAGCCGTACGACGTCCACTGCTCAACATGGCCTCCCCCACAGACAGAGCGAATTCCTTATCATGTGGGGGGATTTGCCCATAATCACCACGCTGGGCATGCGGGTTGGCGAGCGCAGTTAGAGCTATCGTTGTTAAATGAGGGTCGCTGCTGTCCATCCCCTACCTTTTTTCCCTTAGTCCCTTTTCCCTTCGAATTACTCTAACGACTAACGACGACGATAAGACTATACCTACGGTAAATAAAACCAAAATTTAGCACAGTCCGAATAATTATTTTAATTCATTCAAAAACATTCATAAATACTCCGGCTGCTCACCAATGGATATTGTGCTAACAACAACAATAACAATTTTCAGTAAAACTTACTTTGAATAAGTATACATACCTAGTTACCTACTTCACTAAACTACCTACCTGTAACAACTTACTAACTTTAAAAAATACGTATCATATGTTTACAAGGTGATTCATAACATGTACACCATCCCGAAAGTGTAATATATTTTAGGTATTTTATAGTATTGCATGTTTTGGTTACTTTATTTATTAATTTTTGTAAACAGTATCCTTCAGTTTTTAACAGCTGCTGAACTTTGCGGTGAACTTTAAAGGCCCTGTGAAGGGGCTCCACAAACAAAGTGGCGATCACAATAGGCCAGTTGTGGCCGCAGTGACACAATAGCCACAAAATGTAAATAAAAAAAAAAAAAAAAACTTATTTGTATATTTCCCATTTCCTTGTTGTGCACATGTACCCACTACTTTTATCAGCTCTCTGTAGCCTCAAAGGTTTGTTGGAAGAAAACTCTTTGTAGAGTTAAGCTCGCCTTTGTACATGCCTGTATTATTATGTTTTATTTCTGTATGTTTTATGTAATAAAGAATTAAAGAAAGTGGTTATTGTATCAACAAAAAGAAAGAATATTAGCGAGCAAAAAAATCGAGTTTTTCAAGATATTAGTAAACTCGGCAAATGGTCCGATTGAGCTGAAACTTCGCATACCTATCGAGGTTTGATGACAATACAATATTCTGACAGTGCGCTGATCTGATGATGGAATCAGGAGCTGTTCCTCGGAACTACTCAGCAAATTGTCTGATTGAGCTGAAACTTTAAAAGGTGCGATTTTCAAAGTTTATCTAATTAGATCCTTTAGATACGTTCGAGTCGAACCACTAGTATAGTAGCAGCCGCTAGCAAACCGAAAATATAAAATTTAGATTATTTATTCAATATATAATATCAGGACGTTTGATCGAAGCGACGCGTGACCCGAGAGCTGGCTCTTATCTGGCCTAGCGAATTAGCATTGCCATCCAGCGTGGCAATACCGCCAGCGTCTTGGGGACGCTTCCGACTGGTAGTGATCTGGATCAGTTGAGCTATCTATAGATCGTTCTTGTGTATTTTGTAAATATTAACTTGTATTAGTTTTAAGTTTCTTTCTGTAAATAAAGTAAGTTTTATCATTAATATGATTTAGGATATATTTAACTATCCCTATCCCTGAGAGACGGTATTTAAGATAAGTACAAGTGTAGGTAGTCAGGATGTCTATGGAGCCACTTGTCTATGATGAAGGGCGGAACCCGCAGAGCTTGAAGTAGCAAATCATTTGAGAACCTGCAAATGAACAACGGTTGGTAACTTCTAACTTGACTCGTGTCACTGATTCTTTCTTGGTCATCTTGTATTAGGCCGGTGGGTCTGTGACCGTGTAAGAATCAGAGCCACGACATGCAAGCACGGACAATTTTTTTTTTTTATACAACTGCGGTGGCAAACAAGCATACGGCCCACCTGTTGGTATGCGGTTACCGTAGCCTATGAGCGCCTGCAATACCAGAGGCATCACGCACGCGTTGCCGACCCATCCTAAAGAGCTCTGGCAACCTTAGGTACTTACCGTAGGAACACAACACTACTTGAAACAAATAATGTTATTTAGCTGCGATCTTCTGTAAGGCGGAGGCTCCAATATAGAACGAGAAAATCTTGCTGTGCCCTACCTCCTCCTTACGTTACCTTTACGTTAGCGAGTTACCTGCTTTTCCTTTCTTGGTCTTCCATTTCTGCTGCGGCCTGACGTTAAGGCCCTTGCTGGTTCCATCGGAAGTGCGTTTGAACATAGACCCTAGGGGACCCTTCAAGGGTGAGTAGTTCAACGTGTCTGGGGGCACTAGCACTGTGCCAGTGGGGATCCATTTTGGCCTGTAAAAATAACCATCACCATCATCATCATCATCAGAATGAAGTCCTCTGCTGGACACAGGCTTCTCTTAGGGTTCCGAAGCCCAACAAAGAACCTTTAGTTTGCCTATGTCCTTATAATCCGATTTAGTTTGTAAATTTTGCAGGGTGAAGATGAAATGAATGGTTTGGTAGGTATACCTAATCCTACTAATATTATTAATGCGAAAGTTTGTGAGGATGTTTGAATGTTTGTTATTCAATCTTGCCGTAACGGCTCAACCGATTTCGTTGACACTTGGAATATACAGAGTTCATTGCCTAGAATAGCTTATACTTAGGCTATTTTTTTTCTAGGCACCTACCACGCGAGCGAAACCGCGGTCGCAAGCTAGTAAGTATATGTATTTGGGGACGATGTAGGTTTTTAAAAACGTAATGAGAGTTGTATCAACATCTTTACAACGACCCAAAAACTTTTTTTTTTATACATCTGAGGTGGAAAACAAGCATACGGCCCACCTGTTGGTAAGCGGTTACTGTAGCCTATGAGCGATTGCAATACCAGAGGCACCCCTACCCCCCCTACCCCTAAAGAGCTCTGGCAACCTTACTCATCGCAGGAACACAACACTATTTGAAACAAATAATGTTATTTGGCTGCGATCTTCTGTAAGGCGGAGGTACCTCCCCAGGCGGGTCTAATTCAGAACGAAAAAATATCGCTGTGCCCTACCTCCTCCTAAAACCTAACGAGTGCTGTTATCAAAGTTACTCACACAGAAAGAACGCTTGGAGATGCGTCATGGTTCCTCAAAGCCATCAGCATCTTATACAGTAGCATTCTGCGCACGTTGCTGTTCTCCTCGTACTTCCTCGGCGGAGTGGTCGGCGGCCTGGGTTCGGTGCTCGGAGAGGACTCGTATTCCGGCATCAAGTCAACGTAGTTTTGCTCCTAGAATAAAATGGCAAACAATATCCATTGATAAATAAATATAAATATTCCGGACATATCACACACGGTCAACTGATCCCAAACTAGGCATAGCCTGTACTATGGGTACCAGAGACTGATATACATAATAGATATATATTTAACACCCAGACAGAACAAACATCTGTGTTCATCACACAAACGTTTGTCCAGTGCGGGAATCGAACCCGCAACCTCTAGCGCAGAAGGCAGAGTTACGGCCAACTGAGCTATGAGCCTGGGAAAAGTTGGTGCTTCGTAGCTTTTGCCAGATCAACGAGCTCATTTAGGTACAAAGCGATGCCAATTTGGAATTTACCTTCCTAAACTTGAGTTCAAAGACGATTTTTGCACTGCACTTACCGAGAGCACTGGTGGTGGTAGTATCCCCGCCTTCCGATCCACAGGTTGTGGGTTCGAATCCTGATTTTGCACCAAAGGATTTTCCGTACGGAAAATGTATTTACTTAGGTATACTAGTGCTCTCGAAGGTGAAGGAAAACGCGAGGCATCATTGCATGTCCTAGAACCAAAAAACTCGAAGACTGTGGCGTCTGCGTGAAAGGAGCCTCTAAGGGTGGATTCGACCAAACTAGTATAAACCTTATCCATAGAATAAAATGACAAATTACTCTAGTGTAAGCCTTTTTTCCAGGGAGTTATCCCAGGGATTGTTACTCTAGCATAACATATCGTTTGGTCGAATCCATACTAAGAGGCGCACTTTAAACCTTTCACTACACTGATTCTTTCACCGACGACGATCAAAGACCAGCCATCATACCCAACCTGGTAACTGACCTAATATAGGATGACCAAGAAATAATCAGTGACACGACAAGCAAGCAACATAGATAGATAGATAGATAACTCTTTATTGTAAGCCACATAAAAATTTAACACATCACAATTAATTCGACAAAATATAAGTAATAATAGTGGAATACAATGGGCGGTCTTATCACTAAGAGTGATCTCTTCCAGACAACCTTTGGATGGACTGGATTTTACGAGAACGATAGAGGACGGTGGTGCTAAGGAAACAGGAAAATATGAACTTACAAAATAAATATAATATATAAATATGAATACATAATATTATTATACATACGCATAATATAAAAATATATAAATATTACAATAAATATGACACTTAGATAACAAATACATATATTATTAAACAATAGAATAATACTTGCATGTACCTACTCAATTAAATAAGCGCGTCGGCAAAATTTAGGTACTTACTGTAATGAAACATTTAAAAAGTGTTTAAGCAATAGCTTTTTGAAAATAGGGAGAGATTTAGCAGCTCTAATATCAAGAGGGAGAGAATTCCATAGACGGACAGCTTGTACAGTAAATGAGTATTCATAGATACCGGGTACATCAGCTCCATGTCCCCAGGAGTGTCGTCGTACACCTCTCTGTCCATAACATCGGCCAGCGTGGCCGCTATGAGGGCCAAGGCTGCCACCGCTTTGAACGTCGCCATGCTAGAGAAGTATAGTATTATGTTATCTGTGCTAGAGATAACAACATCATCAGCCTCGGGAGTAAGTACCTACGCGGGTTTGAGAGAGAGCTTATATCTTAAAAACTGGCTACTAATCTTTATCTTATTGCAAGCGCGCATAGCGCGTTGCGGGAAGTCGGTGGATGGAGAAGGCTCAAGACCGTTCGTCATGGAACTCTTTGGGGGAGGCCTATGTCCAGCAGTGGACTTCTACAGGCTGATGATGATGATGATGATGAAGCGCTCATAGGCTACGGTAACCGCTTACCAACAGGTGGGCCGTATGCTAGTTTGCCACCTCTGTTGTATAAAAAAAAAACTTACTAATGAATGGATGGATGTTACTTAATCACGTCAGACCTCGACTGGCCTCATAGCTCAGTTGGTAGTAACTCTGCCTTCTACGCTAGAGGTCGCGGGTTCGATTCCCGCACTGGACAAACATTTGTAACTAACACAGATGTTTGTTCTATGTCTGGGTGTTAAATACCTATTTATCGTTAAATATCTATTATGTATATCAGTCTCTGGTGCCCATAGTACAGGCTATGCCTAGTTTGGGATCAGTTGACCGTGTTTGATATGTCCAGAATATTTAAAAGAAAAAGACCGGCTGAACAAAAATACAAATACAAATAATTTATTTGATAACTCCATAGGTCGTTTATTTATGTTATATAAACAATTATACCCATCAAAATTCAGGTAAGTTTAACATTTCGTTAGAGTCGTAGACTGTTCTAACAGCAACTTTTTTAAGCGGACTTTGAACGCGCCGGTGGATGGTGCATTACGTATAGCGTCAGGTAGTCTGTTAGTCTGTTATAGACGGAGGGTCCTATAATAAAGACGGACCTTTCAGACTTCGCGAGCTTGTGTGTAGGTACTACAAGGCGATCCTGGCGAACGGATCTAGATGAAATTTGGCACAGAGATAGATAATATAGTCTGGAATAGCACATAGGTTACTTTTTATGTAGGTAGCGAGCGAAGTCGCGGGCGCAAGCTTGTTAGATATATTTTCCAAAAAGCAGCCCAACACTAAATAAATGCTACTAATATTATAAATGCGAAAGTTTGTGAGGATGTTTGGATTTTTGTTGTTCAATCAATTGTCGTCAATATAATGAAATGGCTAAAAATAATTTACAGTTAGATATATTTAGTTCTAAATTGTGCCATTTCATCAAAAATGTTAAGGATATCCTAAAACACTAGATGTTCGTTAGGAAACATGTCACTTTTGTTTACTGTTAATACTTTTATTGTACGCACATAATTATTTATGTTACTACATAGTTCTAATCTGTATTTTATAATTATTATTTTTACTTTTGGTTGTAATGTGTTTGTGCGTCTAAATAAATAAAAATTAAATAAAAAATAAAAATCACGCCCAAACGTCCGAACGAATTTGGATGAAATTTGGTACAAAGATAGATTATAGTCTGCAATAGCACATAGGCTACTTTTTATGGAGTTACCACGCGAGCGAAACCACGGGCGGAAGCTAGTCTAACAATAAATGTACGAAAAGTTCAACATAACTATTTGCTGGCCAAACTCAATAAAACAACTATGACAAACCTGATCTCCGAAGAGGCTGTACGTGCCAGCTGCAGCCCACCAACTGCCGGTTCTCCCGCCCGCCTAAGCCTTATAACCGCCCGCCCTATGCCACAACACGCCGCTCAAATCAATCAATTATAATGGAAACTAAATGGAAAACTTAGGTAGGTACTTTGGTTTTCGGAAAGAAAATGACATATTTGTGTATCGCTTGTGTTCACCTACTGTGTAGGATTCTTAGAAAGAAAGAAAGAAAGAAGAAAGAAAAGACATTTATTTGTGACGACAATACAACAATGAGACACACAGAAAACAATAATAATAATAACAACAGAAATGTTGACAAAACAAAAACAACAAAAAAGAAACAAAAAACAGCACAGTCTTATTAGTCTTATTAGCACAGTCACAGATTTTTTTTTTATTTTTTTTTTATGTTGTACGGAGGCAAACAGGCTTACGGCCCACCTGATGGTAAGTGGTTACCGTCGCCTATTGACATCAGCAACACCTGGAGCATTGCTAATGCGTTGCCTGCCGAACCCCTCCCCCCCTAAAGAGCTCTGGCAACCTTACTCACCGCAGGAATCATTATACTATACTTGTAGTGAAGGGTTCCGGAGTTATAGGTAGGTAGTGTAATGTAGCGTCATTAAGTTTTGATTCCATGCAAGGAAATTTTATGAACCGATTACAAACGACTACTCGTAATGTAAACAAGAAAGCCTACTTTTTGCTTTGAAAGTATGCCTTCATCATCATCATCAGCATGATGAAGTCCACTGCTCAACATAGGCCTCCCCCAAAGAGTGCCATGACGAACGGTCTTGAGCCTTTTCCATCCACCGACTTCCCGCAACCTTAACAATGTCGTCGGTCCATCGGGTGGGGGGCCTTCCAACACTGCGTCGTCCGGTTCCTTGCGATGTCATTAGCCTCTCTCTTTAGCTCACCTTTGTATATGCCTGTCTTGTTTATTATCTAAGATGCCTGTATATGTTTTATTTCTGTATGTTTTCTGTGTACAAAAAAGAATTAAAGAAAAGACCAAACACGGTCGATAGTATGCAAATAAAAAACAACCCTATTTTACATGTACCTAAGTACCCCACCGAAACAACCGAGAATGTAGGCACTAAAGTTTCAACGCTCTTAAATAACATTTACCTAGGTAGATACTTATTTAACAAACCTAGGTAGGTACCTACCTACTTAAAGTTTGTTCGATCCTTGTAATGGTATGTAATGTAGCCAAATTGGAATAGTGTTTTATGGTTTCGATTAACCAATTAATTGGCAATACTCTTTGAGTCTGCCTTTAGTTTAATTAATCTTACCAATAGTAACTAATTAGGTGCGTAGGTACCTATCTACATTTCAAAGACGTTTATGGTTTGAGTGGCATGTAACCCAGAGGTAGCAAGTTTGATTCTTTTATTTTATGTATTTATCATTATCAGAGATACTCGGCACGAATGACTAATCTGCTGGCTCAACTGTATTTTTCGCCTCTTTTGATGAATTGCTTGTCCGCGTAAATAATAAATGAACTGTATCCAATAGTAGGTATAGGCTTTACTCGGGGATAAACTTGATGGATTGGGGATTCGTTACTATGATGGATTTGATCCGAAATATTTAAGACAAGTAATAATGTACCTAGATACTATCTTAGGTACTTATAGATAATATACCTAGTAGAAAGGTACTACTTGTGTAGGTTTCAAAATGATCCTCGTGATAGGTATCGATAAATAAATAAATATCCACGCACGTCTCCATCCTTATTACCGAATAAATTTTAGGTACACCAATGGGTAAGCAGCAGTTATGTCCAACTTGATTAGGATAACAGCCTACCTACCAATAAAACCATAAGTAAATAGGTTTAGATCATAATGTATGTTATTTATGGATACCTTCCTGCCACACAAAGTTATAGTAAAATTACGAACGTACGAACGTAGGTGGGTAGGTAGAAAGCTAATCAATCAGGCTTCTTGTGATTAAAATGTTGATTAGGTAAAAGGTAATTTCGTTTGACATTACGTTTTGGAGTGATTGTATAATAATTTAATGAAAATAGGTGGTAGGTACCTACGTAATTACTCAGGTACCTAGGTAACTAATTAACATTTACAAGGGTAGGCAAATAAAGGGCTTTTAAAGTAGGCCAACAAAGAGCATGGAGATACACGGACAGAGAGACAGACGGACGAACTACAGAGGGATGGGTTCCTTTTTCCATGTGAGGCACGGAACCCAAAAATGGCTAAAATAATCCGCGTTACCTTCAGAGATTTACGCGTCATAAAATTCGAGAAAACTGATCTTATGTACTTTACATACCTACATAGTTCTTATAATTTTGTACAAGTCATAGTTTATAACTCACTGGCCTCATAGCTCAGTTGGTAGTAACTCTGCCTTCTGCGCTAGAGGTCGCGGGTTCCCGCACTGGACAAACATTTGTGTGATTCACAGATGTTTTTTCTGTGTCTGGGCGTTAATTAAATATCTATTATGTATGTCAGTCTCTGGTACCCATAGTACAGGTTATGCCTAGTTTGGGATCAGTTGACTGTGAATAGTATTATGTTATCTGTGACTGTGAGTAATATGTCCGTTTTTTTTTTTTTATAAGTCCAACGTTACATATACAAGCCGGCCACACTATTCTTCTTCTTCGAACTTTTCCCCTATTGGGGTCGGAAAATCGTTTTTTTTTATTTGCTTTTTTCTCTATGGGCACTAAATGTGTTCTTCCACTCTCATATTAGCCGTCATCTCCGAACTCACTTCTTTCTTACTCATACTTCTTTCTATCTTACAAGCTGGCCACACTGTAGCTATCAAATTAATGTCAATGTCACATGTAAACTGACATATAGCTTACCACTGTTACCGTGCTGTTACCACATTTCTTTCTCAAAGACACCGACTTAGTTTCAAACAATTGCATCAAATTACGTAAATTGACTGCCTAGACTTAAATTCCTGAAGGAAAACAGTATTACTTTAATGTAATTTAGTCAAGGAATCCAACTCAACGTACAGTATTTTGTATTTCAGTCAGTATTTCCAGTGGAATGTGAGTTTGGTTCGCTCAGCGGTATCGATTACAAAAATGTCTTTTCCGGGCGACGAATTGCTCGGAAACTACGAAAATGGGAGAAGGAATGTAGCCCAAGGCTACAGCTGGCGACAGGCTTACGCGGACGGTAAGTTGCATTGAATATTCCAGTGTAAATACTTGTCCATGTGGTAGGGTAGGACAGTTTAGGTAAGGTAAGTACGTGTACCAGTAGAAATTGAATAATATAATTGTTCAGTTTCTTACCTAGATTGCCTGTTACCCACTAAAAACCAACTTATACCTAAACCTAAAAAACCACTAACTTCAGGTATTGCTCATCCATCACCTACTTAAATTAATCATTCAGTATTTACCTACTCATCTACAGTCACAGGAGTCTAGTTTATAAGTAGGTAAGTATTAATTACACTTAGTACCTTCCCACCTACCTAATCGTTTTTAGTTTAATGTGGTTTAGTTTAACTTTCTTAGTGCATTAAACATACTTGATTTGACCAGTTCTTGAAACACTGTTGTATTATTAAGTTTATTATGAAAACCATATGGTGCTTATAGTTTTCCATAACACAATTCATTGCCTTAGGGATAAAAAAAAACCTGCTATGATGTTATACTGTACTCTAAAACAATAAAATAAATAAATTAAAAATTCTATAAGATTTTCATTGCATTTTATGAAGTAGTTAACTAGGGGGTTGAAGTAAGCACATGCAAGAAAATAGGTGGCATGAAAAGTAACCATCAGTGAAAGACTACCAATGTGAGTGGAACTGTATTTTGGAGGAGGTAGGGCACAACGAGATTTTCTAGTTCTAAATTGGAGCAGCCCGCCTGGGGAGGTACCTCCGCCTTACAGAAGATTGCAGCCAAATAACATTATTTGTTTCAAATAGTGTTGTGTTCCTGCGGTGAGTAAGGCTGCCAGTAAAATTATATATAAATTATAAAGTCACCAACATAGCCCAGTGCAGTTGGTGTGGCACATAGTACAGAGAATCGGTAATTGGGGCAGAAATGTTCTATAGTGGTGACCAATCACTATAAAGTGCAGCGTAGGATGGACCTACTAAATGGTAATAGGAACTTTTGTAGGTTAGGTAGATATTTCATCAATTGTAGCGTGGGCTGCTCTTAGAACTTATTATTTTTCTAGTTTGAGCCCGACTTGGCCCTTGTTCAATAAGCACCACAATGAAGCTCTACATTCCATTTTGTGAAAACGATCATCGAAATAAATGATAGGTACCATACTGTGTTTGTTGCCTGATTCTTCTAGACTTGGTTACGAGGGACAGGCGTATCGTAACAAGTTTTTAAGATATTCCAAAGTGATCCTAGTGATTTTATTGAAATAAACACCTATTGACTTTGTTGCTGGGAGCCATTGGGCTGCAAAAGATTGGTTACTCTGGGAATCTATACTTATGGGCAACTTCAAAATATGAACATGTCAAATGTTATGTTCGGACGTACCTCTGGCTACTCCCTTTGTCATTTTTTGCTTGTGGATTACAGTTGCGCCCCATTACATTTTTTTCTTCATGACGACGAGTTTAATTAGACCAAAGTATTTGCTAGAGGCCGTGTTTCGGTTTCCTTAGGCCTGTCTTATCAAGCGAGTAGAAAGAAGCGCGTAAAACTCGGACTCAATAGTAACAGCACCAAATCTACTTATCCTATACAGTGGTGGTCATCTAATTAGAAACACCTACCTGGGTTTATATTTTTATTGCAAATTCCCTTTCAAACTAATTTTTAACGTATCATTGAGTGTTCCTACGTATTAAAATCGATGTATCGGATATTACATTGCATTGTTATACCATTTTAATAACAGAAAATAACGGTTGTTTTTCTAAAACTGAAAGTTATATTAATAACAGTAATAAGTAACGTGTTTCTGCGTCAGGTTGGTCTTTATAGTGTGCCACAAATTTTCTATGGGATTTAAATCCGGACTATTGGCAGGCCACTCTAATACTGTCACGGATTTTTCTGTAAGAAACGCTTTAACGCTGCGTGCTGTGTGCTTTGGGTCGTTGTCATGCTGAAATATCCAAGTTACTGGCAAATTTTCCTCGGAATATGGAATCATTGTCTCTTTCAAGATCTTTTTGTATTGATATTGATCCATTTGCCCTTCAATCTTTCTCACGGGACCAATCCCGTTCTCAGGGAGAAACATCCCCACACCATTACATTTCCACCACCGTGCTTAACTGTCTTTTTAGTGTACTTGTTATTCAAAGCCTCGTTTATTGGTCGTCGTACATATCGTTTTCCATCGGAATTAATCAAATTAATTTTAGATTGATGAATAGTCCAACTGCCATATTTGCGAGCGAATGCTAGACGATTTTCTCTATGTTGCCTGGTTAATCTAATTCTAATTCTAATCGGGGGTGGTTAGACCTGCACTGACTTCCCGCTGTGGGGTGTTTTGTGCATTGTCCCCCTATGCTAACCCTACCCCAGCCAGCCCAGCTCCTTAAAATAGCGAAGCAGGACTTTGGGTCGTTGGTAACATTGCCTGGTTAGTAGTGGTACTTTTCTAGGGATCCTTCCTAACAATTATCCTTCAACCAACCGTCTACGAACTAGTTTAGTGGACATGTGTCGAGGATCGTCTTCTGAAAATACCTCTTTTCTTATAACATTGGATCCTTTAAAGGGGTCCGCCTTAGCTCTGTAGTCTTCCTGTGCCGAAGTTTTCTTGGCACGTATCTGATGTTCCGTGTAGTTTGAAATGTGCGAGGGCGTTAAATATCATCTTTACGGAACATTCCAAATAATCGGCGATCTTTCTGTAACTCCATTTTTGTTTTAAATGAAAATTCACTATAATTTTTCTCGTTGCTGTATCACAGCTCTTATTTTTACCCATTTTTAATAAAACAACAATAAATAGTAACTTTTCGTAATGAGTTAGAAATGGCAGCAATATTTACAATGTGATTGACAGTTGTGAGAACTGTAATTCAGTTTAAAAAATCAAAGGAGTCGTTTCATTCTGGGCCTGGTCCATGTACACTACATAGGAAAATTAGGAAAAAATAGGAGATTACAAGAAAAATACAGTTTCATTAATTTGAAGACAAATGCGATTGTACAAGACAAGTTCTTCTGGTAAGTTTTTGACTATGTGAACACTATTTGAATGCCGCCATGTTGGTTTATAATTGACGTTTGACATGACATTGACATATTTTTCACGTCATGTTGTTTGATTTGATGTTTTTGTGTGTACGTCAGGGCATCGAGTATCTTCCTTCAGTGATGATAGATGTGATGACGCCGCTGGCGCCTGCGCGGCGTCGTCACGATCAAGCTAAATCTTCTGTAGTTCTTATATGACGTACGATCAGACGTAGATATTTCAGAAAATAACTTAAACTAACGCAATTAAGTATTTAACATTACACTTCGCTTTGTGGAGTGTAAAGACGCGTTAGATGAATGGATGTTAAACAACACAGTATTTAGACAAAACAACGAAGCTAAACAAAAACATGTCAACAGATAAATGTAGGTTGTCAAAATGACATAGATAAATGTAAGTTGTCAAAATGACATTTCACGCACGTCCATCCGCCATATTTTTGTAGCGCTGTGTGTTGCTCTCTTTGTCGAAGAAAATCATAATGTACCTTAGAACGAAGTCAATTTAAATAAAATAACCAATTAAATACGTTTACTTTATTGCTTAGCAATATTTTAGAGTAGTGTACACAGTGCAGGCCCAGGCTCCATAGACTGATGAAACGGGTCCTTTCGAACCAAGTCATACAATGTTTCTAATTAGTTGTCCATTCTGCCAGTCCTAACGATATTGATACTTTTTGTTTCACTGATATTTATTTTTATTGTCGTCTTGGTTGTCAAATATTATTGTTTGTAATTAAACTAGAGATATTAAAGTACATTGTAAAGTAGTGAAAAAAAAAATTCCTCCTATTAAATGCTATATTATGCTATATAATGTTAGTTACTTTATAAAAATGTCAGGTGACTAGGTGTTTCTAATTAGATGACCACCACTGTATATAATACCTATTATAAATGCGAAACTTTAGATAGATGGATGGATGGATGTTTGTTACTTAATCACACCAGAATGGCTGAACAGATTTGGATGAAATTTGGCACAGTGACAGATTATAGTCTAGAATAGCACATAGGCTACTTTTTATCCTCGTAGGTACCACGCGAGCGAAGACGCGGGCTGAAGCTGGTACCATTTATATTCTTTAGGTACTAAGTACCTAGAGTAATCATCGCTTTGTTGTCAGAACATTAATAAACGAAACAGCGCCTGTGCTAAATTGACGTCCAGTTGAAATGCCGATAGTCGATACGTCCAATTGATCTCTAAAATACCTAATTTACGTAATTGTGAGGTTGTTCCTCCTTAGTCGTTACAAGTCCAGAGAGAGATGCTGACATTGTTGATCCGTGAGTTTATTTTTAAAATTATTATTTTTTCTTTTAAACTATGCTTCTTCGTGGCTCTTTTTAAAAAACAATAATACAATCTGCTGTTTGAGTATATCCGTTTTTATGACTCTAGGAGAAAGATGCGTCCAGTGAGACATCTCTCAATAACACTTTGCGAATCTCTTCGCCAGGTTGTCATGTCGTTTTACTCTGGAAAAATTGAAGGCTGCCTCCTCCCCGTAAATGGGACGCTAGTTCATTACGATGTCTATAAAGTCTTGATTGATAACTTCTGCTGTATGATATTTATTGCTTATTATGTTAAGTAAGGTATAAACTTAATGGAGTTGTTGGTTTAAATAATGAATGAATGAAAAAGCGTTTGAGTAGATACACTTGAGTACACAGTTGTTTTATGTCCATATTACAAGGTGATTCATAATTTTATAAAAAAAAATATATATATACTATATATATACAAAAAATTTAAAAACAAAATCCCGAACTTTTTCATATTTATTTTTTTTGTTCTCTAATAGACGTACGAGAAGTTTTATTTTCGTTTTATTGTTTAATCAATATTGCTACCTAAAACAGCTCAATAATTTAGTTTGACTGATTTGACCCCAAACAGCCGATGTTATTCAATGAAAAATCTCAAATTTCCATAAGTCGTGGAACAAACTTTATTGCCAACTGGGTGTAGAATAGGGCCCGTTCGGGATAATATACATGATAGGTATACACACTAAGAAACACCTTGTAAGAACGTTTCAAAGTCGAAAGTCAAAAGGCATTTATTTCAATAAAATCACTAGGATCACTTTGAAACGTCTTAGAAACTAGGTTTGAAAAACTTTGCCTACACGGCGTCAGCGAAAACTGCATCAAATCGGCTAGACTATAATTCTTTGATCACATTTCTCTCCAAGTAGGTCTTGGCTTACATTGGTGTCTGCAATTTGTGAAATTTCACTACATCAGCGTGATCTATAATCTTGTAATCGCTGCGTCTCAGGTCGCTTGCGCATTGTCACTACAATTGGTTAATCTTTGGTAGACTAATATGGATAAGCCTTGGCCTAACATTGTTAACGAATACTAGAATTTTATATCAATATGCGGGTTCGATTTCCGCTGCAGGACAAACCACCCCCGCTGATTTAGTGCGATGGGTGGAGCGCCAGAGCCTTTTTGTTGATCGACAGGGTGTACAACAGGCCGGTGAGGTTGACTAGGGTTCCGAACGGTGTTATTTGGAACCCCCTGTGTTTCAACATTTCCCCGTACACCCCCAAAGTATGGGGTTAAAATTATTACTAGCTTTCATATAACTGCGGATGAAGACTAAAGCTAGTTGCATATAAATTTATTAAATTTGCTGGTACAAATATTATCCATCAAAATATACTTGTAAATACCTATGTCTTTCCTTATACTAGAATCCGTAGGTATTAGGTATGTTTACTACTATGTATGTATACAGTGAAGTTTCATAATTTGCGGTCGTTTGCGAAATTACTGATCAGCTAGTGATGACATAGTTTTCATGTCAGGTGGATTGTTCGCTTATCGTAAATTCAGTGTTCAAATTCAAATTCAAAAGTTGTTTATTTTAATAAAATCACTAGGATAACTTTGAAACGTCTCAGAAACTAGGTGAAGCTACGCCTGTTCCTCGCGACCAAGCCTAGAATAGGTCGATTGGTCCTCTAACTCGTTGTCGGAAGCTTGTGTTAGAATCGCGATGTCAGGTCAGTGCCGTCCGTGTCTTCGAGCTTATGAACAACTAGTAAATAAGATAAGATAAGATAATTTATTCTTAAGATTGATAAGGTACACAAAAATGTACAGGTTAATGGTCATTTTTACATATAGGTAGATATTACATAGCAGCCTGAACTAGGTAATCCTGTGTTTCAGGCGAGAAGAACACATTTAATTAAAAAATTATCAAAAAAATCACTAATTGAACAGCTTTTAGTTACTAGGTAGGTATAAAAACATTTATAATTAGAGTTATATCACCTAATAAACTTACTTATTAAACTATATTTTAAACTAATCCTAAAATTGAAACTAAGCTTATAAGATAAATAAATCTGAAATATCTACAGAGCATATAGATAGCATAAGTTATTTTATTACAACTAACAAATTCTCTGTATCATCGTAGAACATACTTAGTAAGGCATCCTTTATGGTTGTCTTACACTTATTGTAATTTAGGGGATAAATATTGACTAATGCATTTAATCTATTGCAGAGTAGAGGACCATTTGTTTTAAAAGGTCTTTATTGAACATACGATTTGTACAGAAGTATTATATCTAAACACAGTTTAGTACGATACAGCTTATTTTTAAATAAATATAACTCGGCAGGCTTAGGCGCCTATAAGAGCTTTTTGAATAAATTATAATATTTTGAATATTTGAACTTGGTAGATCATAAATTAATTGATAAAGACTTAGTAATCTCTAGGACCATTGAAAGTGAAAAACCTAGTCGCAAAAGTATGTTTTGTGCCTCCTGCTTGTTGAGGGCAAACTTTATCTTTCCGTCTTTTGTTAATGAATATTTCAGTGTTGTATGGAAGGCCTGCGTGCTGTTTTAGTACTGTGTGCAGCAAAATAATAAATCAATTATTATTTTGGTGTCTTCCAGGTGGTATAAAAGCCGGCGCGTCGCGCGCTGCGCACCTCGCCTACAGCGCGCTCTCGCGGCGGAAGGTGGCGGAGGACGGCGCGGCGCGGCTGGCGCGCGTGCTGTCGGCGCTGGACCTGACGGCGCTGGGCGTGGGCAGCACCCTCGGCGTCGGAGTGTACGTGCTGGCGGGCGACGTGGCCAAGAACTGCGCGGGCCCGGCGGTCATCCTGTCGTTCCTGCTCGCTGCTGTGGCCAGTGTCTTTGCAGGTTTTTTTTTTATTTGGTTCACTACTTTTTTTTTTTTAATATTCCGGTTATACCACACACGGTCAACTGATCCCAAACTAGGCATAGCCTGTACTATGGGTACCAGAGACTGATATACATAATAGATATATATTTAACACCCAGACACAGAACAAACATCTGTGTTCAACACACAATTTTTTGTCCAGTGCGGGGATCGAACCCGCGATCTTTAGCGCAGAAGGCAGAGTTACTACCAACTGAGCTATGAGGCCAGACTTGAAATATGCACATTTCATTGATTTATTTAAATTGTGTGCTATAGACATTTACAGTGCGATTTCTAATAACAGTGAACACAGCATGCGGTATGTGGAAATTGCAATCTTAAAGAAATTGATATATATAAAAATTGGAAAAATATTAAACAAAATAGTTACTAAAAGTTAAATAAAAACAAAAACTTAAATTAAAAAATTAACTAGTTACAATTTTAAAGATGCTTAATTTTGCGGAAGCTAATGAGCCAGAAAAAATGTCATAAGATGATCGAATTCCATTATAATAAGAAAACATTCTGTACAGTGGAGAGTGTTATAAGACATTTGTTCGACAATGTGGTAGCATAAAACACTTCCTATTCATGAGCCGACTACGGGATCGAGGTACCTCTAAATGAATGTGTGTTAATACTTCGGGACAGTCGGTACATGTATTAATTTATATAGGAATAGGATATCCAATACTTTTCGTCGAACACTGATGGATTTCATCTTATATTCGTTAGGGTTAGTACAGATTGCTTAGCACAGTACACATTACAGGTTAGTACAAAAAAAATAGAAAAAAAAAGTAAAAAAAATTTATTGACATAATAAACATTTGACAATCTTATTTGTATCCATAGGCTCCTGAACTAGTTTTAAACTTTATTTCAAGAGCCAGTGGCTTCTCCTAGTTAATGTATAATTAAAATTATTATGTCTAAAGTAAAAATAATATTCAGTGCAAAAATTGGAAAGTAAGTAAAAATTATAAGTAAAAAAAAAAAAGGACAGATTGCTTCGATGGGTTCTTCTTCTTCTTGTCGTGTCACTGATTCTTTCTTGGTCATTCTGTCAGTCAGTGACCAGGTTGAGGTATGGTGGCCCTGAAAAGGGCCTGTGACCGTCGATGAAAGAATCAGTGTAGTGGAAGGATTAAAGTGCGCCTCTTAGAGGCTCCTTTCTTGCACGCTTAGATGGGTGACCCATCGTGCTAAAGGCTGCGATGACAAGACATGTATTTGTAGGTCCCGTTCCATTACTTCTTAGATGTTGCTTCTGTAAGGTGGTTTTGAACTAATTTGTCCTCGAACAACTGATTTTTGCATATAGTTTTTTCAATGAAAAATGGCGATTTTCATAAAGTCGTAGAACAAACTTTATAGCCAATTGACTGGTCTCATAGCTCAGTTAGTAGTAACTCTGCCTTCTGCGCTAGAGGTCGCGGGTTCGATCCCCGCGCTGGACAAACATTTGTGTTATAAACACAGATGTTTGTTCTGTGTCTGGGTGTTCGTTATTTAAGTATTTTATATATATCAGTCTCTGGTACCCATAGTACAGGCTATGCCTAGTTTGGGATCAGTTGACCGTGAAAATATGTCCGGAATATTTATTTATTTATTTAATTGGGTGTAAATAAGCCCTTTTCGGGATAGCATACATATTATGTATAATCTGCAAATGTATCATAGAATAATTATTAATAACGCGTGGTGCGCGTGTTTGTTTTGTTGCTGTTGTTTTGTGATGATTTTATGCATCCGCCATCTTGGATTCCAAACTTGATGTCATTTTCGTAAACAGCATCCCCAAATTACTCGAAAACGACACCCATATTGAATTTTTCACATTGATATATGTAGATTTAAATAGGGTGTTGTTTTGTTGTAGGGCAGCCATTTATTTTTTATCGGTTCCGGACCAGGCCCCCAATTCTACTAATTCAATGGCTTCAAAATGACAATGGTTCAATGGCAAAATGACCACTTTTGTCACTTTTGGTATTCTGCTATCACAGTTGTATTTCAATGGCAGTCATTGGGGAACCAATGAAATCAAAGAAACGAAGGTGTTGACAATCGTAACTGAATGATAATGGTGCGATCATTATCATGCGGTTATCATTTTCAAGTCATTGAATAAGTAGAATTGGGGGCCTGGAGGTGGGTCCTGAAGCCACCAAATTTTTCCGCCGATATCTTGGCCACCGCCTGTCAACCACCTGAAGTGTCTTATTGCTGTTTCAGGACTGTGCTATGCAGAGTTCGGCGCCAGAGTCCCCAAGGCTGGGTCCGCATACGTTTACAGCTACGTGTGTGTGGGAGAGTTCATCGCCTTCATCATTGGATGGAATCTAATTCTAGAATACATTATAGGTATGTATGAATATATTATTATAGATATTTGTGCACGAAAGGAGCCTCTAAGAGGCGCGCCTTAATCCTATCAATACACTGATTCTTTCACTGACGGTAATAGGCCCTTTACGGACCCATACCTCATCCTTGTCTCTGACAATACAGGATGACCAAGAGAAGACAGAGAAAGAATCAGTGACATGACAGGAAGTTACGTTTAAGGATCTGATCGCCAGGTGATCAGAGAGAATGTCTGCAATGCTTGAGGTTAAACTAGCCTTTTTAAATTTTTCTTTTGAATTGATCGTTCATGTTACTGGTTCATTTTTGGTCATCTTTGAGTCAGAGGCATGGTGACTCTGAAACAAAAAATGCCTTAGGTTGATGAAAAAACCAGTGTGGTGAATGAAAATAGTGGCTTCAAGAGCATGCTGGCTATTATCTTTACCTATTTTGACTATATTTTACTATATTGCATTAACTGTGAGCTAGACAAAATTGTAAAATCTTCAATCATGTACTCGTAAAACGGTATCAGTAGCATGCCCTACAAATTTAGATATACCTACATAGCTTTAAACTTCCTTACGCCATTTTCGAAATATATCAGTATAAATTTAAAAACATATACGACCATATTAAAATTAATCAAAATATTGTGCAAAAAGATATGATTCCGGCCAGGATCGAACTGGCGGCCTTCTGCGTGTAAAGCAGATGTGATAACCACTACACCACGGAACCCATAGACGCTAGTTTCGAAATCTTACTACTATTGTAATTGCGAAAGTATAGATCAATAGATGTTTGTTACTGAATCACGGCTGAACAGATCGGGATGAAATTTGGCACAGAGATTGATTATAGTAATAGTAGTAGAAATTGCCTTTTTTTTTTTTTTTTTTTTATGTTATACGGAGGCAAACAGGCTTACGGCCCACCTGATGGTAAGTGGTTACCGTCGCCTATTGACATCAGCAACACCTGGAGCATTGCTAATGCGTTGCCTGCCGAACCCCTCCCCCCCTAAAGAGCTCTGGCAACCTTACTCACCGCAGGAACACAACACTATTTGAAACAAATAATGTTATTTGGCTGCGATCTTCTGTAAGGCGGAGGTACCTCCCCAGGCGGGCTGCTCCAATTTAGAACGAGAAAGTCTCGCTATGCCCTATCTCCTCCAAAAACGCAGTTAAATAAATATTCCGGACATATTCACACGGTCAACTGATCCCAAACTAGGTATAGCCTGTACTATGGGTACCAGAGACTGATATACATAATAGATAAATATTTAACACCCAGACACAGAACAAATATCTGTGTTTATCACACAAATTTCACCTCTAGCACAGAAGGCAGAGTTACTACTAACTGAGCTATGAGGCCAGTCAGTTAACAGATTTATCAAGTCAGAATTACCTCAGTTGTCGACTTATTTCTCCCCCAGGTGCAGCGTCAGTAGTGAAAGCTCTGAGTGAATACTTGGACTCGTTACTAGACAAGGCCATATCGACGCACTTAGCGGCCGCCATGCCGCTCGACACGCCGCACCTAGCTCGCTACCCGGATCTGTTCGCATTCTCCGTCATCATGCTTTTTTCTGGTAAGACAGAAACATCAATCAAAAGTTTCACCTCTTAAAATTACTGTCATTTAACTATTTAATTTTCACTACAAACGGGATATATACCATGACTTGTGAGTTTATTTGTTTATCCAGTTTGTAGTGAAAATTATATTCGTTCACCGACGGTCATAGGCCCTTTTCAGGGCAACCATACCTCGTCGTGACACGACAAGTAAAATAAGTGAAAATTATGTTCATAACCACGATATTTTCCAAAATTATTTATAACTTTTGTTGATTTTCTATTTAATTAAGTAGCTATTTATAAAGGGTTTAGTTTTACAAAGAGAATCATATTTTTTGTTTGTTGATGAATTATAGCTAAAAGCAGCTGAGTAAGATAAGATTATATGTAGAAAAGATTTGACTGGCCTCATAGCTCAGTTGGTAGTAACTCTTCTTTCTGCGCTAGTGGTCGCGGGTTCGACTCCCGCACTGGACAAACATTTGTGACTAACACAGATGTTTGTTCTGCCTCTGGGTGCTAAATATATCTATTATGTATATCAGTCTCTGGTACCCATAGTACAGGCTATGCCTAGTTTGGGATCAGTTGACCGTGTGAAGTATGTCCAGAATATTTATAAAAAAAAAATACCTTCAGAGATACCTACGATTTTTTATAATGCTTTTGTTCCAGTGGCGCTGGCATTTGGAGTTAAGGAATCAACGAAATTCAATAATTTTTGCACCGGAGTCAATCTATGTGTCGTTTTATTTGTCATTATTTCGGGCTCGTTTAAAGGTATGTGAAGCTGAAAAAAAGGCATTTGGTTTATTTATTTTACTTACTTTTACTTACTTACTTTTACTTATTACACTTTAATTTTATTTCTTAAAATTTATACGAGTGTAGTTTATACGATAAATGATTCATTACATGTATACCATCCCGAAAAGGGGATTATTCTAACAACAAAAACAAAAAAGGTAATTCATAATATTATTATGAATACATATTATGTATGCCATCCCGAGTTTTTTTTAAATGAAAAATGACGAATTTACTAAAGTCTTACAGCAAACTTTATTGCCAATTGGCTGTAGAATAAGTCCCTTTCGGGATATCATACACATCATGAATCACTAATTTATTATTATTATTTTTTGATTTTTATTAAGATTACTATGAGTAGTATCTAGTTCATAGTTATTTATTGGTAAAAAACAGATTACAAGTCAAATGAACACAGTATACATAGTCAGTAGATAGGTAAATGCTACCTACTTAAGGTACTTATTTACGTACTTACGCCAAAAGCGTACTTACATAATACATTTTACTTACATAATACGTAATACAATTTGAATGTAATCTAGTGACCTGTAAACAATTTTTACCAATTGATTACTATTCCGAGTTATTGAACTTGTAGGAAACTTGTTTCAAAGAGCTTACTTAGGTACGTTTTGTTATGAACACTTCTAATTCTACCTTCCATACTATAACTTTAATTGAACCATTTGTTCATACCTTCAGCTGATACCAAGAACTGGCGGATTCCTGCTTCGGAAGTGCCGAAGTCGCCGACGAAGGACTACGGCAGCGGAGGCTTCGCGCCGTACGGGATAGCGGGCATTATAAAAGGCGCCGCTGTCTGCTTCTACGGGTTCATTGGTAAGTCTGGCAACTTTGAAAGCCATTATAAACACATTTTTATGTCTTACTAGCTTCCACTCGCTCGTTTGGTACCTATGAAGATAAGCCAATATGCTATTTCAGACTATAATCTATTTCTGTGCCAAATTTCATCCAAATCCGTTCGGCCGTTTGGGATTGATTGAACCACAAACATCCAAACATCCTCACACATTTTTCGCATTTATAGTATTAGTAGGGTTGGATTTTGTTTGGGGGAAGTGTTGCAGACCTAAGCACTAAGAGGGCTGTACGAGCAATTTATAAATTGGGCCTCAGATAATTACTTCGTTAGATTTCAGATAGTTAAAAGTAATAAATTAAATAGTAATAATTCTGGCCATTATACAGGCTGAGTTTTTTTCCAGGGCCACTTAGGCGAAATTGGAAACCGTGAGAGTAATCGAAAAGTGATGTTAGGAGTCACGGGCTCGATTTTGAAAAAAATAAGATCAGCATTAAAAAAAAATGATATTTATTTACAGTTTTTTAGAAAATTAAGGTTTTTTGAAAAATTCTTTTTTTGCATTTTTGGGTTCTTTGTTTGTTAATAAATAAATAAATGTATGATAACTGTGTGACTAAAATTGGTGGAACACCTTAAAAATTATAAATTTATAAATTCAACAATATTTATTTACCGAAGGTTATTATTTTATAATTAATTGCTTTGCTTGCACATAGTCTGACTGAAAAAATAAACCTTCTATAAAAAAATATTGTCTAATTTATAAATTAGCAGTTTTGAAGGTGTTCCAACAACTTTATACACATTGTTATCATAGATTTATTTATTTATTATCAAACATAGAACACAGAAATGCAAAAAAAAAAACATTTGATTTGATGATTACTTACAAATTGGACTAAGTAGGTATAGTCTGGAGCAGGTTACTTTTTACCCATAGGTAGTTACAAAACCTTACAAAACTGTGTTACAGCAGTATATGGCAGGCTTTCCATGCACATACCTACAATTGTTTTCTCACTTTCTGTCCACCTCTATGGTTTTTGTATTTGTGTGTGTCTTACTTTTGTTCTTGTTGTTGTGTACAGTTTGTGTGAATAAATGATTTGTACTTCTACTTGTACACTCTAAGAATTGATGTACCTACTACTACTGATGTATCGATGGGGCTGATTACACTCTAAGAACTTTAGTACCTACTTTAATTAAGTTTAGTAATATGTGAGTGCAATTGTTTGTTGTCCCGAATAAATAAAAATAAAATAAAAGTATACCTTCCGGGGCAGGGTTCGACTGCGTGGCGACGGCGGGCGAGGAGGCGCGGCGGCCGCAGAAGTCGATCCCCTTCGCGGTGGTGGCCTCGCTGCTGGTCGTCTTCCTCGCCTACTGCGGCGTCTCCTCCGTGCTCACGCTCATGGTGCCCTACTACATGCAGGTATTCATGTTCATTTCAATATTTGTCTGAAGATTATAATATAAATAAATATATCAATATTCCGTACATATTCATAGCTCTCTCCATAGCCCGTTGCGCGACTTTAACTAGAATATCACAATAAATAAATATTCCGGACATATCACACACGGTCAACTGATCCCAAACTAGGAATAGCCTGTACTATGGGTACCAGAGACTGATATACATAATAGATATATATTTAACACCCAGACACAGAACAAACATCTGTGTTAGTCACAAATGTTTGTCCAGTGCGGGAATCGAACCCGCGACCTCTAGCGCAGAAGGCAGAGTTACTACCAACTGAGCTATGAGGCCAGTCATCATCATCATCATCATCTCCCTGCCCTTACCCCACTTCATGTGGGGTCGGCCCAGCATGTTTTTCTCTTCCACTCCCCTCTATCAGCCGTCATATCAGTATTAGATAAATAGATAAATTATTTATTTAACACACAAATACTGCACAGACAGAGATAAAAGCAAACGGAAGAAACAACAGTAGGTAACAGTCACAAAAAAAAAAAAAAGCGTAGGTACTTAGTAGGTAGGCAGGCTAACAGTGAAATTTAGATTAATACAAGTAACAATACAACATACACAGGAGAGACAGTTGAGCCATCTAAAGACCGTTACAAACGATTTATAGATAGCCCAACTGATCCAGATCACTAACAGTAAACACATTTACTACAAGAAAGAAAGGCAGGCGCCTAACCCACCTATCAACTGGTGATTCCTACCATTTCGTGTAACGTCTATGCTGCAGTGGCATGGGTCAAAAAGGTCCTATCACAGCTTATTGCTGCTCCGCTGAGGCGTAGCAGCGCTGGTTTTCAGACTGGACCTGTGTGTGTATTCACTCCTTTCTTACTCATGTCGTCTTTCACACAATATATCCATCTTTTCTTTGGTCTACCTCTCCCCTTATATCCTTCCACATTCATATTTAACACTCTTCTAGTCACATGGCATTCTTCCCTCCGCATGACATGCCCATACCACGCTAACCTTTTGCTCTTCAACTTCTCACTCACTGGCGCTACTTTCAAACTTCCTATTCATATTCATAATCAATTGAAAAAAAAGGTTGTCCGAAATATTAACAAACGTCTAAATATAAAAAATACTTTGAGATGTGATCTCTAATATAGATCTTGGCAGTTAATTGTAAATCTTAGGCGACATACGTTACTGAATAACAGTGTATTCTGTATTACAGAATAATAAACTATTATTGAGAGACACAGATTTATTTACAGGACATTGAAGTTTAAGATTATGGGGCTTACTTTTATAATTGTCATATATAAATACAGGTTAGAGTTAAAATACCTAAACTAAAAAAATATTGTCTGCAACTGTCTGTCTGCTTTAGTTTGCTTTTAATTTCTAAAATAATAAAAAATGTTTTCATTATTTTTTCTATAAGTTTTCTAAAACCTCAAATGTTTTCACTCGAAGTAAGCCTGTATCGTACAGTACGATTCACAAATTTTATTTATTTAGAATACAGGACATACATACAGGAATAACATCAGGTTTTTTTTATCCCTAAGGCGATGCCATATGTTATTAGTAGGTACATTATAATAAATAGATAGAATTAAATAGGTACTAATCGAAACATTTCGTTTCTATCACTATCTGTGCAAGTTGTAGGAGTTTCGGTAGGTGATTGAAAAAAATATCCACGCTGTTCGCAGACAAGATATTGAGCAGATAGACAGCGAGTAAATTGATTAAATGAAACTCAGTATGAATAAATAGTAATGTTTGTTGTGATGTTTTCAGGACGAGAAGGCTCCGTTCCCGTTCGTGTACGACCAGCTGGGCTGGACGTGGGCCAAGTACGCCGTCAGCGTCGGCGCCATCTGCGCACTCTGCTCCAGGTACCTCACCGCACGTATATCTAACACTCTAGCTACTGTCCGCGGCTTCGCGTGGTACCTATGGAACTATAAAGTAGCCTTTATGTTATTCCAGACTATAACCTATCTCTGTGCCAAATTCCATTCAAATCCGTTCGGCTGTTTGGGCGTGATTGATCCACAAAAATCCTCACAAACTTTATAATATTAGTAAGACAGTAAGATGGCAACGCGTGCGTGATGCCTCTAATATTGCAAGCGTTCATATGCTACGGTAACCGCTTACCAACACTTTAATACTTTTAATACATTGATTCTTTGACCTACGATCTCTGACCTAATACAGGATGACCAAGAATCAATAACACGACAAGCAAGCGACTGATTTAAATAAAAGAAATACCAAAATTTTCGAATCACCGGGACTCGAACCCGCATCTTCAATATCTTTGAAAAGATAGAGTCCTATTCCTAGAATAGCATAAAGGCTCCAGATACCACGCGAGCAAAGCCGCGGGTGCAAGTT
The DNA here is from genome assembly GCA_947579855.1 of Anticlea derivata. Classification (NCBI taxonomy): domain Eukaryota; kingdom Metazoa; phylum Arthropoda; class Insecta; order Lepidoptera; family Geometridae; genus Anticlea; species Anticlea derivata. The sequence goes on from OX388269.1 coordinate 11,915,594, forward strand.
AGTACTCCTTTATCTTCGACAGGTATTATTTTTAACTAATTGTGTTTTGTTTGTTAGTCTTCTAGGCGCAGTGTTCCCGTTACCGCGCATCATCTACGCGATGTCGTCGGACGGGCTGCTGTTCAAGTTCCTGGGCGCCGTCAGCGAGCGCTTCCAGACGCCGCTGGTGGGCACCATCATCGCGGGCTTGTTCACCGGTGAGTCGCTCCCTCCCTCCATCACTTTGAACGTCTTAGAAACTAGGTGAAGCTATGCCTGTTCCTCGCGACCAAGCCTACAAGAATCAGGCAACAAACACGGCGCGCGTGCCTAGCATTTTTTTCGATGATCCTTTTTCACTAAATGGAATTTAAAGCTTCAGTGTGGTGCCGATCGAACTAGGTGAGGCTCAAATGAAAACTAATCTAATTATAATCTCTAATAAATAAGAGCTTATAAAAATGTGAAAAAAAGAAGACAAATTAGGAGGTAGTAGGGCATAGCGAGATTTTCTCGTTCTAAATTGGAGCAGCCCGCTTGGGGAGGTACCTCCGCCTTACAGAAGATCGCAGCCAAATAACATTATTTGTTTCAAATAGTGTTGTGTTCCTGCGGTGAGTAAGGTTGCCAGAGCTCTTTAGGGGGAGGGGGTTCGGGGTTGGCAACGCGTGCGTGATGCTTCTGGTATTGCAAGCGCTCATAGGCTACGGTAACCGCTTACTAACAGGTGGGCCGTATGTTTGTTTGCCATCTCAGTTGAATAAAAAAAAAAAAAAAATATGTGAGCTTCAACAAATGATCTAAGGGCAGCACACGCTACACATGATGAAATATGTACCTAATGCTTATATATTACTTATTAGCAACTTTTTATACAATGTATATTATACCTAATTCTTATTTTTATGTGACATGTACAAATTTTTTATGAAATAAATGAAAATGAATATAAATATTACTTAAACTACTGTTCTAACAATCGTGAAAGAAAGTCAGATTATACATTTATTTCGGACTTCATAATAAGTATATTAGCGAACAAAATTATTATTTTTTAAATATTGATGTTTAACAAATTAGCTGTGTTTGGTATTTTACCATCTTTATAACTATTGCTTGGCCCGCGACATGGCGCGCGTAGTACCTTGATAAAAATTTGCGTATATGCTATTCTAGGTAAATAATTCTATCTATTTTTGTTTATTTATGTTTCTAATATTGTTTGAAATTGTTTAACTACACTCGAGAGCATAGAAATCGCACATAGCGGAATTTTCCTACATTTTAATTTCGACCCTTATTTTTTTTTAAATTAATGTGATGTTGCAAATATAACTTAAATTAAATTGAAGTACACACTGTTAGCTTCCTAAAAACACAAAATGTCTAGCCTTGACCTTCGAAATCATAACAGTGGCAACTAAACAATAGAATGGCCTAAATTAGCTCGTTTCAGGTAGCTCGGTTTGTGGGACTTTAAGCAGGTATAAAACGATAAGGGATGATTGAAATTACATCATTTGCATACCAACTCCCAGGCAGAAAGGTCCTTTAACGAATACGTCATCTCTCTAAACAAGAAAATGGATACCACACCAGAAGCAGCGTCTCAAGTGGTTGCACTTATCGAAGCTGGACAGAACCAAAGTCAAGTGGCTCGTCAATTAAATTTGAGCAGATATGCTGTTCGACGTGTATACCAGCGATATCAGCAAACTGGTGGCTATACCAGGCGACCAGGAACAGGCCGAAAACGTGCGACAACACAGCGCGATGACCGTTTCCTTGTGAATACATCACTACGAAATCGCCGGTTGAATGCAGTTCAACTCGGACAGCAGCTCCAGGAAGTTAGAGAAGTGGAAGTCAGTCGGTGGACCGTTAGAAGAAGACTAGCCGAAGGAGGTCTGACAGCGCACAGACCAGCAACTGGCCCAAAATTGACCCCAGCGCACAGACAAGCACGCCTTCAGTTTGCTCGAAATCACGTTAATTGGACTATGGATCAATGGCAGGCAGTCCTCTTCTCCGACGAGTGCAGGATGTGCCTTCATGGTAACGACGGACGAGGTAGAGTCTACCGAAGATCTGGTGAGCGTTTTGCTCAATGTTGCATCTCCGAACGGGTCGCATACGGCGGTGGTTCGTGTATGTTCTGGGGAGGCATTTCTCTGGAAGCGAAAACCGAACTTGTCTTCATCACAGGGCCCGATACCGACCGTCGATCGGGTGGATTGACTTCCCAACGTTACGTTGAGGAGATCCTGGAAGAACATGTTGTGCCCTTTTCTGGATTTATCGGCGAAAACTTCGTTTTTATGCAGGATAACGCTAGACCACACACCGCTGCTATAGTACGCCAGTACTTGGAGGAGGTTGAACTACTCGTTATGGCGTGGCCTGCTCGAAGCCCAGATCTCAATCCCATTGAGCACTTATGGGACGAACTAAAGAAACGAGTAAGAGCTAGAAACGCAGCGCCTACGAGTCTCAGAGAGCTCCAAACCGCGATCAAGGAAGAATGGGACAGCATACCGCAGGATTTCGTAAAAAAATTGATTTCTTCAATGAAACAGCGAATGGAAGCTGTTATTCAGGCTAGGGGAGGCAATACCTCGTATTAATAAATCGATACATTCACAAATTTATTGTTTTTTTAACCTTTTATACCTGCTCAAAGTCCCACAAACAGCGCTACTTGAAACGAGCTAATTTAGGCCATTCTATTGTTTAGTTGCCACTGTTATGATTTCGAAGGTCAAGGCTAGACATTTTGTGTTTTTAGGAAGCTAACAGTGTGTACTTCAATTTAATTTAAGTTATTTTTGCAACATCACATTAATTTAAAAAAAAATAAGCGTCGAAATTAAAATGTTGGAAAATTCCGCTATGTGCGATTTCTATGCTCTCGAGTGTATGTTAATTGTGTGTGTCTATGGTGCCAAATATTTTTTTTATCTATCTATTAGAAATATCATCGATATCGGTTTAGCTGTTACGGCGTGATTAAACAACAAACATCCAAACACCCTCACAAACTCTTGCATTTATAATATTAGTAGGATTTCTAAACTTACGAGTAAAAGAAGTTCGGACATCAAAATTGCTTTCAGTGAAAAATTTCGATTTTCCAACAGTCGTAGAACAAACTTTATTGCCAATTGGATGTAAATTAAGCCCCTTTTGAGATAGCATACATATTATGCATGCTGTGTTTGCCTGTTATTGGTTTCTCATGTAGCTTAAGACATTTTGTTTCCAATCATAACCATGTACTCATGTGTAAACTGTTGGCAAACCTAATAAATAAAATAAAATAAAAAATAAAAAAATTATGAATCACCGGGATTGTTGGATATGGAAACAGAGGGTTCCGGAGGAACACTTCTACAGTACAGTACTGGCACATATTGACAATTATATGGGGAGGAAACAAAACAGCTGAAAAATTGACTTTAAACTATTATCTTTCCAGGTATATTGGCGATGTTATTCGAGTTGGAACAGCTGATTCACATGATGTCTATCGGCACTCTGCTCGCCTACTCTATGGTCGCGTCTTGCGTTCTGCTACTCAGGTAAAACTCCATTACATTCCTCCATTGAGAAATTATAGATTGGCCTTACAAACTTTCAACCCCTATCACCCCATTCAAGATTATTTTTTGAGACAAAAAAGATATATTCTTCACCAAGATATAATCTATCTCCTTACCAACTTCATTACGATCCGTTCAGCCGTTTAGTCGTGGTGATGTAACGAACCATCAAACAAACTAATCAACAGACAGAGTTACTTTCTCATTTATAATATTAGCATGGATACCTTTTTCTGTAAAATTATACAAGGTGATTCAAAACATGTACACCATCCTGAAAGGTATACCATTCTATTAACAAGAAGAAAGAACTTAGACGAAAAAAAATAATATTTAAAAAAAAACACTTATTTCCCAACCTTTCTCAAATTACCTGTTTTTGGTATTTTTATAAACTTTACAACTAATTACTAAACGTACGAGAAGTTCGGCATCGAGATTGCTACCTAAAACAGCTGATTTTTACATAGAGTTTGTTCAATGATAAATGTCGAATTTCCAAAACTCCTAGAACAAACTTTATTGCCTATTGGAGGTAGAATATGTTGTAGTATGTAACCTTCTTGTAGGTAATCAAAACTAGATTTAAAAAAGGTGACAATTATTAGAAGATCTAAAAGAAACAGAGTGGGTGTCAACATGTGAAAATTCTGAATAATTATTTTTTTTCCTGAGCTTTGCGACCTTTTATTTCAACAGAATAAGCCCCTTTCGGGATAGCACACATATTATAAATCACCTTGTATGTTGTAAGGGTAAATAAGTTTTAATTAACAGATACGAGAGAACAAAAAGCAAGACAGTGGAGCCACTGGACTGGTCGCTGCGTCACGCGGCGCGGCAGCTGCTTAACGCCGACCGACACGACCTGCCGACACGACTCAGCTCCGGGATCGTGTCGGTGCTTGTCACTTTGTATGGTTAGTTATATCGAAATTTCACGAACAGTTCTTCACGTTAGGTTATGTTGTGAGCAACATAAACAAGTACCACAATCGTTTTGCCGAATGTAGGTAATGAATGAACTCTGATTACCCTTCCAAAAATGTTATTCATTTCCACAGGTGTATGGTGTTTCATCACCATGTATATAATCAACGACCACATGGAGGCTATACTAGCGCTGCACCCGGGTACGACCACAGCGCTCGCGGTCTCCGGCACACTGGTCATTTCTACATTATACGTAATCTCAAAACAACCTGTTTCTGAGAAGAAATTGGCTTTTTCCGTGAGTTAAAGTTATACATTATTTGTTTTAAATAGTTACGACTGTGTTACTGCGGTGAGTAAGGTTGCCAGAGCTCTTTAAGGGGTTCGGGGTCGGCAACGCGTGCGTGATGCCTCTGGTTTGGCAAGTGTTTTTCGACTACGGTAACCATTTACTAGTAGGTGGGCCGTATGCCTGCTTGCCACCTAAGTAGCATACATAAATAACAATGTATCCCCCTATATTATTACTCTCTCTAGCCCCAAAGGTTTGCTGGATGATAGCGGCGTAGCTGGTACCGCATTGCGATTCAAGGCGAAGATGCGGGTTCGAATCCCTCCTGTTCGAAAATTTTGGGTATCATTTAATTAAATATTGTTCTGTATACGTATGTTTCTGAGCGTGGTATGGGCATGTCATGCGGAGGGAAGAATGCCATGTGACTAGAAGAGTGTTAAATATGAATGTGGAAGGATATAAGGGGAGAGGTAGACCAAAGAAAAGATGGATAGATTGTGTGGAAGACGACATGAGTAAGAAAGGAGTGAATACTGACATGACGGTTGATAGAGGGGAGTGGAAGAGAAAAACATGTTGTGTCGACCCCACATGAAGTGGGATAAGGGCAGGGAGATGATACATATGTTTCTGAAATAAAGAAATAAAGAGAGAGAGAGAAAAATGCATATCTGTTCGAGACGTCTGTGTTCTCGCTTCATTTGTTGAAGCTTACATTTGTCATTTTTTTTCACATTTTTATAAGCTCTTATTTATTAGAGATTATAATTAGATTACTTTTCTTTTGAGCCTCACCTAGTTCGATCGGCACCACACTGAAGCTTTAAATTACATTTTGTGAAAAAGGATCATTGAAAAAAATGATAGGCACGCGCGCCGTGTTTGTTGCCTGATTCTTCTAGGCTTGGTCGCGAGGAACAGGCGTATCTTCACCTAGTTTCTAAGACGTTTCAATATGATCCTAGTGATTTTATTGAAATAAATGCCTTTTGACTTTTTTTTTTACTTTTGCTTAATCTGTGTGCATGGTTGTGCGCAGGTGCCGCTGGTGCCGTGGCTGCCGGGGCTCAGCATCCTCATCAACGTGTACCTCATGCTGAACCTCGACTACATGACCTGGGTGCGCTTCGCCGTCTGGATCGCTGCAGGTATGCCTCTCTTGAGCTTTCGTAAAGTATATAACGATGTGGCCCCGGCTTAAGAATTCGCCCCTCCAATACTACATGGTGATGTTGTAAGAGGCGACTAAGGGAAAAAGCTAGGGGATGGGCAGCAGCGTTTCCTATCAACAATAGCTTTTTCTCCGCCATACTAGGATCCCCTGCGTTGTGGGTATCAGATACTACGAGTACCATAGTTCCACAACACACAGACCTGGAACAAATATTTCTAGATAAAGATAAATTGATTTGCTTGAACATAATGTTTTTTTTTTTTTTATACTACTGAAGTGGCAAACAAGCATACGGCCCACCTGTTGGCAAGCGGTTACCGTAGCCTATGAGCGCTTGCAATACCAGAGGCATCGCGCACGCGTTGCCGACCCCGAACCCCCTCCCCCCCGTAAAGAGCTCTGGCAACCTTACTCATCGCAGGAACATAACACTATTTGAAACAAATAATGTTATTTGGCTGCGATCTTTTGTAAGGCGGAGGTACCTCCCCACACGGGCTGCTCCAATTCAGAACGAGAAAATCTCGCTGTGCCCTACCTCCTCCTACTAATAATGTAGATCATGCAAACATTTGTCCCGCGGTGGGAATCGAATCAGCCCCCTTGCGTCTCGTCTCACTCGCCCGCTACGCCACCGACGTCCTCAAATCCCCCCAAATGATTGTTCGGGTGCAAGCTGTACAAGGTCGGTTGCGCTGGAAATCTGTGGGGGAGGCCTATGTTCAGCAATGGACGTCCTACGGCTGACGTGATATTGATGAAACTATATACAGATTACCAAAGATAATATAGTAGAAATGATAATACTTTTTGGCCGTGGTGGCTCCGGCTGAAGTATACGCCCCACCATATCTACCTATCCGCGGATGTCGTAAGAGGCGACTAAGGGTAAAAAGCTAGGGGATGGGCAGCAGCGTCCCTCATTTTAACAACGATAGCTCTAACTGCGCTCGCCAACCCGCATGCCCAGCGTGGTGAGTATGGGCAAATCCCCCCACATGATAAGGAATTCGCTCTGGGGGGGAGGCCTTGTTCAGCAGTGGACGTCGTACGGCTGAAATGATGATGATGATAATACTTAACACAGTACTTACGGATGCTAGTGTGAGGAAAGACACTTCCTACGGATAACCTGTATCGGGAAATGTGTATGTATAATGGCCGCACTAATAAATAAATAAAAGAGACGTTTCATCAATATATGGAACCTGGGCCTGCACTGTGTACACTACTCTAAAATATGGCTAAGCAATAAAGTAAACGTATTTTATTGGTGATTTTATTTAAATTGACTTCGTTCTAAGGTACATTAAGATTTTCTTCGACAAAGAGAGCAACACACAGCGCTACAAAAATATGACGAATGGACGTGCGTGAAATGTCATTTTGACAACCTACATTTGTCTGACAAAACAAAAACATCAAATCAAACAACATGACATGAAAAATATGTCAACTTCATGTCAAACGCCAATTATAAACCAACATGGCGGCTTTCAAATAGTGTTCACATAGTAAAAAACTTACCAGAAGAACTATTCTTGTACCATCGCATTTTTTCTTTAAATTTATGAAATTGTATTTTTCTTGTAAGCTCCTATTTTTCCTAATTTTTCTATGTAGTGTACATGTACCAGGCCCAGAATGAAATGGCTCCTTTCATTATTTTTAAAATGATGCCATATTTCATGATATGTGTTATTTTATATTGAAACAAAAACCTTTTACTAGTCCTCATACTTCATCAGCGTTTCCGAAACAAACGTATACACGACTTTGTGGGCGTCTCTCGCCCACATCAGGTCCAAATGATTGTACCGGGGATCCTCCAAAACTTTCCACTCTGCCAAATTCGGTAGCTGATCGTGCAGTAACTGGGCGTCAGCAAGCGTCGACACCCGGTCGTTCTTACCGCTGACAGACACAACACGCATTGTCACCTTCTTCAAATCGTACGGCGGCGGTACCGCGGCACCGTAAACTTCATAATTCTTCCCCGTCCCATAGTCATAAGCTGCGAAAGACTCTGTGTAACCAATCTGACTGTAATGTATCAGGTTCTTCATAGAAGTACCAGCTGGAAAATGGCCCATGATGACATTAAAAAAGCTCTGTTCTATAGAGTCTTTGTTCGGCCCTATTAGGGGATTAAAGACAGCCCCGTAGCAGAAATCATAACCTATATCCAACTGCGTACATAACGTATTCATTAAAGCTTTCGACGTAGAGTAGAATCCACCGACTTCGTTCATTAACTTTGAGATGTCATTGAGGAATGTGCCGAGTAGTATCCAGAATCGCATAGGTCCGATTGTGTTGTGCAGAAACGCGATAGGCGCTAGGGCTACGAACACTTTGACTTTATCGTTGTATTCGGGTCTTGTCGCTCCCAGCACATAGCCCATCGTGGAACCTTCAGAGAAGCCGATCATACTGAGCTTAGTCTGCCCGGTAGCGTTCAAAACGTAGTCCATATTCGCTTTTAGGTCGTGCTTCCCCAACTCGTGGGCGCTGTAGTCCCAGAACTGAGCGTCTATGTCTGGATCGAGAGTTTTGTGCCTCCTTGAGTATCTGGAGCCTCTGTGGTTGAGCAGCCAAACATCGTAGCCTTCGTTAGCGAGTATTATAGCCAAGGATTGATTTCCTCTGAGGATCCATCCGTCTGCAGAGTCGAAAAGTCCATGAATCAACAGCACAGGTCGATTCTTATCCCCAGGCAAGTTGAATAGGGTCAAATTATAACCGTCTTCCGTTATAACGTGATGCACTGTAGCTGGGTGGTAATACTTTGCGGCCATTTGGGGAAAATCGTACAAGCCGTCTTCCGGGATGTTCCTCAAAGTTCGTTGGAGCTCTGATGGGGATAAAGACGATACTCGCTGAATAACTAGTAAAGTTATCACTGTATCGAGTAGAAACATACTATGTGGCCAACTAGATGGAGTGACGATCGATTTGCTGGGAGCACTTGGTCTTACCTAGTTGGGACTGAAAAGTGCTCTAGTCGAGAAGGTACTGGGTATTGTAATCACCGAATGAAATGAACTAGCTTTTATAAAATTCCTTATCAAAAAGGCTGTGCGTACAAGTTACTAAATTTAGCTCTTGTGTGCGACTATCATAGAACACATAATGGTTGTACCATCCGAGATGATTTGGGATATGCCCGCATGGTGTCAAGGTCTAGCTCAAACTAAATTAACTAAGTAGATAACTGACGTTAATCATTATTACTCAACTGGTGTTGACTTATAATGATTAACTAATTTACTCGTTCGTAAATTATCCTAGGCTACTGTTGGAGGTGCTTTGACTTGCCATCCTTGGGTTAAAATTGTTGTTCGCCAAAAGATACTTCGATTCGACAAATGAAATTTCAATGACGGAAAAGTTGAGAAGGAGATAATAGGTTAGCGTGGTATGGGCATGTCATGAGGAGTGATGAAAGTCAACAGGAACAGCGTTAGGTATGAATGTGGATTGATATAGGTAAGAGTAGAGGAAGGACAAAGAAAAGATGTTTGGATTGTATTTTATTTTATTTTTATTTATTCAGGACAACAAACAATTACACTTAAAAATTACATAACAATCTTAAAGAATAGGTGGTTCTTAAAGTATAATCAGCCCCGTTGTCCACAAATTAGGGTATACTTAAAAAGGGCGTTGTGTAAGAGTGTGACATATTAGTAGGTAGGTATAAGACTACAATGTTTGACGATAGGCTAACAAAATATAGTGAGTGATGTGAACGCATCATTCATAACAATATACCAAGAGTACACTTCGTATATTGCTACCTCAACCCAAACTCAAAAAACCAGACATGATAATCTGGTTATTTGCTTTCCTAAACGAGGCGGGTGAGCTTGCAAAAAATTCAACTTCCATGAATGTATTATAGACGACATGAGTAAGAAAGAAGTGAGTGCGGAGATGACGGCTAACAGAGAGAGTGGAAGAGGAAAACATGTTATGCCGGCCCCACATAAAGCTAAGGCAGGAAGATGATGATGAAACGCTAATAATAAATGTTTATTGCTCTCCAAATTTACCCAAGTGGTTATTTCCAATGCGTTGTTTATCTATTCACCACAAAATTGAAAATACGAGAAAAAAGATAAGGCTATATTTAGACAATGTTTGTAAATGGTTTTTATTGCAGATGCTTTTATAGCTGTAATTAATAAAGTTATTGCAGTTGTAAATTTGTGGACACATTGGCTCCTATTACGCTAGAAACGTATTACGAGGTCAAAATCGCGTTTATCGGCATGCGCGTGAGCAGTGTCACGCATAACATTTTACTGTCACATCAAGATATATATATATATATATTAGTTGATTCATAATATATATGCTATCACGAAATGGGCTTATTCTACATCCAATTGGCAATCAAGTTAGTTCTTCGAATATTAGATATTCAACATTCGTATATCGTGATGTTCAATATGTTTAAAAAACTCTATGTAAAAATCTGCTGTTTTGGGGGCAAATCGGTTCAAACTCAATTAATCAGCTGTTTTAGGTAGCAATCTTGATGTCGAACTTCCTGTACGTTTAGATATTAGTTCTAAAGATGATAAAAATACCAATAACAGCTAATATGAGAAAGTTTGTGCAAAAAAAATATCAAAAAAACAAAATAAAAATATTGATGTTTTTTTCGCTAATATTTTTTCTTTTCGTTGATAGAATAACCCCCTTTCGGAATGGTATACATGTTATGAATCACCTTGTATGCTATTCTATGTAAAGAACTCTATTTATTCCAAGTTTGATCAAAATCGTCACAAACATTCAAACATCCACACAAACTTACACGTTTATTATATTAGTAGAAAGTATAATAGGATAATAATAAACACACCAGTTCACACATTAGTCCTGACTCCACACTGGGAACTCTGTGCCGTGACCCGAAACAAATTTATGTCTCACCGCTGCTGGATCGAACCTGCAACCCTCCCGGTGTGCCACTGAGTTCGTTATGTATATATTCTCTATAGCGACTTTGTCTTTTTTGTCACATTGTTCGCGTATTTGAGTTTTCTACTATCATTTATACCTAATTCGCTAGACCAACGTCTTTTTAACTATATTCCTCCAAAACACCTAACACTTCCGGCACCAGCACCTTGTACGATGACCGTCCCAACACGAAGTCTAAGTGGTTAAAGTTGGACCGCTTCAAAACTATATTCTTCACTACATTTGGCAACTGCTTTCTCAGCAACCTCACGTCTTCTTGCGTCGAAATCCTGTCATTCTGCGCCGTAAATATTGCCACTTTCATCGTCACCTTGTTGAGTGGAAAAACAGGGGGTTCCTTAGTCCCATACACAGCAACATTCTTACTTGTACCATAGTCATAATCTGCGAAGATTTTGCGGTTCCCGATTTGCGCGAAATGGTTTAAGTTTTTTCTTGAAGTCCCCGCTGGGAAGTGTCCCATTAAAATAGGTAGAAAGCTTGGCTCCAAGTCATTTTTATTAAAGCCAATCATGGGAAATATCCCGAGCATTACACAGAGATCGTAACCTATCTTCATAGAGCACATACTCGTGAGGAAGGATCTGAAAGGCGAGTTGAAGCCAATGAACTCTTCAGTGTTTGTGCTTCGTAAGCCCTTATTGATATGTGGAGCTAAGGCTATCACTGTAGACATGTATTGCTTGGCGTTGTGTAGGTAGCACGCCGGCGCAATAGATATGCACACGTTGATCCTGTCGTTGTACTCCGGAATGGTCGCTCCCAGGATGAAAGTTGACGTAGATCCTTCCGAATAACCGATCAGACTTATTTTCGCCGTAGTTTGTTCTTGTATAAAGTCTATCGCGGCTGGCAGATCTATTTTACCGAATTCCGTCATGCTGAAATTCCAAAATGCATTGTCCGTATCAGGGTTAAGGGTTTTATGTCTTCGAGAGTATCTATTCCCTCGGTGGTTGATGGCCCAGACGTCATAACCACTTCTCGCTATCATGATCCCTAGGGAACGGTTGCCTCGGAGTATAAAATCGTCGCTTGTGTCGATAGCTCCGTGGACTAGTAGGACCGGTCTGTTCCTGTCTCCTACCATACGGAACAGTTTGAGGATGTATCCGTCTTTCGTGATGACGTCGTATTCTTCTGTTCTTTGACCGTACTTGGTGGCCAGGCCGGTGAAGTTGAGCCTACCATCTTCAGGGAGGGCAACTTCTGCGTACGCGCTGCAGATAATGACGAATGTCAGTATTTCCGTAAACATTTTGAGGTGTCGCGGTCTAAGTTTAGAATGAAGGGATTTCGATTGAGTCACATGTTTTATATTAAGCGGTTTTTGTGTTATTTTTGCACCCGCTTGACTCGAGCGGGTTCAGTCTACCGATTTGTGAGATAATTTTAAATGGGACTGCGCGGATCGAATGCGGTCAGTGATCCGCTGTTCTGACGCACAACCTCCCAAATATTCCTATGGTGGCTTCTATATACAGGGCGGGGCAAATGGGGCCTCAAGGTTTTGCCTTAAATCAACATTAGGTGAATTTGAAGGAAAAATTAAATGTATTTTGGATTTTTGGAGAAGGCAGGTAGCCTTCTCCAAAAAAATTCTTCTTCAAAATCCAAAATACATTTAAGCATTTGTTAAAAAAAGTACATAAAAAAAATATAATTTAGCCTGAATCGACTTAATTCTAATCATAAGAAAATTTTCCAAAGTTTTTGCTAAATCTTAAGATTTAATTTGGTATGTTACCAAATGAAATTCCATGCAAGCGCACGCTGTACCAAAAATATACGAAAACAGTTCTTTTTTTTAACAAAAATGCAGTTCTTTTATTCCATTGCTGTCCAAATATTTCTTAAGAACAAAAACTTCTTAGTATAAAAGAAGAGGTACCACCCTTGATGTCCCAATATTTTGCACCACCTGTATAGCTATCTCTACGTTAACCAAAATAAAGTAGGGTACGTAAGCTGGTGTTTTCTTTTCCTTCTTGTGACAGACAAACAAAATATATTTGTTATTTTTTCTCAAGGAAATTGCCGAAAGGAAACAAACAAGGCTCATAATTTTTATTCAGTTGTCAATCAATTTTTTGAGTGGAAAAACTTATAGTTTTACTACTTTAGATAATTTTGTTTATTCATTATCTTATGACGTCTTTGCGATGTTCATCTTTCAGTAGAGCATTAGGTAATATTTGTTTATTTTTTTGCCATTGTTTGCACGCGAGGACAAGAACCGGCAGGGTGTAAAAGCTCTATATGAAAAATATAAAAGATATTCTTTAAATTATTAAAATAAATTACAATAAATATAATATTATATCAAACATTGTAGGTACACGAACCTCCCTCTATAATCACGTCTCTCTAGCCTCAAAGGTTTGCTGGAAGAAAACTCTTTTTAGGGTTAAGCTCGCCTTTGTTATGTACAAATGTACCTTTCTTTTTAATTTTTGACCACATACCTAATACACTGTTTTTTTAATCACATTATCAAACACAATAACAGATAATAAAATCCAGGGTCTTTAGCCATTCAGCTACTACCGATTTACATTTGATTTTAGTTAAAGGATAAATGGTGAGGACACTATTTACTTTATTGTAAATATAAGGGCCTAGGAAACAGCTGAAGTTGTTAGAAAAACTTGTGCCAAATGATTTGGCTTTACAGACAGCACCTTTCCTACGCTTGTCTTTCACTAGATTGGGGTTGTAGGTAAGGCGGGAGTGTTGGAGAAGGATAGTCTGCAGGATAAAGTACTGTCTGACCGTGAGGACATCCCATTCTTTATAGAGCTGAGTGGTTGGGAAGCGCCAAGGGAGCCCCGCGCTTGCTTTCAAAACAGATCTTTGGGCTCTTTCTAGCTCTATGAGGTGGGTCTTAGCTGCACCACCCCATGAGGTGATGCAGTAGCCGAAAATGGATTGGCATAGAGCCATACATACCATCTTGACCGTACTGCGGTCAGCTACATGCTTTAGCTCTCTAAAAATGTAAATCAACTTGCGCATTCTAGCAACTAGCATGTTGATATGGCTTTTGAACGAGAGTGTTTGGTCAATGATAACGCCCAGATATTTTGTGGTTTCTGTTCGTTGAATTGTTGGGCTCTTCTGTAAGTCAGAGGTACCTCCCAGGCGGGCTGCTCAAATTTAGAGCGGGAAAATCTCGCTGTGCCCGACCCCCTCCTAAAATTTAATCATCATTATTAAGGTGAGGGTTAAATTGTTTTATGATTTTTGAATTGTTTTTTCTCAATAACCGCAAAACGCACAGTTTTGATTTTTATGACAAATAAAACTTGAGCATTTTATTTACCTAAATCCAAGACAGAAACGCGATTGGTAAAACATTTCTCGATAGATTTATTTTTTAAAGTTGGGTCCTCTGCAACAGTTTTTCGAAAAAACTCTGAGACTTTCTAACAAAAATAACTTTTTTTTAAATATTGTGTTAGACAATAGCATTGGGTACCTAAATCCAAGACACTTTAAAAAAATACATACGTTTTAAGATAATCGATATTTTCTTATATGTCGCTTACGTCGATTACTTTCGAGCGCCTTCTAACGCTTGCTATCTCTTTCCGCATTCAATTATAGTACATAGCGCTGTCACTTTCTTCACTCCGCCCACTAGACAGTTTATTTTGATTTCTGTATCGCCTTAATTATGATTTTTCGTTCCAGGTCTCATAATCTACTTCACATACGGCGCCTGGCACAGCTCCGAGCGCCGTCGCACCCACGACTCTGTCCAACTGGCGGACCTCCACAACGACAGCCAGACGGGGCTGCTCGCGCACAACCCTCTCTCTCACACGCTCGGCTGACCCGCGCTGAGGGAGGGAGACAGAGATACCCAGGACTTGAGGAGCATCAGCGGTGTGATCAGCCCCAGCGGTACGGTCGTCTCTTTCGTGTCTAGCATTTAGTGATTGAAAGTACTTATCTTTAGTTTGTAAGTAATGTCAGATTTTATAATCGCGCTTTTATTCTACAAGCTGATTCATAATTATGTATACTATCCTGAAAAGGACAAAATCAGTCAATTTTTTTTTTAAATTATGCTTTATCTAAGTGGCTAGTGGATGAGCCCATTGACCAAAGGGCTGGTGCTTACCTCGGACAAAGGATCAGTATAGCGATCCAACGAGGTAACGTCGCCAGCCTTTTGGGCACACTGCCTGTGGTTGGTGATCTGAACTCTGTTTTCTACTTGTAGTTGTAAAATAGAGTTCATTCCTAGAATTGATTTAGCTTAATTTGTCATTTTATTATGTGTTTGATAATGTGATTTAAAAAACAGTGTATTAGGTATGTGGTCATTATTTATTGTAATGTATTTTTATAATTAAAAGAATATCTTTTATATTTTTCATGATCGCAAAAACTGTAAATATTGATTTATATCAATCATATAATTATGTATGAATAATATCCTATAAATGTTCGACCCAGACGGGACTTTAACCCGCAACCTTCCCCTAAATACGGGGATGCTGTAACCAACTAAGCTACGGAGCCACTTCCCGTCCGTGCGAAAATGTTTAGGACTTCCAATCGGCTCAAATTAAAAAAAACATAGTATACCTGTACTGTGGGTTAGAAAATATAAAAAATATTAAAAATTTATGAATAATTTTCGTTTTATGGCCTTTGCCCACTACAACATATCATACCACGACCGTGCTATGAACGTATCAGACACGTAAATGACACGCCAAGACACGACTGTGCTCACTAGAACGTATCATTATATTCTCTTCGTGAATTCGCTGTCGGTCCGGTCACGGCACGCTACGGTGTTAGTCGGTGACGGAACGTTCTAGTGGGCATTGTTTCATATTAATTTATACAAAGAATATTTTTTTGCACGTGCCGATACGGTTACGTTTAGAGTATGATCCGTTGTAGTGAGTAATTTTTTTTATGATATCACTGTATAGATCTAATTTTCGCTGTTTTTAGTTTTAAAATGAAAAACTTTACATTTAAGAATCTCGATGAATCGTTCCTTATGTTTCGCCAAAGTATTTTTGTGTATTTATATTTTCTTTTGACATCATTTAATTTAATAATAGTTTGAGTGTTTAAATCATTTTATCATGTCATTTTGAAGTTTCCAATAGAGAAATGGCATTCTCGTTACACTTAAGATCGCGTTCAGACGTGCGATTGTGTTATACTACGCTAAGTAAATAATGCCTGTCTTTTTTGGACGATATTAAAAAAAAATAGGTTAAACTATGTGCAAGAATTATAGGCTGGATAGGGCATTACTTTTTTAGATTAAGTTTAAAATTGACATGTATTTCGTGAGAGTAACTTAACCAGTATTATGAGGATTCGGCTGTGAGACAGCAACATTTCGCTTAAGCTTATGTTTGTTATAATTTGAGTAATGAAGATGTGTAAAAGTTACATGTTAAGTCGGGTTTAACCTTGCTTTGATAATCGCTATATGAGGTGCAAGTTGCGGTTGGTGAATACGAGAAAACAAACAACTAATTAATAAACTTTGGTTTAAATACTAATAATAATAATATTTATAAAAATGCGAAAGTTTGTGAGGATGTTTGGATTTTGGTGGTTCAACGCCGTAACGGCCGAACGCATGTGCATGAAGTTTGGCACAGAGATAGATGATAGTCTGGAATAGCATAAAAGGCTTTTTATCTTCATAGGTACCACGAGCGAAGCCACGATTGGAAGCTAGTTAAAAACAACCATAACGCTAGTATGGCCTTTAGGCCATCATCCCGGTTTATTTTTAAGATTCTAAAGAATGATGATAAGATGATACTTCCTAACCTCTCAAAAGAACCTCTTCTAAAGAATGGTGAAAAGGATGATACTTCCTAACCTCTCAACTCAAATACTATTTTGAAGAGTACCTTCATTCTAAACGTTGCGGGAAGTCGGTGGATGGAAAAGGCGTCATGGCACTCTTTGGGGGAGGCCTATGTCCAGCAGTGGACTTCCACAGGGTGATGATGATGATCCTAGAATTCCTGTATAATTATGCATATTAAAATAATGTTAAGTAGTTTGTACGCGTTGTCAATAAATAAATAAAACGGAATTTTGTGTTATTTTTGTATTTCCACTAAAACGTTAATTAAATTATCTACGACTTCTCATAAAAATCACAGGTTGTTAATCTTTACACCTAAACAATAACTTACATAAACAACAATATCTGGTCTTATTTGTAATAAATGGAAACAAACATAAAACAACTCATTTTGAAATAAATTGTAGTTGAGTAGTTGTATATCGTACACCGTTTGAATACAGTTTTACCCTGCATGCTTCTAAATTGTCTAAAATCTTATTTTTAATAATCTTACAAGCTATCACGATCACACGGCATATCACATAAAATTATTAACAATGGATTGGCATATTACGTAGTCATTCATAATAAAACATAAATAAAATAAATATGTCAAAAATTAAGCACAAAAACAACTTTACGATCTTCCATTTTAGGCATCGTTGTATAAAACTGCCTCAGTTATCTCTAAGTTATATTGAGCCAGAAATAAATAAAATAAAATAAATATTCCGGACATATCAAACACGGTCAACTGATCCCAAACTAGTCATAGCCTGTACTATGGGTACCAGATACTGATATACATAATAGATATATATTTAACACCCAGACACAGAACAAACATGTGTGTTAGTCACAAATGTTTGTCCAGTGCGGGAATCGAACCTGCGACTTCTAGCTCAGAAGGCAGAGTTACCACCACTGAGCTATGAGGCCAGAAATAGAAAGATACTTAATTTTTTCGTCACAAAAAACAAATAGTTGAAGTATAGTATAGTTGATTATATAGCCCATTTCAGGATAGCATACATATTATTATATGTATGCTATCCTGAAATGGGCTTATTTTGCATCCAATTGGCAATAAAGTTTGTAAGACTTTTGGTAACTCGACATGATGAAAAATTTTTTGTTGATAGAATAACGTCCTTTCAGGAAAGAATTATGAATCACCTAAGCATAGGCTTAAAAACTAGATGACAATAATGATGTTAACTCGTACTCCTGTGACCCAAGATACAGGCTTACGCCTAGTTTGGGCCTCGACGACAACTCAAAACTTGGTCTATGAAAACACTGTCTTGTAAAACCTACCAATTATCATGTGTATCATTTTGGCAATAAATTATCTTTATCTTTATGTTTTCTGTGGTAAAAACGTCAAACAGCATCGTTCATATTTCCTCAAAGAACAAGGAACATCCTTTCGCCAATACTGGCCCCGATATTGCCTCTACATTTTAGGGAGGTGTGTAGCTGCTATTAATTGGCAAAGCAACTCACCCAATGCTAGCTTGTCATGTCACTGATTCATTCTTGATCATTCTGTATTCGGTCATTGACCAATGGTGCAATTGCGTAAGCGTAATGGCAATGAAGTTCGTAACTTTGAGGGTAATTTTAACAATCTTAGCAACATTCAAAACATTCTGACTGGCCTCATAGCTCAGTTGGTAGTAACTCTGCCTTCTGCGCTAGAGGTCGCGGGTTCGATTCCCGCGCTGGATGTTTGTTCTGTTAAATATTTATCTATTATTTATATCAGTCTCTGGTACCCATAGTACAGGCTATGCCTAGTTTGGGATCAGATGACCGTGTGTAATATTTATTTATTATTATTTATTTATTCCAAACTTGACAAGGGAAAACTTCAAGACCGTAGCGTCTTCCTTTTCATGTTTGAAAAACTTTATATTTCGCTAAAATTGATAAAATAACCATCATAATTGCAATCTTCATTACCATTTCGCTTACACAATAGCCTGGTTGGTTGAGATATGGTGGCCCTGAAAAGGGCCTATGACCGTCAGTGAAAGAATCAGTGTAGTGAAAGGATTGAAGTGCGTCTCTTAGGTGCAACTTAACCATCAATCACTTTACTAATAGTACGAACTACGTAGCTTTGTAGGTCACCCACTAAAACATTTTTAGGATGTGTTGCTTCCTGAATATTTATACTAACCCTGTACAATCCTACTAGAATTAATAACTATGGGACAAAGTGCACCGACACATAAAATATCGTGTTATCATAAATTATAAATATGCAAACAAAAACAAATGGTACAGTTTGATGTCTGTTAGTTATACAAAATCAACAACTTTAAGCCGTGCTCAGACAGCAAGCGATAATATGACCTGGTTTTATCGTATAAAATTAGTTGCACTGAATAAAGTCAATTTTGAGTTTGACATTTGGAAGCTCAACGATGTTGTAAGCTCTTAAAAGTCAAACTCAAAATTAACTTTATTCAAAAGACAAGGATCTTTTTCAAATAAATTTTAGATGGCATATCGCACATCGTTTGAACACGTCTTCAGGATCTTTCATTTTACGTATAAATGTTATAATTAATTAATTAACAATTATTTTAAACAGATTATGAAACTGACGGCCCTTAAGCTATGTAACTGTAAAAGTGGCTATTAGTAACATCATTCCAAACAAACAATGAAATCAATTAAATAAATGCAAATACACTTTCTACGAACAAAAGTCATTTGAGGCAAAATCTATATTCTCTCATACATAAACTACCTTAACTACATACTTAGCTTATGTCTAAGTTCACCTACACACCAACGGTCAGTTATATGTATTGCATAACAGAGAAAACAAAAAAAAAAGCCCACGATTTTTATCTCCTTGGTAAACAGACTTCATTTTCGGTATTTGATTTTATACATTACCTATGTCATAATCATTGGTTTGCGGCCGGTTTTGGTAACTTTGGTAATGTAATCAAGAAGCGAATGCTTAATCTTTTATTATGGTAGGTAGGTACATACTATAATTGCGAAAGTTAGTGAGGATGTTTGGATGTGTGTGGTTCAATCACGCCGTAACGGCTTAACCGATTTCGGTGAAACGTACATCGAGTTCTTTGCCTAGAATAGTAGGTACCACGCGGGCGCAAGCTAGTGTATAATATAACCACCCGTTTAAATGTGGGTGAACTTGCACTTACATTACTAATTTGAAAATCTATTCTCTCAAAGTCTCACATTTCTTTTCACTTGTACGGACAATTACTAAGAAAGTATGACGCAGTAAGGAATGCTAGAACTTGGTGGTGACCACTTGTCGCTTGTGGTCCGCCGCGTGCCCGTTGCTGGTCGGCAGCGACTTCTGGTTGAGCGTGCTGTTCCGGATTCCGTATATGAAGTAAATGAGGTATCCTGAAATTAAAAACAAAGGAGCCATTTCATTCTGGGCCTGGTCCACGTACACTACATAGAAAAATTAGGAAAAAATTACAAGAAAAATACAATTTCATTAATTTGAAGTCAAATGCGATGGTACAAGAATAGTTCTTGTGGTAAGTTTTTTACTATTTGAACACTATTTGAAGGCCGCCATGTTGGTTTATAATTGGCGTTTGACATGACATTGACATATTTTTCAAGTCATGTTATTTGATTTGATGTTTTTGTTTTGTCAGATAAATGTAGGTTGTCAAAATGACATTTCACGCACATCCATCCGCCATATTTTTGTAGCGCTGTGTGTTGCTCTCTTTGTCGAAGAAAATCTTAATGTACCTTAGAACGAAGTCAATTTAAATAAAATAACCAATTAAATACGTTTACTTTATTGCTTAGCCATATTTTAGAGTAGTGTACACCGTGCAGGCCCAGGCTCCATATATTGATGAAACGTCTCTTTTAGCTAAGAATTTCCCCTCTTCTAGTCGTGTCTATGCTTCAGATTTTATATAATTAAAGAGTAACTAATAGATGGCCACCTCAATCGCTCTATCCGTGCAAAATTTCAGGCATGATAGCACCAATTGTCTGTGAGAATCTAGAAGATCTAGAGAATCTAGAACACCTCAACCTGGTCACTGACCTAATACAGGATGTCCAAGAAAGAATCAGTCAAACGACAGGCAGGGCAAAGCACGGCGGACATGGCCCCGTACCATCAGCTTTGCGATTTTGTTTAGGCGTAGACATACCTAAGTCTCAAAGATTTATGGTTCAAATTCGTGTAGAATAACGCTGTCTTGCGGCGGGCACGCGGGGAGTTGACAATATTCTCGTCAAAGCCACTCGTCGCAACGCCACATCGCCGTGTGGAGACACACTCAAACTTAAAAGGTGTTATTTTCAATAAAATCACTAGGATCACTTTGAGAAACTCATACACTCATAGATTTGTGACAGAATTACCTAAGTGGCACGACTATCGTCGCGTTTCACTCGCTCGTGCAGGGGCGCCTAAGGGTTCCTAGTCGGACTTCAGAACCCTAAAAAGTAAGGTGTGTCCTCACCGATGACGAGCCAGATGATGAACCGCACCCAGGTCTGGTAGTCGAGCTGCGCCATCAGGTACACGTTCATGCACACGCTCAGGTACGGCACCAGCGGCACCAGCGGCACCTGCACGCAATCATCATCATCATCATAGGTTATAATAATGATCTGTGCCCTTCTCTTCATCGCCTGATAGCGGCTGATGGCTTCCGAGGATCAAACCTGCTGTGACGACAGCAGACATTTTATGGCGAGGCTGAAAAGCAGCGTAGCTGAGCCCTCGACCATTTTACCTGTCTACCTACATACATACCAAAACTTGTAAATTACCAATTGTATTTTTATAGCTGTGTGTAGGATTCTTGGTGAATAAATGCCCTTTTATTTATTTTATTTTATTTTTTATTTTATTTTATTTATCATTCCAGACTTCCAGAGACTTACAAAGCGACTTCCTATCGTAGGCATTTCCTCCATCATAAAACGTTGCCATTCTTAAGCCCAAAAAAGTGCGATTGAAACGATTCTATCACAGTTTTGGCGAAAACTAAGCAATTTTTTAACTCATTTGCGTGTGAAATCGACACTTTAATGCCTTAATATCTCTTAAATTAATTAGAGAAAACAATTGAATCTTAAATCAATTACCTATATATGAACTTTAAAACAGTTTTGTGTCAGGTTTTTGGTATTTTACAAAAATGACTACGTATAGGTAAGCTTGGGTAGTCAAAAATGTATTTTTATTTCAATTATCACTAGGATCACTTTAAAACGTATTAGAAATTTCGGTGCAAAACCTGTGCCTCCGT
Organism: Anticlea derivata; assembly: GCA_947579855.1. Lineage (NCBI taxonomy): Eukaryota > Metazoa > Arthropoda > Insecta > Lepidoptera > Geometridae > Anticlea > Anticlea derivata. Next base: position 11,937,702 of record OX388269.1, read on the forward strand.
AAGAAGCCTGGAAGAATCTGTCAACAAACACTGCCTATAAAATTTATCGATTATCCTTTTTACAAAACGGAATGTAGAGTTCCGATGGGATGCTTCGGAGAAGCTATACAAGTGAAAATCAGAAGACATAGGTACCTTAAAAGAGAGGTTCTTGGTGCTGTTCCTCGGTTGGCGGCACAGCACCGCCAGCAGCGCCACCAGCACCGCCGCCAGCGCGCCCGTCGCCACGCCCTCCCCCAGCTGCATCACCACGCACGTCGCTAGCGCCACCACAACTGTCGAGGGAATTCATCAGGTTAAGAAAAGAAATAAAGTAAAATACATACATTTATTTTGGACGCACAAGCACAGCACAAACTAATCAGAAAAGACACTACAGGTTACAAGGAGGTGGGTAAGAAACAAGAAGATTCTAGATCTAGAAGATTCTCATTCTAACTATTATCATCATCATCATCATCATCATCAGCCTGTAGAAGTCCACTGCTGGACATAGGACTCCCCCAAAGAGTTCCATGACGAACGGTCTTGAGCCTTCTCCATCCACCGACTTCCCGCAACCTTCACAATGTCGTCGGTCCATCGGGTGGGGGGCCTTCCAACACTGCGTCGCCCGGTTTGTGGTCACCATTCGAGAACCTTTACTCCCCAACGGTTGTCGGAACTAACTATAAGAAGCCGCTATTAAAAACATTTTCTGGCGAACTATTTATGTGGATGGCTGGATTTTCCATCCCGAAAATATATGTGCGCTATACTAGTGCTCTCAAGCGGTGAAGGAAAACATCGTGAGGAAACCGGCATGTCCTAGAACGTAAAAATTCGAAGACATGTGCCATGTGCACGAAAGAAGCCTCTAAAAGGCGCACTAATCCTTTCACTACACTGATTCTTTCACCGACGGTCATAGGCCTTTTTCAGGGCCGTCATACCTCAACCTGGTCACTGACCTAATACAAAATGACGAAGAAAGAATCAGTGACACGATAAGCAATCTAGACAATAACCCCCTTGTCGCTCTAACAAAGGCTGGCAAGGCAAGCAGAGAGGTAAGCGGTCACTCACATACGATGAGAATGGTGCATTTGGCAATGGTGGAAGAGAGCCAGGTGGGGTACTTGAGGCCGAGCAGGTTGAAGGTCTGCCGCGCGACCGACGCCGCCGTCTGCGGGACCGGCTTCGAGCTTCCGTTTAGCTGGAGAGGACTCTCCTCTTCATACCTGAAAAATAATATTACTTACAATCATACTAGTTTATTGATTCAGGCGTGACTTTGCGGAAGTCCATTCTAAGATGTTAGTGTAGTACAATTCCGCTAATATAATGACCATGGTGGCCCCGGCTGAAGAATAGGCCCCTCCATATCTACCTATCCGCGGATGTCGTAAGAGGTGACTTAGGGAAAAAAGCTACGGGATGGGCAGCAGCGTCCCTCATTTTAACAACGATAGCTCTATCTGCGCTCGCCAACCCGCATGCCCAGCGTGGTGAGTATGGGCAAGTCCCCCCACATGATAAGCAGTTTGCTCTGTCTGTGGGGGAGGCCATGTTCAGCAGTGGACGTCGAACGGCTGAAATGATGATGATGATGATGAATCTATTCCTCATAAGTTCAAAAAACAAACTTAATAAGAATTCGACACGTGTTTCGCCTCTCTACAAGGCATCATCAGGCAGAATTGACTTGCTGTGCGCTGGTAACTCCGAGACGTGTTGCCTCACCGAGCACTGAGCAGAAAATGGCTTTCTGTTCAGAGCTCGGTACCATAATTTGAACGATGCACGACAGTAAAATACGAGTTACATACAAAGCCGAATCGGTGCAATGTTTATTACAAAAGTTATAACGACTACAATTACATTAGAAGCATCCATTGGCTTCATACACAAGTTCAAAATAGCGCAACGGGAGATGTGACGCTCAACGAGAGCAGATTCTATCAGATTTTATCACTTAGCTCTCTGCATAGGTATCATCTATTTGCGAACCTAGACGGCCCGGCGGGCGAGTACCCGTCTAAGATGCAAGTGGTGCGCGTTCGATTCCCGCTGCGGGACAAATGTTTTCATGATCTGCAAATATCTGTACCGGGTCTGGGTGGTGTGTTACCATGGTACTCATAGTTTTTGATATCAAAGACACAGGGAATCTTAGTGTAGGCTCAGGACTTTGTATGTGACTGTTCGATGTTACTTATCTCTATGTCTAAGTATGGGAATTCTTTAAGACACCAACGATTATCTGAGGTGAACATTTTATGAACTAGGGGAGACGCTCTGTACTGTAGATACCTGAGGATCAACACTGAGGTGGCGACGATGGTGTAGGCGAGCAGGGTGCCGATGGACATCATGTCGATCAGCTGGTTCAGGTTGAAGATGGCTGCCATTACAGCTGGAAATAAAAAATCATACAAAAATCATAATAATTGTCGAGTGGGCGGAGTGAAGAAAGTGACAGCGCTATGTACTGTAATTGAATGCGGAAAGAGATAGCAAGCGTTAGAAGGCGCTCGAAAGTAATCGACGTAAGCGAAATGTAAGAAAATATCGATTATCTCAAAAACTAACTATTTTTTTTAAAGTTTCTTGGATTTAGGTACCCAATTCTATTGTCTAACAAAATATTTAAAAAAAAGTTATTTTTGTTAGATAGTCTCAGAGTATTTTCGAAAAAACTGTTGCAGAGCACCCAACTTTAAAAAATAAATCTATCGAGAAAAGTTTTACCAATCGCGTTTCTGTCTTGGATTTACGTAAATAAAATTCTCAAGTTATCTTTGTCATAAAAATCTAAACTGTGCGTTTTGCGGTTATTGAGAAAAAACAATTCAAAAATAATTATAAAATAAATAAACCCTCACCTTAATGATAAGTAGAATGAGAATGTAGAAAGTACAGTATCAAAAGGACGCGAATATAGCACCTAATGTTGAAGACATAACGATCTTACAAACCTGCTAAAAGCCCGCTCAAGAACGTAGCGAGCAGCGGAGTCTTGGTCCTCTTACAGATGGTAGCTAGAGGCCTGAACAGAACGCCATCCGTGCCCATCGCGTACAGAACCCTAGGTAAAGGGAACATGGCTCCCAGGAGGCTGGTGCACAGTGCGAAGATAGCTCCGATTGTGACGATCCATTTGATGACGGGCAGACCCATGACTGTGAACACGTGTGGGAAGGGAGCGTCGGCGTCCTGGAACAGAGGTAGTAAATGATACATTAGTTCGTGGGATAAGACCAGGGTATAGTGGATAGACCCGTCTTTCGGTCATGGGTTCGAATCTCGGTTACCACTAATATTATAAATGCGAAAGTTTGTGACGATGTTTTGTAGTTCAATCGCGCCGTAACGTTTTGATGTAATTATCTTATAAGTAGGAATTATCATAAACGTAGGTAATTATCATTTTACATCTAATATATGAAGAAATAAAGTTTTTTTATGACTTACGGAAATTATTCATTTTTCATTGAAAAACACTATGCAAAAATCTGCTATTGTGGGGTCAAATCAGTTCAAACTCAATTATTATTCAGCTGATTTAGGTAGCAATCGTGAAAAAAGCGGTTATTACCTACCGAAAGACCAAAAACTACTGATTTGAATAAGTTCGAGAAAACACAGATCTTTTAGATTTATTTTGCAAATATTTTTCCTTATTTACAAAATTTTACTTGTGTGATATAGACTAGGTAAGTTGTCTGAAATAAATGAATTTATAATTATACTATATAAATATATTAGTTATATAATGTATACTAGTTACGGAACACGCTGTATACAACAGTTTGTGTATACAGCGTGACTTTCAACATATTGTTTTTTGATAAATTCCTCTTCCAAGGACTACCGGAAGACAGATAGGCCTGAATTAAACAGTCACCTTGCCTCCGTCTGAATTAATTTAAACCACAAAGGTCATCAACGACATGCAGGAAAAAAGATATAAAAACATGGCAAGTAACTACCTAATACGTAGATGTGTGTTGTGAAATTGTTGATTGTTTATCGTCGGATGTTTGGCTCGCTTCGACAAAGCATCTATGAAAAATTGTAAACAAAATTCACGCATTTCACCGTTTTTGTTTAAACAATTTTGGATTTAGCATTCTAGGGATAGGCTGTAGGTAGCTGCTATACCCTATCTGCTGTTTTGGGGGCCAAATCAGTTCAAACTCAATTATTCTGCTGTTTTAGGTAGTAGGTAAACTTGATGTAGAGCTTAACGTATGTACCTTTAATAATTACATAAACCGACTGGTAAAAAGACCAACAACAGCAATTTTTTTTTAAAAAGGACGAGAATAAAATATGTTTTTTTTTGTAATGTTCTTTCTATTTGTTGATAGAATAAGCCCCTTTCGGGATGGTATACATATAATGAGTCACCTTGTATGTATAATATATAGTGAAACTTAGGAAGTAATTATTAAAAATAAATAAAATCAAATAAATATTCCGGACATATTCACACGGTCAACTGATCCCAAACTAGGCATAACCTGTACAATGGGTACCAGAGACTGATATACATAATAGATATATATTTAACACCCAGACACAGTAATTATTAAGTAGGAATTATTAAATAGACAACCTCTAGTAGAATAAAAGTACCTACTCTTTCTTCTAAACAACAAAATTTATTTATTTATTTATTTATTTATTTATTTATTTATTGAGGAAAACCAACAGCTAAAGTTAATTTACATAAATACTACAATAGCATCACAAAGCCAATAACAGGTTTTCGCTAATAGATGTATTATAGCAATATAAATGTGAACGCTTGCTATAACACTACATAAAGCACACCCAGGTTGCATGCTACTACAACTATAACATAATAAAAAAAAGAGAAAGACATATATATATATATACATGTATGTCTTGTATATATACATATATATATATATATATACACAGACACACATACATACATATACATAAACATAACACCCAACTGATCAAAAGAAACAAACAATAAAAATAAAATTAATCACTAAAGAAATGACGGGTTAGGCTCCGCCTTGCCTTGCCAATGCTGCTACTAAATGGATCGATGTCCAACAACCTGCTAAAACAATTAACAGTATCACTCGCTCGCAATACATATGAATTTTGCCTGTAGTTAGTGGAGGCTCCAGGAACCTCAAAGGGAGGATTTTGCCTAAGCACTCTTCGTGGTACATTGATTTGGATTTTTCGAAGTAGATCCGGACAATCAACATCATTAGAAATAATTTTTAAAATGTACAAATAATCAGCAATATCTCGTCTGTTTTTAAGTGGTAGAAAATGGAATTTTTTGCAGAGGTTAGTATAGTTACTAGTATGATATGGGACCTTTACCCTATAGCACAAATATCTCAAGAACCGTCTTTGAATAGCTTCAATACGATCAATATATATACCATAGCATGGGTTCCATACCTGAGACGCATACTCAAGGTGGCTTCTAACAAACGTGCAATATAGTATTTTAAATGTTTTAGCTTCTGTAAAGCTCTTAGAAAGTCGCATGATAAATCCCAATGCTTTTGAAGCTTTACTGATTATTTTATCAATATGGATATCAAAGAGCAATTTAGAGTCATGGTGAACTCCAAGATCGCGTATACTATCGTTTTTCAAAAGTACTTGACCTTGTATGGTGTAGTTTGAAGAAATAATATTAAGCTTACGAGTAAAGGTGATAAAAGAACATTTAGAGGGATTAAGCTCAAGCTTGTTGATGCGACAATATTCTTCTAAACGAATTAAGTCAGCCTGAAGGGCAATCATGTCATTAATGGATGATATAGTAGAAAAAATTTTCATATCATCAGCGAAGCACAGCAGATTTGAAGATTTAAAGCACAAATCAATGTCCGCAACAAAAATTATGAAAAGAAGTGGACCAAGGAGAGAACCTTGCGGAACTCCACTAGGGACAGGAACCCAACTAGATATATAATTATTCAGAACAACAGCCTGGGATCTATTATCAATATAAGATGAGAACCACCTTAGCAAGTCCCCTCGAATTCCTGACTTAAACTGACTAAGATTCAAGGCATTCATTTCGTCAGTTAGTAAGTACTCGTCCATGGTAAAAACATTTGAAGGGTAGTATCTAGAATTAGCCGTAGGTAACCAAACAATTCCACTCAAATTAAAGTCCCCGACCACTAAAAATGCATCAGAAGGGTTAATCGAGGTTACGTGGTTAAGTTTTGTGAGAAAGTTACTCAATTGAGAACTAAATGGCATGCCATTTTGTTGATCACATAAGTAGATTACACAAATATACATATTCACCCACTTTCTCGTATTTGCCTGCTTTAGGCGCACACAAAGCCAAAGATCTTCCGCTGAAGAATTAAAGTGCGGTAGTAGTTTAACTTGTAAGTCCTTACGCGTGGCTATCAGCACTCCACCACCCTTTGATTGGCCAGTAAAACTATAATCGCGGTCGCGACGCCATACTAAGTACCGATCATCAAATACCTCAGAGTTAGATATGCTGTCTAATAACCATGTCTCAGTAAATATTATTATGTCATACGAGCTCAAACAAACCTTACGATAAACCGATTCCGTTTTAGTTCTAAGTCCGCGAACGTTCTGATAATAGATGCATAAATCACGATTATGACCATTAAATGAAACCATTGCAAACAAATAAACATAGCCACAAAGTACGAAACAGTATATTAGTGCTGGAGTAATAATGCAAGTAGTTATGAAAGTGAATTATGTGATTCTCAGACAGTGTGCGAGGGTAGTTTTGTAAAACAACAGACGGGCAATATTCACTAAGCGTGCGAAGTAGATAGCAAACAAATATAAAATGCATATGTATGAGCGAGACAGGTGTATGTGCATATTTTCTAGCATAAAACAGGACAGGACAGGTCATCAGCAAGGCAGAGGTACGTAACATTTTAGGAAGTAGCAGAACTAAAGCACTGGTAATTAGACAGTTTAAAATTGAGTTCGATATGAAGCAATGGTGTTGCCAACATTTTAAACAATCTTGTTTAAATCGTTTTCGTGTCTAATTACTATAACTTTTGAAGAATCGTCACGGCGTACATGGATTTTACCATGCTTTATCCACACGAAGCTGTAGTTCTTGTTTTTAGCAGTAGTTTTAGTAACGGTGAGTAGCCTTTTATGATCCATACTCAGATGGTCGTTGACATACACTCTGCTGGAGGCCCCTTGGAAGCCAATATCCGTCGTGGATAACTTCTTATCAGCACGTGCAGCTGCTATAAAATCTTCTTTAACGTACCGGTTAATAAAACTGACTATTATCAGCTTTTCATTCGAGTTATGCATTGGAACCCTAGATATGTAATTAATCTGGGTTTTAGGCAAAGTGGAATTGACCTTCCGACTGATCTGCTCGACGATTGCAAAGAGGTTTTCGTCCTTCTTAATAGGCACCCCTTTGATCTCAACATTGTTCAGTCTCGATCTTTGTTCATGAGCCGACAACTCAAGCTTGGTCTTCGTTAGTTCATTCTGCAAACTGATAACAGTATCCTCAAGCTTCTCAAGTTTGGTCACCCTGGTCTCCACACCTGTGAGCCTCCCAGTAAGGTCATCCAACTTCTCACTTGTATAGACACAAGTATCTTTAAGGTCAGACAATTCCTGCTTGATCGACTGCATATCATCCTTTAGCCCTGATAAGCTGGACAGCTGGCGTTTCATACCTCGTAGCTCTTTCATTATGGAGTCAAGAGACGCGGGTTCAGCAGAAGAAGCGGGAGCGAGTAAAGCTGGCGACGGTGCTCGACACGTCGGACATCTCCATTGAGCTCTCTTGTCCACTCCATATCTCCTCCAGGTTGTCTCCGATATGTTCGCACAGCCGAAGTCCAGGTGACTTTTACAACTGGAGCATTGCACTCCATCATTGAAGTCAACGTTACAGGTTGCACACTTCATTTCGAGAACTTGAGTCGCAATTAGGTACCGAATAAGTCAAGTTAAAGTAGCACGCACAAGATGTGCCAAAGGTTGGTGTTATATTTATTTATACCGACGGTGGTGCGGACGGAACGTGCGTGTTAGCGGAACGAGTGTTCACACGGGACTGAAAAATAGCGAAAAGACTCACCTGTAGATAATAAGGCAGCATCATAGTCAGCACCGTCGCTATTGTGAAGTACGACACAAAGATCACCACCAAGGACAGTACAATGGACAGTGGTATATCCCTCTTCGGGTTCTTGGCCTCCTCGCCCGTGGTGGCCACGCAGTCGAAGCCGACGAAGCCGAAGAAGCACTTCGCAGCCCCGGCCATGACCCCGGCGACGCCCCACGGCATGAAGCCTCCGGCGCCTGCCTTATCCTGGTACTCCTCTGGAATGTCTTTGAGCTCTATGTACCAGTTGGCTGGGTCACCTGGACGAGAAATGGGGAATTTACCTCAGTTGATTACGATTAGGTGGATAAGTACCAAATGTATGTGAAATTGGTTTGTAGGGTTAGAGGTGTTGATGTCAAATAATGTCCAGTTACACATAAAGATATAATATTCACAAAGACATTTGATACTATGTACAATCAAATAAAAACAAAAACTAAAAGACAAAATCTATAAAATTTTGACATACCTTCTAATTGACAAGTTCTAGATAATTGTAATAATTTAGGTAGGTATATATAAATAATTTAGGTATTTTTTTGTAAAATATATGACTTCAAAATTTGCAGCGCCCTTACAGGGTCTATGCACGTACCTACTTTATGCTAAAAAATACAATCTAAGCTGACTATATACATGGAACATGAATAAATTAAATGAACTATAAAAAACAAAAAATGTTGAACATGCGGCAATGTGCCTAGAGCACTGGCTGCATCCCAAAGAAATTCTTTGCGCAAGGAATAAGCCAGCCCTCTTGTCACCGGAGGCTCTACTAAAGGTGTTTTTTTTAATAAGCTTTTTGGTACTTGGGCCCCATTGGTCCTACGGTTTCTACACCAAGCGGCTTAAATATGTAAGTCTCTGGAGAGGACTGACGAGAGGACCTGTTGTGCACCAAAGCATTATATCCGAAAAATAAATGAGCACACTAACACTAATAACACGTGCTTAAAACGGTTAAGGAAAATATCGTGAGGAAGCCCGCGGCTTAGGGTCCTCCATTCAATTCGGTAGGTGACCTTGGCCGCTACGGATTTCCCCTTTTCCTTGTTTCTTTTGAGTATGAATTAGGTACCTAGGTACATATGCCATGTGTACCGCGTGTGGACACTTCATCATCATACATCATTTACTTGTAAGTGAAGATTAGCGAATGCTTTAATGTTTATCGCCACTCATTGTTGGCATTCAGCGTGTCGTTCACCGTGTCTATGTTTGTTGAAGGAGTTTTATGATAACTGCAGTAGGTACCTACTTACCTCTAAGGTGATTTATATTATGTAAGTATATTATCCCAAAAGGGGCTAATTCTACACCCAATTGGCAGTAATGTTTGTTCTACGACTTTTGGAAATTCGTCATTTTTTCATTGAAAAAACAAAAAAGGTATTACACCACTCCGGGGGGTAAAAGTCTTCCCATCTGACAGCATTGAAACCATTGCGGGATAATAATGTGATTCCGCGGCGGCCGCTAAGGGGATCGGGATGTTTGTTATACATTTTATGAATCACCTTGTACATCAAATCCGTTTTACAATGCGTCTTTCAACAATGTAGATATTATCTCTTGATTCCTATCTATCTGATATCTTGCTAGGCTGACAGAATGCTATGTTTGGTCAGACAACAATGTTTGATATAACAATGAAACAAGTCCTAAAACTGAGTTTTTTGGCCATTATTGTCTCTATCTTTCTCTCTTTTTCTTTTTTTTTGGTCGTGGTAGTTTAGTTAAGTTCCAATTAATAATTACCAATTAATTATTAGTTAATTTATTTCTAATTCTGATTTTATTGTATGATTTTCTATTGACTAATTTGAGATTATTTTGATTTTTGTATTGTGACTAATATCTTTGCATGTCGGCCTCCGACGAAGTATATGACACTATCTCCATAAATGGGGGGAGGGTTCGGCAGGCAACGCATTAGCAATACTCCAGGTGTTGCTAATGTCAATAGGCGACGGTAACCACTTACCATCAGGAGGGCCGTAAGCCTGTTTGCCTCCGTATAACATAAAAAAAAAAAAAAAAATGTAAAAGACCATGTACCTATATATACTATACTTCATGCAAATAAAGCCATTCATTCATTCATTCATTCATTGAGCGGTGTGGTCGCGACAAAAACTATCGTTATCTATAGCTTCAATGAATAAAAAAACTTCTTACCCACCAAAGGCCACCATTTTGACACGAAACGCCGATCGATTGTTTAGCCCATTCCCCTCTTCACTCGGCATTGGTGAATGATGGCCCCTAGACAGGTTTAATGAGGACTTACTCTTGACGGCGCCGGCGATGACGACCACGATGACGGTAATCAAGTTCAGTGCAGTAAACACGTTGTTCAGCTTGGTCGACTCCTTCACGCCCGCGCTCAGGAGCACTGGAAACAACAAATACATCACAGTAAATCTTAAGACTTCTCCATCCACCGACTTCTCGCAACATAGCAGATGCTATCGATCCATCGGCCTTCTTAAACTTTATGAAAAAAGAATCATCAAAAAAAATTATAGGCAGCAAGCCGTATGCTTTATTCTTCTAGGCGTTGATTCACCTAGTTTCTTAAGACGTTTCAAAGTGATCATAATGATTTATTGAAATAAACACCTTTTGACTTTGACAGCGCCGGTTCGTGGAATCTTGAGTTTCAGGATACCTAGTGATATTTGTAAATCAAAAGCATGACTGAATAGCATGTCTGCTTATTCCTAAACAAGAATGACGGAGTTATTATCAATAGGAAAGTTATTATTAATTGCTGTAATTCATGCTAAAATGTCCTAATAATTATAACTCAGTTACTCACAAAAGATTCTTACCAGTAATAAGCATAACCAAAGTAAACGCGAAGAAATCAGGATAATCAGCCATGAACGACACATTCATAGGAGCGAGTTCCGTCATAAATTTCGCCATCGTGTTATTCGTCAAGCTGTCTATGTACAGCGCCATGCCTTTCGCCACACTGGCGGTTCCTATCACGTACTCCAGGATGAGGTTCCATCCGATGGTGAAGGCGATGAACTCTCCGACGCTGACGTAGCTGTAGACGTAGGCTGAACCCGCTTTTGGTACTCGGGCTGCGAATTCTGCGTAGCATACACCTAGTGGGAGAAACGGAGTATGCCTCAAATGAAATGAACATTCGATAATTAAGAGTTATAAATAATAACAATAATAAATATTCCGGACATATCACACACATTCAACTGATCCCAAACTAGGCATAGCCTGTACTATGGGTAACAGAGACTGATATACATAATAGATATAATATCGACTGGCCTCATAGCTTAGTTGGTAGTAACTCTGACTTCTGCGCTAGAGGTCGCGGGTTCGATTCCCGCACTGGACAAACATTTGTGACTAACACAGATGTTTGTTCTGTGTCTGGGTGTTAAATATATATCTATTATGTATATAGTTTGGGATCAGTTGACCGTGTGTGATATGTCCGGTTTTTTTTTAAATATATTTAACACCCAGATAGAAAAAACACCTGTGTTAGTCACAAATGTTTGTCCAGTGCGGGAATCGAACCCGCGACCTCTAGCGCAGAAGGCAGAGTTACTACCAACTGAGCTATGAGGCCAGTTGACAATCAGTAGTTTATGAAGCATTGTTGGATTATATTATACACATATGAGACGTTTTAATAGATTGCTCAAGTTTATTTGCAGACGTATAAATATGCACGTGCCGTCAATTGCATAGACCATGGACATATCGACGGCTACTTATAGACGGCTTTGACAGAGTTATGTTTATTTTTTTTAAAGTAAAGTAAAAATATTTTTATTGACATAATAAACATTTAACAATCTTATTTGTATCCATAGGCTCCTGAACTAGTTTTAAACTGTATTTCAAGAGCCAGTGGCTTCTCCTAGTTAATGTATAATTAAAAATATTATGTCTAAAGCAAAAATAATATTCAGTGCAAAAATTGGAAAGTAAGTAAAAATTATAAGTAAAAAAAAACGGTAATAATAAAACAATTTTGAATTTAAACAAAAAAAAACTAAAATTTCCAATACTTGTAAATCTTTGCAGAGTTTGCACCAGGGATCTGGTCATCCTGAAGTGACCAGGTTGAGGTATGGTGGCCCTGAAAAGAGCCGATGACCGTCAGTGAAAGAATTAATGTCGTGAAAGGATTAAAGTGCGCCTTTTAGAGGCTCCTTTCTTTGCACATGTCATATGTCTTCGAATTTTTAGGTTCCAGGACATGGCGGTTTCTTAGCGATGTTTTCCTTCACCGATTATGTGCGTCTTTATCTAACAGTGACGACACATCACCATGGCAACGACACTGCATTTCCCGATCCGAATTTACGTATTTCTGTAATTCTTTATTGCACACAGAAACATGATACATAAATGGTTATTTCAAAAGTCATGTACATAGGCGAGCTTAACCGTATTTGTGACATAACAATCCTAGAATCAGTAATCAGATGCCTGCGCATTCTCGCAAAGCGAATCATTTGCTTGTGATAATGTCGCCAGCAGAAGTGTAGACTTACCAGCGAATGCACTCGCTATTGCCGCGACCAGGAAGCTGAGAGTCACCGCGGGGCCCGCGACAGTCTTTGCCACAGCACCAGCCAGCACATACACCCCCAGACCCAGGGTGCTGCCGATGCCCAATGCCGTCAGGTCAGTGAGACCCAGGCAGCGAGCGAGGGGGGTGGAGGTGTCATCACTTTGGAGCTGTTTGCAGCGGCGAAGAGCCGAGAGTAGTCTGGCGCAGCCCATCTGTAAACAAAACAAGGTTATTATTATTATTAATTAAGTCATTTATTTCAGGCAACACAGCAAAGTACATGTACAAATACAGGGCCCATAGATATATATACCTTAAAACTAAAATACATATAATATTCACACTTCCATATAATATTAGGGTTTATTGTTCTTTGGCGCATCCCTATAGCGTCGGAAAACTATGCCTGCAGGCCAGAAGTCGGGAGAGAGGAACATGTCGCGAAGCTTCGCAGGCACCTTCAGCACGTACGACTTGAAGTTCGTCTCTCTAGACGACTCCAGGCGTTGCAGATGTAGCTGTATATTGGACGGGTCTCTGCTCCAAAACCGAGTCCTCTCCTTCAATGTTATGAATCTATCTTCCCAAATCTGTGCTGATTATGTCATATTCTAGACACGATCAGCTTTGGTTACACAGCCATCATCATCATCATTCCAGCCTATGGAAGTCCACTGCTGAACATCGCGGTCTCCCCAGTACTCACCACGCTGGGCACGCGGTTTGGTGAGCGCAGTAATAGCAATTGTTGTTATAATAGAGGACGCTGCTGTCCTAGCTTTTTTCCCTGTCGCCTCTTTCGACTACCACGGGTAGTAGGTATATGGAGGAGCCTATTTTTCAGCCGGCGCCACCACGACAACAGCCAAATGTCACAAAATCGTGACACACCACAATACTATCATTTTCTGGGTCTACTCACTAACTGACACGTGTACAAGTAGGAGTAGGTAGTTTAAATGTTTTTCATCACTATTAGTGACGTAGAGTTTACTAGAAACCTAATCCTTCCTATGTAAACAGGCAGTAATCAGGTTAATTAGGGTTCATCAGATGATATAATCAATTTCAATCGATAAAGTGCTTTCAGGGTCTTTCGTGTGCTTCTTTTGTCGATCGGCAATAATTGATCAAGCGAAGATCTCTCAAACAACTTGGATGAATCGGCGTTTGTACCTATGTTTATTTGTTAGAGCATAAATTTTGAACCAACAACCAACAAAACGCGTCAATAAGATCTGCTTGGAAATTTGTACGCCAACAAGTTTTAATATCTAATTAGCTGGTAAAAATATAAGTTAAATCGGCCCAGGGGTTGCTAAGATATAGATAGAGGTGGACCTCATTGGAAGGATTAGGTTTCTTTTTTTAGGAACTCTACGTCACAAATAGTGTAAATTTAAAAACCCCCCTTTTGTAAATGAAGGTTTTAAAATTTACATGAAAAGGGATGTCCCGTGAAAGAGCCTTGTTAGTACATGGGTGATTCTTCGGAAACTCAGTTTTTGTCTGACTTTCGTGGCACATTTTTTTTTGTAGAAATTACACATAATGACGAAATATTCTATATGTGTATTTGATTACTAATTTATTGGTAGTGGAGGGAACTTTATTGGCCTAACGGTTACGAAGTTATTCAATTTTAAAATTATGGTGTCCATGGAGATCAACATTCATACCACCGAAATCAAATATACAAAATTATTGAACTTTAATGAGTTGAAATGTACGTTTTGTTTGAACTAGCCTAGGTATTACAATCATTCTAAGAAGGAATTTCGGGTAGGTTTATAATAAAAAAGGTAGTAAGAAGATAAAATATATTAATTTTCTTAAAACTAAGGAACAAAATTAAATATTGTTATTAAATATTTAACTAAGAGAGTATTACAAAAAATCTAACATCAATTATCACGTTTTTTCAATCACATGATCACATGAGATCAAACAATCTTATAAATAATCAGTTACGTTTCTAGATACGGTGGAGTTATACCTAAATTAATAGTAAAATAGGCTTATCTAATCCCTCCCATATTCATTGGTTATAAGCTATATGTATTTACTTCGAGCATTGCAATTTGAGCAAACCTGGCTGAAGTTATTTTGATTGAGATAAAACAAATTATTAACAAAAATCATAATAACAATATTATCTATGTATGTTAATAAGCCCGCAAATTTGATTTTCGTGGATTTCACTGACCTTTCATGTACTTTTTGTCCACGAAAAACATGGAAATCAAAACCACGAAAATCAGAAAAAAGTTGAAAATCCTAAATAATTTCTTAATTTGCTGGTTTATGTTACATTGATGTCTGCAGTAGAAATTAGGAACACCAAAAGCATATATTATTAAAACAATTAAAACAATAGGATTAGTATGAACGAATTTATAGTCTACATGGTAATCAGAACTTGCGGTATACCAAGCCACGGAAAGTGATTACTTACCGTAATTTCGAAGCGACGCGGAGACATGGACACGTGCTGTTCTCACCACTGATGGATCGCGACTGACAGTTTGTCTCTGTCTAACAACTATTCACGTAGTTACTAAAGTACAGTTTTTATTAATGAATTAGTGCGCGCCATGGCTATCAGAGCTAAACGTCGGACGCGAAGTTATCTAGTTGTATCTTATTAACTAAAGCTAATTTTTGCGTAGTAATAGTGTCTGTTAAGCCAGTAACTATCTGGTTTATTGTGAACCTATGTAAAATAGTGCTATTATTTATAGGAAATGAGATAAAAAATTATTAACTCTAGAACATGAGGTCCGGACGCACCACAAAATCAGTATTTCCAAGGTTTTTATTTATTTTTACTTATTTAGAACAGGAAAATTAAAAAACTAAAATAGGCCCCCCCTATTACTTTTGGCTAATCTACTATCTGAAAAAGAATCATAGGGCTACGGATACTTTTTATGTGTTTTTTCGAGTCGGACACGTATTTTTGAGCCCTCTGAGAATTACCCACATTCTAAAATGATTTTAATTTTTATTCTAGGCCATATGGTTTTTGGGATACCAAAAAAATATCACAAAAACCAATGTGAGCTCGCATTCGGTAATATTTCTTAAACATGCTTAAGGTGCGATTTTCTAAGTTTATCTTAATTGTGCCACAACGATCATCGAACCACCACCTTATATCAGACATCGCGAGATCTCAGTTCGGGGCGAACACTAGTTAATTATCAATTAAGTAGCATCATTATTTATGTTGTAGATAATTAATTCTAGGCTTGTTTTTACAGCTGCTGTTTCGAGTAGAATTGATGTACCACGCGATATAATACGGAGTGTCATTGAGCTACTAATTATTGTTCTGAAATTCTGGTTTAGTCAAGGTTATTTTTTCACAGCGGCTATACATTTTTTTCTAAATCTTTTTGTGGATTTCATTTTTGAATGATTCTAAAGTGGTTGGTTACATAACAATGGCTCTGTAACAATGCTATCTCACGCGAGTTTAGTGTTCTTAACCAAAATGATGTAGTTAGTTTTCGGTTTTTACTGTGTTTTCGGAGCATTATTTCTTGAATGTTTTTCTAGTTATATAAATAAATAATACACAAATAACACCCAACAGTCGCAAACATAGTCAAAGAACAAATATTTGCAGATTATATTGTTTCCCCAAATAAACCAAAAAATATCTTTGCTTATCGCTACTTGTAAGTCCATTTTTGTTTACATGTCAACTAGTGAAATGGATTTATTTATTAATCTGTCATGTAGTGTAATAATTACTCCGGTTTATTGAATAACACCAACTTTATTACACCATTATAAACTTTCCGCAATGTCCGTTACAATTTACTCTAATTATGAACTTGAAGAACTTAATAATATTTAATAGTAAAGCCAGAGCTGTTGTGCTCAATTCTCCCAGCGCCGACCGACTGACGCTTTTTATGCCTGCCAAGTAGCCATACTTGTTCCCCCTCCCAGGTACTGCGCTACAAGTCAAATCAACTTCCAGAAAGCTCAAATGAAATACTAATTATTACAAAGAGTCAAACAAGTGACTGAACTAGAAAAATCAAATAAAATACAAATATTTTTAAATTTATTTATTTACAGAAAGAAACTTAAAACTAATACAAGTTAATATTTACAAAATACACAAGAAACAGTTGAGCCATCTAAAGACCGTTACAAACGATCTATAGATAGCTCAACTGATCCAGATCACTACCAATCGGAAGCGTCCCCAAGACGCTGGCTGAATTGCCACGCTGGATGGCAAATAAATACAAATTAAATTAAACCTAACAGTAGCGATAATCAGAGATGGTGAAACAGGCACTAAATAAAATAAGCTTGGAGTAACCGGTTGGCGCAATTGCGCGTTATAGCTCCGCTCCGACCAATATGGCTAGGTCATATGAATGTGAGGATACGTCTTCATCACTACAAAAGAGGTACTAGCTGATGGTAACGGATCGATCACGACGCGCCGACCGTGACGGTCACCGAGGTCATGACAACACGACATGGTATGGTCGAGGAAACCTCATTTTCCTCTTCTCTTAGCATTTCTTACAATATGTGTATCCGCGGTCATGTTTCTGATAGAAAAGTAGCCTCAAAGGTTTGCTGGAAGAAAACTCTTTTTAGGGTTAAGCTCGCCTTTGTACATACCTTTCTTTTTAATTTTTGTATCTGTATTTTTCTTGTGTACAATAAAGAATAAAGAAGGTCAAATGTTATTGCATAGAAGTACAACCAGTTTCTGTCACTTTTTTAAACAATATCTAAGATGAGTCATCACACAAACATCTACTAAAAAAAATACTTAACGGGAAAATATATAAACACAGAGGCCAAATGTTTGTTTGGTATAAAAGACATCAACGCGCTTTTTCTGTGAGTTGCTTTATGAAGTCACAAGATTAATCTATCTATCTATCTATCTATCATTGTTGCCTGATTCTTCTAGGCTTGGTCGCGAGGAACAGGCATAGTTTCACCTAGTTTCTAAGACGTTTCAAAGTGATCCTAGTGATTTTATTGAAATAAATGCCTTTTGACTTTGACTTGACATTGAAGACATCCTTTCATCTCCAGGTGATATGATCAGGTGATTAAAATTAGCTGGGTTTGGTATTTATTTTCGTTGTAACTAATAATTAAAGTTACGAGAAGTTTAACATTAGGATTACTAGATGATTAATTTGAGTTAGAACTGATTTGACCCTAGCAAAACAGCTAATTTTTGCATAGAGTTTTATCAATGAAAAATGACGAATAACAAACTTTATATCCAATTGACTGGCCTCATAGCTCAGTTGGTAGTAACTCTGCCTTCTGCGGCAGAGGTCGCGGGTTCGATTCCCGCACTGGACAAACATTTGTGACTAACACAGATGTTTGTTCTGTGTCTGGGTGTTAAATATATATCTATTATGTATGTCAGTCTCTGGTACCCATAGTAGGCTATGCCTAGTTTGGGATCAGTTGACCGTGTGTGATATATCCGGAATATTTATTTATTTATTATTTTTTTATTTATTTAATTGGGTGAAGAATAAGCCCCTTTTGGGGTAGTATACATATTAAGAATCACCTTTATAATTCACTAGCTCGCGTGGTACCTACATAAAAAGTAGCCTATATGCTATACAAGGTAAAGAACTTTATCTATTCGAAGTTTCAACGAAATCGGTTGAGCTGTTACGGCGTGATTGAACAACAACAACATTATTTGTTTCAAATAGTGTTGTGTTCCTGCGGTGAGTAAGGTTGCCAGAGCTCTTTAGGGGGAGGGGGCCGTATGCTTGTTTGCCACCTCAGTTGTATAAAAAAAAAAAAAAAAAAAAAACAAACATCCAAACATCCTCACAAACTTTCGCATTTATAATATTAGTAGGTAGGAGTAGGAAGTAGGATATCATTCAAGTGGTTTTCAAGTTGACTGTCCATGGCTAAACCTCGATGTCACGTAAGCGTAAACCGTGAAATTATCCTCGATTGGTACCTACCTACTAGCAGGTATAAAGGTACTGTACCTATTCAAACACATATACCTACTAAACTACGAGTGACGTCAAAATATGACAAGTGTTTATATCATGCAAATTATAATAACTTACTTTTTATGGTACCTAAATAAATACCTACTTTCTACAATGGAAAAAGTATTTCACAATACTTATGAATGCTATGCCGTAGGGTATTATTTTACACACAATTGTCAAGAAAGTTTTGCGACTTTGGGAAATTCAACGTTTTGAAACAGAAACTCTACCTATACAAAAATGGTTTTTTTTAATTTTTTTATTGGTGATGGTTAGGCGTTTGACCACCATCTCACTTTTGCAAGTGAGATGTGGCCTAAGATGGAGCACGCTTTCACTCTTTGCCAGTGCTTATAATAAAGATGGAGCAGAAACGTTTGGTTCGACACTGTATCATAAATCATAATTTGGGTAAGTGCCAAATTATTGGACGTGTCTCTAACTACCCCCCTTAAACATCTCCAAATATGTAATCGCTTGGATATCTGGCCTCATAGCTCAGTTGGTAGTAACTCTGCCTTCTGCGCTAGAGGTTCGATTCCCGCGCTGGACAAACATATGTGTGTTGAACACAGATGTTTGTTCTGTGTCTGGGTGTTAAATATTTATCTATTACATATATATCAGTCTCTGGTACCCATAGTACAGGCTATGCCTAGTTTGGGATCAGATGACCGTGTAAATATGTCTGGAATATTTATTTATTATTTATTTATTATTTATATCTGAGAGGATACCTACCATGCTTGGGGATCGTGAGCCTATTGATTTTTTTTAAACTCAAAGACGAGATGTACTAGTATCTTATATACCTACTCATTGGTGGTATCAGTGACCGAAATATTTTTATACATATAATATACACGGCTATAAATAAACACGTTATTGCGCAGCACGATAAATTTTACGCTAGTACAAATCAAAAATATTTGTAAGAAATATGAAAGACAAGCTTACAGTCGCAAGAGTAGTCTAGGAGGAGGTAGGGCACAGCGAGATTTTCTCGCTCTAAATTGGAGCAGCCCGCCTGGGGAGGTACCTCCACCTTACAGAAGATCGCAGCCAAATAACATTATTTGTTTCAAATAGTGTTGTGTTCCTGCGGTGAGTAAGGTTGCCAGAGCTCTTTAGGGGGGGAGGGGTTCGGCAGGCAACGCATTAGCAATGCTCCAGGTGTTGCTGATGTCAATAGGCGACGGTAACCACTTACCATCAGGAGGGCCTGTTTGCCTCCGTATAACATAAAACAAAAAGGCGCGTATTCGCTCGTGTGGTACCTATACCCTAAGTAGCCTACATGTTATTCCAGGGTATTTACTACATACATGCTCATTTTATTCCAATCCGTTCATTGGTTGCGGCGTGAAAGAGTAACAAACATCTGTACAAACTTAAGCATTTATTGTATTAGATAGATAGATAGATAGATAAATCATTAATCGACACACACAAATACAGCACAGACAGAGATAAAAACAACCGGAAGAAACAACAGTAGGTTACAATCACAATAAACAAACAGCTTAGGCACTTAGTAGGTAGGTAGGCTAGCAGTGAACTTAAAAACAAAAAAAAAAACATTAATAAACTACACATTAACAGAAAAGAAAAAACAGAAAAGAAAAGCAGGCGCCTAACCCACCTGTAAAGTGGGTGCCAACTGGTGATACCTACTTATGGCGAGAAATGTCTACGATGCAGTGGCATGGGTCAAAAAGGTCCTATCTCAGCTTATTGCTGCTCCGCCGAGGCGTAGCAGCGCTGGTTTTTATTATTATTACTATTACTAGCTTCTGCCCGCGGCTTCGCTCGCGTGGTACACACGTTCTTTTTTATAAGTTTTTGTGTGCTACCTCTCTGTCTTTGTTTCATTTTTTCCTTCTCTGTGTCTTGCTTTTATTGGGACATGTATTGTGTGCCAAGTTTGTAAATAAATGTTTGTCTATGTCTATGTCTATGGTACCTATGAAGATAAAAAGTAGCCAATATGGTATTCCAGACTATGGCTTCAAAAAAAAAAAAACGTTCGGCCGTTTGGGCGTCTTCTTCTTGTCGTGTCACTGATTATTTCTTGGTCATCCTGTGTTAAATCAGTGTCCAGTTTGAGATATACTTAGTAGCCCTGAAAAGGGCCTATGACCGTATAAACTAATAAAAATTATCGTATAATTTCTACCACAAGCAGTATGAGTTGTGTAAGAACAACATCGTAATAAATTTAACACTGATTGAGTAGATGCTGCAATAATATAGAATGTTGAATTCTTAAGCGCGTCACACACGGCAGCTATAATGTAAAAATGTATATTAAATCACGATACATTTCTGTAATTCTGTAATTGTTTGCTGTGAAAGAACCACTATATCGGCTAGATGAGTGAGTAGGAGTCTTGAGAAGAAGGGACAGGATTGATCTGCAGGGTTCACCACGAGGGACAAGGAAATCAAATCGCTCAGTGAGGTAAGAAGGAGAGACGGGATTGTTGAGAATGTTATAAAGGAAAGACAACATCTCATTACATCTTTCCATAGAAACCGTCAGGAGACCACACACGGCAGCTGTAATGTATCTTTTTACATCGTCGTATCTTCTGACAGTTTCTATGGAAAGATGTAATGAGATGTATCTAGCTAAAATATATATATATATATATTTTTTTCGGACATATTCACACTGTCAACTGATCCCAAACTAGGCATAGCCTGTACTATGGGTACCAGAGACTGATATACATAATAGATATATATTTAACACCCAGACACAGAACAAACATCTGTGTTAGTCAAAAATGTTTGTCCAGTGTGGGGATCGGACCCGCGACCTCTAGCGCAGAAGGCAGAGTTACTACTAACTGAGCTATAAGGCCTGTCTAAACATTATAGCTGCCGTGTGTGAAAGGCTTAATAGATTGCGAAATGTCAGAAGCGATATCGATGATAGATATTATAATACGAATCGAAATCGAATGGGCAGCGTTTGGGAATTTGTCATATCTCGTCGCAGATACCGCAAAGCCTCAAGACGAAAATCTACAATCAGTGCGTGTTACAATGAAATATGGCACGGAGACTTGGTCGTTAACCATTTGCCTCATACAAAGTCGCGCAACGGGCTATGGAGAGAGCTATGCTCGGAGTTCTATTGTGCGATAAAATCCGAAATGAGGAAATCCGTAAAAGAACCAAGTGACTTAGCTCTCAGAATTAGCAAGTTTTTTTTTTTTTTTTTATGTTATACTGAGGCAAACAGGCTTACGGCCCACCTGATGCTAAGTGGTTACCGTCGCCTATTGACATCAGCAACACCTGGAGCATAGCTAATGCGTTGCCTGCCGAACCCCTCCCCCCTAAAGAGCTCTGGCAACCTTACTCACCGCAGGAACACACAATATTTGAAACAAATAATGTTATTTGGCTGCGATCTTCTGTAAGGCGGAGGTAACTCTCCAGGCGGGCTGCTCCAATTAAGAGCGAGAAAATCTCGCTGTGCCCTACCTCCTACCAAAAAGTGAAGCTGAAGTGGTAGTGGCCGGCTATATGGCCAGATATATATCTCGCAGAACCGACAAACGTTGGAGAGTAAAGGTTCACGATAACGAACCGAGCGACGCAGTGTTGGAAGGCCCTCCATCCGATTGACCTACGACATTGTAAAGTTGCGGGAAGTCGGTGGATGGAATAGGCTCAAGACCGTTCGTAAAGATAGCATGTTGTGATATATTTCTATTATTATTATTATTAACTCATTTATTTCAGATAATACATCCAAATATACAGGGCGTCCCAAACTTATGGGACATGAAGGGGAAGTACCTTAAATATCGTAGATAGGGTATTTTGCTGAAAGAAGACTTTATGTTACTTTTAAAAGTTAGTAATTCTGCATTCATAGATTTTCTAAAAAATACTTGCTTCGTCTGGGAATCGAACCGACTTAAATGACAAAAAAAAAATCATCCTACTTCTATGATGCCAATCGAAAGAATAGCTAAAAAATAATAACTTTGCTTAAGTAACATAGTATTTTAAAAGAAAGGAACAACGTAAAATGATTGAGTTTAATTTTTCAAACACGTTTTATTTAGGATTTTTAGGATATGTAAAGAGAATACCATAATGTTTAGGTCCACTTAACTTAGAAAATTAAGAAATCTTAAAATTTATGTTAGGAATCCTAAAACAACAGAATCGACACAAATGTTGTTGTTAAATTTGAAAATGGAACAGTGTGTGCGAGCGTTTGTTTTTGGATTGATCTGTTTAGTCTTAATAATTCACTTAATTTCATGTTGTTCCTTTTTTTTTAAATACTATGTTACTTAAGCAAAGATATTATTTTTTAGCTATTCTTTCGATTGGCATCATAGAAGTAGGATGATTTTTTTTTGACATTTAAGTCGGTTCGATTCCCAGACGAAGCAAGTATTTTTTTTGAAAATCTATGAATGCAGAATTACTAACTTTTAAAAATAACATAAAGTCTTCTTTCAGCAAAATACCCTATCTACGATATTTAAGGTACTTCCCCTTCATGTCCCATAAGTTTGGGACGCCCTGTATAGTAACTTTTATTTACAGAAAGAAACTTAAAACTAATACAAGTTAATATTTACAAAATACACAAGAAACAGTTGAGCCATCTAAACACCGTTACAAACGATCTATAGATAGCTCAACTGATCCAGATCACTACCAGTCGGAAGCGTCCCCAAGACGCTGGCGGAATAGCCACGCTGGATGGCAATGCTAATTCGCTGGGCCAAATAAGAGCCAGCTCTCGGGTCACGCGTCGCTTCGATCAGACGTCCTGATATCTTTTTGAAAACCCGGAGGGCCCCGTTTCCCCACGGACCCAGGGTCTCAACCCCAAAAGGCTCAAATATGTAAGCCCTATCAAGACTAACATATTTGCGCCTTTTGAGATCCTCGGCCGAATCTGCCGCCGCATCATAACATACATCCATAATTAAATATAAAATGTCACAATAAAATCTAAATAATGAATTCTATGCTATTCTAATTAGATTTGACATTTTGTATTATTTGACATCATTATTGATTGACGAATTATTATTTTCTTTTTTAATTTTGATTAGGTAGGTTTGACATTATGTAATTTGTATTTATTGGGGAAAATTTTTATTTTTGTTATTCGACATATATGGATTGACGAATTTTTCTATTTACTTTTTATTAGGCTTGTCATTATCTCATCATCATCATCAGCCTGATGAAGTCCACTGCTGAACATAGGCCTCCCCCAAAGAGTGCCACGACCAACGGTCTTGAGCCTTCTCCATCCACCGACTTCCTGCAACCCTCACAATGTCGTCGGTCCATCGGTGACATTATGTAATTTAATTTTATTGATTGAAGATTTATGTTTGTTGTTTCTTAACTAGTAGGTATTATGCTATGAATTAAAATTAATCTTATATAATGTTTGATATATATAATAATAATATTTTAAATGAAGATGATGACGATGATGACAGTCATACTTTTTATCCGCTTGACACTTTTATGCTGTTTTAGCAGTAGGCACATGGCAGTAGGCACATAGGTTACGTACCAAGCCATATCAAAACTGTAATGTAAATTAATTATTATTTTCTATAATGTGTAAATCAAACCAAATCAAATGAAATAAATATAATATTCCGGACATATCACACATGGTCAACTGATCCCAAACTAGGCATAGCCTGTACTATGGGTACCAGAGACATAATAGATCCATATTTAACACGCAGACACAGAACAAACATCTGTGTTAATCACACAAATGTTTGTCGAGCAAATGGTGATTATTTCAATAAAATCACTAGGATTAATTTGAAGCGTCTTAGAAACTAGGTGAAGCTACGCCTGATCCTCGCGACCAAGCGTAATTGGCACCCAGGTAAGTATAAACAAGATGAATATATAACTACTGAGACGCTAGGACCTTGGGGCCCAGGGGCGTGGCTCCTGTTCGATGCTTTATCTAGGAGGCTGGAGGATGAGACCAATGACCGAAGGGCTGGAGCTTACCTCGGACAAAGGATCAGTATAGCGATCCAACGAGGTAACGTCGCCAGCCTTTTGGGCACGCTGCCTGTGGTTGGTGATCTAAACTCTGTTTTCTACTTGTAGTCGTAGTCGTAGAAAACAGAGTTAATTTCTAGTAAAATATTATTTTAGTTTAATTTACAACTGTTATTATTATTGTTTTTCTGTTACTACTGTAATAAAATAAAGTTTTAATATACAAGATCCAGTGCGAGTAGTCGTTACAAAGGGAGTACTGTCTAAAAACACACAAGATTTTTTTATGAAGACATCATTTTACTAATATTATATCTACCTAAATGCGATAGTTTGGATGGATGGATGTTTGCTACTCAACCACGGAGTTTTGGCACAAACATATTATGTCTGGAATAGCACATTAGGTTACGATTAAGTAAATACAACGCGACCGAAGCTGCGGGTGACGGCTAGTATTATATAAATAACAAGGTTAAACTTTAGCAAAAACTCACCACGAGAAAATACAATTAAAACTACAGACACAAAATGTTTTCACACGAGATGAAAAGCACAGAATCACGACGTGACTGGCTCTAAACAATGATAGTTACAATTAAACGCTCGTCACCACCACTGTTTGTCTCTTATCTTCATGATCCTAGAGACAACACTATCTATCTACAGGGGTACAGGGTGTCCAAGGAATTAGCTCTCTAAATCGACTACAAGCAAACCTTTCCAACATTGTCGACAAACAAATGACCCAGGTTATTTATTTTATTTTTATTTTAAACATTTTTGGAAAATTAACAGCTAGGTGGATACATAATAGATAATTAATTAAACAAAGCATGCAGTAAGTGATATATGTGCACTGACGGTTAATTGTGTGCGTTACCGCAGCAGAATGTTGTCGAATTTCGGGATTTGAAGTATGCAGGGAATTAGAGCATAGTTTCGTATTGTGCATGAAATTTAGAAGATTTTGAAGATTATACTTGTTTCGATGTTTTTTCATGATATTTCCAAAACTACTGATTATTTTTCGTTGAAACTTTCAAATTTGTGCTCTTATTCCTAGTACTGTCAATTGTTTAGAACGCGCGTAAAATGACCTTTTCTCCATAGTCAGCAAAACCTTGAATATCTCCGAAGTTCTTGGACGCACAAACTTTTTAGCGCACAAATAAATAAATAAATGTTCCGGACCTATCACACACGGTCAACTGATCCCAAACTAGGCATAGCCTGTACTATGGGTACCAGAGACTGATATATATAATAGATATATATTTAACACCCAGACACAGAACAAACATCTGTGTTAATCACAAATGTTTGGACTGGACAGTGCGGGAATCGAACCCACACAAAAACAACACACGGGAAAAATGCACAAATTCAAGCTATCCGACCATCTAGTTTGTTTTTCGCTAAGACCATTATTTCGATAACATTCTGCTGCGGTAACGTTTAAAAACTTTTTTCCTGTGGACGCACAAATTTGAAATTTCATGCACAATTACACGAAACCATGCTCAAATTCCCTGCATACCTACTTAAAATCCCGAAATTCGACAACATTCCGCTGCGGTAACGCACACCGGTTAATTAAAAGTTTCTGCAGATAGCAGGGGATGGGTAGGTATATGAAGTAACGATAGACGACAGTAAGCAATACACACACACACAAAAGTTAAATTATTCGTTGAAAGTGTTTGCAAGGTTCGCTTTTTATGAAAACGAAATATGCTTGCTTTTCGTGTCACTGGTTCCTTCTTGGTCATCTGAATTAAGGTCAGTGAGCTGGTTGAGGTGTGGTGGCCCTGAAAAGGGCCTGTGACAGTCGGTGAAGGAATTAGTGTGGTGAAAGGATTAAAATGCGCCTCTTAAGGTGAAGGTTTAATTGTTTTATGATTTTTGAATAGTTTTTTCTCAATGACCGCAAACCGCACAGTTTTGATTTTTATGACAAAGATAACTTGAGCATTTTATTTACGTAAATCCAAGACAGAAACGCGATTGGTAAAACTTTTCTCGATAAATTTATTTTTAAAGTTGGGTCCTCTGCAACAGTTTTTTCGAAAATACTCTGAGACTATCTAACAAAAATAACTTTTTTTTATAATATTGTGTTAGACAATAGCATTGGGTACCTAAATCCAAGTCACTTTAAAAAAAAAATAGATATTTTTTAAGATAATCGATATTTTCTTATATTTCGCTTACGTCGATTACTTTCGAGCGCCTTCTAACGCTTGCTATCTCTTTCCGCATTCAATTATAGTACATAGCGCTGTCACTTTCTTCACTCCGCCCACTCGACATTTTATTATGATTTGTGTAGCGCCTTAAGCGCTTTTCAAGTTTCATCTGACTGACCTAATACAGGATGACCACGAAAGAATCAGTTACACGATAAGCAAGCAGCCGATGACGTCGGTAGTCGTCAGTCATGACTGATGATCACCACAACGGTGTCATGAGTGTGGTTTGTTTTGTGGTAGGTAATTTCTGAATTCTTTCTAGCACTCAGTTACCTACGTACAGTGCCTACGTCTACGTACTAAAGTCATGCCAGAGGGGCCTGTTTCAGGAAAAAACAGCTTGTATTCTTGAGAAAACGTTCTATTATTAGGTAGGTATAGAAAAAAATATATAAATAGGCTCTACACTCTACACAGAACTGTAGGCATCCTCTCAGATATCCAGGCGATAAGATCCTTGCAGATGTCTAAGGGGTAGTCAGAGGCACGTCCAAACACTTGGCACATAAATAAAATAAATATTTCTGACATATTACACACGGTCAACTGATCCCAAACTAGGCATAGCCTGTACTATGGGTACCAGAGACTGATATAAATAATAGATATATATTTAACACCCAGACACAGAACAAACATCTGTGTTAGTCACAAATGTTTGTCCAGTGCGGGAATCGAACCCGCGCCCTCTAGCGCAGAAGGCAGAGTTACTACCAACTGAGCTATGAGGCCAGTCAAATATAAATATTCCGGACATATCACACACGGTCAACTGATCCCAAACTAGGCATAGCCTGTACTATGTGTACCTACCAGAGACTGATATACATAATAGTTTTATATGTAAACGTAAACGTTTTGCAGTAGTGAGTATTCCTATCGCTGCCCATAAGAATACTTAATGTTTTCCTTCACCATATTAAACATGCGTTAAAACGGTGCGAAAAAAAGCGACCGGGTTCGACTCTACGACCATCGGTGAACATCCCACTAGGCCAACACCTTTTAAAATCACTACTTCAATACATTGTATAATATATAAGAGGGTGTCAATATACAAATTTCACTAGGATACAAGATATCATTGTTTGCTTAGGCTTTGAAGCAATTAGCGACGATAAGGACAACGACCGAGGCGCATCTGAGGAAAATTGCCGGTTTCAAGTACGTTTCGTCTGCAGTATGTTTACTGAGTGGAAAAATTACATATCTCTTCAGAGTGTCAATAAATGACTCCCGAAAAAAAACAAACTTGACGAATTATTTAAACATTCTGTCTGATACAGAATAAGAATATTCTAAGCATGTTATCTATTTGTGAACTGCTAGATAGTTTAATAACTTAGTAAAAAAAACCACCTGGCGTTGAATAAATTATCTAGAATAGTTATCAAAGCCTTACTACCATAATAAAATTTATTTTAGTCTCATTTCTGATACAATAAATAAATTTGTACTTCTATTTAAAGAAAAGTATCATCATCTCCCTGCCCTTATCCCACTTCATGTGGGGTCGGCACAACATGTTTTTCTCTTCCACTCCCCTCTATCAGCCGTCATATCAGTATTCACTCCTTTCTTACTCATGTCATCTTTCACACAGTCTATCCATCTTTTCTTTGGTCTACCTCTTCCCTTATATCCTTCCACATTCATATTTAACGCTCTTCTAGTCACATGACATTCTTCCCTCCGCATGACATGCCCATACCACGCTAACCTTTTGCTCTTCAACTTCTCAGTTTTTAAAGAAAAGTATGTTAAGGATTATTGGATTTTTAACCGGCCATTTGCAGTTAATGTATTTTGAAGATAACCATGAGCGTAAAGATTTTTGATTAAGGTGAAGGTAAAATAACAAAGTTTTTACGCTAAGAAATTACTCAAGGTAATCAAACAATTAGTAAGTTCCATAATATAATACCCATACGTACATATAACTAACTACCAACATAAATATAGGTACTAATTTACTCTTGAATTTTTTCAAATTAAATAGGTCATCTTAAGGAAAATCTTCAGTTACCGACCTCGATACATATGATTGTAGGATACCTTGACTTCACCACAATATAAAATTATCTAACCACCTACCTACTTATTATCTGTTCGTGTTCATTGGTTTATTCTTTCGTCTCAAGTGTTTCTGCAATTGCCAATAATGAATAATGCACTTATATAATTTTTATATAAGCAGCTAACGTTGCACTGGTAAATATTCATACAAAATTATGTAGGTATTTAAGGCAATTATTATGTAAGAATGTTCGTGTTTGACACACAGATGCGGGTGATTCGAAATGAAGCAGAAAACTCAAGACACTTTGACATTCAAGTTGCGGGCGAGGGCAGTGAGACACAAAGAGGCTCGATTCCCGCTGCGGGACAAATGTGTGCATGATCTGCGAATATTTGTTCCGGGTCTGGGTGTTGTGGTAACAATGGTACTCGTAGTTTCTGATACCCACGACACGGGGAATCCTAGTGTCGGGTCAGGACTACATATATGACTGTTGGATGCTATTTATTAGTTTTTTTTTTTTTTGAACCACAAGAAGCATGAGGTTTGGTTAGAGCGTAAGCTCATTTCCCATATCTATGGCAGCCGCTATGAGCCAACCAAATTTGAGGTCTCATATTGAAAGTGCCATTTTTCACCACTTGCCTCTTTAGACGGCGCCATCCCTTCTTCTTGCAGTAGCGATGACTAAACGTATAGGTCACTGGAAGATGCTAGTACTGCCACCGCCTTGCTCGCTACGGTATGACTGAGTGACAGTCACAACCTGTCGAGGTCGAGGTATCATAACGAGATCTAGGGTAGTAGGTAAGTGCTAAGCCGGCTAAACCTAAGGGTTAGGTGTCGCAGGTGGGTACGGAAATAACTATATCGTGGGCGTTCTACGTAAATTAAAGCAGACTATGCTAGTGACATTATAAACTAAGCAGTTCCGTGTTACAGAGAATTAAAATATCGGTCCCGGCTAAGCAGTCGAAAAGCTATGTTGAAGGCATTCTACTAATTTAAAAACTCCCTTCACCAAAAGAGACGTTTCATCAATATATGGAGCCTGGGCCTGCACTGTGTACACTACTCTAAAATATGGCTAAGCAATAAAGTAAACGTATTTAATCGGTTATTTTATTTAAATTGACTTCGTTCTAAGGTACATTATGATTTTCTTTGACAAAGAGAGCAACACACAGCGCTACAAAAATATGGCGGATGGACGTGCGTGAAATGTAATTTTGACAACCTACATTTATCTGACAAAACAAAAACATCAAATCAAACAACATGACATGAAAAATATGTCAATGTCAATTATAAACCAAAATGGCGGCCTTCAAATAGTGTTCACATAGTAAAAAACTTACCAGAAGAACTATTCCTGTACCATCGCATTTGTCTTCAAATTAATGAAATTGTATTTTTCTTGTAATCTCCTATTTTTTCCTAATTTTTCTATGTAGTGTACATGGACCAGGCCCAGAATGAAATGGCTCCTTTAGGGGCTATACTATGTCATATTGTTTTCAAATGCAAGCGTGTCAGCACTATTTTACACTAATTTGAACCATAAATCTATGAGTCAGGCAACTTACGTCACATCCTAAACTAAATCGCAAAGTTGATACAGTACCAGCAATTTTAAACCATGGGAAAGATTTTCGATCGGAAACGTCATCTTTCTCAACACTGCTCTAAAACCATTTCGGAATGAACATCGCCGATGTTTTGATCTCTTGTCTTAGAGGCTAGAGCTGGCTTGAGAAAAGATAACGTTTCCGATCGGAAATCTTTCCGATGTTTCAAAATAGCCCTGCTGGTCACTGGCATAAACGAACGAGCTAGCTAGCTTCAAGGCCTCATAGCTCAGTTGGTAGTTACTCTGCCTTCTGCGCTAGAGGTCACGGGTTCGATTCCCGCACTGGACAAACATTTGTCATTAACACTGTTTGTGTCTGGGTGTTAAATATGTATCTATTATGTATATCAGTCTCTGGTACCCATAGTACAGGCTATGCCTAGTTTAGGATCAGTTGACCGTGTAAAAAAAAAGTTAGTTTGAATATGCCAGCAGTCACTCAAACAGTCTTGCAACAGGAAATAAACTCATAAAAGACTAAAGCATCGATCCACGGAAGTGTTGTCCGAATATGGAGACGAATACAGCAGGCGTGGTGAAAGTGCCGTGTCACTGCCATCTATCGAGCGTCATAATGCATCGTTTCGTAATGTGCTGCATCAATTAGATAAGTGACAAAACTAGCACATAGCTCGGAAGCGACAGTCAACAGCCTTTGGACGGCCTGGCACTATAGTCGACAGAACTAATATTTATTTTGCGTTATTATAGTCCTTTTCACAAAATATGTCCATCAGGGGGGGCGCTGTAGTAATTTTTTTGTACAAATTCGGTGGCGAACAGTCAAAGTCAAAGTCAAAAGGCATTTATTTCAATAAAATCACTAGGATCACTTTGAAACGTCTTAGAAACT
Source organism: Anticlea derivata (assembly GCA_947579855.1). Taxonomy (NCBI): domain Eukaryota; kingdom Metazoa; phylum Arthropoda; class Insecta; order Lepidoptera; family Geometridae; genus Anticlea; species Anticlea derivata. The sequence goes on from OX388269.1 coordinate 11,969,220, forward strand.
AGGTGAAACTATGCCTGTTCCTCGCGACCAAGCCTACAAGAATAGAACAGACATAAGTCCCACCGTTGTTGGTAGGTAAGTGATTACCGCAGCCTATGAACGCTTGCCATACCAGAGGCATCACGCACGCGCTGCTGACCCCGAACCCCCTCCCTTCTAAAGAGCTCTGGCAACCTACAATCTCTCTCCACACTGTATAGTGGAATAATTAAGGTGAGGGTTTAATTATTTTATGATTTTTGAATTAATTTTTCTCAATAACCGCAAAACGCACAGTTTTGATATTTATGACAAAGATAACTTGAGCATTTTATTTACGTAAATCCAAGACAGAAACGCGATTGGTAAAACTTTTCACGATAGATTTATTTTTTAAATTTGGGTCCTCTGCAACTGTTTTTTCGAAAATACTCTGAGACTATCTAACAAAAATAACATTTTTTAAAATATTTTGTTAGACAATAGCATTGGGTACCTAAATTCAAGACACTTTAAAAAAAATAGATAGTTTTTGAGATAATCGATATTTTCTTATATTTCGCTTACGTCGATTACTTTCGAGCGCCTTCTAACGCTTGCTATCTCTTTCCGCATTCAATTATAGTACATAGCGCTGTCACTTTCTTCACTCCGCCCACTCGGCAATTTATTATAATTTTTGTATCCTCTTAAGTGGGAACTTTTTACAACAACACTAAAAAATAAAGATTTGTTACACAATTTTACGATTCTATTAGGCAGAACCCTGCCGCAGGACGGTAATAACTTGCTCTTGTCCGAATTTATTGCTGTCCCGTTTGTTTTACAATCACCTCATCACAGTATTCAATCTATTCTTAAATTTACTTTGTTTACGTAGAAAGTAGTTATGCTAATTTCTCATTTTGCAGAAAATTTAAAACAAGTCAAAATGTGACAGGTTTTTAATCGGGGTTCCTTGTTTAGTTACGTCATCGTAACAGTTATTTAGGTTCAAGTAGTGACGATAATCCGTTGGTATTAGGTGAGCGACATTGAGCTTTTTGATCCGGTCAATCCAGGATCCAAGATAATCCAGATATAATGTTTCCTATAGCTAACTTTATAGTGAATGTTGCTTATTTGTATTATTTATATTCAAAGAGTTGTCCTGTTTCTGTATTATACCCAAAAATTTACTAAGTATAGTATGTGTTAAGTTTACAGTCTTTCGTCTAAAATAATAATTTGCGATGCTCTAAAAGAGTGAATAAGTTTATAAGTGCCATATTCATAGCTTTAAGACCTCTCTGTAACACTTATTTCTGCAAATAAACATCTTGAATCTTGAATCCATTCTCGTCACACACTCGTCGTTCAATCATTTAAACATTATTTTAAAATATTTATTTTAATGACAGTTATTTTTCTACTATACAAAGCCAAACGTATGGAAGGTAATTATGTTAATAGTCTAATTGATAGTTGGCCATAGTATATATTAAAGTTTCAACTTTTTTTTATAAAAAACGTGATATTTAATAAATATTGTTGAAGAATGCGTAACAATTGCAAAGTAAAACGGCGCGTGCATAGGAAGCCGCCCGGTGTAGAAAAACATCGGCTTCCGCACTTGCAATGTTTGTAAAACTACTTGCGTTATCAGGTACCTACTCTAAAAAACTGTAGGCGTTATTAAGGTGAACTAAACTACTGAGCACAGGATTTGCCAAAAATAATAAAATCAATAATACTAGGATTCCCTGTATCGTGGGTATCAGAAACTACGAGTTCATATCGCAACACCCAGACCCGGGACAAAAATTTGCAGATCATGCAAGCACTTGTCCCGCAGCGGGTATCGAAACCGCACCCCTTGCGTCTCAGACGGGCACTCGCCCGCTGAGCCACCGAGGGCTTCAATATTTCTAAAAGACATTAAATACTAAATACCTTTATTTACAGAAAGAAACTTAAAACTAATACAAGTTAATATTTACAAAATACACAAGAAACAGTTGAGCCATCTAAAGACCGTTACAAACGATCTATAGATAGCTCAACTGATCCAGATCACTACCAGTCGGAAGCTTCCCCAAGACGCTGGCGGAATTGCCACGCTGGATGGCAATGCTAATGCGCTGGGCCAAATAAGAGCCAGCTCTCGGGTCACGCGTCGCTTCGATCAGACGTCCTGATATCTTTAAATACCTACCTAAATCTTTTCTAAATACCTACACAAGAAGTTTGAGAAATCAAATACAAAATATAGGTAATAATTTGTGGTACGTAATCAGTATGTATTTAGTTCATTGGCTTATTCAATTTGAAATTCAACATCAATAGTATCTACAGTGCACACGTTTATTAAATAAGCAAATATGTAGGTATGTATGCCAATAGCAAAATAATTAAAATCGAAGTGTATTTATTATAATATTGCAACAAGAGACGACGGAGAGTGGCCGTTTATACAACACGTAACAGAGTCGTGTGAGCTACGGTAACGCCACACCGTTATCTATTCTACGTCAAATCAAACAGTAAAATTATAGAATGGTCAAATTCCTCAGTAGAAGCTAAAGTTACCATTGCTTATGTAAGAAAGGCCGTGGTGGCCCCGGCTGAAGTATAGGCCCCTCCATATTTACCTACTCGTGGATGTCGTTTCGTTGAAACTAGAGGTGGTTCGTATTTATGTAACCAGGTTTTTAAACCAGGTTCTCGCATCATACTATACGTAACTGGTACAACTTCACGATACTTAGACGTATTAAATCTGTTCGAATGTTGTCTATTAGTGAATTTAAGCTCAAATTAAATGACATTTTAGTTAAAATAGCATATTATAGTATAAACGAATTTCTGTATGACAAACTTAATTTAATTTAATATTATATAAGATTGACATTAATGATAAATTTATATATTTTTTTGAATTTGTTCCTTATTAGTTATTATGTAATTTTTAATATAATTAATATTGGTTTAAATCTTTGTATTTATAATGTTTGTATGACCGATGTCAGAATCTAGTGATCTTTACCCTAAACCTCACCATCTATCAATGTACCTAGGTTCACGAACAATAAATGAATTATGAATTAAAAATACTCGGGTACGGCGCGCAAGACGCGACGCGCCTCGCGGTCGCAACCCGACCTTCCGTCTCGCGGCGGGGCGGCGCGGCGCGGCGCGTTCTTGGGTACGCGGTGGACTTGCGCTGTGGAAGTGCGCAATGAACTTGCGCATTGGACTTGAGCAGTGGACTCACGCGGTCGAAGTAATTGACTGGCCTCATAGCTCAGTTGGTAGTAACTCTGCCTTCTGCGCTAGAGGGCGCGGGTTCGATTCCCGCACTGGACAAACTTTTGTGACTAACACAGATGTTTGTTCTGTGTCTGGGTGTTAAATATATATCTATTATTTATATCAGTCTCTGGTACCCATCGTACAGGCTATGCCTAGTTTGGGATCAGTTGACCGTGTGTAATATGTCCGGAATATTTATTTATTTAAGTAATACTTTCAAGTATTTAGTACCTGGTTTTAGAACCTGGTTCTTGTAAAACGATACGTTATGGATCTGGTACGCGGAATTGCAAGTACGACTCATCTCTAGTTGAAACTTGGAATTTATAGTTCTTTACCGAGAATAGCATATAGGCTATAGCTTTTTATATAGGTACCACGTGAGAGAAGCCGCGTGCGGTAGCTAGAAAATAATATAATTCCGAGAGCGAGCTGAGACGTTTATTTATTTATTTATTTTATTTTATTTTCGAATTTTAGGAAAACTTACAGCTAGTACAAAAAAAATAACAATAATAATATAAACACATGAAAAAATTACATGCAGCTGAGGGCTATTTACAAGTTTCCACTGATAGCAAATTAGTTAAGTTATAGATGCAGTGGTAATGGACGACTAACAAAGATATAGAAAAGAATACTAAATTTAAAATACATGCACACACTAATAAAAATAAAGATAAAAGTACCTAAGTAAAAAAGAAAAGTAAAGTTTGTATTTGAATAAATCTAAGTAAAGTAGTTGTTTAGTTACTCAATATACGTTCCCGAGTTTTGTTTTTGAACGATTTTATAGCGTTGACACCATGACTCCGGAATGCTTTTGGTTTTAAGAATAATATTGAATAGAATTGTTATGTATACAATAGAAATCGGACCAAGTTTCTTCCATGGGCCTGCAGGGATTTCATCAGGGCGCAAGGCCATCCTGTATTTCATTATTGCCACAATCAATTTCTTCATTTAATAATGTGTTTTTGATTATTTGTTTAAATAAATAAATAACAACCAACAGTCATAGTCCTGACCCCACACTAGGATTCCCAATGTCGTGGGTATCAGAAACTACGAGTACCATGATACCACCACACCCAGACCCGGAACTAGTTTGCAGATCATGCAAACATTTGTCCCGCAGCGGGACCCGCACCCCTTGAGTTTCAAACGGGAACTTGCCCGCTACGCCGCCACCGAGGTTATCAAATCAGTTCAGTTTGGCGGCGGTGTGGCGGTACCTTTACAGCACTTCAATTGCCGGTGTTATTATAGCTTTGATAGTGGACCTTGAGATATTTCTTATGATTTGATTTGAAACACTTCATTAAAATTGTCGCATTCCCATTCCAATTCGACACAATGTTGATAAAAAAATTACTAAATAAATCGTGCGTGAAAAAATATCATCGTCATCGTTTAAGCCGTGGGATGTCCACTGCTGAACATAAGCCTCCCCATATATTACCAGAAACAATCAGTTGGGGGGATTTGCCAGACTGAGAATGCGGGTTGGCGAGCGCAGAAAAAGTTCTTGTTGTTGATATGGAACATTCCCTACATATTTTCCCTTAGTCGCCTCTTACGACATCCATTGGTAGACATGGAGGGGCCTATCCTTCAAGCAGGTCAACAGGGCCAAATAAAAATAGAGTTATATTAAAATGACAAAATAGATCATTATGATGGGATTATACTTAACTCTCTTCTTGAGATACATTTGGCTATGGATGATTTACCTATACACATACACAATTATAACACTAGAAATATGGAAAAACTAGATGTGCCACGAGCAAGCTTGTAAAGACTTACAAACTAGGTATTTGCCTTAAGCTCGCTATGTACAATAAATTGCCATTAGAAGTTACACAGTTACCCATCATACCCATCAACAAATTTAAATTTCAGTTCAGGAGATTTCTTGAGATTCATCCATTTTACCATATTACCGAATATATGAATTGTTCATTCTCTGATATGCATACGAGTAATATGTAGGACACTATCTATTAATCCATTAACAATCTGTAATAATAATAATAATACTTAATTAATAATCTGCATGATAATTTATGAAAATAACTGTAATTGGACATACCTATGTTATGCAATGTAACGCTTAGGGTGAAATAAATGAATATGAATATGAATAAGAAAAAACAAATAACACGGAGAGCATATAACAACGAAACCAGCATCCACCTTCAAATCAATAAACACCAAATGAACTAGTGCCATTGAACCAGCTCCTCCGGTTTCCAATATCCTGCTCAAAAAGGTTTCACTTCGTTTGCAATAAAATGCCGATAGGCATTTAGCCATAAAACTAAACTTGATCCGAAACCTAAAATGTTTACATATTTTACATGTATTTGTGAGGCTTAAACGGCTTTATGTTATAAACTGACACCTTAATCCTGTTTTTTTTTTTTTTTAATTTTTTTTTTATTTTTATACAACAGAGGTGGCATGCAAGCTTACGGCCCACCTGATGGTAAGCGGTTACCGTAGCCTATGAGCGCTTGCAATACCAGAGGCATCACGCACGCGTTGCCAACCCCGAACCCCCTTCCCCCCTAAAGAGCTCTGGCAACCTTACTCACTGCAGGAACACAACACTATTTGAAACAAATAATGTTATTTGGCTACGTTCTTCTGTACCTCCCCAGGCGGGCTGCTCCAATTCAAAATCTCGCTGTGCCCTACCTCCTCCTGTTCCGGACATAGCTTTTACAATTAGCAAGTTGAAGCAACAATAATCCTTTCCCTACACTGATTGATTGCCCAAGATGACCAAGAAAGAATCAGTGACACGACAAGCAGAGCGGAAGATGCAGGGACAGACTTAAACTCAATTGAACCGCTGCCATTGTAGTACATGTAGGGATTCAGTCAAATTCAAAAGGCATTTATTTCAATAAAATCACTAGGATCACTTTGAAACGTCTTAGAAAGTAGGTGAAGCTACGCCTGTTCCTCGCGACCAAGCCTAGAAGAATCAGGCGACAAACACGGCGCGCGTGCCTATCATTTTTTTCGATGATCCTTTTTCACAAAATGGAATTTAAAGCTTCAGTGTGGTGCCGATCGAACTAGGTGAGGCTCAGGATAAAGGCTATCTGGAGACGGTCGTCTCTGGACTTTTATTGAAGACCTTTGTCAGTAAAGGATGCCCCACCAGCTGATGAAAATTATAATCATGAAAAGGATTGAATCCGGAAAAGAGGCCATGTCCAGGGGTCAGGGCAGAATTACATGTAGGTACCCAATGGACTGACCTCATAGCTCAGTTGGTAGTAACTCTGCCTTCTCCGCTAGAGGTCGCGGGTTCGATTCCCGCACTGGACAAACATTTGTGACTAACACAGATGTTTGTTGTGTCTGGGTGTTAAATATATATCTATTATGTATATCAGTCTCTGGTACCCATAGTACAGGCTATGCCTACATAGTTTGGGATCAGTTGACCGTGTGAATATGTCCAGAATATTCCCTTGTCATATAGAACAACGAGCGGTATCGATAGAGGAATAACTCCGAAATGCATGAAATGACCTGAAAATGGAACTACCTCCAAATTGGATAATATTTTGTATAGGTATCTTGCGAAAACCGCGCCTTTATCTTTATCATTTGCTGAATAATTACTTAAAACATTGGAACTGTCTTAGAAAACCCATTAGCATTCGAAAAGAGTTCCTTAACGACCCTAATAATTATTAACTAATCAACCTACTTTGACACCTGTTAGAGGACGAGGAGAAATTACACAGCATGAGGTACTTAATAACATACATAATTACTTACATAATTACTTGTTTTCTAGTTCATATGACAGGTCAGCTATGTTGAACTTTACCTGAAGCCTCTGTTTGAAGCCTCCTTTGAGTCTTAAAAAACACGACCTATCGGAAGTCCAAGGTCCGTGCTATGGGCATACAACAATTCGAACCTTAGGTAGACTAGAACAAGTGATGGGCATGTGGGTCATGGTGTGGTGTAGTATCGTTCAGCTCTTTTGATTATATATTATCATAATAAAAATGGCCTATTCTTTTAGGAGGAGGTAGGGCACAGCGAGATTTTCTCGTTCTGAATTGGAGCAGCCCGCCAGTTACCTCCACCTTGCAGAAGATTGCAGCCAAATAACATTATTTGTTTCAAACAGTGTTGTGTTCCTGCGATGAGTAAGGTTGCCAGAGCTCTTTAGGGGGGGAGGGGGTTCGGGGTCGGCATGATGCCTCTGGTATTCTCTGCGCTCATAGGCTACGGTAACCGCTTACCAACAGGTGGGCCGTATGCTTGTTTGCCACCTCAGTAGTATAAAAAAAAATGGTTCAAATCACGGTGTTTTTCAAGAAGAATTTTCTGTGATAGATCTATCAAGCTCATTATGCACGATGACACGATGACCAAGAAAGAATCAGTGTCACGACAAGCAAGCAAGCTCATTGAAAGTATTGCGAAAAATACAAATAAAATTCTTACCTTATTTTTCCTATCCAACAGTTCAATGTACAATCAACACCAATAAACGAACTAAAAACTCGTTAATAATTTTATGATGCGCGCGCGTCCATACTAGCCGACGGATTGAGCGACCGGCGCGTGCGCACTCAGAGGAGCCACTAAGCAGCGCAGAAGGTGAAGAGAATGGACGCACTGGGTCATAGCACGCCGTGGTTTTGTTGTCCTGTAGTTGTAGTTCTAGACTGGGTGTCCTACTAGATCAAATCAAAAATGCGAAAGTTTGGGTGTCACGATCAATCCGTTAAGCCGTTTGGGCAAGGTTGAACCACAAACATATACAAACTAGTAGGATAGTGTGATTTGAAAAGTACTTTTCAAATCAGTTTGGATGAAATTTGGCACAGTTAAAGATTATAGTCTGGAATAGCAATATCTTCAGAGGTACCACGCGATCGAAGCCGCTGGCCGAAGCTAGTAATATTATAAATGCGAAGGTAACTCTATATCTGTCTGTTTGTCACCTTATCAAGACTAAACGGCTGAACCGATTCGATAAGGAGATAGGCTCTGAAGGATATAACGTTTTTATGGGGACGCCAAGCAAAGCTGCCGGCAGCCGCTAGTATATATATAGCCGCTAAAAGGTACATCACAATATGTCTAATTAATCAAAGACATAATTATTATGACTTTGAATGGAGTTGAATCCAAATGGTAGGTAGCCAATGGTCTGAATGGGAGCCGTCCAAATTTGTACATACTGACGATTACTTGAACGGAACCAGTCAGGCTAAGCAAAATGATAAGATCGCATTTTTTTTTTAATGTTATACGGAGGCAAACATTCTTACGGCCCTCCTGATGGTATGTGGTTACCGTCGCCTATTGACATCAGCAACACCTGGAGCATTGCTAATGCGTTGCCTGCCGAACCCCTCCCCCCTAAAGAGCTCTGACAAACTTACTTACCGCAGGAACTCAACACTATTTGAAACAAATAATGTTATTTGGCTGCGAGCTTCTGTAAGGCGGAGGTACCTCCGCAGGCGGGCTGCTCCAATTTAGAGCGAGAAAATCTCGCTGTGCCCTACCTCCTCCTAGACTGTACTCTTGCGACTGTAAGGTTGTCTTTCATATATCGTTCAAATATTTTCGATTTGTACTGGTTAAATTTATCGTGCTGCGCAATAACGTGTTTATTTATAGCCGTGTATATTATATGTATAAAAATATTTCGGTAACTGATTTTTGCATTTTTAGCGACATCTGAGTTTTTTAAACATGAAAAAGAAGAAGCTTAGGTCTTGAAGTTTTCCCTTGTCAAGTTTGGAACGTTTTGAATGTTGCTAAGATTGTTAAAATTATTCTCAAAGTTACGAACTTCATTGTCATTACACAATTGCACCACTGGACGTAGTTTTACAGTGCACGGAACGTTTTGGATCACGACTAAATGGGGTGGTGCATGTTTTTTGGATTGACGAACATTTCAAATGAACCCCGCCATTTGGAGTGGTCCAGCGGAGTTCATGTTCAAGATAGTTTATTTATAAGACCTTAGACCTACAACAATGGCCGTGGTGGCCCCGGCTGAAGAATAGGCCCCTCCATATCTAACTATCCGCGGATGTCGTAAGAGGCGACTAAGGGAAAAAAGCTAGGGGATGGGCAGCAGCGTCCCTCATTTTAACAACGATAGCTCTAACTGCGCTCGACAACCCGCATGCCCAGCGTGCTGAGTATGGGCAAATCCCCCCACATGATAAGGAATTCGCTCTGTCTGTAGTGGAGGCCATGTTCAGCAGTGGACGTTGAACGGCTGAAATGATGATGATAAATAAAATAAGTAAATATTCCGGACATATCACACACGGTCAACTGATCCCAAACTAGGCATAGCCTGTACTATGGGTACCAGAGACTGATATACATAATAGATATGTATTTAACACCCAGACACAGAACAAACATCTGTGTTAGTCACAAATGTTTGTCCAGTGCGGGAATCGAACCCGCGACCTCCAGCGCAGAAGGCAGTATTACTACTGAGCTATGAGGCCTGTCATGATGATGATGAGACCCACAACAATAAAGAATATGTAAATGATGTCTAGAGACCCCAGTGCAAAAGCAACAAGAAATATTGTATCCAGAGTTGAGTAGGCGTGTGACGTTTAAGTCTGATCCACCTTGACACGCTTTTATCAAAGGGCAAGTCCAAATTATTACTGAGTACGTATATTTACAAAGATAGAAATTCCGGAATTCAGATTTTCTGGAGGAGGTAGGGCACAGCGAGATTTTCTCCCTCTAAATTGGAGCAGTCCGCCTGGGGAGGTACCTCCGCCTTACAGAACATCGCAGCCAAATAACATTATTTGTTTCAAATAGTGTTGTGTTCCTGCGGTGAGTAAGGTTGCCAGAGCTCTTTAGCGGGGGAGGGGTTCGGTAGGCAACGCATTAGCAATGTTCCAGGTGTTGCTGATGTCAACTACGGTAACCGACGGTAACCACTTACCATCAGGTGGGCCGTAAGCCTGATTGCCTTCCTACAACATAAAAAAAAACAAGTGACATTGGTATCAAAATGTGATGCGGTGATGGTTTCAATCAGTACGACATTAGTTTTATTAATCCACTAGCTTCCGCACGCGGCTTCGCTCGCGTGGTAAGCTCGCTGAAGGCGGAGGTTCCTCCCAGGCGGGCTGCTCCAATTTAGAACGAGAAAAACTCAGTATTAGAAAATAACTAGGGGATGGGCAGGAGCGTTCCCTAAGCTTTATCAGCGCCGAGTAGACACGGGCCGCCTGAAGGGCGACATATAAATAAATAAATAAATAAATATTCCGGACATATCACACACGGTCAACTGATCTCAAACTAGGCATAGCCTGTACTATGGGTACCAGAGACTGACATACATAATAGATATATATTTAACACCCAGACACAGAACAAACATCTGTGTCACAAATGTTTGTCCAGTGCGGAAATCGAACCTGCGACCTCTAGCGCAGAAGGCAGAGTTACTACCAACTGAGCTATGAGGTCAGTCAAATATAGGCACTAAAGTGCTTAGCTTTTAATGCCACTAGCGGTCACCAATCCATTTGTACGCAGGTTGCTTATCTTGCGGATCTAAGATCGATTAGGCGGCAAATTCCTCCAAATTAGAAGTCGCTCTGAAAGTCTATGGGAAGGGTTATGTTTAGAAATATGAAGAAGTGCATGATTGAAGAAGTGCTGCTCGTTGGGAGTTGTTGGCTGAAAAGCGGCCAGAGTGGGGGGGGACTGGTGCAGAAAAACGTTTACGCATTTGAAGACGAACGAAGGCGCGAACTTGACAAAAAACGAGACCAGCTTAAAGCTAAACCGCCTTCAAATATTAATTATAATTACTGCAACGGTGTTTTGACATGCATTACCTGTGCTCGCACTTTTAAAGCTAAAATTGGTTATATACAGTGGTGGTCATCTAATTAGAAACACCTACCTGGGTTTATATTTTTATTTGCAAATTCCCTTTCTAACTAATTTTTAACGTATCATTGAGTGTTCCTGCGTATTAAAATCGATGTATCGGATATTATATTGCATTGTTATACCATTTTAATAACAGAAAACAACGGTTGTTTTTCTAAAACGGAAAGTTATATTAATAACAAAATAAAAAACGAGATACAAACCGGACTAATTAGAAACACCAAAAAAAACATTACTTAAATCATTTTTAATTTGAACAAAACCCCAATAGTTTTGAAAAATACTAAAAATACTACATCCTTAGACAATTAGTATTTGGTAGGGTAGCCTTTATTATCAATAACAGCTTTGCAGCGACGTGGCATTGATTCAATCAATTTATAACAAGTTTCTACAGGAATACTTCTCCAAGCGTCTTCAAATGCACTGTTAAGTCCATGAATATTAGTAACGTGTTTCTGCGACAGGTTGGTCTTTATAGTGTGCCACAAATTTTCTATGGGATTTTAATCCGGACTATTGGCAGGCCACTCTAATACTGTCACGGATTGTTCTGTAAGAAACGCTTTATCGCTGCGTGCTGTGTGCTTTGGGTCGTTGTCATGCTGAAATATCCAAGTTACTGGCAAATTTTCCTCGGAATATGGAATCATTGTCTCTTCCAAGATCTTTTTGTATTGATATTGATCCATTTGCCCTTCAATCTTTCTCACGGGACCAATCCCGTACCCTGTGAAACATCCCCACACCATTACATTTCCACCACCGTGCTTAACTGTCTTTTTAGTGTACTTGTTATTCAAAGCCTCGTTTATTGGTCGTCGTACATATCGTTTTCCATCGGAATTAATCAAATTAATTTTAGTTTCATCTGAAAACAAAACTTTTTTCCATTGGTGAATAGTCCAACTGCCATATTTGCGAGCGAATGCTAGACGATTTTCTCTATGTTGCCTGGTTAGTAGTGGTACTTTTCTAGCGATCCTTCCTAACAATTTTCCTTCAACCAACCGTCTACGAACTAGTTTAGTGGACACGTGTCGAGGATCGTCTTCTGAAAATACCTCTTTTCTTATAACATTGGATCCTTTAAAGGGGTCCGCCTTAGCTAATCGAAGCATAAGCCTGTCTTCTTGAACTGTAGTCTTCCTGGGCCGAAGTTTTCTTGGCACGTTATCTGATGTTCCGTGTAGTTTGAAATGTGCGAGGGCGTTAAATATCATCTTTACGGAACATTCCAAATAATCGGCGATCTTTCTGTAACTCCATTTTTGTTTTAAATGAAAATTCACTATAATTTTTCTCGTTGCTGCATCACAGCTCTTATTTTTACCCATTTTTAATAAAACAACAATAAATAGTAACTTTTCGTAATGAGTTAGAAATGGCGGCAATTTTTACAATGTGATTGACAGTTGTGAGAACTGTATTTCAGTTTAAAAAACCAAATTTCGAACCAAGTCATACAATGTTTCTAATTAGTTGTCCATTCTGCCAGTCCTAACGATATTGATACTTTTTGTTTCACTGATATTTATTTTTATTGTCGTCTTGGTTGTCAAATATGATTGCTTGTAATTAAACTAGAGATATTAAAGTACATTGTAAAGTAGTGAAAAAAAAATTACCTCCTATTAAATGCTATAATAATGTTAGTTACTTTATAAAAATGTCAGGTGACTAGGTGTTTCTAATTAGATGACCACCACTGTAAGTCATCTAAAAACACACATGGATTGAAAATATAAATTTTATATAAATTTCTATTTTTCTATATATATTTTCAGCCGTTTTTATCCCACTGCTGGGCAAAGGCCTCCCCCCATTCCCTCCATTATAATTATATTAATTAATTTATATAAATTAATTGGTAATATGCAGAAATTATGTCGCCGTAGTCGAAATCGGCTTGGACGATCATCATTATCATCAGCAGTGGACGGCCTACGGCTGAAATGATGATGATGAATGATGATACCGAGCCGCCATCGTCATCATCCTGTAGAGGTCCACTGCTGGACATAGGCCTCTCTCAAGGAGTTCCATGACGACTGAACATGTATACCTTTCCTAGGTACCGTATGAACCAATATGAAGGAATTGGGGCATGTCTTGGAAGATGAAGACATGTGAATTACGCTTGATTTGGGAATGGAAACTTACGAGACGCACTGATATCCCAGCAAATACCAACACTATTTATATCCTATCTACTAATATTATAAATGCGAAAGTTTGTGAGGATGTTTGTTGTTCAATCACGCCTAAACAGCCGATCGGATTTGGATGAAATTTGGCACAGAGATAGATTATAATCTGGAATAGCATATATGCTACTTTATATGTAGCTAGTATTATATATAATAAGAACTCGCACGGTTATTTTTATCGCATAGAAGAGAAACAAAGTAACAAATATGAGAAATGAAACTCCTTATTATTTCTGTATGGCAAACAGTGGTGTGTATTGCAATGTACACTAATAATAAAATATTGTATTTTGACAATGGACAACAAGATAACAATATTTCAGCCTGATACAGAAATAATTAGTTCTTGATTTTAGGTTAATTTTTATTTTATTTAATTTATTCACATAACAGATTAGGTACAACCGATAAATCTTATTCTAGTACAAACATTGCTTAGTTCAGATCCAGGTTCGTAATCAATTATGCAAACATGACACGATTTACTGTGTTGCAATATTAATAACTAAATTACCCTACAAATTAAAAACTGAAGAAATTAATCATAGTTAAAAGGGTATTATTATTATTATTTTAATGTTATACGGAGAAGTGGTTACCGTCTATTAACATCAGCAACACCTGGAGCATTGCTAATGCGTTGCCTGCCGAACCCCTCCCCCCTAAAGAGCTCTGGCAACCTTAATCACCGCAGGAACACAACACTATTTGAAAAAAATAATGTTATTTGACTGCGATCTTCTGTAAGGCGGAGGTACCTCCCCAGGCGGGCTGCTCCAATTTAGAGTGAGAAAATCTCGCCCTACCTCCTCCTAAATCCAGGGGTATCCAGAGACACGTAGATACCTAGCTTAACCTGAATTGTTTTTATCCAATGCTATTTTTGACTGTTTATACTATACTGTTATTTGACATTTAATGAATAAGTTACCAATTACTATTATTATTTAAATGTATGTAAAACAAGACATTTGCAGCGCCCTACAGGGTACATGTACTTACATAAGCTACCTTTACACCTTAGCTGTATCCATGTACATGTTGGCAATAAATAAATATGAAGAAAAAAAACGTCCAAACATACGTTTTGTGTGCCCACATTTTGCAGTAGTAGATAAGTATATTCCGTACGTGACAGATTGCCAGCCCATCGCCGCTTATAAGAATACTCACTAACTGTGGTGCAATTGTGTAAGCGTAATGGCAATGAAGTTCGTAACTTTGAGGGTAATTTTAACAATCTTAGCCACATTCAAAACGTTCCAAACTTGACAAAGGAAAACTTCAAGACCTTAGCTTCTTCCTTTTCATGTTTGAAAAACTTTAGATATCGCTAAAATTGATAAAATCATCGTTATAATTGCGATCTTCATTACCATTTCGCTTACGCAATAGCCTGGCTGGTTGCCTCACGATGTTTTCCTGTCATTTAAAGCACGATTTTTCGAACAGAAAAACTCATTGGTGCAGTGCCCGCGACCTTCGTATCGAAAGTCGGGGTACCCCTAGGCCAAAGCGTCTTCGATAGTGGCCAAAAATTTTGATTAATTACAATGATCAAATCTGTGGCGTTAACATAGTGCTTTATTGTGGAGAGTGTTCTCCGGTATGTGGAAGAAAGAGCCCGTCGTCGGATCAGTCCAGCTCCAGAGGTTCTTGTACATGGCCTGAAACGCCTGGAGTCGAGTAGGGTGACTAACTTCAAGTCCTATGTGCTCCAGGTAGCTGCCAAGTACAAAGAGGTGTTCCTCGCGCCCGAATTTTGGTCAGCTGGAGTGGTCTACCGTCGCTACAAGGAGGCGCTCACGATCAAGAAAGTCCCTGACTCTAGATGTGGTGTAGTTATTTAAGTTTAATATTATATGTATGTTAGTCTGTAAGGTATTTATTAATATGGGCCATGGCATATTACACATGTTTGTGTAATATGTCAAGTAGCCTGAAATAAAGATATTGATATTAATATATTTATTGGGGTGGGGGAAGTCCCTACTCCTATAAAGCACTACGTTAACGCCAAAAAAAACTACTACTAATAAAATTTGCCGTGGCCCCGGCAAATTTTATTATTAAATTTAAAAATTGCTTTTAAGAACTTTTACACCACTTCCAGTTGGAGTTAATCAGGGTCCAATTCCGCCTGTTTGTCACTAGCCAGCCACACGTCCAATAAACTAAACCCGCGCGCGCGGCGCTTTATTCCTACTTTAAGTTACCTACTCTTCTAGTATTCTAAGAAAGTAAATCTTTGTAAAAAAAATCTGTAGTTTTGACTTGTTTACCGCTAACAAGTATTGGCAGTAAGTAGGTTTTTTTCACTATTAGAAACCTCCCTGTAAGTGTGAATGATACTTGAGCCATCAGTTTTATTTGGAAGCGAGAAGTATGAACGTTAGTTACTAAGCGACCTCGAAAAAGTGTGTACGTATCCTAAAAATTGAGCCATCAGTTTTGTTTGGAAGCGAGAAGTATCATTCACACTTACAGGGTCCCTACACTCTCAATAATCATTTGTTCTAATAAATAGATATAGTATTGATAATTAGCAAATTATAATAATCAAACGATATAATGATATCTGATAAGCGTTTCAACATCGCATTCCAGTATACACTTCTACTTTACGACAAGTCGCATCGGCTTACTCAATCACGTCAGAACGGCTGAACGGATCCTGAATGAATTCGGCACTGAGATAGTCTGGAATAGTACATTTCTTACTTTTTATCCTTTTGAAATCCTTTTGTTTTTCTGGCCGTGGTGGCTCAGGCTGAAGAATAGGCCCCTCCATATCTACCTATCCGCGGATGTCGTAAGAGGCGACTAAGGGAAACAAGCTAGGGGATGGGCAGCAGCGTCCCTCATTTTAACAACGATTCTAACTGCAACAATATTGTAAATGCGAAAGTTTTAGGGGATGTTTGGATGTTTGTGGTTCAATCACGCTGACCGGCTAGCGGCTCCACCGGTTTCGATGAAACTTGGAATAGGTAGATTGAGTTCTTTACTTTTTATTCAGGTAGGTAGTTGTACCACGCGAGCGAAGCCGCACAAATAAAGCGAATATAAATTGAGATAAGTATTGCTGAAAACCTCTTTATTTACCTTTTAATCGCAAGATCTCCAAAGATCTTCGCTATCATAACCCGTTTCACGACTCCATTTCACTACACAAGTGAAAAGATCTTCTGATTATTTTTTTCTTATCTTATCACGCAGCTATGTTATCTCTGTTTAGTCACCCAACGGCAAGCGCGGCGTTAAGTACCCCTTTATACATTGTTTTTGGAAAATGGTTATTTGTGTTAAGTTCTATTGATTTGATGATCTAAGATTGAACAACGGTGAGTTTTTGTTCATCAAAGTGGCCTCTGTTCTCTGGTGGTGGTTGGTTATCTAGTCAGGAAGATAATATTAATAGTTAGTCACATGGTTACTGAGTCAATATGAGTTAAATCTTTGTTTTTATAGCCGAGATTTGTTCAGGAAAAGCCTGTGGAATGTCAATGATTTCAGAAGAAACGTCATTTGGCTAAAACTACATTGAAATTATGTTTGGACAACACTACCTATATCTAAAAGCCGTAAATAAAACCCTTATTAAAGTATTGCTTGCTTTCTGGTCGTGACTTCTTTCTTGGTCATCTTGTATTAGGTCAGTGACCAGGTTAAGGTAAGGTGGCTCTGAAAAGGGCATAAAATAATAATAATAATCTTTATTTCAGGCAACAAATATTTTTAAATACAAGGCCCATATAAATATACGTATACCTTAAAAACTAACGTACATAATACATTATAATTTATAATCTACACTGCATTTTGAACGACGCCGCAGTTGACGACGTGCGCGCGGTGTCGCGTGTCAGGCTTCCTATGAACTTCCTGAACACACCTTTCGGCCAAAACCCGCTAACCCGTTTTCGGAGGAGGTAGGGCACAACGAGATTTTCTCGTTCAAAATTGGAGTAGCCCGCCTGGGGAGGTACCTCCGCCTTACAGAAGATCGCAGTCAAATAACATTATTTGTTTCAAATAGTGTTGTGTTCCTGCGGTGAGTAAGGATGCCAGAGCTCTTTAGGGGAGGGGGTTCGGGGTCGGCAACGCGGGCGTGATGCCTCTGGTATTGCAATCGCTCATAGGCTACGGTAACCGCTTACCAACAGGTGGGCCATACGCTTGTTTGCCACCTTAGTTGTATAAATAAAAAAAAAAACCCGCCCCTATTATATTCGGTGAAAAAATCAGTGTAGTGAAAGGATTAAAGTGCGCCTCGTAGAGGCTCCTTTCGTGCACATATCACATATCTTCGAATTTTTAAATTCTAGGACATTTCGGTTTCCTCACGATGTTTCCTCTCCCTCCTCCTGAGCAGGCGGGTAAAAAGACTGTGTGTTGGTTTCACTGCCTGGAATCTGTCGAACGATTCCGCGAATTTCATCATTGTATACATTGACTAATAGGAATGACTGCCACGGTAATAGCTCACCCAGCTGAAGCCACGGGACGGATGATTCACTAGAAGGGTTATTACTTCAGTTATAAGTGGCTAAGAAGAATGGGACCATTCAGTACCATATCTAGATTGTGCAATGCATCGGAATGTAAGGTTAACCTAACCAGGAGATAAGACCGAGATTACTGCTAGTTGCTGTAACAGTTCTTAAAGATAGTGATTAAAAACGATTGGTACTGTAGGTTAAACTAACAAGATTCAGCTTCAATGATACGTATAAGGTTATGATATGTATGTGGCAATGATTTTCCGAACTTATTATTCTTACGGACCTTTAACTCTAATAGGTTTATGAAGCTGTATCTGTTTTTTAAAACGAAACTCAAGCATTCGATAATTGCATATTTTTCATTGACCTTTAATCCTTTGTACCCGAAATAGTTTTAAATTAAAAAAAAAAATCTTTTTATTTTGGACAACATAGATCCATATGGGGTTAGTAACACAATAAAATACAGTAAATGGTTAGTAGGCAAATCGAAACATAAAATTCAAATAAAATTAAATTTAAATTTAACGCAGGACTAATTCACAGAGTGGTCTCACCAGAGTGGCGGGACTTTTTC
Source organism: Anticlea derivata (assembly GCA_947579855.1). Lineage (NCBI taxonomy): Eukaryota > Metazoa > Arthropoda > Insecta > Lepidoptera > Geometridae > Anticlea > Anticlea derivata. The sequence goes on from OX388269.1 coordinate 11,987,732, forward strand.
CGGGATCACTCTGCGAATCAGGCCTGCCCACAGCAGCGAGGAGTATCTATTAGCTATAGTTTTCAGGATGCTGTTGTGACTGTCGCGCATTCTGCGGATCAGGGATGTAGATTTTTTGCGAATAATGGCTGCGAACCCATCAGTTTGATATTCAGCAAACATCCCTGATGACTACAGAAGCGAGGCAGTCCCAACATCATCCTGAATATATTATTATATTGGACGCGCAGGGTCGCTAGCGAGTTTTTGGTTTGTCCAACCCACAAGCTTCCCGTGTACATGTTTTGGCAGTAAGCTTTGAAAAGCGTTATTTAAAGACGCACCAGTGAAATTATCCAGCATCCGTCTTCAATATCCTCAGGTATATCCTACCGGCAGCATTTCAAATGATCTCGCCCTGATAAATGGCCGGCGGGACGTGGCGGGGGCTCCGCAACACTGCACTCAGGAGGAAGAGCTACAGCCCTGAACAAGTCGAAGACACTAAATTGAGAAGGTATGTTAACTGCTCAAGCACATTCGCGATTGAATCTAGTTAAAAAAATATGAGAGCTTCTAAAAAAGTCATAATGGGAAACTGAAGAGTTTCGGTTAATTATGGTCCAGTTCGGAGTGAGCCTCACGCAGAACTAGGGTATGCCCAAAATCGAGTGAAGTCGTGATGTGGATGTTGATGGTCATCATTTCAGCCGTATGACGTCCACTGCTGAACATGACCTTCCCCACAGACTAAAACATTTCATGTTTCTTTGGTGAAGAGGCTCTAGCAGTCATTATAGATGTGTGACTCAGTTCATGATCATTCAGTATCTTTAAAGGTTGCCTGCCGTATTTCTCTTCATCCTTTAGGAACACTACCTACATTTTTGACTTCTTTTTTTTCGCCAAGATCACTTCTAGAAAACTACATTACATACCTGACATTTTTTTAAACCTACATGGACTTTCCAGATGCCTGTCTCGCTGGGATCTAGCAGCACTTGGCGTGGGCAGCACGCTGGGGGTGGGAGTGTACGTGCTGATCGGCCACGTGGCTGTCAGCCTGGCCGGGCCGTCCATCGTGCTGTCCTTCTTGGTCGCAGCCGTCGCTTCTTTGCTTTCAGGTACGAGTGAAACTAAAGGAAACTCAAATGTTCCTCGTTCACCGTACTGGGTGTTTGTTTTTCTAAATCTGAATGATCAGAGAAAGTCAAGTAAGATTCAGTGCGCCTGAGGCCCTAGTCTGCAAAGTCAGTAAGTTTTCACTTTTCGACCGGTCAATAGATTACTGGTCCTTTTTTGACACCATACAAAAACGATACCAGAGCTACTTTTGACGGTCGAAAAGTGAAAAGTGTAAACTCAACTCACTGACATTGACTAATCCTTTCACTACTGACTGGCCCTTTTCAGGGCCACCATACCTCAACCTGGTCACTGACCTTATACGGGGTGACCAAGAAAGAATCAGTGACACGACAAATATAATATAACTGACATTGTAGACTTTGCCTCGGAGATAATGAAGGCCAAGAGTCAACCCTTTTTTTCTAATAAGTCAGGATCACTGGTCTGTTGACTCTCCTGACACAAGACGTTGAAAAATAACAGTACAACATGAACAAACATATTATCATCATTTTAACAGACGTTATGTGTGACTAATGATGAAGTGTGGAATTTTTTTAGCTAGTTCTTTGGGTTTGCTTATCTGTCAATCGTTATCATTAAAATGTTGAATCACTCAAATTAAGAGGATACAAAAATCATAATAAATTTTCGAGTGGGCGGAGTGAAGAAAGTGACAGCGCTATGTACTGTAATTGAATGCGGAAAGAGATAGCAAGCGTTAGAAGGCGCTCGAAAGTAATATAAATATAAAAGAAATATAAGAAAATATCGATTATCTCAATAACTATCTATTTTTTTTTAAAGTGTCTTGGATTTAGGTACCCTATGCTATTAGGTAACCTATTATATATTTAAAAAAAAGTTATTTTAGTTAGATAGTCTCAGAGTATTTTCGAAAAAACTGTTGCAGAGGATCCAACTTTAAAAAATAAATCTATCGAGAAAAGTTTTACCAATCGCGATTCTGTCTTGGATTTACGTAAATAAAATGCTCAAGTTATCTTTGTCATAAAAATCAGAACTGTGCGTTTTGCGGTTATTGAGAAAAAACAATTCAAAAATCATAAAATAATTAAACCCTCACCTTAATAAGCAATAATGCGATTTCGTTTTGCAAGTACTTTCTTTGATTTGTTTACTTACAGGGCGGTAACTTGATGGGGGAAGTCAATGTTTCTGCATTATCTTTTCCAGGTCTATGCTTTGCGGAGTTCAGCACGAGGATACCGAAGGCAGGAGCAGCCTACAGCTACACGTATGTGGCGCTTGGTGAAATTGTAGCGTTCCTCATAGGATGGTGCAATATCCTGGAATGTGTATTCGGTAATGAAATGAATTGAAATGATTTATTTTGCTAGAAGCATGGTTGTACATAGGTCTTAACAATAAGCTGTTTCACATACTTCACCGTTAATCATCATCATGATTTCAGCCGTACGACGTCCACTGCTGAACATGGCCTCCCCCACAGACAGAGTAAATTTCTTATCATGTGGGGGGATTTGCCCATACTCACCACGCTGGGCATGCGGGTTGGCGGGCGCAGTTAGAGCTTTCGTTGTTAAAAAATGAGGGACGCTGCTGCCCATCCCCTAGCTTTTTTCCCTTAGTCGCCTCTTACGACATCCGCGGATAGGTAGATATGGAGGGGCCTATTCTTCAGCCGTTACTTCACCGTCAATACGGCGTGCAAATAACAATAGTATTTATTAATTTATCTAGTCAAACAAAATAAAATTAAAATAAGACATACATTTTTAAGAATCTATAATGTCATAATGGCTTAATATACATATAAGGTCAGTAAGAATGGCATTATCTTTGGTCATGCATGGCTCAAGAAGTACGTAATGGTTCACAAACAGAAATCTGAATCTCGATTCCATGACTTTTAAGACACGAGGTTGCGAGAGCTGTAGACGCATGAAATTCAAGAGAAGAGCTTTCGAGAATTTTGTGACCATAATTAATGGATGGATTGTGCACGAAAGGAGCCTCTAATAGGCGCACTTTAATCCTTTCACTGCACTCATTCTTTCATAGACGTTCATAAGCCCTTTTCAGGGCCACCATACCTCAACCTGGTCACTGACCTAATACAGGATAACCAAGAAAGAATCAGTGATATGACAAGAAGAAGAAGTAAAGTATTTTCAGTTTGCCTCTCGCCTAGGATAGGCAAACTGAAGGCTTTGCCTATGGCTTTCTATCAGGCACTAGCTGATAAGGAAACTCGTGATTCCAGGTTCTGCCAGCGTCGCCAGAGGCCTCAGTATGCACGTGGATGATATCTTCAACAGCAGCATGACCACGTGGTTCGCAACTATTGCGCCCATCACTGTGTCATTCATGTCGCCGTATTTCGACTTCTTAGCCTTCCTCATCGTCCTTGTTATGGGAGGTAAGTTTTAGTTTGCGCTAATGGACTTACAGTAATACTTACATTTTTCCTTTCTAAAATATCAGTAGTTTGTGATCTGACATAGCATTTAGCTATGCTTCTTTTACTATATCAAAGTCTAGGTCAAAAGGTGTTTATTTCAATAAAATCATTAGGATCACTTTGAAACGAGAGTAGGTAGTTATGGCACTGAAAAACAAAAAGAGGTACCTTTTGTGTGAATTAAGTGGACATCTAATTCTTTTATCGCGATTGAGAAAAGAATTGGAGGTAACCTATAAACAAATAACATTTTGTAAACTCTCCGTTTGTTTAAACTGTACCTATATTGTTTACAGCGGTATTATCATTCGGCGTGCGCGAAGTGTCGTTGGTAAACAATCTGTTCTCCGTGGTAAACATGGCGGTGATCGTGCTTATTGTCGCGGTGGGAGCCTTCGCAGGTCAGTCGAACCTATAAGCCTTATACCGAATAATAAATGAGAGTTGAACTCCGTTTTTGGGGTCTGTGTAATTTTATGCCATTGGCAAACTAGCTAGTAGCGCCAAGATCAAAGGCTCTAGGCGTGGATGAAGTTATTCACTATGAAAAACTTTGCAAGCATTTGGTATTTTCAGCGGATTCCCGTAACTGGAGTATACCATTGGAAGAAGTGCCCGTGGACCATGGGATGGGGGGTTTTTTCCCCTTCGGAGTCTGGGGAACACTAAGAGGAGCTGCCGTCTGCTTCTACGGGTTCGTCGGCTTCGACAGCGTCTGTGCTGCTGGTGAGGAGGTGAGCTGGTTCTAGATCTTATTGGGATATATTTATTCTACGATGGATTGATGATAAGGTGGTTTTATTCCAGGCTATCTTTTGAGTGGTCATATCCTTGATCATTTTTATCTTGACGACCTCTGTGGCGTAGCAGATGAGTTCCCGTATGAGACGCAAGGGGATCCATTTCCGCTGCGGGACAAATTTTTGCGAGATCTGCAAATATTTGTTATAATATGTACATAGTTTCCGATACCCACGTTACAGTGAATACTAGTGTGGGGTCAGGACTTTGTATGTGACTGTTGGGTGTTATTATTTTTGTTATACCTTTAGCAGTTTTGTCCTGTTATTTATTGGTCAGAAATAACAGGATTTTATAGAACGAATTAATTTCGTGTTTTCAGGTGAAAGAGCCGAGGCGAGTGATTCCGCTTACCATCGTGCTGATTATCTTGGTGACTGCAATGTGCTACATCAGTGTCGCTGCAGTGGTCACTATGATGGTGCCATATTATCTCCAGGTGAGCAATGAAATATGATAAGATGATATGCACGATTTCCTAAATACTTCCGAATGAAGCCTTCATGGTGTGGAGAATACAAATTTATGCTTGCTTGTGATTCATAATATGTATATTATCCCGAGAGCAGTTTGAATAAGTCCGGCAAAAAAATATATTTATACGCTATATTTCATCATTATCATAGAAATACTATATACTAGGTACACATTAAGAAATAAACTGAAATATACTAACCTAATCTAAATAACTATTTAACTAACGACTAAGTAGGTACTAATAAAAACGCGACTGATTTTTTTATGAGTTAATCGTCATAAAAAATCTAGTCGATCCCTGTCGCCACCAGATGGTAGCGTGCCCAAAATACTGGCGGCATTGCCACGTTGTATGGCAATGCTTATTCGCTGACCGAAGTAAAGGCCATTCTGGTCACGCGTAGACTCTAAAAGTCTCTCCGCCAGGTCCTTATAAATGTTGTGTGCCCCTGATCCCCATGGGCCTAATGTCTCTACCCCAAACGGCTCGAATATATAACCTCGGTCAAGAAGCACATATTTGCGCCGTTTGAGGGACTCCGCTGATGCTGCTGCGGAGCCAGCCCCCACTGATGTGCTGGGAAGATGTGACGGCGCTAGAGTATTGACGCAGGTAGCGTCCCATACTATTGGCCGTCCCATCTTCCAGGGGATAAGTGTCATGCCATCGGGTCTCTTACCATCGTCTCGCATTAAGCCGCTCGGTTCTAGAACAGCTGTAACGTTGACGCTGGTAAAAGCTCGACGGATGATATCAATTAACGAGTTATGTCGAGGCACACGTCCGGCACTGCGAACACATGAAAGAGCGTGGTGACCGAACAGTCAGCGGTCTCACCACATTGGCACTGATGTGCCACTTGACAGGGAGAACCTAGGCGCAGACAGGTTGCCACCCGGAAGGTATTATTGTCTAAAAGGGTACCTAAATTTTTGGAAGGCAAAACATGTAGCCAAAGTCCTGACTCCCACTCCGAGACGGCGAAGAGACGAGCGCGCTCTGCTGGGTCTGCTGGGTCCTCTAGAAGGTCGTGACGTTACTGCTATGGTCTCCGCTGAAAACCAGCGCTGGGTGCACACATCAGTGTGTATCCAGCACAATGCTGAGCGGAGGCCATGTTTTCCAAGAGCTCTGCTGCGCACAATATCTTCTATCATTAAGCATTTAATTTCTTCTATTTTATTTTTATTTTATGTGTAGTAGTTCTTAAGGAAAATAAAAATCTTTCTTTCTTTCTTTCTTTTTTCTGGGCAGCTGGACGTTTCTATTAAATTCTTCCGTTCCAGCTCACAGAGCGGCTCATCCCACAGTCTCTGAGAGGATAGGACCTTTGGCATGTCGGTGTTGGGGCAGGCTATTTTCCAAGCTTCTTGGGCTTCAATGAAACAATTAATTTCGAAGTTTTGTAAGCTTTTAACAGTCACCCATGATAGCTACCGTGGTTCCTACAAAAAAAAAAAAAAAAAAACATTGGTCTTTTTTGTTTTTATTTTTTTGTTGTAGAAAGTATAGTATTATGTTATCTGTGATAGAATAATCCCCTTAAGGGATGGTATACTAGTTACGTTAAAATGTTGTTTTAGGTATGTTATTCTTGTTTACGTTTTCAGGGACCTTACGCTGCTGTGTCAGATGCCTTCGTGTACGTGGGATGGGACTGGGCACGGTGGATAGTCTGCGTCGGATCACTCTTCGGATTGTGTGCTAGGTATCATTAAACTTGGAATAGGTATTTCTTTACCTAGAATAGCGTGTAGGCTACTTTTTATCTAGGTAGGTACTTACCACACGAGCGGAGCTATTTATGAATAAGGCACTTAAATATAAGTTATTTGGGGGAAATGATATTTAATAATGGTGTCCGCTAAAAACCAGCGCTGAGGGCACACATCAGTGTGTATTCAGCACAATGCTGAGCGGAGGCCATGTTTTCCACGAACTCTGTTGCGCACAATATTTTTGTCATTTAACATTTTTTTTTTAATAAATAATGTGTTTTGGTTTCAGTCTGTTCGGAGCCATGTTTCCACTGCCTCGTCTCCTGTACTCCATGTCGTCAGACGGATTTTTCATCAAATGTTTCAGCCAGGTCACAGATATGCGGCAGTCACCCATGATAGCTACCTTGGTTCCTACAATTTTTATTGGTAAGTAGAATAGAATTGTCTTCCAAGTTTTCATCATCATCATCATTTCAGCCGTTCGACGTCCACTGCTGAACATGGCCTCCCCCACAGACAGAGCAAATTCCTTTATCATGTGGGGGGATTTGCCCATACTCACCACGCTCGGCATGCGGGTTGGCGAGCGCAGTTAGAGCTATCGTTGTTAAAATGAGGGACGCTGCTGCCCATCCCCTAGCTTTTTTCCCTTAGTCACCTCTTACGACATCCGCGGATAGGTAGATATGGAGGGGCCTATTCTTCAGCCGAGGCCAGCACGGCCAGTTTTACGGGTATACAAATTGAATATGTCCAATAAGTCCAACCTAAATTGCTAAGAACTTAGAAGATATGGTCCGGACATAAAAGACTGGGTGAGTTTTTTTATTATTTCAGTGATTTGGACTTTTATACGCTGCTGTTGAATAAATGGCTTTTATGCTTTTGTAAGTCTATTAATGCGATTTATTAACGATTATTTTATGTGATTTCAGCGATCTTAGCCGGCTTGTTCGAAGTACAGACATTGGTCGCGACAATGTGCACCGGCACACTGTTCTCGTACACAGCAGTTGCAACTAGCGTCGTTGTTATGAGGTCAGTGGAATAATATTATTTTGTTAACAAACACTTTAACATCAGAGTTTCGCTCCATGATACAAACAAATCTAAAAAGAAAAAACTTATAATTAAGATGCTCGCCCTTTTCTCGCTTGATCAATTACTAATATTGGGATAATATACATATGAAACGATCATAAGACTGTCGTACTGTCGTACTGTATGGATCTGAGTGTTGGGCTGCCAAAGGGACGGATGAAAGAATAGTGCATGCTGCGGATATGAGAATGTTGAGATGAACTTGTGGAGTGACTAGAATGGACCAGATACGGAATGAGTACATCAGAGGAAGTTTGAAAGTAGCGCCAGTGACTGAGAAGTTGAGGAGCAAAAGGTTAGCGTGGTATGGGCATGTCATGCGGAGGGAAGAATGTCATGTGACTAGAAGAGCGTTAAATATGAATGTGGAAGGATATAAGGGAAGAGGTAGACCAAAGAAAAGATGGATAGACTGTGTGAAAGATGACATGAGTAAGAAAGGAGTGAATACTGATACGACGGCTGATAGAGGGGAGTGGAAGAGAAAAACATGTTGTGCCGACCCCACATGAAGTGGGATAAGGGCAGGGAGATGATGGGATAATATACATATTATGAATCACCTTGTACAGGCAACCTTGATAACGGATCTCTTTCCAGGTATCGCTCTGACTATACTCCCGGAGAAGCCAAATACTTCCGGCAAGTGTTCGGCATCGGAAGGTCACCGACATTGACCTCAGCGAGGATCATCTACGTGTCATTAGTCACATTCAGTAAGCACCCACAATACTTAGGGAGAATTCACACGTACCACAACTACACCACATCATCGTCGTGATGTGGTCGGTATCACCCACGCGGTCGATGATCAAAATGTGGGACGTGTAAATTGTAGATTCCTTTTCACGAAAGAAGTCCCGCGGCATCTCTTTACAGGAAGACGAGGCGCCCCCCCTGAGGGACTTCTTTCGTGAAAAGGGGTCTACTATTTATTTTCAATACAAAATATGCACCCGACCACGTGATGTAGTTGTGGTTGTGGTACGTGTGAAACAACCCTTAGATTAGTGGTTCGCCCCGAACGGAGATCTCGCGATGTCCGGTTGAAGATTTTGACCTCAGTCGTGTAGCGGGCGCCTGCCCGTCTCAGACGCAAGGGGTGCGGGATCGATTCCCGCGGCGTGACAAATGTTTGCATGATCTACAAATATTTGTTCCGGGTCTGGGTGTTGTGGTACCATGGTACTCGTAGTTTCTGATACCCACGACACAGGGAATCCCATTAGGTGTTATTTATTTATCGTTGAGGCATATTTTGAAAACCGCACCTTCAAAGCGTTCTTACTAGTAATAACCAGTCTAAGCTTCAGTTAAGTTGTATTTTTGGAAAACGGGCCTTCGTTTTTTAACTATTGGAAATTCGAATTTCATTTAAAAAACACTAGGCGAATATCAGCTGTTGTGTCAAATCAGTTCTAACTCAATTTTTCGCTGAATTACAATTGGTAACAATCTTGATAATTAGTTAAAAAGATGATAAAAAGACGGTAAAGTGCGAGAACTCGCACCCTGAGGCTTCCATACCATTGGCCGTAGGTTCGAATCCCGGTCGGAATGGATTTACCAGTCAGAAAATCCAAACACGGGATTAGAACATAAAAATTCAAAGGGTAGGAATTGACAAACTTATATTTGCGGTCGCTCACGTAGTCTATATATGACATTGACCGCAAATATAACTTTGTTTCCTAAAAAACTTCGAAATTCCTCATTTTCAGACTTTTCCCTTTAATTGTGTTACAAAGCTCCTAGCATTCCAAATTTCAGAATCGTAAGTTGACTGAAAGTACCCTAGAGGTTTTTCATTTTTGCCATTTCCATACAAAAATTATACATTCATTGCCATATCTTTTTAATGCATTTGGCTAGAGCTTTGATTTTTATACGGCACCATAAGCCCACAGAACTTAATAGATGGTATAAATCAAGTTGTTCAATAATCAAGTTCAAGTTGATACCTTTAGCCGTTTTAAGAAAAAGGGTCTTGACAGACGGACAAACAGACAGACGGACAACAAAGTGATCCTATAAGGGTTCCGTTTTTCCAAATGAGGTACGGAACCCTAAAAATACCAAAAACAGCAGATATCAAAGAAAGATTTTTTTCTCGTTTTTCTTTTGTTGCTACAAAATACCCCTTTCGGTATGAATGTACTTGTTACGGAACACGTTGTATGACTTAGCCACTTAGATAATTGATACATTCTATTCTGTTTCAGTCTGCATCGGCATAGCAGCGGCCTTAGTACTCACGCAAGCGGAGAACCCGCTGATACCAAGTTCAATACTTCACGCTGTGGCACTGACACTAATCCTTATCATGGCTGCGCAGCCGCAGACCAAGGAGGAGTTACTTTTCAAGGTAACTAACTACCCTGGGCTCTATTCGGACTATTAGGACGTGACGTCACGATCGTTGATGTGTACACGGTCGGTCTCTATAATTTTAATTGTTAAAATAAATCAGCAACCCTGAAGTAGTGCGTTTGCTATCCTATACATAGTACATAACGCTGGGGCGAAGTGACATTGTTTGTGTGAAATAAAATACAGTGAAAGTGGTTTAATTTCTCTAAATAACATACGTGATCGTTGGTCTACCCTCCTCTGGTTATCGGTAACCATCACGGCACTTGTACTCACTCCACTTGCGATCAGCGTATTTCTCGGTGTGGCAAATTCCCGCACGTGAACCATCAGTGTGCGGCTGCGATTAAACTGTATGTACTCTATCTGTGTAATCAAACAGTAATCAATAATTTATTCACATAGCTAGACTACACCTAGCGCCGTCTATTGCCCATTTGGGTTACCTGTCAGCGTCATCTGTGACAGATAGTTTGAACTAACTTGGGATCTAGCTTAGGATCGAAAATGGTTCAATGCATAGCGTGCGGCAAATTCCTAAGAGGGGGCGTTGTCTGTCCACTTTGCAAGTCCGCCAGCCACAATGAATGCGCTCAGGTTCCGGCGGGAGTGCAAGTCGCCGACTCCTGGCGATGCGGGCTGTGTCAGGCCACGGCGCCCAAGGGTAGAGATCCCTCGACGCCCGTCAGCTCGTCGCGTCAGTCCTACAACGTCGAGGCGGAACCGATGACACTCGACGATACTGCTGCCAACATCACTGCGGAATTCACGGAAATGGAGCTGCAGATGCAGCTCCGCTCTCTCCGGGAGGACATCATGTTGGAATTCACCACCATCCAGGAGAGCTTCACCACCGACATGAACGCCTTCAAGACCGAATTCCGCATGATGTTCGCCGAGATACGGGAGTTTCGGGTGGAGATGGCTGACCTCAGGGTCTCCATGACGGGGATTTTGGAGCGCATGGATGGCTTCGAGCGGAGGCTGGAGGCGGTCGAGCAGCGCCGAGCGGAACCCGCGACCAAGGAGGTAGCCGCGCTGGAGCGGACCGTCGCCGACCTGAAACTGGAGCTCAACGACCGCGACCAGGAGGCTCTCCTCGCTGACTTGGAGATCGGCCAGCTGCCGGAGGAGAGGGGGGAGAGCGTGCTGCACGCCGTCACGGTGCTGGCGGCCAAGCTGGGCGTCCCGCTGGAGGAGCGCGACGTGGTGTTTGCGGAGCGCGTGGGTGCGCCGACGCCGCCGGGCGAGGCGCCGCGCGCACGCCGCCTGGTGGTGCGCCTGGCGCGCCGCGACCTGCGCGACCGCCTGCTGCAGGCCGCGCGAGTACGCCGCACAATCACGGCGGCGGACGCCGGTGGCGCCGCCGCCGCCGCTCCGCGTATCTTCGTTAACGAGCGGTTAACACGCCCCAACCGCCAACTATTTCATCGCGTGCGGGAGGAGTGCCGCCGAGCGGGATGGAGATACTCGTGGACGCGACGGGGTCGCATCTACGCGCGGCAGGGGGACGGCAAGCCGGCTTACCCCATCCGCACGGAGGCTGATGTGGCGAGGGTTTTTGGGTCTGCAAATGTTTGATTTCCAACTTCCTGATCCTTCCTGAATTGAGTGTGAACATTTTTAGTGTACTTTCTTTTTACCGTGTTTATTGTGTTCTTTTTATGTATTTTAGCTGTTCCTTGTATAAGAACATCGCAAATATTAAGTGGGTGTTAACTGGTCCTCTGTATCGACGCAGCCTTTCAAAAAACATTTTCTGTTCTATAATATTATTATTTTACTGCTCTACCTTTGTGTCTAATTTACCTTCAACTCTATGTAAATCAATTTCTATAACTAATCCTTATTGCTATCTACGCGATTATATTCGTACTATTATTATAAATTTATTTGTACTTTTATTTACTCTGTGCCCAAGCATTTATAATTACATTATTAGAATCACTCTAACTTATCTAGGCAATAATATAATACTCCATGCAATGTTCAGAAATCATCCTAACAAATTTCAAAACTTCCTCTGAAAAATTTGAAGGTTGGTCTCCACAACGCAGGGTCTCTCAATACTGGGCAAGATGAGTTTATTGCGGCTATGGGGGAACTGGGCCCAGATATCTTAGCCGTTAACGAAACTTGGATGGGACAAGGGGAGGATTATAAGGCACCGAAAATCAAAGATTTTCGCTTTATGAACCAGCCAAGACACAATACCATCAAAAGGGGGCGGGGTGGGGGTATTGGTTTCTTTGTGAGGAATGGCATCAATGTACGTATCTGCCCCCACCCTGTCGTGCCCTCGGTAGAACAGATGTGGCTGCGCCTTAATGTCATGGGTAAAACAATCATTATTGGTACTGGCTACCGGGCGCCCTGGCAAGATGCTGACGCTTTTCTTGAAGCCATTACTGACTCAATCACGTCCTTCCCCAAATGCGACAATTTAATACTCGTAGGTGATTTTAATATAGACATGCTCGATCCTAACAACAGAAAGCTCCCATCGCTACAACAATTCCTACACCTTATGAATCTAAATCAAGTAATCGCTGGTCCGACCCATCTTAATACTGTTGGAAACCTGACATTGATAGATCTAGTGTGTACAGACGCTAAGGTGCGGAAAGTGGCCGTGAAACACACGCCTGACCTGGGTCGCCATGCTATGCTAGTGGTCGAATTTTCCATCAAAAAGGATAAACCTTCGCCGCGTTTTGTGACGTACAGACCCTTAAATAGTATTGTCCCAGAGTTATTTTCCACTGACATTAATTCTATTAACTGGTCATTTTTTGAAACATGCAAAGATATCGATGAGCTTGTGTCGACCTTCACATGTACAATTCAGTCCTTATTTGACATTCATGCACCAGTCAGGACAACAAAATTTAAAGGTCCTTCGCATCCATGGCTAACTGATACAGTCAAAATTATGATGGGATTAAGGGATAACTATCACAAAGAGTACAAATTACTTAAAACTGATGTACTTAAAACCTGCTACAAAAATATGAAATCTATAGTCATTGCAGCAATAGAGAGCGAAAAACGGGCATATTTTAATCAAAACATTAATGGTAACATTGGGAATCCAAAACGGCTGTGGAAGAACTTAAAAAATGATATCATACCTAATAAAAAACAGACAGCAGAGCTTCCGCCGCAGTTTGATGACCCTGATGCTATTAATGTACATTTTCTTAACGTGCCTGGAGCCCAGTATGTAGAACTTTCGCAACTCACATTCTTCGAGTTTCATCGGCATGGCACTGAAACCTTTTCTCTACAGCCTGTAAGTGATTACACAGTGCATAAAGTCATTGAAGGGTTTAGGTCCAACGCCCAGGGCATAGATGGCATCTCCTTGGATATGCTACTCATGTCCTTACCACAATCATTATCCACCATAACAGCAATAATTAATGGGTCAATATCCAGTGGCATTTTCCCGGAGTTATGGAGAGTGGCGGTTGTTAAGCCAATACCAAAGAATACCCAACCTGCTTCTCTTAGCGACTTAAGACCAATAAGCCTTCTGCCTTGTTTCTCTAAGATATTGGAAAAGATTGTCTGCATACAGATGATAAAGTTTCTTGAGGATCATCAGATACTTCCTGAAGTACAGTCTGGTTTCCGGAAAGGGCACAGTACATCAACCGCTCTCCTGGATGTAGTTGACAGTTTATTGGCTGCGCAGGATGAGGGTATGTGCAGTATCCTGGTACTGCTGGATTACTCCAGGGCCTTCGATTCTTTAAACATCCCATTACTTCTTTCAAAGCTTGCTTATTATGGTTTTGATACAAAAACTATTAAATGGTTCTCCAGCTACCTTAATTGCAGACAGCAGTGTGTGGAGCTGAGGCTTCCGAATGGAAAAACTACAAGATCCCCGCCTCGCCCAGTTCCTCGGGGGGTCCCTCAGGGTTCAATACTCGGCCCTGTCCTCTTCATCCTGTTTAGTGCCGACATAGTAAGCAAGATCTCTTTCTGCCGTTTTCATCTCTACGCTGATGACTTGCAACTGTATAAATCCTTCCTACCATCAGACTGTGCCAGAGCTGTAACAGAAATTAATCAGGACTTAGAAAGGATCTCTTTTTGGTCCACATCAAATTCACTGGTCCTCAATCCATGTAAATCAAAATACATGCTCATTGGTACAAAACCAGGTCTCAGCAAACTTAACTATGAAAATATACAGATAAAGATCAATGGTCAGTCTGTTGAATATGTTACTGAGGCTAAAAACCTTGGGCTGACTCTGGACAGTCAGCTTCGCTTTGAAACTCATGTGGCTGATAGTGTCCGCAACTCACTCTACCGTTTGAAGGTTCTGTACAAAATTCGACCGTATCTCAATGAGGAAGTCCGTATGACCCTATGTGAATCTTTAGTTCTATCTCGCTTAAACTATTGTGATGTGGTCTATGGCCCATGCCTTTTGAGTCGGACTGATAAACTGATTCAGCGAGTCCAAAATGCCTGTGCCCGTTTTTGTTTTAATGTCCCGCCACGAACACATATTACACCCTTTCTCAATGCCTCAAACTTATTAAAAATGAAAGCGCGTAGGTTTCTCCATCTTGCAACCCTTCTCTTTGGCCTTACAGCAAATCAAATACCTCAATACCTTTTCAATAAGCTAAAATGGGCCAGCGAAAGCTCGCGATATCCACGTCGTGCATGTACTCACGTGGTTCTGTTGACGCCTAGGCACAAATCCGTAGCATTTCGGGGTTCCTTCCGATTTGCTGCCACTAAATGCTGGAACGACCTTCCCCCACCGGTTCGTGCCCTGAAAACGGTTGTAACTTTTAGATCAACCCTTAAAAAGGAGCTTCTAATCTTGCAAAAGTGCGCGTGATAGGTACATGCTTGTACCTACTTACCAAATGGTATGGCCCGCAAAGTAGCGGTGGGACCTTGCGGACAATGGATATTTATTTCCCACGAACTCTCCAGCACTCTTTTCACACTGATTTATCTTTACACTCATGTTACTCTGTTGTACCTAGCTGTTTATCACGGCGCGTTCACTTTGTTCACTTTTTGCACTCTCTCCCATCGACTTTTTCATCCTCTTTTCGGCTATGCACAGAGAACACTAGTAAGTGAGTAAGTATGTATTAATTTTATATTAAAAGGCAAAGACGTATGTCTATTGTTTCACCATTTTATTTGCAGAGCCCAGAACACAGATCATAAACAGTCACAGAGAGTTATACCAAGAAAACAGATTATCTCAACACAGCCCCTCAATTTGTAGAGGTTTATACCTATATATTTTATACAAATTGAATCTAAGATAATATGAAAATTGTTGACACAGAAATTGTAAGACTACATATTTTAATAAACTTATTAAGACTCTACCTAACTATTTCAATGTAGAATAGCATGTAGACATAGCTGCAGTTAACTCTAAGATAGAATAAAATGAATGTTTACAAACAAAATAAGTTTTTTCTACCTTTAAACATAAAAACATATAACAATAATAACGGATAGTGTTTCTATTTAGCCCTTCAAATAGCAACATCAAGTTAATAAACCACTAAATAAAAACATTACAATCATAATATATTAGCAAGAGAGATACCCATCTAAGGTAGTTAACCTAATACACATTTAATCTTTCACGGAAATATACATGCTTTCTTGCAGGCAATGCCTTTGTGAAAATATCAGATATATTTTCCTCTGTAGGTACATATGATACAGACACAATTCTCTTATTTATTACATCTTTTATGTAATGATATTTAATGTCTATGTGCTTTGAGGCTTTAGTATTTATTTGGTTTTGAATCAATTTAATTGTACTTTGGTTATCAATGTAGATGTGAGCTGACACTGTTTTACTATTAAGAAATTCAGAGAGTAGGCCCTTTATGTGTACGAGTTCACTTACTGCATGTGCTCCTGCTATGTACTCTGCCTCAGCTGTTGACAAAGCTGTACATGTCTGCTTTCTGGAAAACCATGATATCAAATTGTTACCTTGATAGATAGCACATCCACTGGTACTTTTCCTGTCAACCTTGTCAGCTGCCCAGTCTGCATCTGAATAAGCCTCTAATTGAGTATGATTACCTGTATTGTTATATAGCAGCCCCTGAAACTGAGTTTCCTTGAGGTATCGTAAGATCCTTTTACCTGCTGTCCATAATTCTTGTGTTGGTTTATCTAGAAATCTACTCAAGTATGATACTGCATAAGTTATATCCGGTCTAGTATTCATTGAGATGTAGAGTAGACATCCCACTAGTTCTTTAAATGGCACTTCAATTATGTTTGAGGATGTTTTTGCATATAAATTTGTTTCCATTGGAGTTTTATTTCCTTTACAGTCTTGCATTTGAAATCTTTCTAAAAGCTTTGTTATCATCTCTGTTTGTTTTATTTCCATTTCATTTTGATTTCTATTTACCTCCAATCCTAGATAGTTCTTAACTTCTCCCAGATCCTTCAGTTTAAATTCCTTTTCCAGCTTCTTTATTATTATATCTTCTTTTCCTAAATATAAAATGTCATCGACATACAATAGTAACCAATTTGGTCCTTTCCCATATAGGCATGAATCATGTTTTGATCGTGTAAATCCTTCTTTTATAATAAACTCATGAAATCGTTTATTCCAACATCTTGGTGCCTCTTTTAATCCATATAAAGCCTTTTTCAATTTAAGCACTTTTCCTTGACTGATGTTTAATCCTTTTGGGCATTTCAGAAAAAACATCTACATCCAGATATCCATTCAAAAATGCAGTAGGCACATCAAACTGTTTCAATGGCAAATTTTGTTGTACTGCTAGACTTAGCATCAGCCTTATTGTAGATATTCTGGCTACTGGGGCATAGTTATTCACTGAACTGTTTTGCTGGAAACCTTTTGCAACTAAGCGTGCTTTCTTTGTACCATCTTGTTTTGTTCTAAAGATCCATTTAGTATCTATAGCTTTCATTCCTTTAGGTAAATCTGTTATTTCCCATGTTTCTAATTTTTCAAGGGCATTTAATTCCTTATTAATCTCATTACTCCAACCTTTGCTCATTGCCTCCTCATAATCTTGAGGATCTCCCGATATTAAACAATATGCTGTATATAGCTCATAATCCTCTTGAAATCTACTTGGCTTTTGTATGATTCTTCCTGATCTTGTCTTTTGTTCTGGTATTTCTTCTTCTGTATCCTCATAATCATCACTGTCATTTTCAATTTCTATATTTTCATTTGCTGGTTTCTTTCTGCTATTTTCATCTTCTACAGTTTTCTCAGAATCTTTTTCATTCAACTTTCCACTATTTTCATCTTCATAGTATATCTGATCACTTTCCTTAGTTTTCTTTTCTGTATATTGTATTTGACTTTCATCAAATCTCACATCTCTTGACACAATAATATTGTTGTTTTCAGGATCCCATAGGCGATATCCATTTTGTTGATATCCCACAAATCTCATTTCTTTTGCTCTTTCTTGAAATTTGTCTTGTTTTGGTAATATATGAACCCACACTTTAGATCCAAAAACTCGAAGTCTTGACAAATTCTTGTTTCCAAACATCTTCTCCGCTGGGGTTTGGAAGTTTATTGCTGAGGATGGGCAGCGGTTGATTTGATAGACTGCACATCTAACTGCTTCACCCCACAAAAATTTTGGCAAGCCTGTCTCTATTAACAATGTTCTTGCTCTGTTGTATATAGTTCTATTCATTCGTTCAGCTACACCGTTGGAGCTTGGACTGTATGGATTTGTATACTGTATTATTATTCCTTTTTCCTTGCAAAAATTCTGTATTTTTTCATTTTTGAATTCACCTCCATTATCTGATCTAATCTTCTTCACTTTATTACCTGTTTGCGTTTCTACCCTTTTTATGTATTCTATCAACCTATCAGTTGCTTCATATTTTCTCTTCAATAAGTAAACCTCACAAAAATGAGTAAAATCATCAATGATTGTATGATAGTAAATCTCGCCTGTAGAGTTGGGTGTGGACATTGGTCCAGATATATCAGTATGAATGAGTTCACCAATGCAATGAGAACGTGGTTTCTGAGTAGGATAAAATGGTAATCTAGTTGACTTACCTTTCATGCATGGTTCACACGGAATCTCACTGTACGGCAGTTGCAGTAACCTTAGCTGTTTCCTATTAGCATGACCCAATCTCTGATGCCACAAATCTTTTGAAATCAAACTTACTTCATTATTGAGTTTCATGTCTATAACATATAACCTGCCTTTCAACCTGCCAATAACTTCATTTACTGAGTTACTTATCGATACACTATCATTGTAAAATTGAACATGAAGTCCCTTCTCTAATAATTTTCTCACTGATAATAAATTGTGTGACAACTTAGGAACAATTAATCCCTCAATATCTATTGATAGACTACTATTATATTCTAATGTTAGTTTACCTCTTTTGTAACATGTTAGATATTGTCCGTTCGCTACATAAATCTTCATCTCTCTGTCCAGTTCTTCAACCTGAGTCATATAAGGTTCGTAATTAGCCATAATCAAATGTTCTGTGGCCCCTGAGTCCACTATTAGTTGAACATCACTATCACTAACACAACTGTTATTACATAATGCACTTGCACTACTCGCTGTAAATGACATTTCGTTTTTCCTTGAAGAAGAGGTCTCTTCATCTGCCTGCGCCGCTTGACCTGTCTGCCATGGTGACCTATAGGAGCTTGCACCTCGTCCTCTGTTTGAGTTGCTGTTGCCTCTGGATTGACCCCGTTGTCCTCTCATTGAAGTCCGACCTCTGTAGTGGCCTCTCACTTGTTGTCCCGTTCTGCACTGGAAGGATTTGTGCCCATTTTTGCCGCATCTGTAGCAGGTCATAAACGTGTGCGTATCTGTTGCTGTGGTTTCATTACCTTTAATCTTCAGTTCAGCATCTAGCAATCTGGATTTGACAAAGTCAACATTCAGTTCTCTATCAATTGTTTCTAATGTTGTGATAACAGTGTCATACTCGGTCGGCAGCGTTAGAAGTAGGTGGCACACCTTATCTGCTTCCTTCAGCGTTGCACCAGTTGACTCTAGTTGTGCTATTAAGTTATCATACTTTAAAAAATGATCTTGTAATTTTTCATCTATACTGGTTTTCATTGATAACATTTTCTTTCTCAGATACAGCTGATTAAATATACTTTTTCTCTCTAGTACCTCTTCCAGGCATTCAAACATTTTTGCTGCCGTTGGGCATTTCTTTATTAATTCGACGAATTTATCGGAGACACATTGGGCAATTATGCTCCGTGCCTTGGCATCTTTCTCTTTATCTATTTGTTCAGTTTTCATAAGAGTGGACTCCAATCCTCTTTCCTCCAAAATTAATTTTATACGAAATTTCCAAACACTGAAATTTGTTCCATCTACCAGCTTTGGTAAATTTGTAACCGAAGTCATCGCCATCCTTAGAATTTTATATTGCTCTTGTTGTTTTCTTCTCTAGAAATACTCCATGTATTTTTTCTCATATTCTTCGGCTTATATTTTTCATGTTGGCGCAGTGGAAGCGTATTAATTTTATATTAAAAGGCAAAGACGTATGTCTATTGTTTCACCATTTTATTTGCAGAGCCCAGAACACAGATCATAAACAGTCACAGAGAGTTATACCAAGAAAACAGATTATCTCAACAGTATGTACACACGCACTGATAATTCCAATGTAATTTTCCACAAAAAGACTAAAAACATTATGTACCTACTACAATGCACTTTCCATTCCATCCTTGTTTTTCCTTTAGCCCCGCGCCAGTCGGGCGCCAGTGTTGCCAACCCTGGAATTTGATTTTCTGACGAAGTGGAAATACCCTAAAATCAAGATTATTGTACGCTTTTCCCCTAAAAGGTGCAAAGAACAAAATTTCAAACTTGTGTAGACATAAATTGATAAATCAAAATAAAATTTGTAAAATAAAATATTGTCCAAAGATCTGTCGCAAACTATAAAAATCCTAAATTTAAGGGAAAATACCCTAAATATAAGGACACTGTTGATTTCGGGCGCACAGATATTAGTGACCGCTAGTTTCCGCGACTCCATAATCTATGGTTTTATGACACACTGTGGAAACGTAGCTCCCGCAGATAATAGTTTTTGTAGATATTTACGAGTTTACGAGTTTTAAATTATGATCATTTTTTCTATTTTATTACTTAATTTTATTTCATTTGCACATATTTACCTACATTTAATTACTTTACATTTATTTTTATCATTTCATTATGTATCTAATCATATCAAATCATCAATCTATCATATCCTTTTAAATATTATTTTATTACCTGTTATTTATTTATGCTATATTAATTATCTAAAAACACACTTGCGCGTTACTAGTACCGGAGTGACACCCTTCTCACTCTAGTGAGAGTCTAGGGTAGGTAATGTCCCTGCGATCGTGAGGTCTTACTCCACAGGTCCTATCTGAAAACCAGCGCTGCTACGCCTTGGCGGAGCAGCAATAAGCTGAGATAGGACCTTTTTGACCCATGCCACTGCAGCGTAGACATTTCTCGCCATAAGTAGGTATTACCAGTTGGCACCCACTTTATAGGTGGGTTAGGCGCCTGCTTTCTTTTCTGTTTTTTCTTTTCTGTTAATGTGTAGTTTATTAATGTTTTTTCTTTTTTGTTTTTAAGTTCACTGTTAGCCTACCTACCTACTAAGTGCCTAAGCTGTTTGTCTATAGTGATTGTAACCTACTGTTGTTTCTTCCGATTGTTTTTATCTCTGTCTGTGCTGTATTTGTGTGTGTCGAATAAATGATTTATCTATCTATCTATCTATCTATTCATCATTTCAGCCGTTCGATGTCCACTGCTGAACATGGCCTCGCCCACAGACAGAGCAAATTCCTTATCATGTGGGGGGATTTGCCCATACTCACCCACGCTGGGCATGCGGGTTGGCGAGCGCAGTTAGAGCTATCGTTGTTAAAATGAGGGACGCTGCTGCCCATCCCCTAGCTTTTTTCCCTTAGTCGCCTCTTACGACATCCGCGGATAGAGATATGGAGGGGCCTATTCTTTAGCCGGGGCCGCCACGGCCTTATTATCCTAATGTGTCGGCTCTATTACCCTAATGATTTGTATATTCGACTAGCTTACCCCCGCGGCTTCGCCCACGTGGTACCTTTATAAAAAGTAGCCTATATGCTATCATATAACACCGACAAAAGCATAATGCTATTACATATATTACCTACATATAACAATATTACAAGTTTAATCGAAATCGGTTGTACCTTACGGCGTGATTGAACAAACAACCTAACCAACTTTGGCGTTTATAATATCACTCACCTGCGCCCTCGGCTTCGCTCACGTGGTAGCTTGATAAGAAGTAGCCTATATGCTATTTTAGGTAAAGAACTCTTATCTATTTCAAGTTTCATTGAAATCGTTTAAGCCGTTACGGCGTGATTGAACCACAAACATACAAACATCCTCACCAACTTTTCCATTTATAATATTAGTAGGATAGTAGGACAGGTGAACATTATAAAAATTGTTTGTTCCAGACACCTCTAGTTCCACTCATGCCGTGCCTGAGTATTTACTTTAATATACATCTTATGACAATAATCAGCGGGGATACCTGGATACGAGTTGGAATCTGGATTGGTTTAGGTATGTTTCTATTTCTGGCGAGTAAAACGCATATAAACAATTAAAAATAAAATTTATGGCGTGAATTAACTCGGCGTTCTTTCTTACAGGTATCATTATTTACTTGATGAAATTCTGCTTCTTCTGCAAACGTGAAGAGAACCACTTAAAAGAAAACATGAGAATCATTCACGCGAGCGAGAACGGTAAAGCCCCAGTACAGATCATAGTCGAGTCACCCACCCCTCCTGATACTATCGCTCGAACTAGTAACTATGGAGGAGATACAATACAAGAAGAAGATGAAATACAAGAAGATATACAAGAAAGTGTCGCCATAAATGTGCCACCGATCAAAATAGAGGAGATCGTGCTACACCAAGCGTACTTCGAAGATAACGAAGAAAAAGAAGCAAAGATAATCGATCTTCTAGATCAGGTGTTACAAGCTGAAGAGGATACATACGGAGAGGTGGTAAGTATCAAGGAAGTGAAAGAAGAAGATGTAGTTTCAACTTCACAAGAAACTGCGGTGCATAGGAAATCGTTGAGCGAATTATCTGACGCAGGATCAGACGCATCATTCGGTAATCCAGGGTTATCTAAATATGATGTTGTTGCGCAAGTTCAT
The DNA here is from genome assembly GCA_947579855.1 of Anticlea derivata. Classification (NCBI taxonomy): domain Eukaryota; kingdom Metazoa; phylum Arthropoda; class Insecta; order Lepidoptera; family Geometridae; genus Anticlea; species Anticlea derivata. Next base: position 12,010,035 of record OX388269.1, read on the forward strand.
AGAGAAGATTTACCAAAAGTGAATGAAGAAGAGGAGAGAGAAGATAAAGAAGAAGATGATAAAAGCGATAAAGAAGATATTATCGATAACGAAGATGAATACGATGAACAAGTAACAGCGTTTAACGATAGCGATTCTCGAACTGATGAATCTGGGTATTCCGATACACTCGACAAAAACACATTGTGTGAGTCGTTGGAGGAATCTAAGGAGGACATTCCTAATATACCTGTGCCACCACCATTACCAGATGTACTATTCTTAAGTCCAAACTTTAAAAAATCTTATACCATCGCATCTAAACACTCGAAGCCCCCATCACAGGTGCCACCTGAAGATGATGATGAAAGAAAAGCACCGAGAGAGAGCATCCAATCGAACAGTACTTTAGGCGAAGATAACATCACTTTTGGAAGCGATAGACAAGTCAATTTTATGTCCAAGCTAAACAACTTATTTCAAACCAAAATCACAAGTAGCGACGATGAGGAACCTAGAAGACGATCGCATTCAACAGGTAACGTAGTAGAAAACACGGACTTTCCACCGAGACCGCCAATGTTTATGGCGTTGCAAAATGAGATTAATTCTAAAGAAGCAGCACAGAGCTTACGCCCAGTGAACGTAGTGGAAAAGGAGGAGCCTGAAGAACAAGAAGAGATAACCTTGACCAGACAAGATTTGAAGTCTAAATTGGAGGGTATCTTCGCCGCAGGTGGTCCACAACTGCTCAAACCGAGGCTTATGAAGTCTAACCCACCTACGCCAGAAGACTCCTACCAAACAGATACGTCTAGCACCGAAAGTATATCGAAACTACCTAAAATGGAAAAGAATGATACTTTGAAGAGACAGAAAGACAAGTTTAGTGCAGTGCTGAATTCTTTTAGACTTAGTTTTAAGGACGACGACGTAGTGTGAAACCAAAGCGAACAGACAGTTTCAAATGCTTTCGAGCGTCTTAACTTAGTATTAAAGTGCCTTATTTATAGCGTGTACGAGTATTCTATCTGTTCCTTTCGTGTTGTGTATGTTAGGCGTTAAACGTATGTATGCCTGTTATTTAGTCAGAAAGATAATGGTGTCGATTCTGGAATTACATTCTCCTAAACTAACCGAAACTTAGATTTGACATGCTTAAATGTTGCCGTCCCTTATTTATAGATCGAATCAACAGAGACGGCTATAATTTTCGATCATTTTAGTTTTGGTTATGCAACAACAGAATCTAAATCAATATTAATGATTACTTAGAGTGTCAGTGCAGTGAACAGTGTTTACCGATAAGAGCCCCTGACTCCCCCTCTAACCTAACTACTAACCCTCCTGAGCCCTGCAGCGACTGAAAACTGAAGATAAGACTAATAATATATAAAACAAACACCAAACTTCTACATAAATATTTATTTTGTTATAAAACAAAGAATAAATTGATTAAAAATATACACATAAAAATCACTGCGTCTCACAGTTGTAAATTTCTTGTATAATGTCTTTTATCTCCATCTCCTTTGCACATCCCATGAGTAATTCATCTATTATCTTCTCAGAAATGCTGAAAGAGATGAAAAGGTTGCCTCAGATTCTTTGATATTGGAGACAACAAGTTTGATCTACATATACCTGAACAGATCAAATTACATGAAATAAAAAAGAAACACAGAAACAGCACAGGATAACAGCTGACTTCATGTCTTATCTTCATACATCATTTCAGCAGCAGGACGTCCACTGCTGAACATAGGCCACAGATTTCCAGAGCGTCATCCTATTGCTTGCTTGTTTGTCTTGTCACTGATTCTTTCTTGGTCACCATACCTCAACCTGGTCACTGACCTAATACAGGATTGAGGTGAGTGACCAGGTTAATGTATGGTGGTCTTACAAAGGGCCTATGAATATGACTTCCTATCATATTATGTGGAGAATTGGCCAGACTCAACCCGCTAGGCACGCGGGTTGGCGAGCGCAGTTCGAGCTATCGTTATTGAAATAGGGGATGCTGCTGTCCATCTCATGGACTGGCCTCATAGCTCAGTTAGTAGTAACTCTGCCTTCTGCGCTAGAGGTCGCGGGTTCCATCCCCGCACTGGACAAACATTTGTGTGATAAATACAGATGTTTGTTCTGTGTCTGGGTGTTAAATATTTATCTATTATATATATCAGTCTCTGGTACCCGTACTACAGGCTATGCCTAGTTTGGGATCAGTTGACCGTGTGAATATGTCCGGAATATTTATTTTTATCCCCTTGCTCTGTTCCCTTAGTCACCTCTTACTACATCCATAGGTAGATATGGAGAGGCCTATTCTTCAGCCGGAGCCACCACGGCCATATCTGAACAGATGTCTAGTCCTAAAGACTTTAAACAAACCTTCCAATCATCTCCCAAGGCTTTCCGACAGCACTATTGGCGTACATAGAGCTCGCCAGCATGTGCTGCACAAACTTGGTGCGGTACTGGAACAGGCTGTCGGCAGTCTTCTCCGGGATGTTGAACGTCATCCGGAACCGGTCAGGGTCTGTGGTTGCTAGTTTCGGGTACATTGGCTTGGGGATCTTCTTTTGAATAGTTTCTTCGAGAATCTGTTGAACATGAAGGAATCTCTAGCATGATCATAGTCTACTTGCATAAAATTATTAAAATAAGAGTAAGCAAGGAACTTTGGAAGCTCAAAGTCGCGCAACGGGCTATGGAGAGAGCTATGCTCGGAGTTTCACTACGTGAAAAGAACCGAAATTAGGAAATCCGTAGAAGAACCAAGGTCACCGACATAGCTCTCAGAATTAGCAAGTTGAAGTGGCAGTGGGCAGGCCATATAGCTCGCAGAACCGACAACCGTTGGGGAGTAAAGGTTCTCGAATGGCGACCACGAACCGGGCGACGCAGTGTTGGAAGGCCCCCCTCCCGATGGACCGACGACATTGTGAAGGTTGCGGGAAGTCGGTGGAATGGAGAAGGCTCAAGACCGTTCGTCATGGAACTCTTTGGGGGAGGGAGTTCTTTATTTTCTACACCTAATTGGGAATAAAGTTGTGATGTACGCCTTATATGTACGACGTTGAAAAAATACTATTAAAAAATCTGATGTTTTGGAGTCAAATAGACATAGACATTTATTTAATTGCCACCAAAACACACACATTTGCACAACATTTTACAATAAACATTAGTTACTTATAATAAGTCAAGAAAGAAAAAGAAGAACAAATCAGTACAAAATCAATTATTCAGCTGTTTATGGTGGAAAATTATTTATCGAACTTCTCTTACGTTTAATGATTAGTTATAGAGATGATAAAAAACGAAAAACAGCTGAGTTCAAAAGTTCAGGTAACAAATTATGCAAATACCAAATTGAGCAGTTTTGTTTTTTTTTGTTTTTATCTTTGAATAAACTCTTTTCGGGATAGTATACCAAGTTACGGACACTTTGTAAAGATGAAATGTATATTATTATACAAGGTGATTCATAATATGTATTCCATCCCGAAAGGGGGTTATTCTACAAGCAATTAGCAATAAAGTTTGTTCTACGACTTTTGGAAATTCGACTTTTTCATTGAAAAAACTCTATGCGAAAATCAGCTGTTTTGGGGTCAAATCAGGTCAAACTCAATAAATCAGCTGATTTAGGTAGCAATCTTGAATCCGAACTTCTTGTACGTATAGTTATTAGCTTTAAAGATGATAAAAATACTAAAAACAGCTAATTTGAGAAAGTTTGTGAAAAAAAAATCATCATCATCATTTTCTTGCCCTTATCCCGCATCACGTGGGGTCGGCACAACATGTATTCTTCTTCCATTTCTCTCTATCAGTCGTCATCTCAGCACTCACTCCTTTCTTCACCATATCCACTTTCACACATCCATCTTTTCTTTGGCCTACCTCTACTCCTACATCCATCCACATTCATATCTAACACTCTTCTTGTCACATGACATTTTTCCCTCCTCTATTATTTCTTTTTGTTGATAGAATAACCCCCTTTGAGTGTGCTCTAAGAGCAGGCAGGAAGGGATGAGGTAGACTAATGTAGGAACTTACTCGCAACAGTTGAGGTGTACTCGGCTGGCGAGGACTTCCGCCGCTGACGCAGACCAGCTGCGCGTTCTTCGCTCCAGACACCCGTTCGTTTCTATTCCTAATCATGGAAAATACGAAAATAATCATTAAATCTTTAATTGAGAGTAGTGATGAGGATTGAGAAAGGTATGCTGAGATGGTTTGGTCATGTAGAGAGAATGAACGAAAGAAGATTGACGAAACAGGTGTACAAGGCGAGTGTGAATGGGACCGTTGGAAGGGGAAGACCTAGGCGTACGTTTAGTGACCAAATCGGTGACGTTTTGGAAAAAGGCCAGGTCATGAGTACCCTAAACAGACGAGCATGTATGAGGAATGTGATGAGAGTGAATGAAGCAAAAGAGGTATGTCAGGATCGTAGCAAGTGGAAGGCCGTGGTCTCTGCCTACCCCTCTGGGAAACAGGCGTGATTTTATGTATGTATGTATGTATGTTTAGTTGAGAGCACTGGTCGAGTGGTGCTAGTGACCCTGTGGCGAGCTACGTCACCACTATCACTCCGTCGCCGCCTAATTCAAATACCTCTCAGTTGGCATAGCGACGAACAATGGAATGAATTGTTGATTCGGACGGACGACGGTCTGTTAGACTACCTTTTACTTTTTACTCTGGTCGTGTGCTTTATCGTGTTTACTAAAATCTTCTATTTTCTATGATTACTCATGTACCTATTGTTAATATTATACTGCTGTAAATAACAACTCTGCACTCTGTCTCTCTACCCGTCCTGTAGAATCTCCACCAACCATAACCCCACCCCACCTTCCGATCCACAGGTCTAGGGTTCGAATCCCGTTCGGAAAACTAACTGCGCCCGCCAACAACCCGCATGCCCAGGGTGGTGAGTATGAGCAAATCCCCCACATGATAATGAATTTGCTCCGTCTGTGGGGGAGGCCATGTTCAGCAGTGGACGTCGTACGGCTGAAATGATGATGATGAAAGAGAAAAGTGACATCAGACGGACATTACTGGGAGGGTCCGACCCTCGGGCGCGACGTCTAGACACAAGGTGACATAACTGCAATTTTTCATACGCCATGGGGACACTAGCGTGAGTACCATACCATGTTTATATCGGAGTCTAAAAGGAACACGCATTGCGTTTTACACTAAACATCGGTCAAAGTCAAATGGCGTTTATTTTTATAAAATAGGATGGCTTGGAAACGCCTTAGAAACTAGTTGAAGCTACGCCTGTTCCTAGCGACCAAGCCATCCATCCATTAGTAAATGTGGATGAATAATTAAAGAAACATCGTTTTATCTAACTTTCCTTATAACTAAGCTTTTAAAAAATAAAGACGGCCAAGTGCGAAAGCTCGCGCCCAGTGGGTTCCGTTCCATTGGTCGTGGGTTCGTCCCGGTCGTGCACCAGCGTTTATGGTCAGAAAAAAAAAATTCTGAGTGTAGGAATTGACAAACTTATATTTGCGGTCGCTCACCTAGTCATTGTATGACATTGACGGCAAATATAACTTTGTTTCCTAAAAAACTTCAAAATTCCTCAATTTCAGACTTTTCCTTTTAAATGTGTTACAAAACCTCATACCTAACTCTCTACCTATAACCTAGCTCTCATTTCAGAATTGTGAGGTAACTGGAAGTACCCTAGAGGTTTTTCATTTTAGCCATAACCATAAAAAAAATTATACATTCATATATTTTTAATGCATTATGCTATGGCTTTGTTTTTTATACGGCACCATAAGCCCACAGACCTTAATAGGTGGTATAAATTTTAAGTTGATACCTATAGCCGTTTCTGAGAAAAAGGGTCTTGACAGACGGACAGACAGACATACGGACAACAAAGTGATCCTATAAGGGTTCCGTTTTTCCAAATGAGGTACGGAACCCTAAAAAAACAAGTAGTCTGCTTAAAGTTTTTAAATTTATTATTTAGTTAGTTAGAATGCTCGTAGAGAAAGTTGTTTACGGTTTGTGTGGATGTATGGTTCAATTAACTTGATAGGGATCCTGGAGGAACACTATAGCCAAGGCTATGGAACGGAACATATCCAGGTACTACGCAACTGTGAGCCACGGGCAAGGCACGAGCTAGCAGAGAAAAAAAAGAAAAAGAAAGAAAGATTTTTATTTTCCTTAAGAACTACTACACATAAAATAAAATAGAAGAAATTAAATGCTTAATGATAGAAGATATTGTGCGCAGCAGAGCTCTTGGAAAACATGGCCTCCGCTCAGCATTGTGCTGGATACACACTGATGTGTGCACCCAGCGCTGGTTTTCAGTGGAGACCATAGTAGTAACGTCACGACCTTCTAGAGGTGACTAAAAATAACACAACAGTTAGGACATACATAATTCTCAGAAAATAAGCGGCAGAAAACAAATTACGTGGCAGAAAATAAAAAATGGGAAAGATTGTGAGGAAGTTAGATGCTTGGATGTTTGTTATTCAATCATGCCGTAACGACTTTACTGATTTCGTTGAAACTGTAATACACTGAGTTATTTATCTAGAATTAGCATAAAGGCTACTTTTCATGTACGTATCACGAGAGCGAAGTCGCGGGCGGAATCTAGTAATTAATAAAGTTTAGAATAAGTAAAGAATGAATCACTGGTGGTATAAAATTACGTACTCATTTACTAAAACACTATATGACAGAGACATAATCAGTAAATCCTGAGATAAGAAAAGCATCGTCCAGCGAATAAATGCAGGTTTGATTGAGTCGACCTCGCGTGGAGCGCCGTTGATGTCACTGCAATCGAAACAGTTTAGACAATCGCCTTTATGGAGCTGTTTATTAGACAGATTAGATGTGCCGAGATAAATCCGAAAGGTCGTTGTCAAAGACAAATTCTGTTTTAGTTTGAGCGAAAGGGCAAAACACGGTGCAATCGAGAACAACTAAACACTAAAAACCGGATATTTACCACGATTTGTGAGTTTATCGGTTCCCCGATATCAGCACAGTTACAATGACGTGCCGATACTGTTAGAGTGTTGTATCGAGATCGAGTCGCGAGTGAGAATGAGACTGGTTAGTAGTAGTATCGTTCGTAATAAAAGAGTGTGAGTGTGGCTAGACAGATTCGACGGCTAATGACATTAAGATCTACTCGCAAAGACTTCAAAATAAACCCAGAAATCGTAGTAAAAATCCCGTTTTATTTAAAGGATGTTCAGAATCATGATAGTTTAAAAATTAAAAACTATGAACTTTCAATGTTTTTTTATTCGTGTCACACAAAATCACAAGTTGTATAGAATGGATTATGATCCTTGGAATTACCGATACAAGTTGATTCATAATATGTCGTTATTATAAAACGTACGAGAATTACTACCAAAGCTGCTGAATAACTGATTCGTTTTTCAATGAAAAATGTCGTTTTTCCAAAAGTCATGGATAGAACTAACTTCACAGATAATTGGGTGTACAACAATCCCCTTCTTCTTCTTCTTTCGTGTCGATGGTTCAGGGGGACAATTTTTTTTTGACCAATACTCCGCCACAGCGACTGCATTCTCAGTAGCGTCGTAAAGGTCTTTCATTGTGCAGGTGTGAGGGCACTGCGTGCACGAAAGTAGGTGCAGCATTGTTTGCGGTGCGACTCCGCAGTCGCACTGTGTCTCATTTGAGTATCTCACTTGCTCAAATTGTACAGTCAGCATCAGAAGTTGATGATCAAATTTAGATTGTCAAAACTAGTGATTGAAGTTTGTATCAAAAAGTTATAGCATAACAAGGTGACCTTTAATAGGTGACTGTAAAATGTACCACAATTGAGATGATGACACTAACCCCATAAGTTCATGATAATTTCTTAGTTCAAAAATACATGACTAGAGTTATATTCAAAAATCCGTGCCTGCTAGGATATCTAAAAGTAGCTGATGTTGATAGTAACCAGATAAAAGTATCAATATACCCTCAACCTGCCTTTTATTTTATTCTGGAATTGTTGGGCAAATAGTAGGTAATACAAGGTGATTCATGACATGTTACAAGGTGATTCATAACATGTATACCAATGAAATAAAAAAAAAAAAATATTCCGGACATATCACACACGGTCATCTGGTGTGTATGTCTACAGCTTACACATAACGAATTTCTGAATTCTGAGTATGCAAATATTTAGTGCATAATTGGTGCAATCTGAAAATCCAATTCAAAATTTAGGTGCCAAAGAGGTTTCTGAGATATGAGCCAAAAACTATGTGTCAGCTGGAGACCCGGGTCTACAGCTTGCACATCCAGTACTGCCAAACGGCTGACGCGAGAGCTATGAAAACTAGCCAGATATTTAGTGCCAAATTAGTGCCAAAGGTACTAAAAATTTCAGGCCTGTAGCTTAAAAGGTTTCAGAGATATGAGCCAAAAACTATGTGTCAGCTGGAGACCCGGGTCTACAGCTTGCACATCCAGTACTGCCAAACGGCTGACGCGAGAGCTATGAAAACTAGCCAGATATTTAGTGCCAAATAAGTGACTAAGGTACCAAAATTTTCAGGCCTGTAGCTAAAAAGGTTTCAGAGATATAAGCAAAAAACTATGTGTAAGCTGTAGACCCGGGTCCCCAGCTTACACATTTCGTTACGCTGATCAGAGGGCAATAAACTTTAGGCAGGATTTTAGCTTATAATTAGTGCCTAAGGTACCAAAAATTTCAGGCCTGTAGCTGAAAAGGTTTCAGAGATATAAGCAAAAACAGTTTTCCCGCCAAAAAATTCAAATAAAGTTATTGAAAATCGCCTCATTGCGACGTTGCCATTCCGCTTCAACAAGATTGTCAAACGACTTTAAACTTTATTTACATGTTTCGAAGATTGATTTTGGTATTTGATCATTAAAAAAGTTCATTGGTTTTGTTGAGTTTAGTCTAGGAGCTCGGAGGATAAAATAGTTTTCAGCCAAAACATACCGTGTTGCCATCGATGTAATCGTATCTCGTAGACTTACGTCTTGATTGATGATGGAAGTCAGAGGCACTCACGACGACATCATCGCCCTGAGTCAAATTCTTTGTCAGTGTCGGCAAGTTATTTATAATCTCTCTGATAGGAGCACCTGGCTTACAAATGGATAGAACAGATTGGTAGTCATTATTATGTAAGTGTATAAATTTTCCAAGAGATTTTCCGTATGTATTGCACAATATTAGCATTTTCTTAGGTCTATTTTGTGAAATTACGGCGGTATCCTCAGCTATAAGTCTGGGTTCATGGTTTTGGGTACTGTTATTCGTTTGGTTTCCAGTGTTCTCCTCTGTCGTTAGCTTCTCTACGGATCTAAGTCCTATTCACGTAGTAATCCCGTTGTCTTCTTCATTCTTTATTGTCACGACCTGTTTTGTTGCTATTGATTCACTCGTTTTAATTGTTTTTGTCTTCCCTTTTTTCGCTACTATTTTTTTTTGTATTTTTCTTTCTATTCTGTGAGTCTTTATCATGTTTCACTTGTTTATTCAATGTTATAATATTTTTACTTAAGTTCTTGGTCTTTGCTGCAGTTTTAATATCTACGGTGTGTCTAGAATTTTTTAATTTTATGTTTTCACTTTGGAGCTCAATTATTTGGCTTATTAAATTGTCCAATTCTTCATTAAGTATTTGGGTGTTCTCATTGGTTTCCAACTGGAGCGTTTTTTGTAGTTGTTCGAACAGCGCTGCATTATTTTCGTGCATACGTATTACGTTTAATGCTTCTTCATATTCATTGAGATCTGCAGTTCGTCGCTCAATCATCTCTTTTAGCTTATTTCTTTCCGTTTCAGTCTCTTGTAATTTTATTACTTGTTCTGCAAATGCTGCTTTGAGTGACCCATTTTGCGCCAAGAGATTTTTATAATCCTTCGCGCAGTCGTCTTGTTCCTTTAGAAGCTTCAAATTCAAGTTTTGTGCTTTTTGTATTTCAGCGGTCAATTTTCTAATTCTACGGCAACCTGGTTTCTTGTTTGGGGCATTCTGGAACGATCAGAAAACGCAAAAAGTCGATTCGGATGAAAAGATTCGATCCAGGGCACGTCGTTACTGACGATTATTGAGTCCACCGCCTCAACCGCTACGCCAGCGGTACTTTACTTGCAGCGACGAAATAAGTGTAGAGGTTGAAAGAACTATTTCTTAGAGTCGCAGATCGTTGTAATAAAAAAATCGACCGTCATTACACTTTTTTGCACACCCTCATTAGCTTTTTAGTTCAATATGACTTATTGATAAAAAACTTTTATTTAGTCATTATAACGAGGCACTTACGTATAATATTGTGACGCGTTCATTATTTTGGTTGTTATAATTTTTGAGAGTAGATCGCCAAAATGGTTTAAGGTAAACATCATGAAGAAACCAGAGGTTTAGTCAGCTCGCACACTACGAGTACTTACGTGTTAATAGGAAACAATACAATGCCACAAATCTGGGCCCCGATCGCGCTAAATTTTTGCTTGTGGCGCTCTGCGGTATATTTTAAGGGATGAAGATGAAGTTTTCCAAACGCTGGCCATTAGATAAAACAGAATCGAAACCATTGTGTAAGTATCATCATCATCACCTATTTGAGTCCACTGCTGTACATAGTGTACCTACCACTAATTAGAGGTGGATAACTCGAGTCAGTGACCGTGGCGGCCCCGGCTGAAGAATAGGCCCCTCCTAACCTCCTACCCGTGGATGTCGTACTAGGCAGGCGAGTAAGGGATGGGCAGCAGCTTCTCCTATTTTCACAAAGATTTTCAAATTCCCCCCACCCCCATGACAGGAAGTCACTCCGGAAATCTGTGGGGGAGGCCGCTGTTCAGCAGTGGACTTCAAACGGCTGGAATGATGATGATGAACTCGAGTCAGAACACGTATCCAGATCGAATCACAGGGTACTGAGCCGCAGGTAAATGGATCACGTCGCTCCCAAGCAGCTGAAGCAGCTCAACGGCTCAAAGTAGTTCTACTTCATCTGCGATACATGCGACCCTGACCCTGATTAGAAACGATTTCATACGATAACAATTTGTATTATTTTCAACACTATTAAGTCCATATTAGAAAAGCTGACCCGTTTGATGAACTGATTGCTAGTACCTTATTGCATTGTTTGCTTCACTTTACCTGATTCATCTGAAATCATTCATAGATCTACTTGCGCGGTTCAAGAGCGCGTGCTGCGAGCTGATTTGCAGCTCAGGTATTTTGAGTGAGTTACCCACCACTACCACTTAGAAACTTTGATGTACCAAATAAAAACTATAGTAGGTATTATTATAATATTATAACTACAAAATTTTTGTTTATTTTTAGATTTTGACGCCTTTTCTTTTTTAGTTACCAGCATAATTTTAGTGATACTTCATCATCTTATCCTATCTAAGCTTCTGAATTCTTTAACCTACATGATATATACTTTAAACATACATAAGCCTCTCGATTTGAGAGCAAAAGACTTGGCGGCAGGAATAAGATGCCACAGCCAGCCCGAAAGGGAAAAGCATAAAAAAATGCAAACTTCAAGAACGAAAGAATGACACGATAATGTTACGCGCCTGTACAATATCGGGCAGCCTGTAAGGACGTGGACACTCTGATAATGTACAGCCAGCCATATTCACAGCATCTAATTCTAAATGGGGGAATAAGATCTGCACTGACCTCCCGCGTTGGGGTGCGCATTCACAGCATTTTATTGCAATAATTTTTCCAATAATACGAAGCCACCTAGCTTTAGACGGCGGAGTCATATATCTCATCATGTCACATAGGAACCTACTCATCATGTCACATAGGAACCTACTCATCTATTCCTTTCGTGACGTGGTTTATAAATGGTTCATATCTACCTACCTTATGCGAGGTACCTACCTACTTCCCTATGTTTTGTAGGTCTAGGTACAAAGTGTAGGTACGTAGTACCTAGGTATAATAAATACTTGGTACCTATACCTAGCTAGACCTACATAAGTAAGTACCTTACATAAAGTACGTAGGATTGTATAATATTATGCAAACACGTCACGAAAGTAATAGATGGCTTCCTAGTACCTAGAGCTAACCAAACTTAGGTAGAACTAAATTGCCTAAATGCGTAATAAAACACGTCAAAAAACTATAGATAGGTAAATAACTAGTACCTAGGTACTAGGTAACTACCATCTATAATTTACTAGCCAACTTAGATATGAACAAAATGAGCAAATACGTCACGGTAGTACCTAATAGATACCTGCATATCCAACTTTCATATGTGCTACCTACCTACCTACCAAGGTATCTTGATTAACCTAAATACCTTACCTGACTTCTTCTGACAGACTTTTATTTCTGTTTTAGTGTGTGGCTAGGCGTAGCAATGATCTATGAAATGCGGGGCGGTGGCGCGGGCAGAAAGTGTATGAGAATGGCCGGACATAGGGCTCAGTGGCGCGTATTAGGGTTGACCTATGTCCAGCAGTGGACTAGTGTGGGCTGATGATGATGATGGCTACAATGGAGGCCAATTTAATACGTCAGTTTCGAAATTGAAAATCTATGGAACTTCAACCGAAGTAACAAATTATGTAGGTAGGTACTAACCAATTACTTACAATATATTTTTATTTTATCTAGATCGATCGACACCTATCTTACATATGAGATAACGGCTAGGTTAGAAGTACAACAAATTCAGAAGATGAAGATACTACCTAATAAGAAGCTGTGTAGGTATCACAAAAATTATGCTAGTAACTAACAAATGTTAGTAACTTACCTACATTAGAGGTAGGTACAGTATGTCCAGTGGACTTCAATAGGTTAAAGATACCTCCTACATAATAGTTTCGATTCTGTTCTATCTATATCCAGCCAATTCTATCCATAGCCAGCGTTTGGAAAACTTCATCTTCGTCGCATATAATATACCTACCACAGAGACCCTCAAGACGAAAGCCTACAGTCAGTGCGCGTTGCCAGCACCAAAAAGTTACGAAAGGCGACCACACACCGAATGACGCAGTGTTGAAAGGCCCCGCACCCTATGGACCGACGACATTGCGAAGGTTACTGTAATTCACTGAATGGAAATGGCTCAAGACCGTTCGTCGTGGCACTCTTTATGGGAGGCCTATGTTCAGCAGTGGACTTCTGCAAAATGAAAAAATATTTTTGTGATACATGTCCTCTAATAGGTAAGTATCCAAAAGGGAGGTCATTCAACTTATCGTTAATGTGTATATACTAATTCCGGAACATTTTGTATACATACACTAGTTCACTGAAGTAAAAGATAAATCTCTCTTTTTCGAGGTACGACACACAAGGTACATCGATGGCAGCACTGGGTATGTTTTGGCTGAAAACTATTTTATCCTCCGAGCTCCTAGACTAAACTCAACAAACCAAATTAACTTTTTTAATGATCAAATACCAAAATCAATCTTCGTGACATGTAAATAAAGTTTAAAGTCGTTTGACAATCTTTTTAAGCGAAGTGGCAACGTCGCAATGAGCCGATTTTCAATAACTTTATTTGAATTTTTTGGCGGGAAAACTGTTTTTGCTTATATCTCTGAAACCTTTTCAGCTACAGGCCTGAAATTTTTGGTACCTTAGGCACTAATTATAAGCTAAAATCCTGCCTAAAGTTTATTGCCCTCTGATCAGCGTAACGAAATGTGTAAGCTGGGGACCCGGGTCTACAGCTTACACATAGTTTTTTGCTTATATCTCTGAAACCTTTTTAGCTACAGGCCTGAAAATTTTGGTACCTTAGTCACTTATTTGGCACTAAATATCTGGCTAGTTTTCATAGCTCTCGCGTCAGCCGTTTGGCAGTACTGGATGTGCAAGCTGTAGACCCGGGTCTCCAGCTGACACATAGTTTTTGGCTCATATCTCTGAAACCTTTTAAGCTACAGGCCTGAAATTTTTAGTACCTTTGGCACTAATTTGGCACTAAATATCTGGCTAGTTTTCATAGCTCTCGCGTCAGCCGTTTGGCAGTACTGGATGTGCAAGCTGTAGACCCGGGTCTCCAGCTGACACATAGTTTTTGGCTCATATCTCAGAAACCTCTTTGGCACCTAAATTTTGAATTGGATTTTCAGATTGCACCAATTATGCACTAAATATTTGCATACTCAGAATTCAGAAATTCGTTATGTGTAAGCTGTAGACATACACACGGTCATCTGATCCCAAACTAGGCATAGCCTGTACTATGGGTACCAGAGACTGATATACATAATAGATACATATTTAATAATAATAATAATATAAATTTTATTTCAGGTAACTTAAGAATAGTACAGATGTTAAAAACTAAATTCTAGGACCCATAGAAATATATACCTTAACCTAAAATATATAAAAAACCTATTAATTAATTATTTAATTATTGCACACGTATAGGCAACGACACAACCAGACACAGAACAAACATCTGTGTTTGTCACAAATGTTTGTCCAGTGCGGGGATCGAACCCGCGACCTCTAGCGCAGAAGGCAGAGTTACTAACAACTGAGCTATGAGGCCAGTCAAATGCATCAGTTAATTGTGACTTTATTGCGCCAAATGTTGAAAAGTAAAGATATTCACGTATTTGAGAAACAATTTTGCATTAGTTAATTGTGACCCACGACTTTATTTCGCCAAATGTTGAAAAGTATAGATATTCACGTATATAAGAAATAATTTAGCATCAGCTACTTCTGAAGCCGCGATTTCATTCGAACTGCATTTTATCATCAGTATGAAGATACATATGGAGTTACAGACATTCATGAACTCAGAAAAGATGTTTTATCATTGGAATATTGGGAAGAAACTCCTAAAGTAAAATATTTTCAATCAGGAGTTTTGAGACATGTCTGATCATCAGCTACTTTTGATGCTGACTGTACCTGCAGCGGCCAACCTGGCTCCGCAATCGGTTAAGCAATTTCCAGGTTGACCAAGGTAGAAGTTTGCCCGCTGGGAGCTTTTCTGCAGGCGCAATGTATTCGGGAGAAGGGTTTCTCTTGCCACAGCCTATATCGAGCCTCGCTTGGATGGTCGGGGGTAGATTTGGAGGCTTTTATAAAACTGTGCCGACTCTTCAATCTACTGCAAAAAGCACTGGTAAACAATCCCCTATAATGATAGTACATAATCACTTTGTATAGTGCAATACGAAATAAATAGAATCAATTGTCAAGTCGGTACTAAGGTACCGACTTAAGGAAGGTTCTTTATGAAGGAGAGGACTCGGTTTTGGAGCCGAGACCCGTCCAATATACAGCTACATCTGCAACGCCTGGAGTCGTCTAGAGAGACGAACTTCAAGTCGTACGTGCTGAAGGTGCCTGCGAAGCTTCGCGACATGTTCCTCTCTCCCAACTTCTGGCCTGAAGGCATAGTTTTCCGACGCTATAGAGATGCGCCAAAGAACAATAAACCCTAATATTATATGCAAGTGTGAATATTATATGTATTTTAGTTTTAAGGTATATATATCTATGGGCCCTGTATTTGTACATGTACTTTGCTGTGTTGCCTGAAATAAATGACTTAATAATAATAGATAATAATAATGCCGGTACCGGTAAGGCTGCAGTAAGCTGCAGCGCTGAAAGAACTTCACCGTGATACGAATAATTTCGTGTTCAAATTAACTTTCAACAAAGAACTTAGACACGGAACTTCGTGTTTCCTTCCATGAAAATCCCATTACTTCAACAGATAATAGGAACGAAGACACCTAGATGTTAGATTTCAAGTCACGGAGTAAGATTTCAAGTCAAGTTTCTAGTCGTGAATAGAAATGACGAAATAACAGCATGGAATCGATCCCCTAACCCTGACCTTGGCACAGGTAGGGGAGCGATACCGCTTAGCGTCTTGGGACAGGGTGGTACTGATAGGTCGCCAGGCTTTTGTTGTTCAATAAACAGCGAAAACATAATTTTAGTTGACTCTCCCGGGGTCTTCTGAGGTTTGCTCTACTTTATTCATAAGGCAACCAATTGTTAGAATCAACAGTTTAAATCCGACTGGCTGCGCTTGCGAAGATAAATAAGATTGTGCTTAGTTAATTCATTAGGTTCATTAGAAATTAAAGTACTTACATTGAATATGACTAGTTTATAGAGCCACTAGTGTCGGCTCGGCACGCCATGGATGCTTTAGGGAAATGAAGTTAATACCTAAGGAGATTTACGTTGCGTCATCATGCACCTTTTTAGAAATTACTAACTGACTGCACATTTTATAAATACACTGGCTGTTACCCGCGATTTCGTCCGCATTTATATTCAAGCTATTTCTTATTCATCATCATCATCAGACTTGCAGAAGTCCACTGCTGGACGTAGGCCTCCCCCAAAGAGTTCCATGACGAACGGTCTTGAGCCTTCTCCATACACAAACTTCCCGCAATTTTCACATTATTGAAGGAGGTTCAGCGAGATTTTCTCGCTCTAAATTGGAGCAGCTCGCCTGGAGAGGTACCTCCACCTTACAGAAGACCGCAGCCAAATAACATTATTTGCTTCAAATAGTGTTGTGTTCCTGCGGTGAGTAAGGTTGCCAGAGCTCTTTAAGGGGGAGGGGTTCGGCAGGCAGCGCATTAGCAATGCTCCGTGTGTTGCTGATGTCAACAGGCGACGGTAACCACTTACCATTCAAAGCGATCCTAGTGATTTTATTGAAATAAATGCCCTTTGACATCAGGAGGGCCGTAAGCCTGTTTACCTACGTAAAACAAAAAAAAATAGATATTCATTACCTCATAATTTTGCTATAGCTCATAATTTAACCTTATGCTGAAACAGTTATTTCACACGTATTTAAAATTCGGTTCGCAGGGGCTCATAAAATTTTAGGTTCTAGGACATACTTCACCGTTTGGAATTACTAGTATAATAATAATAATATTCCGGACATATCACACACGGTCAACTGATCCCAAACTAGGCATAGCCTGTACTATGGGTACCAGAGACTGATATACATAATAGATATATATTTAACACCCAGACACAGAACAAACATCTGTGTTAGTCACAAATGTTTGTCCAGTGCGGGAATCGAACCCGCGACCTCTAGCGCAGAAGGCAGAGTTACTACCAACTGAGCTATGAGGCCAGTCACTAGTATAGATATGTATAGCGCACATGGAAAATGTAAAATCCGCACCATCAGTTATGGGTAGCTAGGATGAATGTCGTGGGATAAGGACTGGGGGATGGTGATGACACCTGCGCCCATTGAGTCACCAGTCCATACTGGTCAAGGCTACCTACTGCTTCTGTCTCGTTATAGATCAAAGGATCGTCCGTCACGTAGCATTACGGTATCACCGCCATGCTGGGAGCTGGGTTATGTGCATGCATTGTTTCGTGCAGTGTCCACTGAATTCATAAATTATTATTATTATTATAGCCGTGTGTACATAGGAGAGGACCTTGCCGAGAGTTGTGAATCTCTTCACCACACTATCTCATATTCTAAGGATCATCGAAAAAAATGATAGGCACGCGCGCCGTGTTTGTTGCCTGATTCTTCTAGGCTTGGTCGCGAGGAACAGGCATAGCTTCACCTAGTTTCTAAGACGTTTCAAAGTGATCTTAGTGATTTTATTGAAATAAATGCCTTTTGACTTTGACACAGATTATTTCACTCCAGATCAGTACTACTGAGAAAGCACTTTAATCCTCTTACGCGAGGTAGGGCACAGCGTGATTTTCTCGCTCTAAATTGGAACAGCCCGCCTGGTACCTCCACCTTACAGAAAATCGCAGCCTAATAATATGATTTGTTTCAAATTGTGTTGTGTTCCTGCGGTGAGTAAGGTTGCCAGAGCTCTTTAAGGGTAGGGGGCTCCGGGTCGGCAACGCGTGCGTGATGCCTCTTTTATTGCAAGCGTTCATAGGCTACGGAAACCACTTACCAACAGGTGAGCCGCAAGCGTGTTTACCACCTTAGTTGTAGAAAAAAAAACAACACTGGTCCTTCATCAAAGATCATTAGCTCTTTTCAGGGCTACCACACCACAACTCGCTCACTGATCTTGTTGCAGGATAACCAAGAAAGATACGATAGGCACGCATCCCACTTCATGTGGGATCTTCTGTAGCGGCAAAAGGTAAAAGAAAGAAAAGAAAGAAAGAAAGAAAATAATTTATTTCCCGTCACATACTGAGATAATAATTTTAAAAACTTAAATTACTGTCAAAATCAGCCTTTGCTGCATCAGCCCAGTGGCCGGTGCAACGCTGATTTTCAGTGGCACCCAAATGAGAATCGCGGCAGCTACTGTGACACGCATCTACTAATATAACTATAAAATAAATTTACAAAATAATTGAACTAAAACAAATTCGTACCTATGCATCTGTTGCAATTGCAAGACAATTATAATTAATACTAATAACAATAACTATAAATAACCACCAACGACAATAAAAATAAAACAAAAACCAAAGCAAACATACAGTTGACTTTAAAAATTACGCTTTAAGTTAAAAAAAAATTTTTTTAGAACTAATTAGTAAAAGGAGAAAGATTGAATTCCTCTTTCTAACCATGAACACACAAATCTAAATGTCACGTAGAAACACCTAACCAATGAGCTTATTTATCGCGTTAAGTGATAAGATAATCCGAAACAAAATGGTTACAAGAATGCAAACATTTCACAGAACAGGGCTGATCAAATAACTCCAAGTACCTGAGGAGCTGATAAATTGATTGATATGGTTCTGTGGCTACTGGAGCTGTGGACTTGCGCAATCGTTGAATTAAATGGGACACCCACAAGTGGCAATTGCAAAGGACACAAAAGCATCATTAATCCTGCCTACTAATAAAAATAAATAAATAAATATTCCGGACATATTCACACGGTCAACTGATCCCAAACTAGGCATAGCCTGTACTATGGGTACCAGAGACTGATATACATAATAGATACATATTTAACACCCAGACACAGAACAAACATCTGTGTTTATCACACAATTGTTTGTCCAGTGAAGGGACCGAACCCGCGAATATTAAAAATCAATAATATTATAAATGCGAAAGTTTGTGAGGATGTTTGAGTTTGTTATTCAATCACGCCGTAACGGCTCAACCGATTTCGATGAAACTTACGAATAAAAACGAACGTAGACCAATATTTTTTGACTGGCCTCATAGATCAGTTGGTAGTAACTCTGCCTTCTGCGCTAGAGGGCGCGGGTTCGATTCCCGCACTGGACAAACATTTGTGACGAACACAGATGTTTGTTCTGTGTCTGGGTGTTAAATATATATCTATTATGTATATCAGTCTCTGGTACCCATAGTACAGGCTATGCCTAGTTTGGGATCAGTTGACCGTGTGTAATATGTCCGGAATATTTATTTATTTATTTATTTACTTATTGCCCATTGGGTGTAGAATACGCCCCTTAGATACTTATTATGAATCACGTTGTAGACTAGACATTCAGCATGACGACCAGCAGGCGCGTCTGAGACGGAAGGGATGCGGGTTCAATTCGAGCGTTGGGACAAATGTTTGCATGATATGCAAATATTTGTTCCGGGTCTGGGTGTTGTGGTACCATGGTACTCGTAGTTTCTGATACCCACGACACAGGGAATCCTAAGGTTAGGATAGTATGTTACTGTTGGGAGTTATTTATAATTATTTAAGTTTTAGTTTCATCACTAAGCAACGATTATCATATCTGAATAATCAGCACCTACTTATTTTCCCGTATTTTTTTATTAAGAATCTGCTATCAGATAAATGGTTTATTATAATTCATAAAATATAGCTTAAATATTGTTATTCTTATAAAATAATCTAATTTTTATGTTTTGCTCCTTCCGCTTTGTAGGAACGTTCAAACAATATCTAGAAGTTTCCTGTCCTACACAAACCTTTTTTTTTCCAACATTCGTAGATCATTACAGGTTTACATCGATCAATAATGTCAATGTAATGTAATGATCATCGAGTTATGAACTACGAACGTTGCGGCTCCCATATCTATGGGATGGCCGGCAATGAAAGTGTCAGTGTCTCGACGAACAAAACATTTCTAACTTTTGAAACTTAAGCGCTAACTAGCGCTAAGTGGTTTCTGAACTTACCAAAAGTATACCTGGAATTTGATAAAATTTGCAAATCATATTTACGTTTTAAGGAAAAGTAATTAGATAACCCAAAATACGACTCTCAATGACTCAGCACCAAAACTATTGAACCATAACTATATGACTAAGCGATGGCGACCAAACATCACCAAAAAAATACCTACTAGTAAGCCTAGTACCTAAAAGTACTTACTAGCAGCGACAGATGCTTGATTGTCGTGTCACTGATTCGTTCTTTGACATCCTGTATTAGGTCAGTGACCAGGTTGAGGTATGGTAGCCCCGAAAAGGGCCTATGACCGTCGGTGAAAGAATCAGTGACTAAATCAAGAAGACACTACTGCCAAAAACTATCTAGAGAGGCAAAGAGCTGCGTCACGAGCGCTCCATCATCATCTTCCCACCCTTATCCCACATCATGTGGAATCAGCACTACTTGTATTATTACTCACTCCTTTCTTACCCATATCCACTCTCACACAGGCCATCCATCTTTTCTTTGGCATTCCTGTAATCTATCCACATTCATATCCAACACTCTTCTCGTCACATGACATACTTCCCTCTTCATGACATGCCCATACCACGCTAACCTATTACTCCTCAGCTTTTCCTTCACTGGCGCCACTTTCAAACTTCCTCTTATAGGCTTATAATATCCATTCGTCACGAGCGCTCCAGTGCCTACAATACCTGACTTCCGAAACAAAACACCAAACGGAGAAGTCACCGGTGTCTCTAACGGTTAGTAATGAAACCAAGTGTAATTAGTCACAACACCTTGTTTGGCGAACACGTGGGAGGAGCGTGGCTTATCTCTTCCCAAATGACGTGCAAACCGCTATCTCAGGTGATATGCACTTGATTCATTAAATCTGAGCGGAGCCACGTTATTAATATCATGCTCGCTGCCCTTAGGTATCCCACTTTCTGTGGGGTCGGAACAACATGTTTTTCTCTTCCACTCTACTCTATCAGCCGTCATCTTTCTTACTCATGTCGTCTTACACACAATCTTCCCTTATATCCTTCCACATTCATATTTACCACTCTTCTAGTCACATGACATTCTGCATGAACCACACTAATCTGTTGCTCCTCAAATTTTCAGTCACTGGCGCTACTTTCAAACTTTCTCTGATGTACTTATTCCGTATCAGTTTCAGTATTTATTTATTCATTTAAATCGCACGGATTGTTTTGAAACGTCTAAATCTAGTTGAATTCACTTTAGTTTATTAAGTCAGGTTAAATAAGGCCAGGTCATGAGTACCCTAAACCAACGAGCATGTATGAGGAATGTGATGAGAGTGAATGAAGCAAAAGAGGTATGTCAGGATCGTAGCAAGTGGAAAACCGTGGTCTCTGCCTACCCCTCTGGGAAACAGGCGTGATTTTATGTATGTATGTATTATTAAGTAAGTTTGGGCAGACCTAATGTAAATATTATTGCTATTTTAAATATGGATAATAAAAATAATATCTAAGTTGTTGGTTTAATGGTGAAAGAAACTGTTCTAGCCAATCGCAACTCATCAGATCAGGTGAAATTAGTCATACAGCCAAATACGAAACACGTGGGAGGCGCGCCGAAACATCCACCTGCTTGTGTCTCTTTCCTTTCCCTATTTTTGGAACGAGAGGTGGCGAGTTTGCGCCCGGCGGCGTTGGGCACATGGGCCCGTATAAAGGTGTAAGGTTGCATGATTGTGGATTAGTAATCGATTCTAATTAGTAATCGGTTTGTATGTTGGTAGGAATTTTATGTAACTAATAATCGGTAAATTTCACGACCTCGGTGGCGTTTTTTTTTGCATTTTCTTTTCTGTATAGTTTAGGTAATCTGAGTTTACATTATTTGTAACTAGCTTCCGCCCGCGGCTTTGCTCGCATGGTACCTACATAAAAAGTAGCCTATATGCTATTCTAGATAAAGTACTTTATCTATCTTTATTTATTTATTTATCTTTGTCTGGCCTCATAGCTCAGTTGGTAGTAACTCTGCCTTCTGCGCTAGAGGTCGCGGGTTCGATTCCCGCACTGGACAAACCTTTGTGTGGTTAACACAGATGTTTGTTCTGAGTGTGGGTGTTAAATATTTATCTATTAATTATGTATATTATCAAGTCTCTGGTACCCATAGTACAGGCTATGCCTAGCTTGGGATCAGTTGACCGTGTGTGATATGTCCGGAATATTTATTTATTTATTCCAAGTTTCAAAGAAATCGGTTGAACCGTTACGGCGTGATTGAACAACAAACATCCTCACAACTTTCGCATTTATAATATTAGTAGGATGTGTGTAAGTATCTGAATTTGTAATAGGTGAAATATTATTTAAATTATATTCTTTACGAATTATTTATTTATACTCTCTAACCCTGTTATTCTGTATCTTTTGTTCGAATTACTTACTTATATGAAGAAGATGTACCAGGAGACCTGGCTATAGCGAACACATTTTTCAAAAAGCGTGACGAACACCTTATAACTTACAAAAGCGGAAATCACACCACACAGATCGATTACATTCTTTTTAGACGAAATAATTTTAGATCAGCCAAAGATTGTAAAGTAGTACCAGGAGAAGCTTTAATCCCCCAACATCGATTGCTCATTTTGGAAATGAAACTCAGAATACAGCCGGCCCAGGGCAAGCCAAAGCCCCTCCCTAGAATCAAATGGCATTTGATAGGGAAGAATGAGTATGCAAAGGAATTTCAGAAGAGAGTGGTAGATAAGATGATTGAAATGCCTTCATTTAATATCCTTATATGGCAGAAAAATCTGTAAATGAATGCTGGAATGAAATGGCGATCTGTATGAGAAGTGTGGCGAAGGACGTTTTTGGCGAAACGAAAGGAAAAGGAAAAATAGATAAGGATACTTGGTGGTGGAATGACGAGGTACAAAGGATTTTGAAAGAGAAGAAGGATGCTTTTAAGGAATGGAAAAGAGTGGAAGGCGAGGATGTAGTTATGAAAGAAAGTAAAAGGCTGGTATATATGGAGTGTAAGAGGAATGCGAAGAGAGCTGTTGCTGTGGCACGGGCTAAGGTACAGAACAAACTGTACGAGTCTTTAGATAGCCCCCACGGACAGAAGGATCTATATCGTATAACGAAAGAAAGAGAAAAGAATGCAAGGGATATAATTCACATCAAATGTATAAAAGATGACGAAGGGAAGGTTTTGACGAAAGATGAAGAGATAAAAGTGCGCTGGAAGAGTTATTTTCAAAAACTGATGAATGAGGAGAATGATTGGAGTGGTTTGCTAGAGAAAGTTCCACTAAGCATGAGTGTGGTCAACGAGGTGAGTATGGATGAAGTTAGAAAAGCTGTACAAGGTATGAAGAATGGAAAAGCTGTGGGACCAGATGGTATACCAGTGGAAGTATGGAAGTTTTTAAAGGCAGATGGATGGAAGTGGCTGACTTTATTCTTCAATAAGTTGTTGCATGATGAGGCGATCCCAGATGAATGGTGCAATAGTTCACTGGTGCCCATTTTCAAAAACAAGGGCGACGTACAGGACTGCAACAACTACCGAGGAATAAAGCTCATGTCGCATAGTATGAAGGTTTGGGAGAGAGTGATAGCAAGAAGAATGAGAGAGGAGAGTGAGATATCACAGAACCAATTTGGGTTTATGCCTGGTCGTGGGACAATGGACGCCATATTTTCGCTTCGCCAACTGTGCGAAAAATACAAACATGCGCACAAAAACTTGCACATGGTGTTCATTGACCTAGAAAAGGCGTACGATAGAGTACCCCGAAAGGTTCTGTGGTGGGCTTTGAAAGAGAAAAGAGTGCCTGGGAAATATGTGCGGCTTGTACGTGCCATGTACGCTCGAGCCTGCACGCATGTCCGGTCCGAAGCTGGCGTTACCGACGAGTTCAGTGTGGCTGTAGGCTTGCACCAGGGGTCGGCTTTAAGCCCTTATTTGTTCCTCCTGATTATGGATGCTCTGACATCGGACATACAGGAGGAGGCACCCTGGTGTATGCTGTTCGCCGATGACATTGTGCTTGTCGGAGAAGATGCACTTGAGGTCCAGAGCAGGTTGGAAAAATGGCGGGGTAAACTGGAGAGTGTCGGATTGAAGATCAGCAGAACAAAAACTGAGCACCTGTTCTGCTACTTCGGTGGTCCATCTAGTTTTACCCCTATTGCCTTAGATGGTGTATCCCTTCCAGTCTGCTCCGATTTTCGGAGAATGCATTAGCAAGATTCCAATGGCGAAAAGAACTTCGGAAGTGATGACAAAAAGTCCAAAAGTCTTAGCCCGTTTCGCTCGCGCTAAACAGGTTGCCAAAATACAACCTAGGAGGAGGTAGGGCACAGCGAGAATTTCTCGTTCTGAATTGGAGCCGCCTGCCTGGGGGGGTACCTCCGCCTTACAGAAGATCGCAGCCAAATAACATTATTTGTTTCAAATAGTGTTGTGTTCCTGCGGTGAGTAAGGTTGCCAGAGCTCTTTAGGGGGAAAGGGGGTTCGGGGTCGGCAACGCGTGCGTGATGCCTCTGGTATTGCAAGCGCTCATAGGCTACGGTAACCGCTTACCATCAGGTGGGCCGTAAGCTTGTTTGCCACCTCAGTTGTATAAAAAAAAAAAAACCTGGTCAGGTCACCATGACCCATGGGCCGGAAAGCTTGAGTTTAGGAACAGGGGGCTTATTGCCAAACAAAATGATAATCCCGATCGTCTTCTAGGCTTGGTTGCGAAGCATAGGCGTAATTTCATCAAATCATATATGCCATTTCATTTAATATTGAAGTTTGAAGCTGCAAAACCTAGGATGCTGCGTTGCGTCCATAAAAGAGGTGTTTATTATACATAAAGCCGGTCATGCATGGTCATGTAGTAAGTGACAAACTTACATTTTGCGGTCGCCCACGTAGTTCATTGTTATGATATGGATCGTAAATATAACTTTGTCTCGTAACAGTCCAATTTTAGGGGAAGGAATGTAAGAACTTACCCTGAAGCATCCCCGCTGCACAGCTGTTTCAGCAGCCTAGTGACATCACAGCGCGCTGGAGCCATGCTGGAGAACTGTAACAACAAACATCATTTTAACCCAGACTAACAAGAAAAATCATTTAGACCCAGAGTAACAAGAAACATGCGGGTTCGATTCCCGCACTGGACGAACATTTGTGTGATTAACACAGATGTTTGTTCTGTGTCTGGGTGTTAAATATTTATCTATTGTGTATATCAGTCTCTGGTACCCATAGTACAGGCTATGCCTAGTTTGGGATCAGCTGACCGTCTGTGATATACGATCCGCAATATTTATTTATTTATACATCGTTTTTCAACCGGAGTAACAAGACACAGTTCTTTAGCCGAAGTAACATGATATCG
The DNA here is from genome assembly GCA_947579855.1 of Anticlea derivata. Lineage (NCBI taxonomy): Eukaryota > Metazoa > Arthropoda > Insecta > Lepidoptera > Geometridae > Anticlea > Anticlea derivata. The sequence continues at coordinate 12,035,576 of OX388269.1, forward strand.
TTTTGATCAAGAGTAACATTAAATTTGTAGTCATGAATAGGTACATTTTTTTTTAATTTTTTTTTATTGGAGATGGTTAGGCGTTTGACCACCATCTCACTTTTGCAAGTGAGATGTGGTTTAAGATGGAGCACGCTTTACCAGAAGGAACTTATTCACTCTAGATTTGAAGACTCCTAGATTGTACTCATCCGGGAAAACAGACGCTGGCAGATCGTTCCACTCTTTGCCAGTGCTTATAATAAAGGTGGAGCAGAAACGTTTGGTTCGACACTGTGGTATGTCGACCAGGTAAGGGTGGTAATTACCTGTGCGTCTGCTTGTCCGGTAGTAAATGGGGGAGGGAGGGATGAGGTCATGCAAATCCTGCGCACAGTCACCAAAGTGGTACTTGTAGAACACTGACAGTCTGGCCACACGCCAACTGTGTTCAAGGCTCTGTAGATTGGACTCCACAAGCGAGTCATCTCCTATGAGCCTAACAGCGCGTCGCTCAATTGAATCGAGGGCTTCAAGCTGGTATTTAGCCGAGCCATCCCATAGATGGCAGCAGTACTCCATGCAAGATCGGACCTATGCTTTGTAGAGATTAAGAAGCTGTCCCGGTGAGAAGTACCGTCGAACCTTCGCTAGGATGCCCAGCTTCATGGCAGCAAAAGAGACGTTTCATCAATATATGGAGCCTGGGCCTGCACTGTGTACACTACTCTAAAATATGGCTAAGCAATAAAATAAACGTATTTAATTGGTTATTTTATTTAAATTGACTTCGTTCTAAGGTACATTAAGATTTTCTTCAACAAAGAGAGCAACACACAGCGCTACAAAAATATCGAGGATGGACGTGCGTGAAATGTCATTTTGACAACCTACATTTATCTGACAAAACAAAAATATCAAATCAAACAACATGACATGAAAAATATGTCAATGTCATGTCAAACGCCAATTATAAACCAACATGGCGGCCTTCAAATAGTGTTCACATAGTAAAAAACTTACCAGAAGAACTATTCTTGTACCATCGCATTGGTCTTCAAATTAATGAAATTGTATTTTTCTTGTAATCTCCTATTTTTTCCTAATTTTTCTATGTAGTGTACATGGACCAGGCCCAGAATGAAATGGCTCCTTTGGCTACTTACATTACATAGCTCGGTAGAATTACCAAGGTCCAGGGTTACTTAGTACAAAAACCAGGGAGTGCTAGGCCATTAATTTCCTTGCAATCTTGCTTATCTAACCAGAACGAAGAATACAGTGTAATGATTTCTGCATACCAATTTTAAATCGAACTCTTGCATGTATTTTATCAAAACATGCGCATTATTTTTTTATTAAAAAAGTGCCAATCACTGATGATAAGGGCAATTTGTTCATAATCCTCCATTTCTATTCGCGCAAACACAATCAGGATAATCTAGTGAATGTAGCCGTTGCGTCACTCGCGATAACAGGCCGGTTCGCACCAACCTGCCTCACTAACTAGTCAGCTATCTGTGGCCGCGCCGTACTAACTACAGGTCCATCTGTGTGAATCCTATAAAAACTACCAGCTAAACTGTTGTGAAAACCTTAACTGCTAAGTGCACTGTGGTGATATTACTACAAAAGTTACAATGTATTCTGTGCTCGAATCAATAGCCCTACAAACTGTTCAGTTATCTGGAATAGTTCCGCAGCAACTGCTAGAGGATCTGTGGTGATGTCATACAAGCTATGAAGTACGCTGTGGTGATATTATAGAAGTGACACGGCTGGAGGGAACACAACCAGTCCGCGGTTTGCCTCACACGAGAGAGCACGTCTCAATTGTTTGTTTGAACCTATAAAGGAACGAGAGTATTATGGTGAGTGTTTGTAAACTTGCTAGATTAGCAGTGCTGTTGATCGTTAGAAGACTGTATTTCAAAGTTAACTAGGTAAAGTTATAATGTCAACAGCGTCGTCTTATTTTGTTATAGCTTTAAGATCCCTTGAAATAAATCAGAAATGAATGGGTTCTTGCTTGCTTGTGGTGTCACTGATTCTTTCTTGGTCATACTGTATTACCTCAGTGACCGTCGTTGTAAGAAACAGTGCAGTAAAAGGATTAAAGTGCGCCTCTTAGAGGCTCCTTTCGTGCCCATGTGACATGGGTTCGAAGTTTTAGGTTCTAGGACATACCGGTTTCCTCTCGATGTTTTCCTTCACCATTTGAGAGCACTAGTAAAGCAAATTCAAGTAGTACCTTGTAGTACCTAGTAGTACCTTGAAATTTTACATGTAATTCCTCAAATAACATTAGCAAATACCTGTTTCAGGGTTTTTTGAAATTGAGCTGAAAAGAGTTCACTTTAAGTGCCAAAAAATATAGAATAGCTTTAGTCCGATTACGGTGTATTTCGACGAAGTAGAAGTTAGTACACAGTCCACAGAAGTTTTGAGGCCAAACTTGGAAAACTTACGTGTGGTATCGTTTGAAAGGACAAATAATTTTGATGATCAGATGTTTAGCCATGCCTTTATGAGGATTTCTGATCATGGAGTCGAAGAGAGAACTTCTCAACGACTTTCAATTGAAAAATAATTTTGGGGTCATAAATTGATTTCATGAAATTTTTGACGGGATATATCCTACCTAAGTCCGCAACCCCTACAACAACCTACAAACGCTGTCGTTTCACCTCCAAAATTTTTTATTTCGCGCTTTGATCTAGATGATTTATACAGCGTGAGGTGGAACTTACCTGCACCTGGCCTGGGACATGTTGAACACACCCACTACGCACATCCTCCACCTTGTCGGGGGCGCACTAGACTCGTCTTCTTGCCCTTATGCCCTTAGCATGTCTCCAAACATCACAAATTTCGTGATTGGTATTATAAAGCAGGGTGACTTTGCTGATTTCTGATTATTCTAAATCTAAATCCAGAGTTCTAATCTAGATTTTACTGCCCAGCGACTAGCATCTGTTTTGGTTCACGTTCATAACATGCACTGCGCCGGCATGGTGGATGGCACAGACGAGTACACACGGTTGTCAAGGACAAGCGTCGCATGCTATGCATCGCAATGATAGATCATAATTAGCAAACTGGAAGAAAACAACGCTTCTCAGTATCTTAGAAATTGAAGAGAAAATTAGAATTTTTTGAATTTTGACAACCTGAATGCTTTGACTTGAATCTACTTTTGAAAGGAATCTTTGAGAGATCATAATAATAATTATCAAACAAATAAAATATGTAAATACAATAATGGAAAATTTCGTAAGATAAGCAATCATTTAATTTTATGACAAAGGGTTTGCTGATTATCATGTTATCAATCAATATATACCAAAGGCCGGTCTGACTGACTGACTGACATATAGACACCGTGCAGTTTAGACCGCTTGTTGTAGAAACTTACAATTTCGAGGGTGTGTTTGTTTAGATATGGATTTGATGGTTTGGAGGTGTGGTGGAAAGGGATTTTTAAATTTCGCGTCTTAAGTACAAACGCTTAGTGGAAAACAAGAATGCTCTTTATTGAAGAAACCATTGGTTGTAGACCCTTGAAATTCTACATGTATATGTAGCTCAAACAAAATGATAAGTCACCTTAATTGGAAAACTTGAGTGTCGTGCCGTTTTAAAGGGCATAAAATGCTATAGTTTGTGATGTCTGACGATACCTTTTTGAGAATCACTGATGCTAATCGGAAGGATAAGGACTTGCCACTCACAAACCACGAACAAAGCTTCGAGTGTCAGCTAGTTTAATAATAATATGACAAACGAATGTTGTCTAAATTATCGATAACATTGCTGATGTTGACAACCGGTATAACAAAATAAACTATATCGATATCCAATCCAGGTTATATTACAAAAACGGTACAGTACACGAAGGTCGAAACAATGAAGGTATGATGATAATGGGTGAATATCATAGGCAAAAAACAACACAGAATGTGAACGAAGGAGTGGTGATGAATTCAGTAAAACTCTGCTCGCTTCAAAATATTATCAGTCCTACTCCCGAAGGTCAGACAATAAACTTAGAAGCTATAATAATAATGCACGTTAAAATAGAGAGTGAATACGTAAATAACTCATTGTTTACGAGTAGTCGCAAATACACCCAAATCGTCGGGTTAGCGAACATCTGCCGCGATTCTGAATAAATTATTATCTAGACTTCAGAAAATCTAAGACACATGTGCAGCAATGTAGTAATGTTTGTGTTGCTGCTATTTTGAAAGCGATGGTGTTACAAATAACCAGAAAACTATTCCAGGTGTGTCGTGGAATTTTATTAGTCAATAGTAGATATATTGTTGCTATAAACAGTTTTCAGTAACTTGCAATTTTATCGCAGTAAGTTGAATAAGTATGTGTCTTGTGTGTCAACCTACGCCCCGCTAAATTGGCATATAATTGTCTTCTGTGCCCACCTACTCCCCGCTAAATTGGCATTTAATTGTCTTCTGTCAACCTACTACCCGGTACATTGGCATTTAATCGTCTTCTGTGTCAACCTACTACCCCCGGTAAATTGGCATTTAAATGTTTTCTGTGTCAGCATACTCCCCGGTAAATTGTGTCAATTGGCATTTCATTGTGAATGTACAAATCAGAGAACGTAGAATGACAACGTAATTAGTGGGATAGGTCCAATTAAAATTACATACATACGTATTTGAAATACGATGTTTTCGTATTTTGGGACGAAAGAAGGACAAACTCCTATTTTATTAACAGTTAAACAAATTTAGATAACAATTCTAGAACAGCTTTATGTAAGCCTCACAATTTAAAACATGTAATTGTTATTAGCGGTTTTTCATGTTCCAGATACTGTAAATAGTGTGTTTTCACGTGGAAAGCGGCATGAGACTAATAAAAACTAGGTTGATGATGTTGACGGCTGCTCGAATAATATAGTTATTTTAGATGAAGTCTGGATTGGAGACAACAATAAACGAAATCTAGGACAAATATTTTAGCTGGAAATAAAAACATGAATCGAAGAAGATATGTACATTATTTCGGTTTGTAGACATTAATGACTTAATTCTCAGGAACAGCTGCTTAAATGTATGGAATTTGCTATTGATCAGTGTTGGACTGGATACAATTCTTATAATTGTCTGTCTACCAACTCGTCTATTTCTTCTCTGCATATGCACGTGATAAGCTATCAAAACAAACTCTTGTTTATTTTTACATCCTACAAGATTAACTTTATTGTTTCTGAGAAAATATATCGAAGAATAGTTTTAGGAACGTCTATTTATAAGTAGGAATCATTGAGTAATCTTCCTTCGCTATGTTAATTGAGCAGTAGAGAGCTCACAAGGTACTGGCTAGTAGGCAATTCATTCAATTGATTTGAATAGAAGATACTATCTTTATTGAGTGTAGCATCTATTCAGAGGTAAGGCAATTTAATGCTTTGATTTCAAGCTTCGTTTCGTTTTCAACAGTATTTAATGGAATAACATTTTTGTCATAATAAACATTATGTACGATATATGATTTTTTTAATTACTCAACTTAGGTAAGTTTTATAGTTTTGCCTACAAATTATTTTATTTAGTACTACATTACACATTCTACATCACGTACTACATTCCATTTTGTGAAAAAGGATCATCGAAAAAAATGATAGGCACGCGCGCCGTGTTTGTTGCCTGATTCTTCCAGGCTTGGTCGCGAGGAACAGGCATAGCTTCACCTAGTTTCTAAGACGTTTCAAAGTGATCCTAGTGATTTATTGAAATAAATGCCTTTTGACTTTGACTTTGACTTGATTAACTATTTCCAGTTGGCAGGCTAAGTTTTTTCTAGTTAGCTATGATATAAGTCGTGTGTTTTGCATCCGTAGAGCAGTTGCATCAGCAACGTGTATTCTCCAGTCTCAAATATTTTGTACGAATGAGTCAGAAATCCACGATTCCACGATACTATTTACATTTAGTCATCCGAACGAATCTGCTAGATTTTGTGGGTGAGCGAATCAGAGTGGCATGTAATTTGCTTTTACTTTGATTGTAGGGGTACTAAGAAAGGAATTCTCAAAACTCAACCCCTAAGAGGGTACAGCGGGGCTTGAAGTTCGTCTGAAAAACTTCACACAGGCATAGCTTCACCTAGTTTTTAAGACGTTTCAAAGTGATCCTAGTGATTTTATTGAAATAAAAGCCTTTTGACTTTGACTTCACGCGATCAAAGTCAAACAATTTAGTTCCGATCTCCACCTATTTAGGTACGAGTACCAATAGTATCTACGTTATAAATTGCCGCTCCAGTGCCAACTCTACGCCTGACTTTGACTTTACATTGTGTATTTTTCAGAGCTTTTTGAAGTGCGTCTATAATTGTTTCAGTTTTGTCTTTAGTGCCGTGTGTAAGATAAACGGTGACCGTAAAACTCAAAGACATTGTATACAAGGTGATTAATATGTTTTCACCAAAACAAAAGAAATAATGTAGGTATTAAAAAAAGAAAGAATCATCGTGAAAAAAAATACAAGAATCAAAATAACTATATCTTTTCAAAATTAGTTGTTTTTGGTATACTTTTATTATAATCCTTATAACGACGAGAAGTTCGATACCGTTTCGTTTGACACATTTTCTAATGAAAAATGTCGAATTTACTAAAGTCGTAGAATAAACTTTATTGCCAATCAGGTGTTGAATAAACCCTTTTCCTAATATGTAGGTACGTGCGTTGATACTTTTTTGCAATGCGAATATGCCATGGTTTAACCACAATCTCAGCTGAGTCGTGTGGAAAAATAATAAATAAAATAAATATTCCGGACATATCACACATGGTCAACTGATCCCAAACTAGGCATAGCCTGTACTATGGGTACCAGAGACTGATATACATGGGTAATAGATAAATATTTAAAAGGTTTCATCATCAGCCTGATGAAGTCCACTGCTGAAAATAGGCCTCCCCCAAAGAGTTCCATGACGAACGGTCTTGAGCCTTTTCCATCCACCGACTTCCCGCAACCTTTACAATATCGTCGGTCCATCGGGTGGGGGGCCTTCCAACACTGCGTCGTCCGGTTCGTGGTCGCCACTCGAGAACCTTTGTTCCCCAACGGTTGTCGGTTCTGCGAGCTATATGGCCGGCCCACTGCCACTTCAACCTAATGCTAATTCTGAAAGCTATGTCGGTAACCTTGGTTCTTCTACGGATTTCCTCATTTCGGATTTTATCACGCAGCGAAACTCCGAGCATAGTCATAGCATCTCCATAGCCCGTTGGTTAATTTAAAAGGTAATTTATTTTTAAAAGGTTTACAATGTACATTTATTAGAAAGTACCTATTTCTTACACATCTTGTTATGATCATCAGATCGCACTCATTGTGATGAGAGAAAAACTTTCACGGTCGCATCCATTATGTTAAAAATACCCGGAGGGAAAAATAGGGATGAGACAAAAAGAGTAATAAGAAGAAATTGATTTTTAGAAGTTCGCTATTAAATTGATTTCTTGTACTTTCAAACTTCTGTAATACAAAAAGATTCAGAAATAAGGAGTAGGAGAGTAGAAGCAAACAGTCAAACTCTGAAAGAAAGTAGATGAGAGCCAAGCATTGTAGCCAAGTACGCGATGTTTGCCAAGTCACAAACTAGGCAGTAATACGATCTTACATGACTTAGTTGAATACTGTTACCCGCGACTACGTCCGCATTTATATTAAAGCTAGAACCTCAAAATTTTAACCCCCCTACTTTGCCCCTTTTAGGGATGATTTTGCAAAAATGCTGAAACAGTATTTCTTTGTTTCTACACAAAAGCCCAAATATACATTTTCAGATCTCCTACTTAAGGAATTATTGATTGCCCACACCAATTTCACCCCCTTCAAGTTTATTTTTTGGGACAAAGGATAGCCTATGTCCTTTCCCAGGATAAAATCTATCACCTCGCCAAATTTCAGTACGATCCGTTTAGCAGTTTAGTCGTGAAAAGGTAACAAGAGTTACTATCGCTTTTATAATATTAGTACCTATGGATTTATTAGTGCATCTACCCGATGATGATGATGATGATTAGTGAATCATTACTGTGTGGAGTGGAGTCCCGGCACTAGCGCTGGCTGTTCGTAATTCTGGAGAGCGAGGTCGGTGTTACAATGGCTCCCACGCGCGGACTATTTCAGTTTTTGGGGTTATCGCAACCGACGCAATCTCCATTATTGCAAGACTTCAATTCATCATCATCATTTCGCCGTGGTCGTCTCACATAGTGAGACGACTCAAAAGAACTAAGCCTTTTGAGTTAGTATGATGTAAAATAATAGTGAAATGTAGTGAAAGTGATAGTGCCTACCTATAAAGAACACAAGAACAAAGTGTCTTCCCCTTAACTAGAAACTGTAAGAAAAGTGCTATTGGACACATTCTTAGATATAATTTACCTTATAAAACTATGTTAAAGTAAAATTGCTCATTGGCCTACTTGGCTAGATTGCAATACTACTTAGGGTACAATAATTTGTAGAATAGGATTAAAAAAAACAAAAAAAAAAAAAATTCGCGGTGGTGGCCACAGCTGAAGAATAGGCTCTTTTACTACCCGGGAAGTCGTAAGAGGCGGCTATGGGAAAGCTTGGGTATGGACAGCAGCGTTCCCTATCAACAATAGCTTTATCTGCGATCGCCAACCCGTATGCCCAGAGTGGCGAGTCTGGGCAAATCCCCGCAAATTATTGTTTGCGTACAAGGTCGGTCGCGCTGGAAATCTATGGGGGAGGCCTATGTTCAGCAGTGGACGTCCTACGGCTAGGATCATAATTTCAGCAAGGCTGCACCCACTGCTGGGTGAAGGCCACTCTCTCCGGTCCCTCGCGAAGGCCACTTATTTCCGGTTACGTTGACAATATAATCTAAACTTTGGATGGGTGCCTCTTAGTCATGGAACATCCCTTGGCTCCGTGATCGCCTTCATACGTCTCCCGTCGTCCCTTATTGACTTTAATTGAGACCAATAATATTCGTTTTGCTCAAATTAATAGGTACAACTTATTCCGTCACTAATTTCTGTTGATAGAATAACCCCCTTTCGGATTGTACCTATACTTGTTATGAATCACCTTGTAGGTATATGAATTTTCAAAATAGATTGAATCCTACATTTTAGGTACCTATATGTTTGAGGCCAACCGATTTGTATGGAAGTGAACCTTCTGTACGCCAATCTGGTGATGGTGAACCACCGAACTTGATGGTGCATGGCATAGATAAAGGAATATAATTATCGTCAGTAGAAATTAAACGATATTCAATTACTTTTCTGAATGATCAAAAGGGATCTAAATTGTTGTCAGTAATAAGAATATTCCAGACAATGTCGTCATGAGAACTGAACTCATTACTAGCTTTTGACCTGCAGTTGCAGTTGGTTCAGTCACGCTCGCTCCGGAAGCCGAAAGTAAAGTTCAAGATAATAAAAACCAGTTTTTCCTTGACTTCGTCAGTGTAATGCAGTATAAGGAAACACGATTACAGATATAAAGCTGTTAATCGAAGTAGCCATTTACTAACCCAACCACACTAATAGGTCTCACACCACTTTGCTAATTGGTCAATGAGATCTACTGCTACAATTGCGTTTTTTTTCCAGTCTTTGTTTATGTTTTTCTACGAGTTTATGTTTTTCTATGCTGCACCCAAACTGCTCGATGGATTTTGATTCTTAGGGCATCATTAGAATCGTCTTGAGCCGGACAGTTCCCGGAAGATCCATTGTTATTGACAATAATAAATAAAGAAAGGATTTGCAGCAAGACCTCGCTAAGTTTATCGGCTCGATTAAAGTATGTAGGTCTCTTAATTTTGTTTACTCTCAGAAAAGTACAGGGCGATAGTTATCGAGGCGATACTAAACGTATCGGTTATCGATGACTGATTATGAATAAGAGGAAAATGTATATTAACAGTTTTAGACAACTATTCCCCACTTATACAGGCGATGAGTTAGTTCTAGAGAGAGAGAGAGAGAGAAGTGGAAAACCTGGCCTGTTTGAAAAGGGTCTGAATGAAAGTGAGTTAGGACAATGGTTAAGTGATGAACAACTGATAGATAGATAAAAAAAATATTTGGCACTACATACACACACAATTAACATAGATAAACAATTTTAAACTAAATTACATACAATAGGTGGGTATAAATAATCAAAAGAGCATTTTTTTTAAAGTAGGTAAGTTTGCGTGTCCTGCAGTACGACAAATAGGCTATGGCTCAGTGAAATATTTTGCTTAAAAGCAAAAACACTGATTTTCAACTGATCCATCTGAACTTGGTAGGTAAGTTGTTAGTTTGTTACATTAAGTTGCTTGGATATTAACAATAAGCTAGCACGTAAGTAGTTGCTAGCAACATAAGCTTGTATGTTAGTTGTTTATAAGATTTATGGAAATAAATGTTATTTGATTTGATTTATTTGTTCTGAGCGACTGAAGCGATTGTCCCTCCCAGCTGAGTCATTTACTCGCTGATAAAATGAGACTGTGAGGTCCTAGCATACGCTGACCCAGGTGATGGGAGTAACAAACCCTCTCAGGGTAGTCGAATCTTAGTAGATAGAGAAACATGTGTGTCATAACTTTGTTTGCGCACAGTTTGTGTGTGATCTTGATCATGTGTGTTTCGTAAGAACAGTTCTATTATAAAACGTAGGTGTGAATTTATTTTAGGAAAGCTCTACATTGAAGAATTCTGAATAACTGGTCAGATGATTCGTGAAATTATATATTTTCACTTCTCTTCTCAAAGTAGTGCCAAGTCGTTTTTTTTCATCTATGTGTAAATTCAAGCAAGGTGTGTTACATCCCCTCGAAAAACGTAGTTATTGTCGTCTATTATTTCCTTTTTATAATTTAAATTATATCTTGCTTTAATTATATAGATATAATTTAATTTAAATTATAACCTTACTCACCGAAGGAACGCAACACTATTTGAAACAAATAATGATATTTGGCTGAGATCTGATGATCCAGGCGGGCTGCTCCAATTTAGAGCGATAAAATCTCGCAGTGCCCTACTACCTCACATATAAAATCATATGGTATCATAGTTTTTTTGCAGACGAATATTTTACCCAAAAATACCTGCAGCGTGACCCGAACGAAACCGCGGGTACAGCTTGTAAACAATACAAACTAAAGCATTGGGCCAAACGGCCAAGTTTACGCACCGAATAAATTGTCATCAACGTACCTTGTGTTGGTAGCCATTTTATAGGTAGTGATTAGCCTGAATAACTATTTATAAACTTTAAACTGCACAGGTGTAAATATTAGTACAAATAAACATACAGCAGCCGTGAATATATTAGAGGAAAACTGTAATTTGCATGAATCATCTAACAAAAATATATTCTTATAGTTCCCACGAGCGCTATATGATTCTTATTGTTTACCCTCAGGATAAGTTTCTTACAACCGATATACCTGCAGCGTATTGTAAAACAATACAAAGAGGAGGAGGTAGGGCACAGCAAGATTTTTTCGCCGTATACATGTTTACCACCTTAGTAGTATAAAAAAGAGAATGCTTTAAATGTATAAAATCGCCTAATTTATCTCAAAATGTATAAAATCATGACCCTGAACTAGACCTTGAGTTATATGATTTTCAAGCATACGAGGACAAACAAAATTAAAGAGAGTATGGCGTATACGTCGTTTAAATAGAAAAAACAATCATTTGTTAGCAAAAATCTGCGTTTCAGTCTCTGTCACGTTTCCAACTGTATGTATTTCAACACTTCCAAACTGAACGAGGGAAGTGAATGGCCCTTGACGTTTAGCAAATCTTAAAATACCATGACAATTTTGAAAGCTTTTAGGTATAAAATGATACTGAAAAAGACAAACTTGATAACCTCGAGATGTGAAATGCTTTCACTAATATTAAAACTATTATGAACAAACAACAACCACAACAAACTATATATTATGGCTGTAGGAGATGAGGTGAAAGAAAAGGATAAGGCCAAAGAAAAGATGGATGGACTGTCTGAAAGTGGATATGGGTAAGAAAGGAGTGAGTGCTATTATGAGTTATATGACGACTGATAGAGGGAAATGGAAGAAGAATAGATGTTGTGCCGACCCCACAAGATGGAGGACGATGATGATGATATAAAATATTTTGTACACGCTGTCTCAGCGAATTTATTACATATGGAATAATTGGCACATTTCACCCTTAGGTTAGTAGTTAGCATTCCATAAATTTATGATTGCAAGCAAACTCATACACCACAAACGACTGTACCAAAACAAAATGTGCTGTAACTAGCTTTTTCCCCTTTTTCGCAGCATACATCGTTGTATAGATGTTGTGATCGTAAGTGTAAGCAGCCTTGGCCTTGCTACGCCGCCGGCCTGATACGGGCGCAAGTTGAAAACGCTTAGCGAATAATGTCTAGCTGCTCAACCGATTTCCAATGTGATCTGAAAGTACTACTGTCCCAAGCTTGCCTTTGGCCTTGGTCACTGATCTATCGCAGGTTGGCCAAAAATAACCTATTAAGAGGACGTGGTGTTTTAGCCAAATGTCTACTTTTATCAAATGACCACACAGAACCAAGAACAAACGAACGAAATAGGACTGTTCGCTAAATTTACGTCATATAAAATCGATGTTAGTTTGTTTGTTATTGTTATTGAATATGGCTGCTCCTATTTTGTATTGTATTATGTAACAACTGTACTTAACCCATACAACGCAATAAATTACTTGAATTTGATTTGAAAAAAATATATTTTAGAAAAAAAACAACCCTGAACAATTTTATATGGAATGGAAAAAGAAGCAACGAGGTCTGAGAAGCAACTCTATAGTTTAAATATATGAGTCATGTCACGGGCCAGACTGTAAACATCTGATACTATGCAGTAGATAACGATCGCACCTACTAAATACTAAAGCACGCACCAAGAGGAAACACAAATCATGCAAAGCATATAAATTCGTAAAAAACTACTACGTTTCGTTTACGTTCTTTTGAGTATTTTCTTCAAGCTTATTAGCACTTTGATGTCATTTTATTTCGGCAACTGATTAAATTTTTCTCTTCTCTGTTTCATCTTTTAAATGTTTTAAATCTATTTTAAAATGATTCTTACATCTACCGATTCAGTTGTTAGTTTGAGGGCTTGAAAGATTCTTGAGCTATATTTCATGTCAAACTCAAAATTGACTTTATGCAGTAGTCGTAAGGATCATTTAATAACAATTTTTAAAAGACATATCGCAAGCCGTTTGATCACGGCTTCAGAAGTTAGAATTTACCTTCAATGTTTTCAAAATATTTCTTCTTCCTTAGGATCTATTGGCCAACTTCCAAAATGTAATGCCTTCAAGAATTCCAAAATAAGACAAAGGTAGTTCACCAACACATCTACTAGTACCACCCGTTTGGCACGCACAGCGTAATTGTTCTCATCTCAACACCTTGTACAGTAAAGCCGTGTTCAAATGACGTGCTATATCTCATTAAAAAAATATTTCAGAATGATCCTTACATTTTTTGAATAGAGTAAATTTTCAGTTGAACTTTCAGGGGCTTGCAATATCGTACGCACTCAAATCTCAATCTTAAAATTACGTTAATCAGTAGACGTGCCGCTGACTCAAACATAAACATCATCCAGAGACTTCAAAATTCCATACTCAAACATATCTCTAATGCACCTTGGTTCATAACAACCGAACAACTGCATAATTAACTTAAAATTGCCACAGTCAATGAGGAAGTTGGACTTGTAGAAACTGCATACAAAAAGAGAATTTCAAGGCACCCAAACGAACTGGCTGCGAAGCTATTAGAACCAAACCCACAAAAGCAGCTTAAGCACCGCAACATCCTGGAACTGAGTGAAAGAAAGTAGCTGTCTCAAATGTGTTATACTCAGTGGAGTAGAGCCCAGCAAGCTAAAAGAACACTCAAAAAATTTGCTTATAGCTGACTGGCTGATCGTAGATGAATAAAGGAAAAAAAAACAGTAGACGTAAGGATAAATTTTAGATGGCATCGAACTCTAAGGTAACCTACAGACTGTAGATGGTGACACGGCACGGTAGCACAGAATAAATAAAAGTACCTACACGTAGCTTGACACTGACTTACCATATTACGACACAGAGTCAAGAGGTCAAACTATATTTAGACTTGGCTTTTATGCACTTATCATGCTTTCGTTTTCCGGGGTTTTTAAGGTCTGGGCTCTCCCCTGTGTCTTACTTTGGCTTCAAATGTCGGGACGACGGTGTGGCATGGATACTATGGACAGACCTTGACTCTCCATCGTGCAACGGCCACCATGACCGTCACTAAAGGCATGGCACGGCAGATATTTGTTTTCATTAATGCTGTGGGTTGACACATAGCATGTTATCGCGTTGGTATTTGCAGAATAGCCATGGATGGAAGCAATGTGACCACTTCTATGAAGTGATGGAATTTTCTGCTTGCATCCGGTTTTAATCAACTATTTATTGCATTTACCTATTATATTGTTTGGTTTTACCTGTGAAGATGACATCATCATCAGCCTGATGAAGTCCTGTACCGAACATTCTGATCTGTCTGTCTGCCTGTCGATGGCCTTGATTATTATTCTACCTACTGATTTCCTCAATTGAGGATGAAAAGGACAATTGTTCTTAAAAATTGACATTTATTTATAGGTACCATCCATTACATTATTGTAATTACCCAATCAGTTTTCCTGGAATATAAATGAATGTTTACAGTCAAATTTTTTATAGGACCTTTTATTTCGCAGTTTATATCGCATTTACAAAATAATATCCACAGTTGCGTTGCAGTCTTTTTGAATCCAGCTTCACCTAGTTTCTAAGACATTTATAGAGATCTTTAAACGTAATTTTATATAAATAAACGAATTTGACTTTCAATCAGCCTAGAATTAAACAATAAAGTAATCATTCACTGACAAAAAGTGTGCACTTAAGCTGGTAGAAATATCTGGATGAGTCCGATGCATAATGATAAAGGCCATGAGTCAAGGTTGTGAGGGAGTCTTCTTTTGCTACTTTGCTATAGCAAGAAAAAACACTCGAATAACTTTTGAGCTTAAAACACTCGTTGCCAACTCATAGCCTGCTAGGGTCGAAAGTCGGCACTCGCAAAGAAAGATCCTTATTTCAGTTTATATGGTCATCCTGATACAGATCTCCGAGGCAAGGTCTCGGGAAAGCTTTCATTTATCGTCTTTACGACCCATTAATATACAAATGCTTGCAGACGCTAAACAATATGTTGGCCAATTAAACTGTAGCCTTTGGTACTAAAGAAGCTTAATATACTTCACGGTCAAGGCATACGAATTAACATGTATGAATAGAAGGTTTAAAATTAGGGAAGAAAGGAGCTGGGGAGATCTTCATTGGCTACACGGAATGTTTTTTTTTAAACTAAGGTGACAAAAGCTTAAGGCCCACATGTTGGTAAGTGATTACCGTAGCCTTCGAACCGATACCAGAGGCATCGCGCACGCGTTGCCGACCCCGAACCCCCCTCCACTTTACGAGCTCTCAACCTTACCGCAGGAACAAACAAACCCGACGTTGAATACCTTTCTTCACAATAATTAAACTCTGATCCCCGCATGAATATCCCATTACAAAATATCCATGCTAAGCCATCGGATTGGTCCGATGAATTCCCCTTATTCCGAAGCTTAGTATAAAACATCCCAGAGGCTCCTGCTTCTAATCCCACCACACCGTCGGAACAGGTGGCATCTTAGACTCTTTAAGTACCTAGTTTATCTGTAAGCAGCACTCTGCCACTTTTTCAAGTGGCCTGCCCACACTCAAGAAGTGGCTACTTACACTATGTGTCAGATCACAGACGCACACCCACAGTGCTCGTAGGCGAGAACATCCCAATTTTGGTATGAGGTAAATTAATAAAACTCGTTCGGAGAATTAATAAGTAATTTTATTGAGGGCTTGGTAACGATGAGAGCATGAGAGTACTCGATAACAAGCATGACATCATATAATTCCGCAATATGAGCTTTTAATTGGATTGTATCTAGACTATAACAACAATTATTGGCATCACGCGTGCGTTGCAAGAATTCATAGGCTACGGGTTCCACTTACCAACGGGTGGCCCGTATGCTTGTTACATTATCTAAGGCTTGTATATGCCACTTTAGATGTATAGATGCTCTTTAGGGGGGGAGGGGTTCGGCAGGCAACGCATTAGCAATGCTTCAGGTGTTGCTGATGTCAATAGGCGACGGTAACCACTTACCATCAGGAGGGCCGTGTTTGCCTCTGTATAAAATAAAAATAAAAAATAGAAAAAAATCATCAGTTTTTGGGACGGTTTGGCGTATCTCGATCGAAATAATTTAATTGGCACCCTTGTTGATGTTACTATTGTACGCTGTTCAATAACAATAAACAAATCAAAAATTTGAAACATCGGAACCGGATAGGATGTCTAGTGTTGGGACAGACAGACAGGTAGAATTGATTGCATCCTGCTAAAAAATCAACAGACATATTGTTATTATGCAGGAAACAATTTGCATATACGCAATACTTATAATAAGTTGAACATTCGAACGCACATCACCTTATAGGGACGTGAATGAGACGAGCCACAGCATATAAGATACAGCTAGTGAACTCGAATACCAATATTTATACTGAAAATGTATATGCGCTATTATGTGCTCTCAAACGGTGAAGGATAACATCGTGAGGAAACCGGCATGTCCTAGAAGCAAAACATTCGACATGTGACGTGCACGAAATTCGAAAGTCAAAAGGCGTTTATTTCAATACAATCACTAGGATCACTTTGAAACGTCTTTGAAACTAGGTGAAGCTACGCCTGTTCCTCGCGACCAAGCCTAGAAGAATCGGTGGTCATAGGCATACAGAATGACCAAGAAAGAATCAGTGACACGACAAGCAAGCAAGCTGTATCCCCATCAGCTGTACAGAACCACCGAATGGAACATGACATCATAACGTAATCGCCAATATGATTGCTATCGCTATCGATGCTGCATTGGATGTAACTGTAGATTAGATTGAAACTTATTAATTTTGTCATACATGTATTGTGAAATTTCTATGTAGGTTATTGTTACTCATATTTGATAGTGCGGTGTCGTGCAGTGCAATATTTTAAACGCAAAATATGTCTTCCTCTACTTCATTTAACTTTACAGTAGGTCTATTCTCTTCTGGCTAAGAGATGCTCTTAACAGTTTTACCAGTAACGCATTTGACGTTTGTGTTTTGGGAAAGTGAACCTTATTGACTTTAGTTTTGTTTATGTTACAGTCTACCAAAGAAGAGGCCCCCGCTGTCTGCAGCGGTTGCAAGCAAGTTATCTCAGGAAAAGTAAGTACAAATATTATTCCTATTATTTTAGACTACGATTTAGTTGGACGATCTCGGTGGCGTAGCGGGCGAGTGCCTGTCTGAGACGGGGTGCGGGCTCAACTCCCGCTGCGGGAATAATGTTTGCGTGATCTGCAAATATTTGTTCCGGGTCTGGGTGGTACCATGGTACTCGTAGTTTCTGTTTGTTTGTAGGTTTTGATCAGATTATATAAGATACTTATGCTAAATAAATAAGCAAAACAATGCAACTTCACAACTTCAAAGGACCTGTATTGATCAAACAATTTATTAATAACATTTTCCTCAGGGAATTAGGTTATAAATGGTTGTACTTTCCAACAGACAACTGTTTAACTTAGTCATGGCACGAGTTACAATGAATTATGTCCTCTCTGGGAGTCCCTGAAACCATACCAACATTGGTATTTTCCAAAACTTTCCAGACCATACCTAAAACCAGTACCAAAGACGCGAACCAAGCATGTATGAAGAAAATGAACAACCAAGAACTAAATCAAACTAAAAACGAAAATCATAATAGTGTAATTTGGAGAGTAATTATTAATAATATCTGCGTACGCGAACGACTAACTACTTAGACTACTATTACCATTTATAAATATAAGCTAAATAATTATTCTCATGTAAGTTTTTTTTTTCTTTTTTTATTCCCATTTTACAAAATATTGTACCCTAAGAAAGTCATGTAAGTGATTGTATATCTTTTTGAGAATAAATTTCTTTAAACCTAATAATTGATAGGTTCCTCAAAATCGTAAACCATAGACTACAAACCATAATACAACCCTCAAGTAACTTCGAAGTAATAAATGAGCGGTATGAAGTCCGCAACTACGCATCATATAGTAGACAGTAGGAAATAGGAAGCACAGTCAAGTCAGATGCTCATAAATGTTACGCCAAAGTCGAAAAAAAAATAAAATATGAAACAGGACTAAACAGAAATATAAACATTATACAGAGTTCCTTCCTGACATACATACATAATAATGCAGATACAACGGCGCTCCACTTGCCGACCTGACACATACCTCGTTTGCTTCATCCCTGACTCTCATCACATATTTCATGCATGCTTAAATAAAAATAAATAAATATTCCGGACATATCACACACGGCCAACTGATCCCAAACTAGGCATAGCCTGTACTACGGGTACCAGAGACTGATATACATAATAGATATATATTTAACACCCAGACACAGAACAAAAATCTGTGTTAGTCACAAATGTTTGTCAATCGGATGTGCGGGAATCGAGCCCGCTACCTCTAGCGCAGAAGGCAGAGTTACTACCAACTGATCTATGAGGCTTGTTTGTTCCTGGCCTTTTTCCAAAACGTCACCGATTTGGTCCAAGATCGTACAACGAGGTCTTCTCCTTCCAGAAGGTCTCATTCACACTCGCCCATGTTATCTATCGCCCGAACCACCTAAGCATACCATTCGCAATCCTCACCACTAATTATTTCACTCTCTTATCACACTGTTCCTCACTTCTTTTTAACATAGTCCAGTATCCAATGGAATGAGGAAAGAAAGAAGAAAAAATATATCTAGGAATAAAAGAAAAGCTTCATCGCTCTTTTATCCTATCAGATCCCAAACTTAAAGCAGCTCAAATTCAAACAAAAGCACGTCAGATCTATTTGCAGCAACGAGACGGGAATAACTGAGTGACGAAAGCCCTCAGAACACCAGTTTACCGAATGTCTGTTGTCGCATCGCTAATATTCTGTGGAACTTACCAGCTTATGTTATACACAAGAAAGATACGGTACGAAATGGCGGCAACACTTATGAAACATGAAATAAATTCATATAAAAGTCAAAGATAGAACACACAGTCTTAAGCATCTATTCTCTGTAGTTGATTTATACAGCCTCAAGTAGAATTTTTAGGGTTCCGTACCTCATTTGGAAAAACGGATCACTTTGTTGTCCGTCTGTCTGTCTGTCCGTCTGTCAAGACCCTTTTTCTCAGAAACGGCTAAAGATATCGGCTTTAAATGTATACCACCAACTAAGGTCTGTGGGCTTATGGTGCCGTATAAAAATCAAAGCTCTAGCTTAATGCATTATAAAGATATGGCAATGAATGTATAATTTTTGTATGGAAATGGCAGAAAATCAAAAACCTCTAGGGTACTTCCAGTTACCTCACAATTCTGAAATTTGGAATGCTAGGAGCTTTTGTAACACAAGTAAAGGGAAAAGTCTGAAATTGAGGAATTTCGTAGTTTTTTAGGATACAAAGTTATATTTGCGGTCAATGTCATACAATGACTACGTGAGCGACCGCTAATACAAGTTTGTCAATCCCTACACTTAGAATTTTTATTTTCTGACCATGACCACTGGTGCACTACCGAGATTCGAACCCACGACCAATTGCACGGAACCCTCGGGGCGCGAGTTCTCGCACTTGACCGTCTTTATTACTTACTCACAGGACGCTGTAGTGCCTGGGACTGTTCTTAGATGGAGTAGGCTTGCCCAGCACCTATACCATCCTCATCCATCAGCCTAGTCGGCCTTATCCACAGGAAAGACAGCGCCAATACGTTTGGAGCTGACTAAGGTGCGGGTTACATTACGATATTTCCTTCACCGTTATGAGCACGTGTTAATCCGCACATAATTTTTCCAATAGAAAAATCTATTGGTGCAAGGCCCGGATTCGAACCTACGACCTTCAGATCGAGAGTCGAGGTACACTTGGCTAACACGGTCAGTTTTAAGATGACAAATATTCTAGACTCTTTTGAGTTCATTTCTGTGTAGGAAATTGTAGAATAGGTACTTCTAAAGAAAATGCTGAATTCGGAATCCTTGGCTGTTCTGAGCTCATTACGAGTCCACTAGATCTGTTTCTAATTCTAATTCTAATTCTAAATGGGGGAATAAGATCTGCACTGACGTCCCGCGTTGGGGTGTATTGTGCATTGTCCCCCTGCTGACCTCACCCCAGCCAGCCCAACTCCTTAAAGTAACGGAGAAGGACCCTGGGTTGGTGGCAACATTGTTCGAGAATCCCCGTTGATGCTGTGGATGAAGAGGAGCAGGATCCGATCACCTCCTGTATTCCTGTTTTGAGCCTAGCTTCATTTGTGGCAGTGCATAGATCTGTTTATAAAGTCACGCGCGAAGTGAATCGCATCTCACCTCTTGTTCTATTTTCCTGCTAATAGTGTGACCGACCTTGACCGCAGTTTGACCGGAAAGGATGCGGTTTTGGTCCGCCGTCTTGCGTTCAACTTTTAATTGGCTCGCGACCGTCCATTGTTCTCGTCCTGCGGTTTTGTGTATTTACATTTGTAATCATCATCATCATTTCAGCCGTACGACGTCCACTGCTGAACATGGCCTCCCCCACAGACGAGCGAATTCCTTATCATGTGGGGGGATTTGCCCATACTCACCACGCTGGGCATGCGGGTTGGCGAGCGCAGTTAGAGCTATCGTTGTTAAAATGAGGGACGCTGCTGCCCATCCCCTAGCTTTTTCCCTTAGTCGCCTCTTACGACATCCGCGGATAGGTAGATATGGAGGGGCCTATTCTTCAGCCACCACGGCCAAATTTGTAATGGGTTAGTTTAAATACATGTATTGTGTAACAAAAAGTTGAGCGTAGTCTGAACACTCATCTTTCATTCCTTTGGAGCTTTTTTCAATGGAGAACAAAGGGAGCTCTTAAATTATAATGACTTACGCAGTTAGGCGAGCCTAAGCAGAAGTATTATTTTCATAATGACTCATGCTTATTTGTATCATCTGTATCGTATTCATTATTAGTGTTTTAAAAAGATTTTTTGGCAGTGCGTTCAATTTGGTCTAAATATTTGGTACTTTATCATTCTTCAATTATCAATTAGTTTTTCTGTTCGAATAATTTAAGTTCGCATTATCAGGAGCTAAAAACGGTGAAGGAAAACATCGTGACGAAACCAGTAAGTATTCTTTTAAGCGGCGATGGGCTTGCAACGTACGGATTACTCACTACTGCAAAATGTGAGCATGTGCCGAATATTCAGACATGTCTCTGACTAACCCCCATGTTCAAGGATCTGATCGCCTGGAGATCTGAGAGGATGTCTACCGTGCTTGGGGTTAATTTCTATAAATAAATAAATAAATATTCCGGATAGATCACACATGGTCAACTGATCCCAAACTAGGCATAGCACATAATAGATATATATTAAACACCCAGACACAGAACAAACATCTGTGTTAGTCACAAATGTTTGTCCAGTGCGGGAATCGAACCCGCTACCTCTAGCGCAGAAGGCAGAGTTACTACCAACTGAGCTATGAGGCCTGTCTATTATTTTTTCATTCTCAGCATAACCATACTTTTTGACAAACTCTTCATTTGTCTACTCCACAGATCGTGACAGCACTGAACAAGAAGTGGCACCCGGAGCACTTCTCGTGCAACACGTGCCGTAAGCCGATCGACGGAGCAAAGTTCCACCAGCACGAGGGCGGCGTGCACTGCGTGCCGTGCTTCGCGCAGCACCACAGCCCGCGCTGCCACGGCTGCGGGGACCCTATCACTGACGTAAGTACCGCTAACACATTCAAACTTAAGGGGTAGCCCCGGGCAAAAATTCCACGACGCATATATTTTGAAAAGTCTGCCATAGTACCGCTTAATTAAAGTTGTTCTTACGGTACGCCACCGTTAACAACGCAGCGCGACCCAAATTTATGAAATAATAAATAAATAATAATAAATATTCCGGACATATCACACACGGTCAACTGATCCCAAACTAGGCATAGCCTGTACTATGGGTACCAGAGACTGATATACATAATCGATATATAATTAACACCCAGACACAGAACAAACATCTATGTTAGTCACAAATGTATGTCCAGTGCGGGAATCGAACCCGCTACCTCTAGCGCAGAAGGCAGAGTTACTACCAACTGAGCTATGAGGCCTGTCATAGATGTGTTGATTGACAGTGTTAGTAAAAAAAACAATTGATAACTCTAATAAAACTCATTATAATCCATTAAGCCCATTTATAGAACTAGATAACATGTACGGCAAAAAACTATATAAGTTGGGTACAGATATGACGAGAAGAGGTTTGCGTATAAATCTAAAGCTCTTACTCATAATCACTTACGATAACTTCCTTTATTATTTGTTGTACACAGAAAACACATAAAAAACACACTAAATGAAAGGACATGTACAAAGGCGAGCTAAACCCTAAGAGTTTGCTTCCAGCAAACATTTGAGGCTCGAGCGAGGTGGTTATAGAGGTAGGGTTCGTACGAAAACTTTTTTCCTTTTCTAATAGTAAACAAAATAAAGAGGCGAGGCTTTTATCAAACCGTTAAAATTAGTGAGTGATAATGAATAAGGGAGTAAATGTTTTTCGTAATCGGAACGGAGTGTGATGTAGGGTGAAGAAGAAAAATATATCTACTGAAAATCCATTATAGAGTTCCAGCTCGAAGGACCAAATAATGTATAGTCCAGTTAGACTATACGATTAGAAAAGTTAGTTAAGTCCACCACTGATGCCGAGTTTAGTTATTTTAATAAGAAAGTTGTAAGTAGAAAGTTTACGTAATAAAAAGATAGATTGGCGTTTCTGACCCGCGTCTTAATTGTTCGGTACTTAGTTAAGCACTGTCTCATTTAATCGAGGCCGCGTAAAATGCTGACTCCGTCACCTGCATACGAGTAAGACTGTACGTGACCGTACAACTAGCTTCCGCCCGCGGCTTCGTTCGCGTTGTACCTACATAAAAAGAACAAAGCTTTATGTATTCAACTGTACGATATCTATTACTACGCATATACTTATCTCAAAACCTTGGACCTAGAACAGCTAATCCAACGCTAATAGTAAAATTGGTCATCATCATTTTAGCCGTAGAACGTTCACTGCTGAACATGAGGCCTCAGATTTCCAGAGCGACCAGATTTCCAGAGATTGATCGACAAGTAAACGATATCTCTACGACTACCTATCTAATTCTAAGGTTTTTGTGACATTGGTCTTTTCTGTGTGTTTTTATGTGTGTTAAATAAATTATATTCTATTCTTCTATTCAATTTCAACAAAGTAAAATTCGAAAACATGTGACATGTGCACACAAGGTAGCCTCGAAAAGGCGCGCTTTAATCTTTTCACTGCACCGGATTCTTTCATCGACGGTCATAGGCCCTTTTCAGGACCACCATACCTCAATCTGGTCACTGACCTAATACAGGATGACCAAGAAATAATCAGTGACACGACAAGACTAAGAACACAAGTAAATGGCGCCAATGATCGATTTAGTTTGAAAAAGATCTATAGTTACACAAATCAAGCTTGTTGACTGTACGTCTATAATAATGATTAACATGTGCCTATGCAAATTACGTTTACGTTGTCTCTGACACACTGCAAACAAGATAATTATTATTATGTGATCAATCAGTCTGCTTACATTTAGGTATTAAAGCCTTTCTTTTGTATGTTTGTTTGTTTGTTTGTCAAATATCTGTAACTCGTTTTAGTGACAGAGAGCTGATCTGATGATGGAGATCTCCATACATAAAGGATAATGCAATCGTTATAAGGAGTGTTGTCTAATTTTTTTAGGATTTGTTTCCGTATTATCGTTTCTTTTTTTTACTTGGACCAAAAATTGCATCGTCCTTTCATGAAAATCTGTTGAGCCGCCACCGAGCTTAGTGGTTACAAAAACACAAACTATCACAATTTTATATTAGGAAGATATTTGACTTCATCTGCTCTCAAAAACTGATAATAAACGCTTGAAGTTTGAAAATTGCGTCGATTAAAAGAACCCATTTAACGAATATAAATAACCTATAATATTTTTTTCTCTTATATTGTTCTACACAATGCATCTCCCTATATTATCAAATCTTAAACTATGTGCAGCCACGGACACTTTCAGAATTTTTTAAATGCCACACCCTGTCAAATAACATCGTGGAAAAAAATAATTAAAAAAAAGCACTTTTATTGATTTATCGACACTAGAGCTGCAAACCCTTTATCTTAAGAATTAATTTGAGCTACTGCGGACCCCTGTCATACTTATTACGGACCCCTTGGGGGTCCACTTAAAGAAACCCTGCTCTAGCCCCAAAGGTTTGCTGGAAGAAAACTCTTGTTAGGGTTAACCTCGCCTATGTACATGACTTTTGAAATAACCATAATTATTTATCATGTTTCTGTGTGCAATTACAAATTAGCGTAATCTTAATAAAGTTGTCTTGGTATAACGATACTCGCGCGCCTGTGTTTACTCGTCAATTAGTGACTCACGGTTTACACGGTAGGATTCCTATTGTAGTTTTAATGGAGTCAATTTACATTTGTGATAATATTAAATGTATAAGGAGTTTGTTAACTAAACGCCTCTCATAGCTGTATCATCATCATGCGCCTGATGAAGTCTACTGCTGAACATAGGCCTCCCTTAAAGAGTGCCATGACGAACGGTCTTGAGCCTTCTCCATCCACCGACCTCCCGCAACATTAACAATGTCGTCCGGTTCGGAGTCGCCATTCGAGAACCAACGATTGTCGGTTCTGCGAGCTATATGGCCTGCCCACCGCCACTTCAACTTGCTTATTCTGAAAGTTATGTCGGTGAAGAAGAACCAAGGTGGTTCTTCTACGGATTTCCTCATAACTGTAACTGTATTTTTTCATAACTGTATAAGGTCAAGCAATTCCACATTTAGGTATTTACAGAACGCTCTTAAATCGGAACGCGATCTAGAGATAATGTTTTAGAGCCCGTTACAAATACGGGCCTGAGTGAGTTTCCCAAATTATGTTACTTTTATTTTACCTCCTTTTTTAAAAGAAGTTAGTTCGCTAAATACTACCTACAAGGCTGTTGATTCCTGCTGTTAGTCATTTATAAACACGACATGCTTTTTGGACAAAATCTGTATCTTCGGTGTCCTTGGTTCATAGTGAAAATAAAGATATATGTTCGTTATAACTTCAAAGTGGCGAGTCATTAGTGAGTCAGCCGGCCTTTACCAAACATGGCGTGTATCACTGAGCGAATTATTTAATGGCGCTAAAGTGGAGCTGTTGTAATATTGAGATGTTTACTTTAAAGGTCACACGGTACTTGTTGAAAAGACTTGAAAAGCAGTCTTAAATAGAAGTCCCTTTGTCCGCTCTTCCTGTCAAATGAACAATCGCGAGACTCGTCACAAATAAATCAAACAAAATGGTAGAAGGCTTTTTTTTTTATCGAAATTGTCATCATTGCACACAACTAAGTTCTCAAATAGCCCTGTATACTTTCTAGGACCTAAGATCTCTCAAGAATCTTTGATAGACAATATAGGTACTATCACCAAAAATTCCGCCTTACCACCCTAAGGGTGTATTTTGCGTGAAGTGATCTGTGCCTTGCTTGCGTAAATGCGTAATCATAAAAAGTACCTAACAATATGTTCGTATTGTTTTGGTTGCAACTGAACAACAGACTGGGTAATCAAAGTCATAAAATGAATGGTTCACCCTCAAAGGACCACAATAAATAAAGAGATGGGCCGGACAGGCTTACTTAGCCGTGTACAAGCGAAACAGTTTCAAAATTGGTAAGGCGGAAATTTTGGTGATAGTTCTTAGATACAAGGTGATTCATGATATGTATGCTATCCCGAAAGGGGCTTATTCTAAATCTAATTGGCAATGAAGTTTGTTCTTATGGAAATTCAACATTGTCATTGAAAAAGCTCTTTGCAAAAATCAGCTGTTTTGGGGTCTGAATCTGAACTGATTAGACCCTAAAACTCACTCAATCTCAACAACTCATTAAGTCAACTGTTTTAAGTAACATGATGTCGAACTTCTGGAACTTAGAGTAATTAGTTAAATAAAATACCTAAAACAGGTTGACCAAGTTTGGGGATATATTTTTAACTTTTTTGTTTTTTCCGCTAATATTCATTCTTTTTGATGATAGAATAACCCCCTTTCGGGATGGTAGACATGTTTTGAATCATCTTGTATAGTATGTCTAGACACAGGCAAAACCGATCAACTCCGCCACCTTGCTAGTCGCCACACACACATAACAGGCATCAAAACAATGGGATTCTACAACACACCATTGTGCGAGGTGACATCATGGTGCACGGCGGAGAAAAACAAACGAATCATCGCTGCTTACGATCTAATGTCGGAAGGCAGCTGTATTTGTTTTCAGAAGAACTGCCGGGACAAATTGTGTCTTAAAAGGAGATCCTACTATCCTATCCTACTAATCCCACTTACATTATAAATGCGAAAGTTTGTGAGGCCTCATAGCTCAGTTGGTAGTAACTCTGCCTTCTGCGCCACTAAACAAACATTTGTGTGATTAACACAGATGTTTGTTCTGTGTCTGGGTGTTAAATAGTTATCTATTATGTATATCTGTCTCTGGTACTCATAGTACAGGCTATGCCTAGTTTGGAATCAGCTGACCGTCCGGAATATTTATTTATTTGTGAGGATGTTTGCATGTTTGTGGTTCAATCACGGCCAAACGGATTTGGATGAAATTTGGCACAGAAATAGATTATAGTCTGGAATAGCGTGTAGGCTAGTGTTAGCTTGTGTTTCATAAACGTATGGAGCTTGGTACTGCACTGTGTACACTTGCCTAAAATATAGCCAAGCACGAGCCTACTAAACATTTACATTCGTCATTACCTTACCATATTGACGACCTCGGTGGCGCAGCGGGCGATTGCCCGTCTGAGATGCAAGAGTTGCGGGTTCGATTCCCGCGCGGGACAAATGTTTGCATGATCTGCAAATATTTGTTTCGGGTCTGGGTGTTGTGGTACCATGGTACTCGTAGTTACTGATACCCACGACATAGGGAATCCTAGTGTGGGGTCAGGACTATGTATGTGCCTGTTGGGTGTTGTATTATATCGTATTATTCTTTATTCTTTAATGTACACAAGAAAACACAGATTACAGCAATTAAAAAGAAAGGTATGTACAAAGGCGAGGTATTACAAGGAACAGTTATTGATGAGTTGTGTTTAATTGCAGCGCGTGATCCAAGCGCTGGGCGTGTCGTGGCACGCGAACCACTTCGTCTGCGGCGTGTGCCGGAAGGAGCTCGGAGGCGGGGGATTTATGGAACAGGTAATTATCAGCTTCTTGGCATATCAGTCATAGGATAAAGATTAGACCGAAATGAGATGTTTAGCTAGAAAGAGGTATGATGAACACTTCAAAATAGGATATTAAAAGAATTTTCAACTGAGTGTATTTCTTAAATCGGATCCTAGTAAGCGGCGATGGGCTTGCGATCTGTCACGAATGGAATACAAACATCTTCAAGGATCTGACCGCCTGGAGATCTGAGATGATGTCAAAAAAAAAAGTATCATCGATAAAAATGATAGGCACACGCGCCGTGTTTGTTGCCTGATTCTTCTAGGCTTGGTCGCGAGGAACAGGTATAGCTTCACCTAGTTATTAAGACGTTTCAAAGTGATCCTAGTGATTTTATTGAAATAAAAACCTTTTGACTTTGACTTTGTCCACCATTCTTGGGGATACCTAAGTCATTTTTTATTTATTTATCAGTACTTTCTCGGGTGGACATTATCATCATCTTCCTGCGCTTGTCCCACATTATGAGGAGTTCGGCACTACATGTTTTCCTCTTCCACTCTCTTCTATTAGCCTTCATCTCCGCACTCACTTCTTTCTTACCCATGTCATCTGTAAGACAATCCATCCATCTTTTCTTTGGCCTTCCTTCAAGCTCTTAAAAGTTTATCAGCATGTAATTGATATTACTATGTTCTGGGAACTAATTTTAATTATTTTGTCATTTTCAGGCCGGTCGGCCCTACTGCTCGGGCTGCTATGCGGATAAGTTCGCGGCTCGCTGCGCCGGCTGCAGCAAGCCCATCGTCGACAAGGCCATCATCGCGCTGGACGCCAAGTGGCATCGCGATTGCTTCACTTGCATGGTGAGCGATGTTCCTCTGCTAGCATTTAGATCAGGGTTTCTTAAAGTGGGGTTCACGGACCCCCAAGGGGTCCGTGGATAAGTGTGACAGGGGTCCGCAGTAGCTCAAATTAATTCTTAATTGACAAAAGTCAAAAGGCATTTTTATTTCAATAAAATCACTAGGATCACTTTGAAACGTCTTAGAAACTAGGTGAAGCTATGCCTGTTCCTCGCGACCAAGCCTACAAGAATCATGAGATCAAAGGAAGTTCTGAGAGCTGAATTTCATGCAAAAGATCTTGGCGAATTAAGCATTAGTAGGTACCTAAGTGTGAGTAAATTACCGAAAGTGATTTTTTTAAATCAGTTTTTTTTCCCACAATATTATCATCAGCCAGGGGGATCCATGGCATTTTAAAAATTCTGAAAGTGGTCCGTGGCTGCACATAGTTTAAGAACCCCTGCTTTAGATTGTCGTGTCACTGATTCATTCTTGGTCATCCTGTATTATGTCAGTGATCAGTTTGAAGTGGTCCTGAAAAGGGCTTATGACCGTCAGTGAAAGTATCCTTTAGCTTGCTTGCTTGTCGTGTCACTGATTCTTTCTCGGTCATCCTGTATTACGTCAGTGACCAGTTTGAAGTGGTCCTGAAAAGGGCCTTTGATCGTCAGTGAAAGTATCAGTATAGAGAAAGTATTAAAGTGTGTCTCTTAGAGGCTCCTTTCGTGCACATGTCACATGTCTGCGAATTTTTAGGTTCTAGGACATTTCCAGTTTCCTCCTGATGTTTCCCTTCACCGTTTGGGAGCACTAGTATAGCACACATACATTTTCCGAATGGAAAATTCATTTTTCAAGTCGGGATTCGAACCCACGACCTGTGGATTTGAAGCCTTTAGCGACTAACTCACAATCAATAGTAATTCATAAGTCGACTTGTAAATTCGGCCTCATGAGCTTTGAAATATGGTTGAGTTTTGAACGACGAAGGGTTTCACATGATTCGAAAAACTAGTGGCGCCATCTAGTTATAAACACGTAAACTTATTACTATTACTTTTCCAACTGCACAGCTGATTAAAATGTTTGCTTTACAGAAATGTACCAACCCAGTGACCGAATCGACATTCTCCGTGATGGACAACAAACCACTGTGCGGAAAGTGCGCCTAAACACACAAACATACACACTATTTATTTAAGAATACAATCTACCCAACGAGTAGATTAACATGGATAAGGTAGGTATACCTACATTATAGATACATCACGACCGCCACTGCAAAGTCACAAAAACATTATTTTTTTCGTTAGCTTCACTGTTTTAGTCACTTTGTTTGAAATATCATGCGAATGATATAAATAACCAGTGTGGTGAACAGATTAAGGGTGACTATAGCGATACCCTTTTATAATACATGTCTATTACGTTAAGGATATAATATATCTTTTTAAATTGTTTGTGATCAAAAGCATCAATAAACCTCGCCAAAGTGTGCTAAGCCATTTATTTCTAAGTCAGAAGCATGAATATGACATTATATTCTAAGTCAGAAGTCCTAATAAGAGTATGTAATGTCCTACCAGATATGACACTATTTAATATGACCTTATTTTGACTCATCAGAGCTTATTATAGTCTGACTTTGTTCTATGATTATGTTTCACAAAGCACAACACCTTGACATTTTGTATGACACTACTTCATTTTATATGACACTATTTTTAAGAACGTTACACTATTGTTACAATGCTTTGATTTGTTGTAAATAATTGTATTTAAATTGTAAGCTGTGATGCATTTGAGATTTTGGTTGTAAACGATTAAATTTAAAATTTATAGTTATTTTGTATGCTTACATTTAATACAAATAAATTATATTTTGTTTATTTATAAACGTGTGTTTCTTTTTTAGGTTATGTATATGTATTTTTAACAAAAATCTATAAAGTTGAGGAACATTTGTTGTTATCACAGCACAGCCGAACCCAGTACTAGTTAGACAGACGATTTCACAGAGAATCTCTCTCTTATTCATCCTAATCCTCTATCTAATGTCGTCGGTCCATCGGCCGGTGTCCTTCCTACACTGCGTTGTCCGGCCGCGGTCCCCATTCGAGAACCTTTATACATAAACGGCTTTCGGTTCCGCGAGCTATATGGCCTAGGTACCAACTGCTACGTCAACTTGCTAAGAGCTATGTTAGTGACCTTGGTTCCTCTACGTATTTTTCTTACTGTTTACTAAGATTAAATACAACAACTATAGTTAAACTCACCTTACTCTTCTCTCGTTCGCTTCTACTGCCGTCTCTTTCCTCCCTCGAGCTGTTCCTCGGCGACTCCGCAACTTTAACTTCCTTGCTCTCTTTCGCCTCGGTGGCAGACTCCTTGGCAAAGTCTTTCTGGCTATCAAAGTCCTTTCCGCTTTCAAAGTCTCTAAAACTGTCAAAGTCATTGACGCTGCTCAACCCTTTGCTGTCGCAGTTACCAACGCTATCGATGTATCCGTCGGGGCAAGCATTGTCGTTTATATCGACTTTTCCATGGTTTTTATCGACTTTTTCAAGGTTTTTATCGACTTTATCAACTTGTTCGGCTGCGGCGATGTTCTTGCCGATGTTTTTGCCGACATTCATGTACTTTTTCGCGCATCGTATTTTAGAGACGGGCGTGATCGGAATCTGGCTTGTCTCGCCATCACGTGGCTCGCTCTTGATGCTGCTGAGTGCTTTTATGATCTGGGTCTGTTTGGGACTGCTGCGGCGGATCTTGGCTTTGGGGCTCAGCTGGCGGAGCTTAGGGCGGGGCGTGGTTGGTGCGGATATCCTGTACAAACGTTGATAACTTTAGAAACGTTAACAACAAACAAAACTGTACCGAAAAATAAAGTAGGCATACAGATGAATGGTGGTGTAGCGGAGCGATTCGCTAACAATGTAAACTGAACCTTATTTACTTATGTTTTACATTTGAATTCCGCTAATAAGCCGTGCTGGCCTAATGGCAGGTGCCCGACGTTTGGCCTCGACCCCGGTACGAACCCGGTCGTGCGCCAATGAGGTTTTCTGTTCGAAAAATGTAAGTAAATAGCGGCGATTGGCTTGTCACGCGTGGAATACTCACTACTGCAAAATGTGCCTCTGACTTTCGTCTTAGAAATCTTTAAGAATCTGATTTCCTGGGTTGAAATAAACGATTACGAGAGATAATTATTTTGTCAACTCAGCCGGATCTATAAGTAAATAAGGTTGAATTTCAATTGTTTAGAAAACCAGGCGTTATGCCCCCAACTCTGTCAGTTTGGTTGGACAAATCCAAAATGTTACTACTAAATTGTAAATACGAAAGTTTGTGAGGATGTTTATTTTTTGGGTGTTTGGATGTTTGTTGTTCAATCACGCCGTAACGGCTCAACCGATTCTATTGTAAAATTGGAATCGATAAAGTCCTTTACCTAGAATAGTATACAGGTTTTATGTATGTACCAAGCGAGCGAAACCGCGGGCGGAAGCTAGTTTCTTTATACAGCATGGTAAAATCTTTATTCATACAATGGAATACTCTATGTGAAATGTATGAAAATAGTGTGTGAGAGTGAGTTACCGGGGAGTTGTGATGCGTGTCGCGGCGGCGGCGTGCGGGCCGGGCCGCGGGCTGGGCTCGCGACTCATGCGGCTCGACGTGCACTGCGCACAACCACAACCAACACACAATCATTCAACCATACCCTTACTAATATATATTTAAAAAAAAAACCGACTTGTCCCCCAAAGTCAGTCCCAAACTAGGGATAGCCTTTACTATGGGTACCAGAGACTGATATACTTAATAGATTAATATTTAACACTCAGACACAGAAAAAACATCTGTGTTAATCACACAAATGTTTGTCCAGTGCGGGAATCGAACCCGCGACCTCTAGCGCAGAAGGCAGAGTTACTACCAACTGAGCTATGAGGCCAGTCGATGAAATCAAAAAAACGAAGGTGGCGACAATCGTAACTGAATTATCATTATCATGCGATTATCATTCTCAAGTAATTGAATTAGTGGAATTGGGGGCCCGGTATTGTACTGACCGTCCCGACGGCTTCCACCATGGTGGTGATCTCGGTGTCTCGGGGCGCGCGCGCGCGCGGCCGCCGCGCCGGCGACTGCGCGCGCATCAGCGGCCGCCGGCTGCTGCCGACACATCATCATCATCATCATCATCAGCCCACATTAGTCCACTGCTGGACATAGGCCTCCCCCAATACACGCCACTGAGCCCGGTGTTCGGCCCTTCTCATCCACTTACTGCCCGCCGCCGCCCGTAGGTCATCGCTCCACCTAGCCGGGGGCCGCCCCACACTACGTTTGCCTAGACGTGGTCTCCACTCAAGAACTCGTTTACCCCAACGGTTGTCGGTTCTTCGGCATATATGGCCAGCCCACACACCACTTCAGCTTGCCAATTCTCTGGGCTATGTCGATGACTTTGGTAACTGCCGACACCACTCCACGTTATTATGACATTACACCGTCAAGTCGGGTGAAAACCAAGACCAGCTTGAGACTTTTAGGAGGAGGTAGGGCACAGCGAGATTTTATCGTTCTGAATTGGAGCAGCCTGCCTGAAGGTACCTCCGCCTTACAGAAGATCGCAGCCAAATAACATTATTTGTTTGTGTTGTGTTCCTGCGGTTAGTAAGGTTGCCAGAGCTCTTCAGGAGGGAAGGGGGTTCGGGGTCGGCAACGCGTGCGTGATGCCTCTGGTATTGCAAGCGCTTATAGGCTACGGTAGCCGCTTACCATCAGGTGGGCCGTAAGATTGTTTGCCACCTCTGTTGTATATAAAAAAAAACGGCACAGAGTTAGTGGTGAGGGTGCCGACCGAACATCTTTCGACCTACTAGGCCTACTAGGACCTGCTGTGTATGACCGCCTGCCGGAGCATATAACATCGGCACCTAGTCTGCCATCATTTAAAATTAAATTCAAATTAAGGCTCGTCGAGATGGCGTTCTATAAAGTCGAAGACTTCATTTGCAAAATGCAATAACTAAAGGAGCCATTTCATTCTGGGCCTGGTCCATGTACACAACATAGAAAAATTAGGAAAAAATAGGAGATTACAAGAAAAATAAAATTTCATTAATTTGAAGACAAATGCGATGGTACAAGAATAGTTCTTCTGGTAAGTTTTTTACTATGTGAACACTATTTGAAGGCCGCCATGTTGGTTTATAATTGGCGTTTGACATGACATTGACATATTTTTCATGTCATGTTGTTTGATTTGATGTTTTTGTTTTGTCAGATAAATGTAGGTTGTCAAAATGACATTTCACGCACGTCCATCCGCCATATTTTTGTAGCGCTGTGTGTTGCTCTCTTTGTCGAAGAAAATCTTAATGTACCATAGAACGAAGTCAATTTAAAAAAAATAACCAATTAAATACGTTTATTTTATTGCTTAGCCATATTTTAGAGTAGTGTACACAGTGCAGGCCCAGGCTCCATATATTGATGAAACGTCTCTTTTTATTAATTTCTTAATTTATGTCTTAATTTATTTTAATTGAAATATTATATATTATGTGTAATACCTACTTTATGTACCGACGTGTTAATACTAATTTTACCAATAAATTGATTAGTCTGATTATTCCTACTTAAAAGAGAATCTCTGGCCGAAGGGTGTTGTGTACCGTCGCGTCCGCGGGCGGATAGCGACTGCCTCGGATATTTTGCGTTCCACGTCGATGTTTTTATGTGGCAATTTAATTTATTTGTGTTATTTATATGTATGTTAGCCTTTAAGGTATATATCTGTATATGGGGCGTAGAATAATGAAATTCCGTCTGTTGTGTTATTGTATTGTTTGCCTGAAATAATGTTATTGTATTGTATTATCCACCATTTCAGTTTTATAGTTTCAGAACTCTTTGAGCTGGTCAGAGCAAGAGCCCTCGCATCTACATACAAGACCCTACTTAGTTAGAGCGAGGAACTCAAACAATGTCTAGCCAAAGGTCTTTATTACACTACACCGAAAACTATTTGCATTGTAATCTGTATCCACTAGGTACTTATATTCTAATGTTGTATGTGTAAGTTTAAGACAGTGCAATAAACATATTTTTATCTTTTATCTTTTTATACACCCTCCTGTATTCAATTCATTTATTTTCAACTATTTAAAGGAATTAAAACATACAAGATGATTCATAATGTATGCCATCCCGAAAGGGGATTGTTCAACAACCAATTGGGTAAAAAGTTTTTTCTACGTCTTTTGGAAATTCGACATGTTTCATTGAAAAAACTCTGTGCGATAATCAGCTGTTTTGGGGTCAAATTAGCTCAAACCCAATGAATCAGCTGTTTTAGGTAGCATCTTGATTCCAAACTTCTCGTACGTTTAGTTATTAGATTTAGGGATGATAAAAATACCAAAACCAGCTAATTTGAGAAAGTTGGTGAAAAATTTGAAATGAATACATTGATGTTTTTTATCTAGGTACCACGAGCGAAGCGGCAGGCGCAAGCTAGTAATAATAAGATAAGAGATGGTCTTACCGTGGGGATCTCTTCGGGCTTTTAGGCTTCACTTCGTTCTTGTTCTGTGACTTACTTGCGACGCCGCTCAGGGGGACGCGCATCTTAGAAGTGCCACTGTCATAAAATAATCAGAATAATATTAGAAATGTAACTCTCTTATCTGTTTTTGGTGAGGAATATAGATAAAACCCTTAAAAGGGTCATAGACTTGTACCACGCAAGCGAAGCCGCTGGCTGCCGCAAGTCTATAACTCCGAGGTGGTACCATATAAATTTAATTTAGGTATGTGGGATAAGTAATCATCACTTAAATTCAAGATTTGCCGAAACGTATATTATATGGATGATTTTTTTGATTCGACGAAAAGCTACCTTGAGGGTAGTGTGATTTAATTTTGGATAAGATCTGATGGAGATAGAGAACAAAATTCCTCAAACATTTTTTATTTAGTTTTTAGAACGTAGCTTATAATGTTGGTACTCAGTACATGGATAGAACGTATTTAGCCATATATTTTTAGTAGCAGTACCTGGATTGGATGTCCTTGGAAGGCTTAGTGTTCAAGTTGAGACGCAGTGTGTCCAGGGAATACATCGACAGGCGCGCTTCTGTGTCTGGAAATATACACACAAAATACACTCGTAAGACAAATTACAAGTTCATATGTCAAAGTCATACAGTGTTTATTTTAATAAAATCAGTTTAAAATGTTCTTTGTTCTTTCTTTCTATCTTTTCTTTTTAAAAGACTTCTATGGTTCTCGGGGTTCAATATAGCGCCCGCGACATAATACACTACTTTAAGCCCTTGTTGCATAATCTACTATAGATGTAAAACATCTTCGTATCTTCTATCAGTTTCAATGGAAAGATGTAATGAGCTGCATCGTGCTATAATATAAATTTATACATTATAGCTGCCGTGTGTAAAAGGCTTCAATATAAAAACCGGAGATAAGCCGCGGGTTTCCAACTTGTTAGAAATAAGGGGAAATAAAAAAAAAACAACAATTCTTTTAATTTTATAAACAACTAAATTACGCCCGGGGCTTCGCTCGCTTGGTAATCTATATTGTATTATATGTAAATAACTGCATTCTTTGTAAATAATAGAACTTTATCCATTCCAAATTTCAATGAAATCGGTTGAGCCGTTACGGCTTGATTGAACAACAAACATCCTCACAAACGTTCGCATTTATAATATTAGTAGGAAGTAGGATGTTGCTATGTTATCTACCTACGGACATCCGTTACACATGAACCGGGTATAAGCCGCGGATTTCCAACATCTTAGAAACAAGGTGAAGTCAATAAAAGCCAAAAAAAATTGACATATAAACGATGTTGCTACGGATATCCGTTACTTTAATATAGGAACCGGGCTTTCCTCACGACGATTTCTTTCGCCATGAAGGGCCGGTGGGGGTTAAACAGCCTCCTGCGTTCCCCTAAGTTTTGAAGCTATCTTTATATGGTTGAATAGATGCTAAATAGCCAAAAAGTTGAACTACAATATGTAGTACTCAGATAAGTGGAAAGTTGCCTCGTTATTTAGTAAATTGAATGTAAAATACACAAAAAAACATGCCTTACTAAGTATGTCCTACGATGATACAGAGAATTTGTTAGTTGTAATAAAATAACTTATGCTATCTATATGCTCTGTAGATATTTCAGATTTATTTAACTTATAAGCTTAGTTTCAATTTTAGGATTAGTTTAAAATATAGTTTAATAAGTAAGTTTAGTAGGTGATATGAGTTGGTATCACCTAATATAACTCTAATAATAAATGTTTTTATACCTACCTAGTAACTAAAAGCTGTCCAATTAGTGATTTTTTGATAATTTTATAATTAAATGTGTTCTTCTCGCCAGAAACACAGGATTACCTAGTTCAGGCTGCTATGTAATATCTATCTATATGTAAAAATGACCATTAACCTGTAAATTTTTGTGTACCTTATCATTCTTATGAATAAATTATTTATTTATTTATTTGACCACAATCTCACCTGATGTTAAGACCAACTAAGGAGAGTAAATCAAATGAAAGCCAATATTACTTTTATTTCCAGTACTTACTACACTTAGTAGACTTTGTGGGCCCGCGCATCCGCCTCTTCCCTCTTCCCTTCGACTTTCTCGAAGGCGATCGACTCTATAAAGAAAAAACTTTATTAAACTACAGTTTACTAGGCAATCAGAATTTTAAGTTTTTCACTAAACATCATTTTGAACACCTTAGGATGCAAATTTTCAAAATACCTTTCTTAGTGCGCGTCTATAAACAGACAATATCATTATATGAACAATAAAAATATATTCCTTGAAATCGTTTTTTCGATTATTTTAAATAAATAAATAAATATTCCGGACATATTATATACGGTCAACTGATCCCAAACTAGGCATAGCCTGTACTATGGGTACCAGAGACTGATATACATAATAGATATATATTTAACACCCAGACACAGAACAAACATCTGTGTTCATCACACAAATGTTTGTCCAGTGCGGGGATCGAACCCGCGACCTCTAGCGCAGAAGGCAGAGTTACTACCAACTGAGCTATGAGGCCAGTTTACATTTCTAAACGAAGAGAGGCTTTAAGGTAAGGCACTTAAGAGGATTAAACTGACATACAAATAAGGTGAAAAGTCTCTGCCACTGCCTACCCCTGGAAAGAAGGCTTAAGGTGAGGGTTTATTTTTTTTATGATTTTTGAATTGTTTTTTCTCAATAACCGCAAAACGCACAGTTTTGATTTTTATGAGAAAGATAACTTGAGCATTTTACTTGAATTACTTGATTTACTTGAAACGCGATTGGTAAAACTTTTCTCGATATATTTATTTTTTAAAGTTGGGTCCTCTGCTACAGTTTTTTCGAAAATACTCTGAGACTATCTAACAAAAATATTTTTTTTTTAAATATTGTGTTAGACAGTAGCATTGGGTACCTAAATCCAAGACACTTTTTTTTTTTAAATAGATAGTTTTTAAGATAATCGATTTTTCTCATATGTCGCTTACGACGATTACTTTCGAGCGCCTTCTAACGCTTGCTATCTCTTTCCGCATTCAATTATAGTACATAGCGCTGTCACTTTCTTTACTCCTCCCACTCGACAATTTATTATGATTTTTGTATCCTCTTAATTTGATGTAAATAAACACGTACGGTATCATTGGTGGTGCTCAGGAAATCCGCCACTCGCAGGGAATGCTCGCACACAGCCTCGTCTAGTTTGTCGCAGCAAGCTAGCATCTCCTGAAACATAAAAGCCCAATACGTAATATTATGGAGTTTGTGAGGATGTTTGTTGTACAATCACGCCGGAACGGCTCAACCGATCTCGTTGAAACTTGGAAAGGGTCTATTGAGCCTTTAACCCTAAGGAGGGACTTTGCCTCCTTATGTGTGTTCTACCGCCGGTATAACGGGTTGTGTTCTGAAGAATTATTTGATATGATGCCTTCAGCTTCCTTTTATCATCGCACCTGTCGCCATAGGCAGGGGATCCATCCTCACCCCCTGGACCCGGGTTGGTCGCGTACCGTGCGGTTTCAGAGGAACTTCCTCCCGCGAACACTCAGGTTGTGGATATATCTCCCTGCTGAGGTTTTCCCTAAGGACTACAGTATGGGGTTCTTCAAAAAGGGCGTTTTGAACTTTTTAAGGGGTCGGCAACGCGTGCGTGATGCCTCTGGTATTGCAAGCGTACATAGGCTACGGTAACCACTTACAAACAGGTGGGCCGTATGCTTGTTTGCAACCTTAGTTGTATAAAAATATATATATATAAATATACCTAGAATAGCAATTATAGCAAATAGGCTATTTTTTATCCGGGTACCACGCGAGCGAAGGCGCGTTGCCAGGATGACCAAGAAATCGGTGACAACACGACCAAACATCCCAGTACGAGGCCGGCGGAAGCTTTATGTCACAAAATAAATAACAATAGTAGATTGTTTTTTAAGGGAGCAAAATAATATTTTTACGGCGAGGGCGCTTTTTTGAATCCCGAGCTTTGCGAAGGATTCTTCAGTAGAATCCTGAACGTAGCGAGGGATTTAAAGTACGTCGCCCGAGCCAAAAATATATTTTGCGCCCGAGTGATACACTCTACTTTTCATCACCCTCTATGAGAAAAGAAAAGGCGCCTCAAATTTTATTCTTTTTTTATTTATCTGGCGGCGCGACGCGACTATGGGCCGTCGTACCAGCCAGTCTTTATTCAAACAATATTTGCGTTCGATTTCTTTGCCGCTGAAAACTAAGATGTTCCTAATTCAAAAAGTGCGCGGCAAACAACATTGCGGCGCACTTATAAAGAGGAGCGGGCTGGAAAACTCATTCCCGCCCGCTAAAAGTTTCTTATAGAAAACACCATCTTTGGGTGCACTTAAAGGCGAACCAAGTCGTCCTTTTTGAATAGATGGGATGAAAACAGTAAACCCAGTTTCAAATGATTGGTCAACGAACACTTTCTGGAAGAAACTTCTTCTGGTAGGTAACAAATTAACAATTATTCACGTAGGTATTTAAACCTATCATTTTTCTTTACTTTTTATTATTTTGTTTTTTTTTTTTCATATTGTTTCAGGAATGTATCTATGAAGGTACTCTTAAGCTTAATAATATATATATATATAGATATTTATATGTAGTATACTCTCTTTTTTATTAATTGTCAGCTCTCCAACTTTTTATCTCTACTTTCAGCTAGCACGCTGACCTTTTTCTCTTGTTACTTTTGAGGTTGGCTGTTAGAAAATGCTTGTAGCATTAAGCCCTACTTTTGTGCAACTGTACTATGTGTGTGCAATAAAGTATTAAATGAATAAAATAAAACATTTTTAAAAACAAAGAGTTATTATCATACTCTTTGTTTTTAAAAACTGTTTTTACTGATTAAATGTTAGCTTGTAAGAGTATGGTATGTACATCGTCGTAGATGAGCGCAGCCGCGCGGAGGTCGGGCGGCGCCGGCACCGCGCGCGCGTGCGCGCCCACGTCGCGCGCGGCCTGCGCCAGCGCGTGCAGCAGCGCCGCGCCGCCGCGCGCGCACGCCGTCGCGCGCACCGACCGGTGCAACACCTGCACAACACATCACACATCGACCTGATGAAGTCCACTGCCTCCCCCAAAGAGTGCCATGACGAACGGTCTTGAGCCTTCTCCATCCACCGATTTCCCGCAAAGTCAAAGTCAAAAGGCATTTTTTTTTATTTTTTTTATCCGGACATATCAAACACGGTCAACTGATCCCAAACTAGGCATAACCTGTACTATGGGTACCAGAGACTGATATACATAATAGATATATATTTAACACCCAGACACAGAACAAACATCTATGTTAGTCACAAATGTTTGTCCAGTACGGGAATCGAACCCGCGACCTCTGCCGCAGAAGACAGAGTTACTACCAACTGAGCTATGAGGCCAGTCAAATTATTTCAATTAAATCACTAGGATCACTTTGAAACGTCTTAGAAACTAGGTGAAGCTACGCCTGTTCCTCGCGACCAAGCCTAGAAGAGTCAGGCAACAAGCACGGCGCGCGTGCCTATCAATTTTTTCGATGATCCTTTTTCACAAAATGGAATTAAAAGCTTCAGTGTGGTGCCGATGGAACTAGGTGAGGCTCACAAGAAAGGTAATCTAATTATAATTCTTAATAAATAAGAGCTTAAAAAAATGAGAAAAAAAAAGAAGACAAATGTGAGCTTCAACAAATGATCTAAGGGCAGCACACCTTATCACCTCAGATATTACACATCAACTGTACTAAGAGGTGATTCATAACATGTATACCTTCCCGAAAGTAGGTTATTCTATCAACAAAAATAAATAATATTAGCGAAAAAAACGACATTGTTTTTTATTTTTAAATTTTTGGTATTTTTTTAATTATTGTAATCCTACTATACTAAATAAAACATTTGCATGCTTGTGTAGCAAAAACATGTGCGCCCGCTTACTGCATAAGAACAGCGATTATATTCAACTACCATGTTTTAGCAAATAAACTGATTTCATTTAATTTCATTTCATTTCTAAATAAATAAATAAATTTTCATCTGAATAAACTTGACATTCATATTTACTAGAGACTGGCAATATTGACTGTAAAAACAGCATAAAATGAATAGAATAGAATAGAATATGTATTTATTTTCTCTCAACAAAGGTTAACAGTAATGGATGGGATACAGCAGATTATAAGTATTGTAGGTAGTTAAGTTAACCTGTTTTGTGAGAGACCGATGCCTGAAATAGGTTTAAAAAACCTGTGCTACAGGACACCGGGCCCCATGCCGCTGGTCAACTTAGGTACCAAACAGTATAATATAACTATCATTATGTCTTAACTATGCTAGACTAGGTACCTATAATTATATAAAATGAAAGAAAGAAATATAAATAAATGAAAGGATGGTGCGGATGGTACCTGTAGCGCCTGCAGCAGGCGCAGGTGCAGCGCGGCGACGCGCGCCATCTGCGCGTGGAAGTGCGTGTGCTGCGCGAACGGCGCCGCCTGCAGCGTGTTGCGCTTCAAGTCTTGCATCTGTACCCACACTACATGGTTATAACAATCATACTAATTAAATAAATAATAATAAATATTTCGGACATATTCACACGGTCAACTGATCCCAAACTAGGCATAGCCTGTACTATGGGTACCAGCCAGAGACTGATATACATGGTGATTCATAACATGTATACCATCCCGAAAGGGGGTTATCGTATCAATGAAAAGAAATAATATTGAAAAATAAAATAAATATTAACAATGTTTGTTTCACAAACTTTCTTAATTTAGCTATTTTTGGTTATTTTTATTATTTTAAGAACTAATAACTAAACGTACAAGAAGTTCGGAATCAAGATTGCTACCTAAAACAGCTTATTCTTTGAGTTTGACCTGAATTGACCCCAAAACAGCTGATTTTCGCATAGTTTTTATAATGAAAAATGTCGAATTTCCAAAAGTCGTAGAACAAACTTTATTGCCAATTGGGTGTAGAATAACACAAATGTTTGTCCAGTGCGGGGATCGAACCCGCGACCTCTAGCGCAGAAGGCTGAGTTACTACTAACTGAGCTTTGAAGCCAGTCAGTGAGTATAATTAACACCCAACAGTCACAGTTTATGCCAGGTAGAGCACAGCGAGATTTTCTCGCTCTAAATTGGCGAAGGTACCTCCGCCTTACAGAAGGGTGAGGTAAGGCTGCGGTGAGTAAGGTTGCCAGAGCTCTCGAAGGGGAGGGGGTTCGGGGTCCACAACGCGTGCGTAATGCCTCTGGTATTTAAAGGGTTTATAGACTACGCTAACCACTTACCAACGATTGTTTGCCACCTTAGTTGTATAAAAAATAATAAAGACGGTCAAGTGCGAGAACTCGCGCCCTGAGGCTTCCGTACCATTGGTCGTGGATTCGAATCTCGCTCGTGTACCAATGGATTTATAAAAATTAATAAAAATTCTAAGTGTTGGAATTGACAAACTTATATTTGTGGTCGCTCACGTAGTCATTGTATGACATCGACCGCAAATGTAACTTTGTTTCCTAAAATCTTCGAAATTCCTCAATTTCAGACTTTTCCCTTTAATTGTGATACAAAAGCTCCTAC
The DNA here is from genome assembly GCA_947579855.1 of Anticlea derivata. Classification (NCBI taxonomy): domain Eukaryota; kingdom Metazoa; phylum Arthropoda; class Insecta; order Lepidoptera; family Geometridae; genus Anticlea; species Anticlea derivata. Next base: position 12,078,198 of record OX388269.1, read on the forward strand.
CATTCCAAATTTCAGAATCGTGAGGTAACTGGAAGTACCTGGAAGGTTTTTGATTTTTGCCATTTCCATACAAAAAAAATTGCCATTTCCATACAAAAATTATACATTCATTGCCATATCTTTTTAATGCATTAAGCTAGAGCTTTGATTTTTACGGCACCATAACCCCACAGACCTTAATAGGTGGTATAAATTTCAAGTTGATACCTTTAGCTGTTTCTGAGAAAAAGGGTCTTGACAGACGGACAGACAGACAACAAAGTGATCCTATAAGGGTTCCGTTTTTCCAAATGAGGTACGGAACAAACATACATAGTCCTGACCCCACTCTATGATCTCATGATCCTAACTCAGGCATAAAACAGAATGACTAAGAAAAACCCAGTGAGAGGAAGGTACGAACCTGTCTCTGCAGCTGGTACATGTAGATTCTTTGGAAGCGAGTACTGAACTCAGTGGAACGACGACACATTCGCGACACTTCCTCGCGCTCGATCGTCATCACATCCTGAAGTTCCAGAGAAGACCTGCAAAACAAAAATTATACTAATTATAATTTATTTTATTATTATTTATTTATTTACGAAAAGTTACACTATTTTTACAGGAGCACCTAATGTAATAGTGTACCATTATCATTCAAATTATTATACATATCAAACATTTTAAAAGATTAATTTTAATTCATAGCATAATACCTACTAGTTAAGAAACAACAAACATAAATCTTCAATTAATAAATTCAAGCCTAATAAAAAGTAAATAGAAAAATTCGTCAATCCATATATGTCAAATAACAAAAATAAAAATTTACCACAATAAAAACAAATTACATAATGTCCTGCCTAATCAAAATTAAAAAAGAAAATAATAATTCGTCAATCAATAATAATGTCAAATAATACAAAAAGTCAAATCTAATCAGAATAGCATAGAATATATAACAGCGTCCTGCGACATTCGCTCAGGGGGCAGTAAAAAGATCGACTCTCTCCGCTACTAGATTGAGTGTGTGGATGCAACGCGTTAGAGGTACCTTATTCAGCAGGTTGGTCCTTCCTCTTGGTACATCCAATAGGGCGGGCCGCCTCCGTCGGTGCACTAATATTATAAATGCGAAAGTTTGTGAGGATGTTTAGATACTTATGGTTCAATCACGGCTCTACCGATTTCGTTGAAACTTGGAATAGAAAGAGTTATTTACCTAGAATAGCATATAGTTTATATTATCCTTGATATAGGCTACTTTTTATCTAGGTACAACCCGAGCGAAGCCGCAGGCGGAAGCTAGTATCTGTGAATGTAATGAGTGAGTCACGCCCGACCTTACACAAATGTACTTTTATATTTTATATTTGGTCGTGGTGGCCCCGGCTGAAGAATAGGCCCCTATCTACCTATCCGCGGATGTCGTAAGAGGCGACTAAGGGAAAAACGCTAGGGGATAGGCAGCAGCGTCCCTCATTTTAACAACGATAGCTCTAACTGCGCTCGCCAACCCGCATGCCCAGCGTGGTGAGTATGGGCAAAACCAAACAACCATGATAAGGAATTTGCTCTGTCAGTGGGGGAGGCCATGTTCAGTAGTGGACGTCGTACGGCTGAAATGATGATGATTATGACTTTTATAATTGCATGCTCATGAAGCAAAAGTGTGAGGACTTAATACCTAGCCTAAGAAATTTGTATAATCGATACAACATAATCTACCATACTTTGCAAATAAACCAATTGGTATCTCGTGGATTTACAAGTAGTAGTTTGTGCTTGCTTGTCGTGTCACTGAATCTTTCTTGGTCATCCTGGTCAGTGACCAGGTTAAGGTGTGGTGGCCTTGAAAAGGGCCTATGAAAGAATCAGTGTGGTGAAATGATTAAAGTGCGCCTCTTTAAGGCTTTTTTCCTACACAAGTAGTTTTTAAGAGGCTGTAAGCCGGCCGCCTCTAATGAAAACAAACCATAGCTGGTCTACTCAAAATAGTATTGGATGCATATCAAAAGCTAACTTAATTTTTGGAGGAGGTAGGGCACAGCGACATTTTCTCGCTCAAAATTGGAGCAGCCCGCCTGGGTAGGTACCTCCGCCTTACAGAAGATCGCAGCCAAATAACATTATTTGTTTCAAATAGTGATGTGTTCCTGCGGTAAGTAAGGTTGCCAGAGCTCTTTAAGGGGGGAGCGGTTCGGCAGGCAACGCATTAGCAATGCTCCAGGTGTTGCTGATGTCAATAGGCGACGTTAACCACTTACCATCAGGAGAGCCGTAAGCCTGTTTGCCTCCGTATAAAATTAAAAAAAAACTTACATGATCGCCAGAATCTCATCGCGTATCTTCAACCTCAGATCCTTCACTTTAGCGCAGTAGATGCTGCTTTCAATCACATTCGACACGTTTTCCGGAGAATTGTCTGAAAATCAACACAAAATTATTATAAAAATTAGCTTGCTATAAACTATAAATATTCCGGACATATTCACACGGTCAACTGATCCCAAACTAGGCATAGCCTGTACTATGAGTACCAGAGACTGATATACATAATAGATATATATTTAACACCCAGACACAGAACAAACATCTGTGTTCATCACACAAATGTTTGTCCAGTGCGGGGATCGAACCCGCGACCTCTAGCGCAGAAGGCAGAGTTACTACCAACTGAGCTATGAGGCCAGTCAAAAGTTTGCCTGGAAGATATCGCTTTGAGCAATAACGCCGCCCGTCGTTCTTAATATTTTTTTGTTCCTATTGATTTTTTCTGTGTATAATAAAGAGTTTATCTACATATCTATCTAGATAAAAAGTAGCTTATAATTATGCTGTCGTTAATAACTCCATACGTTTCAAGTTTCATCGAAATCGGTTGAGCCGTTAGGATTCAGTATAGGATTCAGTGTGCGCGAGGCTGAGGCATGCTTCCTTGCTTGTCGTGTCACTGATTCTTTCTTCGTCATCCTGTATTAGGTCAGTGACCTGGGTCAGGTATGGCGGTCTTGAAAAGGGCTGATGACCGCCGATGAAAGAACCAGTGTCGTCGAATTTTCAGGTTCTAAGACAAGCCAGTTTCCTCACGATGATTTACTTCAGCGTTTTAGAGTACTAGTGCGAGTATAGAGCACATAAATTTTCCGAACGGAAAATCCATTGTTGCACAACAGGGATACGAACCCACGACCTGTGGATCGGAATGCGGGGCCACCGCCACCACTTACTTACTTTAAGAGGAGGTAGGGCACAGCGAGATTTTCTCGTTCTGAATTGGAGCAGCCCGCCTGGGGAGGTACCTCCGCCTTACAGAAGATCGCAGCCAAATAACATTATTTGTTTCAAATAGTGTTGTGTTCCTGCGGTGAGTAAGGTTGCCAGAGCTCTTTAGGGGGGGAGGGAGTTCGGGGTCGGCAACGCGTGCGTGATGCCTCTGGTATTGCAAGCGCTCATAGGGTACGGTAACAGCTTACCATCAGGTGGGCCGTTAGCTTGTTTGCCACCTCTGTTGTATAAAAAAATAAAAGCTCCAGCAATGCTGAGGCATTACAATTCATAGATTACTCACTGTCTCTCTTCTCACGCAGCAAAGGGGAGTTTGTCTCGCTGTCTCTCTCGCGCACCGTGCACGGACTAGCCGTGGAATCGTTGAGAATTTCGTCTTCCGGACCTGAAAAGAAAAAACAATAAAATAAACTTTTGCTTTATACAACTGAGGTGGCGAACAAGCATACGGCCCACCTGTTGGTAAGCGGTTACCTATGAGTGCTTGCAATACCAGAGGCATCACGCACGCGTTGCCGACCCCTCCCCCCTCCCCCCTAAAGAGCTATTTGAAACAAATAATGTTATTTGGCTGCGATCTTATGTAAGGCGGAGGTACCACCCCAGGCGGGCTGCTCCAATTTAGAGCGAGAAAATCTCACTGTGCCCTACCCCTCCAACAAAACTGTCTTTCTGCTACCTATCGTCTATTCCGGCCCCACCTAGCGGCCATGCGGCTTAGCGGGCGAATGCCCGTCTGAGACGCAAGGGGTGCAGGTTCAATTTGTTACGGGTCTGGGTGTTGTGGTACCTTGGCTTTTATTCTGTTCTTTTCTATACTGTTTCTAATACCCACGACATAGGGAATCCTAGTGTGGAGTCAGGACTATGTATGTGATTGTTGGGTGTACCGTCTAGTTGCCTTATCAACTAACTCAACTGGCAATCAGAATCTGCTTATTTGTTTCAAATAGTGTTGTGTTCCTACGGTGAGTAAGGTTGCCAGAGCTCTTTAGGGGGGGAGGGGTTCGGCAGGCAAAATATTAGCAATGCTCCAGGTGATGCTGATGTCAATAGGTGACGGTAACCACTTATCATCAGGTGGGCCGTAAGCCTGTTTGCCTCCGTATAACATAAAAAAAGAAAAAAAAAACTGGCAATCTGAATCTGCTTTAACTGTCATGTTCCTATTGTGTTTTTCAATGGAAATTGCAGGCCATCAGATCCTTGAATATGTGTACAGGGGTTGGTCAGAGGCACGTCAAAGCATTGTGGCACACACCCATATTTTGCAGTATATACTATTTCATAAGTGATAGGTAGGTAGCAAGCCTATCGCCGCTTACCAATTACCAGTTGAGTTACAAAATAAGCTGCTCAGAAGCATTTTTCATCACCTGAAGGTCCAGAGGGTTCATCTTTCTCATCATCAAAGATGTGGAACATGTCGCCATCCTCCCTGTCTCCCTCTTCAGCAAAGGTCACCGCGTGCTGAATCTCATCTCTCTGACAGAAGTCACCTTCGCCTAGGTTAGGCTGCTCCTGGTAAAAAAAAAACAGTTAAATGCGAGAACTGGCGCCTGAGGCTTCCGTACCATTACACGGTATCAGAGAGACCAAAATTTCAAGTGTAGGAATTGACAAACTTATATTTTGCAGTCTCGTAATAATTCCAGAAGGATTTGAAATTGATCTGCTAGATAAATAGCAGAGAGAGATTATCCTAGCTGTAAGATTAATCTCCATAACCTTATTTTCTATTTTAAAGTTTGTAAACTCTTTATAAAGTTAAAATTTAATTTTTAGGTTAAAATTGTCCCTACCAATGCTGTGTTCGCCTGTTATTGGCTATTGTATCAGTCCTTAGTCTACATAGCTTTATATTGTTGAATGTTTGATACATGTGCTGTTGGCGATCCTATTTAATAAATAAATAAATAAATATTTCTTGACGCAAAAACCAACAATACGTAAATTATTTCAAAATTGTGTCAGCAACACTTTCCTACTAACTTCGAAATCCAAATTTAGGGGTACAAACATCAAAATTCCTCAATTAGACTTGTTCCATATTTAGCTCTTAGCATTCCAATTTTCTGAATTCTGAGGTAATTGAAAGTACCCTAAGGGGAGTGGACCCCCAGAGGTGTTTCATTTTTTCAATTTCCATACAAAAATTATACGGCACTATAAGCTCACGGACCCTAATTATTGGTTTAAATTTTAAGTTGATACCTCTAGCCGTTTCTGAGAAAAGGGGTCTTGACGTTTCTGAGAAAAGGGGTTCTACTTGGTAGCTATGTACAAACTCACATTATGTTTTTCTTGTTCAACCTCTTTCCTGGCTTTTTCTAGCTCTGCTTCCATCAGCTCTTTCAGACATGATTCCGGTAGCTGATGCAGAAATTGGTAAGGGTCATCTGGAAACAACGATTGTATCCTCACAAACTTTTGCATTGATAATATTCGTAGGATAATGCATATGTAGGTTTAATAGATGTTTAGATGAATGATGGCAGTAGGTAGGTACCGATTATATTGGTACCACATATTGAAGACATACCTTTGCTCACAACCTTGACAACATCCTGCTCCTTGACAAACTCCTCCCAAACCTTCTGCTCCTGCTCCTTAAGCCGCTGTCTCTGGCAAGTCTTCCACGTGCGCTCCAGCTCACCGCTTTCAATGTACTGGACAAACAATGGATTTTAAAGCTTGGTGCACGCTCTGCCTATCAGAGACAGAATCCTACTAATATTATAAATGCGAAAGTTTGTGAGGGTGTTTAGATGTTTGTTATTCAATCAGCTCGTAACGGCGCTGCAAAAGTTTGTGAGGGTGTTTAGATGTTTGTTATTCAATCACTCCGTAACGGCTCAACCAATTTCATTGAAAATTGGAATAGATAAAGTTCTTTACCTAGAATAGCTTATGTATTTTTTATGTAGGTACCACGCTAGTGAAATAGTGAAGTGTATAGTACCATTAATGGTGGCCCCAGCTGTAGAATAGGCTACACCATATTTAACTACCGGTGGATGTCGTAAGAGGCGACTAAGGGAAAAAAGCTAGGGGATGTGCAGCAGTGTCCCCCTATTTTCACAACAATAGCTCTAACTGCGCTCACCAAACCCACCTGCCCAGCATGGTGGGTACGGGCAAATTGCCCTAAAGATTTCCTGGGGAGGCAATGTTCAGCAGTGGACGTCCTACGGCTTCAGGGCCACCATACCTCAACCTGGTCACTTGCTTGCTTGTCGTGTCACTGATTCTTTCTTGGTCATCCTGTATTAGGTCAGTGACCAGATTGAGGTAGTACCTGGTCACTGACCTACAGGATGACCAAGAAGGAATCAGTGGTACGGCAAGCAAGCATTACCAACTTTATAACCAGTCCATTACCTACTTGATAACTACTAATGCTAGTTTGATTCCTGTATTGGACTCCTTTTGATAGGTACATCTTGCGACAACGACGATGTGGTCTGAAGGCAAGGCTGTATTGTAGTGAGTGAGGGAGGTAGGTACTTTCAAATTAAAAAAATATATATAAATATTCCGGACCTATCACACGGTCAGCTGATCCCAAACTAGGCATAGTCTGTACTATGGGTACCAGAGACTGATATACATAATATATAATATATTTAACACCCAGACACAGAACAAACATCTGTATTCATCACACAAATGTTTGTCCAGTGCGGGAATCGAACCCACGACCTCTAGCGCAGAAGGCATAGTTTCTACCAACTGAGCTATGAGGCCTGTCACAAATTAGGTAGGTATTAGGTAGGTCTAGGTACCTAGAGGTAATTACCTGAAGCTCTGCAACTTTCACTTTTTCCGGCATAAAAGAAAACCCTCTGACGCAAGTCTCCAATTCATTCATAATCCTGAACTGATGATGATTTCAATAAAATCGAATTCAATTTTGTTAGTAAATTATAGAAAACCAAACAAAAAACATATAAATTTTTGTTTGACAGGTTGATTTCTTTGTCGACTGACAGTCTGACACTGACGAACGAAAGACAGTGTGTTGAGTGTGTGACTGTGTGTCAGACAGTTGAGTGGTCAACAGGAAACGGAAACTGATAGAATTCTAACGATAAAGTCTTCACAAAGTGCAAAGAAAATTGCGAACAATTACAAAACGAGCTTACTTAACATAAACTCTTATTAATGAATATAATTCATTAATTAAAAATATGACATTACAATTTTCCACCTATGAGTTTAATAGAGGGTAAGGTCATTGATCTAATATTGTAAGCGTTGCCTAGCAACGCCTAACATCAACAAAACAACATGATAATTGAAAAACTCGTTAACGATCATAAATAAATTGCTAAACAACTTTGAAATATCTAGTAGGTTATTTCTATTTATTTATTTGTTCTATTAATCGTACTAAAAAAAAACTGCATTTCACATCAATTCAAAAATAAAAGTAGGTTTTGCCGTACTTTCATCCATCCTACCTATTACCCATTCGCTAATTACAGGTGCAACTATCGGGGCATTAACAAATTGTGGACAGGTATCTGTCTGTGTACATAGCTACGATCTATTGGGTGGTTGGCGTGCATGTTATAATGTTATTCAGCGCTCGACCGCACCACGCTATGGGCGTGCCACCACTATCCGCGGTGCCGGTGCAGCCAGCGCGGCACTTCCCGCAGTGGAGTAGAACCGCTATCCTGACACTATCAGGCGTGGAAGATGACGGCATCCAGGAGGTGGGTAGAAATACTCATCATCAGCATAATATGATAGGTAACAGTAATTTATTTATTTTACTTAATTAACACGGTTAAACCATTTACATTAATTTAAGACAATATTAATACATAAACAAAAAAATAATAATAATAAGAAATTATAATTAATCAGCAAATAATACGATAAATAATTGAATACTCTAATAACACGGTCAATAATAATTACAATGAAGTCACATGTCATATACAATAAATTGAATAGTCAATACGATAAAAGATTACAACGAAGTCAGATGTCAAAACTTTAAAGAAAAAAAAATGAATTTGAAACACATAGTCATACATCACGCTCACAAAAACTCAGACATTCTGACAAAATCTTCGTAATTTATTTAATAATAATTATTATGTATAAGTAGAGGTCGCGGGTTCATCTCATAGTACCCATAGTACATGCTATGCCTAGTTTGGGATCAGTTGACCGTGTGTGATTTGTCCAGAATATTTATTTATTTATTTGTTATAAACAATTCATTTTCGACTAAAAGTATGATACATCATACTAATTCATAATTTCATATAAATATTATTAGAGTTTCATACTCAATACGGTATGCAAAAAATACCTAAAAAAATTCTAAAGAAATAACAAACATCAATATTAAAAAAATATCTGCGCATGTTAATAAATTAAATAAAATCTTTACCTTTATATTTTTACATTTCAAGTCTTTTAACTCGTCATAGGTTAAATAATTTTGCTCGTTATGCCAGTTTTTTTTTTGTTTTTTCTTGAAAACATGGATGTCACTGTCCTGCGTGATGATGGTATTAGGGAGCCTGTTATGCTTCCATCACATATTATGTCAGCTTATTATGATTTCGCAAGAGTGTCCGTGACACCGACTGAAGCTTGTGTCGATTGCAAGAGTTGTATTCGTGCTGGTGTTCATGCCTCACATACATTGCCATTTGCTATATTACATACCTACAACTTTAGAATGCCCAGACTCTTAAAATGTGGTCTCGCCGACACATCACTGCGTATATCACTCGTACGGCCTTTTTTGTATCTGGAACACGCGCTCCCGGCAGCTCGGGCCCACAGCTCGGTGCCGTACTGCAGCAGCGAATTCACCGTGGCGAAGTATTGCGAACGAACCACGTCGGCGGACGCCACCCATGCCATCCATCGCAGCGCGTAGCATGCACTACATAATTTTCCACATAACTTGTGTGTGTGGTTCGCCCATTGCAGCCCCCTGTCGATCTGGAAACACAGGAATGTGGTGTTCTCGACTTGGTCATTATATGAAATAGTAGTATGATTCGTCGTGGGCGTCCGTGATAGGCCTTTATACAGCAGTGGCTCAGGTTATGATGATGAAGTTGATGATCATATTAGGTTTATATGCAGCAGCTTCGAGCAACAACTAATGAAGACGACGCAACGGTATTCCAGACGACTGACGATGATGATGATGAATTAATGCCAACCATGCAGGAGAGAGATAAAAGACTGACTGATAGGCAAAGTAAAGTCTTTACACCCCTCCCCGTAACAGCTGTCATTTGAAAGCTCTTTATCTATTTGATAGAAAATGGAATACCTTCATTAAAAAAGCTTACGCAAATAAAACCACGTAGGTAGATGAGAAACATCACCGTATAAAATCGTATAGTGGTATGACAAGTCTAAATTACGATGTTCACCTTCCACTAAACAGTATAGTATTATCTGTGACTAAACTAAGAATAATTATACTTATTTCGACATCATAATTAATTATTATCTTTGATAATGAAAAACTATGTAGGTACATCTAAAACAACTACCTAAAAATAGATTTTTTAAAGAAGGATCGTAGGCAACATTCTCTTGCAAGTAGGCACAATTCGTTAAAGCCTCCTCCATCATTATAAGAAAAATAATAAATGCAATTCGTCAACAACTATAATATTATCATATCACGTACCTAGACATCCTGATTTCAGCAACGTTGTTCTGTATTTTTAACTTTGTTCAGGCTACAGATCAACTACTAGCGAAATCCCTTGGAATTGTACCAATTTCAGGCAATTCAACAGGGGTGTTATCTTTGCCTTGTCATGATTTTCACCCGACTTTCTATAATAAATAAATTATAGCTTATCAAAATTTCACTTTATTTCTGTCCCGTAATGAGGGCGTCTAGATAAGTCAAAGTACCAATGCAGGTAATTAATTATGTTTCGCCTAATAATAACCTTTATCTTCCTAAAGTAGTTGAAAAAGTCACTGTTTTAGAAATTCAACGTTTCGTAGTTATTTGTCTGTCTATAAATCAATACCTATTAGCGATGTCCATCACTTCGTATGCTAATGTATGGGTCACGCGCGATAATAGGAGAGCAAAAGACATACATCTTTCGAAATAAAGCTATTATCAGATTCTCCGATGACACGTCATTAAACCATCGGAGGATTTGGCACGGAGCCATGGCTGGATTGTGACAGAGACGACACGCCGCCGTGAGTCAGCGGTACGCGGAACCTGTGTGAGGGGCGGCGCGATCGATAGACACTGCACCCCTCTTGCCCTCCTCTTCCTCCCCTCCGCTCGCTCTGCACCTGCCTCACAAAACCAGTCCGGGCTTGTCGTCCGACAGCAGACAAAAAACGAGAAAACCCCTGAAATTAATCGGAAAATTCATAAAAAGTGTTTTTTTCAGTCAATTTCCGTAAATATGAGTTATAAGTTCATTAGCTCAAGGTCGTTGGGTCATCGACCCTATTGACTTTAAGCAAAACATGTACCTCGTATAGTAACTATTAATGCGGCGTTTATTTTGCATTATAGCCGCGTATTTTTAATTGTTACGTGCAAGGTCGTATTTTCTCGAGATCGCCGTGCGAATGCTGGATCTCTATCATTGGTTGGTCACGCGTGCTCCGAGGTGGTACACAACAAAGAAGGTTGCGCTAATCACGATAATCTCATTTACTTTGTTGTTCTGATTTGTGACGAAAATAAAGTGCAGTTATGGCATCGAAAGTGCTCGTGCCTGCGGCTCCACCGCCGTTTACAAAGCTACAAGTGAGTAAACATAGACGGGACACTCAATTTTAAATTTATATTGCTCACAGATTCATAATCCCATAAATTCATCAAATGCTTTTACAATATTAGTACCTAGTCCTTTTGAATACTCTCATGGTCATCACTGTCCCGTCACACAACTCACTTATGGAGATCGCTAGAACACAAAGGAAACGTTAACCAGTCATCGACTAAGTAGGAAAAGTAATTGTACCTATGCAATAATGTGGACTTCCTCACTGCTCACCAGGCGATGGGAAAATCCAATCTAATAATGGAGACATTTCTTAGCAAATTAACATACTTTTCAGTACTGGTTTTGCGATTTGCGCATCAGATTATCAGGAAAGGATCGTTGCTCGACGCAGGTGTCTTATCTCCGCAGTCGATTGGCAAGTTGTTTTGCGACGGAGACGGGAAAGCTTTTCACTAATTGGACTGGATATATACAATTTATCACGTAGAAGTTTACCTCACATTTCAAACGTATAATGCACTTTTGTGAAATGTAATATTTTTTAACAATATAGGTGAAGAAATCTCCACCGGAACCAGCTGGAAGCGGCTTCATAATCAGTGGTGACCCTGCAGCGAGGGTTGCGCATTTGGAGCACAGCGTGCGTTTTCTGCAGGAGCAGCATCGATTGATGCTGAATGGCCTCCACGCTGAGATAGAGGCTTTGAGAGAGAGGAACCGAGGTACCTATGACACTGCCAGTAGCGTTAGGAAAAGGAAAATGAAAAATTAACCTGCCTCCTTAATGCAATTCCTAATGGCCTTAACATCCAGAGCAAAGCTTGGGAGAAAACAGAAGCGATCAAAGTAATTTAATGCATCTTTGTTCCCTAATTGTAACCTACACTGGAACGAGCACACTACGACAAAAACAAAAAAGTGTTGTATAGTTGGGAGCCAAAATGATTCAAAACAACTCTAACAAGTCCACAGTAAATTTCCTCTTGATCCATCAAAGACGCTCCAATGTCGCTTCTCATTCACTTTGCGAGTGCAGATCGTGTGGATGTAATAGAGTATGCACCCACTTGTGACTAGTTACAAAGCACTCCAAGCTTCTGTTCACTTGGCTTTTGGAACAAAAGTTAGCAACATTCCAGTTTCCAAGAGGCCCTACGGCCTAGTTACGGTTAGTGCACAGCTTCTCTTTACCGTTGACCTTAGTTTTAAACGTGATTATGGACTTTAACGACATATTTATGTGAAACCGTAGGCAGAGTATGTTTAGTCTTGCACTTGCGTAAATTATGAGTCACTTGCATACAAATAGGCAACCAAACACAAATAACAGAAACAGGCGAAACGGCAAAAAACATTTATACTTAGAATTTCACGATATTACAAATGATCATGGTCGGTTTGCTTTTGAACGATGTGTATATGTTTATGTATATTGTATTGTTTACACTGAGTACTTTATAACTGTAATGAAAAAGAATTTACGATTTTCAGACTTGCAGTTCCAACTGATCTTCAACAAGGAATCGAAGGAATCTTCTACAAAACCAACTTCGCCACCCAATGAAGAGAACCTTGAAAACAATGAGGTAGGTAATAAGGTTTATAACGATCTGTTTTAAAAATCTGGTAGTGTTGGCCTAGTGAGAGGTTCCTCGGCTTTCGATCCGAAGGTCGTGAGTTGGAACCCGATAGTGTACCAATGAGTTTCTCTATGCGCATGGTCACCAAATTAATATGACAAAATTTTTAAGGACTAGCTAAGGATCCTCAAATATTTTATTAAAAAGGATTTCTCGTAAACTTTTGCAGGAAATTAAATTATTGAAGAGCGAAGTTAGTCGTTTGGAGAAAGAAGCAGTAGCGGCTAAAATCGAAGCACAAACTGCCGAATCTCATGTTGCGCAGCTTCAGGGCCTAGTCGAGATGCAAGCTGAGTACGTATATCTATGAATGCTAAATGACATTGCGACAATTACTAAACAAAGATAAACTCGCTGTTCCCACGATATGGCTCAGCGAAAACTCTGTAAACACGGCATGGTGCCTTTCATTTTCTTGATCTTTGATGATCGTTGTTGACAAAATATAATGTAGAGCTTCAGCGTCACCGAAGCTCTACATTCTATTTTAGTATGATGCTGATCGAACTAGGTGAGGCTCAAAAGACAAATAATCAGGTCTGACAACAAAGGCCAAGATATTCACAAAATTAAATTATAACATCGGGTATCTATATTTCAGAAAAATACGCGAGCTTAAAACGATACCGAAGTGCGTGACCTGTGAGGAGAACGCGGCTAGTGGTGGTGGCACTGCGCGCGGCGGCGGCGGCGGGGACGACAGCGCCGAGTCCCGCGCTGAGCTGCGTGCGCGACTGGCCGATGCGGAGAAACTCGTGCGTCGGCTCAGGGCTGAGGCCGAGCGCAGGCGTAGAGAGGTACCTAACCTACCATGTCATCATCATCAGCCTGTAGAAGTCCACTGCTGGACATAGGCCTCCCCCAAAGAGTTCCATGACAAACGGGCTTGAGCCTTTTCCATCCACCGATTTCCCGCAACTTTCACAATGTTGTTGACCCATCGGAGCCTTCCAACACTGCGTCGCGTCGCCCGGTTCGTGGTCACCATTCTACCATACCATAATATACCTACCATACAATTAAACTACACTGGTATTCAGTTTAGATCAAAAAGTTGCTTCACATTTAATATGAGAAGTCTGATCAAGCTGTTTCACCGGTCATCGGAGATATGTCTTGTGGACTTCTTTCTGTAAGACACCAGAAAAACGTCTTATAAAAAAATCGGTCCTAAAATCTGCCGCCCTAAGCTCAAACTTTCTCAACCTGCTATTAAGTCCGCCACTGGATCTTGATATAGTTAGATCAACAAACTTTTGTCCCTGGTACTCAATGTGTATTCCTGTGGAGGTGCTGGCATGCGCGGCGGTGGCCGGCGGCGCGGGCGGCGCGGTCACTAACCTCTTGTTTGACGGCGCGGCCGCACGACACGCACACGTACGTCCCGCACCGCAACGCTTAGAGGCTGCCGATGTGGCCTCACCAATAACAGCTGTGGTGTGGCCTAACTAATAACTGCTGTTAAGCGGAATCGAAATTCGAAAGCCCGAGTCTATGTTTTTATAAATCTTGAATTTTCGCTCACGCAGTCTTTTTAATCAGCCATAAATAAATTATCCACAGTGATTGGTCAAATCCGAAAATAAAATTAATTCTTAGTATTCTGTGTGAAGCCACGCCGGAAGCCACAAAGCAGTCGAACGTTGACGCGGACGGGACAACGCGTGACATCATACTTTCGATTAAGCTCTCAATACTTTCTATAAACACGTATAATTAAACGTACCTATCTAGAATTACAACCGATGCATGGTTTAGTGTTGATCTAAGTTCTGTCCCGTCTTCGTATAACTGCGTTTTATTTACAGTGCCTCTTGTTTGCTTGGTAGTACCTAATAGCCAATAAAATGTACCTACCTAAACACTTTACATTACCTAATTCCCACGATGCACCTATTTATAACTAATCCTCTCCAGTCTCCGTACATTCATAATAAACACAAGTGCGTCACCTTATCTGAATCAACTAGGTATCTTGTAATAGCTTGATTTGTACAAAATAAATTAGAAATCATAGTGTTATAATTATTTGCTTATTAATTTAGCTTAGCTCCTCAAAAGTTTTACCTGCTTACTAGTAATATAACCTTCATTTTTCCTGATTATTATTAGCTAATTAGATAGGTATATAGGTACATTGTGCATATATTATTTTCACGTAAAACATGCATCGATTATTAAATTGGAATACTTCAAAAATGAGTACAAACAAAATATCAAAGAAATAAAAAAAAAATCTAATGTAAAACTTGTTGCACCCAGTTGCAGTGTATGAAGAATTCTCTCCACGCGAGCTTGCGCGCTACCGGCCTCGACGCGTACGGATTTCAAAACAACTACCACTTCCCGCCCGTGCATCACACGCCGGACTTTTGGCGGGAGCCAATTAGAGAGTGAGCTTATTATTTTTATTATAATTTTATTACCAGCATTTTACATAAAAAAAAAATATTAATATATACAGGGCGTCCCAAACTTATGGGACATGAAGGGGAAGTACCTTAAATATCGTAGATAGGTTATTTTGCTGAAAGAAGACTTTATGTTACTTTTAAAAGTTAGTAATTCTGCATTCATAGATTTTCTAAAAAATACTTGCTTCGTCTGGGAATCGAACCGACTTAAATGTCAAAAAAAAATCATTCTACTTCTATGATGCCAATCGAAAGAATAGCTAAAAAATAATAACTTTGCTTAAGTAACATAGTATTTTAAAAGAAAGGAACAACGTAAAATGATTGAGTCAAATTTTTCAAACACGTTTTATTTAGGATTTTTTAGGATATGTAAAGAGAATACCATAATGTTTAGGTCCACTTAACTTAGAAAATTAAGAAATCTTAAAATTTATGCTAGGAATCCTAAAACAACAGAATCGACACCAATGTTGTTGTTAAATTTGAAAATGGAACAGTTTATGAGAGCGTTTGTTTTTGGATTGATCTGTTTAGTCTTAATAATTCACTTAATTTCATGTTGTTCCTTTTTTTAAAAATACTATGTTACTTAAGCAAAGTTATTATTTTTTAGCTTTTCTTTCGATTGGCATCATAGAAGTAGGATGATTTTTTTTTGACATTTAAGTCGGTTCGATTCCCAGACGGAGCAAGTATTTTTTAGAAAATCTATGAATGCAGAATTACTAACTTTTAAAAGTAACATAAAGTCTTCTTTCAGCAAAATACCCTATCTACGATATTTAAGGTACTTCCCCTTCATGTCCCATAAGTTTGGGACGCCCTGTATATAAGGTACGTTGGCACACTTATTAAGTTACTCAATTGAGTTTGAGCTTCCAGAACGAATTATGTTATCTGTGACGGAAGTTACTCCTGTGGGAACTGTTCAAGAGTTTTTATGTAGCGCCCTACAGGGTACATGTACATATTTAAGCTACCCTTACACCTATGCTGTATCCATGTACATGTTGGCAATAAATGAATATGAATAAGAAAGAAATTATTATTGTAGTATTGTACTATTCTACTATGTACGTAGACTTAGAATAACACATAGTGTCGCTTTCGGGATGGTATAGATGTTATGAATCACATGTTGGTGATGTGAATGTAAGTTTGTTTGTTCAGTGAGTTCAACGCACCCCGCGGGCGCTGCTCGCGGCGGCCGGCGGCGCCGCTGCCCGAGCTGTCCGGCCAGCACGTGCACCGCGCCACCGTCTATGCCAACCGTGAGTCCATCCGCAGCACCCGACACCCAACACTCACATACTTACATAGTCCTGTCCTGACCCCACACAGGAGGCTGAACAATGTTGCTTGCCCACCTGACAAATACCTAACAAATTGATGGAATGTTTTTATTTTTTTGTAAAAGTACCTACCTACTTACCTTAATATAGTTTTAAGTATACATGGTTTTTATAAGATGGCTTAATAAAGTATTTCTATTTCTACCTACCTAACATAGATCGCTATTGAGTCACTGCAGTAGTAGGTAGGAACCTAAATTCATCTTCAAATCAATTGTCTTGAAAACTTTTGAATTTAGTGATCGGTGATGTTCATTTCCAGATCATACTTCACGACCGAGAGCGAACGGTTTCGACAATAAGAACAAAAAACCTCAACAGCCTTCCAACGAAGTCGCCAATGGGAAGAGTCCGGAGCAGGAACAACCAGGTACGAGTGGACCAGGGAACTAAGGGCCTACGACACACCCGGACTATAAACACCCAACAGTCACATACATAGCCTGACCCCACACTAGGATTATGTATTGTTACGTGGGTATCAGAAACTAAAAGTACCATGGTACCACAACACCCAGCCCCGAAGCAAATATTTGCAGATCATGCAAACATTTGTTCCGCAGCGGGAATCGAACCCGCACCCCTGGCGTCTTAGATGGACACTCGCCCGCTACGCCACCGAGGTCGTCAAAGTTTGTCCAATGCGGGGATCGAACCCGCGACCTCTAACGCAGAAGGCAGAGTTACTACTAACTGAGTTATGAGGCCAGTCTAAACCCGAACTAAACCCTCCGTAGTCGGGTAAAAAGTGGACCAGTTTCGAATCCACAAGTACCTACCTACCTAAAGACTTCCTAGTATTATGTTATCTGTGCCTAAAGTAAGGTCAAACAGGGTAAAGGTAAGCATCCACCTTACCGCTAGGTTCATTCACACAACGTGATACTTTGTTTTCGGATTTGTAGACATTTTACAGTCATCAAAATCGTCAGACAGGAAACATGTTTTATTTTGTTAGTTTATTTGATTTTTGTTATAATTTTCAGAATGGCGACTAAGCCCGAATTATACGAAATTATTACCGAACATAAACACGTGTAATCTGGACCCAAACGTCACGTTCCCAGAGTTGAAAATAGTTGTTACTAAAATGATACCACACGGTAACGGTGAGGTTCAAATGGCTTACTTTGTTTTTAGTTATTTACTAATACAAAAAAAATGAATATTAATTAACTAACTCGGCTAACACACCTTCATTATACTATTTATCTTAGTCAGTTGGTAGATTGACTACCTGACCCATACATATTACTAATTATTAACGTTTTTGAGTTACCTTTTTAAGTTACGTTTTTAGTTATATGTGTGGAGTAACTTTGAAAGATAGAGTGAGGAACAGTGTGATAAGAGAGCGTTGTAAGGTGAAAGAAGACGTAGTGATGAGGATTGAGAAAGGTATGCTGAGATGGTTTGGTCATGTAGAGAGAATGAACGAAAGAAGATTGATGAAACAGGTGTATAAGGCGAGTGTGAATGGGACCGTTGGAAGAAGACCTAGGCGTACGTTTAGTGTCCAAATCGGTGACGTTTAGGAAAAAGGCCAGGTCATGAGTACCCTAAACCAACGAGCACGTATGAGGAATGTGATGAGAGTGAATGAAGCAAAAGAGGTACGTCAGGATCGTAGCAAGTGGAAAACCGTGGTCTCTGCCTACCCCTCTGAGAAACAGGCGTGATTTTATGTATGTATGTATGTTTAAGTTACCTATCTACAATAGGTCAAAAGTTGTAGGTATCGTAAATAACTAACACAGATGGCGCTACAATCGCATGATGCTCTGTCGGCTGCCCAAAGCTTTTTCTGCCAAATTAGCGGCTAGCGGTTTATTGTCATGATATTTAGTTGGCAAAAAGTAATTTGTGTTTTCTATTTCAGTCTGAATTGTGCATCAAAGAAATCAGTGCGTTTCACTAATACAATACAATACAATAACTTTATTTCAGGCAACAATATAAAAAAAAACAGATGGAATTATTCTTACACTACGGCCCATAAAGAGGTTAATGCGTGACGCGCACTG
This sequence comes from Anticlea derivata, assembly GCA_947579855.1. Classification (NCBI taxonomy): domain Eukaryota; kingdom Metazoa; phylum Arthropoda; class Insecta; order Lepidoptera; family Geometridae; genus Anticlea; species Anticlea derivata. The sequence goes on from OX388269.1 coordinate 12,096,661, forward strand.
ATAAATTCCTTCTCTCAATAAGTTGTATATTTTTGTTCCAGTTAGTAGCAGCACGGGGCAGGGGCAGGCGCTGGGGCAGACGGCGCCGGGGCCGGGGGCGGGGGCGGGTGCGGGGGCGGAGGCGGGGGCGGGGCGCGCGCGGCCGCGGCGGCCGCACAGGAAGCACGCCGCGGAGCACACGTAACTCCCTCTCACTCGCTAGCTATTCAATGATCCTAGTGCATTACATACCCACTTGACGTAGTACATACTACATACATACCTACCTGTAGTACATAATTGAAAATGTATTAAGCGATTAGAAGTTCCGTTGGGGGTCACCGATCACAACCTACGCCTACGGTTGGGTTACACTTGGATCTTCTCACCGCACCGGTTCTTCGCTGCAGATCGCAAGGCCACAGTAGCTTTCTGCGCTGCATTTGTGCTACAAAATTTGCAATGGAGTTGGTAAAACTGGTAAAATCAACCTTAGTTTTGCGACATCAGTAGCACCGCTGCTGGTCAGATTACTAAAGCATATAGGTGAAAAACGACCCAAGATGAGATTCTCGCGGTAGACCCACATTGGTAGCGTTTTCGATTGAATTCTGACGTCTTTGTCTCACGTATTTTCTGTTTTATACGAATTAAAACGGAAATTACGTTGTAACTGATTTAAAGATGTCATGAAATCGTAAGCAATTAACGAAACACAAAACACCACCGCGTATGTAGACGATAAAATCATATCTGCACTTCACAAAGCCTGGCCAAATAATAAAAGAACTATAAGGACACTTTACTAGACTACCTAATCAAGAGTGTTATTTTGCTCGTGAATGGATGACGCGAATAAATACTGTATTAATGTAATCATTTTAAGTGCTAAGTAAAACAAACTTTGCTGACTAGATACTTTATTCAATCAACAATTAGTTAAATTATAAAAATTTTAAACTAATTACCAGGTAACTTAATGATTTTTCGTAAAACTTGGTTTTATCGTCGGAACATGCACATATTTGGATGTACAAAACTAGGCCTTACGCCAACAACGCATTGAAGGTTATAATTAGAGGACTAGATATTTTTTCCCATAATCATAACTCGTAGGCACGCCTTTTACAAAGTTCCGTCTTATTCTTTTTCATTCCATTAAAAGGGACTTTACAATAAAGGTATAACTTGATTTTATAGTGCCCCGATTTTGATTCAAAGTTTGACATAAGGATTAGCTTTTCTCTATGCCCTTGTAAGAGTAAAGTGAAGTTTTCGATTCCAATAAATTACTGCCAATTAGCATTTTTTTATTAATTATTGTAAAAGGTCGGTTTATTTGCGGTACGATTTCGCAGTACGCGCCACGTTATTATTCCGTGGAGACACATCACACGGCGTAAACAAATGGAGCTATATTATCGCTCACGATCTTACTGCGGATGAAATATCTGTGTGGTTAACTTCTCAAGTGCACAGTGACGTGGCGCATGCTGTGTTAACATTAATTCTGCACAAATATCTAAAATTCCAGATAATCGTATAGCAATAATGTATTTTGAACTGTGTCATATTATACACTAACAAATGGTTTGACAAATCTAATGAGACTGAACGGTTTGCTGTTTCAAATCGTCCAAGTAGAGTAGGAAATATTTAGGTAGGCGTTATTGTTATTATAAATTTGAAATAGCAAATCAGAAAACCCGTAAATAAATATAAATTCAAGCGGGTTGGATCGTACCGCTCTAGTGAACGCCGACCTTTACGCTATATTTGTCAAGAGTGGAAAGTATTACATAAATTTATTAAAATGCTGTATTTGTAGCCTTTATCCAATATTAATCTTAAATTATTATCTATTATTGAATATTATGATGATTATTGATATAATAAAATATTTATTGCGGAGTAAAATTGGTTTTATCATTTTAAAACTATCGTGAATTGGCATAATACTAAATTAAATGTATGTTTTAAAACCTTATCCTATAAGCCTTTTCGCCTTTACCATTAATATGCCGGTGACTTTAGAATGTCACTGTGAGTATTTACAGCATAAAAACATCCTACTAATAATATAAATGCGAAAGTTTGTGAGGATGTTTATATGTTTGGATGTTCGTGGTTCAATCACGCCGTAACGGCTCGACCAATTTCGATGAAATATGAAATAGATATAGTTCCTTGCCTAGAATAGCATGTAGGCTTTTTATCCAGGTAACCGTGGGCGGAAGCAAGTACAACTTTAAAAATGATGTACGCTAGTTGGCGGATCATGCTTGTTCCTCCGATATGTCTGCCAGCTCTGGTACCTCTTCCGCGAACCTCTGGAAGCCCAGCTCGTGGTCATCGTCCTGTTTCTCCTCATCCAGGCTCTCCGGCTGGTCCTGCTCCCAGCACATGTTGCCGTACAGCCACAGCATGCTGTCTTTTAATCTCGGGTCCTGGAAAATGTATTTTGTAAGCACTGGTGTCACTGCTGCCAGGTTGTGGTAGAAGCAGGGTAGTGCCTACATTTTTCATTTTGTTCTCAAACGGTGAAGGAACACAACTTTCCTTTAACAGAACAAAATATGAGGAAAAATACACATACTAGTACAAAAAATCCGAGCGCGTGAGTGAGCTGGGCACGAGGTTTGGCGAGCACAGTTATTGTTGTGAAAATAGGGGATGCTGCTGTCCATCCTCTAGCTTTTTTCCCTTAGTTACTCTTACGATATCGACGTGTAGGCAGAAAGATACGGAGGGGCCTATTCTTTAGTCGGTGCCATCACGGCCGGCTTACTGTACATAATTATGCTTTCTTTTCGTGTCACTGATTCTTTCTTGGATGATCTGAGCTTGGACGAGTGCCTCCGGGTCTGAGAACTGCTTGTGGCAGGAGAGGATGAAGTACAGGCGGAAGGCGGTGCTGCCTATTATTATGTATTAGGTCAGTGACCAGGTTGAGGTATAGTGGCCCTGATAAGGGCCTATGACCATCGCGCGTCGGTGAAAGAATCAGTGAAGTGAGACTTAGAGGTTCCTTTGGTCACATGTCACATTCGAATATTTAGATAATAGGAAATGCCGGTTTCCTCACGATGTTTTCTTTCACCGTTTGAGAGCACTGCTATAGCGTACAAGTACTATAACAACCTACTGTACTACAGTACCAACTGGGCATATGCGATTCTAGCGGATCATCTCTCATTTATCAGTATCACATTCTTTTATTTCATAAAATTGCCACAGAGTAAGAATAAGAAAGAGCTGACTTTGTTTTTTTATAAATGACAAATTATACTCAGTCAGTGTCAGTGACAGGAACGGAACTTACGCATGGGTGCGTCACAAAATTTCTTTAAGTAGCTTCTTTCTGGTCAAAAATTGAATAGATACGTTTTACCCGGAAAATCACACAGTGAAGTATAATGAAACACACGTAGAGGCACATGTAGAGGCTTGTGGGGTGAGATTACCTTGATGAGGTCCAGAAAGTGTGTCCTGCAGTCCTCCCGCTGGAGGAGGAGGTGCAGCGGGCGGAGGGGGCGGAGGGGGCGGAGGGGGCGGAGGGGGCGCAGGGGGCGCAGGGGGCGGGGCGCGGGGGCGAGGGCGCGCACGGCGTGCAGCAGCGAGCAGCACGTCGCCACTCTGCACGACCTGCAATACAGTTTCTGCCAGTAAAAATGGTGTGGTGCTATTAGAATTAGAATTATTTATTTTAGTTAAAACAGCAAGCTTAAAGTATACAGGGTGAGTTTTTTATCAGGGCCACTTAGGCGAAATCGGAAACCGTGAGAGTAATCGAAAAGTGATGTTAGGAGTTACGGGCTCGAATTTGAAAAAAAGTAGGATCTGCATTAAAAAAAGTTGAAATTTATTTATAGTTTTTCACAAAAAAAAAATGATATGGCATTTCTGTATTCTATGTTTGATAATAAATAAATAAATGTACGATAACAATGTGTATAAAGTTGTTGGAACACCTTCAAACTGCAAAGGACATGGGTAATCGTGGGCCCCAACCTGCAGTTATTTGATGAGTTAATTAATTCATTTTGTTAATTTAAAGTAATAGTTTTAGTCATGAAAAGCTCTAAAGCAGTGGAGTTATATTAAACGCTGAAAATAGTCATTTCCGGTGTTATGTTTATGCTACCTTCTTACTACGAACGCTTTTCTTCGATTGGTATAGTGCAGCGAAACAAAACCCTACCCGCAATCAATTGTTTTTGACTGTCATAATAAACCATTGTCATTTGTGACTTGCAGATTCCGTTTCGGTTTTTAGCACAGAGTACTTTTGTATATATACCGGTTTTTAGTTTTTGAGTAAAAAATGGAAATTCTTAATTGCCAATTGCACTATTGCTTGAGGCTCAAGATTTCGACGATTCCTGGTACAAGACCAGCCACCGGTAATCCTTAATACTGTCACGTCTTGGTTAACCACATCAGGTAAGTTTCTACATTTTCCTAAGTAATATTATTTTACGATTCATGAAACCTCGCAGAACCGTTGGGGAGTAAAGGTTCTCGAATGGCGACCACGAACCGGTCGACGCAGTGTTGGAAGGCCCCCCACCCGATGGACCGATGACATTGTAAAGGTTGCGGGAAGTCGGTGGATGGAAAGGGCTCAAGACCGTTCGTCGTGGAACTCTTTGGGGGAGGCCTATGTCCAGCGGTGGACTCCTACAGGTTGTTGATGATGAAGCCTCAGGAGCTCCACACATCGAACGCGTTACGATGAGGAAAAGAGCGCAGCGCTATTTGTTTAAAAGTTAAATTGCAACGCAACGCCCTGCCGTGTCTCTGCTTGTTTGGTGTGCATCATGTGCATGCATTCTCCTAAAGATGCATCATATAAAATTCGGCAGCCGCAAAAATGAGCATAACTAGTCGTACGAAAGTCTGAAAGGGGTTGCTAGTAATGTAACTTTTTTATCATTAGGTATATTTTAAATGAGGTACCTAACTACAATGACAATGACTATTATTTTTACAGATATTAAAAAATGACATTGGTGCAAAACGTTCCTGCGGAACAAGCTGCCGTTAGACGGTTTGAACATCGAAGAGTGTGCCGTGGATGTGGTTCTTAGGTCTTACGAGCAAGATCGCATGTTATTAACACTGCAGAAGGGGCTAGTCTATCATCATGGTTATCAAATTCCAACAGTAAATGAAAAAAAATTGATAGTGAAAAAGTTGTTAAATGCTGTAGGTATATTTTGTAAAGATTGATTTTTGTGTATTATTCAAGTAGTATTTTTTTTTTAATTTCATAGTTTATCAATAATATAACAGTTAATTAAATACCATTGGTTACTGCTAATCTGAAATAAAAATTGTATTTTTATTCATTTTTTTTTATTTAGGTTTAATAGGTAATATCAGAGTATCACCCTTGGTACTATTTAATAACCATAATATAGGTAGGTAGATATTGAATATGAAAATACTTTTACATGGTAGACATCCTCCGACCTGAAGAGGTCCAGGCGTACAGGATCCAGTAATATCCTCCCTTTTCACGTAGATCTGTCAGTATTTTAAACTAATAACAACATAGAATTGAAAATAAATATTGTAATGTTCAAAATAATTACATTTCGTACACTGTCAACCAGGTATTATAAAAAACTTTAACGACCTATATCTCTTTACTCCGGCTGCTTTACAATAAAAGCCGCACATATTTGAAATCTACACGATTAGCACAATGTAAAACTGAAAGTTTCATTATTGCAGGATTAAAAAAAATCGGGGCCCTGGCTCCATACAAATTTGCCCAATGTCCTTTATAAATTAAACAATATTTGGTCGACGCTACCGGTGATAAGAGAGCTGGCTCATTCCTTGCACAAAGAATTTCTTTGGCAATTCAACGCGGGAATGCAGCCAGTGCTCTTGGCACCTTGCCGCATGTCCAAAATTATTTGTTTAATTAGTTTCTATTTTATGTTGTAATTATTTGATTTTATATTTTATAGTATGTATATAGTATGTATAAGTGTATATTTTAACAACAAAATAAAATATGTTTTTCTAAAAAAAAAAAAAAAATCTTTTTTTATCGAAGGTTTATTATTTCGGTAGGACTATGTGCAAGCAAAGCAATTATTTAGTAAAAAATAACATTCGGTAAATGAATATTGTTGAATTAAAAAAAAAAAAAACTACCAAAGTGCCTAATGTCTAAAATTTAAACTTAAATATACTCTTAGCGAATTAAATATTATACAAATGCTCATTGCTCATACGAACTTCAACCCCCTTAGGAGTTGAGTTACGGGAATTATTTTATTGTACCACTGCGCATCAACAGGAAACTACCGTCCAAATGTCATGCTCCTAAAACAGCGTTCAAACGGCGTACGATTTGTCATCTAAAATTAGCTTCAAAATTATGCTCGAAATAAGGATTTTTTTTAGTAAACTCTAAACTTTTAAGAGCTTAAGCTATTATTGAGCTATATCGCACACCCTCAAATATCAAACTCAAAATAAACTTTTTTCAGTAGAAATGATTTTACAATTACCATCCTATATATTCTAGGCCATATGGGTTTTGAGATACATCAAAAATAATAACATTTGTCACATTTTTGATGATTTCTCTTACTTCTTAATAGCTCTATGGTTTCTTCACATTATTCACAGCTGGTAAGCCATGATACAAGACTCTCTGTAGCAGGATATAACATAAAACTCACTCGTAGTGGCGTCTCATCAGTTCGGGGAGGTGATGGATCAGCTGAGCTTCGACGAGTGCCTCCGGGTCTGAAAACTGCTTGTGGCAGGAGAGGATGAAGTAAAGGCGGAAGGCGGTGCTGCACCCTGAGCTGCCTACTGACTTCACGATCAGGTCGAGATGCTCCTTGCTAGAAAGATGGAGTTAATTTTAGAAACAAGCTTTTTAATAATTGGGATGTGGACTAAAAATGACAAAACATTTTATTATGCATTTAATTTTTCTATGCTTGGTCGCATGGAACAAGCATATCTTCCCTTCATCTATTTAGTTTATAAGGTGTTTCAAAGTGATCCTTGTGTTTTTATTAAAATAAACAAATCTTGATTAAGAATTGAATCATAAGTTTTGAAAAATCATCTCTTCTCACAAGGAGCGGTTGAGAGTTTTATACAATAACGTTCAAACGATTAAAACATATAATTTTATTGTGAGACACTTCCAGAAAGCTGTTGTTGTGTAACTTGGATTGGACAGTGATGAGAGTGAATACCTCAGTTCGTCGCCCATTGCGTGTGCGTAGAGAGTGAGCGCGTAGACGGCGGCGTCCGTCCGCTCCATGTGCCCGTCCGCCTGCGCGCACAGCTTGGCGACGGCGCCCGCCTGCGCGAGCTGCTGGCTGGCCCGCGCGCCCGCGCCGCACAGGTTGCCCAGCGTCCACGCGCATGTTATCTGCAGCAAAAACCCGTGTTCTTCAACTAATGTTTTTGTCTGCATAACGTTCTCTTCGAAGGATGAGTTTATTGCTGTGTTACGACGATAACATAGACCTAAAAATGTTAGTGAATTAAAAAATGTTGCATGCATGGTACTTTCTAACCTTCATTAATAATAAAGTTGGCTTAGTAGAGCTTAGTATAGTATTATGTTATCTGTGGTAGAGCACAGATATGATACATTTTGATAGTTATTAGTGCTCTCAAACGGTGAAGGAAAACATCGTGAGGAAACCGGCATGTCCTAGAACCGAAAAATTCAAAGACATGTGACATAAGCACGAAAGGAAGCCTCTAAGAGGAGCACTCTAATCCTTTCACTACACTGATTCTTTCACCGACGGTCATAAGCCCTTTGTGAAGCCACCATACCTCAACCTAACCACTGACCTAATACAGGATGACCAAGAATAAATCAGTGATACGACAAGAAGATAAAGGTACTTACAGCAAACTCCAAATTATGCGAGTCTAACGCAGCAACAAGGTATGCCCCAGCCGCCCGGATTACGGTGAGGCATCCTCTCAAGTCTGCTAAGGCGAGGTTACACAGGCATCCAGCTGCCTCCAGCTGACGGTTCACATCCACTCCTGAAACACATTGGTTTAGAACTGTTAGTTTACAATGCCAGCCTTATTTATTTATTTATTCTTTATTTGCGAAAATGTGGTTACAGCAGTTCTTATACATTATAATAATGAGATCAGCACATTTTACAATTAACTAGCATGCAAGTGTTGTTTTACAAAATTAGACTAATACATAAATAAAATAAAATTGTACAGTACCCCAATATAAAGAAGCCCATGTTTCCCTTCAGGGCTCAAGCTATCAATATTTAAAAAAATACCTAGTTTTGCCGTTTAGTTGTGAAAAAGTTACAACCTACTTTTTTTAAGTTTAGTTTTTGTTTAAAGTTACAACATTTTGGACTTAAACATCTAATTCAGCCATCATGGGATCAAAAAAGTTCAAATACCTGAGATTTCCCTGACAAGTCCCCTCAAAGCCCCCTGAGTGTTCAGCACCACTCTAATGTTCTTCTCATCTTGTATTAGTATGTTCTTTAGCAGCCGTAGCTCATGTGCAGTCACCTCCGACTTTGTCTTGAGCTTGTTGGCGAGAGCTGATACATCCGCATGGTCCAACCTGTAATATTGATATTACCTACTATTGAAGTCTGTGACCATGCCAGTTACATTACCTACAATTTATTACAATGATGATTGCTAAGGAAATGAATATACCGGCCAATTTAGGGGCAGTATTTCATAGAAAACATTGATGATAAAGTTATCACATTTCAAACTGCAATATGGGTCAGCAAAGATGCCTTCTAGACCAATCATCATCATTATTCCAGCGTTTGAAGTCCACTGCAGAACATCGGCCTCCCCCACAGATTTCTTCCCATCAAGTGCAGGAATTTGCCCATACTCACCACATTGGGCAGCGCAGTTAAGAGCTATTGTTGTTGTAATATGAGAGGGTGCTGCCCATCCCCTAGCTTTTTTTCCTTAGTCGCCTCTTACATCCACGGGTGTTACATCAGCCGTGGCCACCACGGACACTAATATATGCCGCTTATTCCAGAGTAACCTTGGCCCTGGTAGAGCTGGCCAGTATTCGGTCCAGTTGGGTAAGTACGTGGAATGGATGGCGCTTTGGATCGCAGCTTTACAGGTAATTGTAGTAAATGCATTATTCACCGTAAATCAGCCGATCGTTGCAGATCGTTTTCTTCGTGTTTCAATTTTTTCCGATTGATGTTCATTTCATAGCGGTGCGTTTGTCGAATTGCCTCCATCGTTTCATCAGCTATGGTCTAGAAACAGGCACAAATAAAAGCGTCCAATTTTGTTTTGCAAACAGCTAAATCCGCAAAAAAAGTCCAAACCGAACGAAAGTCACCAAGAGAAGAGTAGAAGAGAGAAATTAGATAGATGTAAATTTTTTTTTTGAAGTTTTTCCCCTTTCGGGATGGCTATGGCATCTAGGCCTTACCGCCAAGTCTTACGTGTATTTTATCTTGTTTAATTTGTTTATCTTCCTTAATTTTCTTACGTTAGTCATGGTCAAGTCACAGTCTAGTCAAGTCAAGTTCAGTTTTAGTAAGATATGATGGTGGCTATTTTACTAAAACCTCGAGGGACCTCTAGGCGCCAACTCGAAAAATGACGATACACGCAATCATTCTATTTCACTTCACTTGTGCGGTTTAATCAAACAATATTACGCAAAACACCACCATAATCACACAATATTATTCAATTTAACACTAGTTTTGTAAAATAAATTGAGAGCACAACATCACTTCGCAAGTTCCCGCCAAAAAGTCCGATAAATGTAAATAAAAACCAGTGCTGCCAACCTTATAGTAACTTTCTTTCTGCCAACTGCCAATAGCATTAATATTTTTGAAGCTAGTCTAGCTTTTGCTAGACGGCTACGGCTACGGCTACTTTTTGAATTATTATAAAATTATATTTTCTTTCTTTCCACGTTACCAAACCGCATGTTGCCAAACCACAACCACTACCTACCCGGTAATAGTTTTATAATACCCTTTGACCATTAGGTACGTCTAACTGCTGAGCCCTGTAATACGTAGTTACCTACCTACGTTTGGGTTCTGCATTATTTTGTTCTAGCTAGATTTATCGTCGTCTGAAAATATATATGGATACTATAGAACGGTATAAAACTAATTGGTTTGATCGACGTTTGTTCTAGAAAACCGGTGTATAGTTGGTAGGTACATCACATCACGTTTTTACAATGATTTTTTATTAGTTTTATACTACATCTGTTCCAATTGAGTGATTAATAAACGATGTGTTTTCTAAGCTAAACAACAAAGTGTAGTTAAAGACGTTCCATAACTGCCTGAAACAACCGCTAGATCCAGCAATAAACTTAGCTAGTTGGCTACCCGTTGACCTTAACCACTTTGATAGTTTTGTTTTGACGCTGACTGACATTGACAAATACTCTATTTTGACAGAAAAGCGAAGCTCGTCAATAAAGCGTAAGCTCCGCCCCCTTATTTATGCTCTGCCGGCACAAACTACAAAGGAGCAAAGGCAAGGGGGCTTTTTGGCGGGAACACGTAGCGAGCGAACTCCTTGGCGGGAACTTGCAAAGTGATGTTGTGCTCTCAATTTATTTGACAAAACTACATAGTGTTTATTTGAATAACTTTTGTGTAATTGGTGTATATTTTTACGTAATATTGTTTGAGGTTAGATCTCTTATAAAGTTAGATAATAAATTTATTAGGTAATAAGGAAAATAAATTTGTTAACATCAAAACTTTAATACTCAATAGCTAAATTACATAGGTAACAGTATGGTTACAGTATATTTTAATGTATTCGTGAGAACCTGTAATTGGCTCTCTAAAGCTAAACAAATGTTCAATCAAATGTAACAAAGCTGTTGGTTCTCCAAAAAAATAAATAAATAAATGTACTTACCTTATTTATTTAACTACTTAAAACTAGGTACCTATTTTAAACTTTCTTATTAAAACTTATGTCGTATTTCTATTGTAATTATTAGAAATATAAGCAGCGAGAGCAAGACAGTAGAGACGAGATTTTTGCGATTATCGTGTTTACAAAATTCCATTTCATTATACTAACCTAAATAATAAGTAGGTACCTACCTATTGGCACCAACTCACATAATGCCAAGAACATAGGTACAATGTAGGTGGGTAAATAGGTGTTTTTAAAATAAGTAGATACGTAGGTACCTACCTATTCTAGAATGAAGAGGGTACCTATTTACCTAAGTAAATATTACAATTTACAGAAGGCAAGCGTTAGATAGCACCTAAGTACCTACTACAAATTCAGGTTATAATCTTAGGAACCTAACTATCTATAGAATATGTATCTAAATTGCAAGTAGGTATCTATGGTCACCATGACGTCGCCTAGGTACGTATGTAGGCACCTACTTACCTTCGTATACATAATCATATTAGGAAGCTAGAATATCAATCAATATCACAATATTGAATAGCTCTTTTTGTGAGCGGTTCGTCTGTACTGTCCTGGCTCAAAGCTCTCACTGCTTATACCTGTGTGTTAGCTATAAATCAACTTACATTATAAATACCAAGCAAGCCTATATAGGTAGGTATACCTATGTAAGTACCTTAATAGTTTTTAGGTATTCTGTTTCTGAGATACGTTTATGTACAATAATCACTTTATGTCTTACTTTCTTGTATTTACAATTTGTATAGCTTCGATTTATGTACAGAGATTCGGAAAATGTTATTAAATAACAACGCTAAGTATGTATGTATATACAATTTTGACTAGACATGAGATATTTTGAGTAAAGATATGTACAGTATTAAGCGATCTACTTATAAGTAATCTTAAAATTAATGATAAAATGACGTCACACGTCGATAACAGCCTTAAAAAGAGTGTTCAAAGTTTTTCACATAGGTAAATTCATTAACACCAACGATATTATAACTAGTACCAAAGATAATATAGTAGACATTTCTCTACCCTATATTGTCTTTGCTAGTAGGTACCCGTTCACACGACAACAGGTTTTCGTTCCCGAACTCTGCACGAACAGCTTTTCTTCTTGACACTTACGTTATTATTCTTCTTATGTTTGAAAACTTCGTTCAAAGATTTCGAGGAATGTCTGTGCTATAACGTGTCTGCTCTGTCGTACGGCGCAGGAGCATTTACTTTCTCAAGGTTATTTATAGCATTGTTGCACTGCGTCTTATCTTTATCTTTTTTGTCTTCCCCGAATCTTTTCTCCTCAGTGTTTTTATCGTTGAGTCTTTTATCTTCTGGTTTCTTATCACTGATCTTCCTATCTTCTTGTTTGTGGTTGTTTTTGTCCAGCAGTGGGATGGTTTGACCGTTGACAAGTTTGAAGTCGGCTGGGTCTGTTTGTGTTTCTTTGTCGATGCACGGAGTTTCTGTAATTCAAAATTTACATAATGATAAATCGTTGAACACAAAATTTTCGTACTTACATAAAACAATATTGCTGAACTTGCCCAATATGGATCAAGTAAATACCTACCTACGTGAATGTGATGTTTCAAGGGCAAGGGCGAAGGCAGATGTATTATAGTAAGCCTTGTTCGTTAAGGCACAGATTCTTTCTGACCCAAGACATTCCATCAAAAAGTAGATAAATAAATGCTCCTTCTTTCTTTCTAGGTGAGCAAATTTGACCCCCAAATAAGCTCTACTAGTTAACAGGATCAGTGTGGTGAAAGGAGGCTTACTTTTGGTAACAGGAAGCGACACGGCGTTTTGCGAGGGCGGTGGCTTCCGGCTGTACCGCACCGGCATGATGCTCTGCCGAACGTTCCGCTCCGGACGCACCAAGATTATGTACAGCTGGAACATGAACATGTTATTAATTCGATTTTAATGTGTGAATTGTAACGCAACGCTATTATAACCTACTCGTAATACTAATCCTGCGCAGACGAAGTCGCGGGCACCAGCTAGTAAGAACATAAATTTGGATTTGGTGGATCTGTTTATCTCCGTCATACTGACTCACATCTCCATTATTTCTAGCTCATCACATAGCATATGCCTAGCATAAGCGATATCGTTTTATCCACGAAAGAGAAGATAGATAGGTACATTCGGGTGTAGAAGTTCGAGGTACTGCAAAAGTTCTCGAAAATCCTATTTATTCTTAGTTCTCGAGAATCCTATTCAATATTCGCTTTTCTCCTCTGTCGTCACAACAAAGGGTAGTCTAACAATGCTCACTATAGGCAGGCTGAACGTTTAAAGATAGACACGAATGAATATCGGGAACCCACAAGTGAAGTGTTTATTTAAAATGATTTAACTTTTATGTTGATGGTGTTGATGGTGTGCCTACTTTTAAAGTATGGATCCATTTTTTATTTTATTTTATTAATTTGGGTAAACAAACAGTGACACAATAAAACATAAGCTTAAGTTACAGCTTATGTTTTATTGTGTCAATGAACAGATAATTGTGACACCAACACCGTCTACCACGGATTACTTAAATATCTTATTTGTATGGAATAGCAAAGGATAGTTAAATTCTTAGATTAGGTATCTACATAGATTTTAGAATTTGAAGTAAAAGCTTTTTAAATGTACTAGCTCGTGTTGCCGCTATATCTAGAGAGTTGAAATTATTGTTAAAGGAATCAACAAGCCGGAATAAGGGTGAACGTTTACCAGCATATCCATCCATCCATCTAGGTTTATTACCAATAATGCTGTGACCTTTGTTACGAATAAATGAACTATCAACGTACCTTGGGTGAGAAGAGGCAGACGAGCGTGACGCTGGCGCTGAGCGAGATGGTGACGGCCATGCTGGTGACGCGCAGCGGCACGTGGCTCGCGGTGCCGAAGTACAGCGGCACGAACGCCAGCCAGATCACGCACGTCGTGTACATCGTGAAGCCTGCACGGAAACACCAGCATTTAAGAATTATGATAAAAATTCTATAGTAAAGCAGGAGATAAAATGCAATCTAAGTAATTCTCTGGTAAAGTTTTGACGTTCCGGTGGCAGCGAGTGCCCGACAGACGCTGCGGGACAAATGTTTGCATGATCTGCAAATATTTGATCCGGGTCTGTGTGTTGTGGTAGGTACCATGGTATTCGTAGTTTCTGATAACCACGACACAAGGAATCCTAGTGTGGGGTCAGAACTAGGTATATATGTGACTATTGGTTGTTGTTTATTTTATTTGGAAAAAGGGTTCATATGCTCGGAAACGTTTGACAAAATCTCATGGTAGAGATGACATCAACCGAACTGACTTCGGCCGGGAAATGGTTCACCGCCTTCAAGAGACTCTCATCTTACGCACTATATAGTCGTAACATTGTGTTTGATAGGAGCAAAGGCATCAAAGCAGCCAAGATCCAGTGTAAAGATTTACAAACCACGCCAACGCATTTTCGTCCTATAGCGGAATAGATACCGCACCTCTTGCGTTTCAGCTAGCTAATTGGCGTCCCATTATCAAATGTATAAATTACTAAGTGCTTTAATCATTTCGTTTCAATGTCCCACAATCAGCTAAGTGGTTTCCACTCCGAAGCATAACTCTACCGTGCCTGTAGGTAAGTAGGTTCGCATGACTGCAAATCAATACCAAAGGACTACCGGATTGCCCGCATCTGTGGTAATCGTGGCAGGTAATCGTTTACCTACATAAGCCACTATTTATGTGCGTTATTACCTCATCAATCGACTTACGAGAGGTTTTTATTACATTACCACCTACTCATAAAAATAGTCTTTATTAGGTACCTACGTTAGATCGGACGCGAGACAGAATGCACGGGGTGGCCTACGGGCGCGACTGGCTGCTGCGGTTGAAACTAGTTCTTTAGTTCTTATAAAAAAAAAAAATTTTGGTATTTTTTTTTCATAAGCATAGAAGCATTGATTTGACTTACTATAAATTTTCAGATTTCTACGTACCCACTTTGTTTTATGAACTACACATACAGCTAGCAGTATCGGCTGTTCTGTGATTACTGATTACAGCCTGATTACTGAAGTGTTCTTGTGAATGTGCGAAGTTTACAGTGAACCTAATTGCTCTAAATCTCTCCCAATATTAGTCTAAGTACGTAGTTAGATGACAGATAACTGCATTCGATAAGTTAACGGCCTAAAGTGCTAAAGTTTATTACTGAATTAAGTTTAATTGGTTTCAAACTCGACAAGTTTCATGTCAACTGAAGTTGTGTGATGATGAGATGAATAAGTTATGGCTATGATTAAACTGTGCTTTGGTCTGCGAGCAGCGGGATTTCAACACTTATCACGCGAGGAATTCTCAAGTAAAATGGTTACTCACGTTTCCAAACCTGTTGTGCAATTGCGTAAGCTTGAATTTATAAAATGGTAATGAAGTTCGTAATTATGAGGATGATTTTATCAATTTTATCGACATCTGAAGTTTTTCAAACATAAAAAGGAAGAAGTTAAGATCTTGAAGTTTTCCTTTGTGAAGTTTCAAACGTTTTGAATATTGCTAAGATTGTCAAAATTACACTCAAAGTTAGGAACTTCATTGCCATTACGCTTACACAATTGCACCCCTAGCCTCTACTAGAATTTCGTCAATTCAATGAGCGATGAAGCTCTATTTTACATCGCGAGCCCAAATGATAAACGTCAGATGAACATCACATTATTTTTAGGCATTATCTGCGTATTTCTTCTACGGATTTCCTCATTTCGGATCTTATCACGTAGTGAAACTCCAAGCATAGCTCTCTCCATAGCCCGTTGCGCGACTTTGAGCTTGTATATGAGGCCTATAGTTAACGACCAAGTCTCAGTGCCATAAGTCATCACTGGCAACACGCACTGATTGAACTAACGTAGAAGAACTAAGGTGACCGACATAGCTCTCAGAATTAGCAAGTTGAAGTGGCAGTGGGCAAGCCATATAGCTCGCAGAACCGACAACCGTTGGGGAGTAAAGGTTCTCGAATGGCGACCACGAACCGGGCGACGCAGTGTTGGAAGGCCCCCCACCCGATGGACCGACGACATTGTGAAGGTTGCGGGAAGTCGGTGGATGGAGAAGGCTCAAGACAGTTCGTCATGGAACTCTTTGGGGGAGGCCTATGTCCAGCAGTGGACTTCTACAGGCTGATGATGATGATGATGATGATCTGCGTAGTATACAAGTTTGTATCGTAGCATAATGCTACAGCGTAGGCGCTACGACGTAGGCTGTCCTACGAATGCCTACACTAGTAGGACAAAATATGTGTGTAGTGTAATGTTGCACGCTTGCTTGCACTGATTCTTTCTTGGTATCGTACCAGGTTGAGGTACGGTGGTCTTGAAAAGGGCCTATAACCGTCAGTGAAAGAATCAGAGTAGTGAAAGGATTAAAGTGCGCCTTAGAGGCTCCTTTCGTGCATGTTTTTTTTTTTTTACATCTGAGATGGCAAATAAGCATACGGCCCACCTGTTGGTAAGCGGTTACCGTAGCCTATGAGCGCTTGCAATACCAGAGGCATCACGCACGCGTTGCCGACCCCGAAACCCCTTCCCCCTAAAGAGCTCTGGCAACCTTACTCACCGCAGGAACACAACACTATTTGAAACAAATAATGTTATTTGGCTGCGATCTTCTGTAAGGCGGAGGTCCCCAGGCGGGCTGCTCCAATTTAGAACGAGAAAATCTCGCTATGCCCTACCTCCTCCAAAACCTACCTATTTTAAAACTGAGCCAGGAAAGAAAGAATTAAAGAAAATAGATTTATTTGTGACGCTTAATACAAGTATGGGACACACAGCAGATGATTATCAACGAACATATTGTCAAAAAAAAACAAACATAAGAAAAATGGTACAAGGAAAGTGATTTTGTAATAGGCATTATTTTACAAAATTACTTTCCTTTACTTTCCAAAATTGCATACAGTCCACGCTTCGCTCCCACCGCTGAGGACTTGTAGTAGCTTTTAGTAAACTGTATGTACCAGTGCTTAGCCGATTCAAAATGCACCTTATTGAATTTATGATGAGAGCTAAGCAATTTAATCAGACTTCCTCGGAAAATGCAGACGATTTCAATCAACCACTACTGATCAAATTACGAGCACTGAGCTGCCGGATTGAATTCCAATCCCATTCATATTTAATCTAGGTGCACTAGTTATAATACCTATTATTTATTCTGTTTCTTAGCTTGAATTAGATAATTATTATGGAAGGATCAAAGGTTTTTTTATATTTCTAACAAGGGTATGTAAACTATCCCGAAAAGGGCTTATTCTACTCGTAATTTTATACTTTTATAAAGTTTGTTCTACGACTTTAGTTAATTCGAAATACTTCTTTGAAATAACACCATTAAAAAATCAGCCGCTTTGAGGTCATATCAGTTGAAACTCAGAGTCAGCTGTATCTTGATGACGAACTTCTCTTAATAATTATGTAACGTATTTTTTTTTACGGACATATTCACACGGTCAACTGATCCCAAACTAGGCATAGCCTGTACTATGGGTACCAGAGACTGATATACATAATAGATAAATATTTAACACCCATCCAGACACAGAACAAACATCTATGTTTATCACACAAATGTTTGTCCAGTGCGGGGATCGAACCCGCGACCTCTAGCGCAGAAGGCAGTTACTACTAACTGAGCTATGAGGCCAGTCAGTCAATTAGCTATAAAGATGATAAAAATACCTTTCTTACACGGACGGTCATAAGCCCTTTTCAGGGCCTCAACCTCAATCTGGTCACTGACCAGATTGAGGTTGAGGTATAGGATGACCAAGAAAGTGTGACGACAAGCAAGCAGGTGTGTGTGTAATGGATGGATTTACCTCTATAAGTAGTACCTCGCCGGAGTGATAAAGCCTACCTTACATACTTAGAAAACCATACACGTGTCGTGTATCCATGTTTTGCATAACACCCAGGCTGTAACAAATGTAACAAAATCTTCCACATCGCAGTTCTCTGAATATTTTTATCCTTTGCAGACAGAACAAAAAGTTCTCACGTGCCTCACGAAACGTGTTCATATTTTACGGGCCTATTCCTTTATGCTTATTTTGCAGAGCCTTTTCTACGGGCCTATTTCGGCGGCCTTTTTAGGTACACAATAGCGTGAACTTTTTTGCATTATCTGAGCTCAGCAGCTGCGCCTCAAGTGTGCCTCGAGGAGTACTTTTGGCTAAATCCGATACTGTTACGAAAATTGTTTTGTACCATATAATAGAAATTGAATTTTAAAATTCAACAGCTGGGACCTAGTTGATTATTTTTTAGGATAACCTTTTTTTGGATTATAAAATAAAATGGTTCCATTTTACCTTACCTTTTTTCTAGGCTACATTACTTTTTATATCTAAAACCAGCCGTTGAAAGTACATAGTCAAGATCTAAGTCGGCCATGTCAGTTGTAAATAAACAGGTATGCGATCATCTGCCAATTGTTTGGACGTGCCTCAGACTACGCTAGACATCCTCGAGGATCACCTAGAGATCTGAGAGGATGTCAGAAACAATCATTTTTATTTGGCCATACCACGCTGCCATGCGGTACTCTGATTGGGGATAAAAAGTCGCGAGCGTATTAGAGCGTATCATCATCATCATCATTTCAGCCGTTCGACGTCCACTGCTGAACATGGCCTCCCCCACAGACAGAGCAAATTCCTTATCATGTGGGGGGATTTGCCCATACTCACCACGCTGGGCATGCGGGTTGGCGAGCGCAGTTAGAGCTATCGTTGTTAAAATGAGGGACGCTGCTGCCCATCCCCTAGCTTTTTTCCCTTAGTCGCCTCTTACGACATCCGCGGATATGGAGGGGCCTATTCTTCAGCCGGGGCCACCACGGCCAGAGCGTAGAGCGTATAATCACTGTCATTACAGGATGACCAGGAGAGAATCAGTGACACGACAAGAAGAAGAAGAAGCGTATGGCCATCATAACCAATAGTAATTATCAAATTATAGATTCTCCATTAGCTAAGTATTTGAAATAGTATTACTTTATTTTAATTTAAATTTAAATTTTGTTCATTATATTAATAAAAACGATTATTATTTGCACGCCGTATTAACGGTGAAGTATGTAAAACAACTTTTATTAAATTGTTAAAATCTATGTACAAATGCTTCTAGCAAAATAAATAATAATAATAAATAAATAAATATTCTGGACATATTACACACGGTCAACTGATTCCAAACTAGGCATAGCCTGTACTATGGGTACCAGAGACTGATATACATAATAGATATATAATTAACACCCAGACACAGAACAAACATCTGTGTTAGTCACAATTGTTTGTCCAGTGCGGGAATCGAACCCGCGACCTCTAGCGCAGAAGGCAGAGTTACTACCAACTGATCTGAGAGGCTTTTTTTTTTTTTTTTAATATGAAAATCAAATACATCATTTATTTCATTGTTTAAACATAACATTTGACAACTTGTGAGGCTTGTATATTCTAATAATGTAATAATGTAATATTCTGACCGATGTGCTTGCTCTCGTTGAAGGCCTCGGGGATCTTGCGCGTGAGGCCGGCGTGCACGGTGCACGTGAGGATGAGCACGATGGGGTAGAAGAAGGCGATCATGTAGGACGCGTCCACGTACGAGTCGCACACCAGCATGTTGTCCTCGCGCGTCGGGTGGTGGAACATCGCCTTTGCGGGCGCCACTATCGTCCACACCACCACTATCAGCACCTGCAACACAACGCACTAACCTCTATACTCTATACCTACCACCCCGAAAGGGACTTATTCTAACAACGAAAAGAAATAATATTGGCAAAAATTTATTATACGAAATATTTCATTAGATTTTTTATAACGAACGTTTTAAAATTGCCTATTTTTCGTCTTTTACCATACCTACTTATTTGTAAGTAATAATTAAACGAACGAAAAGTTCTTTACATCAAGACTACTTCCTAAAACAGTTGAATAATTGAGTTTTTGATACTAAAACAGCAGATTTTAGAAAAAAAAAATATTTCAAAAAGTTTTCGAATACAATCATTTTAATGCAAATTGGTGTTGAATTAACCCCTTTAGAGATAACATACATATTATAAATAACCTTGAAACGAGAACTGTATTACACCGACGAATACCTTTCAAACAGACATGCGTCTTTCTATCATATAGATATACAAAAAGTAAATGGGTCTTTTATAGGGAA
The DNA here is from genome assembly GCA_947579855.1 of Anticlea derivata. NCBI lineage: Eukaryota > Metazoa > Arthropoda > Insecta > Lepidoptera > Geometridae > Anticlea > Anticlea derivata. The sequence goes on from OX388269.1 coordinate 12,116,841, forward strand.
TATGGTAAGATTTTATAATAAACTTCCGGTAAACGCGACGCAACTTCCTATTAGAAGATTTAAAGTGTACATAAAGAATAATCTTATTAGGAAAGCGTACTATAAACTAAATTAATCAAGTGTAGCGTGTGCTGCCCTTAGATCATTTGTTGAAGCTCACATTTGTCTTCTTTTTTTCACATTTTTAAAAGCTCTTGTTTATTAGGGATTATAATAAGATTACTTCTTTTGAGCCTCACCTAGTTCGATCGGCACCACACTGAAGCTTTAAATTTCATTTTGTGAAAAAGGATCATTGAAAAAAATGATAGGCACCAAGCCGTGTTTGTTGCCTGATTCTTCTAGGCTTGGTCGCGAGGAACAGGTATATCTTCACCTAGTTTCTAAGACGTTTCAAAGTGACCCTAGTGACTTTATTGAAATAAATGCCTTTTGACTTTGACTTTGAATTGATTATCCACTTGCAACATCTAAAGACGTGTAAGTGTGCTGTCGATCAACAAACGAGGCTCTGACGCTGCACTGGCGTGTGGTGGGTTATGTTCAAATACCCCCATGATCGTCATGGCACTCATCGGGGAGGCCTATGTCCAGTAGACTTTAACAGGCTGATGATGATGAATGTCTAACTAAAGAAAGACTGAGCCTCGTGGCGTTCGCAGTAGCGCGTCGGTCGCATCGTGTAGCATGGATCTCATGGAAAGTAGTAATAATACTAAAGTTATGCCCGTCAGCAATCGTTGTGTCTCCGAGTTGTAAATACGGTGTAGTGTAGTCCTACTCGCACTTGAACGTTTTTTTTTATAAATAAATATTACGGACATATCACACACGATCAACTGATCCCAAACTAGGCATAGCCTGTACTATGGGTACCAGAGACTGATATACATAATAGATATATATTTAACACCCAGACACAGAACAAACGTCTGTGTAAGTCACAAATGTTTGTCCAGTGCGGGAATCGAACCCGCGACCTCTAGCGCAGAAGGCAGAGTTACTACCAACTGAGCTATGAGGCCAGTCAATTGAACAGACATAGACTTTTCTAAAAAAAAAATGTCATGTCATGTTCTCTTTTGTATTGAATACAATACAAATTCATACAAATAAAATTGCCTAATCCAATTCAGTTTTTTTAATTAGAGCTTTTCAATTCCAATACAACAGTCTACGTACTATTCAAGGTTAAAATATATAGCTTTCTATGTACTTCAATTTGGCTTTTGTAAAAATAACGGTAAATATAGCATCCGTGAATACATATGCGAATAAACAGTTTTGCTCAATTTTCTACCCTTTGTGGAGCAGATTATTGGCTTACCCGAACAAAGATATTGTACCTACAAATTATGTTTTGGTGTCGAACGACAACATTTTAACAATATTTTTTTTATACTAGCATCCACCCGCAGCTTTGCTCCCGTACTTCGGGTAAAAATAGCTTAGTTTATGTCTTCCCCAGGTTCAAGCTGTTTATTTCATACCAAATTTCATGAAAATCTGTTTAGCCGTAACCTACCACCCTCATATATTCTTTCCCATTTATACTATTACTAGTGTATATTATGCTGCACTGTGGCTTGCTTGTGACCACGACTTTGCTCTCATTCCAAGTTTCATCGAAATCTGCTAAGCATTTACGGCTTGATTGAACCACAAACATCCAAACATCAAAAAACCCTACCCCAACTTTGTTAAAAAAAAAACAAAAAAAACATTCATAATATTAGTAGGGTACAGAATAAAAGGTGATGCATCAGTTAGTCGACAAGAGAGAACAATCTATAGTCTATAAAATTAAATTTAAAATTTGAAAAACCCCCACCGCTCGTGCCTTATTATAATTTACACATACACATTACACATGCCCTTTCATTTGATAACGGGTTTCGTTTCGTATGAAATATCCATATCTAGTAAATGGCTGCGCCAATTTTGACCATCGCCATCGCTAAGAAACTAGCTTAAAAAACCCCATTCAAATCGGTTCACTTGTTTAAGAGCTACGGTGACACAGACAGGCATACACATAGACACATAGCGGTCAACTTATAACACCCCTATTTTGTGTCGGTGGTTAAAAATACCTAATCAGGAATGTATCATGTCTACTCTTTACCCAAAGACATAAATATGCTACCCGTGTTAAGAAGCCTTAATAACTAAATTCTTTTAGTCTGATGTCCTTTATCAAGATAATAAGATTCTTGTGCCACCCTTAACATGATTTTGCACATTATTGTGAGCACCCTTGACCTTTGTGGTGGACTGTTATTTTCCCCAATTTACTTTTCTTATCTTCAGATTATTAGACATTATTTAGCCCAATTGTGTTTGTCCTTCCAACCTGGGGGATTTGTCTGAACAGTCGAAATGCCAGTGGTATAGCCAGCGTTGTTGAAATGCTGGCTAAAAAGTCACCAGACTCGACTCAAAGTCAAAGTCAAAAGGCATTTATTTCAATAAAATCACTAGGATCACTTTGAAACGTCTTAGAAACTAGGTGAAGCTATGCCTGTTCCTCGCGACCAAGCTCAATTGACTCATTGGCAGACCAATTTTTTTTTAGTACTACTACTTAAAACAATAACTTGCGATTTTGTTTGAACTATAGATACCACTATAGTTAAAACAAAATATACCGAGCGCGCGGCTCGTCGCGTCCTAGGGTGTGCGGTGGACTTGCGCGCCGCACCCGAGTATTTTTAATACGTTTAAGCATCGTGAAGTCGTACTAGGTACGCGTAGTCATAAGCGAGAACCTGGTTTATAAACCTGTTTGCGTGAATAAGAACCACCTCTACCCAGGGACTGAATAACCGGAATATAAAGTTACCTTTATATAACGATATGACGTCATACCGATAAATTCCGGTTACCCGAATATTTCTCAACCGATAAATATAACGGTATCGGAAAATCTTGGCTTAGCAGTTCATTTCGGTTTATTTCGCTACCGGTACCTATAACCGAAATAAATAAAGGATTATAAAGGTTTTATTTAATGAAACGCCGCCACCCCGCCACCGCGGCGCGACTGTCCTAGCGAACTAGCCGCGGCTCAAAATTTCGGTACCGAAATCTACCGGTATGAAATAATGGTACCGTAATGCCCTACCGGTATAACATAATGGTACCGAAATGTTTCAACGGTACCAGTACCTATAACCTCTACCACTTTCAGTTCCTGCCTCTACCCACCTGTATAGAGATGAGTGCAGCACAGATGGCGAGCTGCGAGCTCGGGGAGATGAGGATGGGCCGCTTGGCGGAGTGCTTGCTCGCGTTGAAGATGCGCGAGATCCGGTTCGTCTTCGTGAGGAGTGCTGCGTACACCACGGTGAAGCAGAAGCCGGTGCCGAACCTGTAGACGATCAGACCAACATTACTTTTACAATTTAACAATATAAGAGTGATAAATCTGAGATCTTTATTTTTTTTATTTTTAGAGAAGGTAGGGCACAACGAGATTTTCTCATTCTGAATTGGAGCAGCCTGCCTGGAGTGGTACCTCCGCCTTTCAGAAGATCGCAGCCAAATAACATTATTTGTAGTGTTGTGTTCCTGCGGTGAGTAAGGTTTCCAGAGCTCTTTAGGGGGTTCGGGCTCGGCAACGGGTGCGTGATGCCTCAGGTATTGCAGGCGCTCATAGGCTACGGTAACCGCTTACCAACAGGTGGGCCCGTATGCTTGTTTGCCACCTCAGTTGCAAAAAAAAAATATAAAAAAACCTTGCGTCGCGTGCGGGATCAATTCCCACCGCCTAGCCTGGACTAAAACCGAGTTCGAACCAACGACCTTCGGATCGAAAGTCGGGGTACCTCCCACTGGGCCAGCACAACTTTTATGTATAGTTTAGAAATAAACTAATTTCGCATACAATAAAATGTATACCTAAGGATTCTCATATCGATAGCAAGCACAGTCGATAGTAAACTTTGATTTCAAATGGCAGAATGCAGAACAGTTTCCATAAATATTCTCCAATGGACCCGCCAAGAAAACCGTTTATCGCTAGAAAATAAAATCCCGATCCCAACCATCAATTTTATTCTCGTAGCACATGGCCCATTTGTTACGTGATCGAAGCGACATTCTCAGCACACGACTGCGCTGATCGCCTGCATCTTATTATTGCTATAAACTAGCTTCCGCGCGCGGCTTGCGTGATATAAAAAGTTGCCTATATGCTATTCTAGGTGAGGAACTCTATCGATTCCAAGTTTCATCGAAAACCAAACATCACAAACTTTCGCATTTATAATATTAGTAGGATAGTAGTATGCGAATGTTTGGATGGATTGATGTTTGTTACTCAATCACGCCAGAAAGGCTGAACGGATCTGGGTGAAATTTGGCACAGAGATAGATATTAGTCTGGAATAGTACTTCAGCTACTTTTAATTCCGGAAAAATGTTCCCGTGAGATAGATATTTGTTTTTGTTTTTCAGAGCAATCGACATGTTTTTTTTGCATGGATGACATAGGCTACTTTTTATCGCCTACAGCTTTTACGCCTTTTATATTCATCACATTTTGATCAGGCCGTCTGTTACTCGTATCACAAATCAAAATTTCCACTTGAACAAAATCGCGGGCAACCGCTTGTTGTCTTATATAAATTTCACTGCCAGGGCTGGATTTAAGGAGATAATGGGGCAAAAAAAAACTTTAAAATCACTGGAACTCGATACATATGGGCATGCAAACCAACAGCGAAAGCTAGCAGTATGTATCTTACAAGACGAACATGTACATTTATTTTACAAGGGTGGTTTTGCCCAGAAGACTTTCCTTTACGCTGAATTTTATGACTGTTTGTTTAGGTACCATTGTTAAATATCTTGTTTGCAAGAGGTCTTGACAAACCGCGGAAGATTTATTTATTTTATTTTTATTTATTTATTTGGGAAGATAAACAATGCATTATACTATAGGTAAACAGTTCTTCTTGTCGTGTCACTGATCCTTTCTTGGTCATCCTGTATTAGGTCAGTGACCAGGTCACTGAAAAGGGCCTATGACAGTCGATGAAAGAATCAGTGTAGTGAAAGGATTAAAGTGCGCCTCTTAGAGGCTCCTTTCGTGCACATGCCACATGTCTTCGCATTTTTTGGTTTTAGAACTTGCCGGTATCCTCACGATGTTTTCGTTCACCGTTTGGGAGCACTAGCATAGAAACATATGAAATGTATGACCCAAAACATCATCCAGAAATTGGTAGAAACAAATGTGCATTTTGAAGGAATGTTAGTTACTACTAACACTCCTTATATCCCTGCACACAAGCACCTACCCACTATATAAGTAGGTAGGTCCCTGTGTATAGAAATATTTTATTTATACATAGGAATCTGCAGTCCGCTCCTGTCCCCAATAGCAACGAGTAGTACATATACACGGCTTGTCCCGTCCCATTGTCCCAGAGCATAAACCCGGAAATGCGGCCAACTGACCTGCCTTACAGAAGATTCATCTCAGTAATAATGGGCATCTTACATGACTCCCGCGATTTATGTGCCATCCTATACGTAGATAGTAGTTATATATTCAATCGACCTTTACAACTAGGATGGTTTATTGGAAATTCTACAAGAATATTGGAGTTGAGTTATTGGAACGGCACTGTAAAGTATTTTAGTTAGACGCATGAGAAACTTTAAAACGATACCTAAATGTTCGTTATTTTTGTCTAAATTTTAAGAAATCAGATATTATTATTAAAGGAGTTTCAAAAAAATATTCGATTTTGACAGCTCATCATTTCAGCCGTTCGACGTCCACTGCTGAACATGGCCTCCCCCACAGACAGAGCAAATTCCTTATCATGTGGAGGGATTTGCCCATACCACGACGCTAGGCATGCGGGTTGGCGAGCGCAGTTAGAGCTGTCGTTGTTAAAATGAGGGACGCTGCTGCCCATCCCCTAGCTTTTTACCCTTAGTCGCCTCTTACGACATCCGCGGATAGGTAGATATGGAGGGGCCTATTCTTCAGCCGGGAACACCACGGCAACAATTTTGACAGCTGTTGCGATGAAATTACTTTGAATCCGATTTTACATAATTAACCTGTTTGTTTAAATACCATTTTTTTAATACACTTGCTTTGTTTCAATTCTCTTTATTTGTGCTAATAATCTTGCTTGTGTAAATTGGTAGTCTTACTTTTGTTAAAATACTCATGCTTTGTTTAAATACGTTTGCTTTAGTTAAATACCCTTAATGTGTTTAAATGCTCTTGCACTTGCTTAAATACTCTTGTTTTGTTTAAATACACTTGGTTTCTTTAAATACTTTTGCGTTCAAGTGGTACAGATTAAAGTTTTCAACAACTAAAACAGCCGGCGGGAATGGCTGTTTTTTGCCTCACGTAGCAGCATCCAGTCCTAATAGCATAACTGAGATTTATTTGATCCCGAGTACGTGACTCGGGAGAAACACCTGTGTGATTTTTATTTGGGTCAGTGCTGGGACGTCGATCGTATTGCCTCGTATTTGTTCTGTTCATTTTACTATAAACGAATTATTACTCTTACATAGGACCCCAGCTGCTTTTCTACAGGGTGGCCTTTGCTTTAACTACAGGTTCAACATACAGAACAGGGTAAAAGTAAAGCTTTTGCCTTTATTATATCGACCATTATATCTCACGAGTAAATGACCATTCAACACAAGAATATTATGATAAATAAATAAAAAAAAGCCCGTTTATTCTTTAACTAAAAAAATTCATTTAACAATTCATGCAATCTTAATTCTTATGTCTACTCATTTATAATGTTAAAATAATATTTTTATATTTAATATTTAATTAATTTAGATTATTACATACATTTAAAAAATAATATTAATTGTTCGCTGCACAAACTATAAATAGATGGTGTTATTTTCGTTCGAATCGGGGTGGTGCACCTTTGTATTTTCCGTTCTGAAAATTTGTGTGCGCTATAGTGCACTCAAACGGCGAACATTGCGAAAAACATTGAAATGAAATGAAATGAAATGAAATAAGTTTTATTTGACGAACACAGACAGAAGACAGGAAGAAACAAAACAATAGGTTAAAAATAGGAAAACAAAAAACAGGACAGCAACATAAAAGTTTGTGACATTGTGAGAAAACCGGATAATAAAGACGACCAAGTAAGAATTAGTTACACGACAAGCAAGAAGGCATCAGGTTAAATAATTGTGCCCTGAAAACAGATTTGCACCTGATGCTTTTGTTTAAAATAAATGAATATTTTAGACACAAACTCAATGAAGCGTCTACCACGATTAAATGTTTTTGTAGCCTGTTTTATTCAAATTGGAAAGCCTTATCGTATGTCTGTTCTTATCGCCAGGCTGGCACATCATTAGTGGGGTCAGCTCAGGCTAGGTTTGTTAATTAAATGCGATTTTTATCAAAACCACTTAGCAGTAGGAACATGCTATCGTAAATCCGTAGGTTAGACTGGCTTGGAGCTTAGTGAAACCTTGTTTTCTAACCCCCGTATTTAAGGTTGAGTTTATTTGGCACTCCTATCACACTGAAATCAGATTGAAATTATTTTCATAATTTTCAGCTAGGTACCTATTTAATAAGGTGTTTGAAGAAAACCAAGTTTCTGAATCGCGTTTGTTAAGCGTTTGAGCCAACGTTTATTTTATTTATCTGTTTACATAATGTTTCACACATGCTTTTTTAAATATTTTGAACATGTAAGTTTTGCTGTGATTGCGAGGTTTTTCAATATTATGACTCGGATGGCTCGGACAACAGGTGCGATTACCATGGTACCAAATAACAAAGTAAATTCGATTATTTGGATTAGGTGGCATAATGGATTATTATTTACAAGGCAGCTCATGCTTTGAAATAACGATAGCCTCTCCTCCACAGGCCGCACTTCCATTAATTCCATTAAAGGTGTCAAATTCACGAGGTTCATTGGACGCCTGCCACGAGACACCGTAGGCGCCGCCACTGGGCAGTTACGTCATAGGTACGTCGTTGCCTATACGTGTGCAATGATTAAATAATTAATTAATAGGTTTTTATATATTTTAGGTTAAGGTATATATGGGTCCTAGAATATAGTTTTTAACATCTGTACTATTCTTAAGTTACCTGAAATAAAATTTATATTATTATTATTATTAATGTATCCGATACACACAAGAGTCACATTAGTCAGAGTCAGGGTATTAACTTTGTGTTATGTTACTAGTTAATTATAGTCTAACCTGAAGTTGTGGTGAACCTAACACTGGTGAATCTGACCTTTAGAAGATAATATATTTTCTTCAGTTGAATCTGACCGGATCTATTCTCATGCAAATTGCTGTCATTTCGTATGCGCTTTTTTTTTTACAGCACAGATTTTCATAATAAAACTGTTCAGGTTCATACATGCGGAGGCTGGTATCTGTTAATTCTCACTCCGATCTCTGATTACACGCTGGATAAGCATCTAAAGCTCTGGGTAATAGAGTTGGTAGTAAGCGAGCTCTTCAGGTATCCGATTTAAACTTTTTGCTTTAATAAGCGATAGGAAGATCTTAAATAGCACTCAGGGACGTTTTAGAAAAAGATGTCGAGAAAGATTTATTTCTCGAGATCTTTTTCTGAAACAAAAATTCTTCGTAAAATCAATGTCAAACTGAAAGTCAAATAAACTTTAGAATCGCTTTGAAACGTTGTGAATCTACGCGTGTTCCTCACAACCAAGCCCAGTGACTTATATCCTCATAAACCAAGCCTACGAGGTGTCTTATATCCTCTGAGATCTGCTTACAAGAATGAAGAAAAATTTCATGAGTCAGAAATTCAATCGATTTTAATGAAATTGTACCTACGTCAACGCGTTATTTGCTATGCAATTCTGATAACAATCAAAAACCACAGAAAGCCCGGGCATTCGCAATATATTGGCTCAATTTCGTTTTCGATCTAGAAACGTTCACGTGAATTCTAAACCGCTGTCGATAATGAACGACGAGTGGCTCGGAAAAACAACACAATGCGCCTGGAAAAGCGACGTTTTAAAAACACATACAACGATTCGCGAGCATGCAAATTTTGCACGCAGCCTACGGTACTATGAAAATATGTCAGCCGTCCTATGTGTCAAAAAACATAACGGCCGGTGCTTAAATAATCATCATCATTTCACCGTGGTTTACTAAAATTGACAGTACCTACTCTTTGTTTGTTTTAATTTATCCGATCTCAAAGCAAAGGCTTCCGCGGAAGATGACCGCACGTTTTATATAACAACCGGCATGCGTTGAGTTTGAGTCTTTTTGTAACTAATCTTTGTACCTAAATTAAGATATAAATTAGATAAAAAAACACGTGGTTTGCTTGTGAGAATTGTGGTTGTGCCTACTGCACGTAAGTACGGTTTGAGTCGGTTTGCATAGATTGTTGGGTTAATTGGGGTTCAATGGTTCAATGGAATAGATTAGCGGAATAGTACTAGATATTTGTTTGTCTATTTATTATATCAGAGTCAAGTCACGCCTGAATTAATAAACCCCTTAAACCAAATTAAAAAAGTAAACCAAAGTAAGCAAATTTAATTTGAAAATATGTGGATACTATTTTTGGGGCCTGGCCTGGCTAGCTTAGCATATAACCGAGATCAAAGGTTTTGTTGTAGACGAGTTATCCGAAATCTGTCGGTTGAGGTTTGCTTGTAGCCGAATTGGAATGCCAATCAGCGGTTGCTGTCTCACTGTTGCAATAAATCAAAAATCTGTGTTGAATATTTTGTAGAGACGTTTCACAAAAACATTTTATCATTGAAAAAAAGGACTTCATTAATCAATGACGTAGCTGGTTTACTATTCAATTGCATTTAGAAGTGTTACAAAATTTGTTTATACTAATGTACGTAGTAATTACAGAAATTAATATATTTTACTAAATAACTCAGATCAGAGTATAACCTGAATTTGACATACCTACATAAAGCATGTAGGTACGTTCACCTAACTAAATCATAATGCGAATCTTAGAGCAATGAGTTTTCTATTGAAAGGTTATAATAACCTACTTTACAGCTTGTAGCACTTCAACTCGACCTCGATATGAAGGTTGAGTTGAAGTTATTTTTATTGGCATTCAAAGAGTCTCTATTATGATAAGGCTTGTAATAGCTAAATCTTGCATTTTACAACCGTGTTGATTGTACCGCTGACCTAGAGATGGTAGCAGGCAGTCGATGCTTGATTTAAATGATTTGCCGAGGACCATTTGTCTTTTTCACATTTTAATTAATATTATTATTAATGGCTTTAATGAATACCTGATTATTATTATTTTGAGCCTCACCTAGTTCGATCGGCATCTTTTTTTCACAAAATGTAGAAGATCTACATTTTGTGAAAAAAAGATCACCGAAAATGATAGGCACGCGCGTCGGTGCCGTGATTGTTACGTGATTCTTCAAGGCTTGATCGCGAGGAACAGGCGTAGCTTCACCTAGTTTTTAAGAAGTTTCAAAGTGTTCCTAGTGATTTTATTGAAATAAACACCTTTTGAATTTGACCTTCATCAGTGGATGTCCTAAGGCTGACAATGATGATGAGAATAATTAATTGAAATCTGCTTTCAAGCGGATCCATTTGCTAATAGATAGCAGCTTTGAATCTTGAGTAGATACATCCCACAAGAGACAAGGCGAGTTAATTGCTATGTGCACACGGTGAGACGCGGCGTAATGGCGTCCTGATTGAGCCCGCCGTGTGATGGATGGAGCCGTTTTATGGGGATTTGACTCCGAGGAAGCCAGGGTAAATGTTATGGAATAATCTGATAGATTGTGATGACTTTGGGACCATCAATTTTCTTTATAAGACCAGCCTTATTCTGAGCATGAATCGCACGAAATTTTATGATTCACTAGCTTGCGCCCACGGCTTCGCTTGCGTGGACCAATACTGTCTTGGCCATGACAGTTGCCAAAATTCACTGTCCGTACATAATTTGTCATTGTTGTGACGGGGATGCCCCTAGCGGTAGGTTTTTTTAAATAATTCATTTTTTATTTAAGTAGAGGTATCGTTTAAATATTTTTTTTCTTGTTCTTAAAATTTGTATTTGCCCATTATGAGTGTTATGTTACTTTATATAAATTGGTTTTATTATCTACTAGCTTCCACCCGCGGCTTTGCTCGCGTGGTACTACATTAAAAGTAGCCTATACGCTATTCCAGACTATAATCTATCTCTGTTTAAAATTTCATCCAAATCCCTTCGGCCGTTTAGCCGTGATTGAACCACAAGCATCCAAACATCCTCACAAACTTTCGCATTTATAATATTAGTAGGACATATCTTACCTCTGTATAGAGCAGAGGATGTCAGTGGGTCGGAAGACGAGCGCGAAGGTGACGAGGTAGCACATGAGGATGCCGGCGAGCAGCACGTACGACAGCTCGCGCCCGCTCGCGCGCACCACCGGCGTGCCGCGGTGCCGGAACCACACGCCGCACACGAACCTGACACAGACACAAGCACAGCTGAACAGGCAGCTAGAAGGAGAGATGTTGTGCACCACAGATGGTAATGCAGTTTAGGAGTCAAATTCTAGTGTCTACATCGAGATACTGGTTCAAATTCTGGTCTTGCAATAATGGATTCTTCATGCGGCGCAAACGGAAAACACCGCGAGGAAACCGGCATGTCCTAGAAACGAAAAAATCCAAGACATGTGACATGTACACTAAAGGAGGAGGAGGATTTGCATGACCTCATTCCTCCCTCCCCCTTCCACTACCGGACAAGCAGACGCACAGGTAATTACCACCCTTACCTGGTCGACATACCACAGTGTCGAACCAAACGTTTCTGCTCCACCTTTATTATAAGCACTGGCAAAGAGTGGAACGATCTGCCAGCGTCTGTTTTCCCGGATGAGTACAATCTAGGAGTCTTCAAATCTAGAGTGAATAAGTTCCTTCTGGTAAAGCGTGCTCCATCTTAGGCCACATCTCACTTGCAAAAGTGAGATGGTGATCAAACGCCTAACCATCTCCAATTTAAAAAAAAAAGCCTCTACGTGGTGCACTTTAATCCCTTCACCACACAGATGCCCACCGACGGTCTTAAGCCCTTTTCACGGCCGCAATACCTCGACCTGGTCACTGGCCTAATACAGGATGACCATGAAAGAATCAGTGACATGACAAGAAAGCAAGCCCCGTAACGCCACAAGTAGATGTACTTACACAGTGAGCAGAATGCCGAGCGAGGAGAAGGCCATGGCGCCGATGGCCCAGTAGGAGTCGGGGCGCAGGTAAGCAGGTGTACTCACGCGGTGAGCAGGATGCCGAGCGAGGAGAAGGCCATGGCGCCGATGGCCCAGTAGGAGTCGGGCGCAGGTAAGCAGGTGTACTCACGCGGTGAGCAGGATGCCGAGCGAGGAGAAGGCCATGGCGCCGATGGCCCAGTAGGAGTCGGGCGCAGGTAAGCAGGTGTACTCACGCGGTGAGCAGGATGCCGAGCGAGGAGAAGGCCATGGCGCCTATGGCCCAGGCGGAGTCGGGGCGCAGGTAGGCCTCGGGGATGGCGCGGCAGTAGGTGCGCGAGGCGGCCGGCAGCGCGCCGCGCGGGCACTCCATGCACTGCGTCTCCACGAGCGGCGACCGGATCTCGTACTGCGTGCAGTTGAAGCAGTGCCAGCAGCAGCTCTCGCCCTCCACGTACTGCTTCGCCTGCCCGAGCTCGCACTCCGCGCTGCACACCGACTCCGGCGGCCGCGGAGACTCCCACTTGAACTGAATCTCTGTGGGTACACGAAGAAGGTTTATGTTTGCAGTTTGGCATCCAAAAGCTAAAGGTTCTCTGTTTGTTATTCAAACATTTAGGCTAAAACTTACCATCTAAGCTAAGTTGTAGCTCGCCATCCAGGTACTGGCCGACGTTGATCCACTCGTACGTTCCTCTGGACACCTGCTTGAAGTGCAGGATGTTGTAGCGCGCTGGGCCGTCACCGTTGCTGTCGAAGTGGAACCCATCTCCACTCAGACCTTGGGACCATGGGAGATTTGAATATTTATCGTTCATCAGGAAAGGCAAGCATATTAAATCTTATCTATAAATTTTATTAATTTTACTTCTGTTTTTTTTTAAATTTTAATTTATCATATCGTTACTGGTCAAACATGTTGAGTTACATATTAATTTTGTAATCCAGTGTAACATTAAAACAAATAAATTATATTCTAAACAAACTATGTAGATTAGATTGGCATGTCAAATTGTCCCTACCAGTGCTGTGTTCACCTATAATTGGCTATTGAATTTTTTTTTTTTTTTATACAACTGAGGTGGTAAACAAGCATGCGGCCCACCCGTTGGTAAGCGGTTACCGCAGCCTATGAGCGATTGCAATACCAGAGGCATCACGCACGCGTTGCCGACCCCGAACCCCCCCACCCCCAAAGAGCACTGGCAACCTTACTCACCGCAGGAACACAACACTATTTGAAAAAAATAATGTTATTTGGCTGCGATCTTCTGTAAGGCGGAGGTACCTCCCAGGCGGGCTGCTCCAATTTAGAACGAGAAAATCTCGCTGTGCCCTACCTCCTAATGAATATGTATCAGTCTTAGCCTACATAGTTAAGTTCCTAGTGAGTGTTTAATACATGTGCTGTTAGCGATCCTTATAAATAAATGATGATGATGAGTAATTTATTAGAATTTTATGAACCCACTCGAGAAATCAAAAGTTTTCCCAATAAATGGTTTAACTTTCTAACAAGAAACAGTTGGGAACTCTCCGGGCGCAAGACCTACTTGCTAATGTCCATCTCGTAGACAATCCGTGGCCAACTTCGGACAGCTTACTGTGGCTAGGTTATACGAGCTGATTCGTAATTTGTATGCTATCCCGAAAGAGAATAAAAAATCTCATTGACAATAAAGTTTGTTCTAAGGCTCGTATTCAGAGACAAGACTCAAGCATTGATCTGTACTTAAATCTCGATTTGAGTCAAGATTCTAATTCTTGAACAGTACTTATGTATAGATTCAATGATCACAGTTCACCTGAGTAAATGCTTATTCTGAAACGTCAATCAGACGAAATCGGTGCTTGAGTTTAGATTTGATTAGACATTAATGAAATGACATTTTCGTTCCGTTACACGTACTTTGATGCATATTTATACTTCACTTTATAGTTCTGTTCTATTTCCACCCTGGCTGTTTGAATTTCTGCGTAAAACGGATCGAAAATTATAAATAAATCAAAATGTAAACGAGAACATTTGAGTACAGATTTGAGACTCGATTCAGCAGAGAGTAGTTTAAGTACCGTTCTTGAATAAAAGTTATGTTCTTGAATAAAATAGAGTTCAGCTGATCTGTGATTAAAACTGTGCTTGAGTCGTGTCTCTGAATACGAGCCTTAGAGTAGGCAAGTTTGCGTGTGCTGCAGTAATAATCCATACTTATTATTATAAATGCAAAAGTAACTGTTTGTTTGTTTATTACCTTTTCAAGACTAAACGGCTGAACGGATCGTAATGAAATTTGGCAAGGAGATAGATTATATCCTGGGGAAGGATATTATAAATCACCTTTTATTTGAGATTGTGGGTATCAGTATCGTAATTTGAATGAATTTATCAAGTCTCTAAAGTTTCCTTAGCATAGTTGATCCAACATCCGGGGACCCGAGGCCCGTGTGATTGCTTCATAAATCTCCCTAATGTGCTCTTTGGCGCGACCTTCACAAGTTTGCCAAACACCAATGTGTCAATAGCGTGAGTGATGGACACCAATTTTAGGGGATTGTGCCATAATCACAGCTATATATTCTGTTGTTATGCCCGTGGCCGGGCTTACGACCTTCAAATATATGTTACAATATCATCATCATCATCAACAACATGTAGAAGTCCACTGCTGGACATAGGCCTCCCCCAAAGAGTTCCACGACTAACGATCTTGAGCCCTTTCCATCCACCGACTTCCCGCAACCTTTATAATGACATCGGTCCATCGGGTGGGGGGCCTTCCAACACTGGAGTTGTGTTGTCGATATGTAACATAAGTTAGAATAAATAGCTGGCCCAAAACTTTGTCCGCGTGTTCAATTATGTTCCTACATTGACTCTTGTCACTTCGTACACTTAAGGTCTTGATTTTCCAACTCCGTGTTACGTAATTACGGGAGCCTCACACTCTGCTAGCACTTCCGTATTCATTTCAAAATTGATTTTCTCCTTAAAATGAACTTTGAAACCTTGGCAAATACTGTTAATTATTATCTGTTGTCCAGTGCGGGAATCGAACCCACGACCTCTAGCCCATAAAGTTACTACCAACTGAGCTATGAGGCCTGTCTTGTTGACACAGATAAGAAAATAGTTACTTAGGACCTAAGCAAAGCGGAGATTTTTCTTCTGACTTGGTTGCTGAAAACTAGACTGAAAAAAAAAATGTTGCCGACGCGGTAGGAAGTAGATTACAAGATCACTTACCAGTGAAGTTGACCTTCCGAAGGTACCTCAGCAGGTCAGCCCCGCTGGCTGGCCTCATGGCCTCGCACAAGCCAGCCCTGCCGCCGCACACCGCCGCGTGCATGTCTCTGTGGACAATAAAAGGTCAAAATCTCATAGAAATCAGATAAACCGGATGCAAGGAGGTAGGAGGAGGTAGGGCACAGCGAGATTTTCTCGTTCTGAATTGGAGCAGCCCGCCTGGGGAGGTACCTCAACCTTACAGAAGATCGCAGCCAAATAACATTATTTGTTTCAAATAGTGTTGTGTTCCTGCGATGAGTAAGGTTGCCAGAGCTCTTTAGGGGGGGAGGGGGTTCGGGGTCGGGTGAGTCGTGATGCCTCTGGCATTGCAAGCGCTCATAGGCTACGGTAACCGCTTACCAACAGGTGGGCCGTATGGTTGTTTGCCATCTCAGTTGTATAAAAAAAAAAAAAATGCAAGTACATACATCAATCGACCTGATCTCAGATATATTGCTTACTAGCTTCCACCCACGGCTTTGCTTGCGTGGTACCTACATAAAAAGTAGCCTATTTGCTATTCTAGGTAAAGAACTCTTTATATGCCAAGATTCAAAGAAATCGGTTGAGCCGTTACGTCACGCCGTTATTCTTTACCTAGAATAGCATAGAGGCTACTTTTTACTTAGGTATCATACAGGCGAAGCCGCGGGCATAAGCTAGTGGTAAAAATTTCAAAGTTGAGTTCGATTGCCTACAGTTAGAATTAAATCAAACCCCGTTGCATCATCAGTTCAGCCGTACGACGTCCACTGCTGAACATGGCCTCCCCCACAGACAGAGCGAATTTCTTATCATGTGGGGGGATTTGCCCATACTCACCACGCTGGGCATGCGGGTTGGCGAGCGCAGTTAGAGCTATCGTTGTTAAAATGAGGGACGCTGCTGCCCATCCCCTAGCTTTTTTCCCTTAGTCGCCTCTTACGACATTCGCCAATGTCGGGGCCACCACGGCTATACCCCGTTGTATATCCACGCTTATTTAATGGAAAAGTACCACTGAAAAGAAAACATGTAACTCCCGCAACTTCACCGGAATCCGTACAACGGCGCTTTTTCGAAATCAAAGGCTTTCTTCCTACTTTGTGTCAACAAACACTGGATTTGGCTTTCGGGATTTCTGCTTTATTCAGGGTTTTAAAATAGCATTATAACGAACGTTACTGAACATTGAATAAAAGTTTCAGCAACTCAGCAATTATTTGTAAATTGAACTTTAACATCGTGGATATTGCTGGGACTTATTACCTTAATTGCTACTCCTTTCATCTATGGTGAGCAACGGGAACGGACCTAAGTTTTATAAAACTAGCTTCCCACGGCTTCGCTCTTGTGATACCTACATAAAAAGTAGCCTATATAGGTAAAAAAATATTTATATTCCAAGTTTCAACACCATCGGTTGAGCCTTTACGGCCGGCGGCGTGAATGAATAACAAACATCCTCACAAACTTTCGTATTTACACTAGGTAATAGTAGGATTTGAGTCCCTATATTCTAAGACCAGATAATTCACGAATATTATATATATATATATTTATATATTCCGGACATATCACACACGGTCAACTGATCCCAAACTAGGCATAGCCTGTACTATGGGTACCAGAGACTGATATACATAATACTTAGATAAATATTTAACACCCAGACACAGAACAAACATCTGTGTTTATCACACAAATGTTTGTCCAGTGCGGAAATCGAACCCGCGACATCTAGCGCAGAAGGCAGAGTTACTACCAACTGAGCTATGAGGCGATGTGAGGAGAATATTGGTTCGCGCATTATTGCGCTGTAAATTATGATGTGTATTATCAACACGTGTTCATATTTTAAAAGAGAACACTTTGTTTTTGGTGCTTCGGCGGAAAATATAGTCCAGAAGCTCAACTAGATGAGTTAAAATATGCGCTTTAATATGCCTTTTTAGGAGCATAATAAAAAAAATTCTTAATTAAAAAAAAAACAGTTCCTTCGTTGTCAACTCTAGAACTCCCCAGGAGTTATCAGTTCTACGAGCCAAAGACACTCCCATCGCCACTTCAAGTTACTAAGCCTGTGAGAGCTAAATGTCGATAAAGGTCCACAACAAAGTATCGGACACGTAACGGACACTACTGTGCTCACTAGAACGTATAAATTCTCTTCGTGAATTCGCTGTCTGTCCGGTCATGACACGCAACGGTGTTGGTCGGTGACGGAACGTTCTAGTGGGCATTGTTTCATATTAATTTATACCACGATAATTTAAATTTTACGATCTCGGTGGCGTATCTGGCGCGTGCCCGTTGACGCAAGGGGTTCGATTTCCGCTGCGGGTTAAATGTTTGCATGAATATTTGTTCCGGATCTGGGTGTTGTTGTACCATGGTAGTCGTAGTTTCTAATAACCACACAGGGAATGATAGTGTGGGGTCAGGACCATGTATGATGACTGTTGGGTGTTATTTAATAATTATTTATTAAACAAAGACAAAATTTTTACATGTGCTGATACGGTTACGTTCATAGATAGAATGATCCATTGTAGGGGGTAAAATCCTTAAAGGGTAGTGAAAAGTATTATACGCTAAGAAAAGAACGATGCTTGGCAAAGGGGTCAGAGTTGAATGCAGCGAATGGAAGCCTATTGAAAGGAACCAAGCAACCAGGTCGTGTTCAAAATGCAGGCTTTTGAGAAAGAGTGTGTAGAGTAGCGTATTTTACTTGCCTTTTGAAGGGGAATACAAAGAATGCTTGTTTGAATTAAATAAGTGTAATAATAATAATAAACTAATAAAAAAATTCCGAGTGAAATAATTGAAGTAAGGAAATTTCGAATTTTGATTATCATACTGTATACTGTCTCTTTGTGTCGTGGAATTTATTATGTGATGTCTCCGAGTTCAATCTGTACGGACAAAGAGTACACAGGACAAGACAAGTATTTCAGATTATTTTAACGTGAGATGAGGACTTATGATGATTTCGTAATGCGTTGAGGGACAAATTACTTCGTGGTTTAATGTCGGATGGTTAAGAATAGGGACCACTTAATCAGAAGCCGTCAAAGCCAAACCACTTTCCCCTTCTCATTCAAAACTAACATTCAATCTCACATTTTCAATTAACCTTTTGGGCATGTACAATTGTACATACCTGGTAATGTTTTATGTAACCGCACGCATCGGGCATATATTAAGGTCTGGATATATTATGTAAGTTTTCATCAGCATACGGCAAGCGCGTTATTTTACATTGGATTCCATCAAACTGATCCAAACCCATCTCAATCGGTTCAACTGGACGTCGTCCATACAAAATACGCTCCTATAGCTGTGTTCAAACGGCGTACAATACGTCACCTAAAATTTATTTTAATGTGATTTTTAGGAGCTTGCGATATTTTTGAGCTATATCGCATGTCAAACTCAAAATTGACTGTGTTTAGTAGAGGTAAGGTTTATTTTGAACCGAATTTAGTATGATATGTTTAGCACATATCGCATGCTGTTTGAATATTTGTTGTGTGCTAATAGTAAGGGTCAGGAATATGAAGGTATGTATCGCGTGAGTTTTTAGTTTTCATTTGTCTTGTGACGTACAGTTTCAGTTATTTAATGTAATCTATTTCATAATATTTTAGTGAAATGAACAAAATACCTATAATTTGTTGACATAAATCATTGTACGCCCGAAACGGACAAAATTTTGGTGCTCTAATTAAACCTCATTTATGGATACAGTTAAACAATAAAATTGTCTTATACTTATGATACGTTCTTCTATCCCACGGAATCATTAACCAAAAAACGAATTATTTTCAAGACATTTCTGGTTTGAACAGCCATGTCTCCTCATTCAAATGTCTGACACTTACAACATCCATCTCAATCCCAAACCACTTGAGCTCAATTCAAGATCTCGCACAGATCTGTGAATCCACTTACATATTTTATAGGCCGTACCTTTTTCTGTCAAGCCTCCATTGAGACCTGTCGCGACGTTTTACAAGATAGCGTCGAAACTTGAAGTTGACGAAAAGATCTTTTTGTGCGCTCTAGGTTTTCAGAGAATAGTTAATTATGTAGTCCGGATGTTTAGCCGTTTTTTCACTAAAGATGTTTGGCAGAAATATCATATTACAGCCGTGTTGCTTGTTTGTCGTGCTACTGATTCTTTTTTGGTCACCTGTATTAGGCCAGTGATTGAGGTATGACCGTCGGTGCAAGAATCAGTGTACTGGTAGTGTTAAGATTAGAGTGCGCCTCTTAAGGCTCCTTTTTTTTTTTTTTAATTATAAATATTCCGGACATATCACACACGGTCAACTGATCCCACACTAGGCATAGCCTGTACTATAGGTACCAGAGACAGTTATACATAATAGATGAATATTTAACACCCAGACACAGAACAAACATTTGCGTTAGTCACAAATGTTTGTCCAGTGCGGGAATCGAACCTTTCGTGCACATGTCACATGTCTTCGAATTTTTAAGTTCTAGGACATGCCAGTTTCCTCGCGATTTCTTTCGCCGTTTGAGAGCACGTTAATTGAATGGCGAGGACACTACCACCACTCCACCAGTGCTCTCAGATAGATTATGTAATCAAAAGTACATTTAATTTTTTGTTCACAAATTGCAAACTCATTTCAGAATAAACTTGGAATCAACACCACACTTTCGCTTACAAAACATCCAGCCATTCAAAAGCACGCAATCAGTGAAATGTACAAGCCTTTCGAGATCGTAGCAAGTCAAGAGTACAGAGACCATTGAGACTGCAATGATTGCTACGTCGAGCGCATGGCTAGTGGCTGGCGAAGGCCTATTGAGCCCCTCCATTGAAATGGGCTCGAGGAAAAAGTGGTTCGTCGTGTTGACTTTTTAGCTTTTAAGCTATTTGTGGAATCAGATATCGGTCGGATTGTATCATATTTACAGTTCAAATGGAGAACTGCCAGGAACAAGTAGCAATCTCTCAGTATTTACAGAATTACTTTAATATGGGACCACCCCGGGATTATTCTCTATACACCAGCGAAAGAATCATCAAAATCGGTTTACTATTGGCGGGAAATATCGAGTAACATAGACACAGAACAAAATACAGCCGACTTGAGGACCTCCTATTCGGAAGTCGGTTAAAAAGATACATTAGATACATTGACTAATAAAATAAAAAAAATATATATATTTTATTTCGGACGACTTGGATCCATAATTTGTTAGTAACATTATATAAAAGAACTTATAATTAGGGTTGTTAGTACTCAATGCTAAATAATCCTAAACATTTCAATAGATCACTCTCTTCACGAAACAGTGCCTTGTGGGAGAGGTCATCCTGCCAGCAATCGTTTGAAGGATGATCTTGGGGCTATCATGCACTCTGCGCATCAGGGATGTGGTCTTTTTACGGAGAATTGCAGCAAACCCATCCGTCTCGTATTCTGCAAACATCCCTGATGCACTGCACAAACGCGGCAGCCCCAACATCATCCTAAAAATATTGTTGTACTGGACACGCAGGGTCTCTAGCGATCGCCTAGTGTAGTTAACCCATAGATTCCCATAGATTAATGCATTTGACTCAATCTCTATACCATCATAAGAAACTATTAATTATGTATGACTCTCCAGTCTTCAATTAAAAGTTACAATATAACTACAATTATTATTGAGCCGTATTTGCTTATATACGAGTACTCATGTCTTTTTGGGGAACACAGACGAGCTATGAATAGTTCTAGTAGCAGAGAAGTTTTTATACTCGTGTCCAATATTGTACTTGACCAGAGATTTCGCATTTCTACTTACAGGTAAGTTTACCTTTTATTTGATAATGTCCTATTAAAAGGTAATGGCTCTACAGACCCTCTCTACAATTCCTTTACAATACAAAGACTGATCTCAAACTCGGAAGTTAATCTCCTGTAAGTACGGTCGATCTCGACCGGTGCGTAGCACATGTTCACGTATTCGAGGATCGCAAAACACACGTCAGTTGTCGTCTCGTCATCAATCAGCCTGTCGAAGTGCCAGGCCCAAGGTTTTTCGGCGAGCGACGACGACGTGTGGATTTGTCGGGTAGAGTTGTGCGGGTTTGTGATTTGTCAGGTTTTGTTGAGGCAAAACAGGTTTGTAAACCAGAACAGGGTAAAGGCTCTTCATACATTACGATACTCGCAAGAGACGAAACTTCAGTCGCATGCCAATAGAATACATGTTCGCTACATCGAGGTTCGTACATACTACTAAAAACAAAGGAAATTGTATCATTTGCAGTACACACCGTTAGGACGTTTTTAATTATTTCGTGTGATTCCAGTGACAAAGAAGCACTTGCAGTGTATCTTTGAAAGGAAATAAACAATTTAAAACTATACACACGGACATTTTTATATTTCTTGAACAAATTTAATATTCAACTGCTGTTCCATTTTGCAGATGTTTGTAGGAAAGTCGATACGCCAGGAGACCGATATGATGTGTAGAGAACTTACGCGTAGGATACTGGTAGCGAAGTGTGCGAATCACCATACATATGATTGTGAGATACCTACTCCTCGGCAACTCATCTGCGAGAATCGCGTAGGATACTAGTCGTCTGTAAGTATCGTAATGTTAGAAGGGCCTAAGGGATTGTAGAAAGTTACTGCATAAAGTGCGGCATTCTTGGCGTGTTTCGCTGTTTGTTTTTGTTAGGAAGAAAATTGAATTCTGTAACGTAAAGAAAATACTGAGTAAGCATTCTAGTCTTTACGAGGCTGTATTGCATATCCCAAAACGTGGTAATTGGCAACCTTTTCTGCACGATGAAGGCTACATATAGCGGACATGGCTTAAATAATAGTAAACGACCTCGTATCGTCCCTATAATCAAATCCCATGTAAATTAAGTGGCTGGGCCATTTCAATTAGTGGGTCTTACGGTCCAAGGGTATGAACTAGACACAGAGATAACAATCGCCAGTGAATCAACCAGTGTATTTTAAATGCAACAACCAACAGTCACATACATAGTCCTGACCCCACACTAGGATTCCTTTGTCGTGGGTATCAGGAACTACGAGTACCATAGTACCACAACACCCAGACCTGGAACAATTTTTTGCTGATGCACTGTTGTTGCAAATAAATACATTTTCATTTTCTATAATATGTAAGTAGGTACTAATGTATGGAAAGAGAAGAACACGTTTTTGTTGGATCTAAAGTTCGTAATTTGTGAGTACCGACATACATAGTGTGCCTGAGTGTACATAGTGTGTCTGAAAGAAACAGTCGATAAACTGAAGAAACAGCTTGTCCAACACACAAGCTGGTTGCTAAACTAAGCTGACTTAGCTTAGTTTTGTAAACTAAGGTGAGTCACAGAGCCACAGAGAGAGATAATTAAAATTGCAACACTGATTTGCCAGTACACTGTGGCCAGCCTCGGGTCCCAAGGCGCGAAGTATAGAATTAATTTAATTGTATTGTCCCAAGTTATAATCTGCCGCCGGTCTTAAATTATGTAATGTGCTTTTAGTTGTAAATCGGATTATTTTGATCGTTGTGGAAGTAAATTATTAATTTGTATCGTCTAACAGAAAATTAGAGTGCTGAAATAGATTAGAGTCGAGTGGGATGTAGGAACTGGTTGCCAAGCAACTTTACAGCGAGATACAGTATGGCCGGCGGATCTAGACCGGTGTTAAGTTCGTTCGCAACACTGCGCAGTAGTCACTTTTTTTGTCTAACTCTCTGTTAAACTATTTTTGTCTCGCCTGTACCTGCGCACAATTTCCGAAAGCGCAACTTCAGACCGGTCTAGATCCGCCGGCCGTACTGTATTCTTGTTCGGGGTCGGTAACGCGTGCTTGATGCCTCTGGCATTGCAAGCGTTCATAAACACGGGCCATAAGCTTAATTGCCACCTAATGACGTAAAAAAAATCATTATGGTTTGCTTATTTCATTTCCAGAAAAAACTACCTACGTAATGTTCTTTGCACTAAGAGGTTTATTTCAGTGCCACTACAGAATCAATGTTGTGCCACGGCAAATAACCTTTCATTATACACGTACTCGTTGATGTCCGAGCGTGGGCAGACCTCTAAAGCACTTTAAGGCTACTTGACGGTAAAAAGCCTTAGACGTACGAGTATTTTTGTAGACGATATAATTTCGTGTACCTAGGTGGTGAGTGTTAGCTTAATCGTGGCAAGGGGAATTTTGACGGGATGTTTTGACAAAAAAATATCAAAGAGCAATTGCCGTGAAAATAATGAAAGTCTGATAAAGCAAACCTAATACTAATTATATCTAAGAATGCCTATAATGGCGTTATTCTTATTAATCCTTTTACGAAACCTGAGGAACATTTTACAACCTTTTAATACAAATATTAAAATGTATAACTTAGAGCCCCGAAAACACTAGGGGACATTTTGTCACGCAACATGACGCGCAACACTTAATCTACGTGACGCTGCAAGTTTACACAGTGTCCCGCAATATGCCCCGCAACATTTTACGTGACGCGGGACATGTTGCTTGCTCCGTAAAAATTCCGCAACATTGTTCCCGAGAAATGTCTTGTTCGTGTTGAGCGACATGTCGCTCCATTTGTCCCCAAGGATTTACGTAAACAATCAAGTTCTGCAACAAACATTACATTACACATTACATACCTACACATTAAATTATAGTTACTACGACTGTAGTTTAATTTCTCACACGTGGAAATGATTTCTTCATTACCTATTGAACTCTTCTTACTGAAAAAAAGCATATCTTCCACGTGGCTACCCGTTCAAGCTGACATAAGATAACCCATAATTTTGTAACCGCCTAGACCCCTGGTTTTATAGCGGGGTAACTGGCAGGTACCCGGGCATCCAATAAGGGAGAGTTAAGTAGGGCCCGACTTCGCCCCATTATTCCATGATTTAGGCAGCCAGGGACCGTACGCGGGAAAGGAAAGGGGGACCAAGGTGGTTTACGCGGTAGTCCTTTATCTAGCACTGGATTTATTCAGGCTGATGATGATGAGGTAGTTAGGCCTTAGTGCATCTATTTTAAATGATTTATACAGGGTCTGGTGAAATTTAGTTTTTTCTTTACTCACTTACAAGACGCTGTAGTGCTTGGGACATGATTAAGATGGAGTAGGCTTTGCCCAGTATATATACCATCCTCTCGGCCTAGTGAACATTGTCTACAGGAAAGACTGGCCAATACGTGTGGAGCCGTATTTCCTCACGATGTACCTCCCACTAGGCCAACACGGCTACACTGTGGTATTAAAAAGGTCAAAACATTACAGATCTAATCAGACACATTGAAAGAGATGATTTAGAATAACATCTTATAACCGGGTTTTGCAAATATTGTACAGAATTCATACCCAATACAAACTCGAGAAGCTGAACCTCAGTTTTTCTTGAAACTCTTGCGATCATATGTAAAAAAATCCCCTAAGTATTTTCTGATCGTGCAGTTCTCTAGCCATGTCATTCTCCTGAACTTTTCCCCCCGATCCTTTATGTAAAAAAATCCACTTAGTATTTTCTGATCGTGCAGTTCTCTAGCCATGTCATTCTCCTGACCTTTTCCCCCGATCCTTAATGTAAAAAATCCTCTAAGTATTTTCTGATCGTGCAGTTCTCTAGCCATGTCATTTTCCTGACATTTTCCCCCCGATCCTTAATGTAAAAAAATCCCCTAAGTATTTTCTGATCGTGCAGTTGTCTAGCCATGTCATTCTCCTGACGTTTCACCCCGATCCTTAATGTAAAAAAATCCCCTAAGTATTTTCTGATCGTGCAGTTCTCTAGTCATGTCATTCTCCTGACCTTTTCCCCCCGATCACTAATCCTAAGGATCAACTTGCTCAGGCCCTGGGAGCATCAACTTGCTCAAACAAATCTTGACTTGTAACGGAAGTAATGGGCGGTCCCGCCGGCCCTAGGGCGGCGTCCCACCAAATCAGTTAGTTATTAGTTTTCATAAACCAACATTTTTTGCTCTTTGTATTTTACGGGTCAGGGGAAAGGCAGTGTGAGGGTTAAAAATATTATTTCTATTTTCGGCTGCTCGAAGGGCCAATCAACACTAGCTGATATGAGTGTAGCGGTTATGAAAAACACAATAGAATAGAGAGCCCGTTTGGTTGGATTCTAGTGATTGATTTTACACCATCTCCTGCCATCTTATCTTTGTGCCATATTGAACACGAAATTTATTGGATTGATACCTTGTACGTGTGATTTTCAAGGATTATAATGGGATTATTATGAAAATCGAACCAGCACCTGTTAATCTGCCGGCTCCTTGCCATTGCCATTCAGAGTAGCGAGTCCGAATTTAAATGAGCCGTCTCACTAGTCACCGGTGAGTAGTAAAAAAACAAATAGCTTGCTGGTTTTCGTATGATGTCAGAAAATAACAGTGAATGGTTTTTTACGGCTGCTATTAAAAACATCGTTCTATTATTGACGAACTCAGTGGCGTTGCGGGCAAGTTCCCGTCTGAGACGTAAGGGTTAAGTCCTCGTAGTTGCTGATACCCACGACACAGGGAATCGTAGTGTGGGGTCAGGACTATGTAAGTATTTTACTGTTGTGTGTTATTTATTTATTAGAAAACCCTGGCTGGAACCCGTCTGCGTACATAAAGTGTCTGGATTGATAATTTGCGCATCCCGCCGCGAGATAAACTCTAACAGCTCTTTATGCAATATAGCTGTGTATCTCTGCTGTATATCTGGTGAAGCTATAGCTTACCTTATAGAATAAGCGAAGGCCATCACAGCATCGCTTACGAACTGCAGCTGTCTCTCGAACTCCGTATTGTTCAAGCTCAGCTCCTCGAAGCCGGAGCAGTACTTGTCGTAGTTCCCGTTGTAAGGCGTCCGGGGGCTGCCCTGGTAGCGGCACTGGAAGTGATCTTCCCAGAATTCTGGTGGAAACACGGAAATTCAGTAAATCGTTTATTAATTTTTGACAAAACACGAATTACATAAAAAGAGTACCTATAAGTTACTCTCTTTCAATATCTGCGCTATTTGGACTCCATAAATCAATAATCAATTTAACTCACTACTTAATTCTTCATATCAGCCGTAGGATGACATAAGTACGCGCGTAGTATGACTAATACCCATCTAGGACGCACCTAGCGATACATTCTGTCACTAGTTGCTACGTGCAGCCTAAGGAGTTAGTAAGACATAAACAGAAGGGTAAGTGCAGACGAGGATAGCAAGTATATTTCAGAATAACATTATTTGGAATGAAATAGGCTTTAGAATACACGTGCGCTTCTTTAGGGCTGTTATGAAACTCCAGTGAATTATAATTTATAACCGACAATAAGAGAGAAATATCTCTTAATCTACATTCCCGTTATTCAACAACTTCTTATAAAACAGTGAAAATTCGATGGAAAATTAGTTTGATAGAGACTTAACTTATATTTCTTGAAATTGTGTCAATTTTCGTACGCACAAACCGTTGTAGATGAATCTTTTGATTAAATTTTCTAGAACTTAAGTAATTTTCGAGTTTGCTCAGTAATTTAGATTGCGAGTGTTTTGTTACCAACTAATTCTAAGTAAGCGTAAATGTTGCTAGTAAATCTAACGCAAATGTTGCTAGTAAATCTAACGTAAATGACACCTAATTTGAAGTGAAGCTTTTGCTTTCTGAATAAGTACGGGATGTAAATATACTGAGTTATAAAGTAGGAACAGCATTTACAATTAGAAGAAAAGACAATTATTAAATAGGCAATTAGACAACTAGACATCCTCTCAGATCTCCAGGCGATAAGGTGTCTAAGGGAGACAGTCAGTCTAGGCACGTCCAAATAATTTCCCACATTTTGCATTATTGAGTGTTCCACACGTGACGTACATCACTTTTCAAACCGGAACACAGAATTGGCAGCATTGGTGCCAATTGCGGGTGGTAGAATTTAAAGGCTTAGTTTCCCAGGCGGAATCTTTTTTTTTTTTTTTTATTGGAGATGGTTAGGCGTTTGACCACCATCTCACTTTTGAAAGTGAGATGTGGCCTAAGATGGAGCACGCTTTACCAGAAGGAACTTATTCACTCTAGATTTGAAGATTGAAGATTTGAATCTGTACAAAGATCGCTTCTGCTTCAAATTGTCCATGCAGTAATATAATTTAGGCAGCTGGTATTTACAAAGCCATGCACTTTCGAGCACAAAGGCTCAAGACTGTATATGTGACTTTTGGGTGTTATTATAGCTCAGCCTGCTTACTTGTGACCGAGAAAGAACACTACTCGCGATTTGACTACTCACCAACAAACCAAGGGTTCCTCTTATTGTTCTTCACGTTCAGTCCCAGAAAGTACTCCTGGAAGCCCCTCACATCATTGGCCTGGGGCTGGACGCTGATGGTGCCTTCCACAGCTCTTTCGTTCCCCTCGGAGACCAGGGACCTGGCGCTCCAGCCGTCGGAGCCGACCCAGCTAAAGAGGGAGGTGGCGTTGCCTCGCTCAACTGCGCGCATCACGCCAGCCACTTCTTGGTCTGAGGCGAAGATGATTGCTCCTGAGAAAAAATAATTTTTAAACACTATGAATCATATTTCACTAAAAACGGGATATTTACCACGATGATTGTAGGTAAGTTTATTTTTATAACAATGAGATTACAAGAATGTATTTCGAATACAAAAATTACTATGGCTAAAATAATGTATGCATTCCTCTTATTAGTCAGTATCCCAGTCATAAGAAAAGCCATACTTATTAATGTTGATAGATTTTGGAGAGCCATACTCACGGAAACCCTACTAAATTAAACAAAAAAAAAGACAATTTTAACTTAATATTTGAAATTACCATAGTGCTTATTCTCATTGTTACACAGTAAGATATGATTACGTAATAAAAAAAATCAGTCTAGTCGACTGTCGAAAAAAAAAAACCGGAAAGAATATAACAAACAATCATTTTAATATTTTGAATTAGGAACTAAAGGTTGTATGACTTTCTATTTTTTTTTCATAAAATTACATTTTATAACTTGGTTATCTATCAACCAAGCTCAGGACTTTTGGGCGGGAACTTGCGAAGTGATGTTGTGCTCTCAATTTATTTTACAAAACTAGTGTTAAATTGAATAATATTGTGTGAATAAAGTGGTGTTTTGCGTAATATTGTTTGAGTAAACCGCACAAGTGAAGTGAAATGAAATGATTACGTGTATCGTCATTTTTCGAGTTGGCGCCAATAGGTCCCTCCAGGTTTTAATAAAATAGCCACCATTATATCTTACTAAACTTGACTTGAAAACTGAACTTGACTTCACTTGACGGTGACTTGACGATGATAAACGAAAGAAAATGAAGAAAGATAAACAAATTAACACTAATAAATACACGTAAGACTTGGTAAGGCCTAGATGCCATAGCCAGCCCGAAAGGGAAGAACATTAAAAAATAAAAACAATCAACCAAGCTCATTACATATTGTTATTCATAAAAAAGTTTGTACAGCGTACCTAAGTATCTATGTGAGTACCTATGTACCGGCAATAATATATTAATCCTACGAATTCCGTTGACTTTCAGAGGCAGAGCTAAAAGGGAATTCATTGATGCTGTCACTTTCTCCTGATAAAGCTAAGCGGATTACTGCTGATAAGCCGTCCAATCTCGAGGATTACACGTAAATTAGAAATGTTTGTTTATTTCGCGTTGGTACCTACTTCAACCGTGTAAGTAAACAATTTTGATACCAAATTGGATTTCACATTCTCGGGCCCTTTCAAGTTTTCTAGTGCTTCTATTCACGCTTGATTTTACAAAGGAGCTTTTACTTTCACCTCAGTGTGCTTTAATTTGGTAGGGACTTTTTGGCGGGAAATTTCAAAGTAATGTTGTGCTCTCAATTTATTTTACAAAAGTAGTGTTCTCTTTTTGTTAGTGTTTTTGGTGTGGGTACACCGTTTAGTTACCCACACACAATCTGTAGGTACACTGTTTAGTAGATGTATACTTTACATCGGCTGAATAGTGCTTAGACTTACATAAGTACATAGCGAGGTAGTATCTTAGGTATATCTTCATTGGTACATACGTCATTTTTTGAAAAGGCGGGAAGAGTGGTATACTTCCACTTTGCAAAGACCTCTCAAATGAAAAGCTTTTAGATAACCTTCCAGAGCAACGCGACTTTCGGCGATGGCGAAGCGCGACAATGGCACATTCTTTGTTACAATAAATAAAGCTCGTTTCACATCGCAAGTGCTTTCAAATGGTGAAAACAACCAGTTAGTTCTAGAACCAACAAAATTAACTTAGATTCTTTCGCCAAATTGATACGGGTTTTTCACAAGCTATTTTACAGGGTACCTATTTCAATCTGGTCATTTATCGCAGAGCATCCAAGAAAACTGATTTGAAATGGTTTAGGCTTGAGGTACGCTACAAATCTCAAGATTCATTATAACTTCTATATTACCTATATCAATATAGGTTCCTCTTTTATAATGTTGGTAGGTACCTATTTTAATTTTTGTTTAATTAGTGTTGTCTGTATTTTTTGTTGAATAAACTTTCTTTCATTCTTTTATAACGGACTTACCATAAAACTGGTATTTATTATTGTCTGTCGCGTTGCTTGGAACTTTGCCTTTATGCACAATAGAGCCTTAAGGTATGGTCAGCAAAAAGCAATCTTACAAAGAGGCACCTACAAATCTGCTGACGTAACGCTTGATTGGTTGGAGCAATGTCAACATTGTAGGGCTGATGCATGCAATTCATCATGATCAGCCTGTAGAAGTCCACTGCTGGACATAGGCCTCCCACAAAGAGTGCCATGACTGTCGGTTTTGAGCCCATGTCTTCCAGCAACCTTCACAATATCGTCGGTCCGTCGTTCGTGGTTGCCATTTGGGAACCTTTATTAGAAAAAGGTTGTCGGTTCTGCAAGCTATATGGCCTGCCCACTGCCACTTCAACTGCTAATTCTATGTAGGTGACCTTTGTTCTTCTTCGGATTTCTCATTTCTGATTTTATCACGCAGTAAAACTCCGAGCATAGCCAGTGGCGGATTTGCAGTCTTGGCCGCTCTAGGCCCCAGGCCATGTGCCGCACTTTTCTGAGCACTCAACATTAGACTAGGTACATAATGAATTTACTTTATTTCCAACTTTATCTAAATCGAAATCAGAAATTTAATTAACTATAATAGCTACTAATTTGTAAATATATTCCGAGATGATGAGCTTTTCTGCGACAATTTCTAAAAATTTTTGGTCCCGAACTGCCGCCCCTAATATCTGGCCGCCCTAGGCCCGAGCCTACTGGGCCTTAGTAGTTAATTTTAACAGTGAGGTTATATAATCATTAATTTAGGTAGTAATCATTTCTGTGATTAACTACGAAATATATTAGTATTCGGAGCTATAACAAAGCCTACTATTGAAACCAACTAAAATTAGCGCTGGACCAGGCTAATTTAAAATTATTAAAATCGTAATGGTTTTTTATTTCCCTCAATAAAACTCCAATAAGTGACAATACCCGACATAGGCAGCCCTGGGGGTGGAGTGGCCATACACTGGCAACTTGCCCATCGAAGCCTTTTATATCCAAGAAAGCCTTGACTTTCTAGTGTTGAACGCATGACAAAATAGTCTTCGAATGATTTAGCCGCATCAGCTACAGTTACATCTTCTCCTCCAAATGAAACACGGAATTCAGAGACGTATATATTTTATACATGTAAAAAAAAATGTTTTTTATACACCTAAGGTTGCAAACAAGCATACGGCCCACCTGTTGGTAAGTGTTTACCGTGGCCTATGAACACTTGCAATACCAGAAGCATCACGCACGCGTCCCGCAGCGCCGCCCTAAAGTGCTCTGGCAACCGTACTTACAAACAATTTTATTTGGCCGCGATTTTCTGTAAGGCTTCTGTAAGATTTAAAGGGAGAAAATCTCGCCCACTCCCCTACCTTCCCCTTAAAGAATGCTTGAAAAGAAGATGCTTGAGGAGTTAAAAGAGTAATCAAATGGCCCGCGTAGGAACATTTTAAGTACCTCTGTGAGAGAAACAAAAGCTTGTTTCCAATCCTAATAATCAAATATCCGAAACTCCAATCTGGCCTCAACAGGGTGGGTGCGGACGCGCATTGGCGTGGTAAAGGCCAATCACCGCCACCCTACGGATCCAATTTCTGTAACCACTTCAGCGAAAAATTGTCTCGCAGAACAGCTGCGTATCGGCCGCGCCAGCCGCTATTTGTCACTGTGTTCTGAACTGATAAATAATAGCCGAATTTTCCTGCCCTGCGCGCCTTGGTAATGGTTTTGCTGATCTCAGATTGTGAACATGTTATTTAGGAAAGGGGATTGATAGGAACAATGGGTCTAACGATCCTGTTCGGGTTTGAACATGCAATCTGTCAAGCAAACTCTCAAGAATAACTAAATCCGTGATTGAAAGGCGTGGGATATTTCACCTTACATTTGAAAATGATCCTTACGTCGTCGTTTGAATAATGTTAATTTTGAGTTTGTCTTTTGAGGAGCTTGCGATATCGTTGAGCTATAAAGCACACCCTCAAATGTAAAACTCAAAATTGACTTTATTCAGTAGCGTTAATACTCTTTTTTATCAAATTTTATTTTAAATATCAAGGACATATCGCGTGCCGTTTGAACACGGCATAATTGTGTGGACTGTAGAAAGCAATGGGGAGAGCTGGAGCGTTGAACAACTTAGGCTAGTTGTCTTTTATCGTGCTTTTGTTCTATCATTTCTGTTTCTTGTATTTCGTGGGCAACCATTTTGTATAAATGCATTTCTTTTCAAATGTTTTTTATCAATCGTGGGTTCAGATCATCTAATGTTGCTTTTTCCTATTTTATTGCTCGAATGCGTGTG
Source organism: Anticlea derivata (assembly GCA_947579855.1). NCBI lineage: Eukaryota > Metazoa > Arthropoda > Insecta > Lepidoptera > Geometridae > Anticlea > Anticlea derivata. Next base: position 12,149,285 of record OX388269.1, read on the forward strand.
TTATACACACACATTCTTTCACATTTCAGAATGTCATGTACTAAAAAAGCATGTAGGTACTGTCAAAAGCTATGAACAAAACTCGAAAAACCTTTATTTACAGAAAGAAACTTAAAACTAATACAAGTTAATATTTACAAAATACACAAGAAACAGTTGAGCTATCTACAGACCGTTACAAACGATCTATAGATAGCTCAACTGATCCAGATCACTACCAGTCGGAATCGTCCCCAAGACGCTGGCGGAATTGCCACGCTGGATGGCAATTCCATGGCTAATTCGCTGGGCCAAATAAGAGCCAGTTGAAACTTAAATAAAATGATTTTAGTGATAGTGCTGGTCTAACCTCTGGCTCTAGGCTTTGTCAATAGCTTCTGCACGATGTCATCGTATGCCCTCGCATCTGCGACTCCTGAGTCCTTCACCAGCTTCTCCTTCACTGCGATGCAGATGCCGTTCTTCGCTAAGAGTGCTTCCAGCTCTTCGAAAGCCTGCGGATATAAAAATATTATTCAGTGAGCGTTAGGATTAGGTAAAAGCTGACGCATTTGACGAATACGACGAGGCTCATGATGCATGATGATGAGCACCAATAAAAGGAAAAGGCTCACGACCGTTCATCGTAGCGCTCTTTGGTAGTTGACTAGGGCCGATGATGATGATTGATGAACAGGCGTAGCTTCTCCTCACATAAAAGACGTTTCAAAGTGATCCTATTGATTTTATTGAAATAAACACCTTTTGATTTGATTTGATTTGTTATTTTATTACTTCTTGTATGTTTCAGGATGTTTTTATACAAAAATTACTTTGTCAATAGAATCATGAATAAAGTAACATGGCGCCTTTGAGCAATGAATGAAAGGACGAACTCCTCTTTAGGAACAGTTTCCTAATTTCTAACAGCTAAGTAAAAATACCTTGAGATATATTAAATTTAGGACCGAACTTTGAGGGCCTTCAAAGAAATTTGAACGCTCACTGAGTTAGCGGAAACTTTGGAGTAATTGCAAGTTTCTACAGAAATATCGAAGTACTTGCTTAATGCGAACAAGGAGTTGGACCATGGCTTATTAGATACCTACATTTTAAATTGTTAACGTCTGTTGGAGATGCCTATAAAATAAATAAATAAATATTCCGGACATATCACACACGGTCAACTGATCCCAAACTAGGCATAGCCTTATAGGATCACTTTGTTATCCGTCTGCGTCTGTCTGTCTGTCAAGACTTTTTCCCAGATACGGCTAAAGGTACCAACTTGAAACTCTATACCAATTATTAGGGTCCGTGAGCTTAAAAGGAATGGCAAGGAATCTCTAACTTTTGTATGGAAATGGTTTTTGCCATTTTTCAAATACCTCTAAGGTACTTCCGGTTACCTCACAATTCTGAAATTTGGAATGTTAAGAGCTTTAAATAAAGGAAAAAGTCTTCAAATGAGGAATTTTGATACTCAAAATTGACTTACCTACATCAGTAGACGGAAGGATAATTTTGAAACAAATCTTAAACATTATTACTCTATGGTTAGTGTCGTTGATGTTCAGACCTACAAAATCTTTGGTGTGAGACGTATTACGACATTCTACTAACTCGCGACGTGTAATGTCGTATACATCGCATTGCATCGCGTCGCAACTTGCCGCTTAGGACTTCGGACACTTTAGGGTCCAACAAAGCAATCCATTTTCATTTTGGCATAAATTCATGGCAATAATGTGTATGCATACATTTAGGCACAAGACAATAGACGTCATAGAAACGTTAATATTGCGGTAATTAAAATGAAACATTACCACCGCGGAGTCAGTGGTAATTCGCCACGATCCCTCTTATCTGTATAAGAAACTGAACGCGGCTATAGTACTACCATATTCTTAGTCATGGAAGTGAGTGGAAGTTTGAGGAAAATAAAAAATATGAAAATAATTTATGATTAAACGAACTTACCAAGTGAAGTTCTATCAAAATTATACGAGTAGCACCTCATTCGAAGAGATAAGTATCCTGAAATAAATATTATTAATTATTTATGTACACAACATGTAGTACCGCATAGGTGCCACCGTTCAAGCACTAGTTGAGAGAATAAAAAAAAAAAAAAAAATAGAAGCATCCTGTTATTGTTCCCGTTCGCCGCGCAAGGCCGCCATCTTGGCCGGTCTGTCATTTAGTTTAGAGTTAGGATCATAATCAGTAGATTATGATGATGATCATCATCATCATCAGTAGATGATGATGATGACGAGGCATACATAATCAATGTGATATTTAGAAATACTCAGGTGTGGATAGCATAGAGAGCTATGTGGGCGGGAGGGAGTTTAATACTTATCTCTTCGAATGAGGTGCTACTCGTATAATTTTGATAGAACTTCACTTGGTAAGTTCGTTTAATCATAAATTATACTTCTTAGCACCTCATTCTCGAGATAAGTATCCTGAAATAAATATTATTAATTATTTATGTACACAACATGTAGAAGTTGAGAGCTATTTTCTAAATATCACAGTAAGGATAAGAAATAACTGTAAGTGTTATGTATTAAGTATTGATTTATTTTTCACATATAGTAAAGTACTTCTCTCTTAATTATAATTAGCTATAATCAGTAGGAAATCACAATTACTTTGTTTCTAATAGATGAGTACTTATTATATAATTTTTAACTTTAATTAGTTTTTTATGCCTAGATTTTAATCAATCAATTTAATTGAGTTATTAATCAATATTATTATTATCCAAAATTGCCCTAGCTAGATTGGTCTGATCAGTGTCGGTAATGATAGATCTGTGATAGAATCGTCCAAAAACGGTAGAAGTGCCACTCCAGCCAGCAGTTTTTCGGATGGTATCAATGTTAACACCTAATTGGTGAGCTTTGGAAGTTGAGGCGTGGCGGGTGCTGTGTGCCGTAAATATGCTTACATCAATACCACATTCTTTAAGCGTTGCCTTAATCCATCGTGATATAGTTTGTGTACTAACGATTTCATGAGGTTTTTTCAAAGAAATAAATAGAATGTGTTTTTTGCGAAGAGGGTCTGTTTTGGTTATATATGCTAGTAAAGTGGTAGCTGGACATATCTCTGGTTTATCATTAAAGAAGGGAATACAAAGGATGGGCTGGTTACTACCTGCTTTTGAAGTTTTAATAAGATCCGGTATTTTAATATTTATTTTTGATGTAAGCGTTTCTACATTATTAATGTTAATTTTTTGGAGAGTTTGCACCCTATGTGCAGTAGTGAGGGCTAACAGAGTTACGCATTTCTTTGAAAGTTTTTCTAATGGGAGTGTTTCGTTAGGGTACCATGTTCTTAGGGTGTCTAAAACTCTGGACGTGTCCCAAGTAATATTATATTTGGGTGTGGGAGGACGAAGTCTGAATATTCCTTTGAAAAATCTCTTTAGTCTATCGTCAGAGGATATGTGTGAGCCGATTATAAGAGATAATGCCCCTCTATAGCTATTTAATGTACCATACTGAACTCCAGAATGAAATGTTTGTGTTAGGAAATATATTATTGTTGGTACTGAGGTTTCAAACACGTCGTGTTTGTTAAGAGTGCAAAATCTGTGCCATCTTTTTAAGCACACGTCGTATTGCTTGATGGTGTTATTACTTAGAGATGCCAGCATGATATCTATAGACGATGGAGGCACGCTTCGTCTCAGCCACGCCGCCCGCACAAGACTCCGGCAGCCAGGGTAAGATTTTCGTGAATCCTCCCTTTGCTGGAATGGGAGATAATTACATTTTCGTTAGGTTTAAAGATAATTAGGTCAGATAACAAGAGTTTTCTAAATATTGGGTACCATGGCTGTGAGGGCCACATGGGGATCACGACGATGCCTCTGGCCTTATCCCGTACTATTTTTCTTAGGGTTTTTAAAACCATGGAGAATGGAGGAAAGGCATAGAAGTAGAATTGCGACCAGTTAATAGTGAAAGCATCTATAGTGAATGCATCTGGGTCTTTTTGCCATGAAATATACAGGTCGCATTTTTTATTGATACGACTGGCAAATAGGTCTATTTGAGGGGGCCCAAACTTAGTTCTTATGGTTTCGAAAGCCTTGTCATTCAGTTCCCATTCGATGTCGGGATGAGAGCGCCGTGACTCCCCATCAGCCACATCATTATCTATGGATTTGATGTATGAGGCAAACACAGAAAGTTTGCGTTGTTCACACCATTGCCAGATGGTTTTCGATATTTCGGTCAAGTGTGGGAATTGGATACCGCCCATTCTATTAATGTAACTAATAGCAGTAGAGTTGTCTATCCGCATTAAAATTTGGCAATCTGTATAGTTTTTTGCAAATATTTTTAGCGCGATGAATGCAGCTAGGAGCTCTAACTGGTTAATATGGAACTTTTGTTCATTTTTAGACCATGGGCCGCTAGCAGTCTCACTCCCGCACGCGGCACCCCATCCTGTCGTTGAGGCGTCAGAATACAACTCTAAAGCGTAGTTGTCGTCCCTTATCCGTTTTACGGAACTAGGAATGGCCTGTAGCCACCATTCAAGGTCTGGCCGCAAAGAGGAGGGTATTTGCATGATCTTATCATAGTTTTCGTGGCCTTGTAAGTTTAAGAATTTGCAACGCTCTAATTGTTTTGTGTAGAGCCATCCATACTCGATAGCTGGACAAGCAGAGACAAGTAGTCCGACCAGTTGAGCAAAGTATCTGATTTTACATTTTTGTAGTTTCATGAATTTTTTGATTTCCAGCGCAATACGATCTCTTTTGTCAGAAGGTAGTTGAACGTTAAGCCTGTTTGTATCGATGACAAAACCCAGATATTTACACTTTGTGGAAGGGGTCAAGGCGCTCTTATCAAAATTTATTATAAAACCTAAGCTGGTAAGGAACTGTTTGGTTGTATCTACATTATCTAAGCAGTTTTCGTACGAATCTGATATCAGGCATAGGTCGTCGATATATACGGTTGATAGGTAGCCGGCAGATCTCAGCAACTTGACCACGGGTTTCATAATTTTTGTAAAAATGTATGGAGCCGTGTTTAGGCCGAAAGCCAAGGCGTTAAATTGGTAAAGAGTATCATTAAAGGTAAACCTCAAATATTTTTTAGAATTTTCATCTATTTTTATTAAGAAATAGGCGTCTTTTAGGTCTATGGTCGCCATAAAACTATTTCTAGATATAAGTTTCAAAACTGTGCGCAAGTCTTCCAATTTGAAGTGACAAGTTTTAATAAATTTATTGAGTTCCTTTAGATTGAGTATGAAACGCATCTTCCCGTTTGGTTTTGGTCTCAAGAATATACTAGATATAAACTGATTTTTACATGGTTGACAAACTGATATTGTTCCGATCTTGAGAAGATCTGATATGGCTTCCTCAAACTGTGCGAGTTCCGTATTCGAGTAGTTTTGGGTTTTAGGTAACGAAAGTTGTTCTACAGGTTCCGAAAAATCAAGTTTATAGCCAGAAATCCATGATAGGATTATTTGATCGCTAGTGATGCGTAACCACTGGTTGTAGAATAATGATAGGCGTCCCGCGTACATTACCTCTTCTAAGTTCGGCGGTAGTTGGTGAACTTCCGCTGCTGCGATGACGTCCTGTATGATTTGGCGGGCTGATTCTGGTGATAGGTGGGCTGATTCTGGTGATAAGCAGGCTGACGCGTCTTCTGTATTGTTACCGGCGGTTTCCGGGGTGGAGCCGCCGGAGCTTTCACGTTTAAATTACCAGGCTTTGATGTTGATGGCTGTGGCTTTTTGTAATTATTGTTGTACGTGCTTTTTATTTCAGCGCAAGACCTGGAAACGGCTTTAGCCGTTCTAAGTGTGTCTGGGAGATTTTCGCCAAATAAGAACTTGTCAATCTTGGCATTCAGTATTTGGGTTTTAGCATCCTTCTTAAGCACTGATGTGCTGAACATTCTTCTTGTTACAGAGTCAGCATGTTGTATGTCGCATAGTATTCTGCTTGCATCCATTAGTTTTTTAAGAAGTTCATGATTTTTATCATGTGATCCTAGCATCTGTGTTGTGGCTGATGCTAAACAAGAAATAGCCGAGCAAAGAAGTTTTTGTTTCGCTTCAATTGCCTTGTCCCGGTTGGCTAAGGATTCCGGCAAGGCTTCCTTTATTTCAGGGTTCATCAAAGGTGCGCCAAAAAGTATTCCGTTCGATGGAAGAAGGTATCTTTGTTGTAGCTCTTTTTTTGCTTCCTTAGTAAGTCCAACAGTAGCAATATGTTGCAATCGGCTTGCAAGCTCTTTATGTATTTCTTGTCCATATTGAACATTAATGTTGGGGTCGTCCCCTAGGATTTCCAATATGTCTTTGTCCAAACCGGTATCTTCAGTTTCCTTTTGGGCTAGCTCATTAGAGCTTTGTTCTAGATTATCTAAAGCAAGGTCAGAGGCTATCTCCGTATCTGCCAAAACTTGAGGTGTGAAGGATATTTCTGGTGGACTTGGATCGGAGGTTAGGACATCTTCGCTTATTGTAGGCTCAGTCATGAGTTCGTTTAATAGACCATTGTCTGAAACGATATTGTACATATATTATAAAAAGTAGGTAGGATAAAGTTTAACCGAACCGTGGGACTACTATGTAGCATAGTAGTGTAATGACCTAGAAGTAGGTAGGTAAGGTTGCATTACAACGCAGCTTGGTGTGCAGTGGAAAAGCCCACAGGCAGGTCCGATAGCACGATATATAGCATAATTAGCAAGGTGCAGAGAAAAGCTGAGGTTTGCAGAATGTAGTGAGACAGTCCAAAGAGCAGCTCGAGCACAATTCTTTTAGCAAACTTTAATAAAAATGCGATAAGACAGTCCATAGATCAGCCCGATTATGCATTTTGTTTGTAAAAAATAAGATCACAAAATGTCTTTGTGGTTAGGGATGGTAATGCAGTGAGGCAGTCCAGAGATCAGCTCGATTGCATACCTATAGTGTTTTTATCGTAAGCAAGCTGGTAAGACAGCATGCAATAATCACTGTATGTATATATTAAATGGTAGTTGTACATACCGTCAACGCTTCGATCACTTTCACTCGAAGATAAATCCTCTTGTTTACGAACACGTCTTATTTTCTTCTTCAGTTTTTTGATCTCTTCATTGATATAATCAATGTCTTTAGTACGCTTGCGTTTCGGCATGTTTTAAATAATTTTTCACTGTGGAAATAACACTGATTTTAGTAGGATTTAGTGCGAAATAAATAAATAATTGTGTGAACGGTTGAGCACTAAAATGCGAATGACAGACCGGCCAAGATGGCGGCCTTGCGCGGCGAACGGGAACAATAACAGGATGCTTCTATTTTTTTTTTTTTTTTTTATTCTCTCAACTAGTGCTTGAACGGTGGCACCTATGCGGTACTACATGTTGTGTACATAAATAATTAATAATATTTATTTCAGGATACTTATCTCGAGAATGAGGTGCTAAGAAGTATAATGCAGTCAGGGTGAGGGTAGTGAAAAATTTCATGAATGTTTTTTATCAATAAAGTAAACAACAGAGTTAATTCTGCTATTGACTGTAAAAACCAATCGCTAGCGGCAAACTCGATCGTTCACTAATCGCCCCGCTGCTGGCTGGAAACACGCAAATCGCTAGTGGGATTAAGCTCTGCAGCCGAAACGTTGGAAATATTGGTTGGACATTTGGTTTGTGGCTTGATTCGCATAGTTTTGAAGCGCTGTGTTCAGTCAATGGGCACACAAAGCTGCTATTTGGTTCCGATGGATTTTAATGGTAGCTAGAGATTAACACTGGCATTCTTTTTTTTTTTTTTTGTAAATAAATATTCCGGACATATCACACGCGGCCAACTGATCCCAAACTAGGCATAGCCTGTACTATGGGTACCAGAGACTGATATACACAATAGATATATATTTAACACCTAGACACAGAACAAACATCTGTGTTAGTCACAAATGCTTGTCCAGTGCGGGATCGAACCCGCGACCTCTAGCGCAGAAGGCAGAGTTACTACCAACTGAGCTATGAGGCCATTATCTGGTACCACTAGACAGACATAGTCGCTGAGAATAGTTGAACCAAATCAATGAGCTAATCATAACCACGTAAGTATTAAATGAACGAACGATGTAATTTGATTAATTGTATATGACTTAGTACGCCGTGGTGGCCCCGGCTGAAGAACAGGCCCCTCCATATCTACCTATCCGCGGATGTCGTAAGAGGCGACTAAGGGAAAAAAGCTAGGGGATGGGCAGCAGCGTCAGCTCTAACTGCGTTCGCCAACCCGCATGCCCAGCGTGGTGAGTATGGGCAAATCCCAGGAGGAGGTAGGGCATAGCGAGATTTTCTCGTTCTAAATTGGAGCAGCCCGCCTGGGGAGGTACCTCCGCCTTACAGAAGATCGCAGCCAAATAACATTATTTGTTTCAAATAGTGTTGTGTTCCTGCGGTGAGTAAGGTTGCCAGAGCTCTTTAGGGGGAAGGGGGTTCGGGGTTGGCAACGCGTGCGTGATGCCTCTGGTATTGCAAGCGCTCATAGGCTGCAGTAACCGCTTACCAACAGGTGGGCCGTATGCTTGTTTGCCACCTCAGTTGTATAAATATAAATTAAAAAAAAAATCCCCCCACATGATAAGGAATTTACTCTGTCTGTGGGGGAGGCCATGTTCAGCAGTGGACGTCGTACGGCTGAAATGATGAATGTCTTAGGGCTATTCTGACCAGTTGAAGCTGGATACATCAAAAGACTAACCTTGATTCCATAACTAGACTCCTCGTAGATGATGGAGACGTATCGCCAGCCGAGCCGCTTCACGATCTCGACCATGGCGCGCACCTGGTGCAGGTCGGAGGGGATGGTGCGCGTGAAGTACTCGAAGCGAGCCTTATTCGACAGCTCCGGGGAAGTGGAGAAGAACGACACCTGGAGGTAAAGGTATGTGAAGCATTGAAAGCTGAAAACAACAATACTTTAAATGTGCTCCTGCACTTTTACGAAATAAAAGACAAAAGTTTATCGTCATCGATATATTTAAAACTCTCATGTTACTAACAATCAACGTATAGCCTAAACCAGAAGTCCTAGGAGTATGAAAGGAGGGTCATCATTTGTTGTGTAGTGTAGGGTAAGGGTGCACTAAGAAAATAATATAAGGAATTTTAAGTAAGGAACTCTGTGACACGACTTGGACTTGTTAGTAACAAAGATGAATTTGATTAAGTTTAATTATGTAACTGCATGCTGTTAATTTAATTTATGAATTGTCTATTAAATTCACACAAGATGTAAATTGTTTTTGAAAAAATAAACTGAACACAAGGGCTGCGGGTTCGATTCGCGCTGCGGGACTAATATTTGCATGAACTGCAAATATTTTTTCCAGGTCTGTCTATTGCGGTACCTTGGTACTCCTGATACCCACGAAATAGGGAATATTAGTGTGGGGGAAAGGACTACGTATTTGTCTGTTAAAAAAAATTGAAACTCAATCCCTAAAGGAGTGCAGCGAGGGTTTAAGTACGTAGGAGTAGAGGCTTTTTGTGAGACCTCACCTGTGGTATCCTGAACAACCGGAGCAGATTGGCGACTTGCACAGAAGTGACGGAGGACGCGGCGCCGACCACACCCGATATCACCTTCCGCAGCGCCCGCGCCGACGCGTTGCAAAGGTACTCCGCATCGTCGATATTGCTGATTGAACCTGCACAAAAACAATTCATGGCCTGAGGCTATCTTATACTGACTTTTACTTCAAGTCTCTCCTTGTACAATAAAGAATTACAGAAGTCTACATTCCAATTTGCGAAAAACGATCATCGAAAAAAATGATAGGCGCCGTGTTTGTTGCCTGATTCTTCTAGGCTTGGTCGCGAGGAACAGTCGTAGCGTACTAGCCCAGTTTTTTAAATGTTTCAAAGTGATCCTAGTGATTTTATTAAAATAAAAACCTCTTGAATTTGACTTTGAGAGGAGATCAGGCCTACTTGTATAATACCAACATAATATGCATTAGGTAATTTTCCCCCGTAAGCTGTAATACTCATTATTAGTCTTCTTCTTCTTTTCGTATCACTGATTCTTTCTTGGTAATCCTGTATTAGGTCAGTGACCAGGTTGAGGTATGGTTGCCCTGAAAAGGGCCTATGACCTATTACCTAGACCTATTAGTATACCAGTACACTAGTCATTTTGCCCCTTTTTAGGAAAGTGTGTTATTGACTGATTCGAATGTGAAAAACCGCTCTTGTGTAAATCTTTTGATTTTAAGAGACGATACAACCACCGTTTTTAGATAAAATATAGCGTTGTCTATCTAACTAATAAACTAATTTCTTTACCTTACTTTGGTACTTTTCACATTAAAAGTGGTTACAGTTCACCTAGAAGTCCAGGTGTAAAATGTTGCTTGAACTAAAGTTAATTATTATCTTCATTTCGAAATAGAAAATGTTTTATTTTCCCACACGAGAGAGAAAATGTAATAAAGCGGAAATGAACAATGCAATCAAGACAATACAATCTCGATTCCATTTAATTTTTAGGGTTCCGCACCTCATTTTAAAAAACGGAACCCTTATAGGATCACTTTGTTGTCCGTCTGTCAAGACCCTTTTTCTCAGAAACAGCTAAAGGTATAAACTTGAAATTTATACCAACTATTAAGGTCTGTAAGCTTATGGTGCCGTATAAAAACCAAAGCTCTAGCTTAATGCATTAAAAATGAATGTATAATTTTTGTATGGAAATGGCAAAAATCAAAAACCTCTAGGGTACTTCCAGTTATGTACCTCACGATTCTGAAATTTGGAATGCTAGGAGCTTTTGCGACACAGTTAAAGGGAAAAGTCTGAAATTGAGGAATTTCGAAGTTTTTTTCGAACCTGCGACCAATGGTACGGAAGCCTCAGGGCGCGAGTTCTCGCACTTGACCGTCTTTATTTTAAGTTCAGAATAAGCTCCCTACTTTTCCTGTTAAAAGAAAACTATCTAAACTTTTTCCATCACTTGTAACTTATTTTTAATGATATTACGACAGGCTGATCGCTTTTATTCTAGACTAGCTTGCGCCCGCGGCTTCGCTCGCGTACCTACATGAAAAGTAGCCTATTATACTATTCTAGGTAAAGAACTTTATCTATACCAAGTTTAAACAAAACCGGTTGAGCCGTTACGCCGTGATTGAACAACAGACATCCAAACATCTAAACATCCTCACACACTTTCGCATTTATAACTAAGTAAGTATAAGTAGGATAGTAGGATTAACTTATACTATTTATACCTTTGATAAAATCGACTGCCATTTCCAATCCATACGTATCTTTATCACAGTCATCCAATATATGAGCCCCTATTACAACTCCTGGTATCAGCTTCAGTCTATTATTGATGTAATCCAGCGTATAAAGCATGGTCTCTAAAGCCTGCACTCCTCCTTGTGGCATGACAGGTCCACACGTCATGTTATCCGACCTTTCATGGACCATCATGAGACCGCCTAAGACTAGATCTCCTTCAATCACCGCTTCTCTTTTAATCGGCCAGTGTGTATGCTTTTTATCTTTAAGCTCTCCTACTTGGTCGTTTGCCATCCAGTCATCTTTAGTATGCTTGACTGGCGGAAGGTCGAAACTTTCTATAAAATGTTGGGGGAAAGGTTCAGGTCTGTCAGCAAGGAGTTCATATGAAGCATCGCCGTCGACGTCTTTGTGTTTATGCCTGTGGTGGTGTCTCGGTCTTCTGATGTCGGGGAAGTTGGAGAAGTAGAAGTCTCCCGGGTGTCTCATCTCAGTCTGCTGGGCGATGATGACGAGCACGAAGGCGGACCACCAGCGCTCCGCACGCATCGTTGAGGAGGGTTCATGCCATCGCCGAATGCTTCCATAGTAATATCACGGACATATTAATCTGGAACAAGAGAAGTCCATTATTGTACGATGGCGCACATTTTTATCTAAGGCTCGTATCTTGAATTGTTGTGAGTGAAACTGAGGAAATATTTCAAAAATATCACATATGTCATCATTTTCTGGACTGGAGTAAAAATATAAAACTAGTGAGAATACCAACCGGGATGGTATTGTACGCGGCTTCGATAATTTAAGCAATACAAATCTAATTACCGGGTAAGGGAGCAGGATCGGAAAATACAATCTTTTTTCCCTTTATTGGGGAATATGTGAGTAAAAATCTTCATATTTACGATTCTCGACTCAAATCCTCCAAAGACAATGAAGTCTTGATGACTCCTCTATAGTTATTTTTTTGTATATCAAAATAAATAGACTTGAATATTAGTTCTAATGAATTTATATAAAAATAATATGAATTGACCTATTTAAAAAAAGGATAGGTACAACTAAGTTATCAAAGATCACATCACAAAATATGATTGTTTCTAAATAAGATAGTGTTGTGGTTAGTAATAATTTACTCTTTTGACAGTTTCTCTATAATAGCCTGTAACTCGATATGACACTTGATCTTGTGGAATCGACCTTATCACCTTCTGCCAGGGTTCAAGCTGACAAACACCTATCAAGTTTAGATTAAGGTTGCTCAGATAACGCGCATAATAGGTAATTTGATATCTGACCTTTGATTTTTATAGTAGCTTCGGCAACGAAATAGATATATGTAGTTCCAAAAGCTCCGCTTCATAGAATAGTTCCAAAAGTCTCCTAAATATTCCGGACATATTCACACGGTCAGCTGATCCCAAACTAGGCATAGCCTGTACTATGGTGACCAGAGACTGATATATTATAATAGATAAATATTTAACACCCAGACACAGAACAAACATCTGTGTTTATCACACAAATGTTTGTCCAGTGCGGGGATCGAATCCGCGACCTCTAGCGCAGAAGGCAGAGTTACTACTAACTGAGATATGAGGCCAAAATGATTTTCTGTAACGATTCTTCTATGCTGCCATTACTAGTCCATTTAGCTTTGAAGTTGTAATATCGATCTTAAAATCATTTTGAATTTTTTTGAATTGAACAAGTAATGTATTTGCCGAAAAGGGCTTTCAACCAATTATTTACTTAGGTACGTCCTCGTATTTAACTTAAACAAATAAAATCTTATATCAGTATTTGCTTTAATTTGAAGCCAATTAGAGACAATCTGATCAACGCGCTGTTTACAAAATAAATTGCTTTGATACGTTATTTTGGAAACATTTGTGTACCTACTTTGTTTTTTTCGTTTATTTTATTTAATCCTAATCTTTTTCAACACTTTTATTAGCTTTGATTTAATATCGGATTATTTCCATTCTGTGCCTCACGTTTTTTGATCGGTACCACACTGAAGCTCTGCATTGAGCCTTTTCATATAACAATTTCTTTGGGCTATGAGGTTGGGAGGCTTCTAACACTATGTTGTTATTCCTCAACGGTTGTCGGTTCTGCGTTTTATGGCTTGCCCACTGCCATTTCAATTTGCTAATTCTGGGAGCTGTGGCAGCGACCTTGGTTCTTCTACGGCTTTCCCAATTTAGAATTTTATCACGTAGAACTCCGAGCATAGCTCCATACAGCTCAAAGAAAAAATAACAGTAAAGAAAATATATACTTTTGACTAAAAGCATAATCTGACGTTTCTGCATCGTCAAGTAGGTACAAAGCTACGTGCGGTCTTTTCGCTCCAACTCACTTGTTACATTGAAACAAAGGCAGAATATTAATTTTAAATGAACAATGATATGACACATTATCAGGGGAGAATAGAACCGTTGCGTGAAATGGAAGGATTTATGAATGTATCTACATAAGAATTCAGTTCTCTTAATATACATATACAGAGTAGAAAGTTAAGATAACTTCTATATATAACTGTTAAACAGGAACATGTTCTTATGAAACTAACCCTCCTATTTTCAGTCGTTGATATTCTTTCACTACACTCATTTTATTTTATTTTTATAATTTTAGGAAAACTTACGGCTAATATGATATTAATGAAAACAATGAGTACTTAAAGGCTAATTACAAGTTTCCACATATAGGTGAAAGTAACTATATTAAAACGAAACAGTATAAAAGTAGACGGCACCGCACGTACCACAAAGAGAAGAAACATAAAAAATAAAATATATATATAGTTAAAACAAAAATCAACGCTACCTACTAATTAAAAAATAAGTCACACATCAAACGTTTCATACGCTTGATAGTAGTGTTAAAAATGTCGACTTCAATATTGTCAACACCACTAGCCACTAATGTGTTAAAACATCTGCTTGCTCTGTTTACGAACGCATCATCATTATTGCAGCCGTTGGAAGTCCACAAGTATCATCTAAGGTACCCATCTCTAAGGTAAGTAAAGAGGTGGAAAAGTGTCATAAAATAGCTGGATTGTCCAATACCGTCAGTGACTTTAGACACTTTGCCCCTGCTGTACCAACCTTAGGTGGCTTAGAGATAGGAAACTGTTGGTGAAATTACGCTTTCGTTCCATCAGGTATTCAGGGCATCATTACGGTCTGAAATGGGACGCTTCAATTTAGCGCGCGCGTCCCATTTCTAGTTTTTTTCGCTGTTGGTGCTCGTGAGTCATATTTGGAAAGCTATTACCTATTTCGTTTAAACCAGGGACTGAATAACCGGAATATAAAGGTACCTTTAAATAACGATATGACGTCATACCCATAAATTCCGGTTACCCGAATATTTCTCTACCGATAAATATAACGGTACCGGAAAATCTGGCTTCGCAGTTCATTTCGGTTTATTTCGCTACCGGTACCTATAACCGAAATAAATAAAGTTTTATAAAGGTTTTCTTTGACGAAACGCCGCCACCCCGCCACCGCGGTGCGACTGTCCTAGCGAACTAGCCGCGGCTCAAAATTTCGGTACCGAAATCTACCGGTATGAAATAACGGTACCGTAATTCGGTACCGAAATGTTTTAACGGTACCAGTACCTATAACCTCTACCGCTTTCAGTCCCTGGGTTAAAGGTGGTTCAACCATGATACGCTTATACACAATTCAAAACATAGTGACAAGTTGTCTGCTCAGCGCCATTTATAACAAGCATTTGAATTTCAAATAAGTCGAATGACAGCGAAAAATTGAACGTGTAAGCTTGGGAATTGTGAAAAGGCTCGATAGAGATCGTGATAGGAGGATACAGGAGGTATTAAAATATACTAGAATTTGCCTGCGGCTCATAATAAATAAATAAATAACACCCAACAGTCACAAACCTACCTACATAGTCGTTGGAGTAAAGTTTAATTACATCGCCGTACATGTATTATTCTGTGGCCCGCAAGATCATTTATTTTTAGCAAATGCCCAGATTCGCCGGATACTACATATCCGGTACAATATTAATTACAACGTTTTCCGTTTTTATAATAAAAAAATACATTAAATTTTTTGTTGTCAGTAAACTGGTTTTATTTTATGAGATAATAATAATAAAACTCAACTGACACATTCATAGTCCTGATCCCACACTAGGATTCCCTGTGTCGTGGGTATCAGAAACTACGAGCACCAAGATACCACAACACCCAGACCAGCACACGAAGCCCACAATACGCAGCGGGAATCGAACCCGCACCCCTTGCATTTCATACGAGCACTCGCCCACTGCTCCACTGAGGTAAAATCTACAAAAATTGCACACGTTATAGCTTTAGATCAACATTATTTCGTTTCTGCGAGGCCAATTACCAATTTGGTTCAGGCTTTGGATTTATTTTCAGTTTTTCTTAAATTGATAGCCTTCTGTTATCAATAGAAAACTCTACTAAAAGCTGGTTGCTGATGGTACGACAAGCAGAGCTTTTAATATCAGACATTTCAAGAAACGTTCTCCACTTGAGAGTAAAACTAAATACTGAGTGCAATTTTCGATTCAGCCGTGGAGCGAAGGCGTCGCGCACAAAAAACGTATAACGGAGCCAAATTGAAAAGCTTTCTCCAATATTTGATGATAAATAAAGAAAAATACCTTTTACAAAATAATATGTCGGCGTGAGATGCTTTGATTCACAGCTTAAGATTTTTATTCATCATATTGCTGTTTGCATGATTTTGAAAATAGGTAATTCACGTTTTCTGCAGATTTTGTCATCTATATATTAATAACCTTGCACTACAGCTAGTCATCATCATCATTTTCGCTGAGTGGGGGGTCGTACTAAGCTGAGGTTTTCCGGTGAAACGGTTAGGTAATACTATTACTAGTAACTATTACCTATCATAAATAACGAAAATAACGAAAGGAGCCTCTAAGAGGCGTAAGTACTTTAATCCTTTCACTGCACTGATTCTGTCACCGACGGTCATAGGCCCTTTTCAGAGCCACCATACCTCAACCTGGTCACTGATCTAATAGGATTACCAAGAAAGAATCAGTGATACGACAAGCAAGCATAACATATATGAGAAAGATTGTGAATATAATCGGATGTTTGTTATTCAAAACAAATTTAAAAAAGCGGGGTTAAATGTAGGTATATACGGAGGGGCCTATTCTTCAGCCGGGGGACCACCACCACTTTAATGTAAATTAAGAAGATATGTGTATGTTATAGCATGTTTCCTTTATCACCTACATGATGGACGTCATCAGTCGACCGTAGTGTTTTTGAGACTACGAGCTATAGCTGGTAGGTATCTATGTATAGACAAGTTAGTTAATTAACTAAATGAAGGTTGGCGCGGCTCAGCCTCAGTTAATCAGTTCTGGGGAAGGGAGTTTGTGTTGAGTTGAGAAAGTGATACAGAAGACTATGTGGGTTTCCTTAAGCCCCAGTTTCTGAAGCCGTTGAATCTGGTTACGGGGGGCCGTAAGCCTGTTTGCCTCTGTATAAAATAAAAAAAAGTCTTTTGTAACACACAAATACTGCAGTTACAACACGAGTTCGAGAGGAAATAGAAAACTACGTTCAGTATGCTCTTGAAATAAGCTGACGCAACGACAGCCATTTTTGTATAATTTAGACATAATTTGTGGCAAAAAGTCTGTATATTTTAAAACTGTTTATTTTTTGGGCCTGCGTAGAATTAAACCTTTTGATGTTCTATGAGGAGGTTACTGTTACTAAAGACAATATAGTACTGTTACTAACGGCAAGAATAGGTAATGCGAATTTCAATCTAACGTCAGCAAAATGTATGTATTTTCTAGAAGCTGCGTCGCGGTCACCGACAGCAAACCGAAGCATGTTGTAAATCACTTTTATCCTCACAGGGATAAACCAAAAAGGCAATAAATTACTGTTGAATCTATCTCAAAAACTGGAATAATAAATCTTTCAAAATAGTCTGCTCTTAATCCTAAATGAATATTATTTAGCCGCTGCTAAAGCGGGGTTTTAAGATTAACGCTTTTTAGAAGAAACCTAATACACAAGAGCTTATAATAAGTAAAACACTTAATCAGTATTTTGTTTTGAGCCTCCTCCGACTACAATGAGCGGTCCTTACCGCCTTCGTTCACAAGCTTTCTACGATATCGGTGAATAATGAAATTGTTAACTAGTACATTCAAAATATTATTTTTGAAAGGTGGCCAAGGTCAAGGCGTTACCGCTTTCCACCTCACTAGCTGCTTTTAAAACTAGGGTTACAAACTTCTATTTAAATGAAGAGTTGTCATAGGTCGGTCATTTGTCTTGGTTACATTTATGTATTTTATACTATGTATAAATAAATATATATGTATATATCTTTATATTTATATATTATATATTTGTATGTATGCTGTTTGTTTATAGTATTCAACTTTATGATAAGTTACACAGTTGCTTAAAGTGTTTCCACTATTTATGTTTTTAAGTCCACCCCGAGCAATCTTCCTCTAATTTAATCTTCACTACATCCAAAGGTTGTCTGAGAGAAATCGCTTTTTTAGCGATAAGACCGCCCATTGTACATTTTTGGTCATAGTTTTAGTTTCTGTTTTATTTTATATTTTTCAATTTGTAAGGTGTACAATAATAAAGCATTTTCGTTCATTCATTCATTCATTCAAGGTCAAATGTCAAAAGGCCAAGGTCAAATGTATTTCAATAAAATCACCAGGATCACTTTGAAACGTCTTAGAAACTAGGTGAAGCTACGCCTGTTCCTCGTGACCAAGCCTAAAAGAATCAGGCAACAAACACGGCTTTAGCAGCGATCATGGTAAACGATTACTCGTGGCGATCACCAAACATAAAAAAAACTAAATAATGACGGTCAAGTGCGAGAACTCGCACCCTGAGGCTTTCGTACCATTGCACGGGGTCAGAAAATCAAAATTCCACATGTTGGAAGTGACAAACTTATATTTTGCGGTCGCTAACGTAGTTCATTGCATGATATTGACCGCAAATATAACTTTGTTTTTTAATTATTCCACACGGATTTGAAATTAATCAGCGTTATATTGAAAGCCCATCACTGGTTATAAGAATACTTACCTACTGGTTTCCTCAGTTCCTTCAACGTCCCAAGCAAGTGTTAATGCACTTAAAAATTGGTATTAGTGCTCGACCGGGTTCGAACCCATTATCATTGAATTAAAAGCCAAAGTTCCTCCCACTCCCACTCCTCCCGGCCCTGCGGCTTTCAAATTTTGCATTTCATCAAGGTTTTATCAAACAAAATATCAAGTAGTAACCTAATTAACAGTTAGTACAGATTTCCCACTTACGCTTTCAATCAATCATAATTTACCCAAGTAATAAGAGCCAATCCATTACGAATTATTTATTAACGGTTAACGGTGTTATTCGTTTAGTACTTAATATTTGATAGATGAATATTGACTGGCCTCATCGCTCATTTGGTAGTAACTCTGCCTTCTGCGCTAGAGGTCGCGGGTTCGATTCCCGCACTGGACAAACATTTGTGACTAACACAGATGTTTGTTCTGTGTCTGGGTGTTAAATATATATCTATTATGTATATCAGTCTCTGGTACCCATAGTACAGGCTATGCCTAGTTTGGGATCAGTTGACCGTGTGTGATATGTCCGGAATATTTGTTTATTTATTATTTATTTATTTGAGCTCGTTAGAACAAACTGCGTTATTTCGGACTGGTGCCCCAAGCAAGAATAATTCACGACACTGAACGATAGTTTCATCCATTTTTACGTGTTTCCATATTGCACTACTGATAAACAACCCAGCTACAGTTTTCAGCTCAAGATTATGATGCATAGTGTGTGTCTTACTTTTACTTGGTATGGGCATGTCATGAGGAGGGAAGAATGTCATGTGACAAGAAGAGTGTTAGATATGAATGTGGATGGATGTAGGAGTAGAGGTAGACCAAAGAAAAGATGGATGGACTGTGTGAAAGTGGATATGGTGAAGAAAGGAGTGAGTGTTGAGATGACGACTGATAGAGGGAAATGGAAGAAGAATACATGTTGTGCCGACCCCACATGATGTGAGATAAGGGCAGGAAGATGATGATGATAAGTGTGTGTCTTACTTTTGTTCTTGTTGTTGTGTACAGTTTGTGTGAATAAATGATTTCTACTCATAGACTGTTTTACGAAAGCCATTGTTCAAAACTTAAACGTACACCTTCTATTTCGCAAAAAAATTGACACACGCAAGAAACTGAACCATAGTTAGAATGAATAGAACGTTAAAAGTTATAAATTAGTAGAATAAGGATACAGCCAGGTTATTGCGTAAGCGAAATGGTAATGAAGATCGCAATTTTATGGATGATTTTATCAATTTAAGCGAAATCTGAAGTTTTTCAAACATGCAATGGAAGAAGCTTAGGTCTTGAAGTTTTCTTTGATGATTAAGTGAAGAACGATTTTAATGTTGCTAAGATTGTTAAAATCACCCTCAAAGTTACGAACTTCATTGCCATTACGCTTACGCAATTGCACCACAGGTAGGGCACAGCGAGATATTCTCGCTCTAAATTGGAGCAGCCCGCCTGTAGGTACCTCCGCCTTACAGAAGATCGCAGCCAAATAACATTATTTGTTTCAAATAGTCTTGCGTTCCTGCGGTGAGTAAGTTTGCCAGAGCTGTATAAGGGGAGGGGGGTTTGAGGTTGGCAACGCGTGCCTGGTGCCTCTGGTACTGCAAGCGTTCATAGGCTACAGTAACCACTTACCAACAGGTGGGCCGTAAGCTAATTAGGCACCTTCGTGGTTTAAAAAAAGAATTGGCCACCAGCACACTATTCTATGCTTCGGCTATTCTGTGTAACTGAATTGCCGTTAATGGCAAGTGACGTCACCGCCAAAGCAAATTTAAATGTAAAGTTAATGGTTAAACCAAGCGATGTGATTAAAATGGAATTAATAAATGTAATTTCGCTTGACAAATGCACAAAGGGATCTCATTTGTATTTTAACAGAATACATAATTACCTACTGTTTTTAACTTTTTTCAATCTTCCAGTGGATATGCATCATTTATTTTCTTTGTGTTGTTTAAATACTGTAATTTATGTTTCCTAATAATTTCCTTATAAATTTTTTATCCAATGTTTACCTACAAATGCAGATTATCGTTAAAATCATGGCTACTAGAGCAAAACTATGTAGAGACTGGCCTCATCGCTCATTTGGTAGTAACTCTGCCTTCTGCGCTAGAGGTCGCGGGTTCGATTCCCGCACTGGACAAACATTTGTGACTAACACAGATGTTTGTTCTGTGTCTGGGTGTTAAATATATATCTATTATGTATATCAGTCTCTGGTACCCATAGTACAGGCTATGCCTAGTTTGGGATCAGTTGACCGTGTGTGATATGTCGGGAATATTTATTATTATTATTATTTATAAACTTATTATATTATTATTATATTATAACTTTGTGTTTATACGAAGTTGAAGCGGTCTGATTTTGTGGTCGATAACGTACTATGTGGGCACAGTATGCCATTTTGGCCCAGTGGGATAATTTCACTTTTTGAACGGATTAAATAGCTGATTCAAGTCCCAGCCAAAGGATTTTTATGGATCGGATCACAAGGCTCTGAATATTAGAAGCTTGGATCTTCATTCGTCGGAAGAGGAATTAAAGGAAGCTATTAAATTAGAATTTTAAATAAAATATTGAAATTTAGCAGCGATTGCAATTAAATAGATAGATAGGCACACTCCACTAAAAATACGGGGGTTAGTCGTCAAGCAAGATTTGAGGTATTTTAGAAACGAGAGTGATGTTGAAAGAAAAATACTAAAAATGATGTTTATGATGTAACTCAACAAATCAATTAGGTAATTTTTTTTGCGACTAACTTGTGAATTCAATTAAGTGCCAATCTGCAAACTCTCGAGACACAATAACCACAAAACAGGTTAATGAACATTCCCAATTCCCTATCTCATGCGTCTTGCCACAGAGAAGTTGGGTCACTCCAGGCGTTGCAAGCCACCACAATAGAATGAAGTTACTTTTAGAAACATTGTAAGTAATAGGATTTCGGGGTACGACAAAACCTTGAGAGTACATTATTTCCCGCATCAGCAATGACTAATTTATCTCTGTTTTTGTGCTTAATCACATTAGTTTATATAACAAAATTGCCACAAAGTAAGAACAACAAAGGGCTGAGCTTGTTTACAAAATGAAATGATGTCTTGTAATGGAAAGACTGTTCTTCTTAGAAGAACAACAGCGGTTACAGAGTTAAATAATAGGTAGGTTATAATGTTAAGCTGTATACAGGCCAGTAATAGTTCTTCCTAATTTAGATTATTTTTTGTAATGCTTCACTGCTCTCTTGCTTATAGTATTTTGAATTAAAGTAAATTAAAGTAAATTGCGCTTTTTATAGTTTTTAATTAAAGTTTTACATTATATAACAATATATAAATTGATATGCTAGGTAGGTACGTAGCGCGAGACGCGGTTATAAAAAATTGGTGAAATCCTAGTGAAATAAAGCATATTTGTCTTCTGTTGGTGTCAATAGTAATAGTTTTTTTAGTTTTTAAAACAAAGTATTCAATGGTCGTTTTCGATGAATGTGGCTTTTGGGCGTTATTATTTATTATCAAAGATAATGAACCAGCTGAATTCAGATAACCTGTGGCTGCCCATGAGTTTACCAAGGTGGTGGTGGCTTTGCGGGAACACTCAGTAGTTAGGTCAATTCAATTAGTAAAGCCCTTTCATTACCACTGAGTTACTGCTTAGCTACTAATGCGGGGGAAGCAATCTTTAGGCGCAAGTTAGTTGTTTGAGTAACGCTTGGGTTGTTCGTTTGTTTGTTTTTTTCTTGTTGAAGTTTCCAATGAGTATAAGCTACGAAGAAAGCTTAACTAAGCTTAAGCGTAGCTAAGCTTATACACGGTTGGTGCAAGTTAAATTAGATAAAAATGAGAAGGAACTCTTTTCAAAAAATCCGTATCCTCCCTGGCAATTTTTTTTCAAATTTTCCTTCGTTACAACTCTGGTATTTTCAGTTATATCACACACGGTCAACTGATTCCAAACTAGGCATAGCCTGTACTATGGGTACCAGAGACTGATATACATAACAGATAAATATTTAACACCCAGACACAGAACAAACATCTGTATTCATCACACAAATGTTTGTCCTGTGCGGAATTGAACCCGCAACCTCTAGCGCCGAAGGCAGAGTTACTGTTACTACCAACTGAGCTATGAGGCCAGTCAACAGTCAGTCAGTGAGGTTTTATTGAGTGGTATTTTAACTGTGAGTGAACAAGTAGAACGGGAGTGTTTTGTGATTTTCTTACTTGAATAAACATGCGGTTCGAAGTTTTGAGGAAAACCGCCAACATTTTCCTCCCGACAATCTGTCATGTCCACGTCGCTTCTACTTGCTAAGCAATATAATTTTTATACATGACATTTTAATTACTTGATACTGGCAATATTGACTGAAATAGAACGGTCACCATAAAATGAGGAAAAATGTGATACAATTTATATTAGGTGCGTTTAGCTAAAAAAAAGTGTACAATGGGATCGATTTCACTCATGAATGCCCGATGATACATATTTTACAATTTCAATTTCAATTTCAAAGCCTTTATTGCCAAACATACATGGGTATTGTTATATAACTATTAATTTCTATTCTCTACATTGTTTAGCGTGTCTATGACACAAAAGCCTCCTCCAGCTTTTTACATTCTTCCCTATCTCCTGCCAGTCTTGTCCAAAGTGGGCCAGTGATTTTCTTTATGTTATCAGACCATCTTTGGAGCTGTCTGCCTCTTTTGCTTTTTGTGCTGTGTCGGGGGGTCCAGTTTCTTAATGCTATGGTCCATTTTGGTGTTTGCTCCCTGAGCATGATTTTTTTTTTTTTTTTTTTTTTTTTTTTTTTTATACAACTGAGGTGGCAAACAAGCTTACGGCCCACCTGATGGTAAGCGGTTACCGTAGCCTATGAGCGCTTGCAATACCAGAGGCATCACGCACGCGTTGCGGACCCCGAACCCCCTTCCCCCCTAAAGAGCTCTGACAACCTTACTCACCGCAGGAACACAACACTATTTGAAACAAATAATGTTATTTGGCTGCGATCTTCTGTAAGGCGGAGGTACCTCCCCAGGCAGGCTGCTCCAATTCAGAACGAGAAAATCTCGCTGTGCCCTACCTCCTCCTTAATGTGAAATGTGACCTGCCCATCTCCATTTAAGTGTTTTGATCTTAGTTTCGGCATCTTCCCATTTTGTTATTTTTCTTATGGTTGTGGCTCGTATTCTGTGTAACTTTGTGTATCCTAGTATGCTCCTTTCCATGCTTCTTTGACATATTGATGATGATACATATTACCGGTAGCAAAACGTCTCTATGTAGGTATTAATTTGATTTTAATTGAAATACGTCGCTTATTTCAAGCCGTTATTTCCTGGCCGTGGTGGCCCCGGCTGAAGAATAGGCCCCTCCATATCTACCTATCCGCGGATGTCGTAAGAGGCGACTAAGGGAAAATAGCTAGGGGATGGGCAGCAGCGTCCTTCATTTTAAAAACGATAGCTCCAACTGCGCTCGCCAACCCGCATGCCCAGCGTGGTGAGTATGGGCAAATCCCCCCACATGATAAGTAATTCGCTCTGTCTGTGGGGGAGGCCATGTTCAGCAGTGGACGTCGTACGGCTGAAATGATGATTTCCAGCCGTAGTTAAACTATTCAATCAGCGAGTGAGGAGCACTAATGAGGTAAGACAGTACTCTATTAGCGAGCCCTTACAAAGTGAACTTTACGTAGGCACAGTGAATGAGAGGAGGCGGTAGCGGGCGTTGTTAGCGTTGCAAAGTGTAGTATCGATAAGGTTCTATGCCGCCCAAATACCTTTATCAAGACTGGAATAGCTGGAGTCTTTGTGGAAGTAACAAATACGTTTGTATTTCGGGGTGTTAGAACATTATATCCCTCAAAATTAGAACAATATAATTCCTTTCATTTAATTAAATATAAATATAAATATTCCGGACAGATCACACACGGTCAACTGATTCCAAACTAGGCATAGCCTGTACTATGGGTACCAGCGACTGATATACATAATAGATATATATTTAACACCCAGACACAGAACAAACATCTGTGTTAGTCACAAATGTTTGTCCAGTGCGGGAATCGAACCCGCTACCTCTAGCGCAGAAGGCAGAGTTACTACCAACTGAGCTACGAGGCCTGTGAATTATTTTCTGTTTATTATTTAGTGCGACGTAGAGAACAGCAGGTGCCTTTCACTCCAGTGACTGATGATCAGGCCATCCATCCGTTCCGCTACTAAAAGTCAAAAGTCAAAAAGTCAAAAGGCATTTATTTCAATAAAATCACTAGGATCACTTTGAAACGTCTTAGAAACTAGGTGAAGCTATGCCTGTTCCTCGCGACCAAGCCTAGAAGAATCAGGCAACAAACACGGCTTGGTGCCTATCATTTTTTTCGATGATCCTTTTTCACAAAATGGAATTTAAAGCTTCAGTGTGGTGCCGATCGAACTAGGTGAGGCTCAAAAGAAAAGTAATCTAATTATAATCCTTAATAAATAAGAGCTTATAAAAATGTGAAAAAAATGAAGAAAAATGTGAGCTTCAACAAATGATCTAAGGGCAGCACACGCTACACTTGATGAAATATGTACCTAATGCTTATATAAATAAATAATACTTAAAATATGATGCAAGCAAAAACTGTAAAGACACTGCAAAATGGCATTTTAGCTGTCGAGGGGCAGAGCGACTTCAGGCCATGCGGTTTTATCATTTAAATAATCATTTAGTTTATAGTACGCTTTCTTAATAAGATTATTCTTTATGTACACTTTAAATCTTCTAATAGGAAGTTGCGTCGCGTTTACCGGAAGTTTATTATAAACTAAATATATATACCGTGGTCAGCTGGGGATTTGTACCCTCTCGCTAAAGTAGTAATGTTGTTGTGCTAAATTGCTCCTCATAATACTTGGCAAGCTGCGCCATAAAAGCTTCTACGCTAACTTGTGGGAAAATCTCAAGTTATCCGATGGACTACTATTCTAGGTAGGTAATTACTGGCCTAACTTCATCTTCTTCTTCCTGCCCTTGTCCCACATTATGTGGGGTCGGCACCACATGTTTTCTTCTTCCACTCTCTTCTGTTAGCCGTCAACTCCGCACTCACTTCTTTCTTACTTATCTTTAATACAGTCCATCCATCTTTTCTTTGACCTTCCTCTAGTCTTATATCCATCCATATTCATACCTAACGCTCTTCTCGTTACATGACTTTCTTCCCTCCTCATGACATGCCCATACCATGCTAACCTATTACTTCTCAACTTTTCCGTCACATTCGCATCTCCGCCGCATGCACTCTTCTTTCATCCGTCCCTTTGGTAGTCCAACACTCAGATCCATACATTACGACAGGCCTTATGATCGTCTTGTAAACTTTCCCCTAAAGTTTAAGGGGCATTTTTGGAGTTCCTGTGACCTGTCGCCATTTCATCCATCCCACATTTATTCTATTTTTCACGTTTCAGTCAATATCACCATCGTTCGGCATGAGCCGAGGTACCGAAAATCGGAGCAGACTGGAAGGGATACACCATCTAAGGCAATAGGGATAAAACTGGATGTAATTACAGGCCTAACTATTTTTCACATTAGAGAATCTTCCGCTTCTGCTTCCGCTTGTACTCATCACAGTACACTAGCACTAATACCTGCGAAGAAATCTTCAGAAGGTTTCGAGTTAGTTGTTTATTTGTTGGGATGTTTGTGGGTCGTTGGAGAGTAGGCAAGTGTGTTTGGAAACACATTTGTGCGTCAGTAAGTTTGCGGGGTCCTAATACTTTACCTACTTCTGTTTAGTTTGGCAATATTACCTTCAAAAAACTTTTGTCATTGTAGTTTCTACTCAATAGAATCGAACTGTGTACCATTTTACGTTTCGCCGTAATATGGCTTTACAATACTTAAGCTCAAGCAGATACGAATAAATTCTAAACAACTGCCTAAGTCATATCATTGCTATTATCATCATCATCATCGGCCTGTAGAAGTCCACTGCTGGACATAGGCCTCCCCCAAAGAGTTCCATGACGAACGGTCTTGAGCCTTCTCCATCCACCGACTTCCCGCAACCTTCACAATGTCGTCGGTCCATCGGGTGGAGGGCCTTCCAACACTGCGTCGCCCGCTTCGTGGTCGCCATTCGAGAACCTTTACTCCCCAACGGTTGTCGGTTCTGCGAGCTATATGGCCTGCCACTTCAACTTGCTAATTCTGAGAGCTATGTCGGTGACCTTAGTTGCTATTATAAGGAAAAGAAAAAGGTCATTGATGACATAAACATTTTTTTTTCTTTTTTTTTTTTCTAAATAACACTTTATTTACAGAAAGAAACTTAAAACTAATACAAGTTAATATTTACAAAATACACAAGAAACAGTTGAGCCATCTAAAGACCGTTACAAACGATCTATAGATAGCTCAACTGATCCAGATCACTACCAGTCGGAAGCGTCCCCAAGACGCTGGCGGAATTGCCACGCTGGATGGCAATGCTAATTCGCTGGGCCATATAAGAGCCAGCTCTCGGGTCACGCGTCGCTTCGATCAGACGTCCTGATATCTTTTTGAAAACCCGGAGGGCCCCGTTTCCCCACGGACCCAGGGTCTCAACATAAACTGACCTTTACATGACAATGACACTGAATCTTGTGACCGATGTTGGCGCAAAAACTAGTGTGCCTAAAGGAAATTCATCTAGTTTACTTGTAACTTCATTGCTGGCCACAAGACTCTTTTATAGTAAACTAGCTTGCACCCACGGCTTCACTCGCGTGGTGGTCACACCTATATTCTATTCTGGGCAAAGAACTCTATCTATTCCAAGGTTCATGGAAATCGGTTGAGCCGTTACGCCGCGATTGAACCACAATCATCCAAACATCCTCAAAAACTTTCGCATTTATAACATTAGTAGGATAGGATATCTGGTTCTCTTGGTATAGTAGGCATACGTAGTGTCACTAGTGATGTGATAAGCGATAGGGTGAGAACGTGGTGTTCATCTATTTCAATTCTAGCCCGCATTTCGGCATAAGCCGTTATAAGCTTGGTTCAGAATTAAGCATGTTCCAAATGCCTGTATTTTTGGCCCAGTCTTAAAAGCGGTGGGTTGAAATTACCATAAATTCCGGTAACCGGGAATTAATTTACCGCTTACAAAGCCCTAAAGTTTTAGGGTTCCGTTCCGAGTCGTGATAAAGTTAACGGCACTTTTTAAAGTAAGCTCATAAGGTACTGAATTTTAAGTGGTTACTGAGATGCGTGCTTGTCGTCACTGATAATTTTTGATCACCTTCATTAGGTCAGTGACCAGATTGAGGTATAGTGCTCCTAAAAAGGCCTATGACCGTCGGTGAAAGAATCAGTGGTGAAATGGTTAAAGGGCGCCTCTTAGAGGCTCCTTTCGTGCACATGTCACATGTCTTCGAGTTTTTAAGTTCTAGCAAATGCCGGCTACCTCACGTTATTTTCCTTCATCGTTTGAGCCTATAGCGCACCTATAGCGCATATAAATTTTCCGAATGGAAAATCTATTGTTGCAAGACCGGTATTCGCCCCTACAACCTGTAGATCGGAGGGTGGGGCCACTACCACCACTCCAACAGTGCTCTAACCAGTGCTCTCAGTGGATAACCAAGGTACTCGTATATATATTCAATTCATTACACTTCAGAAAAGAACTCGGGCTAGTTGAAAAACATCATCATCATCAACAACCTGTAGAAGTCCACTGCTGGACAAAGCCCCCCAAAATAGTTCCACGACGAACGGTCTTGAGCCCTTTCCATCCACCGACTTCCCGCAACCTTTACAATGTCATCGGTTCTATCGAGAACCTTTACTCCGCAACGGTTATCGGTTCTGCGATCTATATGGCCTGCCCACTGCCACTTCAACTTGCTAATTCTGAGAGCTATGTCGGTGACCTTCGTTCTTCTACGGATTTCCTCATTTCGGATCTTATCACGTAGTGAAACTCCGAGCATCATAGCTCTCTCCATAGCTCGTTGCGCGACTTTGACTAGAACATCACAATAAATAAATAAATAAATAAATATTCCGGACATATCACACACGGTCAACTGATCCCAAAGTAGGCATAGCCTGTACTATGGGTACCAGAGACTGATATTCTTAATAGATAAATATATAACACCCAGACACAGAACAAACATCTGTGCTAATCACACAAATGTTTGTCCAGTGAGGGGATCGAACCCGCGACCACAATTAAATTCAATTCATTTATTGACCATTTCGTTATAACATATAACATAGGCATGTCAGGTTTACAGTAATTACAGTTCTTTACAAGTAACGTTCATATAATTTTACAAAGATTTTAGATTTTAATAGGTAATTTATAGTTTCTACTCCACATGCAAATCAGAAAATGAAACATTTAAATATTGTGACATGGTAAAATGGATGATTTTCAAAAAATGATTTAATTTTTATTTTAAACTGATTAAAGGGAAGCCGGGTTACTTCTAAGGGTAGTTTGTTATACATCTCTATGCCTATCTTTATGCCTCTAGCGCAGAAGGCAGAGTTACTACCAACTGAGCTATGAGGCCAGCCAATGTACAGTATGATTTGAGGAAAACATATTTACGATTAAGAATACGGTAAGCCGCCGAGCGGCCGTGAACAGAAGTCTCTCATAGAAAACGCACAAAGCCTTGATCTCGACAAATGGTAAACGTCGCGCGAATTCGCAAAACTTCTCGAACTTCCACAATGACTGCTTCCGTGTGAACGATATAACAATTGTCGAGGAAATTGGAGGCTCGAGTTTTGGGTATACATACCTAAAAGCAGGTACTGACACTTTGGAAAACTCTTCTCGAATAGAGTGATTTCTTTTCGGTCAAACGCATACCTGCGTTAACTATTTTTATTTCCGGTAGCCGCCATATGCAAAGAGACCCGGAAGATGCCATTATTATCATTATAAACTTTGGTAAATAAATATTTGTAAAGGTGACTTTCCACGGTGCCCGATTTTATGGTGCGGAAATGAAGGCCTCGGTGGCGTAGCCTCGTCTGAGACGCGGGTGCGGGTTCGTTTCCAGCTGTGTGACAATAATTTTCATGATGCAAATATTTGTCTCGGGTCTGGGTGTTGTGTCTTGAAAATATCATATCATATCACGCTGCCTGTGGTTGGTGATCTGAACTCTGTTTTCTACTTGTAGTCGTAGTCGAAGAAAACAGAGTTCATTTCTAGTATAATATTATTTTAGTTTAATTTACAACTGTTATTATGATTATTTTTCTGTTACTAAATAAAAGAAATTATTATCATACAGAAACACTTAATTATTTACAACTTATTTTAACTTAGAAATAAGATCTGGGAATAATTACTTACTGGTAGGTAGTTTATCAGGACTTCGTGTTTATTATTTAAAGTAGGTATTTCTCTTCGTAAATTGTCGATAAAATTACTTAGCTAATAACTGATTGGAATTTGTTTTCAGAATCTCATTAGCTCAGTACTCAAGTCTCCAAAGAACCCTAATTGAAGAGCTACCTAAGTACCTACGCCTACACATGCATTAGCGCTGTACCTTTGGTCTGAAGGTGACTGTTGATGTATGCCTCGTCAAGGAGGTATTTGTTATTATCTCAGAGACACTAACAAAGTGGAAGACGAAGTGATGAAGTGACAAAGGTTCATTATAAGAATTGCGTCCTGGGACTGTGTTTCATTTTAGTAAATTATTGTAGTCTAGATTCTAGACTACTTTATTCAATAATGAGAGGTAGGAATTATTGGTAATAAGATATTTTTTACAAAAACTGAAAACCGACTTCAAATGCCTGAATATTAAAAAGATTAATACCAACCTTTTTTTTTTGTTATCAACCTCTGCGCTTTGCTTACCTACTGAGGATGACACTGGCCACCAACACTTTCGAACAAAAAACCAAAGTAAGTATGACATTCATTCATCATAATTAATAACTCATATGGTGACTGACTGACAGACAATAAAACGTGGTGGTTTTAATCTCTTTGACAATCAACGCAGAGCCTAACCAAAAGTCTTAAGAGTAGAAATTTCTGAAATTTCTGTTGTAACGTATGGGTGCACAGAAAGGAATTCCCGACACACAACCCCTAAGGTTAAAGTTTATGTAAAAATAGCAGCAACCGAACGAAGTCGCGGGGAAAACCATACCATAGCAAAGTTGAAAAAAAAAATTCGGCAAGTCGTGATTTCAAGAGATGATGTCGATTTTTAAGTTTTACGGGACAAGTAAAAATCCCTCAGGAATTCAATTAATATGGGACCACCCCGGGATCATACTCTATACACAGGTGAAAGAAATATCAAAATCGGTTTAGTATTGGCGGAGATATCGAGTAACATAAAAACAAAAAAAAACAAAACTTAAAAAAAAATACAGCACCTCCTCCTTTTTAAAGTCGGTTAAAAGCGCTATATAATAAGTTTTATGTTATAATAGGTACTATTTAATAAGTTGCTCAAAAAATCTGTGGGGGAGGCTTAAGTTCAGCAGATTACATCCTGCGGCTGGAATGATGACGATGATACCTCTGTTTGTATATTTTCCACACACTAATACCTATCTCAACAACACAATAGAACTGCTAATGGTCGAGCTCTAACTATTACTGATTCTGTGCCTCGAAGGTTAACAATAACAGTGACTGAAAGCGATCCACGCCCATCGTTTATCATCACCTAATGACAGGGGATTGTGGCTCTCAAACTTTACAGTATGACCCTCTCTTGACCCTTTTAACCTCTTTGGAGGATAAATTGTCGTGACTTGTGACTATTATTTTTCGGCTAAAGCATTGAAAGCAAATGGTACATACACAAGACCGTACTGAGTGAAGGATATGAGGTCACCTTTGAATGCAATGGAACATTTATCTCATCTTTTTCGGAACCACATAAACAAGAAAATTTAATGATACAGCCTTTCATTTTAGTACCCCTTAGTAAGCCCCCTTTTAGGATTAGGAAAAGGATTTTAGAAAAGGAAGTTTAAGGAAGTTAGAACCACGCAAAGCTGGTGCGGGCCAGCTTTTTACAGCCCAAACCGCTGAAGCTATAAAGCTAAAATTTGGACAGTAGCTGCCTTATATGCCAAACACATCAACATAGGAGGGATCTTCAAAATATCAACCTCTAAGAGGGTGAAAAGGGGTTCAAACATTTGTATGAAAAATCGTATTCCTTGTAGCTACAGATTTGAAACTAACTATAAATAATGTATAATAGTAATAAGAAAAAAATGTATTTTTAGACTTTCAAAACTATCCCTTAAAAGAGTTTAATGAGATGTCATAGTTTGTATGGGAGAATCTTAACGCTTGGAAAGATTTATCTGAAACTTGGTACAAGTACTCGTAAATTCAAATAATGAAATACGGACTCGAAACTGCCCCTTTTATCAAGATACCACGCGAGCAAAGCCGCGGGCGTACGCTAGTGTATTATAAAACTGTTACCTTACTGTATTACTGCCTTACCAAAACTTTAACCATTAAGGTCATCGCAGACGGACAGTGTGACGGAGAAGCATTTGATTTACTAAATAATTAATTGAATCAGTCTTATTTATTTTTCAATATGAAGATGGTGTGAGACCTTAAATGATAGAGATCTAGGTTGATTGTAAGGATTTTAGGAGACCCAGCAGTGGGACGGTATAGGTCAATAATAAAAGAAAGAAAGAAAGAAAACTTGTTTATTTGACCCACAAAGCAGTAAGTAGGTAGGTAGATAGGTACAAAGAAAATATAGGTCATACAAAAAACACACGTAGGAAAACATAAAAACATGTAGGTAGGTGGTAGGCTAAGTTTGCGTTGTGTGGGGCAAATGGGTCTCAGCATAAAGCTGCGGCGCTGGTTTTCTCACCTTGGGGCCTAGGCCTAATAATAGTTTGGGTGTCGCTGGCATTACAGCTATTACTCACAGTCGCTCGCTACAGTACGTCGGATCATTTATTAGCATATAAGTTAAAACATTAAACGCTGGGTATTTGTGAAGTTTAACTCTTTGACGGGTCAATTAAACGATAGGACGTTCTTTTAGCTAGCCTTTTTAGGGTTCCGTACTTCATTTGGAAAAACGGAACCCATACCACTTTGTTTTCCGTCTGTCTGTCTGTCCGTCTGTCAAGACCCTTTTTCGCAGAAACGGAAAAAATTGTTAAAGGACGGTGAAATTGTTGAAACGGTGAAATTTACACCAACTGTTAGGATCCGATAGTTTATGGTGCCGTATAAATATCAAGGTTC
This sequence comes from Anticlea derivata, assembly GCA_947579855.1. Classification (NCBI taxonomy): domain Eukaryota; kingdom Metazoa; phylum Arthropoda; class Insecta; order Lepidoptera; family Geometridae; genus Anticlea; species Anticlea derivata. The sequence continues at coordinate 12,182,057 of OX388269.1, forward strand.
TAGCTCAATACATTAAAAAGATATGGCAATGAATGTATGATTTTTGTATGTAAATGGCAAAAATGAAAAACTTCTAGGGACCGTATTTTGTTTTTCACTCGCCTCACACTCACATCAGAATTGCATTATTTTCATAGCAATTGCTGTTCGTGACCCTTTTTTCCCCCTCAGTCTTCCCCTTTCGAGAACGATACGAACCTTAGCCTGTAATTTCTAAATCTTCTATAATTTCTAAATCTTTAATTTAGAAATTATAGATTAATAGATTTTTAGAGTATGTTTTTCACTCGTCTAATAAATAATAATAAATAAATAAATATTCCGGACATATCACACACGGTAAACTGATCTCAAACTAGGCATAGCCTGTACTATGGGTACCAGAGACTGATATACATAATAGATATATATTTAACACCCAGACACAGAACAAACATCTGTGTTAGTCACAAATGTTTGTCCAGTGCGGGAATCGAACCCGCGACCTCTAGCGCAGAAGGCAGAGTTACTACCAACTGAGCTATGAGGCCAGTCAAATATGCTCAAATCAGATTAGCATCGTTTTATAGCAGACAGTAAGTCTTTGACTTATTTCTTTTAATCTCCATAATCTTGTCTTCTCGAGAACGATAAGAATCTGAGCCGTTAATGAACTACTCAAAAAAATATATCTCACTCTAGTAGATTAATCGCGTTTTTACAATAAAATTAGTTACAAAGTGGTATTAAATCCACTAATGAGCCCACGTCTAAGTACCTTTTGGGAATTCTTGATGAGGTTTTTTATTAAAATCACAATGAATTTAGACATAAAATCTATTTTAAACCAGCCGAACAAGATTACAGTTCAGAGTAATTTCCCCAGAAGCCGCGATTCTCTTAAAGCCCCAAAAAAGGCTATAAAAAGATCTCATCAATGACAAAGGGTCGTCATTACCTACCTCGGCTTATACAGGGTGGTAATTTGAGATATTTTTTTACAGCTACGGTGGTAAACAAGCATAAGGCTCTTCTGTTGGTAAGTGGTTACCGTATCGTATGTAAACTTGTGAAACCAGAGGCCCGATAACGTAATGTTTGTGAGATACTCATTTGTCAAAGTGGTGAGTGGGCAAATCCCCCCACATGATAAAGAATTTGCTGTCTGTGGGAGAGGCCATGTTCAGCAGTGGACGTCGAACGGCTGAAATGATGATGATGATGATGAGTGGTCTTCTTCTTGTCGTATCACTGTTTTTTTCTTGGTCATTAGGTCAGAGACCAATTTGAAGTATGATGGCCCTGAAAAGGGCCTACCACCACTCCACTTTTGTTGTTGTTGTTGGTTACTAATCTAATACAAAATGACCAAGAAAGAGTCAGAGAGCCTGCTAAACATTAAGGTAGCTGCTCTTACAACCCCATCTAAAATTACCGCCCTGTATAATGTGCTCAAATATTATACGGAATAGGGGTGAATTTAATCCCCACTTGCGTCTTTTAGGATAAGCATAATATTAAGTGTAAATGTAGCGTGCACGAAAGGAACCTCTAAGAGGCGCACTTTAATCCATTCACTACATTGATTCTTTCACCGACGGTCATAGGCCACCATACCTTACCTGGTCACTGACCTAATACAGGATGACCAAGAATGAATCAGTGAATAGAGACAGGCATAACTGGCCTTGACCTTTCTTTGACAGAAGCCTTATTGTATAAAGGTGGGTCCACATTTGTGACATTTCAACGCGCCGTAGCTCCGTAACATGTTACGGTACTTGCTACGCTAAGTGTGGACCAGTCACGGCGAAATGTTTTTGCTTTCGTTGGTGGGCCTCTGAGTGGATCGCTGCGTGGCAATAGCTCGTGTGACATGTCCGCGTGTCAAAATCCGTCTGCACTATATTTTTGTCACGCCTAACTGTCACGGTCACGGAGCCACGGCGCGTTGAAATGACACAAATGTATAACTCAATTGGTAATTAGATTCGGTTTTGTCTATTCTGTCTAATTTACAGCATATACAGCTGTGAGTCTCACATAGTTCGATGGGCACCACACTGAAGCTCTAGATACCATTTTGTAAAAAAGGATCATCGAAAAAAATTATAGGCTTGGTCGCGAGAAACAGGCGTAGCTTCACCTAGTTTTTAAGACGTTTAAAAGTGATCCTAGTGATTTTATTGAAATAAACATCTTTTTGTAACTCTTGTTAGGGTTAAGCTCGCCTATGTACATGACTTATGAAACAACCATAATTATGTATGTTTCTGTGTGCAATAAAGAATTAGAGAGTTGAATTGAAAAGTTGGCTTGTAAATATCCTCGGTGTTTTCTTACTAACCTTTGTTAGTGCAAGTGAGCCTAAGAATTTTATTGGGCTAACGGGATCAGAAAATAGATAGAGAATGTCATAACGATGTGCTTCAGACCGTTTATGGATCTTGATAAAGAATTACGACACCCTAGAGATTGCCATAATCCTTAACCCGTGAAAGACACGTCAGTCAAAATTATAGTGGGAAACGAAAATGGGAATTATCTTGCTATAGTTAAAAATACTAGAAAAAAATCGAATCTTTCTAGAATATTTTGATGGCAATACATACCATACGGCGTGGGATGTTAGATAAAATTACTTTCAAAATGAAGTCAATTTTGAGTTTCACTTTGACACACTTTATCACTCACCCTAATGTCAAACTCAACATTTATCCAGTAGACGTAAAGATTATCTTAAAACGGTATTAAGCTTCATGAAACGCCCATGTAGGTGCTTGTTGTGACTCTACTTCTTTCTTGGTCATTCTGTTTTTGGTCAGTGGCCAGGTTGAGGTATGGTGGCCCTAAAACCGGACTGGCCTCATAGCTAAGTTGGTAGTAACTCTGCCTTCTGCGCTAGAGGTCGCGGGTTCGATCCCCGCACTGGACAAACATTTGTATGATAAACACAGATGTTTGTTCTGTGGCTGGGTGTTAAATATTTATGTAATATATATATCAGTCTCTGGTACCCATAGTACAGGCTATGCCTTGTTTGGGATCAGTTGACCGTGTGAATATGTCCGGAATATTTATTTATTTATTGCACGATCTCTGCCGTTACTTCCTAGACAATTGTATTATCTGCATCATACATACGTACTTTTAAAAAGGGCCTATGACCATCGGTGGAAGAATCAGTGAAGTGAAAGGATTGAAGTGCGCCTCTCAGAGGCTCCTTTTCTGCCTTTTAATGACACTAATTTACTCTATCTTTAGCATAAATGAGCATTTAGAAACAAAAGCTTGTTCCCAAGGTCTCGTGAAGTCCTAACCGCGCTTCGCAAAGCTTTACTATAAGCTCCGCCACTAAAATTAAGCTTTCCAAGCTGTTGGAACGAAATTACCTTGAAAATTTGTTATATGCGCGTAACCGCTGAACGACAGCATGAAAGCGGAAATTTCATAGGTAAGTACTGTATGATATTAACAAGCATTTCTGCCCGCGTTTGTTGAAACACAATCGAAAATTGGTATATTACGAAAGGTTAAAATTACTTGATAAAGACCCGTATGAACCTGTGTCCAAACGGCGCCGGCGACGTACGATAAGTCATCTAAAATTTGTTTTAAAATGACCCCTATGTCTTCTGAATTCAGTTAATTTTGAGTTTGTCTTCTAGAAGCTTGCGATATCGCAGATATATTGATATATATTGGGGGTGTGAGATACCCGTATCGCACACCCCCGAATGTCAAAAACAAAATTGACCTTAACTTTTGTATCAAGCCATGTTCAAACGGCTGGCGATATGTTATATAAAATTCGTTTCAAAATATAAACCTCTACTGAAAAAAAAAACTCAAAACTGGAGTTTGACATATGGGGCTGTGCGATATAGGTCAAAGGTATCGCAAGGTCCATAAAACCAAAATCAAATTCAACTTAATTAAGAAGTCGTAAGGACCATTTTAAAATAAAATTTGAATGACACATCGCACACTTTTTCAACACGGATTTAGTTGGATGTCTTCCGGCAGCCAAAAACTCCATTATCAAAGTGGCTCATGAATACTTACTTTGTCACGCCATATTGCGGTTTAACTATGGTAGCTTTCCAAAAAGTATTTTATACCTTCTTCTGTGGTACTGTGCAAACTCCTCTTGACTTTTTACCTTTTCTCGTTGTCCCCCAAAGTGAATATTTTCTAAATAAAGAAGAGCAAAAACACAAAAATTTTGGTAATGATTGTCGGTTCTCGTAACTTTAGCGTGCGAGAGTTACAAGGGTTGCTGCGATTAGGTAAAACTAGATATGGGGTAGTTTTTTGAAGGGTTATTGCTGACGTTAGGCCTTTTCTTAAGCCCGAGTTTCCTAGAATCTAACGATGTCATTATGCTTTTACGAAGCGAATGAAATTGCTTCATTCGAGGCAGTTACTAGGATATGTTGGCTTTGGATGGCGTCAAAACGCCCTATTGTTTGTGAAAAATCCAGTGTGGTAAAGAGCGGGTTGTACTTAGAGGCTTTTTCTTTCACATGTCATAGTACTGTCTGTGAAATGAAATGAAATGAAATGAATTAAATTTATTTCGACAAACACAGACAGAAGACACAAAAAACAATAGAATAAAGGTTAACGATAGGGAGATAGGTAGACTTAACACAGATAACATACAGTACAAACAACAACACATAAGTAGGTATCTATGTCATTTACAATATATATAAGTGCTAATTAGTCTCCCGTGCGTGTAAGCCAAAACAGGCATGGTCTCAGCATAATGCCGCTACACATTAGGATAACATGCAGCGGCGCTGGTTTTCAGACCAAACCTAACGGGTGACCTCACGAACCAACCAATAAATACATATACATAATAAATTAAAAATATGTCTGTAATTCCGGTTACAAAAATCGAGATATTACCCTTGCACGACTGGGTTCAAACCCTCGATCGTTTGATCTAAGTTACTGCTACTGTACAACTACAGCTACCTAGATGTCACACTGAGTTCATCACGGCAATTTTGTTTATTTTTTGAGGCTGCTACTCAGTTTTTATAACTTCGTTCTGTAAACTGTTTCCCTGTGTACTTTTTAGTGAAAAAATGAATTATGCTTTTTTTTTTTATTTTGATTACTCATTCATATCATGCTTGCTATTCATATCCACAAACCGGGCGACGCAGTGTTGGAACCCGATGGACCGATGACATTGTAAAGGTTGCGGGAAGTCGGTTGATGGAAAAGGCTCAAGACCGTTCGTCATGGCACTCTTTGGGGGAGGCCTATGTCCAGCAGTGGACTTCTACAGGTTGTTGATGACCATGCTTGCACTGAGTTATGAAAATGTCGTTGGCTGAGAAAACTGAGACGTAACTTTAAGACGGTCATCGTTTCTAACAAAGATTCAAAGATTTAATGCCGGGATTTAACGTTTAAACCTTAGTTTGGATTTGAGTATTTGGGACTGAGAGATATTTGAGATTAGGTGGAACTGGCAGTAAATCCACCGCACGGGCTTAATGTGGGCTGAAGGTTTTATTGGTTTAAGGGTTGGTCTATTTTCAAGCTAATATGCAAATAATAGTTACGGCCTACGATAGAGAAATAAATAAAAGTGCGAGTCGGAAAACTATATTCTGCCACATCAAATTTTTTGACACCGTAGAAATTTCGTAGCATTTTCGTAGCAAGCTCTACAGCGTAGCCTCTATGTCGTAGCACGTCGTGAGGATTTATTGGCATCACGTAGCAGCACTATATAAGCCCCGTAAATAGATAATGAATTGGCATACTTGTATCAAACAAAAGTTTTGTTTGATACAAGTATGCCAATTTTCTAACCAAGTTCCTAACTTCTCGATTAAACGGGATTAACTCTGGAATCTTTAGTCTGGACTATATATTCCTTACTCACGTTTCAGTAATTCAGTAATTCATTTATTATTTGTGAATCAGGAACATTTAACAGTCAGTTCATAGTACTAGTCTAGATCGCTAGATTCTGCCATTTGGGCGTACAAACATTTAATTAACATTCCAATTATTATGGGATGCATGAATTTAGTTACTATCTGTCTTTATTACATCGTCAAAAATTTATATATATCAAAAAAAAACACTTAAGTAACAAAAAAATAGGTAAATGCGAGATGTAAAAAAATATATTTAAGTGAGTCAAATTAATAAAAACTATGCTTAACAATAGTACGATCATTTAAAAAATCATTTACAGTATAATAATATGCCTTGGCGATAAAAAAATCATTATTGTTTATTATAAGTTGTCTCCTTGAAACATAGTATTTTATTGTCACTCTGGTTTATTGCCATCCATTCCACGTTTGTTATGGAACTTCTTGGGAGAGGCCTATGTCCAGCTGTAGACTTCTACAGGCTGATGATGATGATGCTGGTTCTTAGAAATATCAGTAACACTAAGAACGATGACGATTTGGATTTAGAATTTTGTTTAACGACGAGTAACATAGTTGTATAAAGTTTATTAGATGTCATCTAAAATGGTCCAACTATTTTATGGGCTCAGAAATAGTTTTGAGGTTATCTTTGATCCCTTGTGGCTATTATCTACGTCTCGTAGAATGCGACCTCTACGTTTACGATCCGTAAACGTTGTTACTAATCCTACTTATATTATAAATGCGAAAGTTTGTGAAAGGATGTTTAGATGTTTGTAGTTCAGGCACGCTGTAACGGCTCAATCGATTTCGTTGAAACTTGGAATATATAAAGTTCTTTACCTATAATAGCATGTACGCTACGCGAGCGAAGCCGCGGGTGGAAGCTAGTCAACAATAAACATGTGAATGTGCTCTCACGCGGGAAAAATACTTGTCCTAAAACTATCGCAGTGGGAATTGAACTTGCACATCTCGCGTCTAAGCTGACTCAACACGCCATCGCCACAAGGGTCATCGAAATTTAATTATGAATAAGTTCTTGCATATTAAATATCCTACTATACATACCCGCATATAATTCTGCAATATAAATTCTTAATTAATTTTATCAAATCTTATCTCGTGGAACTCAGAACAAAAGTGACCTGATTTGCTAAAGGCTAATGCACACTAAAGCAACGCAAGCCTAACATATTAAAAGATATGTATACTAGGTGATTCTTAAAACATATATCATCCTGTAAGAGGGTTATTCTATCAACAAAAAGAAAGTATAGAAAAGAAAAAATATTTAAAAAAATACTCGAGATACTCTTTCTTTTGTTGATAGAACCCTCTTTCCAAGGTGGCCAAATCTATATGTATATTTTGGACAATTTATCCAATGACTGCTTGCAAGGCCATCGCCACTTCTAGGTCTCGCTTAATAATAAATAATTGATTGCTCCCTTAGCTATAATAAACAATGACCAAGCAGTGAAGTTGACCGTCCTAACTGGCAATGGAGCTTATTATTTATTATACTGCCAGCCTTAAATAATTGCCAAATGTAGCGGAATGTGCGACAGATGGTAGTATCGATCGGATAAACTTTACCATCTAGCGACCATATACGTGTAGCATGAACCGGTCATTATTGACCTCTTCAAATCAATTTATTAGCCAGAACATAATGTGGTACAAAATATGACATAGTTCTTAGACGTTCCCTTCCTCAGGAAAGTTCTACCGAGGATACAAAAGAACCTTCTAACGTTCGCTCCAGAAGACACCAGCCTCAAGGATAAGGATCAAAGGACGCTCATCGTCAAAAACTGAACAACTCCTAAGTAATACCGAAGTTTCGGTGGTATTTTAATCTCGGTGGGAATTCGTTGAGGAATTCAGAAAGTTTTTGGATCTAATCGGATGTGTTCGCACAATTTGTTGCTTTGTATTCTGTAAAGATAATAGTTATTTTAATTCGATTAGGATCAATCTTGAGATCAAAAAGACTATGGAATGAGCTAGTTATCTATCTAAAACAACGGCGGGCCCTTGGCCGTGGAGGCTTTTGATTGGAACATTTGAAAATCCTTCTGAAAATTTCAGCTTTCTAGGAATTTGTGGGAGGTTTTCATAAATATTGTTACCTTTGAGGTTGGCTAGTAGAAAATGCTTGTAGTATTAAGCCCTCCTTTTTAACAACAATTGTATTCATTAGTGTGCAATAATGTATTAAACAAAATAAAATAAAAATAATAACTGGTCAGTGATGCTTGCTTGTCGTGTCACTGATTCTTTCTTGATCATTCTGTATTAGGTCAATGACCAGGTTGAAGTCAGGTGGCCCTGAAAAGGGCCTATGACCGTCGATGAAAGAATCAGTGTAGTGAAAGGATTAAAGTGCGCCTCTTAGAGGCTCCTTTCGTGGTCAGTGATGAAAACAATGAAATTTGCGTGTCAACAAAAGCTATAAAATTATATTTGGCATGAGATTTTTTTGGGTTTGGTAATTACTAAAAATAGGTAAATTCTATCCTGAAAATTGAGCTCTCCGTTTTATTATCAGTATAATTATTTAGACCATTTAACATAATGTATAAGGGTTACAATAAACGCCCAAACGCTTCGAGAAAATGTATCGTAGTGTATGTGCGTTCTATAGGTCGCGTCATGTAAAAAGAACGCTGGCGGTCAAGCTGAGCAATGGCGATTTATCTGTTTATTTGGTGGTGTGAGGTGCGGAAAGCAAAGGTCGACTGAAGAGCCAATGGCGCACCGGCAAGCATGCGGCGCGTGACCCGCCCGCCCCGCGCCGCACCTCATACCACCAAATAGACCGATAAATCGCCATTGCGCAGCTTCACCGCCAGCGTTCTTTTTACATGACGCGACCTATATCTTTGTTTAGTTTGCTCAGTGTGCCCCATATCACCAAATTGTAGTAGTCAATCTTTCAGCTGTGTACGTTTAATCTGTGCTGTGTATAAATTTTTTGTCTTGTCTTGTTGTGTTCATAGAGTAATTTTGTGTGTTTACATGTTATTATTTTGTTTGTCTACATAACTACTATGTAAGCACATGTAAATATGTCAAAAGATTAATAAATTGAAATTGAATTGAATTGTACTTGTAGTAGGTACTGAAAATATATATTACATAATTTCCATCTGAAAATGTAATTTTCATATTCAATTTGAGATCAAAAGCACAGCTCTATTAGTATGTATTTTTAATCTATGGTATTTGTATGTATTCAATTAGTAATGAATATGGCAGTAAACAGTTAAATTGATATTTCATCAGCCAATAAATGTACAATATTAGAGAGGTAGCCAAAGAAAAGATGGATGGACTGTGTGAAAGTGGATATGGTGAAGAAAGAAGTGAGTTCTGAGATGACGACTGATAGAGGGAAATGGAAGAAGAATGTGCCGACCCCACATGATGTGGGATAACGAAATGAAATGAAATCAGTTTATTTGCTAAAACAAGGTAGTTTAATATAATCGCTGTTCTTATGCAGTAAGCGGGCGCACATGTTTTTGCTACACAAGCATGCAAATGTTTTATTAAGTATAGTAAAATTACAATAATTAAAAAAACTAAATTTTAAAATTAAAAAACAATGTCGGTATGATTACAAATTAAGATAACTAGATATAAGATTAGAGTCATAGTTAAAAACAGTCAAGATTATGAGTTATATTTATATTAGTTGCACATTCTACATTAATTAAATACAGAAAGAAACTTAAAACTAATACAAGTTCCATCCATACAAGAGCCATCTAAAGACCGTTACAAACGATCTATAGATAGCTCAACTGATCCAGATCACTACCAGTCGGAAGCGTCCCCAAGACGCTGGCGGAATTGCCATTGCCATTAATTAAATTAGATTTTAGCAATAAGGGCAGGAAGATGATGAATAAATGTACACTATGAACTGTGTCCTTAGATAGTATATAATTTATGACAGTTTTTTTTTTTTTTTTTTTATACAACTGAGGTGGCAAACAAGCATACGGCCCACCTGTTGGTAAGCGGTTACCGTAGCCTATGAGCGCTTGCAATACCAGAGGCATCACGCACGCGTTGCCGACCCCGAACCCCCCTCCCCCTAAAGAGCTCTGGCAACCTTACTCACCGCAGGAACACAACACTATTTGAAACAAATAATGTTATTTGGCTGCGATCTTCTGTAAGGCGGAGGTACCTCCCCAGGTGGGCTGCTCCAATTTAGAACGAGAAAATCTCGCTATGCCCTACCTCCTCCAAATGAATGATTGATGTCTATGAGGCTTTATTATTATAATATATAATCCGGTAAACCTATTAGGTTTCTAGTATAATGGTACCTACTCCTACACGGCGTTAAAATAGTACCATACACGGGCTCATCATCATGAAATCTATGACCTTAAATGTATTTTAGAGTAATGAAATAGAATTTTAAAATAAAATAAAAGGGCCTTATTCACTCATCTAGAGTTCCTTAACACAGTTAAGTAGGTACACACAAGGTGATTGACATGTTATATAATCCCGTGTTTTTTCAATGAAAAATGACGATTTTTCAAAAGTCGTAGAAGAAACTTTATTGCCAATTATATGTAGAATAACCCCCTTTCGGGATGGTATACATGTTTTGAATCACTTTGTATGTTTGTCTTTGTATTGCTGAGTTCATGTTCCATCGGAAGAAACTAACGGGTTACTCCAAGGAATGTTCATTCGTAAGCCGATTTGGTTTCGGAAACCTGTTGAACTGTGACCTACTTGAGAGTTTAAAAGCTCATACTAAGCTCACTGGAGCTTAATATCAGTTGAGCAGCATATATTTCAGTCAGGAAAGCTTTGGTTTCCCTCAAAACAGTGGCTGTAACTTGATGGACTTTAGCTTTAAATGTAAATTTAGTCCGAAAACCCTTAGAATAATAATAAATTAATAAATATTCCGGACATATCATACACGGTCAACTGATCCCAAACAAGGCATAGCCTGTACTATGAGTGCCAGAGAATGATATACTTAATAGATATATAGGTATACCACCCAGATACAGAACAAACATCTGTGTTCATCACACAAATGAACCGAACCCGCAACCTCTAGCGCAGAAGTCAGAGTAACTACCAACTGAGCTATGAGGCCAGTCTACTAATTCTTAGCTAAAACAAGTTATTGGAAATATCTTAATGTTATTGGCACCTATTATGCCATTATTAGCTGATTGCATAGGACATAAAACGTAGGTATAACGAGTATTTTGTCATATTTTATTCTTAAAATATCGGTTGAATTTGTGGAACTGGTACCTACCGTACCTTTTTATAACGAACTGTTTTGTAAATTCTTTTACTGCGAATAAACATTTCATTAATTCAAGATCTGGAGATCTCTGAAGCAGTTGTCTATTTCTATTTTCATCAAAATATTGAAACTTTAGCGCGTCTTCGCAACTCTCAAGCAATTTCTCTCTCAAGTAATATTTTATTTATTTTGTAATAGTAAATAGGTAGATAACGCTGGCTAAATATATCATTTCTTTTCACAAAACTATTCACTGATTGATATTTATCACGTTTTCGCTTTATTATTCAAATGACGTTCACCACTTCTATATTTTTTCTTCTATAGAAAACAGTGCTGTAGTGACCCTCCCGCATGGAGCACAACTCTTCAACCTTGGTACTAGAGGAACAGTAATTGGAGTACCTATTTATAAAATGAGCGTCGTTTCATTTCAAATCAGCGTGATAAATGCGGACGCACACGTAAAGGACTTTTACGCTGTCATTAGAAGTAAAATAACATCTTTAAAACGCAGGATGCTGGGCAGTACCAACAGCCTGATAGGGGTTCTGGCTGACAGACGTTGCATTAAACTGCGAAGACACTGGATGTCAAGCCTTATCAGCCGACGAAGCTCTGGCTGATGATTTTAGTGTGTAATCTACTGCTGTATTTTTTTTTATTTCTATGTTACTTGTTTTTTTGTTTTAATAATGTATAACTTTTCCTAGTTTACAGACTGTATCAAAACGGAATAAAATCTTTTGAATTTGAATTTGAATTTAAACCCCTGTGCTAAACAAATTTATTATATAAATAGCCTTTCTTCCTTTTTGTTTTTGATTTAATTCTTATCTATGGATCTTTGTGTTGTCCGAATCAATAAATTTATTTAATTTAATTTAATTTAATGTAACCTATATGCTATTTAGGTAAATAACTCTCTATACTTATTGCAAGTTTATTCATCAAAATCGGTTAAGTCGTTACCGCGTTATTGAATCACATGCATCCACACATCCAAACATCCTCACAATTTTTCGCTTTTATAATCTTAGTAGGAGTAAGATAGGATAGGCTTCTAATGTAATTGATTCAAAATTAATATGCCTTTTTAGTTAATATATATATATATATTTTTTATACTACTGAGGTGGCAAACAGGCATACGGCCCACCTGTTGGTAAGCGGTTACCGTAGCCTATGAGCGCTTGCAATACCAGAGGCATCACGCACGCGTTGCCGACCCCGAACCCCCCTCCCCCTAAAGAGCTCTGGCAACCTTACTCATCGCAGGAACACAACACTATTTGAAAACAAATAATGTTATTTGGCTGCGATCTTCTGTAAGGCGGAGGTACCTTCCAGGCGGGCTGCTCCAATTCAGAACGAGAAAATCTCGCTGTGCCCTTCCTCCTCTAAATAATAGAAAAACTTTAAGCAGAAATAATCAAAATTGCGATTATTATCCACAAATCAAGTTGTTCCGCCATAACAAAACCCATTTCCAGCCATAGTTCATTACACATTAACTTGAGCCATTATTATAACTATGCATAAATTTGCGCAATAAATTACAAAGTCCTAATCTATAAACCAAAGCAAATGTAACACATAGAGGATCACTAATGTTTTTGATTGCGTGACAGCTTCTTAATCATCATCAGTCTGAAGAAGTCCACTGTTGGACATTTTCCTCCCCAAATAAGGACCACGAAAGGTCTTTGGACTTCTTCATTCACTCAGTTTCGGAACCTTCAAAATGTCATCGATCTATCGGACGTGGGCCCTCCGTACACTACTATCGTCTTGGTCGTCATTCGAGAACCTTTACTCCCTACTGACTATTATGGTCTCCGCTGAAAACCAGCGCTGGGTGCACACATTAGTGTGTATCCAGCACAATGCTGAGCGAAGACCATATTTTCCACGAGCTCTGCTGCGCACAATATCTTTATCATTTAGTACGTAATTTTTATTTTTATGTTATTTTATGTTTCTTAAGGAAAATAAATATTTCATTCATTCATTCATTCTTTCTAACGGATGTCGGTTCTGCAAGCTATTTGGAGTGCCCACTGCCACTTCATCTTGATAATTCTGAAAGCTATTTCGGTGACCTTGGTTCTTCTACAGATTTCCTCATTTTGGGTCTTATCACGAAGAGAAACTCAGAGCATAGCTCTCTCTATACGTGATTGAACAACAAACATCTAAACATCCTCACAAACTTTCTCATTTATAATATTAGCTAGATATCCTAGGAATTTTGCCATTAATAAAAAACAGCAGACTTCTCATTCATCATCATCATCATTTCAGCCGTTCGACGTCTACTGAACATGGCCTCCCCCACAGACAGAGCAAAGGGGATTTGCCCATACACGCTGGGCATGCGGGTTGGCGAGCGCAGTTAGAGCTATCGTTGTTAAAATGAGGGACGCTGCTGCCCATCCCTTTATATTCCCTTAGTCGCCTCTTACGACATCCGCGGATAGGTGGATATGGAGGGGCCTATTCTTCAGCCGAGGCCACCACGGCCAACGGCTTCTCATTAACTGCCACAAGACACCGGAGGCGCCGCCACTGGGCAGTTACGTCACACGTCGTTGCGTGTGACGTAACGTGATACGTGTGCAATAATTAAATAATTAATTAATAGGTTTTTTATATATTTTAGGTTAAGGTATATATTTATATGGGTCCTAGATTTTAGTTTTTAACATAGCTGTACTATTCTTAAGTTACCTGAAATAAAATTTAAATTATTATTATTAATAATCAATAATACTCCAATAATATTGAGTGTTGCAAGCCATGTAATGTATTTTACTCTGTGGTATCTAATGTATCATTTCGTTGCGTTCCCCGAGGCACCTCCTGTTGATTTATCGGAATTTTCGCGAGAAGTTCCTTTTGCTCGTCAGATTTGCTAATGGGATTCGACGTTACCTTGGTGATGTTATGTTTATCCGTTGAATATAAATATGATTGATTTCGGCATCTTGTGAACCAGACGTGACTTCATTTTATCATCATCGCGACCTTTTTAGGATTCTGTTCCTCATTTGTAAAAAACGGAACCCTTCGGAACAAGAGATCATTCATCTCTTTTTTGTCCGTCTGTCAGTCTGTTTGTATGTTGAGGCTTTTTTTCTCAGAAACAGCTTGAGGTATCATGTTGAAATTGATATTTAACACTAATAATACTTCGGATTATAAATTTAAATTAATACTGCTGTGAAAAAGTCATGTTTCAAGTTTAATGTTATAGGTACAAGGTACGGCTGTTCAGAGTGTATTTTATCTACAACTATTAGGTATTTTTTTCCACAACTAAAGTAAAATACAGGAAAATCACTATTTTCAAATACCGTGGTCATACAGTGCTACTACGCATCAAAAGTCTTACCAATAAACATAAGGTGGACCGTCAGCCGGTTTCTTTTTTTGTAACATATAAAACTACGCGATCGTCCACAAAATATAAGTTTGTCTCTTCCTACACTTTAGGAACTCGATTTTCCGAACTCTTATAACTCTTGTACGGAAGCCTCAGGGCGCGATTCCTCACACTTGACCGTCTTTATTCTTTTTTAGCTAAAATTCTCCAATATGTATTTCCATTTATTTTCACAATTTTTTCTGATAAATAATAAAACACATTTTTAGAAAAAAAATGATTTAAAATACTATTTGCTTGAAGGAGTGTTTCGAGTGTTTGGCCATCCCTCAGTAATTGGAATAAAAATGCCTGCAAACAACCCCAAAACCTTTTCTTTTTTTTCCAGAGAGTGGTCGTAATAATTTCGGATAGGATCATTTGCTATGTTATATCCCATGAGTGCAAGTTTATCAATGATAGGTAGGTATGTCTATTTTTTGTTTCAAAATGATGTTTCAAAGTCAAAGTCAAAAGGCATTTATTTCAATAAAATCACTAGGATCACTTTGAAACGTCTTAGAAACTAGGTGAAGCTATGCCTGTTCCTCGCGACCTAGCTTAGAAGAATCAGGCAACAAACACGGCTTGGTGCCTATCATTTTTTACCTCTACTGAATAAAGATAATTTTGATTTTGACAATTATTGAGGGTATTATGTTTCAACGAAATCGGTTGAGCCGTTACGGCGTGATTGAACAACAAACATCCAAACATTCGCATTTATAATATTAGTGGAATAACCCAAAAAAACGTCAGCTATAATGACAATAAAATGTGCTCAGTGGGACATTTGTCCTGCCCTCAGGGAACTTACCCTGTGTATGTCGTTTGGTGACAAAACTATTTGCCCTTTCAATAGATTTGGGCTAACAGTTCCGTATGATTTCAGGTTAATATTGCGGTATTTTCTTGAAGGGAAAACCGACGAACAAAACATTAGTGAAAGCGTTGAAGTGTTAACCTAATATACAATGCTTCTCGCCGAGTTTGTCTGTTATGTATGAGCCAACAGGTTTCCGTAAAGTAAACACTTCGGTATGAGAAACTAATACGTAGCTATATTATTATTCATAATGGAGACTTTTTTAAATTTTATGATGCTATGAATAAACTTATAGAGATTCCTGACTTTTTACTTTTTTATGGGTACTTAACGAGAGCACAACAAGCCTATAAGAGGCGCACGTTATTCCTTTCATTACACTGATTAATTCGCCGACGGTTATAGGCCCTTTTCAGGGCCACTATACCTCAACCTGGTCACTGAACTAATACAGGATGACCAAGAAAGAATCAGTGAAACGACAAGTAAGTAAGTGCGAGTGTCGGCAGTAGAAGGTAGTGCTAGCTAGTCAAGACCATTAGTCATTTGTTGAATGTGAAATATGTAGCTATTATGAGTCTAGATCAATATAGTAAGCATACATACATATGTCTACATCTAATATTATACATATTAATGGGTTACAGAGAAGCTCCCGTACCTTTAACTTTTGCAATTTTGTTGATGCGGTGACGTAAGTTGACAGTCTCAATGATTTATGGTTCAAATTCGTTTAAAGTAGCGCTGACACGCTCGCATTTGAATCCTACTAATATTCAGTGGCGGATTTGCCTTAAGGCCCAGTAGGCCCGGGCCTAGGGCGGCCAAGACTGCAAATCACTGCTGCGGGCGGAAGCTAGGAGCGTCTAAGAGACGCACTTTAATTATTTCACTAAGAATCAGTGACACAAGAAAGCCCAATACTTGATTCAAGTTTTGTTTACTTATCAAAACCAGTAGGTTGTCTTTAAAAGACTAACGGCCGAAGTCTACGCCACAAAGTGTATTATTCTAGCTAGGTACATTTGGCACTAAACGAATGCAATAGGTTTTAGTCTGTTTTTTTTTTATTAAAATAGTTACAGAATATGTTGTATACATCTAAAAAACCAAGAAAGATTTGTCTTAGATGCAAAGGACTAACACACCTCATAATAGGTATCTACCTATTATGAGGAATGTTAGGTTATAAGTGGTAAGCATAAAACAAGTGGGTAATAAACAATAGGCAGGTAAGTCAGTAGGGTGGTCAGCAGAGTTAGGCGTGTGGTTTACACGTCACGGGATCTTTTATGGCCACCCTGTTATGCATGAATTTTAGTCGAAAGCTACTGAACTCTAAATTATGCATTTGCTAAAGGATATTTTTTGTCTCAATTGTTTACTGACCAACTCTAAAAATATTCTGATCAACACATAAGCTGGCAAGTTCCATCGGTTAACAGAGTTACGGTAGCTCGCGATTTCGTTCGAGGGGAACCCACAAAAACAAATAGTTCTATCTCCTTTGTCAGGGTTTAAGCGGTCTCCATACTAAATTATATTCCACGACAGAGAGACAATAGTTACATTCACATTTATAATATTGAGTGTATGAAAACATCTATTTAGTTAGAGGAAACCCCGTTGAAAGGTTAACGCGATGAACCCCTGCTATTGATCCAAACTCGCATTAGAAAATAATTAGACATTTACAACTAAACTCAGTTATGAATGGTTTTCGAACGATAAATCGGATCAATCAGCGATAACACTCAGCTAATTGCCTATACAGTTTCAGTTTTTCCCAATCAATTGGCAGCCTTGTGCGCTAAGGTTTAAGCCTGGTATTCTAAGTTGTCAATCAATCAAATTCAACAGCATTGCGATAAAAATACTGTCAGTTTTATGTCGTGACCTCGACTGAATAGGCCCCTCCATAACTACCCGTGGATGACGTAAGAGTCTACTAAGGGAAAGCTAGAGGATGGGCAGCAGCGACCAGAAGCCCCTTTTCCTCCTTTTGGCTTTCCAGTTGCTACGATCCTGACATACCTCATTTGCTGCATTCACTCTCATCACGTTCCTCATGAACGATTTTCGGTTTAGGGTAGGTACTCTTGCCGTTTTCCAAAACGTCACCGATTTCGATCAAATAAATAATGTGAGTTTAACATCTGTACATACTTATACTTCATGCAAATAAATTCCATTCATTCATTCATTCATTCTATATGACGTGTGAAAAACGTGTGTTTATTTTATTTTATTTAATATAAGCAGAAACTATGGCAAAAAAAGTCACCGATTTCGATCAAATAAATAATGTGAGTTTAACATCTGTACATACTTATACTTCATGCAAATAAATTCCATTCATTCATTCATTCATTCTATATGACGTGTGAAAAACGTGTGTTTATTTTATTTATTAATCACGTTGTGAATATCAAACTATAAAGAAAAATAGAATGGAATAGAGAGAATAGAGAAATATATATTTTGCGTTACAAATTAAACAAATGTTGGAACAAATAAAATATAAGCTTAAAAACTAGACACTAAAACGGTCACCACTCAGCTGGTGCCGCATAGCACAGTGGAGCTGCTGCGGCGCTGGTTTTCTGTGGTGCCACAGAGCAATAGCGCGGCATAATAGCGTTCATAGTATAGTTTCATAGTTCTGAAATAGCGTTCATAGCCAAGCCAGTTTCTTTCTTCATTGCCGATACTTTTCTTCCACGTACATAATGCGCTAGCGAGCCGCGGGCAGAAGCTAGTCCAACATAAAATTAATTGTATTGTAAGTTTTGCCAGCTATATTTTATTCCCGTCAGCATTGTCATCTTTTATCAAGCGAAGAACGCGTTGAATAAGAAATGATAGTTTCACTAAATTTTGCAAACCTGTGCTTTTCAACAAAACTGCGACCATCCTATGACGGCCAAAATAATAAATCAAACTAGCTTCAGCCCGCGGCTTTGCTCTGTAGTACCTGGATAAAATAAAAATTAACCTATGTCACTCTTAAAATATCATATAAAAAAATCAAATAAAATAACAAATAGTGTTGTGTTCCTGCGGTGAGTAAGGTTGCCAGAGCTCTTTAGGGGGGAAGGGGTTCGGCAGGCAACGCATTAGCAATGCTCCAGTTGTTGCTGATGTCAATAGGCGACGGTAACCACTTACCATCAGGT
Organism: Anticlea derivata; assembly: GCA_947579855.1. Classification (NCBI taxonomy): domain Eukaryota; kingdom Metazoa; phylum Arthropoda; class Insecta; order Lepidoptera; family Geometridae; genus Anticlea; species Anticlea derivata. The sequence goes on from OX388269.1 coordinate 12,200,676, forward strand.
GCCACCGTATAACATTAAAAAAACCATTTAAAAAACCAGACAAAGAAGCTAAAAAGGACAAAAAAACAGATACACTTTCGCATTTAATTAGTAAGAACTAACTCCGGCCGCGCCTCTGATCTGCGCAGGCATAATTTTCTGGACGAACCACTAGTAATAGAGATATGTACTTACAAATATTAGCAACACCAACGCTATTTTTTTAATTCATTTATTTAGAGGGACTTTTAAACAACATGTTTATGACAGCCCTATAAGGTAACAAAATGACGGCCTTTTTAACGGCCACCGTTTTCTAGGGAGCAAAGCCCATCTTTGTGAATTTCAAGGTGTAAACTGAGTTGAAAAGTCCAAGAAAAATACACGTATTGAATTGAATAAAGATCTTTCCAGTTTCCAGAGTTTCTTCAGGAGGAATTTACCGATTGTGGGAATTTTATCTTGCTCAATCCTACTAGGATTTCAATTAAAAATGCGTAATTCTGTTAGCAAGAAGTCTGGTTTTAGGTTTAGTCTTTATATTTTGCTACTTGCGACGGACTCACTGGTTGGCGATAACGTTAGAAACGCCGCTAAGGACGCGGTTTGTTTGCTTGACGTAACTGCCATTACAGGATAGTCTCGGGATCCCTCGGAAATTGGAAGTTTGTTTGTTTGTAGAACCTTCCTGGTTACTGGTACTCGGGTAAGTTAACAAACAATAACATCACTAATCCGCCCGTATCTGCGATATTGATATCGGTCGTATACAAGCAATTTTGACTGTGTTGATAATAATATCTGTTTGATTTTAGGAGAGGTGCTGAGATGAGACCATTGCACATCATCATCATCATCCAGTAGTATGTAGAAGTCCAATGCTGGACATAGGCCTCCGTCAAAGTGGGCCATGACGAACTGTGAGGCCTAATAGAACGCGACTACGCGACCAACGCACAAACGCGCAAAAAGTTGACTCCAAAGATTCATTTAAACGATTAACTCGTGAACATTTTCTTAAGAACATATAGCATCTACACTACATGTTAATAAAACACTTGTTTTGTACTATCTGTTAATCTATTGCAGTGTATTATATATATATATATATACATATTTAAATATAGTGTATGGTTATACATAGTACAGTTTTTAGTTAAGTTAAACAATCTGTCGCACGCCAACCTCCTGTTTCTACCCAATCAGGCTGGCTGGTAGATAATGCCTTGGCATTAAGCCCACCTTTTGTACATTGTTTTCTTTGTGTGCAATAAAGATTAAAATAAATAAATAAATCGCACGAACTTTATTCGTTCAAAACATTTTTTTTTTTTTTTTAAATGCGCGATCAAACTTATTAGTATTTACTGAGTTTCATAATCAAAACTAAAATAAAATAAATATAAATATTCCGGACATATTCACACGGTCAATTGATCCCAATCTAGGCATAGCCTGTACTATGGGTACCAGAGACTGATATATATAATAGATAAATATTTAACACCCAGACACAGAACAAACATCTGTGTTTATCACACAAATGTTTGTCCAGTGCGGGGATCAAACCCGCGGCCTCTAGCGCAGAAGGCAGAGTTACTACTAACTGAGCTATGAGGCCAGAAACACGCGCGATTATTTCCCGCTGTCATACATGTTAACATCGCCAATTCGCATCGCAAATTCACGCGAATTGCGTTCTATTAGGACGAAGCCGCAGTCTTTTCCATCCACCAACTTCCCGCCATGCCCCACCTTTACAATGTCGTCGGTCCATCGGGTGGGAGGCCTTCCATCACTGCGTCGCCATATGGCACAAGTTGATGATTAAGTACAAGATGAACGATTAATAATGAACTTCGCAATGAAGATCATCATGAATGAAATACGTTCTGATTGGTTGCAATCTCAATTATTATATTTAACTCTTCATAAGTAATCCTGATAACTTCTTTTTTTTTTATCCTTATAAGCTTTCTCAGCATTGGATTTCCGTCATCTATTTACGTCACAGCAGATAATAAAAATGTTTTTTGACGGGCCCTCTATCTGGCCTTTTTTGTTACTCTTATAAACTAAGTTGTGGATAACGTTGTGGACTACATTATTAATAATTTGTTGCATATGAAATTATGTACCTACTAATCACTGTATCTTACATGTTTTTTTTTCCTGGTTTACATAATGTTGTACCCTAAATTGTATTACAATCTAGCCAAGTAGGCTAATGAGTAATTTTACTTTGACATAGTCTTATAAGACACATTCTTAGATATAATTTTAATATCTAAGAATGTGTCCAATAGTACTTTTCTTAAAGTTTATTGTTCCTAAATAAATAAATAAAAGATTATTATTTGTAAATCTTTGTTTTGTACTGTAGGACCATTTTGAGCATTATGAGCCGGCGACTGTACGAGTACACTCACAGCTTTTAGGGGCAAGATAATTGTTGGTGTTTCTCTGTTTAGGTACTTAGCTACAGTTTCAGTCATGCGAAGTCGCGGGTGACATTACATTATGCTCCAAAGCAGAGGAAGCTCTTCAATCTCGCAACTTTGTCTCGGAGCACTTCGCTAGCTCGACGAGAGCTAACTTGAGCCATTGAGAGATTACTTGAATAATACTCAAACTAGTATTTAGCTTTGAAATTTGAGTTGCCTAGTTTAGTTAGGTCTAGCTAGATAGTCTAGACTAGAATAACAAACTCCCCTTCCGATTGTTTTAACTAGCGGTTGCGTAAGTTATCGGTAGTGAAGTTCTAATTTTTAAAAACCATTTTAACAATATTAAAAACATAAAAAAAATTGCATGAATGTTTTTTTCTTTCTTTTTCACAATGTTCAAAATGTTTCGAAGATTGGGCAGTCATCATCAAAGCCGCAATGGCACTGTATGGTAATAATGTGCATAGCATAACAATAGGTTATTACTAGATTTATTTCTGAGTGCGTGTAAAAGGTAGCTTCCTATGATTAAAAGAAATCATACAAAATTATGCCCAATAAAGATTAAAAGAGACGTTTCATCAATATATGGAGCCTGGGCCTGCACTGTGTACACTACTCTGAAACATGGCTAAGCAATAAAGTAAACGTATTTAATTGGTTATTTTATTTAAATTGACTTCGTTCTAAGGTACATTAAGATTTTCTTCGACAAAGAGAGTAACACACAGCGCTACAAAAATATGGCGGATGGACGTGAAATGTCATTTTGACAACCTACATTTATCTGACAAAACAAAAACATCAAATCAAACAACATGGCATGAAAAATATGTCAATGTCATGTCAAACGCCAATTATTAACCAACATGGCGGCTTTCAAATAGTGTTCATATAGTAAAAAACTTACTAGAAGAACTATTCTTGTATCATCGCATTTGTCTTCAACTTAATGAAATTGTATTTTTCTTGTAATCTCCAATTTTTTCCTAATTTTTCTATGTAGTGTACATGGACCACGCCCAGAATTAAATGGCTCCTTTTCAAAATATATAAAGGTCATCATAAAACTTATTAATTCACTAACAGCCTAGAAGTCAGCACACCTAAACCTAATTACACAAAATAGCGCAAAACAAAGCTTATCAAGGAACCCTCGGAAGGCATTACGGCTCTCAGGGTTCCGCGAGGAAGTATTGAGATAAGTCAATCCTCGATTTACGGGAAGGGTTTGTTGGGGAAAGTGATTTTTGACGAATATCACGAATCGTCACGGGCGGATGTTGCCTCGTGATCCTACCTAGAGCTGTGATTTTCAATCATCACAACAATATTGGACCATTTTCGTCATTGAAAAGGTGATTGATAATATGTATGCTATCCCGCTGGGCTTATTCTACAACTAATTGGCAATAAAGTTTGTTCCGCAACTTTAGGAAATTCGACATTTTTCATCGAAAAACTCTATGCAAAAATCAGCTGTTTTGGGATCAAATCAGGTCAAACTCAATGAATCAGATGTTTTAGGTCTTAATCTTGATGCTGAACTTCTTGATATGAATCACCTTGTTCATGGTAAAATGTAGGAAAAAAGAATTGGGTGTCACCCGAACTAAAAGATCGCCAATGCAACGGCAGTGCGTATTGAAGTAGGTAACACGGGCAAATACTTCGATTTTTTCGGGAAGGGTTCGGCAGGCAACGCATTAGCGATGCTCCAGGTGTTGCTGATGTCAATAGGCGACGGTAACCACTTACCATCAGGAGGGCCGTAAGCCTGTTTGCCTCCGTCATCATCATCTTCCTGCCCTTATCATCATGTCATCATGTAGGGTCGGCACAACGTGTATTCTTCTGTTTGCCTCCGTATAAAAGAAAAAAAAAAGAAAAGATAAAGATTTTGGTTGGTAAAGATAAGACCTAGTATTTTATTCTAGAACAGATTTTGTCCAACATAAATAAGAGTAGGTGTACACTTCGTCGGGTATCATCCATACATCGATGGCATTTACATATAAATAGAGTGTGGAGAGGATTCTGGGTTTGAGTGTGACCACAGACGACATAATAGTACATTAAAACTTAGTTACGTATAGGCATGTACGTAAGTGCTATAGAAAGTAACGGCTCCATGTAGAAATGTGAAGATATTTGCAGCGCCCTACAGGGTACGGTACATGTAGGTACTTACTTACGCTACCTTTACACCTAAGCTGTATCCATGTACATGTTGGCAATAAATGAATGAATATGAATATGAGTATGAAATATGTGGCAAGTAAGTACATATTGGTGAAAACTACACTCAATAATAAATTTCTTTTGATAGTCTTTTTTTATACTTTTGTCTTTTTATCTTTGTTGTTTTGGGGACCAATAAATGCTCTTACTTTCTTTCTATAAGTGATAAAATTTAGCAAACCAGAGTCCCCAGGATAGGAAGCATCAACGACAAAGTGATACAGCCGTTCTTTGCGGCCGATACAACGCGATCGATTTATTCCGCAGAATCGGGAGTTCGATATCCAAAGTAATTGGTTCTGAGCTACACTAGACGATAGTCATTACGGTCGTCGTTAAACAGAGACGCGGCAAATTGATACTTTAATTTGAAACCATGTAGAGATTTCTTTGTAGAATTATAAATCAGTTTTGAAGAGAAGAATTATGAAAATATGTAATAATAATAATATAAAAATAACCACCGGTACTAAGCACACAGGACCGCAAGGCTGTATGGGAGAGCAAGGAGCTGCACGGGCGGTTTTACAAGGCCCTCACGGGGCCCGATGTAGATCCGCTCGCCTCGGTGAACTGGCTACGTTTTGGTGACCTCTTTGGGGAAACCGAGGGTTTTGTCTGTGCGATTATGGACGTGGTTATCAAGACGAACAACTACCGAAAGTACATCATGAGGGATGGGACGGTCGACATCTGCCGTGCATGTCACCGTCCTGGTGAGTCCCTCAGGCATGCTTTCGGGTTGTTCGCATCTTGCTAACTCTGAGTACTTGCACAGGCACAACCAAGTAGCCAGAATCATTCACCAGCAACTTGCTCTCCAGTACGGCCTTGTTGGACCTGAGGTGCCGTACTATAAGTACGTACCGGAGCCAGTTCTCGAGAATGGCCGTGCCACGCTTTACTGGGACCGGTCTATCATCACGGACAGGACTATTGTCACCAATAAACCTGATATCGTGCTGGTAGACCGGTCGGAGCGCCGGGCGATACTCGTTGATGTCACTATCCCACATGATGCTAATCTCGTTAAGGCCGAGAAGTACAAGCTCAGCAAGTACCTTGACTTGGCCTTCGAGATTACCGCCATGTGGGAGGTGGATTCAACGATTATCGTCCCGATAGTGGTGTCAGTGAACGGATTGATAGCGAAGAGCCTCGATCAATACCTTATGAGGCTCTCGCTAGACAGCTGGGTGAAGGGCCAGATACAGAGGGCGGTACTCCTGGACTCGGCACGCATAGTCAGGAGGTTCCTCTCTCTGCAGCCCTAGCCACCGACCGCTTGAGCCGAGCTACGCGGTCCGTGGTTCTCCATTTTTAAAAAATGTATTTTATAAATGAGATTTTAAATAAATATATGTGAATAATAATAAATCTTTATTCATTACCTTAGTGCTACGAATAACATTAAGAATTAATATCTAATCTCCATCTCTTCGTCGTCTGTCTGTGTTTGACAAAATAAATTTATTTCATTTCATTTCATTTATATTTCAGTTCATTTCAAATATTTATCTAGAGTTTAAAGCGAAATCCAAATGAATTTTTAAAAGGGTAAATGTACGTTTAGCCTTTTATTGGATTATTTACGAGGTAAGGTGGCTGTTTATTGATCTGCATTTTTAACGGATAGCTGTAAATACGAAAACGAATCGTTACTGGGTAACAAGGCTCTGACCATCATGCTTGCTTGTTGTGGTGTCACCGTGTCATTCGTTCTTGGTCATCCTGTATTGTCAGTGACCAGGTAGAGGTATGGTGGCCCTAAAAAGGGCCTATGACCGTCGTTTTTTTTTAATGTTATACGGAGGCAAACAGGCTTACGGCCCTCCTGATGGTAAGTGGTTGCCGTCGCCTATTGACATTAGCAACACCTGAAGCATTGCTAATGCGTTGCCTACCGAACCCCTCCCCTCCCCCCCCTAAAGTGCTCTGGCAACCTTACTCACCGCAGGAACACAACACTATTTGAAACAAATAATGTTATTTGGCTGCGATATTCTGTAAGGCGGAGGTACCTCCCAGGCGGGCTGCTCCAATTTAGAGCGAGAAAATCTCGCTGTGCCTTCCTCCTAAAAAATCTCGGTGAAACAATCAGTGTAGTGAAAGGATTAAAGTAAGTCTTAGTGGTTCCTTTCGTGCATATGTCACATGAGTTCGAATTTTAAGGTTCGAGGACATGCGGGTTTCCGCACGATGTTTTACTTCACCGTTTGAGAGCACTAGTATAGCGCACATAAAGTCAAAGTCAAAAGGCATTTATTTCTTTAAAATCACTAGGCCGTGGTGGCCCCGGCTGAAGAATAGGCCCCTCCATATCTACCTATCCATGGATGTCGTAAGAGGCGACTAAGGGAAAAAAGCTAGGGGATGGGCAGCAGCGTCCCTCATTTTAACAACGATAGTTCTAACTGCGCTCACCAACCCGCATGCCCAGCGTGGTGAGTATGTGCAAATCCCCCCACATGGTAAGGAATTCGCTCTGTCTGTGGGGGAGGCCATGTTCAGCAGTGAACGTCGTACGGCTGAAATGATGATGACTAGGAGCACTTTGAAACGTCTTAGAAACTAGGTGAAGCTATGCCTGCCATACATTTTCCTAATAAAATATCCATTAGTGCACGAACGCGATTCAAACCCCCGACCTGTGGATCGGAAGGCGGGGCCACTACCACCAATCCACCAGTCCTGCTCGTCATAATTTATCACGAATATAAAGATGCAATCTCCTACACAAGAAATTATCATTATTTTTTTTACAACTCAGGTGGCGAACAAGCATACATCCCAGCCCGTTAAGTGGTTACCGTAGCCTATGAACGCTTAAATACCAGACTCATTGCTGCCGCTGAAAATTAAAACAAAGTGATCCTTTAAGGGTTCGTTTTTCCAAATAAGGTACGGTACTCTAAGATACCTACTTTCTAAAAATTGCTCTTTTGATTATTTATCCTACCTCCTACCTATTGTATGTACTTTAGTTTGAAATTGTTTATCTATGTTGATTGTGTGTGTCTGTAGTGCCAAATATTTTTTTTATCTATATATATTATATATCTATCGACTGTTATTCAGTCTTAAGCCTCAACTCGATTATTGATAAAGTTGTAAAAGGATAAATTTCAACTAGATTTAGGATGGTCAAAATTATCCTTGAGATTTCAATGAATATTGAACTTTGAAGTTTGTTTAGAGGTAACCCTGAATTGAGTAATTTCAAATGCCCTTAGTACAGCGGTCAGCAATCTGGCACTGGTAAGTGGCCCCGCCTTCCAATCCACAGGTCGTGGGTTCGTACCCGGTCGCGCACCAATGGTTTTCCAATTCCGAAAACTTATGTGCGCTAGTGCTCTCAAAGGGTGAAGGAAAACATCGTGAGGAAATTGGCATGTCCTATAACCTAAAAATTAAAAGTCGTTTGACATGTGCAAGAAAGGAGCCTCTACGAGGCACACTTTACTTTAATACACCATAGTTTTATACAGTCATACGCCCTTTTCTGGGCCACCATACCTTATTCTGGTCACTGACCTAATACAGGATGACCAGGAACGAATCAGTGACACGACAAACAAGACAGCAAGTAATGTTAAATGCCCTTAGTATAGCGGTCACAGCGATTTGGCAACAAGCCACATTATGAGTAAACTTCGTATCGTAGATATTGCTTGCTATTTACAATGAACTGGCTACCATTCTAATAACGTTTCAGCTGGTGCTAGCATTTGGCCGTGGCCCCTAGTCCCAAGGCTTCGTGTAAGAAGAACTTATAAACGATAGGCTGCAGAAAAAACCTGGCTAAATGGGGAATAATCGACTCGTCCAGAGTACAGTGCGAGTGCGGAGCCCCCGTACAGGACATGCGGCACCTGCTTTCCTGCCCACTGTGCACGACCACCTGCACTTGGGAGGATCTAAACGATGCAACAGATAGGGCCATTGAGGTTGCCACATACTGGTCGACTAGAGTTTGAGGGAGTCTTTTACTCGAGAAGAAGAACAACCGATAGGCTGGTATTTCCGGAAGTTCCGACGAGTATTTACCCTAGAGGGCACGTGTAGAGTATTTTGCCACCCGGTTTCAAATTAACATTTTCATACTTATACATAATAATATATTTTTTTGTTCCGTGGGGAAAAAATAATAATATTAGCTATTAGAAACAGATATATTTATTTTTCATCAGTTATTATTTCTGCGGTAGATAGAAAGATGCGGTAGATATTAGAAGAGCGTTAAAAATGAATGTGGAAGGATATAAGAGAAGAGGTAGACCAAAGAAAAGATGGATAGACAGTGTGAAAGATGACATGATGATTTTACGAGAGGTAGGGCACAGCGAAGTTTTCTCGCTCTAAATTGGAGCAGCCCGCCTGGGGAGGTACCTCCGCCTTACAGAAGATCACAGCCAAATAACATTATTTGTTTCAAATAGTGTTGTGTTCCTGCGGTGAGTAAGGTTGCCAGAGCTCTTTAGGGGGGGAGGGGTTCGGCAGGCAACGCATTAGCAATGCTCTAGGTGTTGCTGATGTCAATAGGCGACGGTGACCGCTTACCAAAATCAGGTGGGCCGTAAGCCTGTTTGCCTCCGTATAACATAAAAAAAAAACTTGAGTAAGAAAGGAGTGGATACTGACATGACGGCTGATAGAGGGGAGTGGAAGAGAAAAACATGCTGTGCCGACCCCACATGAAGTGGGATAAGGGCAGGGAGATGATGATATTATTTCTGCGGTACTCTAGCTTATAATCATCTTTGGATTTTTTATACATTTAGTAGTAACATTTTTATGCTAACCTACTCATATGTCAAATCTAAATAAACGTAAAAATATTTAAAAAACATCCTTTCGGGAGCAATTTTTTTAGCAAAACAATCCTGACAAACGAACACACAGTACATAGTAACTTTTATACTCACGTGAGTGGGTGCGCGGTGAGAACTGCCCGCCGCTCGCTACTGAAGAGTTGGACCTTGAGGCGTGATCTGTTAAATAAATAACGTAAATAAATAATAAATAACACTCAACAGTGACATACGAATACATAGTCCTGACCCCACACTAGGATTCCCTTCTTCTTCTTGTCGTGTCACTGATTCTTTCTTGGTCATGCTGTATTAGATCAGTGACCTGGATGAGGTATGGTGGCCCTGAAAAGGGCCTTTGACCGTCCATGAAAGAATCAGTGTATGATTCCCTGTGTCGCGGGCATCAGAAACTACGAGTAGGTTCTCGTACCACAACACCCAGACGTGGAACAAATATTTGCAGATCACGCAAACATTTGTCCCACAGCGAGAATCGAAGCCGCATCACTTGTCTCTCAGACGGGCACTCGCCTGCTACGCCACCGAGGTCATCAAACGTAAAATAATAATACTTTTTTTTTATCAAGCGCGTGCGTGAGCATAGCTCATAGCGAGCCTACTCTAGAGTAGGTAAGTATATAATCTAAGTTTGTTCTAAATTAACCAAGTTGTAAAGGGTTGAACCGTTCCTGGCTCAGCCCGGCCACACACGTTCAGTTTTTGCGTCACGTAACTTGGTTAGCGAAACAGGTGACATAATACGGTAAAAAACCTTAATGTCGCCTGTTTTACGAACCTTGTTAGGATAACTGACGCAAAAAATGAAGGTGGGCCGCAATCGGCCACAAGGGTCCATCTTTACATAGTACCTACTGAAATTCAAATTGTTCGAGGATGTATGTGATAGACTGATGTGATAACTAGACAGTAGAGGGAATATAACTGTTATGAATTGATTGTAATATCTGAGAAGAGTTATATTTTTCTAAATTTTTTCGAATTAGACGGGATTTGAACCCGCGACCTTCCCTTAGATGTTCTAACTAAATAAGCTACGGAGTCTATTCTAATCTGTGTCAAAAACTTGGGATTTCCAATCGGCTTAAAGCGCCGTAAGCATCTGTGGGTGGTGCACCCACAGAAGAAACAATTGGTTTCCATCTGCTCAGTGATTATAGAAAGTTTTAGTTCTTTGACGAGAGTTGTCGCAGCTTTTTCAAATATTAATTTATTTCTAGTGTTGAGTTGTGTGTTGTTTGTAAGTTACAAAAAAGCTGAACCTATTTTATGCCCAGTTCCTTTAATATATCGATGGATATCTGTAGATGTTTAGTACCATACATTACGTTACTACCGACAACGAGTCATATTTTGCATTTCACGAGCTCATTCTCATAGTAACTCTGCCTTCTGCGCTAGAGGTCGTGGGTTAGATTCCCGCACTGGACAAACATTTGTGTGATGAATACAGATGTTTGTTCTGTGTCTGGGTGTTAAATATATATCTATTATGTATATCAGTCTCTGGTACCCATAGCACAGGCTATGCCTAGTTTGGAATCAGCTGACCGTGTGATAGGTCCGGAATATTTATATATTTATTATTATTATTATTCTGGTGCCTTGATTCTACGAAAAATCCTCATCCTTAAAAAAAAGGTGGTAAAATACCGAGCCCTCGTTAATATTGCGGGCTGTGTAATTCAAATATCTTTAAACATTATATCTGAGATAACCCGTTTTTGCTACTTAGGTGATCATCACCGTGATAGACTGTCTAGCACACTTTAGCAATGGAAATAAATGTAGCTAAGTTTTTGTGGAAATTTAAAGATTTTTCTTTTAGTGTTCCTTACTTACCTACAAAAACGGTACTTAATATGATAGGCAAACTTTTATTGTGCCTGTTGTTAGTGTTTAATTTTTCCTTGAAACGAAACACTCATCTCTCTTTTTGTTTTTTTACCAAAATACACCACATATTCTCTCTCTGTATAGTTTTTTTGTGTGCTGAGCCTACCTAAACATATTGCATTCGTTATTTAATTTGATTTTGATTTTTTTAAGTGTGAATCAATGTACGAAGTTTAAGGATGTTTTCTGTATTTTGCATTCGTGGGAGTAATCCAAATACTGGCCTCACAGCTCAGTTAGTAGTAACTCTGCCTTCTGCGCTAGAGGTCGCGGGTTCGATCCCCGCGCGGGACAAACATTTGTGAGATAAACACAGATGTTTGTTCTGTGTCTGGTTGTTAAGTATTTATCTATTATATATATATCAGTCTGGTACCCATAGTACAGGCTATGCCTAGTTTAGGATCAGCTGTGTGATATGTCCGGAATATTCTCAACCAATCGAATCCTCTCAAACGACATCACGTCATCTACATGCGGTCTGATTGCTTGATATTAAGCATTAGCGCTCTGCTATCCGGATAACAGAACCATAAAGAATTCAGGCCATGATTTGCTGAACCAATACAACAGGCCAAATCTACTTTTGCTGTTACATCAAAAAGCCAGGCGAGTTTTCCGTAAACGAATTACGTCATTATCTCGTAAAAGCATTTCCTTCCTTCAGCTTTGTTCCTTTTGACAGATGTAAAATAATAACATTTTAACAACTAACGGGGTCCATACAATGGCGATACTATGCCCGTAGCTGTACCGGTTGCTTTCTTGTCGTGTCACTGATTCTTTCTTGGTAATTTTGTATAATCTTGGTCAGTGACCAGGTTGAGGTATTTTGATGACCGTCGAGGAAAGAATCAGTGTAGTGAAAGGACTAAAGTGCGCCTATTAGAGGCTCCTTTTTTTTTTTTATACAACTGAGTTGGCAAACAAGCCTACGGCCCACCCGTTGGCAAGCGGTTACCGTAGCCTATGAGCGCTTGCAATACCAGAGGCATCACGCACGCGTTGCCGACCCCGAACCCCCCTCCCCCTAAAGAGCTCTGTCAACCTTTTTCACCGCAGGAACACAACACTATTTGAAACAAATAATGTTATTTGGCTGCGATCTTCTGTAAGGCGGAGTTACCTCCCCAGGCGGGCTGCTCCAATTTAGAACGAGAAAATCTCGCTATGCCCTACCTCCTCCTAAAACGTACAGGCAACATGTCTTAGATTTTTTAAGGTTCTAGGATATGCTGGTTTCGTCACGATGTTTTTCTTCACCGTTTGAGAGTACTAGTATAGCGCACATACATATTTTCGAATGGAAAATATATTGGTTCACGATGATTCGAAAAAAGATAAAAGATAAAGTATTTATTTGCTGTGAACATGGTATGTAGTGTACAGGTGTTTATATTTATATTGATCATCATATTCAGCCATTTGTCATGACGTACAAATATTCAATAGTAATTACATGTCAATAAAAAATAAAAATTAATAAAATTAAATTAAAATTTGCGTGTCAAAAATTCATTAATGGAATAAAAACTATGAACTATAAGCCAATTCTTTAAAACCCTATTAAACATAAAACCTTTGTTCTCCAATATTGATTTGGGTAAGTAATTATAAATTTTACATGACATGAAAACCCACGACTTATGGATCGGAAGGTGGGGCCAATACCATCACTTCACTAATGCTCCGTCCAGATCATCAGTACAGATCCGTGGGTTTGAATCCCAGTCGTACACTAAAGGATTTTAGCAAGCTAATGACCAAGAAAGCAGCAATACAGAACCGGGAAATGATTTAAGCTAACTTTAGTTTAAAATATTTGAGTTGGTTTACATCAAAGTGACCTCTCGAAAGGAACTTCTTAAGATGCCAGTACAATTAGGTACACAGTAGTTACATCTAAAATACAGAAACAAACAAAGAGCGTTGCCGCTCCGTTCGCTCCGTTCCCTTATTATTTTCCTCGGCTTCTCGGGGGATGCCGGTCATACTACCCGTGTCAATATTGGCGGCCATAGCTCATAATAAATAGCTCGTCTAATTAGAGCACGAAAGCCGCAAAACGTCTATACAACGTTTTTCGAAACTAGTGTCATCATCAAAGTCTGTAATTATTATGTAATATATTACTCACCTAAATCTATCTACTACTACTTACTCTCTTTTTATATAAGTACTTATCCATAGCTGCTTAATTATATACCTACTATAAATATTATGTTTATTGATGTTCGTCACGTCGCGTCGCCTAGGCCCCGTCAGAAAACCAGCGCCGCACCGTACATAATACTATGTTCGGTGCAGCTTTATGCTGAGACGGGACCCATTTGCCTCACACAACGCATACTACTTAGCCTACCACTTAGCCACCTACCTACCTACTTTTTTATGTTTTCCTACTGCGTTGTGCATTACCTACCTATAAAGTATTTTTCTATGTACCCACCTACCTACTGTACCTACCTGCGTTGTGGGTCAAATAAACAAATTTTCTTTCTTCTTTCTTTCTATCAAAGAAAAGAAAGAACAAAGAAAATACATTTATTTAGGTCACACACAAGAACAGCACAAACTAATAAGAAAAAATACAGACACAGTGCACAGATGCAGTTGACATCATCAGCCTGATGAAGTCCACTGCTGGACATAGGCCTCTCCCAAAGAGTGCGTAATATATTTATTTAAAACCATCGCAATGTCATCGGTCCATCGAGTGGGAGGCCTACCAACACTGCGTCGCCCAGTTCATTGTCATTGTCGCCATTCGAGAACCTTTTCTCCCTAACGGTTGTCGGTTCTGCGAGCTATATGGCCTGCCCACTGCCAATTCAACTTGCTAATTCTGAGAGCTATGTCGGTGACCTTGGTTCTTCTGCGAATTTCCTCATTTCGGATCTTATCACAATATAGCAAACACAATATAGTAGAACATTTCTAATTTAATATATAATTATTATATATAATTATTTTATTTATTATTTTATTTGAGATTATTTTGATTTTTGTATTGTGACTAAAAACTTTGAATGTCGTTGAAGTATATGACACTATCTCCATAAATGTAAAAGACCATGTACCTATATATACCTTCATGCAAAAAAAGCCATTCATTCATTCATTCTATATTTTCTTTGGTAGTAGGTACCTACCAGTGAGACACAGTAAAAAACAATCCTGTCTGTCACTCTTCATTCAATCTGATCTATGAACTATGAAAAATAAAAGGTTTTTTGTGGTCTCTTGATGGGATCAAATTGCACCAGTTAACCTCTAGTGGCTGTGGCTGATGAGACAGTAGTTACCGCGCAACAGTGAGTCGGACGACGTCTGTGACGAACGCCTCTATTTGCGGCGTAATTGGCCCTCGGGGGGGTTTTAATAAAAGGTGTCATGGCGGTGGCTTTGTCACACTTGCTTCCGGTTATGGTGATTATAACTGACGGTACAACGTCTTCCGCAACTAATAAGCTATCCCAAAAGGGGCATATTCTAATTCACTGATCATCTAGTCACTGATTCTTTCATGGTTATCCTACACTAGCTTCCGCTCACTGCTTCGGCTCGCGTGTGGCCTACATGAAAAGTAGCCTATATGCTATTCTAGAATAGCATATAGGCTACCTAGGTAAAGACCTCTATATTCAAAGTTTCAACGAAATCGGTTGAGCCGTTAGGTCGTGATTGAACAACAAAAATCCAAACATCCTCACAAACTCTCGCATTTATAATATTAGTAGGATTCAGGGATGAATAACCGGAATATGAAGGTACCATAAAATAACAATATGACGTCATACCGATAAATTCTGGCTACCCTAATATTTCTCTACCAATAAATATAACAGTTCCGGAAAATCTAGATTAGCAGTTCATTTCGGTTTATTTCGCTACCGGTACCTATAACCAAAATAAATAAAGGTTTATAAAGGTTATCTTTGATGAAACGACGCCACCCCGCCACCGCGGCGCGACTGTCCTAGCGAACTAGCCGCGGCTCAAAATTTCGGTACCGAAATCTACCGGTATGAAATAACGGTACCGTAATGCCCTACCGGTATAGCATAATGGTACCGAAATGTTTTAACGGTACCAGTACCTATAACCTCTACCGCTTTCAGTCCCTGGTAGGATAAGATCACTGACCAGGTTGAGGTATGGTGGCCCTGAGAAAGGCCTATGACCCTTGTCGGTGGAAGAATCAGTTTTTTTTTTTTTTTTTACCACTGAGGTGGTAAACAAGCATACAGCCCACCTGTTGGTAAGCGGTTACCGTAGCCTATGAGCGCTTGCAATACCAGAGGTATCACGCACGCGTTGCCGACCCCTCCCCCCTCCCCCC
Source organism: Anticlea derivata (assembly GCA_947579855.1). NCBI lineage: Eukaryota > Metazoa > Arthropoda > Insecta > Lepidoptera > Geometridae > Anticlea > Anticlea derivata. Next base: position 12,216,413 of record OX388269.1, read on the forward strand.
TAAAGAGCTCTGGCAACCTTAATCACCGCAGGAACACAACACTATTTGAAATAAATAATGTTGTTTGGCTGCAATCTTCTGTAAGGTGGAGGTACCTCCCCAGGCGGGCTGCTCCAAATTAGAACGAGAAAATATCGCTGTGCCCTACCTCCTGTTAAAACTACTTCTTACTGCAGTACCTATCTGCGTAGACTCTGCGGTACAATGTTACTCTTATTTCTTCTGTGCCCCTACTAAGGAAACTCGAAACACATTCTAATTACAAACTTTTATCAACTTGGAACCGGAATATGAATTTAAATAATACAGTTAAAGCGAGAAGCGAACAAGTTAGACATGTAAGCTAATTTTGTAAACTTTGTGAATTTAAGTAGATGAAAAGGCTTTGTGACATCTTAAAATAGGTACAGCAGATATTGCTAAAGTTACATTTTAAGAACTGTTTTCTGTTAAGAAGTCTATCATCTCAGACTAAGTCGTTTTCTCTGGAAAAGTAAATGAAACATCAAGCTGATTCAAATAAGTCCAATGATGTTCAGTATAGGTACTATTATCCATCTACCTCACTTGTCTCCATCAGTAGACTGATGAAACGAAATAAAACAAATAATAAAAAGAACAAAAAATTAAACATTTTATGGATGATTTGTTAATACCAACAACCTTTATTATATACTTGCATTTATTTATTTACAGAAAGAAACTTACAACTAATACAAGTTAATATTTACAAAATACACAAGAAAGATTATTAAATAATTATTTAATAAATAAAATAAAATTATAACTACGCGAACTCCGCAAGTCGAGAGTTTTGTAACCGTCCATAACAAATACGGATCGGTCGTGGTAATAGCCCTATCCTGGCTTACTCAGCAGTACATATTATAATATATTATACCTAAATAATTCGGTTAATTAAATAAAATTTACTTGCATTTAAGCGGACATGTCGGTATATGTTGGGAACGATACCATTCAAGTTGTAGACCACTATGTCTATTTGGGTCAGACGATTCAACTAGGTAGGTCCAACTTCAACAAAGAGGTCAACCGACGAATCCAACTCGGATGGGCAGCGTTTGGGAAACTTCGTCATATCTTCTCGTCGGAGATACCGCAGAGCCTCAAGATGAAAGTCTACAATCAGTGCGTGTTGCCAGTGATGACATATGGCACTGAGACTTGGTCGTTAACTATAGGCCTTATATACAAGCTCAAAGTCGCGCAACGTGCTATGGAGAGAGCTATGCTCGGAGTTTCACTACGTGATAAGATCCGAAATGAGGAAATCCGTAGAAGAACGAAGGTCACCGACATAGCTCTCAGAATTAGCAAGTTGAAGTGGCAGTGGGCAGGCCTTATAGCTCGCAGAACCGATAACCGTTGGGGAGTAAAGGTTCTCGAATGGCGACCAGGAACCGGGCGACGCAGTGTTGGAAGGCCCCCAACCCGATGGACCGACGACATTGTGAAGGTTGCGGGAAGTCGGTGGATAGAGAAGGCTCAAGACCGTTCGTCATGGAACTCTTTGGGGGAGGCCTATGTCCAGCAGTGGACTTCTACAGGCTGATGATGATGATGATGATGATAAATTTTAATAAAGGTAGAAAACCTCTCTATTCTGAATCGATTAGTTTCTTGGACCGCTACGCATCAAAACAAACACACTCTACAAATTTTAAGTGACTACGACCAGCGGATGATCTACGTTGTCTATGTGTCAGTAAGTCAGTCAGTCAGGACATTGATTCTTGAGATCGCTCTTAGCGATAAGGCCGCCCATTGTATTGCCGTGTAAATTTGTAATTGTGATCTAATGTATTATTTCCGTGTGGTGATCAATAAAGTGTTATCTATAGAACCGACAACCGTTGGTAGTAATGGTTCTCGAAGCGACCACGAACCGGGCGACGCAATGTTGGAAGGGCCCCTACCCGATGGACCGTAAATATTGTGAAGGTTGCGGGAAGTCGGTGGATGGAAAGTCTCAAGAGCGTTCGTCGTGGAACTCTTTGGGGGAGGCCTATGTCCAGCAGTGGACTTCTACAGGCTGATGATGATGATGAAAGATCATTTTGAAACAAAAATCAGACATACCTATCATTGATAAAGTTGCGCTCATGGGATATAGCATGGTTTTCAAAAATGTATTCAAAGTAGCTTTAAGCATTCGTTCGTTCTGAAAATGATAGCAAATGATCCTATCCGAAATTATTACTACCACTCTCTGGAGAAAAAAAGAAAAGGTTTCAACATGATGATTGATTAATATGACACAGAGAGACGATCACAAATAACCGTATTATTTAGAGTCGTGGTTCTTGGAAATCATTAAAAATCTTAGCTCGATTGATTAAATTGACAACGAAAACGTGTTCAGTATTTTCAAAATCTGTTTTCGCTCTTTACTGAAACGAGTTTCGAGATTTAGGTAAATGTTTGTTATTTTTTGCACTTTTCTACTTATTTTTGTAGGTACTCGATTTAATCAAGCTTAAGGACTCTTTAGGTATTTCTTATAAATAATGTTTGAAGAAGTTTTTCTTTCCGATAAATAAGATAGCAGCCAGGTTACGTAAAAATGGATGAAATTGTGAAGTGCCGAGAAAAACGACTATCACAAAGAAAAACCTAATCCATTTCACTTCACACCAAAAAATCAAGCTCAACCACCATGTTGGTTAGGCACTGACATATTTCAGGGTGGTTTAGAAAAACTGGTAATGCACAAGTCACACGTCGTGATACCGGTGGTCGCTATCAACGACATAAAAACGTCGCCGCTCGTAGATTTTGCACGAGCGATGAAGTGAGCGAAGATGCGGACGACGACCTAATGACGGTTCAAAAAAAAAATAGGTTGGTGATCCTCAAGAATGGTAGACATCCTCTCCGATCTACAGGCGATCGGATCCCTGAAAATGTCTAAATATACCCCCTTTCGACCCTCCCTCGTATGTCCGAACATTAGTAGGCTGGCCTCATAGCTCAGTTGGTAGGAACTCTGCCTTCTGCGCTAGAGGTTGCGGGTTCGTTTCCCGCACTGGACATACATTTGTGACTAACACAGATGTTTGTTCTGTGTCTGGGTGTTAAATATGTATCTATTATGTATATCAGTCTCTGGTACCCATAGTACGTCATATGCCTAGTTTGGGATCAGTTGACCGTGTGTGATATGTCCGGAATATTTATTATTATTATTATTTATTATTAGCACAGTTCCACATCTGGCATTACGCTCGCCGCTTTTAAGAATACCTTCTGGTTTCCTCACAATGTTTTTGTCGAAGAGAAACACGACCTCTCATTGTTACATGACCAGTTTCAAACCCACGATCTTTGAACCAAAAGTCGGAGAACCTCCCATTAGGCCAGCACGCTTTTCACAGCTCAAATTTAGTGCGAGAGCCGCGGCATTGAAACGGAAAAATCCAAGACGCGGTGCGTTGACGCTGATGTACCTAGCCTACCTATTATGAGCCGGCCCTGCAAAACTCCCACCGGAGAAGAATTATAACACGATTAATGTTTTCAATTTTATAAGGAACTCCAATTTGTTGCTAAATGGAAGATATTACCACACTTTCCAGTTATAAGAAATTCATTCCTTTCCTTCTCATTTATTCACTAGCAAAAAGCTGGTTCTACGGAATGCAACTGAAAATAACAATTTTTATTTATTTCACTAATTGTTTTGTTCGAGCAAACGATTGAACCAACCTTCGACCTCGGTGGAGCGCCTCCTAGTGGCTCCTCTCGTGCACATGACACATGTCTTCGAATTTTTAGGTTCTAGGTATAGAATAGAATATGTATTTATTTCTCTCAACAAAGGTTAACAGTAATGGATGGAATATAGCAGAATATAAGTATTGTAGGTAGTTAAGTTAAACTGTTTTGTGAGAGACCGGTGCCTGAAATAGGTTTAAAAAACCTGTGCTACAGGACACCGGGCCCCATGCCGCTGGTCAAGGTCATGCCAGTTTTCTCACGATATATTCCTATTCAACTATTATAGGTTGTTATCTAAACCTTTGCATCTCGTGGAAGATAAGTCAAAAGTCATAAGTATTTATTGGTAAATATCATTTACAGGTCTAGAAAGATATAAAAGAGATAAAAGAAATATCCTAGTTTTGACTAATATACACCAACCTATAAAACAATTTAGCTCGCAGTTTACTAACCCTGTTAGACGCAAGTAGGACTTATTGATCTGTTTGTGTGGTGATAATATCGGAAACAATTTAGTAGCAAACTACGTTTAACAAAACTGGTTCAGTATATCAACGTGCACACGTTCACGTGAAAGTTACGTTAATTATGTTGTATTTGATTAAAACTTTGTGACTTTGTAGTTTGTAGTTATAACCACAGAGCTATGTAAGGTGATTCATAGTTTGTAAGCTACCCTGAAAGGGGCATATTCACACCCAATAAAATCTGGCGATAGCTTTAGTAAATTCAACATTTTTTAAGGAAAAAACTCGATGCAAAGATCTGCTGTTTTGGAGTCAAATCTGTTCAAACTCAATGAATCAGCTGTTTTAGGCAGCAATCTTAGTGCCCAATTCATAGTAAATTAAATAATTATTTTAGTTATAAATATGATAGAAAGACTAACAACTAATTTAAGAAAGTTCGGGAACAATAGGTATATAAAATAAGATATTTTTTACAAAAACTAAAAACCGACTTCAAACTCCTGAATATTTACAAGCAAACGAAGTCGCGGGATTTCCATAAACCACACCATCGTCTACAAAAATCATTTCGGCAAGTCGTGTTTTCAAGAAATGATGACGTTTTTTTAAGTTTTACGGGACAAGTAGCAATCCCTCAGGAATTAAATCAATATGGGACCACCCTGGGATCATACTCTATACTCATCTCTCATCTCACTAATCAGTGAAAGAATCATCAAAATTGGTTTACTATTAGCGGAGATACACACAAAAAAAAAATACAGCCGACTCGAGAACCTCCTCCTTTTTGAAGTCGGTTAAAAAGGAGAACAGTTTTAAAAAGAAAAATAGTTTTTTTATGATTCTCTGATTTTTTACCGGACCCGGAACAAAATTCACAGACCATGCAAACATTTTTTCCGCAGCGGGAATCGAGCCCACTAACCCACCGAGGTCCCTAATACATGTATAAGTTGTAAATTTCTTTATCAAACAAAATATGTACATTCAAAATCATGCAAATATACTCACTCCTCTCGAATCTCCGAGATGAAAGAGGCTTCAATGTTTTGATTGTTCAATATTTTGATAATCCGATGGCGTCATACGAGGCAGATTACAAGTAGGTATTATCTCGCTCCAATCAACAACATTCTGCCACTGAGCTTGAGTGTTGAGTTGTCGTACTGACACTTTACCTATACCTAAAATATTGTATCCAGTAGCGCAACGACTTTTAAACTGAGTAAGTAGGGACGAGTACTGATAAAGCCATTAACAAACGGTATGCGAGGTATTTTTGATAGGTATGTCATTTGAAATGATCCTTACATCTAATTAATAAATAAAAATAAATATTCCGGACATATCACACACAGTCAACTGATCCCAAACTAGGCATAGCCTGTACTATGGGTACCAGAGACTGATATACATAATAGATATATATTTACCACCCAGACACAGAACAAACATCTGTGTTAATCACACAAATGTTTGTCCAGTGCGGGAATCGAACCCGCTACCTCTAGCGCAGAAGGCAGAGTTACTACCAACTGAGCTATGAGGCCAGTCAAATTAAGAAAGTCAATTTTGACTTTGACATTTGGGGATATGCGATATAGCTCAAAGTTAACGCAATCTCCTAAAAGGCAAACTCAAAATTAACTTTATTCAGAAGTTGTAAGGATCATTATCAAGTAAATTTTAGATGACACAATCATACGCCGCAATGATTGCATGCATTAGTTTATAAATATTCAGTTTAGTTATAAATTTTAGTTAATAAAGCAGATTCCTACCTAGTATGACGACCTCGGTGGCGTAACGGGCAAGCGCCCATCTGACACGCAAGGGGTGCGGGTTCGATTACCGCTGCGGGACGAATAAAAAATGACTCTATACATACCACCCGACAGTCCTATAATATATAGTCCTGACTCCACACTAGGATACCCTGCGTCGTGGGTATCATAAAATACAAGTACTTTGGTACCTCAACACCCAGACTCGGAACAAATATTAGCAAACGTTGTACCGCAGCGGGAATCGAACCCACACCTCTTGCGTCTCTTGCACTCGCTCGCTACGCCTCTGATTATAAGCAGTTACGGTATATTTTCGTGCTAAGTATTCAAATTTAGATTCACGAACTATCGTTTTTTTTTTTATACTTTATCTAATAAAATCACGTGCGTTATTTTTTTGATCATCTTTATTGAAACAAATACTTATGTGTTACGATCATTGTCTTGTTTATCTTAGTGTCAGTTCGTCATTTCTATTTTTTTTATTCATCATATTCATCAGCCTGATGAAGTCCACTGCTGAACATAGGCCTCCCCCAAAGAGTGCCATGACGAACGGTCTTGAGCCTTTTCCATCCACCGACTTCCCGCAAACTTAACAATGTCGTCGTTCCATCGGGTGGGGGGCCATCCAACACTGCGTCGTTCGGCTTGTGGTCGCCACTCGAGAACCTTTGTTCCCCAACGGTTGTCAGTTCTGCGAGCTATATGGATATATATTGAAGGCCTCATAGCTCAGTTGGTAGTAACTCTGCCTTCTGCGCTAGAGGTTGCGTGTTCGATTTCCTCACAGGACAAACATTTGTGTGATGAATTCAGATGTTTGTTCTGTGTCTATACATTTTTTTTTTATTCATTCATTTCAAATTGCCCAAACATGAAACACTGCAAACTTTATACTACGTTCTACTTAAATCTCAATTAATCCAGCACAATGACAAATGAGATATCTAGAGCCTATAAAATAATTAATCCTAACTTTGCAAGCGTTATGCCGAGCGTGTCACAGCTTGAATATTCTAATCGAATTATGTAGGTACAGGGTGTGAGGAAATCATCTACTAAGCTGGAATAGATGACAAATACACTAGCATGATACGACCTCAAACAGTAGGTTTGAGTTTAAACTACCCTACGATATGATAATAATGACAATCAACACCATATTTTACGGGTTTATGAATAATACACTGCGGCGCAATAAAGCCCTGATCCAATCGTATTTTATGTGATCTAGAACACTGTACAAGACAAATGTGGGTAGCTATCGTAAAGTACCTAATAATAGCTACAGGGACATCATTAATATTTAAAATGAGTTGGACTGGGCTGTAAAATTTATAGTTTCGGAACCTTTTCAGTCATGTTTCTAGCAAAATGATCAAAACGTCCTAAACGTTCCTTAAAAAATTCAGCCCCTAGTAGTGACTTGTTAATATAAAAAGAACATGTTAGTAAAATGTTTTGTGTTAAAAATAAATAAGTCAGTAACACAAATAAAATAAAAAAATATATATTTTGTGTAGGCCATATATTAACCCCCTTAATCATATATGTGGAAACTTGTAATTAGCCTTTAAGTACTCATTGTTTTCATTAATATCATATTAGCCGTAAGTTTTCCTAAAATTATACTAATAAAATAAAATAAAATAATCATTCACTAACTTTATCGACTCGATAAAAGTATATCCGGCTTGTTATATTGGTAATGTATAAGCAAAGGCCTTTCATATGAAACAGAACTTTTTATATTCCAATTTCTATATTTTTTTACCCTGTTTAAGCCGAATATCTTAAAAACCCCTCAACCGATTCACTCGCTTTCCTCGCTGGATCAACTAATTATTCCGTTTATTACAACAAAAAAATAGTTCCAATACATTACACATTTGATAAAGTAACATGTAAGTATAATCGAGAAGCAGTTTTTATTTCAAAAAGTATTTTTTAAAATAAAATTTATTTAAAATCTAATTTAAAATCTTAGAATATAAATTAACCGAACAAATAATATAGGTGTTGTGATTCCGAGAAGACGACCCATATTGTCATGTTATAGGACCCTCCCGCGCAATCCTCGACCACAGACCAAAGTGACTACACAACAACATTTTCAGATAAATCGGATCGGCGTGAGTTGAATTTTCGATGAAAAGGACAAACCCTCCGAAATTACTGTCTCGAGAAAGGTTGGGGCCAGCTTGTTCGTGGAATGAAAACATTTGAAAAGATTGCACCACCTTAGGTTCTTCAGTCCCGTTTTCTAAAACACCCGTTTTTGACTTCAAAAATAGAGGAGACTTTGAAAATAAGATGATGCGACATAAACCTTTTCTAAATCATAAATATCCAGAGAATCTAGTAAACCAATAATTCATCATTATCATTCCAGCCGTAGGACTTCCACTGCTCAACATGGCCTCACAGAATTCCCGCCGGTGACACATTTTATGTAAGCGTACATGAGTATATCGCGTTTGATGATTCATCATTTTTGATCATTAATGACTGAATCGCCAGTCACACTCTCCGCGAACACACGTGCTAAGGACGTACGCGATAGGTACGGTCAAAGGACCGAATGTAACTCTATTTAAAGACTGTGTACATAACGTACCCATGCACATTCAAGCACCACACTAACACACTCACCCTCTCGAAGACACACTTATTCACACACATACATACACCACATATATACACGCATATACACATATACACACACATACACATATATATATATAATATTAGTTTTGTGTCAAATCAGTGACGGTCGTAATTAATAAATGTATTAGCTAAAAAAATTAAATCCTTTATTGGCTTTAAGTAAAGTGAATTAGTTAAGTTGTACCATATTATCTAAGAGCTGTGGATTTTGTTTCATTAATAAAATAAAATAAAATAAAACGTCATTTCATTGACTTTTACCAATACAAGTAATTAAAGTCGACCCGTTTGTTTATCTGCAATTCAAATCTTGCCTAACTAGCAGCACAGATCAAATACTCTAATAGCAATACGTATAAAGAGGAATGCAGCCTTACGTAAATGTTACTAGTCTACAGACAGACATAGTAACAGTACTGTACTTTACCTTATTATATTGACCTAAAAAACCAACTTCACGAACTTCGTCTCATGTCATGTCAGAGCTATATGGTTAAATTTATAATTACAGTTAACTAGTTCAATTGCAACGTAAACTTTGGCATCAAAATTATTAGCTCTAGCAAAAAGTACAACTTTTGTTGAAATTAATTTGTAATTCGGAGTTGATTATGTTTCTAATGATAGTAATTTATTTTTAATGTCCGAAGAATATAAATTGCTAATTGAAATAAACTAAGCAAACAAGCTTCAAATATGTTAACAAAGATTTAAAAAACCTTTTGTCTTTGACTTTTAATTTACAGGACTTTTATTTTTTTTCATTTGGAGGTAGGGCACAGCGAGATTTTCTCGTTCTGAATTGGAGCAGCCTGCCTGGGGAGGTGCCTCCGCCTTACAGAAGATCGCAGCCAAATAACATTATTTGTTTCAAATAGTGTTGTGTTCCTGCGGTGAGTAAGGTTGCCAGAGCTCTTTAGGGGGGAAGGGGGTTCGGGGTCGGCAACGCGTGCGTGATGCCTCTGGTATTGCAAGCGCTCATAGGCTACGGTAACCGCTTACCATCAGGTGGGCCGTAAGTTTGTTTGCCACCTCAGTTGTATAAAAAAAAAAAATTTTGCTCAGCCTCTCTGACCATTTTTGTCCTTCAAATACAATATTCTCCATTTCTATCTCTCTCTATAAATGTTATTTAACTTTTTTGACTGGATTTTTTTTAGTGTAAGAAATAAATAAATATTCCGGACAGGTACTATTATAAATAAATAAATAGAGGTAATAAATAACACCCGCTAGCGATAATTTCAAAAGGAAAAATAGGCTTATGACTAGGGCTTGCAATCGAATATTTGAATATTCGACAGATTTTTTAATTCGAATAATTTCAAGTATGCAAAAGATCCGTAATCTGAAGCATTGATACTTCCCTAAAGTAGGTAATTTTAGTTTTTAAACCATTTCAGCATTACTACTATAAAAAAATTCGTGAATCTGCACTTTCATAATGATTAAACGGGAAATTACTTCATTATCCAAATTTTCGGATATTATTTAAAGTAAACTTTTTTTAAATATATGGTGGTTTTGGTTATCAAAACCGTGTTTACCGTAAGCCCTTTTGGAGAATTCCTACGCAGTTTTTTTGATGATTTTCTGCAGTAAAAACTAGTTTAGATTAACATTTTAAAGTTTCTAATAATATTCGAATATCACCCAAAAATGATCGAGTACTACGGTTTCGAATATTTGCAAGCCCTACAGTTATGACTGAAATCCTCTTGTAGACAATAGCACCCAACAGTCGCATACATAGTCCTGACCCCACACTAGGATTCCCTGTGTCATGGGTATCAGAAACTACGAGTGCCGGGAATTGAACCCCTTTAGTGATTTTTTGATAATTTTATAATTAACGGTGTTCTTCTCGCCTGAAACACAGGATTGCCTAGTTCAGGCTGCTATGTAATATCTACCTATATGTAAAAATGACCATTAAACTGTAAATTTTTGTGTACCCTATCAATCTTATGAATAAATTTATTTTTATTATTATTATTTATAATTTATATTTTTACAGGCCTCATAGCTCAGTTAGTAGTAACTCTGCCTTCTGCGCTAGAGGTCGCGGGTTCGATTCCCGCACTGGACAAACATTTGTGACTAACACAGATGTTTGTTCTGTGTCTGGGTGTTAAATATATATCTATTATGTATATCAGTCTCTGGTACCTATAGTACAGGCTATGCCTAGTTTGGGATCAGTTGACCGTGTGAATATGTCCGGAATATTTTTTATTATTATATTTATTATTTGCATAGGCACTCGTCCGCTAAGCCACCGATGTCATTATAAAAAACATTAATTCCTACTTAGCTAAAAGTAACAAGTTTCAATCACACTCGATTGGGGATCGGCAGTAAGTAGGGCACGGGCGCGCCTGTTTACCTATCAGCACTGTTTACTGTTTGGCACACGGCTTAAATTGTATTTTGTTTGGAGAATGTACCTGCTTTTGACAGAGTTTAACAGGAGTTACTTTTGTAAGGCAAAAGTTTGTATCATTATCAAGTTTACATCCAACGATAGCGTCCAAATGAGCCCGAATATTCTTATTCCGGGAAAAAAGGGTTTTATAAAATCACGTTTTTGTTGGATGATTATATGATTATTGGATGATTAGTATCTTTGATTAGAAGCTAAGGAAAAGCTGAAGCTAAAGATAAAAAAACTGTTTATTTGACCCAAATTATTACATGAAACACAAAAACATAAGGTAGATGATTATGTTAAGTAGGTCTGCGTTGTGTGGGACAAATGAGTCCCGTCTCAGCATAAAGCTGCACCGAACCTAAGTACGGTGCGGCGCCGGCGCTGGTTTTCTATAATTCATAATTCATTTATTGTTCGTGAACCTAGGTACATTGATAGATGGTGAGGTTTAGAGTACAGATCACTAGATTCTGACATCGGTCATACAAACATTATAAATACAAAGATTTAAACCAATATTAATTAGATTACAAATTACATAATAACTTATAAGTTACAAATTCAAAAAAATATAAATGTATCATTAATGTCAATCTTATATAATATTAAATTAAATTAAGTTTGTTATACAAAAATTTGTTTATAATTTAATATGCTTTTTTAACTAAAATGTCATTTAATTTGAGCTTAAATTCACTAATAGACAACATTCGAACAGATTTTGGGATTTTATTAAATATTGTGGGTGCCATACAAAACAGGGAATTTCTAACAGGGAAGCTAACAGCATAAACGAATGGTTGCGTAAATCTCCAATTATTTTTATTGATCAAGTGAAAAGCTAACTTTTACCGGACATCACGAGATCTCAGTTCGGAGCAAACTACTGGTAGGTACCTAAGGTATCTTACTATCTTACTACTATTTATGTAATGTTTGTTACTCAATATGTCGATGAAAATTGGAACAGATATAATTCTTGCTGCGGGTGTAAGCTAGTGTTAAATGGGCCTCATAGCTCAGTTGGTAGTAACTCTGCCTTCTGCGCTAGAGGTTGCGGGTTCGATTCCCGCACAGGACAAACATTTGTGTGATGAATACGGATGTTTATTCTGTGTCTGGGTGTTAAATATATATCTATTATGTATCAGTCTCTGGTACCCATAGTACAGGCTATGCCTAGTTTGGGATCAGTTGACCGTGTGTGATATGTCCGGAGTAAAAAAAAACTAGATGTTTACGTGATCAAAATAACCTTTAAATTATGTTGATTCAAACTCATAATCATTACAGCTTCTAATATTATATTATGAAACTATTTTTGCTTGAAGAATTCCGAAACACATCTTCTGGACATTATCCGAATTGAAATTATCCATTACGGTCCCTTACCCTGAAACCCGCATGGAAGACATGTCCTGAAATAAGTATCTGTACCTAAGTGGCTGGTTCATCAAATAATTTGTATTTAAAAAATTACTTCAAAAGGTGATTATAAATTTATAGACTAATCTTCTTCGATCGTCTTCTAACCTTTTTCTTCTACGATAGAAAGAAGAAGCGATGATTTTTGTTGTGTTTTTAATAACTTAGTGCTACATTATCAACTACATGAAGGGCTTCATGAAAAGTACAAAAAGATTTCTCCAAGGCAGGCAATGCATTAGCAATGCTCCAAGTGTTGCAGATGTCAATAGGCAACGGTAACCGCTTACCAATAAAAACCATCAGCTGTAAGACATGCATTGATGTTGCCGTTTAAATATATAATATTAATATTGTATAAATGTTGTAGGTTCAGTGTTAGGTAGGTATAAGCAGGATTGTTGTTTAATAAAATATGGCTAATTGACTAGAATTTGCAGCCATTCGAAGCTAGGCAATCTTAAGACCATCAGCATGACGCACACCCTGGTTTTTCCCCTTAGTGACACAATAAGAGTATTTGAACCAGCTTTTGTGATCGAGCTGTGACCCGAATGTAAGAAATGGACGTGTAGTTCAAGATAATAGGATTCTATGGTCGATTAGTCGAGCGGTCAAAGAATTTTCGATTAAATTGATAGGATCGGCCTTGTTTCGATAAAAACGGCAACCATCATAATAAGTGACACTTATCCGCAGTACCTAATGATGTTAGTAATCGGCTGCTCTAATCATTTCAGCCGTAAGACGTCCACTGCTGAACATGGCCTCCCCCACAGACAGAGCAAATTCCTTATCATGTGAGGAGATTTGCCCATACTCACCACGCTGGGCATGCGGGTTGGCAAGCGCAGTTAGAGCTATCGTTGTTAAAATGAGGGACGCTGCTGCCCATCCCCTAGCTTTTTTCCCTTAGTCGCCTCTTACGACATCCGCGGATAGAGATATGGAGGGGCCTATTCTTTAGCCAGGGCCACCACGGCCCTCTAATGCTGCTCTAATATGTTTAGGAAAACATCAAATAAATAAAAAAGCATCTTTTTTCTGCGTTAACATAATTTTATGAATACTTTAGAAATTAATGAAATATAAGCATAAATATAAGCAAGTTTTACAGATAATTCGTGTTCAAATGGCATGTGATATAGATATCCTAAGTAATTATGTCATTTATAAAATCGTTTCAAAATGATCACCACCTCTACCGAACAAAGTGAATACTGAGTTTGATATTTTGGGGTGTTTGATATGTGTTCAACGATATCACAAGCTCCTAAAATCAAACCCAAAAATAACTGTCTTGAGAAGACGTAAGGATCATTTTAAAATTTCGGTGCCATTCGGGTCCATCTAGGACACTTACGCAGGACGTCAAAGTCAAATTCAAAAGGCGTTTATTTTAAATAAATCACTAGGATCACTTTAAAACGTCCCTATCAAAATTGAATTAACAATCATTACCGACATTCTTTACGGCGCAAACTTATGCGCCCTCATAAAAAAAGACGGAGGCATCAGACCCATAGCCGTAGGTACAACATATCGCCGACTTGTAGCCAAAATCTGTTGCAGAAAAAAAAGTCAAACTTTATGTTCTGAGTTCCAGCCTCATCAATTAGGTTTTGGTTCACGCGGAGGCTGCGAGGCGGCGGTTCACTCTCTCAGAACTTTCATGACACATTGTACGCAAGATGTTGTGTTGAAGGTGGACGTTAAAAACGCATTCAACTCTGTCGATCGGGGCGCCCTTTTGACTCAAATAAGAGACAAATTACCGGACATATACAACTTTCTTTGGCAATGCTATGGCAGACCATCCAAATTGGTATATCAAAATAACTTATTGTTTTCGGAAGTAGGGTGTCAACAGGGTGACCCTTTGGGGCCTGCTATTTTCAGTCTCGCCATTCATCCCATCCTCAAGCGTTTAGAGTCAAAATTTAACGTTTGGTATTTAGATGACGGCACTCTGGGTGGCGAAGTGAATACAATTTTCAAAGATTTGACCCTTCTCATTAAAGATTTTAAAGAAATTGGCCTAGAACTAAATTTTACAAAATGTGAACTTTTCATTCCCAGTCCAGATCCCACCACTCAAAATTCTATTTTAAAAATGTTTGAACAAATTGCACCATCAATTAAAATTGTAGACAAGTCTTCACTTCGCCTCCTAGGCTCCCCGATTCTTGACGAGTCACTGTCTGACTTTGTTAATGACGAAATTCAAAATTTCCGCGCAGTTTCAGATCGTTTATTGAAAATAAACACCCATGTGGCATTTGTTATTTTACGTTTTTGTCTTTTTGCTCCAAAATTCACGTACTACCTTCGTTGTTCCCAACTCTGGAAGCACCCTCATCTTACACAGCAGTTGGATAACATTATGCGCGATACACTCATTACCATTTTCAACACCCCTTTAGAAGATCGCGCTTGGCGCCAGGCCTCACTTCCTATTAGGATGGGCGGTCTTGGTATCCGCAAAATTACCAGTGTATCCATTCCGGCCTTTTTGTCATCAGTGTATAGCACTAAAAATCTTATTCATAACATTCTATCAAAAAGTTTACAAAACTTTGAAATTAATTGTTTCAGTGAAGCCCAAGAAGCTTGGAAAATAGCCTGCCCCAACACCGATATGCCAAAGGTCCTATCCTCTCAGAGACTGTGGGATGAGCCGCTCTGTGAGCTGGAACGGAAAAATTTAATTGAAACGTCCAGCTGCCCAGCAGAGCGCGCTCGTCTCTTTGCCGTCTCGGAGTGGGAGTCAGGACTTTGGCTACATGTTTTGCCTTCCAAAAATTTAGGTACCCTTTTAGACAACAATACCTTCCGGGTGGCAACTTCTCTGCGCCTAGGTTCTCCCTGCCAAGTGGCACATCGGTGCCAATGTGGTGAGACCGCTGACTGTTTCGGTCACCACGCACTTTCATGTGCCCGCAGTGCCGGACGTGTGCCTCGACATAACTCTTTAAATGATATTATCCGTCGGGCTTTTACCAGCGTCAACGTTACAGCTGTTCTAGAACCGAGCGGCTTAATGCGAGACGATGGTAAAAGACCCGATGGCATGACACTTATCCCCTGGAAGATGGGACGGCCTCTAGTATGGGACGCTACCTGCGTCGATACTCTAGCGCCGTCACATCTTCCCAGCACATCAGTACGGGCTGGCTCCGCAGCAGCATCAGCGGAGTCCCTCAAACGGCGCAAATATATGCTTCTTGATAGAGGCTATATGTTCGAGCCGTTTGGGGTAGAGACATTAGGCCCATGGGGATCAGGGGCACACAAAATTTACAAGGACCTGGCGGGGAGACTTTTAGAGTATACGCGTGACCAAAATGCTGGCTTTTACTTCGGTCAGCGAATAAGCATTGCCATACAACGTGGCAATGCCGCCAGTATTTTGGGCACGCTACCATCTGGTGGCGACAGGGATCGACTGGATTTTTTATGACACCTACTCGTAAAAAAACCAGTCGCATTTTTATTAGTACTTAGTCGTTAGTTAAATAGTTATTTAGATTATTTTAGTATATTTAGGATTATCTCTTTATCTCTTAGCGAATTAAATACTTCTTTTATATCCTAACTAAGGTATGACCTATATTAACAATCGCTGTATATTTTACTGCCGTCTCAAGACGGTATCCGCTTATTAGAAAATAAGGGACTTAGTTGATTTGAAGTGCGTTAGGGAATGGTAAGAACTTAAAGTGTCCTTCCCTTTCCAAAACAGGAATTGTAATAATCAAGTTGAAGGGATAAACTTCCTTTATATTCCTATTTTTAGGAGAAGGAATATTCAGAAGTCGAGTATCTCTATACTGAAGAATGAGGACATCGCAGTAAAGGTAAAGACATTTCACGTCAAGAGTTAAAAATACGCAAAATATTATGAAATGCATTTCGTAAAGCCCCTTTTTTGGAGGAGGTAGGGCACAGTGAGATTTTCTCGTTCTAAATTGGAACTACCTCCGCCTTACAGAAGATCGCAGGCAAATAACATTATTTGTTTCAAATAGTGTTGTGTTCCTGCGGTGAGTAAGGTTGCCAGAGCTCTTTAGGGGGAGGGGGTTCGGGCTACGGTAACCGCTTACCACCAGGTAGGCCGTATGCTTGATTGCCATATGACTTGACTGGCCTCATAGCTCAGTTGGTAGTTACTCTGCCTTCTGCGCTAGAGGTCGCGGGTTCGATCCCCGCACTGGACAAACATTTGTGTGATGAACACAGATGTTTGTTCTGTGTCTGGGTGTTAAATATATATCTATTATGTATATCAGTCTCTGGTACTCATAGTACAGGCTATGCTTAGTTTGGGAGCAGTTGACCGTGTGAATATGTCCGGAATATTTATTTATTATTTATTATATCAGTTGTATAAAAAAAAAGCCAGGGCCATCAGCAAGTGTAATATAAGCCAGTGTGTGGTCAGGACTATGTATGTAACTGTTGGTTATTGCCTACTAGAGGATTTCAGTCATCATCATCATCTCCCTGCCCTTATCCCACTTCATGTGGGGTCGGCACAACATGTTTTTCTCTTCCACTCCCCTCTATCAGCCGTCAAATCAGTATTCACTCCTTTCTTACTCATGTCGTCTTTCACACAATCTATCCATCTTTTCTTTGGTCTACCTCTCCCCTTATATCCTTCCACATTCATATTTAACACTCTTCTAGTCACATGGCATTCTTCCCTCCGCATGACATGACCATACCACGCTAACCTTTTGCTCTTCAACTTCTCAGTCACTGGCGCTACTTTCAAACTTCCTCTGATGTACTCATTCCGTATCTTGTCCATTCTAGTCACTCCACACATCCATCTCAACATTCTCATTTCCGCAGCATGCACTCTTCTTTCATCCGTCCCTTTGGTTGCCCAACACTCAGATCCATACAGTACGACAGGTCTTATGATCGTTTTGTAAATTTTCCCCTTAAGTTTAAGGGGCATTCTTGGATCACACGTAGTTCCTGTGACCTGTCGCCATTTCATCCATCCCGCATTTATTCTATTTTTCACATCCCAGTCTATATCGCCGTCGTTCTGGATTAATGAACCGAGGTACCGGAAGTCGGAGCAGACTGGTAGGGATGCACCATCTAAGGCAATAGGAGAGAAACCGGAGGGACCACCGAAGTCGCAGAACAGATGCTCGGTTTTTGTCCTGCTGATCTTCAATCCGACACTCTCCAGTCTCTTTTGCCATTTTCCCAGCCTACTCTGGACCTCAAGTGCATTTTCTCCGACAAGAACAATGTCGTCGGCGAACAGCATGCACCAAGGGGCGTCCTCCTGTATGTCTGATGTCAGGGCATCCATTACCAGGAGGAACAGATAAGGGCTTAAAGCCGATCCTTGGTGCAAGCCTACAGCCACATTAAACTTGTCGGTAACTCCAGCTTCGGACCGGACGTGTGTGTTAGCTCTTCCGTACATAGCACGTACAAGCTGTACGTACTTCCCAGGCACTCCTTTCTCTTTCATAGCCCACCACAGAACCTTACGGGGCACCCTGTCGTATGCCTTCTCTAGGTCAACGAACACCATATGCAAGTTTTTGTGCGCATGTCTGTATTTCTCACAAAGTTGGCGCAGAGCAAATATGGCGTCCGTTGTCCCCCGTCCAGGCTAAACCCAAACTGGTTCTGTGTTATTTCACTCTCATCTCTCATTCTTCTCTCTATCACTTTCTCCCAAATCTTCATACTATGTGACATGAGCTTTATTCCTCGATAGTTATTACAGTTTTGTACATCACCCTTGTTTTTGAAAATGGGCACCAGCGAACTGTTGCACCATTCTTCCGGGATCGCCTCTTCATGTAACAACTTATTGAAAAACAAAGTCAGCCACTTCCATCCATCTGCTCTCAAAAACTTCCATACTTCAACAGGTATACCATCCGGTCCTACAGCTTTTCCATTCTTCATATCTTGCACAGCTTTCTTGACTTCATCTATACTCACCTCTTTCACAACAGCCATGTTTATTGGTGCTTCTACTAAAGCACCACTCCAGTCATTCTCCTCATTCATTAACCTTTCAAAGTATCCCTTCCATCGATTTTTTATATCTTCATCCTTCGTCAACACCTTTCCTCCATCGTCTTTTATACATTTTATATGAATAATATCTCTGGCATCCTTCTCTCTCACTTTTGCTAATCTGTACAGGTCTTTTTGACCGTGAGGACTCTCCAGTGATTGGAACAGTTTATCCTGTACCTTAGCCCTTGCAACGGCCACAGATTTCTTAGCATTTCCATTACATTCCAGATATATTAACCTTTTACTCTCTTTTACATTGATATTACAATCTTCAACACTCTTCCATTCTTTAAATGCATTCTTCTTTTCTTTCAGAACCTTTTGTACTTCTTCATTCCACCACCACGTATCCTTATCTATATTTCCTTTCCCTTTCGTTTCTCCAAAAACATCTTCGCCACACTTCTTATACACATCGCCATTTCATTCCAACATTCATTCGCCGAATTTTCTGCCATATCCTTCATTGCAATCATCTTATCTACCACACGCTTTTGGAATTCTCTTGCATACTCTTCTTTCTCCAACAAATGCCAACAACTAGAGGATTTCAGTCACAAGCCTATTTTTCCTTTTGAAATAATCGCTAGCTAGAAATGATGTCAAGGGCCTATTCAGATATTATAGAGCAATACCTCCCATAATTTCCGAATCACAAAGACAAGCAGAAAGGGAAAATATTGATATACTTATTCAAATACTGCCGCGCGACAAGACGATTGGAGCGCCGGCCGCTGTGGGCGGAGGCGACGCCAACTCTCATCGGAATTCAATCTTGAGTATTTGCACAGAACCACAGGAAACCAGAAATTAAATTAAAACTGGTGAAAATGGAATGAATATCTGCAGAATTTTCTTGAAATCGACTTTGGGAGCTAGGAATTAAAATCACTTTTAGAATAATAAATTATAGTCACATACATAGTCCTGATCCCGCACTAGGATTCCCTGTGTGGTATCAGAAACTACGAGTACCATCGTACCACATAACCCAGACCCGGAAAAAAACATTTGCAGATCATGCAGACATTTGTCCCGCAACGGGAATTGAGCCCCTTTCTTCGAATCCTTTGATTTTTACTGAACACATGTATCGGGTTAAGAAATCTTACTGATTCTTTCTTGGTAATCCTGTATAAGGTCAGTGACCAGGTTGATGTGGATATGGTGGCCCTGAAAAGAGCCTATGACCGTCGGTGAAAGAGTGTTCGTTGCTCTATGAAAGAATAAGAAGGGAAGTATCAGTGTAGTAGAGGCTCCTTTCGTGCACATTCGAACCTACGACCTGTGACTCGGAAGGCAGTGTCACTACCACCACTCCACCAGTACTCTTAATACTGTATTGACATTTGAACTTCAAAATGATGATGATGAGCAAATGATGAGCAAAAATAACATTTTATTGTGGAGCAGAAATTATGTAAATTATTAATCATCATCTCCCTGCCCTTATCCCACTTCATGTGGGGTCGGCACAACATGTTTTCTTCTTCCACTCCCCTCTATCAGCCGTCATATCAGTATTCACTCCTTTCTTACTCATGTCATCATTCACACAGTCTATCCATCTTTTCTTTGGTCTACCTCTTCCCTTATATCCTTCCACATTCATATTTAACGCTCTTCTAGTCACATGGCATTCTTCCCTCCGCATGACATGCCCATACCACGCTAACCTTTTGCTCTTCAACTTCTCAGTCACTGGCGCTACTTTCAAACTTCCTCTGATGTACTCATTCCGTATCTTGTCCATTCTAGTCACTCCACACATTCATCTCAACATTCTCATTTCCGCAGCATGCACATATGTAAATTATTAATAATAATAAATATTTATTCATTACCTTAGTGCTAAGATTTACATTGCGGATTATAATCTACTTAAAGGTAAAAAAAAATAATTACATGATGCCTGAACTAGGAATTAACCTGTATCTCAGGCGGATAAAAAAGCTAACATTATTAACTTAAAGTAGGTACTCGTAAATATAAACTTAAAATTATTAAACTTAAAATCTGTATGATGATATATTATAATTCATGCTGTTTAAACTTACATCATTCTCAAAATGTAGGTATAGTTCAGTTCCTGTTCATTCGGAAACGGGAAGGAGATTTTCCGCAAACACGGAAACTAAAGTAAGTACAAAAAGCTTGTAAGAAAGAGTAAAGAATTCTATAAACGTTTTAGCATGAAAATTCATAAATAATGATCCAAGAATATTGCTGCTGCCAAATAAAAGCTTCGCAATAATAAATCGTTTAATGAACTTTTTCTTTTATAACATAGCAAAGTTGCTCGTCCTTTGAAGGTCTTTATTAAATTAATATCCATTTTTCCAAACTTGGTATGAAATATGTCTACCTACTGAAATTGGGCCTAAATGTTGAAATTATCTTTATGATCATTTATTTAAAATAGGTTTTCAATAGGATAAAACTCCTTGGGGCCATTCTGTACATAATATTATAGCACCTGACAGTGAGTTGACATTTCTACACTTGCGCGAATTAACGGCTTTTTGCCCAAACCTGTGCTACACGGTGGTAAACCAGCCTTCCCAGCAGGTGACCTTGGTGGGAGGTCTGTTGGCAATCGTCGCCGTTTTTGACTACAAGGTAGCCGACAAGGCCATAACTTCAGTTGTGTAGGAAATAAATCCGAGGTGATTTCATAAAAATTCCACCTGTAAGGGGTTAGTACTTTTTCATGAAAAAAAAGGAAGTCTATCTCTTTGTTGTCTGTCTGTCTGTGTGGTGTTCGTAAAGGCAACGGGTCGCAGGTATACCCCCGTTTAGAGATGGGTCGTACTTGCTATTTCGCGTACCAGATCCTTAACTATGGTGCTAAATACTTGAAAGTATTACTTCGACCACGTGAGTCCACTGCGCAATTCCACAGCGCAAGTCCGCCGCGTACCCAAGGACGCGCCGCGCCGCGAGACGGACGGTCGGGTTGCGATCGAACGGCGCGTCGCGTCCTAGGGTGCGCGGTGGACTTGCGCGCCACACCCGAGTATTTTTAATACGTCTAAGGCTCGTATTCAAAGACAAGACTCAAGCGTTGATCTGTACTTTAATCTCGATTTGAGTCGAGATTCTAATTCTTGAACAGTATTTATGTATAGATTCGATGATGAGTAAATGCTTATTCTGAAACGTCAATCAGACGAAATCGGTACTTGAGTTTAGATTTGATTAGACATTAATCAAATGACATTTTCGTTCCGTTACACGTACTTTGATGCATATTTATACTTCACTTTATAGTTCTGTTCTATTTCCACCCTGGCTGTTTGAATTTCTGCGTAAAACGAATCGAAAATTATAAATAAATCAAAATGTAAACGAGAACATTTGAGTACAGATTTGAAACTCGATTCAGCTGAGAGTAGTTTAAGTACCGTTCTTGAATAAAAGTTATGTTTGAGAAGAGATTCAGTACTTTAATAGAGTTCAGCTGATCTGTGATTAAATCTAAGTTTGAGTCGTGTCTCTGAATACGAGCCTAAGTATCGTGAAGTCGTACTAGGTGCGTATAGTTTTATGCGACCTGGTTTTAAAACCTGGTTTCGTAAATACGAACCACCTCTACCCCGCGGAATCTCCATCACGCTCCGTGCCTCTGAGGGGTCTGACGTAAATGGCTTCACTACCTATAATTAAGGCATGTAACTCCAGAGGCATCTGTCAGATTCAACTAATTTAATCGGCGGTTTAACTTCCGCTCATTAAACATCTGTTCATTCAATTTTCCTAAAGACAGCTTGTTGGTAAGAAATGAGAAATTACGAAATATGAAGTTCCATAAAAAGACAATAAAATGAACTGTATAAAGAATTTGCTTAATTTGATGACCGAGAGCTGGCAATCCTTTTTTTTTTAAACCTTTCTAGCGAGTCTAAGCCGTATGCCGTTGAGATAAGGATGCACTAAATTATGGTAATTCTTAAAATCCTTTCTGGGTTTACGATTGTTGTGAATATCACTCGTGGAAGAAATCTGGGATTGTTTTGTTTTGTAAAAGTGTGTGAAACACTTACTACCATTTGCTTTATCATAATAGGGTATGCGTAAAATATATAATTTATGCTTGTTTGCGGAATAGGAACAAATATTTAAATTATATTTAGATGGGGTGGTGCTACAAAGATGCTACGAAAGAGCTACGAAGAGCCTACGCGCTACAGGCTGTTCTATTTCGTGGTTCAAAATCAACCAAAAAGGAAAACAGGGAATTCTTATTTTAAGGTATCCTGTTTTAGAGGGTGGTGAAGTACACCAGAACAATAAATTATTCCCTGTGTCGTGGGTATCAGAAACTACGAGTAGGTACCATTGTACCACAACACCCAGACCCGGAACACATATTTGCAGATCGTGCAAACATTTGTGCCGCAGCGGGAACTATCATCCCTATAACATTACTATTCAAAGTTATCCTAGGGATTTTATTGAAATAAACGCCTTTTGACTTTGACTTTTGACCTTAGCACCATAACCATAACCAATATTTAGGTAGGTACCCACAATTGGCTAAGCAACCGACGCCCTAAGTAACTGAGGCTTCTTTAAGTGTTCTTGAACTAGCAGAAGCTAACATAGAACATAGAAATGTATTCCTCAACATACGCACTGGTACTCTCTCATTTGAGAATATATGTTATAGATGTTTGTTCTGTGTCTAGGTGTTAAATATATATCTATTATTTATATCAGTCTCTGGTACCCATATTACAGGCTATGCCTAGTTTGGGATCAGTTGACCGTGTGTGATAATGTCCGGAATATTTATTTATTTATATTATCGCATCCCTAAAAGCCTCCACAACAGCCTCTGTCTCAACGAGCATAAAAATGGCGCACCACATCAAATGAAAATCGTGTTTTGAAAGTTACACATTTGCGGTGTAGAGTCGAGACATGCACTCAGGCAAGCCCGACCAATTTTCGGATAGATGGTGGTGACACCAAATAATTAACAGAGTAGGAACAGAGCCCCATCCGATGGACCGACGACATTGTGAAGGTTGCGGGAAGTCGGTGGATGGAGAAGGCTCAAGACCGTTCGTCATGGAACTCTTTGGGGGAGGCCTATGTCCAGCAGTGGACTTCTACAGGCTGATGATGATGATGATGAGGAACAGAGGCCCGAGTACCAATAATTTACGTTAGCGTAACGTAAAACAAAATTAAATAATGAAGATCGCAGCCAAATAACATTCATCATCATCATTTCAGCCGTACGACGTCCACTGCTGAACATGGCCTCCCCCACAGACAGAGCGAATTCCTTATCATGTACCACGCTGGGCATGCGGGTTGGTGAGCGCAGTTAGAGCTATCTTTGTTAAAATTAGGGACGCTGCTGCCCATCCCCTAGCTTTTTTCCCTTAGTCGCCTCTTACGACATCCGCGGATAGGTAGATATGGAGGGGCCTATTCTTCAGCCGGGGCCACCACGGCCAAACATTATTAGTTTCAAATAGTGTTGTGATCCTGCGGTGGGTAAGGTTGCCATAGCTCTTTACAGGGGGGTTCGGGGTCGGTAACAAGTGCGTGATGCCTCTGGTATTGCAAGAGTTCATGGGCTACGGTAACCACTAACCACCACGTGGGCCGTAAGCATGTTTGCCATAATAGTTGTATAAAAAATATATAAGACAGTCAACATTCAAAGATTTCAAGCATTGCCTGTTACTATAATATCGAGAGAATAACGTTATCTATCTAGGGGTACTGTAAGCGTCAATAACAGGATACCCCATCCCCCGAGGGTTAACCGTTTTCTGTTATAAAAATGGGTCACAGCAATATCATCTTTTATATTTATAAACGTTTTATTAAAATACACTACACTGACTTTTTCATCGACGGTCATAGATCCTTTTCAGGGCCACCATATCACAACCTGGTCACTGACCTAGTAGGATGACCAAGAAAGAATCAGTGACACGACACGCACGCATTAAAATACTCTTATGTGAAAAACCTAAGCAAAATGCGTTTTAGTACAAGTTGAGTTGAATATTCAGTACGCACAAGGATCAGTTAAACTTAAGATAAAATATAAGATTTTGGTAACAAACTTCATCAGGTTTTGTATAAAATCTAATCGTTGGACCTGATTGGAAAACATAGGGGATGGGCAGCGGCATCCCCTATTTCCACAAAGATAGCTCTAACTGCGCTCGCTAACCCGCGTGCCCAGCGTGGTGAAAGTAAAAGTATATTTATAGCAATTACATGTGGAAAAGATGATACATACCGGTGAGCAAATTCCCCCACATGGTAGGAATTCGCTTTGGATATCGGTCGCCATCAAAGGAGGCCATGTTCAGCGTTGGACTCAGCAGATGATAACTTTTGTCAGGAACGTCCGACCATTTGATATACATAATAATGTTCCTAACAACCCTAGTGAGGGGTGAAAGATAAAGAGCATTTGTCCGTCGCTTGTTATCCCTCTAATGTATGAACAAACAGAAACCCTTCTGTGGCTCATCGCTCGTCCGGGTGACGGCTACAAACATTATGAATGAAACAGCTGGAATAAAAGTCTCCAGGCCACTATGGAAGCCTGGGATTTTCTACGATTTACAATTACCCAGGCAACAATATTTTCGGTTGGCAACGCGTGCGTGATGCCTCTGGTATTGCAAGCGTTCATAGGCTACGGTAACCACTTGCTAAGAGGTGGGCCGTAAGCTTCTTTGCCACATTAGTTATATAAGAAACAATCCTAGTGTTTTTTTTTTGTTTTATGTTATACGGAGGCAAACAGGCTTACGGCCCTCCTAATGGTAAGTAGTTACCGTCGCCTATTGACATCAGCAACACCTGGAGCATTGCTAATGCGTTGCCTGCCGCACCCCTCCCCTCCTAAAGAGCTCTGGCAACCTTTCTCACCGCAGGATCACAATACTATTTGAAACAAATAATGTTATTTGGCTGCGATCTTCTGTAAAGCGGAGGTACCTCCCCAGGCGGACTGCTCCAATTTAGAGCGAGAAAATCTCGCTGTGCCCTACCTCCTCATTCATTCATTCTTTGGAATAAACACATTTTGACTTTAACTTTACTTTGAAGAAGTTAGGTAGATATAATATATAGACGTTAAGTAGATTTTTTTTATATACAGTAGATATATCGTAGCTAGTGGAAAGCCGTGGTCTCTGCCTACCCCTCTGGGACATAGGCGTGATTTTATGTATGTATGTATGTAGGTAGATATAACTATGGTATTATTATTAGGTAGACTCTATCATAACGTTTGTTTGATCGTAAACAATTGCCAACAAGCTAGCACAACAATAATGCAGTTCAGATTTAATATTTGTTTACCACTAAGCTGGCAGCACAAACGTTGACTCAGTCGGAAATAGTCCGATAACAAACAGACTGTCTTCAACATTAAACTCATGTCGAAGCTTTTCATATTGAAGTGAATTTTGTATGTTTATGTTTACTCAAGTGTTTTTAACCGACGCCAAAAAAAGGAGGTTATCAATTTGGTGATTGGGTATATTTTTTTAAATGTTTGTACAACGATTACTCCGTAACTAATGGTCCGATTTCAATGGTTTTTTCATCATATAGAGCACGAGACTATCCTATATATCCTATATATTTATATTACAATTTATATAGTCCCCTATATAAATTGTAATATAAATTAGATCGATATCTGATAAGTGGTATTTTATAAAAATTCAAAAACTTAAAAGTTATGAAATGACAACGTACCTAACGTATGGGCGATAGGGCCGCCCATTGTCACACTATTTTATAGTTATTTTCTTTCCTTGATTGTGTATTTTCTTTTGGTGTACAATAAAATATTCTATTCTTTTCTAACTAGGTACTATACTACATTACCTACTTCACATATGCGATTTTAACAGATCTTCCCAAATTGTTTGGTCCTGATTTGCACGGAGCACATTGAGTTATTGTTCCCGCATCATTAATCACTAAATTTACCTCAGTTTTTTTGCTAAATAACATTCTTTTATTTCATAAAATTGCCACAAAGTAAGAAGAACAAAAAAGTTGTGTTCGTTTACAAATGAAATGAAAGATTATACTCAGTCAGTGAAATAAATGTCACATGTCCATGGACCTACGCTTGTGTCTATCTGAAGACATATTATTATTATAACAAAATTTGTAAAGAATGGACATATGCCGAAGACGAAATTCTGACAACATCAAGAGATAGGTCAATTACTTTTTCAATATACGTAAAAGGTTCGACAGGCGTATAACCTACTGTTGTTTTTATTTTAACGTTCTAGTATTTTTTATGTAGAATAAAAAATAGAATAGAATATACGTTTATTTGACATACATACGAAAACACAGAACAGACATGGGAACATATAATACAAGGTATAGTAAAAACACAAATGACAACAAAGAATAAACATAAGGACACCTGCCCACCTTATAGGTAGGCAGGCATCCAACTGTAGCCAGTAGGTGCGAACCAGTCTCGCTCTGTGTCGCGTGCAGCCAAACAGGCCCTGACTCAGCTTATTGCTGCTTTACATGACAAAATGCCATGCAAAGCAGCGCTGGTTTTCAGGCAAAATAAGTATATACCTACATATTTCTGAGCCACCCCTATGATGTATCCTATTCCTAAATATATCTGGATTTATCAAACCATGTGAATAATTTTAGACCCTTTTGTCAAACTTATCTCGGTATAATCATGCGGGGTTTGTGATGTGAGGTCTAAAAACTACCCCTTTAAGCCGATAACTATTATCGAGGTCAACAGACCGGGCTCTGTGCAAACTCAAAACGCTTGAGCCGTAGGTTTTCGCGATGTTGTTTTGAGAATGGAATGAAAAAGAGCCTTTTGTAGGGATTATAGGAGCTATGAAAGAAAGGTTCGAAAAATATATTTGGGCTTTCAATAAAAAATGTACATTGATTACGATACGGTAAATAAGCCCCCATACATTGCTATTTTGTTTAGGTGGTCTTCTTCTTCTTGTCATGTCACTAATTCTTTCTTGGTCCTGTATTAGGTCAGTGACCAGGTTGAGGTATGGTGGCCCTGAAAAGGGTCTTTGACCATCGGTGAAAGAATCAGTGTAGTGAAAGGATTAAAGTGCACCAAGGCTCCTTTTGTGCACATTCACATTTTCTTCTTCGAATTTTTAAATTCTAGGACATGCCGGTTCCCTCACGATATTTTCCTTCGCCATTTAAGAGTACTAGTAAAGTGCACATACATTTTCCGAATTTAATATACATTGTGCAAGACCGATATTCGAACCCACGACCTGTGAATCGGAAGGCTACTACCACTCCACCAGTGCTGAGAGCACTGATGGAGCCTTCCGATTGAGTTGACCGTCAAAAAGAGTTACAGTTTAAGATGATACAAAATTCATAATAAATTGTCGAGAAGCCGGAGTGAAGAAAGTGACAGCGCTATGTACTGTAATTGAATGCGGAAAGAGATAGCAAGCGTTAGAAGGCGCTCGAAAGTAATCGACGTAAGCGAAATATAAGAAAATATCGATTATCTCAAAAACTATTTATTTATTTTTAAAGTATCTTGGATTTAGGTACCCAGGTATGCTATTGTCCAACAAAATATTTTAAAAAAAGTTATATTGGTTAAATAGTCTCAGAGTATTTTCAAAAAAACTGTTGCAGACCCAACTTTAAAAAATAAATCTATCGGGAAAAGTTTTACCAATCGCGTTTCTGTCTTGGATTTACGTAAATAAAATGCTCAAGTTATCTTTGTCATAAAAATCAAAACTGTGCGTTTTGCGGTTATTGAGAAAAAACAATTCAAAAATAATTAAAATTAATTAAAATAATTAAACCCTAACCTTAAATTCGTATAAAAAGTGTGGACTCGCTTGTATTTGAATGGCAATTGGACGTCATGGTAGGCCCCCTTGCCTCCCAGTTTGTGGTAGGTGTAAATCCTGATAGTTCCAAAGCAAACACGTAATCTACACAAATAACAATAAGGTTGTATCAGTCGTAAATACGCGTACAATACGCATTGCGGACACTTTGATAGCTCACGTTTTAGTTCCATTACATATTGGGCGTTCTAAAGGCATGTACAAGCTCGTTTTTAAAAGCCCATCAACATGCGTCATGGCGATACGTGTCACTGCGATAATAAAAAACACCGGGAATACGCCCAATCTGTAACGGCACTTTGATGGCTCGGTTTTATTGAGCTAACCATTCCATCGCGCTTCCGAACAGAGATTGATAATAATCTTTATTTGCAGCCGCAATAAATCCCTTCACCGCGCTGGTTCTTTCACAATTGGCTTTAATATTTTGGGCAAAAGGAAGAATTTACACGGCTTATCAAGATTGGAAATGTGTATCATCATCATCATCTCCCTGCCCTTATCCCACTTCATGTGGGGTCGGCACAACATGTTTTTCTCTTCCACTCCCCTCTATCAGCCGTCATATCAGTATTCACTCCTTTCTTACTCATGTCATCTTTCACACAGTCTATCCATCTTTTCTTTGGTCTACCTCTTCCCTTATATCCTTCCACATTCATATTTAACGCTCTTCTAGTCACATGACATTCTTCCCTCCGCATGACATGCCCATACCACGCTAACCTTTTGCTCTTCAACTTCTCAGTCACTGGCGCTACTTTCAAACTTCCTCTGATGTACTCATTCCGTATCTTGTCTATTCTAGTCACTCCACACATCCATCTCAACATTCTCATTTCCGCAGCATGCACTCTTCTTTCATCCGTCCCTTTGGTTGCCCAACACTCAGATCCATACAGTACGACAGGTCTTATGATCGTTTTGTAAATTTTCCCCTTAAGTTTAAGAGGCATTCTTGGATCACACGTAGTTCCTGTGACCTGTCGCCATTTCATCCATCCCGCATTTATTCTATTTTTCACATCCCGGTCTATAAATGTGTATATAGTAATTAATTTTGGAATTGTCGTAAAGGTCGTTTCCAAATATTTACCTTGGTGGCGCAGCAGGCGAGTGCCCGTCTGAGATGCAAGGGGGTTTGATTCCCGCTGCGGGACAAATGTTTGCATGATCTGCAAATATTTCTTCCGAGTCTGGGTGTTGTGGTACCATGGTACTCGTAGTTTCTCATACCCACGACACAGGGGATCTTAGTGTGGGGGCAGGACTATGTATGGGACTGTTGGGTGTTATTTATTATTATTATTTCCTAGCTACCGCCTGCGGCTTCGCTCGCGTGGTACCTCAATTAAAAGTTACCTATATGCTGTTCTAGGTAAGGAACTTTATCTATTCCAAGTTTGAACGAAGTCTGTTGAGCCGTTACGGCGTGATTGAACAACAAACATCCAAATATCCTCACAAACTTTCGCATTTATAATATTAGTAAGATTTATTATTAAAAGATTTCTGCATCAGGAGGAGGTAGGGCACAGCGAGATTTTCTCGTTCTGAATTGGAGCAGCCTGCCTGGGGAGGTGCCTCCGCCTTACAGAAGATCGCAGCCAAATAACATTATTTGTTTCAAATAGTGTTGTGTTCCTGCGGTGAGTAAGGTTGCCAGAGCTCTTTAGGGGGGAAGGGGGTTCGGGGTCGGCAACGCGTGCGTGATTCCTCTGGTATTGCAAGCGCTCATAGGCTACGGTAACCGCTTACCATCAGGTGGGCCGTAAGTTTGTTTGCCACCTCTGTTGTATAAAAAAAAACAAAAGGTAGATATAAGCGACTGAAAGCCTTTCGTATTGCCATTAAGTGTGCTTTGCCCAATATCTTCTGTGGATGTTTTTTATGAGCTGTGTAAAGCTCAGAGATATATATCTAAAATACGGTTTAAATTATGGACATTTAAATGCGAGTAAACTTTTTTAAGCCTCTTACAAAATTTTTAATTAAAACCAAAAAGAAAGCCTCAACACTTAAAAATATCTGCAGCCGTAAAGATTATCTGTGGGCTCTGAATTCAAATACATCCGGTGTAAAGCGGAGTCACACACAACGGTTCAAAAGTAATGATTTTAAAAAACATGTCACTGTTTATTTCTTGGTCATCCTGCATCAGGTCTGTGACCAGGTTGAGGTATAGTATTTATAAGGTTTCTTTCATGCACATTTCACATGTTTTCAAATTGTTAGGTTCTAGGTCCCAGAGTCCTAGTTCCTGAGTCCTAGTCCTAGATTCTAGGACATGCCGGTTTCTTCACGATGTTTTCCTTGTATACATACGAATGGTGAATAAACACAAATCCATTAGTGCACGACCGGGATTCGAACCCACGATCTATGGATCGGAAGGCGGGGTCACTACCACCACTCCACCAGTGCTCTCATTCTATGTTGAGAATCATTTTCACAGCTTTTATCTATCACTATCTATCTTCACTTTCATCTGCTGCGAAATCTTCTCACAAATGCTATTTCAGACTATAATCTATATAATCCTCACAAACTTTCGCATGTATAATATTAGTAGGGTATTGAATACTAGACAATAATTTTCGATAGAAACATAAAAACAAGCTTTTCGCTTCATCGTGTTTTGCTTAATTATTACTAAGTCTCAGGTGTTTAGTTCAATTTTGTCCTCAATTTTGCTACCAGTATCTACGTGTATCGGTACCCCTAACGTTATTATTATTAAGTCACATATGGCTTCACAATTTCTAAAATTCCCGTGAATTTTAGCAGGTACGTAGTTGGTAGCACATTCTAATATAATAATAATGTTTAACTTTTCATTTATTTTTATTCACTTTTGTTTTTATATTACATAGTAAGCCATACGTTTTTCCTTTCGTCAGACATAGGTACCTACTCCCCTCTTGGTAACTGCACTCTAGAAGCCCAAGATACAAGCCTCGCGCTTAGTTTGGTCTTCGCCGGTATTTATGATAAAATGTATATAGGTAGTACCTTCTAGTATAGTCGTATTTATATTAAGACTTGTAAAATTTCTTTTTTGGTAAATAAAATTATTCTTATTCTTATTCTTATTCTTAATAGCAGCTGGATTCGGCGCGCAGGTGATCCGGGAATGAGCACGTGAATGCCATTTTAAACAGTCTAAAATCAGGTGTGATATTTGCCTTGCACATAACCAAAACTCGCTCAATTAATTATATGAAACCAACTCGTATGTACAGAACATTTTCATTATCGAACCGAACGTTTCTGTATTGGTAGTAACTAATTACCTATTGTTACTGACATTTAAACTTGTGATCATTATCATCATCAGGCTGTGGAAGTCCTCTGCTGGACAATGCCTCCCCCGAGTGATAAGTTGCAAGCCGCGCACGATGTTTTCCTTCACCGTTTTAAGCACGTGTATGCGCACTTAAATGTTTCGATCATAAACTCATTAGTGCACGACCGGGTTTGAACCTACGACCTTCAGATCTAAAGTCGGGGAATCGTCAACGAGGCTCATACGTCTCTCGAATGCGATAGGGCACAAAAATCGTTTTTGAATCAATTAATTACAATCTAGAGCTTTGAGGATTTTACCTAAGCTGAAAGGTGCCTCTAGGGGCGAACTTTAATCCTTTCGCCTCACTGGTTCTTTCACCGGTCATTGGCTCTTTTCAGGGCCACCATATGCCAAACCTGGTCACTATCATAACGCAATCCTGCAAGACCAAGAAAGAACCAGTTTCACGACAAGTAAGTAAGTACCTACGGGGGGTTGAAGGCGGGCGGGGTGTGAAAGGTTCTAATAAATTACCTCAAGTTACGATTCTCTCGCGTTTTTCCCTGAAAATAAATTATCGGTTACCTAAATAGATGAGTGTAATTTCTCAGCATACCAATGCTGGAACTTTTCAATTCTACTTTGGCTTATGATGACTTATTTGCGGAAATTTGTCGGGAAAGAGTTATTTCGACGATTCTTCTCAGTCGGGGTCGAGCCTAGGATAAACAGAATAAACATATTTATTGGTACTTTTAAAATACACGTCACTAAAATAAATTGTCTTTTAAAAACATTGAGTAGGTACCTACTTAGGAACATTTATATTCATTGAGGAAATCCTCTATTTTTTAGACGAAAGTATGCGGAAATAATGGATTCCTTTCTTTTGTTCCTGATCTATATATAATAATACATGTAATTAATCTGATTCGTGCGTGTAAACTGCTTGCTTGTCGAGTCACTGATTCGTTCTTGGTCATCGTGTATTAGGTCATTGACCAGGTTTAGGTATGGTGCCTGGATTAAAGTGTGCCTCTTTGCGACCACGAACCGGGCGACGCAGTGTTGGAAGGTTGTTATCCGATGGACCGACGACATTGTGAAGGTTGCGGGAAGCCGGTGGATGGAAAAGGCTCAAGACCGTTCGTCGTGGAACTCTTTGAGGGAGGCCTATGTCAAGCAGTGGACTTCTATAGGCTAAGGAAAGGAGCCTCTAAGAGGCGCACTTTTATCCATTCACAACACTTTGATTCTTTGATTCTTTCTTCGATAATCATAGGCCCTTTTTAGGGCCACCATACCACATCCTGGTCACTGACCTAATACAGGATGAACAAGAAAGAATCAGTGACATGACAAGAAGAACAAGAAGAAATAGATAGGCTACAGATGATTATTATAGGGTCATTACCTAAGCAGACCTTCAAAGATTGTTTTATTTTTAAAAACATAGCTGTGCCTTCTAGTTAAATTGAGTAGCGAAGATCCTCTTAGCGGAATCGATCTTGAACACAATAAAACGAAGGTTAAAAAGTTAATGGAAAAATGGAGATGCAAAGCAAACCCTTCAGTGGGTGGAAAGCTTGTTATATCAATAGGTTTAATAAGCAAAACCCAGGTCTTGGAGGAAAATTCAATAAAAATCACAAATTGTAATACACAAGCATTTTTTATATCCTCTCAGATCGACGGGCACTTTGATTATAGATCTGGCAATTTAGTTCCAATGCTTGCTTGCTTGTTGTGTCACTGATTCTTTCATGGTCACTTTATGAGGGAGGTGACCCGGTTGAGGTGTGGTGACCCTGAAAAGGGCCTATGAAAGAATTTATATCACAACCAGATGTCTCACATGTCTAATGCTACGGATTTGCGCAATCCTGCAAGACCACCTATTTATTATACCTTTTCTTTTGCAAAGTCAAAGTCAAAAGGTGTTTATTTCAATAAAATCAGTAGGATCACTTTGAAAGGGCTTAGAAACTAGGTGAAGCTGTGCCTCTTCTTTGCGACCAAGCTTAGAAGAATCAGGCAACAAACACAGCGCGCGTGCCTATCATTTTTTCGATATTTTTTCAGAAAATGGACTGTAAAACAAATGATTACGTAAATCTTATAAATCATGTGCCGTATCAGCGCCAAGCATATAAACTCAATAAACGTTAGCTGAACACTTGGCAGTAACTGAGTTATGTGAATACGCCATGTGGCGGCAATTCACTTGGTTATGTAGAAAGGTTACAGTTATATTGATAGGCAATTGGCAGCATTTTATGCGCCGAGTCTTGGAATGGAGTTAATAGAAGTCAAATAGTCATAAATTTGCGTCGTAGAAGTGTACCTACCCGTAGCTGTATATCAGAGCACAGGTAGAGTGGCCACTTCCGAGTCACAGGTCGTGGGTACGAATTCCGTTGGTGCAACAATGGATTTTCGAGTCCAAAATTAATGTGCGCTATACTAGTGCTCTCAAGCGTTGAATAATATTGTGAGGAAACTGGCATGTCCTAGAAATTCGAAGAAATGAACAGGGTGACCAAGAAAAATCAGTGACACGACAAGCAAGCAACTCAATATCTTAATTCTGACTGAGTTTAGAATATAAAATTAGATAGTGGCTATTTAGTTTTTTCTTAGTATATTCGTTTTCCCCGATGCTAGTTGTTACACACTAATGGAAGTGAAAGTTGGGTATGGCAGAAAAAGAATCAAAGTAGGATAAATGCAATGGAAATGAAAGCTTTGCGAAGTATGTGTGGAGTAACTTTGAAAGATAGAGTGAAGAACAGAGTGATAAGAGAGCATTGTGGAGTGAAAGAAGATGTAGTGATGAGGATTGAGAAAGGGATGCTGAGATGGTTTGGTCATGAAGAGAGGATGAATGAAAGAAGATTGACGAAACAGGTGTATAAGGCGAGTGTGAATGGGACCGTTGGAAGAGGAAGACCTAGGCGTACGTTTAGCGACCAAATCGGTGACGTTTTGGAAAAAGGCCAGGTCAAGAGTACCCTAAACCGACGAGCATGTATGAGGAATGTGATGAGAGTGAATGAAGCAAAAGAGGTATGTCAGGATCGTAGCACGCTTACCGTAGAAAACCGTGGTCTCTGCCTACCCCTCTGGGAAACAGGCGTGATTTTATGTATGTATGTATGTATGTATTTGTTACAACATTTTTAGTATGACTTGGGCGTTAGTTTGCAGTTTGTTGCTAGGCTCCAATCTACAATGAGCTTTTTAAGTACCTTAAATATTAGATTCAAATGTGTAAGACTTTTGCTTGGTAGGAAATCACAACATAGAGTAGTCGCCCCATTTTTTCCCAGAGAAATAAAGTTAAAAAGTGTCATGTGCACAGTCACCGAAAGTCTTTCGGTGATCCAGACCCTCAGGCAGGAGCATAGGAAATACTTAGGCAGTGCACTCTCGGACGAACTGTTTCACAAAGAACCAACTATAGTTCGAGAACAATAGTGTTTAAAAGCTTTCAGTGGACTGCTTTTGAATGGTTCGACGCACACCACAGCCTTCTGTTTTGTCTAGGATTTTAAGTTCTTAAGTTTTTTAAATTGCGTTTTGTGTCCCGAGGAACCTAGATGCTGAATCTATACGATTTACGGCTCCATGAACTCCCCTTTAATTATGAATTACTGAACTATTTAAAACATTTACATAAGTAAAGGGGTGTTGGGGGAGGCCTATGTCCAGCAGTGGAATGCTATAGGCTGATGATTACCTAAGTAAAGTGAAAAGGTGAAGGTTTCGTAAAGTTAAATTGGTTTTTACGTCTATATTGTCAGCTAGTAAATTGTTTTCAACACAATTCCAAGTCCGTTCCTTGATTAGCTTCTGTTTCCTTAGAAACTGTGGCCGTTATTATATTACAGTAATAAAGCAGTATCAGCAGGTATCCAAGAGACGGGTCAAGGAGCCGCGGTCGCAAAGTGAGAAGATGGGAAGATGAGCTGAAATTGACTCTAGGTCCCCTTTGGCTAAGAGTGGCAACTGATAGGAAACAGTGGAAGACATTGGAGGAGGCCTATGCCGTAAGGCACACCGAACTTAGGGACATATTATGATTAGTGTATTAGTATTTAGGTAACTAATTACCTAAATACTAAGAACTAGTAGTAAGAAAAATTGTAATTTACGGAATAAAAGGCTTTATTATTATTATTAATAAAGCAGTGACTACTTTCATGACAGGGACTATAAATTATTCACTTTTGCAGCGTCTCCGTTCTACCACGATTATAACTTTTTTATGAATATTTGGTATTTTTGTACTTGGCCTCCCGCAGTACAGGCCAGTCCTAGTGTGGGGAACTTGTTTTGCTTTGTTGTTAACTTGTTGGTAAATAAATTTATTAGTATTTGTAAAAAATTACGGTGGCTACTTCGTAAAAAAGCCGCAGCGCATCTTAAAAGTTCTCAAAGTTGAAAACAGAGTCGTTTATTAGAATACTAAATTGGCTTATTTTCAAAGCAAACGAGATCTTGTTTGAGTAAATTTGCTTGAGTAATGTCTAAAGATACGAGTGTGCAGATTCACCCGTTGAGTGTAATATTGCTGAATAGCTCTTCGTTCGTTTGTTTGTGATAAGGTGGAAGTGATGAATTCGCTGGAATTAGTTTGAGTAATACTATTCCGGCTTATCGCGGGCTACGGATATAAACAGCCTATTACATGGTTAAATGAACGAGCGCAGATTGGGTAAGAA
Source organism: Anticlea derivata (assembly GCA_947579855.1). Classification (NCBI taxonomy): domain Eukaryota; kingdom Metazoa; phylum Arthropoda; class Insecta; order Lepidoptera; family Geometridae; genus Anticlea; species Anticlea derivata. The sequence goes on from OX388269.1 coordinate 12,252,912, forward strand.
TTGTTGAACTCACGGAAAGCTAATTTTCAGGGGGTTAGAGAAGACCAAGGTCACCAAGGTAGTTGATCGGCACTACACTGAAGCTTTAAATTAAATATAACTCTAATAATAAATGTTTTTATACCTACCTAGTAACTAAAAGCTGTGATTTTTTGATAATATTATAATTAAACGTGTTCTTCTCGCCTGAAACACAGGATTACCTAGTTCAGGCTCCTATGTAATATCTACCTATATGTAAACATGACCATTAACCTGTAAATTTTTGTGTACCTTATCAATCTTATGAATAAATTATCTTATCTTATCTTATCTTATCTTAAATGTTTGTGAAAAAGGATCATCGAAAAAAATGATAGGCACGCGCGCCGTGTTTGTTGCCTGATTCTTCTAGGCTTGGTCGCGAGGAACAGGCATAGCTTCACCTAGTTTCTAAGACGTTTGAATCCTAATCCTAGTGATTTTATTGAAATAAACGCCTTTTGACTTTGACTTGACTTTGACATGAAAAGTTGTAACACAGTCGAAGACGCAAAAACACAGGGTAGTTTGTCGAGGCTTATGAGAGTAGGCTCGTTGCAAAGCCAACTAAGTTAAGCAGAGTGACCTTAAAGGATCCAGAGGCATTACAGATCATTATCATCACATTCACACATCCATACATAATATTAAAAATGCGAAAGTAACTCTGTTTGTTTGTTACCTTTTCACGACTAAACGGTTGAACAAATCGTATAGAAATTTGATAAAGATATATTTATATTACAATTATCTTAGGTAAGGGGGTAAAAAGCGGTTGAAAATTTGTATGTGAAAACCATAATACCTTAAGTAAGGGTTCTGAAAATTCATATTTAGGCTGTTCATCATCATCCCTGAAGTGGTTAAAGTAGGGAGTTAAAATTATTAGGTACTAGCTTTCATATAACTACGGACGAAGTCGCGGTTAACAGCTAGTTTTACATAAATGAACTTATGGACACAAATCTAACAGCGTGGTGGTAACTTTTTATGTAGTGCAGATTATAATGTAATGTTAGGTATATTTTTTTTATATGTATGTTAGTCATTAAGGTATTTATCTATGGGCCAACATTTTTGTTTTACAAATATTTGATGCCTGAAATAAATGATTTTATTATTATTATTATATTTTATCAGTTTTTAGCCAAAAACAAAATATCTCATTTTTGTATATATAACGAATTGGCTGATGACCTTCCTAGTGGTGAACTCAGCATGTTATAATTACAACTACAATACATCTAAAGTGACGACCCTTAATAACCAACTCAGTTGGTATAAAATACCCCATCATTGGCCTTTCCTCCACATTGAACAGAAAATGCAACCTCAGATCCTCGCCTAAGCCAATCATTAACCTTCAATGGAGCCCCCAACCAACATACATTGGCACGCGAATTTACCACAACCTAATTCAAATATACCCTCGGCCAGGGGGCTAGGTTACTGGTCGGGGTCGTTGGGCATTAATTTAAGGTGCTATACACCACTCAGCCGCTTTCTGAGCATGATTTATTAAACAGGTAGAATGCAATTATGTGAAATTATTTGTGCATGAAAGGAGCCTCCAAGACGCGCACTTAAATCCTTTCATTACACTGATTATTACAAGCATTTGTGTGAGGCACCTCCGCCTTACAGAACATCGGCTAGGAGAGATCATCATCAAGGTTGCCGGAACTCTTTAAGGGGAGGGGGTTCGGTGTCGGGAACGCGTGCGCGATGCCTCTGGTATTGCAAGCGCTCATAGGCTACGGTAACCGCTTACCAACAGGTGGGCCGTAGGCTTGTTTGCCATCTCAGTTGTATAAAAAAAAAAAAAAACATCAGCCTGTAAAAGTCCACTGCTGGACATAGGCCTCTTGAGAACCTTTACCCCCCAACGGTTGTCGGTTCTCCGAGCTATATGGCCTGCCCGCTACCATTTCAACTTGCATATTATCTAAGTCGATTACGATGGGTTTTTACCGGATTTCTTTATTTCGGATTTTTACGCAATATCACGTATTTATTTTATTTTATCAGGACGTCTGATCGAAGCAACGCGTGACCCGAGAGCTGGCTCTTATTTGGTCCAGCGAATTAGCATTGCCATCCAGCGTGGCAATTCCGCCAGCGTCTTGGGGACGCTTCCGACTGGTGGTGATCTGGATCAGTTGAGCTATCTATAGATCGTTTGTAACGGTCTTTAGATGGCTCAACTGTTTCTTGTGTATTTTGTAAATATTAACTTGTATTAGTTTTAAGTTTCTTTCTGTAAATAAAGTATATTTTATTTTATTGAATTTTATTTTATTATCTTTATTGTGGGCTAAATGTATTCCTTACCTTATCGAACAAGTGTCATAATAAATCAGCAAGGCACGAGAAATTAATTAAATACCTAACTAAGTTATAGTAGTTGTACTTAGGCTCTGAATGAAATTCCACAAAATTTTCTTATTGATAAACCTTCTGAAACACAATTTTGGTTTTCTTAAAATACAGAGAAAATAGAGAGAGTGTCAATGACATGCCCTTATCACGCTAACCTATTACTCAGGCAGGTATCACCTTTTCCGACACTTAATTTTCAAACTGGCTCTGATGTACTGGTTCCCCATTCTCGTCCAACGACCCACACATCTCGCATCTCAGCCGTATGAACTCTTCTTTCATCCGTCCTTTTGATGACCCAACTCTCAGACAGATCTATAACTTCCCTATGACATCAAAATATCATAGGTACAATTTTATTAAAGTCTTGGCACTTTTTAGCAAGTAAATTATTTCTTATCGAGTCTATTTATTAGAGAAAGTTTAGTGATTTGCTCAAATAATGGCTAAATTAATTATAAGCTTCTCGAAACTTGGGTGTTGTAAGTCGTTAAAACTTTTACAAATTAATTGGCAAGTATTTGAGTTCTTATGATTTGTTGTGTGGTTGGGTGCAAATATAAACTTCTACCGATTCCTCACTCTTTCGGCGAAGAAATTTGCGTAAATGATTTAGAATATGTGAGTGCAGTGATAATGATGAGAGGTGAGGTGGGCAAGGGTAATTCTGAATTGTTCTTATAAAAACTAAGTACATAACCTTTTTATCATAATAATTAATAGCGAGAAGACTTACCGTGACATTCTTTATGCTAGGGTAACCCTGGTATTAGCCATTAATATTTTAACAAGAAAAATTGTAGTCGAACAATAATGTAAAACGTTTTTATTCACAAAAAAATCTTCGAAAAGTAACATTGTGTTATTATAGTGTTCTTAGAAACTCAATATTTATTTTACCGAAATAGGTAAGGAAGCCTTGTTTTTATCAATTTTCGGAATTTTATGAAGCAAAGCCCTACAGAATTATTAAAATCAGCATTCTGTGGAATATTTTTGTAAAAGACCAACAATTTGAATATTTGATGCGTTTTGCTTACGAACTTATCAATATTCACGATCAGTCTGTATTTAGAGTGTTTTGAAAAAAAACAAAACTTTTCTCAGTCCAAACAACTTCTAAATGAAAACCTGTTTGTTAACGCTTAGTAAAAACTTTGCAGAGATAAGGAAAATTAGTTAATTTTTTTTTATACAACAGAGGTGGCTAACAAGCTTACGGCCCACCCGATGGTAAGCGGTTACCGTAGCCTATGAGCGCTTGCAATACCAGAGGCATCACGCACGCGTTGCCGACCCCGAACCCCCTTCCCCCCTAAAGAGCTCTGGCAACCTTACTCACCGCAGGAACACAACACTATTTGAAACAAATAATGTTATTTTGCTGCGATCTTCTGTAAGGCAGAGATACCTCCCCAGGCGAGCTGCTCCAATTCAGAACGAGAAAATCTCGCTGTGCCCTACCTCCTCCTAAAATCAATCTACTAAAAGCTGTACAACGCTTCGACCGAGATCTTACAGCCACCGTATAAGAAAGCATACAGGGGTATGTATGTATAGAATACGATTCATAATATGTATGGTATCCCAAAAGGGGCTTATTCTAAACCCGATTCAGAGTGATTAGAAATGCGTTTAGCATTGAGATTTTTCATTACAAGTAGTAATGAAAAATCTCAATGCTTTTACCCTGACAATATTGTGTTGTCATCGGAGTTATAAACATTTGCTAAGTTTCAACCAGTTGAAACTTAGCCTCACACACAGTTGACCTCAGTTGCGTAACCATCTCAATGTATCCAGATACATTGAGATGGTTACGCAACTGAGGTCTACAAAAGGTAAATCTATGTCTAAATAGGTGTGTTTTTTTTCAGTCAGCAATCGTAGTCAATAGGGTCTCCCTCAGTCTGTACATGGAATGGAATGTGTTGAGGTATGCGCTCACACCGCAGTGTAACGGACCTCTGACCGCAAGCTGCGCCCCGAGGCTCGCGGCTGAAAGTCTCATAGCCTGCTTATTGCTCTCGCGTGAAACCATTTGTATTTATTTAGTCGAAAGTGCTTTCTGAAACTTTTGGCGGTCAGGCCGCGGGCTAATTTGCTCAGCCCATCCAGACTCACCATAAACCCCCTTTCAGTGCAAAATGAGCGCTATCTCGCTGTTTTTTGATTCATTATTGCTTAAGATTAAAATTCTGATTCCGATGATGGTGCTCTTCGGGGGTGGTCTATATTATGTAGCTTCTTCAGGCTGATGATGAGTGAAATAGGATGGGTTTCCGCTGTGTTACGCCAAAATATGTAACAGTGTATAAGTGTAAATATTGGTATGAATAGACATTGGCATTAAAAATCACGTTTAGTTGCTTACGTACTGTATTTTTTTTATATTCCAATTAAATAATTGTTCCGAAATAAGAAATCCGTATGGTCACCGAAATAGCTCTCAGAGTTAGCAAGTCCTTATAGCTCGCAGAACCGAAAACCGTAAAGGAGTAAAGGTTCTCGAATGGCGACCACAAACCGAGCGACGTAGTGTTGGAAGTCGGTGGATAGAAAAAGCTGAAGACCGTTCGTCGTGGAAATCTTTGGACGAGGCCTATGTCCAGCAGTGGACTTCTACAAGCTGATGATGAATTATTGTTGAGTCGAAGTGAAACTGCTAGATAAAATACTATAATCCACAGCCCGTGAAGAGTTATCACAAGTTATTAGCGGAACGAGCCTCACGATTGTTTTATTACTTCACCCCTTAATTCTCGAGGAGTTTCTGCCAGTGTCGGGACTTGGAGATTGAAACCTGTCAAAAATAATTAGCAGATTATTTGCAAAATGCAGAGTTTCCTAAAGCTAGTTCTCTTGTCCTGGGTGAACGACGGAATGCGACAAGTTACGACGCAATGCATTGTAAAGTATGTCATCTGTGAAGGATGAAATGAGTAAGAAAGAGGTGAATACTGACATGACGGCTGATAGAGGGGAGTGGAAGATAAAAATAGGTTGTGCCGACCCCACGTGAAGGGATAAGGGCAGGGAGATGATGATGATGATACTTTACTTTTCTTTTGAGCCTCACCTAGTTCGATCGGCACCACACTGAAGCTTTAAATTCCGTTTTGTGAAAAAGGATCATCGAAAAAAATGATAGGCACCAAGCTTGTTGCCTGATTCTTTTAGGCTTGGTCGCGAGGAACAGGCATAGCTTCACCTAGTTTCTAAAATGTTTCAAAGTGATCCTAGTGATTTTATTGAAATAAATGCCTTTTGACTTTGATGGTGTCGCATCGCATCGTAGGCTTACCCATGCGACAGCGACGGCCTCGTGTCGCCGCATTCTGTAGCTTCAAGTCAACTTGTCGCTATCCTATGACAGTAGTTTTATGCGGTGACCAGTATAAAGCCACTCACGTTAGCTGAAGGAATCAGATAATTTTATAGTGCGTACAGGTAGTTATTTATAAAATAGAAAGATTTAAATACAAATTACACTGTGAGTAAATATTTAACAACTGAAATAATAATATTAACAACCAGTACCTGATTATTTTTCTTTTGAGCTTTACCTTGTTCGATCGACACCACACTAAAGCTCAACTTCAATTTTGTGAAAAAAAAAATCTTTAAAAAAATATTAGGCGTGTTTGTTGTCTGATTCTTCTAGGCTTGGTCGCGACGATGAATAGACGTAGCTTCACCTAGTTTCGAAGACTTTTAAAACTGATCCAAGTGATTTTATTGAAATAAACACCTTTTGAGTTTTGAGTAAATAACGTGTATAATATAAGGGCATAGGTACCTGTAACACCTGTTGTATCTGTTGTACAATGAAAGTGTATAATTATTGTGAGAAAATTGTAGCCAACTTTGAACTCTGAAGGAATCAATCAATCTATTCAGCCCTCACCCGCTGGCATTTAGACGTATGAGGATCCATCTGGGTAGAATCGATTCGCATTAATTTAAAGTTTCTACACCGGGAATCTATGGGTTAGCTACACTAGGCGACCGCTAGAGACCCTGCGTGTCCAGTACAACAATATTTTTGGATGATGTTGGGGCTGCCGCGTTTCTGCAGTGCATCAGGGATGTTTGCAGAATACGAGACGGATGGGTTTGCTGCAATTCTCCGTAAAAAGACCACATCCCTGATGCGCAGAGTGCGTGATAGCCCCAATATCATCCTTCAAACGATTGCTGGCAGGATCACCTCTCCCACTCGGCACTGCTTCGTGAGGAGAGTGATCTATTGAAATGTTTAGGATTATTTAGTATTTAGCATTAAGTACTAACTCTAATTATAAGTTATTTTATATAATGTTATTAACAAATAATGGATCCAAGTTTAGCGAAATTAAATATTTTTATATTTTATTTTTATTAATTTAGTAAGTGGTAGGTCCGATGTGTCAAGGAACTGGAACATCAAGAGATTTCCCGAATACCAACTTTGTTGAAAAGAGAACAGGATTCTTTTTGAACCCGCGTCAATTGTCTTGTTACACTTGAATGTTGGATAGGGACTGTGCAAAATCTGGGGAAGATATTTTAAATAACTATAAAAGATATGAAATGACAACGTACCTCCCTGCTGTACCTGGAAAAGAATTTCCTAAATACATCGCAGCATCGCAGTGTTTGGTCTTAATTTGCACGGGGGATATCGAGTTTTTCTTTTCCCAACAGCAATCTTTAATTTAAACTATAGGCCTCATATACAAGCTCAAAGTCGCGCAACGTATCGGAAATCCGTAGAAGAACTAAGGTCACCGATATAGCTCTCAGAAAGAAGTGGCGATGGGCAGGCCATATAGCTCGCAGAACCGACAACCGTTGGGGAGTAAAGTTCTCGAATGGCGACCAAGACCCAGGCGACGCAGTGTTGGAAGGCCCCCCACCCGATGGACCGACGATATTGTGAAGGTTGCGGGAAGTCGTTGGATGGAAAGGGCTCAAGACCGTTCGTCGTGGAACTCTTTGGGGGAGGCCTATGTCCAGCAGTGGACTTCTATAGGTTGTTGATGATGATGATGATGAACTAAAATCTCCACCTCTTTCCGCTTAAAAATACTTGATCGCTCGAACTTAGATACAAAACGTCGTCTCAGTAAACTTCATAAAGAAATTCAAGAACTTGTTGAAACAAATCCTAATCCTGATATCCTACTAATATTATAAATTTGGAAGTTTGGTCGATGGATCTTTGTAACTTTATCACACCAGAACGGCTCAACGGAGAAATTTGGCACAGAGATAGATTGCAGTCCAGAATAGCACATAACAAGCTTATTTAAAAAAATTTAGGATTAAATAAAATAAATAAATATTCCGGACATATCACACACGGTCAACTGATCCCAAACTAGGCATAGCCTGTACTATGGGTACCAGAGACTGATATACATAATATATATATATTTAACACCCAGACACAGAACAAACATGTGTTCATCACACAAACGTTTGTCCAGTGCGGGAATCGAACCCGCGACCTCTAGTGCAGAAGGCAAAGTTACTACCAACTGAGCTATGAGGCCTTAAAAATGAATTACTTTTTTGAAAATATTGTTTGTTTTTGTTGATAAAATAACACCCTATCGGGATGGGACCCCCCATGTTATAAATCACCTTGTACTTAACCACTAAGATTGAGGACCCCTTGCTGTCAGATCATGTTTTATGTATAGGGTGTGCTATTATGTGCCAACTTCTAATCTATCAATAGCTGTCACGATACCTCAATGTCTGTGACACGCTATTTTGACGTGTAGCAGATTCAATAAGCTTCAGGCCACACGCCCGTGTGACAGCACTACGTCATCAATCTTCCTGTTTCCGTTCTAATATCGCTGCGAATAGAAACATTTGGAAGCCTAGTGAATTTCATAGGCGCGTAGAGAGTCTAAGAAATTCATAGCACGCTATTGCAATAATGAATCACTGCGTGGTGGCCCCGGCTGAAGAATAGGCCTCTCCATATCTACCTATCCGCGGAAGTCGTAAGAGGCGACTAAGAGAAAAAAGCTAGGGCATGGGCAGCAGCGTCCCTCATTTTAACAACGATAGCTCTAACTGCGCTCTCCAACCCGCATGCCCAGCGTGGTGAGTATGGGCAAACCCCCCACATGATAAAGAATTCGTTCTGTCTGTGGGGGAGGCCATGTTCAGCAGTGGACGTCGAACGGCTGAAATGATGATGATGATGATGATCACTGCTACGGGTAACGGTTCAGGATTTTTGTGCGTAGCAATAACTCTTTCTTTTGCATTATGAACTACTTGCTTCCGCTCGCTGCTTTGCTCGCGTGGTAATGACTTAAAAATTACTATTCTAGGTGAGGAACTCTATCTATTCCAAGTTTCAACTAAGATTGCTTGATTGAACAACAAACATCCATACATCCTCACAAACTTTCGCATTTATAGGTAATACTAGTAGGAAGTAGGATGTACTGAGAGTGCCGAGAAATGCCGGATGGAATCTTACTACAACTCGTATTATAAATGCGAAAGTTTGGATGAATAGATGGATGTTTGTTTCTCAATCACGCCAGAATGACTGAACGGATCTGGACGAAATTTGACGCAGAGATAGATTATTTATTTATTTAGAATTAGCATTGCCATCCAACGTGGCAATTCCGCCAGCGTCTTGGGGACGCTTCCGACTGGTAGTGATCTGGATCAGTTGAGCTATCTATAGATCGTTTGTAACGGTCTTTAAATGGCTCAACTGTTTCTTGTGTATTTTGTAAATATTAACTTGTATTAGTTTTAAGTTTCTTTCTGTAAATAAAAGTTCCATCTAATTTATTTAGAATACAGTATAACATCATAACAGGTTTTTTTTGTTATCCCTAAGGCGATATGTTATTAGAAGGTACATTATAATAAATAGGTACAATTAGATAGGTACTAATCGAAACATTTCGTTTCTATCACTATCTGTGCAAGTTGTAGGAGTTTCGGTAGGTGATTGAAAAAAATATCCACGCTGTTCGCAGACAAGATATTGAGCAGATAGACAGCGAGTGACATGGGGGCAAACTTAAGTAGGTTGGTCCTACAGTGCGGCACTTCCAGCATTATAGTCTGGAATACCACATAGGTTACCTTTTTTTCCTTAAAAATAACTTTTCTTTCAGAAAACTCAATATTTGTAAATCAAATAGGAATCCTAGTGTGGGCTCAGGACTATGTATGTACTCGTGTGTATGTGTATTTGTTTGGCGCGATTGAACCACAAAATATCTAAACATCCTTACTTATTTTCGAATTAATATTATTAGTAGGTACCTATGTTATTTTATTTGCTTGTTTATTAAAGCCTCCTTCATTTTAACAAAGCCTCAGTTGACACTTGAGTGGTTACAAGTAAGCCATGACAAACAGGAAATATCCTGCAATTTTTAATAGCTTCTCGAAGACAGTATTGACTTTGTTTTTTTCCACTCGAGAGACTGAAAAAGGTTCCGCTAAGAATATACTCTGTGATAGGGCTGGGCTATGCGGTAGGCGACATTGTAGAAGCCATGAAAACGCGTATTTTTGTAACAATTTTATAAATGCTTGCTTGCTTGATGTGTCACTGACTCTTTTTGGTCAGGTTGAGGTATGGTGGCCCTGAAAAGGGCCTTTGACCGTCGGTGAAAGAAACAGTGTAGTGAATGGATTAATGTGTGCCTCATTTTATTTTTTATAAAATACATGCACAAAAGGAGCCTCTAAGAGGCGCAGTGTTAATAATGTGCGACTGAGCTGCGAACCCTCGAATCGAATGTTGAGACACTCAACTAAGCCGACACGACTCTTTATGAGTATGTTTGCACAAATAATGTTACTTTTAATGCTTTATTTCATCTATTTTTCGTATTTTATTTAGTTGACTGACTATAAAAATAATGGTTGATAACCGATATCAACCGAATATTTTTATAACGGTATTATGAAGAAACTTGTTTTATGGACACACTCGATTCGCCGAGTTTTTCTCATATACTGCTCAATATCGGCCCCCCGTCCCTCCGAGACTCAATCGCAAACATTGATTTTAATAATGTATTTTGTTTACGAAATTATCTTTAAGAATACATTGTTATTAAACACCAAAATATCAAACATTTTGTACACATTTTATTGATGTATTATAATGACATTACAACAGATATAGGTATTCTTTAACCTTAATCAGCTTAGTCATTCCATAGGCTGTGCGGTGAAGCTCGACATTCCATTTTGTCTTGACAGATCCTGGGTTCGAATCCCGGTCGTGCACTAATGGATTTTCCATTCGGAAAATGTATGTGCGGAGTGAGAGAAAATATCGTGGGGAAACCGGTATGTCCTAGAACCTAAAAATTCTAAGACATGTGACATGTGCACGAAAGAGGCGCACTTTTATCCTTTCACTTCACTGATTCTTTCACCAACGGTCATAGACCCTTTTCAGGGCCACTATACCTCAACCTGGTCACTGAACTAATACAGGATGACCAAGAAAGAATCAGTGACACGACAAGCAAACAAATGTTGAGTATTCATTTATTTATAGTTCCTAAAAATAATTTGTTGTTATTATAAGATTATAATAGGTCAAAAGTCCATCCTAAATGAGTTTGTATAAAGGAATATGTAATGTAGTCGAAATAAACGAGTATGTCATTATCCCTGAATTTTAATTCAAGTGACATAATGAAAAAAAGATCACAAAGATTCTTGTATAAGTGGGCCCTTGTGGATTTACATTTGATATCAGAGTCATAATTAAAAGCTATGGCATTTTGAGGTATGAACAATGTCTGTCTATTAACATTCATTTCTCAGGAAGGGCTAAAGGTATCTTGAAATAAAACCATATAGAAATCTTCTTACTCAATGCATTACAAAGATTGTATAGTTTTTGTATAGAAATTGCAGAAATCAGAATCTTCTAACGTACTTCCACTAACCTCACAATTCTGTTAATTAGCCTGGAAGCCTTTATAATAAAAAGGAAAATGTCTAAAATTTGAGGTTTTTGTAGTCAAGAAATATTTCTAGATATATTTTAATTCCGTGTCCCGTTTTGAAATATTTGGAAGTTATTTTATACACTTAACTACGTGAGGGACCGCAAAATTCCGACCGTACTTTTACAGAAGTTTCATGGTGCAAGTCCTACTAGCACTATAGTCTGTAGCTAGCTCTCACTGCTCTGAACGTTTCGGGCATCCATTTATAAGCATATTTATTATGTCTGATGGATGAAATCTGTTTTATTTGATGACAAATATTTATATAGGATCCGTTTTTTAAGTGACTGTTTGTTGTCAAAGGAGAGTTAATATTTATCCAGTTCAAGGTGCCAGAACTATCTTATTAACATTTATATGAGTAAATATATAAAAACAAGAAATAAGCCTATGATTTTATTCCTCAAGCTTTGTAGACAGCCTCTCAGATCTCCAGGTGCTCAGATCTTTGAAGATAAATAAATAACACCCAACCGCCTAAACCTACAAATCTAAAATCTTTGTAAAATTATATGAACGTTACTTGTAAAGAACTGTAATTACTGTAAACCTGACATGCCTATGTTATAACGAAATGGTCAATAAATGAATTGAATTGAGCCACATAGTCACATCAATTTGAAGACCGAAGTAACAACCTATTAGTTGCTTGCTTGTCATATCACTGATTCTTTCTTCGTCACCTGTATTAGGTTAATGACCAGGTTGAGGTATAGTGGCCCCGAAAAATACCTATAACCGATGAAAGAATCAGTGGAGTGAGAGAAGTGCTCCTCTTAGATGCTCCTTTCGTGCGCACGACCGGGATTCGTATCTACGACATTTGATCGAGTCAAAAGTCGAGTCTGAGTAACTGGGATTATGGCAAAATTGAACAGTTAGTATAAACTATAAATAAATGGATCTCAGTGGACGATAAACCTGCTTTCTCGATGGCTATAGTAGACTAGTTAAATATTCAAACTTACTTCACAGAAGCTTTGCACTTAACTCATTTGGTTAGATTCAATTAAGTTATCAAGTAATAAACTATCAAATCATTAACATTATTGAAACATAAATTAAACTCATCATCATCATTTCAGCCGTATGACGTCCACTGCTGAACATAAGCCTCCCAGAATAATAATATAATAATATCCCAATAGAATACTAGAAATAATCATCACATTAACCTACTAATTTTAAATACGAAAGGATATGTTTAAATATATGGAGATAGGGAGCAGCGAGATTTTATCGATCTAAATTGGAGAAGCCTGCCTGGAGGTACCTCCGCCTTACAGAAGATCGCAAGCAAATAACATTATTTATTTCAAATAGTTGAATTTCATGAATGTCATTTTGAATGCAATATAATTACTTATAGCTTGAAATATGTTTGTTTTGTTTGCTTCCAACGTGGCATTCAACCAATAAACTAAAAAAATACTCTAGGTATAACTCACTTTTGTGAATAATAGCAATGAAAAAGTCACAGTTTGATTACAGGTATCATTATGTGCCTAATTGCGGTGACATCAGAGCCACTTTATGAGCAAGTGTGTTGAAAAGGTTATTTTTTACTACGCGAAAGAAGAAGCGTGCAGAAGCTAGCGTTAACGTTACGAATTTGGCAGATAATGATACCTAACGCTCGTAAAATAAAGAGTAAAGAAAGTTATTAATGTTTATTACTTAGTGCCAAGAAAATAATTACTATCTCGTAAATTACGACCTAATTATAATAAACAAGGCACAATAATTGGCGATAGTATTGTACTAGCAATTGTACATACATAATGCAAAGGTTGCATGTATGTTTGGGTGTTTGTAGGTTAATCCCTCGTCACGGTTGAGCTGATTTTGATTTAGAAACTTGTTTAAAGGTTTAAGGTTCAGATTCGTGTAAAATAATGGTGACACGCTTGCATTTGAATGGCAATATGACCCCATTTCATTTTTTCATTTTATGGCATCCGCTGTTTTTACAGTCAATCTTGCAAGTGTAACTGTATTTTTAGTCAAAAAAGAAAATCATGTATTACACTACTGTTCTATTTGCCTACACTCGTGCTAAGGTCCTAAGCTTTAATTGTTAAAATACCACCGAAAGTACACACTAAAACTCAACAAAACACGAGAAAAAGAAAAAAAAAACGGCAAAGCTAAACATCTTTCAAAAGTGGCTAAAAATGGAGTCCCGATATGACCCCATGGTAGAATAGAAAAAAATATATTTCAATGGACAGGAGACGTTTTGATGCCTCTATCAAGTTCCAATGACACGAACATTTTAGACAGGGTTTTTTAAACTTCATCGCATTCGGATCGGTTAAGACAACCCCACTAGACCTATTAAAAATCAAATAAATGGGCATAATTTATTCACTCATCATTAGGTACCTACTGAATTCGTGTGTAGGAAGGCTCTACAGGGCTCTACAATTCAGTAGGTACCTATAACATTATCTATCAAAGTTATTGGTATGAAGGTAGGCAAGTCCATAGTCGAGGGCTCAACTACGCTGCTTCTCAGCCTCACCATATAATGTCTACTGTCGTCACAGCAGGTTTGATCCTTGGAACCCATCAGTTCATCAGTTTACTTATCAGTTCTAGAGAAGAACGTGTAGGAATTAAGTGTCACTATCTGAAAACTTTAAATAATAGTACTCAGTAGGTCACTTTTTCCACTATTATTTTGATCCTAACGTAAGTTTAAGTTGCAATTTATTCTCATTAGAACTTATGAGTAGGACTAGTGGGAAAAAACAGAGGCAGCTTTATTCAACCACGTAAATTCCCAGGCCTCAATCAGCAGCATTTATTCACATTTTTATTTCCATCACAAAGCGAGGGATGCAAATTCGGGATTTTCAGTTTTTTCCACTCGCACACATGCGCTAATGAAATCCAGTGTGAGTCAGACCTTGCAAGTAATAGGCGAACGTGAAGTGTGTGCATAGTTTTAGAGATCCGTGGTTAAATAAAATACCGACCTATGCTGTTTTTTTTCTGTAAGGGATGCTTAAATTGGGGCCGCGCTCAATCCATGGGCAGACAATCCAACATAATGAAATTCTTGGCCTCCCAATGCACGGGCTGCAACAAGCCGCATATGTTCGATTGGCTGCCACCCCAGAATCGATAAGGCCGTGTTCAAATGGAGTGCAATATGTTATGTAATATAAAGTGTAGAGTTGATTTCAAAATGATCCTTACATCCATTGATGAAAGTCAATTTTGAGTTTGACATTTGAGGGCGTACGATATACTTCTAGCTGTAAGGATTCTTTTGAAATAAACCAGATAGAACCAGATACACTATTATTATAGAAACTAGGAATCTATCACACTAGAAATCTGAAGACGTTACTCATGGGTAAAACAATCAAAATTCCACTAGTAGGAAATGCTAAGCTGATTTCATTTAGCAGTTGTGTTAGACAATAAAGTGGCTGATGCAATCTAAGCATGGGCAAAGTGGATAATGGATTAAAGACATTCTTTATGTTGTTTTTCAGCCCTGTGTTTAAGTTGCACAGCGTTAAGGTAGGGTCGGTACTACGCGACCAGATTTTATTCCTGTTTGTACCCCCCTGCTATGTCCCCTAAGTTGGTCAGGGAACATAGTAGGGAGACAAATATAAGAATTGGAATGGGAAACGTTTTGTAATTTTCATGAAGCTATCCGCGACCAGAAGGAAGTGCTTATTAGGAAAGTGTATCATCATCATCATCAGCCTGATAATATCCACTGCTGAACAAAGGCCACCCTCAAAGAGTGCCACCACGAACGGCCTTGAGCCTTCTCCATTCACCCACTTCCCGCAACGGTCACTATTTTGTCGGTCCATCGAGGGCTTTCCAACACTGCGTCGTCGGGTTCGTGGACGCTATTTGAGAACCTTTATACTCCCTGGTAAAAGGAAAGTTACGCATTTCGTTTTGCCCCAACCGCTTTGGTCGCGTAGGTAAGACCGAAGCTTTGCGAGTAACATACTCGTACATCACAAAGAGTTGGCGCACGCCCGCCGGCCCGGGGTGAATGAAATGTTGCTTCAAGGAACATTGTATAGTCAAATCGGAGATCTTATAGAAGTCAAGCTTACACATAATAAGTATGCTAACCTAATAGGGGGTTATTGTATACCAATAACGGCAAAAAAGTTATATATTAAGACTTTTGGAAATTGGACATTTTTCATTTATAAAACTATGCAAAAATCAGGTGTTTTGGGGTCAAATCCAATTGGCAATAAAGTTTATCTACGGCTTTTGGAAATTCGACATTTTTCATTAATAAAACTCAGGTGTTTTGGGTTCAATTCAAGTGCGCCGCAATGTTCTTTGCCGCGCACTTTTTGAATTAGGAACATCTTAGTTTTCAGCGGCAAAGAAATCGAACGCAAATATTGTTTGAATAAAGACTGGCTGGTACGACGACCCAAAGTCGCGCCGCCCAGATAAATAAAAAAAAGAATAAAATATGAGGTGTCTTTTATTTTCTCTCTTTGATGAAAAGTAGAGTGTATCACTCGGGCGCAAACTATATTTTTGGCTCGGGCGACGTACTTTGAATCCCTCGCTACGTTCAGGATTCTAATAAAGAATCCCTCGTTATGCTCGGGATTCTACTCTAGAATCGCTCACTTCGCTCTGGATTCAAAAAAGCGCAATCGCCGTAAAAATATTATTTTGCTCCCTTAAGATACAATCAACTATTTCTTCTTAGCTTTATTCTTGTGGGGTATGTCTCCTTTACCGTGCGGGTTCCAAGGTAAAAGACATCCAAACACCCATGTGAGAACAACTATGGTTTCATGTATTTTATGGGGGTCGAGGTATTTCGTTTCGGGATTTTGAGAAGAATAGAGTACATTACTAATTGAACAAACATACGTAAGTAACCCACCCGATGGACCGACGACATTGTGCAGGTTGCGGGAAGTCGGTGGATGGAGAAGGCTCAAAACCGTTCGTCATGGAACTCTCTGGGGGACGCTTATGTCCAGCAGTGGACTTCTACAGGCTGATGATGATGATGATGATGACGTAAGTAAAGTTTTTATACGTTTTTCTAGGTGTCGTGAACGACATTTCACATCCATACTTATATTATAAATAATTATAAATACAAAAGTATCTCTGTTTGTTTATTTGTTATCTTTTCACGTCTAAACGGTTGAACGGATCTTAATGAAATTTATCTCAAATCTTTTGTCCCCGAAAATAATCTTGGAGGGGGTGAAACAGGGGTTGAAAGTTTGTATTGGCAATCCATAATTCCTCAAGTTAGGGATCTGAAAATTCATATTCATGCTTTTGGTAAGAAACAAAGAAATACGTGTTTCAAAATTTTTGAAAAATCATCCCTAAAGTTGCCCCCTATTATTAGGTAGAAAAAATTATGTAGCAGCTAGTAAAACTATAAACTAGAACTATGCAGTGCTAAAGAATGTAATTCAGTGTAGTGAACACTTAGCGGATTCCGTGACTATAATTATAGAAGGAAACGGAAAAAATTGCAGCGATATTTTCTTGAACGGCCAGTGTTTTAACATTCAACGACTTGATTTACGTAAATGCTTTATAAAACTTAAGTATGACGAAGCGAATGCCGAAATAAACTATGCAGGTATGTGTTTGTGGTAACTATTTATGTTATACCTACAGCACTTGTGTAAATTATTCAGTGATTTATGCATGCAACCTTGTTACCTGTGCAATTTTAATTACCATACCTTCGAGCGAGTTTGCTACTTCCCACTAGGCCAGCACGGACCTCCGAGTACCTAATAATGACGACTATGTTAAAAAGTTAATTGTTAGTAAACTCCATAAAACTAATTATAAATTATTAATTATTAGGCCTCATAGCTCAGTTAGTAGTAACTCTGCCTTCTGCGCTAGAGGTCGCGGGTTCGATCCCCGCGCTGGACAAACATTTGTGTGATAAACAAAGATGTTTGTTCTGTGTCTGGGTGTTAAATATTTATGTATTTTATATATATCAGTCTCTGGTACCCATAGTACAGGCTATTCCTAGTTTGGGATCAGTTGAC
Source organism: Anticlea derivata (assembly GCA_947579855.1). Taxonomy (NCBI): domain Eukaryota; kingdom Metazoa; phylum Arthropoda; class Insecta; order Lepidoptera; family Geometridae; genus Anticlea; species Anticlea derivata. The sequence goes on from OX388269.1 coordinate 12,270,370, forward strand.
CGTGTGAATATGTCCGGAATATTTATTTATTTATCATCTTACTAATATTATAAATGCAAAAGTTTGTAAGGATGTTCGGATGTTTGTTGTTCAATCACGCCGTAACGGCTCAACCGATTTTGTTGGACTACATAGATAAAGTTATCTGGAATAGCATATAGGCTTCTTTTAGGTACCAGAGATTTTAGAGGAGGTAGGGCACAGCGAGATTTTCTCGTTCTGAATTGGAGCAGCCCGCCTGGCGAGGTACCTCCGCCTTACAGAAGATCGCAGTCAAATAACATTATTTGTTTCAAATAGTGTTGTGTTCCTGTGGTGAGTAAGGTTGCCAGAGCTCTTTAGGGGGGAAGGGGGTTCGGGGTCGGCAACGCGTGCGTGATGCCTCTGGTATTGCAAGCGCTCATAGGCTACGGTAACCGCTTACCATCAGGTGGGCCGTAAGCTTGTTTGCCACATCAGTTGTATAAAAAAAAAAAAAACCACTCGAGCGAAGCCGCGGTCGTTAGGCTAACTATTTAGAATTGTTAACGAGTCTGTTGGAAATGTTTGATGCAACTATTATCACCAAATTATTTTAATATAGTTGAAATCTCAGGAATGTGACTGGTCAATAATGATAGACGAGTTTGCCGACCTCGGTGGCGTAGGGGATGGACCATCCGAGTCGCAAGGGGTGCGGGTTCGATTCTCGCTGCGGGACAAATTTTTACATGATCTGGAAATATTTATCTTGTGGTCCCATAGCACTCGTAGTTACTTATACGCAGGGAATCCTAGTTTGGGGTCAGGACTATGTACCTGACTGTTGGGTGCACTATAATGAGAACTAATCTAGTTCTCAAATATCCTAGTTTTCGCGCACTTTCAGCATTAATTACACAAACTTCAACGCAGTTATTCAAACATTTCCATTTGGGAAGACATTATGTGGTGAATGGAGCGATTAGCGCTGAGTTACGACGCCGCTTGCCGCAGACAAAATATGAATCGCTATCGTTAATCAACGGAGACAATACGCGAAGGTTTTGTCGACAGTTTCCTTATAAATGAAGATAAGCAACATTCTTACCGTGAGGCCGCTGACCAATAGGATTGCTTTATTTTCCTAGCTTATTGAGCTTAGCTTTGGTGGATAAGGATTTAGCAGCTAAGTAGTAGAAACTAAGTATTTTCCGTACTCGTCGAGAGATGTGAGCTAAATTACAAATTATCAATAGTATTTTACAAAGAGAGTTTTTTTTTTTGGGGTCTGCCCGCGACCACGATTGATGCAACACAGTCAAAACGTCGGGAAAATATAAAATAAGGTACCTACGCGATAAACACCCGATTGTTTTAAATAAGTTACAAACTATCGTCTGTATTCCTATCTGCTACCATTTGCCTCGCGTGGGGGCCGAAAGCCAAATAATAATTACCGTTTGCCACTGCATAGGTTGATACTGGGGGCTCAATGTTCTCTATGTACAAGTAATCACTTTGGTCAAGCAGACATGCGGGGGCTGATAGCCGTAAATGTGTTACCGTCTGCCACTGCGTGGGGGTCGTTAGTTGAGGCAGACTGTAATGATTAAAGGATGTGTGGAGTAGCTTTGTGAAGTAAGCTCGCGTTCATAATTAAGCATCTAACTCTCTTCGCTAGACGACTGTACTCAGCTTTGGAAAACACATAGTTACGTAGTTGAGCTTTGAACTTACCGCTTTCGATCCACAGGTCGTGGATTTCAATCCCGAGGCATCAATGGATTTTTCATTCGGTAAATTTTTGTGCACTATGCTAGTGATCTCAAACGGTAAAGGAAAACATCGTGAGAAAACCGGCATTTCCAAGAACCTAAATATTTGCAGATAAGTGACATGTGCACGAAAGGAGCCTTCAAGAGGCGCACTTTAATCTTTACATTACACTGTTTTTTTCACTATTATAAACGCTGTAGTGACTAGTATTTAAGGAAACCTGCATTCCTTAACTTATGCTGTCTCCGGGGGACAACTGACAGTGACAGATAACAGATGACACCTGAGATAGAGAGATGGATACATACTCTCTGGGAGTCAGTCAGTCTGTGGTCAAGCCGGCACGAAAAGGCGCGCGGGAATCACTATGAGATATTTGTGTTGGATGAACAACAAGGGAGTTGTCCTGCTAGGAACCAATGTGGCGTAAGGCATACACTACAAATGCGAAAGTTCGGATGGATGTTTGTTACTCAATCACACCAGAACGGTTGAACGGATCTAGATGAAATTTGACACAGAGATAAATAAATATTCCGGACATAACACACACGGTCAACTGATCCCAAACTAGGCATAGCCTGTACTATGGGTACTAGAGATGATATACATAGTAGAGATATATATACTAGATAAATTATAGTTTGAAATAGCACATAGGCTAGCCCGGAAAATGTACGGTTCCAGTGGGGTAAATTTATTTTTGTTTTTGACTGAGCAAGTGATTGACATGATTCAAGGACCCGCCAGTCTCGCATCAAAATTTCCACGCGATCAAAGTACTTTTTTTTTTTTTAAATACAAAATAGGCTTACGTTTTACCACAATCTCACCTGATGTTAAGGTACGATGTGGTCTACGGTGTAGCACGTTTGCCTAGAAGAAACCTATTCACTTTACTCTTGAAAACACCCAAATTATAGGTATTCGGAAACACAGACGCCGCCGGCAACAAGCTCGTCAATTATAAATATACGATAGTACAGGTACTTTGCCGTAAAACGATTTCGAGTTCAGTTTGTAGGTCACGAAGTCTCTCAATATTTACCGACAAGTATTAACTAGGTCATGTTTTGACATGTCGCAAGTTAAACAATCAAATGAAAGTCTGTATTTACCTCTAGCTTAAATATAAGTACACCTAGTTAGTTGCCGCCCACGGTTTTTATTTTTAATGTTTCTTTAGGTTCATAGTTTTACTTAATGTAAGTTATACAACCCGCTGAAGAATGGGCCCCTCCATTTCTACCCGTGGAGGTCGTAAGAGGCGATTGAGGGAAAAAAGCTAGGGGATGGGCAGCAGCGTCCCTCATTTTAACAACGATAGCTCTAGCTGCGCTCGCCAACCCGCATGCCCAGCGTGGTGAGTATGGGCAATTCCCCCCACACGCTCTGTCTGTGGGGGAGGCCATGTTCAGCAGTGGACGTCGTATGGCTGAAATGATGATGATGATGATGAAGTTATACAATCCGCTGAAGAATAGGCCCCTCCATTTCTACCCGTGGAGGTCGTAAGAGGCGATTGATGGAAAAAAGCTAGGGGATGGGCAGCAGCGTCCCCTATTTTCACAAAGATAGCTCTAACTGCGCTCCCCAACCCACGTGCCCAGCGTGGCGAGTATGGGCAAATCCCCCAGAGCATTGAAAACAAGAAGAACAGTGAAAAATTATGGGCGGAGTTCCAATTTTAGACCAAACGAAATCCGAAATACAAATCCGGTTATAGAAACCATCAATACGAAATATAATTAAAATTCTGAGAAATATATCGATGCTCACAATTTATGTAAATGAAATCAATCTGTCTGTGGCTGAACGTCGTGGAAAATTGACAATTTCTGGGTAACGATCGAGGCGAGGTGTCGGATAAAGGACACAGCTGAGGGTGGAATAGATAAACAGCTTGTTTACTTTACATTTATTTAATCAGCTTGTTTACTTTTACATCTTGTTTACCAATAATTTGAGAACTAAGGTTTTTTTTTTTTTTTTTTTTTTTTTATACTACTTAGGTGGCAAACAGGCATACGGCGCACCTTTTGGTAAGCGGTTACCGTAGCCTATGAGCGCTTGCAATACCAGAGGCATCACGCACGCGTTGCCGACCCCGAACCCCCCTCCCCCTAAAGAGCTCTGGCAACCTTACTCATTGCAGGAACACAACACTATTTGAAAACAAATAATGTTATTTGGCTGCGATCTTCTGTAAGGCGGAGGTACCTCCCCAGGCGGGCTGCTCCAATTCAGAACGAGAAAATCTCGCTGTGCCCTTCCTCCTCTCCTCCAATTCAGAACGAGAAAAGGTTTTCGTGAAATAAAAATTAAATGAAAAGTAATCCTGCTAATATTATAAATACGAAAGTTTGTGAGGATGTTTGGATGTTTGAAATTTAGAACAGATAAAGTTCTTTACCTAGAATGGCATTAAGGCTATTTTTTATGTAGGTACCACGCGGGCGAAACCACTGGCTAGGATTAATTATAAAATACGGCCAAATGCTTAGAGTTTCGACAAATTATATTGCTAATATTTTTCATGACATAGGGAATCGTAGTGTAGGGTCAGGACTATGCATGTGACTGTTGGGCGTCGATAATATTATGTTTTAGTAATTGGACGTTTTAGGTATTTTGCTTCTTAGATAATCTATGGTATAGAAGTGATATTTTACGCTCCATCACGCTGGAAGACTGTTTTAGCTGGAACTGATATTATTAGTACAATAAATAATCGATATCTTGCGAACCCGAACCGATATCTTTCGATTAAATGGAAAGCGGTCGACCCTATCAGCTGACCTTTAAGAACGACTAAGCAAACTTAACCCAACGTGAGGCTAACGTTTATTTACATATATACTTAATTAAAAATAAAATATTTATTAATATTCCGGACATATCACACACGGTCAACTGATCCCAAACTAGGCATAGCCTGTACTATGGGTACTAGAGACTGATATACATAATAGATTAATATTTAACACCCAGACACAGAACAAACATCTGTGTTCATCACACAAATGTTTGTCCAGAGCGGGAATCGAACCCGCGACCTCTAGCGCAGAAGGCAGAGTTACTAACCAACTGAGCTATGAGGTCAGTCTTGAACACGCAACACATCGTATTCATTTAAAAAAATACAAACAAAAATATAACACCCAACAGTCACATACATAGTCCTGATCCCACACTAGGATCCCGTGTCGTGGGTATCAGAAACTACGAGTACCATGGTACCACAACACCCAGACCTGGAGTAACAGAATATACTAACAACATTATAAAACTAAGTACCTGAAAATAACGTAAAAGTACCAAAGCATGGAGGCTCTTGAGGGACAAGCTTTAATCGAAGTGAAGAGTCATCGAATAGATAAATGCCTATTACCTATCTAGAATTAAAGAGCCAAGGCCCACATCCACCTCCACTTGACCGTCTTTCCCTCATTGCTATTCAAGGAGGGATGTAGCCCACCACCAATAATTTCAGGACCTTTCGTCCCTCGGGTAGTAAGCCTCTTTAGCTAGGGTAGGTGTTGACCGATAGCAAGCTTTTCATCACGCAATATCTTAAGCCATGTTCAAATAGTTTGCGATATTCATCCTTGCTACTTATCCTATCCTATACAGGGCGTCCCAAACTTATGGGACATGAAGGGGAAGTACCTTAAATATCGTAGATAGGGTATTTTGCTGAAAGAAGACTTTATGTTACTTTAAAAGTTAGTAATTCTGCATTCATTGATTTTCTAAAAAATACTTGCTTCGTCTGGGAATCGAACCGACTTAAATGTCAAAAAAAAAAACATTCTACTTCTATGATGCCAATCGAAAGAATAGCTAAAAAATAATAACTTTGCTTAAGTAACATAGTATTTTTAAAAAAAGGAACAACATGAACAACATGAACATGAAACATGAACACACTCGCACACACTGTTCCATTTTTAAATTTAAGAACAACATTTAAAAATATTAGTTCTTTTTAAAAATATTAAAGTATGCATTCAAACAAACGCTCTCATAAACTGTTCCATTTTCAAATTTAACAACAACATTGGTGTCGATTCTGTTGTTTTAGGATATCTAACATAAATTTTAAAATTTCTTACATATCCTATTCTCTTCACATATCCTAAAAAATCCTAAATAAAACGTGTTTGAAAAATTTGACTCAATCATTTTACGTTGTTCCTTTCTTTTAAAATACTATGTTACTGAAGCAAAGTTATTATTTTTTAGCTATTCTTTCGATTGGCATCATAGAAGTAGGATGATTTTTTTTTGGACATTTAAGTCGGTTCGATTCCCAGACGAAGCAAGTATTTTTTAGAAAATCTATGAATGCAGAATTACTAACTTTTAAAAGTAACATAAAGTCTTCTTTCAGCAAAATACCCTATCTACGATATTTAAGGTACTTCCCCTTCATGTCCCATAAGTTTGGGACGCCCTGTATATTATAAATGCGAAGAATTGGATGGATTGACAATCGAACCAGAACCTCTGAACGGACCTTGACGAAATTTGACATAGAGATACTCGTAGATTATAGTCTGGAATAGCACACAGGTTATTTTTTTATCCTCGTAGGTAGGCGAGTGAAGCCACGGGCGGAACTAGTAATATTTTAAATGCGAAAGTTTGTTAGGATGTTTGGTTGTTTATGGGTTTTTTTTTTTTTTTTTTTTTTTATACAACAGAGGTGGCAAACAAGCTTACGGCCCACCTGATGGTAAGCGGTTACCGTAGCCTATGAGCGCTTGCAATACCAGAGGCATCACGCACGCGTTGCCGACCCTTAACCCCCTTCCCCCCTAAAGAGCTCTGGCAACCTTACTCACCGCAGGAACACAACACTATTTGAAACAAATAATGTTATTCAATCACGCCGTAGCCGCCGAACCGATTTTGATGAAACTTGGAATAGATAGTTCGATACCCAGTAGCATAAAGGCTTCTTTTATCTGGGTAACATGCAAGCGAAGCCGCTTGCGGAAGCTAGTCATATTTTATATGTGAACATTTGTGAGGATCTTTGCATGTTTGTGGTTCAATTACGCTATAGACTGAACTGTTATCTATGAAACTTGTACGATTACGAGAACCATGGTACCACTACACCCAGATTCAGAACAATTTCATGCAGACATTTGTCCCGTAATGGGAATTGTACCCCTTGCATATCAGATGGACAACCGCTATGCCACCGAATTCGTCAAATATAATATGCATTCAAGTTTATTGAAAGAAATACACAAGAAACAGTTGAGCCATCTAAAGACCGTTAACAACGATCTATAGATAGCTCAACTGATCCAGATCACAATAGTTTTAAGTTTATTTCTTTAAATAAAGTTTATCCGTAGTTATATATATCCGTAGTTTAATAATATGTTAATAGTTGTTAAAATGTGCCTCTCGCTTACAATAGTCAGCGAGAGGCACATTTTAACAACTATAGCTCTATCTGCGCTCGCCAACCCGCATGCCCAGCGTGGTGAGTATGGGCAAATCCCCCCACATGATAAGGAATTCGCTCTGTCTGTAGGGGAGGCCATGTTCAGCAGTGGACTTCGTACAGCTGAAATGATGATGAATGATGAGGCACATTCCGTAGTTGGCAAATTATGCCTTCGATATCTGTCCTATAAAAAAAAAATTCTTTGTAAGTTTGCCCTTGGAAATAAGTTTTTTCTTGTATTGGCATGCCTGTCGAATGTATAATCTGTGGTTGTTGAGTCGACAAATTGAGTTATTGTGGGCTGAATAAAATCTTTTGAGAACGTTTTGCTCTGAAGTTCTTATTGTGTTAAGCATTGTTCACGTTTGAATTTTGATATCAAACCATATATGAATCAGAAAACAAGACTGATTATTTATAACTGAAATTAAATTAAAGCTAGCTCCTTAAATACATGTGAAAATAACTCTATTTGTTTGTTTGTTACCTTTTGAAGACTAAACGGTTGAACGGATGCTAATGAAATTTGACAAGGAGATAGATTATATTCTGGGAAAGGACATTGCTATCGTTTTTTCTCAAAAACAATCTTGAAGGTGTGTTATTGGGGTTAAAGTTTGTATTGGCAATCCATGATTCCTCAAGTAAGGTATCTGAAAATTCGTATTTAGGCATTTGATCAGAAGTAAACAAATAGTTTTTTCAACATCTTGCAAAATCATCACTAAAGGGGTGCAAAGTAGTGGTTTAAAATTATACGCTTACATATAAATGTGGATGAAGTCGCGGGAAAATGCTAGTTTACTATATTTATTTTGAATTTCATCAAAACCAGTTAGATTTTAGGATACTTTATTGAAAAATATTGATAGATTAAAGAATTAGAACAAATAACTTACAAAAACCAATACATTTTGTATCTAATGTTTTTGTATAGGTATAAGATTGTAAGTACATGTTATTTGTCTAAAAAGAAATAAAGATTATCATTATCAATTATGTTTTTTCATTTTCAACTTCCAGGAACATAAAAAGAACGGTTGCAAAAACAAGTTCAATTCAGATCGTGTTTGCATTTCTATTGAAATTTGCATACGAATACGAAAGCTACGCGCTACGAGCTCTACGCCCGTAGCAGCTGTACGCCGTAGCAGTTCTACGCCGTAGCAGTACTACGCCGTAGCATAATTAGCGCTACGGATGTCAGCCTTGTTAATACAGACGGGGACACTGCTGTTTGCGGTTTTGTTTAGTTCACAGACTGTAGTTTCGAAATAAGCAGAATTTCTGGCAAATAGCTGAATAATTTGACGCTATGTGCATTATGGTCATAATTCAATGCTGTGTTCTAATGAGTGCTATATTTATGTGTCATCGAATCTGGCCTGCATAATAAGATTTTGTCCGTATTTGTCTGTTTTCTAAGAGCGTGAGGACCCTTGGGCTCGTATTTTTATTGCTACTTGAAAGCCCCACACCGATTGACCGATGACATTTTTAAGGCTCTAAGCTTATGACCGTTCATCGAGGCACTCTTTGGGTACACAACACGATCCACTTACATTCCTTCATCTCTGAAATTAATTATAAACAATTTTTGTTGAGTTAAATTAATTATTTACAATTTAAACCAATTGGTTGTGTCTGTGGTTTTACATATTCCTCCTGTATATATTTTAGAGTTCCTCACCCTCATCCGTCTCGTAAAAACCCCAATTAAACTTACACGCTGCTATTGAGCCTTGAATTCATTATTCATTCTCCAGGATTGCGGCTTAATGGAGCCTCAAAATGTGTGTTTGTTTTCATTATTCGCGTTCGAAACGCCATAAGACAGGCTTTGAGGTAACTGATATATTTGGATGCGATATGTGAAAATTTATTTAATAATGATCCTAACGTATTTGAAATAAAGTTAATTTTGAATTTGACTTTTTGGAGCTTGCGATATCGTCGAGCTATTATCACACGACAAATGTCAAACTCAAAATTAACTGTGTTCAGTAGAGGTAAGGTTTGTTTTGAAACGAATGGAAATCTGCCATATCGGATACCGCATGCCGTTGCAACATGGTTTTATGCTGTTTAAATTATTAATCAGCTGGAATAGATAAAAATATCACGTGAAAGAAATTGAGGTTTAACTCGGCTCCTCTATCTAATGGCCGTCGTTATAAGAATAAGAATAATTTATTTACCAAAAATAAATTTTACAAGGCTTAATATAAATACGACTATACTAGAAGGTACTACCTATATACATTTTAGCATAAATACCGGCGAAGACCAAACTAAGCGCGAGGCTTGTATCTTGGGCTTCTAGAGTGCAGTTACCAAGAGGGGAGTAGGCACCTATGTCTGACGAAATAAAAACGTATGGCTTACTATGTAATATAAAAACAAAAGTAAATAAAAATAAATGGAAAGTTAAACAGTTAATAAATAAATAGGCTACAGAAGGAAATCAAACAGAACAGAGTTATAAAACCAAAGTTTCACGAACATATATGGCACTGCAAGTGTAGATGCTAGCTGCAAGCCAAAGAAGCGGGTTCGAGTCTTCCATAACGAAATTTAAAATAAGTGCTTGAATTATAAATAAGTATTCGTGTGGCTAAGAAGTGAAAATACACTATTACTAGCACCTTTTTCCTAATTATTCATTAAACATTTTTTTTATATTTTTTTTTATACTACTGGGGTGGAAAAGAAGCATACGGCCCACCTGTTGGTAAGCGGTTACCGTAGCCTATGAGCGATTGCAATACTAGAGCCATCACGCACGCGTTGCCGACCCCGAACCCCGCCCACCCCTAAAGAGCTCTGGCAACCTTACTCATCGCAGGAACACAACACTAATGTTATTTGGCTGCGGTTTTCTGTAAGGCGGAGGTACCTCCCCAGGCGGGCTGCTCCAATTCAGAACGAGAAAATCTTGATATGCCCTACCTCCTCCAAAACTTGCTTATCTAGGTTATTTACTTTTAATTTGAATTTAAGTACTACAATACCAATGCAATACTAACTACGCTGCGTAGTTGGTATCGCATCGTTGATTCAAGGCGAAGATGCGGGTTCAAATCACTGGTTTGATGATTTTGGGTAGCATTAATTTTATTCATAAGTGTCGTTTTTATTTTAGTATAAAAAAAATTGTAGAGTAAAGTTTATTTCCTTGTAATTTGCTTTGAATAAATTGTTTCGCCACACCCACGTCTCAGAAGTCTTAAGCGAAAAAATAAATAAACTACTGGGTATGACATGTCCTCATACATTATGAACGAAATCGAATAAGGCCCTACTTAGAAAAATTACATTCTTATTTTAGCAGTAGTAAGTAATTAACATAATTCCAATATTTTTGTAATTGTTGGTTTATTGCCTTACTGTAAATACATAAATTAAAAATATAAGTAAAATTGAAAGTCAATTTTAGCCTTTAACAACATATACTAACATACTATTTTATTTACCTTATGATTGATGACAGTTACACGATGTTACAGCGCGAAATCGTCACTAAAATACAAAGCACTTGCACAACACAACGTTAAAAAAACACAAGTGTAACAAAAACACTACGCTAAAAACAGCTAGGTAATAAAATACCACGTATCTAAAGTTTAAATTGAGAACTCTTGAATTAAAAACTTAAAAATTATCTCGATCTTTTGTGTTACAAGCTCGCAGGGCCGCAGGGACGTCAGGTCCGCTCGCGACGCGCGTCGACTCACTACTGAACTGGGTTAAAGGGATTGTAATGAACGCATTCTACTTATACATAGAAAGGCCCTTTTTACGCTACAATACTTACTTTTAGGAGGAGGTAGGGCACAGCGAGATTTTCTCGCTCTAAATTGGAGCAGCCCGCCTGGCGAGGTACCTCCGCCTTACAGAAGATTGCAGCCAAATAACATTATTTGTTTCAAATAGTTGTGTTCTTGCGGTGAGTAAGGTTGCCAGAGCTCTTTAGGGGGGAGGGGTGTGGCAGGGAACGCATTAGCAATGCTCCAGGTGTTGCTGATGTCAATAGGCGACGGTAAACACTTACCATCAGGAGGGCCGTTAGCCTGTTTGCCTACTTAAAACATAAAAAGTAAAAAAAAAACTTATAGACGAGTATCCTACGCGAGTCTCGAAGATGAGTCGTCGAGGAGTATCTCACTCATATTTGTATGGTGATTCGCACACTTCGCTACCAGTATCCTACGCGTATGCTACTAGTCTCGCGATACTAGATCTCCGCGCTTTTTACTAATCTCAGCGAAACAGCAATTCAATATTAAATTTTTTCAAGAAATAGAAAAAAGTCTGTGTCTATACAACTTTAAATTGCCTATTTTTATGTTATAAAGGTACACTACAAGTGCTTCTTCGTCACTGCTACAAATACAAATGATACAATTTTCTTTGTTTTTAGTAGCTTAATATACGAACCTCGAGTAGCGAATATAAATAAATAAATATTCCGGACATATCACACACGGTCAACTGATCCCAAACTAGGCATAGCCTGTACTATGGGTACCAGAGACTAATATACATAATAGATATGTATTTAACACCCAGACACAGAACAAACATATGAGTTAGTCACAAATGTTTGTCCAGTGCGGGAATCGAACCCGTGACCTCTAGCGCAGAAGGCAGAGTTACTACCAACTGAGCTATGAGGCCAGTAAATGCTTTGTAAATAAAAATTATTAATATAAAGAGTAATATGTATGATATACGAAAAAAATCATAGGCCCCAAGCCGTGTTTGTTGCCTGATTCTTCTAGGCTTGGTCGCGAGGAACAGGCGTAGCTTCACCTAGTTTCTAAGACGTTTCAAAGTGATCCTAGTGATTTTATTGAAATAAAAACCTTTGACTTTGAGTTTGTATTCTATTGAATAAAATAGAATATAGTCATTAATGACGTCCATAACTTATAAATAATAAAAATAAAAATAAAAAAGCCTGTTTATTCCTTAACTAAAAAAAAATTCATTTAACAATTCATGCAATCTTAATTCTTATGTCTACTTATTTATAATGTTAAAATAATATTTTTATATTTAATATTTAATTAATTTATATTATTCATTTTATTTCCACCGTAAGGACTGGTCACTGCCACTGGCTAGATGGTCCGACGAAATAAGGAGATTCCTAAAACACATGACTGGACTGAAGCGGCAACCGACCGCGATCGCTGGAAAGTACATAACTTAGTCTTTAATTAATTTTAAGAATTTGTTTCCATATTATCTGCCTTGTATGGCTTGCAAAAATAATATTGGCAAAATTGCTTGTATTGGTATGCGACTAAAGTATCGTCTCTTGCGAGTATCGTAATGTATGAGAGCCTAATGTGCATAGTAGCAGTTGGGATACTGTACTGACTGTCTAAACTGTGACTGGATGTTGCCTTAGTGATAACGAGGATGCAAGGAGTTGCATCGTTAAATCGCAACCAAGTTATTCGACCCAGCGAGCGAAGCATCTCTGCTTTATGTCTAGCAAAATTTGTTTGCCTCTGTCAGTTTGTTGGTACTTCTCTACAGGTCGTAATTTGAAACAACAATTTATTATTATTATCATCTATTTTTTTTATGTTTATTGGGTAGGTATTATCAAGGTGTCCGTGACCTAAATGGAGCCCTAGCAGAATACCAGCGCTACAGCATGGCGACATGCTGGAGCATCAAGCTGAGCTACGGGCCATTTCTCTACCACAAACAATCTGGACGAAGTTACTACGATTTTTATGTCGATGGGGATTTTTTGAAATGTATCTACAATGTCATAGTAATTTTGAAGTCGACTCTGAAAACTCAGTGTTTTAGAATTCATAAATAACGGTCCTGACCACCAACAAGGGATCAAACGCTAGTCTACACTCAGCTTAATTCTAAGTACAATTAATGCGGAACGGTTCGCATTTGCGCAGATAATAAATTGCCAGCTAAGCTGCAGCTTAAAAGTTAATGATTAATCCAAAGGGTATTTTGGTATAAAATAAATAACACCCAATAGCCACATAAATAGTCCTGACCCCACACTTGGATTCCCTGTATCGTGGGTATCAGAATAATATACCGGAAGAATCATGCAAACATTTTATTCCGAAAAAAAAGTTTTTCTGTCGAACCCGCACCCTCTTGCGGGACAGGCATTCCTCTGCTACGACACCGTATTATTTGTATTATCGTTAATTCAATCGAAACACACTTGAACTAAAGAAAAAAAAAATCCATCATTTACAATGATAATATTGGCCCCTCACAGGAATCTCTGGGGACAAGCAATCCGCCAGCAGCAGCAATCCAGCCTACTATTTTCTAGGAGCAATATACTTCCAGTGATCAAGCTTCTCAGTAAAAAACATTACCCTCTTTCCATCTCGGCAGTCGGGTAAAATTACGACAAACTTGTAAACAAAAACAAGAGAACAACGCGTAGAAGCTGCTACGACATAGAGCCACTACGCCATGTGTAGCTCTACGCACGCTGCTGATTTATATAATTTCTTAGTTGCCAGAGTAAACAGAATATCTGTTCATTCAGCAATCATCATCATCATTAAAAGCTGTATATGATTAATAATAAGAAAAGCGGGATGAATGGCTAATTAATAAGGTTACAAAATAGGTTCAGGAACGCTGATTTTCTGTTTAACTGTACAATAAATCAAATGCTACACTGTCAACTTGCTGACGCAAATACACCATGGATTAGGGCGATTCAGTTTGGCCCAGCGAATGACCATTGCCATCCAGCGTGGCAATTCCGCCAGCGTCTTGGGGACGCTACCGACTGGTAGTGATCTGGATCAGTTGAGCCATCTATAGATCGTTTGTAACGGTCTTTAGACGGCTCAACTGTTTCTTGTGTATTTTGTAAATATTAACTTGCATTAGTTTTAAGTTTCTTTCTGTAAATAAAATTCCATAGATTATAAAATGGCCAGTACGAAATTTCTCAGGTATACTGTCATCATTATAAAGTTAGTCGCGTTCAAGTTTAATCTGAGAGGTGAGCCGTTGTAAAAAAACATTCCATGATACACCCAGGTGGCCTGAGGGAGGTGGATGGTGGGTAAGAACCGGGGATAACGATGCACGAAATACGATCCAGTCCAAATCCATTATTATAATTATGAATAAAAGTATTTTTGTGAACACACGTAGATATTCTAAAATCATATCGTTTATCTCTAGAGACACTAACTACGTGTATTTTTAATTTTCAAGTAAAGATTTTCATTATGGCTCCCATCATAATAACAACGACTCTGGACTCGTTTATATCAATTACTGGGTAGTATTTGTAGTGGCAGTGGGCAGGCCATCTAGCTCGCAGAACCGACAACCGTTGGAGAGTACAGGTTCTCGAATGGCGACCACGAACCGGGCGACGCACTGTTGGAAGGCCCCTCCCACCCGATTGACCGACGACATTGTGAAGGTTGCGGGAAGTCGGTGGATGGAGAAGGCTCACGACCGTTCGTCATGGAACTCTTTGGGGGAGGCCTATGTCCAGCAGTGGACTTTTACAGGCTGATGATGATGATTATTTGTAGTACGTACGTTATATGAGCCTTGTTGGCCTAGTGGGACCCCGATTTTCAACCCGAAAGTTTTAGGTTTGAACCCGCCCGTGCACCATCTGTGAGTACACATGCTTAAAACGGTGAAGGAAAACATCGTGAGGAAACCAGTAAGTATTCTTATAAGTGACGATGGGCTTGCAATATGTCACGTATACGTACTGGCTACTGAAATATTTGGACGTGCCTCCGACTACCCCTTTCAGACATCTTAAAGGCTTTGATCGCAAAGAGATTCGAGAGGTTGTCTAACATGCTTGGGGATAAATAAGGGTTTTTTTACGTTCTTAAGCAATAAGTAATTTGAGCAAGAAAAACATGTTAATATGTGAATGTTTAAAGAAAGTTTTTTATGCTAGGTAGGCCACAGCGAGATTGTATCACTCTAAATTGGAGCAGCCTGCCTGGAGGTACCTCCGCCTTCCAGTAGATCACAGCCAAATAACATTATTTTTTTGAGAGGGGTGGGGTTCGGGGTCGGCTACGCGTGCATGCGTGATGCCTCTGGAATACCAGAACGCCATGGCTACGGTAACCACTAACCAATACATAGACGGTAAGCTTGTTTGCTAGCTTATTTGTATAAAAAAGACAGAGGTTTTATGATCTGATTGTAGTAGATATCATATTTTATGCAATCTGTGCCATAGCAGCCATACTCATAAAACGGTAAGTATGAAACTCTTTATGGCAAAACGCGATCTGTTTGTCTGTCGTAACCGAGTGTAATAAGGGTGATTGTATAAAAGTCGTGAGTCTCGAGTTTATTGAACATTCCGGTATTCATTATTATGAGTTTCCGTTCCCCGTGTTCGAGGTACCTGATATAGGTTAGGCACATATTCAAGAATACTTTTGTTCATTGTAACGTACGTTTGTAGGCTATGAACTACTCGCACCAATCCTTAAAAGAAGGGTTCTAGAAAATATGGAAGATCAGGGCACAGCAAGATTTTCTCTAAATTGAACAGCCCACCTGGAGTGTTACCTCCGCCGCCTTCCAGAGAAGCAAAAAGTTTGCGCGATTCGCAGCGGTTTTTTCAATATTTTTCACTGACTTTTTATAGTACGGGAAAGGATACACTACAACCCAAAGATCCAGATCATAAGATCTGGAATATATCTCGTTTACAGAGTGCTTCAACAACAGCCGAGTACTGTATACATAATTTTATGCATTGTACGATGGCACGACAGTGGGAAAAAGTATAGAAAAAACAATGAAATGTTGTACATAAATATGCCGAAATATGAAAGAGCCCGTCGTCGGATCAGTCCAGCTCCAGAGGTTCTTGTACATGGCCTGAAACGCCTGGAGTCGAGTAGGGCGACTAACTTCAAGTCCTACGTGCTCCAGGTAGCTGCCAAGTACAAAGAGGTGTTCCTCGCGCCCGAATTTTGGTCAGCTGGAGTTGTATACCGTCGCTACAGGGAGGCGCTCACGATCAAGAAAGTCCCTGACTGTAGATGTGGTGTGGTTATTTAAGTTTAATATTATATGTAAGTTAGTCTGTAAGGTATTTATTAATATGGGCCATGGCCATGTCAAGTAGCCTGAAATAAAGATATTAATAATAATAATAATATACAAGATATTGGCTGTTAGAACGCGGTTTCGTGTCACCGGTTCTTTTTTGAGCACCCTCTTCTAGGTCATCTTCTCATCAGCCGTTTGACGTTCACTGCTGAACATTGGCCTTTTCTACAGATTTCCAGAGCATCTTCCTATCATGTGGAAATTGCCCATACCGACCAAGCTGGGGCCGCAGTTAGAGAGAGCTATCGTGGTTCAAATAGAGGACGCTGATGCCAATTTTCCTAGCTTTTTTTCCTTAGTCGCTATTGACATCAGCAACACCTAGAGCATTGCTAATGCGTTGCCTACCGAACCCCTCCCCTGCTTAACGAGCTCTGGTAACCTTACTCAACGCAGGAACACAACACTATTTGAAACAAATAATGTTATTTGATGCAATCTTCTGTAAGGCGGCGGTACCTCCCAGGCGGGCTGCTCCAACTTAGAGCGAGAAAAACTCACTGTGCCCGACCTCCTCTAAAAAATTATCAAATTTTTTGGGTCAAAGGTCTGCGGGACAAATGTTTGCATGATCTGCAATTATCTGCGATTTGGGTGTTGTGGTACCATGGTACTCGTAGTTTCTGATACCCACGATACAGGGAATCCTAGTGTGGGGCCAGGACTGTATGTGACTGTTGGGTGATAACAAAGGTCTTGAAAGCTCCTGGTATTAACAATGAAATAATCTATTTAGCCGTCTAGTTAGCCGATACCGTTCTTGCTCAAGCGGGATTTGTACTTAGTACCGCAAATGGTAGTCCCTACTCGTACCCCTACCATTCTTCTCAGACGGTTAATAAGGCTCTGACCATTGAAGTCCCATAATAAGTGTTTTATTTCCCTCCCACGCTCGTTACTAGAACAATAACACAAAACAGGTGGCCGCGAGTTAGGGGGAGCTTATTATAGTAATAAAGGTCTACCTTAATAAAACAGACCATGAGTATGTTCATGTAATGAATTCGCAAAATAATATTTCTGCTGGTTTTATTTATCTATTTATGGCCGTGGTGGCCCTTCTGAAGAATAGACCCCTCCATTTCTACTCGTGGATCTACGAGGCGACTGAGCGAAAAAAGCTAGGGGATGGGCAGCAGTGTCCCCTATGATAACAATGATAGCTTTAACTACGCTCACCAACACGTGTGCTGGTGTGGTGAGTATGGGCCAATTCCTCCCACATGGAAGAAGTCGCTCAGGAAATCAGTGTGGGAGGACGATGTTTCAGCAGTGAACTTCAAACGGCTGGAATGATGATGATTATTTACTTATTTCAGTAATCTAGGATTCACAGTTTTCGTATATTCGATTAAAGGCTGGATACAGATATGTTGTACTTGAACTAAGTCACAGGGAATCCTAGTGTGGGGTCAGGACTATGTGTGTACCACCAGGTATGTGACAGATTGGTGTTACATATTTATTTATTTATTAAAATAATCTTTAGATTAAATATTGCACGTCGTTTGAACACGGCTTAGCCGTGATTATTTAAAGCTCACCTCACTATTTTCACCACTTGGTCAAGCATGCGGAAAGAAATTTCTTAAATACCGTAAGGAATTCTTGGATTAGGCGGAAAATTGCTTGCCTAATAGGTATTTTACTTCAAAGGCCTTTGAAGGTAAACTAAAATATTTAGGCTTATTTCAATGGTGTTGCGTAATACACTGTGAAGCTTTGGTCACGATTTACAACCCTTTGGCCACAGGATTTCCGCTGCTAAGAAAATTCGAATTCAAGAAATAAAAGGTGGAGTGATAACATATAAACAATTGGTATTCTAAGTCGTCTCAACCAATTTTTATTTTCACTCATTCAAATTATACGGCGATTTCTTCCACGTTGGCACAGTTTGTTGAGAGCTGACAAAACGTTTATCATATCACCAATCCACATTCATCATCATCATTTCAGAATTTCAGCCGTGGGACGTCCACTGCTCCCCCACAAATTTCCAGAGCGACTTCCTCCATGTGGGAGGAATTCGCCCATACTCACCACGATGGGCTTGCGGGTTGGCGAGCGCAGTTATAGCTATCGTTGTTAAATTAAAGGACGCTGCTGCCATTCCCTAGCTTTTTTTCCTTCAAGGCAACGAAGGAAAAACGACATCCAATTCTTCAGCTGGGGCCACAAATTAACAACCCAACATAGAGACACCACTGACTCTATCGATATTAAACGGACATTATTTTTATCGCAACTGCTTTCATTGATTGAGTCTAACTAGAAGTTTGGTTCCTTGTTGATTTTGGAACCCTAAAAAGATCAACGCCCCGGGAGGAAAACGTGGAGCATTTGTCTAAATAGCCGCCATTCGTTATTCCTCATACATAAGTCTCAAATATGAGCCTCAGGCACGCATTCCATTATTTTATTATCTGAACCAATCCTTATAATAATGTCATTATAGAAATTATATTTCTAGTTTTCTAGTCTCTGGTCTCGGCACGCCCGTCGCCTACGTGAGCCGCATACAAAGCTGGATCGAGGGCCGAGTACATGAGTTTCACAGTATTTCATACTTCACTTTCTTTTACATATTTTGTCATTTTCCATGTTTGTAATAGGTTGCTTGAAAATAATCTACTGTGCTTCTTAAATTTGGAAGTCTAAGTCAATTTTGAATTAGAATTTTTGGGGCTTGCGATTTTGTTGATCTATATCGCACGCTATAAAAGGCAAACATAAACATGATTTTTTTTTAGTACACGTAAGGATCATTTTTATACTAATTTTAGATGTCATATCTCTTGCCGTTTGAACGCGGTTTTAGACTGTAGGTTAATTCATTAATTGTAGACTGGTTTTACATGATAGACCATATCAAGCTAAATCTGACAGCAATAAGCAATTCAGGTATGATATAACGTGAAATTTAAGCAGCTAGCTCCCGAGACCGATTAGATCGGATAGTGTCCTGAACGAGACATTATTTTAGTTCTGACGTTGTTTAGTATGAAATTATGTAAATGGTCTATCAATTATGCTCTTACGACCGCCTTTTGAAACGGGTCGCTGTTGCGGATCGTATTTCAAAAATTTAATGGTTTGTTGCAATGAATTCGGGGGTACAATTTAGATAAATCATCAGAAATCAGTTTTTGAACCCGTAACGCGAATAATGTTACTTGGAGAAAACGGAACTTTATAGGATCACATTGTTGTCCGTCTATCTGTTAAGTCCCTTTTTCTCAGAAACGGCTAAAGGTATTATCTTGAAATGGAGTTTATAGTGCCGTATAAAATCAAGTTTCTAGCTCAATTCATTAAAAAACATGGCAATGAATGGCTGATTTTTGTATGGAAATGGCAAAAATGATAAACCTCTAGGGTACTTCCAGTTACGTCACAATTCTGAAACTTTGAAAGTCATGTGTTTTTGGAAAAAAACATAAATAGAGGACAATGTCTAAAAATGGAAGCGGTTGGAGAGCGCAGTTAGAGATTGTTGTTAAAACAGGTGATACTGCTGCCCACCCCCTAGCTTTTTTTTCCATTAGTCGCCTCTTACAACATCCACGGGTAGGTAGATATGGAGTAGCCTATTCTCCGTCTGGGGCCTCCGTATCTACCTCAAATTGACCTAAAGTGCTTTCATAGCATTTTTTTATTTATTTCGGTTCAAGGAGTGTTAATCTTAATTAATTAATCAATTTAGAAATTCTAGCTAAAATATTTTCCGGAAACTGCTTGTCACAAAACACTCAACCTAAATCTGTAGCTGCTGATAAGAATAATTTTCTACTTTTTCTCTCTCCCTTTGTCGTTAACCATTACAGCCCCATCACACAAGCGATTTTTTAGCATTGCCATTACACTACTGAGAGGCTGTAAGCGATTATCGAGTGTAAGCGATGGTGCAACTCTAGCCAAGGATATTACTACTTTATTAGCGATGACGCTAATGGTACATCCAAAAATGCATGGATTTTGGTGCATGTGGTATTTCAAGAGCTTTAGCCAATTCCGTATTTTTTATGCACTTTTCTACTAGTGTCTTCGCTAGTAGAACAAGCAGAATGTAATTTGGCATGTAGGGGGAGAGGGGGTTTGCAATGCCACAACTACCCCTGGTATTCATTAATATTTTTAATTTCCCTCAAACTGACATCAGCCTGAAATAATTTTAAGAAATCGCAGGGAATATGATTAATATCATGAAATTCGCCTCATGTCGACGAAAGATATGAGCCTATAATTTAGCAATGTCTCAAGCGTTTACTGAACGAAATGACTGAGTGGCCGTGAGGAGGCCAACGGGTTATCGCCGCGATAAAATGTCGCGACGACATCGCTCGGTTAACGATCGCTCTCAAAAATCGCTGGTGTGCTAGGGCTCTTAAACACCCCTTTTTTCCTCCTAAAAACCCTCTAAAAATAGCAGCCTTCAGCAGTAATTTATAGCGATCCTTCATTTAACTGGTTCTTTTTTAGTCACTTATAGGACTATAAAGAGGCGGGGTATGACAACATTGAACCTAAAAAGTCTGTAGTTGATGGTAGCTATCAAAATAAGACCGGAGGAAAATGTAAAAAAAACCATTTTCAATATTCATCATCATCATAATTCGACGTCCTACAACGTGTGTAGGACGTCCACTGCTAAACATTGCGTCCCCCACAGTTTTCAAGAGCGAATACTTGCTTGCTGGTCGTGTCCTATGACCTATGACCTGGCCTATGACCGTTTGTGAAAGAATCAATGAAGTGAAAGGATTAAAGTCAAAGTCAAAAGGCATTTATTTCAATAAAATCACTAGGAGCACTTTGAAACGTCTTAGAAACTAGGTGAAGCTACGCCTGTTCCTCGCGACCAAGCCTAGAAGAATCACGCAACAAACACGGCTTGGAGCCCATCATTTTTTTCGATGATCCTTTTTCATAAAATGGAATTTAAGGAATTAGAGAGCGCGTCTTAGACAGGTCTTAGGATGGTCCAAGTTTGAGATAACTTTGTTCGCTTTTCTCGCTCGATCAATAACGCCCGACGTAATTTTGTCTGTATTTGAATACACAAAGTAGACTCATTCATCAAGACTTGGGTATCGCCAGGACTGCCGGATTACTTTGCTTAGCCGAGAGGATTTAAAGTTTCCGATTTGTTGAGAACGTCTTATCTTGTTTTTGACTGGCCTCATAGCTCAGTTGGTAGTAACTCTGCCTTCTGCGCTAGAGGTCACGGGTTCGATTCCCGCACTGGACAAACATTTGTGACTAACACAGATGTTTGTTCCGTGTCTGGGTGTTAAATATATAATCTATTATGTATATCAGTCTCTGGTACCCATAGTACAGGCTATGCCTAGTTTGGGATCAGTTGACCGTGTGAATATGCCCGGCATATATGAATGAATGAATGAATGAATGAATGGCTTTATTTATTTATTTATTTTGTTTGTTTCGGAATACACACAGTTTAACTTGCATTTTTAACAATTTGAATACATGTTTGCGCGTTATTTATCCAAAGATAATGTAAGACACAAGTCAATCGCGCCGACTTATTGGAAAACAAAATTATATATAAAGGCTTCACTTCAAAGCTAAGCTTACACAACGTAAAAAGCAATAACTTTTAACCTTTTCGAGGAACGCAAAGGACATTGGGCAAATTTGTATGGAGCCAGGGCCCCGATTTTTTTTAATCCTGCAATAATGAAACTTTCAGTTTTACATTGTGCTAATCGTGTAGATTTCAAATATGTGCGGCTTTTATTGTAAAGCAGCCGGAGTAAAGAGATATAGGTCGTTAAAGTTTTTTATAATACCTGGTTGACAGTGTATGAAATGTTATTATTTTGAACATTACAATATTTATTTTCAATTCTATGTTGTTATTAGTTTAAAATACTGACAGATCTACGTGAAAAGGGAGGATATTACTGGATCCTGTACGCCTGGACCTCTTCAGGTCGGAGGATGTCTACCATGTAAAAGTATTTTCATATTCAATATCTACCTACCTATATTATGGTTATTAAATAGTACCAAGGATGATACTCTGATATTACCTATTAAACCCAAATAAAAAAAATGAATAAACATACAATTTTTATTTCAGATTAGCAGTAACCAATGGTATTTAATTAACTGTTATATTATTGATAAACTATGAAATAAAAAAAAATACTACTTGAATAATACACAAAAATCAATCTTTACAAAATATACCTACAGCATTTAACAACTTTTTCACTATCAATTTTTTTTCATTCACTGTTGGAATTTGATAACCATGATGATAGACTAGCCCCTTCTGGAGTGTTAATAACATGCGATCTTGCTCGTAAGACCTAAGAACCACATCCACAGCACACTCTTCGATGTTCAAACCGTCTAACGGCAGCTTGTTCCGCAGGAACGTTTTGCCCCAATGTCATTTTTTAATATCTGTAAAAATAATAGTTATTGTCATTGTAGTTAGGTACCTCATTTAAAATATACCTACTGATAAAAAAGTTATATTACTAGCAACCCCTTTCAGACTTTCGTACGACTAGTTATGCTCATTTTTGCGGCTGCCGAATTTTATATGATGCATCTTTAGGAGAATGCATGCACATGATGCACACCAAGCAAGCAGAGCCACGGCAGGGCGTTGCGTTGCAATTTAACTTATAAACAAATAGCGCTGCGCTCTTTTCCTCATCGTACCGCGTTCGATGTGTGGAGCTCCTGAGGCTTCATCATCAACAACCTGTAGGAGTCCACCGCTGGACATAGGCCTCCCCCAAAGAGTTCCACGACGAACGGTCTTGAGCCCTTTCCATCCACCGACTTCCCGCAACCTTTACAATGTCATCGGTCCATCGGGTGGGGGGCCTTCCAACACTGCGTCGCCCGGTTCGTGGTCGCCATTCGAGAACCTTTACTCCCCAACGGTAATCGGTTCTGCGAGGTTTCATAAATCGTAAAATAATATTACTTAGGAAAATGTAGAAACTTACCTGATGTGGTTAACCAAGACGTGACAGTATTAAGGATTACCGGTGGCTGGTCTTGTACCAGGAATCGTCGAAATCTTGAACCTCAAGCAATAGTGCAATTGGCAATTAAGAATTTTTATTTTTTACTCAGAAACTAAAAACCGGTATATATACAAAAGTAATCTGTGCTAAAAACCGAAACGGAATCTGCAAGTCACAAATGACAATGGTTTATTGTGACAGTCAAAAACAATTGATTGCGGGTAGGGTTTTGTTTCGCTGCACTATACCAATCGAAGAAAAGCGTTCGTAGTAAGAAGGTAGCATAAACATAACACGGAAATGACTATTTTCAGCGTTTAATATAACTCCACTGCTTTAGAGCTTTTCATGACTAAAACTACTACTTTAAATTAACAAAATGAATTAATTAACTCATCAAATAACTGCAGGCTGGGGCCCACGATTACCCATGTCCTTTACGTATGGCACAGAGAAAATCAGCATACCAGCAGTAGAAACACTACGTTCAAAATAAAGAGAAAGGCATTCATAAAGTTTTCAAAGTCGATTAGGTTTATCTTTTTATTTTTCTTTTCTTATTGTACCTTCTTGTCCAATGCGTGAATTAGTTTCATAAAATACCTACTCTTTACATAAGTAATAATTTAAAGTATGTTTTTATTTAGATAGTTTAAATTTCAGTTGTAGTTGGTGGGTAGACTGTTTTGTACGTCCTTATAGGATGACAAAATGCTATCCTACCAACTGCATTTTTCATTCTTCTTTTTTTGTTAGGTATTCTGTTCGCATTACTACTTGCCCTCTTTCTACCAAATCCGTGGACAACGGGGCTGATTACACTCTAAGAACTTTAGTACCTTCTTTAATTAAGTTTAGTAATATGTGAGTGCAATTGTTTGTTGTCCCGAATAAATAAAAAAAAAAAATAAATAATAAATATAATTTGATGAGGTACATATGTAGGTACTTAAAAATACTTGAAATAAATAACTCCCAACAGTCACATCACATACACAGCCCTGACCCCACACTAGGATTCCCTGTGTCGTGGGTATCATAAACTACGAGTACCATGGTAACACAACACTTAGACCTGGAACACATATTTGCAGACCAGGCAAACATTTTTACGAAGCGGGAACTGAGCCCGCACTCTTTGCATCTCAGAAGGACACTCTAGCTACTACGCCACTGATCTCACTCGTATGATTATAAAAAAATATTATGTTAACTAATCCATTATCTTCTCTACTGCTTAAAGAACTGAGTATACTGTGCTCAAGGTAAACAGTTTCCCACATCAGATAATGATATCTTTTACTTTCCGTTCAAATACTGCAAGGGATGAAAAGAAGGAAAATGGAAAACAATAAAGAGAATGACTAGCGTTTCCCATCACCCCTTACAACGTCTCTGCGCGTTTCAACTATATACCACTTAATACCACCGTAAACAAGTACCTACCTAAGTACCTACTAAAGCGGATTTGTCGGTTGGAATTGCCCCACACTACACTTAAACAAGGTATATGTATTACTATCTCGAAAGCGGCTTATTCTATACCCGATTGGGAATAAAGTTTGTTGTACGACTTTTGGAAAATCGTCATTTTTTATTGAAAAACACTGAAAAACTCAACTGTTTTGGGGTCAAATCAGTTTAAATTCCATTACATAGCTGTTTTTGGTAGGAATATTGATGTCGAAAATTTTCGTACAATTAATAATTACTTATTAAAGTGATAAAAAGACCAAAAATAGAGCTAATTATTTCATGTGAATATCGACATTTTGTTTTTTATATATTTTTTATCTGGAGTATTGCGATTCGGTCTTGAACCTGGATTTCAGCAGTTCCAAAATCAGAATTTTCTGATTTCGGAACAGTTGAGTAGTTTCGGAGTTCTGATTTCCTGAAACAGTTTTTCGACTGTCCTGAAAAGTGCAATTTTCATGATAAGCTAAGCGTAAGTAAACTCCTACAATTCTCACAGGCAATTGGTCTGTACCATCCAGCCATTCAAAGATCTTGACCTGTTTCTAGTACAATAGGACCCTTTGTAAGTAGCGAATGAAATATTTTATCGTCAATCGAGGGGGGCCCATTTGCTGTTTAATGTACCTACATTATTGCCGGAATGGTTTTGTTACGCTTAAATTGGGCAAGTAATGTGAGTTTGGGGATTTTTGAAAGCACAACACATGCATACATACTCGTATATAATTAAAGAGTTCTTATGTTTGCAGAATGTTTTATGGGTACGTGAATAAATCTCATCGGAGTTTCACTTCGTGATAAGATCTGAATTGAGGAAATCCGTAGATTCTTCTAGATAGTTCTACAAGGTAACCGACATAGCTCTCAGAATTAGCATGTTGAAGTAGCAGAGGGCAGATCCGACAACCGTTGGGAGTAAAGGTTCTCGAATGGCGACCAAGAACCGGGCGACCAAGAACCCAGTGTTGGAAGGCCGATGGACCGACGATATTGTGAAGGTTGGGTGAAGTCGGTGGATGGAAAAGCTCAAGACCGTTCGTCGTGGAACTTTTTGCGGGAGGCCTATATCCAGCAGTGGACTTGTAATAGGCTGATGATTATGATGAATATACTCGTAACGATATAGTATGATCTATAATCTTGCCTTGCCGTGTTTGTTGCCTGATTCTTTTAGGCTTGGTCGCGAGGAACAGGCATAGCTTCACCTAGTTTCTAAGACGTTTCAAAGTGATCCTAGTGATTTTATTGAAATAAATGCCTTTTGACTTTGACTTTGACTTGACTTTGACTTGCTCTCGGTGCGTTAGTAGTAACTATCTAGTATCCTTGAAAGCAATGATAACCTAAACAATCGACGACTTGATAATTATGTGCACAAAAGGAGGTTCTAAGAGGCGCACTCTTTCACCGACGGTCATAATTATGCCTATTGCACCTCAACCTGGTCAGTGACCTAATACAGAATGACCAAAAAAGAATCAGTGACACGACAAGCAAGCAAACGTATAAAAACAACTGACAGATCTTATTAAATTCTCTTAACTAACTGGACTTAATTCGCTGCCCTAAATAACAGGCTACTACTAAATGCATAATAACATCGCTATGAATAATTCAGTTAAGCTCATAAAAGTCAAGGTGCGAAATATAATTTAATTAAGCCCTAGTTTTGTTACGGCGACCTATTAAGAGAGACGTGGTAAAGGTGGACTTCCGTAGGTCGCGTCTGTTAAGGCAGACATAGGTATGGTCGCGTCAGTCGTTCATTATGCGCGACTATCGCGTCGCGTTGGGGAACAAAGGTTCTCGAGTGGCTACCACGAACCGGACGACGCAGTGTTGGAAGGCCCCCCACCCGATGGACCAACGACATTGTTAAGGTTGCGGGAAGTCGGTGGATGGAAAAGGCTCAAGACCGTTCGTCAGGGAACTCTTTGGGGGAGGCCTATGTTCAGCAGTGGACTTCATCAGGCTGATGATGATGATGATGATCTGACCTACGTTGTCCATTTATTTTTTAATTACCCCTTCTGTCACATACTTAGTCCTGACCCCACATTAGAATTCCCTGGGTCGTGAGTATCAGAAACTACGAGTACCATGCTACCACTACACCCAGGCTGGAGCAAATGTTTGCAGATCACGCAAACATTTGTCACGCAGTGGGCACCCGCCCCCGTGCGTCTCAAACGAGCTCAGGCCCTTTACACCCCCGCAGTACCCCTACTACTTTTTAGGAAACGGATTTAATAGATCCCCGCCCATTTCAGAAGAATTAGTCCCAAATGAGTGCTTAAATAAACAATTACGATAATAGTTTGTCCCACGGCCTCCGTATTATTTCTAAGGTACGCAATTTCACCTGATTAGTTTCTGACAATTGTGGAATCTTTTTATTTCACAGCTCACAGTAACATACATTGTTGTTATCGTAACTAAATTAAAAAATTACAAAAATAAAGGTTAAAATTATTTATTATTCAAAATATAGCAAACGAAATAAATATTCGGACGTACACGGTCATACACGGTCATACACGGTCAATTGATCCCAAACTTAAACAAAAATATATAGGTATTTAACACCCAGACACAGAACGGGAATCGAACCCGCGACCGCTAGCGCAGAAGGCAGAGTTACTACCAACTGAGCTATGAGGCCAGAAATAAAATAAAATAATAAATAAATATTCCGGACATATCACACACGGTCAACTGATCCCAAACTAGGCATAGCCTGTACTATGGGTACCAGAGACTGATATACATAATAGATATATATTTAACACCAATAAAGTAGGTAAGTAAACAGGTAAATTTAAATAGGTAGGTAAAATAAGTATGAATATATACGTTACTTAAAAGGCCCACTAGAACACAACACGAAGAGTTTTTTTTTTTTTTTTATACAACAGAGGTTGCAAACTAGCTTACGGCCCACCTGATGGTAAGCGGTTACCGTAGCCTATGAGCGCTTGCAATACCAGAGGCATCACGCACGCGTTGCCGACACCGAACCCCCTTCCCCCTAAAGAGCTCTGGCAACCCTACTCACCACAGGAACACAACACTATTTGAAACAAATAATGTTATTTGGCTGCGATCTTCTGTAAGGCGGAGGTACCCAGGCGGGCTGCTCCAATTCAGAACGAGAAAATCTCGCTGTGCCCTACCTCCTCTCTTCCTCTCTCCCCTTTTCAGGCCCACCATACTTTAACCTGGTCACTGACCTAATACACGACAAGCAAGCAAGCGGCAGTCGAAGAGCGAAACCAACCAAGCTCCTTACCGATATGCCATAGCACCGGCTTGAAACTGAAACTTTCGGATCACTAATGATCAAATAAACAGTTAGAAACGAAACGTTTTGGATCTCTTTAATTTAATCTGTTAAATTCGCTTTAGCAAATTAATAAAGGGCAGGAGGAGGTAGGGTACTAGGAAGAAAAGTTGACTCCAAAGATTCATTTAAACGATTAACTCGTGAACATTTCCTTAAGAACATCTAGCATCTACACTACATGTTAATAAAACACTGTTTTGTACTATCTGTTAATCTATTGCAGTGTATTATATATATATTTAAATATAGTGTATGGTTATATATAGTATAGTTTTTAGTTAAGTTAAACAATCTGTCGCACGCCAACCTCCTGTTTCTACCCAATCAGGCTAGGTAATTTCACTGATTGTGGCTTGTCGCTATGGCAGGACTTATTAGAACAGTCAGTAACCTCATCACTAGACAGCATAGATTCCGCAAAGGCTAATGTAGTGTAATACGAATTCTCAAATGATTCTCTGTTTGTTAATTGATCAGGTATCTCGCTGTCGTTAACAATTTCTTCGATATTGGCTTGAATCGCATTGAACTCGGTAAACAAACTAGTAGCGCCTTTAATTCGTAATTTTAAATCTATACGATCGCGAGAGGAAGAAACAAGATTTTCGATATCTTGTAGTGATTGTACATAATTTGCGAATTTAGTTAGTCTGCCTTTTACAATACCGCGTTTTCTAACAAGCTCGCAAAGCAAATCAGGATTGTCACTGAGAACGTTAGGAGACCTATCGCGAGATTTAGACTTTTCTATACATAGTTTAGCGCTATCAATATTTAACACTAGGGGTGATTTTGCACTTTCGGTAGACATTTTGGTGGTCGATGAAAACAGGAGTACTTACGATTTGAATGCTCGAGTGGTGGGAAAGACACGTCGGAAGTGATAACAACGTTACCAGCCTTTGTCTTGGCTGTATAAACTTCACCGCGATAAACACTGAAATCAATTTAGACACGTATCACAAAGAGAACGGGAGGTGATAGGAAAATGAAAGGATGGTTGGTCCCACCAGAATGCGTATGACGTTCGATGGAATGCCAATCCAATCTCAATTCCAATGTGCGCTTGGCCTCCAAGTAGTCTTGAGTCCAGATATCGTAGATATTGTCCACTTCCAGCTATTTCTTCCAGCAATGAATGGCGGCCACGTTTGCGTATTCCACAAGTTGCTGCTTCGTAGTTATTATTTGGCGACGGAGGACCACATGTACCTGCGTAGCGGTGCTGGTACGGGATTTCGCAGCTTCCTAATTACTGGGTTTCTAAAATTTTGGGTTCTATTGAAATAAAAGATGTGCGTGCGTTCAAATCGACAAGAAAGTGTAATACGTATTCAAAAATTACATAAAATCGAGGAGAGGGGGTTAGGGAACAATAATTCAACCAATAGCAGCTCAGCAGCCTACTATTCCGTCACGACGGACCGCAGTGTTTCGTCGAAATTAAATGTGGTTATAGAGAACAGTCCGCCTTTCCTGATGAGTGTAATCGCGAACACTGGTAGATAATGCCTTGGCATTAAGCCCACCTTTTGTATAATGTTTTTTGTGTGCATTAAAGATTAAATAAATAAGAGGTAGAGCACAGCAAGAATTTCTGGCTCTAAATTGGAATAGTCCGCATGGTGAGGAATGTCCGCCATACCGAAGATCGCAGCCAAATAACATAGTTTCAAATAGTGTTGTGTTCCTGCGGTGAGCAAGGTTGCCAGAACTCTTTAGGGGGGAGGGGTTCAGGGTCGGCAACGCGTGCGTGATGCCTCTGGTATTGCAAGCGTCCATAGCCTACGGTCACCACTTCCCAATAGATGGGCCATAAGTGTTGACGCCATCTAGTCTCCGAGCACGCGTCGACTGTTTAGATATACGAACGCACCCACGCCAGCCTTGGCTAATAAGAAGCCTTTGCCATGACGCGATAATGGCGGCAACAAATGAGGAGAACGCTGGATCACCTACCCTACGATGTGCACCCTACCTAAGACGAAGAAACCACGAGTCACTTTCGCTCGCCCGCCATACTAGCCGCACTCTGTGCTCCTATATATTCTAGATAGCCTAATTTATTGTATTCTATTAACTAAGTGTATCGTTCCTATACTTTAAAACGCGCATTAAAACCCTAGAAAGCTAAAACTACTTTCAATTATTAAGTTTGTTCCCTATCCCGAACAATAAGCTTGTTTGCCAACTCAGTTGGAAAAAATTACTATAGTTAATAATGGCCGTGTCCGCTGAAGAGTAGGCCCCTCCATATCTATCTATCCGTGGATGTCGTAAGATTATTTTAACAACGCGTGCCCAGTTGAGTGAGTATGGGCCAATTCCCCCCACATGATAGGAAGTCCCTCTGGAACTATGTGGGGGAGGCCGATGTTCAGCAGTGGACGTCCTACGCCTGAGATTATGTTTTTTTTTATTTTTTCAATGATTCTCAGAACTGTGTGTTACAATATTACATTAGTTAATAGAGAAGTTAATCATACATTCCCTTCTAGGTGAGAATACAGCATGCTTATTATAAGTAGAAGACTCTCGAATGAAGTTATACAAAAAAAATATTAAAGTACACTTAGTATTTAGTATTCATTTATTACATACATTTTTTGTACATGTCACATTAACAAACAAATTAGAAGTATACATTGTATACAGAGTTGCATGGAATTAATTAATATTATATAATTGGAAACCAAAAATATCTCAAATATTTATAAAAATATGTCATTATTACAAAATAAATTAAAAATGAAAATTAATTAAATCACTACCCTAAGACCGGTGAACTCATCGAACGAGTAAAACGTCTGCTCGACGAGCCAGCGCTTTAACCTGAACCTGAAGATTGTTAGGCTAGGAGCCTCCGTGACCCCTTTAGGGAGACGGTTAAACACCGTGGGACCCATCACATGAGTGAGTTTGTCAGACTTCGCCAACCTGCGCAAAGTCTCCGACAGTTGGCCCACTTAATTAAAAAGAAAATTGAATAATACTAATTTAGTTTCCTAACAAAACTCCATTGTAGGAAGCCTCTTGATGGAAGAGGCAGATGTGTTGTAAATGTCTATGATGAAAAATTATGAGTTATTAATGATGGGATATGAACAGGCTTCGTTCAAGTGGTCGTAATTGGTAAACATAATGTTGATTTCACATGAGTTTATAACACGTTATAAATATATTAAAAAATACCGACATTTTGACTGTATGGGTGATGGTCACGGGCAGGCAAAAATACAAAGAAATTAGTAATCATATTCACTTCCTAGTTTACCTACATAGACTTACTAACATTTTTAAAAACGAAAATTTGTTTGCCTGTATATGTTTGCATTCAGTTCTGTAACGGCTAAACGGATTTTGATGTTAGCTACTATTTATCTTAGTACTACTTTCTACTATAATATTATCTCCTATTAAAGTCCGGTACAAATATTAATAGATTCGAATAGAACCCACACCCCTTGCGTCTCAAACAGTCACTCGCCCGCTGCGCCACCGAGGTCGTCAAAACTTATATTTATGTTTTAATCTCGACCCTATACCCATTTCGGCCCTCAAAATGGTCATAAACAAGAAAACCACCAGTGGCACGTTAAGACAAATTACAAAGAAGTTTATAAAATAAATTCTTACATCTGCAACTTGAACTCTAAGCGAAAACGGCAACTTTATAATTAACGAGATTTCTTTCCGAGATAATTGTTCTCTCGTATTGCTAACAATTTTGATTTATTCGTTTATAAAGCTTAGGGAAATGCTAAAGTTTTATAATAGTATCCCAAAAACTTCCTATCGTACGATTCTATCCTGCGCCTTTCCCCTAAATAGGATTAATAGGGGAATTTTACTTTTTATAGGAATTTTGGTTTTCGTCATATTTGTTGTTCTCCCTTTTTTATAAGTACAGTACTAAAATGTTTGCTGTTTACTCCCATAATACTTTTGCTGTACGCACATAATATTTATGTTACTACCTAGTTCTAATCTGTGTTTTATAATTATTATTTTTACTTTTGGTTGTAATTTCGACATCTTTAATGATTACATTTGTATAATATTTAATTCGCTAAGAGTATTTTTAAGTATTAATTTTAGACAGTAGGCACTTTGGTATATACTGTAAGCTTGCTGTTCTAACTGAAATAAATAATTCTAATTCTAATGTGTTTGTGCGTCGAAATAAATAAATAAAAATTAATTATTTATTTCAGGTAATACAGCAAGCTTACAGTAAAAACCAAAATGGCTACTATCTAAAATTAAAACGTATAAATAATCTTAAAACCGTGTTCATACGACGTGCGATATGTCATCTTGACTGGCCTCATAGCTCAGTTGGTAGTAACTCTGCCTTCTGCGCTAGAGGTCGCGGGTTCGATTCCCGCACTGGACAAACATTTGTATTATACACATATATATATGTATTATATATTATTATATCAATCTCTGGTACCCATAGTACAGGCTATGCCTAGTTTGGGATCAGTTGACAATGTGTGATATGTCCGGAATATTTATTTATTTATTTTATTTGTTTATTTATTATGTATATCAGTCTCTGGTACCCACTGGCCTAGTTTGGGACCAGTTGATCGTGTGTGATATGTCCGGAATATTTATTATTATTATCTAAAATGTGAAATTTGAGGACGTACGCAAGCCCCCATAAAAGTCAAACTCAAAATTGTCTTTATCCAGTAAAGAGAGATATTTGTATGTTAATAACATCACGCAAACGAAGTTACGGGAGTTTCCGCTAGTCCTCGTTCAAATCTTAACATCGATAAAATAAGGAAATTGGCAAAATTATATGAAACTTAATTAATTAGCTCTGATGCCCAAATAATTTACCGAAATTAAACATCAATTTTAAATTAAGCACTTTTCTGGAAAACATTGGTAATTTAAGGAAAGTGGCGGCCTACGCTCTTTATAATATGAGTGGGGGAAGGGGGCACGTAGTGCGGCGCTATACACCAGGCTTATTATAAATATTTGCAAATATTTCATCATCATCATTTCATCCGTAGGACGTCCACTGCTGAAGATAAGCCTCCCCCATAGATTACCAGAAACAATAATTTGGGGGGATTAGCCCATACTCGCCACGCTGCATGCGGGTTGGCGAGCGCAGATAAAGCTCTTGTTGATAGGACCTTGCTGCCCATCCCCTAGCTTTAATTCCCTTAGTCGCCTCTTAAGTACTAATTAAGTAATTCTCGTAAGTACTATGTACTTACCTAACTACTTACTATCTAAAACCTAACCTAACTAGTTTAGTTAGCAGCTAACCTTTTTTTTTTTTTTTTTTTCAACGTGGGAAATCCTCATGGATCCCTCCTTTTGCGGGGGCAAAAGAAAGG
The DNA here is from genome assembly GCA_947579855.1 of Anticlea derivata. Classification (NCBI taxonomy): domain Eukaryota; kingdom Metazoa; phylum Arthropoda; class Insecta; order Lepidoptera; family Geometridae; genus Anticlea; species Anticlea derivata. The sequence goes on from OX388269.1 coordinate 12,303,907, forward strand.
GTATGTCGGACTCTTACCGACAAAAACCACCACGTTGGCCAGCCTCCATGCATGTCAAGGGGCTCCGGGATCTCCAATGGAACGCACCGGTGCCCCTCTCGCATTTTGCCTGTTGTGTGGAGCACAATCCCGGGAATGGCACCCATAGCCACGACCAGAACCCGCGCACAAAGTGCGCGGAGCTCACGGCGGCACTTGCCTGGAGTGCCGCCGCCATCCCGAATCCGCTAACGAGCAGCCGGAACCCCGCTCCGACCACCCACGGACCCGAAAAGTCCCCTGTCACTCGGCAGGGGCTACCGCTCGCCCCCCTCACGGGGCAGGCGGTGCGCAGCTGTCGATACCAACAACCCGCAGCACCGCCACCTTCCCAGAGCGGGATCGGCCTCGCTCCGATCCCACTCAGCAGCCTCCGGACCATACACAAGGTAGCTAGGCGAGTCAATCATGCGGCTACACGATCGAGTCGCTGTTGCCACCTCAATGTTGTCGGGATAGAGAGTTGCGGAGGCGGTGGTCCCACCACCACCCCATCACTCTCGGTGTTACGCCGCATTATTTTTTACAGAGGTTTTCTTCCTCTCCTCCTTCCCAGAGCGGCCTCAGTCCTGACCATACATGCGCACGGTAGCGAGGTGAGTCGACCATGTCGTGTGTAGCCATGATAATGGCTCATGGTCGAGTCCCCCTCGCCACCAACATGTTGCCGGGATTGAGAGTTGCGGGGGAAGTGGTACATAGTAAACTACATAACCACAACCCCATCACTCTCGGTGGTACGCCGCGGGTAATTTTTTAGAGAGGTTTTCTTCCTCGCGGCCCGGGCGGCTAAGCCAAGCCCTCAGTCCACGAGTCACGAGTGACCACGTGGGTTCCGAGCTCCCATCCCTGCTCCATCCACTGCGCCCTTTGCTCAGTCAAAGGGACGCGCGGAGAAGCTAACCCCCCCCCTAAACCCCCCCAGTGTTTGGTCCGCGCCAGTGTGCCGACAACCCCGCTTGGAGGTTGTCGGCACACCGGAACCCCCTATCCGCCACCCGGGGACGCGCCACGTCGGAGTTCACCTCTCCGCCCACTGGAACACCCCAGCAGGTCCGTGGAGTTAGCAGCTAAGCTAACCTAACCTAACCTTTTTTTTTTTTTTTTTTTAACGTGGGGAAATCCTCATGGATCCCTCCTTTTGCGGGGGCAAAAGAAGGGTATGTCGGACTCTTACCGACTAAAACCCTAACCTAAACAGAAACAGAAATATGTAGTGACTAATAAATTTTTTTACAAACCTTTTTTTTTATACAATTGTGGTAGCAAACAAGCATACAGCCCACCTGTTGGTAAGTGGTGACCGTAGCCTATGAGCGCTTGCATCACGCCCGCGTTACCCGAACCCCCGTCCCCCTAAAGGGCTCTGGCAACCTTACTCACCGCAGGAACACAACACTATTTAAAACAAATAATGTTATTTGGCTGCGATCTTCAAGGCGGAGGTACCTCCCTATACAAGCTTCTCCAATTTAGAACGAGAAAATCTAGCTGTGCCCTACCTCCTCAGAACCTTTGACATTATAACCCTTGCGTTAGTAAGAAAGTATAGATAAGAACTATCAAGAATTGCCAGCGATAAGACCTCCTATAGCTATAACTGTAGGCTATCTGATGCTATTATTTTTAGAGACCATTTTCTGCCGGTGGCTTCGTCATGTACCTGCTATTAGGACTATGTCGCAGTAATATGGGTTATAGTTTTTATGAACTATTCACCAGCAAAATCCGTATAGGGCTTCCAGACTTTTTGAAAATAATTTAATTCTTGAGGGTTTGCTAGTTGTCCCGTAAAACTTAAATAAAACGTCATCATCTCTTGAAATTACGACTTGCTGATTTTTTTTTTGTCGACGGTGGTATGGTATCGTAATCCCCGCGACTTCGTTCGGTTGCTGCTATTTTTACATAAACTTTAACCTTAGGGGTTGTGTGTCGGGAATTCCTTTCTGTGCACCCATACCTTACGCTACCCTGCAAATTTCATACTCTTAGGATTGTCAGTCAGTCAGTCATTACCGTAAGAGTTATTATTGATGACTAATGGATGTCATACTTACTTTTGTTTTTTATTCGAAAGTGTAGGTAGCCAGTGTCATCCTCAGTAGGTAAGCAAAACGCAAAGAGGTTGATAACAAAAAAAAGAGGTTGATATTAATCTTGTAAATATTCAGTAATTTGAAGACGGTTTTTAGTTTTTGTAAAAAATATCTTATTATAGATAGAGAGTCCGAGACGAGTCGCTGTAACCCTGCCATACAGGCTCAATAGAGACCTAGTGCGGGGGACAGAGCTCCCTCAGGTACATTAAATTCAATCTCAACTTGTTAGATTAAGATCATATTCTTATGTACCGCAAACATGTCTTTTGATACAATTTTTTTTTTTTTCAAATTTTTAGGTTTGCACATATACGTGACAAACCTATCGGCATATGAAAGAATAATATTAATGCGCACTGAAATTTTTCGAACATAAAAACTTATTGGCACATGAAAAGGTTCGAAACCCACAATCTTCGATCGAAGGCCCCTATCGAACCTCCAACAAGACCACCACGGCTTAAAACTCTCTAAAATCAAAACTCATAAACTCAAAAGTCAACTCATAATTAACTTTAATTAATAAGGACGAACGTATTATATCGTAGACGTAAGGATCATTTTGATTCAAACGTATTTTATATTATATATTATCGCACGCCGTTTGAACACGGCTTAGAAATAAACCATCGCTTAGGATAGAGTTTAGACTTTACTAACTACATAACATAATCGTTAAGCTACGGTAACCACTTGCTTTTGTATTGGTAAACGGTGGCATTCTTAACTTTGACACAGTCCTCTGTTTTGTGCTTAAGATAGGTACACCCCTACCATCAACAATAATCGTCAAAGCCATACTACTCCAAAATGTAACTACTTGGATACATATTGCTGCGGCGTTTCGGAGGTGGGGTCCTATTCTGGAATCGAAAAGTTTGCTGATATTCAATCGATATTGCTTGCCTTTTGCAGAGGATTTCTTTTCACGAGAGGTAGGGCACAGCGAGATTTTCTCGCTCTAAATTGGAGCAGCCCGCCTGTGGAGGTACCTCCGCCTTACAGAAGATCGCAGCCAAACAAGATTATTTGTTTCAAATAGTGTTGTGTTCCTGCGGTGAGTAAGGTTGCCAGAGCTCTTTAGGGGGGGAGGGTTCGGCAGGCAACGCATTAGCAATGCTCCAGGTGTTGCTGATGTCAATAGGCGACGGTAACCACTTACCATCAGGGGTCGTAAGCCTGTTTGCCTCCGTAAAAAAAAAAAAAAAAAAATGAATCTATTTTCTAATACTTTGAGGCGTCTCTTTGTTCTGCGACGCACTTTTGTCCCTTCAGTAATGGTCATTGGTCGTCCTCAGGCGTCATTCCTCAACGTGGTTATTGAACTGATACAGCATGATCAAGACAGAACCAGTGACTGACCCGACAAGCAAGCATGCTCGTTCTTGATTTGTTTTTAATCGTTTTTCCCGGTACATTGCCAAGTATTGCTTGCTTGCTTGTCGTGTCACTGGTTCTTTCTTGATCATCCTGTATTCGCTCAGTGACCCGGTTGAGGTATAGTGGCCCTAAAAAGGGCCTATAACCGTCTGTGAAAGAATCAGTGTAGTGAAAGGATTCAAGTATTGAAAACATGGATATTAGGAGAGCCTGTTTTAGATAGAATCATATTGAAATATATAGAGTTCTACACCCAGAATGGCATATAGGCTTTTATTATGGTACCACGCGAGAATAGGCCCCTTTCCCTCCCAACTAAGCGATCAGAATCCCACCCACTGCATTACCCAAATGCTTATTATTATGTAACGTTACTGCCGGCATTGCTACAGATTCACTTCATTCCATCCAACTGTATAGATTTATTAAAACTTTTGTGATTATTATTAGTTATTTATCACGTTTCTTCCTTATATTTTCAGGGCGTGTAGATTGTGTTGCAACAATCAATTTCTGTTTTACTTAGGCTCGTATTCAGAGACACGACTCAAACTTAGATTTAATCACAGATCAGCTGAACTCTACTTAAGTATTGAATCTCTTCTCAAACATAGCTTTTATTCAAGAACGGTACTTAAACTACCTACTCTCAGCTGAATCGAGTCTCAGATCTGTACTCAAATGTTCTCGTTTACATTTTGATTTATTTATAATTTTACGCAGAACGTCAAACAGCCAGGATGGAAATAGAACAGAACTATAAAGTGAAGTATAAATATGCATCAAAGTACGTGTAACGGAACGAAAATGTAATTTGATTAATGTCTAATCAAATCTAAACTCAAGTACCGATTTCTTCTGATTGACGTTTCAGAATAAGCATTTACTCAGGTGAACTGTGATAATTGAAGCTATACTTAAATACTGTTCAAGAATTAGAATCTCGACTCAAATCGAGATTTAAGTACAGATCAACGCTTGAGTCTTGTCTCTGAATACGAGCCATAAAGTCCTATAGTAACCAAGTTTTTAGCTCAAAACCCGTAAATAAGTCTCAATAACTAATATACAGATCGCATTTTGCATTGCAAATTGGAATATTACTTAGTGAAATATTATTAGGACATTATTTTCATATATGTTTCTATAATTTTGTCAATTCCAAAACCTTATTTTTTTATTACGCGAATAAATCAATTTTGTACGAAATCATAGTAATATCCCTTTAAAAAATTAAGATATGTTGGTACACGTAAGTACTCACAATTTTAAGCCTAGGTATTCTCTCAAGATGTAACTGATTTATTTTCTTTCAGAGGAAGATTTATTAGGTTTTGTTAAGCTTTGATATCATAAAAATCGGACAACGTGATACAGCGGCCGTATTTGCACTAAAGCCCTTACTAACTACAGACTAAAGACACTAAAGACTTACGTACGCGTACGAACGTACTTTCTCTACACCGTCCCTCAATTTTTTGTACAAAAATTGCATAAAAGAAATGCTTGCTTGTCATGTCCCCGATTCTTTCTTGGTCATCCTGTATTCGGTCAGTGGGCAGGTTGCGGTATGGTGGCCCTGAAGAGGGCCTATGCCCGTGAAAAAATCAGTGTAGTGAAAGGATAAAAGTGCGCATCTTAGAGGTTCCTTTCGTGCACATGTCACATGCCTTAAAATTTTAGGACATACCGGTTTTGTCATGATGTTTTCTTTCACTGATTAAGAACCAAATTCATTGTTGTTTGCGTCTCATTTGATCTCCTCTGCGTCCATCTCCGCTTTAGTGGTACCAGTGGTGCAATTGCCTAAGCGTAATGGCAATGATGTTCGTAACTTTGAGGGTAATTTTAACAATCTTAACAACATTCAAAACGTTCCAAACTTGACAAGAGAAAACTTCAAGACCTTAGCTTCTTCCTTTTCATGTTTGAAAAACTTCAGATGTCGCTATAATTGATAAAATCATCCTTAAAATTGCGATCTTCATTACCATTTCGCTTACGCAATAGCCTGGCGGGTCTTACGACTATGTAACTAGTAGGGTATTACGACCGTCATTTTAAATAACGGTAGCAGCTTCTTTTGAGCACCCAGCCTCAGAATACAGCGTGTATTTTTAACAATGGTTTATGTTATTGAATATGCACCGTCATATAACGGCAGCAGTTTCTTATGAACACCCAGCCTCAGAATACAGCGTGTATTTTCAACAACAGTTTATGTTGTTGAATATGCACCGTCATATAACGGCAGCAGTTTCTTATGAACACCCAGCCTCAGAATACAGCGTGTATTTTCAACAACAGTTTATGTTGTTGAATATGCACCGTCATATAACGGCAGCAGTTTCTTATGAACACCCAGCCTCAGAATACAGCGTGTATTTTCAACAATGGTATATGTTACTGAATATGCAAATCACGGATTTACCTATTTCGTTCTTGTACTGGCTCAATGAATTTGTTTGTAAGGATTCTATGAAGCGGTGGCTTCTTTCGTACTCATAGGTAGGAGTATAGCTGCGTATACCTAGCTATACTAAATCTATAGCTGGAGATCTTTGACTGGCCTCATAGCTCAGTGGCAGTAACTCTGCCTTCTGCGCTAGAGGTCGCGGGTTCGATTCCCGCACTGGACAAACATTTGTGACTAACACAGATGTTTGTCGTATCTGGGTGTTAAATATATACATATCTATTATGTATATCAGTCTCTGGTACATTGGAGTACAGGCTATGCCTAGTTTGGGATCAGTTGACCGTGTGTGATATGTCCGGAATATTTATTTATTTATCTATAATACAATAATAATATACATACCTGTTACTAAACCTTTAGCCGTGTGATAACAAAAATAGCTATTTTGTTTTTATATACAACAGTGGTGGCAAACAATCTTACGGCCCACCTGATGGTAAGCGGTTACCGTGGCCTATGAGCGCTTGCAATACCAGAGGCATCACGCACGCGTTGCCGACCCCGAACCCCCTTCCCCCCTAAAGAGCTCTGGCAACTTTAGGCAGGAACACAACACTATTTGAAACAAATAATGTTATTTGGCTGCGATCTTCTGTAAGGCGGAGGTACCTCCCAGGCAGGCTGCTCCAATTCAGAACGAGAAAATCTCGCTGTGCCCTACCTCCTCCTAGCTTTATCTGCGCTCGCCAACCCGCATACCCAGAGTGGCGAGTATGGGCAAATCCCCCCGAATGATTGCTTGGGTGCAGGCTGTCGGTCGCGCTGGAAATCTATGGGGGAGGCCTGTGTTCAGCAGTGGAAGTCCTACAGCTGAAATGACGATGATGATGATTTTGGAACGGACGGGTATTTCAGCACTTTTTCAGAATTCTTTGTCACTGGACGCCTTTTGTTTCATGGCTAAGTACATCTACCTAATCTTGTCTTACCTCAGATAATGTTCAAAGCTAACTCGTTAAGTTAATATTGAACTCGTAATTTGCGACCCTTTTATTCCAACGTGAAAGTGACAACTAATCAATCAAATTATACGTAATTTGTTCCGAAAGCAGGGCAGTAAGTTCCACAGGGTGTAAAGAACAGTTGGTTCAATGATGCTTGCTTGTTGCATCATAGATTATTTATTGGTCCTATTGACTATTACTTGGTGGAGATCCTACAGGACGGGTAGAGTAAGGTGCAGAGTTGTGTATAATATTTACATTAGGTACATAGTTAATTACAGAAAATTGTAGATTTAGCAAACACGATAAAGCACACGACCAGAGTAAAAGTAAAAGTAGTCTGACAGACCGTCGTCCGTCCGAATCAACAATTCGTTCCATTGTTCGTCGCTATGCCAACTGAGAGGTATTTGAATTTGGCGGCGACGGAGTGATAGTGGCGGCGTAGCTCGCCACAGTCCTGTATTAGGTCAGTGACCATGTTGATGTATGGTGGCCCTAAAAAGGGCCTATGACCGTCCGTGAAAGAATCGGTGTAGTGAAAGGATTAAAGTGCACCTCTTAGAGGCTACTTTCGTGCACATTTCACATCTCTTCGAGTTTTTAGGTTCTAGGTAATGCCGATTATCTCACGTTCTTTACCTTCACCACTCCACCATTGATAAAATTATGCCTCGTAGCAACTTGTTCCAAGTACAATTAAAAATGATCGATTTAGTTTGAAACTGGGCTACAAATCAAAGTTGACTGTACATTATACTTATTCACGTATGTCTCAAGCCGTGTTGCGACGTGCGAAATGTCATCAAAAATATATTGATTTCAAAATTATCCGCACGTCTACTTATTGAAGCCTGTTGATATATAGCTCAACGATATCGCAAGCCTAGAAGAAAACTGACTTTAGTCTGTTTCTTAAGGAATATTTGGAAACGAATGTCATTTGAACAAGGCTGCAGGGTGATGCACGTAATGCAATACCAGATAAAACACATCCTAGGTAATATTATAGCTGTGTTAATCAGTGGCAGTTTATCATCAAATGGGGCCATCTGCTAGTCTGTTACTTTACCTATAGCTATACAAAAACTATTTTTCTATGAAGTGATCCAGGTGTTCTATGCAGGCTGGCATTCCGTTTCTAAAACGCGTCTGAAGGCACTGTGAAGGCTTAATCACATTACTGAGTGGTGTGGGGCTTGGTGGTTATAACAACGATTAAGTGCCTTGTCATATCTTCTCGTCGGAAAGTGAAGACGTACGACAAAAGTGTACAATCAGTGCGTGTTGCCAGTGATGACATAATTATGGCACTGGCTCATACACAAGCTCAAAGTCAGGCTATGAAGATAGCTATGCTAGGAGTAACACTACGTGTGTTTAAGATCTGAAATGAGGAAGTCCGTAGAATAACTAAGGTCACCGACGTAAGTCTCAGAATTAATCAGAAGACGTACTGCACTCCACAGCACAATGAACGCCCAATTGCCAAAAGTCAAGTTTATTTTCAATAAAATCACTAGGAACACTTTGAATTTGAAATTTCTTAGAAGCTTGGTGAAGCCTGTTCCTCGCGACCAAGCCTAGAAGAATCAGGCAACAAACACGGCGCGCGTGAGACACATTTTTTCGATGATCCTTTTTCACAAAAAACACGCTCCGTCTGTCACTATTAGGTACCTACTAATAGAATTCTTCGCTAATCGGTCTCAGTTAGGCCAAGCCTTTCGTAACAAGTTCTGTTATGTGTTCTGAGTGAAATATATTATGTTTTGTGTTTGTGTCTTTGCTAAGACGCTTTTAACGTAACCAGTCGGGATTTGCGGATTCCCAAACAATTACGTCAAACTAGAAATGTAAGGGAATAAAGCTAGGGGATGGGCAGCAGCGTTCCCTATTAAACAAAAATAGCGTTCCTTATTAATCAACATTACGAGATTTATGGCTATTTTAATTGAAAAGTTACTTTAATTAATGTGCAAAAATCAGTTCCTAGTTTTCTGAGAAAAAAAAATAGTAATATTAATATAAATATTTGAGAAATTGTTGGAAACATTAAAATAAAATAAATAAATATTCCGGACATATTCACACGATCAACTGATCCCAAACTAGGCATAGCCTGTACTACGGGTACCAGAGACTGATATACATAATAGATATACATATATTTAACACCCAGACACAGAACAAACATCTGTGTTAGTCACAAATGTTTGTCCAGTGCGGGAATCGAACCCGCGACCTCTAGCGCAGAAGGCAGAGTTACTACCAACTGAGCTATGAGGCCAGTCAAAAAAATTTAAAAAGATAGACTGTGGAAAGTTACTATGCCTATGTAATAATTTAACAATAATTAAAATAAATGTTACACAAACCGTGTTCTAAGCTTTAAGCCGTGTTCAAACAGCAAGTTGATATGTCATTATTATAAAATTTATTTCAAAATGATCCTTACCACTACTGAACAAAGTCAATTTTGAGTTTGACATTTGGGGGTGTGCGATATAGCTCAACAATATCGCAAGTTCCTAAAAGTCAAATTTAAAATTAGGTAAATTCAGAAGACTTAATGATCATTTTAAAATATTTTTTAGATGATATATGCACGCCGTTTGAACACGGCTTGACTGCGGTTTAATAAAATCCTCAAGTAACCATTTTTATAAAACCAAAGCTACGTTCACCGATCAGTAAAATCACAAATCAAAATGACTCAAACATTCGAAGGCTCGACTTAACGCCAATTTACATTACTTCACAGGCTCAAATTGACATTCTAAATTACACAGCCTGCCTTTTCATTTCCCTAAAAATATCGTGAAAAACTCAGTTAAAATGCTATCTATCGCAGGAAATGAAAGTGAGGCCTGTCGAAGTATCGGGGCGTTCGCCATGCTCCATTTAATTCTGGTAAATCTAAGCGTTTGTCTGTCGTCAGGTGAATTTGTTATGTTTCGCTTTTCGTCACGCGTCATTAGAAATATGGAATTGTAGGTTCCATTTACGCCACCGCAGCGGTACGAGAACGTGAGTAAAGCAGGAGTGACTACAATTTGAAACTTATGCTATTGCAACGTGATTCGGAGGAGGTAGGGCACAGCGAGATTTTCTCGCTCTAAACTGGAGCAGCCCGCCTGGGGAGGTAGCTCCGCCTTACAGAAGATCGCAGCCAAATAACATTATTTGTTTCAAATAGTGTTATGTTCCTGCGGTGAGTAAGGTTGCCCGAGCTCTTTAGGGGGAGGAGGGGTTCGGCAGGCAACGCATTAGCAATGCTCCAGGTGTTGCTAATGTCAATAGGCGACCGTAACCACTTACCATCAGGAGGGCCGTAAGCCTGTTTGCCTCCGAATAACATAAAAAAAGAAAAAAAAAAAAGACATGTATCTATACAATCCTGAAAGTAAGTTATTCTATCAACAAAAAGAAAGAATACAATATATTAATAAAACATCAGTATGTGCACGAAAGGAGCCTCTAACATCATCATCATCATCATCAGCCTGTAGAAGTCCACTGCTAGGCATAGGCCTCCCCTAAATAGTTCCACGACGAACGGTCTTGAGCCTTTAATCCTTTCACTACACTGATTCTTTCATCGACGGTCATACGCCCTTTTCAGGGCCACCATACCTCAACCTGGTCGCTGACTACCACAGGAGGACCAAAATAGTATCAGTGACACGACGAAAAGAAGAATATTTGCGCTGTTTTTTTTTTACAATAAAAACTTTATTTACAGAAAGAAATTTAAAACTAATAAAAGTTAATATTTACAAAATACACAAGAATCAGTTGAGCCATCTAAAGACCGTTACAAACGATCTATAGATAGCTCAACTGATCCAGATCACTACAAGTCGGAAGCGTCCCCAAGACGCTGGCGGAATTGCTGTTTTAAGAATTTTTATCATCTTTTTAACTATATATCGTTCGATATCAATACTGCTATCTAAAACCTTATTAATTCATTGAGTTTGAACTGATTTGCCCCCAAAACAGCTGATTTATGCAGTGTTTAGTAAACAATGACAAATTTCCAAAAATCGTAGAACAAACTTTATATATGTTTAGCTTTAGCATACATATTATGAATAACCTTGTATAGTATATCATCATTTCAGCCGTACAACGTCCACTGCTGAACGTGGTCTCCCCCACAGATAGAGCAAATTCCTCATCATTTGCCCATACTCAGCACGCTGGGCATGCGGGTTGGTGAGCGCAGTTAGAGCTATCGTTGTTAGCATGAGGGACGCTGCTACCCATCCCCTAGCTTTTTTCCCTTAGTCGCCTCTCACGACATCCGCGGATAGGTAGATATGGAGGGGCCTATTCTTCAGCCGGGGCCACCACGGCCAGTATTGTATAGTATACAAGTACTTTTTATTACATCGTGCTCGCTTTATAGGTTCGTACAGCTAAGTTAGCATGTAGAATACAATACAATAGAAAAACGTTTATTTTGTTACCAATACAATCAGACTTAACATAAATAAATAAATAAATATTCCGGACATATCACACACGGTCAACTGATCCCAAACTAGGCATAGCCTGTACTATGGGCACCAGAGACTGATATACATAATAGATATATATTTAACTCTGCCTTCTGCGCTAGAGGTCGCGGGTTCGATCCCCGCACTGGACAAACATTTGTGTGATGAACACAGATGTTTGTTCTGTGTCTGGGTGTTAAATATATATCTATTATGTATATCAGTCTCTGGTACCCATAGTACAGGCTATGCCTAGTTTGGGAACAGTAGACCGTGTGAATATGTCCGGAATATTTATATTTATATTTAATTTATTTATTATTATTTTATTTAACACCCAGGCACAGAACAAACATCTGTGTTCATCACACAAATGTTTGTCCAGAGCGGGAATCGAACCCGCGACCTCTAGCGCAGAAGGCAGAGTTACTACCAACTGACCTATGAGGCCAGTCAAAACATAACACAATACAAAAAAAATGCAATTCAATATCATGGTAACAAAAATGGCCACCACTCAGCATGTGCAAGGGCAGAGCAGATCATACCAAAGCGCTGGTCTTCCGTGAGAGCACTTGGATATGAGCGTGCAGTACTACTGCGATCATCATCAACAACCTGTAGAAGTCTACTGCTGGACATAGGCCTCCCCCAAAGAGTTCCACGACGAACGGTCTTGAGCCCTTTCCATCCACCGACTTCCCGCAACCTTTACAATGTCATCGGTCCATCGGGTGGGGGGCCTTCCAACACTGCGTCGCCCGGTTCGTGGTCGCCATTCGAGAACCTTTACTCCCCAACGGTTATCGGTTCTGCGAGCTATATGGCCACTACTGCGATAGTGTCCTAAAATGATTAACATACTATACACACTATACACAAGTATGGGCCGCTGACGTTCCCGCTTCGCCGTCGCTTTGGTCGCGACCGCGCCCATCTGTAGATACCGAAGTTACAATTTATGCCGCAATCTAAAAAACCCAACATAAAATAAAACCGCCTCAGATTCAGCCTCAGTGCCGGGCTCACATCAATCGGTAGGTACTCGTATCTCGAAGTGAAATACTTACTCCATTCTGTTTTCGATCGAGGCGCCGCGATGCGACAGCTATGTAGAGCTTATCGTGAGTCTGAGTTGTGCTTGAGTGCTTTAAAGCGCTTTCAAACTAGCGTTTTTAGGGTTCCGTACCTCATTTGAAAAAAAACGGAACCCTCAAAGGATCACTTTGTTTTCCGTCTGTTTGTATGTCTGTCAAGACCTTTTTTTCTCAGAATTGGCTAAGGTTATCAACTTGAAATTTATACCAACTTTAAGGGTGGATTTATAGAGTCGTAAAAAATCATGTTTCTAGCTCAATGCATTAAAAATATACGCATGTCTCATTTTTGTATGGAAATGGCAAAAATTCAAAACCTCTAGGGTACTTTCAGTTACCTCACAATTCTGAAATTTGGAATACTAAGAACTTTTAATTTGTTACATAAATAAAGGCTACAATAAAAAAATTATGAATTTTGATGTTTCTACCTCACAAACTTTCGCATTTATAATATTAGTAGGATAGGATAGTAGGATGCATTGCATAACCGAGGTAGATGATCTGTTAGGAATGACTGGCTACGTCGCGAGTGCTTTGCATGAGTACGATAGCACTACGTTTTCATTTGAAAGATATTTCCATCACACAATAGAAGACCAGCTATCGGACACAAAGCCACTCAAATTGCTACGTCCGTGACTTACGACAAAATGCCATGAAATTTCATCTATGGCACAGAAGAAGTTCGTTACAATCAGTAGAATCACTGGGATATCAGACGGGTCCCTTGGGAGAACTTTCACTAGAGCTCATTTTTATTTCACATCAAGTCTTTCTGTCGTGTGCGCATTGGAATTTAATGTGACAGTTATTTTAAACGATTTTAAGTAAACACAATAATGAGAGTAATGAGCTCCAAATACATTATTGAAATAATATACCAAAAATTTTCGACTCAGACGTCACTCGAACCTGCGATCTTCCCTTAGATACAGAGATACGCTAGCCAACTATGCCACTGGGTCGGGTAAGAGTCCTGTTGAAAATGTTTTGATCAATTTTTTCTTCATCAACTTTCAATCTCTGTTTCGGAGGATGGAGAATATTGATGCCATTGACTTTGTCATGGTTGGCATAGCTTCTCTACATTTGATTAGTTGTAGGTTATGTTAGGTTATCTGGAAGAAAGCTCTGCTTACGATTACACCATCGATTGTAGGACTAAAGTGTAAATGTGTGTTCTGAGAGGAGGAAAGGCACAGCGAGATTTTCTCGTTCTGAATTGGAGCAGCCCGCCTGGGGAGGTACCTCCGCCTTACAGAAGATCGCAGCCAAATAACATTATTTGTTTTCAAATAGTGTTGTGTTCCTGCGATGAGTAAGGTTGCAAGCGCTCATAGGCTACGGTAACCGCTTACCAACAGGTGGGCCGTATGCCGGTTTGCCACCTAAGTAGTATAAAAAAAAAAAAAAAATATTATATCTATGTACATGTCTTATATTGTGTCCTCAAAGCGTCGCGTCGGTTCAAAGCGTTAAGGATCGATCCTAACGCGTTGTTGATACAGTTATGTACATACTCTGCTTTACGATGCTGCACTTATACTGTGCGTCGAATTTCCGCGTCTATTCTCAAAGGTTATTTGATGAAAAGAGCCGATAGGGCCGCTTTGTCTTTCGTATCTGTGGAACAAACGAGAGATAACGACCCGGACAAAATATAGAGAGCGTTTTGCAATGTTTTTTTTTTTAATTCTAGGACTTAGATCAAATCATTATCGTCCACAAGCGAAGCGAGTTTTTGGTAATCTAATCGTATCAACTGAATTAATATTAAAATTAGACATTTTTTACAACTAAAAACTGACTTCAATTTCCTGTATATTTACAAGATTAATATCAACCTCTTTTTTTGTTATCAACCTTTATGCGTTTTGCTTTCCAACTGAGGATGACACTGGCCAACTACACTTTCGAATAAAAAACAAAAGTAAGTATGACATCCAATCATCATCAATAACAACTCTTACGGCACTGACTGACTGACTGACAATCAAACGTAGTGGTTTTATTCTCTTTAAAAATCAACGCAGAGCCTAACCAAAATCCCATGAGTATGAAATTTGCAGGGTAGCTTCCTGTTGTAACGTATGGGTGCACAGAAAGGAATTCCCGACACACAAGGTTAAAGATAATGAAAAATAGCAGCAACCGAGCGAAGTCGCGGGGATAACCATACCATAACACCGTCGACAAAAAAAAATATCGGCAAATCGTGATTTCAAGAGAGGATGATTTTTTTTTAAGTTTTACGGGACAAGTAGCAATCCCTCAGAAATCTAATTAATATGGGACCACCCCGGGATCATACTTTATACACCAACGCAAGAATTATCAAAATCGGTTTAGTATTGGGGGAGATATCGAGTAACATACACACAAAAAAAAATACAGCCGACTTGATAGCCTCCTCCTTTTTGAAGTCGGTTAAAAATGACAACCAACAAAACATACATTTTATTCCTGACCCCACACTATAGTGTCGTATCTACGAGTACTATGGTACCACAACACCCGGACCTGGAACAAATATTTGCAGATCATGCCAACATTTATACCGCAGTAGGGATCGAACCCGCACCTCTTGCGTCTCAGAACTGCACTCGGCACTCGGCCGCTGCGCCACCGAAGTCGTCACACGCTACGCAAGCCACGTAATTTGTTTTCTGCCGCCTTTTTCTGAGAATTATGTATGTCCTAACTGTTGTGTTATTTTTAGTCACCTCTAGAAGGTCGTGACGTTACTGCTATGGTCTCCGCTGAAAACCAGCGCTGGGTGCACACATCAGTGTGTATCCAGCACAATGCTGAGTGGAGGCCATGTTTTCCAAGAGCTCTGCTGCGCACGATATCTTCTATTATTTAGCATTTAATTTCTTTTATTTTATTTTATTTTATGTGTAGTAGTTCTTAAGGAAAATAAAAATCTTTCTTTCTTTCTTTCTTTCTTTCTATCACCAGGGTGTTTTTGATTAATTGACGATCATAAAACATCTAGGGTATTGTTCTTATTTATAGATTTCTTATACTTGATGTTTTCATCTTTGATATTGTTTGATGTTGCTTGCTTGTCGTGTCACTAATTATTTCTCATCATGACTGTATTAGGTCAGTGACCCTGAGGTATGGTGGCCCTGAACAGGACCTATGACCGTCGGTGAAAGAATCTTTTTTTTATTTTTATTAATAATGGCTAAGCGTTTGACCACAAATATTTTAGGTTATCTACCTAAACAATAACTTGCCTACCTATGCAAAAATATCATAAAGTTGTTAGACAAGTTATGAAATCAGATAACCTACCTAAACGTTGGTGATTAATTGTCCTTATACCTAGGTACCTACGAAAGGCTACCTACGTAAATTAGTGGGTATTATAATATGAAACTGCATTGGTAGGTAAGTTGTTAGTCTGTTACATTAAGTTGCTTGAACATAACAATAAGCTAGCATGTATGTAGTTGCTAGCAACATATAAAGCTTGTATGTTAGTGGTTTATAAGATTTTCTGGATAAAGTTATTTGATTTGATTTGATATAACTAGAATAAGTGTAGTGAAAGGATTAGAGCGCCTCTTAGAGGCTCCTCTAGTTTGAAAGAAAGAAAAATAAAGAAAGAAAGATTTTTATTTCCCTTAAAAACTACTACACATAAAATAAAATAAAAGAAATGAAATGCTAAATGATAAAAATATTGTGTGCAGCAGAGCTCTTGGAAAACATGGTCTTCGCTCAGCATTGTGCTGGATTCACACTGATGTGTGCACCCAGCGCTGGTTTTCAGCGGAGACCATAGTAGTTAGATATTAAAAATGTTGCTAATGTTTTATTACAATTGAACAACATAACTAACAGACAAAGGCAATATTATCCAGTCATCGAGCATGTCACGGCATTGTGACGAGATAATGTACCTATTATCATAGCAAACATAGGACTTTGTCGTACTGATAAATTCATGATTGGCTAATAATAGGCTGCGCCTACATTGGCAAATGCGCTGATAAAGCTAACTAGCCTAGCTAACTTGATAATCTTAGCTTATTTTTTTTTAAATCTATTATATAAAGGAGTATTACACTCACTGATTGACTCATCATGAAAGCTCGGAAACTACTGGGCCGATGAGTCTGAAATTTGGCACAGGCACTCATTATAGGGTGTAGGCGCGCACTAAGAAAGGGTTTTGCAAAATTCAACTCCTAAAGGGGTGAAATAGGGTTTGAAAGTTTGTATGTAAGTCAGTAAGATATTGCGTTACCAACATTCCGACTGTCAAAGTCACTTTTCAATTACCGACAAAAAATGACCCATGTTATTAGACCAACTTTACTTTTCACTGCCTTTGAACGCTGTTCTAAGGTGGTAAGGATTAAATTACTTTGAAAGCTTTTCGTGATAAGTTGGTCACAGAGAGGCTTTGTATATTGCATATGGTATATGTTTTCCCATAGCTATTTGTATTGCAATGGCAGAAAATCCATTTTAGGCTGAATAAGTACTTGGAAGCTCCTTGAAAGCTCCGCTTTTCATTTAAGAACTTGAAGTTTTTTAATTTCCCATAATTTTGTAAACCATTTGTGGATTCTGTTGTTGCAATTTCCTAAACTTGACGGCTAACCCTGGTATTTTAAGTTGTCACTCAATTTTTAGTTTTTTCACATCAAATTTTACAGCATCTGCAATAAAAGTAATGTCTACTCGATGTTGATAGAAAACAGACGTTATTGTTGTCTTTCAAAATTAAACTTCCACAACAAATCTAAATTTAATTGAGTGAAACTAAACCAGGGCCGTTGTGGCCCCGGCTGAAGAATAGGCCCCCATATCTAGCTATCCGCGGAAGTCGTAAGAGGTGACTAAGGGGAAAAAGCTAGGGGATGGGCAGCAGCGTCCCTCATTTTAACAACGATAGCTCTAACTGCGCTCGCCAACCCGCATGCCCCGCGTGCTGAGTATGGGCAAATCCCCCCACATGATAAGGAATTTGCTCTGTCTGTGGGTGAGGCCATGTTCAACAGTGGACGTAGAACGGCTGAAATTTATTTATTTATTTATTTAGAATACTAAGGTATTTTTTTTATCCCTAAGGCGATGCCATATGTTATTAGTAGGTACATTATAATAAATAGGTAGAATTAAATAGGTACTAATCGAAACATTTCGTTTCTATCACTATCTGTGCAAGTTGTAGGAGTTTCGGTAGGTGATTGAAAAAAATATCCACGCTGTTCGCAGACAAGATATTGAGCAGATAGACAGCGAGTGACATGGGGGCAAACTTAAGTAGGTTGGTCCTACAGTGCAGCACTTCCAGCATGGCTGGGCGGCGGCGCGCGCCCAAGTAGTCGTTGGGGTTAGATTATCAGGGCTTATCTTTACTCACCGTGATTGGAATTTTGAGGGAAATTTATTTATTGATTTATTTCGGAATAAACAAACAGTTTCAATAATTTAGGTTTTAATAATAGAGTAAGTAGGTACAGGTATTAGAAATATAAAAAAAATCCAATTTGACTGTATTGACAATCCAATAGTACAGTGATTTATATATTTTTTTTAATATTAAATCAAAATCAACCACTATCTATCTAATCAATGAAAATTTATTTTTATTAAAATAAAATACCTATAGCTTTCTATAAATGAAGAATTTTGAGAATCGTTTCAGTAGTTGCAGAAATTACGCCTGCAAAAATTATCATTCTTGGTCCCCACCAAGAATGATAATTTTTGGCTGCAAAACCATCCCCATTTAGTTCATTGTTCACCTTAAGTTATTTTCTTTTCTTAGTTTTTACCTTCTCTATTTTACTTTATATAATAAATAAATAAATAATAATAAATAAGCCTCTTTATTTCCTTACTAGCTACTTACATATTTAAATCAAGTAGATTTGTTGAAAAAGTTTAGTGTTTGCATATGTCTGTATGTAAGTATGTGTATGTACATCTAAAATTTAAAAGTAAATTATGTTAAACTTTATTTATATGCTAAATTTATTCTTGGTTAGGAACCTCTCTTTGGGTATGGGCTTCCTCTTTTACTTTATATATCTATTATTAACATTGTTTTGTTGCAAATAAATAATTATTCTATTCTTTTCTATGGTGGGTGTGGGCAGAGCTTCAATAAGATTAGAGAAAATCTAACGAGTATTTTGTTGTGTCGTTGTACCTAGGTAAGAGCTCGTCGATATGCACTCGCGAGAGGTTCAATAACTTTATAAAATGTTTGCTTGAAGGGTATGTTTACATTGACAAAATGTTTATCTTTTCGCAGTGACTATCGTCGATTTCGATTACTTCCAGACCAAAGTATTTTTTTAACACTCTATAGTTTTATGTCGCAGTAAAATATTATGATGAAATAGTTTTTATCGTGTTTTTGATTGTTACTCAATACAAGACGATTCATTATGTATACTATTCCGAAAGCGAATTATCCTACATTAACCTTGGGCTACATAGCAAACGAAAAAATAGTTTAAAAAACAACCTATAGTTTAATAAAGCACAAAATGGGCTCAATTTTTATCGTAGGAAATAATGTGCTGAAAAGCAATATTCAAAAATACCAACGAGTACATTATACAAGCGGAATACTTTGCATTGCGTACGCCAAAGTACCTTTTTGTACTCGCAGTGCATACCGCAACTACAAATTTTTCAGGGAACGCGCTTCCAAAATATTTTGTTAGACATTATAGGGTGGTGCGATGATCATCGAAAGCTTCAAACTGCATGCGGTAAGTCCTTGATATTAGGTACACCCAACAGTCACATACATAGTCCTGAGATTCCCTGTATCGTGGGTATCAGAAACTAGCCATGAGAGTACCATGGTACCACAACACCCAGACCCGGTACAAATATTTTCAGATCATGAAAACACTTGTCCTGCAGCGGGAATCGAACCATTGCGTCCCTGGGAGGTATGAAAGTCATGTAACGAGAAGGTATGAATGTGGATGGATATTAGACTAGAGGAAGGCCGAAGAAAAGATGGATAGATTGTATTAAGATGACATGAGAAAGAAAGAACTGAGTGAGTGAGATGAAGGAAGAGAGTGGAAGAAGAAAACATGCTGTCGGCACAGCCACATAATGTGGGACAAAGGCAGGAAGAAGAAGAAGAACCGTACGCCGTTTGAACACGGCTTAATGGTTTTCGATATGTCACCTAAACGATCAGACTTAGATGTACAAAATGCACAAAATAAATAGTTATTTTATGTTGCTCGTCTCCCAGCACTATTTCAACTTCACAACAATTTCAATTAAAACTGATATTTACTGCTTGAACAAGCAGAGAACACAGGACAATGGATTATACAAACTTTTAGCATGTCGCAAGTGTACATTGAACAATGGCTGTGGTTTTGAAACACTGCAGCTAACAACGCTCGAAATACATACATACATAATATGTATGTATGCAGTTACCAACGCTCGAAATGACGCAGCGCTTTCGAACCTCGATAGGTATGAACAGTTTCAGATCAATCAGACAATTAGCTGAACTAAATTAAAATTTCCTTATAAATAACACCCAATAGTCACATACATTGACCTCACACTAGGATTCCCTGTGTCGTGAGTATCAAAGTCAAAATCAAAAGGCTTTTATTTCAAGAAAATCACTAGGATCACTTTGAAACGTCTTAGAAACTAGGTGAAGCTATGCCTGTTCCTCGTGACCAAGCCTAGAAGAATCAGGCAACAAAAACGGCGCGCGTGCCTATCATTTTTTTCGATGATCCTTTTTCACAAAATGGAATTTAAAGCTTCAGTGTGGTGCCGATCGAACTAGGTGAGGCTCAAAACTACGGCTCAAACGAAGCTAGAAACTACGCGTACCGGTTAGCTGTATGTATGTGACCGTTGGGTGTTATTTATATTCATATTCATTTATTGCCAACATGTACATGGATACAGCTTAGGTGTAAGGGTAGCTTAAGTAAGTACATGTACCCTGTAGGGCGCTGCAAATGTCTTGTTTTACATACATTTAAATAATAATTGGTAACTTATTCATTAAATGTCAAATAACAGTGTAGTATAATAGTCAAAAATAACATTGGATAAAAACATATATAAATAATAATATACATAAAAACATATAAAATATATATAGTACTAGCTTCCACAAGACATGGAGGGGTTCCATCTCTTGTAGTACCTTTAAAAGTAGGCTACGTGCTTTTCCAGACTATAATCTATATCCGTGCCAAATTTAATCCAGATCCGTTTAGCCGTTCTGGCATGTTTGAGTAACAAACATCCATCCATCCATCTAAACTTTTTCATTTATAAAAGTTAAATAATAGTGTAATGTAGTGAAAGTGCAAACGAGTGCTACCTATCAAGAACACAAGAACAAAGTGTCTTCCCCTTAAATAGAGACAGTAAGAAAAGTGTTAGTGGACACATTCTTAGTTGTAGTTATTGTAAAAAATTATGTTAATGTTAAATTACATATTAGCCTACAGCATGGCTAGATTGTAATATTATTAGAGCACATTATTATGTGTAAACTAAAAAAAAATATAAAAAAGTGTTAAGAAGTAAGATAATTTGCTTGAGCGAGACATTAGTCATAGTAAGAAATAATAATTAATACGAATCATCATTTTGTTGTGTATGTGTGAGAACTGACGGCACCTCGAAATCAAGTCAATCCCTTGCTCTGTGAAAAACAAAACTAAATCTATACTACGGGAACCATACATTTTTCCGGGATAAAAAGTAGCCTATATGCTATTTATCATCATCATCATTTCAGCCATTCGACGTCCACTGCTGAACATGGTCTCCCCCACAGACAGCAAATTCCTTATCATGCGGGGGGGTTTTGCCCACTCACCACGCTGGGCATGCGGGTTGTCGAGCGCAGTTAGAGCTATCGTTTTTTAAATGAGGGACGCTGCTGCCCATCCCCTTGCTTTTTTCCCTTAGTCGCCTCTTACGACATCCGCGGATAGAGATATGGAGGGGCCTATTCTTTAGCCGGGGCCACCACGGCCCTATTAATTCCCTATTAATACGAATATGAAGTCATAAATAATTAATCCACTCAATAAACCGTGTAATTTTATAACAGTGATATACGTAGGTAGGTTATCTTGTTTATTATCGCAGCTTAATAAAACACGCATTCTATGATATTTTATTCTATAAACAGTAATTTATGAGTAGTTTAGGTTTGTCATTGTTTATAAATAGAACACGAATATAAAGAAAAAACTGCACGAAAGGAGTATCTAAGACACACCTAAGGAGGTAGGGCACAGCGAGATTTTCTCGTTCTGAATTGGAGCAGCCTGCCTGGGGAGGTACCTCCGCCTTACAGAAGATCGTAGCCAAATAACATTATTTGTTTCAAATAGTGTTGTGTTCCTGCGGTGAGTAAGGTTGCCAGAGCTCTTTAGGGGGAAGGGGGTTCGGGGTCGGCAACGCGTGCGTGATGCCTCTGGTGTTGCAAGCGCTCATAGGCTACGGTAACCGCTTACCATCAGGTGGGCCGTAATCTTGTTTGCCACCAAAGTTGTATAAAAAATAAAAAAAAAGCCGTATGTTGGACGGGCCTGCCGTCCAACATACGGCCCCCGGGCTACCATGTGGTCCGCGTAAGTCCTTCATCCGGCCTGCGACCTGGTTAAAACTTTATAAATAATTAGGTGAAATAATTAGCAATACTGAAACTTTCTTTTTTAATAAATCATTTGGTTATATGAAAAATACCGTTGCATTTTACTTAACCTATGAAATTTGTTTTGGCCCGCTACGATCACAAAAATATTAAACCTGGCCCTCTAGAAAATTGTGTTGGACAGGCCTGCTCTAAGAGGCGCACCACACTGGTTCTTTCACCGACGGTCATAGGCTTTTTCCGGGCCACCATACCTCAACCTGAAGGAAATTATGAAAAACAGGGAAATCCACATGCACATAAAGAAAAAAGTATATGAATCGGCAATATTACCATGCTTGACGTACGGATGCCAGACATGGTCGTTGCGGAAAGGAGATGAAGAAAGGATTGCCGTCTGTCAAAGAAGAATGGAGAGGAGCATCCTAGGAGTAAAGATTTCAGATAAAATAAGAAACAAAGTAATACGTGAGAAAACTAAATTCAAAGAAGTAAAAGTTCAGATACGCCTGCTGAAATGGAAATGAAAACGTTTGTAGGCTGAAATGCAACAGATGGACCAGAAAAGTAACGGAGTGGAACCCACGACAAGGAAAAAGAAAACGAGGGCGACAGAAAAAGAGGTGGAGAGACGTATTTATACAAAGAGGCGGAAAAGATTGGATGAGAAAAGCAAGAAATTGGGACATGTGGCAAGATTTAGGGGACGCCTACGCCAAAGAGGCGACTGCTACAGATGCATAACGCGGGAAAATATGGAATATATAAATGAAATAGCATAAAATATCATAAATGTGTAATTAATTGTATATCAATGTAGTGGAAATATTTTTTTTTTTAATTAAAATATTCCGGACATATCACACACGGTCAACTGATCCCAAACTAGGCATAGCCTGTACTATGGGTACCAGAGACTGATATACATAATAGATCAATATTTAACACCCAGACACAGAACAAACATCTGTTTTAGTCACAAATGTTTGTCCAGTGCGGGAATCGAACCCGCGACCTCTAGCGCAGAAGGCAGAGTTATTACCAACTGAGTTATGAGGCCAGTCGAAAGTAAGTAAAGTAAAAGTAAAAATAAAGGCTTTTTACTTTTACTTTACTTACTTACATACCTCAACCTGGTCACTGACCTAATACAGGTCAACTAAGAAAGGATCAGTGACACGACAAATAAGCAATAGAAGACATCTGGTCAGGTCTTGTACTGGGAAACAATCCTTTACCAATGTTAAATACAAGGTGATTCATAGCATGTATGCCATCCCGAAAGGGGGTTATTAAACACCCAATTGCCACAGTTATGGGTACTAGCAATCAGTTCATCAAACGGATCAGATTTTCCTAAATGAACTTTATGGTGTTGAAAATAAAACACAAATTGCTTTCGTATGCAATCGTTTCGAATCAGCAACCAGGTCAACTTTACTGATATAAACCTTTTTTTTTTTTCCTTTGTTTTATTTCCTATGGTGTCACTGCGGTCACAACTGGCCTATTGTGATCGCCACTTGTTATTTGATATAGACCTTAATCCGTTGAAAATAATGTACAAAACAATGTCGCATGACTCGCAGATAAAGTAGAACTGTTTTGAGCCAGTGAACTGCTTGGGAGCAGCGTGATCCATTTACCTTCGGTTCAATAACCTGTGATTCGATCTGGATGCGTGAATCTGTCGCTCACCTCTAGTTCTCGCTCTTTTTATTATTTAGTACCTACCTAAGAGTGCCAATATCTGACAAAATCGAGATCAAAATATTTCGATTTTCCAAATGGCCAATGATTTTTAATTTTCGTTTTTGTATTTCGTGTTACGAACAAAGGCAAAAATCCAATCCCTCGATTTGTACCTCCAATTTTGCATGGAAATTCAAAACCTACAAAATCATTGCTGTTCAAAGAGTATTGTGTGGTGAGTTCTGTGCTGTCAATATTTATATTACAACTCTTACGTTACTGACTGAATGACTGACAATCAAAGCACAGCCTAAACCAGAAGTCCTAGGAGTATGAAATTTGGAGGGTGGCTTCCTAGTAGTTCTAAGAAAGAAAATCCCGAATTTAACCCCTAGGGTTACATACAACGGAAGATGATGTATTTATAAAAATAACGCGAACGAAGTCAGGGTTTCAACAAGTTTTTAGTAATTCAAGGCTAATCTGATAGGTCTGCTAGTAGTACATTATTTAAATTAAATGGTATCCAAAATTATCGAACCATTGACTGGCCTCGTAGCTCAGTCGATAGTAACTCTGCCTTCTGCGCTAGAGGTCGCGGGTTCGATTCCCGCACTGGACAAACATTTGTGTGATGAACACAGATGTTTGTTCTGTGTCTGGGTGTTAAATATATATCTATACACACCGGCACAATTAGCGGAACACAAAAAAAGCAGGATTTTAAAATCTTTTATTTGAGGAACTGGCCAGTTATGATATTTTTTTCAATTTATTGTCAAATTTGAAAATAGAAAATTAGATGACATACACTTTTTCATTCATTTGTTTTATTTTCCCGAACAATACGTTTTGCCAACTTGTTCAAGTAATAACTACGTAAGTGTAATTTTTTTGAAAAATTGCACTTAATGGTTTTTTATAAATTTGTTATTCTATAGGCAATTTTGTTTATTAAAAGCTCTTTATTATGCCTGACTTAATATCACTGGAAATCATTAGGGCTGATGAAATGAGAAGAAATGGCCATACCTGCAGATCGATTGCCTCAAGGCTTCGTCGACCAGTATCAACGATTCATCGCAGCATCCAGCGGTACAGATCGTCTAATTCTCTTGTGAGGAGGAGGGGTCAAGGTAGAAAAAGATGTACATCGAGGCGAGATGACAGTTTTTTACAACTTGGAGTTCGTAGGAATACGCGATTAACGGCTGTACAAGCTCGAAATGAACTGGAAGACGTTCGAGGAGTACGAGTAAGTGAGCGTACAGTTCGCAGGAGATTTGAAGAAGTTGGTTTAGGGTCGTATATACCTGCCAAAGGCCCAAAACTTGAGAGACGTCACCGCGTAAACCGATTAAGCTATGCGCGAGAACATCGTCATTGGGATTTGAACGAATGGCAGCAGGTTCTCTTTACTGATGAGTGCAGAGTTCTTTTAAAACAGATTGATGGGAGACAGCAAATATGGAGACGCAAATGAGAACACCACATACAGTCTAATTTTGAACACACAGTGGCTTATGGTGGCGGCTCGATTATGGTTTGGGGAGGGATATTTTGGGAGCTCGCACGGAGTTAGTGATAGTCACAGGAGGGACCATGACAGCAGATCGATACATCAGAGACATTTTAGAAGAACATGTTGTACCATTTGCCCCATTTATTGGTGACGACTTTATTGTAATGCAAGATAATGCTCGTGCTCATAGTGCACAATCGGTACAGGCATATCTGAGCCACGTATGAATCCGATAGAGTATGTCTGGGACTTGCTAAAAAGAAGGGTTAAATCCAGAATGCCACCCCCCAACAATCTGAATGAACTTGGAAACGCATTACTTGAGGAGTGGGAGCGGTTGCCTCAAGAAATCATCGATAACATAATCTGTAGCATGCCCAGACGAATGGAAACCGTAATCAGAGCAAGAGGGGGAAACAATCTTTATTAATTTTGCTTTAATTTTATTTTTAAATCATTTAATGCTTACTTTTATTATTTTTTGTGATGGTTCATAATCATCTAAAAATTTTACTTATTTCAAATTTCTTTATTTTTCAATAAAAAATAACGAAGACTTTTCAAAGTCGTTGTTAAAAGATGTTAATCAATTTGTTATTTTGTGTCTAATTACATTTTCGTCAAATATATGCGTTATTATCTCATAGTCTCACTTTTTTTCTGTTCCGCTAATTGTGCCGGTGTGTATATTATGTATATCAGTCTCTGCTACCCATAGTACCTACAGGCTATGCCTAGTTTGGGATCAGTTGACCGTGTGTGATATGTCCGGAATATTTATATTTATTTATTTATTGGCACTATAACCAGCACATTTCGCCAATGCGATACTAACGAAGCCATAGTGCTTGGCGAGGAGGGGTCAGCGGGTGTAAATTATGCATTAAATAACATCAGCGAGCAAGTCGCGGGCTTTCCACAAGTTCTTTTATAAAAATCTTTTTGTTAACTTAAGTGAACAAATACGTGCCAAACAAACATCTAACAAGAGTAACAAACAGATGGGGATGTTACAAAGGCGTGATAACGACGCCTTGTAATGCCCTAACTTTTAAAGCCCATTAGAAAGACTTGGAAAATTACCCATAAGTAAGTTTCCCGGATTACGTGAGACTTTTAAGTCACAATTGAAGCATTTAGTTGTATATAAAGACATCAAAAGATACGAACTAAGCGCATTCCTTCGTAAAAAGTTATAAGATATTTTTTACAAAAACTAAAAACCGACTTCAAATTCCTGAATATTACAAGTTCAACCTCTTTTTTTTTGTTATCTACCTCTTTGCGTTTTGCTTACCTAATGAGAATATAACCTAACCTAACCATACCACCGTCGACAAAAAAAAATCCACAAAAAACCAAGATCACCGACATAGCTCTCAGAATTAGCAAGTTGAAGTGGCAGTGTGCAGGCCATATAGCTCGCAGAGCCGATAACCATTGGGGAGTAAAGGTTCACGAATGGCGACCACGAACCGGGCGACGCAGTGTTGAAAGGCCCACCCGATGGACCGACGACATTGTGAATGTTGCGGGAAGTCGGTGGATGGAGAAGGCTCAAGACCGTTCGTCGTGGAACTCTTTAGGGGAGGCCTATGTCCAGCAGTGGACTTCTACAGGCTGATGATGATAATGATGATAAGATTGTATGATAATTTTTCATCACGCCGTTTGATTACGGCTGGTAAAGTATACAAGTACTTCCAGGATACCTCATGTTTTTTTTTTTTTTTTTTTATGTTATACGGAGGCAAGCAGGCTTACGGCCCACCTGATAATAATGCATAATGTTTGTTAAAGACCTCATATTTTATTGAATAATTTTTGATTGGTTCAAAAATTGGATTCAAATCTATGACCTAAGGATCTATGGAAACTCTGTTGAAATCGATACAATTACAAGACTCAACTTATTCATAGCTCGATGTAATGCGACTCACTATCTGGATAGGGTTTATCCCCGTTGATGTCGTAGGGTAAAAAGAGGGGATGGCAGCCCAGCGTGGTGAGTATTTTGTTTATGTTATACAGAGGCAAACAAGCTTACGGCCCTCCTGATGGTAAGTGGCTACCGTCGCCTATTAACATCAGCATGGAGCATTGCTAATGCGTTGCCTGCCGAACCCTTTCCCCCCTAAAGAGCTCTGGCCAACTTATTCACCGCAGGAACACAACACAATTTGAAACAAATAACGTTATTTGGCTGCGATCTTCTGTAAGGCCTCCCCAGGAGGGCTGCTCCAATGCCTTACTTCCTTCTAAAATATGGCAATTTCCTCCCACATTATAGGAAGTCGTTCTGAAAATCTGTTTGTGGGGGATGCCGATGTTCAAGCAGTGGACTTCCACCTAGACTGATGATGCTAATTAATCCCGTGTTTTCGAGACATCTGTTCCGTTCTCGTCTGACGTTGTTTCTTTGTAAATAAGGGCCTAATCACGTTACTTTGAACGTCTAAATGTGACTAATATGCGATTTACAAAATCACTATTCTTAAGCCGATTAATAATAAATTAGTTGTAATACTGGAAGACCCCGCGACTTCGTTCGCGTGATGTTTTTTTCAAACAAAGTCCGTTGCACCTCGTTAGGAAATTTGGGTTTCTTTTGAACACCTCAACACAATGACAGGATGTTACGTTTTCGTACTCCTAGGGCTTCTGGTTTAGGCTATGCCTTGACTGTCAGTCAGTCAGCAACGTAACGTTTTATATAGGTATTTTGATGAAGAACGGAAAATTATTATCAGTGTTTCTTATAAATTGATGTGAATTAAATACTGTCTGGAGATAAAGGTGTTTTTTTCTAAAGTTCATTTCAGTTCAGTTCAGTTTGAGTTTCATATAACTAGGGTTCCATACAATTATACGGGATCTTCAAGTGTACGAAGATGAAAGCACGACTTGATTATTTTTTTACACTCCATAATCAGTTCCAAACTTTTTTTGTACTGTTCGGATATTTTGTAAGAAACTGTTTTTTATGTTGCAGTATGCGACTAAATACCTAATTATACGATATTAAAAATTGATACTTCAACTTCAAGCCTTTTCTAAAAAAAAGGGACTGGCATACAGTACAGACAAACAGATGGACGAAACAAACATTCCGAATGTTCAGAATGGGTACTGAACCCTAAAACGAGAACGTTAGCCTCGAAATGGCATGGAGAAAATCCATTTTGAATTAAAGGCGGTCAAGTGCGAGTAGCTCTGAGGCTTCCGTACACACGTAACACGGGTTCGGAAAACCAATATCTCAAGTGTTCGAAGTGACAACATACATACTTGAACACGCGGACGAAGTTGCGGGCTAGTCGACTAGTAGGTAATATAAATATTGAAATGACAGTGGGCGAAAGTCAACAAAAATGGAATATATCTCGAGATCCCCGGGACAGATTTTGATTCCCATCACCATACTTGTTGACTACATTAAACCCTTTTATTTGGTAGATATGTCTCAAACGTGGCCGCTCTTGGACCAGCTCCCATACAAAATTGTCCATTGTCATTTGATGTTTACTTAGCAGGTCTTTAATCGAACAAGTATTTACAAAATACACTATGGCAAATGATAATTGTAGATAATGATAGTGACGTACGCAACCACGATTGAACAATGATTACAAGTTGCACATTCAGGTAAAGAATACTTATTTTATAGATAAATACTCGTAATGTAGATGAGTTTGCAAATTTTTGACGACCTCGGTGTCGTATCGGGCCGTCAAAGACGCAAGGGGTGCAGGTTAAATTCCCGCTGCCTGAAAATTGTTTGCATTTATTTGTTCCGGGTCTGGGTGTTGTGGTTCCATGGTACTCGTAGTTTCTGATACAAACGACACAGGGAAGGATGTATGTGACTGTTGGGTGATATTTATATGTATATATTTATTAGTTAAAGACCGTTAGAAACGAATTCTAGTGTATTGTGCAAAATATTGCATTTGTATAGGTACCTATACAAGCAAGAGAAATAATGTATACATTAATATTCATCATCATCATCATTTCACTCGTACCATAACCACTTACCAACGTTATCAAGCTAGCATTGCTTTGTATGTTGATCAAAATATAAAAACATTGGTAACGAACCACGATAAGGTTTTAGAATAGTCTAGTACCCGTGACTTCGTTGCCGTGGAAATTTTGATCCGTATGTGTGAAAAGTGACGGCACTTAGAAATCCAATCGATCCCTTGCTCTGTGAAAAACAAAAACAAATCTATACCACGGGAACCATACATTTTTCCGGGATAAAAAGTATCCTATATGCTATTCCGAACTATAATCTATCCCTGTGCCAAATTTCATCTAATCCGTTTTGCGGTTCGGGCGTGATTGAGTTACAAACATCCGTCCATACATCCAAACTTTTGCATTTATAATAGTAGAAAGATGGTGTGGCTCACGCACCTGATTATAGTATTGGACTTTGATCTATTGTATTAAAATTGATAAATCAATTAAAAAACTTGATTAGGTTTGCAATGAGTCTAAAATATTGCGCATAATTGCTTGACGCATCATCCACCTTGACTTGACCATGATATATGGGCGGTGAATACAAGGTGGGCAGATAAACACTGCCCAGAAATGAAGTGACAGGTTCTGACAATTTATTTTTAGGACATGCAGAAGCAAGTCGAAATAATAAATCTGACTCAAATTGGATCAGAGGTAGCTCTAGCTAGAGGCTCTAGAGTGTCTAGTTTTTAAGACGTTTCAAAGTGATCCTAGTGATTTTTTGAAATAAAAGCCTTTTGAATTTGATTTTTTCTTCTATTATTTATTTATTTATTTATACTTTCACACTTAAACTTAGTGTAAGGAGGTCTTAATGCTAAAGCATTTTCTACCAGTCATCCTGGGCGTGCAAAAAAGATGGTGAGGCGGGACAATTAAACTAAACTTAGAAATAACTTACCTACTTAAATAGTTTACATAGTTATAGAGATATATATACCTACGTACGCACAAGTACCCACGTAGGTATCTAAAAGTGGGAGAAAATAAAAGAAAACAATAATACCTACAAAAGTGATAACCTTTCTATACGCGGGGACTTCAGAAGTCAGCCGTTTTTTTCGTCATGAGGGAAATATCGAATGATATCTGTGAATACTGATGACTGATGAATAACTGATGTCAATTATACACTCACTATTTATTTTATTTATTTGTTTGAGTTCAAAATTTAAACACACTTAAAAAGCCCATAGAGGCATGTCTAAAGTGCGTACAGTAAGATTACTAAAATACAGGGTTTATCCCGCGAGACTAATAATACAACGCAAATATTGACTTTTTACAATTACTCTGTTTGATGATGATTTCATTAATAGGAGCATTTCCGAATATTGTGGCGACAGTAATCAGTATTATCACCGATTAAATTATGTCCGGTTCGAATGTCAATCAGGCACTCAATATAATTATTATCTGGTTGCCGATAATCACAGCTTATAGGCGAGAACACTCAGACAGTGTACTCATTTACCAATACCGCGTTGAAAATAGCAGTGAAAAAAAAGCATGAAGTTCGTTTTTTTGTATGTAACAAGTTCATAAAAAATTTGTTCGGTTAGGAAACTGAATCGCTTTAAAAATTGTATTCAAAGGAGACGTAACGCTTCAAGGTTTCGAAAATAGTGATCAGAAAGTCAATCACAATGAAGTGTAAAGGATTTTTATTTATAATCCCGTTCTTCTTCCTCAACTCAGTGTTAGCAGTAAGTGAGCTGAGGGGAAAACACTTGTCAGATTTCCGTAGTGCCTTCGACCAGGATCTTTATGAAAGTGTACTGAATGCGACGCTATGTGAGGAGCAGTTGAACTTTTTGGTGAATCACACGATTGGATTGCAGTGTAAGTAACTTTTCTATGCCTAACCAAAAAATGTAGGTATTGAAACTACAGCAAGTGTTAAATTGAAAAGAAATAAAATAATATCAAATGAAAGAAGAAAATAAGAAATAGTCTCACGCACGACTGTAATCTCTAAGCATTGTAGACATCTTCAGATCTCCAGGCTTTGATCTTTGCAGATAACAAAAGGATGTCCCTGAAACTGTATATTATTGCTCATGAAGAAGAGTTAGGTTGACTGGCCTCATAGCTCAGTTGGTAGTAATTCTGCCTTCTGCGCTAGAGGTCACGGGTTCGATTCCCGCACTGGACAAACATTTGTGACTAACACAGATGTTTGTTCTTTGTCTGGGTGTTAAATATGTATCTATTATGTATATCAGTCTTTAGTACCCATAGTACAGGCTATGCCTAGTTTGGGATCAGTTGACCGTGTGTGATATGTCCGGAATATTTATTTATTTTTATTAGGTACATAAAACAGTTGTATGCATTTAGTTAGACTAACATCTTACGGAATGACCCCTGAATTTTAAGTAGAGTGCATTTATCCACTCCTCTCATACTGATAATGACATTATTTTCATCGCAACTACTGTCAATTATTTTGAAACTTTAAATTTTCTCCTTACGATAATTACGAGAATCGAGCTTGAGATTAATTCGCCTTCGAGATAATGTGGAATACATAGGAAACAGAACATATTCTAGAATATTTTTTATTTCTGTGCATTATATAATAAGAAAGTGTAACATAATGCACCAAAATAAAAAGTTAGTCATTAAGGCAGGTGTTCGCAATAAATCCGATAAATATCAGTGTGATTAAACTAAGTCAGTGGAAATTTAACATCATAAACTGTCTAAAGCTTTTTATTGCATATAAAAAAATATGCGCAAAAACATAACAAAATCAGGTTATCATTGCTTTTTTATTATCACACAAATCAATTAAGCCCTTGCATGAAAAATCGTTTTGCTCATATGTTTTAAAATTTATAGAAAAATTCAAATCTCTAATGTTTCATGATTTTTTGCAAGCCATAAAATGTAATCTAAATATGTTTACGGTCCTACTACTGGTATGGTTAATTAAATGTCCTACTACTATCTAGGTTATCAGTCGCTAAGAATTGCAACTGTGATGATAAAACGATACTCAATAATGTTTGTTTTCTGTTTATTTCAGTCCTAGATGCGAGCGCCAAGATCCCAAGCGGTATAATGACCGGCAATGTCAATGACCTTGGCGATTACTACCAGTGCCTTAGTATAGACGAACTCGTCAATGATATGGAGATCCAAGGCAAATACTGCGCCATCACTGTACCTCTGACCCAGGAAAACCCTATAACTATCCCTCAAATACCAACATTGCCAGAAATCCCATGGCCCCCGACGACTACTGAAGGTCCGGATACTGATACTGGTGGAGAAGAAGAGGAAGATGTAGATGAAGAAGAAAGTGAAACTGTTAGAGGGGCGAGACAATATGAAGCTATCAGAAGATACGCACTGGGTATATCTGGATTTGGAGAACCTGTGGAGAATAGGTAAACATATTAATGCAGCAAAATTAATTAAAATTTAACTTGTCAACCTAACCGTAATTAGCCAAATAGGTACAAAACATATCGATTAGTTGGTATCTCGTATCAAACAGCAGCGATTGTGCCGTTTTATGAAACATACTAGCCTATAAGCCCAATTTACAACAATCTGCTTGACTCATAATGCAAAATGATAAAAGAAAGTGAGTAAATGATAATGCAATAGTCCAAACAAATATAAATATTTTGAAGTCATGCATGAAAACATTTCAAGTCGATAACCTAAATACTACTAGTACTTTATTCTAGTTTTCACTAAACATAATAGATATATCGCAAATATTTGAATTGTATGGGCCTCTCTTGTTTAGCACATATTTATTCCATGTAGTCATCTTTCATGTACGCATCTTTTCTTTATGATATACCTACTTTTGATTTATTTTCAGAATATCCCCTATGGTGGTCACTCAGTCCTTGGGAGGAACCTTTGGTATTTGCGTTCCAAAAGTGTGCACCGCCACACAGGCTATTAATTTTTTACAAAACCAAAATCCGTTCATTAATATCACGTTCAACGAATTCTTCTGCCGACTGCCCAATGACAAATTGTTTTCGCCAGCTGATTATGTTGCTACGTAAGTACATTTAACATACTTATAAGTTTCATCAAAATTTTGCAAATTATTTATCAAGTATTTAATTGTGTTGTGGTGTTGAATATAATGTTTTTTTCCTTGTTTTATTACAGCGTCCTTTTCTCTTTGATCGCCTGCTTACTTATTATCAGTACTACTTACGATTTGTGCCACCAGTTTTGGTTCAAGAGAGGTATGTTAAAGTTATCTATTTTATGAAAAAAATATATTCTGATGCATTAACAATATACAAAAAATTATGATGGTATACAATTACTTTTTTAATTTTAGATCCGAAATCAGCCAATACTCTTTTCTGTTGTTTCTCCATCTACACCAACACTCGCAGATTTCTGACCTTCAACACCGTCCCTGGAGCCCTTGAATGCGTTGATGGAGTTCGCGCTATCTCTATGCTGTGGGTAGTCGTTGGACACACGTATGTGTTCACTCTTATGGGCTATATCCATAATATGGCTGACACTGTGACGGTAAGAAACCGAGACACTGAAACTCTGATACTATTGATAAGTATACATTATTATCAGCCTCCATTAACTAAATAGTTATTTCTGAAATCGTTTATTTGTTTTCAGTGGTTGTCGAAATTTTCAAGCACATGGATCAACTCGTCTCCAATTACCGTGGACACATTCTTTTGTCTGAGTGGGATTCTGGCCGTATATACTACAGTTGGAAAGATCAGTAGACGTACGTATTATATAATGTTATAATTCTTGAATCGAGGAGGTTTGCGTGGTATGGGCATGTCATGCGGAGAGATGAAATCCATGTTACGAGAAGAATGTCGACTAAAATAGAAGTAGAGTTAGGGCAACAAAAAGGTCAATGGATTGTGTTGAATATGACATGGGTTTGGAGTAAATACTAAGGTTACGACTTACAGAAGATGAAAAACATGTTTCTGTCCACTCAACCCAAAGATTTTGAAGTCAAAGTCAAAAGGCATTTATTTCAAAAAAAAACAAATCTATGGGATCACTTTGAAACGTCTTAGAAACTAGGTGAAGCTACGCCTGTTCCTCGTGACCAAGCCTAGAAGAATCAGGCAGTCCGAGCTTAATCGTTGACCGTGAAGTTGTGTCGTGAAGTTGTGACCGTGTTAATTTCTATTTTGATCAAACGTAGTTTTATTCTATGAGGCGCAGATTATTTAAATATTTTTATAAGTACATTCTTCAAACAACCATTAAAAATATTTTAATTGCAATTTTTACAACACTAGATTAGATATCTTAAATAAAAAATCACGTTTTTATAGTTTAGATTGTTAAGTATTAGCTGCAGGTACCTACTTATCGACATTAGATTAGATTTGAAATAGGAATCACAGATTAGAACAGATTATGCGTCGTTTATCATGTCTAGCTAATTTATAATCGGACAATTTGGTTCTTATTAGGAAACAATAAAAAAGTCAAGAATCAAAAATGAGCAACAACAGTATCCTGAGAAATAATTTACGTTAGCGCTACGCAGATAATTAATACAATAACAAATGTCAAATAATAGCCAATCAAAATCACAATATTTGAAGCATTGTGGATGCTATTGACTATTTATCTTTTAATATTGTAGCGTAAGCGTGGGCCACAGCATCTACGACTTTGATAATTATATTTTTCCATTTTTTTTTGGTTAAAAATGTTTAGCTAAGTGAATGTTCATATATAAAGTTTAATTCCATCCAGGTCGCTTCATCCGAACCATCCATCTGTTCTACATCAACCGTCTCCTCCGGATGTTCCCTATCCTTGCCGCTGTGGTGCTTCTCCAGGCTTCGCTTTTCAACCACTTTTCCGATGGCCCCTTCTGGATGAACGTGTCTCAACAGGCACAGAACTGCAGAACTTGGTGGTGGGCGGTGCTGCTACATGTGCAGAACTATGTCAATACTACTGAGATTGTAAGTAAAAGTATAATATTATAGTAAAATAGGTTAACGATTTTAATGTCCCAAACGATGTACACCAAAAAATAGGACTCCTAAGTACTCCTAAACTCTTTCACACACACCTAAGTCACCTTTGCTGTTAGGTATTTTGCCGGTCAGCCAATTATGGGGCGTGCCATGAAAGCAGTGTAAAATTTAAAGATTATTTTCATAAACACAACATAAGTATTTTTACAATACTTTTGGAGGAGGTAGGGCATAGCGAGATTTTCTCGTTCTAAATTGGAGCAGCCCGCCTGGGAGGTACCTCCGCCTCACAGAAAATCGTAGCAAAATAATATTATTTGTTTCAAATAGTGTTGTGTTCCATCGGTGAGTAAGGTTGCCAGAGCTCTTTAGGGGGAGGGGGGTTCGGGGTCGGCAACGCGTGCGTGATACCTCTGTTATTGCAAGCGCTCATAGGTTACGATAACCGCTTACCAACAGGTGGGCCGTATGCTTGTTTGCCACCTCAGTTGTATAAAAAAAAACAATTCTTTCTTTTTTATTTATTCTAGTGTATCCCACAAACCTGGTATCTTTCCGTGGACGTTCAGCTGTACTTCTTCTGTCCCATTATCATCGTGTGGCTCTTCGGGCGTGAGAGGATCGCCTGGGCAGCTCTCGTCACAATTGTTTTTGCCTCTCTGGTTTCATCTTCCATCTACAGTTTCTATTACAACTTCTCTGCTGCGTTGTTCAACCCAGCGTAAGTTTTTTTCATATATTTTTTAATTGTGTTTTGTATCTTGACAGAAAAAGAAATTACAATGAGAATGCAAATTTATTTTTTGTTTGTCTCTTAAGGTTTAAAAATTTCAAAAATATCTTCATCTTATCTCTTGCAGACGTCTTTCTCAGTTCAACGATTACTCGACTATTTACTACGTTAACACCCTAACCCGTGCTCCTCCGTTCTTCATCGGAATGATCTACGGTTACCTCCTACATATCTGCAAGGATAAGCGTCTGAGAATTTCAAAGGTCAGTAGTCTATTTACATAATTATCCTACTAATATTAAAAATGCGAGAGTTTGTGAGAATGTTTGGATGTTTTTTGTTCAATCAAGGAGGAACGACTCAACCGATTTCGTTGAAACAATTGATATACAAAGGAACAAAATAATTTTTGAAATTAAATTTATACGAAATATAAAAAAAATTGTCTCTTTTTTGTAACATTCGTAATACTATCAGTATCTGAGCTGTTAAATCAAATATCGTTCCAACAACTTGGATATCTTGTAAGATTATGTTTCATGAAAACACTCGTTTCAAGTGGTTCACCCTTGTTTATCAGCACATTCTTTCTTTGCAGGTCAACGTGATCCTCCTCTGGATCCTTTCCTTTGCTATGATGGCGTTCTGCATATTCTCCATCTACCCAGCTATGCAGATCGATCACGATGCGCAGATATTCGACAATATCCTCAACGCATACATGCGCGCCATCTGGGCCTGTGGTCTTGGCTGGCTCATCTTTGCCTGCGTCCACGGTTATGGAGGTAAATCATCATCATCATCATTTTTTTTTTGTAAATATTATGCGTACTTTAATCCACAACACTGATTCATTTACCGACGGTCATAGGCCTTTTTCAGGGCCACCATACCTCAACCTATACACTGAGATAATACAGGAGGACCAAAAAAGAATCAGTGACACGATAGGCAAGCAATCTCCAAGTTATCTTATTTTTATCCTTAAAAATGCCCTAAAAGTAGTCAGAGGCACACCAAAACTTAGTTTTAAACCAAATTAAATTCTAAACATCGCTCAGTGAATTTCTCAAATGTACAAATCAACTCGCTCGTTACATAAGCCCGCAATTGATATGCACTGCATTGGCTTTATTTCTCTGCAGTTTCTAAAATCTAGCTCAAAAGACCGGTGCGTAATATTATTTCAGAACTTTAAGCTGTATTCAGACGTAAATCGATGCGGTAATGTCAATAAAATTTTGAAAATGACGATCATCATCGTCATTTAATATAACATGAAATAATTTGAGTTTGACTTTCAGGGGGTTGCGATATCTTTGAGCTATATCGCACGCTCTCAAATATCAAACTCAAAATGGACTTTGACAAGTAGGTATTAGGCTATTTATTTACTTTATGTGGCATCACTGCAGCCACAACTGGCCTATTGTGATCGCCACTTTGTTTGTGGAGCCCCTTTACAGGGCTTTCAAAGTTCACCGCAAAGCCCAGCAGCTGTTAAAAACCGAAGGATTTTCGCTAGTTGCTTTAGCTCCATTGGGTTGAGGATGTGTTTTCCCAAATGGATGCTACGTTTGAGCATAAGTGCTCCGCATTCACCTAGCAGGTGTAGTGGCGTTTCGTCCGCCTCCTTGCATAGCCTGCAGATTTGTGTGTCGCATAGCCTTAGTTTAAGCATGTGCTTGTCTTAACAACAGTATCCAGTTAAGGCTCTAACAATAATTAGGCTAAGGACTCACGAAGCGGTTTTCACTCGCGCCCGCCGTGGATGCGAGTCCGCAGCCTTTGTAGAATACAGATATTTATGTAAAAAATTAAAGCACACTTCACGACGCGTTTTACGTCCGCGGCGTGTGAAATTGTTTGCGGGTGCCGCTGCACCCGCGGGCATCTTGTACCGGCGGGCGCGGTCCCGCAGCCGCGGCGGGTTGCACGCGCGCGCTCTGCGATCGTTTTTTTTCATTCTTCTGTGAAGTAAGTATAACGCAACAGCTCGTTTCTGGTGTGTGTCCATGGCGGTCTGGAACTCAACTGATCGTTTATCACCCGCCTTGCGATAATCAACAGCCAAGTTTGCGAGCGATAATCGCAACCGCGACGGCTGCGTAACCAAACAAAACTCCGGTCTCGTGAGTTTTTAAATTAAAATTCCATTCAGCCACCGCGGCGGGTGCGGGTGAAAACTGCTTCGTGAGTCCTTAGCCTTAGGGGTCACTTTAAACGAATTTTAGGTGACATATCGTACGCCTTTTGAACACAACTTTAAATAAATTAACCACTGCAACATACGAGTGAATAAAATTACTCCATATTAATTATAAGGATGCCCTAACATTTATATTTCCATATTTTAGTGAAAATTATTAAAGCTTCTTCTTCTGTTGTTACCTGTACCTGTTGTTATTTTCTAATAAAAAGCCGTTTAAAGTATACCACTACCTCGTATCGTATAATGACGGTACTATGTATCAAGCATGAAAAAACACTTGTGACAGAAATGTCTAGTGAACATTGTTTCATAATTATTTATACAATCTTTTGCGTGTGCCGATGTGGATAAGGTCATTATACAACGTTGTTGTAGGAAAATGCCTTTATAGTGTATATACCCTGCTTTAAGTTTTGTTGGCTGGTCTTTTAAGACTGTACCTAAGCCAAACCTGACTTTGTCCTCAGGTCCAATCAACTGGTTTCTTTCGCTGCAAATGTGGAAGCTGCCGGCTCGCCTCTCCTTCGCCACCTACATGGTCCACGTCTCCATTATATTGATGGCAAATGGCAGTTGGGTGAAAACAAACTACTTCACGGATGGAGACAATGTGAGCATCATCGATAAATAAATAAATAACACCCAACAAACACATACTAAGTCCTGACCTGATATCAGATGGGCACTCACCCGCTTCACCGAACGTGCTAACGCCGCCCGCTACGATAACTTTTTTTGGTACACCAATAGCTGACTAAGTGAAAAAATGGATAAGTCAATCTGAATTTTACAAGACTATTAGCGTGTCTATGTCTTTATCTGCGCTCGCCAACCCACTTTTTCATTGTATACTTGGTCAAATTATTTATTTTACTTTAATTAACACGGGTCAACCAATTACATTAATTAAAGACAATATTAACACATTAACAAAAAATACGATAATAATACGATAAATAATTGAATACTCTAATAACACGGTCAATAAGAATTACAATGAAGTCAAATGTCAAAACAATTAAAGTAAAAAAAGTGCAAATTGAAACTCACAGTCATACATCACGTTTACAAAAACTCAGACATTCTGACAAAATCTTCGTCCATTCAAGGATCCGTATGAGACACAGAAAATTCGAATCTCTACTTTGAGAGTCCCTCTCAGCTGTCAAAATTAATTGACGCGGAAATAAGTACTCAGATCAATTGACGATTAAATTTCAACCACCATCATTTTATTTATTATTATTATATATAATTTTAATACAATATTTATCTATATAAATAAATACTACCACCATCTAATTTATACTATTCAATACAGAGCAAGTTCTATCTTCTCACTTAGGACATTTTGTGTTTGTTTATAGATCTACCGGTTCTTCAGTGACGTCACGCTAACCTTCGTCGTGGCTTTCATTCTGTGCATTGCCATTGATGCACCCTTTTCAACACTACAGAAACTACTTCTAGGTAATTTGTTTTTTGACTTAGCTAATACAATTTTTTGGCTTTTTTTACCCGCAAATTCATTACCTTATTACGTGAATAATATTCTTAAGATTTACAACTACAAGAGTTAGCTTCTATGAAAATAGTATCTAAATTCTTATCACTGTAGACAGCCATGATTGAAAGGTTAAGTGGGCGGGGTAGATGCGATCAATACAAGAGGATAAAATTAAACATTACATAACGGGCATATAAGCTTACTATTTACGGTAAAGAACAAACCCAATGATTGTGCCGTCAGCGGCCAAATCAAAGAAGAGTTTTGAGACTGTAAAAAAAGACTTTATTTCAGACTTCAGAGACATCCATAGTTTTTAGTATGAACTTATATGCTATGTTATAACGATACATAAGCAAAAAATAAAGAAATTATCAGCTCTTGTAACCGAGATGCAGTCAGGTGTAAGTAGCTACCACTGAGTGCATCTCCAACTCTCACAATGCTTTGGCGAAAGATTTAAATAAACATTTTTGATTTCAGGTGGAGGAGGCAAAAGACCACAAAAACCGAAAACCGAATCTCTAGAAACGATAGTAGAAGACGAGCCGCCCGTCATCAAAACTAGCCTTTAAACTAAATAGATATACATATAATAGGGATATTACTAGAATAAGTTATTTAAAATCAAGACTGATTTGCCTAGGAATACCTCATAGTACCGCAGGAATAGATAGTTCATACTGAGTAAAAATTAATATTATATTTTAGAAGGTAGTAGGAGCAATAAAATAAAAAAAAAATGTTAACTAATTTGTTATTAATTATACCTACCTGCAATTATAATAATAATATATCTTTATAATATATCTTTATTTCAGGCCACTTGACACATTACACAAAAATGTGTAACATGCCATTGCCCATATTAATAAATACCTTACAGACTAAAATACATATAATATTAAACTTAAATAACTACACCACATCTAGTCAGGGACTTTCTTGATCGTGTGCGCCTCCCTGTAGCGACGGTAGACCACTCCAGCTGAACAGAAGTCGGAATTATGAATCTCTCATAGGGCTATCTATCTAGCACTGATCAAGTCATTTATTTATTTATTTAAATTGCTCAGAATTAAATCAGTGAAACGACAACGTTTCACTGATTCTTTCTCGGTCATCTTGCATTATTAGTTCTTGGTTCAGTGACCAGGTTGAGGTATGGTGGCCCTGAAAATGGCCTATGAATGTCTGTGAAAGGATTAGTGTAGTGAACACCTAAGAGGCTCCATTCGTGCACAATTGCACATGTCACATGTCTTCGAATGTTTAAGTTGTAG
The DNA here is from genome assembly GCA_947579855.1 of Anticlea derivata. NCBI lineage: Eukaryota > Metazoa > Arthropoda > Insecta > Lepidoptera > Geometridae > Anticlea > Anticlea derivata. The sequence goes on from OX388269.1 coordinate 12,345,061, forward strand.
GACATGCCGGTTTCCTCACGATGTTTTCCTTCACCGTTTGAGAGCACTACTACAGCGCACGTGCATTTTCCGCATGGAAAATCTATTCCAATTAAATTGCAAGAATCATTTTAAATCATCTTAGGAAATAGGTGAAGTTACACCTGTTCTAGTAGTTTCTCCTCGTCACGTCGGTTTATCATCAGTGAGTAAAGTCGGGTCCACTACCCGTGAGCTACTGGACACCCTGACCTCGTCGAGGTCCTTCATATTCGGAAGCTGAGCATGGAGCTTTAATCTATGGTAAATTCCTAGAAGATGATCATGTCGTGGGTTGTCGGTGAGGTCATATTCCGTCCTTGATTTTGATATGACATTGTTTAAAATTAAATAATAATAGGCTATAGTTAAACTTACTCTAACACATTTGCATACTAATTTTAGTAAAACATGATTGAATCTAAATATTATTAACATCTACACCTACATTGTTTTTAAGCAAATAAACAATCTTTATCTTTATCTTGTCCTGCCAATATTACTTCAATCTTGAATACTCATTCATTCATTGATCACTTTGAAACGTCTTAAATCTAGATGAATTTACGGCTGTTCTTCGCAACCAAGCCTAGAAGAAACTATGGTCCGAATTCTAACGTCACGAGTGATTACGTCACTACGGACGTGGAGCCTGGCGCCTGTGCATATATTAAAACTCAGCAACTTGATTTCTCATGATTTGACCACCTGAGTGGATCTGGGACGGTCGCGTGAAACGGCCAAGCTATTATTATACTTCTTTAAAGAAGGTATAGAGAGCTTGTAGATTACGGTAGGAGCCCCTACATGAGATCTCAAACTTTTTTTTATACAACGAATGTGGGAAACAAGAGTACGGCCTACCTGTTCGTAAGTAGCTACCTTATAGTCTATGAACGCTAAAACATAACATCATCTTTTTATAACTAAACGTACAAGAAGTTCGAAATCAAGTTTGCTACCTACCTAAAACAGCTGATTCATTGAGTTTGACCTGATTTGACACCAAAGAAGCTCATTTTTGCAGTTTTTTCAATGAAAAAATGTCGAAGTTCCAAAAGTCGTAGAACAAACTTTATTGCCAATTGGTTGTAGAATAAGCCCCTTTCGGGATAGCATACATATAATGAATCACCTTGTAGTACCAAGGCAGATTGTATAGTTAAAAACCTAGTAAATATTTGCTCGTCAGCGGGTATCGAGCACTATCTTTTGTTATTACAGTTCATTTTCCTCAGCTGTGAGATACTATCTCCCGACCTGATGGATGCAGCAACAATCTTCGTACACCATAAAGATAACAGAAATGTAAATTAGCATAGCTACCGGGTGTCTGCTAAAGCTAAACGTCCACTATAGCTACACTATGTATATGGGTAATGATACAATTTTATACTTTGTGCTTTTTAGAGTTCCGTACCTCATGTGGATATTTCACAGCGTGGATATTTTTTTTCAATCACCTACCGAAACTCCTACAACTTGCACAGATAGTGATAGAAACGAAATGTTTCGATTAGTACCTATCTAATTGTACCTATTTATTATAATGTACCTACTAATAACATGGCATCGCCTTAGGGATAAAAAAACCTGTTATGATGTTATACTTACTATATTCTAAATAAAACGGAACTCTTAAGGAATCAGTTTGTAATCCATCTGTCTGTTTGTCAAGATCCTTTTTCTCAGGAACGGCTTAAGGTATCAACTTGAAATTTATACCAACTATTGGGGTCTGTGAGCTTATAGTGCCGTATATAAATGCATTAAAAAGATAATAATAAGACAATAACTATCAAATTTTTGTTTGGAAATGGAATAAATGAAAAACCTCTAGGGCCCTTCCAGTTACCTCACAATTATGAAATTTGAAATACTAAGCGCTTTGGTACCATAAATAAAGTAAAAAGTCTAAAATTGAGGAATTTTCATGTTTTTACCCCTACAATTGGAATAAAACGAGACAAAGTTATAAATAATACGTTAGTTCTATAGGAAGAGGTAAGGCACAGCGAGATTTTCAGGTTCTAAATTGGAGCAGCCCGTCCGAGGAGGTGCCTCCGCCTTACAGAAGATCGCAGCCAAATAACATTATTAGTTTCAGATAGTGCTGTGTTCCTGCGGTGAGTAAGGTTGCCAGAGCTCTTTAAGGAGTTGGTTCGGGGTCGGCCACGCGTGTGTAATGCCTTTGGTATTGCAAGCGCTCACAGGCTACGGTAACCACTTACCAACAGTTGGGCCGTATGCATGTTTGCCACCTCAGCCTAAAAGTGTGAACGTCACCTACTAAGCTTTATTTTATTTTGTGTGATTGTTACCTGCTGTTGTTTCTTCTGTTTGCTATTATCTCTGTATGTGCTGTATTTGTGTGTGTGTCAAATAAACAATTTATCTATCTATCTATCTTTATCTATCACTACTGAATGTCATCACCTCTAATCTGCCGCGACACACCGCATCCATAAACAAATATAACTACTGTCACTCATTTAATAAATCTAAATTTCTCTCGAACCACACTTAATTTAACCTTATCCTAAAGCAGCAGGGCAGGTTTTGGAATGTAGAAAATAATGGGAGATGTGCGAGCTATTATAAATAGTAATTTGTAAGATTCCAAGTTCATTTATTAACAAGTGATGGAACCAAGTGCAACAAGATGGTTGAAGATAAACAATTTTATGAAAAATGCTCGATCAAGTGCCCTGAGGAGTTAACACCGAAAAGTAACGTACATTTTTTCCTCATTACAAAGTATTTTTTTTATCTAAATCAGTTCGGCTCAACAGAGTGGGTATAAAACTGAGTTGAAATATGGCATTTTACATCTATTATACTATACGGAAAGAGGCTTATTCTATAAACAAATAGAAAAAAATGTATTCCGTTAATAAACAAAATATGCTATAGAATCCCTACTAGAACGCATTGCCGCAATCCATGTCGTATGTTCTACACAACTCGATGCCGTACCAATGCTGGTAAACGTTCACCCTTATTCCGGCTTGTTGATTAACAACCTTTAACAATAATTTCAACTCTCTAGATATAGCGGCAACACGAGCTAGTACATTTAAAAAGATTTTAGAATTTCAAGTAATAGTACTTGAAATTCTAAAATCTATGTAGATACCTAATTTTTAAGAATTTAACTATCCTTTGCTATTTCATACAAATAAGATATTTAAGTAATCCGTGGTAGACGGTGTTGGTGTCACAATTATCTACTTATTTACCATTTAAGTTACAGCCTATGTTTTATTGTGTCACTGTTTGTTTAGGCCTATGTCCAGCAGTGGACTTCTACAGGCTGATGATGATGACTGTTTGTTTACCCAAATAAATAAAATAAAAAAAAGATTTTAACTTAAATCAAAAACTGTTGGCAAAAACTGCATGAAATCAGATTTATCTTCAAAAACATTTTTTTTTATTTTATACCAAGTTAAAGCTTTTTAAGACTTCGGGAAGTTCGATATGTCACCTGAAATTCGTTTCAAAATGATCTCTACATCTACTTGTTTAAGTCGATTTTGAGTTTGAAAGAGGTCGTTTGATATAGCATAGCGATATCGTAATCCCCTAAAGTCAAACTCAATTTGACTGTATTCAGTAGATGGAAGAATCATTTTGCTATATTTTTACATCGTACGCCGTTTGAACACGGCTTTAAGATTTTGGTGATCATCAGTCAGCGTGTGTCCACTGCACATTACGACTGTCAAAAAACGGTTGCCCGTTCTGAGGAAACCACTGTAAAGCACAAAGAAAATCACGGTAATAAGACTTATGCGATCTTTCCATTACGCTCTCGCAATGTGTCGGGTTGCAAAAGCTAATGCACACAGCCGTAAGCCGTAAGAGTGTTTTTCTACGATTCACGATACGACACGTATTGTAGTCACTCGGACTACGATACGACACGTATTGTGACAGCTGATACTTATTTGGCAAAACTTGTGAGTGATGTATGCCGTATTGCTCATTGAGAACCTGGCCAGATCAATAATGATTCATGATAACGTTTCGCTTACGATACGAACGCAGATGCCATTATGAGCCAATCAAAATTATGATATTTTAAGCATCGTCGATGCCATTGGCTAATATTTTATCGTATTGTAAGCGAAACGCTATTATGAATTAAACGTGCTTGTGGCTTGGTTCATGCAGATACTACGCGATGACACACGACACGAGTTTTATCGTGTCGTGGTACATGGAAAACTTCTTTGACTCTTATTTAAAAATAAAAATATTTTATGTAACATGTGTACACTGGGTGACAAAATTAGTCTATGACTCAACATGCTTGACCGGTAATGATATGCAAATGGAGAGAATGGCATGGAAAAAAAAACTTAAATTGATCATTATGAACATCCCAATAATAAAAAAAAAACAATAAAAACAGTAATCTTTAGAAAATTCAAAATTAAAAAATCTCAAAAACAACTTTATATGCTAATTCAATAATATTTAAATAAATATTGAAATTGAATAAACATTTATGGTAATAGCAGAAACTATCAAATTAATTAAAATTTGTTTTTTAAAAATTCGTCGATATTGTATTTTTAACAGTTTTGCATTTAGTTCTTTAGGACCTTCGGTATTTTACTAAACAACAATGGCACGGCAAGCAGAGGACTTCCTACTGCTGAAATTATGATGAAATAAGGGCACGCAGCTTTCAGAAGTTTGAATCATAAACATTTTTTTTTTTATTTTTTTTTTTCCGTACATGTCGCACACGGTCAACTGATCCCAATCTAGGCATATAGCCTGTACTATGGGTACCAGAGACTGATAACTGATACTGAGATTTCGAGACAAAGGTATATTTGCGGTCAATATCATACAATGAACTACATGGGCGACCGCAAAATATAATTTGATTTTCTACATAAGCTCACACGCACAACTTGTACCATCTAGGATGCGGCCTACATGGTATTGCATTCCATCCATCACTCTTAGACTTGCGTTGTTCAGTCTATTATGCCTGCAATTTCATCGGCTTTCAAACCAATATACAGCAATGACAATGAATTCCCGGTGACAATTTAGTATATACCTATGTATACTACGTACGTATAGTAGTATAGTATGAAACGAACTTACCAAGTGACGTTCGATCTTGATTGTCCCATCTTCGGCGGAGAGATTTGATGATTAGGTACTTCACTTGTAAGTAGCCTCCGCTACGCTTCAACCCATTCACACATTTATAAATGCGAAAGTTTTTGAGGATGTTTGGACATTTGTTAATCAATCACACCGTCATGGCTCAACCAATTGCGTTGAAACTTGGAATAGATAGAGTTATTTACCTAGAATAGCAAAGGCTACTTTTTACGTAGGTACCACGCGAACGAAGCCGCGGGCCGAAGCTAGCTATATAGTTAATCTTCTTCTTGGCGTTTCACTGATTCTTTCTGGGTCATCCTATCTTTGGTCAGCGACCAAGGTTGAGGGCTGGTGGCCCTGAAAAGGGCCACCAGCCGTAGAAAGAATCAGTGTAGTGAAAGGATTAAAGTGCGCCTCTTAGAGGCTCCTTTCGTGCACATGTCACAAGTCTTCGTTTCCTAACGATGTTTTCCTTTACCGTTAGAGAGCACTCGAACCCAGTGAACTTGTGGGATAAATAAATATATAGTTTTTCTTTCTTTCTAGTATTGGTAAGGAAATATTTAATTATGTTTTAGGGTATGGCTTCGGTATCCGACACGTGCAGATGATGTGCATGTGTGGGTGCATGATCGCGCTGTTCATGGCCCGAGGGAGCCTGGGAGTCGCCATCTTGGCCATGACAGACTCGTCGAGGCGTAATGACAGTAACGTTGAGGTAAGGCTGTTGCGAATATAACATACTTTACAAAGTGAACCATAATAATGTATGCCTTTCTTTTATTCAAATCGTGATTTCTAATTTAATTTAATTTTATGTTTGTTTTGTTTTATGTTGTTTAATTTTATGTTTATAAATTATTAATAATTAGTATAATTGGAAATCGCCGTTCTAATTAAATTAAATAATTGACTAAATGACTAAATGCTATCCCGCAAGGCAGAGTTCCGCCATTTTTAATTTAAAAAACAGTATTCAAAAACAGGTCCTATAACCAGTGAAAGAGTCAGTGTAGTGAAAGGATTAAATTGTACCTCTTAGAGGCTCCTTTTGTGCACATGTCACTCTTCGAATTTTTTGGTTCTGGGACATGCCGGTTTCCTCGCGACGTTTTCCTTATAGTGCGCATAAAGGCGTTGTCCACTTTTTAAATGGAGCCTGGTTTTTTATTCATCAATAAATCGAATCATCCCAAATTGAACATATTCGGGTAGAGAACTCCAAATATTTATATTCTAAACAAAAAATAAAATTTTAGAAACCCCCCATTTTTGGGCAATCAATGAATTTCGTACTTATGGTAGAATAATTGTATAATATTCAATTTGGGTTGATTCGATTTATTGATTAATAAAAAACCATTAATGGACATGGCCTTTCCGAATGGAAAATAGACGACCGGGATTCGATCCCACGATGTGTATCGGAAGGCGGTATCACTACCACCGGTGATTGAATTACCTAGTAAAATTGACACACGCTTCTTAGATTATATTGTGTAGGTAGATTGAACCGCTCATTCTAAAAGAAATTCAAGCAGTTATAAGAAAATTCCATGACAAATGATAACAGTTTATCATGTTATAAATAAAATTTTCCTCGCACGTTTTATTGTTTGTGTAGGTGTGTTTCATAATTTATGGCTTTGTCAACAGGTAGCTTATCAGATTGCGTCGCAGTTGAAGTAGACTATACTACATTGTTTTTGTTTTTAGTGCTCCCACTTTGTTTTTTTGCACAACAGGCTTGGCAAAATAAAAACGCTCCCGAACCGTGGTACAACTGTAATGTCCAACTGGTTGTACTACGGAGAAGTAAAGTTACCCATAGTTCAACTCTTTTTTTTTTACATTTATTATTATGACCCGTGGTACAACGGTGGAATTATGTCCAACTGGTTAGACCACGGGTAATAAGATAATAATATAAGATAATATAAGATTATCGTGTAACTCCTCTGCAATCCACACAGCTCAGCGTCTGTGGAAACGCACTCTAATACTCATACATACAGTCGTACCTTAACCGTAACAGATCCACAACATTTGAGTTTTTTGTACATAGAGCACCGCCAATATGCGCCACGCGACTCATCTTTAAAAGCTTTCACTTTGTAAAATTGTCGACTTTTTCATAATAAAACATTACCGCCTTTTCTTTAAATTATTGTATCTTTACAATTTTCCGACATTTTACTTTGGTATCGTGTGAAAACGAGAAATATTCACGCGTCAATAGTAAATAAATAAGTAAATATATCATCAATAGACAATTAATCAAAAGAGGTAGTAATTGCATTGCACTTCAGCATTGTTCCATAGATACATTCAATTCCCAGTAGTACAACTAGTTAGACCAAGGAAAGAACAACTCACTCGAGTTGAACCATTGGTAAAGATATTTCCCCATAGAACAACTAGTTGAACCGTGGGTAACTTTACTTCTCCGTAGTACAACCAGTTGGACCACGGGTCGGGAGCGAATAAAAAAGGCATTTGCGCACGGAAGGAGCCTCCTAGATGCACACATTAATCCTTTCACAATTCTGATTCTTTCACCGACGGTCATAAGCCCTTTTCAGGGCCACCTTACCTCAACCTGGTCACTGACTTAATGCAGGATGACCATAAAAGAATCAGTGACACGAAAGCAAGCAAGCAAAATAGACTCATGACTTTATTCCCTAGCATGGTAGACATCCTCTCAGATCTCCAGGCGAACATATCCTTGAGGATGACTAAGGGAGGTAGTCGGAGACACACCCAAACATTTTGGTATATTCCCACATTTTGTAGTAGTTAGTATTATATGTGGCAGGTTGCAAGCCCATCACCGCTTATAAGATTACTTACTTGTTGCAATTTTTCGAACTCAAAAACTTATTAGTGCACCGGACCGAAATCCGAGACCGTCGGATCGAACGTTGAAGTACCTCCCACTACAACCAACACGGCTTTTTTCAGCTGGTTTACCAGTTTCAATGGAATTTCAATTAATTACTCTCTGACAGCACAATTGCGGCGCCAGTTCGATGTAATTTAGAAAGGAAAAACACAATTTGCCTTAAACATACGTTGTATTGCTTACTCTCATCTGTTATTGAATTTTCAGATCTACGAATGGGACAAAAAGACTCAAGGGTTGATCCTGTCCTCGTTCTTTTGGGGCTACATGGCGATGCAGATCCCCGCCGGTCTCCTAGCGAAGAAGTATGGAGGGAAGCTGATCCTCTTAGTAGCACTCCTTGCTAATGGACTGATCAGCTTGATATTACCCACAGTGGCCAGCTTTGTAAGTGTATCCTACTTCCTACTAGTATATAAATAATAATAATAATATATAAATAAAATATTTATTTAAGTAACTTATAAATTAAACATTCAGGGTTTGGAGTCTCCTTTTAAGCAAATGTTTGCTTGTGTTAGGAGAAACCGCTCTTCTATAGCCATTGTCGTTACATTTTATAAGTAGAACTTATAGTGAATATCTATGTTAAAGAAAAAGTATTTATGTTAAAAATCTAATTAAATTTAAATGCACTTTAAGAATTTTTGTTTTTTCAGTTGTTAATGTATCAAAGAGTGTGCGTATGAATGCGTTGTGTTTGATTGTGTGTGTGTGTTAGTGTGTATGAGTAAGTGCTGTGGGGATATATAAATGTGAAAATTTGTGTAAACGTTAAGGCTCATGTAATTTCAATAAAACTTGGAATAGACAGAGTTATTTGCCTCTTAATATCATATAGGCATAATATAGGCTTTTTATCTAGGTTCCGTGCGGGTGAAGCCGTGGGTTGCGCCCACGGCTTCAGCTAGCACTAGTAAAAGCACACATAAATTTTCCGAATGGAAAGTCTATTGGTACGCGAGAAGGATTAGAACCAATGACATAGCGATCGGAAGGCAGGGTCACTACCACCTTACCACCAATGCTGCTTAGAAATCTTGTAGAATAAACTAATGCAGGTATGGATTCGTAATGCGAACTTGTGTTCCTTTCAAGAGACCCGAATCTTATCTCTTGCTGTATAATTCATTTGTAAGATCTCAACTAGAGTACGCTACACCTGTCTGGAACCCTTTGTATATTAAATATCAGATAGAATCTGTCCAACGTAAATTCTTACGCTCAATGAACTATCGCTGTTTTCGTTCGAAGTCTTCCTACGAGTTACTTCTTAGTAAATTTTCTTTAAATACACTTTAAATGAGAAGATTGCTCCTTGATAAATTAATGTTATATAAAATCTGTCATAATAAATTTGACTGTAACAAATTAGTTAACCTTATCCACATCCATATTCCATGTCGTTCACACGTCGCTCGAGAGACCCGCAAACGTTACCTATTCGCACCTACTCCTTGCAAAACAAACGCGGGCGAGCGAGCACAACTACATAGAATAACTAAGTTATTCAGTAACCATTTCATGGAAGTTGAATTTTTTGCAAGCACCCCCGCCTCGTTTAGGAAAGCAATTAACCGGATTATCATGTCTGGTTTTTTGAGTTTGGGTTGAGGTAGCAATACACCAAGTGTACTCTTGGTTATTTCAACTTAAGCCTAAACTTAAAATAATGTGAATGATGTGTTCACATTATCTATCACTCACTATATTTTGTTAGCCTATCGTCAAACATTGTAATCTTATATAAACCTACCTACTAATATTACTTTCATCATCATCATCATCATCAGCCTGTAGAAGTCCACTGCTGGACATAGGCCTCCCCCAAAGAGTTCCATGACGAACGGTCTTGAGCCTTCTCCATCCACCGACTTCCCGCAACCTTCACAATGTCGTCGGTCCATCGGGTGGGGGGCCTTCCAACACTGCGTCGCCCGGTTCGTGGTCGCCATTCGAGAACCTTTACTCCCCAACGGTTGTCGGTTCTGCGAGCTATATGGCCTGCCCACTGCCACTTCAACTTGCTAATTCTGAGAGCTATGTCGGTCACCTTAGTTCTTCTACGGATTTCCTCATTTCGGATCTTATCACGTAGTGAAACTCCAAGCATAGCTCTCTCCATAGCCCGTTGCGCGACTTTGAGCTTGTATATGAGGCCTATAGTTAACGACCAAGTCTCAGTTCCATAATACAATAATATAATATAATATTACTTTAAGAACCACCTATTCTATAAGATTTGGTAATGTTTAAGTGTAATTGTTTGTTGTCTTGAATAAATAAAAAAAAAAAAAAAAAAAAAGGTACTTGAGGTTTAGAGCCATTAATGTTCGATGAGTTTGTCTCTATAATTTCAGGGTGGTTGGCCGTGCGTGTGCGTGTGCCGGGTGGTGATGGGGCTCACGCAGGCCTGCCTGTTCCCCGCCAGCCACACCCTGCTGGGGCGGTGGCTGCCTGATAGCGAGAGAACTGCTCTCACTGGAATTGTTTATGGAGGTACGATATTAGAAACTACAAATCGGAGGACAAATGCAAAGAAAAATTACCAAGCGAGTGAATAATATATGTGCTGTAGCCATATTCTTCTTGTCATGTCACTGATTATTTCTTGGTCATTCTGTATTATGTCAGTGACCAGGTTGAGCTTTGGTGGCCCTGATAAGGGCCTATGACCGTCGATCAAAGAATCTGTGTAGTGACCCTTAAGTGCACCTCTTCTTCTTCCTTTCGCGGAATATCTATTGTGATTATATTATTGAGATCCATCAAACACTAAATGCACGTCCATCAGTTCATAATAACAACATTAAATGGCCGTGGTGGCCCCGGCTAAAGAATTGACCTCTTACGACATCCGCGGATAGAGATATGGAGGGACATCTCTATCCGCGGATTTCGTAAGAGGCGACTAAGGGAAAAAAGCTAGGGGATGGGCAGCAGCGTCCCTCATTTTAAAAACGATAGCTCTAACTGCGCTCGCCAACCCGCATGCCCAGCGTGGTGAGTATGGGCAAAACCCCCCACATGATAAGGAATTTGCTCTGTCTGTGGGGGAGGCCATGTTCAGCAGTGTACGTCGTACGGCTGAAATGATGATGAAATGACAGTTAGAATGACGTACATAAACGATAGAAAAGTGGTCTTACCTACTACGTCTGATTGAGTGTTTAATGACCCCTAAACTGTCCGGTTATTGTTTATTCATTTTAGCAGGTGTTTTATCCGTTACCAGTTTGTTGTAGTCCATTAAAATGTTTTTTTTAAGATCGTGATTTTAAATTTAAAACGAATTAAGTTTGAAAAGCTTATTGATAAACATCTTGCCAATCATCATCATTCCAGGTGTTGGAAGTCCACTGCTGAACAGATTACCAGAGCGACTTCCTATCATGTGGGAGGAAATTGTCAATACCCACCACGCTGTGGCTCCGGGTTCGCAAGCGCAGTTAGAGCTATTGTTGTTATAATAGTGGATGTTGCTGCCCATCCTCAAGCTATTTTCTACCTCTCACGGCATCCATGAGATATGGAAGGGCCTATTCTTCAGCTGAGCCACCACGGCTGGTCATGCCAACTAAGCATTCCCATCATTTTTTCTCAGGTAGCCAAATCGGCACAATAATAGGCATGCCAATATCCGGTCTGCTGTCTGAAACAGCGCTTGGCTGGAAGACGATATTCTACACGATATCTGGGCTGATGTTCGTGACTGCCGGCATGTGGTACTGGTTCACCGCCAGCTCTCCTGAGGAGCATCGGCTGATTAGTGCTGCGGAACGAGAGTATATTCTGAGGGAACTTAATGCTACACCTTCGAAGGTAGAGTATTATTATAATATACATTTAAAAAGCTCTTCTACTCCAGAAAATTTGGTATGCTAAACATGCTTTAAGGTAAAAAGCTAAATTTTAGAGATTCGGCCTGTCCAAAAATCCTACATTCCTATCCTACTATCCTGCTTCCTACTAATATTATAAAATATGCAAAAGTTTGTGAGGACGTTTGGATGTTTGTGGTTCAATCTCGCCGTAACGGTTCAACCGATTTCGATGAAACTTGGAATAAATAGAGTTCTTTACCTAGAATAGCATAAAGGCTACTTTCTATAAATTAGCCACTCGAGTGAAGCCGCGGGCGCTAGCTAGTATTAGTCACCATCATCATCATCATCAGTCAAGTCAAATCACAATAAAGCAATCCTTGACAAACCTCATTGTAAGTATACGGGCTCAAGTAAATCATCACATCGAATAGGAATAGACAGATTAGTTTTTTTGGAAGTTTATAATTTATGCTATTTTGTTACTATAGGAACTTACTTTTTTATTATAGTTCCATATTGATTATTTACTTGACTTATTCCAGCATGAGCGCGCAACGCCTTGGAGACACATGTTCAGGACCGTGCCACTGTGGGCCATCATGGCGTCGCATATCGGAGCTACTGTCGCCTTTACTCTGTTCTTTGTCGACCTGGCCACTTACTTAGAACTGGCTATGGAGATTTCTTTGAAGAATGTAAGTACAGCGTTATTAATTAACTGCAAAACACCTTAAAGATGTTCGCCAAAAGGCCATCGAAATATCCATTCCCCTGGCAATCTTAAAAATAAAAAATAAACACACCCCCCCCCAGTCACACACGACTACATAATACATTCACCATTTGAAAATTATAAAAGATAGTTATTAATAACACAAAATATAAAATTCTAATCAGATGTCAAGAACGTAGGAAGGAATGTCAGAAAAATAATTGTAATAAATATATTAAATTGAAAAGTTAAGAAATAAAAATATTTATACTGCTTTGAATGTTATGTGGCACTAAATATTGTTAGAATAAGAATAAGAGAGGACTTTCATTGATGTGAGCATCGACAGAGAGAACGTGTTGTAGCCAATGCCACGATAAAGCACATTTATTTTTAGTAAACGGTCAACGTGTATAATTTCAAAAACGAGTTATTGTCGCAATAAATATTCGCCAATTTTCGTGTTTATTGCTGATTATAGTGTTGTAAATAATGTGAATCTCTTATTCTAGAGTGCAATTCTCTCCGGTATGCCGTATGTCGGCATGTGGGTTGGCAATGTGTTCTCAACCAACATCTGCGAAAGAATTTTCAATAAAGGACTCCTGCGTATGGTTGTCTGTAGGAAGATCTTCAATTCTATTGGTAAGTTCTATAAAAGTTGTGGCAAATATATCGCTCCGGCATTGAGCCGGTCAGCTTTTTTAGAAAATTCTTTTGAGTATTTTAGTTTCTACGAAATAATGTCTCGGGCCTTGTATTTAATATAAGATATTTTTTACAAAAACTAAAAACCGACTTCAAATTCCTGAATATTTACAAGATTAATATCAACCTAATTTTTTTGTTACCAACCTCGCTTTGCTTACCTACTGAGGATGACACTGGCCACCAACACTTTCGAATAAAAAACAATAGCATGTAAGACATTGTATCCATTCAGAGACTTTTTGGCGGGAACTTGAGAAAGTGATGTTGTGCTGTGACCCCACATAATGTGGGACAAGGGCAGGAAGTAGAAGAAGAAGAAGAAGCCACCTTATTCGTATCTTATTTTTGTTTCAGCATTGTTTGGCACGGCCTGCGGTCTAGTGGTCCTAGCTTTTCTGCATCCTGAGCATAAGAAATTCGCAGTGTGCGTCCTCATCGTAACGCTTACTATGTTCGGGTTTATGTCTGCCGGGTTTATGGTAAGAATATTGTCATCATTATCATCATCAGCCTGCGGACATAGGCCTCCCTCAAAGAGTTCCACGGCGGTTCTTGAGCCTTTTCCATCCACCGACTTCCCGGAATCTTCACAATGTCATCGGTCCATCCATCGGGCGGCCTTCGGATCCCTCAATTCGGATCTTATCACGTAGTGAAAATCCGAGCATAGCTCTCTCGATAGCTCAAATGAAGAATATTGTTCTGTTGATTAGCATGAAGCTAAGCGTACATACAGATTGTTTCGAAGAAAATGGTGCCGGTTTTCTTCCAAATTTCAAACCGCATTTTTTGTTATAAAATTATTTCTAAAAATTCCTTAAAACATTAATATATAAAATAGCACCGAGATTACACAACAAAACTCGAAATAAATAAAATAAAGTGGCAGAGCTAAGCTCGTTCCCGAAACGGCTAAAAATCCACCACAGCAAGCCCTACATTTTGATGTCACGACCAGACGTTGAACTCAAGTAATGACATTGAATTGTTTCGGTTTGGGAGCGTAGTAGTTTCAGTTTTTATAAGCCAATAGCAGTCGTAAAATAAAAACATCGTTGCATAAGGTTAATAATAATAAAATAATAAATATTCCGGACATATCACACACGGTCAACTGATCCCAAACTAGGCATAGCCTGTACTATGGGTACCAGAGATTGCTATATAATACATAATAGATAAATATTGAACAGCCAGAACAGAACAAACATCTGTATTCACCACACAAATGTTTGTCCTGTGCGGGAATCGAACCCGCAATCTCTAGCGCAGAAGGCAGAGTTCTTACCAACTGAGCTATGAGGCCAGCTATGAGGCCAGTTAAAAGAGATCACATCAATTTTTATTTCTAGATAAACACATTATTTGATTTATTTACATACGTCTTGTATCGTTAGTTGAGGCTGTATTTATTTACTCACTCATTACATTGATATCAAATGCTGGGTCAATGAACTCTTATGCTTTGATCTTATTATATATGGTCCACGAAGTTTTATAAAATACATGTTGGTTGTCAAGCTTATTATTATTTCTTATAAGGACGCGTGTGTTGTGAATAAATATATTTTGTTTCTTTTTGGTCGTTTGTAGACGAAGTGGCGAATTTAAGGCAAGCAAAAAGAATATACAAAATAATTTGTGGAAACAATTTATTTAACCTGTTGCTTAGAACTCCAAAGATACTTCTACTGTGCTATAATTAGCGCACAAAGATAGCGTCAACAATACGATTTCTATAAAATTTTATAAAAAAAAACACAGTAGGTGTAGGTACAAAAATCAGGGCAAAACCATGGAGAAGATATCATAATATCATCTTAGTGAATTAACATGTAGTCAAAATTCAGGGTGAATGTGACAGTGTGAAATGTATTAAGGTACTGACTGCATACATTTCGGAGAACTTTTTGAAACGCACCCTCTCTATGTTTTTATTTTTTGTGATTGAGGTGTGTATACAATTAATGAGTGGAGTTTTTTGTTTGGTTACCCCACTGAGTTCAACTGAACAAGCTTAATAATTATTAAAGGTTAAAAAAAGGTCTAAGCTTAAAGTTTTTTTCTTAGGTGAATCACTTGGACCTGTCTCCTCAGTTCGGCGGTGTGATGCTCTCTCTCACCAACTTCGCCGGAAGCCTTGGCAGCGTCCTCACACCCGTTGCCACCAGCTTTGTACTGAGAAATGATCCGGTGAGTTTCGGAATTTCAGTCATGGACTATGCCTCTGGCATGCAGCTGGTTAGTGCATGACTGTGCATGGCTGAGATGCGAAAGGTCTAAGGCTCGATCCCCGCTGAAGGACATTGTTTGCATATTTTGTAATACTTGTAGTGTGTGAGTGAAACAACCAGTGTGGTGCTTAGATAATTTAAATCCCCAAAATTTCGAAGAAGTGTTATAACTTTTCAGAAATACAATATAAAATAGGCTCCCATTTGAAAGTGTCGAAGCTTATTCAAAAAATAAAATAAAATTGGTTAGAGCATCCCCTCAGGAGCAACCTATCCTAGGGGCAGGTTGCGGGTTCAAATCGTGATCTGAAAGTGGATATGGGTAAGAAAGGAGTGATTGACGCCACATGATGTGGGATAAGGGCAGGAAGGAGATAATCGTTTAGAATCTTCACCGCTGTCACCAAATTGAAGGTTGACCGCTAGTGGAATTAACAGCTGCAAACTTTCATGTTTAAGGGCACGTGTAGAAGTTGTTAAGCCGTGACGGAGCATTAGATTTGGCCACTAGTCAATACGAACGTACCTAGTATATTGTTCTGTACTTCCAGTCCGATATAAGCCGATGGCGAATCGTCTTTCTGATGACGGCGGCCATCTTGGTGGGCAGCAACATCGTGTACATAACATTCGGAAGCGCTTCCAGACAGCCCTGGGATAGCCCCGATTACGACGACAAGCTCAAAGCTAGCAAAGGTAGCTAGAATTATTTATCTTAATACTTTTTAGGCTGAAACCCAAAATTGTGTTACGAAATTCAGCGCTGACTATAAAGGAGTCAAGATGCCTAAGCCGGTATTAAACCGTGTTCAAACGGCGTGATATAAACAAATAAAATAAAAAAAAAAACAAAATTGGCTGAAAAAAAAACTGTAGTAAAAAATATGTAGTTCAAGAACGACTTAGTGCCTAAAACGGAAGCACTAAGAATTCATTCATCATTTTTAAAGAAAATTAATTTAAATTATTATTTTGTATTTTCAGATGAAATTAAACCCGTCCTGTATAATGCTCAAGAGAAGGAGAAAGAAGCAAACAGTCAGAGTGTTTAGGATGACATATTTTTGTGAATAAAGTTTTGTTTAAGTATTTATTACCTACGTAAAGTTATTTTTTGTTTTATTTTGGCACCTGTAGGTACTTTTCAATTTAGATTTGGCATGGTTAGTATTTTTTTACTAGCAGTGAAAGCCCCCGCAACAATGTTTGCGTGAAGCTTCCTAATTCAAACTTCACCTCTTCACCACTTTTCTTTTCTTCTTCTAAGAAACCTCTTCACCACTAAAGAGGTTAAATTTCAGAATTCCTTTCTAACGAATACCAACGATTTACGAGTAGGCTGTGTATTGTCAGTCGGTCACTCAGTCAGTTTAAAAAAATATAATAAAAATAAATGAGCCTATATTTCCACTTCTTACGAGTACCTATATCTAAATTACATTACTAAATTCGACTTCTTAACTTGTTCAGTAGTAGTCGCCTCCTTGGCGAAGATCTCAGGCCGTCAGTCAGTCACTGTTGTTTAATACGAGTATATTATATTGATTCAGGGGGAGTCTTATGTCCAGAACTGGATTTCTATAGGCTGATGATGAAGATGATCCTGATATTGATGAACCAGACTAAAACAAATCTAAGATCAACACCACCAACACTACTATACCAGCGTTAATTTTTATGATGATTTCGATAGATTCGCTAGATCTACAATGGGAAACTTATTTAGCATATGAAATTCGTTTTTCGTTACCGATATTTTTCCTAGCTCAAATTACATTTCATCATCATCATTTCAGCCGTACGACGTCCACTGCTAAAAATGGCCTCCCCCACAGACAGAGCGAATTCCTTATCATGTGGGGGGATTTGCCCATACTCACCACGCTGGGCATGCGAGTTGGTGAGCGCAGTTAGAGATATCGTTGTTAAAATAGGAGATGCTGCTGCCCATCCCCTAGCTTTTATCCCTTAGTCGCCTCTTACGACATCCGCGGATAGGTAGATATGGAGGGGCCTATTCTTCAGCCGGGGCCACCACGGCCAAATGACATTTAATTGCTGCAAAATTAGAATACCAGGTCAAAGCTCATCATCTCCCCGGACTTATCCCAAAAAAAGCTGAAACAAAAAAATATAAGCTAAGTTTCAGCTTCTATTCGATTTAAGTCTATCCTTTAATCCTATTTTCATTTTAACTAAAACTATGAGACTCAATTATTAAAACGTACCTTATGCAGTTTAAGTTTAATGTAATAGGTGTAGAGATTCAAGTACGTTACTAAAAGGGTTTGTATCTTAGAACAAAGGAATAAAAATGTGATCGTAATTATTTTGGAATATAATGAAATTCATAAAGCTTTTTGCAATCTTATTGTTGTCTTAGCTTAGTGTGCACTTTAATTATTTCACTACTCTGATACTTTCGCCGACAGTCTTAAGCCCTTGTCAGGGCCACCATAACTCAACCTGATCACTGAACGAATACAGGGATGACCAAGAAAGAATCAGTCAAAGTCAAAGTCAAAAGGCATTTATTTCAATAAAATCACTAGGATCACTTTGAAACGTCTTAGAAACTAGGTAAAGCTATGCCTGTTCCTCGCGACCAAGCCTAGAAGAATCAGGCAACAAACACGGCGCGCGTGCCTATCATTTATTTCGATGATCTTTTTTCAAAAAATTAACACAAAGTGACACGACAAGCAAGCAACCGCCTGTGATATAGCCGGAGAGTCGCTCTGAGTACCATAAAAATTGCCAAAGAATTTGGTGCGAGAGGCTAAATTTGAAATGTCTTTTGTAAAGACAGATGCACGTAAACTTGATAAGGCCCTTTCATAAGTCGTGGTTACAAATAATAAAATGTGTCTTACTCACTGAACAACAAACCTCTCTATTTATCACGTGAAGCAATTAAATTTGGCATTGTGTATAGCTGTTTTGACCTCATCCATAAGGTTGAAGTTTGAAAAGCAAAAGTTCCCATTGTCTAGAGATAAATATTTGCTAAACAAATACATAATGTACAAAAGGATCATGGTATTAGTAATGTAATTTGTCTTGATAACAATCTGTCTGAAATGATAATATGAGAAACATTTTTGTTTTCCTATTCTACAATTTAGACGCACAATATTTTTTTAATGAATGTTCAAGAAAACTTGATCTTTAATAAATATTGTGTATTGCCAAAATGGACGTTGAATTTTTAAGATATGAGTTTGAAGATGGATTTTCCGGGATTATCACAAAACATGGTAAGTTCAATGACTTTAAGTAAATAACACTCGTAGCTCCAAAGACAAAAAAACAATGAGTGAAAAACAATAACAAAATTTCAATAATTCAACATAATAAAAACCAATATAATTTGTGCTCCCATTTCTTACAGTTTTACAGACTTCGTAGTACAGGTTATATTGGATTTCGTTAGAACGTGCTAAAATCCTAGCCATGATCCAATGGTGACCATTTCTAGTTCAATTTAAGACAAATTTCAGGCCTCAGAATCGGAGTACGTTTCATACAAATGCTGTACATGTTTGCGAGTGCTGTCGTCATGGGGTTCATTCGTGGCAGCCTCGGCGTGGCTGTGCTGGCTATGAACGATGAGACGAGACGAGGCGACACATACATTCAGGTAAACTTAGTAGTAGGATAAAGGAATGTCGACCATGACAGGAAGACGTAAGTATTTCGCGGCCTGTGATCCCAACACTCTAGAACGATAATTGTGTGACATTTGCCCGATGATGGTAGATCTTGAAGACTTGACTCACAGCAATCGTCATGTCAAACCCGCAGAAGAACCAAGGTCACCGACATAGCTCTTAAATTCACAAGTTGAAGTGGCACTGGGCAGGCCATATGGCTTGTGGAATCGACGATCGTTGGGAATTAAAGGTTCTTAAATGGCTACCAAGGTCGAACCGACGACATTGTGAAGGTTGCGGGAAGTCGGTGAATGGAGAAGGCTCAAGACTGTCCTTCGTAGTACTCTATGGGGGAGGCCTTAGTCTGAAAGTTAACTTTTACAGGCTGATGATGATGATAAATTTTGCAAGGATAGGACGTTTCATGATTGATGATGAATAAAGTTCACTTTACATAACACCTACTTATAAATAGCCTATGCACTGATTTCACGATAAAACATTCAAACAACTATAATATTTAACAATCCCCACTCGTTGGGATAGTTTAGTACAACTTCAGTAATTACTCAAAACCTTTTGTTTTAAAGAAACGGTAATGTCTGTAATACTTCAGATCCACCACTGGGATAGACGGATACAAGGCGCGATACTCTCTTCATTCTTCTTCGGCTACGCTCTGATGTTGCTCCCTGCTGAACTGTACTTCAGAAGAATCGGGGGGAAGCTGGTGTTCACTGCAATGCTGGTTGCCAATGGGGCCTTATGTGTGGCCATGCCTACCATTGCTAACAAGGTATGTCGCTGAGTTCAATAGGTAAAACACAAAATCGGTAAAAGCATGAAAAAGCATCTAGTTCCTAAAAGTTTTGATCGTTTTAGGAACTAGGTGCTATTATGCCAGTTTCTTGCGACCAAACCGTACGTTGACAACCTCTAAGATTTAAGGTTCATGTTTGTGTAAAATAATGATGACACGCTTGCCTTTCAATGGAAATAAGAAGTCATGGTAGGGCCCTAGCCTAGGGAATGAGCGTTAGAAGGTGAGATGAAAGGAATTTATAGTCAGAGGATTACCTACTCAATCTGTGGAGAAAAGCTAAGCAAAAAAAAATTCGAATTTTATTGATTTTAGAACATGACGTATCTGGTTGCAGGTTCAAATCTCGTCTATGTCAAAAATTTATATATTTTCAGGGAGGCTGGGTGGCCGTTTGTAATGCAATGCTATTCATGGGAATATCTCACGCGGGGTTCAATTCTGTGAACCAGGCTCTTCTGGAAAAATGGCTGACACCGAGTGAAAAGAAACCTTTCAGTTTTCTGGTCTATGGAGGTATACTCTTTCTTTCATCAACTCATGATATAAACTTTATGGTGTGTTTTTTCAGGTACAATTCATTTTAATTATGTTGTTATCCCCTTTCTTTTTATTATACAGCAGAGTTGGCAAACAAGCTTACGGCCCACCTGATGGTAAGCGGTTACCGTAGCCTATGAGCGCTTGCAATACCAGAGGCATCACGCACGCTTTGCCGACCCCGAACCCCCTTCCCCCCTAAAGAGCTCTGGCAACCTTACTCACCGCAGGAACACAACACTATTTGAAACAAATAATGTTATTTGGCTGCGATCTTCTGTAAGACGGAGGTACCTCGCTGTGCCCTACCTCCTCCCTTCCACCTAATTTGCAAATTCAGGGGGAATAATATGAAACTAAAAGTTTTCAAACGGGATTTTCAGAGAATATTTATACCTTCTCTTAGCAGGACACAATATTTTATCAGCTGTGCTCATGTTTGTGAAGGAGTACTTAATTAAGTTCATGCATTAGGGTAACTTGCCTTCAACGCAAAGTCGATATTTTTTATAATTTCCAGGTATCCAACTTGGCATCATCATAGCCCTGCCTCTATCCGGTCTCTTCAGCCAGATGCCTCTCGGATGGGAGCTAGTTTACTACGCCTTGGCTATCCTGGCCTTGTCCATGGCAGTGATATACGGGATCCTGACTGCCTCCACTCCGGAGAAGCATGAGGCGATCGGAGATAAGGAAAAGGAGTTTCTAAATGAAGCGCAGAGTTGTTATAGCAAGGTAAAAACTTTTGAATTTTGAAAGTAAAATCTTTTTTTACTGATATTTTAACCATGTTTAAGGTCATAAAATACAATCTCCGACGTAAGTGAGACTTTGAAGCCTGACTGATAGCGAACATCCTCAAGTCCCAAATCCTCTGATAAGTAAAAATCAAATAAAACACCGATATAAAGTAATAAATTTTTTTTTTTTTTCAGAATCAGCTTCGAAGACCGTGGCATAAAATCCTCGGATGCTCCCAGTTTTGGGCAGTGGCGAGCGCTCACGCAGCTAGCAACACTGTGTTTATCTTCTATCTTGTTGAAGTGCCTGCTTATTTACAGCTATTTAATATTTCTTTGAAAGATGTAAGTAGCCTCAGTTATATACCTACATGACCTCCCACTAGAATAACTTGTTGTCATCTCTTTAGAAACAACGAGTATGATGGATATTGGAACGGATGAACTACCTACTCCAATAAACCTTCATTTTGGAACTCTTATAAACATTTGTGTCACTATGTAAATGCTTGCTTGCTTGTTGTGTCACTGATTCTTTCTTGGTCATGCTGTATCATTTCAGTGACCAGGTTGATGTATGGTGAATCTAAAAAGGGTATTTGACCATCGGTGAAAGAATCAGTATCAGTGTAGTGAAAAGATTAGAGTGCGCCTCTTAGAAGCTACTTTCGTGCACTAGCATGCCATTCCTCACGTTTTAAAGCGTAGTAAAGCGCACATCAATTTTCCGAATGGAAAATCTATTGGTGACTGGGAACCTACGATCGGAAGGCTACTACCACCACTCCACCAGTGGTCTTAAATCACCATGTCAATCAAACCCTCACTCGATATGCCGATGAAATGGTGAATAGTGGATAAAATACTTGTCTAAGGAAGTAGAGTCCAGTGCAAGGTGGCTAATGATTATGTGTTTCGATCCATTTTAGTTTGGTTATCCGTTCTTCATATCACAGGTACTTCAAGTTAATGCCTGGTTATATTTAATGGAGGTAAGGGAAATAACTACATTAGTGATGATGATTACAGAGTGCGTGGTTCACTATGCTTCCTTTCATAGCGATGTGGTTAATGAACCTGATAACAGCTCCTACCCTCGGATGGATCTCCAATCTGCGACTGGTCAGCTATATCTTCAGTGTCACTAATTTTCGGAAGTTCATCAACGCAATAGGTGAGCTGACTATTGTATGGTGACTGTTGACTGTGAACTTGTATATTTTCTTCGTGAAGGATTTACGATTTAATTATATTTTCTCATACAGGTGCGTTTGGTATGGTAGTGGGGCTAACGTTATTATCAAACTTGCCAGGCGATTGGCTAATATCAGCCGTTGTATTATTAACGGCTACACTGGGGTTACTAGGAGTACAGTTTTCGGGATTTTTGGTAAGCATTAACAGAGCATACTTATAGTTACAAATGAGTATTAAAACGAGTAGAGGAGAAATTTTTTTTTACTATAACCATACAAAACAGAAGAGAAAAAATGATTGGACATAATATACGACATCATGACATCTTAAAAATATCATTGAAGGGAAGGTTAACTCTACAGAGTAAATAATGGAAAAAGTCTTCTTTTGGGCATCCGTGGAATAATATCAAGGCATGGAACAAGTAAACTTACCCCTTATTTTATGATATACAGGTATTTTATTTCAAACAGACACAGAAGCTATTATTTTCTGCTGGTTCTCTTAAAAATTCTGCTCACGGTGACTCAGAATATGAGACTGTTTATGACCTTTACAATATTGAAAATTTGATATGGATGTACCATTAACACTCAGGATGGACTTAAGCTACTTTTTATCTGGGTACCGCGTGAGCGAAGATGGGGCAGCCACTTGCTCTCTAAGCCTGTGGTGTTTACTATTTTCAGAGCTGCTATAAAGACATGAGTGAGAACCACTCTGGAAGCCTGATGATGCTGGGCTGCGTTGTCAGCAGCCTCGTTGGAGCCGCGGTGCCTTTCATCACCGGACTTGTCATCGGTGATGGTGTGGTAATGTATTTTTTTTAGTCTAATTTCATCATAAACATTTCTTGCTTACCACTTACGATATTTATTCTATAATGGCATGAATATTTTTTCTGTACTTAGACTTCAACGAATATGTAACTTAGTAGCAAGCTGATTTATTTGGCGGTCACGCAGATACTAAATTAGATTCCATTGAAAACTATATTAGTTCTGCGGGCTACGCAAATGTTAATTATAAAAATTATCCTTCCAGGCAGATCCGAAAAAATGGCGAGCAGTGTTCATATTCCTGACCAGTTTCTACGTCCTCGGCAACGTCGTGTACACCGTGCTCGGCGGCAACGAGCGGCAAGAGTGGGACCGTCGCGGTACCACGAAAAACTTGATGCATTTTAATGGTGTTGTTGGTAAGTGGTTGTTATTGTACTTCATGCAAATAAAGTTATTCATTCATTCATTCGTCCTTTCAAGGCTTCCGTGCCTCTTCACGAATATGCTCGTAGAGCTGAAAACTTTGATCATTTTACTATGACAGTAATTCATAACTATATACTCACCCTCTTATTCATAATCAGTCGCTATCATTATCGGCTCGATAGCTCTCGCCCTGTCTCTTTCTAACAGTTAACAAAAGAAAAAGATGGACATACTTTAATTAAGCTGATAAAGTTAGTGAGACATCCTACTAATATTATAAATGCGAAAGTTTGTTAGGATGTTTGAATGTTTGTGGTTCAATCCAGGGACTTGAAACAGTTGTTAAATTTTGGTATTTAACCAGCTTAAATTAGCGATATCAAATTCTCAACCTTTTCATTGGGTATCGTTAATTAACCCATATCTTATTTCGGTACCGAAATCACAAGACGAGAAGGGCGAGAGGCCCCGCTTGGGGAGACGGAGTGTCGTCGTTTGAATTGTAAAATTTTGTCGTCGGGAGTAAAAAAGAATCTTTTTCCAAAGCCAATTTCACTTAATACGCACCGTCGCCGGCGGGTGTGCGCCGCTGCCGTGGAGGATGCAGGAATATTTGGGTTAAATAACGGTACCGTTATTATATCAATATTTTTCGGTTAACCTCTATTTTTGGTACCCTTTTATATTTATTTATTATTGATACCATAATTCAGTCTACCGATATTTTTGGATACCGCTATATTATTGATATAACGTCATATCTGAAAATAAGGGTATCCCAGTTTTGCGTTAATTCAGTCCCTGGTTCAATCACGCCGTAATGGCTCAACCAATTTCGAGGAAACTTGGAATAGATAGAGTTCTTTGCCTAGAATACCATATAGGTTAATTTTTTATCTATGTAACATGCGCGTGATGGCGCATCAGTTTTGAGTCAAACTCAATTGAGAGCGTACGACACACTTCAACCATATCGAAGTTAAATTAAAAATTGAATTAATTCTGTAGAGATAAATATCATTTTAAAATATATTTCAGATGACATAACGCAGTCGTTAAACACGGCTTCAAGTTTTAATTAGTTTTGTTAAAGAAAATGAATAACTGTGAAGATTAGACTTTTATTTAATTCCAAGTGAATAATTCTATAAAATTCTTGTGAAATAACTGAATTCATTGTCTTTCAGATGCCAATCAAGTACAATTGGAGGAATTCAACGGCTCCCATCTCATCCAAGAGAAGAAACTGAAACAAAACGACACGGCGCTATGAGCTTGCACGAAATAAAATGATTCCCTAGAATTCTTGTAATTGTTTTATTTTATACATCCCATCCCGCAGTTTCGCTTGCATGGTAACTGAATAAAAGTTGCTTAATATAATTGTTAGATAATCTTGGTGAACCTTTTCCTACTCGCTGCGTTATGTCTGAATAAGCATATTTAAGCCGTGTTCAAACGGTTTGCGATGACATTCAAAGTTGATTTAAAAATGATACTTATGCTACTGAATAAAGTCCATTTTGAGTTTGACTTTTACTGGCTTGCGATATCGTTGAGCTACGATATCGTACTCGAATGTCAAACTCAAAATTAACTTTCATCGGTAGAAGTCATTTTGAAAAAAAAATTAAAATCTGGATCAGTTGAGCTATCTATAGATCGATTGTAACGGTCTTAAGATGGCTCAACTGTTTCTTGTGTATTTTGTAAATATTAACTTGTATTAGTTTTAAGTTTCTTTCTGTAAATAAAGTTAAAAAAAAAAAAAAAAAAAAAAAAAACATACATTAAACGACTAATGAATAAACCAAATATATGTACGGACTGTATTAAAGATGACATGAGTGAGAAAGAAGTGAGTGCGGAGATGACGGCTAATACAAGAGAGTGGAAGTGGAAAACATGTTGTGCCGACCCCATATGTGGGGCAAGGGCAGAAAGATGATGATACGCGACATAATAAAAAGTAAGTTGATTGCAATCTCCTCTGTGGCGTAATAGCAGTCACCGCCTATTATTAAAACGTTTTGGCTCATAATTAGAATGTCTAAAGTTATCTAAGTCCACAAGTCATCTTGACTTTTATTTGATAACCAAACCTCTACCAGGCCGATATTTTCAGATAAGCAGAAGATTTCAACGTACATTGAACCTTTTTACTAAGTATTTAGGTTTATAATGTGTCGACGTTGGACTCGGGACTTAAGGGTCAATATTTTGCCGGAGTACAACAGTATGTCTTCAGGGATTAGGTATTTACTTCCCACAAAAGTTGAGTTAATAAGAGATACTGACAGGGCCGTATCAAGGCATTTTTATTTTACTGTCAATCAGCTCTCGCCCGTGACTTTGCTCGCTTTTTACCTATTTCAGGTTAAGAGCGTTGTTCATTAAAAGTTTAATCCAATTCAGTGTAGCCGTTAAACTGTGACTGAATCACTAACATACAACCTCACAAACTGTCGCTTTTACATCTAGCTTCTGCCTGTGGCTTCGTTCGCTTGATACCTAGTTTAAATTATTTATTACTGTGTTGCATCCAAACGGCTGGATGGATTTTGCTGCTTACGTTATCATTAGAATCATCTTGACTAGGACACACAGTTCTATAGGTCTTAAATATATAAATAATAATTATCAAGGCACGACTGGCTGGGCATGGAGGAGTGTTAGTGCCGACACTAATGTTTGGCAGTGAAAGTTGGGTATGGCAGAAAAAGAATAGTAAAAAGGAGTAACTTTGAATGATAGAGTGAGGAATGGTGTGATAAGAGAATGTTGTGGAGTGAAAGAAGATGTAGTGATGAGGATTGAGAAAGGTATGCTGAGATAGTTTGGTCATGTAGAGAACATGAACGAAAGAAGATTGACGAAACAGGTGTATAAGGCGAGTGTGAATGGAACCGTTGGAAAGGGAAGACCTAGGCGTACGTTTAACGACAAATCGGTGACGTTTTGGACAAAGGCCAGGTCAAGAGTACCCTAAACCGACGAGCATGTATGAAGAATGTGATGAGAGTGAATGAAGTGAAAGAGGTATGTCAGGATCGTAGCAAGTGGAAGGCTGTGGTCTCTGCCTACCCCTCTGGGAAATAAGCGTGATTTTATGTATGTATGTATCAACTAATTCAAAATCAGGAACCAGCTGAAACAAAGTCTGACTTAAAAAAATCTCTCAATCACATCCACATTGATATCAAAATCAAGAGACTGGTTATTTCAAAAATGTTACGATTTTTTGGTAAAGTTATTATTCCGAGAGACCAATTACGAAAAAAAATCATTTCATACTATCAAATATCATAATATCTTGAAACCTTCATACCGTTTAAGCACTTTCGGAGATAAATACCAATAAACTAGGGTCATATTCTTTATGACCGCATTGCACCCAAACGCTGGATGGAGTTTGATGTTTATGGTATTACTAGCTTCCGCCCGTGGCTTCGCTCGCATTGTACTTTCATAAAAAGTATTATCTATTCCAAGTTTCAAAGAAATCAGTTGATCCGTTACGGCGTGATTGAACAACAAACATCTAAACATCCAAACATCCTCACAAACTTTCGCATTTATAAATATATAGCAAATAGTAACAATTAATTAAGCCGGGTTTTTCTTTTCAATTAACCCGGCGCCAATGACGTGAAAATAATAACGCCGACAATGACACCGGGTCATGGTGACCGAGGTTTGTCATCATTTTTTAAATAATATTAAACGAATCATTATATTTTAATGTTTGTATGTATGTTATTTTGTACATGGTATCGTAAATACAATCTATTTATATTTATTGAAACAAACATTTATTAACTTTTTCTTAAACACTTGCAAAATCAACTTAAAAAATACAACTTCTTTATTTTTATAATTTTCTTTTGAAAAATTAATAGTTTTATAAAATAAAACACTTATTCACTATAAGATAGATAGGTACATATATATCTTGCATATATCTTGCATTTTGTATATTCCCGCTACTTTGACTACATTCCGATTATGTGACCTTAAATTTCACCATCCGTAGATGCTTCAGACATTACATTGTTGGAGTCCAACTGCTCCAAAACCAACTGCTCCAAAATTCTATCTGGGTGGTTTGTAAAAGACAGCATTGCCAAAATCTTAAAAATAAACAAGATAAATGATGACTAAACACAAATTAAATAGTGACACAAAAACACTACGCCATCAATGACGCTGGGTCATTCATACCCGTTTTGGCTTGACGCGCCTTTATCTCCCTACGCAGGTGGCGTCGCACTTAGCTATTGAGCGGGGTGGATAGAGGAATACTGTATCTCCAGCTACTAGAACGTTCACAATCTCGGTGAGGGTAATAAACAAAATATGACCATTGGAAATCACCTCGGGTCAATATGACCCAGCGTCATTGGCGCCGGGTTAATTTTAATATTTGTCTATGATTTAAGTATTATTGCGCCCTTGGCATACTCTCTTAATACGGATCTGGGTGTAGGTTGCAAAGGGACGGTATCAGATCTTTTTTAATTGGAATTGGTACCGAAACCATTTGATCCCCGCTTACTTGTAATTTGTGGTTCAGTTCAGCTCGTGTATTTCAGAGTCAAATCGTTTTGGGTTGTATTTAGTCTTTGAACTGTATTGTTCAGGCTTTGAACTGATTTGTTATTTTCGAATAAGCTCCAGGTCTAGCCAAGGCCTCGGCCTTCGTCATTGTTTATAAATGCCATCTATTAAAAGTTTTTATTTAACTTGTAATGTGTAATGTGTATTTAATGTAATGTTTATTAACCTATGTTTGTTTGCTTAGGTCAAATCCCGCAACTGAATTTTAAAACAATTATCCCAACTGATTCAGCTGAAATTTTGCATGCATCTTTTATTTGGATGACAATGGTGTCGATTCTGTTGTTGCATTCAGTTTTTCTCTTTAGACCATTAAAAATAAAAAAAATATATAAAAGATTTTTTTTGCTATTAATTAATTTATAACTCACAACTTTCTTAAAAGTATTTTTAAATTATTTTAGTAGCATGTGGTCACATGCAAATATCAAGCCACACCAAAGTAAGGACGATTCTAATTTTTTAAATCAATATGGGAGACTAGAAGCCTCCAAAAAAATCTATATTATTTCGAAGGTTATAGTGTCGTGATTTGATATTCATAATTAAAAAGTAATAGTAAAATATTTATTTCTTATAATGGCAACATAGCATTTGGAATTTAAAATATTTGTTAGCTGGCAATTCTGTTCTGTGCGTGATTGGGAAGTTGTGGGTAGCCAATCACGAACGGTCAAACCACGGCATTTGGTTCGTTTTTTATAACCGACCGGAGGTAACCTTTAAGCAAAAGTTGGAATGGACTGGCATTCTTTTTCTGGAAGCCGAGCAGTGAGCATTGTCGTGTAACCAGTGTTCTAGTATTGAACTAAAAGCTGTAATCGAATCTAGAATATTCCACAAGTTTGGAATAAATAAAGTGGTGTTGTCAAGTGTTATCCTCGTTTTATTACATTTCAGAAGCGGGATCAACCAGCGGTATGTAAATTGTATTTTTTTTAACGATTATATGCCTAGCGCCCTAATGAATTTATTTTTTCTAAGAACTTAACTGTTGAATTGTACTGAACAAGATATTCGTGGGACTAACAATCCAGTCGTGCTGGCATCAATTAATTTGAGGTATAGGGCACACCTATGCTATTTTGTCATCTGCTGTTTGGATCGTTTTTCACAAACCGGTCGGTATTACACCGAGACTATCCGGTAGTGCTAGCACCTTCCAAATTAATAGAATGGCAATATTTGTAGGTATGGGTGCCTAAATTAACTCTATTTTCAGTTTAGTAAGACTTATTTAAGGTACCTGCACATTTTGTCATATGCTATATTTAGAATCGTTGCTCACAAACCGGTCGGTATTACACCGAGTGATAATATTTGTCGGTGCCTTTTGAAAATAAAATAACTAGATTATCAGTTTAGGTACCTACACATTTTATCAATTATGCTATATTGGAATCGTTGCTCACGAACCGGTCGGTATTACACCGAGACTATCCGCTAGTGTTATCACCTTTCTATTAATAGTGGTTGTGTATTTGTGAGTACCTGTAATGTCTTGTGAAACGTTGAGTAGATAGAAAACAAATTCAACTAATGCCAGTACGGATCGGCTGTTACGGACTAGTACACGCTAGTTTTGCTGCTAATGCAGTGTTAGAATTGAATATTGCTTGATCAGCACGAAAATATCAGAGTTCATTAGGTACTACTACCTGCCTTATTTACAATATTGTACATTAGTTATTGTGCGTTTTTCAACACACTTGTGAAGAAAATAATACTAAATATACCTGTAATTTCAACATAGAAAACAAGATAAATCGGAGTGAAATTTTTATTTATTAAACACGTAGATACAAGTTGAAATTATCTATTTAAATACGAAGTTACATGAAATGAGCAAGCAATAAGTACATTAATTTATTTGTACTATTGAGCACGATCTTTTTGTATAGAAACTTGTGCTAAATTGCGGTGAAATTAGAGCCACATTATGAGCAATTGTGTTGAAAATATATATATATATCCTAGGCTTAGTAAGCTTCAGATAGAGATACATTTATTTGCTTGAACATAATGTAGGTTTTTCAATTATGTTCTGCCACAGCCGGCATGCAAAATTTCAAATAAAAGAATGTCAAAAAAATTATAAAACTAAAAATTGAAATTAAAAATTAAACAAGTTAAGCCATGTGTGCTAATTTTAGTGAATATAGGCTATGTATGCCTCAGTTAAGCCATGTGTGCTAATTGTAGTGAATATAGGCTATGTATGCCTCATTTAAGCCATGTGTGCTAATTTTAATGAATATAGGCTATGTATGCCTCAGTTAAGTCATGTGTGCTATGACCTAAGAGTGATTAGCACTACGCGCATGACGCGCAGGACCTGTACGTGACTAAGTACGTCGCAAAATTACATGGACTGCGTGGTAGTGCTAGGCCAAGTGAGCCATAAAGCTAAATAAATATAAAACAAAATTATGAACCATGTGTTAATTGTAATATGCTAAGTAGCCATTCAAACAGTATTATGAAATTTAAGGCTAAATAGTATGGTATTCCAAGAAAAAAACTAGCCATGAGAGCAAAAAAAAAGTAGAATAAATAATGATAATTTAAAATGATGACTTGTAACTTAATACGAAGTATTTAATAATAAATAATAATGAATTCTGCTAAATCTCTATTTACAGAAAGAAAATTAAAACGAATACAAGTTAATATTTACAAAATACACAAGAAACAATTGAGCTAAAATAATGAAAGAAAATAATGCCACTAAGTATCTAGTATTACCATACTAGATTTTATTCGAGGATTTGTTTTTGGGTTTGATTTCCATCTAAGTTTAAGAGGTTTGATATAATTATAATTTTCTCACACTGTTTTTATTTTTCCATGAGGTCATGAGCTGTGATGAGTCTGAGATCTAAAGACGGGTCATTCTGAGGCCAGGACGACTACGCGCTCGTAAGGAAAACTTGACACGAGTGGATCGTGAGGCGTAAAAGAAATAGGACACGCACCGGAGGCCGATAAGTCGATTTCTCCATCACGCTGCTGACGAGGTACTGAAGATCATAATTTTTCTGCGTAATCCAAACGATCCATGTTCTTATCGGTTAAGTAGCAATCACATAAACGATGTTATTCCTGAATTTGATCCAGTGAGTAAAAGTCTGTGTGGAAAGTTGGATCAGGAAAATCAAAGAGTGTGCTAACTTTACGAATGAAACGAGAAGCAGACCATACATTTTGTTTTGCAGAAGCTAACTGGGCTTCAAATAAATGATTCGAAGCACTACCTTCAGTGGTGTTCGGTTGGTCTGAATGGCAATTTGGTAAAATTACGGAAAACGTTCAGAATGAGCAGAATTATGGTCAGCTTCTCGAAGAAATGTTAGTTATAATTAGACAGTATTTTTATGAAAAGTTAACCCTTGTAAATAGTTTTCAAATCAGTAGCAAATATGACGTAGACTGCATCATACACGGGATTGTTGACAAATCTATTAGAAATGGGGCAACAAGCCTTCAATAGTAAAGAACCAGAAGACTTACTAAACTTTCTGAATTATAATAATAATATAATACGTTTATTTATAGTAAAAAACTAAAATACAAAGACAGTTACTTGATACATAATAGGAAGGTACTCCTTATTTATTAACTAATTTGTTAGTAGGTTTAGTATTTTATTTTATTTATTTGGGTAAACAAACAGTGACACAATTAAACATAGGCTGTAACTTAAATGGTAAATGAACAGATAATTGTGACACCAACACCGTCTACCACGGATTACTTAAATAACTTATTTGTATGGGATAGCAAACGATAGTTAAATTCTTAGATTAGGTATCTACATAGATTTTAGAATTTCAAGTAATAGCTTTTTAAATGTACTAGCTCGTGTTGCCGCTATATCTAGAGAGTTGAAATTATTGTTAAAGGAATCAACAAGCCGGAATAAGGGTGAACGTTTACCAGCATTGGTACGGCATCGAGTTGTGTAGAACATACGACATGGATTGCGGCAATGCGTTCTAGTAGGGATTCTATAGCATATTTTGTTTATTAATGGAATACAGTCATACCTGTCGTGGCATAGATCATAAAGTAACATAGTTTCTAATTGCGAGCGTCTTAGTTTAAGGTTCAAAAGTTTGTATTTATCGAGCAATTGTTCATATGATAGACGACTACGATAGCATTTATAATACATACAGCGCAGAAACTTTCTCTGGACTGCTTCGAGAGCGTCACTATACTTATTATAGAATGGATTCCAGATGGGCACAGAGTATTCTAGTTGTGATCGAATTAAGGATTTGTATAAGTATATATAAGTTGATGGCCGAGTAAATTTGGTACTAGATCGCATGACAAAACCATACATCTTAAATGCTTTACTTACTAAGTTATCTATATGTGCGTTGAGATGCAGTTTACTATCAAGCATGATTCCTAGGTCCCTAATGGTTTCAACCGTTTCAAGTTCTACTCCACATAATTTGTAAGAAAATTTACTGATGTTTCTTTTCTTTGTAAAAGTAATAGCTTTGCATTTATTTAGGCTGAGACTCAGCTTGTTATTGGTACAATAGGTGGTGAAACGATCGAGGTCGTCCTGGAATCTGTGGTGATCCCCAATGTTATCTATGGTGTGGAAGATCTTCAGGTCGTCCGCGTAAAGCAAGAAGTCACAGTACGTAAAGCAGAGGTGTACATCATTTATAAACAAAGTAAATAGCAAAGGGCCCAGGATGGAACCCTGTGGGACCCCAGAACTAATCGGTACAAATTCGGACTCGTAGCCGTTGGATACAACTTTTTGTGTTCGATTTGTGATATAAGATTTGAACCAGCGCCACAAATTACCGCGAATACCGTTGAAAGCTAATTTATCTAGAAGTATTCTATGGTCCACTCTGTCGAAGGCCTTTCGAAAGTCAGTGTACACACTGTCTGTTTGTTTATTGGAATTTAAGCTTTCAAAGAGGTATGTAGTATCAAGTAATAAATTAGTAGTTGTTGATCTTTGTTTGACAAATCCATGTTGTTGTGGTATAATACTGATATGTAATGATGGGTATATAATATTGTGGACCAACCTTTCGAAAAGCTTCGACAAAGTGGGCAAGATAGAGATAGGTCGATAGTTTTCAACGTTGGATTTATTCCCATTTTTGAAAACTGGAACAATACGAGCGGACTTCCAAACGTTGGGGAACACTCCTTCTTCTAGACATAGATTGAAAATGAGGTGTATAGGACGGCAGATCGTTAGAGCAGTAGACCTAAGGAATAGAGGTTGAATGTTATCTAATCCAGGGCCCTTAGAGACATCAAGCGACTTTAGTTCCTTTATGAGTGCCTCCTCAGATATGTGGATGTTATTAAGATTCAGATCAGAAAGATGGTTTGTGTCAGGGATGTTATTGATATCATAGTCTTCGCTAACCTGCGATGGTTCAAACACTGAGCTAAAGAACACAGAGAAGAGACGACATACACCCTCTGGGCTATCTGATGTAGACTGTTTATATGAGACTGTATTTGGAATGTCTGCCTTATTTTTCAAGTTACTAATATAAGACCAAAAGTGTTTGATATTGTCACGGATACCATCCTCAACAGAACTTATATAGGATTTATAGCATTTGTGTGATTCATGCTTAAACCGGTCTCGGTACATAGCAAACACTTCATAATCCGAGTTGTTTTTATATTTCTTCCATTTAATCCATGAGTTATTTTTATTTTTGAAAATGTGAATTAAAGCTGGCGAGAACCAAACAGGGAACGATGAGCGTTTTACTATTTTAGTAGGGATATGTTTTTTTATGAGTGAAAATATTTTTTCATATAAAATAGAGGTGACGTTTTCCGCGTTTTTATTGAGAAAAAGAGTACCCCAATCAGAGTTCTTAATTTCATCGTTTATAGATAATATATAGTCACCTTTGCTGAAGGCAAATTGTGTTCTGGGCTTGGTTGCTAGGCGTGAGAATCCATCAGTTATTGGTACCAGCGTAAAGTATGGATGTGAATGATTTTTATTGGGTGGAACAAGGGGTAGGGGGGCAATCGTTGCTGTGCATTTATTATTGTTGGTAAAAAATAAGTCTAAGGTGCGATCTTTTGTATTTTTAATTTTTTTTATCTGATAACAGCTTAATAGACTCATAAAATTTGTACAATAGATATTCTCCAAACGGTTATCCAACATTATGGGTTCAGTATGTGTACCACAGTCGTGCCATTGTAGTGTAGGTAAATTGTAGTCACCCAGGAGAATGTAATTATTCACATCAGTATATTGAACAATAAAAGTTAGGTAATCAAAGTGCGATTTGTATGTGTCCGGTTTAAGGCTAGGTGGTATGTAGATAGCGCTCAGTATACAGGAGTAGTTGGGTAGTCGCAGCTCAACAAGGACGTGCTCCACCAGCGGCGTGTGCGCGCACGGCGCGCCAGCCGGCACTGCCAGCGGTACTGCTCCGAGCTCGTGCCGCACCGCCACCATAACACCTCCGCCGTCCTGCTTCCCGCACCCAGCACGGTCTCTATCACACCGGAATACTCGGTACCGCGAGTCTATGAATTGGTTGGAAAATATCTCATCATTAAACCATGTTTCTGTCAGAACAATTATGTCATAATTATGTAACAGGATATTCATATAAAGAGTGTGTAACTTTGTCCGCAGACCCTGACAGTTTTGGTAGTAAATAGAGAGGGTGTATCTATCCATTGTGGATGAATGAACTGTAAATGTATTTTATCCAAAAGTATTGTTGTAAATAAATTTGTGTATTATGGTTACAGTCAGGTGTATACATGCCCAAGGTGTAGCGAAAAAGATGGGATCCCACATATATAACTATTATTTTATTTTATTTTATTTTATTTTATTTTTATAATTTTAGGAAAACTTACGGCTAATATGATATTAAAGAAAACAATGAGTACTTAAAGGCTAATTACAAGTTTCCACATATAGGTGAAAGTAACTAAATTAAAACGAAACAGTATAAAGGTAGACGGCACCGCACGTACCACAAAGAGAAAACAAAATAAAAAAAATATATATAATGAACCTTTGCAAGTTGTCTAGTTTGTTTGTACGTTTTAGAATTAAGTAGTAAAGTAACAAATTATATGGATTAATATGCCTTAGATCTATTGTAGACCTACCTGATAAGTAAAACATCATTTTGTTTTGCATCTGACATAGGATTGTAAGTAGTGTGAATGAGCGGGTGAAACCACTAGCAAAGACTAGTGTATTGTTGTTTGATGAGAGAAAGTTACTTTTGCAATGTATTCCTAACCAAAAGTATTGTTTTAAATAATTATGTACATTATGGTTACGGTCAGGTATATACATGCGCAAAGTGGAGCGAATAAGATGGGATCCCACACCTAAAACAATTATTATAAATCTTTGTAAGTTGTCTAGTTTGTTTGTATGCATATGAATTAAGTAAAAGGGTAGCAAGTTATGTGGAATAATAATATTCATTAGATCTATTGTATTAGGCCTAACTGATAAGTACAACATTATTTTATTTTGCATAAGACATAGGATTGTAAATAGTTGGAATGTGCAGGTGAAACCATTAACAAAGACTAGTATGTTGTTGTTTGATAAGAAAAAAATAATTTTGCAATGTATTCCTAAAAACTGGTTTAGTGTAGAATAAATGTTAATATATACCCTTTCAAAAAATAGTAGGTAGGTTCTAATCCTAAAGCAAATTAATTAAATTAGCCTTGATTAGGAAAAGTAGTTAGTTAAAAAAAATTGAATTTAAATTAATTTATAAGCATGGTAGGTTATAGGTATGCGATAACTTTGATCTCCACACTAGGATTCCCTATAGATGAAATTAAATGAAATAAGTTTATTTTGACGAAAACACAGACACAGACAGAAGAATCAAGAAGTAACAACACATACAATAGATTAGAGATAGGGAAACAAAAGACAGGACAGCAACCTAATAGTATATACCTAGGAATGAATAATAACTCAAGTAGGGGAACATCTACCACACCTAACTAAAAACAAATTTTAAAAAAAACAAGTCTAATATATTTATGTACTTATTAGTCTCTCGTGCGTGCCGAGTGTAAGCCAAAACAGGCATAGTCTCAGCTTATTGCTGCCACGCATTTTGATAATATGCAGCAGCGCTGGTTTTCAGACCAAACCTTATGGGTGACCTCACGAACCAACCAATAAATAAGATATATACAAAATAAACATTACGTGCCAGTGGTTTCTGACAATAGTTTGCCACTAGATAAGACGTTTTGACAGTTTAACAAAACGCCCCGACACTAGCCCAGTGTCTACTAACAATGCAGTGTCTCTGCCGTTTGCTTTAACAGTCATGAAAAAGTCATAATTTTAAGAAATTTAGGTATTCTCAAAAGGACATACGATCACTTACATGACAATAGTTATTTAGCATAAAGTAATAAATGATAATAGTATATTGTAGTCTAGGTGGGGAAAAGGTTAAAGTACCAGCTAAGCCGGAACGTTACACGGTTAGGTATGCACTCGTCTGAAATTTGTAAATTGGAATCATTAAGTTCATGTGTTGACTGTAAGATAGATAAAACTCAAGACTTTTGTAATCTCTGCTAAAAACAATACAAACTACAATTAAATATATATATATTGCTGTTTTCAAATCAAAGTTTTGTTGAATATATTGATTTCGGAAGTGACAGTAGTCACATTACTTAAAACAAATGCTCGAAGTTTAGAACGTCAATAAAGGGTTTAGGAAACTCGACAGTTATTCCAATGATTCCAATCTGCAAGACAATGGTCACAGTAAAAATAGACTAAATCGAGACTCAAACTGAATTACTTTTTGTCAGCAAAGACTTTTTTCAAACCCCTTTACTAATTGGGCAAGATTTTAGAGTTGTCATGCGTTACTGTTCTCAAAGGTAGCAATGGGTTGTTCTTCTACAACGACCAACAAAGCCTATGATAGTTTAAAGTTAACAGTGATAGGATTAGATGCCACTGAAGTTTAAAATATAGGACTGCTAGAATAGTCAACATCTGACCTAAAGACTCTGTCTGTAACGAAATTTCGTTCAATAGAATCGGGCCAAAAGACAACAAGATTTTAGCTGTAAAAAGTTACCTACTCCTAAAAACGTTTACGAAGTCCGTCAGTTTCTATAGGTTTAGGTAGATTCTTTAGAAAATTTATCATCGCAATGCCGATTCAGGGCGAAGATGCGGGTTAAGACTCCCGTTGGTTCGAAAATTATAACTAGTATTTCAACTTAATTTATCAAAGGTTTCTGCAAAATGGCTGCCTTAAGAATTAGCTTCACGTCGCCATGGCTCTCGCATCGCTCATAATAGACTCTTATTCTGAATACAAATTTTAGGATTGATAAGACTGAAGATTCAAATGTAGTTTTTGTATAATGACTTGACTCTACAAATGACAGACCCCGAAATTATTGTTAAAATTCTAAATAAAGCCCGGTACAGACAAGTAGGTTACTATGTTATCAGAAGCCTAAAGTTTACCGGAAGGTTGAAGATAGGCTATGCTTTTTAGTTCCTCGTAGTGCGAGATTGCAGATATGCAAGACCGATCATGTAACAAGGTCACGTGGCTAGTACAATGGGGATAATAATAGTATTAATGACTTATTAATTTCTTTAAAGGACAGAAAAATAATTTGATATACCGTCCGAAGCAGAAGTTCTTTTTGGCATCTGATTGCGCGTAGTTTAACCAATAACCTAGATATTACTACAAATGCTACTCTTGTGCCTCTACAAGAAGTACGAGCCGAATTACCTGCTAATATTTAAAAGAGCCAAGAAACACTGAAAACAACGCATGATGCCATTATAATTTCTGCTCCAGTTTTTGAGGAAGGAAGTTAAGATTACCGGAATAAACTTTTACAGTTACTATATTAGCACAAGACATAAAACAATTTTTTTTAATAATTTGTTTTTTACAAAATGCTAAAGATTATGATAGATAATTGATTATGATAGCAAGTGTGACTAGTACTAGGAAATAGATAACTATTATTGTAACCACAATATTTGGAACAGTTTATGTTTAAGATTTTTGGATTTTTTAAGAGGTTGGTTAGGTACTTAGTACTTCTGAGTATAATTATGGTAGGCACTAAAGAAGAGTTACTCAGGTCTAAATAACAATAGCAGTCAATATGTACGGAGATGTTAGGATATTGGGATTTATACTAGACACTAAAGAGTAGTATTTATGCTACAAAAACGAAGAATAAAATAAGTTATCGGACTAGTTTATACATGATAATCTAAATAATAAACCAGAATGTCGTGAATTATGGTAGATATTACTCATAGACAATAGTATGTAAAACATAGTCAAAATAACAGTAGGTATATTAAGACAAATCCATTATTGGAAATATTGTAAGTGTAATTTCAAAGATTGAAACGATTGAAAAAGTTGAGCTTTCATTTTGCGGCTTATAACCAAATAATTCATTTAAGTTTGATTGTAGCAATAATTAAACTGTAAGATGTTTAACTAAGCACAAAAAAAAATGTCTGCCATAAGTAGGTATTTTCGTATACCGGGAGGTTATACGATGTTGGACGGCCGAATGTCGTGATTTGATATTCATAATTATAAAGTAGTAGTAAAATATTTATTTCTTATAATGGTAACATAGCATTTGGAATTTAAAATATTTGTTAGCTGGCAATTCTGTTCTGTGCGTGATTGGGAAGTTGTGGGTAGCCGGTCAAACCACGGCATTTGGTTCGTTTTTTATAACCGACCGGAGGTAACCTTTAAGCAAAAGTTGGAATGGACTGGCATTCTTTTTCTGGAAGCCGAGCAGTGAGCATTGTCGTGTAACCAGTGTTCTAGTATAGAACTAAAAGCTGTAATCGAATCTAGAATATTCCACAAGTTCGGAATAAATAAAGTGGTGTTGTCAAGTGCTATCCTCGTTTCATTACAATATGTATGTAGTTTTATTTTGATCTGCAATGGAAGACATTTCCGTCAGTTTTAATATTTTTGTGTAAAAATTAACTCAGCATAAATTCCATTCAGGGTCTGATAACACTATTTACTTATTTAGTGACACTCTCGCGACATCTTTATCTGTATTTATGACTATTAAATCTCATTACACAATGATACACAGTTATCTATAAAGACTAGCAGCTTCACCTGGCTTAAGTTTTCTTCTTGTTTATTGTGTCAATGTTGAACATTGCTATGATATAAGATATCTTATTACAATTTTTTATATTTTCTTATTCACCTATTGTATGCAAAAATGTTTTTATTAAGACTGGCTGATACAGAAACAAAAACTTAATTTTATACGTGTTTCCATATAGGTACAGACAGGATGTATATAGTTGTCGACTGAAGAATTAAAATTTAAATACACATAGTGAGGCAAATAAAGCTACTGCAAAACGCAGGCGCCATTTACCTGAACGGAAGCTGTAAAGTTATTAGCAGCCTATCATTCAAGTTAATTAAGCTATGGGGGAGAAGATTTTGTATGAAGTTGTGTCGAAGACTGATAAGCAACAGCAGAACGGAGGTATGTAAACTTTGGATAGAGTGTGATCCGCGCGTCATTAGTTCTGTCTTGGTTAGCGGCCAGGTTCCAGTAAATGCATCTGAAAAGGATTTAAAAGGAATAAATAAACAAACTTTGTTTGGCCATTACTCATATTCTCTGAATGGTGGGGTTAGTTTTGATAAAAGTGACGTGCGGAAACGGTGAAGAAAAATATCGTGAGGAAACCTCAGTAGTTGTTTTAAGCGACAATGTGCTCGCAACTTGTCATGAAATTCTAACTAGGTACCTGCTGCAAACTGAGGACATGTGCATATACGTATATAATGTTAGAAGTTACCTCTGACTACCTACTTAGATATCTTTCAGGATCTGGTCACCTGGACCTGTCTACTGGAATTGAGGGTTACAAAAGTATTGTTTTCTTTATCTATTTATTTTTCAGTTCCTCAACTACCGAAATCACCAAAAGGCTTCGGAGCCCGACATACACAAGTCCTTCTCCTCTTTATCTGTCTGACTGTGGGCTACACACTGAGAGCAAACCTCAGCGTGTCCATGGTCGCTATGACGAGCCACGATGATCTAATGGAATGTTTAAAAAACGGAATGAATGAAAGTGAAGAAGTCAATAAAACTGGTGGTAATTTTACGAATGATACGACAATAGCTGTTGATGTTAAGAATTGTAAAACCAAAGAACCAAGCAAATGGAGCGTCTATCGTGTAAGTATTAAACAATAGCAATATCTGAAGTAAGTTATCATAATCTGTACGAGTGAGACTCATTCACTCATCACCAAAACTCCGAAACCACAAGGTCTAAAAAGAAAAAAAGATGTTCCAAACGTAGGACTATGCGCCGTTTTGCATAAAAAATAATTAACCGCAACTGCTGATCAAACCTTAGTAAATTGATACAGGACTTCAATATACCTAAGCAAATACCTATGCTTAAGTGTCGCGTTTCCAAGACATTGTACCTCAAAGATAGGTGCATGTTCATGTACATGCACATGAAATGTCTCGGAAAGACACTTTGGGATACTTACTAAGATGTCCACTGCTGAAGATAAGCCTTCCCAACAGATTCCCAGAGCAACCGATCTAGCGCGGCCTGCACACAATGCCTCCCAGCAACCTTTATTTCTTTCCATCTAGTGGCTGACGGACTTCGCTGAGCTCTCCAATACCACAGTTTTCAAAAGCAACAAAATGTATTCCTTTTAGAAATATGACTGGAACCAATCAACCCAGGAGATGATAGTGTTTTCACTCTTCGTGGGGTACACCTCAATGCAGCTACCCATGGGATTCTTAGCGCAGAAGTTCGGAGGAAAGAAACCGATCATGCTGGCGCTGGCTGTGAACGGAGTTATGTCGCTGGTGACGCCGTGGCTTCCTATTGTGGTTTGTTTGATAGAAAGTTCCTTTAACATCCTCACGCTCATTTTATACCATTTGGCCGTGCTTCTGAATTCCCTCTAGACATCCCCATGTATGAGTATTAAAGATTGCACTCAAAAATGTCCTACCAAACACTCACTTTTACTCTCATCTTAAACAGAAGGCCATGTAGATCTAGCAAATCCCTACCCCTCCCTTAGGCAACACTGAAAAACAGCGTCTGGTTTTCGGACTAGGCACAAAGCTGAGTTGTTGCCTTTTCAACAAGCAGACAAATTATCTTTGTCCTTTTTATTTTATTTGGTAGTAGGTACCTATTTGTTAATTTTGCTTTTTTATTTTTATTATTTTCTAAGAACCTGTGTACCTATTTTAAAATCTTTAGTCTGTGTTGAATAAATTTATTTTCGTTAGTAGAAATCCAAATAATTTTACATTTCAATTAGGTACCATAGTTATAAAATCAGCTATAAATTTCCAGGGAGGCTGGCTGGCGTTGTGTGGCTGCAGATTGATCCAGGGTATGACGCAGGCAGCTTTCTACCCAAGCATCCATACTCTGCTCGCCAAGTGGGCTCCGTTGAGCGAGAGGGGCAGGCTTAGCACTTATGTTTATACTGGTAAGGTTTACATTTAAGGCACATTATTAAAAAGGGCATCAAAAATATAAATGAGGTCTTTTGATAATTGAGAATGTAACGTTCTAGCGGGGCGCATCGTACCAAACTGATTCATAATAATCTCAGGCAATTTTACATGAGATAAGTTATGTGACAGCAGAAAGCTAGTTGCAATTTAATAGGTACCTATTAGTCTTGAATAAACAAAATAGCAGGGGCAGACATGCCACTTTAAATCATCATCATCATCATCAACAACCTGTAGAAGTCCACTGCTGGACATAGGCCTCCCCCAAAGAGTTCCACGACGAACGGTCTTGAGCCCTTTCCATCCACCGACTTCCCGCAACCTTTAGAATGTCATCGGTCCATCGGGTGGGAGGCCTTCCAACACTGCGTCGCCCGGTTCGTGGTCGCCATTCGAGAACCTTTACTCCCCAACGGTTATCGGTTCTGCGAGCTATATGGCCTGCCCACTGCCACTTCAACTTGCTAATTCTGAGAGCTATGTCGGTGACCTTCGTTCTTCTACGGATTTCCTCATTTCGGATCTTATCACGTAGTGAAACTCCGAGCATAGCTCTCTCCATAGCACGCTGCGCGACTTTGAGCTTGTATATGAGGCCTATAGTTAACGACCAAGTCTCAGTGCCATAAGTCATCACTGGCAACACGCACTGATTGTATACTTTCGTCTTGAGGCTCTGCGGTATCTGCGACGACACCTCGCTAGTGTTCAAAGTCGACAGATCCAAAACAAATTACGATGACGTAAACGCATCCTTGTCGCTAGTCCTTAATTGGTTTTCTGTAAACAATCTCTTGCTAAATTCAAAGAAAACGAAATGTATCAAATTCTCTTTGCCTAATGTAGTACACAATAGCCCCACTAACATTGTATTAAATGGAGAGTCACTAACCCTTGTTGATTCTACAAATTTCCTAGGACTCAATATTGATTCAAAATTGCAGTGGGGACCCCACATTGAAACTCTTGCCGGTAGACTTAGTTCCGCGGCATATGCCGTTCGTACGATAAGGTGGCTCACAGATGAAGCCACAGCTAGGTTAGTTTATTTTAGCTACTTCCATAGTGTAATGTCCTATGGTATCTTTCTCTGGGGGAATGCAGCAGATATCCAAGTCATATTTGTTTTACAAAAACGAGCAATACGTGCCATTTATAAAATGAAGTCAAGGGACTCCTTGAGGGAACTTTTTAAAGAAATTAACATTTTAACTGTAACTTCACAATATATTTACGAAAACTTATTGTACACACATAAGCACATGGCTAGCTTTAAGAAAAAAAGTGATGTGCATAGTATTAACACAAGAAACAAAAATAAATTGTGCATTCCAAAATTTAGATTACAAAAAGTAAATGGGTCTTTTATGGGGAATATGGTAAGATTTTATAATAAACTTCCGGTAAACGCGACGCAACTTCCTATTAGAAGATTTAAAGTGTACATAAAGAATAATCTTATTAAGAAAGCGTACTATAAACTAAATGATTATTTAAATGATAAAACCGCATGGCCTGAAGTCGCTCTGCCCCTCGACAGCTAAAATGCCATTTTGCAGTGTCTTTACAGTTTTTGCTTGCATCATATTTTAAGTATTATTTAATTATATAAGCATTAGGTACATATTTCATCAAGTGTAGCGTGTGCTGCCCTTAGATCATTTGTTGAAGCTCACATTTGTCTTCATTTTTTTCACATTTTTATAAGCCTTATTTATTAAGGATTATAATTAGATTACTTTTCTCTTGAGCCTCACCTAGTTCGATCGGCACCACACTGAAGCTTTAAATTCCATTTTGTGAAAAAGGATCATCGAAAAAAATGATAGGCACCAAGCCGTGTTTGTTGCCTGATTCTTCTAGGCTTGGTCGCGAGGAACAGGCATAGCTTCACCTAGTTTCTAAGACGTTTCAAAGTGATCCTAGTGATTTTATTGAAATAAATGCCTTTTGACTTTGACTTTGACTTTGACGAGAAGATGTGACGAAGTTTCCCAAACGCTGCCCATCCGAGTTGGATTCGTCGGTTGACCTCTTTGTCGAAGTTGGACCTACCTAGTTGAATCGTCTGACCCAAATAGACATAGTGGTCTACAACTTGAATGGTATCGTTCCCAACTTGTAC
The DNA here is from genome assembly GCA_947579855.1 of Anticlea derivata. NCBI lineage: Eukaryota > Metazoa > Arthropoda > Insecta > Lepidoptera > Geometridae > Anticlea > Anticlea derivata. The sequence goes on from OX388269.1 coordinate 12,389,106, forward strand.
CGGCATGGGTGCAACATGAGCATTGGACATGATATTGGACATGATATTAGTCTTGCCCATGTTCATTTTAAGACCCACCTGTTGAGAAACGTTACTGAGGTCTCTGAGCATTGCGCCAAGGTCCTCCAGCGATTCTGCCATTATGACTATATCATCGGCGAATCGAAGGTGAGTGATGTATTCGCCATTGATGTTGATGCCATGTCCTTCCCAGTGCAGAAGCTTAAAAACATCCTCCAATGCAGAGGTGAACAGTTTCGGAGAAATAACGTCTCCCTGTCTCACCCCTTTTTGCAATTGGATAGGATTTGTGCTCTGGTCCTGGAGTCGGATAGACATGGTGGCCTTGCTGTACAAACACTTCAACACTTCGATATACCGGTAGTCGATCTGGCACCGCTGTAGTGACCGTAACACTGCCCAGGTCTCGACTGAATCGAAGGCTTTCTCGTAGTCCACAAACGCTAGACATAATGGCCGATTATACTCTTCGGTCTTCTGTATAATCTGCCGAAGCGTGTGGATGTGGTCTACGGTACTAAAGCCTTTGCGGAACCCGGCTTGTTCGGGAGGCTGGAAGTCGTCAAACCTACGGGCGAGCCGGTTAGTGACAACTCTCGAAAACAGCTTATAGACATGGCTCAGCAGCGAGATGGGCCTATAATTCTTCAAGAGGGTGTTGTCACCTTTCTTGAAAAACAGTACCACCACGCTCCTGTTCCACGCCTCAGGCGTTGTACCTTCGAGGATGACGGAATTAAATAGCTTCTGAAGGACTTTAAGTATCGGTGTTCCACCCGCTTTCAGAAGCTCTGACGTTATTCCGTCCTCCCCCGGTGCCTTATTGTTCTTAAGCTGTTTGAGGGCCGTCCGGATCTCGTATAGGCTGACGTCCGGGATGTCTTCGGTATAGTGTCAAAATAGTAGTCAAAATCAAGATGATGAATCGTTAGAAAAAGAATTTAAAGCAAAGAGAAACAACACAGCAAGACTTATCCAGGATACCAAAGACGCTTACTACTATAAAGAATTCACAAAATGTACAAAGAAACCGAAAAACATGTGGAAGCTGATTAATAATTTAGCTAACAATAAAATAACACAAAGCTGTGCACCTTCAAAACTTATTATAGACTCAAAAGAAATAACAAATTCGAGCGACATCTGTGAGACGCTTAACAAATACTTTTCCACTATAGGATCCTTACTGGCAGACCAAATTCCCAAAAGTAATCACGATAACTTTATAAATGCACTACCCCAAATCATAACAGATGGCTCTCCTGAGCTATCAACCTTAGCTCCATGTAGCGTTGATGAAGTAGAAAAAATTATTAGTAACCTAGATTCAAATTCAAGTGCTGGTCTAGACGGAATCAACACCAAATCATTAAAATGTTTAAAAAACCTTCTAATAGATAACCTAACAAATTGTTTTAATAACTTACTACAAAATGGTGAATTTCCGGATACCATGAAAATAGCAAAGGTCACTCCAATTTACAAAACAGGGCTTAAAACTGACCCCGGAAACTACAGGCCCATCTCAGTTCTTCCAGTTTTATCAAAAGTCCTCGAAAAACTCCTACATAAAAGACTAGAAACCTATCTAAAATCAATTAACTTCATTTATGAAAAACAATATGGCTTCAGACCTCAAAGCAACACTTTATCAGCAACAATCGACCTAGTTACCAAAATAAAATCAAACATAGATAATAAAAAAATTGCCTTAGGCGTATTCATTGATTTAAAAAAAGCTTTCGACACCGTTTGCCATGCACTATTATTTAAAAAGCTAGAAGCTATAGGTATTAAAGGTATTGCACTAAAAATGATTAAATCATACCTAACAAATAGATCACAAGTAGTCAAAATCGATAAAACTGAAAGCAAAACAACTCCGATAACGTGTGGAGTTCCACAAGGGTCAGTACTGGGTCCGTTACTCTTTTTAATTTATATAAATAATATCCACGAAATAGGTCTGCAGGGCCATATAACGTTATACGCCGATGACACATGCTTATTCTACTTTGGCTCATCGATACTTGACATAATCCCACAAGCTCAGACAGATTTAAACACCCTGCACTCTTGGTTTCAACACAACCTACTAACGGTTAATACATCAAAGACATGTTACACTATTTTTAGAGCAAAAAATAAATTAATTTCACCTCATGACCCATTACATATAAACAACGTACCTCTTCAAATAAAAACATGCGAAAAATATCTAGGCTTAAGAATGGATAACAATTTGTCGTGGAACACACACATCGAACACATCAAAACTAAACTCTCTTGTGTTCTTGGATCACTTCGTAACATTGTCCGATGTATTCCACGACAAATACGTTATACAATCTATAACTCGCTAGTGAAACCACACTTATTATATTTAATAGAAATTTGGGGCAGCGCCACAAAAACGAAATTAGCGGAACTGCAAATTATCCAAAACAAAATCATTAAAGTACTATTCCACTATCCATACTTAACACCAACAATTAAAATCTATAAAGAAACCAAGTTAATGAATATTAAACAGTTATATATTTACAACACCTGCATACTTGTCCGAAAAATTATAAAAAGCTCACTCCATACTAGCCTATCCTTTATAACAACGCGTCAAATAACCAACCGTAGCACTCGTCGTGCCAGCTTTCTGGTGGTACCGAGAATACGCACTAATTACGGTAAAAAGATGTTCACTTTTGAAGGCGCACAGCTTTATAACAAAATACCCTCGATTATAAAAAATGTAAACTCGTTCAATGCATTTAAAGCTAAATTACAACAACACGTCATTGAAAACTACTTCTAGTCATCCCTTTGGTTAGCGGAATGCATTGAACGAGTGTATCTACTAATAAAACCTACCTAAATACTACGTACTTCCTATACCTACTTATTACCTACCTACCTACAGAACGACCTACTAACAACTATTGCATAATGTTTATTAATATTCTCATGTAAGTGACATGTTTGTCTTTTTGAGAATAAATGTCTTTAAACCTATAGTGCCCGGTCGCTTGCCGTGCTTGGAGCAGGACTTTGCGATGAGGTGTACAGTTGTCCATAGAACTTCTCGAGCTCTCGTAAAATCTCAGGCTTCGACGAGACGATATTGCCGCTATCGGTCTTCAGTTTCGTCAACTGACTTTGTCCAATAGACAGATCTTTTGCGAACACTTTCGAGCCTTTATTGCGCTCTATGGCGCGTTTAATACAAGCTGTATTAAAAAGGCGCAAATCGTGTCGCATGGACTTAGAGATCTGCCTATTGAGCACGCCGTATTTCGACCTGTCCACTGAAGAATGCAGTCTCATTTCGTTTCGCTCAACCATGAGTTTTAGAGTGTGCTCAGAGAGTTTCTGGGTTCTATTTTTACGGTGGGTCTTAAAGAACTCCGACCCAACCGCTTGGACAATTTCCACTAGCCCGTTGTTCAACTCGTCCACTGTTTCGCATTCAGCCAGGCTTTGGAAGCGATTTTGGAGTTCTAACTGAAAGCTCTCGGGGTTTTGAATTTGGACAGGACTTGGGCGAAGAGTAGATTTCATCAGACGAGACCTTTCCAGCTTAATGTTGATATTCAATGAGCCTCTAACCATACGGTGATCACTGCCGGTTTTGACCCTGTTGATCACAGAGACGTCATTGAATATTTGCTTCTTGGTCGTCATGATGAAATCTATCTCGCTTTTATAACCGCCGGGGTGCAGCCACGTCCATTTTCTGGACGATCGCTTCTTGAAGAAAGAGTTCATCGCAAAGAGTCCCTCCTTCTCCATGAAGTCGACCAAACGCTGACCCCTTTGGTTTCGCTGTCCAAATCCAAATTGCCCCACTTTCAGTTCATCGCCGTTCCTCGTGCCTAGCCGCGCGTTGAAGTCCCCCATCACAACTGTAAAGTGTGTTTTCGAGGCATGCATGGCATTTGAAATGTCATCATACATAGCCTCCACTTCATCGTCTGAGCGTTTTGAGTGTGGGGCGTATACCTGTATGACTTTCAGCGAATACCGTTCGGTGATTCTGAGTATAAGGTATGCCACCCTGCTCGAAACGCTCACTATCTTTACAATATGGTTGACGAGGGACTTATGGACGAGAAACCCGATACCGTGTTGGGATAGCTGATCTCCCTCCCGGTAGTAGAATAAGTTGCCGGAATTCAGGATTATCGTGTCCTCCCCCTCTCTTCGGACTTCTGATAATCCTATGATATCCCAGCGCAACTTACTTACTACTTCTTCCAGCTCAATCAACTTCTCGTCGGTCCTCAACGTCCGTGCGTTGAAAGTTACCAGGTCCAGGGTTCGTGGGGTTTGGTAGCTGGGCCTCTGCCGGGGATTCTTAGCACCCCCTGCTCCGCCGTTACCGTGGCTGCTACCAGTGCCAGGAATAGCGGAGCTGCCGGGGACTGGGGGCCGTCTTTTCTTTGTGCCTATCATATGGGGGGGGTTGGACCATAACCCACCACGCTGGTCCAGTGCGGGTTGGTGGGTGGGACGACAGAGCCTCGTTCGCTGAACGGCAGGGTGTACCACGAGCCGGTGAGGTTGGCTTGGGTTCCGTAAGTTGTTAATGGAACCCCTTACACCCCACTTTAAATGCGATAATTTATTTCTTAGTGACAAGGTTTAAGAACGTCGGTTGGTCTCTCATTATTATTGTAGTCCAGTAGGAACGCCATAAAATGGCCGTAAAATGAATGCTTCTACTTTTAGAAAATCAAAGTCGTATTCCTTGTTACATTAAACACATTAAAAGTTTTTCCTCTTCCGCTCATAACGCTCACAACCGAAAATTTAATGAAAATTTCAATAACAACCAACTCCGTAAGAACTCCAAATATTTATGTTGTCTGAAGCGCTGCTAAGCAGAGAGCATGTAAACGAATATACCCGCTATAACAAGAATCGTCATCCCTGCACTCATTTATTTCATCTATTATATTTATTTCATTTCATTTTACATTTATTTCATCTATGATATTCTCATTTGTTTCTTACGGGTCTAAGGCTGCGTTTCCACCAGAGATGTACGAGGATGCGTAGCGAGGGATGTGTTTGTAAAGAACCAATAGAATCGCTTCATTTACCTCGCCTCGGTCAGCACAGCTCTGGTGGAAACGGCCCAGCGGAGCTAGACTTTTGCGCATACAAAACAAGCGAGGTATGTGTGCGAGGGATGTGTACGAGGGATGTTTACCAGGCATATGTTGCGAGGAATGTGTGTTGAGAAGGATGTGTTGCGAGGTTTGCGTATACTGTACCAGCCAGTCCATAGACGGAGTTTGTGAGAAGTGCGCAAAATAGATATCCTCACTCAGCACTGGTTACTGACAGACGGCGAACCTGTCTTGTTATGTTATGACTAGCTGAAGCACGCAGGTATGCTCGCGAAAAATAAAATGCAGTAGCACGATTGTCGTACCGTTATCTGTTGATAAGAACCATTTCACGCCCAATCTTACTCTCCCGTTAAACATTTCATGAAAACAATTTAAAAGAACCCAAACACTATCCACTTTTCAACCAGTCGTTGAGGAGATCTTTCCGACTCCAGCATCAGACTTGATCTTCATAAAGGTATCGTAAAACAATCACAAACAACTAGACATTTACCAACTATACGGCTGAATTGGCGATGATGATAATACATTTTGGATGCATAAATTCCAGTCAAAGTTTCTTGACCATCAGGTTCAGCTGTTCTCCTCTATCAGAGCTACAATATATTTTCCTTGTTCTGTGATAATAGCTGAACAATTCCCCGACTAACTTGGTGGCTAATTATACATGCATCTCAGTGGAACGTCACGCTCCCCTAATATGTCACTCAAAAGGTTTCTTTTCCTTTGCCGTAATCGATACGAGGTGTAAGCATATAGCATTGTATTTACCGAGCGTGTAAATTGTAGTGTATTTCCTGTGGGTATACGCAATTATGTTCCTCTCGACCTACCGCCAAATACCAATAAATTCAGTCTCGTATAAATAGTGTTTTACTCTGCATCCCAAATACTACATTGGCGCCGATTAATGGGATTTAATCATGCCTTTCGGCAAATTACCCGAGTTTGAGCTGGAGGAAGGCAAGAACTGGTCATCGTACGTTCGTTTAGTTCGACAATTCATTTTATTGAACGAGATAAAAATCGAACTACGCGTGGCAACGTTGGTTACGCATGTGGGCGCGCGGACATACCAATTGATGTGCGATCTGTGCGCTCCGGAACATCCAGAGGACAAGACCTTCGATCAGCTTATTGAGCTCGTGGCAGGCCACCTAGAACCCAAGCGATCTGAGATAGCGGAAAGACACACATTTCGACAGCGACGACAGGTGGAGGGCGAGTCAGTGGTCATTTTTCTACAAGGCCTGAAGCACCTCGCAACGCATTGTAACTTTGGTTCGACACTGGAGGAGAACCTCCGCGACCAGTTTGTCTCCGGATTGCGGAGCGAGGACATGCGCTCGCGTCTTTTCGCCGAGCCGTCGCTGAACTACAAGAGAGCTGTGGAGCTGGCACTCGCGCTGGAGGCGGCGGAGCGGCACGCGGTGGAGGCCGTGGCCGGCGCCGCGCCCTCGGCGACCGCCGGCGACAACGCTTCGGGACTCGGGCAGGGTGCCGCCGTGGCCGGCCTGCATCGGGTGGCGCAGGGGCCGCCGGCAGCGCGCGAGCCGAGGGGTGCTTGCTGGCGCTGTGGGAAGAGTCGTCACGCGCCTAACAAGTGTAGATATAAATCGTACGTGTGCGACAAGTGCAGTGTCAAAGGTCATCTATCAGTGATGTGTTCCAAATCCAAAAAGGACCCATCCAAATCCAGGTACCAAAACTTTATAAATAAAGATTCTAGCTCTGATTCTGATTCAAGCGACGGATTGTATCAAGTAGTTTCGGTTAAAAGTGACTCTAAGGACGGGCCATATCACTATACACTCTCGATTGAAGATACAAAAGTGTTATTTGAAATAGACACGGGCAGCAGAATATCGGCGGTCAGTAAGTCATTCTATGATAAACATCTGTCTCACATACCTATAACTTCCGATAGCAACAAGTTTCATTCATACACGGGGGACGCGATCTTGCCCCTCGGGCGCATCATGGTGAACGTGCAGAGCGGCGGTGAAACGCTATCACTGCCTCTTTTCATAATAACCAACGGCGGTCCTCCTTTACTTGGCCGGCGTTGGTTGCGTAAACTTAAATTAAATTCAATAAGTTTACACCACCTGTCTGCACAGATCGACCCCAAGGTTACGAAATTGAAATTTGAGTTTCCTGATGTTTTCAAATCCGGTCTAGGCAGCTGTAAAACAAAACTAAAATTGCATTTGAAAGACGATACGCCCATATTCTGCAAAGCTCGACCGCTCCCTCTTGCATTGCGCGATCCTGTTGAACAGGAGCTAGAACGCTTACAGCGCGAACAGGTGATATTCAAGGTAGATCGCAGTGACTATGGAACGCCCATTGTTCCCGTTATCAAGCGCGACGGGTCTATTCGCTTATGCGGGGATTATAAAATTACTGTAAACAAAGTTCTCAAAGATTTTCACTATCCACTACCACGAATTGAGCAGTTGTTCGCCGCTTTAAGCGGAGGGCAGCATTACAGCAAAATAGATTTAAAACACGCGTATTTACAGTGTATTTTGGAGGAAAGCTCGCAACCGCTGACCGCCATAACAACGCATATAGGTACTTTTGTCTATAGAAGGGCCCCTTTTGGGTTAAAGTGCCTACCAGAAATGTTCCAAAAGTTAATAGAGGAAACGTTGAACGGTCTTAATTGTGTGGCTTTTCAAGACGATATTTGTGTAACTGGTGCCACTAAAGAAATTCATTTGGCTAATTTAAGGGCCGTTTTGTCACGTTTACAGGATGCAGGGCTTAGGGTTAAATTCGAAAAGTGCGAATTTTTTAAGGAAGAAGTCTGTTATCTTGGTTATAGGATAAACAAACACGGCTTACATACCGATAGTAGTAAGGTCGATGCGATCGCAAAAGCACCTAATCCACAGAACGTATCTCAACTGAGGGCGGCTTTAGGGTTGATCAATTACTACGCTCGGTTTATTCCCAATATGAGTACCTTGTTACAGCCTCTTTATGCCCTGCTCAAAAAGGGAACTAACTGGCAATGGACGCGCGAATGCGATGTCGCCTTCCGCTCTGTGAAGGAAGTGCTGAGTCGCGAGCCCGCGCTGGCTCACTACGACGCATCCCTGCCGCTGGTGCTGGCGGTGGACAGCAGCGCGTACGGGCTGGGCGCCGTCCTGTCGCACGCCTACCCGGACGGCTCCGAGCGCGTCGTGTGCTGCGCATCGCGCACGCTCTCCGACACAGAGCGTAGGTACAGTCAAGTGGACAAGGAGGCCCTCGCCATCGTGTACGGAGTGAGCCGCCATCACCAGTACGTCTACGGGCGACCGTTCATTCTGAAGACGGACCACAAAGCGCTTAGCTACATTTTTGGCCCAAAAAAAGGAATACCGCAGACCGCTGCCAGCAGGCTACAAAGGTACGCTGTCAGGCTAGCCGCCTACGACTTCGACATCAAGTTCGTGCCGACGGAACGAAACGGCAACGCGGACGCATTATCGCGTCTACCGCTGCAGCAGCTCAAGGGTGAGACCGACCGGGATGACGCTGCATACCTACATTTCGTGGAAGATAGCTTCCCGATCAGTCACAAGGATGTGGCTAAGGAGACTAAAAACGATTTAGTCCTACGTAAAATCTACGGCTATCTAATGAGCGGTTGGCCGGAGGATACGGAAATCGAGAACGAGAAACCGTACTTTCACAGAAAAGATAACCTACATATAGACCACGACTGTATCGTATGGGGCTACAGGGTCGTGGTACCGGCGTCGCTACGCGCACAGATTCTCGACGAGGTGCACTCCGGGCACGGGGGGGTGGTGCGCATGAAGCAGGCGGCGCGCAACTACGTGTGGTGGCCGCTGCTGGACGCGGACATCGAGGCGCGCGCGCGGGCTTGCGCCGCTTGCGCTGCAGTGCGTGACGCGCCGCCACGCGCGCCGCCGGTGCCCTACGCCTGGCCCACGGAGCCCTGGTCCAGGCTTCATGCTGATTTCTTACATTTTCAAAGTAAGACTTATTTCTTAGTGATCGATTCGCACTCGAAGTGGATAGAAGTATTCAATATGCCTGCAGGAACCACGGCAGCGAAGGTCGCGGCCGTGCTGCGGGAATGTTTTGCTAGATTCGGTCTTCCAAAACAGCTGGTGACGGACGGTGGACCGCCGTTTACTTCGATTGAGTTTCAAAAGTTTCTACAATGTAACGCCGTCAAGCACGTTTTGGCGGCACCTTATCATCCCTCCAGCAACGGAGCCGCCGAAAATGCCGTAAAGACAGTGAAAAAGGCTATAAAAAGGGCTTCACTAGAAGGCGACAACGTAGATCGTGCACTAAGTAAGTTTCTTTTTCAATATAGAAACACCGAGCACGCCACTACGAAGCGGTCGCCGGCGGCGGCGATGCTGGGCCGCCGGTTGCGCTCGCGGCTCGACATGCTGCGCCCGCACACCGCCGACGTCGTGGAGGCCGCGCAACAGGCGCAGGTACGCAATGCAGGCGGCGTGTTTCGCGATGCAGTTGAAGGTGACAAAGTACTTGTTAAGGAACTTCGCCCGAACAGTGCCATCAAATGGAGGCCGGGTGTTATTGAAAAACGCACCGGTGCAGTAACATATAAGGTGCGTACGGAGGACGCGACAAAAACCAGGCACATAGATCAGATAATGCCGATGCGTAGAAGCAATCGCATGTCCCTAGCCAGAAGCGTTCAGAGCAGCAACGTTGAGCCTGAACCCGTCACCGACCCAGAGCCGGTTGAGACGGTCGATTCGGCATTCCACGACGCAGAGGCATCTCCGGCGGCGGCGCCGCCGTCGCCGCCACTGTCATCTGCTTCCAGACAGGCTGACGACGCCGATGAGGGGACTTCAACAGAAATTGTACCAGCTGGCTATCTTCGTCCTCGTACCAATAGACCTAATTATAAAATCTAACGGAGGTACTTACTTTTTTTTTCATTATCGTAATGTTCTTTTTTTTCTTTACTGTCGGTATGTAAGACGCGTATAATACGTTGCATATACTTACCTAGTAACTAACATGAGTAATGTTATTTATAGGATGGGTACTATGCTACATTATAATATCATACTTTATACTTTATATCTTAATGTACTTGATATTTTATGTGTGAGGAGAGAGAGTAAATAGCAAAATATAATATGTAGATACATATTGATTAGCCTAGTTCGGTGCACCTAAGAACTTACATATAGGTAATACCTATAACTTAGTTTACTGACTACTAATTTTAAGTAAGCCTATTAGCACTTCATACATTAATAGATAGATATCAGTAGGTAGGGGCTGTCATTGTTAAAAGCACGTATTAGCTAATTTAGAAGTTTGTTTACAACTTTTTTAAATTGTTTATTTATGTTTCGACAAAGGGGGGAAAATTGTAGTGTATTTCCTGTGGGTATACGCAATTATGTTCCTCTCGACCTACCGCCAAATACCAATAAATTCAGTCTCGTATAAATAGTGTTTTACTCTGCATCCCAAATACTACATAAATAAAGCTTTACATGGGATTACATATTCTGCAGATTATTAAACTCTGCAGAACGATTAAAGTTAGAAATTCTTCTGAAATTAACCTATATGAATATTAAAACATTTCTGATAATTTCATGGGGTTTTGTAATATTAAGTTTTCTTCTGAAGTAAGACAAAACGAATTTTATCACATTCTATTTTTTTTACTTCCTAAAGATACAGGAATGATCTAACCAACGTGTCATTCTTAGTAAAAAAAATCTGCAGAACGTTATTGAAATTGTTGTAAAATACGTCCAATTGCCTCAGAATCAAAAATATTGTAAAAATAAGTTCTGACTTTATCACAGTAATGTTACAAAGACTTTACAAAATATCGTGTCACAATTCGGGCCTATCATAACGTCACAAATTATTCTTTTGGCGGTCACCGAAGCTTGAATCTGAAAGGAATCAGACTCCGGCACTTATGCCATTGTTCTAAACCCTCTGTTACTTTGAATCAGTTATCAATGTAATATAACCTTTATGACGCTGAATTTCGGTGCAATTTACCTTAGGTGATACCATAGATTATAACTCGATGTACTACCGAGCAAGGAGCTGATCTTCAAATCTGTCAAATGGAATTGAGCTGTCACGAGCAGAATTCAAGGGCCAATTTCACGGAACCAGGACGTGCCAACATTTCATACATTTATTTATACGAACTACCTGAATCTGGACTAAATAGTGTTTTAAGAGTAGTCAGTCTGAATGTTGTTTCTCTAAGAAGCAATTTCGATCTCATTTCAATTAAATCTTAAGATTTTCTGCGTCTCCGATGTTTATTTATTTATAACTAGTTTGTGCCTGCGGCTTCGCTCGAGTGGTACCTAAAAAGTTTTTACTTATGAACAATATAAAAATAAAAATAAACCATACAAAATCAAAACCTAGGTGTTACATAAGTCAATGACTCTTTTATCTACATACCTATAGTTTTATAACCCACCTTCAATACCCAATATGAAGCCACAAACTAAAATCACAATTCAATGGGTTACCTAAGCCTACGAGTGCGAAGGACGATTGTGAATTCACGAATTGCTCGAGCGAATTTATACAGGCTCGAAAATGTAATTCCCAAATATAGACTCAGATCTCCAAACGCTTAATGTTATGTAAACATTATTTTGTTTGATTGTAAACAGATATATTTTATTTACTTTGAAGTCAAGATTTCATTAGCGACGGAAGTTGTTTGAAACAAGTTAACAGGCTCTTGTTTAATGGCGCTAATTAAAATACCAATTTAAAGCGAAAACCGCGGATGGAGTGCCACTTCGTCAGGTGTTTATGAAGGTATTTCAGGAAATGTTGAAAGGAATATTGTTGAGAAATGCTTATAAAAGATATTGTTACCTATTTCAATTTGCTTGATGCACTGTGACAGTGGGTGTATCAGCGCGTGCTACGAGTAGCTCGTTCCTTGACAGTACCTACAGAAGCTAGCATCTACATACGCGCCCAAAAATAAATAAATATTCCGAACATATCACACACGGTCAACTGATCCCAAACTAGGCATAGCCGAACTATGGGCACCAGAGACTGATATACATAATAGATATATATATTTAACACCCAGCCACAGAACAGCCACAGTGCGGGAATCGAACCCGCGACCTCTAGCGCAGAAGGCAGAGTTACTACCAACTGAGCTATGAGGCCTGTCATGATGCCCAAAAAGCATCCAATATCCATAGCAATAATTTTAATGAGGAAACTCGCGGCAGTCAAATTTGTACATAGATTCTGGCGAGCCTAGGCTGTCTGAATATGTCCTAGGCACCACAGCAATCTGTGAGTGAGCATAACGTTGTACTTGTACCTAGCTGGTATAATTCTTCTAGCATATTTTTTGCCTCACTTTATGACTCTGATTCGTTGTTGGTTACCAAAATATTGTTCATCATGTTAGTTGTCCCATTTGACCGTGTCCCATTGAAGCCGTGTTGATCTAGTAGGAGTTGTACATCAACTTTCGATCCGTAGGTTGTAGGTTTAAACCCCGCTGTCACAAGCGGGGTTTAAACCTACAACCTACGGATGGATACAAACTAATGTATTTTTCTGTTCCAATTTATGTGCGCTCTACCTCGGTACCACCAGAGAGCTGGCACGATGGGTGCTACGGTTGGTTATTTGTCGCGTTGTTATAAAGTATATGTTATTATGAAGTGAGCTTTTTATAATTTTTGGGACATCTTCATCTTGTCATGTCACTGATTCTTCCTTGTTCAGTGACCAGATTGAGGGCTGGTGGCCCTGCAAAGGGCCTATGACCGTCGATGAAAGAATAAGTGTAGTGAAAGGAGGCTCCTTTCGTGCACATTTTTTAGGAGGAGGTAGGGCACAGCGAGATTTTCTCGTTCTGAATTGGAGCAGCCCGCCTGGGGAGGTACCTCCGCCTTACAAAAGATCGCAGCCAAATAACATTGTTTGTTTCAAATAGTGTTGTGTTGCTGCGATGAGTAAGGTTGCCAGAGCTCTTTAGGGGGGGAGGGGGTTCGGGGTCGGCAACGCGTGTGTGATGCCTCTGGTATTGCAAGCGCTCATAGGCTACGGTAACCGCTTACCAACAGGTGGGCCGTATGCTTGTTTGCCACTTCAGTAGTATAAAAAAAAAAACATTTCCTTCTATTCAATTCCAGGTTCACAATTCGGGACGATAGTAATCTTCCAAATCTCCGGCCTGTTCGCCAGCAGCCCTACCTTCGGCTGGCCAGCCACCTTCTGGTTCTGCGGCATCCTCAGCTTGGCCAGCTTTGCGCTGCTGGCGTGGCTCGGAGCTGCCTCGCCGCACGAGCACCCGAGCATCAGTGTTGAGGAGATGACCTTTATACTGGAGGGGTGCAATTCTGATGTTGTTCCTAAGGTAGATAAGCGTTTTTACAGTGCATATAAACCATCACATCCTACTAATATTATAAATTCGAAAGTTTGTCAGGATATTTTTTTGAGAGGTTAGCAATATCGTTGCGCTTTGACAAATTGCACACTATTTTTTTTGTTTCTACATGACGAAAATACACTTTACTTTAGTGGCTGTTATTTGCTGATTTGAAAAGTTCAGTAGCACAGCTCAGTTAACAGCTCTTGACTCCATCATCAGATCAGCTCACTGTCATAATATTGTTATATCATCGAACCTCGATCGGTTTGCAGTGTTTCAGCTCAGTCAGACAATTTGATGAGTTTCGTGGGACAGCTCCCAATTCAATCATCAGATCATTGTCAGCTCAATATCGTATTGCCATGAGGAGTTCTGTAAATGTCATCAATTGCTTATTTTATTTGTTTTTATAAGTTTCATAAAAATAACATAAAATAAATGAATAAATAACTAAAATGCTGTTCTTGGTTTTTTCCTCTCAGAAAGATTTAATTCTCCTGGATGTACTCGTATCAATCGTAATTCCGCTTCACAGAAGCGCAGTACCCCGTGGAAGCAGATTCTGAGCAGCCCGTCCGTGTGGGCGCTCGTGGCCACGCACGCGGGCAGCGCCGCGGGCTACATCCTCGTGCTCACGCAGATACCCACTTATATGAACCATGTGCTGGGAGTACAAATCAAAAAGGTACCTAATTTAACGACAAGATTATGAAACGACATTACAGTAATTATTGGAAAGAAATAATCAGTCATCATCATCATCAACAACCTGTAGAAGTCCACTGCTGGACATAGGCCTCCCCCAAAGAGTTCCACGACGAACGGTCTTGAGCCCTTTCCATCCACCGACTTCCCGCAACCTTTAGAATGTCATCGGTCCATCGGGTGGGGGGCCTTCCAACACTGCGTCGCCCGGTTCGTGGTCGCCATTCGAGAACCTTTACTCCCCAACGGTTATCGGTTCTGCGAGCTATATGGCCTGCCCACTGCCACTTCAACTTGCTAATTCTGAGAGCTATGTCGGTGACCTTCGTTCTTCTACGGATTTCCTCATTTCGGATCTTATCACGTAGTGAAACTCCGAGCATAGCTCTCTCCATAGCACGCTGCGCGACTTTGAGCTTGTATATGAGGCCTATAGTTAACGACCAAGTCTCAGTGCCATAAGTCATCACTGGCAACACGCACTGATTGTAGACTTTCGTCTTGAGGCTCTGCGGTATCTGCGACGAGAAGATGTGACGAAGTTTCCCAAACGCTGCCCATCCGAGTTGGATTCGTCGGTTGACCTCTTTGTCGAAGTTGGACCTACCTAGTTGAATCGTCTGACCCAAATAGACATAGTGGTCTACAACTTGAATGGTATCGTTCCCAACTTGTACCGGCATGGGTGCAACATGAGCATTGGACATGATATTAGTCTTGCCCATGTTCATTTTAAGACCCACCTGTTGAGAAACGTTACTGAGGTCTCTGAGCATTGCGCCAAGGTCCTCCAGCGATTCTGCCATTATGACTATATCATCGGCGAATCGAAGGTGAGTGATGTATTCGCCATTGATGTTGATGCCATGTCCTTCCCAGTGCAGAAGCTTAAAAACATCCTCCAATGCAGAGGTGAACAGTTTCGGAGAAATAACGTCTCCCTGTCTCACCCCTTTTTGCAATTGGATAGGATTTGTGCTCTGGTCCTGGAGTCGGATAGACATGGTGGCCTTGCTGTACAAACACTTCAACACTTCGATATACCGGTAGTCGATCTGGCACCGCTGTAGTGACCGTAACACTGCCCAGGTCTCGACTGAATCGAAGGCTTTCTCGTAGTCCACAAACGCTAGACATAATGGCCGATTATACTCTTCGGTCTTCTGTATAATCTGCCGAAGCGTGTGGATGTGGTCTAAGGTACTAAAGCCTTTGCGGAACCCGGCTTGTTCGGGAGGCTGGAAGTCGTCAAACCTACGGGCGAGCCGGTTAGTGACAACTCTCGAAAACAGCTTATAGACATGGCTCAGCAGCGAGATGGGCCTATAATTCTTCAAGAGGGTGTTGTCACCTTTCTTGAAAAACAGTACCACCACGCTCCTGTTCCACGCCTCAGGCGTTGTACCTTCGAGGATGACGGAATTAAATAGCTTCTGAAGGACTTTAAGTATCGGTGTTCCACCCGCTTTCAGAAGCTCTGACGTTATTCCGTCCTCCCCCGGTGCCTTATTGTTCTTAAGCTGTTTGAGGGCCGTCCGGATCTCGTATAGGCTGACGTCCGGGATGTTTTCGGTATAGTGCCGGGTCAGACGGGCTCTTGCATCGCTTGCCGTGCTTGGAGCAGGACTTAAAAAAATCAGTGAATAATCAGGAAACAATCAGGAAAAAATCAGGAAATAATCAGTGCAGTGAAAGAATTAAAGTGCGCCTCTTAGGGGCTCCTTTCGTGCAAATGTCACATGTCTTCGAATTTAAAGGATCTAGGAAATGCCGGTTCCCTCAAGATGTTTTCAACACAAAAAAACACAAAACAAAACATAAAACACATAAAAGCTTCTACTTCTTTTTTGGTGTTGGTTTAAATTGGCATATTTTCATCTATACGCAATTTGATTGGTTGATTTTCATTACTCCGCTCCTCTGCGCTTGAATATCTTTTCTCAAGCAAAAGTAACTAAGTTTCCTGAAAGAAGCCAAATAGTGGCCGTTGGTATTCAAATTAATTAGATGCTTTATTAAGTTCATTATTCATGCCGAGAACTTTGTTTGGAAGTTTAAAATAGTACGATAAACATAGTTTCAATATAACAAGGAGAGGAAGTAATTTTGTACGAGCTAGTTCTGGTAAAGGAGTTTCTACACCACCCAAAGGCCTCCGTAATGGGTAAATGCTACAGCTGGCACGTCCAGTGGATGTCGCAAGAGGCGACTAAAGGAAAAAAGCAATTTAATGTTTTTTTGTTTTTTTTTTTAATGTTATACGGAGGCAAACAGGCTTACGGCCCTACTGATGGTAAGTGGTTACCGTCGCCTATTGACATCAGCAACACCTGGAGCATTGCTAATGCGTTGCCTGCCGAACCCCTCCCCCCTAAAGAGCTCTGGCAACCTTACTCACCGCAGGAACACAACACTATTTGAAACAAATAATGTTATTTGGCTGCGATCTTCTGTAAGGCGGAGGTACCTCACCAGGCTGGCTGCTCCAATTTAGAGCGAGAAAATCTCGCTGTGCCCTACCTCCTCCTAATTTTCGGCAGAAAACTAGCGTCTGCTGCTAAATCAGTACGCATAATGCTGAGCCGAGGCCATTTTGCTGCTGCAGCACACATCACAACATTTTATTTTAATTACTCGTGTTTACTTTTATCTATTGTTTGGTTTTAAAATGTTGTGCAAAAGTATGTGTTTTATTAACAAATAAATGAATGTCTATGTCTTTTTCCACAAAGATAGCTGCGCTCGCCAACCCGCGTGCCCAGCGTGGTGAGTTGATTCCCCCCACATGATAGGAATTCGCTCTGGTATCTGTTGGGGAGGCCATGTTTAGCAGTAGACGTTCTACAGCTATAATGATGATTGAATGATGATGATGATGAAAACATTCGTAATTTCATTTTTATTTCAAAGATTCTCATTTTATTTTGCAGAATGGTTTTCTTTCATCGCTTCCATACGTGGCGATGTATTTGACTGCACTGGCGTTTGGGTGGTTAGCAGACTATACAGCCAATAAGAACATTCTAACGATTGTCAATATAAGAAGGATTGCTAACACCATAGGTGAGTTTTAGAGTTCCGAAGTCTGATTAGGGACCTTTATAGTTTCGCCTCGTTAACCCGATAACCGTTGGGGAGTAAAGGTTCTCGAATGGCGACCACGAACCGTGCGACGCAGTGTTGGAAGGCCCCCCACCCGATGGACTGACGACATTGTGAAGGTTGCGGGAAGTCGGTGGATGGAGAAGGCTCAAGACCGTTCGTCGTGGAACTCTTTAGGGGAGGCCTATGTCCAGCAGTGGACTTCTACAGGCTGATGATGATGATGATGATGATAGTTTTGCCATGACTGTTTGTCCGTCTGTTCGACCTAGTCAGCTCTTTTACTCGTAGAGTAGTGGAAAAATTGAAACAATAACATGTTGAAATTTTGCATAATATACATATTGGTGACGCTAATAACTGTTGTAATGGCAAAAAATATTTATTTCGTTTTGCCTTTCAAAAAGTTTTGGTTTTGTTTCAGGAATGGTACTATCAGGATGCTTCCTTATCGGGTTCAGTTACATCAGCAGCACGACCCTGGCAGTGGTTATGCTTGTCTTTACATTGGGACTGCATTCTGCGGTGCATGTTGGATTTCATGTGAGTTTTGTTAACCCTAATAACAATTATTTTTGAGGAAGTATTTTACAGGATAATTTTATTTGATTTTGAGATCAGAGTGAGGGCTATGAAAAATTTCACAGAGGTCGCGTCAGTGAAAGAATCGGTGTAGTGAAAGCATTAGTGTTTCTCTTCGTGCACATGTCACAGTCATTAAATTTTTTCATCGCCGTTTGATAACACTTAGTAAATAAATAAAAACAAAACGAGTCTTATTTCCACATAAAATTTAATGTTTAAATAAATTGATTTTTAATATGGACTGCCTTCGGCGGTATAAGCCTCCTCTAAGGATCTCCAAACGTCTCTATCACGTACTTGTTAAAATACCGTTAAAAGAACCAGTGAGGTAAATTAATTAAAATAAACCACTAAGACGCTACTTTCACGTGTTTTGTTCATTTTATTTTATTCACTATATTTCGCTCTAGTATATTATTGCGTTTAATCAAAAACTCATTGGAGTATAGCCGGAATTCGAACTCACGACCTTTATCGGACGATCGGAAGGAGAGGTAATAATACAACACGAGTGCTCTTCATCACCAGTGTGCTGCAATTGGCATTAATTTCAGATCAACCACATCGACTTGGCTCCGAACTTCGCAGGCAACATCATGGCGTTCGGCAACATGGTGGCCAACCTGACGAGCCTCCTGGTGCCCGTGATTGTATCCAACGTCGTTAAAGATGACACGGTGAGGATCACATGAATCAACCTCGGTGGCGTAGTGGCCGAATGTCCAGCTGAGACAAAGAGGAAGCACTCAAAAGTATCCTACGTCCTTTCTCAGGGTTAAACACAAGTTTATACCAAATTTTATCGAAATCGATTCAGCGGTTTAGCCGTGAAAACGTCACAGACAGACAAGAGTTACTTTTGCATTGCTTGCTTGCTTATCGTGTTACTTGTACTTTTTTGGTCATCCTACATGAAGGTCAGTGACCAGGTATGGTGGCCCTGAAAAGGTCTTGACTGTTAGTGAGAGAACAAATGTGGCGAAAGGATTGGAGTGCGCCTTTTGGGGCTAACCTCGCCTCTTACGACATCCGCGGATAGGTAGATATGGAGGGGCCTATTCTTAAGCCGGGGCCACCACAGCCTCTTAAAAATAAAATAAATAATTAATTAAAAAATAATAATTCATAAATAAATAATTAATTACTTAATTAAGTAATAATTTTAATATGAAATAAATAAAATTATTTGGCTGCGATCTTCTGTAAGGCGGAGGGACCTCCGGGATGCATCAATGTAGAGCGAGAAAATCTCGCCGTGCCCTACCTTTTTGTGCTACAAAAATGTATGGGATTTATATATCGCCTTTTTAATGAACACTGACTCATTATAAGATGAAACGAAAAACAAAATGAATGTACAAATTACATTTTCGCCTCGATGAAGTTCTCGTATAAATTATTATTGAAAAGCTGTTCAGGTCACAAGTACGGTCAGCCACATATGTTCATTAACGAATTGTGTAATTATAACGTAAATAAATCTGAAAATAACAGGTATAAGATTGAAATCGGTAAAGCGATACACAGCTTCAGCTGAGTTTTTCAAAGCAGCAAGAACTTTTTACATCTATTCTAGACTAGCTTCCGCCCGCGGCTAAGCTCGTGCGGTATCTACATAAATATTGCTATTCTAGTGATTGAACCACAAACATCCAAACATCCACACCAACTTTCGCATTTATAATATTAGTAGGATGATTTATACAACTTCTGGTGTTACTTTTACTCACTTACAGAACGCTGTAGTGCCTGGGACATGTTAAGATGGAGTAGCCTTGCCCAGCATCTATACAATCCTTTCAGCCTAGTCGACCTTATCCACAGGAAAGATAGAGTCAATCAAGTCAAGTCTGTTGAAGCTCACATTTGTCTTCTTTTTTTTCTCATTTTTATAAGCTCTTATTTATTAGGGATTATAATTAGATAACTTTTCTTTTGAGCCTCACCTAGTTCGATCGGCACCACACTCAAGCTTTAAATTCCATTTTGTGAAAAAGGATCATCAAAAAAAATTATAGGCACGCGCCCCGTGTTTGTTGCCTGATTCTTGTAGGCTTGGTCGCGAGGAACAGGCATAGCTTCACCTAGTTTCTAAGACGTTTCAAAGTGATCCGAGTGATTTTATTAAAATAAATGCCTTTTGACTTGACTTGACTTGAATACGTGTGGAGCTAAGCCGCTGATGGTTTCCTCGCGATGTTTTCCTTCACCGTTATGAGCACGTGTTAATGCGGTAATAACCTTTTCCAATAGAAAAATTCATTGGTGCACGGCCGGCATTCGAACTTACGATCTTCAGATCGAGAGCCGAGGTATCTCCCACATGGCCAACACGGCTTTTGATTCACAATAAATGACTTCGAAATGTTACAAAAATATTTAAAAGCTTGCTAAACATGGAATGTAAATAATCTAAAAGGAGCCATTTCATTCTGGTCCTGGTCCTGGTCCATGTACACTACATAGAAAAATTAGGAAAAATAGGAGATTACAAGAAATATATAATTTCATTAATTTGAAGACAAATGCGATGGTACAAGAATAGTTCTTCTGGTAAGTTTTTTACTATGACACTATTTGAAGGCCGCCACGTTGGTTTATAATTGGCGTTTGACATGACATTGACATATTTTTCATGTCATGTTGTTTGATTTGATGTTTTTGTTTTGTTAGATAAATGTAGGTTTTCAAAATGACATTTCACGCACGTCCATCCGCCATATTTTTGTAGCGCTGTGTGTTGCTCTCATTGTCGAAGAAAATCTTAATGTACCTTAGAACGAAATCAATTTAAATAAAATAACAAATTAAATACGTTTACTTTATTGCTTAGCCATATTTTAGAGAAGTGTACACAGTGCAGGCCCAGGCTCCATATATTGATGAAACGTCTCTTTTTTCAGCAATTTGATAACGTCGATGGACCGACGACATTATGTAGTTTGCGGGAAGTCGGTGGATGGAGAAGGCATAAGAGTGTTCGTCTGGCTCTCTTTGATTTATTTCATTTTCTTTCTTTACTTTCAGAACAACCAGCAGAGATGGCAGACAGTATTTCTGATGTTCGCCGGACTGCAGTTCGTGACGAATACGATTTTCGTGACATTCTGCAAGGCGAAGGTGCAGCCTTGGAATTTCTATGGAACTGAGGGACATGGTATGTTTGTCATAATAGGGGTTGGTTTGTTTCGAAAAGAGCAGTATAATTTATTTATTGAAAAGAAAACCAACAGCTAAATAATCTTACATACTTACTAGAATAGCATCAGAAAGCCAATAACAGTAATGTATAAATCTGATTGTAACATCCGTGATGCACTGAGTGGTTCCATCGGAGGATAAGCGTTGTGTTGCTAACAGCAACAGGCAGACAGGCCCTCTAGCTGGACTTTTTTGTTACTCTTATATACTAAGTTGTGGATAACGTTGTGGACTACATTATTAATAATTTGTTGCATATGAAATTATGTACCTACTACTCACTGTATCTTACATATATAATGTAGTTGTTTGTTGTTCCTAAATAAATAAAAAAAACAGCACAACTGCTGTGTTAGAATACAATTTGTGAAGAAGCGTAGATTGGGTACTAGTACACACATTCTTTTCTAGAATAAATTTCCTAGTATGTACCTACTCTTTATTTTCGTTTATATAGGTACCTAGAAGTATATGTATTTTTTGTTTTACTTTTTTTTGTGTCCCATATTTGTACTTACGTCACAAATAAATATATTTGCTTTCTTTCTTTCTCTTCTAACAGCATTTCGCTGATAGATACATAGTAACAATATAAATGTGATTGCTTGCTAGAAGACTACATAAAACATGCCGTTGTTAGCATGACTACATTTATCGTTTGAAATGCTACTTGGGCATATGCGAAATGATTGCATCCGAATACAGATCTCAGGTGAAGTCTACCAGACTTGGCGAAGTTTGTCTATGTTATTATCTGTTCTCACTAGTTTTAGTTCCAATTAGTTCATGCGCCGTTCGTGATGTACGCTTCCTAGGCTTTCGTAAAAGATTGGTGACCGTTAGTGGCACAACTGTGAGCTTCCGAGTTTCGGAGAGCTCGTTCTTCCAAGTCTGGCAATGCCTTAGAGGGGCCACAAAAGTACCATTAACTGAGTTTGCTCATACGAATGTATTGTACTAACTCTTTGCTTCTTATTTCAGAAATTGAAGGAGAAGACGCAAAAGCAGTGGAACAGAAAAAATCGATCAAGCATCGGGAACCTAATAATTTATATTCGTAGATTAATATACATAACAATCATCATCATCATCATTTCAGCCGTTCGACGTACACTGCTGAACATGGCCTCCCCCACAGACAGAGCAAATTCCTTATCATGTGGGGGGATTTACCCGTACTCACCACGCTGGGCATGCGGGTTGGCGAGCGCAGTTAGAGCTATCGTTGTTAAAATGAGGGACGATGCTGCCCATCCCCTACCTTTTTTTCCCTTAGTCGCCTCTTACGACATCCGCGGATATGTAGATATGGAGGGGTCTATTCTTCAGCCGGGGCCACCACGGCCATAACACACATAGCAATAAGTCTCACTCAATAATAAGCTTAGTTTAAACTAGAGATAATAATAAAATATGCAATGAGTTTAGCTATTTTTATTTTAATCTTGAAGTTTTCTACATATATAAATAAAGCAGGAACCAATAAAAAATTGTACCAAGTACACACAGAACAGGTCCAGTTGCTTGCTTGCTTGTCGTGTCACTTTCTTTCCTGTATTAGGAAAGGGACCGGACTGAGTTGTGGTGAGCCTGCAACGGGCCTTTGACAGGTCCATTGTGCAAATTACAAAAATATTCACAATGCTTAGCGTAACGTCTGAAAATTCAGATGCGGTACTTCCTTACACCAACCTTTAATCATTAAAATAGTTGAAATGTATTCCTATACTCTCTGAGGGAGGGAGCTCGTGTGAGAAGCAAGGGGTGTGGGTTCGATTCCCGCTGCAGAACAAATGTTTGCATGATCTGCATATAATTGTTTCGGGTCTGGTTGTTATGGTACCATGGTACTGGTAGTTCCTGATACCCACGAGACCAGATATCCTAGTGTGGGGTCAGGACTATGTAAGTGATTGTTGGGTGTTATTTATTTATTTATTTGATAACCACCCAATACCGTCTCTTATCAGGTGGGTCAGACAAATATCATATTGGAAACAATACCATTCAAGTTGTAGACCACTTTGTATATTGGATCAGACTATTCAACTAGGTAGAGCCAACTTCGACAAAGAGGCCAACCGTTCGTCGGTTGGCCTCTTTGTCGACTCTTTGTCCAACTCGGAATGGCAGCGTTTGGGAAACTTCGTCATATCTTCTCGTCGGAGAAACCGTAGAGCCTCAAGACGAAACTCTACAATCAGCGCGTGTTTCCAGTGATGGCATATGGCACTGAGACTCGGTAGCAAACTATTGGCCTTATACACAAGCTCAAAATCTATATAACGCAACGGGCTATGGAGAGAGCCCCCACCCGACTGACTGACGACATTGCAAAAGTTGCAAGAAGTCAGTGGATGGAAAGGCTCAAGACTGTTCGTCATGGAACTCTTTCGGGGAGGCTTTTGTCTAGCAGAGGACTACAGATAAGATGGCTGAGAGCTGATGATTATGATGATGACTCCTCAATGGGCTGCTGAATTACCACAATGACCAGACCCGAAAAAAATCTTAACTCCTAAAGGCTCAAATAATCTTCAGCGCGAGGAAACAGTGGAGCATGTTGTACTACATTGTACAGCCACAAATAAATAATAAATAAATAAATAAAATAAATATTCCGGACCTATCACACGGTCAGCTGATCCCAAACTAGGCATAGCCTGTGCTATGGGTACCAGAGACTGATATACATAATATATACATATATATATATATATATATTTAACACCCAGACACAGAACAAACATTTGTTCATTTGAACAAACATGTATTCATCACACAAATGTTTGTCCAGTGCGGGAATCGAACCCACGACCTCTAGCGCAGAAGGCAGAGTTACAACCAACTGAGCTACGAGGCCTGTCAAAAAAGTCAATGAAGCTAGGCTTAAAATAGGAATGCAGGAGGTGGTCGGATCCTGCTCCTCTTCATCCACAACATCAACGGGGATTCTTGAACAATGTTGCCACCAACCAAGGGTCCTTCTCCGTTACTTTAAGGAGTTGGTCTAGCTGGGCTGAGGTCAGCAGGGGGACAATGCACAATACACCCCAACGCGGGACGTCAGTGCAGATCTTATTCTCCCATTTAGAATTAGAATTAGACTTAGAGGCTCTAATAATGTATGTAAGCCTTAACAAGACTAATATATTATATAAGCGCCTATTGAGATCATCGGCCGAATCTGCCGCCGCACCTGATGTCCCCGGAAGGTGTAAAGCGTTTCCAACTGATAGTGATCTGGATCAATTAAGCTACATATAGATCTTTGTAACGGTCGTTTTTTCGTGTGTATTTTGTATATTATCTTGATTCGTTTTAATTTTCTCTCTGCAAATATATAAAACTACACAATATGTGCCCAATAATTTCATTACAAAAATAACAGTATCGTGTTAGAATTTAGCTACTGCTCTTTCTTATCTAAAACAACTAACTTAAAAAAACAGATTTTGATGTATTTGCCTATTTGAATATGTCTTCAAAATGAATATATAGTACTTTTTGTGTTAGTTTAGTATTAGCTGATTCTGATAGTGGACAATGCCGTCAAAGAATAGAGCGGGTCAGATGCTTTTCTGCAGTTTAATTAACTTTCAGCTGAATAATAAACTTTTTCTGAAGCCCAGTTCTCATACCTACTATACATCGTAAAGTAAGAGTTTTATAATACATGACCCTATTTTTTTTTGCTTAAAGGCTGAAATCGAATCTGCGGCTACGCAGTTTGAAGTTATGTTGTTCCCATGACAGGTAATTTATCTCCTCAGTTAGTCACGTCTCATCTGCTCAAATATGGTAGTCTATGACAGAAAAAGTTTGTTTTTAATGGTAGGCACATTTTTATATTATCACATGTATTTTATAGCTTAGTGCTATAAGAAATCAAAATTACAGGAAAATAAATATGACAGTGACTGAGAATCAGATGGAGGAATATACTCAAGTGCCTACTAACGAAAATGAAAAATTACCAAGTGAGTTTAACTTGTTTCTTAGTCAATCGTATAATTTGTGAATCCATCATGAATTTTATCATACTTTAGTCTAAATCAATATTTGGCACTATTTTCTGCTGAAATAAAAGGTCACTACATAATTATATCATAATTAACTTGCATAACAATTTTGCATCATACATGGCTTCATAGTAGTGGATATTGCTAGCGTTTGTTATAACGAACACTATTTTCCGGCTTTTCTATTAGAGTATGATTTTTTTCACTACAATTCAAAACACGTAACACGAAACGCGAACACTCAGGTTGTGGAATGATCTCCCTGCTGAGGTTTTCCCTAAGGACTACAGTATGGGGTTCTTCAAAAAGGACGTTTTGAACTTTTTAAGGGGTCGGCAACGCGTGCGTGATGCCTCTGGTATTGCAAGCGTACATAGGCTACGGTAACCACTTACCAACAGGTGGGCCGTATGCTTGTTTGCTACCTTAGTTGTATAAAAAAAAAATAAAAAAATAGACCAAAACTAACTGGATTATGAATTTCATACAGATTGGTGGAATTCAGGGGTTTCAGTTTAATCTGGGTTAAGTCGGATTTATTTATACCTTATAGATATTGTTGATCGGATGTCTAATAGTAGAATCTCTCATCCGAACTCTGAGTCTGAGTATAGACTCATGATCTACCAGTAGCAGCGTATAAAAAATTAAAAAAAAAGAAAAATTAGGAATATGACCTTATCCCGAATATGGGATGCTAAAATTTGTAGGAAATAGGTGACTAAAACTCGAAAAAGCTCTTGACGATTTGGAAATAGTTTAAGGATTGTTGGTTTTTTTACCGCCTATAAAACTAGCTGAGATTAATTTCAAACCACGTGTTATTATGAGACAAGTCTACATCTGCGGTTAATATAATTATCATCCACTGACCTACTCGTTCGTAAGTGACCGCATAATACAAGTTTGTCACTTCCACACTTGGGGGTTTCAATTTTCTGACATCGCGTAATGGTAACAAAGCCTCAGAGCATTTTCACTTCTTCTTCTTCTTCCTGCCCTTGTCCCACATTATGTGGGGTCGGCACAACATGTTTTCTTCTTCCACTCTCTTCTGTTAGCCGTCATCTCCGCACTCACATCTTTCTTACTCATGTCATCTTCAATACAATCCATCCATCTTTTCTTCGGCCTTCCTCTAGTCTTATATCCATCCACATTCATACCTAACGCTCTTCTCGTTACATGACTTTCATCCCTCCTCATGACATGCCCATACCATGCTAACCTATTACTTCTCAACTTTTCCGTCACTGGCGCTACTTTCAAAATCATCATTTTCACTTATGACCGTTAATTTCAGAGATAATCGACCCGGCAACACACTACGGCTATGGGATCCGGCACGTCCAAATGGGAATCACCTTCATTTGCCTTAGCATAAGTTTCATAGCAAGAGGGCATCTCGGAGTCACTATAGTGGCTATGACCAGCCATCAACAAGCCAGAAGTTATATTGAAAATGTCACGATTACCAATGGATTTGATGTTGGGAATGTAACTGCAATGAATGATACTAAAATGAACATAAATGTGAATAAAACTATTGGGATAACAGATGGAGGTGAAGAGTGGACTATTTATCGAGTAAGTTATGATGCTTTAATTAAACTAGAATGAAAGCTGACATACGCTTTAAATTAAAATACTTACAAACTTACGAAAACACTGAATACGTTAGTTATTAGGTAGAACTTAAATAGTCCAACTACCTTGGTAGTACCTTGATACCTTGTACCCATGATTAATCACAATGCATGACATTTTTTATTTTTAATGTATTATTGTATTCTATTCTATGGCCGTGGTGGCCCCGGCTGAAGAATAGGCCTCTCCATATCTACCTATCCGCGGATGTCGTAAGAGGCGACTAAGGGAAAAAAGCTAGGGGATGGGCAGCAGCGTCCCTCATTTTAACAACGATAGCTATAACTGCGCTCGCCAACCCGCATGCCCAGCGTGGTGAGAATGGGCAAATCCCCCCACATGATAAGGAATTTGCTCTGTCTGTGGGGGAGGCCATGTTCAGCAGTGGACGTCGTACGGCTGAAATGATGATTGTATTCTAATTTTAAGTTATTTCAAATGCGATTGTAAAAAATTGTTAATGAATAAATAAATGAAAATGAAATGAAATCAGACACGGGTGTTTATGTCGTGATTTTTTACTTACCATAACACGAAAGATTAAAGTTATTATGGCATCATAGCGACTTTGTTACTTTTTTCAGACCTACGACTGGTCTAAACCAAAACAAGAAATGGTGCTATCGGCATTCTTCCTCGGCTATTGCCTGAATATGTTTCCGATAGCTCTCGTTTGCCAGCGATGGGGAGGAAAATTGCCGCTGCAGATATCATTGCTCATCAATGGATTGGTGTCTTTGTTGACTCCGTGGCTTACTTTGTGGGTAAGACTTTCAACTTTGCTCTCAATTTCATTCTTGTTATCAGCATCAACAATATAAAGGTCATCAAAACCATTGCTATTTTTTCCGTTGTTTGTTTGTTGGTTAACATCTTGGTTTTTATGTAAGTAATTATTTTTTAAGATGTGCTTTGCTATAACATTGATTTTGTTATAAAATCTTATATCATCATCGTTATAATTTTCCATCTTCTATATATTTAGCTAATGACGTTAACATTTAGCAGTTAAAATTTAGATCCACTGCTGGACGTGGTTCCAAAACGTGCCACTGGGCCTGGGTTCTCATTATCTCATCTTCCGCCCATTATGACATGGTTTAATGCAATACAGTGTTATCTATCTCCGATTTTAGGGTGATTGGAAAGCATTGTCAGCTTGCCGAGTGATGCAGGGCCTGGCTCAAGCCGGCACGTACCCTGGAATCCAAACTTTGCTGGCCAAATGGGTTCCTATCAATGAGAGAGCGACTTTGAGCAGCTACGTTTATACAGGTAAGATATTTAATATTTTATTCGTCTAATCTCCTACATGCTAGCTGGCCAAGAGAGAATAGACATCAAGAAAAATAATATACCTACACGTAAATCTTCGCTTGTCTTCTAAAATCCCCAACTAGTCAACACTGCAGTGGTGACCAAACTTGATCCATAATGCTGGAGCAATAATGTGATATCTTAATGCGAAACTGGCCAAAATAATGTTGTAACATTATTTTGGCCACAAACAACGCAACAGCTAAAACCGAAGCAATTCTTGTTTTTCGTTATACAAAATTTGCAAGTTCACTCCTAAATGGAGTAAAACCTAGTATCATTGTTTGATAAAATGATAATAACCTAGCGTGAATAAATATTTTAGTAGAGCGTTTCTGTAATATTAGGCAAGATATAGTTATCTTCATTGACATTAGCATAAAAGTAAAATAGTTTCCGGCATATGTAACGTTACCAAATTTTGGTTCTCTTGATAAAAGGAATCTTAGTGAGAGGGGCAGGACCAGTTTGACTATTTGGCATTGTTATTATTTGCAGGGTCCACCGCAGGCAATATCATTGGTTTCCAGCTCAGCGGTATCCTGGCCGAGTCCTCCTGGGGTTGGCCTGCCACCTACTGGGCCGTAGGCGTCTTGTGTCTTATATGTTTTGTCTTTCTGACCTTGTTTGGAGCTTCAACTCCGATGGTACATAAAACCATCTCAGAAGCAGAAAAAAGCATTATTATGGGGCAAAGTGACACCAGTGTTGTTCAGGTATTTTACTTGTTTACATAAAAGTAGGTTCATAAGAGCAAATGCCTCAATCTATTTCTTAGTCTTAGCTGACTGAAACCTGTCTGCACTGGAGCACATAACACTTCGGTTCTCCGAAGCAAAATATCCCTTAGTTGCATTGCAATGATCTAAATATCGCTGTTAAACATCAGTTCCTTTGTTTTTTAAAGACAGTATCTTTATCATATATTTCTATTTCTCTATTTTTTTTCTTTGCAGAATTTAAGTTATGATCAAAGGAACAGTTGCATCTTACCTATTATTGTTTTGACGTGAAATTATTTAAATTACAATTACTGTTAAAAAACAGTTACAATTACTGTTAGGATCCACCAGACCAGAAAATTGCAAGAGTTTCAGTTACTGATTCGTTTTTATTTCCATAACCTATTGTGTCCTACTGCTGGGCAAATATCTTTCACAAACTTTAAACTTATACATATAGTCCCTCACAATAAACTGTAAAATGTTCTGGTTATAGCGAAGAAGACCAGCGCCGTGGAAGGCCATCTTGACTTCTAGACCGGTGTGGGCCAGCTGGGCGACGCACGTGGGCGCAGGAGTCAGTTACGTGTTCATCCTTACGCAAGTTCCTTCGTTTATTCATTACATCCTTGGGGTTGATGTTAAGAGTGTAAGTATATGTAAGCTGGACCTCTGGTGAACATAGTTATTTTACAAATACAACTCAGTCTTTTTTTTTTCGCAGTTTTCTTTGATCTAACTACTGCAGACTTCTACAGTGCCTATACATGCGACGTTTTTCAACGCGCTATCGACGCGTGTGTAACGCAACTAAGACGCGCAGTAAACCCTATTCAGTCAACTAGTTCATGATAATGAGTCGACACGGCCGCCTTCCTCCACCCCTTTCCCCGATAATGCAACCAATAATGATGGTGACGCGCGTCTGTATCGCGTTTCAGCTTCTGCGTCGGTATAAATATAAACCTAAACATTGTGCTACTCACGTGCTGTCGTCGCGCGTTGGAAAAACCTCATGTGCATAGGTTCAATCAAAGCAATTGTCAGACTTCAACTTGACCCAAGCAAAATGAAGTGGCATCATGTCGCGTATATTTCGATTTAACAATTGATTTTTCAGAGTGGTATTCTCTCGTCGTTGCCGTACTTGGCAAGTTTCTTCTCGAGCATCGGTTTCGGCTACTTATCTGACTACTTGACCAACAGGAAGATTCTCAGCGTCAAAACAGCTAGAAAAGTCTTTAATTCAATTTGTGAGTAGTACCTATTATTTTATCATACTTTTCTACCTCTTTAGTAGCTTCTTTTTCTTCTTCTTCCTGCCCTTGTGTCACATTATGTGGGGTCGGCACAACATGTTTTCTTCTTCCACTCTCCTCTGTTAGCCGTCATCTCCGCACTCACTTCTCTCTTACTCATGTCATCTTTAACACAATCCATCCATCTTTCACCATCACCTGTTTAGTAGCTATATACTACAAAAATTGTTTTAGTTAATTTGCTCTAAGGACTTCGTCTCAAGACTTTGGAATAAAAGCTCGTGCAAAATTTCTTACTATCATTTATTCATATTTTTCTTTATTAGGTAGGTAATCGAGTTATACGACTGTATCTATTATGTTTTAGGATTGTAGGTCTAGCATCTACGTTATTTCTATGTTTATTCTATAAATTTCTTAACTTTTATTCCAGCGCAAGTAGGAGTAGCGGTGTCACTGATCTGCGCTTCATTTGCCACCAGCACCACTGTGGCTGTCACCTGCTTTGTGGTCACCATGATCTGTTACATGGGAATCCACTCTGGCTGGATGGTAAATAGCATTTATTTCAATAGGTATTTCTGCTCAGTATAAACTTACATTACCAGTAAATTTTCTTGATACCTGAGACTTCGGTGAAAAATTCTCTATAGCCATTGGGAATCCTCTTACCGATTGCTCAGTAAACTTTGTGATCTAAATTTTAGTTCATCGAACATGTTTTTCTACTATTAACGCGTTCGCCAGGCTTGCTGTGGACGATTAAAATATACTTTTTTATGCTCCCGTTATAAGACAACGCCCCAGTACTAGGACAAGGGCACGGGGTGGATAGAACCCGTGTCGAGAAAATCGACATTACCCTACTTAACTTTACCCCTTAATCCAAAATTGTAAGTAATGTGCAATTTTAGTCTGTCCTTATAGTTGAACTTATAATATAATAATAATAAGTTCATTTATTTCAGACAGGTCCATACAGAAATACAATTTTAAAGAGCCAAAAAACAATAATTACGTAACCTAACGCACATTAAACATAGAGGATCTGGAAGCCATATGTACGGCATTCCATTTCCGCACGACGGGACAGTCAACCCTGTCCAGTATTGTGACGAGGAGGCTATTGGGGCTAACTCGCACGCGGCGCATTAAGGAGGCAACTCGTTTCCTCATGATTGCGTGGAATCCATCTACACCTGATTCTGCACACATTCCTGACGCGCTACAGAAACGAGGCAGCCCCAAAAGCATCCTCAGGCCATTATTGTACTGGACGCGCAGGGCATTGAGAGATTTCAGTGTACAGTTAACCCAGAGGCTGCTGGTGTAAAACGTCTGACAGAACGCTTTAAAAAGGGTTATCTTAACGTCTCTCGTACACCTTGCAAACCTCCGAGCCAACATGTTACACCTTACTGCCAAAGCTCTGCGCTCCCTTTCTACATCTACATCATCTTTGAGGTCCTTAGTAACCCAGTGTCCTAAGTATTTAAATTTCGTGACTCTATTTAAGGATACTCCTCCAAGGTGGACTGGAGGGACAGGCTTAGGTTGCTTGTTCCCTGCCTTAAAGACGAGGAGTTCACTTTTCTTTGTGTTATACCTTAGGCCATGTGCTTCCGAGTACCTCTCACATGTAACCTACCTATGTATGGTATGTACCTCTCACTTAAGGTGTTTGTATATATTTCAGCTGAATCACATAGACTTATCACCGAACTACAGCGGCACCCTCATGGCCATCGGCAACACGCTCATGAACACCGTCGTGATCATCATGCCCGTTCTCGTCTCCAACATCGTCGTTGATGTGGTAATTAATGCACCTTATTTTATTTTTGACGACTACGGTGGCGTAGCGGGCAAATATCCGTCTGGGGCGCAGTAGGTGCGGGTTCGATTCCCGCTGCGGGACAAATGTTTAATTATAATATTAACTAGTCAGGGTGTGCCTATAAGGTGTTTTTTTTAATAGAAGTTGATTCTTAGTGCTCTTAAACGGTGCAGGGAACATCGTGAGGAAACAAAAAAGTGTTAGCAGATATATTTGTGAAGGTGTGTAGAAGGTAATGTAAGACGATCCCTCAATTCAATTCAATTCAATGCAATTTATTCCATAAAGGTACAGACTTTGGTACACTTGGAAATGTCAAAGTTTACAATACGTTAAAAAATACAATTCAAAAAGTAAAGTAATACCTACGGTACAAAATTAAACAAAAATAAAAATAACCTTATCTTTATAATGTTACAAATGTATCAGCAAAAGCTTCGTCAAGAGTGTAGTATGACTTGTCAATTAATAATCTTTTTAATTTGTTAGTGAATTCCATATCATTTGTGTTTCGCAGTTCATTCGGGAGTTTATTAAATAGTCTGATGCTTATACATAAGAAACTTTTATCTACTTTAGCAAGTCTATGAGCAGGATTTGATATATTATTTTTATTTCTAGTGTCATACATGTGAGAGTCACCATTCAATTTAAAATTATCAATATTCAATTTTACATACATTAGATTCTGATAAATATATTCTCCAGTCATAGTCATAATTCCTAGTAGCTTGAACTTATCTCTGCAAGTTTCCATATTTTTCATTTGTAAAATAGAACGGACTGCTCTTTTTTGCAATACAAATATTCTACGTGATTGAGATGCGTTGCCCCATGCAAGAATGCCATACGACATAATGGAGTGAAAATACGCATGATATACAATTTTTGCTGTACTTATGTCACTCAATTGTCTGATAGTTTTAACTGCATACACTGCTGATCTCAGTCTTCCGACGAGAGTGTCAATATGTTTATTCCAAATTAATTTACTGTCTATGTCAATTCCTAAAAATCGAATACTCACTCCATGGACCGATGAATTTTTGAAAGTTGCGAGACGTTGCGTTCCCGGCTGTAATAAGCAGTTTAAATCGCATCTTTGTATTATGTATGTAAGTGGTAAAAATAAACTGCTGCAACAATATCAGACTTTTAGTTCGCATTTTTTTTTGTTATATTTTTAGTGATTCTACTTATTATTGCGCTGTAGCCTTTTGACGACCCTGGGCCCTACCATGACGTTTGTGTTGTTGCACAAACTTGAACCACAATTCTCAAGGACTGTCAATTTAC